>JAWDJE010000004.1:135000-3072500 GCA_035047345.1 Bradypodion ventrale | reverse complement strand
GTGGGGACCAAAAGGAATACATGCACCAAAAGTAAAAGAGAGAGAGAAAGGCTTTATTGTATGTATCCCTATGGACTCTACCTTGCAGCAAACAACTATAGCAGGGGGGAGCAACCTACAGCCCATGGGCCAAATCTGGCCCATGGTGCCAAATAATCTGGCCCCCAACCCTCACTCCAGCTGCTGCTGCTGCCACAGATGCATTTACAATACACAAAATTCACAATAGGCCAGGACATTTCTGATTAGGCACCCTTATCTTGTACCATGTTTTCCCCCAGAACAACTGAGTTCTTTTACCTGCTTCCTTTCCTGGCACCTACACAGAGACATGGCGAGGGGTCGAAACTGAGAGGGACTTTTTACTCTTAATTCACTTAAAGTTCAAAATGGCTTTTCTTCGGCTGCAGAATTGCGATAACATTTGTCTTTTCAGCCTGCTTTTAAATTATTCTGAACAGTTTCTTTAGGCTTAACGTGCAATAAGTTTGCTTTTTAGTGTCGCCCTTTTACTTTTAACTATCTGAACATTCATCTCATAATTTGCCACAGGCCTGTTCATTGAAAGGAAAGAAGTAATACTTGAATACAGAGATCAGAAAAGTTACTTGTTAGATTGTAGTTCCCAAAATCCCAGGAGTCGCGTCAAAGAGGGGAGGGAATTCGGGGGATTTTAGTCCCAAGAGGAAAAGTTTCCGAGCCCTTTTTTCAGATTGTTAACGGTAAAGTTGCCTGAAAATAAGAAGAAAATAGAGAGACTATACGAGGTTTTATATCCAAACTGTTGTGATATTAATGCTGGTTTTCACTATTCCTTATGCCTGCATTTGTATAATTCAGGGGATGCACCACTACAGGTTAGTTAACCCAGTGGCGGTGCATTGGCAAAACCCAATGTCAGAGAGACGCCAATTAACAAATTGCTGCTTATATCTGTTTTGCATGCTGGTTCGCACAACGGTGCATTACGAGGGATACAGGTAGTGTCTTTTTAACCAGCTATAATTCACAGTTGCTGTTTGCGCCGCTGCACTTAATGCGGGCATAATTAACCAATAGGATTCTGAACAGAGCAGGCTGTGTTTCTTTATTGTAGAAAGGAAAAGCTCCGCACCATATAAAATTGTATTATTCAGTCTGTGAGATGTCAATAAATGAAGCACATACAATATGTACATCCCCATGTAGTTTATTCTGCCTCTGCTTGTCATGGGATCATGCTGCCAAGGGTCCCTATGACCCACTAGCACCCCCTTCTGGCTTCAGAGGTATCTCTAGGGATCAACACCATGTCCTTTTCTTGCATTCATAGGGTCTAGAACAGTGATGGGCAGTCTTGGCCCTCCAGTTGTTCTTGAACTTCAATTCCCAGAGGCCCTGATCAGCTGATTTGGGCTTCTGGGAAATGAAGTTCAAGAACAGCTGGAGGGCCAAGACTGCCCATCACTGGTCTAGAAACTTGGATTGTGCTTTTCCAAATCAGGAAAAGATTTCTTCTTGAGATGCTAAATTGAGTGTTCCTCACTAAATCCCGTGCTTTTCTGATCCGTTTGTATAGGCTTTGAAAAGCCAAGAGGAATCAAACCTTCTCTCCTCTAGCCAATCTTCAAAAGAATGCCATAGCCTCAAAATTTGGAAAAGTTACTTTTCTAGTCCAGGGGTCAACAAACTTGTCTCTGCAGCTGTTCTTGGACTTCAATTCCCAGAAGCCGTGATTAGCAGGTGTACTGACTTGGGCTTCTGGGAATTGAAGTCCAAGAACAGCTGGAGTGCCAAGGTTCGCCATCTCTGCTATAGCTCTACAAAACTTCCATAGGCCATCATCGCTCCAGGCCTAAGGTGGTGTTTCCAAACACTGCATGTGGTTGGCTGGGATCTTGCGCTGCATGTCTGTTTCAGATTCCCATCTGACTGTTTTTCCTTCTGGGGGTTACAGGACGCAGCAGAGGAATCATGTGCTCTGATCTGCCAAGTTTTCCAGATCATTTATGGCGACCAAACCATCGAGTGCGTAGACCGGGCTGGCTATCATTACACATCCACACCGAAACGTCCTTGGCTAAACAGCCGGAGTGAGTACAGGATAGGTTGCTTTTATGCTGAATGTGATTTGTTTGGTGTAACCAACTTGTATCTGGTGTGTGATTAACATCAGATGAATTATTGCATACCTGTCAAGTTTTGGGAAATTTCTGTCAAACCCCCGTATTTTACACTTACCCGCCATCATCCCGTATTAGTTAGACTGCAGTTAGACTGGAGTTAGACTGGAGGCCTGCACAGGATAAGCATAGCTGTCCAGTTTCCCATTTTTGCCGGGAAATTTCCCTTATTTGACAGAAATTTCCCAAAACTTGACAGGTATGATTATTGTTCCCTGAACTATTACTATTCCAAATTAGCAGATCAGCATGGTTTTTTTTTCCTGAGGCACATTCCAATTTAAACAGCATCAAGCCTCTGCATCCTTTGTTAGTTTTGAGCATTTCTTTGCCAAATCCACAGCAAAAAAAAAAAAATTGGTTCAAAGATTTTTGGAACATTTCTTGCTGCAAGATGCCGAATTCAGCAGATATGTCCACAGCGAAGGGAGGAGCCATGCAGAAAGGAGAAGGGAAGAGCACAGAGGAGCAGGATGCTAGCTGACATTAAACTCTCTCCTCCCCAGCCTATGAGGGTTTGGGTCAAATTTAGCATCTTTCACCTTTCTTCTCCTCCCTCGCTGAAATTTTTTCCTGTCCTTCTGTTGAGTCCGAATATTAATTGCTATACGACAGCAGATCGGGGATTAACCAACAAGTCATTTATAATAGCTCAGTTCGGAGTGTTATCACACTGCAAACTTCTTCTGCTAAACAAGGACGAGGAAGCAACTTATATACAGACAGTACAGCAGTCACAGTGATACATTTGCCCGTACATCCATTAACGCGGGGAAAACCCTTGTGGAACCAATCAAGGTACATTGAAAACATATGAATAAAGGCGCCTTACAGAAAAGGGCGTGAATATAGCAAAGACTTAATAATGAATGCAACTTAAGCAAACTACTGTACGTTAATAAACGTTTGGACACAACACCTTCCCAGGGAGGAAAGCCATTCTGCAGGAACTCCTCTTAATCTACTAGCTCTGATGGTTTTTTGGCAGTATGGAATAGAGGGACATTTGGGAATTATCGCCATCCTTCCTTACTGCTGCTGACTGAACAACCTAGTGGTTTGAACATCTGGCTGCAGAGTCAGATGTTAGGAGTTTGATTCCCCCACTGTGCCTCCTGTTAGAAGTACCAACCTGTTACAATGGAACATCAGTTAACGTAATTAATGCATTTTCCGGGATGTTTCTTACAGCAAAAATTATTTTAACTGGATTTCCCATAGGAATGCAATTTCTCATAGGAATGCATTGAAATCCAAAATAAATTAACCAAAACATGTTTTCCTATAGGAATACATTGAAAACCAATTAATCCATTGAAAACGAATTTGGGTCACCTCCGGGCAAGGAAAGCGGGATATAAATAAAGTATTATTATTATTATTATTATTATTATTATTATTATTATTATTATTATTATTATTATTATTATTATTATTATTATTATTATTAATCCATTCTAAAAAAATCCGTAAACCAAGCCACTATTTTCTATGGATTTCCTTTTGTTATGCAATTTTTATGTTAACCAAGCTGTTTGTTAACCGAGGTCCCACTGTAGTAGGCAAACTCACAGCCCTAGGGTCCCCCCTGAAGAAGGGGACGTTGAATCCACCTCTGCACATCCTTTACCTAGAATACCTTGAAAAGGATCGCCACGAGTCAGAATTGACTTGATGGTACACAATTATAATTATTATGTTTTGCTAGAATGATGGAGAGCTGCAAAAGGTGAAGCCATAGCTGCATAAATGAGGGTGTATCTACCTTCCTTAGGAAAAACACCTGCATGTGCATCAATTCCCAATCGATTTAAAGACAGGGAATTACATGACACATGGCCAAAATCGCTTTCTTTTGGCTGCCAAGTGGTTTCTCTTAAACCACTGGCTGGGGGTGGTTTGTTTTACACTGATACTTGAATCGGTGTAAAATAAATCTATTTCAGTTTTGTGCCCACTCCTGTTGGTGTTTTTCTGGAGTTTTCCGGATGAACTTGCAGTAGGAGGTGAGCCAGGCTACAGCTGATTTGCAGAGAAAGCCCCAGATGATCCACAGTATCTCCCTGCAGCTGCAAATGGGTTAGTGCTGTTTTCCACCAAACAGCTTGAACCCATCTTGTTGGCCATGGTAATCATTCAAAACAAATTACTCAAAGTGTTATAGATTTAAACTTATGAGCAGTGGAGAGAGTCTCTAGCAGATCTGTTGGAAACCATATTAGCTGATTGGCAGCTGTGACCTGCCCTGGAAGAGGAGACTTGCCCCAGCCAATGGGCAGACCATAGCCAGCTGATCTACAGCATGGACCTCATCTGCCAATCAGCTTATCTGTGATATCTCCCTACTGCCAATCATCATCATCATCAGCTTCTTCTTCTTCCATGTCTAGGCCAGACGTGAAAATGCCAAAATGAAGCCACATTTTGGTGAGTCCATTCTGTAGTTCCTTTGGCCTGACCTAGCGTGAGAAAGATTAGCCGGCAACACAAGGTTACCATTACCAGGGAACTACTGATTGTAGTTCAAAAATAACACACTCTTCAAGGAGGCTCTTTCTGTGAACCTGTACCATGAAGATTGTCCTGGGGACAGTATAATGCAGTAGCCCTTCATCTGCCTTCTACATTGCAGCATCACACCCATACCACTGATCCAGTTCTGCAAGTCACTTTCTGTGGAAATGGACACACACACACACACACACACACACACACACACACCAGGATGTAGGTGCAAGAGGCAGACCATCCAACAACGGACCCCCTGCTCATATTTATTCCTAAAATCCTAAACCCACATGTACATAGGGCAATCACGTGGTTTGCAAAAAACTAAAGATCATGCTATTGCAAAGAGACATAACAAGCAATTTTTCTGGGGCAAAGTTAAAGGCATAAGAAGGCGCCAGGGTGGCGGAAGCTGGCTTGACCTAACCTTTCACATAGAACATTTCACCCAGTCTTGGCATCTAGTTTACACAAACAGGCACTTTCAGGAGGCCAGAGATTAGAGAGCTTCGAAGAGACAAAGGACTACATGTACCATCTTCCACCAGGCAGCCATTGAAAGGCCGAAACCCTACAATGTTATACTGGACCCTATTGATCCAGAAGCTCCCTTTCAGAAGGGTATAGAAAACTTAAAGCAGTTACCATTAAACTAATATAAGGTTATTTCCCAACATCTTTCTGGTCCTGAGCCCTTTTGGCACACAAAAAAACCTGAATTTCAGCCTGATGTTTTGGCCTCCAATCAGGACATGCCTTAAATTGACAGTGGTTTCAAGTGGAATAAGTTCTAAACACAAAGTCCTAAAAAGTTTTATACGCATCTGGAAAAAGTGGACTAGACTCCCTGGAAACCTATATCTTAACCTATAAATCCAAGGGTTAACCGTTGGAACTGGCTATAGGTTGCTATGCCTCGCCCTACTTGCCTGCACTCACCCTTCGTGCACACGGCCGATCTGGGTACGCAGGTCAACGAAGGATTGAGAAAACCGGCAGTGGGGCAATAGCCCCACAAATGCGAAGAAAGGGAAACAACTTCACTTCCCAACATTCCTTGCGCCGCGCCGCGCCAGAGCCAATCAGGCTGAGAGGCTCTCACACGGCGCAGCGTTCGGAAACGCGCCGCAGCCAATCAAAAGAAAAGCATTTTAAAAAAACGCAGCACAAACACAAAGCACCAACCCATTACTACAAGCCCCAGCGTCCTGCGCGCCATGAGCGCGCAGAACGCTGAGGAAACCAGCGCCCGAAAAATTAAAAAGAAAAACAACTCACCGCCTAACAGCCAAACACACACCAGCCGGCTTTCTTTCCCTCACCCACGGCGCCTGAAGGTCCCGACTGGAGTTTCCCCTTTAATATCAGTGGGTGGGGGTTGCGATCCCCCTCTCCGCTGGCTACCCTAGGGTTGGGAGGTTTGTGGGAACAAAAGGGGTATGTTGCCCAAACCCTTCTGGACTCAGGACACCAGGGAGAGGGGATCGATTCCCACCCCCCTCCTTAAAACAACTCCGTCTTTTCTTCTCTTTAAAAACGGAGTTGTTTTTAAGGAGGGGGGAGGGAATCGATCCACTCTGCCTGGTCTACAGGGTCCAGAAGAGTTGGGGGGACATACCTCTTTTGTCCCCACAAACCTCCCAACCCCAGGGGAGCCAGCGGAGAGGGGGGTCGCAACCTCCCACCCACTGATATTAAAGGGGAAACCCCGATCTACTTTCACGACTCCACACAAACAAAGCACCATAACACAATAAAGCCCCCCTCCCTACCACCTAGCCCACCCTTCCTAACCCCCAACGACCATGCCCCCCTCCCCACCACCTAGCCCACCCTTCCTAACCCCCAACGACCATGCCCCCCTCCCCACCACCTAACCCACCCTTCCTAACCCCCAACGACCATGCCCCCCTCCCCACCACCTAACTCACCCTTCCTAACCCCCAACGACCATGCCCCCCTCCCCACCACCTAGCCCACCCTTCCTAACCCCCAACGACCACGCCCCCCTCCCCACCACCTAGCCCACCCTTCCTAACCCCCAACGACCACGACCCCCTCCCCACCACCTAGCCCACTCTTCCTAACCCCCAATGGCCATGCCCCCCTCCCCACCACCTAACCCACCCTTCCTAACCCCCAATGACCATGCCCCCCTCCCCACCACCTAACCCACCCTTCCTAACCCCCAACGACCATGCCCCCCTTCCCACCACCTAGCCCACCCTTCCTAACCCCCAATGACCACGACCCCCTCCCCACCACCTAGCCCACCCTTCCTAACCCCCAACGACCATGCCCCCCTCCCCACCACCTAACCCACCCTTCCTAACCCCCAACGACCATGCCCCCCTCCCCACCACCTAGCCCACCCTTCCTAACCCCCAATGACCACGACCCCCTCCCCACACCTAGCCCAACCTTCCTAACCCCCAACGACCATGCCCCCCTCCCCACCACCTAGCTCACCCTTCCTAACCCCCAATGACTACGTACCTTCCCCACCACCAAATAAATAATTTTTTAAAAATTACTAAAAACACTCAAACACATCCAAAAATACACAAAAACAAAAACACCAAAAACAATACGAAGTAAACAAAGACACAATCAAAAACAAAACAAACAGACAAAAAATACAAATTCCAACCCCCCTCCCCCACCCACCCACCCACACACACACACAAAAGAAAGAAAACAAGAAAACTTACCAAAAGAGGTTCTACCTCCACCAGGACTGGAAAAGAAATGAATAAAGAAAGAGACTACTTACCAGAAGAAGCTCCACCCAGAGGCCAGGAGAGAAAAAAAAGACAAAATACAATAACCCCTACCAGCACCACCTGCTGGCCACAATAGTAAAAACAATTCAAAAACACACAACAGCCCCAAACAAAACACAAATTCACAATTTTACACAAAAGGTCACACCAATAAAAACAAGTTAAAAAAATTACACTAAACACACTTTCACACAAATCACAAATATATGTCAATAAAATACAATAGAAACTTTAAAAAATCCTGTGCTGAGTTATAACTCAAATTTAAACTCAAAACATCTAAACACATTTTAAAAACATTGAATGTAAAAAACATTTACTTTTACATTATTAAAATTATTACCTACGGTACAACTAATTTAAAAAATTCAAAAAACTAAAACATTATTCGCTTACATAAAACAATTTGAAAAAATTATATCATACTTTCTTCTTTTATTAATCCTCAAAAAAAAAAAGCAGATCACAGTTAATAACAGCCAAGCCAAACAAATTTTACATAAATAAACATTTAAAAAATTAAAATTACAGACGAAGCAATTTTTTTAAAAAATTAACACAATTTAACCTTCCAACACAATGTAAAACTATTGCAAAAATAAAATTGGCTCATTTTTTATTAAAACACATGGGGAGAAAAGCCCGGCAACGCCGGGCAACCCTTGCTAGTATATCTATAAAACAGAGGTGTGGGTTTGTATGTGCTCCAAAGGAACCCACACCCCTGGACCAATCTCGCTGCAAGTTTGCACATACATACCTTGGGTTTGCGAGATCAGCACTGTGGGGGTCTCAAAACCCATTTGGGGGTTTATACATCCCCAAATTGGGATGCAAAGGGGGACCCCCACTGGCCAGAGAAGCAGCAACAAAACAGTAGTACTGCACATGCGCAGCACATCCAAGCCAGTGGCTTGAATTTTCCACCGGGAGATGCCGCTGCTAAAAAAAGCTGTGGCCGTGATTAGCGGCCACAGCTTTCTTCAGCAGCGGGGCCTCCTGCCTGTAAACGTACAGTTCTGTCAAGCCACGGCATCCTTTCGCTGACAAAAGAAGGCCGCGGCTTGACAAAACTTAAAGTTTATGGGCCGGGGATGCCGCTGGGCAGAAAAGTAAAACCACAGTCAAGCTGCGTCATCCTTGCTTTAAAGGACAAAAACAACCCGGGCAAGACCGGGTAATAAGCTAGTATGAAATAAAACCTGCTTGCCTTTAAGGTCCACAAGCCTCCTTGCTGTTTACAATCATTTCCTTATTCGAAGGCACCTTGAGACTGTAGATTTGTGAGGGAGAGCTAGGTAACTTTTCTGTCCGGAAAGCCCTGGCCATCCTTGGCCAATGACCATTCCCAGAGTCATTGGTATAATCCACAAAGAGAATAAAGTAGCAGCTGTCTGCTGAATACTTTAACAAATTGCTCACTCAGTCTGAACATTCCCTGCCAGTCTCGAGGAGTTCAGGAGAATTGGGATTGTAGGTGATCCTAATAAAGATATTGCCTGTATGTAATGTGGGGGGTTTATCCCCCAGTGTTGCAAGAAAACAAAAACCCAACAGGGATCTCCAGATGGGGATTGTAAAAAGATGAACAAGCTGTAAAATAGAGATTTGTGGAATACAAAATGCAGTTATGAGGTGCCAGTGCATGCGTTGTTGTTGTTGTTGTTGTTGTTGTTGTTGTTGTTGTTGTTGTTGTTGTTGTTGTTGTTGTTGTTGCGATCCCATGGACCATTGCACGCCAGGCACCTCTGTCCCCCACCATCCTCCTCAACCCGCCGAGCTCTGTGCCCATTGCATCTACAATACCATCTAGCCATCTCATTCTCTGCCGCCCCCTTCTTCTTTTGCCCTTGACCTTTCCCATCATCTAGGCTTTCTCAAGTGAATCCTCTCTTCTAATTTGATGTTCAAAGTACTTTAGCTTCATCTTCAATATATGACCTTCCGAGGAGAAGTCGGGGTTGATTTCTTCTGAGATTGACCTATTTGTTCTCCTCGCTGTCCAGAGGACTCTTAAAATTATCCTCCAACACCATATCTCAAAGACGTCTATTCTTCTGCGTTAAGCTTTCCTTATGGTCCAGCTCTCACGACCATGCATTACTACCGGAAATATCATTGCTTTGGCTATGTGGACTTTTGTTTGCAAGGGGTTTGTAAAGGTAAAAGTAAAGTTTTCCCTTGCTCGAAAGCCAGTCGTATCCGACTCGAGGGTTCAGTGCTCATCCCTATTTCAAAGCCGAAGAGCCAGCTCTGTCTGCTTCTGCAGACGTTTCCGTGGTCATGTGGAAGGCATGACTAGACACCGGGGCACACAGAATGCTGTTTACCTTCCCACCAAAGTAGTCCCTATTTATCTACTTGCAATTTCTTGCTTTCGAACTGCTAGGTTGGCAGGAGCTGGGACAAAGACGGAAATTCATTCCGTCCTGCAGTACTCGGGAATTGAACTGCTGACCTCCCACCTTCCAGTCCACATCTTATCCACTTGAGCCATTGCAGTCCCTGCAAGGGATGTATGTACTTTTAATTATGTTCCCCAGGTTTCTCATAGCTTGTCTCCCAAGAATTAGTCGCCTTTTTATATCATGTGCAGTGATCTTGAATCCTAAGAATGTAAAGTCTGCCACTGCTTCTACTCAATACTACCCACAGTGATATATTTTTTTAATTCCCAGGTGAGAGCTGTAGGACAGATGGGACCTATGGATACGATGCCGATTTCAGCTGCTGCAGCTCCTTGTGAGTCATGCTTTTCTAACTGGTCATGCAAGTGGGGGGGATTGTCTGTGGTGGCTTTCGGGGTGACTTCCTGGCACAGATCATCCTTTTGAAAAGTACCCAGCTAAAGAATCACTCTGTAGAAGAGCAAAGAGTATTTTCCCCGGGGAAGGGTGGCTGATATACCGGTGGTCCATCCAGAAGGTACCAGGCTGGGAAAGGCTAACTGACATATGTATGGATGTCATCTAGAAACAAGGGACAGCCATGGCTTAGTGGTTAACATGCTGAACTTGACGACCAGTAGGTCAGCAGTTCAAGACCCGAGTGCTGTGCGACGGGGTGAGTCCCCATCGTCTGTCCCAGCTCCTGCCAACCTAGCAGTTTGAAAGCAAGAAATTGCATGTGGATAAATAGGTACTGCTTCAGTGGGAAGATAAAAGCATTCTGTGCATTCCTGCATCTAGTTATGATGACCACAGAAACATCTGCAGGCACAGGGCGTGCCGGTTCTTTTTCTGTAAGCAGAGATGAGCAAAGCCCCCTGGAGTCAGATACAACTGGCTTTTGATCAAGGGTGACCTTTACCTAATCTAGAAACAAAATGAAATGTCGAGGTTTTTCCCCTTTCTAGGCTCTAGCTTCTGTTCATATGCAGATCTGTATAGATTTAATTGCTCACCCAACAAAGCTTCTTGGCATTATAATAATAATTTCATGTCAGAAATTATTCTGGGTTGAAAGGATTTTGGCTGGAGGAATTCTGCTCAGGGAATGCCCGAATGAGGCTCCTTTAATGTCCCCAAGATCTTTTTCCACCAAAGTGGTCCCTATTTATCTACTTGCAATTTTTTGGTTTGAACTGCTAGGTTGGCAGGAGCTGAGACAGAGACAGAAGCTCGTTCCATCATGCAGCACTCGGGTCTCGAACTGCCAACTTGCTGGCCTTCCAGCTAACAAGGCGAGCTTCTTAACCAGTGAGCCACCTGGCTAAGATCCTTCTGAGATGGAAAATCAATGTAAAAGTAGGGCTTGCTGGAGACCTTGTGAGCTCTTCCCCTGCCAGGAGACACAAATGCACATCTTAGAGTGGTTGACAAGACAGATGGGAATAAAATTTCAACTCCTGTTCCTTTTGTTTGCTCTGAGTAAACATATGCTGCATCCACAGTGGCGGAAGGCAAACAGTGCTTAATGGGTGGGTGATGCTGACTGCTGCCCTCTACATTCAGGCCAGGAGATGCTGAGGTCACCTGAGGACGATGGCTGGCATCATCCGCACAGTTCAGATGAGTCTGTCTTCTGCATTCTTTAACTCTCATCCTGGACACAACATGTTTTGATTCTGAGCAAGTGAACAAGGAGGAAGCTGTCTTGTCAAGATATTAAAATAATTCTTTGTTGTCAGCAGTTTGAATCAATATGTGTGTAAAGTGATTCACTACATCCTTCCCATATACAGAATTAAGCTTGTTTGAAGTGCTGTTTGATGGTGTAACTTTGTTTGTCTGTCTGTCTGTTTATTTGGATGGATGGATGGATGTTTACTTTTATGTGCCATCTCAGCAATCTATACCTATAAATCTGTGCATTAACCGTTGGAATGTGACAAAGGATGTTTAGCCAGGCCCCACTAGCCCCGTTGAGCCTCCGTGCACTCGCCCGACCGGGGTTCGCAGGTAACTGTCGGGTTGAATTTTGCGCCAGTGGGGCAGGAGCTCCCCGATCGCAAACAAAAAGAAAGGACTCCATTTCCCAACATTCCTTGGGCCGCGCACGCCACAGCCAATCAGGCTGAGAGGCGTGAGCAAAAGGAATGTTTGGAAATGCACCGCGGCCAATCAAAATGAAGCTGCAGAAACCGAAAACGCAAACGCCAAACTACAAGCCCCAGCGTCCTGTGCGCCATGAGCGCGTAGAATGCTGAGAAAGCCGGTGCATGAAAAATAAAAATAAAAAACCCAACATGAGGGCAAGTCTGCGCCTTCCCGCAGCCCAGCCAGCAAGGCAAGGCCGCGGGAAGGAAAATCCCCCACCCCATGACTTCCCGCGGCCCAGCCAGCAAAGCCAGGCTGTGGGAAGGAAAAAAACCCGCGCCGCATGGCTTCCCGCAGCCCAGCCAGCAAGGCAAGGCCGCGGGAAGGAAACCCCCCCCCCCGGTCCATGGCTTCCCACGGCCCAGCCAGCAAAGTCAGGCCGCGGGAAGGAAACACCTCCCCGCGCCACATGGATTCCTGCAGCCCAGCCAGCAAGGCAAGGCCACGGGAAGGAACACCCCCCCGGCCCCATGGCTTCCCGCGGCCCAGCCAGCAAGGCAAGGCCGCGGGAAGGAACACCCACACACACACAACGCCCCCTGGCGCTGGCCTTGCCCCAGCCCAGCCAGCAAGCCCAGGCCGGGGGAAGGAAAAAACCCCCGCCGGTCAGGTCCCCGCGGCCCGGCCAGCAAGCCCAGGCTGCGGAAAGGAAAGTGTTACACTTTTAAGCGGGGGCCAAGGCACTGGTGCCTTGGCCCCCCTTGAAAGAGAAAAAAACAAAAAAACAAAAACAAACACCAAAATAATTAAAATAAATAAACCATTAATTTAAAAATTCACACAAAAACAAACAAAAACCCCAAAAGAAATTAAACCAGCCAACTTACCAGCAGACATCCTTCCTCCATGACGGCCAGAACTGAAATGAGGAAAGAAACAGACTACTTACCGGAAGAAGCGCCACCCAGAGGTCAGTAGAGAAAAAAACAGTCAAAGTAAAAGAAATACTCAACAGCCCCACCCAGATGCCACAAGAGAAAAAACAGTCAAAAACATAACATTGCATCACACATTCACACAAATCACAAACAAATCACACAATAATAAAATAAAAACATTTCTAAAATACTGTGTAGAGTTTTCACTCAAAAAAACCCAACCCCAAAACCTCTAAACACAGTTTAAAAACATTGAATGTAAAAAAAAGTACTTTCACATTTTTAAAATTATTATCCAAGATACAACTATTTTTTAAAAAAATCACATACTAAAACATTATTTGGTTAAATAAAATAATTGTAAAAAACTATATCATCCTTTCCTCTTTTTTATCCACAAAAACAAACCCAAAAAATCTGATCACAGTTTATAACAGCCCGTGTGCATAAATAAACATTTTAAAAATCACAATTAGAGACTAACCTCATTTGTACAAACATTAACAAAAGAAAAACCTTCCAACACAATTCAAAACAGCCCGGCACCGCCGGGCAAACTATGCTAGTAGTTAATAAAACAAACATATAGAATCAGCAATCTTCCATTGCAGATGAGCTGAGTAAAATAACAAATTGTTGTTGTTCAGTCGCACAGTTGATTCTGACCCTTTGTGACCCCATGGACCATTTTCCTCCAGGCACCTCTGTTGTCCTCCACCATCCTCCTCTGCCCACCCAGCTCTGTGCCCATTGCGTCCACAATGCCATCTATCCATCTCATCTTTGGACGCCCCCTTCTTCTCTTGCCCTCCATATAATAATAATAACCTAAAACAAGTCATGTTAAGAGAGAAGCAAAATGTTGTTAAAGCCTCTCTATACCTTCAAGTAAATTTCCTGAATACCTGAAGAAAGGGGATTCCACAGTGATGAGGTCACTGTTGAGAAGGCTCTCTTCTTCATGGCAGCCTTTTGAGCCTCACTTGAGCCAACCAACTAACCAGCTTGAAGCCCTAATGCCTGGCAGAAACTGGTGGCTTGGGCCAAATTTAACTGGAAGAGACACTCCATCAGATACTGAGGTTGCAACCTATGAAGGGCTTTATACATTAGTACTGATGTCTTGAACCAGGCACAGAAGCTTACCTGAAGCCAACAAAGGCATGCCAGAATCAGGGAGATGAGGTATGGGTCTATCTCTCCATCATCTGCCCAGAGATGGGGAGCACAACAGGAGTAAAATTTTGTGCTCATGCCACACTTGTGGACTTCTCCAAGACCTCTGGCTGACCAAGGTGGGAAAGAATGGACCTGGAGAGAATGAGAATTCTGCTAAGTAACTTTGTGGGATGATGAATCCTGAATTTTGCAGCCAATTGGCTTTAAGAGCCTAGGATGGAACTGTGGCATTTCAAAAGAGGAAGCATCTCCAGGCCCTCAACTGCATGTGTCTTGGGACAACCTCCATCGGGTCCTTCCATGAGCATGAAGTGAGTGCCTTTTTAGCACACACAAGAAACACACAGAAAGAGTTCAGCAGGTGGATGGATCGGATGATCTGCCCTGTTTCTAGTTATCCATTTTTTTTTCAGCCTAGTGAAGGAAAGACAACTGGGCTTCATCTGGTCTGAGGCTCATACTCACATCTTCCACTCAGGGGCACTGGACTGAAGAGGGGTGAATGGGGCATTGCATAGGAGTAGTCCTTGTCAAGTTCTTCTTGGAAGGGTGACTGACCAGGGGCTTCCTTCTTCTTCCAGCGATGGCTCCCATGAGACCTTTGAAGCCTACTGCAGCGATGCCTCATCGCCCTCCTTCCACCGTTCACACCACAGCCTGGCCACCAATGGCAGCGGGAGTGACCAGAGCAATGCCGGCTTGGAACAGCTGCAGGACTACATGATCACGGGAAGTTTGGGGAGCACTGGGGTTGTGGAGGCTGGGGAGAGGCACGCTGTGTCTTGGAACACCTTGGTTAGCAAGGATGCCAGGTTGCAGAAGGCACCGGATGAAGACTTTGTGAGCCCCCCACCCTTGCTCCTCCTCTGGATCTCGGGGCAGAGAGATAAATCCCAAAATAAGCAGCACTAGAGGGAGGAGAAAGTGGGACTTTCAGATGAGGTACACCACAAAGCAAAAGTAAAAACAGAAAATAAAGAAGACAAAAACATTGTGCCACCTTAAAAGGTATCTGCTATATTTTAATGTCAGCTTTCATGGATCAAGTCCACTTTGTCAAATTTGCTGGGATTTAAAGCTATCTGAGGGCTTTGTTGGGGTTGTTCTGCTTTGTTTCTGGATATATTAAGGTGCTACCAAGTAGCTTGCTTTGGCTGTGAAACAGGCCTTTTCCTTTGCAGAACCTTTAAAAAGTTACTTTTTAAAACTACAACTCCCAGAATTATAAGTAAGACTGTACAGCGGATACGCCAAATCATGCCGCCTTTCTGTCACGCACACAGTTTAAGATTATCAGAGGGTTGCATTTATCAATTAGTCAAGAAGGACAAAGAAAATTGAAAAGAGAGGAAAGGTGTTGAAAGGTAGAAAATGCCTTTGAACATCCCTGCACTTAACATTTTCCTCTCTAGTAATTGTTTTGTCTTTTTTTTTCCCCTCTGCAGCTGAGAAACAAATTGACCCCACAGGAAATCCAGCAGTTTGCGGTCTTGCTCAGGGAATATCGGATGGGTTTCGCTGTGGAAGCTTATTGTGCTGGTCTTCTCCGGCTTTACGGCGAGAAACGAAAGTTTCTTCTGTTGGGTAAATAAAATGTGTGTCCTGCGGGGAGCTATGGATGGAAAAGGAGAAGATGGGGGGATCATTTGTGTTACAACATTGATTGCAACATAAGAGTCTGTCTTAAGTCAGTGGTTGGATAACCTAGTGGTTAGATATAGTTGGGAGTTAAACTCCCCACTGTGCCTTTTTTTTTTTTTGGGGGGGGGGGGGTGCCACCCTGTGTAGCTTTGGGCAAGCTGCATAATAGTCCCAAAGCAGAAAAGGGGAAGAGTTAACTACCCAGAAAACCTTGGGAAGGGTTGACATATGTCAGAACTGACTCGATAGCATGCAATTACATTATTATTATTATTATTATTATTATTATTATTATTATTATTATTATTATTATTATTATTATTATTATTATTATTATTATTATTATTATTAGCAAACTGCTCATCTGAGAGCTTGGAAGTTAGTTTTTGGACTACAGCATCCATAATCCCCCAGCTAGCGTGGCCAGTGGCTCAAAATGTAACTTATAAACTCTGGTACTCCTAGCCCAGTATCATTTACTCATTGTTAGTATATTCTCCACTGTCTCACAAAAATCTCATCTAGGATTTGATCATGTAAGGGGGGTGGACCTAAGCTAAAGATGACAGCAATGGGTGACTGGTGGCTCAGGGGTTAAACTACTCTACTGCAGCCAAAACACTGTGAGTTTGATCCTGATGGGAGATCAAGATTGACTCAGCTTCTTCCATTCTTCGGAAGTTGAGAAAATGAGTACCCAGCATGCTAAATGCTAATTAACTTGTGAACTGCACTATGCACTATGGGCGGTATATACAGTACATGTAATTGCTATTGCTATACAGGGGCTTGTTGCATTGTTTTAAAAATTAAAGGTTTAATTAAATGCTACAAATTTACATAAAGCAAATACATCAAAGGTACACATAATAGACATAGCTTTAACGTTATTGTAAAAAACAGGGCTTCGATGTACAGGGATCTTCAAGGTTTTTTCCATTGATGGATCTCCCAAATTGCATTATTTCTTTGGGCCTTTCTGCATTTAAGGGGTACCATCTCTTGCTGAACTATAAATCCCATAATTCCATAGGGAGAAGCCATGATAATTAAAGAGGCTCCATATTACGTTAAGCTGTCAGCCTGCGTTCTCTCTCAACTCCATTCTTCCTTCCTAGGGATGCGGCCATTCATTCCCGACCAGGATATCGGCTACTTCGAGAGCTTCCTGGAGAACATTGGCATCCGAGAAGGAGGGATCCTGACCGACAGCTTTGGCCGCATCAAACGTAGCATGAGCACCCCCTCGGCCTCGGCCGTGCGCAGCTATGACAGCTGGTCCTTGCGCTCCGACTCCGAGTCCTTCAACCGGAGGATCTCAGACATCACTCATGACATCGAGGCCCTGGCACAAGATGAGGAGGAGGAGGAGGAGGAAGGCCACCAGGAGGGAAAGGATGACGAGAACTACCTTTGAGGAGACAACAGTCCCAACCTGGAAGATGGATGATGGGTCTTTGGAGTGGATGGTCAGGGCTTCTCTGAAGTTCCCTAGCAAGAAGCACAGTTACTTTGCTGGATCTCTTAGCCATCCCAGCCACGGATGACCCTGGCTGGCTAATTCCACAGGGGTTTTGCCCAAAACAGTCACTTTTCCCAGCTCAGACCAAGGCAGGCTCTGGAAGAGCAAGTGAGAACTCACAGGGCAGAGTTTTAAGGTGCCGTCGCCGGGTCAAGGATTTTTACAGGATGTTGTCTTCTTCACCTGCAATTCTACAATACTGTCTTTTAAAAGGCCATCATGCTACCCTGAATGCATCTGTTGCCGAACAATGGCAAATCAATATTATTTTGGGACGTTGAGGGGTTTTAAAAGGAATATTTGCACCAAAAGTAGAGAGAGAGAGAAAGGCTTTATTGTTACATATGCAATATGGGCTCCTCTTCCAGCAGGAGGGGCAAAGATATAAACAGACAAAGGTCTTTTGTAGTCCAAGCCCATGAGAAAGACAGACGGATACACAAAATTCACACTAGGTCAGATCTGGTCTTGTCTTGTGTTTTGCTTACCAACTCAGTTCTTTTACCTGCTGTCTGGCAGGTACACAGAGGCATGGGAAGGGGGCGAGGGGGACTTTTTACCCTTAAATTTCAAAATGGCTTTTCTTTGGCCACACATTTGATCTCTTCTGGTTCTAGAACCTAAGCAGGGAATGTCCATCTTCATGCTTGGAAGGGAGATTAAGAGGAATCTCGGACTAAGGCAAGGAAGGCATCCTACCTGAAACTTGTGGCTGCCGGTCAGAGAAAACGATAGTGGTCTGGAGGGATGAGGCAGCTTTCCTTCGCTCCGTATTTTTGAACCACAACTGGGCGTACCCTGGTAACGACAACCATGCCAGCTAATCTTTCTCACACTAAGTCAGGCCAAAGGAACTACAGAATGGTCTCACCAAAAGATTTGGCAGGTTCACGTCTGAAGCCAAAAAGCCACGTTTATATGCCCCAGGTTTTGCTTATCTCCCTGTGGCCCATCACCTGTGCCCACAGGTAGCAAGACGCACCTCCTCCCCTCCTGCACCAATTAGTATGCCATGTTGCAGTGTTTTTCACTCTTGGATCCCCAGATGTTCTTGGACTTCAGTTCCCAGAAGTCCAAGTCTGTACACCTTGACTTCTGGGAATTGGACTTCTGGGAATTGAAGTCCAAGAACATCTGGGGACACAATCCAGCCTCTGATACTGGAGCCGCCATAGCATGACTAGTGGCCTGATAGCTTTATTACATGAGGATTCCTTCCAGCTGTGTTGAGTTCAGGGACTTTGCTCTTTTCTGCTCTGCTTGCTTTTGGGCTAGAGACTTGGTAACTCTCTAAGTCCAGCTGCTGTGAAGCAAGGCTGCCTCCTGCTGGTGCACATTAGAACATCTGTACTTCAAGCAAATAAATTCTTTTTGCATGCATTGGCTGTTTCTCTGCTTCCTTTTCTTGTCGTTTTGATCTACCTGATGATGTCCTGGTTACAGCAGATGCAGAGAATTTGCAAAGGATTGCAGTGAGAATTTGCACTGCGACCCTTAGCCAGCCACACTAGAGCTTGGAAAAATTATTTTTTAACCCCCGGATCCCCCATGGCAGTGATGGCAAACCTTTTAGAGACCGAGTGCCCAAACTGCAACCCAAAACCTACTTACTTGTCACAAAGTGCCAACACTGCAACAGGGGAGGAAGGAAATGCTCCCGTTGGGCTGCTAGGCAGAGGGATGGGGTGAACTCTGTGCTGTGGGGAAGGAAGTATTCCCATTGGGCTGCTGGGCAGAGGGGCAGGGCGAACTCTGTGTTAGGGTGACTGCATGGGTGCCCACAGAGAGGGATCTAAATGCCACCTCTGGCACGTGTGCCATAGGTTCGCCACCACTGCCCCGTGGGTTGGGGTGGGGGGTTGGCTCCTAGCTCTATAAATCCCACTTTAGCGTCTCTAACTGCAGCCATCCCAAGCTGCTGAAAGGGAGATCACGTGTGCTGAAATCTGCCAAGTTTCCTTGGTTTAGTGATGACACTGAATTCATGTTCCAAGATTGCTTTCCAGTTCACATTAGTTAGCTAAGAAGGATCCAACTTGAGGCTGAAGCATCTTTCCCAAACTTAAGAATAGATCCCGACAAAGAATGGCAGGTAGTTGTGAGGAGAGAGAGAAAGGCAACACTATCTTAGCAAGCTAGAAGCATTCGTGGACTTTCTTTCCAGCAGTTCCTGGGTGTTGCAATCAGATGGTTCTCTAGAAAACTCTGCAATGTCTGTTTTAGGGATGGGTGGATAATGCCATTATAAGGATTCATCACTAGGTGGCTCTGGATTTAGATCTATGGACTGTTTCTTATTCTTGTCAAAGAGGGACTGTATAATACAGTATTCTTCAAGGAACCCACACACAGGACATTTTGCATTTTGTTGTCATTTGACCAAAATTTATTATCCTTCCTTCTGTACCTCTGAATGCCTTAAAATAACATAACTTCAAGTGAATTCTGTTAAAGTCTGTGCTGTAGTCAAGGTTAGCCTTTTAGGTTTCAAAAGATACCCATTTTCCCTGCAACTGATTAACACTTCATTTCTAGAGCCTTTGGTGATCATTTTTGATCATGGCCATCTCTGTTACAAGCAGATAAACATCCACTAAGGCCAACCTTCCACCTCTCGGATGGTTGACCTCTGCCGTGGGCTTTTTTCCCTATGAACTGTGCTTGCTGCTACATCCCACATCGTTGCTGGTAGAAAGGGGGATTGTGTAGGTCAAGGGTGTCCAAACTTTTCGGGCCGAGGGCTGGTCATGTGATTCAGCAGGCCGGTCATGTGGTTCCTCCCACCAGAAGACACCTTGCAGTCTGTGTATTGCAACAGGATGAGATAGATTTTGGGTTGCCATTTTCTCTGTTTAAATCAGGGGTGTCCAAACTATGGCCTGTGGGCTGGATCCAGCCACCCTCATCACTCCTGGAAGCGGAAATAAAATGCCTATGGGTGTGTTTTGCTTCTACTTCTAGGAGCATTGAGGATGGTGTGGGCTGGATTAATTGGCCACGGGCCATAGTTTGGGCACCCCTGTGTAGGTAATAATGTTGATGAGCGATAACTGGCTTGTCACTTCCTCCTTGTGCAGCTCTGAGTCAAGCAGAAAATTCTTGGGTTGCTTCAAAATCAGCCACTTGGAACCTTTTGCATTTTAGAGAAGTTCCCCTCTTGTAATTTCGGAGAAGAGGCTGAGCCTTCTGCCAGCTGGGAGGGTGGAGTTGTGGTGGACTCCCTCAGGAACTGACCAGACAAAAGAATAATGATTCACTAGCGACACACTTCCAGCATTTACAGGGGTTTCCCTTTACCTTTCGGGAAAAATTTTGCATTTATTGCAATGTGATGTCAACCTCTTAAAAGTCTAGGGAAGGAAGCGTTTACAAATGTTTTCATAATAGTTTGACATCATTCGAGTGTCTGGTCTTGCAGAGTGAAGACAGTACAGAATAATGCAGGGGTGGACAAACTACAGCCTGTGGGCTGGATTCGGCCCACGGCACCAAATCATCCAGCCTGTGCCGCCTGCACCGCTACCTGAAGTGGAAGTAAAACACACCCACACATGCGTAAACGCTGCCATAAATGCACCTGCGGCTCTTGTAAATGCATACACCCATGGGCTCCTTTTGTGGTGAGAGGAACCACATGACCGGCCCGTGGCATGTAAATTTTGAGCACCCCTGGAATAATGGCTAAAGGTTTTTATTTTCACACAGAAGTGGCCAACCTGGATCAGTTGAGGGTAGTGTGAATTATGTTTGGACTTTGTTTTTTAAAATGTAGGAAAACTAAAAAACAAAGGAGAAAACTCTAGCAGGGAGAGCATTTCTGGGGTGCCATTGGAAACCCAACTCATCTGTGTTGAGGTGGGAGGGTTCTTTTGCACATAGACCACATGCCAGCTTTCTGTCTTTTTATGGGAATAGCAAAACCATTTTGACATCTCCTTGAGTCAGGAAGAATTAGTAAGGTTGCGTTTCTAATATACCTGGAGGGCATCATATTAAGCACGGCTGCGATAGAGTTTGCATCTGTCTCCTGTGAAAATAATTAATAAAGCAGATATTGGAATGGTCCTCATTAGCTCTTCTCTAATTCTCCCCGTGCTATCCTTGACTTCACACTGAACCCATATCCTTGGTAAACAGTTCCAAAATGAATGTCCCCCAAATATTCTCCAAATATTTGTCAGACATTTAACCTTTAGCACCTGACACCTGGACTTTACCAGCACTCCACATTTAACAGAATCTCATAAAACAACTGACAACCAATCATTCACAGTGAGCGCGTGTGATGCTATCCCCTCTGTAGCAATCAGTGGTCAGTCACTCCGATGAGTAAAGTTAGACCGTACGGGCACATTTTACTTCTGCTTCCGGGAGCAATGAGGGCTTTGTTGGCCGAATGGATTGGCGTCAGGGGCCAGATCCGGGCCCCGGGCCGTAGTTTGGGCACCCCTGTTCTAAACTTTTGCTCATTACCTACTTGCTTGTTTTCTTACCCAGGAGGAACTGACTCAAAAGGAAACTCTGTCTTTCAGGTTCTCTCCCCATTTAAGAGTTATAACCAAGCAACAAACGTAGGCTACAAATCTCTCGTGTGAAAGTTGTGCAGCTGTTCTCGTCTGACACATCTGGTATTAAGGAAGTCTGCTGGATCAGTGGAAGGTGGCTGGGGAAAAGATTCAGCTAAGTGCAAAGGAACTGTGGTGGCTTAGTGGTTAAGGCGCTGAACTTGATGACTGGAAGGTCAGCAGTTCGAGACCCGAGTGCTGTGTGACGGAGTGAGCTCCTGTCTCTGTCACAACTCCTGCCAACCTAGCCATTCAAAAGCAGGAAATTGCAAGTAGAAAAATAGGTACCACTTCAACGGGAAAGGTAATGGTGTTCTGTGCTCTCCGGCATCTAGTGCTCTTCGGCTCTGTGCTCTCCGGCATGTTGACCTTCACCTAAGTGAAAAGCAGAGCTTTACAACAGCTCCATTTGGAGGTAGGCAATAGTTTAATTGGAGCCATTGCCCAAAATAAAAGTCATTTTGGTCGTCGTCCCCCTTCAGAGACTTTTATATGTCAACCAATAATGGAAGTTTGTGCCCTTTGCCTTGGGAGGGGATAAGTCCATGATGGTGAACCTTGGCACTGCAGCTGTTCTTGGACTTCAATTCCCAGAAGCCCAAGTTCCCTGTGAATCCACACAAATGGGTTCACTGTGCGTATGTGCAGTAAACCCATTTGTGTAGATGCACAAGAATTTGGGCTTCTGAGGAGTGAAGTCCAAGAACAGCTGCAGTGCCAAGGTTCACCATCACTGGGCTAAATCTTGAGATGGACCCTTTCTGGGCTCTGGCCAGCATTCCTGATGGCCCACCAAACTGGAAGCCGCTGCTTGGAAACCCAGGTTTCCCATTCCGGTCACTACACGTCCCACGGTCCACAGTGTCATCCTGGCTCAAGCTCTGTGAAACAGAACGGAATGGGGGCTAATTCCTCTCCCGGCCAACAGCCGGTTCTTCTTGGGGTTGTTTTTTCCTGTTTAAATTTTAAATGTGGAAGCAACCCCAACCCAGCCGTGTTTGCTTTCTGCTCAGTCAGTCAGTGACCCCAGGAGACAAATTATGTTACAGGCTCCAATGCGGTCACACTTTTTATAACAAGAGCGAAAGAGGTAAAAGGGATGTTTCCTCTTTTCTTTTCTCAAGAGAGTGAAAGGCGCTTTATGCACCTTCTCCAACCCTACTCTGGCTCCTCCCATCACTGCAGACACATGTTATGATTCCCACTTTACATTTCAATGGTTTCCACTTGTGACTTCTATGGCCCAACATCTGGGGCAGGAGGTCCTGCCTAGGCTGGTCTTTCCTCTCCCTACACTCCACACGGGTATTATGCACGGCACATCTTCCCTGTTCCAGGGAAAACCTGGGAAACACCTAGTTCACGACCTGGTAATGGTCAAGGCGACTCTAGGGTTTGGTGCTCATCTCCGTTTACAGCCAAAGAGCCAGCGCTGTCTGTTTCCATGGTCATGTGGCAGGTATGACTAGATGAACACAGAACACTGTTACCTTTCCCACTGAAGTGGTATCTCTTTATCTACTTGCAATTTCTTTCTTTCGAACTGCTACGCTGGCAGGAGCTGGGACAGACAAGAGCTCAGTCTGTTGCACAGCACTGTTGTGTCCAAGTGTTACTCACTTCAAAGGGGCGCCCACTTCAAAGGAGGGGCACATATCAAAGCGGAGCTGGAGACCAAATGGGATAATAAACTGGAGTGTCCGCTGGTATGTTTCCTTGTTGTTGTTGAAATGGAAAACCTCTGTATATAAGATACCATCTTTCCCCACATGAGTCAGTCTTGTCTCCCGATCGGAATAAAGAATCACTATGCTTAACCCACACTCTGCTTCCTAGTCTACTACTTGCGAGAATCTAACATTGGCGACGAAGGTGGGATAATGGCTGCTACTGCATCTTCTATCGGACCGTTCGACATTGCAAAGCCGGAGGCATGGCCCATGTACGAGATCCAGTTCGAGAACTTTGTAATCGTTGGGGAAATCGAGGATGAAGGGCGACAGAAGGCGTTGTTCCTGGCCCATTGTGGTTTGCCCACGATTGAGCTGGCCGGGCATCTGCTGCTGCCACAGGCACTGAGGGAAGCCCCATTGACCGACATCCTGGCGGTGCTCCGGGAACACTTCAAGCCTGTCGTTTCCATCTTCCCAGCCAGGGTTGCCTTTTACCGGCGAGATCAGAAGAAGGGGGAGACGGTAGCTGAGTATGTTGCGGCTCTCCGACAGGCTGCCGTGCCGTGCCAATGGCATGACCTGGAGGAGGCCTTAAGAGACCGGCTTCTCATGGGCCTCAGGGACGAAGCTACTCAGCGGCGGCTGATGAAGAGAAATAGGTTGACTTTTGCCCAGGTCCTGGAAGAAGCCTTGGCGTCCGAGGCTGCACACGCTGGGGTAAAAATCCTCCATGCCGAAACTGCTGCTCCTGCCCGTGGTGAGTCGGCCGTCCAGCTGCAGCAGTGCGCTACTCCAGTGAATATAGACAATGCGTCAGAGGAGGGTACTGTCGGGAGGGTTCGCCAGCAAACCCCCCAAGCTTCAAGGAGCAACATCGCGCCATGCCAAGGCTGTGGGGGAAGGCACCTCCGCTCACGGTGCCCGTTCAAGACGGCCGAATGCCACAAGTGTGGGCGGAAGGGACACATTGCACGGGTGTGCCGCCAGCGATCCGAAGGTCACCCCGGGGACAGAGGTCAGCGCAGGACGGAACATCCAATTTCCAAAGTCCGTGTCGGAAGGAAGACATCATCTGGTGTACAGTCAGTGTCCGGGAGGTTCTTCGTTGATGTTCGCCTCCAAGGGTGTCCCGTCCGCATGGAGATCGACTCAGGATCTGCCTACTCAATCATCTCACAGAGGGAATTTTTTCAACTTCCTCCAGCAGACCGGCCGAAACTGCGGGCTCTGCAGGTCGACCTGACCGATGTACAGGGTCGACACATTCCAGTGTTGGGAATCGGAAATTTTGATGTGCGGTTCAAGGCCATCTCAGCAAAGCTTCCCCTAGTCGTGGTGAAAACCAGTAGGAATAACCTTTTGGGCGTGCAGTGGTTTGGGCCCCTGGGTATTGGGTTTTCGGGAATTAATGCAGTTAAGGCCGACCCCATTCAGGCTGTGTGTGAACGCTATCCAGATGTTTTCCGTCCCGGGCTGGGTAGGTTCAAGGGGGCCCCTGTTAATTTTGAGCTGGACCCAACTGTCAAACCCATTCGCATGAAGCCACGGAGGGTGCCGTTTGCCCTGAAAGACCGCATTGAAGCGGAGTTGGACAAGCTGGTGGCACAGGGCATCCTGGAGCCCGTGGACTCTGCTCCATGGGAGACACCGATAGTCACTGCTATCAAGGCGAACGGGGACATCCGCATCTGCGCGGACTATAAATGCACGATTAATAAGGCTATCCGAGCTAATTCTTATCCTGTTCCAGTGGTTAGCCATTTGCTGGCCACCCTCCATGGGGGAAAGTGTTTTGCTAAACTGGACTTGGCCCAAGCATATCAGCAAGTGCCGGTTAGTCCGGAATCTGCGTTGTGTCAGACTATTACTACTCATAAGGGTGCATTCCGTGTGAACCGTCTTCAGTTCGGGGTTAGTACGGCTCCGGGTCTGTTTCAGGCTCTTGTGGAAAGGTTATTGAAGGGTCTCCCTGGGGTGCTGACTTTTTTTGACGACGTGTTGATATCTGGGACAGACAAGGGGGACCTGGCCACTAAACTGGGGAAGGTGCTGGAGCGTTTCCAAAATGCAGGGTTGCGGGTAAAAAGGGAGAAGTGTTGTTTTTTTGCTCATGAGGTTGAATTCTTGGGGTTCAAAATCACGCCTGCCGGCATCAAGCCCTCTGAATCCAAAGTTCAGGCAGTCTGGGAAGCCCCACGTCCCACTTCGAAGACGGAGCTCCAGGCATTTTTGGGTCTCTTAAATTTCTATCATTCCTTTCTACCCCGAAAGGCGACTGTAGCTGAGCCCCTGCATCAGTTGCTGAGGAAACAGGCGGTGTGGAAGTGGGGGCCTCCCCAGGAAAAGGCATTCCGAGAAGTCAAGGAGCTGTTGACTTCGGATGCTGTCCTTACACATTACGATCCGAAGAAGCCCCTTTTGCTTGTATGTGATGCCTCGCCGGTGGGGGTTGGGGCTGTTCTGTGCCATAACATGGGGGAGGGAAAGAAGCGCCTATCGCGTATTACTCCAGGTCGTTAACGGTGGCTGAAAAAAACTATGCCCAGATTGATAGAGAGGCGCTGGCCATAATCGCGGGAACGAAGAAATTTCATGACTTCATTTACGGGAGGGCTGTCACGATTATCACTGACCACAAACCGCTCCTAGGTATTTTTGTGCCGGACAAGCCCACCCCCCAAATCCTGTCTCTGCGGATGTTACGCTGGGCAATGTTCCTTCAGGCGTACCAGTACACGCTCCAACATCGCCCAGGTATCAGCATTAGCCACGCAGATGCTCTGTCCAGATCCCCTGTTGAGTATGTGGGTCGAATTGAGGCGGAAGGACAGATCCTTATGTTGGATGTGTTAGACTCTCCCCCGATCTCCGCTGCTGACATAGCGGCCCAAACAAAAAAAGACCCCCTCCTGTCAAAAGTTGTCATGTGGGTTCTGAAGGGGTGGCCATTGTCACCGACCCCTGAGGAGTTCAGGGTGTTCTACTCCAAGAGAAATGAACTGTCACTGGAGCGGGGTTGCTTGGTTTGGGGGGACAGAGTAGTCGTCCCATCTGTACTTCGGAACAAGGTGCTCCGCACACTCCATGTTAGCCACCCAGGTATTGTCAGGTCAAAAGCGCTAGCGCGAAGCTACTTCTAGTGGCCTCGATTGGACCTGGACATTGAGGCTTGGGTGGGGAAGTGCAGGGAATGTCAGGCATCAAGGCCCGAGGAACCACGTCTTCCCCGCAGGGAATGGGATACGGCCAGAGGCCCCTGGTCTCGGATTCATATAGATTTTGCTGGACCTTTCAGGGGAACAACACTTCTGATTATTGTAGATTCCTTTTCCAAGTGGGTAGATGTCATCCCAGTGTCAGGAACTTCCTCTGCCACCACAATCCGCAAATTAAGGCGGGTCTTTACTAATCTAGGCCTGCCCGACATCGTGGTGACCGACAACGCATCGAGCTTCATGTCGGCAGAATTCCAGGGTTTCCTAAGTCGTAATGGGATTAGACACATCACGGCCGCTCCTTTTCACCCTGCCACAAACGGTCAAGCCGAGAGGCAGGTACGGACGGTCAAAGACGCGCTCTCACGCATGGGACCTGGGGATTTGGAGCTGCAGTTGTGTCAATTTTTGCTGTCCTACAGAGTCACCCCATTGGCCTCTGGTTTGTCGCCAGCCGAACTGTTAATGAAAAGGAAGCTGCCGACTGTTTTTGACCGTTTAGATCCTCAGCGCCAAGAGGATCGGGGCCTAAATATAGACATTCCGACTTTAAAAGGTTTTGAGGTTGGGCAACCAGTCCACTGCAGGAATTATGCCAATGGGCCTCCATGGTTGGGGGGGGAAGTGTTGGAACAGACTGGCCCGGTGTCTTACAGAGTGCAAATGGAGAATGGCGCGATTTGGAGGAGACACACAGATCAAATGCGGCTCCGGGTCCCTGGGCAGAACTCTAACTCCGGCCCAGGGAGGGAGCCACAAGGGGAAACAAGGGGAGACATGGAGAGTGATATGGAGTGGGATTTAATTAGTGACCCCCTGCCCACGTCTTCCCCAGAGCCCGAGGCGGGAGGGGAAGCTACCCCGAGCTCAGAGGCAGGAATGGAAGGGGGGGCCACTCTGAGCTCTCCCCCCACTTCCAAACCAGTTGGGGTGTCCGTTGAGCCTACCCTGGTGCCAGAGACGCACGGGCGGCCCAGACGAGTTTGTGGGCCACCCATCCGTTGGGGAAAGGTTGTTTCTCACTAAGGGGGGAGGGATGTTGTGTCCAAGTGTTACTCACTTCAAAGGGGCGCCCACTTCAAAGGAGGGGCACATATCAAAGCGGAGCTGGAGACCAAATGGGGTAATAAACTGGAGTGTCCGCTGGTATGTTTCCTTGTTGTTGTTGAAACGGAAAACCGCTGTATATAAGATACCATCTTTCCCCACATCCTCAGTCTTGTCTCCCGATCTGAATAAAGAGTTACTATGCTTAACCCACTCGCTGCGTGCTAGTCTACTTCTTGCGAGAATCTAACAAGCACTCAGGTCTTGAACTGCCAACCTGCGGTTCGTCAAGCTCAGCATCTTAACCACTAAGCCACTGCAGTCCCTTCCCAACCAGAGTCCATGTCAAAACAAGCCACTAGAGTTTATTTATTCTTTAATTTAAAAAACGTTTTTCACGTTTTATGGCTGTGCCTTGTACTTGTGTGGAAATAACTTAGGATGCTAAGGAATTAAAACAATCTCTACCTGGCTGAGCCGCAGCTCCCAAGAGACCCACTGGTGGCCTTGCTGGCTAAAGGATGATGGGGATTGTAGTCATAAAGGTAATTTTTCCAACTCTGCCCACTTGCACTGATCCTGCACTTATAGAGCTGACTTTCTAAATACTTGTGATCTTGAAAGCACAAATGCCAAACTTCCACAGATAAAACAGTTCATCTCACCTATTTGTCTGCCTAGTCTACCTCATCACAACTTATAACTTAAAAAAAGGAAATTACTGTATTAAAATAATGCCAGCCTTCGGGCTTAGAATTCTCTTGACAATATTATATAGCCAACATAGTGTAATAACAATACTGAGCATTTGCATAGCAGTGGGTGGAGTGGTTAATTATACTTTGTCTCATGAACCCATCAATCTTGCCAAGTGGGGCAACACAAAGGTCATCATATAGAGCAGGGGTTCCCAACCTACGGCCCGTGGCACCATTTCATGTGGCCTGCACCACCACCACCGCACCCAAAAGTGGAAGCAGATGCATTTACATTAGCTGTAAAGTACGCCCGCGCATGTGCAGATGCGCCCACGACTGTCGTAAACGCAGAAGTGGCTGCATTTAGGACAGCCATAAATGTGCCCACTTCCACTTCCAGGAGGCATGGGACAGCCTGCTCAGCTCTCCGGGGTGTGTGGTTAGGCCCGAGGCGTAAAAAAGTTGGGAACCCCTGAGATAGAGGAAGCTGAAGTAGAAAAAGAAGAGGAAATTGCATGAGGAAAAGAAATAGCAACAAAGATGAAGGGAAGACAGTTGTGGGATGCGAGTGAAGTTTCCATGGCAGTTAGGGTTTTATATACAGTATATATCAGTATCATGCAGCTATATTCAAGATAAGGCTTGATTTATTCCATCTTAGTCAAAAGGGTGTTGTGGACTTGAAAAAACACAGGAAAGGAGAAAGTACAGCAATCAAATGTTCTGTATCGTCTTCTGGGGAAAAGATTGCAATAGGGTAAGTTTCCAGATCTTCTTCTTCTTCTTCTTTCGTGTCCCGATCAAACCCTGGACTGCCAAAATGAAGCCACTGTCGTCGCTTTGTCATTGCCCCAACCCAAGTCCTCATCGGCGCATGTCTCTGGCAGCAATCGGCAGACCACTAAAGGCGATGGGTTCTGGATTAAACAAAACAAAAGACAACAAAGGAGATACACAAAATTATTACCTATGCTAGTAAAACTGGCAAGGTTCAGGGCCGGAAAAGACCCTGCTTTCGGGGTTAATATCCATTTTCACATGAATAATCAATATAAGAAAACACAAATGTTTATTATTATTTGACACTGTGTTTTTAAACAGCCTTGGTGTATATGTCTGTTTTAAGACTTGTTGTACTTTGCCCAGAGTTGCACCAGGCTAGAGGGGCAGTTTATAAGTTGAATAAGTAAATAACTCCCCCAGTTTTCTTGGGTTTCTTGCATCAGACTAACCCCCCAAGAAAATCTCTCAATTTGTTTGGTCTCTCTAGGTCCGTGATGTCGAAACTTGGCACTCCAGATGTTCTTGGACTTCAATTTCCAGAAGCCCAAGCACCCTGTGAATCCACACAAATGGGTTTACTGTGATTCACCTGGCTTGTGCTGCCCTCATCGCTCCCAGAAGCGGAAGTAAAACGCACCCAGATGGTTAAGGCTCTTCCGGGTTAACCCTTCCTCTGTACGGGCGCATTTTACTTCCGCTTCCGGGAGTGACGAGGGCAGTGCAGGCCGGATGAATCACAGTAAATCCATTCATATGGATTCACAGGGTGCTTGGGCTTCTGGGAATTGAAGTCCAAGAACATCTGAGTGCCAACGTTTGCCATCACAGCTCTAGGGTTTAAAAGCAGAGGAAGACCTTAAGGATAAGAGGCTGCCCTGTTGAAACAGTGCTTTACCCCACACACTGCCAAAAATCGCAAAAAAGGAACTATCTACAAATGGAAAGGTGTCTCTTGCTTTCCATTGAAGCTGTTTATTTTCGAAAAGGTTGGGTTGGGTTGGGAATCCAGTCCCATCTGGCTTGGAATGGACAGTGGGGTGAGCATTACTTGGAAACCTTAATTTCCGGGGCAGAATCCAGTTGATCTCTTCTCTGCTCCCTCAATAATGATGGAAAGGAGGCCCAGTTTGTTTCATACCTCCCAGAACAAAAGTCCTAGCAAAAAAATGCCTAAGAAGAAATGATAATACAGTACTTTACATGAACCTGTTTTGGCATGAAAAGAATGTCTGAGAAAGACTCAGCTCAAAAGAGCTGCTTTTAAAAAAATTGGGCTGAAATTCCTAACAATCCCCTTGCTCCTCCTGTTTTACACACATGGACTTTGAATGCTCTTTCCCACTTGGTGCCCTAGATGACCTTGGAATAACAACTGACAGCACAGCCAATGGTCAGGATTCCTGGCAGTTGGGAGTCAAGAACATCTGGGGCCCTACATTTGGTCTGATTCATAAAAGGAAAGTGTTATGGAACCTGGGCAGGTTTATAGGAGTCCTGGTGGTGTAGTGCAGGGGTGGCCAAACTTTTAAAGCTGTGGGCTGGTCACGTGGTTCAGCAGGCCAGTCACGTGGTTCAGCGGGCTGGTCATGTGGTACCACCCACCCAAAGCGGAAGTAAGACAATCTGTTTTGCGACAGGATGAGATAGATTTTAAGCTGCCATTTTCTCTGCTTAAACCAGGGGTGCCCAAATTACGGCCCATGGGCCAGATCTGACCCTCGATGGCAATTCATCCAGGAGCAACGAGGGTGGTGCAGGCTGGATGAATTGGCATGGGGGGGGGGGGGACAGATCTGGCCCACGGACCATAGTTTGGGCACCCCTGAGTGGTTAAACTGCTGTCCTGCAACCAAAAGGTTGTGAGTGCGATCCTGACCGTGACTCAAAATTCCAAGGTCAAATATCTATTTCTGCCCCTACCTGTTATCATACGAACATAAGAACAGCCTTGCTGGAAGAGGCCACAGGAGCCCATCCAGTCCAGCCTTCTGTCTCACACAGTGGCTCACCATTTGCTTCAGGATATTATGCCCAAGCAGATGCCTTCACCTGCTTAGGATTCCCTGGAAATGATATTGAGAGATATCCTGCCTATCTCTCCAACCCGGAGGTTGTCCTTAGGTATCCATAATTATAGCCATTGATACCCTTGTCCTCCATGAACTTGTCTCATCCTTTCTTGAAGCTGTCAAGACTGACAGATGTCACCACTTCTTCTGGCAGGGAGTTCCATAGACCAGTAATCCTCTGGGTGAAAAAGTACTTTCTCTTATTTGTTTGGGAACTAGTACCCAAAAGTTTCATGGAGTGTCCCCTAGTTCTAGTGTTATGCAATAGAGAAAACAGTTTTTCCTTCTCTACTTTGTCCACACCGTGCATGATTTTATAAACTTCAATCAGGTCACCTCTTAGACACTGTCCATCGTTCAAGAGTGAAGAGGCCCAGCCTTCTTCATGGTATCTGTGAATCCACATACGCGCAGTAAATCCATTTGTCCTTCATACCCATGCAGCACAAAGTGGCTACCGTCAGGTACACTTGCCAGGTGCTCTCTCTAGAGCCGTGCTGGTGAACCTTGACACTCCAGATGTTCTTGGGACTTCCATTCCCAGAAGCCCAAGCCCCCGTGAATCCACATGAAGGGGTTTACTTCAATTTATCCTGCCGTCGTCACTCCCGGAAGTGGACGTAAAATGTGCCCGGATGGAGGAAGGGTTAACCTGGAAGAGCCTTAATCGCATGGGTGCGTTTTACTTCCGCTTCCGGGAGCAACAAGGGCGGCGTGGCGTGAATCGCAGTAAACCCCTTCATGTGGATTCATGGGGGCATGGGCTTCTGGGGATTGAAGTCCAAGAACATCTGGCTTCCTCAATTCCTGTTTTCTCTGTTGCTGTCTGGCTCTCCGTCCTGCCCTCGCCTCGCCTTCCCTGGTAGCACTCTGCCCATGGCCAGGAGCTCCTCGCGCCGTGCGCCCGGGAGGCAGGCGTCGATGATCCCAGGATGCCCCCGCCCCTTTTAGGGCAATGGGGCGGGGGGGGGGGTTGAGAAGAGGAAGAGGCCGAGAGGGAGGGAGCGGGTGGGTAGGAGGGAGGGAAGCTTCCTGGAAGGAAGAGAGGCGCGGCTGCGGGGCCGTCGAAGTCGGACTACCTGCCTTCTCTCCTCCTCCTCCTCCTCCTCCTCCCCCCTTCCATCCCAGGGTCTCACTTTGGCGAGTAACCTTTTCGTGCGGGGCGAGTCCGGCTCCAGAGTGGGCAGGCAGCCCGCCCCCTTCCCCACTTCCCCCCTTGCTGCCCGGGTCGCGGAGGGAGGCCAGGGCTGCTGCTCCTTCCTTCTTGAAGGCTGCTGCAACCCGCGCGGGGCAGAGACTCCCTTTCCTCTCCTCCCAGAGGTTTCTCGACAGCGCCCAGGAAGCGGGAAGGTGGAAAGGCAGGCGCTTGCTTGCTTGCTAGTCGGGAGATTCCCCGACGGGACTCCCAACCCAACCAGCATCCCCAGCAGCATCCCCAGCCCTACTTACTGGTCGGGGCCGCCCCCTCCCTCGGGGATAATAACGCCCCGGAGGGAACAACAGGCTCGGAGCAGCGGACGGACGTCGTCGTCGGCAGAGGCGCGCGTCGGGCCAGAAGAGCGCAAGGGCGACGGGCTCCCTCGAGGGGACGGGGCCGCTTTCCTTGGACGGCTGAAGGAGGAGGGAGGACAGCCAGCCAGCCAGCCACCCACCCACCCTCCGTCGGTCGGTCGGTCGGTCGGGGGTCCCCTCGGGAGGGAAGAAGGAAGAGAGCAAGGAAGGAAGTAAGGCAGCTGGGGTTTCGCCCGGGCTTTCTGCTTTAAAGGATCTGCTTGCCCTGGGAGGGGTGGGGGGTGGGGGAGATGACAGCTGAGAATTCCTTTGGCCATGTGCAGAGTGCCTTCTTTCTGTCCTTCCTTTAGAGGAGCCGAGCTTTTAGGGCAGAGAAAGGGAGGGCCCTGCCTTGACCCTTGGGGAGAAAGTAAGGCGCAGAGAGCGAGAGAGAGAGGTGTGCGGGGTCCCTGCCCACCTGTGTGCCCCACGCGCTGCGACGGCCCTTCCTCGAGAGGAGACGCGCTCCTCCTCCACTCCGAGCCTTCGGACAGCCCGGACTCCGTCGCCCGAGAGGCCACCGCTCGCCCCGCAGCCAAGCAGGGCGAACTGACTCGCCCCCTTTAAGAGCTGCGCGGAGGAGGAGGAGGAGGAGGGGGGGTCCAGCAGGTGCGACTTGTCTGAAAAGACGCACCTGGCCAAATAAAGAAATCCCCCACTTTAAAAGCAACTCTTTCAAGGGGCAGCAACCGGGACCCTGGGGAGGGGGGGGGTCGTCGAGGAGTTTGGCGCGTCCTGGTGGCTTTCCACAAGCCCTGAGGCTCTCTGGCTCTCACCACCCACCACTTTCTCGCCTTTCTTAAGGGTTGCTTGCTTTGTAGGGCCTTATTAAGCTAATTCGCCTAATTGCAAATTAGGCAGCAGACTTAGGGATAGGTCACAAAAGGGCAGGAAATTGCAAAGTTTTGACCTGACAATTGAATTGTTTTGTTAGCTTCTAGTCCAGTGATGGCAAACCTTTTACAGACAGAGTGCCCAGACTGCAACCCAAAATCCATTATTTATCACAAAGTGCCAACACAGCAACAGGGGCGGATGGAAACGCTCCTATTGGGCTGCTGGGCAGAGGGGCAGGGTGGACTCTGTGCTGGGGGAGGGAGGAAGTGCTCCCATTGGGCTGCTGGGCAGAGGGGAAGGGCAAACTCAGTGCTGTGGTGACTGCACGGGTGCCCACAGAGAGAGCTCCAAGTGCCACCTCTGGCACGTGTGACATAGGTTTGCCACCACTGCTCTAGTCTGAACAGATGCTTAGGAACTGCAGTGGCTTAGTGGTTAAGATGCTGAACATGGCGACTGGAAAGTGGTTGGTTAGCAATTCAAGACCTGAGTGCTGCATGATGGAGTGAGCACTCATTATCTGTCTCAGCTCCTGCCAACCTAACAGTTCAAAAGTAAGAAATTGCAAATAGATAAATAGGTAATACTTTGGTGGGAAGGTAAACAGTGTTCTGTGCACTCCAGCATCTAGTCATGCCTGCCATATGTCCATGGAAACATCTGTAAATGCAGACAGCACTGGCTCTTTGGCTCTCTGGCTGGTGGTGATGGTGAGTTGGGAATGATGATTCTTCAACATCAATCTAAACCAGTGGCTCCTAACCTTGAGTCTCCAGATGTTCTTGGACTACAGTTCCTAGAAATCTTGGCCAGTACAGCCAGTGGTGAATGCTTTGGGCAGCTATAGTCCAAGATCATCTAGCAAGCCAAGGTTGGGAACAACTGTTCTAGAGGGCCCTAGGTTGCCAGCTTTGACCCAACATTTAGATGCTGAGCCTTCCTCCTGCTTGTCCCAGTGGCCAGCTAGCTTCTTATAGGAAGTTCACAAGCAGGGGATGAACATGGGACACTCTTCTACTGTTGCATCCTGACATTTGGCTTTTAAAGGTGGAGGTCCCATTCATTAAAAAAGGGCCTTGTTCAATCATAGTCCGGCCTTCGACTGTTGGATGTCTCCTTGGAAGCCCACACGTAGACCAATCAAGCAATGGAGCTCACCCTGTGCTCTTCCAACATATATTGTCCTTAGTGGTGCATCCAGAACTTGCCAATGTTCATCTTTTGAGCCACAGAATTTTCCCAGCTGGTTCACCAGCAAACATGGCCAGAGGAACCTGTGGCTCTAAAAAAAGGATTCCCCACCCCCAAGACATCACATCACAGTCTGTTGAGCTTCAACTGAGCAGGAAGTCCCACAAGTGTCATAACGAAGGATCTCGCCACTTGCAGAAGTGTTGCCATGGTTAAGGTGGCGGGAGAAGAGCCTCCTTGTGCAACAGTGAGGCTTACGCAAAAGCCAAAGTCCCACATTAATACTCTGGGGGGAATTTGAGAGGTAGCCGTGCCCATCTGCCACCACAGGTTCACTTGAGATCAGACTACATTTTCAAGTCATTCTGTGTCACGGGAGCATGAAATGCTGCCCATTGGCTGGAACAGGGTGACTGTTTCCTTAGAGAACCCCACGGAAGGATGGTGCATCGCTTCCTCCTTCGCAAATTTCACTGCTTTATGGGAAATGTTTCTCATGGAAGGGAGGTATTGCCTCAGAAGACGCGCACTGCTTTGGGACAGCTGTGAGCTGCAATTACTGTTTACTCTTATGTGCCTCTTCTCTCAATTCTTTGCTTCTGCTTTCCCTCCCTTCTTTAGTGTTTTTTTTTATATATATTACTTTTCTGGAGGAAGTGGCACCATCTCTCGAGGCAGTCGTACTGCTCTAACCATTAAGTTTTTTTCTGATATCCAGGCTTTATCTGGCTTCCTGTAGTTTCAGCCTGTTGTTATGCACCACCAGACTGGTAGCCCGCAAGAACAGACTCATACCTGTCAAGTTTTGGATTTGGAAATAAGGGAAATTTCCTGGCAAATACGGGATACTTGACAGCTATGCTTATCCTTTGCTGCCCTCCAATGGCGACAACAGGGCATTGCAGTCTAATTAATAAGGAATGATGGTGGGAAAGAGGGTAAAATAAGGGGTTTTCCTGGTCAATAAGGGATACTTGACAGCTATGAACAACTCCTCTGCACCCATGTCTTTCATGGTGTAGGTGCATGGAAAAGGTCTGGGAAAGATTCCACAAAGGTTTGGAAACTGCTAAACTGGCTCTCCTCAGGGCTGTGGAAGAGAGAACGAGACCCTTGGCATAGTGAAATGTTGGCAAAGTCCATTTTTAAAAGCTCCTGTCTTTTTTTTATAAACAACTACAAACTCCAGAACTCTGGGAGCTGTAGTCAAAAAATGAACTTTTCCAGCCTCTGGAAAGTTCTCCTAAGGCAGCTTTCCTCAGAGCTTGGGACAGTTATCTTCGGGCTTCTGTTCCTGGAATCCTCCCCTCCAACCATGACCATGCTGTCCAGGGCATTTGTGTGTGTGTGTCGGGGGGGGGGGGGGAGTTGTAGTCCAAATAATTCTCAGTAGGGCACCTCATTTTCTCTCAGCAGCCCCCCCCCCCCCACACACACACACCCTTCCCTTCCAGTGGGATCCCTTCCTTGCTTGGCAACCCCACAGGGCAACTGGGATGACAACAGTGTTAGCATCTTCTGAGACCTTGGTCACCACCACTCCCGCACTGGAGATGGGTCTGGGTCAACAGTGTCTGTGTTTCCCTTGTGACCCTTCGTTGTTTGGAAGGCGTTTCACTTTTGCTTTTCATTAGCACTTTTCCTTATGCTAATTATGGTTCTGCACCATGAACATGCAGGCTTCAAAACATGATTGGTTTGGTCACCCAGAAAGAGATAAAGGATGTCTGTTTGGATGCAAATGAGATACAGCCCTGACCCTGAGCCGCAACTTCCCTGCACAACAGTCTTCCTGGCTCTCCGGAACAAACGCTGTCGCTTGTGGCTTTGGCTCCCACAGTTCTGTCGGTCAATCCATTCCCCAGAGCCCGTAGCAGCCGTTGGCTTCCTCCCTGGGTGAGGTTGGGCTGCTGAAACTTACACTGTCCACCCTGAGATGTACATCCTCTAGCCATCATGGCTGGTGGGGTGTAGGGCCTTCAATGTTGGCAAGGTGGGCTTAGAAAAGTTACTTCTGTACATTACCATCACCAAGTCCAGTGGTTAAGTGTGGTCATTCTAGCTGGGAAGCTCTGGCTATATAATCTAGGAAGGTAACATTTCCAAACTCTAGGGCCGTGATGGTGAACCTTAGCACTCCAGATGTTCTTAGACTTCAATTTCCAGAAGCCCAAGCCCCTGTGAATCCACATGAATGGGTTAACTGCGATTCATCCGGCCCACGCTGCCTTCATCACTCCCGGAAGCGGAAGTAAAACATGCCCGGACGGAAGAAGGGTTAACACGGAAGAGCCTTAACCGTACGGGCGCATGGCATTTTACTTCCGCTTCCGGGAGTGATGGGGGGGGCTTAGGCCGATGAATCGCTGCAAACCCATTCATGTGGGTTCATGGGGGCTTGGACTTCTGGGAATTGAAATCCGAGAACATCTGGAGTGCCAAGGTTCACCATCACAACTCTAGGGGTTAGGGTTGTAGCTATTGTAACATGCACTTGTGTGGGTCAGGAGCAAATCTTTGGCTTAAATGTCCCTCAGAAGACCACATAATATTTTACTGAGGTGTTGTAAAGACGTCTGGAGATAATTCATCTGAAACACCTGAATAGGTGTTAATTATATTGTTTCCTGGGAATAGCTTTATTAGGCTTTTGCAGTGAAAACACCAGAAGAGTTTTGTGGTGCCTTAATCACCAGTAGATTTTATTTGGCATCGGCTTCAGTGGACAAGCAACTCGTTTTGTCAAGTGTCATGTATGCTAAATATTCTGGGTTTGCAGTTTTATGCCCCCAGGAGGGCGCAATGCAAACATACCACCAAATGTGGGCATACGGAGGTCTCCACAAGAACCCCTGGCAGGCCACCTGCCCTCACCCCATGCCTCCTAATGGCTGTGTTGCCTATGTTGTACTCTGTTCTTCTGATGACATAAAATCTAGTCCCACTAGTTCAGACAGCCTGGAATCCATCCCTAAGGATGGCTTGGCCAGGGGTGGTATTAAACCACGCCGGAGGGAGTTTTCCTTGAAAAGACAGTACAAATTTCCAAAGTGCAAGGCTTTCCCTGTTTGACTGTCTTCGAAAGGGGATCCATGGGGAGAGGGGGGTTACTCATTGCTGTTTTGTGTTACTAAAATTTATTTCCAACAAAATACACATGTGGAGTGAGAAGCAGTGTGGCATAATGGGTAGAATACTGGGCTAGGAGTCAAGAGATCTGTGTTCAAATCTCTGCTCATAAAAAGTAACTGGGATCTAACACTGTGGTGTGTGTGTGTGCACGCACGTGTGTGCGCGTGTGTGCCTGTGTGTGAGTGTGTGAGAGAGAGAGAGATGAGAGTGTGTCTAGATCAGGTTGTGTCTTGATTTAGCAAAAAACAAAAAGACATTATGTGTTGTTTTTCAATTGAATTAAAGATTGAGAATTATACAATACAGATGAAACTCAGAAAAGTAGAATATCGCGCAAATGTTCATTCAGTTCAGTAATGCAACTTAAAAGGTGAAACAAATATATGAGATAGACTCATTAAACGCAAAGCGAGATAGTTCAAGCCTTACTTTGTTATAATATTGATGATATGGCTTACATTTTATGAAAACCCCAACCCCCCCAATCTCATGTACCCTATCATCATCACATAATCTCATGACATCTCTCGCTTTGCATGTAGTGAGTCTATCTCATATATATATGTTTCACCTTTTAAGTGAAATGAATGGACATTTGCACGGTCTTCTAATTTTCAGAGTTCCACCTGTATACAACCAAAATCAGTTTTACACTTAAAATCAGTACAAAATAAATCAATCTGGGCACTGCGCCCACTCTGGTGGATATTTATCTGGGCTTTACACACACACACACACACACACACCGAATCTGGGTTTAAGGTATAGCTTTTTCTTTTCTCTTTTTCCAGAATGGGCTGCATGAAATCCAAAGAATTTGACTTTGGCAGCAAGCTGTTAGGAACCCAGTCAACCCCCCGAGATCACGGTGATTACGTGAAGGACCCGACATCTGCCAAGGTTGCAAAAATTTAAATTTTGACATAAGGGTAGAAATGTATGTTTAATTGACTTGTATTAGGTAAAGTGAGAATGGAATGTTACATTGCAGAACAATGTGCTCAAATCTTTGTCCAATGGCACTGCTTATATTGCAGAATGCTAGACCAGCATAATGCAATTTCATTGAATTTCTACCTCTTCCTGAATTCCTCCAATTTGCAGAAATACTGGATGCAATTCCAGTTCACAATCCACCTTCTCTCCTTCTTTCTTCTGGTCCTGTCTTGCCAATCCTAATGACGATGACCCAGCAATAAAATGATAGAGTGATATAGTGCTAATCCCATATACGTAAGATTTTTTTAAAAAGGATTTAGCAATAGCAATTACACTTATATTTATTATTTATTTATATTTGTATAGCTGCTGCCCACTCACCAAAGCAACTCCAGGCGGTTCACAATCCTATTGCACATAACCTTGTATAAAAGACCCAACATATATAGTGCCCCATACTACTTAGGGCACTCTCTGGGTGGTTCCTAAAGTAATTAGCATTTTCCCCCAACATGCTGGGTACTCACTTTATTGAACTCAAAAGGATGGAAGGCTGAGTCAACCTTGATCCCTGTCAGGACTGATCTCACAATGTCAGCAATTTTGGCTGCAGTACAGCAGTTTAACCACTGCACCACCAAATGCCTGTTATCAAAATATCAAAAATATTTTGGTGGATGATCAGGGGGAAAAGGAAAATAGAGTATGTGGAGACATCTTCCCCATTCCAAAAGATCACAAAACCTACGTCATAGAAACATCACCTACAGATCTTTTTGTTTGTTGTTGTTCAGTCGCACAGTTGACTCCGACCCTTTGCGACCCTATGGACCATTGTCCTCCAGGCACCCCTGTCCTCCACCATCCCCCTCAGCCCTCCCAATTCTGTGGTCATTGTGTCTACAATACCATCTATCCATCTCATCTTCGGCCACCCCCTTCTTCTTTTGCCATCCACCTTTCCCAGCATCAAAGCCTTCTCAAGTCAATCCTCCCTTCTCATTTAATGTCCAAAGTACTTCATCTTCATCTTTACTATTTGACCTTCTAAGGAGCAGTCAGGATTGATTTCTTCTAATATTGACCTATTTGTTCTCCTCGCTGTCCAGGGGACTCTCAAAACTCTCCTCCAACACCACATCTCAAAGGCATCTATTCTTCTGCGCTCAGCCTTCCTTATGGTCCAGCTCTCACAGCCATACATTACCACCGGGAAAACCATTGCTTTGACTATGCGGACCTTTGTTTGCAGTGAGATGTCTCTGCTTTTCACTATGTTCCCCAGGTTTCTCATAGCTTGTCTCCCAAGCATCAGTCGCCTTTTTATTTCTTGGCTGCAATCTCCATCTGCAGTGATCTTGGATCCCAGGAAAGTAAAATCTGTCACTGCTTCTCCTTCAGATCTTTACAAGAACATATCATAGTTAACTGCAAAGGGAAAAGCCCATTCAAATTGTTCCAGGCTTGAAAGGAGCCCCCAAGTAGCAGAGGGGAAATCTGCAGATTGAGGCAGCAGAGTGCCTGGTGATAGAAATATTCTTCTTGTGCTAAAGAAGTACAGTAATGTGGGGTTTTTTTATTCATTTGCATTGCAGGCTCACAAACCGTCTACCCCAGTGAAGTTTCAGACAAATAATGGTATGTATCACCTGGTTTAGCAGGAGACGTATTTGTGGACTCATCCGAAGCCAGGCTTACATCAGGGTCCTCTTACTTCCTGCAGAGACCTTGGTGGCCCCATTGACACTTCACTTAGCCCTCTACGTAGACCTCTTGTAAAGCCACACCTGAAGTGGGAGAGCCTCAATTGACTAGCCTGATGGACAGCACATGGTTTTCTTTGGCGTAGCTTGTTTGGAGAGGAGGGGGTTATTCCCCCCCCCTTCCTCCCCCTCCTAGCCATTTTCATATTCAAAGCACCTTTTCTTTAGCTATGGTTAATTTCATGGGAGGGGGGAGAGCACATGGCAGGATTCATAAGGAAGGGCTTCTGGGGAAAGAAAATGATTCAGATCTGGGAAACAGCAGGAGAAAGGGTGTAATGCCCCCACCCCACCACCATTGCTCTCTCCAAAAGGAAAGCCTCCCCCCCCCCCCAAAAAAAAAAAAAAAAGAGAGAGAAAATTAATGGGCAACACTGATCAGAAAACTCTTGCTTCACTTGCATTTATCTGTTCCAGAGGGAACGATACTGGATGGTAGGATAATGGCCCAATTCCATGAGATATGCAGATGGGAGTAACATAAGCTCAATGAATCTTATATAAAAAGAAAAACAGCCAGAGAAGGAGCTGTTTTACAGTTGAATAAAGTCAACAGTGAGGGAGTTTGACTTTTTTTTTGCATGTAGAGTGAATACCCCATAGTACGGGATAGATAAAGTCAATGAAGGAAGCCGTAGCATTGACTTTGCTAGACCTGAGCAGAGCTGTTAATGATGGAGGTCACTAAGCGAGAAAGTGACCCTATGCTAGCCTGGAGCTGCTGCTTCTTCCTTGTCTAGGTCAGATGTGGAACTGCCAAAACGAAGGCACCTTTTGGTGAGTTCATTCTGCAGTTCTTTTTGCCTGATCTAGTGTGAGAAAGATTAGTCAGCAACACAAGGTTACTGTTATCAGTGTACTACCACAATCTTCTAGCAATGACCTAGAGCCGTGATGGCGAACCTTAGTACGTCAGATGTTCTTGTACTTCAATTCCCAGAAGCCCAAGCCCCCATGAATCCGCACAAATGGGTTTACTGCGATTCATTTAGCCTGCGCCGCCATCGTTGCTCCTAGAAGCGGAAGTAAAATGCGCCCATATGGAGGAAGGGTTAACCTGGAAGAGCCTTAACCGTCCAGGCGCGTTTTACTTCCGCTTCCAGGAGCGACGAGGGTGGTGCGGGCCGGATGAATTGCAATAAACCCATTACACGGATTCAAGGGGGCTTGGGCTTCTGGGAATTGAAGTCCAAGAACATCTGGAGTGCCAAGGTTCACCATTACGGACCTAGAGCTCTACCTGACCCTGAGTTTCATGTCAGCAAGTCCTATTATCACCGTTTTGTTACTCGTCAAGAGCAGATCAATACCTCAAACAGGACATTGTAAGCCACATAGACTTCTTCTGACACCTCTCCAGGAACATGCATTGCACTGTCTTGTGCCAGAAAAATTGGACCAATTTATTCATTACAGATAACATGTCATTAGAAGAGGAAAGGCCATAAATGCTGACAACATCTAATTGCCATGCCAGGAGTTTCCCATACCTCCCAGCCTTTGCAAATGAGTTTCTTGCGTTTTGTGATTGATTATTGGGATGTAAATTTGGCAATCCTTTGCGCTTATGATGGCTCAGTCATGCCAGTTCTTCCTGAATCATGTTGTCTGGGACAGTAACAGACTTTAACCTTTTAATTATGAGCTCTCTGTCCTGTCGAATTTGGTTCTCAGACATGCTTAGGGAGGGCTGTGTGTCTGTCATAGATGCTGCGCTTGCCGTGCCCACAAGCTGTCCCCTATTCTTACAGGATCAGAAGACTTCATTGTCCTGGCCCTTTACGACTACGAAGCCCAACACAGAGATGACTTGAGTTTCTGGAAGGGCGATCACCTCAGAGTCCTAGAAGAGTAAGTGACAAGACTTTCGTCTGAGATGTTGGGGGCTGAAATGGGAAGCAAAGTTCTCATAGAGATCCACCAGATTCCTCGGGGAAAGGAAGAGGAATCCTTTGGCATTTCCGGCTCACACCAGATCCCAGGAAATCCAGGAATGACCACTCTGGAGGGATGTTGTTGCTTGTTGCTGCGTGTGAAGTCTGCACATCTCCTTCCGCTCCCCACCCCAAATCCAGTTGCAGTGGGTGATGTGTATGCGTGTATGTGTTGGGGGTGGGTGGGGGTTAATGCATTACTAATTAGCTTTTACCTGTGAGGCAAGTTTCCCCATAGAACTTGATTTCTGGATGGTATACAGAATAAAAGAATACATGCTACAGTCTGACAGGGGTAAGCAACCTATGGCCTGTGGGCCAAATCTGGCCCATGGTGCCAAATAATTCAGGGCCCCTCTCAATCCAGCTACCGCCGCCACCAGAATCAGCCGCAGACTCATTTACGGTTGTCATAAACGCATTTACAACAACCGCGGATGCATTTACGGTAGCCGTAAATGATGTGTGTGCGCGTGTGCAAGAAGGGTGTTAAAAGGGAATGTATGTGCCTCTTCCTCTCTCTCTCCACATTCCTGAAAATGCTCAAGAGATTGAAACTCAAGCACTTTCTTGCTTTCTCGTTCTTTTTTCTGCTGCAGCTCAGGTGAGTGGTGGAGAGCCAAATCCCTGTCCACAGGTAAAGAAGGCTACATCCCCAGCAACTATGTCGCCAAGGTCAACTCGCTGGAGACCGAGGAGTGAGTCCACACTGGAGCTGTGATTGTCATCTTTGCACATACTTGCCAGCTTTGGTCTCTCTGTTTTAGTGGGAAGCTTTGGTCTTGATTTTAGCGAGCATCCTTGAGTCACCTGCGTGCTTGGAAAATCTGAACAATAGCAATTCCCCTTATCTACTGCCTCTGTAGCCATTAGTGCACTCTCTGGGCAGTTCACAAGGCAATTAGCATTTTGCCCCTGATATGCTGGGGACTCATTTTACTGACCTTGGGAGGATGGAAGAGGGTGAGTCAGCCTTGCTTCCCATCAGGACCGAACTCACAATGTTTTGGCTGCAGTACAGCAGTTTAACCACTGGACCACCAGGCTATCATCTACATCAGGAGTTCTCAACCTTCTTAAACTGGGGCCCAGGTCACACTCCCTCAGACAGCTTCGGGGGCCGGATGGCCATTTTGCCCTTCCTCCACCACACGGCACTTCCTGGTGTGGTGGAGGTGGTGGTGGGCCACATGAAAAGGTGCAGCAGGCCACATCCGGCCCGTGGGCCACAGGTTGAGAATCCATGATCTACATTGAAGCCTGGACTAGATTTCTTCCCGACCATCTCTCTTGAAGGTCATAACAAGACAAGTCTAAAACCAGTCACTGGGTTTGCAGCATAACTTGTGCTTCTTTTGCTGGATTTTGGGAAATGTGGGTGAAGGGTTGGTTGTTGAGCATGGAGAGTGAGGGTAAGAAAATCTCCTTACTTGGCTGGTCTGTGACTGTTGCCCTCTTAGGTGGTTCTTCAAAGGCATCAGTCGGAAGGATGCAGAAAGGCAGCTCCTGGCTCCGGGGAATATGATCGGCTCCTTCATGATCCGAGACAGCGAGACTGTCAAAGGTAACGTCCACCAGCCATCCTCTCATTACTGTCAGCAGATGCCAGGTTGAGCCTCTACCGCAGGGTGTTCCCAACCTTTTTTGCGTCGTGGGCCGCCCACGGGCCGTAGGTTGCCCACTCCTGCTCTACCCTATGAAATGGGAAACCCTAGGATGAACTGGGACTGCAGTGGCTTAGTAGTTAAGACGCTGAGCTTGACAACCAGAAGGTCGGAAAGTCAGCAGTTCAAGACCCGAGTGCTGCTTGATGGAGTGAACGCCCATCGTCTGCCCCAGACTCCTGCCAACCTAGCCGTTCGAAAGCAAGAGACTGCAACTAGATTAATAGGTACCACTTCCGCAGAAAATTAACAGCATTCCATGCACTCTGGCATCTATTGGAGGAGGCAGTGGCGCAGCAGCTACAGGGGGTTCTGGATGAAGCGGATTATCTGGACCCTTTTCAGTCAGGATTCAGGCCCGAATATGGTACTGAGACAGCATTGGTTGGGCTATTGGATGATCGCTGGCAGGAGCGGGACGGAGGCCATCCGTCCGTCCTTGTTCTTCTTGACCTCTCAGTGGCCTTCGATACCATTGACCATGGTATCCTTCTGGAACAGCTCCGAGGATTGGGGATCCAGAGGACAGTGTAGTCCAGGTTTTCCTCATTTCTGATGGGCCGGACTCAGTCGGTGTTGTTGGAGGTCAAGAGGTCCAGCCCTAGGCCACTCCAATATGGGGTGCCGCAGGGCTCGGTGCTCTCGCCTCTCCTGTTTAACATTTACATGAAACTGCTGGGGGAGATCATCCGTTCCCATGGGGTGAAGTATCATCAGTATGCAGTTGATACTCCGCCGTACATCTCAGTCCATGGTAATCCAAGCAATGCAATTGAAGTCCTATCCAGGTGTCTGGAGGCTGTGGGAGTCTGGATGGGGGAGAACGGGCTACAACTGAGTGGTATGGATCATGGGAGCTACCATCTTTGGTCCTGGATGGGGCTGTTTTGCCCCAAACAGACCCAGTGCGTAATCTGGGGGTCCTCCTGGACTCACGTCTACTGCTCGAAGAGTAGGTGGCAACTGTGGCCAGAAGGGCTTTTGCACAACTTCGTGCCTTATGCCAGTTACGCCCGCTCCGAGATTGGCACTCCTTGCTTATGGTTACGCATGTTGTAGTCACCTCTAGACTGGACTACTGCAATGCTTTCTACATGGGGCTGCCCTTGATGACTATTCGGAGGCTACAACTGGTTCAAAATGCATCTGCCCATGTGGTGATGGGTTGTGGGCATTATGCTCATGTCTCACCCCTGCTGTGGGAGCTGCATTGGCTCCCAGTGTGCCTCCGGATGCATTTCAAGGTGCTGGTGATGGCCTTTAAAGCTCTACATGGTAGCGGACCAGGGTACTTAAGAGACCGCATCACCCCAAGGACATCTGGCCGCCCCACTAGAGCCGACTGGAGGAGCTCCCTGATAGTCCCATTGGCTAGAGAGGCTCACCTCTCAAGCACAAGAAGGAGGGCCCTTTCTGGGTTTTTACTTCATGGTTTTTGTATAGCTATGTTGTGGTTTTTATACGTGTAAGCAGCCCGGTCGCTATGTGACTATTAAATTAAATTAAATCTAGTCATACCTGCCATGTGACCACAGAAACACCTGCAAACACAGGCTGCACTGGCTCTTTTGGCTGTAAACCACATCCTAGAGTCAGACATGACTGGCTTTTGAGCAAGTGAAACCTTGACCTTTACTAGGGAGCCAAAGCCCACTATTGGAAGATATGGTGGAAGGAATGGCCTGGCCATAATTGAGACAGGCAGGTACGACATCTCTATCACCAGCTGCCTATAATCTTTTTTTCCTGGATGAGAAAAACAGCCTCAGCGATGTTTTTTGGGAAGAGAACCAGTTGAGGGGACAGGGTTAAACCGGCGTAATTCCCTACCCCTTCCCCTGCATCCTGAGTTTGTGAGGAGGATGTGACAGGATTGCATCTTCCCAAGGCTACTTTACGTTTAAAGCAAAAATACATAAATGCCACTATGTGTGGTCTGAACCAACGAAGACCCATAGCTTGGAAACTTAATTTTGGGGTGAATACATTACTGTAGTGGCTCAAGTGGCTAAGAAGACGCTGACTGGGAGGCGGAAGGTCAGCAGTTGGATTCCCAAGTACTGCAGGACGGAATGAGCTCTCATCTTTGTCCCAGCTCCTGCCAACCTAGCAGTTTGAAAGCAAGAAATTGCAAGTAGATAAATAGGGACCACTTCAGTGGGAAGGTAACAGCGTTCCGTGCACTCCGGTGTCTAGTCATGCCTGCCACATGACCACGGAAACGTTTGCAGGAGCAGACAACGCTGGCTCTTCGGCTTTGAAACAGAGATGAGCACTGAACCCTAGAGTCGGATACGACTGGTTTTCGAGCAAGGGAAACATTTACCTTTACCTCCATTTCTCAGAATCCCTTAGCACAACCATCAGGATGTAACTTACTTTGCCAGCCTCTCTCTGGGGAAGGAGCCGTTGCTCCCAAACCTTGGTTTATGTCCGTACATGAATTTTCACTCCCTCCCTTTGTTTCTCATGGAAGTAAACTGCACATATTCATCATCTCAGCTTAGTAAAAGGTAAAGGTTGCCCTTGCTTGAAAACCAGTTGTATCCAACTCTAGGGTTCAGTGCTCATCTCTGTTTACAGCCAAAGAGCCTGCGTTCTCTGCGTCTGCAGACGTTTCTGTGGTCATGTGGCAGGCATGACTAGATGCTGGAGTGCGCAGAACGCTGTTTACCTTCCCACCAAAGTGGTCCCTATTTATCCAATTGCAATTTCTTGCTTTGGAACTGCTAGGTTGGCAGGGGCTGAGACACAGACGGGAGTTCACTCCATCATGCAGCACTCGGGTCTCGAACTGCTAACCAGACACTTTCCAGTTCAGCCTCTTAACCACTAAGCCACTGCAGTTCCTAAGCATCTGTTTAGACTAGAGGCTAACAAAACAATTCAATTGTCTGGTTAAAACTTTGCCATTTCCTGCCCTTTTGTGACCCATCCCTAAGTCTGCTGCCTAAATTGCAGCACGTGGGTCTTGAACTGCTGGCTTGCCAACCAACCTTCCAATTGTCCATTCAGTGTCTTAACTGCAAAGCCACCGCAATTCCTTTATCTCAGTTTATTATTATAGTGGATCTAAAGCTTGCCAGGTCTTGGACAGGGAGCGCGTGGCATACAGTAGTTGTTCTTACCTCCTCAATGGCTTTTCTTCCCCTTTTGATGCAGGGACCTACTCTCTGTCCCTGAGGGATTTTGAGAGCCATAACAAAATGGACATTGTGAAACATTACAAGATCCGGACACTGGACAACGGAGGCTTCTACATCTCCTCTAAGAATACCTTCAGCTCTCTCCAAGACTTGGTCGCTCATTACAAATGTAAGTGTCAGGAACCATCTATTGAAGGTTCCCTATGCTGCATTGAAATAGCTCTTGGTCTCTTGGCTTCAGGGTTAAAAAGGTTATCAAGCAAAGGCTGGAAAGGGATGCTTAGCTAGCTCGGTCTTGTGTGCTACTGAACCTGCCCTGCTTTCGCCCCAAAAGCATCTCAAACTGTAGCATCAACTGTAGGTCACTTGGAGGACCCTGAATAGGTTGCGGGTCGGAGGAACCCCTAAATGGGAGACCAACATGCTCAAGTGGGGTCTGCTGGCAGACAACAGGACATGGTGTGAACGTGAACAGATACAGAATCCATGGGCTCATTTACTGTTCTGCCGATGACTACAAGAAACATGCGACAATGAGGGTTTGGGCAATGACAAAGCCAAGAAAGTGGCTTCATTTTGGCACTCCAGGGTTTGGTTGGGACACGAAAGAAGAAGAAGAAGGAGACCCATCCACCCAGGGGAGTTTGGACTGATTCCATCCTTAATGTCTTAAATCCAATTAAGTCATTCAAACTGTGTTGAATCCATTGCTGAACTGAGCTTAAGCATGTTATGTATGCAAGTAACTCATCTGTCACCGCATACAACTCCATAGCTGTCAAGTATCCCTTATTGGCCGGGAAAACCCCTTATTTTATCCTGTTTCCTGCCGTCATCCCTTATTACTTAGACTGCAATACCCTATTGCTGCCACTGGAGGGCAGCACAGAATAAGCATAGCTGTCAAGTATCCCGTATTGGCCAGGGAAACCCCTTATTTTACCCTCTTTCCCACCGTCATCCCTTATTAATTAGACTGCAATGCCCTATTGCCACCATTGGAGGGCAGCACAGGATAAGCATAGCTGTCAAGTATCCCTTATTTGCCGGGAAATTTCCCTTATTTCCAAATCCAAAACCTGACAGGTATGTGCAACTCAGCTGCCAGCCATAGCGCAGCTGAGGAAGCTCAGCCCATGCGACCCCAATCACCCAATCAGCAACTAGTGCGGGTAACCTCCCCGCTACAGGTGATCCTTAGGAAGGTATGCAATTAACCTTAGTTAGGTTAGGAGAACCTTAGGAAGGTACGCAGTACGTCCCTAATGACGTCACTGCTACCACAACCAATGAGTGCCTTTGGAGGGAAATTCAAATGCAATGTATGATATATAAGGAGCTGTGTCTCCACCATTTGGTTATGTACAGATTGACCATGCTGCAATAAAGAAGTGTTTGGCCCGCCTGCTGGCTCCGTGTGCCATCAATCTGCCTACATCAAAAAGCCCTTATTCAACCCCCATTGATTCACTGCATTGATTCTGGTTGGAGCTATTGACTGCTTCTAAGCCATTAAATTCTAGATCAAAACCCATTGTTAGTTTTTGGCTGTGGCCTCTTTTATTTTTTAAAAGTCAGATCATTTTTGCCTTTTGCTGTAAGAAATGTTCTAAGGTTTGTTTCCTTGTTTTTAAGTTGTGATACTTTTTCTTTTAATGCATTTGGCTTTGGCAGATTTGAAAGATAGAAAAGCAACGTGGAATTAGTTCTAGTAAGTAAGGAGCAGAGCAAAGGAAACACACTTAGATACCCTTCCCCACAGCACTTAGTGCACAAGTTAATTAGCATTTCCTCCCCCCCAACATGCTGGGTACTCATTTTACTGACCTCAGAAGGATGGAAGGCTGAGCCAGCCTTGATCCCTATTAGGATCAAACTCACAACCTTTTGGTTGCAAGACAGAAGTTTAAGCACTGCACCACCAGGGCTCCTAGCTGCTTGAGCTATTTGTGCTGCCTATATTGATCATTGCTCAGAAGTATTAATAATTTTTTTAGACCACAGAATTTCCTATCTATTGTGGCATGACAGGTAGAATGGGGGTCTAGGACTCTAGAGGCCAGGGTTTGAATCCTTGCTTGGCTGTGAAAACTCACTGGGTTCGTCTGGGGATGTGGTAAAAACGACTCCTTAAATCTGTCACTTAAAGTCAGTTCAGAACACAAGTTTTAAAAAAAAAAAGTGGTAGGAAGAATGCTTTGAAAGGTTGGAAGATCAGTTCCCAGCCTCTCCAGTTTTGAAGGACTAGGTAGCAAATGGAAGAAATGATTTCTGTCTCAGCCACAAGCCATAAGAAAGGTCACAGCCTAGGGATGGAACATGTGCTTTGTAGTCGCAAGCTTGAACTATCTCTAGGACAGGGGAGCCCAAAATATGGCCCGTGGGCCAGATATGGCCCCTGACACCAAATCATCCGCCCCACGCCGCTCTTGTCACTCCTGGAAGTAAAATGTGCCCATACAGCTCGTTTTACTTCCGCTTCCGGGAGTAACGAGAGTGGCACAGGCTGGATGAATCGCAGTAAACCCATTCGTGTGGATTCACAGGGGCTTGGGCTTCTGGGAATTGAAGTACAAGAACATCTGGAGTGCCAAGGTTTGCCATTACGGCACTAGGCCTTCTATAATAAATCTGTTTTGTTATTTAAATATTGCTTCTGGCCTTTAGCTGGTCCAAGATCTTAACACCTTATCACCACTCCTGAAAATTTTTTGCTGCCCCCCACCCACCCACACACACACACACACACACCAATCCACAATCCTGGCTATGGCCCTGGGACCCTGGTGTGCGGTGGTCCATGGAGTCATCACAAAGGGTCAGACTCAACTGTGTGACTGAACACAAAAACCATTTGTGAGGAAGACTTTCCCATGGTGGCCCATGCGGAGCCACAATCCAAGTAGCAAGAACTGCGGGGTGGGGTTTAACATAGTGTATAAAAAAGCTTGGGAGTCATTCTCTGTGATGGCACAAACAGCCTATATGTGTGCCATCTGACTTACAGTTGATCCTTTCCAGGGTTTTCTATATAGAGAGTACACAGCTGTGGTTCAAACCATTCTCTAGGGAACACCATGGCACCCTGCAGCTTGCCCAAAGCTATAAAGGTTGACTCTTCACTCAAACTTGCAACCTTTGGCTCCACAGCCAGAGACCTGAACCACTGAGCCATCCAGACTCCAGTGCTCATTCCTTCTTGTTCTCTTTTTAGGCAAAAATGATGGTTTGAGCCAAAAGCTGACCTACCCGTGTATTGCGCCAAAGCCCGAGAAGCCCTGGGAGAAAGATGCTTGGGAAATTCCCCGTCACTCCCTGAAGTTTGAGAAGAAACTGGGAGCTGGACAGTTTGGGGAAGTCTGGCTGGGTAAGGATCGGGCACTTTAATCTCTGGAGCCACATCTGAAATATTGACACAAGGCTCCCCTGGCGTAGATTGACCAATCTCAGGTTTTCCCCGAGCACAAAGTTCTGCATCTCATACCATGTTTGGCTTTTCTCATGTGTTTACTTGGAATTGGAGCATGGGTGACCAAACTACGGCCCATGGGTCAGATTTGGCCCCCAATGCCAATTCATCTGGCCCATGCCACCCGCATTGCACCCAGAAGCAGAAGTAAAACACGCTCATGCGGGCACATTTTACTTCTGTTTCTGGGAGCGACAAGGGTGGTGTGGATAAATTGGCATTGGGCACCGGATCCAGCCTGCAGGCCATAGTTTGGGCACCCCTGATTTAAGCAGAGAATATGGCAGCCTAAAATCTATCTCATCCTGTTCAAAACAGATCTGTTGCAAAACAGATTACAAGGTGCATTTTACTTCCACTTCTGGTGGGAGGAACTACGTGACTGGCCCACTGAACCACATGACTGGCCCACGGCACCCCTGAATTAGAGAATCCACAGCAGCTCTGGTTGCTGAGCTGGGGATGGAACGACACTGTCCATTTAGAGCAGTGTTTCCCAACATGGGGCCCATGCCCCACAAGGGGACTTCAATTCCCAGAAGCCTAAGTCAATACATAGGCTGATCAGTGCTTTGGGGGAATTGACTTAGTCTTCTGGGAATTGAAGTACAAGAACCAAAGGTTGGGAAACACCGATTTAAAGTACTGTATTGTTATTCCATGGCTCTGCATCATTCTTTTTCTCTCTCCTTCAGCTACCTACAACCAGCGCACCAAAGTCGCCGTGAAGACCATGAAGCCGGGCATCACGTCTGTGGAGGCTTTCATGGAGGAGGCCAACATCATGAAGACCCTTCAGCATGACAAGCTGGTCAAGCTCAATGCTGTCGTGACCATAGAAGAGCCCATCTACATCATCACAGAGTTCATGGAGAAAGGTGAGGACAAGGATGGTGATGGAGACTCTGCAGGAAATGCTTTGGGTTCACAAGGAAACCTTTCTGAGTCTGGAGGAAAAATTAATTTGTCGGATGGAGCCTGCAAAACTGCCTGACCATGGTGGCTAGAGGCATCTCCAAGTTGTTGTTGTCATCGTCATTGTCGTCCTCCTCCTCCTTCCTCTTCCTCTTCCTCTTCTTTCTCCTCCTCCGGATGTCAAGGGAGCTGTAAGGTTCCTGTTCTGACACTTCTAGCAGTCTCCACCAGCGTTATTTGGTGTTCTTGTCATCCTTCTCTGCATACACGCAGTAAACCCATTTGTGTGGATTCACAGGGACTTGGGCTTCTGGAAATTGAATTCTAAGAACAGCTGAAAAGCCAAGGTTCACCATCACTGCCCTATATGAAGCACTACCTGATTACCCGGCTTCGCTCGGGTTTTTCTTTTCTTCAGCGTAGGCCATAGTCACTTACAGTGCTGATCTCGCATGCCCATTTCCCTTCCACATACTGTGAAAACTACAGCTGAGCTCAGAGGGCTACAGCTGAGCTAGTCAGATGATGTCACAATCTCAACCTACGGGGACTATGACATCAGCTCAATTACATCACTGGGAAACACACACATTGTATAGATCAATTGCGTCCCAATTTGGGAGGCCTATGCCCCCCATGGGTTTCGAGACCCCTGCAGTGCTGATCTCGCCGGCCCAAGGTACGTATGTGCCAAATTTTAGCAGGATCAGTCCAGGGGTGCGGGAGACTATAGACCACATACAAACAAACACTTCTGTTTTATATATATAGACTAGCATATTTTGCCCGGCGGTGCCGGGCTGTTTTAAATTGTGTTGGATAGTAAAGGGTTTGTTTTATTTCTTGTACAAATGGTGCTGGGCTGTTTTAAATGGTGTTGAAAGATTTTGTGGTTTTGTGGCTTTGAGGCGCTGCGTCCGCCTGCGGCGGACTTGCGCTCCCAGTGTATGTTTTATTGTTATTTTTTTGTGCACCGGCTTCCTTAGTGCTGGGCTCTTTAAATTGGTTTTTGAAGGTTTTTGTTTTTTTAATGCAAATTTAATTTTAATTTTTTTTATTTTAAATTATTATTTTTTTAAAATTTTAATTTTAATTTTGGTTTATGCAAATTTTATTTTAATTTATTTGATTTAAATTATTTTTTAATTTAAAATTTAAATTTTTTTAAAATCTTTATTTTTCCACCTTTTTTATTTTTTGTTTTGGTGTTTTGGGTTTTTTGAGTGAAACGTGATTTCTGGTTTTTTGGGGATTTTTTTGAGATTAGTGTGAATATTTTTGAATTTTGGGCTAATTTATTTGATTTGTTTGGGAATTAATCTTTTATTTTTAAATATTTTTGAATGTTTTTTCTCTTGTGGCCTCTGGGTTGGGGTGGTGAGCTTTGCTTCCTCTCTACACTTCTTCTCTTCTGTCCTCTGAGTGCTTCCAGTAAGTGTTTCCTTTCTTTGCTCATTTGAATTCCGGTCGTCATGAAGTCAAGAGGTCTCTTGGTAGGCTCTCTGATTGTTTGTTTTTTTGGGAGGTTGAGTTTATTGGGGGGGGGGGGATCTGTGTGTTTTTTATTGTTTATTTTTGGCTGTTTTTGTGTTTGCTTTTTCTATTTTTGATTTGTGTTTTTGAGTGTTTTTGTGCTTACTTTTTTAGGTGGGGGCCTTTCGTTTTCACGGGCCATGCTGAGAGGCCCGTGGGAACGAAGCGCAGTGGCGGCGGGGGTGCCTTTCGTTTCCATGGGCCATGCTGGGTGGCCCGTGGGAACGAAGCGCAGCGGCGGTGGTTTTTTTTTTTTTTACTTTTTGCGCGCCGGCTGCCTCAGCATTCTGCGCGCTCATGGTGCGCAGGATGCTGGGACTTGTAGTTTTGGCTGCACGTGTTTGGTTACTGGAGCGGTTTTTTTCTGAGGTTTATTTTTAATTGGCCACGGCGCGTTTCCGAACGTTCCTTTTGCCGCGCCGTTCAGCCTGATTGGCTCTGGTGTGGCGTGGCGCAAGGAACGTTGGGAATTGAAGTTCCCTTTTTTTGTTTGCATCCGGGGGGCTCCTGCCCCCGGGCCAAAAATTTCAACCTGACAGTTACCTGCGAACCCCGTTCGGGCGAGTGCACGAAGGCTCGGACGGGGCTAGTGCGGCCTGGTGCAACATCCTTTGTCACATTCCAACGGTTAACGCACCATTTTATAGGTATAGATTTCTTTCACCTAATAACTGGCTGTGACTTAGTCTCAGAGAGAGAGAGAGAGATTTTGGTGTTGGTTTTTTATATTGATTGATTGCTTGATTGATTTTAATTGCAGCTCATAGAATTCCATACCTGGACATCAGCTATGTTTGCTTTGGGGTTGTGGGGAATGTAACTGTTTTGCTTTTTAAAAAGAAACAAATAGTGCCCAACTCCAGTTTGATTTCCTTTGCAACTGGCAGCCTGTGTATCACAGAAGGTAAGCCTGCCTTTCACAACCACTGCAGAAGAGAACAGGCACCTATGGGCACCTGTATGTCAGACGACTCTCTGCCCTTCAGCCTGCCCCGTGGAAGATTGATGTTAGCCGACCCAAATAACTCTTGGCGCTGCCCCGTTCTCACATGGAAATGATCTTATCCATGCATTAATTATCATTATTCTTTTGCCGCATCTGATTCCGAATATTGGTGATCCTCATGGCGATCAGCCATGAAGACTGTCTGGTGAATACAATGCAGTGGCCTTTCATCTGCCTTCTGCATCGCAGCATGAGACCCACAGTACCACTGATCCAGCTCCGCGAGCCACTTTCTGGTCCTGAGCCCTTTTGGCACACCAAGTCCTCCTCAGCCCCAGGCCAGGAATTGATGAAGCTGCTGCCGTCCGTCAAAATGGATTCAAGTGGGATTTAATCCACTTGGAGACCATTACCCTTCCCTGTGGACTTCACCAAGGCCACTAGTCCTCAGGGTTGTCAGGTTAGTTAACTGTCGCCTGACACTCAGCGTTGACTCTCTGGCAGCATGGTCTACTCTATTACTATAACAGGATAACCTGGCCAGACTTGCATTTATTAATTGTGCTGCGGTGATCCCGACACAAAGAAAAAAGCTACTAAGCCAGGGGTTCCCAACCTTTTCAAGACGGGGGGCCGGGTCACGCTCTCTGTCAGCTTCGAGGGCCGGACAGCCATTTTGCCCTGCCAGCATGATGGGGGTGGCTGTTTTGTCCCAACAGCTTCAAAGGCTCAGCCATTTTGTTTTTTAATGCACTTGGAGGGGTGAGGAGTACATGAAATGCTGCCATGGGCCGGATCCTGCCCATGGGCCTTAGGTTGGGAACCCCTGAACTAAGCAGTCGTTGCTATTTAGGGGAGAGACCAGCTCCCCCGGTGGCTTAGTGGGTAAAGCACTGAGCTTGGAGACTGGAAGGACAGAGTTCAATACCTGAGAGCTGCACGATGGGGAACATGAGAGCAGGCTTGTTTGGGCATCCCTTGCAAAAATCCTTTCAACCCAGAATAATCTCTGACACAAAAACACACATGCACAGGGGAGAGACCAGGGCAGAGGCAGGAGACCTCAAAGACAACGAGAGAGAACAAGCGGAAAGGCTCTGAAGGTGATTCTCTGCTTCCCACAGGCTGCTTGCTGGATTTCCTGAAAAGCGATGAGGGACATAAACAGCAGCTTCCCAAGTTGGTTGACTTTGCAGCCCAGGTGAGTATCGTGCAACAGGGCTCACTCCCTGTGTGGAAATAGGAGGGGGGGGGGGGGCAAAGCTTGGTGCAATTTAGGGGGGGAGGGGGGGCAAGGCTTTTTGGTTTCTCCAAAGTTCAGCTCTGGAATATGTTGCAAAGGAATACCAGGGCTGGGGGAGAAGAGATTGTTTAATTATTGCTCTCACAATGCCACAGGCTGTGCTTGCTTTGGGATTTTAGGAATTGTGGTTAAGGCACTGAGCTTGACAACCAGGAGGTTGGCAAGTCAGCAGTTCAAGACCCAAGTGCTATGCGACAGAGTGAGCTCCCGTCCCTGTCCCAGATCCTGCCAACCTAGCAGTTAGAAATCAAGAAATTGAAAGTACTGTGGCACCGCTTTGGCAGGAAACGTAACGGTGTTCTGTGCACTGTGGCATCTAGTTATGCCTGCCACCTGACCACAGAAATGTCCACAGATGCAGATAGCACTGGCTCTTTGGCTGTAAACGGAAATGAGCACCAACCCTTTTAAGGATAACAAAGCCCATTATCCCACTGCCATAGGACTCGTTCCACTTGACAAACACCTGCACCCATCCAGGAAGCCAGCACAAACACGTTTTACTGCTTCAGAGCACCATACCCATCAAGTGCCGCCCCGGAAAATACAGGAACTGCTCCGGCCCGGGTGCGCATGCGCAGCAAAAACTCCTTTGCGCATGTGCAGAACCCCTTTGTGCATGCGCAGAACATGTTTGTGCATGCACAGATGGGTTCTGCGCATGTGCGCATGTGCAGTAACCCATTTCCCCACTGTTCTAAATATGGGACAGTGCTGGGAAAGTGGAGGAACGTGCACCAAAATACAGGATTTCCCAGATAATCCTTGACAGGTATGCAGAGTACATGTGGTTCTTTCCCCAGGCTAGAGAAATCTACAATAGGTTTCAATCACTGACTGTTTATGCTTACAAACCAGCCAGATCAGGTAGGAATAGCAATGTAAATTAGGTAGCAATACGTAGCATTGCCAATAAAGAACTAAAGGGACTGGAATACTGTACTCCCGCATCTTATGCTCTAGTCAGCAAACTTTGCTCTCCTGATGTTCTTGGAATTGGATTCCCAGAAGCCCTGATTAGCAGGTTGTACTGACTTGGGCTTCTGGGGATTGAAGTCCAAGAACACCTGCAGAGCCAGGTTTGCTGACCCCTGCTCTAGTCTATCTAATAAGTACAACACCTTCTGTTACAATCAGATTTGATTTGAAGAAAAAATAGTTCTGGATCAGGTATAAACATAGAAAAGGTCTATCTACATTTTTTCTCATCTAACCAGTTAACCTATCTTTCTACTGTTTACTCGCATGCAAGTAAAAGCATGCTCCTTTCCCCTCCTGATAAGCACATGTGACACATAATAATCATCTTCTACAGTCTTAAGATAATCAAACCCATTTTTCATTCCCCCTCCTGTATGTTAAATAATAAGACTTCACTTTCAATGTTCACCATACCTACTTCCGTTCCCACAGTAAGAAATTGTTAGGAATATTTTCAAAAGGAACTGAATCAGCTGTGAATGCTACTTTCCCAGACTTTCTTCACCTTTCTCAGCAAGCAAACAACACAATAAACACTTTAACTCACTAAAAGCAAAGGCTCCATTTTGATTCATTACAACCACTAGAGCAGGGGTGCCCAAACCTTTCGGGCCGTGGGTTGGTCACATGGTTCAGCGGGCTGGTCACGTGGTTCCTCCCCCCAGAAGCAGAAGCAAAACACACCTTGCAATCTGTTTTGCAACAGGATGGATGAATTAGCATTGTGGGCCGAATCTGGCCTGCAAGCCGTAATTTGGGCACCCCTGCCCTAGAGTCAGATGCAACTGCATTTTACGGCAGCATTTACGGCAGAGGCCCCACCAGTCCAGCCCGCTCAGCTGTCTGAAGGAGTGTGACCTGGCCCACTGCTTGAAAAGGTTGAGAACCCCTAGTGTGAAATGAGTTTCTGTGGTCAGAGGGGGGTCTTTTCGGGAGAGCTCTTCAGGGAGGGCAGAGATGTGTGTGGTTCTCCTGAGTCTGGAAGAAGGTAAAAAAGGGTCTGTGGAAATTGTCCAAGCAAGAGGAATTCCTAATGTCTAAGCCAGTGATGGCGAACCATTTAGAAACCAAGTGCCTGAACTGCAACCTCAAACCCACTTATTTATCACAAAGTGCCAACAGCAACAGGGAAGGAAGGAAATGCTCCCATTGGGCTGCTTGGCAGAGGGGTGGGATGAACTCTGTGCTGGGGGAGGTAGGAAGCACTCCCATTGGGTAGCTGGACAGAGGGGCGGGGCAAATTCTGTGCTGGGATGACTGCACAGGTGCCCATAGAAAGGGCTCAGAGTGCCACCTCTAGCATGTGTGCCATAGGTTCGCCATCACTGGCCTCAGCGTTTTATTTTTTAGGGAAACTGGAGTTTCACAGAGTGTTGGGAGCAAAAAGCTCATTAACTTGTGAACCAGCACCAGAGAGTGCACTAAGCTGTGGATTCCGCGTGCCCGTTGGGCACGCACAGCCTCTGGCAGAGGTTAAACCGAGTGAGCACGCTCCTGGCCCCTGGCCCTTGCCAGTGGAGAAATTAAGGGGGGTGGATAAATGATAGGGTTTGATTCACCCAATTCCTTGACCTGAGCAGCGGTTCCGCTGAGAGAGCATTTCTCCAGACTCAGTTACCCATTAGAGTAATCCCTCATCTCCGAGTTTCAGTCTCATCCCAGAAGCAAACAGGAGTCATGATTGCCTTAGTCTAAGCCTTGAACAATGGTGTTTTCCCAGTCAATGTTTGCCCGCACTAATTAACTTCCCCAAAGGAGATTCCCAATTAACCTGAGTAAATAGGTGATGTGATTTTCTGTCAGATAACCATCCTACCATGCGCAGCCTTCTGCATAATATATACTGATGATTTTCCCTCAATAAATCACTGGTCTTCGCTCCATCTTGCCTCGTGTCGTTCCTTTGACCAGTCTCCTCCGGGACCTCAAGGGCCGCTTTACGGCCCCAATTCCTACACTAAGCGCCCTGGGGCAGTATAGAAGTGTCATTGCTGTTGCTCTTTAATTGCATTTGAACTGAGTTTCACTTTTTAGAGTATGAGAACCAAGACAATAGAAACAGCCGAAGGGTTGGCTTAACACATCTTTATTGCATGATGGTCCGGGGGAACATGTGGTAATGGCGGATGAACAGCTCAATATATACTTTCACTATACATTTGAAAGTGGCTCCTCGATAGCCCATTGGCTACTGTCTGCGTGACGTCATTCCCCGTCACGCCCTTCTTGTCCAGGTGAGGTGGAGGCGGGAATCTTCCCGCGCTGTAGTTGTTTGGGGAATTGGAACCATGTGAGCTGGGCGCTCGCTATTGCCCCTAGTGGTCACTAGCTCGCGTCCTGATACAGAAGGTTACAGTGTTACAGTTGGTGGTTATTATATCTACTCATTCGAGTGTTACATTACTTAAAGGTGTACTCTTTCAGACACAACATCCCTCCCCCCTAGGATGAGACGAAGTCTTTCATCCAATATGGTTTATTGCAAGCGCGTTTTGGGCGCAAGGCTGGCTGGCTTGTCCCGGGGGCGCTATCACTTCTGTGTTCCCTGGTCTCTTGTCCTGCAATGGGAGAGGGAGACTCGTTAATGACTTGCCGCGGCTCCGCGGCTTTCGGGGTAGGGGTAAACTCCATTGTGGGAAAACCGGGGGCACTGGGGGCTAACGAAAACCCCCGCTTCTCGCTTGGATGGGTGGGGGACCACTCCGAACCCCCCCCCCCCAGGTTTTGTAACTCAAACTCAAATTCATCTACTGGGGTATCTGTGGGGTATCCCTCAGGATATATCTGGGGACAAACTTATTCCCTCCCCCCCCTGGTGGGGGCCCTTCCCCCCTTGGTGGGGACCACTAGCCCCCCTCTCCTCCCCCTTGGGCTGAACGGGTGGGGGAGAACCCTAACGTTGAATCCTGTTCTGCGCTGTCCGCGCTCTGGTTTCCGGAGACCCGGCGCCGGAGCTGGTCTGCGTGCCGCCTCCAGAGTAGACCTGTGCTGGTCTCTACGCAATACGACACGGGACCTGTCTGCCCAATGACTACGCCCGGAACCCAGGCTGGCCCTGCGCTAGTGTAGTTTCTGCAATGAACCGGGGCGCCTATTTCGAAACTCTTCGTGCCCGCTAACCCGATGTTCCTCCCAGAGTCCTCCACCCTCGTAGGGTCTAGCCTTGTCAGTATCGTAGTCAGCTTTCTGCGCATTTGGAGCTCCGCGGGCGAGTATCCTGACGCTAGGGGGGTCACCCTGTATCCCAGCAAAAACTGACACAACTGCAGGTTTAAATCCCCGGGGCCCATGCGCCTCAGTGCGTCTTTGGTGGTACGCACGAGGCGTTCTACCTGGCCATTCGTCGCCGGGTGGAAAGACGCGGAGGTGATGTGCCGGATGGCGTTGATGTCGGTGAATGCCCTGAACTCGGCGGACGTGAAGCAACTAGCGTTGTCGCTAATGAGGGTGTCGGGTATACCGGACGTGCTGAACACCCTGCACAATTGTTTAATTGTTGCGGCAGAGGAGGTGTTCGCAACTGGGATAACCTCCAACCACTTGGAGTAAGCATCCACTATGAGGAGAAAAAGCGACCCTATGAATGGGCCCGCAAAGTCAATGTGCACTCGGGACCACGGCCCCTTTGCCGCATCCCATTCCCTGTGCGGAAGTCGAGCCTCTTCGGGCCGGGAGCTTTGGCAACCCTCGCAAGTGCCCACCATGTGCTCGATATCGGCGTCCAACTGGGGCCACCAGAAGTAGCTCCTGGCCAATGCCTTGGAGCGGACAATTCCGGGGTGGCTGACGTGCAGCAGTTTAAGCACCCTAGCTCTCAGGGAACCAGGGACGATTACCCGCTGGCCCCACAGGAGGCACCCCCTCTCCAAAGACAGTTCTAGCTTTTTCCTAAAAAATGGGGCGAACTCCGCCGCCGGGGAGGACGTTGGCCACCCTTTCTGCACCCAAGAACTGACCAGGGCCAACGTCTTGTCCTTGCCTGTCGCCTTGGCGATCTCTGCGGGCACTATGGGGGGTGAATCTAAGACCTCTATCATAAGCACTTGGTGGTCTTGTTCCACCTCACACACGTGGCTGCTTGTGAGGGGGAGGGGTGACCTCGACAGGGCGTCCGCGTGGCTGATGTCCTTTCCAGGGTGATACACCAGCGCGTTCTGGTACACGTTTAAAAAAATGGCCCACCTGAGCATCCTAGGGGACAGGATCTGTGGCGTGGGCTTGTCTGCAGTAAAAATGCCTAGCAGGGGCTTGTGGTCAGTCACAATGGTAAAGGGGCGGCCATAGAGGAAGTCGTGGAACTTTTTTGTCCCAGCAATTATCGCTAATGCCTCCCTGTCTGTCTGTGCGTAGTTTCGCTCTGCCTTAGACAGGGACCTGGAGTAGAACGCCACCGGGGCCTCCCGCCCGTTTTCCAACACATGGCACAGAACCGCCCCCACCCCCACTGGGGATGCATCACATATCAGAACCACTGGTCTCTTGGGGTCAAAATGGGTTAATATGGCGTCTGAGGACAAGAGTTGCTTTAGCTCATTGAATGCCCTCTCCTGGCTCTCGCCCCATTTCCACGCCTCGTCCTTTTTTAGTAACTTATGAAGCGGCTCTGCTACCGATGCCTTCCGAGGCAGGAAGGAATGGTAGAAGTTTACGAGCCCCAGGAACGACTGCAATTCGGACTTGGAGGTGGGGCGAGGAGCATTTTGAACGGCGGCCACCTTTGATTTGGAGGGTTTGATGCCTGCAGGGGTTACCCGGAAACCCAAGAACTCAACCTCTTTTGCGAAGAAGACGCATTTGTCTTTCCGCAGCCTCAACCCCGCCTTTTCGAATACCGTCAGTACTTTGTCTAGCCTCTCAGCCAATTCTGACTCGCTCCCCCCCGTTATCAACACGTCATCAAAGTATGGTAAGACCCCCTCCAGACCCTTTAAGAGGCGTTCCACGAGCGATTGGAAGATGCCTGGCGCCGAGTTCACGCCAAATTGTAGGCGCGTTACCTGGAACGCCCCCTTATGAGTGACTACTGTCTGCGCAGCAGCTGCAGCTGGGGTTACCGAGAGCTGCTGGTATGCCTGTGCCAGGTCAAGCTTTGCAAAACACTTTCCCCCATGTAACCTGGTCTACAGGTGGCTGACTACCGGCACCGGATACGCATTTGGGCGTATCGCCTTATTAATGGTACATTTGTAATCAGCGCATATTCCAACCTCCCCGTTGGCCTTCAGCGCTGTTACAATCGGAGTTTCCCACTCCACGGAATCAACAGGAACAAGGATCCCCTGGCCCACCAATTTGTCCAGTTCCGCCTCTATCTTGTCCTTGAGTGCAAAAGGCACTCTGCGCGGTTTGAGTCTTATTGGGCGGACCTCCGGGTCCAGGTCGAATGCAACTGGGGGTCCCTTGAATTTTCCGAGTCCCTTCTTGAACACTTCGGGATGCGCATCACACACCTCCTGTATTGGGTCAGTCCCAACGGCATGCACCCCCCCAATGAACAAACCCAGGGGCTTAAACCATTGAGTCCCGAGGAGGCAACAACTCCCCCCCTTGAGAACAACCAGGGGAAGTTCCGCGGCGCGTTGCTTGTATTGGACCTTGAATTTTCCCACCCCCAACACCGGAATGCTATTTCCCTGCACGTCCCGCAGCGTAGACCTCAGTGCTCTGAGCTTGGGCCGCACATTGGGGGAAATTCCCAAAAACTCCCTCTGGGAAATGATTGAATATGAGGAACCCGAGTCTATCTCCATCTTAACGGGGGGCCCTTGCACCAGTACCTCAACAAAATAACGGGGGTGTCCTAAGGACACGCTGTGGACTGCGGTGTCGTCGTCACTGTCGTCGGAGGGCCGGACGCCTTCCTGGATCCTTGGTGAGCGGTCCGTCGAGCCTTTCTGGTCTCTGCGCCGCCGTCTGCGAACCTTGGCTACGTGCCCTCGACGCCCACAGTTGTGGCACTCGGCCTTCCGGAAAGGGCACTTGATGCGGTCATGGGCCGCCCCACAGCCGTCGCAGCGTCGGCCATCCTTCCGCACCTTCCGGACGTCCTCGTCCTCGCTGCTCTCCGTGGAGGAGTGTGGCGCCCGCCTGGCCGCTTGCACCGAGCCCGCTGCCTTGTCGGGTTGTGGGGGCCTTGCTCTGAACCCCTTAACCCCGGCTCTCGTGGCTTCCGCCGCCTGCGCCTCCTTAACAACCTCGTGCAGCGTCGGGGGCGGCTCCTGGTTCATCAGCTTTCGCTGAACCTCCTCGTCCCACAGGCCGCACAGCATGCGGTCCCTGAGGGCGATTTCCAGGTTCTCCCATTTGCATGGGCTGGCGGCCAACCGGAGGGCCGCTGCAAAGGCAGCCACGGACTCACCAGGCGCCTGGACTCTCTTCCAGAATGCGTCCCGAGCCGAGAACATCGAAACCGAGGGCTGGAAATGGTCACGCATCACTTTCAGGAGCTGCTTGACCGGCACTTCGTTCACCTTCTTCGGGGACACCAGGTCCACCAATATCTTCATGGCGGGAAACCCGAGCATCCGGATGAGAATGGCCCTCTTCTTCCCCTCGTCTGAGATGTCGGACACCACCAGTGCGCTTTGGAAGTCCATTTCAAAGAGCTCCCATTCTTCCGGTTTGTTGATGTTGAAACCGGCCTGCGTTGTCTTGATTCCGTGGGGATCCATGATCCCACCTTCGTCGCCAGTTTAGAGTATGAGAACCAAGACAATAGAAACAGCCGAAGGGTTGGCTTAACACATCTTTATTGCATGATGGTCCGGGGGAACATGTGGTAATGGCGGATGAACAGCTCAATATATACTTTGACTATACATTTGAAAGTGGCTCCTCGATAGCCCATTGGCTACTGTCTGCGTGACGTCATTCCCCGTCATGCCCTTCTTGTCCAGGTGAGGTGGTGGCGGGAATCTTCCCGCGCTGTAGTTGTTTGGGGAATTGGAACCATGTGAGCTGGGCGCTCGCTATTGCCCCCTAGTGGTCACTAGCTCGCGTCCTGATACAGAAGGTTACAGTGTTACAGCTGGTGGTTATTATATCCACTCATTCGAGTGTTACATTACTTAAAGGTATACTCTTTCAGACACAACACACTTACAAGAGGATCTGAGAATAATGGTGTCTGTGAAGAGCCCTGTTATTCCCTGCCTAATGAGTGAAGAATGACCGGGTCTATTTGAATAAGCAAAACTGCATCCCAAGGCTGGCCTGTGTAGATTTATCTGAGGCTGTTTTTTCATTTCAACACCAAAGAAGAGCTGGAGAGGGTGCAAGAGCATTTCCAGTTCCCAATAAAATATATTGCCTCACCCATGTTGTTAAAAAAAAGAAACATAGCCTTGACCAGGGGTGCCCAAACGACCGCCCGGAGGCCGGATTTGGCCCCTGACACCAATTCATGCAGCCCCTGAAGCCCTCGTCGCTCCTGGAAGTGGAGGGGCACGTTTTACTTCCACTTCCAGGAGCAACAAGGGCTTCGGGGGCCTGATGAATTGGCGTCGGGGGGCCGAATCCAGCCCCCAGGCCCCCAGGCCATAGTGACCGGCTCCCTGAACCACGCAACTGGCCCACGATCCGAAAAGTTTGGACAGAGGAAGAGGAAAACAACACCCAAGATTTGGTTGGGTACTTGAACTTAAAAGGAAAGGAAAGCCATGAGATTGTTGTTACACGATTCAAGGACAAAGATCTGTGACACTTTTATTAGAGCACTAAAACAGGGATTCTCAACCTGTGGCCTGTGGGCCAGATGCGGCCCTCAGTGCCATTTCATGTGGCCCCTTACTGCCTCCACCATACCAGGAAGTGCCATGCGCAAGGGCAAAATGACCGACTGGCCCGCGAAGCTGTCCAAGGGAGCGTGACCCGGCCCCTGGCTTAAAAAGATTGAGAACTCATGCGCTAAAATGTCACAAACAAGCTAGCTTTCAGCCTTGTGTAAGACTTCGTTAGACTGGGTCCCACAGAGCTAAGGATCTCCTCCTTTTCTTTGCTTCCTCTTTTACCCCATCGAGTGTTGAGGGAGATGCAAGGTTCCTGTTCTGACACTTCTATCGGCCTTGACCGGTGTTACTTGGTGTTCTTGTAATGTTTCTTTGTCATTATCTCTCCACTTTCCTCTGGGTCTGCCGCGTGGTCTCTCCTCTTTACACACATGGTTCCTTGTATGGTATGGAATTGCAAGACATTCTCTCCTGTCGATGGGCAAACCACTTTAAGGGCTAAGGATAATGCCTGGGAAAAGGTCTCCGCAGATGGTCATGGCCAGATGTTCCTTTGCTAAAAAAACAGGTTCAAAACAGGCTGCAGATTCAACTGTGAGGTCTGGGCTTCAGAACCCAAGTCCCTGGGTATTTATTTATTATTTTATTTATTCAATTTGTATTGGAAAGAATGTCTCTTTCCATCCTGCCAGTCATTTAGAGTTCCCCTCCTTCCCCATCTAAGAATGACTGCTTAAAGCCATAATGGTGAACCTTGGCACTCCACGCGTTCTTGGATTTCAATTCCCAGAAGCTCAAGTCTCTGTGAATCCAGATGAATGTGCATGCCCAATAAGCCCATTTGTGTGGATTCACAGAGACTTGGGCTTCTGGGAATTGAAACCCAAGAACACCTGGAGTGCCAAGGTTCACCATCATGGTCCTAAAGAGTTCCAGTCCCGTGGTCCATAATGGCTCTCTCCCAGGTTTCCGCTGGTTTAGGTATTGAGACAAGATGATCTGTTCTGGTTAACCATCCATTTACACCAGATACCTATTTCTCTTGTTGGTCCAGATTGCAGAAGGCATGGCTTACATCGAGAAGAGGAACTACATCCATCGAGACTTGAGAGCTGCCAACATCCTGGTGTCAGCTGTGCTGGTCTGCAAGATTGCCGATTTTGGCTTAGCCAGAGTGATTGAGGATAACCAATACGTGGCGCGGGAAGGTACAAAAGGAACAGGCGCAGGGAGGGGTTGATAAAATGGCCCAACTATTTTCATTTTCTTCATTTATTTCTGTATGTGGGGGAATTGGGTAGCCTGACAGAATTGGACTCAGGAGACCTGGGTTCAAATCTGTATTCATCTATGGAAACATGCTGTGTGCATGCAACAATTGTAAAACCCTTCCTAAAGCATCTCTCATATCTTGAAAACGCTACTAAGGTCAACACCCTAAGTTGGAAGAGATTTGATGCCACATAAGTAGCACTTCCCGTCAGTGCTTACTAGGAATTCATAGTAACTAGAATATGGAGGGCAAAGAGCTGAGTAGAGAGTAAGAGTGAGAAACCTGGGTTCAAATCCCCACTTGGCCATAAACCTCATTGACTGGAATCCAGTAGTAAGTTACAAGTTGAATTAATGGAACTTATGAAGGAGTTGATTCACCAAATCCTCAGTGTGTGTACTCTAATTGCAATTTACTACTGGCTTTCAGCCATTGAGGATTCTGGTGGTTAAGATGCTGAACTTGGTAGCTAGAAGGTCGGCAGGTCAGCAGTTCGAGTCCCGAGTGCTGCACGATGGAGTGAGCTCTGATCTCTGTCCCAGCTCCTGCCAACCTAGCAATTGGAAAGTAAGGAATTGCAAGTAGATAAATAGGTACCACTTCGACAGGAAAGGTAACAGCATTCTATGCACTCCAGCATCTAGAGTTGCCTGCTACATGACCTCAGCAACATCTGCAGATGCAGACAGCAGTGGCTCTTTGGTTGTAAATGTAGATGAGCATCACCCCTAGAGTTGGACACGACTGGCTTTTGAGCAAGGGAGACCTTTATCTTTATCTTCAACCATTGAGTGGCCTTGGGTTGGTCAATACAGTTGTGGCCTGACCTACCTCCCAGAGCTGTTGAAGGACAGCTACACATACGCATTTCATGTGCCAGAAGCATGAGGGCAAATCAGGCGTCCTGCAGATCATGTAAAAAATCCAGACTGCGCTTACTCAGGAGTAAACCTGCATGGCTATGGTGGGATGTACTAATGTGTAAAGAGGTATAGCATGGGCCTGTTAGTACTTCCTAAGTAGAACAGACATCTTCTACTAATCTGATGCTGTCTTTATGTGCTACTAAGTCGCTTCTTACTTACAGCGACCCTATTAGGGTTTTTTGCGTGACAGTATGTGACATATTCAAGGGACACCTTTACCATTGTTAGCTCCCTCCTCTACCCCATGAGCTGAGGTGGGATTTGAACCCAGTTCTCCTGGGCCCGAAATTGACAGCCTACCTACTAAACCATACTGGCCCAATGCCATGCTGCCAGTACCATTTAAAGATACTGTATGTGTTCCTTTTGTTCAAAACAAAAATAAAAGTCAGAATTCTGCACAAAGAGAAGTATGTATCTCACATGCAACTCTGAGGCTATTTCACTCTCTCTCTTCCACATTTGGTCTGGCTTAATCTACTTCCCCTACGCAAGGAGAAGTTTGAAGACCAGTTCCCAGAAAGGAAGCCCTCCTTCCTCTGAGACCACAGAGAGTACTGCTCAGCTCCTCCTCCTTGGAGGCTGAGATTTAATTATCCTTTTATTTAATTATCTTTTTATCCTGTTTTTATATGTTTTTAGAACTTGTTGTAATGCCGCCCTGAGTCGGGTTCTACCTGAGTGGCCGGCATATATAAATATGACTATTAAATTAAAATTAAAACGAAGGGAACACCCATGCTGTGCAATAAGAGGAAAGTAAAACAGCCAGGGGACTGCGGTGGCCTAGTGGTGAAGACACTGAACTTAGACGACTGGAAGGTGGGCAGGTCAGTAATCCGAGACCCAAGTGCTGCACAATGGAGTGAACTCCCATTGTCTGTCCCAGCTCCTGCCAAGCTAGCAGTTCGAAAGTGGGAAAGGTAACAGTGTTCTGGCTCTTTGGCTGTAAACGCAGATGAGCACCACGCCCTAGAGTCAGATATGACTGGCTTTCGAGCAAGGGAGAGCTTTACCTAAAACAGCCCTGAAGCAAGAGATTGTGTCAGTGCATTTTTGGAAGCATCCATGCTCTGACTATAGAGTACAGTATGACATTTTCCACCTGGTTTGTTTGGAGGGGCTGCTTGCAGTGGAAAAAAATCTTTCCTGCCGAGTCTTACCTTTTCATTTTAACCTCTTGGGGCAGGTGCCAAGTTTCCCATCAAGTGGACGGCCCCTGAAGCCATCAATTACGGCTCCTTCACAATCAAGTCAGACATCTGGTCTTTTGGGATTCTCCTGACAGAGATAATTACTTATGGACGGACCCCGTATCCAGGTGTGTAGCAGAAAGGTATCCCTGCAGTCTCCCTGGGCATTTGAGATTTCTTGGTTTAGGGCAGGGGTGCCCAAACTTTTTGGGCCGTGGGCTGGTCACGTGGTTCAGTGGGCCAGTCACGTGGTTCCTCCCACCGGAAGCAGAAGTAAAAGGCACCTTGCAACCTGTTTTGCAACAGAATGAGACAGATTTTAGGCTGCTATTTTCTCTGCTCAAACCAGGGGTGCCCAAACTACGACCTGCGGGCTGGATCTGGCCCCCGATGCCAATTCATCTGGCCCACACCACCCTCATCGGTCCCAGAAGTGGAAGTAAAATGTGCTGGGCACCAGTTGGGGAGATGCTCTCGTACATGATGCACGGGCGTCTCAATCCACAGCACTGATCTTATCCCTGCACATTCTCTGTTGACACCAAAGGATGCCATGTTGCTTCAGACCTAGTTAGCCGTATGGCTTTTCGCTATTTGGATATTTAACTATAGAAAGTGGCTTGCTGAATTGGTCTTTTGTTTGTTTGTTTGCTTGTTTGTTTAGAGTTCTTTCATTAGCGGCTCAAATTCTCAAGGGAGCCACAAAGGCAAAGGTTAGCCCCCACAGCTTCTCCCCAGTTATTTATTCAGTGGTATCCTGCTGCCATGTAAGGGAATGCAGTGGCTCTGTGGTTAAGATGCTGAGCATGATGGCTGGAAGGTTGGCAGATCAGCAGTTTGAGACCCGAGTGCTGCATGACGCAGTGAGCTCCCGTTGCCTGTTCGAAAGCAAGAAATTGCCTGTAGGTAAATAGATATCACTTCGGTGGGAAGGTAAACAGTGTTCCGTCTAGTCAAGCCTGCCACATGTACACGAAAACATCTGCAGATGCAGACAGCTCTGGCTCTTTGGCTATAAACAGAGATGAGCACTGAACCCTAGAGTCAGATAAGACTGGCTTTCAAGCAAGGGCGACCTTTATGATTACCCTATCCTGCTGCCCTATTTCATTAGCTCACAGCCTAGCAAAGTTACTTTTCTGCATGGTAAGCAGCAGAATTCCTCCATCTGGTACTGACCATATTGTTTGGGACATTCTTGGGATGAGGAAGGCGGGGTATAAATGTCAAAAATAAATTAATTCTGAGAGCGGTAGCCAAGAAACTAACTTTTCCAAAGTCTCTCTTTTGTTGCTTTCCAGACAGGGCTTGATTTAGGAAACAGGCTAGTCTGTCAACTGATCAATATTAATAAAACTTCTATCGGTCTATCTCTCATTCTGATTTTTTTTTTAAACTCAGGGATGTCAAACCAGGACGTGATGCGTGCCCTGGAGCATGGCTATCTGATGCCATGCCCAGAGGGTTGTCCAGAGGAGCTCTATGAAATCATGCTACATTGCTGGAAGATCAAGCCAGAAGACCGCCCCACATTTGAGTACAATCAAAGCCTCCTGGAAGATTTCTTCATTGCTACTGAAGGTCAATACCAAAAACAGCCTTAACGCACGTGGGTAGGATGATGCCGGGGAAAAAATGATCCACTATCTTGTGAGATTCCAAAAGGACCCTATAGGCCACTTGTTGAAGACAAAGCTGGATTAGATTGACTCTTGATAGGTTCCATCATGAGCAATTCTTGTGTACTTAGCTAAAATATTTTAATTAAACTGCAATCAGCTGATGTTATTTCAAAGGAAATGTGCAACACACTTTTTGTCTCAAGGTTACACTGGCTGCTGGAAAGCCGTGCGTGTTATTCTACAAGTACATGTGACAGTGAACTAGTGAATGTTGTCATTTCATCAACTGATGAGTTGCACATAATATAAATTTGTTTGTTAGTAGCAATGTACTTAGGATTGCCATATGTTCATTTGTTTTACTAGTTTGGTGTTTGCAGTCTTGAAACTTCATTTACTTAGTAATCCAAACTGTACTAAAGAATTTTATATTCATTACAACCCAGGTTAGTAATGTTTATGAATCAATGCCATTAAATTTTGAAACTGTGACAATGGTCTTATCATACACCCATGGTAGCATTAAAGGGGGAATTCGAAAGTTATTATTGCTGTCTAGAGTAGCTCATTACTACCAAAGAGCAATAGGGGTACCAGTTAAGATTCTCCTCCTAAAATTTTGGGATGGAACTTCAGAAACTACAAACTGTCAAATGACATCTCTGTTCATTATAGCCAGAACTTTGTATCTTTTACAGGCCACAACGGGAAGCACGAACACAAATACATTTCTGTGGATCCCATGGATTCTGCTTGTGAAGTCGAGCATCATTAAGAACCACAGAGACTTTTTTCTGGATTCAGTGCTACAGATGTTTGGTTCCTCTTATTGAGGCAGCAAAAAATGCTGAATTTTTAAAATAAGCCACTGTGTTCATCTTTACTGCATCAACACACAAGTTCAAGATAAATTTGACATGGTGAAATACCTGTGGCAGGAAAATAGTATTGACTGAGCACTCAAATGGCAGTATTCTACACAGAGGGGATTGCAGTTCTTCTTCTGAATGGCATATCCATTCTCAATGGGACGGCTCCATGGAAAAACACCAACAGCAAACAATGGGTCAGCAATTAGAGGCACTTTGGTTCCTCCTCACCCCAAACCCCCTGTGTTTATGCCATTTTGTAAGTTGGCATTTTTAATGTTTTTAAAATGGATTTCTGTGTAGGCTTTTGCTCTGCATCACTGGGGTAGTCAGTGTTGTTATTTTAAGCTATCAAAGAACAGAAAAATTCTCCCTTCCTTGTCATACACAATCATTTGAAGAGTCCCTTAAAACCAAATACTGTACAGTACAACAAACCAAACAAAATGGAAGTCTTCAAAAGCTGTTCATTGCCCTTTTGCTTATGTCTGAAATATCTTCCACCAGGACAAGTCACGCAATAGACTTTGAAGCAAAGTAGGAGGATTGAAGAATAACCAAGTAAAATAGGGATAGTTCTTCTAGTTGTTGTGCCTTATCAGATTCCAAATATTGGCAATCATTAAGGTGATCAGCCATGAAGATTGTCCTGGGAACAATATAATGCAGTGGCCTTCCATTGGTCCTCCACATCGCAGCATGACATCAGTATCATTGATTCAGTTCTGCAAGTCACTTTCTGGTCCTTTTGACAAAGTCCTCCTCAGCCCCAGGCCAGTATTGATTAAGTTGCTCCCCTCCATCGATGGATTTAATCTATTTGGGGACCCTCACCCTTCCCTGTGGACTTCAGCACCCAAGGCCATTAGTCCTTAGGGTTGTCAGGTTATCCAACCGCCTGACGATTGGCATTGAGTCACTGGCAATATGGTCTACTCTTGCCATTGCAGGATATCCTGGCCAGACTTCTAAAATACGACTACTTGGGTACTTTTCTTCTTCTTTTCAAATATGCAGAAATGCAATCAATGCAGCATTTATATGAGTGCAGTTTATACCCCACCCAGTGTGCAAAAGTGGAGCTAGTAAATGGCTGAGGCATCTCTGTCCAAAAACTGTCTGTGAGATGCTCTGAGCTGAATAAAGAAAAGGAAAGCCCCCATGGGCTAGCAAGCAGCTAAGACTGTTGGGCTGAATCTCGGGAGCCCTGGTTTGAAACCCCTGCTTAACCAGAGAAATCCCTTGTGGCTTCTAGGCAATGGCAGACCATTCTTCAAACGTCAAAGAGAACTTTTAAGATTTTATATTTGTTCTGTGCCCTCAAGGTGCTTGCAGCAGCCTCGGCAAAGGAGCTGCGTTGGCCCATCTCAACTTGCTGGCAAAAACAAAGGATGAAGAGAAACTGCTCAAGTGCTGCAAGTGTGAACTTCTTCACACGCAAGGAGTGCGAAGGGAGCACATGTTTGCACACCTTACAGACTTTTCCAGTTGCCACACTATTGTAGTGGAAGAAAAGCCATTTTGAACTTTAAGTCTTCTTTCATGTCCTGATCAAACCCTTGACTGCCAAAATGAAGCCACTGTCTTGGCTTTGTCATTGGACAAACTTAAGTCCTCATCGGTGCATGTCTGTGGCAGTAAATGGCAGACCAGTAAATGAACCGGATTCTGTGTTTCTCCAAGTGAACTAAATGTAAAAAGACACACCACCACCACCCGCCATCTGCCCATGTTTGTGTACCTGCCAGGAAGCAAGTAAAGGAACTTAGTTGATATGCAAAAGACAAGATAAGACCAGGACTGGCAACGTGTGAATTTTTGTATATTTGTCTGTCTGTTTCATGGGCCAGTTCTATAAAACATCTTTGTTTGTTTGTATCTTTGCTTTCTTTGTTAATAATAATTATTTTGTGTAATAATTCTGGGATTTTTGCGGGAGAAACTCCATTCAAGGGATGCCCGAATGAGGCTCCTTTCATGTCCCTAAGAACTGGGGCAGAGACGGGCACTCAATCCATCATGTAGTACCCGGGTTTTGAACTGCTGACTCGCCAGCCCTCCAGGTAACAAGGCGAGCTCCTTAAACTCTGAGCCAGCCACGGCAGAGAGAGGACGTATGCATACGTAGAAATAAAGCCTTCCTCTCTCCTACTTTTGGTGCAAGTATTTCTTTTTTTCAAACCCTAACCGCCCAAAATAATACTGCTTTGCCAATATTAACCCCGGGCGCTGCCCTTTTCAAGGATGGCGCCTTGCTTCGTGAAGGCAAAACGCACTCCCAACCTGCGGCACTTTGGCCTGAGCGCCAGCAGTAAAGATGGCGCAGAGCTATAAGCGGACCCAACCACATTGGTCGTGACGCGGCTGACGCCCCCCGCCTCCTCGACGCGCATTTCCTTGACCTCAGTAAAGATGGCCGGCGGAGGGGAGGGGGAAAAAAAACCCCAGTTCTGCCAGGAGGTAAGATGGCGGATGCGGCGACTTGCTGGCTTATCTCCCGCTCGCTCATCGCCCGCCCCGGCTGTTCCCTGTGACGAAACCAGGCAGCCATTTCCCGGCGGCGGAGGTGAGAAAAAGAAATCCCTCCCTGCCTGCCTCGTCCCTCCTCATCTCTTCTCCCTGAGGAGGCCTGCTGCCGTCTCCATGGTGACAGGCCGCCTGGGCCAACCGCGAGCCACTTCCGCCGACGTCACCGCCGACACGTGGATCCAAGATGGCGGCCTCGGGGGTGCTGGTGAGTCTGGAGGCCGGGCGGGCGGGCGGGCGGGCGTCCTCTTGTCTTCTATCCTCTCTCTCTCTCTCTCTCACACACACACACACACACACACCCGGTTGCCCCGGCCCGGGAGAGCGCGTGGGCGGCGGGGCTGCTCCCTCCGCGGCTCCCCGGAAGGGGCCTTGAGCCGTTTCCCCTGAGGAGAGGAGGGGTCGGGCGGAGGGAGGCTGGGCACAGCCGTCAGGGGGCTCGACGGGGAGGGGAAGGGGGGTCCGAGCCCTCCCTGCCGCCCCCCTTGTCCTCGGGCGCCCGCCTTGTGTCTGTCTGGGGAAGGGGCCCGGCGGCTCAGCGGGAGGGGAATACGGGGTGGAGGGGGTAGAGAAAGGACTGGGAGCCCCCCACCACCACCACCACACACACCCCGGAATGGCCCCTGTGGGAAATGGGGCTCTTTGTTTATTTGCATATTTAATCACATTTATACTCCGCCCTTTTAAGGCGAGCACCACTCATTGACTGTGGTGGCGACGCTGAGCTTTGGCAGGTCAGCAGTTCGAGACCCGAGTGCTGCACGACGGAGCGAGCTCCCACCGTCTGTCCCAACTCCTGCCAACCTAGCAGTCCCGAAAAGCGAGCCGTTGCAAGTAGATAAGTAGGTACCACTTAGGCAGGGAAGGTAACAGTGTTCCGCGTCCTCCAGTGTCTAGTACTCATGCCTGCCACATGACCATGGAAACGTCTGCAGATGCAAACAGCTCTTTGGCTATCAATCAATGAGATTAATTTATATCCTGCCTTTGTCAGCCAAAGGCCGACTCAAGGCGGCTAAGAGCATATACAAACAAAATAACAACAAAATAATAATACAATAAATTTACAATAAACAGAGATGAGCACTGAACACTAGCGTCGGATACTACTGCCTTTTGAGCAAGGGTGACCTACCTTTAACTTACCATATATGTAAAATAAAATACATCATAAAAATATATTAAAAATCAGAATAAAATAATCCATTGATGACCCATAAATTCATCACGATGCGCAAAGTCGAAGACTCCCGTGGTTCCTGGAAGACCAAAGCATTTCCCCAGCCACGAGGCTTGGGTGGGTGGGCTTTCTTCTGCATCTGGGGAAAGAAGTGGGCATCCCGCCACCAAAACTGGGGCGGAAGGGAACTTATTACGTGGCCAAAGGCACCCATGTGGAGTAGCTCTCAGCCCAAGTGAGAAAAGCGGTCCCGATCCTGGGAAAGACCCCTCTCTTGGTATTCGGATACCTTTTCTCCCGGAAATCAGGACATCTTCTTTGACTTCTTAGAACTGCAGAGCTGAACAGGAGGAACCCATGGATAATCGAGTCAAGCTCCTATCAAGGAGGGGAGATTGTGGTATTTTTGAACCACAGTTGGGTGTACCCCAGGCAACAGCAACCTTGTGCCGGCGAATTTTTCTCACACCAAAAGGTGGCTTCATTTTGGCAGCTTAAAGTCTTATCTAGACACAGAAGAAGTCAGACAGCTCTTGTCATGGTGACTTCCAAACAGGAAGTTTTGGGTGTGATATTAGCTGCTCCTGCAGCTAATGGAGCTGGAAAAAGTGCAGAGGAGGGCAACCAGAAGGATGATGAGGGGACTGGAACACCTTCCTTACCATCTGTGGCAGCAACGGTTGGGCCTCTTCACTCTTGAACGACGACGTCTAAGAGGTGACCTGATTGAAGTTCATAAAATCATGCACAAAGGTGTGGACAAAGTAGATAAGAAAACTGTTTTCCCTATCGCACAACACTAGAACTAGGGGACACTCCATGAAACTTTTGGGTGCTAGTTCTCAAACAAATAAGAGAAAGTACTTTTTCACCCAGAGGATTACTGGTCTATGGAACTCCCTGCCAGAAGAAGTGGTGACAGCTGTCAGTCTTGACAGCTTTAAGAAAGGATTAGACAAGTTCATGGAGGACAAGGGTATCAATGGCTATAATTATGGCTACCTAAGGACAACCTCCTCCGGGTTGGAGAGATAGGCAGGATATCTCTCAATGCCATTTCCAGGGAATCCTAAGCAGGTGAAGGCATCTACATGGGAATAATACTCTGAAGCACATGGTGAGCCACTGTGTGAGACAGAATGCTGGACTGGATGGGCTCCTGTGGCCTGTTCCAGCAAGGCTGTTCTTATGTATGTTCTTATGTACAGAGGACAGAATGAGCTCCTGTCTTTGTCCCAGCTCCTGCCAACCTAGCAGTTCGAAAGCAAGAAATTGCAAGTAGATCAATAGGGACCACTTCGGTGGGAAGGTAAACAGCACTGTGCGCTCGGTGTCTAGTCATGCCTGCCACATGACCACGGAAACGTCTGCAGAAGCAGACAGCGCTGTCTCTTCGTCTTTGAAACAGAGATGAGCACTGAATCCTAGAGTCGGATATGACTGGCTTTCAAGCAAGGGAAACCTTTACCTTACAGAGTCTATGTGCCTTGTAAATGGTTTGGGCAGAACTTACAGTTTGCCCAGTATCCTCAGCAGAGGTAGCAGTAGGTCTTCTTCCGAACAGAAGCACTAACTACGGTAACTAGTAGGTGAAGCATACCCCAAAAGCTGTCTTTAATAGGTTAAGTTTGCTGTGGTTCAGATTTATGCTCCTTGAGTCAGGGCAATGGAATTTTGACTGCTGTTAGTTTGTGGTTACTTGATCTCAAGATAAACAGTTCTGTGTAGCTGTTATTCCTGTGTAGTCTCTTTTTTTTTCCTCCACTGTCAACCTATGTTACACTTAGAGATGTGAAGGCCCCGGAAAAAGTTTCCCCCTCCCCTAGTTTCTTTCTGAAAAACGGGGGGGGGGGGGGATTTTTAAAAAGGGGTGATAATTTATTATGAAATATTTTATTTTAGCATGATGAATAAAAATTTTAAGACAAAATATTAATATAATCTGCAAATCATTCCTAAAACAATGCACAGTAAAACCTCACATAAAGAGTGCCTCACTTAGAGACTAACTTGCTTAAAGAGCAGAATTTTCTCTGAAATGTTGCCTTGCTTAACAACTAAAACCAACCAAAACCCGCTTAACAACTAAATCGGGATTCGCAATCCCCCTCGCCAGAAGTCACAACTGGTCACTTACAATGGTGTTTCGCTTAAAGAGCAAACTTGCTTAAAGAGCAATCCCGTGGAACGCATTATGCTCTTTAAGCGAGGTACCACTGTACAGTATAACTCAGAAAATGAGTCTGATTAAATTTCATGCTTATTCATTGAATCTTAGTCCCTTCCACACACACTCCCCCTCAATTCAATTTATGGGAATGGGTGCTTTATGTCTTTTTGATACTGTGGAGAGGGAATATAAATAATTTTCTTTGTTTCTAATGTCAGTGGTTTCTTCTGTGGGTTTTTTTAAAAAAAGTTTTTTGCCTGCTCCACATAAATTAGCAAAACCAAAGAGGTTCGTCCATATAGTTCAGGAGATTATAGCTCCATTTGTTGCAATTACAAATATACTAAAGTGGATTCAATTTGTAATTATTGCTTGAATGCAAATGTATTCCATTTTTTTCCGGGGGGCGGGGGGGAGACGACCACAATTATTTTCCATGGTTTTAAAATTTCTGGAAATTTTACATTTCTAGTTACACTCTGTTTCCACAGGGAATGTGGTATTATATGTTTCTGTGAGATGACATCCCAGATTTCTTCTTTGTCCTACTTTCTTCAGTAGATTTTCTCTGCAGAAGCGAGTGGGGGAAGCTCTTTTCTTCCAGATGTTATTCCAAAGCTTCATCTAGCCTAGCATTCCTCCCTGCCCTAGAAACTGGTCCATTGTCTTCTAAGCCAGATGTCTGAAGTGAAGGCAGCCACCTATTTAGCTACGAGCTGGTCAACAGCATAACCTTCAGCCTTGGAGTGTGGCACATTTCTCTCTCTGTCATTAGGATTTAAGCAGAGGCCTTATAGTAAAAATTGTATATTAGCCGATATTCTGCATTGGTTAGAGAGCTGAACTAAATTGTCTTTGGGGACTCTGGAGACTTTATGGTTTTTTCTTGTTCATAAACACACAACGTTTAGTGGCGTACTAGTTTTGAATGTGGAAATCCTGATTAGTTCTTAGGGCTAATAGCTTTATGAATTTGTCTAATTTATTATTAAAACTATCCAATCAATAACCATCTCCCCATCTTGTGCTAACAAATTCCATTAATGATTTTTTGTCTATTTGGAAATGTTTTTGCTTTTCTTGTTCTTGAATCTCTTGCTGATAATTTCATTAGGTGATACCAAGGTTTTCTGTTTTTATGAGAGTATAAAAACAAAGTGCTGCATATACAAGAGTAACATAGAAAGGCTTTTAATCATCCTCTGTTGCTTTTTTGTATTATTGAACTATGAGACAGACAGAGGCTTTTTAGCTATACAGAGGAAATGTTGTCTTGATATTCTCCAGGTCAATTTGCAAGGAAAGCAGGATTATACTTTATTGCAGTGACAGGGTTGTGAGGAGATGATAATAAGGTTTTCCCCTTACCTAGATTATCTTGCGCAGCAGTGTAAAATGCTTTGCGTTGATACTGACCATGATAATATGCAGCATGGGTGTACAGCAAGCAGGCAGTAGTAGCAGGGTAGTAAAAAAAGATATTTCTGCACAGGTTGAATTAGGGGGGTATTCTTTAAAGGGGACTGTGGTGATTTAGTGGTTAAGATGCTGAACTTGATGACTGGAAGGTCAGCAGTTCGAGACCCGAGTGCTGCATGATAGAGTGAACTCTTGCCTCTCCCAGCTCCTGCCAACCTAGCAGTTCGAAAGCAAGAAATTGCAAGTAGATTGATAGGTACCTTTGGTGGGAAGGTAAACAGCATTCTTTGCACTAGTCATGCCTGCCACATGTCCACAGAAACATCTGCAGTCACAGACAGGGCTGGCTCTTTGGCTACAAATAGATGAGCACTGGACCCTAGAGTCAGATATGACTGGCTTTCGAGCAAATGCACTCTCTGGGGGTTCACAAGTTAATTAGTATTTTCCCCCCCAACATGCTAGGTACTCATTTTACTGACCTTGGAAGGATGGAAGGCTGAGTCAACCTTGAGCCCTGGTCAGGATCAAATTCACCATCAGACATTGAGGGGGGAAATTCTTACAACATTTGATGTATTCAGATGTTTTCTGCATTTGAAGTATTGACAAGATATTTATGTATTCAGCATATTAGTTCGTTATCTGTGTATCATTTCACTGGGTGGGTCCCCATCTTGTCAGCCATATATGCTGTATCAATAAACCTCTGGCCAAAACAGTGTACTATATGTGTCCAGGGAAGTGGATTGTAACCTGTACAAACTCATACTGAAATTGATCTGCTAGGTTGAAAAGTGTTGTATAATAAATACCTTGTGTGTGGTTTTGGGTTTGCTGTACATAATGAATACAGTAAAGTCATATTTTATAGAATGAGTTTGATTTAAATAGCTCATGCCTCAGTAACAAGTTGCCTGCTTTGGTTTAGAAATATTGTGTGATCACGTGTGCATGCATGCATGCATGCATGCATGCATAAATAAATAAATATATAAAAGTACCTATGATTTTCAGCTTAGAAATCTACTGTGGCCATTTTATTTATTTAATTATTTGTTTGTTAATTAATTAATTAAATTTCTATGCCACCCGTTTGGGAAATTTCCCAGGCTCAAGTCCTTAAACAAGTTTACTAAAATAGTAAGCCTGATTGGGTACAGTGGAATTTATTTCTGTATAAACATGTCTAGGTTGCCTGTGTATCTTAACTGTTCTGAGTTACTTTGAGAGCTGGTTGTTCAGCAGCTTTTTAAGGCTAATGTCTTATTCTGTACAGTTCAAATAGAAGTTTATTTTTGTAAACTTTTCCTGGCTGAAATGCAATTGGACTGCTGTGCAAAAGCTGTTGTCTTTGGAGGTGAGTTGCCTCAAGTTAAGAAAGCTTAGTCGCCGGCTGGTTATGATGCAGACAAAATGCTGATTCTGGAGGCGCTTAAGATTTGTACCTAAACGGGAGCTTGAAAGCTGGGATGTGCACGTTGGCATCCTTGGGGGTGATGCTGCGTTAGATGTTCCACCAAGCCCCATCAGTGTTGCAAAACTAGGGCCGTGATGGAGAACCTTGGCTCTCCAGATGTGTTTGGACTTGAATTCCCAGGAGCCCAAGCCCCCGTGAATCCACACGAACGGGCTTGCTGCGATTCATCCACGCCGCGCCGCCCTCGTCGCTCCTGGAAGCGGAAGTAAAACACGCCTGTCCGTACTTTTTCCACCCAGAGGATCCCTGGTCTATGGAACTCCCTGCCAGAAGAAGTGGTGACATCTGTCAGTCTTGACAGCTTCAAGAAAGGATTAGACAAGTTCATGGAGGACAAGGTTATCAATGGCTATAATTATGGATACCTAAGGACAACCTCTGGTTTGGAGAGATAGGCAGGATATCTCTCAATGCCATTTCCAGGGAATCCTAAGCAGGTGAAGAAGGCACATCTGCTTGGGAGGGAATACCCTGAAGCAAATGGTGAGCCACTGTCTGTGTGAGACAGAGTGCTGGACTGGATGATGGGCTCCTGTGGCCTCTTCCAGCAAGGCTGTTCTTATGTGTTCTGGGAAGGTGTGTTACAGAGGCCTCCTCCATTTCCTTCCTCTGTGCTGGAAAGGCAGTCATGGTCACAAACAGAAAGCTGGTCTGGATGAATGATTAATCTGGTTCCGTAAGGCAGTCTTTAGCTGTGTCACTTCCTTTTTTGGCCTGTAACTGCTTGACGGGAACCTGCATTATTATTATTGCAATGAACTCAAGAAGGGCAGTTTTGCTGTATCTGTCTGGAGAGTGTGTAAGGATTCCATTCCACACCCTGGCTTCAGTTGCTTTTCCAACTAACATATGTAATTTAGTCTGTTAAATCCATGAGTATCATCTGTCTTAAATTAGAAGTCAAGAATCAGGGTCCAAATCTGTCTCACCACCACCATCCTGGATGTAGGAAATGATATTTGAGATTAAGAGAGAGAATACAAATAGGAATAAGTAGAAAGGGGTTCTGCTTTTCTGTCTTCAGCTCTTAATTATGGACTGCGGTAGTTCAGTGGTTAAGAAGCTCGCCTTGTAGCTGGATGGTTGGCAAGTTGACAATTCAAGACCCGAGTACTGCATGACGGAATGAACGCCTGTCTCTGTCCCAGCTCCTGCCAACCTAGCAGTTCGAAAGCAAGAAATTGCAAGTCGATCAATTGGGACCAATTCTGTGGGAAAAGATCTTGGGCACATGAAAGGAGCCTCATTTGGATGTCCCCTGAGCAGAGTTCTTCCAGCAAAAACCCTTTCAACTCAGAAAGCACCTTTGTCTGCTTCTGACACGATAAAAAAAAAGCTCTTAATTCAGGTTAATAGTTTTTCATGGTCCTTTTCAGGTGGAGTAAGACTTCTGGGCTGATGCCTGCTTCTCTCCTTTGTGGCCAGAATTCTTTATTCCTAGATGAAAAGAAAAACTTTATAGGAATTGTTATCAACATGAAAGTTTCTCTTAGTCTGTGACTTGGCAGTTCTAGCAGATTTGCCCAAAACAACGGAGCCAGCCTTGTGGCTCAGTTCTGCATTCAGCCCTATTTAAAAAGCAAACAAGTAGTGTTTGGAATCGCCTTTGTGTCGTCGCTCAGAACCGGTTTTGCTTTGGAAACCAAATCTGCTTTTTCCCCTCCAGGAGAGGCTCACGTGTCTACTTGTGCTGCTGCTTGCGTGCCATGGGGTGAAATGCTTTTACGTGCCCGGTGTTGCCCCCATGAACTTCCGCCAGAATGATCCTGTAGAAATCAAGGTAGGCTTGGCACCTAGTTGGCCACTGTGCTGGCCAAATAATGCTGATTAAAAATATTGAGCTGGGGTGACATGATGCAAAACAAACCTAAAGAGGTGGGGTTATTTTGACAATGGTGAACAATGTGAATGTGGCGGAAGGCTCTGAACATCTGCAAATCTGCGGCATCTTTCCTGTGGTATCGATAATTGGTTTGGAGCAAATAGCAGGGCTAGTCAAACTGCGGAATATTGGAAAAGTCGAGTGTGAATATGTAGTTTATGTATGCATACATTTTAATCAGGCATTCACAACCTACAGCCCATGGGCCTAATCTGGCCCACGGCGCCAAGTAATCCGGCCCACAGTGAGGATCCTGGAGCCGCCACCAGGAGCCCTGAAAATGTGCTGAAAATGCCACCAGAGGGGGTGGGGAGGACCCCGGAATGGCTTTGGAGGCTGAATGACTGAATCTTTTGTTTGTTTTGTGAAAGCTGTGGGCTTCATCTTGTCCTAAAAACTTACAAGAGGGTGGAAATGAGGTTGTCTCGGCCTGAGCGCATGAATAACTATACTGCGCCAAGCCAGTGGTCTGGAGGCTAGAATCCTGTCTTGAACGTTTTCCTTCTGATGTAGGATTCCTCTTAGTGCAGAAGGAATTGAATATAACCCCACCCTACCCACCACTGATTATAAAGGAGGAAATAGGACAGTAATGGCAAGCCATGGCACTCCAGGTGTTCTTCAACTTCAATTCCCAGAAGCCCAAGTCTCTGTGAATCCATACAAATGGATTTGTGTAGATTCACAGAGTCTTGGGCTTCTGGGAATTGAAGTCTGAGAACACCTGGAGTGCCAAGGTTCACCATCATGGGAATAGGAGGTTTCCTTTCCTGAGAGCATTTGCTAGGAGTGTCGTTGACCTCATCTCTCCCATCTTTCAGGCAGTGAAACTCACCAGTTCACGGACACAGCTACCTTACGAGTATTACTCCTTGCCGTTTTGCCAGCCAAAGGAAGTCACGTACAAAGCTGAAAATCTTGGTAAGTCTCTGTATTTTGTGGTCCATTCTCAGCACCGAGGGCAGTCTGTGGGTAATCTTGCCTCCCTCTGCCTCAGCACTCTCTGTTACCATCTCTGGAGGGCTGGGAAACCTTCTAAAATGGGCTTTAGAGCATTGCAAGGGGTTCACTGATTCTAATCAGAACCAAATTAGAAGATGAAGGAATGAGCTCACTGGACAAGGAATAACATTAAAGGAGGATACGGCTGAGGATACTGTACGTCACTTGGAGGACCCTGAATAGGCTGAGGGTTGGAGTCCCTAAATGCAGGACCCACATGCTCAAGTGGGGCCTGCTGGCAGACGAACAAAATGCTCTGTGAATGTGGAGATACAGAATCCAGATCATTTACCGGTCTGCCGGTTGCTGCCAGAGGCATGCACCATTGATGACTTGTGTTTCGGCAACAACAGAGTGAAGAAAGTGGCTTCATTTTGGCAGTCCAGGGTTTGGTCACGACTCAAAAGAAAAAGACTGATTCTTATCATCCTCACATTGTGATACTGGAGGGCTGGGAAGATATTTTCGCAGCAGACTGCTTTGCTGTAGCCCACAGCATTTCTTTATTGGGTGCAGAATCTGTCTGTGAGGGTGGAGTTTCTCTGTGGCCCATGCCCAGCATGTGAGAGGTTGCCTATCCTGTTTTTCCTATCTCCCCTCTTGCTCCAGCAATGGCCTGGAGCATCATGGACAGTCAACAGAATCAACTTTGGGGTTTTGAACCTGGTGGCTTTAGTCCTCCATGGCAGCCCCTTGAGAAAGCTGAGGTTGTTTCTAAAGGGAGGCGTGAAGTTGCAGGAACCATCTCAAAACGTGAGGTAAAGTTGGCAGGTCAGCAGTTTGAGACCTGAGTGCTGTGCGATGGAGTGAGCTCCTGTCATCTGTCCCAGCCCTTGTCAACCTAGTGGTTCAAAAATAAGAAATTGCAAGTAGATAACTTCTTCGGCGGGAAAGGTAACAGCATTCCTTGCATTCTGGTCTCTAGTCATGACTGTCACGTAGCCATGGAAATGTCTGCAGGCAGCGCTGGCTCTTTGGCTATAAACGGAGATGAGCACTGAACCCTAGAGTCGGATACGATTGTTGACTTTTACCTAATTGCATGGGATCCTTCTTTGGTTCATGTAATATAACGAAAGTCCTTCATACTGAATCTGTTGCAGCATCTAGCTCAGTGATGGCCAACCTTGGCACTCCAGGGGTTCTTGGACTTCAATTCCCAGAAGCCCCAGTCTCTGTGAATCCAAACGAATGGGTTTACTGTGCATGGGTTCCCTTGGGCTTCTGGGAACTGAAGTCCAAGAACCCCTGGAGTGCCCAAGGTTCACCAACACGGATCTGGCTTAATGCAGTCTGCTCTGACTTTCCACCCTGAGAGGGAAGATGCTTTCAGGTGGAGGTGCCAGAGGTTAAGACCCAGAACCTTGCTTTGCCACTGTCACCTGGGCCCTCTCTTAAGCAACTTCTGTATCCCACCCGCACAGGTGAGGTCCTCCGAGGGGACAGGATTGTCAACACTCCCTTCCAGGTCTTTATGAACACAGAGAAGAAGTGTGAGGCTTTGTGCCATGTCCCAAACAAGGCTGTGGTCCTGTCAAAGGAACAAAGCAAGCTGATTGCGGAGCGGATTCAGGAGGAATACTACGTCCACCTGTGAGTCCTTCCATTCTCAGCACAGGCTTCAGCTGCCGTGCCTCTTTTCACAAGGCCAGGGCAGGGGGGCAGATAGGTGTGATTCAAAGGCTTGCTTGTTGTTGCAGCATTGCGGATAACTTACCGGTGGCCACGAGGCTGGAGTTCTACTCAAATCATGAGGAGGAAGAGAAGAACAAAGACGTCCAGTTTGAGCATGGCTACCGGCTTGGCTTCATGGACAGCAGTAAGGTGAAGATGGCTGAGTTCACTTGGGATGGAAGAGGGTTCAAGCCAGGGAACCAGTGAAGGAGAGAGTAGGGCATCATCCCCCATAGTTTGGGGGCAGGGCGGGGCGCACCTCTGGCTCCAGTTGTTTTGGGGTACACAGCAGCAAACCTCTTAAAGTGGATTTAATTTTTCAATTTGAGTCTGAATGTATCAAGAGTAGGAGGGCGAGTAACCGTCCATAGACTCCTGCATATATTTATTTATTCTTAGATTTTTATGCCGCCCACTCAGGGAAACCCGACTCAGGGTGGCGCACAACGGTAAAAACAGATAAAATACAGTTAAATATAATGCATTTCACAGCCACACCTCCTAATCCCTGGAGAAATCTCCCCAGGCCCTAACATTTGCAGCTATGTTGCTTTTTAAAAAGTAAACTTTCATCAGATCACTTCCAATTTCTTTCTTTTGTTTTCTTTTCTTTCTTTTTCTACTACTCTGCTACTACTACTAGGTTGGGGTTTGGAGATCTTCTTAAGGTTCCTAATGTTAAAATCCCTTGTCCTGGAAGTAGGGGTTTTTTTAAATTAAAAAAATCCTTAAATTATGAGAAACAACAAAACATAAAGGTGCAGGAAAAATATGTATTTTAAAAATGCAGGGAGAGGAGAAGTCTTCCAGCCAGATGTGACCCCCCCCCCTGCTGCCCCAAGTTTTGGAGTACAAGAAAACCGTTGGTACTGGCGCAATGAAAATAATCAAAATAATGATTCTCTAGACTTCAGTTCAATTCAAATTGTATTGTATTCATACACGTGCTGTAATAAGCCTCTTGTAATCTTGTTCAAAATTCTTGTAACATAAGTTCAACATCAACCAAAAACAGATATATTCTCTTCAACTTGAAATTCCTTTCTTGTATGTCTTTCATATATAAATCATTCAACACTCCCGATGTCTAGCCGGTTAATTTAGACATTTCAATGAATTTTTTTTCATCAGAGGAGTATTAATCACATCAGTTTTTTCTATCACGTCCTCACTATCTCTTGCGTAATTTCTCTACGTCCCATTGAAATGTCTAAATTAACCGGCTAGACATTGGGAGTGTTGAATGATTTATATTGTATTGTATGAATACAATTTGAATTGAACTGAAGTCTAGAGAATCGTTATTTTGATTATTTTCATTGCGCCAGTACCAACGGTTTTCTTGTATTCGTACCAATTGACACCGTTTGGCCGTTTCTTGTGAGAACCAAGTTTTGGAGTAGCATAACAAGCGCACTAAAAAAAGCTAACAGTGGAGGAGAAATAGGAGAGCCAGCAAATTCGGTCACTCAATATTTTTTTAAAATGAGGTGTAGTGACCAGCTGAAATAGCTGCCAAGGAAGAGGTTCTGGGAGAGGAGAAGCTGAATGGTCCAGTGCAGAACAACAAAGGGATATGTCCGGCCTCTTCCTCCATTCCTTAACGGTTCTCAGTTTGTGGATTGTCAGAGCTGAGTCAAAGTGCAACCAGCTCTTCTTGGCCGCCTGTTTCTGTGGCTTCCATAGAGGAGGCAAAGTGGCCGAAGCTTCGGTGGGGGGTGGAGGGGTTGAGTCTCTCGCCCACCTCGGTTGACAACAAGTCACAGAGAAGGTTCTTTCCCGACCTGCATGTTTGTGCCGTGGGGGTCAGATCTTGTCCCTTTGCTCCTTCACCCTGACCCAGGGAGGGAGACCCATTCAGGTGGGACCTGCTGCTGGCGGCTCCTGGCCCTCTGACAACTCTTCATGTTAATCTGTTTTAGTTCTACCTGCACAACCACCTCTCCTTCATCCTTTACTACCACAGAGAAGAGGTAGAAGAGAGCAAGGAACCCACATACCGGGTGGTTCGCTTTGAAGTTATTCCACAGAGCATCAAGCTTACAGGTAAAGGGGTGTTGCGGGCCGTCTGGAAATGGAAGAAAGCTTGTCATGTCTGTTTCATGAAGAAGTTGGCTCTGCGCAGTCCCTCTTGGTTGCTTTGTGGGGAGGTGACTCTCTGAGGGCATCCTTCTATATCAGTGATGGCGAACCTTTTAGAGACCGAGTGCCCAAACTCACCTTCGCCACATTCTTAACAGGCTGCCGTCCGCGCCGCACCCTCACACTGCATGTGAGCCACCCACCTTACCCCAGACGGGAGGGAGGAAGCGCTCCCATTGGGCTGCTGGGCAGAGGAGTGGGGGGAACTCTGTGCTGGGGAGAGGGAGGAAGCACTCCTGCTGGGCAGAGGGGCGGGGCAAACTGCTAGGAGGAGGGAGGAAGCACTTCCATTGAGCTGCTGGGCAGAGGGGCAGGGCAAACTGCTGGGGTAATGGCATGCCTGCCCTTAGAGAGGGCTCTGAGTGCCAACTCTGGCACGTGCGCCATAGGTTCTCCACCACTGTTCTATATTGTATAGACCAGTGGTTCCCAAAATGGTCCCCACGCCCCACAGGGGACTTCAATTCCCAGAAGCCTAAGTCAGTATATTGGCTGATCAGTGCTTTGAGGAATTGACTTAGGCTTCTGGGAAATGGAGTCCAAGAACCAAAGTTTGGGAAACACTGGTATAGACTGTTCTTGGGAGGTGGTACTTCAGGGGAGATGGAGGAAGTGCTGCTTGATCTTGTGGCGTAGACACGGAAGAAGAAGCAAATATACAGTATTTCCAATGTTCCTTTGCTTGTGTCTGTCCTTACTCAGTAGAACCTCTACAGCAGGGGTGCCCAAACGTTTTGGGCTGCGGGCTGGTCATGTGGTTCAGGGGGCTGGTCACTATGGCCCGTGGGCTGGCCCGTGGGCCCACGGGTCGTAGTTTGGGCACCCCTGCTCTACAGTGTTGACTGCAGAGAGGAAAAACAGATCATCATGACCCTGTGTCTTAGCAACAGAACTTTAAGAAATGTTCAAAGGTTAAAGCTGAATCACTGCTCCTGATAGCATGCTTTTCTAAAAAGTTACAATACTTTCACAATAGTACATTTAAAATTACAAATAAAAACACAGGTATATAATCATTTTTTTATAACAAAGGCATTGCAGAGGATAAGTTTAGGTCAGATGGAGCAAAGGTCTGATTGGGCAATAAGGCAATTACATAGGTTGCAATTACAGGAAAAATTGGGGGCGGTAAATGTTTGCATTACAGCATAAGGACTAGGACGTGTCAGTGAAGGATAAATATTTGTGCATCATGGAGTGGGCAAAATTCTTTTGCATGGTTACATTAAATGGTGTAGCTTTGGGAAGTAAATTGCTCCAAGTTAAGAAATCGTCCTAGACCAGTGGTGGCGAACCTATGGCATGCATGCAAGATGTGGCACACCCAGGCCTTTCTGTTGGTACATGTGCCGTCACGCCAGCACAGAGTTCACTCTGCCCAGCAGCCCAATGGGAGTGCTTCCTCTCTCCCCCAGCACACAGTTTGGCCCTCCCCTCTGCCCAGCAGCCCAATGGGAGTGTTTCCTCCCTCCCCCAGCACAGAGTTCGCCCTGCCCCTCTCTTTGGGCACTCGGTTTCTAAAAGGTTCTCCATCACTGTCCTAGACTCTTATCAGTTGTACTTTGAGTCATGCAACTCACTATGCAACTGATTACTGTCTGCTGTGGTTTCTTTATTTGGGGCAGCTCAAATCTAAAAGTTAAACCATTTGTATTATGGTTTGTTGACTTGTTGAACTTTTTAGATGAATGACTTTTTAATGTTTTATGATGGTAGTTGATCTGTGATGCTTTGACTTATGTGATTTTTTTGATATTGTGGTTTATTTTTATTATTGTGTGCTATTTGTACCTTATTTTATTGTATTGTGATATATGTATAGTGTATTAGATGTGGTATTGTTGTGAGCCACCCGGAGTCGTGTTGTCAAGTGGGTGGCATACAAGTTTAAATATAATGATGATGCCTGTATGAGCAGGTAAAAGGATTTGGGCAAGTAGATCCAGAAAGGATGGGCAAATGTGTGACCTGCCAATAGCAAAATCAATCACATTTACATACTGCCCCATAGAAGCGCTTAGTGCACTCTCTGGGCGGTTGACAAGTTAATTAGCATTTTTGCCCCCAACATGTCGGGTACTCGTTTTAAGGACATTGGAAGGATGGAAGGCTGAGTCAAGCTTGAGCAATGTCAGGATAGAACTCACAACGTCAGCAGTTTAACCACTGTGTCACCAGGGCTCTTCCCATCTTCCGGATGATGCTGGGCTACCAGTTCCACCATTGTTTTCACTGGCTAGGGCTAATGGAAGCTTTGGACTAGCTATACCTGGAGGGCTTCCCTTTGCCCACCATAGTCTAGAATAAGGGGTGTCCAAATGTTTTGGGCCACGGGCCAGTCATGTGGTTCAGGGAGCCCAAACTACAGCCCCCGGGCCGTAGTTTGGGCACTTCTAGTCTAGAAGGTTGCCATGCAGGGCTGGCGTGTTGTGGGTGTGACACAAACCTATCTAGATGGCCTGATGTTCTGGATTTTGGCATGTTGAGGTTTTATTTTAAAACAGGCTCCTAATCTGTGATTTTATTTTCTAGATCTGAAGGTGGATGAGAAAGGGGTGTGTACTTTGCCTGAAGCTGCCAGCTCATCCCCTCAAGAGATTGACCCCACGAAGGAAAATGAGCTCCTTTTCACCTACTCCGTCCACTGGGAGGTGAGGGGGTGGGGATCGGGGTGGGGAGGCATGGAACCACTGCAGTATATGTGGAAGACAGACGAGCCTGGTGTCTTTCATCACCTCATTACAGTTAAGGTTATGACTCCAGTTTTATTCAGTTCCTTAGAAGCCTTATTCCAAAATAATACTTTAAGACAGGGATCCTCAACCTGTGGCCCACAGGCCAGATGCAGCCAACAGCACCATTTCATGTGGCCCACCACAACCACCACCACACCAGGAAGTGCCATGTGGTGGAGGAAGGGCAAAATGGCTGCATCCGGCCCCCGAAGCTGTCTGAGGGCCCCGGCTCTAAAAAGTTGAAAACTCCTGCTTTAAGATGCGCTGAGTCACATGAAAACTAAAAATACTGGCAGTCCAAAAAAGCATATCTGTGTGTCCCAAAAAATAACAACCAATAAGTGTAATGGATTGATATGCTGTTGTTTTTAAAGGAAGCTTAAGGGAACCTGTTTCTGTTGTATATACTTTTAAAGAATGAATCCTCGCCATGTGATAAGATGATGCTGATCTTGTTTTGGGTAACCACCTTTGTGTAAAGCAAGCCCCGGAGTTTCCCAAACTATGTTCCACAGAACACTGGTGGACTACAATTCCCAGAAGCCTCAGTCAGTCCATTGGCTGATCAGTGCTTTGGGGGAATTGACTTCGGTTTCTGGGGAATTGAAGTCCAAAAACCATAGTTCAGGAAACGCTGCGCTAGACAAAGAGCATATTTCAGGGACATCACTGACAATGTTGTAGACCAGGGATGCCCAAACTTTTCAGGCCATGGGCCGGTCACGTGGTTCAGGGAGCTGGTTACTATGATCCAGGGGCCGGATTCAGCCCCCAGACCATAGTTTGGGCACCCCTGTTATAGATGTTCCTTCCCAGGGAAATCCCTCCCTTCTGCTCTATGGCGTTATTGAGTGAGATCTTCTAACACAGTTTTTGGTCCATCCACACCTTTGTATGGCTTGTGTTCTTCAAGTGGACACTGTTTTGAAGTTGGTTGTGACATAAATGTGCCTTATACATGGAAGAGATTTATATCCAGAGTTTAATTGGATGGACCTGAGAGCAGCTTACAGGACTAGTAGACCCAGCAGCCTCTCGTGTCACCCAGATTATGCCGTCTCAGGTGGGAGGGGAGATCCCTGGGTGATTCTTTTGTGGGGAGGGGGGATTATCTCTGGTCATGTATGGATTTCCTTTTACCATTAGAATTGTGACGTGTTGCTTCATTACTTTAATTGCTTTGAGAGCCTCCATTGAAAGGCAGTTTAAAAGGTGGGTTACTGTGTATGCTGTTTCCTTCTCGGCCTCAGTTGGACCACCTGTAGCATGGGTGTAAACGGTGCCTGGTGGTGGTCAGTTGACTGAACCAACTAATCTCCTCCTGTAGGAAAGCAACATCAAGTGGGCGTCTCGCTGGGACACATACCTCACGATGGGGGATGTGCAAATCCATTGGTTCTCCATCATTAACTCCATTGTGGTGGTCTTCTTTCTGTCAGGTAAGAGCAGGAGTGCCCAAACTTTTCCAGCTGTGGGCCAGTCAGTGGGCCGGTCAACATGGTTCAGTGGGCCAGTCAACATGGTTCAGTGGGCTGGTCACATGATTCCTCCCCACCAGAAGCGGAGGTAAAACACACTTAGGAATCTGTTTTGCAACAGGATGAGTTGGATTTTTAGGCTGCCATTTTCTCTGCTTAGGAGCAAAAATGTGGCCAAACTAGGGCCCGTAATCCCCAGCGCCAATTTATCCGGCCTAAGCCACTCACGCTGCTCCCAGAAGAGGAATTAAAACATGCCCATATGCTTTCAGGAGAGGCGAGGGTGGCATGGGCCGGATGAATTGGCGTTGGTGGCCGGGCCACGGGCCCTAGTTTGGGCATCTCCTGGGTAAGAATTAGTGTCAGGGGCTGAATCTGGCCTGCGGGCCATAGATTAGGCACCCCTGTTTTAGTCAGGGGTGCCTACCACTCTGAATGGATGTCAGAGGCAAATAACAAGCTTAAGGGTTTTATAATCTTGTCTATCCTCCAGAATTTTCCAGAAATAGTTTCTAAGTTTTAGGGGATCGGTGGGAATGGAACCTGTTCTTTTTAAAATCCACACAATTTCTTTTTAGAGGGTGCAGTTTTATTCCAATTAAAGAGTTTAAATGCCACCTTCAAGGCAAAACTCATGCTTTCTTACTGGAAATTTTGCCACCACCAGCACTTCCCCATCCAAAATGGCAGGCCAAGAGGATGCATGTAGCCCAAACCATCTGTGTGCCTATTTATTCTTAGCTGGCAGGACTGCCATAAACCCCTGGGTAGCGAAGGATTAAACGTGATGATCCATAGGATCTTTTCCAGCTCTGCAATTCTAAAATGATGACAATGTCTCCCTTCCATGCCAGGGAACCCATCTCTGTCAGGACTTGACATTCAGTGCATACATGCGTTGGTGCTTATTCTGGGATTTTTTTGTTTTTCAGGGATTCTCAGCATGATCATTATCCGGACACTCCGGAAGGATATTGCCAACTATAACAAGGAAGATGACATTGTACGAGACGCAAGTGCTGGCTTTTGGGGGTGGGGTGGGGTGGGGGTGCTCCTCTGTGTTCTGGCAATATTACCAGAGTCCCCATTTGAAAAGTGTTGGGGTCAGGGAGGCAGGTATAAAACTAGTTAAAAACCACAAGAGAGTGCAGAATCTGGAGCAGACTGAAGGCCAATTCTAGTCCAGCATCCCATTTCCAACAGTGGACAGTCCTCTGTTTTGGGAAGCCAACAAAACAACCCGCATGATATTGTGCCCTCGTGGCTAGTGTCTAGGGGCAGTTTACCTTTGGCTAGATAGTATAGAGCAAGGGTGCCCAAACTTTTCGGGATGTGGTTCAGCGGGCCGGTCACGTAGTTCCTCCCACCGGAAGTGGAAGTAAAACATGCCTTGCAATCTGTTTTGCAACAGGATGAGATAGATTTTAAGCTGCCATTATCTCCGCTTAAATCAGGGGTGCCCCCCCCCCCCCGATGCTAACTCACCCGGCCCGCACCACCCTTGTTGCTCCTGGAAGCAGAAGTAAAACACACATTTTACTTCTGCTTCCAGGAGCAATGAGGGCAGTGCGGTCCGGATGAATTGGCATTAGGGGCTGGATCTGGCCCATTGTGCCATAGTTTGGGCACCCTTGGTATAGAGGGGCAACATAGACCGGAAAGTGTCATCACTGTGTCTTGTGGCAGTAAGGTCCACAAGGTGATAGCCTGCTGTTTTGAAAGAAGGAGCCACTTGGCAGTGAAAGCGCATGGCGTAACATTTTCAGGCACGAGGCTTCCTGTTCTTCACAGAATGTGCTTTTCCAGCTGCAGGCTCTGTCTGGAAGGAGTTTAAGGTCTTGCAAAGTGTGTTTTGTCTCCAGGAAGCCAAGGGGGGAGGAGGGGGCAGTGTGTGGGGTGGGATGTGTCTGTTTTCTCCCTCTGCTTGTGGAGCCTCTGCTGCAGGTCTGCTTTGCCTCTTGTTCTCACTGCAGGAGGACACCATGGAGGAGTCCGGGTGGAAGCTGGTGCACGGCGACGTCTTTAGGCCCCCTCAGTATCCCATGATCCTCAGCTCCTTGCTGGGCTCCGGAATCCAACTCTTTTGCATGATCCTGATTGTTATCTGTGAGTATCGCTGGGAGGTCTGAGTCACTTCTGGGGCGGGGGGAGGTTGAGGGCGGGGAGACTCCACAGAATAGGCAAGGAGACACACGTGGGCTTGCTTGCCTCAGCCTCATGGCCAGAGTTCTCAGTGGCCTTGACCCACTTTGTTCTGCCCCTGATCTCTTACCTCCTGGTCACCTTGACTCCTCCAGTTCTACTACCCTTCCATCATCCAAAGCATTCCTGGTCCTTCACAGAAACACAACTGTACCCTTTCCTTATATGTTTGGGGATGGCTTCAAAAACACTTGTGCGATGCTCTCTTTCTTTAAATCCCTCCTCAGAGACCACCTTGTACAAGAACCTTTAGTCGCAACATATTGGTTCCCATCCCCTAATTTAACTAAACCTAAGCAAAGGTCCAGTGCAGTATTTGCACATGGTTAGCGCTTACCTAGGGACGGCAGTGACTTACTGGTTATGATGCTGCTGAGCTTGACGACCGGAAAGTCAGCAGATCAGCAGTTTGAGACCCAAGTGCTATGTGACCTAGTGAGCTCCTGTCAGGCTGTCCCAGCTCCTGCCAACTTAGCAGTTTGAAAGCAAGAAATTGCAAGTACTGTAGATATATAGGTACCACTTCAGTGGGAAAGGTAACAGTGTTCCGTGCACTCTAGTGTGTAGTCACACCTCCACCATGTCCACGGAAACATCTGCAGACGCAGACAACGCTGACTGGCTGTAAATGGATGTGAGCACCACCCACTGAGTCAGATCCGGCTGGCTTTCGAGCAAGGAAGACCTTATGGCTGTGATGGTGAACCTTGGCACTCCAGATATTCTTAGGCTTCAATTCCCAAGCCCCCGTGAATCCACACAAAGGGGTTTGCTGCAATTCATCCAGCCCACACCGCGCCGCCCTCGTCGCTCCTGGAAGTGTAAGTAAAACGCGCCCATCTGGGCGCGTTTTACTTCCACTTCCAGGAGCGATGAAGGCGGTGCGGCGCGGGCCGGATGAATTGCAGCAAACCCCTTTCGTGTGGATTCACAGGGCCTTGGGCTTCTGGGAATTGAAGTCCAAGAACTTTGGAGTGCCAAAGTTTGCCATCACAGACTTATGGCCTCCCTTTGCCCCTCCTCTTTTTGGCGGTCTCTTTCATGTCCAATCTTAAAACTAGAAGCCCCACAGGTCAGATCCTGAGAAACCATGTGAAAGGCTGGAGCCACCCCACAACAGCAGGTCCCACGAGGTTCTGAGGCAGGGCGATTTGGTAGTTTTGTGACCGTATTTTGGAAGAAGAGTGTGTTGCAGTGCTAGTTCTTCCCAAGCAAGAGCCCTGGTGATGCAGTAAACCCATTCGTGTGGATTCACAGAGACTTGGGCTTGTGGGAATTGAAGTCCAAGAACACCTGGAGGTTCTCCATCGCGGGTCTAGCCTGTGGTCTGGGTTTGCGGGTTCAAGGCTGGGGCCTCGGCTGACCTCTTGCCGTCCTGCCTTCCTCTGCAGTTGTCGCCATGCTGGGGATGCTCTCGCCATCTAGCCGGGGTGCCCTGATGACCACCGCCTGTTTCCTCTTCATGTTCATGGGGTAGGTGTGCGCTCTGCTTGACCTCTGCAATGCCTGTCACAGGGGGTGGCCATGCAGTTAAGCCCTCCTCTCCTTGTCCTCCTTTGGCAGAGTTTTTGGCGGTTTCTCTGCTGGACGGTTGTATCGGACTCTGAAAGGCCATCGCTGGAAAAAAGGGGCTTTCTGTGTAAGTGGTTCTGTTTCAGAAAACCCCATGAAAACAAATACCTCTCAGGAAAAATCCGATCTGGCTGTTTGAATATCTTCTAAATACCAAAACGTTCCTATTCCCCTTTTGTTAGGATGTTTTCGGAGTTATATCTTTAGCACCAGGAAGTGCGAGTATTAGAAGGTAACTTGATGGTGGTTCTTAATTTACTTTAAAATTCTCTTCTTCGCTGCAAGTGGGAGGCTCTGCATTGCAGTAGAGAAGGAATGAGGTGGGCTAAGCCAGGAGTGCCCAAACTTTTCAGGCTGTATGCCAGTCACGTGGTTCAGGGTGGCCTGTTGGCCGGATCCAGCCCCTGATGACAATTCACCAGGCCCACGAAGCCCTCGTCGCTACGAGTGCGTTTTACTTCCACCTCCGGGAGCGACGAGGGCTTCGCAGCCTGGATGAATTGGCAGATCCGGCCCACAGGCTGTAGTTTGGGCACCCCTGGGCTAAGCCATGGCAGAAGTGAAGCTCAAACTGGTGCCTTCCTAGTGCTTTGCTGTTCGGCCTGTCTCTCAAAGCCGCCATAGAGTCATAGAAAGGTCAAGCTAGACAAGATCCTGGCCAGGTCATCTTTGCCTTCCAGGCGGCCACTGAATCAGCTTTGCTTCCTTCCTTGCAGACGGCCACATTGTACCCGGGAGTCGTCTTCGGCATCTGTTTCATCCTCAACTGCTTCATTTGGGGGAAACACTCCACAGGAGCGGTACGTATCTCTCCACTTGCGCTTCTGGTCTTACTCTTTTACTCATGCCCCACCCCTTTCATCTATGGTTTCATTTTGATGTACAGTAGACCCTCACATAACGACGTTGCTTGGTTCCCCAAGTAGCGTCGTTATAGGGGAAACGTCGTGCGGTTTTCAATGGCAGCTGCGCCATCTAGCGGCCCAAACCTCATCTGCACAACAACGTTAAAAAAATGTTAATCCGCACAACGACGGTTTTTCGTCGTTGTGCGGATAGTCACGTGGCGAGTGACGATGTGTCAGTATGCAGAAATGACGCTATTCGAACAAGTCGTTAATCGAGGATCCACTCACTGTACAGTATAACCACTACTGGCTTGCCATATTTGCTGGCGTATAAGACACATTGGAGTATAAGAGGCACTCCGTTTTTCCACTGTATTTTAAAGGGGGGAAGTGCATCTTATATGCCGGCAAATACGGTAACTGATTTAGGCTGGCTGGCCTTTTGTTTTGCATCTCCTTGTAAAAACGGTATTACGGTAGAATCTCATAGAGCCTATAAAGCTGCATTGAAGATGGAGAGAAGACATTACCTATTGCCCTCCTCTATTAATAGGGTTCCCCTTCCCCTCTCCCTCCACTCAAAGGACATTCAAGAACAGTTTTAAAGCCAGGTAATTCTCAACATTCTGCATACAGTATTTCCAAACATGGCACATCGTGAACACATTCAAGAGACGTTTAAGAACAATTTCAAAACCTAAGTTATTCATAACATCTTGTAACTATCTTCCATATAGTTTCTGCCATTCACTGCTTAAATCATACTCCCCCACCTTTCTGTTTCTCTGGCAGGTCACGTTGACTTCACATCTTCTCTCCCCTTCCCCCTTTTGTGTACCCTTTTCAACAGAGTCCAGTCCACATTTCACCCCATTTTCTTTTTGTATTGGCTCCAGTTGAATAAATTAGACTGATTACTGTTTTGAATAATGATACAGGTGAAACTCAGAAAATTAGGATATCGTGCAAATGTTCATTCAGTCCATAATGCAACTTAAAAGGTGAAACAAATAATTGAGATGGACTCATTACATGCAAAGTGAGATAGTTCAAGCCTTACTTTGTTATACTATTGATGCTTATGGCTTAGATCTTATGAAAACCCCAACCCCCCAATCTCATGTACCCCATAATATCACATAATGTCATGTACGCTGTACACCATGATCATCACAAGTATAACAAATTAAGGCATGACATCTTTCGCTTTGCATGTAATGAGTCTATCTCATATATATGTTTTACCTTTTAAGTGAAATGAATGGGCATTTGCACGATATTCTAATTTTCTGAGTTTTACCTGTACTCTTTTCTCCAGCCATTTTATTAGCTTTTGTTAAGGCAGGGGTTCTCAACCTTTTCAAGCACGGGCTTGACCACGCCTTCTCAGGCAGCAGAGCGGGCCGGACTGGTGGTTCCCCTGCCGCAAATGCTACCGTTAAATGCGTCCGCTTCTGGTGATGGTGGTGACATGGGCCACATGAAATGGTGCTGCGGGCCGGGGCCAGCCCATGAGCCATAGGTTGAGAACCCCTGTATTAAGGAATTTGGGATGAAAAAATGAAGCAGGTCTATTCCCCTACCCCACCCGCTCAGGCTGTTCAGCCTAGACTCTGAGATCTTTGGTCAGAATCAGCGTACTGTGCAAAACCAGACCCCACATGCGCACATTGCTAGTATGATGGCTGTATAGCATCTATTGACTTTTTATAGTGCTGTTCTGGAGGGTGTCTTAGAGGACCCGTGTGGGCCAGCTGCAACCAGATCTCCCTCCGTGTTATGTGAAACTGGGTCTGTCTGTCCGTCTGTCCTGATGGCTGCCTTTTGCAGGTCCCTTTCCCCACCATGGTCGCTCTCCTGTGCATGTGGTTCGGCATCTCCTTGCCTTTGGTGTACCTGGGCTACTACTTCGGATTCCGCAAGCAGCCCTACGACAATCCTGTGCGGACCAATCAGATCCCCAGGCAGATCCCAGAGCAGAGGTGGTACATGAACAGATTTGTCGGGTGAGTGGTCTTTGCAAGGTTTTTGCCAGAGGAAAGGCTTGGAAAGGGACTCAGAAGCTTTCCCCAGAAATGGAAGGTCTTCACTTGCTTGACCACCCCTGGAGCTGGGAAGACAGTGCTTGCTCCTCCATTCCCCCAAAATATTTTTCTTAATTAAAAAAATATATTTCTCTCTCTCACACACACACACACCCCTAGTAACACAGGACAATTTCACTGTTTTGGAGGCTTCTAAGCTATTGTAATTGACTTCTTGGTGTTTATTTTTAAATAAGCCACTCCTAAAACTGCTCGGAGTGGATGTGACAGAACTTTTCTCCATAATCCTGAGAGACTGTAAGGCCGTGATAGTGAAGCTGGCACTCCAGATGTTCTTGGACTTCAATTCCCAGAAGCCCCCGTGAATCCACACGAATGGGTTTACTGCGATTCATCCGGCCCGCGCTGCCCTTGTCGCCTCTGGAAGCGGAAGTAAAACGTGCCCGTATGGTTAAGGCTCTCCCAGGTTAACCCTTCCTCCGTATGGGCGCGTTTTACTTCCGCTTCCAGGAGCGATGAGGACAGCGCGGGCCGGATGAATCGCAGTAAACTCCTTCGTGTGGATTCACGGGGGCTTGGGCTTCTGGAAATTGAAGTCCAAGAACATCTGGAGTGCCAAGGTTCACCATCACGGGCATAGGGCCCTTGACTTCATGCAAGAAGGCTTGAAGCATTCAAGAGAAAGGCAGGCCGTCATCTGTCAGGTATAACGTGACTTGGAATCCTGGTTGAGCCCGGGATTGGACTCCATGGCCATAGAGGAGGCCCTTTCCAACTCCACGGCTTTGCAAAGACATCCGTAAAGTATCAGACCGACTTTGGCCAGGAGGAGAAGGCTAGCGGTCTCATTGGAATTGGTTGGATGGGGCAGAACTTGTGTTACGTTTGGAATCTTTTGCATTGAAGGATTTTCAAGGAGCGCATACGGTGCATTCCTTAGAAGTGGAGAATTTCTCAATACAGTACAAGAAAACAAGATACTTGCATCAACATGTCTTCTCTCTCCTTCTCTGCACCTTAGGATTCTGATGGCTGGAATTCTGCCTTTTGGAGCCATGTTCATTGAACTCTTCTTCATTTTTAGTGTAAGCATCATTACTATCCTTTCTTACACTGGTCTTTTGATGACAGTTATTACCCCATGTGCATAATGGAGTACCATAGGGCCATTTGCACCATTTTACACAGAGCAGTTTGGTGTGACTTGGGCAGGAGAGACTTAAAGGACACAAATCGGCAGAGAATGGTAGTGGCAGAAGCCTCCTCTCTGCTCCTGATTCATGAAGTGTCACCCTCTAGAATCAGAGGAGCCCCACCTTGGGGAAGCAAAGCATGGCTCATTCTGGTGGGACCAATTCTTCCCCTCATTGTCTCCACTTGGGAAATGCCTTCAAACGCGTCATTGGTGTGGCGAAAGCAGAGGTGCCTTTCACCTGAAGCATGGGCGTTGTGGACTGTCATAATTTCCCGGAGGTTCTTCTTCCTTAGCCTGCTTGGTCTAAGTCTTTTGTGCCCAAACTTTTTGGGCCATGTGCCGCTGATGTGGTTCAGCAGGCTGGTCATGTGGTTCAGTGGGCCAGTCATGTGGTTCCTCCCACCGGAAACGGAAGTAAACATGCTTTGCAATCTGTTTTCCAACAGGATGAGATAGATTTTAAGTTGCCATTTTCTCTGCTTAACCCAGGGGTGCCCAACTATGGCCCATGGGCCGGATCTGGGCCCCAACACCAATTCATCTGGCCCATGCCACCCTTGTCGCTCCCGCGCCCGTACATTTACTTCCACTTCTGGGAGCAGTGAGGGTGGCGCAGGCCAGGTGAATTGGTGTTGGGGACCAGATCCGGCCCATGGGCCGTAGTTTGGGCACCCTGGGTCTAAGTGGACCAGAAGATTTAAGATTGCTCCAGGAGATGTAAACAGAGCATTTACGCCAACCATGGGCGTGTTTTATGGCCGATGTAAACGCACCTGCTTTCACTTCTGGAGGCGGTGAAGGCCAGATGGAATGGCATTGCAGGCCGAGTCTGGCCCACAGGCTGTAGGTTGGGAACTCCTGCTTCAAAGGCATGGTTCCCAACTCTTCAGATCTTTTCTGGCCACCCTAATCAAATAAACATTCCCTGATAGAAATGCAAATCCCATTTATGTGCTTCTAGGCATTTCATTTATGGCAAGTTTTACAGGCATTAGAAACATCAGCAGCCTTGTTGGGAGTATACAAAACATTCAATAATTCGATTAGTGATTTAAAAGTGTAATAATGTGGAGGATTAAATTTTTCTAGAAGGAAGTGGCAGATAAGGAGGCTTATTGAGGAGCCGGGAGAAAGAGGAACCGGGAACGTTGAGTGTTCCTGGTTAATGTTAGCTTGCTTGAACATCAGAGACAGTCTGTAGTTGGCAGCCCTATGGCCTTTTCACAGGATATGAAGATTAGGAGTGGCCAAAATGTTAGCATGTGTTGGTGCTCAAAGGCACATTTCCCCCAGTTGAGAGTTTAGTGATCTAAAGTTCAGTGAAGGAAGTCCTGTTAATCCCTGGGCTTTGGATAAGGTCCATGGGTTGCTCTTCTTGCCGGCCGGTCCGCATTTCCATCTCTCTCTTGGTCTTCTCTCCGATTCAGGCCATTTGGGAGAACCAGTTCTACTACCTCTTTGGCTTCCTCTTTTTGGTGTTCATCATCCTCGTGGTGTCTTGCTCCCAAATCAGCATTGTCATGGTCTACTTCCAGCTGTGTGCTGAGGTACGATTCCTGGTGCCTCTCTCACTCTCAGGGACAGTTGGCTGTGGGTGGGGTGGAGGCACAAGCTCACAGGATGCTCCAGTGGCCACAGTTCTTTTGGATGTACAGATGTGGACTTCTCCTCTTGAAATATCCGCCAGATGGGTTGTGGCCTAAGGGAGCCACGGGTAAGGCTTGGAGCAGAAGGAGATTGAGGTGTAGGAGCTAATTAATCATTCAATGGCGTTGGGATTTTCTCAGCATGTACTGCAGGTCAGGGAAGGGGGGTGCTTTTTTAAATATCCCCCATGCTGAGAAACAACTGATCTCCTAACACTGATGGCGAACCTTGGCACTCCAGATGTTCTTGGGACTTCAATTTTCAGAAGCCCAAGCACCCTGTGAATCCACATGAATGGGTTTGCTGCGATTCATCCAGCACGCGCTGCCCTCGCCGCTCCCAGAAGTGGAAGTAAAACGCGCCCGTATGGTTAAGGCTCTTCCGGTTAACCCTCCGTACGGGCGCGTTTTACTTCCGCTTCTGGGAGCGACGAGGGCAGTGCGGGCCAGATGAATCACAGTAAACTACTTCGTGTGGATTCACAGGGTGCTTGGGCTTCTGGGAATTGAAGTCTAAGACCAGCTGGAGTGCCAAGGTTCGCCATCATAGAATTAGTCTCATTGGTACGTACCTTGGATGTTTTCTATCGTGCAGAGGGTGGTTGTGGGCTTTGTTTGTCAGCATGTCAAAAGCAGTCTTTCTCTGTTCGCTGGCAGGATTATCGATGGTGGTGGAGGACTTTCCTTGTGTCCGGAGGGTCTGCCTTCTACGTCTTGATTTACGCGATCTTCTACTTTGTGAATAAGGTACTTTGGCTATTTCCTCTAGGCTTAAATGTGGGACCAATTCTAGGTGGAGGCAGGGTGCAGGCAGGCACCACACATGTGCTGCTCGAGATGTCCCAGTGACATCACATGGGTGCGTGCAGATGCGCAGTGCCTACCCATGTGCCACCTTCTCCTCGGGCACACACACAATTGTAAGTATAGGAGAGTGTGTGGGATGTTTGGTCGCCTCATCTTACTGGGGCGAGGTCATGCATGCCCACAGAGAGGGTTGTGAGCGTCCCCTCTATCACATGTGCCATAGGTGCGCCACCACTGCCCTAGAGGTTCATGGAATCATAACTCAATAGGTAGAGGGACCTCTTGGTCACTTTCTTAAGGTGGGAATCCTTGGGCTGAGATGTGTTCAGGTGTTCCCAGTGGTGGTGGTGGTGGTGGGGTGTGTGTGTGTGTGTGAGTGTGTGAGGCTTCTCCCCATGTTGACCTCACTTTGGTTTTCTCCTCCTTCCAGCTGGACATTGTGGAGTTTATTCCCTCCTTGCTGTACTTTGGCTACACAGCACTTATGGTGCTGTCCTTCTGGCTCTTGACAGGGACCATTGGCTTCTATGCAGCCTACATGTTTGTCCGCAAGATTTATGGTGCTGTGAAAATCGACTGAAGGGGGGCTGTGCGGTTGCCCCCGCAGCACACACTCAAGCGGCCGCCTTCAAAGTTTCCTCCTAGGAAGGAAACGGGGGAACTCTCTCCTGCGCCTCCCGAGGAAATAAAACTCAGAGGGAGGGGAACAAGAGAAATAAAAAAAAAAACTTCAACTTCTGGAATGTAATCTTTGGCACCCTGTCCATCGAATCGGGGAGTCGCCTGGAGGGAACGGCGCATAGATATTTTGTCATTTTAACTTTCATTCTATTCTGGATATAAGAGGGGTTTTTTTTAAAAAAAAAACTTAAAAACATCCATCTCAGTGACTTTTTTTTCCTTTCTGTCATGGCAACCCCATGGAACTGACAAACTGGTGGAACCTTTATTGGGAGCAGGGAGAGAAGACGTTCTTCATGTTTATTACTGTGCAAAGTAGCAGTTGCGGTGGCTGAGGGGAAACAGTGAAGGGCTGTGGCTGCCAGAGAGGGGTTTAGAAACAAATTTTGCCATGCTCCCATTCCAGCCACCTTCTGTTTCTGGTTGCAGGGTGTGTGTGTGTGTGAGTTGCCACTTCAGAATTAGGCAAATGCATCCTTGCATAGAGGGCTTTTCAACTGTCATCTGTTATGCCTTTCCTGTCCAAGGCAGGAGGTTGCAGTAAAGAGAGCGAAATGCTACCGTTTTGTCTTTGTGGGGACCAGTTCACTTTCTCTGGCTAATGGGGGAAAGAATGACATGGAGGACCTTCTGCATCTCAAACGGAGTGGGCTTCTAAACTGGGGGTGCACGCCTATTTGGAAATCCTGGAAGAAATCTCACCCTGTCCAGAGAAACCTGCTCCGCTGTTCACGTGCCAAGGAGCCTGTGGCTCGCGTATGTCAGGAAATGCTGCCGTTCCACGCAAGAACAGAAAAAACGAGTTCTGTGTCTCTGGCTTAGGAATTACTGGCTTCCCTTTTCATTTCGGTCTGTCTTCAAATCATACCCCTGCCCCAATAATGGTGGCGGCAGCCCATCAACTTTATGCTCTAGAGCAGTGGTGGCGAACCTTGGCACTCCAGATGTTCTTGGACTTCAACTCCCAGAAGCCCAAGCACCCTGTGAATCCACACGGATGGGTTTACTGTGATTCATCCGGCCCGTGCTGCCCTTGTCACTCCTGGAAGCGGAAGTAAAACACGCCCAGGTGGTTAAGGCTCTTCCAAGTTAACCCTTCTTCCGTATGGGCGCCTTTTACTTCCGCTTCCGGAAGCAACGAGGGCAGCGTGAGCTGGATGAATCGCAGTAAACCTGTCCATGTGGATTCACGGGGGCTTGGGCTTCTGGGAATTGAAGTCCAAGAACATTGGAGTGCCAAGGTTCGCCATCACGGCTCTAGAGCATAAAGCTGGCCAGGGAAGATGGGAGTTGCCCTTTGGCCCCTCTTGAGGGCACAAGCCTGGCATAGAGAATCATTCTTAACTGTTGGTGGCGGCTCTGCCCTCCCCTCCTGGTCTCATTGCACATCATGCCAAAGCTGAACCAGCCAACAACGAAGGCCTGATCAATAACAGGAACGCTTGGCGTTTTGCTACAGATGTCATGGACTTCCTGAATAAATTGATTTACAGCAGACCCTCGCATAACGACATTACTTGGTTCCCCAAGTAGCGTTGTTAAGCGATTTTTGTCATTATGCGGGTTTCTATGGAGTTTCCCGCATATTTTTAGCATCGTTATCTAGATAACGGCGGTTATTTTAGCATCGTCCGGACAACACTAAAAACGTCATTATGCGGAGAAACACGTGACGCATAATGATGCGTCGTTATGCGAAAATGATGCTATCCAAACGCGTTGCTATGTGAGGGTTGACTACTAGGTTTAGGATACTTGAGTGAATACTACCCTCCTGCCAGACTTACTTCTAGCCTCAATTATCACCCTATCCTTTGTACTTTTTAATGTATTGTTTGAGCCCAACTGTAAATAAATTTGCTGTTGTCCTGTTCTTTGGTCTTCTAGATATTTTTTGGTTAAGTGCTGCTGGACAGTGTGCCGTGGGTGCTCGCTTCCAGCCTTCAAGGTGGAGCTTGACAGGCAGCATGCCACACTTGACATCAAGGAAAGGAATTCACTTTTTCATGATCAGAGGAAGCAAAGCCTTCTGTGTAAAATACAGTAAAACCTCGGATAAAGTCCAAACTCCGTTCCACAAGTTTGGACTTTATCGGATTTTGGACTTTATCCGAATCAAATTAGCGATGCATCGGATAACGTCCAAAAAATGGACTTTAGCCGAGGTTCCTATATCAAATATCTTGGATAACGTCCATTTTTTTTAGCGGTTATGGACTTTATGTGATGCATCACGTGTGCATGAAAACTGTGACTTTATCCGAATCGGACTTTATCCAAGGTACCACTGTACCATGTTTTGCAAATGATACAGTTACTGGTAAAAAGCGTTAAGTCTTTTCATTGTCATGCAAGAGCAAAAAAAATCCTTCCAGTAGTTTGGAGCATTGATAAGTACAGATGTGTCCCTCTGTATGTTACAGCACCTCTCCTTGACTGCAACTTGGGTATCCGAGAATACATTTTCCCCAAAGCAGGAAAAATGTCGTTGGCGTGAATGTGTTTAAAGTGGATCCAAGCTTGCCATGAAGTGACCCACACACTATGATCACGGAGCCAGCCAGCCAGCCAGCCATCCCCTGCAGCACACACGAAATGAGACATGCAGGATTTGACACTGGGACTGCAATGGACTGCCGCAGCCTTCAGGATACGGACAAGGTGCGCCTTCACAACCAGTCCATATGGCATGGCCTCTTCTACCTCCATGACCGTTGGGAATCAGAGTTCCTCCTCCGCTCATTTTGCCATTGGACCCAATAGGATGGTTTCCAGTGGCATTTCCTCCACTGAGGGGGAACCGTCATACTGTGAGAGATTGTGAGGAGCTCCAGAGGGATCTCTCGACACTGGGGGAGTGGGCAAAACAGTGGCAAATGAGTTTCAACATTAGTAAGTGCAGAGTGATGCATGTTGGGGCAAAGAACCCCAATTACATTTATAAACTGATGGGGTCTGAACTCTCTGCGACAAACCAGGAAAGGGACCTTGGCGTCCTGGTGGACGAGAGCTCAATGAAGGTGTCAACCCAGTGTGCCTCAGCAGTGAAAAAAGCAAACTCAATGCTAGGGATCATTAGGAAGGGTATAGAAAATAAGTCAGCAAGTGTCATTTTGCCTCTTTATAAATCTATGGTGAGGCCCCATCTGGACTATTGTGTACAGTTCTGGTCGCCATACCTACAGAAGGATATTATGGAGTTGGAGAAAGTACAGAGGAGGGCAACCAGAATGATTAGGGGACTGGAACACCTTCCTTACCATCTGAGGCTGCAACGGTTGGGCCTCTTCACTCTTGAACGACGACGTCTAAGAGGTGACCTGATTGAAGTTTATAAAATCATGCACGGTGTGGACAAAGTAGAGAAGGAAAAACTGTTTTCCCTATCGCATAACACTAGAACTAGGGGACACTCCATGAAACTTTTGGGTACTAGTTCTCAAACAAATAAGAGAAAGTACTTTTTCACCCAGAGGATTACTGGTCTATGGAACTCCCTGCCAGAAGAAGTGGTGACAGCTGTCAGTCTTGACAGCTTTAAGAAAGGATTAGACAAGTTCATGGAGGACAAGGGTATCAATGGCTATAATTATGGATACTTAAGGACAACCTCCGGGTTGGAGAGATAGGCAGGATATCTCTTAATGCCATTTCCAGGGAATCCTAAGTAGGTGAAGGATTCTGCTTGGGAATAATACCCTGAAGGAAATGGTGAGCCACTGTGTGAGACAGAATGCTGGACTGGATGGGCTCATGTGGCTTGTTCCAGCAAGGCTGTTCTTATGTTGTGTTGTCCTGGTTTTCCTCATTTCTGGAGGGCCGTACCCAGTCGGTATGGTTAGAGAGTGAGAGGTCCAGCCCTAGGCCCCTCAAATATGGGGTGCCTCAGGGCTCTGTGCTCTCTCCTCTCTTATTTAACATCTATATGAAGCCGCTGGGTGAGATCATTCGTTCCCACGGGGTGCGGTACCATCAGTACGCGGATGATGCACAGTTGTACATCTCGGCCCGTGGGGACCCCAGTGATGCTGTTGAAATCCTATCCGGATGCCTAGAGGCCATTGGGGTCTGGATGGGGGCCAATGGGCTTCGGCTGAATCCCAGCAAGACAGAGTAGCTGTGGATAAGGGGCCCCGTGTTATCCAGGGAGTTACCATCTTTGGTACTGGATGGGGCTGTTCTGCCCCAGACAGACCCAGTGCGCAACTTGGGGGTTCTTCTGGACTCGCGGCTGCTGCTGGAAGAACAAGTGGCGGCTGTGGCCAGGAGGGCTTTTGCCCAACTTCGGGTAATTCGCCAATTGCGCACACTCCTGGACCGGGGCTCCTTGCTTATGGTCACCCATGCTCTGGTTACTTCCCGACTAGACTATTGTAATGCGCTCTACATGGGGCTGCCCTTGACGACCATTCGGAGGCTGCAGCTGGTCCAGAATGCGGCGGCCTGGGTGGTGATGGGGTGTGGGCGATATGCCCATGTCTCTCCCCTACTTCGGGAGCTGCACTGGTTACCAGTTTGTCTCCGGGTGCAATTTAAGGTGCTGGTTTTGACCTTTAAAGCCCTACATGGCAGGGGGCCGGGATACCTTAGAGACCGCATCGTCCCAAGAGTGTCTGCCCGTCCAACCAGAGCGGACAGGAGGGGTTCTCTAGTGGTGCCACCGACTAGGGATGCACATTTGTCTAGCACCCGAAGGAGGGCCTTCTCCGTGTCCACACCAACTCTCTGGAACCTCCTGCCAATAGACCTAAGACTCCAAAGTGAACTGCTGCCCTTCAGGAAAGGAGTGAAGACCTGGCTGGCAGGGCAGGTGTGGGGGCCCCCGAATGGGACTATGGTGCCCGCCTGCTGGCTTGTATAAGAACTTTCTCTTCTTCCTTTGTATAGTGGATGGGATGGGTGGGTGGGACATGGGGGTTTTTAAAGGGGGTGGGTTGGGGTTTTTTTTTTTAATAATAATTATTTTTTATAATTGTTTTTATGTCTTTTGTGAATTGTTGTGATGCCGCCCTGAGTCGGGTTCTGCCTGAGCGGGCGGCATATACAAATTTGACTAATAAATAAATAAATAAATAAATAAAATGTTCTTATCCCACCTAAAGGGGCTCATCCGCCCTTGCACTATGGGCAAGGAAAACAGTAGGGAGGGCTGCAGCCCAAGAACTTCAGGGATATAAAGATTTATAAACTAAATACATTAGGGAGGTGCATTAAGGCCCACTACTTAAATGTTTTGGCCAATATCCCACTGTGATTTTTGAATTAGACTTTATTTTACTTTACTGTTCAACAATTGATTTAGAGGATTTACTCTGGCTGGGTCTAGCAAAAGGAGAGTGGCCTTCATTTGATATTCTGAAAAACAAAGTCTCATAACAGAATATATGACCAGGAATGAGCCTGATCCTGTCAAACCCTTCGGAGTTGGTCACCCCATAGAGGCCCTTAAAATACAGAACCTACTTAACAGAAACGGACATTGAGCATCAAAATATGGTAACATCGAAGCCTGCATGTTCCTAACAAATGTGTTTCTTTTTACTAGACCAGGGGTTATCAACCTATGGCCCGGAGGCCGGTTGTGGCCCGCAACACCATTTCATGTGGTCCCCCACCGCCTCCAGGAGTGCCAAAACGGCTGTCCAACCCCCAAAGCTGTCTGAGGGAGTGTGACCTGGCCCTCGGCTTGAAAAGGTTGAGAACCCATGTACTAGACCAGCAGGCTCATTTATGGGTATAACAGGATGGTTTGAAAATTCTTGCTGCTGGCAAGCCAGTCTCGAAAGTCAGGGCAAGATCAACACCGGTCTTGTGTGAACCTGCCCAAATATTCCAAATTGTCAACCCATATTTTTAAAAGGAGGAGACTCTTGCCAACAATGTTACATGAAACACTAAACCTCTTCTCCCCTCACCTCCCTTAGAATGCATCTAAGACTGAGATGGTGAACCTTGGCACTCCAGCTGTTCTAGGACTTCAATTCCCAGTAGCCCAAGTCTCTGTGAACCCATTTGTGTGGATTCACAAGGACTTGGGCTTCTGGGAATTGAAGTCCAAGACCAGCTGGAGGGCCAAGGTTCGCCATCATCTCGCTTGTCTAAGGCAGTTTCTCAACCTTAGGTCCCCAGGTGTTTCAGGACTTCAGTTCCCAGAAGCCTAAGTCACTACACCAGCTAACCAGGGCTTCTGGGAATTGAAGTCCAAAAACACCTGGGGACCCAAGGTTGAGAACCTATGGTCTAAAGGAAAAGGGAGACATCAAATACGTATTTCTCCTGTTTGAACTGACCTAGTATCAGTCTTTGTGGGGCATGCCTAGTTTGGAGGCTTCCTCTTGGCATTTCCACAGTCTTTATCTCATGTACACCAGAAAAAAAGACAAAAACCAAGCAAAGAGCAAATCAAAGTTCTGTGTCTTTAAAGAATATATATTTGGTAAAGTATTAGCTTCATACAGTACTCCAAAATATCAAGATCCAAAAATCATGTCTTCAAAATTCATAAATAAATCAAGTGGGATTCTTCTTCTAATGTAAAAATCCAAGACACTATCAAGAATTCCACTTGATTTATCTATATATTTTGAAGACAATTTGAAGACATGATTTTTGGATCTTGTTATTTTGGAAGTACTGTATAAAGCTAATACTTTACCAAATATATATATATATTATTTAAAGACACAGAACTTTGATTTGCTCTTTGAGTGGTTTTTGTCTTTTTTCTGGTATTCATACCGCTCTGCCATTCAGTGTACTGTTTATCTCATGTACAGGCAGACTAGTTGCACTTCTAAATGAGCATTATTACACTTGGTCAATTTCATAACACATGTAGTGGATCACGATCTCACTCCCGCAAACAAAGAGAAGACTAAGATACTTCAAACATTTTAATAAGCAATTCCATTTTTAAAAAAACAAACACACACTTTCATTCTGGACTTAATTCTGTAAGACAAAAAAAAGAGCTAACTGAACAATGTTGAACTGTATGTACATTTCCTAATGGCACTTCAATCTTTCCAATTTTTTAAAAAAGTTGGAGTTGTAAGAAGTCCTACAAATACTCTGATAAATGGAGGCTATTTGCTGTGTTTAGGGGGGGGGGGAGTGCTAGATTGGTTTGAGAAGTCCAGCTTCAGGCCTGAGAGGGGGGGGGGCCCGTTGCTCTGGAACAGGAAAGGTAGGTAGCCCATCTGACCTGGGAGAGATGGCTCAGGTGAACCAAAAACAGAAGGATGGAGACATTCCAGAAGAGTCCACACAAGTCCAAGTGTGAGAGCACACAAGAGAATGTGCACAAGAGAACAAGCGGTTGCGCAGCAAGAGGCTACCTGCAAAACCTTCTACCAACAGAACGGCGGCAACTGAATGGGAAACGGTCAAATTGCTGGACAGCCTAAATCCCAGGCCTCCCGGGGAGCAGACGGTTGTCCCCCGCCTGCCCTACAGTGATGAGCGCATAAGTTGCATGCTGTGCACTAGGAAGGCTTCTGTGGAGACATTGGAAGAACCCCGTGTAGGCCAGCCCAAGCAAAACTCACACGTCCAAGGCTGGCTTTTTCATTGAGGTGGTGATGCTTATGTGCAGGCCTTTATGCCTCATTCTCTTCGCCCCAAGGTCACAGCAATTGCTCTATTCCCGTGATGGTGAACCTTGGCGCTCCAGATGTTCTTGGACTTCAATTCCCAGAAGTCCAAGCACCCCATGAATCCACACTGGATGGGTTTACTGCGATTCATCCGGCCTGCGCTGTCCTCGTCGCTCCCGGAAGCGGAAGTAAAACGCGCCCATACGGGCACGTTTTACTTCCGCTTCTGGGAGCGACGAGGGCAGCGCAGGCCGGATGAATCGCAGTAAACCCATCCGGTGCGGATTCACAGGGGCTTCTGGGAATTGAAGTCCAAGAACATCTAGAGTGCCAAAGTTCGCCATCACGGCTCTATTCACTTGCATTTCTCTGCCTGCATGCAAGCACAGGTTTACAACACCACCACCCCATCCACACACCCCAGTGAAGGGAAAAGCTGAAACACCTTTCGCACACAGCTGTACAAAAGAGGAGGCAGGTCAACAGAGGTGAGCCGAGCTGCCTCTGGCTAACCTAAAAGAAAGGGTTCCTCGGGTTTTGGCAACCAAATCATGAGCAAAAACATCCCTGAAAATGAGACAAAAGCTCTTGGCTATTATGATGACTAAACGCACCAACTAATGCCCGATAGCTTTCGGCTGTAGGCACTCGATCCAATGGGGAAGACAAGAAAGGGGTTTTTTGAACAGGCGTGAGCTTCTTACGGCTCCATCCCATTCGGCTAGCCGGCTGAAAGATGCCCAAACATGTTCTTGAACATGGCAAACAATAGGAAAAGAGGTTTGGTTTGTTGGTAGAACATAAACTTTTGCTTTCTTTGAATGGGCACGAAATGAAGGAAGCATTGAGAGGTATTAAAGCAAAGCAACCACACTTCTACCCCGCCCCATTTAAGCGCTTTGTACACACTGGGTGGCTCACAAGTTAATTGGCATTTCGCCCCCAACATGCCGAGTACTCATTTTACCGACCTCTGAGGGACGGAAGGCTGAGTCAACCTTGATTCCTGGTCAGGAACGAACTCACAACCTTTTGGTTGCAGTACAGCAGCTTTTAACCACTGTGCCACCAGAAGACTAGTGGTTCTTATGCAAAGCATAGGACGCCATAGAGCAAAGTAGGATAACAGAATGACCAACAAGGTATTTTCTCTGTCATCTGCTCCCACCCCGAGCCAGAACAGTTGTGACTACACCAAATGATCTTGGCATCTATCCTCTCTTACCACTAGGATTGCCAATAAGGGTTTGGGAAGACGTAGGCATGCAGAGTCAAACCTTGAAATGTTAAACCAATGAAAACAACCCATCTCAATTGATGTTCTATCTCACGTAAGCAGAACTTTTGGAGGAAAGACGAGTCCAAAGCAAAAGCTGGGCTTTGTCTCTACTGGCTATTCCCATCAGACATTTCACTCAAGGCGAGTCTGTAGAATGTTCTTCATGCTCCATTTCCACTGGGCAAGCTTAGGAACAGCGGCATGTTCCAAAGCAAGTGGCGCTGTGCGCCTGCGCGAGTCACCTTTTACACTGGCTAATCCCTGAACTAGGGCGAGACCTGCAGAATGGTCTTCTGAACACAGAGAAGAGACCAAAGAGTCCAGGGAGAGGAGAAATTATGAGATGTTTCTCTCACATTTTAAGGAACAATACGAGTTAGGTGTTTAAGTTGTCAAAAGGTGAGCGTGGATTAGTAGTTTGATGAGTTTAGTATTTCCGTTGAGGAAAAAGTCCATGTTACGAACAGCAAATAAAGTCCTAGGACTAAACAGTGAAAAAAGAGGTACTTATGCAAATGGGCACAGGAAGAAACTGTCTCTTGCAGCAATGCTAGGGAACGCACTCCCTTCAGAAAGTAAGGGCCCTATTTAAGAAAGGGGGGGGGGGTATTGTACTCTTCTTAACCAAAGTACCAACCTCCTCCATAGGGAAGAATAGGCTGCTGAGAGGAAACAGACTCAACAGGCTGCTGTCTGCACCGCACCCTCATGCCGCATGTGAGCCATGCGCTCCCACTGGGCTGCTGGACAAACTGTGCTGCTGGGGGGAAGGAAGAAGCGCTCCCATTGGGCTGATGGGCAGAGGGGCGGGGTGAACTGTACTGCTGGGGGAGGAAGGAAGCACTCCCATTGGGCTGCTGGGCAGAGGGGCGGGGCAAACTATGCTGGGGAGGGAGGAAGCACTGCTGGGAAGAGGGGCTGCTGGGAAGAGGGGCGGGGTGAACTCTGCTGGGGGAGGAAGGAAGCGCTCCCATTGGGCTGCTGGGCATAGAGGCAGGGCGAACTCTGTGCTGGGGTGACAGCATGCATGCCTACAGAGAAGGCTCTGTGCCCCCTCTGGCATACATGCCATAGGTTTGCCACCACTGCCATTGAAGGCAATTTTGCAAGTACTTCTAGACATGACAAATTCCTACCTTCCCTGGGGAAAAAATAACCCTTCCATAATTCATTAGAGTGGTAAACATAAGGCTGCACCATGTGAAAGACCACCTCCTTGTAACTATGGCAACCTTAAATGGCAGGAAAAGGGGAAAGCATGGGCTTGATGACTTATTTTGCAAAGAGGAAGAAAACCCATTCACCTACTAAGGCTTATTCTGCTTCATGCTGCCAGCAGAAAGAATATCCAAGTACTGTACTGAACAAGTCGCGTTAAACAAAATCCACACAAATCAGCAACACAAATATACCAACTTACTGCATCCCATATGAAAAGCAAGGACAGGATTAAGTGCTGAAAGCCCAAGATGCCAGTTGGAGATGATGAATGTGGTGGCCACAGGCACAACAAAATCAATATACAGTGGTTTAACACACGCACGCGCACACACGTATCTCTACCCGACCCACCCCCTTACCAATGGTACACTGATGGCCCATGGAACTATTTGTAAAAAAGTGTAGTAATAGCCAACTACGTATCCCACCATCCTTCGAAAGAGATCAGGTAATGTTTTGGAAATTACTACTGGGCCAGATTCTCAGGCAAGCTAGCCCAATGCTTTCAGTGAGAATGGACATCATTTGTTGTTCCTACAAAGCAGTTTAAGTAAATGTCCTACACCCATGATGGTAAACCTTGGCGCTCCAACTGTTCTTGGACTTCAACTCCCAGAAGCCCAAGTCTCTGTGAATCCACATGCGTATGCGCAGTCAACCCATTCGTGTGGGTTCACAGAGACTTGGGCTTCTGGGAACGGATGTTCAAGAACACCTGGAGTGCCAAGGTTCGCCATCGCGGTCCTATACATTCAACTCTGGCCCAGGTGGTGGTAAGTTTAGTTCCTATCTGAGCCTACCTTCTGCCCCTGGTCCTGGTGGGTGAAAAACTGAACCGGCCCAGAGCTTGTGAAAGTGACTATTCTGGGCTTCCTCTCTCTCTCACAAACACACAGCCCCTGCGCCAGTTAGCGCAACTAGTTTCGAGGCTCTGATTAGGCCACATAGCAGGCAGGCCCAGAACCAGTCAATATCAAATTTTACTGGTTAGCTTAAAATTTGCAACCAACCACAACAGTTCTACAAACCTTAAGGCAATCCTAGTTTAATGTTAAGACTGCGCACTAAGAACATATCGCGGCACCAGCCTTCTTCCATCCCAATGTTAAAATCCAGAATTCCAGACTCCCGGGAAGTCGGGAATCTCTCCGTGTCTACTCCTTTCCTAAATACATGCTGGCCACATGATATCAGAGCATGAGGACAAATTTTATGTATATATATATATATTACAAACAAAAACATTTGGGCTTTCTTTGGGTAAATACTGGTCTGTTCATCAGAGCTCTTGTGCCACAAAGGACTACTTTATAAGTAAAGCATAAGCAATTACAAATTCTACGGCAGCTACAGAGAGGTAGCTTGACACTTATGTCCCACTTCCCCTTAAAAGTTATGTGTACAATAATTCACACTTATTTGTATTGCCAGTTGGCAGGAGAGCTCAGTGGTTGAGGTCTCTGACTGCAGAGTCAGAGGTTGAGAGTTCGATTCCTACACGGTACCTCCCAGGAGAAGAGCCAGCCTCTGTGGGCCCTGGCCAAGCTCCGCTGTCTGAGGGCAGCAGCCCCAGAAGAAGGGAACGGAAAAGCAAACAGGAAATACCTAGAAAACCCTGGAAAGCGTTGCCATAAGTCAGAATTGCATCAACAGCGCACAATTATTATGCAATACCAAAACCAAACAATAGTTTCCTCTCTCTAAGCATGGTTTAAAGCAGGGGTGCCCAAACTACGGCCCATGGGACAGATCCAGCCCCCAACACCAATTCATCCAGCCCACACCACCCTCATCGCTTCTGGAAGCAGAAGTAAACTGCACCCGTATGGGCGCATTTTACTTCTGCTTCCGGGAGCAATGAGGGTGGTGTTGGCTGATTTGGTATCGGGGGCTGGATCTGGCGCATGGGAAGTACTTTGGGCACCCATGCTTCAAGTAGAGAAAATGGCAGCCTAAAAATCTATCTCATCCTGTTGCAAAACATATCCCTCGCAAAACAGATTGCAAGGCGTGTTTTACTTCCGGTGGGAGCAACCACGTGACCGGAATGCTGAACCACGTGGCCAGCCCACAGCCTGAAAAGTTTGGGCACCCCTGATTTAAAGTATGGGGAGAAAGGATGTTGAATTGTGGGCAAGGACAGAACTACAGTAACACTCCCAACGTCTCAAAGGCTATTGCTTTGAGTAGGCTTAAAATGTTGGAAGTCTGAGAAGGGATAGCACACATTGGCAATTTATTTGCCTCCACAGCTCTTTGCTTGAATGGCTGATTGAGGCTTAATGTATTCATTATGTATACCTTTTTCTTAAAAAATAAAAAGCACAGTAATATACACAAAGCTCTGTGCAAGAAGGCGGGGGTGGGTGGGGGATCTCTCAAACGGATTTGGAATTAGGATGGAATGAGAATGCCAGGGAGATTCTTGGAATAGCAATGAGAGATTGTGGAGTTTTCCCACACTCTGGCTGCCGCTTCCTTTTCATCCTGGAAAACTGACAGCATGAGAGACTTGTGCAGGCCAGCTGGTAGATCAGGCATGGTGTGACTCTCTCCCTCTGCTACCATTTTAAGTGCACAATGCCATCCTAGTGCTATTCACACACGATTGGTCTCAGAAACTAGGTTGGACATACTGGCTGAAACTGTACTGTATTTGACATAGCATAAAAACTATGCCTACTGAGGACCACAATGAGGTATGTCCAGGCATTTCCGCTGAGTGCCTCGCTGCACAACTGACTATGCAATTAGTTGTGCAAATGTGCTTGCAGAGCCATTTGCTAGGCGACTTCTACCTTGGTATGAATTATGCACCAATGTGTGTAACTCTGGATTACGCAGGACTTGATGGCATGTGATGATGATGATGATGATTATTATTATTATGAACTATGCAACAGGATTTGGGCCAACAAATACTTCACTCAATTAGAGCTGTTTCCATGTCCATTTTGCATTTTAGGCTTTTTTTAAAAAAGGTGTATTTTCCTCACAGGTTCTTAGCAGAATAAGGAGGAGGACACAGATTTATAAAACACTTATCTATATCTCCTCTTGAGTAATAAACCAAAGTAAAAACTAACAATGACAGAAGGATAAGAGACACAAATTAAACCAAATGTTTGAACCAAAATATAAATGTACAAGCAATAAGCAGGCAATAGAACAGTGATGGCGAACCTTGGCACTCCATGTTTTCTTGGACTTCAATTCCCAGAAGCCCAAATCCCTGCGAATCCACACGAATGGGTTTACTGGCACTCCAGGTTTTCTTGGACTTCCAATTCCCAGAAGCCGAAGTCCCTGTGAATCCACATGAATGGGTTTACTGGCACTCCAGGTTTTCTTGGACTTCAATTCCCAGAAGCCCAAGTCCCTGTGAATCCACACGAATGGGTTTCTGGGAATTGGGCTTCTGAAAATTGAAGTCCAAGAACACCTGGTGTGTCAAGGTTCGCCATCCCTGCAATAGAAGAATGAGTTGTCATAAGTTGCAAAAAGTCATGTGACTTGTAGCAGCTCAGCACAAATGATTGATTAAAGTCATCTTCTTTCAGAAGTCAAATGTCATTTCCAAAGAAATAAAAGTGTGGAAACTCAACGTGTCGAGGTAGGGATGTGAAGATTGCATAAGAGGAGACTGTGCAACACTTTCTGGAAGAGAGTTAACAGAAGATGTAACTGAGGTATTTAAAAGTACTGAAGGATAAGGAGACACCCGGGTGCTCTCCTATTTACCCAGCGCAAGGCACACACTGAAATCAGAAAGGCAACGGCTTAACACAGATCAGGAAGCACAGCTTGTGGAACTCATTGCCACATGCAATAGCTGAGGTCAGAATTACACAAAATATTCAACTGATTTGAAAACAAGAACAACAACTAAAGTATGGCTAGTTAAGGTAAGCCTATAAGGGGAGGGAGATCCTGCACACACTCACACACACACAAACAATCAAAATACTGGAAAGAGGAGTGAGGGAGAAGCTAGAACACAAAGCAATCTGGGGAGGAGGGAACCCAAACTAATAGACATTCTATGTTTCTGTTGAAGAAGCAGATTGAGAAGGACCAGCAGAGAGTGTTGCAGCAAAACACCCTGCTGGCTTTCCCCACACACACACACACACACACTGCATCTGAGGTATATGGATATGCACATTCCGGCTTGTGGAGAGATCCTGAAATGCAACACAAGCAGACGGCCCTCCGATGAGGCAACCCAATGTAAGTCTGTAGGAGCAGGAATGTAGGAGAACTACATCATGAGGTTCTGACTGTTGTTGCGGCCGGGCAGAACACATACACAACTGAAGCAAGAGGGGAAACTTGAAGCGACAGAAGAGGCCAAGCGGATGCAGATGCACTTGGGAGCGACTGGATGAGGAGTACTGGTGGGGCCCCGTTTCTCAGGCAGTGTGAACCAACACAGTATCACCCTGAGATCAAAACAGAGGAGGAGGAATAGCCCAGTACTTGAAGGATCCCTGAGGGAACAGCTTGTTTCTCCTCTGCAATCTCCTCAGAGTAAGCCCCTGTTCTTCTCACCCCATCAGGTGTCACGTTATCCAAGAGACAAGGGTCAGGATTAACTGAGGGAGCTGGAAGGGGTCAGGTAAGACAGGGAGCTGGAAGATAAACAACAAGACGAGGGCAGGAGGAAGGGTGCTGCCATTCACGCACCCAGTGGGTTAAATCTGCCCCCGACCATCCCTTCCAAAACAAGTGGCTTTAGTGACACTGATTGTAGCCCTGGTTTTCCTACACAAGCCCTACTCAAACTGCCATATAAAATGCCCAGGAGATTAGCACGTTACCTGCTGTGGACATGGCTTATCAGAAGCTGGTGTGGCTATTTCAAAGCACAGCCAGGTAGCTTCCTGCAAAAAACAAACAAACAGTGACCTATAGGGATGAGGGAGAAGGACTACACCAGTTATGGGTCTGTAACATTGACACCCTTAGCAAGCTTTTCCAGGGGTAGCTGTGTTAGTCTGTTGCAACACCAAACCAAGCGGTGGGCAAATCTCAAGGCCTCTTCTAGAGGAACAATACATAAGGTTTTGTGGATTACAGCCTGCTCCATCAGATGCAATTCACAAAAGCTTGGGCCAAATAAAACGAGTCTGCCTTTATGGTGCCACTTTATGGTGCCACAAGGCTTTGTTTATACCTAGCACGCTTGCTGGTGCTCAAATGGCCAAGACCAGGTGTCATTACCAAGGCAGGGCCAGGGCCTCAGTGTTGAACGGAAAACAAGTTCCCAAGCAACACGTTCCTACCAGGCTGAACAAAAGGTACTGGCCCCATGTCTCCAGCTCTGCCTGTACTTTGGGGAAACAACAGTACCCCCGTGTAATGGGGCCTGTTGCATTGCAGGATCCTTCTAAGCCTGTGATGGTGAACCTTGGCACTCCAGCTGTTCTTGGACTTCAATTCCCAGAAGCCCCCGCGAAACCACACAAATGGGTTTGTGCGATTCATCCGGCCTGCACCGCCCTCGTCGCTCCTGGAAGCAGAAGTAAAACGCGCCCGTCCGGGCGTGTTTTACTTCTGCTTCCAGGAGCGACGAGGGCGGTGCAGGCCAGATGAATCGCACCAAACCCATTCGTGTGGATTCACAAGGGCTTCTGGGAATTGAAGTCCAAGAACAGCTGGAGTGCCAAGGCTTGCCATCATGGTTCTAAGCTGTGCTGACACTAGAAGGAAGCACAGCCCACTAAACTGGCAAATGCTGAAGCAATTCAGAGTCAGTTTTATTTTCCCCACAGGGGAAGACGAGGAAGAAGTAGTGAAGCGAAATCAGTGTAACCTGATTCCATTGTGTAAACAGTGTGCTAGCTAGGCCAGAAGCAAAGACTGTGTTCTGGCACTTCCTGATTTGTATTGGGGGTGGGGGGGTGGGGAGAGAGGATCCACAACTGCGTATAAACACGATTCTGTTGGAATGAGACTCGGTGAAGCAGCTCTGAAAAAAAGGAGAACTTCATCTGCACAATACAGACGCAGCACGATAGGAATAGGCGGCAGAGATGACAACGGGAGGGAAAGGCAGACTCTCAGCCTGCCCAGGGGGGAGTCTGAAATGCGAAACTAACATTGAGCCTTAACCTGAGACCTAACCCAACCTCCTCCTCCTCCTCCTCCTCAGGAGGAATGAAGCTGGAAGCCTCAGGAAGGTCAGGGCACCCAAAGTTGGGTGCAGGGAGAATACCTGAAATGCTGTTTGCTGCAACTTGCTCACTGTCCAGGACTGCGTATACACCTAAGAGAACAGGGGTAATGCCAGGCCCCCAGGAGCTCGCCTTCTCCAGCTTTCCCAGCCCACAGCAGGAAGGACAACAAAACTGGGTGCTTCTGTAAAACCAAAATGCATGCAAGCTTCAGTTTTCTCCAGCCTTCACTGGAAGGCTTGATGGAAACGTGGCAAGGTGGTAGCGCCCAAGCCAGACGAGAAGACGGAGGGCAGCGAGTGAAGGGCTCCGAAGCCAAGAGAGGCGGCGGCGGCTACAGAGGACTCTTGCGGTGGTAAAGTGGTGAGGAGTGACTGGGTCTCTCCCTGTGAGTAGCCCATGACCAGCCCCCCCGATGACACAGGGGGGTTGCAGGAAGGAAGGTTCAAGGGAAGGAAGCTCAGAAGGTGGGAGAAGTCCATGTTAGCAGCACAGAGAGCCTCGGAAAGCAGAGCGGGGCTCTTGGAGAGCAGAGCCTCCTCCAGGCTGGCAGACTGAGGAGAGGAAGAGGATGGCTGGCCGGGCACAAGAGGCAGGCTTCCAGGGAGCTCTGCCAAACAGCTGTCCACCTCAGTTTTGGGGAGTTTGTCAGGCAAATATGAGGTAGATCCAAGCTGGTACTTTGGGGGAGGCTGTGGTGGGGAGGATGGTTCCAAGGGGTAGCTCATTCCCATTGGCAGAGGGTTGGCGACAAAAGAATGGGGCATTCCTGAGCTAGGCATGCCAGGGACATGTGCCCCATACATGCCCATAGGTAGCATCCCGGGGAAGCTCTTGCTGTTCATCACATCCCGGGAGGCCATGCACAAGGCAGGGCTCAGCTCCTCCTTCACTGCGACGGTCGAGCTGCAGCTGAGGAGGCTCAGCATGTCCACTGGTTCTGTCTTAATCTTCAGCAGTTCTTGAGAGTGGCTCTTCTTCATGTGTCGGGTCAGGTGGTCTTTACGGCCAAAGCGCTGGGCACAGTACTGGCACAAGAAGTCCTTCCGCCCCGTGTGCACAACCAGGTGCCTCCGCACATCTTTGCGGGTGTAGAAGCACCGGTCGCAGTGGTCACATGGGTGTTTCTTTTCCTTCACGCTCCCTGATGGCCTCCGGGAGTGGGCCTTGAGGTGCTCCAGCAGAACCTGGGTGCTCTCGAACATCTGTAGGCAGACTTTACAGCTGAGGTCACCACTGGCAGCAGCATGCATTGCCAGGTGGCGCCGATAGCCAAGCTTGGTGTTGTAGTTCTTCCCACACTCTGGGCAATGGAGCGCTTCCTTATTGGGGTCGTGCGTCTGGAGGTGGTTCCGGAGGTGGTCCTTGCGGTGGAACATTTTCTCACAGTACATGCATTGGTGAGGCTTCTGAGCAGAATGGGTGGCCAGGTGCCTGGAGAGAAAGAGACGTCAAAGAGTGTGATTACAAGACTCCCACCCACCCACCCACACACACACACCCTCTACAAAAGCCAGCTTGGTTCAGCTTCAGCAGCTAGCTAGTGCCAATGATGAAGGATGAGGAGGAGAAGAGGAAAAGGATACCTAGTTGAAGAGTCCCCATCCCCCTATTCTCAAGGTATGGGTGGCTAGGTCAAGGTCAGTCACCCTTACTCAAAAGCCAGCCATATCCAACTCTAAGATTCAGTACTCATCTTTGCTTACACCCAAAGAACCATGGCCGTCTGTGTCTGCAGACATTTTCGTGGACACATGGCAGGCATGCCTCAACACCAGAGTGCACAGAACACAGTTTACCTTCCCACCGAAGTGGTCCCTATTTATCAACTTGCCATTTCTTGCTTTCAGACTGCTAGGTTGGCAGGAGCTGGGACGGGAGCTCACTCTGTCGTGTGGTACTCGTGAATTGAACTCCGACTTCCAGTCGTTGAGTTCAGTGTCTTAACCACTTGAGCCACCACAGTCCCTATGTAGATCATAAATACCTACATAGTGATTGGTATGGATGGTTGCGGCTTGTAATGGCTGAGCAAGGATGCTAATGATAGGACCTTTGGGAAATCACTCATTCACGAGATCTTTGTAATTTGGAAGCAACTAGACTGCACAAAACAGCAACAATCTTATTGAATGAGTTTCAGGTGATTAGATCCTAGGAAGTGTATGAATACATATTTTTTCTGATTTATATATAAAATGCAGTCCCTCAATACACAAATTAATAAAGATCAATTAAAAAAATTATGAATTCACCTTTTGGCTTCACAAATCAAACCAGAACTAGAATTCTGATTAACTTTCATTTCACCTTCAAGACACACACAAGGTAATGTCTCTTGAGCTTGGGAATGTTAGAAAAACTTTGGGAGTCTCTGACTATGCCACCACACTGGTTTGCCAGTGGGGAACTTGTGTGGTCTTTCTGAGACCTCATGGCCAATGGGGATGAGAATCCAGGTCACTCCAAGTTTACTTATAATCTGACACACCAACTAGTATATTGAATACTTCAACTAAAGTACTTATGAACTGCTTTATTCGTGTCAGAGCCACCGCCAGCATATAATAACATACAAAGCTAAAAAAATTGAATGAAAACACCTGCCCAATATCCAGCCACATCAACAGCGTTTCCTCTTGCCAACATAAGGTCCTCCTCAGTGCACGTTCAGGGGGGGGGGGGGGGGGGTTTCGTGTGCACTGTATAATATGGGATAGTTTGTACTTCTCCGCATTCACGCAGGCTGTCATCTACAGAGAAACCCTACTTTCTTAGATTAGCCCATGATCTACCTACCCCTGCAGTCTACTTAAAGTTGTTGGGACATTTATAAACAGTTGGGATTATACTCTACTCTACTCTATTTATTGGACAAACAAGATCTGAAGATGCTGATGCTCTGAATTTTGCTACTAGGTACCAACTAAAAGCCCCCATTCCTCTAACAAACTGCATGAAGACCTGGAAATGACTGAAAGCTGCCATTTTAAAAAGACAACAGATCAAAGCCCTATGAGATAAAATGAAATCAGATAAAGTGACAAGCCAAGGTGAACGACACATCTGAGTGGAGAACTGAACATGGGTCTCACTGGTTGTAAACCTGGGCACTCTGGCCATTGCATCACATACCTGTAGAGCTTGTATTTGGAAGCAAAGGCCTTGCCACAATGCAGCTGTGGGCAGCAGTATGGTCTCTGCTCTGGGTTTGCTCTCAGCTTATCCACGCTGGGGAAGGTAGCTCCCGAGATCTCATACTGGCATTTCCCTTGACTGTCGCTCTCTCTGCCCCTGGGTCTGGCCACTAATTTCCAGCCTGTGTCCTCCTCCTGCTTTGCATCTTGAATCCAGTTAGGGACGCTGGTGAAGAAGGCTGTCATGGCCAGCCAAGTAGAGGAGGGCCATATGAGGGAGAACTCCTGCCCATGGGCATCTCACTGGCAGACAAATCCACCAACTCTTTTCAAAAAATTTACCAAGAAGAGTTCTCCACCTGTAAGAATCAATTACACACTTATCAGAAGAGAATGCGTGTATGCACAAAGCTAGGTCAGGAGAAGAATTAAGCATGTTAAACCAAAAGACCATTATTCAGTTTTAGACATTAATCCTTTTTTTTAAAGAGAAAAATACAGTAGAACCCCGCATAACGAAAAAACTCCATTCCACGAAGCTCTTCGCTATGCGGTTTTTTCATTATGTGAAGCACTATTGGCGATACCCTGCATAACGAGAGAAAAAATGTTCGTTAAGCATTGAGCAAGTATACCCCGGTTACCAAAACCCCTGCATAACGAACTATTTTTTTGTTCTGCGGGGTATCACCCTTGCATAACAAACGTTTCGTTATGCAATTTTTTCGTTATACGACACGTTCGTTCTGCGAGGTATTACTGTATTTCAGTTATTATATGCTAGAATCACTCTTTAAAGTGTGCTGGGAGTTTTGTTCAGTTCTAAAAATGCTGATAAGGGAAATTAATTGCCATGGCCTTCAATGTCAATCAAATGCAGATTTTTTTGCAATGAAAGCACAATTTTTTTTTCCATTAAGAAAAGTTTTAGGAATCTCTTTTGTTTTGTTCTCCAGTAAAGCAAGCCATAGATACAAAGTAAGAAAGCACCTTAATTTTTGCAAATATTGATGGATACTATGGCATTCAGATTGCCCAAACTTCCTCCCCTAGTATCTGTGAGATTAGAGCTGAAATGCACACAACTGGGTACTCATCCATGATTTGATTAAGTTTACCATCTGAAAAATAGGAGCAATCTATACCTATAAATCCAAGGGTTATCGGTTGGAACTTGCTATACGTTTCTATACCCGTCCATCCTATCCCGTATCGAGCCTCCTGCACTCGCCCGAAACTGGTCCGGAAGTTACTGCAGGGTTGAGAAAGGCGCCAGTGGGGCAAGAGCCCCACAAACGCGAAAAAATGGAAAAGAACTTCACTTCCCAACATTCTCTGCGCCGTGCCACAGCCAATCAGGCTGAGAAGCGCCAGCAAAAAGGACGTTGGGAAAAACCGCCGCACGAATGCAAACCAAAAACGCAAAACTACAAGTCCCAGCGTCCTGCGCGCCATGAGCGCGCAGAACGCTGAGAAAGCCGGTGCACGAAAAATAAACTTAAAAAATGCAACGGGAGCGCAAGTCCCCAGCAGGCAGATGCAACGCCTCACAGCCTCGCAAAACAAACAAGTCACAAAAATCCACCGTGAGACACCCATTGGCCTTCTTTCCGGAGCAACGGGGAGAAGAGGGACTCCCTCTCCTCCACGCTACCCCACCGAAGACACGGTGAGACCACCGCCAGTCTCAAGGAAAGTTGAGCCGGGGTGGAAAAAAAATCACCAGCAGGCAGCAGTTCGTCAGGGGAAGCACTCTCCCTGGCGAATGACTGGCTGCTGCCTTTGTACTTCCGACGGAGGTGATACAAAAGCAGCAGCCAGCAATCCGCAAGGAAGAGCCCCACCTCTTACGGATCGCTGCCTGCCGATCTCCGGTTAGGTAAGCCAGGAGAGAAAGGAGACAGAGAGGAGAGAACCATCGTCAGGCAGAGATAGCTCTTCTCTGCCTCCTTCTCCCCCGACCTACCTAACGAACCTTACCAGCCAAGGAAAGAACAGGCTGACTGCAGCCTCCTCCTTTCTCCCATTGCTGCATTGAAACCAAAATTCGAAGCAGCAATGGGTAAAAGAGGAACCGACAGGCAGCCCGTTCTTCATGCAAAGTACACACCAACAACAAACACCAACATTAATAAAAATTAATAAAACACAAATAAATCAATAAATAATTTAAAAGACAATAATAAACAAAAAAAGTAAACCACAAAATCCACAAACAAGGTGATAACCAGCACCTTGAATTGCACTCAGAGATATATAGGCAGCCAGTCCAGCTCCCCCAGCATTGGCGGGGCACGGGCGAAATGACCACACTCCACCACCACATGGGCTGCCGCATTCTGGACCAACTGCAGTCTCCAGTTGGTCATCAAGGGCAGCCCCATGTAGAGCACATTACAATAATCCAAACGGGAGGTGACCAGAGCATGGGTGACCATGAGCAGGGCCTCCCAGTCCAGGAGTGGGCGCAATTGGTTAATGATGCACACTTGCCCAAAGGCCCTCCTGGCCACGGCCGTAACCTTCTCTTGGAGCAGAAGCCGCGAGTCCAGAAGGACCCCCAGGTTGCACACCGGGTTGGATTGGGGCAACGGTGCCTCATCCCAAACCAGCGGTGATAACTGCTTATGAGGACCGGGTCCCCTCACCCACTCAGTCTTGCTGGGATTCAGCTGTAGTCCATTGTCCCCCATCCAGGCCCTAACCACCTCCAGGCAACTGGTCAGGACCTTGACTGCATCACTGGGATCACCACAGGCAGAGATATAAACTGAGTATCATCAGCATACTGATATCTCACCCCGTGGGATCAGATGATCTCACCCAGTGGTTTCATGTAGATGTTAAAGAGTAGGGGCGAGAGGACCGAGCCCTGAGGCACCCCACGTGAGCTGTCTTGGACTCGATTCCAAGCCCCACCATCCACCCCGACTAGGTCCGGCCACTCAGGAAGGAGGAGAACCAGGACAGCACAATGGCCCGGATCCCCAACCCCTGGAGCCGGTCCAGCAGGATACCTTGGATAACGGTATCAAAAGCTGCTGAGAGGTCAAGAAGAGCAAGAATGGAAGGGTATCTGTGTGTCTACGCAGAACAAAGTCTGTTGTGTTTAGTAAGATTTAGGGCTGAACTTCACAAAACTCCCGTGGAATTCAACTTCAACACAGTAGCAGCAGTATACAATTTCTAAGTGCACCTTTATTGATAAAGCACTTTTTAACCCTTTTCTCCCAGATTTAAAAAAAAACCTATTTCCTAGTTGGACTAAAATATTTCTTACTTTTTTGTGCTTTCTGTTGTTCAGCTTATGAGCAATCTGGAGCAAAGAGCGGCCCTCTTCTACTCTGTGAAGCAAACTATACACTAAAGAGAATGGTGTCAGAGTTCTATGTTGTAAACACACTACGGTCCCTCAGCTCCTTTCTCAGACTCAAATTGTGCTCTTCAAGAAGCATAATGTGAAATAAACTCACAGAACCAAAAATGATCCAAGTAAGAGGATATAGCAACTTATGTCTGACTAAGTGGACTTGATCCACGAAAGCTAACATTAAAATACAGGAATTAGTCTTTAAGGTGCTACAGCGGTTTTTTTGCCTTTTGTTTTGTTTACTCTGATATGTTTGCACAGACTAACACGGCTACCACTTCAAAAATTTCTTGTTGAATAAAGTTTGTCTCTTGATCTGCAGTATATTGTTTTGGTTTTTATAATTCATACAACTTACTTTTGCTCCTCATTCAAATAGAATTCCCTATTATGTCACCTGCCAAAGAGGCTTTTAACACACACACACACACACACACACACACACACACACACACACACACACACACACACACACACACACACACACACACACACACACGCTTGCAAGCTTGCACTTCTTCTGTAACTACAGTATCAGTCCATGATGGCAAACCTTGGCACGCCAGATGTTCTTGGACTTTAATTCCCTCGAAGCCCAAACCCCCTGTGAATCCACGCGAAGGGGTTTACTGCGACTCATCCGGTCAGCACCGCCCTCATCACTCCCGGAAGCGGAAGTAAAACGTGCCCGTACGGCGGAAGGATTAACCCGGAAGAGCCTTAACCGTACAGGCGCGTTTTACTTCCACTTCCGGGAGCGATGAGGGCAGCGCGGGCCGGATGAATCGCAGTAAACCCATTTGTGTGGATTCACAGGGTGCTTGGGCTTCTGGGAATTGAAGTCCAAGAACATCTGGAGTGCCAAGGTTTGCCATCATGGACTGATACTGTAGTTACAGAAGAAGTGCAAGCTTGTTGTTTTTTAACTTAGGCAAACAGTTTGAAAGCAACAAGTGAAAGCACTCAGGTTTGCTGCCTAAAGGGAAAAGAGTAACACAGTTTTCTCTTCAGAAGGAGAAATCCACGTCTCCTGTTTAGAAGAACTGCCTCCCCACCCACACCCACCCCGATTTTTATTCTCCCCACATGACGAGCAGGAGGCCCAGAACAGTTACCCCCTACCAAATCAGACTACTTGCCACCTATCTTAGCATTGTCTGCTGTGACTGCCAGGCTCTCTGGGGCATCAAGGGCCCTTTTATTTGGCCCTGTTACCTAAACTTACCATCCAAACTCCAGAAAAGCTGGAGGGAGGCAGATCTTCGGCCTGCAACTACCTCCCAGCCACCCACTTCCATCCTCTAAATCTAAATGTGGATAAAAATAAATGATTTTTTTAAAAAAATCAAAAAAATCCTGTTTTTTTAATTTAAATCGGATTTTTTGTTTTAAATCGGATTTTTTAAAATTTAAATCGACTTTTTTGATTTAAATGCTTTTTGAGGAAAAATCTCTCTAAAGATCATGTTCTAGTTAAGATATATTATAGTCCAAAGGTTATTCATCATGAAATTAGTTTTAAATTATGTGGCATAAGGCTGTATTAATCCATTCACAATGTCATGCTTTCCCAGAGGTTTCTGATTATTCTGAGCAATTTTTCTATCTAGAAGATATTATCAAATCAAATGCTTGGTTTTGCTGTTTTCAAAACTGTGCATTTGGATCTACAACGATAACATGCCTCCTTCATAGCAAAAAAAAAAAAGTTATAAAATAAACGTCAGAAATTGAGAAAAGACCTTAATCCCATTGTTCCTCTGCAAATCTTTGTACACCTCTTAAGTGCTGCTACATTTCAAGAAGTTCAATGAATAGAAGGGTGTTTGGAATGGAATAGCACAAGGAGCAAAGTTTGAGGAGGGAGGGCCAAGCAGTAAAATAAAAGTGAAACCTTTTGAGGACGGAACTCTGCATCTTGAGATCTTTATTTGTATAGCAGCCCGAAGTTTATCATATGGACCGGGCTGATGTAGTCAATGACTGTCAGTCTAAGTTTTTTAAATTATATTTACCACATCAGTTAACAAACATAGATGTTTAAGCAAATATAAGCATACATAATGCTATATAATGTTATTGTTTTGGTTAAATAAAACTATTTAAATGTTAAGGTAATATGCATGATTAACCTATTAAACTGGAGATAGTTCACCTTGCAGTAATTTCATAATTATCATAATTATCTATCTATGTATTTCTAATGGTATATAACCACCAAATCAGTAATTTTCTGATATAACTGTAAAGCTACTGTAATCTGAAAAGTTATTATTCTAAAAATGAAACCTTTATCTGGTTGTAAATATTAAGATTAAAACAACTCCAGCAAAAATGAGTGTTTATGTAGAAAATCATGATTTAAATCGAGCCTTACTGACTAGTGATTTAAATCAAAGTGATTTAAATCAAATCCACCCTGCGAGTGTGACCCAAACCAAACTCTTCAAAGCTTTTGGCTTCACCTTCCTAGTCCATACCCCAAGGCCTAGGTTCTCTCTCCTACCTTCCTTGCCTTCTCCTGGAACCTCTTTAGGGCAGAACCTAGTCTTCAGGTGGTGAGAGGTAAAGGTTGACATTGCTCAAATGTCAGTTGTATCCGACTCTAGGGTTCAGTGCTCATATCCACTTATAGCCAGAGCCAGCACTGTCTATGTCTGCAAAGTTTTCTATGGTCATGTGGCAGGCATGACAAGACGCCGAAGCGCATGGAATGCTGTTAACCTTTCCCGCCAATGCTGTACCTACTTATTTACTTGCAATTTCTTGCTTCCAAACTGCTAGGGTTGCAGCTGGGACAGGCGACGGGAGCTCGTTCTGTTGTGCAGCACTCAGGTCTCAAACTGCTGACATTCTGTTTGTCAAGCTCAGTGTCTTAGGTAAAAGTAAAGGTATCCCTCCCTCGAAAGCCAGTTGTATCTGACTCTAGGGTTCAGTGCTCATCTCTGTTTCAAAGCCAAAGAGCCAGCGCTGTCTGCTTCTGCAGACGTTTCCGTGGTCATGTGGCAGGCACGACTAGACACCGGAGCGCACGGAGCGCTGTTCCCTTTCCCACCGAAGTGGTCCTTATTTATTTACTTGCAATTTCTTGCTTTCGAACTGCTAGGTTGGCACTACAAAGCAACTTATAGCACGTAAGAGCCCTCTCTGGGCGGTTCACAATACAATTACCATTTTGCTCCCAACATGCTGGGTACTCATTTGACCGACCTCGGAAGGGTGGGAAACTGAGTCAACCTTGATCCCCGTCGGGATCGAACTTACAATGTTGTGGCTGCAACGCAGCAGTTTAACCCCTGCACCACCAGGGCTCTTTCCGAGCGTTTACGGGCCAGGCCCTCATCCCGCCCGCCCTCTCCATCTCCCCTCAGGGACACCTTCGCGCGCTCACCCCTCCCGCCGCCCCCGGATCCCCTCGTCCCGCCGCCCGCGAGAGGGCCCTGACGAGGTTGCTGAGGTAACTCAGGGCCTGGTACGGGCCCCATAGCCGGAAGAAGCCTTGGGAGAGGAAAGCCGAGGAAGAAGAGGAAGGAGAGGAAGAGGAGGAAGAGGAAGAAGAAAAGCAGCGGCGGCGCCTTCCACTCGCCTCTATTTCCTTCTCCTCTGGGGCTGGCTCGCGCGGCGGCGGCCCTCAGGGCCTCCATCAGGCACCACTTCCGGTCCAGACCGGAAGTCACCTCAGCCGGCCCGCGACGGGCGCGCGGGGCGCGACGGGAGGCAGGCAGGTTGCCATGGGGACGGAGCGGGCCCGGCCTAGTCCAAGAGCTGGCAGGCATGGCGCCTCCGGGGAAGTCGCTTGTTCCCGGCAAGGCCCGGCGGCTGTTCTTCCTCCTCCTCCTCCTCCTCCTGGGCAGCGGCAGCGCGAGCAGCGGCGGCTGGGACCCCGCCGGATACCTGCTCTATTGCCCGTGCATGGGTAAGGCAAGGAAGGCGGTGGCGAGAGTCCCTCCCGGCCGGGGCGTGGGTCTTCTGATGGAGCTCCCTCCCTCAGGCGCTGGTGTCCCTCTCCGGTCGCCGTCTCGCAGGCCGCCCTTCCCGGCTCCACCGGCTGACTGTATAACGATAATGTCTGAAGCGGTTACCCGTGTTCATCTGTGGATAGGAAACAAAACAAGTCAGAAAACGTTGTGGCTCCTTAAAGACTAAGTCCTGCATTTTAATGTTAGCGAAAGTTGCTAACATTACAGCTACCATTAAAGGTAGAGGTGCTCGAAAGCCAGTCGTATCCGACTCTAGGGTTCAGTACTCATCTCTGTTTCAAAGCCAAAGAGCCAGCGCTGTAGACGTCTCCGTGGACACGTGGCAGGCATAACTACAGGTGAAATTAGAATAACGTGCAAATGTCCATTCATTTCACTTAAAGGGTGAAAGGAATATATGAGATAGACTCACTACATGCAAAGTGAAAGATGTCATGCCTTAATTCGTTATGATTGTGATGATCATGGCGAACAGCGTGCATGAGATTATGTGGTGATTATGGGGCTGCAGTGGCTCAAGTGGTTAAGACGCTGAAGTTGAAGACCATAAGTCAGAGTTCGATTCCTGAGTACTGCAGCATGGAATGAGCTCCCATCTCCGTCCCAGCTCCTGCCAACCTAGCAGTTCAAAAGCAAGACATTGCAAGTAGATAAATAGGGACCACTTCGGTGGGAAAGTAAACAGCATTCTGTGCACTCCGGTGTCTAGTCATGCCTGCCACATGACCACGGAAACGTCTGCAGAAGCAGACAGCGCTGGCTCTTCAGCTTTGAAACAGATGAGCACTGAACCCTAGAGTCGGATTCGACTGGTTTTCGAGCAAGGGAAACCTTTACTATGGGGTACATGAGATTGAGGGGTTGGGGTTTTCATAAACTGTAAGCCATAAGCATCAGTATTATAACAAAGTAAGGCTTGGACTATCTCGCTTTGCATGCAATGAGTCCATCTCATATATTTGTTTCACCTTTTAAGTTGCATTACTGGACTGAATGAACATTTGCACGATATTCTAATTTTCCGAGTTTCACCTGTAGACACCAGGATGCACGGAACGCTGTTTTATCTTCCCACTGATGTGGCGCCTATTTATCTACTTTAAATTTCTTGCTTTCGAACTGCTGGGTTGGCAGGAGCTGGGACAGACGACAGGAGCTCACTCCGTCATGCAGCGCTTGGATCTCGAACTGCTGACCTGCCGACCTTCCAGTCATCAAATTCAGCGTCTTAACCACTTCAGCCACCGCAGTCCCACAAAGTGAGCATTACATTACATTAAAGTTAACATTACTGCTGCTGAGTTAGTCTTTAAGGGAAACATCGGCCAAACGGTGTGTAAATCCAGAAGGCAGAAAAAACCGTTTGAGGCAAAGTATGAAGTATTAATTTATTCCTAATAAAAAATTGTAAATAATACTAGTTTCATCACTGTGAATAAATCCTTATCAAAACACGAAATGAAATATCCACCAATTCATACCAATGCTTTCATGGTGGATATTTCATTTCATGTTTTGATAAGGATTTACAGTGATAAAACTAATATTATTTACAATTTTTTTTAATACTTCATACTTTGCCTCAAATGTTTTTTCTGCCTTCTGGAGTTAGTTTTTAAGGCACCACAATGTTTTTTGTCTTCTTTTTGTTTACTCTCTATAATGATAAGTTATTCTTGTGTGTCACGGTTTCCACAGGCTTTCCTCAGGGGACGTTTTGCAGTTTGCAGACCATATAAAGGGCTTTTTAACAAGTTTAACTGCTGCACGAGTTTGGGCCCTGTGAGGAGAAAGGCAAGGTGTAAATATTTAAAATTAAAATATAAGTTTAGCTCTGTGTCTTGCCTCCACTGACTCCATTTCCAGTTCTAAAACAGCAACAACAATAGATGATGATGGAGTGTTGTGACCTCAGTTCTGACTTGTGGTCACCTTTTCCAGGGTTCCTGAGGTAGAGAATATACCAAAGTGGTTTACCCTTACATTGAATATCAAAGCAAGCAGCAGTGAGAAATTATTTTTAAAAGTCTCTCCTTGGTTATCTGAAGGCAGTTTTCATTCGCCACCAGTTGCTTGGAAAATCATGTTTTGCTGTTTAACCTCTGTGATCCCTCTCTGCTTCAGGGGCTAGTTTTCAAATGACTAGAAGATCCGATGTAAGTGTGACTGTTGAAAGCTTGTGAGGACTGGAATGATTCCAGGGGCTTAGTATTGGCAGGGGAGGGACTGTTTTGTAAGCTTCAGTCTTTGCTTTCAGCTACTTGTAAAAGGTAAAGGCCACCCTAGCTCAAAAGTCAGTACTGTATTACAGTATCTGACTCTAGGGTTCAGTGCTCATCTCTGTTTCATAGCCGAAGAGCCAGTGCTGTCTGCTTCTGCAGATGTTTCTGTGGTCATGTGGCAGGCATGACTAGACACCGGAGTGCACGGAAGCTGTTTACCTTCCCACTGAAGTGGTCTCTATTTATCTGCTTGCAATTTCTTGCTTTCGAACTGCTAGGTTGGCAGGAGCTGGGACAAAGACGGTAGCTCATTCCGTCTTGCACTACTCGGGTATCGAACTGCTAACCTGCCTCCATCCAGTCAGCGTCTTAGCCACTTGAGCCACTGCAATCATTCTCAGCTACTTGACTGCATAGCAAAAGTAGATCTGCACCAGTTTGAGTTTGATAACCTGTATAATTCTGCTTAGGTTTGGTGTTCTGCTACAATCTAGTAACTGGGAAATATGTTTAATTCAAGGGAGATTTGGGAACCAAGCAGATCATTTTCTAGGGACTTTGGCATTTGCTAAGATGGTGAACCGGACCTTAGCTCTGCCTCCTTGGATAGAGTACCGCCATCACCGGCCACCATACACAAATGTGAGTAGCTCTTGGCTGTTTGTGCTTTTGCTATGCCCAATGTTCTTTCAGTGCTGTGTGTATGCACAATGCTCTAAATATTTGAGTTATGAAAGTGCACTATTGTTATTTCAGTCTGATGTGAGTTTGATGTTGTCAAACAAGCATGTACATGGATGGGATGGGTGGGTGGGATATAGGGGTTTTTAAAGGGGGTGGGTTGGGGTTTTTTTATAATGTTTTTATGTATTTTGTGCATTGTTGTGATGCCGCCCTGAGTCGGGTTTACCTGAGCGGGCGGCATATACAAATTTGACTAATAAATAAATAAATAAATAAATGTACTGTATTTCACTTATTTTTGTGGGGTATGGCTTGAAGTATGTTTTCCTATTGTAGCTGCATGTTCCATACAAGGAATACTTCAAGGTGGCACCTCTGCTTCAATACCACCGGGTCATTCCCTTAGAGGAGTTCATAGAGAAACTGTCCCCTGTTCACTGGCCTCCTGGCAAGAGAGTGGCATATTGCTTTGAAGCAGCAGCTCAAAGAACGGCTGACAAAAAAACTTGCCCTATGAAGGTAGGAGTCCTTATCTCTGATATGGCTGAATGGGTTCTTAAATCTTTCGATTTTTTGGAATAGTAGCTGTGTTAGTCTGTGGTTCAGGCATATCAGAAAACAAAAACAACAACAACACTGCAGCACTTTAAAGACTAACTGCTATATTTTTACTGTGATTTTTTGTGGATCAAGACCACTTCTTCAGACAAAGGAGTAAAATTTCCAGGTATGGTTTATATACACCAGGTGCAGAGGTCAAGATGCTACATGGTAAATGGGTTACAAAGTAATGAGGTAAAGAGTAATCAAGCTGAATGACAGAAAAGCATGCATATCAAAACAGCTTCCTACAGCTAGGAGTAACAAATGATCCATGGTTTGTTATTCAGATTAGTTTTTAATTTAGGGAGCTGTATTGATATGCATGCTTATTGATATAGCATCTTGACCTCTACATCTGGTGTATATAAACCATACCTGGAAATTTTACTCCTTTGTCTGAAGAAGTGGATTTGATCCACGAAAGCTCACAGTAAAAATATAGCAATTAGTCTTGAAAATGCTGCAGGGTTTTTATTTTTTATTTTTGTTTTCTGATATGCCTAAATCTTTCAAGTGACTTTTGTCTGTTGTTCCTTTGGTCATTGTGTTTTATATAACATGTGCTGTAAACTGGTTCAGATACTTTTTTAAAAAAAATCCATTAGTATTTCTGTCACCAGCTTACAATGTTTTTTTGTGAACTTAAGTACAGTGTGGGGTTTGTTTATTTGATTTGGTGGGAGGAGGGTAAGACAAGTCAAGAAGGAACTTCTGGCTTCCCTACCTCCTGAGGAGTTAGCTGCCTATTCATTTGTCACACTTCATCTATTGTCTCTAAATGAGCATCTGGCTTTGTTTTTGCAGGATGGAAATCCCTTTGGACCCTTTTGGGATCAATTTGATGTGGATTTCGATAGGTCAGAGCTGTTTGGAAGCCTTTCCTTCAGTGCCTCTTACAAAGACCACTGGATCCGAAGGTAGCAAATGCCACTTGCAGGATACAGCATGGGTAGACACTAAAGGAGATCCTCCATGGCTATTTTAGTTTATAAAAAAGATCTTGAAAGAAAGGAAGGGCAAGTATATGGCATATTGGGCAATGAGGTTCCTCACTGCTTCCACAGCTATAAACTTTTACAGGACCAAGGTGCTAACCCAGGCTTGGGACCTGCAATGGTGGAGTTGCGTGTAGTGTTACTGTAGCATAGATTTTGTCTGTGTTGTACCTGCTGTTTACTCTCTATATTGCCTTTGCTTGCTAGGTACAGGAGGGTTGTATGCAGATTTCTGTTTTCTGTTTGGCTCAACCTTTTCGGATATACTCCTCTATTTTGCCAGAATATGTGAAAGCATGTTTTTTTTTTCTCTCTCTCTCTGCTGTGTTACTTAATAGGTTTCCACCCTCCGATCATCCCGTTGTTGCCCTTCCTGGTGCACCAGCCCAGTTTCCAGTGTTGGAGGAGTATCGGCCTCTGCATCAGTACATGGTTTGGTCTGATGACATGGTGCACAAGGGCGAGTCCTACATTAAGTCATTGCTAGTCAGACCCTATGTGGGAATCCATTTGCGTGTGGGTTCAGACTGGGTATGATGCTTCCATAATTTTTTTATGTTGATGTCCATGGGTACTGTGCATATGCACAGTACTGCAGTAGAGTTTGGCACTTCTGCTTTCATTCACATAGAACAGATAGAAGTGTGACCGTTAAGAGAATAATAAGAATCTTCTCTCACACCTACGGTCTGCCTAGTTAGTGTCTTCCACAGTGGCCAGCCAGATATCAGTTGGAAAACATTAAGCAAGCCTTGAGGTCAGTTACCTTTTCCTGATGCTGTTCCACAGGAATAGGTACCAGTAATTCACAAACATGCTGCCTCTGATCCAAGACCAAATATTTATTAGTTTGTTAATTTGTGTATCCATTTAAACTCCTCTTTTAGCCCATGAGGCTTTCAAACCTATTCTCCATCTTAACCTATAAAACCAAGTGTTCACCGTTGGAATTGGCTATGGGCTGCTGTGCGTCGCCCTACTTACCCGTTCCCTCCCTTCGAGAGCACGGGCGAGGTGGCTACGCAGGTCAACGAATGGTTTAAAAAATCGCGATTGGGGCATCAGCCCCACCATTGGCAAGAAAGGGAAACAACTTCATTTCCCAAAAAGCATTGCGTTTCGCCGTGTTTCTCCCAGTGTCAGCCAATCAAGATGATAAAAACAACGGACTCAGTCTTTGTTTTACGAGCCGCAACCAATCAAAAGTAGCGTTTCAAAACCTTGCCGAGCGACGGACGTCAGAAACTACAAGTCCCAGCGTCCTCCGTGCTGTGACCCCTCAGCCAATCAGGCTAAGGGACATGAGCATGGAGGAGGCTGGGAAAGCCAATGCGCCAACAACTTCCCTCCAGGAGGCACTTCGTCTCCCAGAGGGAAGCCATCCCCAGCTCATCGCGGTGGGCGGCTGGCCATGTCGGATCCTGGACTGCCTGCTTTTGGCGGCCCCCACCCAACCGGCGAAGACCTCGGCACCAGCGGAGAGGGAGAAAAGGCTGCGCCACAGAGGCATGGAAGGTGAGGCCCGGCACAGAAGGCTGCACTGGGGAGACGTAGAGTACGAAAGGCCCAACTGGCAACGGGTAAGTGGGGCGGGGGAGAGGAATTGAGGAGGGGAACGGGCCTGGGGAGCACGCCACCCACACAGGTCATAGAGAAGAAAGGGGGAGAACGAACCCACCTCCTTCCCCCCAGTCTCAGTCCCCTGCCCCACTTACCTGTGGGCAGCTGGGCAATTCGTACTCTGCGCCTCCCCAGAGCGGCCTTCTGTGCTGGACCACTCACCTTCCATGCCTCCCTCAATGCCGGCGCCAAGGCCTTCATCGGTGGGGTGTGGGCCACCAAAATCAAGCAGCCCAGCCGGCAAACGATGCTCCCGCCCGCCCAGCAAAGGCCTCCTGGGTGTCCTCACCAAGGCTTGGGGGGAGGAGGAAGAGCTCCTCCTCCCCCTGCAAAGCTTCAGCATGTGTGTGTGTGTGTGTGTGTGTGTGTGTGTGTCCTCACCGAGGCTTCAGGGGGGAGGAGGAAGAGGCCTTCCTCTTCCTGCAAAGCTTTGGCATGTGTGTGTGTGTCCTCACTGAGGCGTCAGGGGGGGAGGAGGAAGAGTCCCTCCTCCCCCTGCAAGGCTTCGGCGTGTGTGTGTGTGTGCGTGTGCGTGTGCGTGCGCGTGCGTGCTCACCAAGGCTTCGGGGGGGGGGGGGGAAGAGCCCGTCCTCTCCCCATGGAGCTATGGCATGTGTGTGTGTATTGTGTGTGGGTGTGTTTGTGTTGTGTGTGGGGGGGTGTTGTGGGGGTGGATGTGTTGTTTGTGTGGATGTGTTGTGTGTAGTTGTGTTGTTTGTGTGGTTGTGTTGTGTGTGTGTATTGAGTGTGTGTGTGTGTGTGGTTATGTTGTGTGTGCTGTGTGTATTGTGTGTGTGTTGTGTGTGTATTGAGTGAGTGTGTGGTTGTGTTGTGTGTGTGTTGTGTGTGTGTGTGGTTGTGTGTGTGATTGTATTTGTGTATTGAATGAGTGTGTGGTGATATTGTGTGTGCTGTATGTGTGTATTGAATGAGTGTGGTTGTGTTGTGTGTGCTGTGTGTGTATTTTGTGTGTGTGTGTATGTGTTGTGTGTGTGTGTATTGTGTGCGCGTGTGTGGTTGTGTTGCATGTATGCTTATATTGTGTGTATGTCTACCCCTCAAAACCACCCCAACCACAAGCACACATGTTATACCTGCCCGGCAGGGCAAAAAATGCTGATCTTAACCTATAAAACCAACCTATAAAACTTTACAAAGTTAAAAAAATAAAAAATTTACAAAAAACAACAAAGAATTCATTGTTTTATATAAAGCACAGGGGGAAAAAAGCCCGGCAACGCCGGGCAAACTATGCTAGTAAATTATAAAAACACAATAGGAACAGAACACCATGTCATATTAATTGTAAAAGCCAGAGATGGCAATTGCAATTGCACTTACCTGTACGTTTTACCACCCTATAGTGCTTAGTCCACTCTCTGGATGGTGCACGAGGTAATTAGCATTTTGCCCCCAACATGCTGGGTACTCATTTTACTGACCTCAGAAAAATGGAAGACTGAGTCAGCCTTGATCCTTATCAGGATCGAACTCACAGCGTCATCAGTTTTGGCTACAGTACAGCAGTTTAGCCACTGCAGAGATCTGACAGAATTAATGCAGTTTAATTATCTGCCAGATACTGAGCAAAGATGAGGCCTTCATGGCTTCTCTAATTGGGAAGGAGTTCAGTGCTCAAGTGGTTAAGACGCTGAACTCGGGGAACTCGGGACCAATGTTTAATATCTGTCCCCCATTCCAGCCCCCCCGGCTAAGTCCCTGGTTCTTGGACAGCTGACCCGGCGTGACCCCTCTCTTAGGCTGCTACTGGTGAACACCAGATTGGTCTTCAATAAGGCGCCCCTACTTTTAGATACAATCTTGGGGGAATGGTCCGAGATGGCATGCATCACTGAAACCTGGCTGATGCCTGAGGACGGTGTTCCCTTGTCAGAAACGTGTCCAGCCGTTTTTGGTGTTTGGTAAGGGGAGGGGCGGTGGCATTGCCATTGTAGCCAGAGAGTCGTTGGGAGTCACGAGAGCCACGGCTCCACAGGTGCCGGGTTGTGAGACTCTGCTTCTTCGGTTGGGCCTTAAGGGTCAGTTGGGAATCTTGGTCCTGTACCTGCCCCCTTGCAGTGTAGCAGATTCCCTGCACGAGCTCATCAAAGCCATCACATTGTTGGCATTTGAGCTCCCTTGACTTATGGTACTGGGGGACTTCAATCTGCCTTCATTGGGGGCTGGATCCGAGGTAGCTCTGGAGTTCATGACTACCATGGCAGCTGTGGGCCTGACTCGGGTAGTTCGGGGCCTGATTAAGAGCAGTGGCCACACACCGGACTTAAGTTTTCCTGTCGGAGTGGTGGCTGAGTGATCTGAAATTACAGCAATCACGTATAACACCAGTGCCATGGTCAGATCACTACCTGGTGACTCTGGACTTTCTGGGGGCAACGCCCCACCACAGGGAGGCTGGGCCAATTAAATGGGCCCGCCCTCGGCGACTGATGGATCCTGAGGGATTCCAGAGGGACCTAGGATTTTTTCATTTGGATTGGCTGCACAATTCGGCTGAGGCCTTGCTAGCCCGTTGGAACGAGGTAGTGACGGTGGCAATGGCCGTGATCGCGCCACCGCGCATGTGGGCCCTGCTCATCTCCGTGGTTTATAGAGGACTTGAGGGAGCTCAAACGTGCAAAGAGACACCTAGAGCACCATTGGAGGAACACCCAAAGTGATTCTGACCAAACACTTGCTAGAGCCGCTGTTAGGTCCTACCTTGTGGTGACGGAAGCAGCGAAGCATCAGCATTTCACTGCCTTTATTGCCTCTGCTGAATCATTCAGTGACCCTCTTCCAGGTGACTAGGTCCCTCCTTGGTAGAGTGGGGCCTGAGCCTGAGTGGCAGGTGTCAGTCATTTTTGTTGGCTAAAGTAGCTACTTTGCCTTCCAGAAATGACTCTGGGATGAAAAGCACCCTAGAGGTCCATAATAATACATAGCTATTATGAGTAGCCGTTGATAGCCAGATAAATAGTTAAACTGGGCAGTTCTGGGCCAAAGACGTACTTGAAGCTATCTGCCTTCCTTGGTCAACTGTTCTCCTCTGCAGAAGTTAAGACTGATATTGTTTGCATACCTGTCAAGTTTCGGGAAATTCCTGTCAAATAAGGGAAATTTCCCATTAAAACAGGAAACTAGACAGCTATGCTTATCCTTTGCTGGCCTCCAGTCTAACTCCAGTCTAATTGCAATCTAACTAATACGGGATGACTGCGGGAAAGAGTGTAAAATACGGGGGTTTGACAGAAATTTCCCAAAACTTGTCAGGTATGTATCTAGGCTTTAAAAGAATAATAATTATTTTGATAGGCATGTAGGTGAAATTTTCATTGGAAGTGGAGCCTCTCCCATTGCTTCCAAAATTCTGGCAAGTTGTCCCTGTTCCCCAGTTACTTGTAGGTATGGAGGAAAAGCTCATTTTAGCACTAGTTGGAGTCGTCCGTCCATCCGTCCCCCCCCCCCCCCCGGATTTAATTGCAGCATGAGGAGTGTGACTTTATCCTGATTTTTTCCCTGTGCGTGATGTACCTTTCTTATTTCCTTTGATAGAAAAATGCATGCAATATGTTGAAAGATGGCACAGCTGGGTCACACTTAATGGCTTCACCACAATGTGTGGGTTATGATCGGAAAACTGCCACACCCCTCACTGTGGACATGTGTTTGCCAGACCTGAAGGAGATAAAGCGAGCCCTCAAACTCTGGGTGAAGAAAACAGATGCAAAAGCTGTATACATTGCCAGTGATTCTGAACCCTACACTAAAGAAATACAGCAGCTTTTCAAACAAAAGGTAATGTCCTCCCAAGGCCAGAGCAGCCATGTGGAAACGAGAGGGAGATTTATTTAGCAATTGGTATGTCAACCTTCAATTCTGGTATAACATAGAACCTGGCTTATGGTATAAAAATAAAATCTGCTAAAAATAAAGTTAAGAGCCATAGGAAAAACAACTTCACAATTACAATTACACTTATATACCACCCACCACTCCCTAATAGCACAATAGCACTTAGTGCACTCTCTGGGCAGTTCACAAGTTAATCAGCATTTTGCCCCCAACATCTAACAATGCAACTGGACTCAAAAGACTGTATCAGGAAAGCATATATAAATGCTTGTATACAAATGCCAGAAGCCTCCGTAACAAAATAGGGGAGCTGGAATACTTAGCAATGGATAAAAATATTGATATTATTGGTATCACTGAAACCTGGTGGACGGATGATAACCAATGGGATACAGTTATCCCAGGCTACAAACTGTACAGGAAGGATAGGAAGGGGCAAACAGGAGGTGGTGTAGCCTTGTATGTCAAAGAAGTGATAAAATCGTATGAATTGGAATATCTAGGTGATTTAGAGTCACCATTAGAAGCTCTGTGGGTAAGAGTACCAGGCCATAAGGATGGTCTAACAGTAGGCATATACTATCAGCCTCCAACCCAAACTCTTGAGGGAGACTGGCAGTTGGAGAATGTTGTAAAGGAGGCATCCAGGAAGGGAAGCCTGGTTATAATGGGGGACTTCAATTACCCTCACATAGACTGGGTGAACTGTTGTTCAGCACATGATAAAGAGATAAAGTTCCTAGATATGCTCAATGATTGTTCCCTGGGACAGATGGTTGAAGACCCAACTAGAGGTACAAAAATCCTTGACTTGATCCTGAGTAATACTCAGGATCTGGTGCAAGATGTTAATGTGACTGATCCAATAGGGAACAGTGACCACAACTCAATTATGTTTAACTTGATCATAGACCGCAAGTCACTGATAAAATCTAACACAGAGACCTTAAATTTTCAAAAAGGAAATTTCCCAAAGATGAGGAAACTAGTAAAAAAGAAACTGAAAGGGAAAATTGAGAGAGTCCAAACACTCCAAGAGGCATGGAGGTTGTTTACAAAAACAATAACAGAGGCCCAATTGGAATGCATACCCAAAAGGAAAAAGGGCACTGCCAGGTCCAAGAGGACTCCGATGTGGCTTACAGGAGCTGTTCGGGAAGTGATCAAGAGCAAGAAAAGCTCATTTAGAAGATGGAAGGCTTGTCCAAATGAGGACAGCAGGCAGAAACATAAATTCTGGCAGAACAAATGCAAGGCAACAATCAGGAAAGCAAAGCAAGACTTTGAGGAGCGTATAGCTAAAAATACTCAGAGGAATAACAAAGACTTCTTTAAGTACATTAGAAGTAAGAACCCAACTAGGAAGGCCATTGGACCATTAGATGACAATGGAAGGCAAGGGGTTATTAAAGAGGAAACAGAGATTGCAGAGAGACTCAATGAATTCTTTGCTTCAGTATTCACTGAAGAAGACAGAGACCACATGCCCAAAACAGAGCCTATCTTCGTAGGGAGGGAAACCGAAGAATTAAGCAAGATAGAAATAACCAGGGAGGAGGTCCTTGCATGTCTTGTTAAGCTAAACACTAACAAATCCCCAGGACCAGATGGCATCCATCCACGAGTTCTCAGGGAACTTAAAGATGAAATTGCTGATATCCTAGCCAAAATATATAATATTTCCCTCAAATCAGGCTTTGTGCCTGATGACTGGAAGGTAGCAAATGTAACACCAATTTTCAAAAAAGGATCCAGGGGTGATCCAGGAAATTACCGACCTGTCAGTTTGACATGTGTCCCAGGTAAAGTGATGGAAACCATCCTAAAAGATAGAATTAATAGGCACATAGAAGAGAAGGCGCTGCTAAAGGAGAGCCAACATGGCTTTTGCAAGGGCAAATCATGCCTCACTAATCTGTTGGAATTTTTTGAGAGTGTCAACAAGCATGTGGATAAGGGGGATCCAGTTGACATTGTTTATCTGGACTTTCAGAAGGCTTTTGACAAGGTCCCACACCAAAGGCTCTTGAATAAACTTACCAGTCATGGAATAAAGGGACAGGTCTTGTCCTGGATCAGCAACTGGCTAAGGGACAGGAAACAGAGGGTAGCACTAAATGGACACTTCTCCAAGTGGAGGGAAGTAAAGAGTGGGGTCCCCCAAGGTTCAGTACTGGGACCCCTGCTTTTCAACCTCTTCATAAATGATCTAGAGGTAGGAGTAAAAAGCAAGGTAGCCAAATTTGCTGACGACACTAAATTATACAGGGTAGTAAAAACTGTGAGAGATTGTGAGGAGCTCCAGAGGGATCTCTCGACACTGGGGGAGTGGGCAAAACAGTGGCAAATGAGTTTCAACATTAGTAAGTGCAGAGTGATGCATGTTGGGGCAAAGAACCCCAATTACATTTATAAACTGATGGGGTCTGAACTCTCTGCGACAAACCAGGAAAGGGACCTTGGTGTCCTGGTGGACAACTCAATGAAGGTGTCAACCCAGTGTGCCTCAGCAGTGAAAAAAGCAAACTCAATGCTAGGGATCATTAGGAAGGGTATAGAAAATAAGTCAGCAAGTGTCATTTTGCCTCTTTATAAATCTATGGTGAGGCCCCATCTGGAATACTGTGTACAGTTCTGGTCGCCATACCTCCAGAAGGATATTATGGAGTTGGAGAAAGTACAGAGGAGGGCAACCAGAATGATTAGGGGACTGGAACACCTTCCTTACCATCTGAGGCTGCAACGGTTGGGCCTTTTCACTCTTGAACGACGGCGTCTAAGAGGTGACCTGATTGAAGTTTATAAAATCATGCACGGTGTGGACAAAATAGATAAGGAAAAACTGTTTTCCCTATCGCACAACACTAGAACTAGGGGACAATCCATGAAACTTTTGGGTACTAGTTCTCAAACAAATAAGAGAAAGTACTTTTTCACCCAGAGGATTACTGGTCTATGGAACTCCCTGCCAGAAGAAGTGGTGACAGCTGTCAGTCTTGACAGCTTTAAGAAAGGATTAGACAAGTTCATGGAGGACAAGTGTATCAATGGCTATAATTATGGCTACCTAAGGACAACCTCCGAGTTGGAGAGATAGGCAGGATATCTCTCAATGCCATTTCCAGGGAATCCTAAGCAGGTGAAGGCATCTCCTTGGGAATACCCTGAAGGAAATGGTGAGCCACTGTGTGAGACAGAATGCTGGACTGGATGGGCTGTGGCCTGTTCCAGCAAGGCTGTTCTTATGCAGAGTACTAATTTGACCAGCCTTGAAAAGATGGACAGCTGAGTCAATCTTGATCCCAGGTCAGGATCGAACTCATTTTGGTTACACTACAGCAGTTTAATCACTGCGGCACATAGAATAGGATTAACAATGCTTCCCCCTGTCCTCCACCCTGCTGCTGAGTTCTTTTGAGTACATGGTACAGCAGGATTAAATGTTGCTGAACCTTGATTCAAAAGTACAGTAGAACCTCGGATAAAGTCCAAACTCCATTCTACAATTTTGGACTTTATCCGAATCAAATGGGCAATGCATCGGATAATGTCCATTTTTAATGGTTTTGGACTTTATGCGAGTTCAGGTGTGCATGAAAACTGCGACTTTATCCAAATCGGACTTCATCCGAGGTACCACTGTATTTTGGCCAAGATGGGAAGAAACATAAGACTATATTGTTGATCGTAAAGTCAAATAAAATGGAAGACAGAGAATTCTTGCAGAGATGAGTTCTGGGTACTTTTTGGAATATGTTCACATAGGGATAGGGCAGTGCTTGCAAACCTTGGCACTCCAGGTGTTCTTGGACTTCAATTGGACTGAGAATCCACACAAATAGGTTTGCTGTGCCTAAACAGAGACTTGGGCTTCTGAGAATTGAAGTCCAAGAACAGCTGGAGTGGCAAGGTTCGCCATCACAGGGATAAGTGATAAAGTGGAGAGGAGATGCCTATCCACCTAACCTGCTACCTATTGCGTAGGTAAGTTTCCTTCTGTCTCATGATAGTTTATATAAGTTTTAACACTGCCTTTTTTCTTGTTTTAGATCAAAGTGGTGTATTTGCAACCTGAAGTGGCCCAGATAGATTTGTACATTCTGGGTCAGTCTGACCATTTCATTGGAAACTGTGTTTCTTCTTTCACTGCTTTTGTGAAACGAGAGCGTGATGTGCATGGAAGACCATCCTCCTTTTTTGGCATGGACCACCCACCCAAGCTACGAGATGAATTGTAGCCAACAATAGAGATATGTTTTTGGTCAACAGTTGATACCCGACTTGCAAGGGCCCCAATGCAAAGCTGGGATTGTATGTATTTGGGTGGGTATAATTTTCAGATTCACCCTGGTTTATACTTGGCCTAAAATGGAGAAAAGGGTGACTTCCAGGCAAGTTCTTTCCTCCTAGTGCTACAGGTGAACTGGCCAGTTTACTAAGTCTGCTGCCTGAGTTGCCCTGTTCCCCTTTCTCTGCTGTCTTACTACCTCCTTTGGAACGAATCATTCACACGGTGCTGGCTTAATACATATTGTTCTCACAGCATTTCGATCAGTGACAAGGATTCTGAAGCTTAGAACCAGAAGGTGCAATTTAAAATGTGAAAGTGATTGAGACGTGCCTTGTGTGGTTCACCTTAATAATCTGCAGATTGCATTTCATTCCCATTTCCCATGCTACAAACAGGAGACAAACGGAATGAATTCACTGTCATCTGTGAGGCCATTTAGAATCATCAAAGACATGTAGTTTTTTGCAACTTTGGTGCTTGGGACCAGCAATAATGTCTGCAATCATGATTAAACCTGGAATCATGGCAATCTTTTTTTTTTCAAATCGTACTTCAAGAGAGACTTTTTTATTGTATTGTATTTTTGTAGAAACTGACAGAATAGGAGGAATGGCACTTTACTGTCCCTATCTTTTTTGTTGCCTCACGTCCTTCAGATAACCTTTTAGTGCTTCAGAAGCTCTGAGCTCTTAAAAAGCTCTGAAGCAAAGAAATGCTAAGTCTGCTTTGAATATACTTTCTGATTATTTTTATTGAACAAAAGACAATTACCCATCTCTTGAATTTCACCACCAGTTTCATCTTCCTGCGTAAAGCTCCTCTAGAATTTTCTGTGATTAAACAGCAGCAAGCATATCTGCAGACTATCAGTTATCTATTTCTGACTATATTTCTCTGTCATACAACTAGTGGCAAATAAGGGATTCAATTTTTGGATTGTGAACATTGACATATTGAGCTGGTTTAGCAATTGCGTTCGACTGTAAAAAGGATTGGACAAATACACAATACAACCTGTAAGCAGGTGGCTACGATTCAAGATGGAGATATATATCTTAACTTTCTTAACAGTTCCTTTGATGAATCAGATAAACTTAGCAATCCATTCCCTAGCATAGTTGATTTTTTTTAAAAAAAAAAATCGTAGCCGTGTTAGTCTGTCCGTGATGTCAAACCTTGGCACGCCAGATGTTCTTGGACTTCCACTCCCAGAAGCCCCCGTGAATCCACACAAATTGGTTTACTGCGATTCATCCGGCCCACGCCGCCCTCGTCGCTCCTGGAAGTGGAAGTAAAACGCGCTCGTACGGTTAAGACTCTTCCAGGTTAAACCTTTCTCCGTACGGCTTCTGGGAGTGGAAGTCCAAGAACATCTGGAGTGCTTCTGTGAATTAAAGCTTCTGGGGCTTGAAGTCCAAGATCATCTGGAGTGCCAAGGTTCGCCATCACATATCTACATTTTAAGCATATCAGAGAATAAACAAAACAAAAAACGTAGCACCTTGAAGACTAACTGTTAAATTTTAATGTTGGCTTTCGTGGATCAAGTCCACTTCGTCAGACATGGGAGTGGGACTTCATTGCATCAATCTATAGACACAATTTATATACATCAGGTACCTCTGTACCTGATGTATATAAATTGATACCATGAAGTCCCACTCCCATGTCTGATGAAGTGGACTTGATCCACGAAAGCTAACATTAAAATTTAACAGTCTTCAAGGTTCTACAATGTGTCTTGTTTTGTTCATTCTCTATCAGACATTGTTAGGAAATAGCCAGGCAGAATTCGTAAAAACAACAGTCCCTCTCGACTTGTTTTTTTGGTGTTTTTTTTACTAACTAGTGTATAAAATGTCACTGCCAGGGAACTTAGATGTTCTGAGTAGTACTTTACACTCTAATAGTCATTGACTTTTTAATTTTTTAAAATTTATAATGTAAAAATCAAACAACACATCACAATTAAAATATTAAACAATTGTTCTTCCTCCACTGGGACCACATGGAGATAATAGCCCCTTACCCCACTTCTTTATTCCCCTTCCAAAAATCTCATGGACTTTTGCAAAGTTATACATCCCTTCCCCTCTGTTAATACAAAAGCAATAAATCATCTCCTTATAGCTATAAAAATCTTCTTGTTTAACAACCCCTTCTTTATTTTATTATTACATGTTAGCATAGCATTAATAGCAATATTCCAGACCTCTATATCATTCATTTAATTTTAAAAAATCATACTTTTTCCAGCTCCAAGGTATTATTAATTTGCCACTGATAATAAGTTGGAAATGAATTATTTTTAGTTGTCCAACTGCATTGCTCTCTGCCAAAGCATTATTTTAGGGTAAGCCTTTAAATTTCAGCTAGCTATTTCACATATTTTTTAAAAAATTGATTGCCAAAATTTCAGTATGTTTTAACATTCTCCCCACGTATGAAAATTAATGCTTATTTACTCTCATTTCCACCTGTGCTTTCCATTTGTAATACTATTTCTTCTAATTTTATGAGTCCCCTATATTTACTATTTATTTTTTACTCAATCCTCCACCCACTGCTCTAATTGTCTAAGATTAAAGCAAAATATTCTCTCTTTTCCTAATACTTTTATTTGCCCCCACCCACGATTAACCAGTCTTTTATCTTAATAACCTGGTTTTTCTTGATAAATTCTCCATATTTTGTTTCAGATTTCCTGGAAATTTCTCCAGATCTATCACTGGGTATAATAGAGAAATTGATGTTAATGATTATTTTACTATATTCTAAATTAAAAGCACGTTTTTACAAAGGATTTTCAATCTTGTAAACTAAACTCTTACATTAATAGAGTATTCCCAGGCCCATATATAATTCTTGTGTTTCTATATTCAATTATATCACTTTGTTGAATTGAGCTACAATATTAAGCATGTATTTTATTTGATTGCTATGTAGTGTAATTTTATAATTGGGAACTCACAATCCTCCTAACAGCCATTAACAAACAGCCATCATTTATATATCTGCTAGTTCAGGAGTTCTCAACCTTTTAAAGCCAGGGGCCATTGGGTCATGCTCCCTCAGACAGCTTTGGGGGCCGGATAGCTATTTTGCCCTTCCTCCACCACATGGCACTTCCTGGTATGGTGAAGGTACATGAAATGGTGTCATGAAATGGTGCCATGGGCCGCAGGTTGAGAATCCCCATGCTAGTTCTTTGAAGCCTAGTAAACCAGTGGCCAGTTTCATGCTGGTTGAAGGCAAATTGTATTAATCTGTACTCTGGGAAGAACTTTTTGTCTTGCAACCTTAGATTCTACTGCATTTGAATTTATTTCATTTCAATATGGCATGTTTATATAATCATTTCACCTTTATCTTCTTCATTGTTATACCTTTAATTTTAATTATTTTGTCCTTTTTTCCTCCCCCCCCCCCCCTCCCCCATGATTCTTCCACAAAAACAAAATTAAAAAGCTACCCTGTTTGGGGCTCTACTTTTATGAAAAGATTTCCACCTCTTCCTTTCTCCATAACTACTCACAACTTTATAAAAGGTCTACTTGGTATTAAAAAAAAGTTAAGATTATGTTATGTGATGAAGTCCTTGTGTAGCTTCATGACCTCTTAGCTGACACTGAAACATAACCATATTTGTAGGCTTACAAATTCTAGCCAAGCAAGGTCTGTAAAAACAAGGTCTTGTGTTTGACCTTCCAGGTAACTTCTTGTTGCAGACAAAAAAAAAGATGGAAGAAAACCCCAAGAAGCTCTGTAGTTAATGAAATATAGTCAGTTAATGATGATTCACACAAGTTTTATACAGTCAATAACTACATCTATGCCATGAAATAGGAATAGATGGAAATTGGAATTAACTGGAAATTGTGCGATTTGTCAACCACTTTTAAGTAGCTGGCTCAGGATGGAGAACTTAGGGTATATTTGTGTCATACGTAATATCAAAAGTAATATTTTAATTTTTAATAAAACAAATAATTTTGTATTTTTCATAATAAAACATAAGTCTTCCTCTTGTATATGTTTGTGATTTCAATTGTGTGTGCAGTATTTGTAACTCAGCTATTTGGTTTGCTCTTCTGCCTGGTATAAACATACTGTATGTGACAGCTATTTCTGCTGGAGCTGTGGTGGTTTAGTGGTTAAGAAGCTCGCCTTGTTAGCTGGAAGGCCGGCAAGTCGGCAGTTCGAGTCCCAGACACTGCATGATGGTTTGAGCACCCATCTCTGTCCCAGCTCCTGCCAACCTAGCAGTTCAGAAGCAAGAAGTTGCAAGTAGATCAAGAGGTACCACTTTGGTGGTAAAAGATCTTGGGGGCTGGAAAGGAGCCTCATTCTCCAGCAAAAATCCTTTCAACCCAGAACAATTTCTGATGCAAAATTATTATTATTATCATCAGCTATTTCTGCTCTTAAGGTGAAAGAAGCAGTTGATCCAGATAGCTGCCTTTCTCTCTTCAGTTTAGGGATTCTCAAAACACAGGATCTCACTGCTCTGGAACTGATTAGGCCAGAACCAGTGGCAAGAGCTTAGAAAGGATGAGCTCCTGAGCTCTTGCGTTCTAGACAAGTAGCACACATGCTTTCAAGTATCTGCTTTTGACATCAGCAGATTTCTTATACAGAGTGGATTAACCAAATAAATCTTCTAAGTCAGGGAGCCCAAACTACGGCCTGTGGGCTGAATCCAGCCCCCAACACCAATTCATCCGGCCCGGCCCTCGTAGCTCCCAGAAGCGGAAGTAAAATGCTATTTGGTTTTCACTTCTACCTGGCATAAACGTACTGTATATGACAGCTATTTTTGCTGGGGCTGCAGTGGCTCAATGGTTAAGAAGCTCGCCTTGTTAGCTGGAAGGCCAGCAATTCGGCATGTTTTACTTCCGCTTCTGAGGGTGGCGCAGGCCATATGAATTGGTGTTGGGGGCTGGATCCGGCCCATGGGCCATAGTTTGGGCACCCTGGGTTTAAGCAGAGAAAATGGCAGCCTAAAATCTACCTCATCCTATTGTAAAATAACTTGCAAAAACAGATTGCAAGGCATGTTTTACTTCCACTTCTGGTGGGAGGAACCATGCGACCAGCCTGCTCAACCACATGACTTAGGTCAGGACTGGACTTCACCGCACATTTTGTCTCATGTGCCTTCCTTGCGGCCAGTCACTCCGAACCTCCGCAGGCCATTCCCGGACCGGGCGGCCCTCTCTGTTGGCCCTTGCAACACCATTGCAACATCTGGTGACCCCGACGTGATTCTAAGGGGCCACGGCGTGGACCTACTCCTTGGGCCACGCTCCGACGTGACTCCCTGGAGGCCGCAGAGAAGCTCCGATCGGGACGCTAGCCCGATTGGAACTCAGCTCAATCTTCAGAGGCCAGCGCTATCTCCAGCCAAGACCGCGATCTGTCGCAGCAAGGAGAGCAGTGCTAACTGCAAGCTTGGCGGCAGCCCATTCATCACTAGTTCATCGGAACGGACGTGTTCCGCATCAGGGTGAGCTGTGAGCCCTGATCCCATCGGCAGAGGCTGAAGGAAGCCCGCGGTAGCCAAGACCGCAATCCTACCCAGACCCAAGGCCATGTCCTGTGCACCATATCACCCGACTTACTGCCTGAGGTTCGCCGACTCATCCCGTGAGGGAACCTCCTATCACGTAGTATGGGGGCTTGCTTGGAGGGGCAAGATTCATCTGTTAGGTGAAGAGCTCATAGGGAGGAGCTCAAGCGCCTGGCCAGGCTACATCATATTAGCATTCATAGCCAAAACCTAACGGAACTCATGGTGTATCTGAGGGAGCATTGTTTGTTTGTTCTACCCAGAAGCAGGCACGCTGGACCCAGAGACTTGGGATAGAGTAGAGGACTGCCTTAAGCCGAAGCCCCGAGCACCCGCTAAAATCATAGGGACATGGGTGAAGTGTAGACAGATCATTTCCGCAGTTAGTCCAGTCCGGATAGAGACCAAGAAACCCCCAGCGTACGTAGAACCACCTGCCCCAGCGAGTCTCTATCTGACCATTCAGTTTAAGTGTGGGGGCATGGGGGAACTCCCCTTCCGTGGCAGCTGCAGACGCCGCGGGAGCAGGCAGAAGCCTAGGAAGTGCAGGCACTTCCCAGGTCACCAAAATTCCCTTTCAGCGCATGGTAGAGGAGGAAGCACGTAAAGAGGAAATCCTGGCCGAGGAACTGGCCGAACTCCAACAGCTATGTCCAATCCGCTTAGAGACGGACGCCCTCATGGGCGATCAGGTGGCGGTATACACACCCATCCCATATAAATTGCTTTCGGAAATCCGAAAAGCTATCACAGATACAGGGCTCCAAAGCAGATTCACAAGGGGAACGCTCCAACAGCTGGTAGAATCCACCACGCTCATCCCTCATGACTGGAAGGCTGTGTTGGGGTTTATCTTCATATTGTTATATTGTTGTTTTGTGATGATTTGTATTTAGACATTTTATATATTATGTACTTTTTTGATGCTATTGATGTTTTATATATCATTTTATAATTGTAATTTTGTATATTGTTTGAATTTAGATTTTGTGTGCTGCTTTTGTACTTTGGATATTGTATTTATATGCTGTAAACCGCTTTGAATTCCCCTAGGGGAAGTAAAGCGTTATAGAAATGTAAATATTATTATTATTATTATTATTATTATTATTATTATTATTATTAATAATAATAATAATAATAATAATAATAATAATAATAATAATAATAATAATAATAATAATAATAATAATAATAATAATAATAATTGAATAATAATAATAATAATAATGAGGATGAGGATGATGCGGATGATGCGGATGTTGCTGAACCCTAGCCAGTACCTCTTATGGGACAGTGAGTTTTGACTGGAAGCGCAAGCAAGGGCTGCCCGGATGGGAGGCGCAGTGATACCTGAGCAACTTTATGGCTCTGGGCAATTCGAAACCATCCAGGCGCAGTCCGTTCTGCCAGCAGCCACACTCCAGCTCTCATCTGAAGTGGCATTTAAGGCATATCTCAAGGTGCCAGCCACTGGCAAAGGCGCTAAGAACTACACAACAGTCAAGCAGGGAGTGCAAGAGCCTTACATGGATTTCATTAACAGATTAGAGGAGGCCATCAGTAGGCAGATAGACAACCAAGATGCCCAAGAAGAGCTTATGATGAAATTGGCCAAAGACAACGCCAATCTCGATTGTCATAAAATCTTGCAGGCAATGGGCCACAGACCTGATCTGACGTTTACCGACATGATCAGGGCTTGCACTGACGTTGGACCAGACTCCTATAAGATGGGGCTGTTGGCTGCGGCAGTGCAAGGGGGGAACAAACCCAAGGGAGCTTGCCACCAGTGTGGCAAAGTGGGGCACTTTGCCAAAGAGTGCAGGTCGAAAAAAACCCGTAAGAATGGGGGCGGCCAGCCATCAGGCCGCCCAGCGGTACCATCTACCCAGTGTCCCAGATGCCACAGCGGTTTCCATTAGGCCAACCAGTGTCCCAATTCGGGAAACCGGCCCACGGGCGTGTCTCTAGCCGTGGTTCAAATAGAGACGACAGCCACCCTGGAAGCCCCAGAGCGGACATCCCACTAGAAACACCCAGCATCACTCCCAGAATTTCTGAGGCACAGACAGAAACTAAGGGCAGTGCAGTGCTAGACTTGGAATGCCAGGAGGATGTTACTTGCATTACAGCAATGCCTGCACAAAGTATTATTCACTTACAATCACTTAAATATTTTTGCTGATGGCACTCCGCAGGAGAAGCATTTCCGAAGCCGGGAAGCTCTCCCGCGCCCCATGGTTAGATTCAGAGTGCCGCCAGACCCCTCTTGGAAGGGTCCGGTGCCACTGGCAACCTGGGGACGAGGCTATGCAGCGATTATGTCTCCTACAGGTACCATTTGGATTCCGGCCCACTGTGTGAAGCTGTATTTCGAACCGCATGGTGTGGAACCAGGCTGCCCCGAACCCGTTGCCAGAGATGGAAGAGATAGACCTGATGACAGGACGGAGGCAGGGCAGGTGACACCGGCCGAGGCAGCCCAGGATGGAAGAGCCGAGAGTGACATGGGAAATGATCAAAACCCTGTGTGATGATGCCATGACCATTTTGCAAGAGAACCACTCTGAGCCCACTCCGCACAACATGGTAGCTGCGTTCTTGACTCAGATCACTTACAATTCCCTAATGATAGTCTTGATCCTTTCCTTACTTATGGGGGGAGGGGTTCAAGCCTCTGGCGGGGACCTTACTGCCATGCTCCAGTACAACATCTGGGAGAGACTGGCCGGACTTGTCAACCAGTTGAACTTTTGCTTAGAGCAGACCACAGACACTTCTTCTTTGTTAAGTACATGCCTTATCCCAGTCTGCCATGCTCCGGGCGAGCAGGCCAAGAACTTTGAATTGTTGCTTAAATGAACACTTGGACCGAATCACCGAATCACATATGCAACCTATGCGGCTTGGGGGACTCAGGTAACAAAGACTTTGCCCGCTGATGCGCTCACTCTGTACACACCCTGAGTGGCGATCAGCCCAAACACGCCCTGTGCCAAAATGACCGGCTGCTCCACAGCCAAAGTGCCACACCACCATTGCTTGAGTCCCAGGAAAGAGACTTGGAAATGTAACCAGCCAGAAATTGCATGTTCTATGTATGCTAATGTCATTTTGCCCACAGGATGGTTTTTTACTTGTAACCAACAGACGTGGAACTACATTTCAGCTAACATATCTGACTCATACTGTTGTTTGAGTCGCTTGACACTGGTACTCACTGAAAGGGAAGTGATCACCCCAGACCCAGTCACCCCAAAGCCAGCACGGTCCGCAAGGGCAGCCCAGCTAGATGAGACATGTGACAGTAATATCAGATTGCTTAGTAAGGCAGAGTATGTCTCTTTAGCGGTCAGCATTTTTGGGGTGCCTGAGTTAGTGGTGGGAAATGCATGTAGAATCGGCCAGCTGGCATGCCCGCTAGCTAAGGCTATCAATCACACCTCATCAGCCATTGCAATGCTTCACCAAGAGCAGGCTGAATTGAGACATGCAGTTTTGGATAATAGAGCAGCAATTGATTATTTGTTGCTTTTGTACTATGTGGGCTGTGAATCAGTCCGCAAATGTGCTGTTTTAACCTCACGGATAACTCACGCAAGGTCCAAAGTCAGATCACCAAATGACACCATCGTGAGAAATATCCAACAAGATGCCAACTGGGGGTGGTGGGATGAACTCTGGTCATGGTTGCCATGGAAATGGTTACAAACAACGCTCAAAGCTACCGCTGGCATTGTGGTAGTGGGGATTACGCTTTGCTGTTTCGCACAATGCATCCCTTCACTTTTCTCCATGTGTACCTCATGGCGGAGACCCTCACACCCAGACAAATTATGCCCTATATCTACCAAGCCCTCAGCCAGGCTGATTTAAACAATGAACTAAGGGGGAATGTGGTATGCCTGTGTTCCTAGAATGGCCATCACCCTTCCCGATGGGTTTGCTCACTTACGCACACGGCTTGAGAATCAATACGGGCTCTGATGGAAGGGAAATTGGGTGCGGGCTAGATTAATTGGCATAAATCATAAGAGCCTTGGCTGAGGAATTGCGGAGGAAATAGGATAAAGGTAAAAGGTTGCTGACTCCAGGGTTGAACTCGCTCTTCCCCTTCTGACCCAAGATAAGGTTGAGTAAGCACACTGAGTTAGCAGCTAAGGAAGTTAGTCCCAGAGACAGTTTACATGGTCTTCCGAGATAGGGCGAGAACAATGGGGTTTCGCCAACCCAGATCTTAGATAATTGCGAGTTTGTCCATTAATCACAAGACAATGTCCGGAGACAGGTGTTATCTTGACCCACCAGAAATGCCACGTATGCATTAGCCTTCTGTGATGAAGTCCCATGCGCTTTAGCACAGAACTCTCAAGGCAGGGTAATAAATATGCCACCCGACTTAGGTTGGGACTGGACTTCACCGCACATTTTGTCTCACATGCCTTCCTTGCGGCCAGTCACTCCGAACCTCAGCAGGCCATTCCCGGACCGGGCAGCCCTCTCCGTTGGCCCTTGCAACACCATTGCAACAATTATGTATTGAGTATATTGCATATTTGTAAAGTTTATCAGAAAGTAAAAACAACAACAAAAGAGACAAAAAAATTGTGGCATGTTAAAGACTAACTCCTGTATTTTAATGTTAGCTTTCGGGATTAAATCCACTTTGTTTTTCTCTTTCTACTCGTTTTTAAAATAAACTAAAATTTTAAAAAAGTATAAGTAAAGAATTCTTGCTTCTTCTTTTTTGATTCTCCTTTTCTTTTTGAATGTTGTTGTTCAGTTGCAAAGTCGCAAAGAGTCCAGCCTGCGACCCCAAGGACCACCGCACGCCAGGCTCCTCTGTTATCTGCCACCCTGTAGCCTGCCCAGATCTACGCCCACTGCACCAACTATGCCAGCAAGCCATCTCATCCTCTGCCGCTTCTTCTGCTTTTGCCTTCAATCTTTCCCAGCATCAGGGCCTTCTCCAGTGAGTCCTCTCTTCTCATTTGGTGGCCAAAGTACTTGAGTTCAGCATTTCTCGTTCCAAGGAGCTGTCAGGGTTGATTTTGTTCAGGATTGACTAATTTGTTCTCCTTGCAGTCCAGGGGACTCATCTCAAAAGTCTCTTAGATGTAGAAATTCGATTCATGTAAAGATCTAATCAGCCTCATAAGGAGCAGTTTATAGCCCCAGATAAACAAAGGAAGAGTTAAGAAGTCTAACGGAGTCCAGCTTCATTAGGCAGAGTAAGGAAGAAACAGAGATAGAGAGAAAACATACACACGACTGCAGTCTTGGCTGAACAAAGGAATAATCATGGCGTCTCTATATTCAAACAGAGTATATCAGAAACAAAACTAAGGCACACACAACCAATCAGAATGTCAGAACCAAATAAGGAGAATTCTTCTCACTTTTCTACGCATGCCCAAAATCAAGCGTTGTCTCTCATGTATACAAAGAGGCCTTTGTTTACAAAATGTGTAGAAGACAGGCAGACAGAAACCAGATACATTCCCACATGTCCTCCTTTTTCATTTAAATTTGAGAGAGGGACGGCTAATCATACCCCTGCATGTCATCATACTCCATAACTACTCCTCCATATACATCATCACTGTCCTCCTGGACATCGTACCCCGCCTGACTCCTGGTACCTTGTTCCGGAGGATGATACCTCATTGAGTACAATTGCCGTCGTGCAAAACCCGATGTCTCCCTTCTACGCAGTGGACATGTGTTACACATAGAAATAAGATTAGGAATACAATAAATGCAAAAACACAAAGATATAAGGCAAATAATAATAATGACCCCATAAAAGAAAACTTGTCTAAGGACAGACAAATCAGGCAACCAAGAAGTCATCCAATCAAAGAGATTAACATCAGTGCGTACATTGTTAGTAATGCTCTCCTGTAAATTCTGAAGTTCTTTCTCAATAGCATTATTCAGATCCTGGAATTTTACCCGACATCCCTGGTTCCCGACCAGTTTACAAAATCCTCCGGATTTTGCTAACAGGTAATCTATGGCCAGTCTGTCCTGCATTTGGTCTTGATGAAGCTCAGTGATTTCCATTTGAAGATCCCGTATGACCCTCCCTGTGGCATTGATTGATTTCTCCAGCCTACAGGTGAGTCCCAAAATGGACCTTCTATTCTCCTGGGAAATGACACCTGGGTATGATCCCAATGTGAGTGCTCCAGTGATAACACTCCCTATAGCTCTCCCCCAGGAGCTACCATCAGAAAGCTGAACATCGATTATCACTTCATCATTGCAACCAGAACCCATCGGGCCGGCAGCAGCTCTCCGGCGCTGTGCATCTGCCTGAAGCGGCATTTGCACTTGTACGGGTAAGGTAAAATAACCCAATGCTGCACATTGATATTGTCCTGGATGGAAATTCGTGGCAACTCCATTAAAAAAGAACCACATGTTGGGATCCTTGATTTGCCATCCATTGCAAATTGAACCACTATCTATAGCAGAATAATCAGGAGTAAACATAGGAAACACATCATATATATCTTCAATAGTAGTGTTAAACAAGGTAAAATTAAGCTTATAAGAACTGTTATAACTACCCCATAACCAAAAATAATCATCACAACCCGTATAATTGCCTACATTCCGCAAAACCCTTTTTGCTTGAGTCCAGTGCTTCCATTTACTATTCCAGACCCCAGAACTATGACAGCAGAAACAAAGCCCTTTAGTGTATTTCTTGAATGTCATGCTTCGCCAGCGGGTGTTGTTAAATTGTTCTGGGGGATTAGAGAAGAGTGTAGACCTATCAATATGTTGCAAGTGTCCAATAACCAACTCAGGCGTGTTGAACAATGCCGGAAGAAAGGCCATTTGAGACACTGCCAGTGGATGCTCATAGTATAATGTTGCATTCTTACCATGAACCTCAAACATATAGTTAGCATGACGAAGCCAAAAGTTGGGGTTGCCCCCATGAGTCATTGTTTTTACAGCTGGAAGCACAGTAAGAAAGAAAAGAACAAATGTCAGCAAACTTAGTCCACTGGTGAACTACCGTCCTGGAGCTGAGTAACCTTCTTCTCTCTCCATGGGCGGATCGCTCGGGCAGGAATCCACACACTCAGGATCCCCTTGTTGCCAATAAACGACCAATGGCTTAGGAAGACACTCCCCTAAGAAACAGGAGCATGCCTGTCTGATGACCAGTGCTATGTTATTACTAGCACCATGTAACTAAACATGAAACATGCCTGACATATAACACAAATGCAATATCACAAACCCATTTACATGTGTAGGGTACTGAAAACTCTTCCATGTACTTCTGGAGGTACCTTAAGATATGCAGTTTCATAAGGCAAAATATAACATAAGCAAAGACAGGTCTTTCCCCTGCAAGAGAATAAGCAAAACATTTAAGCATGAACAAAACATGAACATTTCTCTTCTTCCTTACATGAAGGAGGTCTCTGTTGCATTCTAGCAAGCATTTCTCACTCCCCAATTACATGAGTAAGGCATTACATTTCTTCTCTCACTAGGTGTAAGTGAAAGAGGCATTCAATAACTTAAAACCAGCATAGCATGGTAAATCAAATACAGTACAAATATCATTAGAGCATTTCACACTCATAGCATGAGCAGGTAGACAATTTTTTTCTTAAAAAAGGTTTTCAGGTTTTATAATGCAAACAAGGCCAATTCTTCTTTAGAGTCCACACAAACTTTTTAGTCCAATTAAATGTCCAAATTAAAAGTCCAAATGTTGATTGAAGCTTTCTTCTTCTCAGATTACAACTTAAACACTATCTTCTCTCCAGCACAGTTCTTGGCATGGCAAGGTTGAAATTAGGCCATAAATTAATTCTCACTGATTTCACAAGACAACCAGACAACCCCCCTTTTCAGCTTTTCGGGCAAGCACACATTCCTTCATGCTCCAGCCACACCCATCTGTATTAAGGCAGGCAGATGAGGTATGAAGGCACAAAGAACAACTTCTCCAGAAGTTGCAAGTAACTTTCACACAGAAGAACAGTACAGGGAATTCCCATTTGCTTTCCCTGCAATCCTGATGCTTGAAACTTGGAACAGCCCACTCTGGATCTCTTTGTTTGAGGGTTGGGCAGTTCAAAATCAGCCAAAAACTGGAGTATGTCTTCTCCCTCCTTGTATTTTTGCAAAAGCCTGCTGTCCATAGAGGAAGGATCCACACCCCTTTTCCTCTGGACTTCTTTCATTTGCAGCATCTGAATCTCAACTTCATGACAAACTGCACCTGTTAGTTTGTACTTGCAAGAAGACCCCTTTCTGGGCTTGGGTTTTCTGCATTCCTCCTCTGGGCCATTCTTCCACTTCCTGGCCACACATGAGGAATCAAGTTTACTACTCAGCTTCTCCTGCTCTTGTGATGAGGGCTGCTTCAGGGGTGAGCTGAGGTCTCCTGTGCTGCTCTTGGAATCACACTCCTTGCTTCCTGCCACTTTGCATGCATTAATAACTTCAATCTGTGATGAGGTCCCCACCATTTGTTCCCAATCAGCTGGCACTAGTTGTTTTTCAGACTTGGCAGGCAGTATTGCAGCAGTCCCATTTGCAAGAGCCTCTCTGTTCACTGGATATACAGCAACAGTTTCCATATCCAGCACAGCTGCAGTTAAAGCAGCAGAGAACAGGTCTTTTGTAGGGCTAAAAGGACTTGATTGCTGCAAGGCAGGATATAATGTCCCATCTCCTTTTCCACCCCCATCTCCATCAGGGGGCTCGTGCTGTTGTTTCTCATATGATGGAGGGGCAGTCAGACTCCCTCCCTTGGCTGGGGGCAAAAGCTGTGGAGGGGGACCAGCAAGCCGCTGGGACAACAAAATATTCCTTGGAGTAAGTCTTTGAAGACAGTTTCTGACTTCATTCCAGGTATATTGCACTGGGACAGAAACCCCATCATGCTTCTGCAATTCATTCCCAACCTTATCCCAATCTTTTAAGTCCAGACAGTCATATTTGAACCAAGGACAGATTTTTCCTACAACTTGGACCAGCTGTTGTACTTCCTTCGTATCAGCCCATTGCCCATTCTTATTCAGAAGATATGAGAGATCTTTACAAAACTCCTGCTCTGGCGAAGCTAGCACACACCCCATAATAAATCTTTCACTCACCCTGTGGGATCCAAAATAAAACTTGGATGATTCAAGCGCTTTTCTGACCTTTCCGGTCGGAGTGAATGACAATAGACCTCCCCGGTCGCCAATTATGAGGTGTTAATTGCTGAAGCAGAGTTCAAAGAAGGCTCTCATTGTAGTTCAAAGCCTCCCACGGAGCGCCACTTGTAGAAATTCGATTCATGTAAAGATCTAATCAGCCTCATAAGGAGCAGTTTATAGCCCCAGATAAACAAAGGAAGAGTTAAGAAGTCTAACGGAGTCCAGCTTCATTAGGCAGAGTAAGGAAGAAACAGAGATAGAGAGAAAACATACACACGACTGCAGTCTTGGCTGAACAAAGGAATAATCATGGCGTCTCTATATTCAAACAGAGTATATCAGAAACAAAACTAAGGCACACACAACCAATCAGAATGTCAGAACCAAATAAGGAGAATTCTTCTCACTTTTCTACGCATGCCCAAAATCAAGCGTTGTCTCTCATGTATACAAAGAGGCCTTTGTTTACAAAATGTGTAGAAGACAGGCAGACAGAAACCAGATACATTCCCACACTTAGAGTCTCCTCCAGCACCATATCTCAAAGGCGTCTATTCTTCTGCGCTCAGCCTTCCTTAAGGTCCAGCTCTCACAGCCGTACATTACTACTGGGCAGGCCATTTCTTTAGCTATGCAGTCTTTTGTTGGCAGGATGATGTCTATACTTTTTATTATGCTGCCTAGTTTTGCCATAGCTTGCCTCTCAAAAAATAAGCATCTTTTTATTTCATGGCTGCAGTCACCATCTGCAGTGATCTTAGATCCCAAGAAGGTAATGTCTTTCACTGCTCCCATTTCTTCCCCTTCTATTTGCTAGGTGATGGGTACGGATGCCATGATGTTGGTTTTTTTGATGTTGAGTTTCAGGCCAGCTTTTGCACTCTCTTCTTTCACCCTCATCAAGAGGCTCTTTAGGTCTTCCTCACTTTCTGCCATTAGGGTGGTATCATCTGCATATCTCAGGTTGTTGATGTTTCTCCCAGCAATTTTAATTCCAGCTTGTGATTCATCCAGCCCTGCGTTGCGCGTTATGTACTCTGCATATAAGTTTAATAAGCAGGGTGACAATATGCAACCTTGTCATGCTCCTTTTCCTGTTGTAAACCAATCGGTAGTTCCGTATCCTGTCCTAACTGTTGAATGTAAGCAGATATTATTTGTATTATTTGATGCTTCGTGATAATTTGAATTTGTAAAGTGTATTATTGTCTATTTTGTGTTTTTTGTATACTGCTTTATTGTGTATTTTGAACTCTGTATTGTGTTTTATTTTGTATACCTTACTAGCTGTGTATTTTTGGACTATATTGTGTACTTATTGGATGTAAAACCGCTTTGAGTCACCTGCTGGGCTGAAAAAAGCGGTATATAAACTTTATTATTATTATTATTTGTTATTGTTGTTGTTCAGTCGCACAGTTGATTCCGACCCTTTGCGACCCCATGGACCATTTTCCTCCAGGCACCTCTATCCTCCACCATTCTCCTCAGCCCACCAAGCTCTGTGCCCATTGTGTTCACAATACCATCTATCCATCTCATCTTTGGACGCCCCCTTCTTCTCTTGCCCTCCACCTTTCCCAGCATCAAGGCCTTCTCAAGTGAGTCCTCCCTTCTCATTTGATGTCCAAAGTACTTTAGCTTCATCTTCACTATTTGTCCCTCCAATGAACAGTCAGGATTGATTTCTTCCAGTATTGACCTATTTGTTCTCTTTGCTGTCCAAGGGACTCTCAGGACTCTCCTCCAACACCACATCTCAAAGGCATCTATTCTTCTGCGCTCAGCCTTCCTAATGGTCCAGCTCTCACACCCATACATTACCACTGGGAATACCATTGCTTTGACTATGCGAATTTTTGTTTTCAAGGTGATGTCTGCTTTTCACTATATTCCCCAGGTTTCTCATTGCTTGTCTCCCCATAATCAGTCGCTTTTTTATTTCATGGCTGCAATCTCCATCTGCAGTGATCTTAGATCCCAGGAAAGTAAAATCTATCACTGCTTCTACTTCTTCCCCATCTATTTTCCAGGGACTGATTGGGCCTCTTGCCATTATCTTGGTTTTCTTGATATTGAGTCTCAAGCCAGCTTTTGCATTCTCCTCCTTCAATCCAACCAAGAGGTTCTTTAGGTCTTCCTCACTTTCTGCCAGTAGGGTGGTATCGTCTGCATATCTCAAATTGTTGATGTTTTTCCCAGCAATTTTGATCCCATATTGTGATTCCTCCACCCCTGCATTGCGCATTATGTGCTCTGTGTATAGATTGAATAAGCAGGGTGATAAAATGCAGCCTTGTCTTACTCCTTTTCCTATTCCAAACCACTCTGTCATTCCATGTTCTGTCCTAACTGTTGCTTCTTGGTTCGTGTACAGATTTCTCATGAGGCATATGAGGTGCTCTGGTATTCCCATCTCTTTAATTACTTGCCACATTTTGTTGTGGCCCACACAGTCCAAAGCCTTGGTGTAGTCAATAAAACAAAAGTAGACTTGTTTCTGGTATTCTTTTGTTTTCTCCATGATCCAACATATGTTGGCAATGTGGTCTCTAGTCCCCCTACCTCTTATGAAACCAGCCTGCACCTCTGGTAGTTCTCTCTCCACATGTTGTTGAAGTGTATCCTGTATTATCTTGAACATCACCTTGCTGGCATTATTATTATTATTATTATTATTATTATTATTATTATTATTATTATTATTATTATTATTATTATTATTATTATTATTACATTTAATCCTTTAAAAAAAGTAATATTGTACTGTATGTATTTTTATTTAGGTTTTTAAATGCTGCAATTTACAAAAAAAAGCAATAACGTAGAGGCCACCACAGGAAAGGCCGAGCAAGAGAGAGAGAGAGGTTTTACTCCAACTCCCATACTGCCCAACAACCAGCTGCACTGGCTAAGGCTGCTGGGAGATGAAGGCCCAAGGGGAAAAAAGGCGGGACTAGAGGCCCAAGCCAGGAAGTGCCCGCCTTATTGGGGGAAGGGGCGTGGCCTTTTCCCTCTCTTCCCACCGCTCCCCGGCGCCGTTGCTACGACAAGGCCTCGTCGCTAAGGAAGTGATGGCTTGGAGGTGGGCGGCCGCGTTGCCAAGGAAGTGGAGCGGCGGGGCGGGGCCTCCCTCCTCCTCTCGGCGTATCCGCCGCCGCCGCTGCTGCCGGAGGAGCGGCGGGAGAGGAGGAGGAAGAGGGGGCGGGCTCCCTGGTGAGTGACGGCGCAGGTGAGCCGAGCGGGCGGCGGGGTGGGGTGGGTCGCCCCCCCTCTTTCCCTTGGCTCCCCCCAAGTCCCCAATTTGGTGTGCCGGGGGCTCCGTTGACCTCTGAAGGAGGCGCCACAGGGGCCGGAATACGAGCCGAGGTTCCTGAGATCGATCGATGGATCGATCGATCTGTGTGTTATTAGCCGCCCAGTTAAGCGGGAAAATCTAGATGGGCGGGGTATATATGTAATAAATAATAATAATAATAGTAATAATAATAATAACGCTCCCCTCACATCGTGCCCCCTCCCCCGGGAAATAGGGGCGAACGAAGGCGGGCGCAAAAAGGGGACCCCCTTTTTTGTGGTGGGTGGGCGGGGGGTGGCATCTCCCTCCCTCTCCCCTCCTCGTGTGGCTGGTGTGGCATGGGCCCCACCTTGGCTGGGAGGTGGAGGAGGAGACGCCTCGGCGCCCCAACGGGAGCCTTTCCAGACACGGGGTGGCCCCCACGGCCCCTGAGCCCCCCCCCGTGTTGGTGGTCTGTGAGTGGGGTGACAGTTCTTGCTCCTCTGTAGGGTGGGGGCGAAGGGACCTCCTCCCTGGTAAAGGGGGTGATTGCTGCAGAGTGTGACCCCTTCCTTAAGGAGGAACGTCGGGATTCGATCACACCACGGGTGGGTGGGTGCAAGGCGTGTCCGTCAGTGCTCAGCGTCTCCTTTCGGGGCATTTTAAGAAGAAGGGGAGGCTGCTCAGGTTCTTATCCTGCTCTCTATGCAGATAGTAGGGTCGGCCTTACTATGGCCAGCGACTCAACAGCACTTAACTAACCTGCTGACAACACTGGGGACTCATGGCCATGGGTGGGGAAGTCCACAGGGAAGGAAGGATGATGGTCCCCCAAGTGGGACTAAATGGCCCTACTTGAATGCCTCTTGATGGAGGGCAGCCGCTTCATCCATCCTGGCCTGGGGCTGAGGAGGAGTACTTTGTGTGCCCAAAGGGCTCAGGACCAGAAAGTGACCCACGGAACTGGATCTGTGGTACTATGAAGGTCACGCTGTGATGCGGAAGGCAAATGGAATACCCACTGCATTATATGGCTGATCGCTGTGAGGATCGTCAATATTCAGCATCAGATATGGCGCTGGGTGGCTGGGGCTGAGGGCAGCTCCCATTTGCTTTATGCCAAGGGTCAGCAAACTGTCCTCTCCAGCTGTTCTTGTAGTGTACTTCAATTCCCAGAAGCCCTGATCAGTGAGTGGGAGTGCTGACCTCTGGCTATTGAAGTCCAAGAACACCTGGAGAGAGAGAGAGAGAGAGAGATTTGCTGACTCCTTTGCAGAAGGGCTCCAGGGGCTCTTCCTCCTTCAGCATCTTCGGAGCTGGAAAACAAATGAAGGAGCGAGCAGAGGACCTGGACATCATCTGGAGACTTGTTTTGGAGCTGCATGGATGTCCCACAGTGACCCTGGCTCAGGTTTAGGATTTCAACACCACTGCTCATCTGGGACGTGCATGGGGTTTTGTCAGGAAAGCCAGATGAAACTTCACGCTTCTTGCCCAAGTGCAGACACCTATCAATTATAATGCCAGGCAAACAATGTGTATGTCATAGTAACCATGTGCCATCTAGTCAATTCTGACCTATGGGGAGCCCTTTCAGGATTTTCTTGTTTCTTCTTCTTCTTTTGTGTCCAGAGCAAACTTTGGGCTGCCAAAATGAAGCCACCTTCTTGGCTTTGTCCTTGGTGATAGTTAAATCCTAATCAGTACCTGTTTCTAGAAGCAATCGGCAGACCAACAAATGAGCCAGGTTTTGTATCTCTCCACATCCACGCTGCGTGCTGTTGTCCACCAGCAGCCCCTACTTGAGCATGTTGGTCTTGCATTTAGGGACTTCAACCCTCAGCCTATTCTTTGTCCAGTGAGCTCCTCCTTCTTGGTAAAGAATATACAGACAAGGTTTGCCTTCTCTTCCTCTATAAAGCAGCCTGGGATTGTGAATTTTGCCCAGGGCCACTCAGCTTGGCTCTTCAGCTAGGAGACAAGAGAATCCAACTACCGTAGCTGTTTATTGATCTAGCACACTTGAAGAGGATGGTGGCTGACAGGGTGCAAATAGGAAGGTAAGTAATAACCTAGTTCATCATCTGTGCAGGGGCCGCCCTAATTCATTGTATTCTCTGCTGCTGAACATTTGCTTCCATTAAACCATTGTTTTCGTGAAGCCCAGGCATGCCCGTGCCCGCTCTCTTTGGACAGGAGAAGAAATTCTGCAAGTAAAAACCAGAGCTGCTTTGACCTGTCTTCCCATTCCAGATGTTTATCTTCTTTCTTCTGAAAAGAACCAGTGGTATATTTCTCTACATCACTATGTATACTGCTTTCTGTTTTGTTATAGAACTCAGCATCTCCTGATCATGTATTTATTAATTTATGACCCATCGTGGAACAACAACAGAAGTACTATTTTGCGCGTGTGCTCAGTTGGTTTCCTCAGTTAGGTGTCAGTAGATAGATGCCTGGCAGTCTGAAGTTTGGAGGGGCACATTAGGGTACCTACCATGTAATTTTCTGTTTGTAAGAAGTACAAAATAGTCTGTGGTTATTTCCTTGAACCAGCAGCCTGAATATGTTGGTTTAAGAATGTACAAGATTCCCAATGAAGTGACTAAAATCTTTTAATATCTAAGTTTATAAAAATGCAGGTTTAGATTTAGCTACTGTCTGTTCTAACTGAGGAAAAACTATGCATAATTACATGCCTGTAGAATGGATGTTGTTGGCCCTGATTAAGGGCCTTGTGCTGGTGATTTCATGGGGATAAAATCAGAGCCTCTGGGGATATACAGTGGTACTTCGCTTAAAGAGCATAATGCGTTCCACGGGATTGCTCTTTAAGCAAGTTTGCTCTTTAAACAAAACACCAGTGTAAGTGACCAATTGTGACTTCTGGCGGGGGAATTGCGAACCACAATTTAGTTGTTAAGTGAGTTTTTGGTTGGTTTTAGTTGTTAAGCAAGGGTGACCATTCAGAGTAAATTCTGCTCTTTAAGTGAGTTAGTCTCTAAGCGAGGCGCTCTATGCGAGGTTTTACTGTATACGTTTTTATGCAGCTGGCTGTGGCTTGTATGCAGTGGTGGGCATCAGCAGGTTCGCACCAGTTTGCCAGAACCGATAGCAGAAATTCTGGCTGGCCCCCCTGCCCATCCAGGTTTTGAAATAAAGTAGTCCTAATTCGGGTGCAACACAGAGCTTTACCCTCTGGCCACGCCCACCATACCACGACCACAGAGTAGGTAGTAAAAAATTTTTGGAGCCCACCACTGCTTGTATATGTGTGAGAAAGACATGTGGGAAAGTTGGTCTGTAGAGAGATTTGTGACTAGGGAGCTTACTGATGCTCTACTAAAGCTGAAGGACTAGAAAGGTTGGTTTCTTGAAGAGATGCCAAAGAGCCATTATTCCAAGGTGCTCCTGCTTTTTAATATCCCCCTCAGTTTGTGGGTCACTTAAACATGAAATTGCAAAGAGTAGTTTTCTACAGAGGCATGTTCGTATTTCTAATTTATCTCATGGAAGTCATTATATCATAAAACAGACGAGGTAATTTAGAGCACATGTTATAATTGTACCTCGTGATTTAACGTGTGACATAGCCTTAGTAGAATCAGTTCTACCTCAGTATGAAAATACTGTTCATAAAGCTTTGCTTTTTATATTTGGGATAGTTTGCTATCGGATCCTAGTTCCCATGGCTTGGGACCCAGCTAACATGGTGGTTTATACCTCTTTTTAGCCTGCCCAAGCATCCAGATAAGTTTGGGAGAGGGGAGGATTTTGCTCTGGCTTCCCAGTGAGAGTCATTAGGCTTATTGAAACTAGGGATAAGGATTTTTCAATGGTAGCCTTATATCTTTGATAGGTAGCTCTTAGGAAGGTATTATGTGCTTACACATACTGTACTGGGGTTTTTCCCCTAACCCACTAAGACTTACTTATTGTAATCTGCCTTTCTTTGAATTATACTGTCTCTGCAAGGGGAAACCTTTTATTATTATTTTTCTTTTAAATTGCAGTTTAAAGAAGCTGCCTTTTGAGAGCAGTGCACTTTTGAAAGATGTGGCCAAGCCCCCCCACACACACACACACACACTGTGTGTGTATGTGTGTATCTATCTATCTATCTATCTATCTATCTATCTATCTATCTATCTATCTATCTATCTATCTATCTATCTATCTATCTATATCTATATCTTTATCTATATCTATATATCTATATATCTATATATCTATATCTATATATCTATATCTATGTATATCTATATATATCTCTATCTCTATCTCTATATCTATCTATCGCTATCTCTATCTCTATCTCTATCTATCTATCTATCTATCTATCTATCTATATCTCTATCTGTCTATCTATCTATATCTATCTATCTATATCTATAGCTATCTATCTATCTATCTATATCTATATCTATATCTATATCTATATCTATATCTATATCTATATCTATATCTATATATCTATATCTATATCTATATATATCTATATCTATCTATCTATCTATCTATCTATATATATATATCTATATCTATATCTATCTATCTATCTATCTATCTATCTATCTATCTATCTATATCTATATATATATATATATATATATATATATATATATATATATATATATATATATATATAGAGAGAGAGAGAATTTTGCTTACATTAGAAAGACACCAAGTAGATGGAATAATTGAAACAATCAAGCGATACTAATAAGAAGGAATATAATTTTATCTGCAGATGTTTGAGAAAGAAGGGTTTAAAATTAAGAGTAGAGAATGCTTGTTAGTCTCTGACCCCACCTGGCACAAGCGAACAAGGTTGATTGATTGAGCTGTGTTGAAATGAAACTAAAGACAATCCTACAATACATTCAGTGGGTAGCAGTTTTGTGTTAGTTCTTTTGCTCTGAATGTAGAAGCTGGATGAATTAATTGCTCTCCTGCATTTCTGACGTCTAAAATTCTCTTATGACTGAACTGCCACATCAATTTTATTTCAAGCAGTACCAGGGCTTATTTTTCTGGCATGACATCATCATCCTGTATTCCCAAGAAAACAGGATTTGAATGGCTTCCTGTATTCTGTGCTGCAGCCAATTGAAAATGTAGGCTGAAGTTCCCAAGAGTAGTGGATTAGAGTCAATTTGGGATTTGGCCAGATTGCTTTGGATTTCATAAAAGTCCGAAAGCGGTATAAAAATATACTAAATAAATTTGTGAACAGGACTATGTTGTTTAAGATGGGCAGACAACCTACTCGGCAGCAAAGATTATGTCTGCTTCTTTAAGTGCCGTATCCATTCTGAATATTGGCTATCACCATGGCAATAGTCATCCTGTTCTTAACACTTTGGAACAGTTCTTCGAGGACCTTCCACACCAGTCTCTCAGGTTCTTCAACCACAAAGTTCATCTACATCCAGGGCCTCTTGCCCCAAGGATCGTCCCTTGCATTGCGTGTTGGAATATTCAACACTTTATATTGTTCCTCATGATATGCCCAAGGTATTGGAGCTTTCTTTATTTAATGGTCTTAAACAGTTCTTGTTCTTTATCTGTCCCGCACAAAACTTCTTCATTAGTCACATGGTTAACCAATGACATCCTTAGCAGCCGTTGGTAGATCCACATTTCAAAAGCCTTGATTTTATTTCCAGATGTTTTAGTCCAGGGGTTCCCAACCTATGGTCTATGGGCTGGACCCAGCCCACGGCACCATTTCATGTGACCCGCCGCTGTCACACCTGGAAGTGGAAGCGTAAAATGTGCCTGTGCATGCATAAACGCGATTATGTCAGCCGTAAACATGGGAGTGGGCACATTTAGTTCATTTCGGTGTGTCTATGTAAAGGTTAGGCCAAGTTATGTGACATGTACTCTCTTTAGAAAGTTAAAACTATTCTTGTACAGTGGACCCTCGATTAACAACGTGTTTGAATAGCGTCATTTTCGGTTAACAACGCTACGACGCTCCCAATGTGATTATTTGAATAACGACAAAAATGTTGTTATTCGAATAACAACGGTATTTTTACCATCGTTATTCGAATAATGACGCTATTCGAATAGCGACGCTACTTGGGGAACCAAGTAACGTCGTTATTAGAGGGTCCACTGTATTGGGTATGGTTACCTAGATTCTGATTGGCTATATGCAAATTAGGTAGGTCAAGAGAATTTTTTCTAAAGTGGGAGGAGTTGAGAAAAATGACAGTTGGGGTTTGTCAGTTAGGAGAACCGTTGGGAGTCTGTTAAGAAAGGAGGGAGAATTATTCCAAGTAAGAGGTGTTAGAGAAGGGGGTGTGAGATGAAAGCCGGAGGGAACAAGTTACGTCTCGGGGCTACTCAGAAAAATATCTAGCTTAGCCAGTTTTCCTTTATTTTAAAGAGGGGGAAAGCCTGGGTTTTATTGTCCTAAATTCTCTTTTTGAATAGAGATTTTTCTGAATGCTGGGATTATGTATTCAGGGGGAAAGAACTATAAATAACTTCACTGTGTTCCTAGGATCTACGATCACTGCAGATGGCGACTGTAGCCATGAAGTCGGCCCTGGACGAGTAGGGTGGGGTATAAATCGAATAAATGAATGAATGAAATAAAAAGACAACTGATTATGGGGAGACAAGCGATGAGAAACCGGGGGAACATAGTGAAAAGCAGAGACATCACCTTGAAAACAAAAATTCGCATAGTCAAAGCAATGGTTTTCCTAGTGGTAATGTATGAGTGTGAGAGCTGGACCATTAGGAAAGCTGAGCGCAGAAGACTAGATGCCTTTGAAATGTGGTGTTGGAGGAGAGTTTTGAGAGTCCCCTGGACAGCGAGGAGAACAAATAGGTCAATCTTAGGAGAAATCAACCCTGACTGCTCATTAGAAGGTCAAATAGTAAAGATGAAGCTAAAGTACTTTGGACATCAAATGAGAAGGGAGGATTCACTTGAGAAGGCCTTGATGCTGGGAAAGGTGGAGGGCAAGAGAAGAAAGGGACGTCTAAAGATGAGATGGCTAGAGGGTATTGTAGACGCAATGGGCACAGAGCTGGGCAGGCTGAGGAGGATGGTGGAGGATAGAGGTGCCTGGAGGAAAATGGTCCCTGGGGTTGCAAAAGGTCAGAATCGACTGTGCGACTGAACAACAAATGTTTTAGAAACCAATAAAGAAACTTTTATTTAATCTACCATATTTTGTTCCTTGATAAGGGGAGGGTGTTAAGGTCAGAGCTGTTAGAAGACCACACGCTACTTTTACACAACATAATCTCTCCATTATTATTTTTTTGCTGGGGCTCTGTCTAGCCTAGCAGATAAAGTCCCTGGGTATCTTGCAGCCTTAGGGCTGGACAGGCAACAAGCCTAACTGTGTCGGCGTCACAGGGTTCCCACAGCACAGACTGGGAAATAGTCAAATGCTGGGGACTTGGAGAGTCCCTGAGGCGAGGCATGGCACAGGCCGGTTGCTTATAGGGGGGCCTGGTCCGGCCCGCTCAGCTCTCTGGGGAGGGGGGTGGTCAGGCCCACAGTGTAAAAAGGGTGGGAACCCCTGCTTTAGTCAGTGTCCAAGCTTCAACTTCAGGTAGCAACGCTGGGATTATGTAAAATCTCACTATTCTGATCCTCGTCGTGAGAGTTAGATCTCTGCTACATAACAAATGTTGCATTTTTATGAAAGTGGATCTTACCTTTTCTACTCACATTTGAATCTCTACCTTGTTATCCTGCCATTAGCTTGCCATGAGATAGTACACTGCTTATTCAATTAAGTTTTGAGAATCTTGAGTCCCCCATCCCCTCCAATAATATGCTTCTCATACTATCAAGGATAATATGCATCAAAAGACTGCTAGTCTCCTTCACCATTACTTTGGCAGCCATGAACAATACCTTTCGCAGAATGTTGTGTGTGTCAAAGATTGTGCTCCGTGTAAATTAATGGATAAAAGTTGTTACCCCTTAGTTCTGTCCTTGCAATCATACAGCGTTAAACCTCTGTTTGTTGTTGAAGGTGAGAAACTGCCTTATGTGCAGCCCAGTCATTGGCCCATCTTACCCAGTAAGCTTTACTTTCACAGGCAGTGGCTATCCAAAGTTTAATACCAAAGGCTTTCTCATCCCTGCTTCCAGTGGCTATACGATAGGATTTGCCTGGGATTAAATTAGAATCTTTTAAAGGTAAATTGTGTGTGTTGCATTTGACCAACAACCTCTCACCTATCATAAGAACATAAGAACAGCCTTGCTGGAAGAGGCCACAGGAGCCCATCCAGTCCAGCATTCTGTCTCCCACAGTTGCTCACCATTTCCTTTAGGGTATTCCTAAGGAGATGCCTTCCTCTGCTTAGGATTCCCTGGAAATGGCATTGAGAGATATCCTGCCTATCTCTCCAACCCGGAGGTTGTCCTTAGGTATCCATAATTATAGCCTTGTCCTCCATGAACTTGTCTAATCCTTTCTTAAAGCTGTCAAGACTGACAGCTGTCACCACTTCTTCTGGCAGGGAGTTCCATAGACCAGGGATCCTCTGGGTGAAAAAGTACTTTCTCTTATTTGTTTGGGAACTAGCACCCAAAAGTTTCATGGAGTGAAACTTCATCTTCATCTTCACTCCTTTGCTGCTGTTGTTGATGGGTGTTGGGAGTCCGGTTCTAAAAGCTAATTCAGAAGGATCCCATGGGTGGGTGTCGAGCAAGGGCGACCTTTATGTTTAACATCATTGACAAAGATGGGCAACTCTGCCTAGTTAGCCTGTTCAAGCCCCCGCACCTCAACAAGGCTCTCACGTAGCAGGAGTGGCAAAGCACTTTTTTTGTTACACAAACATAAATCAATATACACAAAATAGACACATACAAATAAATTATAATACAAACTCTGTGACCTGTGTGCTGCCTATGGGACCTTAATTTTTTTTTTAAAAAAGTTCTGTCTTCTTTAGTTACTGCATCCAATTCCCTCAAAAAAGACATTGTTTCATTGCTAGCATTTGACCTTTCCCCTTTTAATAGGAGAAATTCTAGACCCGTGATGGCGAAACCTGACGCTCCAGATGATCTTGGACTTCAATTCCCAGAAGCCCAAGCCCCCATGAATCCGCATGAATGGGTTTACTGCGATTCATCCGGCCCGCGCTGCCCTTGTCGCTCCTGGAAGTGGAAGTAAAATGCGCCCGGACCCAGCCCCCAAAGCCAATTCAAGCGGGTCCTGAAGCCCTCGCTGCTCACGGAAGTGGAAGTAAAACGCATGCCGCGCATGCTCAGGATGCTGCTAAATGCATTCTGCGCATGCATGGAATGTGACCGGCCTGATCAGCTGCCCAGGAGGTGTGGTCAGGCCTGTGTCCTGAAAACATTGAGAATCACTGACATAGACCGTGATAGATAACGTAATATTTAATAGTGGTATTTCTAACTTTTAGTTAAAGACCTTGGAGAGAGAGAAGGTGGGCAGAAATTCAGAGGGTGAATCTGTTTCAGATGCCTATATACAGTACTGTACAACTTAAGCCAGGGTTCTCTTAGTATTTCCAGTATGGCTGCAGTTGGTGTCGTGCAGTTCTTTGTATGGTACTGCATCTTGCCAGGTAGTTGGTTCCATGCGGGGTAAATAAATGCCAACAGGAAGCTGGCCTTAAATTGTAAGCCATTTGCTTTGCCAGCCAAAAGGGGGGAAATACTTTCTTCCACATGGGAAATAAAAGTATTTTCTGCCATGTAGATAAAATATTTATTTCATTGTTTCTTACTGTTGTGCTTTACCCAAGAAGAAAGTTGTAGCGTGCTTTTATTTTGCAGTTGGGCACTTGGGGACAAAATGCTAATTAACTTGTGAACTGCCCAGAGAGCACACAAACGCTGTGGGCCAGGTATACAATATACGTATGATTGCTTTGCTTTGCTAGCCCTAAGTTCCCAGGGATCTATCCTGATGTCTGACATGCCTTTAATGCGTTATATTTGCTTCTTTTCTAGGTTTGGCGAAAGCCCTGGCCTTCCTAGTTTTGCAGTCTGTTGAATTTGCTCAGGCACTGATTCACCGGTTGCCATGTCGAAGCTCAAGTGCTCAGAGTCGGTCAGGGTTGTGGTGCGATGCCGGCCGATGAACAGCAAGGAGAAGGCAGCTTCGTACGATCAAATGGTGGATGTCGATGTCAAGTTTGGGCAAGTATCGGTGAAGAACCCCAAGGGGACTTCTCACGAGTTGCCAAAAACTTTCACTTTTGATGCTGTTTACGACTGGAGTTCCAAACAGTTTGAATTGTATGACGAGACGTTCCGGCCTTTGGTGGACTCCGTGTTGCAGGGCTTCAACGGGACCATCTTTGCCTATGGGCAGACAGGGACAGGGAAAACGTACACGATGGAAGGTGTGCGAGGTGACCCTGAGAAAAGAGGGGTTATCCCCAATTCCTTTGACCACATCTTCACGCACATCTCCCGGTCCCAGAACCAGCAGTATCTTGTCAGGGCTTCATATTTGGAGATCTACCAGGAGGAAATCAGGGACTTGTTGTCAAAAGATCAGTCCAAACGCCTGGAGCTGAAGGAGAAGCCAGACACGGGAGTGTATGTTAAAGATTTGTCATCTTTTGTCACAAAGAGCGTCAAAGAAATAGAGCATGTCATGAATGTGGGAAATCAGAACCGTTCGGTTGGTGCTACCAACATGAATGAGCACAGCTCCCGTTCCCACGCCATTTTCGTCATCACCATCGAATGCAGCGAGGTGGGGCTCGATGGAGAGAACCACATACGTGTTGGGAAGCTCAACCTTGTGGACCTTGCGGGCAGCGAGCGCCAGTCCAAAACCGGAGCCCAGGGGGAGAGGTTGAAAGAAGCGACCAAAATCAACCTCTCTCTTTCTGCTCTGGGCAATGTCATTTCCGCCCTCGTGGATGGCAAAAGCACTCACATTCCCTATCGGGACTCCAAGTTGACCCGGCTGCTTCAGGATTCACTGGGTGGCAATGCCAAGACTGTGATGGTAGCCAACATTGGCCCTGCATCCTACAACGTGGACGAGACCCTCACCACTTTGCGATACGCCAACCGTGCCAAGAACATAAAGAACAAGCCGAGAGTGAATGAAGACCCCAAGGATGCGTTGCTGCGGGAATTCCAGGAGGAAATTGCTCGGCTTAAAGCACAACTGGAAAAGCGATCCATTGGGAAGAGGAAGAAGAAGGAGAGGCGGAGGGATGGGGGCACTGGTGGGGAGGAGGAAGAGGATGATGATGATGATGAGGAGGAGGATGGTGAAGATGGTGAGGAAGAGGGGGCCAACAAAGATGACTATTGGGTACAACAACAGGAGAAGTTGGAGATAGAGAAGAAGGCTATCCTAGAAGATCACAGCTTGGTAGCGGAGGAGAAGATGAGGCTCTTGAAAGAGAAGGAGAAGAAGATGGAAGACCTGAGACGCGAGAAAGAAGCAGCTGAAAAGCTGGGTGCCAAAATCAAGGTAAGAGGTGCTCAGGAATCACCTTTTCTCTCGATCCAGATAACTGAGGAAGTAGCCGTCTCACAGGGGAGGGAGGTAATAGGCTAAAAATCCCAAGGCCAGTGTCATCTAAGGTGAACGCTGTCCCCCCGTTTATGCTTAGGATGGGTGGGTGGTCTTGACATTCCCATTTAGAAGTCTTCCTCTCCAAATTACTTGGGACGGGAATGCTACCGCTCCACCCTAGTGATCTGCAGCCCCTTCCTCGCATTGTTTTGTGATGCTGCCTTCCTTTTTTATCTGTCAGCTGCACGGAGGTCCAAAATGTCCCTGACAGCTTCAGGAAATCAGTGCGGAACACGGGTTCCCCTTTTGGACCAGACCACCCAGCTATGTAGAGACAAGAAGAATATGGCCCGTCCGACTCTCCGTTTAAACGGGATTATTGATAGACGTGCGAGATTAGAAAAAGGAACCTATGTGGGTGGTGACCTATTAAAAGTGATTAGATGATAGAGCTTAGAAGTAACTCCTTTCAAATATCTAGTTCCTTGTAATTGGTTCCTTTTTGTAATTATAGGACCCAATTTTATTATAATTGCAATTTAACAAATAATAGTTGCCCTCTTGGAGCATAGCCCTTAAATGACTTACGTAGTTATGAGGGTAGAGAACTTTGATCATGTCTCCTGAGTTGATCACATACCGTGCCTTAAGCTGTTACTTTCTGCTCTTCTCTGGGAGTTGAGCGCTGCTAAACCACCTTAAGAGAAAAACATGCTAAAACCTACTAAAATAATAATCAGTTATGTGCTCCCTACACCAGGTGTGTGTGTGGGAGCCTGTTACATTTTAAAATTTAGTGTTTTATCATCTTTCATTATTACCTTTCCAAAATTTCAATTTTACCTGGGCAGGTCTACATCCAAAATTCTTTTCCATTACATGTTCAATAAAATATTTCCATATACAGTGGTACCTCATAAAACGATTTTAATCCATTCCATGGGGCTCGTTGTTGTACGAAACAATTGCTATATGATACATGCATCGGATAGCAATTTTCCCTATGGGATCAATCAATCAATCAATCAATTTAATTTGTATCCCGCCTTCCTTAGCCGAGGCAGACTCAAGACGGCTAACAACATAATCAAACAAAATAACAATAATAATACAGAGATACAATAAATTCAAAATAGAGAACAATCCAGATAAGCATAATAATTAGAATACAAAAACTATACCACATAATTACATCATAAAAATACAATAAATATACAATAAATATAAGTATACTACAGCGAACCCAACGTAGCAAAACGCCCATGTCCGCTGGAGAAAGTCGTAGGAGCTACAACTCACCCTGACAACTTGGGGAAAGGAGCTCCACGTCTCAGCTGCAACAGCAAAAGCAGCCATGGCAGTCAAAGGGGATTAGTCCCAGGAGCAAAAGTTGGCGGCCACTGGTCGAAAGCCCTGCCGGGCTCGGTGGAGGATGGAGCGGCTTTGAGGGCGATGGCGAGCCCTCAGGTGCCGCTCATTCTCCCCGGCCGACTGCCGGTCGAAAGCCCCGCCAGGCTTGGTGGAGGGTGGAGCAGCTTTTGAGGGCGATGGCGAGCCCTCAGGTGCCGCTCATTCTCCCCGGCCGACCGCCGGTCGAAAGCCCCGCCAGGCTTGGTGGAGGGTGGAGCGGCTTTTGAGGGCGATGGCGAGCCCTCAGGTGCCGCTCATTCTCCCCGGCCGACCACCGGTCGAAAGCCCCGCAAGGCTTGGTGGAGGGTGGAGCAGCTCTGAGGGCGATGGCGAGCCCTCAGGTGCCGCTCATTCTCCCCGGCCGACCGCCAGTCGAAAGCCCCGCCAGGCTTGGTGGAGGGTGGAGCGGCTTTTGAGGGCGATGGCGAGCCCTCAGGTGCCGCTCATTCTCCCCGGCCGACCGCCGGTCAAAAGCCCCGCCAGGCTTGGTGGAGGGTGGAGCGGCTTTTGAGGGCGATGGCGAGTCCTCAGGTGCCGCTCATTCTCCCCGGCCGACCACCGGTCGAAAGCCCCGCCAGGCTTGGTGGAGGGTGGAGCGGCTTTGAGGGCGATGGCAAGCCCTCAGGTGCCGCTCATTCTCCCCGGCCGACCACCGGTCGAAAGCCCCGCCAGGCTTGGTGGAGGGTGGAGCGGCTTTGAGGGCGATGGCGAGTCCTCAGGTGCCGCTCATTCTCCCCTGCCGACCACCGGTCGAAAGCCCCGCCAGGCTTGGTGGAGGGTGGAGCGGCTTTGAGGGCGATGGCGAGCCCTCAGGTGCCGCTCATTCTCCCCAGCCGACCGCCGGTTGAAAGCCCCGCCAGGCTTGGTGGAGGGTTGAGCGGCTTTGAGGGCGATGGCGAGCCCTCAGGTGCCACTCATTCTCCCCGGCCGACCGCTGGTCGAAAGCCCTGCCCAGGGGCATCGTACAATGATTTGTTTTGCTAAAAACAATTGAAAAATCATTGAAAAATCATTGTATGATTTTTTCCATCAGGAAAATTGTTATGTGGGACACCATTCCCCCCCCCCCCAAAAAAAAACCCCACCTAATTGTTATGCGATTTCATTGCTTTACAAGCATTGCGATTGTTGTATGAGGTTCCACTGTATTCCAAAATTGATTCTGTTTAATCAATCCAAAATTGATTGTTTACTACACTTGGCCAGTTGCTTTGCAACATTAAGATATGTGTGTGTTTTAAATTTATTAAGAAGTACCAATTTTATTCACTTTGGAGAAATAGGAAAGAAGAGTTACTTTTAAAAATGGCAACAACTGTGATAGCTAACAGAGGGATCCAGTGTGGTGGACTAGGATGCAGAAGACCTGAGTTCAAATCCCTGCTTGGCCCTGGAAACCGGGGAGGGGTTGAAAGTGGTAAAACCATTCCTTAAATATCTCCCTTTGAAAGCTCTATTTGAGTCACTGTAAGCCAGTTTTTACACCACAGTACAGTTAGAACTGTCATAGAGATTGCTTTTTAAACATAAGTCTGAGCAGGCCAGAGGGAGTTTGTGTAAAAGACAAACGCAGGAATAGCTTTGTTGGCACAAAACATAATTACAAGCATCATGCATCGGTAAGAAGATACTTTTGTAAGCTAACCGGGAAAGTAAGAAAAAAGTGTGCCCAAACACAAAAACGTAGACGCTCGTGTAAAAGAGGATTTGCTCTAGTTTTATGTTGCTTTTCTTTGGTGAATGATTTGTCTTTATAAACACTACTCTGTAATCTTCTGGATAAAGGATAGTTTAGGATTTTGAAGAGGAAATAAAGATCAATGAAGTACATCTGGCAAAAGGGTCATAGTTCAGTGGTAGAATCAATGCTTTACATAGCTAAATTTCTAGATTCCTTCTCAGATGTCTCCAGTTTAAAGGTATGTCTTTGGTGGTATGGGTGGCAAAAGTTTCTGCATGAGGCTTTGGAGAGCCATTTGAACAAGACAGATGAAGCAGTGATTAAAGTCTGTAAGTTGCCTTGCTTGGTTCATTGGGAAAATGTGTGGAGTGGAGTTTAAAAAATCAAAACATTAAAGAAAGGCAGTAACTGTGAAAGTCTGGAAGAATCTAATGTCGGTTACTAGCAACCCAATCTCCACTTCTTATCTTTGTGTTGTTCAGGCCATGGAAAGCAAACTTCTTGTTGGAGGAAAAAATATTGTTGATCACACAAATGAGCAGCAGAAAATTCTGGAACAGAAGCGCCAAGAGATTGCTGAGCAGGTGAGATGGGTTGGAGGTGGTCAGTACTGACATGGTTTTACTAAGTTTCCAAAGAAGCCCTGGGAGATTCATGGCAATTTTATGTTTGTCTCCCTGCTGATTAAAGACAGTGGACAAAATCCACTGAGCAGAATTCCATTGAAGCTAATGGTCTCCGCTGCAAATGTAATAAGAGCCTTGACAGGTTATGGCACAAGTCCTAATCACTAGAGCCCCACGTGGCACAGCGGTTAAAGTGCCATTACTGCAGCCAAAACTCTGCTCACAATCTGAGTGTGATCCTGATGGGCTCAAAGTTGACTCAGCAGTCAGTAAAAGAAATACTCACTGTAGTGGGAGCAAATTGTAACTTGCATAATTGCCTTGTGAACCACCCAGAGAGTGCTTTTCCACTATGGAATGGTAATATAAATGGAAAGAGCAAGAATAATCCAGCATCCTATGCCTTTGTTGCCTTGTTGGATACCTTTATAAGAAGGCTACAGATCATGAAGAACGTGGTCATTTGCCATTGTCTTTCACAGCAGCTGGTATTCAAAGGCATAATCTTTTGAACATGAAGATTTTATTCAGTCTCTCTAGTGCCTGTTTTTGGGAGGGGTTTTTTAGTTACCATTTTAATGGTGATTGTCCCAGAAAGATTTGTAGTATATGTTTTCTAGTTTCTCTTCCTTTCTGCTTGTTTTATGTATATGGTTTATGACCTTTATTGCCCAAAACCTTTGCCAGCAGTAAAAATTTAGTAAAATACAAGCTTTGAATTATTTTAGAGCAGGGGTGCCCAAACTATGGCTGGATCTGGCCCACTGGCTGTAGTTTGGGCACCCCTGCTTTAAGCAGAGACAATGGCAGCCCAAACATCTATCTCATCCTATTACAAACAGATTGCAAGGTGCGTTGTACTTCCACTTCCTGTGGGAGGAACCATGTGACTGGCCCGCTGAACCACGAGACCGGTCCATGGCCCGATAAGTTTGGGTACTCCTGTTTTAGAGAATCTGCAGGCTCTTGGAAATGGGAAGAATAACTGTATAGCGTGTACCAACTTTTTGCTTCTTAAAGTTTTCTACCCTTTTAAATCTCGTTGGACAATTAACATTACATAGAAAGAAAGCCCCCTTTTTAAAGACTCGTGTCTTTAACTTCTTTACTTTTTCCTCTAACCTTCAGCCCTGTATTGGTAGATGACAAGCTGAGCGAGAAACTGCACTGCCCCACCCTTTTTTTTAATTCCCAGAAGTTAAATCATACATTTCTCCTCTAGCACATGATGGATCATAGCATTTGACCAGCATACGCTCTGGGCCTTGAGCCACTGAAAGGATCCAACTTGGTAGTTTGTCCATAATGTTCCTTTGTTTCCAGCTCTGCCAGAGCCTTGAGGCTATAAGCCATCACGTATCTGTCTTTTTTGCCCATTCCATTGTGCAAAAGTCCATGTTGGGAGAAATCCCCAACCCTTATTTGCCAACAGGAAACAGTCATTCATGCTGTTTATGAGACAAACCAAAGATTTATTTAATGCCATTCTATAGGCAGGCCATCTTTCAGGTTGGCAATCCAGTGCACAAGCCACACATCTGTCAACATGCCCACTGTCCAGTGTACTGTACCCTGAAAGCAGGGCCTTATTAACAGCCCTTTTTCTTAGACTCATGTCACCCCACATGGAGGAGTGGGTGGGGTTTTGTTAGGGTTGTAATGTTATTTTAATGCTACATTAAATTTATGTTTCTTGTTTAATTGGGGAACCCCCTTCCCCCAGAAAATAATTTTGTTTTCTTTTAATTGGTTTTGTTTTATTCCTTTTAAGGTATGAGACATAATAATGTAAGGCTGCTGCCCAATTACTTGGAAGTAAACCCCTGATATTTCTTGGAACGTAATTTAAAGGAAACATATAATCTTTCTGATTAAATGGTCTCAGACAACAAAAGTCCTCAAACAAAATTGAGTCTCCTGATATTTTCTATTTATGAAACAATTTACATTGTGAAATACTTTTTGGTTTTGGTGAATATTCTTTTAAAGTTACTAAAGTACTAAATTCCAAGACAAAGGGGTTCAGGTGTTGACATTTGAGGTCTAGAGGGAGTTTGGATGGAGAAGTATTCTTTGTCATTTCTTGCAGAAACGCCGGGAGCGAGAAATTCAGCAGCAGATGGAGAGTCGAGATGAGGAAACCCTGGAGCTGAAGGAGACCTATAGCTCCCTACAGCAAGAGGTGGACATTAAGACAAAAAAACTGAAAAAGGTAAGCAGGCTGTCTCCAACAGAGTGGCACCTGTACATAACCAAAGTCAAAACTTGGCTTATAGTTACTGTGCTAGTAAACCCTGCAAAGACAGGAACGATACAGATGAAGTCTATTCAGAACCGTCTCCAGACACAAAGGCATCTTTAAAACCAATGGGAGCTGTGCAGGGAGATCTCTTGCCTAGTTTTCATCCATTCTGTAGGACTGTGTGCAGGATAACGTCCGAGTAGACTATGCCTGTGCTCATTGCATGGAAGTCTTACAGTCTACCAATGCAAAGCATGAGTGCAGAATTGTCCAGGTTCAGAACTGGCAAAATGTGGTGATTGACTGTTTCTCCCTCTCTATTTTGTAAGTCAATACTGTACTTAATATTTAGGAAATCTATAAATCTCCCATTATAAGCAAGTGATATGCAATCAGCCTTCCTCCCATGCTCAAAGTGTAAGAGCATTCTAACTGTTTCATGGCAGTTCTCACCACATTTTAGCTCCAAGCTTGAGAAGGGACTGGAGACTATTTGGGAACTATGTACTCAAAATGTTTGCCTACAATTAGAAACCCTTCTATTTCTTGGTGCCGACTGCGAGGTTAGTAAGAAAGACTCTGACTCGGAAAAGAGCCTTCTTGGTGGCAGCACCAAAACGTTGGAGCTCTCTCCCTGTTGAGCTGTGCCAAGTTCCATCCTTATTGATATTTAAAAAAACAATTCTTCTTTCATGTCCGGATCAAACCCTGGACAGCCAAAATAAAGCCACTTTCTTGGCTTTGCCATTGGACAAACTTAAGTCCTCATTGGTGCATGTTTCTGGCAGTAATCAGCAGACCAGGAAATGAGCCCATGGATTCTGTATCTCCCCACATTCACACAGCATGTTGTCTACCCACAGCCCCCACTTGAGCCTGTTGGTCTTGCATTTATGGACTCTGATCCTCAGATTATTCAGGGTCCTCCAAGTGACGTAGGGGAGGTTGAATTCCTTAGCCATATCCTTCTCTAATGTTGTCCAGTGAGCTTCTTCCACCATCTTCTAATTTGGTTTTGCTCTTGTGTACCCTCAAGAATGTTCTTGCCATAAAGCTCTTCCTGGATCTGAGCCGGCGGACTTGAGGCTCATATCCATTCAGAGGATGTCGAGGGTCATTTTCTTGCTTAGTTCTCTAAGAGTCCACTGCTACTTCTCTCCTTATCTTAGGTGGAGCAATACCCACAAGAGGGTATATTATCTCAAAAAACAGTTTCAATCCTTTCTTTAAAGAAGCTTTTAAAAACTTTTTACCAACTGCCAAACAATAGGATTGCCTAATTTTTATTTTACCATCACCAATGTGTTGTTTTGGAACATCATTATTGTTTGTTGTTTCTCCCCATGATTTGTTATGTTTGGTCTATTTTGTTATGTTTAGCTTTGTATTGTCTCGTGAAAATCTCTTAACTTGTTATACGCCGCCCAGAGTGGGAGGATATCCCAGATGTGTGGGATCACAATGCAATCAATCAATCAATCAATCAATCAATCAATCAATTACTTATTCTGGCCAAGGAAGTGGTTATGGGGGGCTTTTTTTAACAGCTGCTGTTCAACAGTGTCAGTCTGAGACCCTTCAGGGTTGGCATATTCCCTGACACGCTTTCCCTGCAAGAGAGACTGTTGTGAGGTTTCCTCAGCTGCTGATGAGTTGGGGCGGCTGGCTTCAGCATCGCCCCAGCTGATAAGGAAATAGCTTTTCTTGTCATACCCTCACAACTCTGTACCTTCCCTTTCAGCTTTTTTCTAAGCTGCAAGCTGTGAAGGCTGAAATCCACGACCTTCAAGAGGAGCACATTAAAGAACGCCAAGAATTGGAGCAAACGCAGAATGAGCTCACACGGGAGCTGAAGCTGAAGTAGGTTCTTACCAGCTGTTTTGATAGCCAGCCTTTGGGAATGGCTTCCCCACCTCGCATCTTGTGGGAAGAGAATAAATGCAGCAGCTGCACTTTCTTGAGGCTACCTGGAGAGTACGCGAGTCAATAGGATTGTCGATTGTCACAATTTTATTTTGTCATTGTGTTGATCTCCACAGGCATCTGATTATTGAAAACTTTATTCCTTTGGAAGAGAAAAACAAGATCATGAACAGGTCATTCTTTGACGAGGAAGAAGACCAGTGGAAACTACACCCCATCACCCGGTTGGAGTAAGTTGGTCCTGATTAATTAAAAGGATGTTAATCAAGAGACCCATTCCTCTCAGCCATAAAGTGACCCCAGCCTTAATTTTGCAGTTTTATGTCTGGCCTAGACACGGAAGAAGAAGTAGAAACCGACACACTTTACTATGTACTCCACCCACCTACCCTCCTTTGTTGAACAAAGTTATTATCAGGAAGAGTAAAATCAGTGCTTCCATCTTTAATGCAGGATAAATGTCACAGTTAAAGGCAAGCTCCAGTGTGCTGTTTTGGCTAGATCCTGTGTTATAACTGGAAGATGGATGCAGGTTTGATTCCCTAAGTAGCCATGAAATCAACTAGTTGACCTTGAACTATTCACAAACTTTTAAACTAATTATTGCTGCTTTTTATTTTTTTATTTTTTATTAATTTTCAAAATATAATTACAAAATCTAAATTACAAAATCTAAATAAAAAGAAAAAATTACAATACAATACAAAAAAAATCATATGACAATATACAATACAATACATAAAATTTATGCAGTAATAAACAATAATAAACAATACTACAAAATACCACTACTTATCAAAGTAATACTTCCCCATCCTTCACTAAATCTTAATTGTTATAACTCAAATAATTATATGCAACTTAAAAATTACATTTGCAATATTTTCTTTTTCTTATAGAATAATCTCCAAATCAAACTCATATATTTCTATAATATTCATATTTACACCCTTTTTTCTACCCAAAACTTATTAGTTAATACTGTATTACTGTCCTGAACATAATATCATGAAAATACATAATAAAAACATGTACACAAAATCAAACTACACACCCAGTGTATTATACAATGCCCTGGAGGATGCAGGATATTACAACATTTTTCACTGTTTCCAAAAAGTAAATTGATCAGGTACTGGCCCAACCCACGAACCTCCAGCCAATTTTGACTCTACAAATAGTTGCCAAATTTTCCAAAATCTATTTTCTTAAATAAACCCTTTTAAAAAATTCAATTCCCATTTTAATTTATCATTTAGTGCAAGATCCCACATTTCCTTGTACCAATCTTCATTTTTCAAAATTACATTGTTTTTACAATTTCTAGCTATACATTGTCTACCTGTTTTCAACATTATAGCCAGTAACTCTTTTTTATCAGCATCTAAATTTATATTATCCATACCTGTCAGCAAAGCGGTACTTGACCCCAGTTTAAATCTCATTTCAAAAATACTGCAAATTTCCTTCTCAATTCTTTCTCAAAAATCTTTCACCACATTACAACTCCACCACATATGCACATATGTCCCCATTGTATTCATACATCTCCAACACATTTTGCTCTTGTTATTATCCATCTAATGTATCATTGCTGCTTTTAAACAGGGAGGAGGCAAGTCACGCATGTCCCCTTCAGCTTCTTAGAGGAAAAGCAGATGTCATAAATGTTCATAGATGACATTCAATGAAACTGCAACTTAGTGGGCTGCCCTCCCTGTTTTTCCAACAGGCTTATTAACTCTGGCCATCTCACTTGGCTTTGAGGCTTAAAAAGATTGTTGACAACACAGTGGCAACACATTGGGCTTCAAAGAACATGTTGATGTGCCTTCAATTCCTGTTTGCTTCAGAAAAATGCATGGAGGAAGAAAGTGGAATAATAATAATATTATAATGGGTTGAAATGCATTCATTGGCTGAAGCCTCTTGGAGATTGGTTGGGATAGAATGCAGCATTCCTATTTAGTATATATACACACATTCAGACTGAGAATAACTGCGATGACATCCAGTCTCTGGTCTGAGAGGAGCAAGAGGAAAGAAAAGCAAACACAGGGGGATAGGCAGATGGGTAGAATTTCCATGTTCAGAACTTGTATTTCTTTGACAGGTAGGTCCATAAATGGGGAAGAGTTCATGTTTTTATGCTGTGTTTTTCAATTTATAGGGTATCTGCCTGGCCACAGCTGGAAATAATGCTAGGCCAGATGCACCTGACCCAGCAAGACTCTTAATATAAGCCTCTTTTTAAAAAAGGTATAAAGATTCCATTCCATTCCAACTTTAATTTGTACCCCGCCCCACTCAGCACATGGCTGACTCTGGGCGGCATTACAACATAATTGAAATACAATATACAATTATATATATACACACACACAAAATTGATTTCTATATAAGCACAATATACAATATAATACACATTACAATAAAATAAACAGTCCCTAAACGATTCCAAAATAAATAAAATAAAGTACAATATTACAAGTTATACAAAATTCACACTTACAAGGTTTACAAAGCAGCTACATATCATATAGAAATGCTATTTAAGTACTAATGCCGACAAAATTGGATAAACATTATCCTCGGCTACTAAGCGTCCCCTAACAATACAACAATGAGCAATACATACCAAAATACCAAAAAATACAAGAGATAACAAAGTATACAATAATACCCAAATATACAATAATATACAATAATACAGTGTAAAAAAATTACACTAAAAATAACACATAGTGGGGGGAGATTCTGCTCTTCATGTCACTGGTTTGTGTAAACCAGGGGTTCTCAACGTACGTCCCACGGTCTTGATCTGGCCTGTAGTGCCAAATCAATCAAACTATGCCCTCGCTCCAGACACCGCCACCATCTCCGGCAGCAGAATTACTGTGGATTCATTTACCGCTGTTGTAAACGTATTTACCACATCCATGGATTCATTTACGGCTGTTGTAAATGTGTTTATGACATCTGCGGACTCATTTATGGCTGTTGTAATTGCGTTTACAACATCTGCAGACTCATTTATGTAAATGAGTCCGCGACCAGTTCGGTGGTAGCAGTGCTAACTGGAGCACTTGAAGAACTACGTTTACAGGTAGGTAACCTACCCTTCTCAACCTTTTTTTGGCTGTGCCCCACCTAAACATGTCTAAAATTCCGATCTCCCCCACCCCCGACATATAATTCTTACTATTCAAAAAGTGAATTCCTATTAACATGGAGGAAGCGTAAAAGGCCATTAACTTGGTCGAAACAAGCTTCAAAAAAAATGCAAAAATTTTTTACTGTTAATAACTCATTCTCAAAATACCACCCTTAAAAATCAAATTGCCCCCCTGTGGGGCATTTCACATTGGGAACCACAAAATTAAACCCTCTTGACTTTTTCTTTTGTTTTTATTGGTTCCTTTATTTTAAAGACACTTCCTCTTTTGGTATCAAGTATGACTGTGTTGAAGTTCTCCGGCTCTTTTGCACATAATATATACATTAGATTAATTGCATTATGTTCAGTATTTCCAAGTCAGTTAATTCACACTCAAATCTTCCCTGAATTCCTGGCCATAATTCTGTTTGATTACATTTAGTCATTTCTTTGTTTAGTTATTTTAGGGCATGGCCATTTTAGGGTATCTGGAAATTTCACCTCTTTGCTGTGACAAGATGATAGCCTATGTGTAGGCAATACAAAAGTACCGGTAGTTAAAACGATCTCCTTTTAGATGCCATCCTGGTTTCATTCGCTGTTTTAAGGATGACTCTGTTCATTTTGGTTGGGAGAATGATAAAAATGTTCCTGGTTTAACTTCCTTCTGTTATGTCGTAGGCATTTCCCTCCTATCAGTTTGAAATTGTAGAAGCCACCCTACCATAGTGACTGCTTGTAGATAAGATGGGTGTGAGTTTTCTAACAGTACAGGAGAAGGACCAGTGTCTCTCTCCTAGTGTGATAAGGCAGTCAGGACTGGTACATTGGCAGCAACATAAAGAGAGAGAGAGATGCTTGGATAGTGGTTATAGGGATGGCGGGTGGGGTTGAGAGAATGGACCCCGGGCAAGAGGCTTGGAGGACCTCGAGGGGGTTGAAGTCAGCTTTTTGAGGAGAAAAGGTTTAATTAGTTTTCCCTTACCAGGAACCAACAAATGATGAAAAGGCCAGTGTCAGCGGTGGGATATAAGAGACCTCTGAGCCAGCACGCTAGGATGTCCATGATGGTCCGTCCAGAGGCTCGTTATAGGGTAAGGCCCAACTCACAACTGTATTTGGTTTATTTTGTGTAAAGTTAAGAGTGGTGTAGAGAGTGAGTCTATATTCTATTGTAGTTTCCTCCCATCGCAGTTACCATTCGTAGCTTATTGTCTGCTTCCTGTCTATCATTTTGTTGTAAATTGTCCTGAAGTTGTTTAGTGCAATCTGGTGTGATACAAATATTTTAATAAATGAATTCACGTCTCTGCATCTGTCCGATTCAGACATATCCATGCCCGAAATTGCTACTTTTCCAGCTCCAAAGCCCTCCTTCATTCAGAGGTCACCTGCTCCCAATCCTCGCTTTTTGTGGCTGACCTCCCTTCCAGGATTCCTGTCCAATTCATGAGCTCTTTTTTACCTTAAATTTCTGTTCAAAACCTGCTGATTCTAAAAAGCTTTGATATAACACCCTAGAAGCACACCTGGTTTTCCTCTGCCACTTCTGCATTCCTCCTCTGTAAGTTATCTCCCACCCCACCCCCAAATCAAATTATGAGCTGGAAGCTCTTCAGGACAGGAATTTGCCTTCATAATCAGTCTTGATTCTGTGGACTTACATATGGATACACAGTACCTTTGAAATAATATGCAACAGTCTATAAGTCTTGTACACTGTCGAGAGTAGGTTGTATTTGAAGGTCAAATAGTGAAGATGAAGCTAAAGTACTTTGGACATCAAATGAGAAGAGAGGATTCGCTTGAGAAAGCCTTGATGCTGGGAAAGGTGGAGGGCAAAAGAAGAAGGGGCGGCCAAAAATGAGATGGCTGGATGGTATTGTAGACGCAATGAGCACAAAGCCGGGTGGGTTGAAGAGGATGTTGGAGGACAGAGGTGCCTGAAGGACAATGATCCATAGGGTCACAAAGGGTCGGAATTGACTGTGCAACTCAACAACAACAACAACAATTCATTAATTAGGCAGTATATAAATAAAAAGACTGACTGACTGAATGAATTAATATTGGTGTGTGGGTGTGTGTCCATGAGTTTCTATGAACCCTCTTGGTTCTGATCACATAGGCAGAAAACATTGTGCTATTGGAATTGGATATGCCTAGCCGGACAACACGGGATTATGAGGGCCCAGCCATTGCTCCGAAGGTCCAAGCTGCTCTGGAAGCAGCTTTGCAGGAAGAAGATGAGATTCAGGTGGACGCTTCCACCTTTGAGAGCACATCAAAGAAGCCAAAATCCAGGTATGTTCAGATTTTAGAGAAGAGGATATTTACTACCAGGAAACTCTGTCCCTGCACAAGGGGTTAGACCAGTAATGGGGAACCTTGGCTCTCTAGATGTTCTTGGACTTCAATTCCCAGAAGCCCAAGCACCCTGTGAATCCATAGGAATGGGTTTACTGCAATTCATCTGGCCCACGCTGCCCTCGTCGCTCCTGGAAGCGGAAGTAAAACGCACCCGACCGGGCGTGTTTTACTTCTGCTTCCGGAAGTGACGAGGGCGGTGCGGGCCGGATTAATCGCAGTAAACCCATTCCTGTGGATTCACAGGGGATTCTGGGAATTGAAGTCCAAGAACATCTGGAGAGCCAAGGTTCCCTATCACTGGGTTAGACTTTAGGCTAGACTTGCAAGCTTCGAATCTAGACACGCTAGTCAGGGAAATGGTTTGCATATAGAAGCTAGTGGTTTGCAGACATGTCGACGTTTCGAATGTTTAAGATGCATGGAAAGTAAAAAACAAATGTCTTCTTGACTATCAGTAGAATACCATATTGTGTTAAATGGTACACAATTTTCTCTATCTGCCAAAAAAAACATGGTGGTAACTTTTTGTGAGTAATAAATACAGAACAGCCTTCTCCGTGAGTAATAAATACAGAACAGCACCAGCCCTCTGGAACCTCCTGCCAACAGAATTGAGGTTACAGACAGAATTGCTGCCTTTCAGGAAAGGTTTGAAAACCTGGCTGGCAGGGCAGGTGTGGAGCCCTAATGGGAATACGGCCCCAGCCTGTTGGCTCATTGCCAGCTAGAGTCCAGTTATTGTCCCTCCTTCTGTATTCTTGTTCCTCCATTTCCCTTTTAGTTTTTTAAGTGGGGTGGGGGTAGGAGGGTGGGTAGCTGGGTGGGTGACTTAGGATTTTAACTTGTTTTTATATGTTTTTAACTGTTGTACACCGCCCTGAGTCTGGTTTACCCGACTGGCCGGCATAAAAATTTAAGAAAATAAATAAATAAATATCTGCATAGAAGTAAACTTTAAAATAGTCCTCCCTATAACAAATCAATAATGTACTATTTTGATCTGAAGAATCACTTGCATTCTTCATTTTCTGTGCCTCAACAAAGGCCCTGCAAAATTTCTGGTGGGCCTTTAGTCACCTTGGAGCATCTTCAGGAGAAAAGTGGGATGCAACTATTTTCAGTAAAGAAGTAAGTACAAAATTGCATTTCCCCCTCCCCCCTGTTTTATTTTGCAGGCCTAAAACTGGAAGGAAATCTGGAGGCTCTTCCTCCAGCTCTTCAGGGTCTCAGTTCTACCCCCAGTCTCGCGGGCTGGTTCCCAAGTAAAAAGGCTGACTGCTGACCAGGGCAGAAGAACTCCATTTTCAAGAGGCAAGGAAGGAACCCTGCAGGAAGGGTATGTGTGTGACCAAACTGTGGAACGGTTCCCTTTTGAAAGGAGAAGCAGTGATCCTGTCTGCAGAAGAACGGATTGGTGTCTAGCAGGGGGAGTTCTGCGTGGGTGGACGTCTCCCCTTGTGTGATGGGTTTCTCACCTTCCCACAGACAATCTCTAAGGGGAGAGCGACTATAGTTAGGAAATCAGAAATGCATGAGGTAAATTATAGTACTGTATATGTTAGAAGCGTCAAGCCTCTACTCTTTTTACGGTGTTCTTATAATATGTGGCTTTCTGGTCCTCGGAACAATGAGCTGAAGTAGAAGACCATCTCAGCAGTACCAATACTACACATTTAGTGAGGTCCAAATTGGACAGAGGACTTACTCAGCCACTGTGGGTGTTTCCCTCCCACCCCCCTGGCACTTTTGGAGTTATTGTATGGGAGGGTTACACATCAACTGGGGAAGAGAAGAAGAGATGGAAACACATTCCTCAGCTAATTAGACACGTGTCCTTTTTTGAGAAATGCAGGCCAAAGGAGAACTTGGGAAACGGCATTTTCTCCTGCTTCCGGGACAGAAGCAATAGAAACTTAATCCAGCCTTCACCTTTTTGCAAGGGTTGAGAACTGTGGCTCTAGGTGGAATTTCTAGCGACTTCAGCCGAGACCAGCAGGGCCATCTTTTCCCCAACTGCACACTCGAATACTAATTGTGAGTCCCACGTTAGCATTCTTTCTGTGCGCAACATTCCACTTCCTTCGGGGCAGAGGGTCAAGGCCATTGCTTTTATTGTCTTCCATTGTCACTGTGGTCTGGTTTATGTTATTCTTGGTAAAGGAAGGAAGTTCCTTTGAGAATACAGAGTGGCTTCTTACCCAATTTGCCTCCTCTTTTCATCCTTAGTGTGAAATCTTTGACTATCAAATCCCAAGAGTTACCAGTTATCTTTATATTTTGTATTTCTTTTTTCCCCTTGAAAATTTTAATAAAAAATCCAAAAAAGAGTTGTGGGGATTGGGTTTAAATGGGGATCAGCAGCGTTTTCAGAGGAGGAGGCTGGGGTCAGATTTATTTGAGAAGTCCTGTTTTAAAAAGACTCTCACCCCTCTTTCAGACCTGGCCTAAGTCATACGAGCTGCTCTGTCGACGGTGGGAAATAAGATGCTGCTAAACTGGGTGGGGGTCAAAAGGCTGAAAAAGGAGCCCCATGTATATCATTTTTATCCAGTTCAGTTTGTAAGTTTAAAACAGTTGTATATTAAGAATCCAGTTGTTAATATTGGGGTGGGGTGGGGAGCTTGATGTTGACTGTTGTACTGTGAATATTTCCCCCACTGGCTTCCTCTTTTGAATGTGAGTGTGTGCACATATGTACATACATGTATGTACATACATACGTATGAATGAATAAGAAATTGCTTGGCTTTGGAAATGCTCTTAATATCTGGCCATATGTGGTTGTTAATTATTATTCTTTAGCAGCCCTCTCGAGGGTGCTCCAAACCCCATATTTCTGGCCCTCTCAAGCAAAGACACCCTGAGAGGCATCTTGCTGGCATGGTGCCTCCGTAAGCCCAAGTGGATCCAACAGGTCCTGCTGCTTTAAACCCGTGGAGCAGGGGTGACTATGGCCCACAGGCTGTATCCGGCCCCTAATGCCAATTCGTCCAACCTGGAAAGTTCTTACATTTCAGGCACAGTGAAGGAACAGAGCCATCGGACGCATCTGCCAAAATGTCCTAGTAGGCTAATGTATGAGAAGAGAGAGATGTTAACACCTAGGAGAGGGCCGTACAGCCAGATTCCTCATAGGCACCAGCTTGAAATACCTTTCTCTTAACTCTGAGACATTTAATTGCATTTTAATTTTCCAAGCTTCATCCCTCAAGTCACTCTAGAGCAGGGGTGCCCAATTTACGGCCCATGGGCTTGATCCACCCCCAACACCAATTCATCCAACCTGCGCAACCCTCGTTGCTCCCAGAAGCAACATTTCACTTCCGCTTCTGGGAGCGACGGATGGTGCGAGCCGGATGAATTGGTGTCGAGGGCTGGATCCGGCCCACAGGCCATAGGTTGGGCATCCCTGGTTTAAGCAGAGAAAATGTCACTTTAAAATCGATCTCATCCTGTTGCAAAACAGATTGCAAGGCATGTTTTACTTCCGCTTTCGGTGGGAGGAACCACGTGACCGACCTGCTGAACCACGTGACCAGCCCACGACCCGAAAAGTTTGAGCACTCCTGTTTTAGAGGTTCAGAGCCAGAGATGACATGATGCTAAGCAGCTTTTTCAAAACATGGCACTCTTGAATACTGCTTTAAAACCTACACGGGACACATTCCGTGAGGCTAGTGTTTTGACTGGTAGGAGACCCGGTGCCTAGAATCGCTCCAGCAACTAGCCTTCAGCACCTCACACACAGTACCTGGTCAGGCATGCCCTAAACATTACTTTAAAACAGACCCTCTGCAAGTCTGTGTGCCATGTCTTTGATAAGTGACTGTTCATCTCAGGCTTATCTCCAAGCTTTTGTAAGAGAATCGAATGCAAGAACCGTAGTCTTGGGCTTGCATGATCCTGGTCAGTTGTGACGATGCTCAACAGCTTGTAAGCTTTAAGTTGGTGTTTCAGCTCTGCAAGGTTGAAGTGCTTTTTAAATGGGATCTGCACTGGTTTTGCACCACAGGACCACATCCTGAACAAGCTAGCCAGAAATTATTTGTGTTCCCGCTAATTTCAGTGGGAGTCACAAAGAAGCCTTACATTTTTTTTATCAGGAACAATGGGCACAATTATCTTTGGCCAGATTTCTCAGCTTGTGGGAACATCCCCAATTGTTTACTCTATTCTTGGTCTGAATATAAAGAGCAAACATGTCAATGATTCTTTTTTTTTTGTCTATAGATTTTACCGCTCTTACCTGTAATCATCTCTTGTCTAGGAATGTAAAAGTGATCCTGAAGTGTAATTAAAAAATCAATTGGATTTATTGTAAGTAAAATAATAGTAATAAAGCCTACCCTCAATCTTTGTTTTAGTTGTTGTTTCATTTTTGTTGGAACAATTTATAAGCAACCTTTCAGTGCCAGGCTCTCAGAAAGTGGCATGCATTTTGGAGAATATATAACAGCTATTTGTGGGGTTTTGATGATATCTCCTGTCACCTCTTTATAGAAATACTTTTTAAAATGTATGAAATAATTTATAAGTTGCCTAAGATGGGGACTGTGGTGGCTTAGTGGTTAAGACGCTGAACTTGATGAATGGAAGGTCGGCAGTTCGAGACCCGAGTACTGCACGATGGAATGAGCTCCTGTCTTAGTCCCAGCTCCTGCCAACATAGCAGTTCGAAAGCAAGTAATTGCGAGTAGATAAATAGGAACCACTTTGGTGGGAAGGTAAACAGCGTTCCATGCACTCCGGTGTTGAGGCATGCCTGCCACATTTCCACGGAAATGGCTGCAGATGCAGACAGCGCTGGCTCTTTGGATATAAACAGAGATGAGCACTGAACCCTAGACTCTGATACGACTGGCTTTCAAACAAGGGCAACCTTTACAGCCTAAGATATTTATATTAATTCTAGAATCAAAGAGGGAAATGTCTAGATTACTAAGGTAGTTTACTGTTTTGATCTTGCTGTATAAACAAGATCTGGATTTACATTTCACCTCATGTTTGATTGTAAGGGTGTGGATATAATTTGACTCTTTCATACACGTTTTCTTTTATTGCTTTAATTGCAGATGGTAAAGAAACTAAACATTGCATAATACATCTATTGCAAAAAAACATTTTGAAACCATTTTATAATATGAATGGTTGAATTAAGTGAAGCAGGACATGTAGTAAGCTGGACTGACTTGCTTTGCCACTTAACAAGCTCAGGCTAAGAAGTGTGAACATGGCTGTGGTGGTAGTATGCTGTGTTGCTGCACGCTCCAGGTCATAGTGTGGGAAATTGACACATGCATTTCTGAGTCTTGAATTAATCTTACAGAACATAATCATAGAATCACTGAGTTGGAAGGGGCCTTTTAGACCATCAGGTCCAACCCCCTCTTGATGCACAACAGTTTAATATCAACATTATTTAAACAATATGATGGCATTAAACAGCTACCAAAGTACCTGTGTATCTAACCCACTCATTTATTTCAAGCGTAAAACAACACACTCCAGTAACTCAAGACAATCAACAAAAATACTGTACTCAAGGTGAGCCAGGTCCAGCAAAGCAACTGTTCAATATTAACAAATCAGTTGTCCATATGAAAAGTGTGCAATCCAGGGGCCTTTTCTGTCCACAGGCAGGGGGACTCGCACATTGATGGGTTCACTGCTGCAGTATCAGTAATGGTTACAGAAAGACCCTCCTCGAAGATTGTGTTATTTTTGAACCACAATCGGGCGTACCCCGGGTAACAGCAACCTTGTGTTGCCGACTAATCTTTCTCACACTAGGTCAGGCGAAGGGAACTGCAGAATAAATTCACCAAAAGGAGGCTTTATTTTGGCAGTTTAACGTCTGACCTAGATACGAAAGTAGTAGTATATAGTATTGACGTGAAATGTTGCAGATTGGAAGAAAGGCAGGAGAGGGGAAAGGAAAAAGAAATATTGGAAAGAGGCTCAAGTGGTGCAAATGTTGCATGAACTGCTGTGTCATAAAAGTCTGGGCCCTGCTGAAGCTTAATGATGTTTAAAATTGTTGAGCTGTGTTAGTCTATGTTTTACGTGCATAAACAAAAAGACAAAAAAAGTGGCATCTTAAAGACTAACTCCTGTATTTAAATGTAAGCTTTCATGGGTCAAGTCCACTTAGTCAGACAGTATTGATGTTAATAATGTTACATGACACGGTAGCATGAGGTTTATGCAAGTGTTTTAGGCCCAGGAAGCGGGTCTGCCTGCCTGCCTTGGTTTTGGCCAGTCTGGCTCTGTGGGGTCTCTACCTCAGTGACCCCCAATTTGGAGATGGGGGAATGCTGTACCCCCCACCCCATGTCTCAATACAGTAATGTAGTGATCTCCTTGGTCGAAACGACGGTGCTCAGCCGTGGGTGGGAGCTTTGGCTCTCCTACGCCTTGACCGCACACATTTCGAAGGCGGCCCTTTGTCCCCTCGACCAGGCTCTGCTTTGGCGCCCACTCAGGAACTGGAGCAACGGCAGCGGCCCCCCATCCGAGGCCTTGCGGGGGGCAGCCTAGCCCCATGATGGTGAACCTTGGCACTCCAGATGTTCTTGGACTTCAATTCCCAGAAGCCAAAGCACTCTGTGAACCCACTGTACCCGCCAAGTGCGGCTCCAGAAAATATGGGAACTGCTCCGGCCCCGGGCACGCATGCGCAGCAACAACTCCTTTGCGCATATGCGGAACCCCTTTGCGCGTGCGCAAAGCCCATTTGGATGGGCTCGAATGCATAGTAACCTTTCCCCACCATTCAAAATATGGGACGGAGGCAGGAAAGGGGAGGAACGAGTGCGGAAATATGGGAAATCCCGGCCAATCTGGGATACTTGACAGGTATGGAATCCACACAAATGGGTTTACTGTGATTGATCCGATCAATGCCGCCCTCGCCGCTCCTGGAAGCGGAAGTAAAACGCGCCTGTACGGGTTAACCTGGAAGAGCCTTATCCGTATGGGCACATTTTGCTTCTGCTTCCGGGAGTGAGGAGGGCAGCGTGGGCCGGATGAATTGCAGCAAACCCATTCATGTGGATTCACAGGGAGCTTGGGCTTCTGGGGATTGAAGCCCAAGAACATTTGGAGTGCCAAGGTTCGCCATCACGAGCCTATGAGGAGGTAGCCCTATTCCGCCCCTGCCTGATGAAGGCCCTCATCCCCTTGGTTGAGGGGTGGGACTGGGAGTGACGCCGTCGTCGTCCTCTCGTTCACCTCCCCCCCGCCCCTGCGCACTCTGGGAGTGGTAGTCCCGGCCCTCGCGAGACCCCTTCAGTTCCCGTCATCCACTAGGGCGCGGTTCCCGCCATTTTTCCTTCCGGGAACTCCATTTCCCATCAGCGCCCGCGCTTTTGTTTTCCTTCTAACCTCGCCTGGTCGCCATCCTCCCTTCTGTGTGTATCTTTTTGAGAGCTTGGGGGTGAGAGAGATTGTCCCTTCCCGGCCACCGTCCGAGCCTAGCGCGCCTCTGCTACTGGCTGCTGCAGTGCTCCCTTAGTGCCTCAGTCCCTCCCTCCCTCTTCGCTTCCTTTTCCCGCCCGCCCTTTCGAGGACCTTTGACCCCGCCCGTTGTTATGTCGGGCCTGAGGAGCCGCCGCCGCCGCCGCATTCCTTAGCACCCTCTCGCGCCCACACCCCACCCCGCCTTCACTTCAGGCCTTCGCCTCCCCACCGCCGCCGCCGCCCCCCCAGGAGCGAGAGTCGCCTCACGCGCGCCACCCGCCCGCCTGCCCAGCGCGCGCAAAAAAGAGGCCCGGCCCGGCCCCTCCCCCACTGCGCCTCAGTAACGGTCGTGCCGCCGCCGCCCCTCCCGCCAAGTGCGCGGTTCGCCCTCCCCCCCCCCGTCGGTTTCTTTCCCTTCCCTCTCTGTCTGTCTCTGCCACCCTCCCCTCCCCAAATAGGCCTCGTCGTGCCTGGAACGCCGTCCAACTCCCGCCCCCCCCCCCGGCGCCGGTCCTCTTCACCACCACCCGCCTTGGCTGTCTCTTTTCCAATCCATATCCAACACACACACACCCCACCCCCACCCCCTCGCTCAGCCGCCCCCGCCGCCCCTGAGGAGGAAGATGAGGGAGATGAAGCAGCGGAGGAAGAAGGAGCGCACGTGGGCCGAGGCCGCCCGCCTGGTGAGAGACAGACGGGGGAGGGGATGGGGGGGGGGAACCGCTCGGGAGCCCCCACTCCCGGTTGTGTGTGTGTGTGTGTCTTTTTTGTCACTGTGTCGAGAAAGTCTTTTTTTAAAGGGGGCAGCTTTGAGGCTTCTTCCTCCCCTTAATTTTAATTTACTTTTAATTTAATAGTCATACTTATATATGTCCTTCCGTTCCCTCTTTGTTGGGGAGTTGGGGGGGGGGGGCGGCGGCGGCGGCGGCGGCGCAGGGGAGTTGGGGGGGGGGGGCTGTAAAGCGGCCTCCTGCATAACCCAAATGGGAGGTGCTGCTGCGCTTGCCTGGCTTTTATTGAGGAAGGGAAAGAGAAAGTTCCTTAATCCAGGCCCTCTTCATTAGGAAAGGGGTCTTTTATTTTATTTTATTTTTTAAATTCAGATTTCTATGCTGCCAAAGCAGGTAAACCCGACTCAGGGCGGCTCACAACAAGTTAAAACATACATAAAAGCAATTAAACCGTTAAAACCCCAACGTACCCACCCACCTACCCTGTTCATATTAAAAACTAACCACATTAAAACTACCCGCATTAAAAAAGATGGGGAGGCTTTATTTTATAAGCCAACAGGCAGGGACCATCCTTCCATCTGGGCCCCACACCTGCCCTGCCAACCAGGTTTTTAGGTCTTTTCTGAAAGGTAGCAGCTCCATCTGCTCCCACAACTCTACAGGTAGGTGGTTCCACAAGGACACGGAAAAGGCCCTCCTTCGTGTGCCAGAGAGACGAGCCCCTCTGGCAGATGGGACAATTAGAGAGCCCCTCCGGTCCGCTCTGGTTGGACGGGCCGACACTCTTGGGGCAATGCGGTCCCTTAGGTATCCTGGCCCACTACCATGAAGGGCTTTAAAGGTCAAAAACAGCACCATGAATTGCACCCGGAGGCACACAGGCAACCAGTGCAGCTCCTGAAGTAATGGTGAGGCACGGGTCCAAGGGGAAGGGGAGCGCGCTCGACAAGAGACATTCCTTCCCCTTCCCCCACTGGAACCACGTGAGCCAAAGGTGGAAGATGGGGAAGCAGACATTTCTAGGCCAGGCGCAAGTACACTTTCAGACCCTGTTTTAGCACAACCCCCCCCCCCCCAACAAACCCAAAAAATGTGCAACACTTTACCATTTCCAAGCTTGCTTCTGCCTGTGGCCTAATTGAAGCCTTGTGGGAAAGTGTATCAGCCACACACTGATTTTTAACACAGCAGAGAACAACTAATAGCTTGCACAATACAGGGAGAGAGAGTAGTATGAAATATAGTGCTTTGAGACTCCAGTGGCTTAGGGGTAAAGATGCTGAACTTGGCGACTGGAAGGCCAGCAGATTAGCAGTTTGAGACCCGAGTGCTGCATGACGGAGTGAGCTCCTGTCATCTGTCCCAGCTGCAGTTCAAAAGGAAGAAATTGCAAGTAGATAAACATACACCTTTGGCGGGGAAGGTAACAGTGTTCTGTGCCTGCCACATGACCACAGAAACATCTGCCAGACGCAGGCAGCACCGATTCTTTGGCTGAAAATGAAGATGAGCGCTACAGGGGTCAGCAAACTTAGCTCTCTAGAAGTTCTTGGGCTTCAATTCCCAGAAGCCCTGATTGGCAGGAGTGCTGACTTGGCCTGCTGGTAACTGAAGTCCAAGAATACCTGGAGACCCAAGTTTGCTGACCCCTGCCCTAGAGTCAGACATAACTTGCTTTCGAGCAAGGGACACCTTTGCCTAATATAGTGCTTTCAGGGATTCTGTGTACTGTACTTTATTTCCATTTTCTACTTTTGATTCTTAACAGCATTATGAACTCTATCCTTGTCACTTCCCACATTGGTGGACAGTGGAGAAAGGGGCTTGTTTACCTTCATTGTGTGTGTTCGGTACAGAGTGCTTCCTATATCAGATAATTTTCATGCAATAGTGCAAGACATCAAGAGCATGTATGGCAGGTAGCACCATCCTTTCCATAGTACATTTTGAATGGCACAGAGTACACTGACATAGGTGAGAAGGTGCCTGCTCCCTGTGTTCTCAAAAACTCACTTTGAAAGCCACATTTTCTTATGTTTATGTTCCTCTTGGTTACACCATCTGTAGCCTATTGTGTGTCTTTTGAGTAACACAGTTCTTAGTGTACAGTGGAACTCCGGATAACGTCCAAACTTGGTTCCACAAGTCTGGACGTTAACCAGATTTGGACGGTATGCGGACCAGCACCGGATATTGCTTTTAAAAAAGCCGCTTTCCCCCAAATCAAGCCCCAGCTTGGTTTGGCGGAAATCGGGCGCTCCCCCACAGTCCCTCTGGGCAGGGAGCCAGCGAAGCGCGTGGCCGGCTTCCTGCCCGGAGGAGCCCTGGGTGGGTCTGTGCTCCCCCATTGCACCTCCGGGCAGGTTTGTTTGGGATGAGTGCCAGTTTGTTTGGGGGGAGGACACGCGGTGCCGCGCGTCCTCACCCAAAACTAACCGGTGGTCCATCGCTCGGACTGCTGGCTTCCTTGGGAATGGAAGCGCCGGGCTGCACCTCCTCACCCCATACAAACCGGCGGTCTGAGCGGTGGACCGCCGGCTTGCTTGGGGCAGTGGCGGCAGGTGAGTCTACACACACACCCCGCCATGGATCGGTACTCACCCGCCTGCCGCTGTAACACACGCCATTCCGCTTCCCAGAGTGACCGGGTCCCGGCCGGCAGCAGAGGGTGAGGTGGATCGGCACTCACACGTGGGTGCTGTAAAACACGCCCTTCAGCTCCTGAAAGCGTAAGGACGTGTTTTACAGCCCCCACGTGTGAGTGCCGATTCACCCCACCCCCGCTGCCAGCTGGGACCTGGTCACTCCGGGAAGCGGAATGGCGCATGTTACAGTGGTGGCCGGGTGAGTACCGATCCATGGCGGTGTGTGTGTGTGTGTGTGTGTGTGTGTGTGTGTGTGTGTGTGTGTGTGTGTGTGTGTGTGTGTGTAGACCCACCCTCTGGGGGGAGAAGCAGCCATGCGATTGACTGGTTCACCCCCCAGAGGGTGCGCGCAGACAGCTCCGGACAACGTCCGAACGAAAATTGATGGACGTTGTCCGGATATGACGTTATCAGGATCGGACATTATCAGGAGTTCCACTGTAATTTGAACCTGCACTTTCCTAAGGTTCCATCCATTTTAAGAGAGGAGTACTGATAAGGTGGGAGTCCAACAGTGGGTCTCCTAGTTAATGACTGTCTTAGTCTCTACTTCAGAAAGAACTGTTTTTGGAAGAGGAGAAAGCTTCAGGGAGTTAAGCATATGTCTAGAATTCCATTTATGTATTAAGTTCTGTACTGTGTCAGGGATTTATAGTTGATTTCTTGTCTGTCGGTTACGTAGTGGGAAAGGACTTATGAAAGTTCACCTGTAATTTATCCTGCCTCTATTTTATGGGAGGATTTGTAGCAAATTACACAGAAATTATTGCTGGTGTAAGTTATGGGTGTTAACAATCTAGTCCCCCCCCCCCCCCCCAGTAAGGTTGAAGATTGTGAAAGTGGTAGTCCAAAGCTGTTGGAACGGGTCCGCATTGTCTGCCTTAGTATCAGGGTGACACCTTCTGGGTCACTATATCAAAATGAACTTCTAAATTCGTCTACTTGTTGCTATTTTTCTAATTAAAACTTTGTTCTCTGTTAGGAGGAGAATAACTTCTGATTGTAAAATACTGTAGTATTGACATAAGCATACAAGAAATACACTTCTGCGTAGGTTGTATGTTCTTGTAAGAGTGGCAGGAATGTGGGAGAGAGAGAAAAGGAAGGGCATAGGGCACACATGTTACCTTCCAACTAGCTATGGTTCTGTGGTTTTACAAATTGACACCCTTGTGAGCAGGACATACTGGTGGGTAGAATACAGTTGTCCACAGCCTGCTGTCCCTCATAGTGGTTGTGATTTCCCATTTTAGCAGATCATTGTGGTATGTAAACAATAGGAAGTGAAGCAGTGTTTCTTTGATTTTAATCAGCAGTGTATTAGATTGTAAGAACCTACAAGCTTTAGCCATGGGAAGAAGTGCATGTTGGTAGCTGCAAATAGATGAATGTGTTGTTTCTCCCTGGCAGTAGCAGTTTATGTGAAAACCTTGTGCCATAGTGTCAGGACTGAAGAAGAATCCCTAAGATTGGTTAATGTGTCCCTTTTCACCAAAAGAAGCCTATGGCCACACGTTTGAATCTCTGGCTTGAATGGAACTTGCGAAGACACCTTCATTTCTGCATCTCAGATACTGAGCAGGCGAGGTGATAACATCTGGTGTCATTCGTATTGTGAGTTTCATCCCTGCTGGAAACAGGAGTTAGAAATCAGTAGTAAATCACAACTACACTAGGCCCATTGAATTAGTGGGGATTTGATGACTCATCTTATCTGTAAGTATAGTACCATTGATTGAATGGGCCTAGCAGCCATAGCCTTATTGCAATTTACTGCTGTATTAGAACCAACAACAGCTTACTGTAATTTATGAAATAACAAGGTACTTGTACATCATAGGAACTGTCCTTTCTCAGGGTATTCTCCTATTTTCATTCTGCTGTTGGCTAAAACAAAGGTGACTTCATCTTCTCCCATGTCTTGGCCAGATGTGAAACTACCCAAATGAAGCCACCATTGGTGAATTCATTTTGAAGTTCCTTTTGCCTGACCTAGCGTGAGAAAGATTAGCAGGCACAGAGTTGCTGTTGCCCGGGGTAAAAAAACCCACAATCTTCAAGGAAGTTCTTTCTGTGTGCCCCAAAAACATGACTTATTCTGATTCAAAAGTGGTATGGAAGCAAGGTGAAAATATGAACCCCAGCAGCACTCCCTGTTATCTCATGAGCTTAAGGCAGATAGGATGCTCAGGGTAGAACAGGGTAGAAAAGCTCCTTCTAAGCATGATAGCATTTTTCACTGTTATGAAATAAAATGCTGTATGAAGAGATAACTTAACATTTTTCCTCCTTCTCTTTTCCATATTTCATACATCAAAATATACATATTAGTTTCATTTATTGCGGTTGAAGGATAGTTGTTGCTGGCAGTATTTTATGGGCAAGAGGCCTCCTCCTAGTAGGAAAGAAATCTTTTTTATGCAGCAGAATTCCCCCCACCCCACCCCAAGTACTGTACTCTAAAAGATTGACGGTTATTTTTAGAAGAGTTCAAAGACTCCTTAGTTCTATATTCTTATTTATAATAGATGATGTATTTTGTGTGTGTAAGATAAAATATTCTCATGTCCTGATTGAAAGAGTGAGATGTGTATATGTTCACAGAGGCAAGTCTGTGTACATAAATGTGTCTTTCCATTTGTGGCATTTTCCTTGTAAAAAGTTGCCAACAGCTAGTAGGCGTTGATTAGCCTCCTCAATATGTGTGCTAAAATATCTCCCCCGTAGATAGGGACAGTATTTCCTTCTTGATTTGGCAGAAACATAAGTAATTAATTTTGTAGTATCACTATGAGTAGATGAGTATGTTAACCTTTCATCTCTGGGGGGTAAACCATCAGTTTAATAAATCTAGGCTGCAATCATATCATGAACACTTCTGGGCAAAAGTCCCATCTAACATGGGACTTTCTTCCAAGTAAACTAGCATAACATTGTGCTGCTTTAATCTGAAAATTTATCTGTCACTGCAGGTTTCTTTCTATCTTTGTTGTTGTTGTTGTTGTTGTTCAGTCGCACAGTCGGTTCCGACCCTTTGCGACCCTATGGACCATTGTTCTCCAGGCACCTCTGTCCTCCACCATCCCCCTCAGCACTCCCAGTTCTGTGCCCGTTGTGTCTACAATACCATCTAGCCATCTCATCTTTGGCCTCCCCCTTCTTCTTTTGCCCTCCACCTTTCCCAACATCAGGGCCTTCTCAAGTGAATCCTCCCTTCTCATTTGATGTCCAAAATACTTTAGCTTCGTCTTTACTATTAGCCCTTCCAATGAGCAGTCAGTGTTGATTTCTTCTAAGATTGACCTATTTGTTCTCCTCGCTGTCCAGGGTACTCTCAAAACTCTCCTCCAACACCACATTTCAAAGGCATCTATTCTTCTGCGTTCAGCTTTCCTAATTGTCCAGCTCTCACATCCGTACATTACCACTGGGAATACCATTGCTTTGACTATTCTAATTTTTGTTTGCAATGTGATGTCTCTGCTTTTCACTATGTTCCCCAGGTTTCTCATGGCTTGTCTCCCAAGAATCAGTCGCCTTTTTATTTCATGGCTGCAATCCCCATCTGCCGTGATCTTTGATCCCAGGAAAGTAAAATCTGTCACTGCTTCTACTTCTTCCCCATCTATTTTCCAGGAACTGATTGGGCCTGTTGCCATTACCTTGGTTTTCTTGATATTGAGTCTCAAACCAGCTTTTGCACTCTCCTCCTTCAGCCCAATCAAGAGGTTCTTTAGGTCTTCCTCACTTTCTGCCATTAGGGTGGTATCGTCTGCATATCTCAGATTGTTTATGTTTCTCCCAGCAATTTTAATCCCATATTGTGATTCCTCCATCCCTGCATTTTTTGCAGGGATCTTTGTTACCTTTTTTATAATTTGTATTCAGTTTTATATATCATTTTAAATTTGGGGAATATATTGGCAATGTCTTGGTGGCAGCAGCCTCAGGGTAGACCCACAGGTTTTCAGTAGGCAAGTAAAAAATAAAATATGGGCAAAATAAGTCATTGGGTGAATGGAACGAAAAAACTGATTTGGGATAAGACAATTTACTTAGAGTTATAGTTGTAAAAAACAGCACTAAGGTATACGAACTGTGCAATCCAAAGAGAATGACAACACTCTTTTTATTTGCCTTTCTGCCTGCCTTTAAAAACAACAAAATCCTAACTTGCTCCTCACTCCCAGAGAGTGTGTGTGTGTGTGGGAAATGCCTTAGGTCTTTTTATGAGGAAAATTTCCCACAGATTAACACATTTCCTTCTGATAATGTTTTCCTCACATGCAGAGTAGAGAGGATCATTGATGTTGCAAATGGCATGCTCAGCTTTTTACAGGCTGTGGATTATTATGCAGCTGTCTGCTTTTATTGCTACTTTCAGATTCTGGTTTCAGGAAGTACCGGTAGTGCTTCTTTTCTGCTTAAAATAATTTTTAAAACTGTATAGCTGTCTTCTGACAGATCTGTCCTTGAGCTATTGTTTGTCTCCCAGACGGTTGCTTTGGTTCCTAGATTGTATTGTTTGGTTCCTAGATGGTTATTTTCTTTGTGTGGCTTGCATGACTCTGTTGTCTGAGTAGTACAGGGATTATCATTAGTTTACTGTAAAGATAGTCCTTTAATGGTATTTTTTTTCCTAGTTGTAGGTTCCACAAGAGAAGTTTCCAGTTCTTCTGATTCTATTGACCACAGTGCAGTGCTTTCTGTGCATCTTCCACGTTAGTTCTCTGTGCATCATGGGCAATTGATTGGCATTGTCTTTTATTTTGTGTCGCATCCTCTTGGGTGTATAAAGATTTTGGGGAAGAGCTGGGAATCTTAACCTATAAATCCAAGGGTTAACCGTTGGAACTGGCTATAGGTTGCTATGCCTCGCCCTACTTGCCTGCACTCACCCTTCGTGCACACGGCCGATCTGGGTACGCAGGTCAACGAAGGATTTAGAAAACCGGCAGTGGGGCAACAGCCCCACAAACGCGAAGAAAGGGAAACAACTTCACTTCCCAACATTCCTTGTGCCGCGCCGTGCGAGAGCCAATCAGGCTGAGAGGCTCTCGCACGGCGCAGCGTTCGGAAACGCGTCGCAGCCAATCAAAAGAAAAGCATTTTTAAAAAAATGCAGCAAAAACACAAAGCACCAACCCATAACTACAAGCCCCAGCGTCCTGCGCGCCCGCGCAGAACGCTGAGGAAACCGGCGCCCGAAAAATTAAAAAGAAAAACAACTCACAGCCAAGCAAACACCAGCTGGCTTTCTTTCCCTCACCCACGGCGCCTGAAGGTCCCGACTGGAGTTTCCCCTTTAATATCAGTGGGTGGGGGTTGCGATCCCCCTCTCCGCTGCCTACCCTAGGGTTGGAAGGTTTTGGGAACAAAAGGGGTATGTTTCCCAAACCCTTCTGGACTCAGGACACCAGGGAGAGGGGATCGATTCCCACCCCCCTCCTTAAAACAACTCCGTCTTTTCTTCTCTTTAAAAACGGAGTTGTTTTAAGGAGGGGGGGAGGGAATCGATCCGCTCACCCACTGATATTAAAGGGGAAACCGGATCTACTTTCACGTCTCCACACAAAGCACCATAACACACTAAATCCCCCCTCCCCACCACCTAGCCCACCCTTCCTAACCCCAACGACCATGCCCCCTCCCCACTACCTAGCCCACCCTTCCTAACCCCAACGACCATTCCCCCTCCCCAACACCTAGCCCACCCTTCCTAACCCCAACGACCATGCCCCCCTCCCTACCACCTAGCCCACCCTTCCTAACCCCAACGACCATGCCCCCTCCCCACCACCTAGCCCACCCTTCCTAACCCCAACGACCATGCCCCCTCCCCACCACCTAGCCCACCCTTCCTAACCCCAACGACCATGCCCCCTCCCCACCACCTAGCCCACCCTTCCTAACCCCAACGACCATGCCCCCTCCCCACCACCTAGCCCACCCTTCCTAACCCCAACGACCATGCCCCCTCCCCACCACCTAGCTCACCCTTCCTAACCCCAACGACCATGCCCCCCTCCCCACCACCTAGCCCACCCTTCCTAACCCCAACGACCATGCCCCCTCCCCACCACCTAGGCCACCCTTCCTAACCCCAATGACCACGTACCTTCCCCACCACCAAATAAATAATTTTTAAAAAATTACTAAAAACACTCAAATACCTCCAAAAATACACAAAAACAAAAACACCAAAAACAATACGAGGTAAACAAAGACACAATCAAAAACAAAACAAACAGACAAAAAACACAAACTCCAACACCCCCCCCCCCCCGCCCACACACACACACAAAAGAAAGAAAACAAGCAAACTTACCAAAAGAGGTGCTACCTCAACCAGGACTGGAAAAGAAATGAATAAAGAAAGACACTACTTACCAGAAGAAGCTCCACCCAGAGGCCAGGAGAGAAAAAAAAATCAAAATACAATAACCCCTACCAGCACCACCTGCTGGCCACAAGAGTAAAAACAATTCAAAAACACACAACAGCCCCAAACAAAAGGCCACAAGAGTAAAAACAAATCAAAAACATAACACAAATTCACAATTTTACACAAAAGGTCACACCAATAAAAACAAGTAAAAAAAATTACACTAAACACACTTTAACACAAATCACAAATATATGTCAATAAAATACAATAGAAACTTAAAAATCCTCTGCTGAGTTATAACTCAAATTTAAACTCAAAACATCTAAACACATTTTAAAAACATTGAATGTAAAAAACATTTACTTTTACATTATTAAAATTATTACCTACGGTACAACTAATTAAAAAAATTCAAAAAACTAAAACATTATTCGCTTACATAAAACAATTTGAAAAAATTATATCATACTTTCTTCTTTTATTAATCCTCAAAAAAACCCAAAAAAGCAGATCACAGTTAATAACAGCCAAGCCAAATTTTTTTTACATAAATAAACATTTAAAAAATTAAAATTACAGACTAAGCAATGTTTTTAAAAAATTAACACAATTTAACATTCCAACACAATGTAAAACTATTGCAAAAATAAAATTGGTTCATTTTTTATTAAAACACACGGGGGGAAAAGCCCGGCAACGCTGGGCAACCCTTGCTAGTGTGTTCATAATCAGGTTTTGAATAAAGAAATGCAAGGGTTTGAAAAAACATTTCTTGGAGCAGGCTCAGAAGTGTCACTTTCCTCCCAACTTTAGGGAAGGTGGTGGTATTGTTAAGAAGTTATGTTGCTTTTGTTGTGCCACCACAACCCACAATTCTTAGTGCTCCAGAGGACCTGAAAAAATAGGGGTTAAGATGTTGGAGCCAGAAACTTAGATTATTTGCAGAACCACATTATTTATTCCTGTCTCATTGATAAAAGAATATTTACACTTGACTCTGAAGATATTGACAGGAAATCTAGTAGGATCATATTTTGTCTTTCTTTGTGTTAGAGCAATACAAGATTATTGATGTATATGAAATATAGGTACTGTACAGTAAAAAATATATTAAAGTGTTAAAATAATTAGATTATTTTTGACCAGATGCAGGTTACTTAAATAGCTTTATCTCAGCAATTTACTACGTCTTCTTTTGTACACAGGGTGAGACATAAATTGCAACCACATAAATGCTTCATTGGTTGAATTTCTCTACATTCACAAAAATTTGTCCTATATCGCATATATGCGAGTAAACAAAAAAAATGTTGTGTCAACTTAAAGACTAACGCCTGTATTTTAATGTTAGCTTTCGTGGATCAAGCCCATTTCATCAGACTTGATCTATGAAAGCTAACATTAAAATACAGGGGTTAGTCCTTAAGGTGTCACAATGTTTTTGTTTTGTTTACTCTCTGATATGTATGCACAGACTAACATGGCTGCCACTTCAAAAATTCCTTTATCCCAGTAGCCCCATTTTACTGGATATGAGGTGGTGAACCTTGCGACCTTGAAGGGACCTTGGGCTTCTAGGAATTGAAGACCCTGGAAGCCCAAGATTGAGAAACCCTGGCCTAAAGGAAACAAGTTAGTCCTCCAGGTATTCTTGGACTTGAGATGTGTACAGAAAACCTTTGCTTGATTTTAGCTGTCATTTAGGGTTCCCAACCGTTTAGACCAAGATGTTCTTGGAGTAAAATCCCAGAACCCTTCACAATTGGCTGTGCTGGCCAGGGTTTCTGGGAGCTCTAGTGCAAGAATATCGGGGGCTCCAAGGTTGGTAATCACTGATCTAGGGCAGGGATTCTCAACTTGTGGCCCATGGGCCAGATGCGGCCCATGGCACTGTTTCATGTGGCCCCTCCCTGTCTCCACCACACCAGGAAGTGCCATGTGGTGGAGGAAGGGCAGAATGGCTGTCCAACCCCTGAAGGTGTCTGAGGGAACATGACCCGGCCCCTGGCTTTAAAAGGTTGAGAACTCCTGATCTAGGGTGTTTGTTTTATTATTTTGTTATTATTTGCTAGCACCTTTCAATGTACCTTATATACTCACATCAGATGTAGGGTAAAATGCAGCATGCAGGGACACTTGTCTAGTGCGTAGGGCTCTTTGCACCTTTGCCAATTACTGTCACCAAAACCAACTGGAGATTAATTACTACAAAACTAAAACTATGGTGTTTGCCACAAAACCTAAAATACACCAGTGTTATCTAAACCAACAAGTAAGTAATTGAACAGACCCACTATTACAATTACCTGGGGGTAATCTTTCAATCTAACGGTAGCAAAAATTCACACATATTGCACCTAGCCTCTAAGGCAAGGAGTAGTGCCGGCGCCATCCAAAACTGTTTCTGGAAGAAAGGCGGTTATAACGTCGTAGCCACTCTAAGGCTATTTTGAGCCAAACCCCTTTGCTCAAATATCTTATGGGGCCCCATTTGGCGCCTCATCGGGTATTCATCCCTTAGAAATTGTCCAATCTAACTTCCTGAGGTCCATTATGCAGATTCCATCTTGCATTTATAACGCTGCCCTAAGGTTAGAAACGGGCATGCTAACCGTGAAGGCCAGATTATTAACATGCGCTGCTATGTATTGGGTGAAACTTTTGTTTTCTCCAGTGGGACTACTGACTTTAATGATGGCAGATAATATCTCATATAGGGTCAGTTTTGACATCATAAGGACTTTCTAAGATTCACCTTGTTTCCCTGGGACCAAATTGAGCCAGGGAGGAAATTAGACAAAGGGTAACTGATATATACCGTCAAGCAGATCTAACCAAAGTTGCCTCTTCCTTGTTTGATTGGCCGCATTTTAATGTGCTTAAACCGTTGTCCTATCTTTCCTCTTTAAATAACCGAGACTACAGTCGCTTCTTTAGTCTCATTCGATACAATATGCTTCCCTTGGCATTTAGGGAGGGGCTTTTAAAGAAAATTCCAGTTTGTGAACGTATATGTGCTTGTCACACCAACAAGATAGAAAATTCCGAGCACATTCTTTTGGAGTGTCCCTTTTATGAAGATCTCAGAAAAGAGCTCTTTTTAGCAATTCCGTACTTGGCCTCCAGCGATAATAGAAACTTGAGTGTATTACTATCTGACAGTTCCAAGGCAACATGGCCGCTGTCGCCTGCTTTGCGTGGAAATCATCCTGCATTCGCAAAAGTATGGTGATTCATGTCTTTTGACCCCAATAGTGCTCATTAAATAGTGAGCCTCTAGTGTTAAAACTCACAAACGTGAACTCGGGACAGTCAGACTAAAGTAAAATACTATGGTGTGTATTGTAGGATTCTCAAACAAATTTTTAATTTTTAATATTTTACTGTATATGCTCGGTGTGATGCCAGAATGGTTGTGTTATCTGGTGCACTCTGTCTGGCCTTTGGCTGTAATAATAAAGATTTAGACATTACTAGCAGAGGTTGCCTGGCATTGCCGGGCTGTTTTAAATTGTGTTGGAAGGTTAAATTGTGTTAATGTTTTTAAAAAATTGCTTAGTCTGTAATTTTAATTTTCAAAATGTTTATGTAAATTTTTTTTGGCTTGGCTGGTATTAACTGTGATCTGCTTTTTTTGAGGATTAATAAAAGAACAAAGTATGATATAATTTTTTCAAATTGTTTTATGTAAGCGAATAATGTTTTAGTTTTTTGAATTTTTTTAATTAGTTGTACCGTAGGTAATAATTTTAATAATGTAAAAGTAAATGTTTTTTACATTGAATGTTTTTAAAATGTGTTTTGATGTTTCGGGTTTTAATTTGAGTTAAAACTCAGCACAGGATTTTTAAAAGTTTCTATTGTATTTTATTGACATATGCTTGTGATTTGTGTTAAAGTGTGTGTGAGTGTAATTTTTTTGACTTGTTTTTATCGGTGTGACCTTTTGTGTAAAATTGTGAATTTGTGTTATGTTTTTGATTTGTTTTTACTCTTGTGGCCTTTTGTTTGGGGCTGTTGTGTGTTTTTGAATTGTTTTTACTCTTGTGGCCAGCAGGTGGTGCTGGTAGGGGTTATTGTATTTTGACTGTTTTTTCTCTCCTGGCCTCTGGGTGGAGCTTCTTCTGGTAAGTAGTCTCTTTCTTTATTCATTTCCTTTCCGGTCCTCGTGGAGGTAGGAGATCTTTTGGTAAGTTTGCTTGTTTTCTTTCTTTTGTGTGTGTGTGTGTGGGGGGGTGTTGGTTGGAATTTGTATTTTTTGTCTGTTTTGTTTTTGATTGTATTTTTGTTTACTTCGTATTGTTTTTGGTGTTTTTGTATATTTTTGGATGTTTTTGACTGTGTTTTTAGTAATTTTTTAAAATTTATTTATTTATTTGGTGGTGGGGAGGTGGCGTGGTTGTTGGGGTTTAGGAAGGATGGGCTAGGTGATGGGGAGGGGGGCATGGTCATTGGGGGCTAGGTGGTGGGGAGGGGGGCATGGTCGTTGGGGGTTAGGAAGGGGGGCTAGGTGGTGTGGTGGGGGCGTGGTGGGTGGGGGTTAGGAAGGGTGGGCTAGGTGGTGGAGAGGGGGTGTGGTTGGTGGGGGATAGGAAGGGTGGGCTAGGTGGTGGGGAGGAGGCGTGGTCGGTGGGGGATAGGAAGGGTGGGCTAGGTGGTGGGAGGGGGGCTTTATTGTGTTATGGTGCTTTGATTGTGTAGAGTCGTGAAAGTAGATCGGGGTTTCCCCTTTAATATCAGTGGGTGGGGGGTTGCGACCCCCCTTTCGCTGGCTCCCCTGGGGTTGGGAGGTTTGGGGGGACAAAAGGGGTATGTCCCCCCAACCCTTCTGGACCCAGGAGACCAGGGAGAGTGGATCGATTTCCCCCCTCCTTAAAACAACTCCGCTTGGTTTCTTCTCTTTAAAGACAGAGGTTTTTTTAGGAGGGGGGAAATCGATCCACTCTCCCTGGTCTCCTGGGTTCAGAAGGGTTGGGTGGGGGCATACCCCTTTTGTCCCCACAAACCTCCCAACCCTAGGGTAGCCAGGGGAGAGGGGGCTCGCAACCCCCCACCCACTGATATTAAAGGGGAAACTCCAGTCAGGACCTTAAGGCGCCGTTGGTGAGGGAAAGAAAGCCGGCTGGTGTTTGCTTGGCGGTGAGTTGTTTTTCTTTTTAATTTTTCGGGCGCCGGTTTCCTCAGCGTTCTGCGCGCTTATGTCGCACAGGACTCTGGGGCTTGTAGTTATGGGTTTGTGATTTGTGGTTTTTCCTGCAGCTCGATTTTGATAGGCCGCGGCGCGTTTTTCAGTGTTCTTTGTGGTCGCACCTCTCAGCCTGTATATACGGTACTTCGAGTATATACGGTACTTCTGAAGTGATAGTGCCAAAAAAAAAAGACTTTTAAAGTAGAGCAGAATTCAGGCATCCAGTAAATCCTGCATGATTCCTTAACAGCTATTTGTCAGGTCACCCCTCCACTAAATGTGTTTTTATTGGTTTTTAAAATGTGATTGGTTTTATTTTCTGTGAGCTGCCCAGAGTCTTCGGAGTTGGGCGGCAATATAAATCAGAAAAAATAAATAAATAAATAAAATCTCAAGGGACATGTTCTAAGATAATTGGGTACCTGAAATTGTGGATAGTAGCAAATCCTGTTTTAAACATTGTGGAGTCATAAAAGTGAGGCTGAGAAAGTGTTCCTACCCATTTCTTATTGTAACTGAGAAGCTGGAGTAAAGGTTGCTTGCTGAGCAGGCAAAAATCTTTCATGTGTAGTAATGAAATGACTGCCCCTGGAAACACAACTCATGAAAAGCTGTTCCTTCTCAAGGCAATTCTCCCTACATATGGTTACTCAGTCATTTTTCATTTAAAATACCTGAGAATATTACAATAAAGTTTAAAATAGCCAAGAAGCATTTGATAAAGATTAATTATTTCTGCATATTGCACACAATAAAAATTACAAACATTAAACAATTAAAAAATGCAATGAACCTTAGTAAATCCTCTCAAATGAATGAGATTCTGATTTTTAGCTGTTTTATGCATCAAGGGACAATGAAGCAGTTAAACATTGTTAGACATTTAATTTTTAAAAAAATTACTGTACGGTATTAAGAGTGTTAGAAGCAAGCAGGTTATGTTGATGGTTGGGGATGCTTGAAAATGGACATGGTTTGTGTTTCAGCTTTTTGGAAAATCCGTATGATAGGAGGTTGTTGTCTCTTCAGCTCATGAAACATTTGCTGGAGAGGTTTTAATGCAGGAGTTCTCAACCTTTTTAAGTCAGGGGCTGGGTCACGCTCTCTCAGACAGCTTCGGGAGCTAGACAGCCATTTTGTCCTTCTTCCACCACGTGATGGTTGGTTGTGGGCCACATGAAATGGTGCTGCTGGCCACATCCAGCCCATGGGCCGCAGGTTGAGAATCCCTGTTCTAATGCTTTGATAAGTGTACAGATGTCATTAATGCTGCATTTGATAAAAGACAACACCAAATTTTTCCAATGCCCACATTGCTGGTTATTTTTCAATTTTTTCTTCCTCTTCCTCTTCCTCTGCTGATGACTTGACAAGTTCTTCTAATTCCTCGTTTGTGACATTTATTGATAAGTTCTTCCACTTCCTCACCAGTCATACCGATGAATACGTCTCCACAAACCTTTCTTTCTGTGTAAATTATTTTCTTTATCTCTCCATCAATTTTTTGGAAAATCATCCACTGTTTTACTCCATAAATTCTTTCAATAGAATGATGTTTACTGTTTTTAGTTTTAATTCATCCATTGCTGCTTTGGCAAATGCTATAGCTTTAGCAATGGTGAATGATTTCCTAAATTCCATAATGTCTTTATCACCTGTAGCTAGAATCTGTTCAAATATAAGACAGGTATATGTTGCCTTGCCACACTGGATGAAACTCTGTTCAAGCAGCTGAAGCAGTTAGGTTGTGTTTGATGACAAAAACATAACCTTAACATCTGCATTCTCTAGGGCAAGAGGTATTGGATGGCTAATGCATTATCTACTATTAATAATGCTTTAAATGGCAACCTTTCCTTTGCCAAGTATTTTTTAACTTCAGGAGTGACGTATTTTTGGCACCATTCAGTAAAAAGCATGGCTGTTGCCGGAAGACTGGGATAAAGTATTTTTATTATCTAGGGTAGTGGCGGCAAATTTTGGCACTCCAGCTGTTCTTGGACTTCAATTCCCAGAAGCCCAAGGCAGCACTCCTGTTGATCAAGGCTTCTGGGAATTGAAGTTCAAGAACAGCTGGAGTGCCAAGATTCTCCACCACTGATCTAGGGAGCGAAGATTCTTTATGTTGTACACTACGCCTAATACATTAGACCCTCAAATAACGACGCTACTTGGTTCCCCAAGTAGCGTCGCTATAGGGGAAACGTCGTTGTGCGGTTTTCAATGGCAGCTCCGTCATCTAGCTGAAAAAAGCTGTCATTATCCGCACAATGACGTTTAAAAATGTCGCTAATCCGCACAACAACGGTTTTTCACCATTGTGCGGTTAGTCACGTGGCGAGTGACGACGCGTCGTTAAGCGGAAATGACGCTATTTGAACATGTCATTAGTCAAGGGTCCATTGTACTGTACACTAATATCCCCTTCAGCATTGCTGAATAGTACCAGAATAAATCAAGGCTTTGAACCCTGGTTTCTGCTTTGCACTTTTGTGAATGTGCAATACGTTCTTTTCAGCATTGTGATTGAAAACTTGTTTTGGGTGGTAGCCTTCCTACTCGATTACTGGTAACTTCTTAAATTCTGCCAGAAACATTGCACCACTTTCAGCATTAGCAGACACAACCACCTCAGTAATTTGTATATTTTAAAAATTGTACTTGTTCCTGAATCTGTGCAACCATCCCTTATTTACTGTAAATGGCTTGGTTTCATTCTGTAATATAGATCACTAGCATGAGTACCCAGCTTCACCCGGGTGGTTTTCTGGCGGGCAGCCAGAGATGGTTCCGGCCATTGTCTGTGAACGTTCAGCCCCCCTCACCCCCGTGTGTTTGGGTGGTGCATGTCCGGCTGCTACCCAAGGGCCGGAGGCGAGTTATTTTGGCGCGCTCTCGCCGCCGTGGCCCGGGATCGCCCCCAGCCGCCCTGCAAGTCCCGGCGGCATGGCAAACTGGCTGTTTGCCACTGCTACTCATGGCCCTGGCCTGGTGATGTTGCGGCCCAGGTGATCTGTCTGTAGTTGCGTGGCGGTGGGGTTCCTCCTGTGGCTGTGGGCAATGTGGCCTGACTGTTTTGCCTCCTGGCTCCCGTATTTTGGTCCCTGTGTTGTGTTTGTTCCTCTCCGGCCCTGCTGTCTGGTGGCCCCCGGCCTCTGTCTTCTCCTCACAGCTGCCTTCTGCACGTCCGTTGTAGTTGTGGCTGTGCGTTCATCGCCCCACCTCGCTCTTGCCAGCCACCCTGATTGGCTGCGTCATTGTCCTGCCTCTCCTGTGCTCCCCTGATTGGCCGTGCCGTGCTGCGGTGGCTGCTTGGACTTGTTTTTGTCTTTCTATTTTCTGTGGGGGTGCAGGGGCCCCCATCGGCCACGGTTCCCTGGCACTCCAACCAGGAGTGCCAAGGTAGGTGCGTGCCAAATTTCAGGGGGTTTGGTCCAGGGGTGTATAGACTGAACACCTTATGCCATAATACTGTACTATCCATAGGCATATATTTCCTGTTCATATCATTTACCCACATATTTAATGCTTTTTCCACTATAACCATCACCTTATCACACCCTGTACATGTAGTGTTTGCAGTTTGAGGTCCCACAGGAAAACTAGATTGAATTTTTTCTTCATTTTTCAAAACCTACATCACCAGGACTCTATTTGAAAATATGGTGTCAATGGTAATAACAGCCAAAATTGTTTTAGCTGGCATAGTAGATAACATAGAGAAGGCCAATTGAATCAATAAGGATTTATCAAGCTAGCCATAAATTACATTGGTTCAAATGAGCCTAATCCAATCATGATTTACTTTGGTTTAGTAAACTGCAAGTAGAACAGGTCCATTTGAATCAATAGAACTTATGGAGGAGTTAACTCACCAGTTTTACTTTGGGCACATCAAGAAAATATAAAGCTCATTGGCAAAGATAATAATGTTATGAAAAGTTGAAGGTTAGGGTTAAGAGGGAGACCAAATAAGAGATAAAGAATGGCCATAGTATTGAGTTTGCAACAGCTCAGTAAGGCTATTAATGATTGGATATTTTGGAAGTTACTCATTCCTAGGATCACTTAAATTAGAGGTGAGTTGACAGTACGTAATAACAAGTCAGTATGTTCCTCTCAAGCCCCTTTGATCATTTTGCCCTGTTTTTATTTTTCTTCTGATTGGCACAACTGTTCCCTCTTTGGTTAAAGCATGCTGTCTCTTTGTCTGCCAAGTGGTCTGGTTTACAACAACAGTTTTACTCTATCTTTGAGGATTACTGGTGTGCACAGCATGTATTTTCTATTTGGGGTTTGTTGCTTTCTGGACCTCAGGTTGGATTAGGCACTTAGACGCTTTCTTGTCCTGCACCTGGTCTGTAGGTTGCTTTTTCTGCTGTATTCCTCATCATCATAATTTTTGAAGTTTTGACTTGTTCAGTGGGTAGCTTTTTTGATGTCTACTAAAGTGAGGGATATCTTCTACTACAGAAACAGGTCTTTTAAAAAGTATTTTAAACCCACGCAGTTGGAGTGATAATCGGCTCATATGCTAGGGTCAGACTGTCAGAATACTAATTGGAAGAGAAGCTGCCTAGGTAGGATTCCAAGATGTCTGTCTTGTCTCCTTTGGATGAATGGGATAAACATTACCTCCAACTCTGCTTTGTTCTGAATTTACTTCTTCTGTAAATTCTCCTTTTGAAAGGATGTATGTGAGTGTGTGAGAGTGTGTGTGTGTGTGAGAGAGAGAGAGAGAGAAATATGCCTGGAAGCAAATATAATTCCTTGTTGGTACAGATGAGACAAGAGGTCCTAAGCAGCTTAAATCTATCCCGACACCCAGAAAGGTTATTCAGATATCCATACATATGGTATAAAAAGGACTGTGGTGGCTTAGTGGTTAAGACACTGAACTTGATGACTGGAAGGTCGGCAGGTCAGCAGTTCGAGACCCGAGTGCTGTACGACGGAGTGAGCTCCCGTCTCTGTACCAGCTCCTGCCAACCTAGCACTTTCAAAGCAAGAAATTTTAAGTAGATAAATAGGGACCACTTTGGTAGAAAGGTAAACAGCGTTCCATGCACTCTGGTGTCTCACTTGTCCACGGAAAGGTCTGCAGATGCAAATAACGCTGGCTCTTTGGCTATAAACAGACATGAGCACTGAACCTTAGAGTTGCACACGACTGGCTTTTGAGCAAGAACGACCTTTACCTTATGTATGGTGTGCAGTTCACTTGATATCAGTTGAGGTAGATGCCATTACAATTTGATGCTAAATATGACATTTTCTGTCTATAAAAAGGGTGCAGGAACATACTTTCTGTACTTTGATATTTATATAAGAAACTAGCAAGGGTTGCCCGGCGTTGCCGGGCTTTCCCCCCCCGCGTTTTTTAATTAAAAATGAGCCAATTTTATTTTTGCAATAGTTTTACATTGTGTTGGAAGGTTAAATTGTGTTGTTGTTTTTTTAAAATTGCTTAGTCTGTAATTTTAATTTTTTAAATGTTTATTTATGTTAAATTTGTTTGGCTTGGCTGTTATTAACTGTGATCTGGTTTTTTGGGTTTTTTTGAGGATTAATAAAAGAAGAAAGTTTGATATAATAACTCAGCACAGGATTTTTTAAAGTTTCTATTGTATTTGATTGACATATATTTGTGATTTGTGTGAAAGTGTGTTTAGTGTAATTTTTTTAACTTGTTTTTGTTGGTGTGACCTTTTGTGTATAATTGTGAATTTGTGTTTTGTTTGGGGCTGTTGTGTGTTTTTGAATTGTTTGTACTATTGTGGCCAGCAGGTGGTGCTGGTAGGGGTTTATGTATTTTGATTTTTGTTTCTCTCCTGGCCTCTGGGTGGAGCTTCTTCTTGTAAGTAGGGTCTTTCTGTATTCATTTCTTTTCTAGTCCTGGTGGAGGTAGCACCTGTTTTGGTACGTTTGCTTGTTTTCTTTCTTTTGTGTGTGTGTGTGGGCGGGGGGGGGGGAGTTGGAATTTGTATTTTTTGTCTGTTTGTTTTGTTCTTGATTGTGTCTTTGTTTACTTCTTATTGTTTTTGGTGTTTTTGTTTTTGTGTATTTTTGGCTGTGTTTGAGTGTTGTTAGTAATTTTTAAAAAATTATTTATTTGGTGGTGGGGAAGGTATGTGGTCATTGGGGGTTTGGATGGGTGGGCTAGGTGGTGGGGAGGGGGCATGGTCTTTGGGGGTTAGGAAGGGTGGGTTAGGTGGTGGGGAGGGGGGCATGGTCGTTGGGGGTTAGGAAGGGTGGGCTAGGTGGTAGGGAGGGGGGCTTTATTGTTTTATGGTGCTTTGTTTGTGTGGAGTTGTGAAAGTAGTTCGGGGTTTCCCCTTTAATATCAGTGGGTGGGGCTTGCGACCCCCCTCTCCGCTGGCTTTTCTAGGGTTGGGAGGTTTGTGGGGAGAAAAGGGGAATGTTTCCAAAACCCTTCTGGACTCAGGACACCAAGCACAGTGGATCGATTCCCTCCCCCCCCCTCCTTAAAACAACTCCGTTTTTAAAGAGTAGAAAAGACGGAGTTTTTTAAAGGAGGGGGTGGGAATCGATCCTCTCTCCCTGGTGTCCAGAGTCCAGAAGGGTTTTGGAAACATTCCCCTTTTCTCCCCACAAACCTCCCAACCCTAGAAAAGCCAGCGGAGAGGGGGGTCGCAGCCCCCACCCACTGATATTAAAGGGGAAACTCCAGGCGCCGTGGGTGAGGGAAAGAAAGCCGGCTGGTGTGTGTTTGGCTGTGACGCGGTGAGTTGTTTTTCTTTTTAATTTTTGGGCGCTGTTTTCCTCAGCGTTCTGCGTGCTCATGGCGCGCAGGACGCTGGGGATTGTAGTAATGGGTTGGTGCTTTCTGTGTGTGCTGCGTTTTTTTAAAATGGTTTTGTTTTGATTGGCTGTGGCGCGATTCCGAACGCTGCGCCGTGCGAGAGCCTCTCAGCCTGATTGGCTCTGGCGTGGCGCGGCGCAAGGAATGTTGGGAAGTGAAGTTCTTTCCCTTTCTTGCCGTTTGTGGGGCTGAGGCCCCCGTGCCGGATTTTTAAATCCTTCGTTGACCTGCGTAGGCAATTCGGCCGTGCGCACGAAGGGTGGGTGCGGGTCAGTAGGGCGACGCATAGCAACCTATAGCCAGTTCCAACGGTGAACACTTGGATTTATAGGTTAAGATTATTAAAACATTACGTAGTGTTAAAATTGCTTTTAATTGAGTTTCTCTTATGTGTAACTTTTACAGAGCTCATTCTTGTGATCCACATATGTGACTACCAGCTACTGTACATTTCTTTGGAGTTAATGTTTTATGTATGGCTAGACGTTCATGACTGCCACGGGCACAAGATGCCATTTGCATCATAATTCACACCTTGCCTCTGGATCTTATGTTCCCTGTTGTGCTTGCATAAAGATGGCTTGCTCTTTTTCTTGAAGGTCCTGCGTTTATATTTTACCCTTGAAGAAAGCTGGATCACTTAACTGTGCATTGGCAGTATCTTTACACTGGAATTAAATTGTCTGGCCAATGTGCCATGTGATTTAACATCTTTTCTAGATCACTTGCAAAGATTATCTCAGAGATTTAATTACAATTAGCTGTGTGTTTTGCAATTTCTGATTCCTAGGCTCCTGCTAAATTAAATTCCACTTTCTCCCGATTGTTTCTCACTATGAGTGTAATTAATATTTTACTTTTCCAAGGAAGTGTGGGTAGAGTCATAGCTGTAGTATGACAGCTGGTCATTGTTGATCAGGTTGAATAGTTTCCTTGCAGATTTAGGGATTTACTGCTGGTTAGCAGCCTGACTTCATTTCTAGAAATTTATTTATTTATTTATTTATTTATATTTTATTTTATTTATTTATATTTTTATGTCTCATTGCAAAAGTTTATTTCTCAGTATTCTTCAGTGCATTCCTGCACAGAACATTTAGTTCTGTCTCCAGCTTGGGGTCCTTTTAAAAAGTGGGGCTGAAGCTGTGAACCTTAAAACTGAATGGCCAGAATTCTTTGGCTGATATAGGGGGAAATTGCACCGCCTGCATCAGTGCAATCAATCATCTTCAGTGGGGACTCTTTAATTAGCAGTCCCTTGAGTGGGATGGTGTTGGCTTAGTGACTAATAGGCTAGACCAGACAACTGGAAGGTTGTCAGGTCAGCAGTTTGAGATCCAAGTGCTGCATGATGGAGGGAGCTCCCGTCGTCTGTCCCAGCTCCTGCCAACCTAGCAGTTTGAAAGCAAGAAATTGCAAGTAGATGAATACAGACCACTTTGGTGGGAAGGTAAACAGCATTCTGTGCTCTTTGGCATCTAGCCATGCCTGCCACGTGACCACAGAAACTTCTGCAGATGCAGACAGCACTGGTTCTTAGGCTGTAAACACAGATGAGCACTGTACCCTAGAGTTGAATATGACTGGCTTTCGAGCAAGGGTGACCTTTACCTTTAATTAATTAGAGCCCCTGGTGTGATCCCTCATTGTGCACATGTTCAGTTGCTTTGCACACAACCTGGAATCCATGGCGGCTCACTTGTGAAGCCATTTACCTTGCAGGCACTGAGATGTAACAGTGGGAACTCTAATTAGCTGCTAAATAAAAATCATAGGATAGGGTAGAAGGTAAGGTACTGCAGGATCACCAAGACCAGTCTCCAAGAAATGATAATCCAATCTCTATTTAAGCACTTATGATACTGTACTAGAGAACCCATTACGTAGTCTACAAGGTAGTCAGATCCATTGTCAGATGCTCTCACTTTTAATTTAGAGCTTCTTTCTAACACTGAGTCGAAATCTTCTTTCCTGTACTGTAATTAAATCCATTACTTCATGTTCCCTCTTGAATAATGGGTCAGATGACTTCACCAATGGTGATGTCTTTCCATAAATAATGACTTCCCTTTCTGTCCTGTGTTCTCAGTAGCCTCCCCTATGATGGAAGTGATTACATGGGAGCCTTCACCACCTTTGGAGGAGATTCTCAAGCTACTGAATTCCCAACAACAACAATAATAATACAGGATTTTCTCTCTCTCTCTCTCTCATATTTTGGGGTTGTTAAAAGAGGAGGGTATTATACAGTTACAAACGTTTGGCTGGCAGAAACAGAACTGATTCAACTAAAGTAAATTGTGGATTTTACCCAAATTTAAATCTGACTGAGTCACACAGTATAGCTCCTAGAAAAAGTGTTTTTTTTTTTCAGACTAAGAATTTTAAGGAAAAACACATCTGCTCCAGTTTGTAAAATGATTTAGACAGTGATCCAGTAATAATAATTTCGTGTCAGAGACTACTCTGGGTTGAAAGGATTTTTGCTGGAGAAGCTCTGCTCAGCGAACGCCCGAATGAGGCTCCTTTCATGTCCCCAAGTGCAGTCGTTGGGTATTGAAACCCGACCTTCCAGTCTCTTAAGCACAGCATCTTAACCACTAAGCCACTGATGGAGCTGCACAATTGTCCAGTGTTTAGGGTGTGTAAGTTGCTATAAGGCCATTGTTTTATAATTTGAAATTGGATCTCATGTGTTTTCTACTAGATGGGACACTAGGATTTTATTGGGAGAAAATAAGCAAACTTTCTGCTTGAAGCAGTTCTTGCAGACTAATCATGTCTATGCTTATTCATAAGCAATTCCCACTGTACTTAATGGGGCTTACTGCCGAGAGACTGTATAGCACTGAATCTTGACATTCCTTGGGGAAGGGTGCAGCCAAACCCCAAATAGAATGCACATTAAAGATTTATTTATTTATTATTTGTATTTATATCCCATTCTGGGTGGCTTACAACACACTAAAAAAATATTTACAATAGCAATAAGAAATTACACATAAAGAATAAACTTGTCTAGATTTCTCAGTTCTTCTCCTCCTCCTTGTCCTCCATCCTCCTCGTCCTCCATTCTCCTCCTCCTGCTGTTGTTTCCTACTACTTCTTGGATGGGTTCTGGACAGATCTTAGGTTAAAGTGCAAATATGTCGGATTTAAGTCCCGAGTAATAAGCTAACTGGATGAGAATAGAACAATGTAAGTGTTTACCTCATTGCCCTCCTCAACATTCTCATACAGCTGCTGGCATGTTTCATGCATAGTTTGCAAAAATTGCAAGAGCAGCATTTGACCCTTGCAGTATCTCTAGCTGGCTGTCTTGCAAATGTGCTGCAAGGTAAGTACAGTGGTACCTCATACAATGATTTTAATCTGTTCCACAGGGCTCATTGTACGAAGCAATTGCTATACGATGCATGCATTGTATAGCGTTTTCCCCTATGGGATGCATCGTACAATGATTATTTTTTTTCGCTAAGTGGTTTTTCCCATTGAAAAATTGTTGTACAATTTTTTTCCGTAGGGAAAATTGTTATGCGGGACACCATTTCCCACCAAAACCTAATCGTTATGCGATTTCATTGCTATACGGGAAGATTATTGCATGAGATTCCTCTGTACTTTGTACTATAAAAAGATTTGCATAGAGATAAGGATAATAATAATTTCGTGTCAGAAATTATTCTGGGTTGGAAGGATTTTTGCTGGAGAAACTCCACTCAGGGGATACCCGAATAAGACTCCTTTCATGTCCCCAAGATCTTTCTCCCACCAAAATGGTCCCTATTTATCTACTTGCAATTTCTTGCTTTCAAACTGCTAGGTTGGCAGGAGTTGGGACAGAGGCACAGGCGCTCAATCGTCTTGCATTACCCAGATCTCGAATTGCTGACTTGCCGGCCTTCCAGCTAACAAAGCGAGCTTCTTAATCACTGAGCCACCACAGTCTGAGAGACAAGGGTGAAGGAAAGACTTACAATTCTTAGCATCAAGGATGAAAATAGAACAGTGAAAGTGTTTACCCTCTGCAGCCTGGTTTGGATGCCCAGTGTGGTGTAATTGAGCAGGTTTTCCCAAACTATGATCCACGCCACTCCCAGAAGCGGCAGTAAAACGCACATGGGTGGGCACATTTTACTTCTGCTTCTGGTGGGAGGAATCACTTGACTGGCCCACAACCTAAAAAGTTTGCCACCCCTGAGATAGAGTAACGAACTAGGATAGAAGAGACCTTGAGTTTGCAAGTGTGTTTAGACATGGAAACTCAGAGATGGGAAAACTTAGAGTCGTCATCAGCTGTTACTTCTATCCGAGCATACTTTTTTCTTGGAAGTCATTTTCTCAGTTGATGGATGTTTCTCTGGTGACTCAATAAACCAATCCTTGCATAAGAACATAAGAACAGCCTTGCTGGAACAGGCCACAGCCCATCCAGTCCAGCATTCTGTCTCACACAGTGGCTCACCATTTCCTTCAGGGTATTCCCAAGGAGATGCCTTCACCTGCTTAGGATTCCCTGGAAATGGCATTGAGAGATATCCTGCCTATCTCTCCAACCCGGAGGTTGTCCTTAGGTAGCCATAATTATAGCCATTGATAGCCTTGTCCTCCATGAACTTGTCTAATCCTTTCTTAAAGCTGTGAAGACTGACAGCTGTCACCACTTCTTCTGGCAGGGAGTTCCATAGACCAGTAATCCTCTGGGTGAAAAAGTACTTTCTCTTATTTGTTTGAGAACTAGTACCCAAAAGTTTCATGGAGTGTCCCCTAGTTCTAGTGTTGTGCGATAGGGAAAACAGTTTTTCCTTATCTACCTTGTCCACACCGTGCATGATTTTATAAACTTCAATCAGGTCACCTCTTAGACGCCGTCGTTCAAGAGTGAAAAGGCCCAACCGTTGCAGCCTCAGATGGTAAGGAAGGTGTTCCAGTCCCCTAATCATTCTGGTTGCCCTCCTCTGTACTTTCTCCAACTCCATAATATCCTTCTGGAGGTATGGCGACCAGAACTGTACACAATATTCCAGATGGGGCCTCACCATAGATTTATAAAGAGGCAAAATGACACTTGCTGACTTATTTTCTATACCCTTCCTAATGATCCCTAACATTGAGTTTGCTTTTTTCACTGCTGAGGCACACTGGGTTGACACCTTCATTGAGCTGTCCACCAGGACACCAAGGTCCCTTTCCTGGTTTGTCGCAGAGAGTTCAGACCCCATCAGTTTATAAATGTAATTGGGGTTTTTTTCCCCAATATGCATCACTCTGCACTTACTGATGTTGAAGCTCATTTGCCACTGTTTTGCCCTCTGGAGCTCTTCACAATCTCTCACAGTTTTCACTACCCTGTATAATTTAGTGTCGTCAGCAAATTTGGCTACCTTGCTTTTTACTCCTACCTCTAGATCATTTATGAAGAGGTTGAAAAGCAGGGGTCCCAGTACTGAACCTTGGGGGACCCCACTCTTTACTTCCCTCCACTTGGAGAAGTGTCCATTTAGTGCTACCCTCTGTTTCCTGTCCCTTAGCCAGTTGCTGATCCAGGACAAGACCTGTCCCTTTATTCCATGACTGGTAAGTTTATTCAAGAGCCTTTGGTGTGGGACCTTGTCAAAAGCCTTCTGAAAGTCCAGATAAACAATGTCAACTGGATCCCCCTTATCCACATGCTTGTTGACACTCTCAAAAAATTCCAACAGATTAGTGAGGCATGATTTGCCCTTGCAAAAGCCATGTTGGCTCTCCTTTAGCAGTGCCTTCTCTTCTATGTAACTATTAATTCTGTCTTTTAGGATGGTTTCCATCACTTTACCTGGGACAGATGTCAAACTGACAGGCCGGTAATTTCCTGGATCACCCCTGGATCCTTTTTTGAAAATTGGTGTTACATTCGCTACCTTCCAGTCATCAGGCACAAAGCCTGATTTGAGGGAAAGATTATATATTTTGGCTAGGATATCAGCAATTTCATCTTTAAGTTCCCTGAGAACTCGAGGATGGATGCCATCTGGTCCTGGGGATTTGTTAGTGTTTAGCTTAACAAGACATGCAAGGACCTCCTCCCTGGTTATTTCTATCTTGCTTAATTCTTCGGTTTCCCTCCCTACGAAGATAGGCTCTGTTTTGGGCATGTGGTCTCTGTCTTCTTCAGTGAATAATACTGAAGCAAAGAATTCATGGAGTCTCTCTGCAATCTCTGTTTCCTCTTTAATAACCCCTTGCCTTCCATTGTCATCTAATGGTCCAATGGCCTTCCTAGTTGGGTTCTTACTTCTAATGTACTTAAAGAAGTCTTTGTTATTTCTCTGAGTATTTTTAGCTATACGCTCCTCAAAGTCTTGCTTTGCTTTCCTGATTGTTGCCTTGCATTTGTTCTGCCAGAATTTATGTTTCTGCCTGCTGTCCTCATTTGGACAAGCCTTCCATCTTCTAAATGAGCTTTTCTTGCTCTTGATCACTTCCCGAACAGCTCCTGTAAGCCACATCGGAGTCCTCTTGGACCTGGCAGTGCCCTTTTTCCTTTTGGGTATGCATTCCAATTGAGCCTCTGTTATTGAAACATGCGATCACATACATTACATTGAATGGTTAGTGGAGGTTGTAGTTGAATATGACAAAGCTTCCGTGCTTGTAGCGCAGCCAAATATCCCCATTAGGGTTGTTGTAAGTCAATTTTAACTTGATGGCACATATATGTCTTTGGTTTAGGTTTGCACATTCACCATAGGATGGTTCTGTCTTTTCAGGTGCTGGAAAACTACTCGGATGGACCCATGACCCCGAAACAGATTCTGCAGGTCATTGAAACAGAGGGCCTGAAGGAAATGAGGTCAGAAGTTTTCCTTGTCTTGAATCACATTGCGTGGGTTGGGCTGAATTTGACTCTTGTTTTCTCTAACCCTCCTCTTTCTCTTCTTTTAATGGATCTGCATGTGTTTTGAAACTACTTTGTGCAGCCCCTTAGCTTCAGCTTAGAGCAGGGGTGCCCAAACTACGGCCCGCAGGCCGAATCCAGCTCCCAACGCCAATTCATCCTGCCCTTGTCCCTCCTCTGCTTCCAGGAGTGATGAGAGCGGTGTGGGCCGGATGAATTGGTGCTGGGGGCAGGATCCGGTCCGCAGGCCATAGTTTGGGCACCCTTGATTTAAGCAGAGAAAATGGCAGCCTAAAATCTATCTCACCCTGTTGCAAAACATATTGCAAGGCGTGCTTTACCTCTGCTTCCAGTGGGAGGAACCACGTGATCAGCCCCACTGAACCACGTGACTGGCCCGAAAAGTTTGGGCACCCCCTGGTCTAGAGAGCCCTGCTGCTACTATACTAAAATACTGCTGTTGTCTAAATTGCCCCTGACAACTCTACTACTATATTAAACAAGCCTATTTCTTGAAGTAGTGCTTGTGACTGGCAAGAGAAATCCTTTTGCTAATTTCCTAAGAAGATCCTGCCAGGAAATATACCTGTTAGAGCTTTATCCTTAGCTCCTCAATTGGCTGGTTGCTCAAAATATTTGTTTATTTATGTTTATTTATGTAATTTATATCCCGCCCTCCTGGTGGGAAACACCACTCAGGGCGGCTAATAGTAGGAGTGGGGAATCAACTGGTTTCTTTTGCTATCAAACTGCAAGCTTGCGGTAGTCCTTCCGTTGCGTAGGGACTTGTCATGGCTTGCAAGGAGATACATTCCCCCTTTTCCTGGTGGGACAGGGGCTTTCCTCTACTTTACAGTGCTACTTCTGAACTTTGTTAGAGAGGCTTCAAGTGCATCCTCATCACCCCATTGTGACCAAGAGAGCTGTGACTTCCCCTCCTCTGTTCACCTCATGGATGACTGATTGCCATTTAGGCCCAGTGTCATCTCAAGAGACTCAGGATTCGCCCTTCTTCCTGAAGTTTCCACATTCAGTCCTATACAATGGAGGCTATAACCCCGTGATGGCGAACCTTGGTACTCCAGATGTTCTTGGTCTTCAGTTCCCAGAAGCCCAAGCCCTCCTGAATCCACATGAATGGGTTTGCTGCTATTCATCTGCAGCGCGGCACTCTCATCGCTCCTGGAAGCGGAAGTAAAACGCGCCTGTCCAGGCGTGTTTTACTTCCACTTCCAGGAGCGACGAGGGCGCCGCGCGCTGGATGAATCACAGCAAACCCATTCGTGTGGATTCATGGGGGCTTGGGCTTCTGGGAACTGAAGTCCAAGAACATCTGGAGTGCCAAGTTTCGCCATCACGGATATAACCTTAGACAGAAGGATTCACATTATTCAGAGTATGAAAAAATCCTCTGTCCTCTAACTACTGCAACTTGTTTTGTTTTGTTTTGCCAGGGTCCATGCTTTTGTCCTGGACAGTTTACTTTATTCTTACTCTCTCTGTCAGTTCTTACTCTCTCTGTCAGTTAGGGGTCCCCAACCTTTGGTTCTTGGACTTCAGTTCCCAGAAGCCTACGACAGTATATTGGCTGATCAGTGCTTTGGGGAATTGACTGAGGCTTTTAGGAATTGAAGTTCAAAACCAAAGGTTGGGGATCCCTGAAACTGTTAAAAGATTCTTTTCTTCAGTTAAGGTTTATATACCAGTGTTAGTGGCACACCCTTCTCCTTGTTCTGCATTATACTCCTTACTGTTGATGTACCAGACATAAGAAAAATTATTACACAGTAATACCCCGGATAACGCTAAAACTTGGTTCCACGAGTCTTAGCGTTATCTGATTTTTTAACGTTATGCAATACATTTATCGCACAACGTTTAAAAAAGCCAGCTTCCTTTGGGGGAAGCCAGGGACGAGTGCACCCACCCGCATTCCCCCAAACCAAGCCGGGGATCAGAGCATTGATCCCCAGCTTGGTTTGGGGGAAAGCGGCGGATTCGCCCAAACCAAGCCGGGGATCAGAGCTTGGCCACTTCCCTTCCCAGAGGTGCGGCATGGCGCATGTGTCTGCACTTACCTGCTGCCCCTCCGGGAAGGGAAGCGGCCAGGCGGTGCAAATTTCCCCCCAGATTTCCCTTCGTTATCCGGTTTTAACATGTGGTGCAAATGTTAACTGGTGTATTACTGTATAGAGATGTGCATCAATTTCTGACATCCGCTCTATTGATTCTGCCTTGAAGCTTCTTAGGAGAAAACCGACAAAGCTTTTTTTTTTGAGCATCTTAACCACTTCTTCCTCGAACATTTTGCCAGAGTAGATAGACTTCCTCTTGACCATTAGCACAGCGCATTGTGTAGAAGAGTTCTGCACATTGCAGATGTTTCAACTACATTTTGGCACTTGGATGGGATTGTCTTTTTCTTTTCCTTTCTCTGTAAAGTTGCATCAACCTTACACCATCACAGTCTTTGTTCTGTTACCTACTTCACCATTTGAAAAAATCCCATATTTTGTGAACAGCTTCATCTCAAAAATCCACAGCTCTGTGTCATTCTGATCCTAAAAAAATACCTTCTGATATGCTTCCACAATTGCTAGTATTGCATTTGGAGCTACTAACAGGATTTTGGCTCCTATTTTCTTTTCTCTCTCTTGCTTTCTCTTTCTTCTGTTTTCCACAGAAAGATTCTCTGTTTTTAAGCATGGAGGAAGAGGAAAAGGGCAAAGAATGACAACTTTCCCTCTTTTTTTCTTTTAGCAGTGGAAGAGAGGAGAATATACAGGAGAAGGGTAGTTTCTTCTGGGAGGAAAATTCTGAACCAAAATTGTGCAAGGGAAAGTTGATAAGATTCTGTGCCCTAAAATTGTAGAAGTTTACAAGCAAAAAACATTCTGTTCTTTTTAAAGGTTGTGCTGCTGCGTTATCTTAAGTAAATGCAAAAAGTGAAGGGCGTTCATGTAAGAGCCATGCATGGGGGGGGGGGGGAGAGACATATCTCAAGATCCTGTGAAGTGATGAAGCTTTTAACTATTGATTTAAGTCTTCATTGCCTCCCGGAGAATATCTGGAATAGCATTAGGCATCAGAACATTAAATGTCTTTTCACGGCACGGATGTGTGCCCTCCATGCTTGGACTACTGCTTTTTTTAAAGGAGATCCATGCAGGGCAGGCAGACCAAAGCCATGTCCAGCCCAGTATTCTTTTTGCACAGCGGCCAGCCAATTTCCCATGGAAAGCACATAGTTGTCGTCATCATTGTCGTCAGCTGCAACTTGTATCCAAGAATGCATTTTTTCCTGAAGCAGGGAAAATGCCATTCATGTGAATTTGTTTAAGGTGGATCCCAACTTACCACGAAGTGACCTACACACTGTGATCATTGAGCCATCTCCTGCGGCACATGTGAAACAAGACATGCAGGATTTAACACCTGGACTGCCGCAGCCTTGAAGATATTATCAAGGTGCGCCTTCACAGCCAGTTCATCTGGCATGCCTCTTCTGCCTCCATGGCCATTGGGAATCAGAGTTCTTCCACCGCTCATTTTGCAATTGGGCCCAATAGGATGGTTTCTAGTGGCATTTCCTCCACTGAGGGGACCATCACCCCACCTCAAGGGGCTCATCCCATCCATCCATAGCCGTTGGCCCCTTTAGGTAGTCAGGTTGTTTACTGCTGCACAACACTCGGCTTTGAGTTGTTGGCTGTACGGTCTACTGCATTACTGTAATGAGATGTCCCGCCAGAAATGGTGAAAGCACATAAGCAAAGCATGAATGCACTAGCATTCCCTCTTAAGTTTCCCAGCAGCTGATAGGACAAAGGCATCCCATTTCTATTGCAGAAGGAAATACCTGCCAATTGTGGCCAGTTGATATTGGTAGGCTTCTAAACCCCCCCCCCCCCCCTTTTCAAGTTGGTCACCATTACTACACCAGGTATTAGTGAGTTCCAGAATTTACCTGAGCACTGAAGAAACGCTTCATTGTGTTTCTTCTGAATTGTCCATCCTTCATTTCCTGTGAATATCTTGATTCTGTTGTTCTGGGAAGGAGATAAGACATTTCACAGAAATAAACAAACTTGTCCTCTTTATAAAAATTCTGATAAGATGTACTGTTCAAAGGCTGTAGAAAAACAAAACGGTATGGATGTTGGTGTTCTAAAGCACACAACTTGGTTGTCTGGATGTTACGCAAGGATGATTTCTAGGATGAAATACAGGTGAAACTCAGAAAATTAGAATATCGTGCAAATGTTCATTCACTTAAAAGGTGAAACAAATATATGAGGTAGACTCACTACATTCAAAGCGAGAGATGTCATGCCTTAATTCGTTATAATTGTGATTATCACATGGCGTACAGCGTAGATGAGATTGTGTGATGATTATGGGGTACATGAAATTGGGGGGGGGGGTTTGGGGTTTTCATAAGATCTAAGCCATAAGCATCAATATTATAACAAAGTAAGGCTTAAACTATCTCGCTTTGCATGCAATGAGTCCATCTCATATATTTGTTTCACGCTTTAAGTTGCATTACTGAACTGAATGAACATTTGCATGATATTCTAATTTTCTGAGTTTCACCTGTAGATAGTTCTGTGGTTGATAATCTCTTCTGGATTCTTTTAGTGATTGGAGGTGAAAGTTGAGTAGAATAGAGATGCAACTGATTAGATAAGAAGTGACTTGGAATATGTTAGAGGTTGTCATAATGAAATAGAAAAGTATTCCTGGGGAAAAAATTCAGTAAACAAATTGTATTTGAAGGTACAAATATTGAAGACTTTTTCCAAGCTTACCTCCTTATTGATCAATTGAAATTTAAACAGAGAACCCCACTTAGAAAAGCTTTGATTTCTGTTTATATAGACCACCTCATCTTTAGATTTAGAACTGCTTTCTGATCTACATAATAATTACATAATATCAAAAACATTTCAGAAACATTTAAAAAAACCAAATATTACAAATACAATTATGAAATATCAAACCATCACAATACAAAAACACTTCACTAATAAACTGAGATAATTAAACCATACAAAAACACAATGTCTGGTAAGGGCGGCGGCGGCGGGAGCGTCCGGCATACAAGTTGAACAATTAAATTCAATTAATCTCGGTGCAATAATATTTACATGGTTATTTTAGAAAATACAGTAAAAGATTGGGGCTTGGGTTTTCAGCCACAATGACAAACTATGTAGAAGTAAAACCGTTATGAAAGAAACCAAAGAACACAATAGTTTGGATACTTGTTGTAATGGAAGCTGGAAGATCTGTCCCTTCTCAAAAATAGAAGGGGAAAGATGCAAAAACACTATTTGGTCGTCAGGTTCATCTGTTAGAAGAATATTTGGGGGTCCTTTTCTTTAGAAGATGTCCCAGCTGAAAGTTTAGAAATCTTTAAAATCAGCAATATAATTTGAGGCAGGGAGAAGCCCATCTCAATAATTTGCTGAGAACAGCAGCAGCAGCCAGTAAATCTGAAATAGATGTTTGGCTTGTTAGTGGTTTGTTCTGCATAAGAAAGTTGATAAAGAGGATGTGGGATTTGTGTTGGGTCTAAGTCAGTCTGAAAATCTTTTTACAGCCTTGCCATATATTATCATGATGTTGAAATCCTAGCATTTGCCATTCTCGTTCTGTTAGTTATGAAGCAATGTGGGTCTGAACCAGCAGTGACAGTTATGTGTATTTTCTCTCTTCAGTGGCACATCGCCTCTGGCCTGCCTGAATGCAATGCTTCACTCCAATTCAAGGAGTTGTGACGGGCTTTTCCACAAGCTTCCTGGGCGCATCAGCCTTTTCACTCTCAAGGTAAGACCCAGTAGCTCTTCCTCTCTTCCAGGGATTGAGTGAAGTTTTAGTTGGCTGACGAATATTGCATGAATGTGGTCTTGCCATAGGATAGTGTCTCAGGTCTAGAATGTCTTCTTACACAGCCATTGGGCTGATCCCTCATTTCAGTGACTCTCTCTAACTTGAAAGTCAGTCTGCATAGTGCTCATAAACACAGAACAAGACCCACCTTCATGTACAATTTCTCTTAAGCACTTAGGATTTGTCGTTTATCCTAGCAAACCAAAGCACCTGGATCAAAGCTTATGTGTTTGATAACCCAGCAACGAAGTCTTTGGCATCAGGGCTTCCCTAGTTCAGTGGTGTTCATGTGATTCTTCCCTTTGTCTCATGAAGATTACTCATGAGTTCTCGCAGATTATGCAACACTTGCTTGTTCTTCCAGAAGGAGACTGTGCAGTGGTCTCGGAATCTTTCTGCACCTGAAGGAGAAGATGTAGATGATGTTGCTGATGCTGAAAGCAGTGGTTCCAATGAAGCTGCCAGTACTGTGAGTGGGGAAAATGATGGTGAGTGTTGGTCTGCCCAGATCATATGCTATGCTACTTGTTTCTTCAAAGGATGGTGATAGAAAACTTCTTTTCTCCAGTGTCTCTAGATGAAACCTCCTCCAATGCTTCTTGTTCCACCGAGCCTCAGAGCAGGGCTGGGCGAGCTGTTCGGGAGAGCCACAGAGCAGTCTCACAGGTAGGAAGAGCAGTTAGTACTGACCGGAGGGAAGGGCTAGAGATGAAAGAGGCAGCAACCTGCATTCTTCTTTAACTACCGTTAGCTCAGGGGTACCATTCCAACCGGCCTGTCGCCGTCTCCCACACACCCAGAAGTAGAAGCGGGCACATTTATGTCAGGCGTAAAATGTGTATGCGCAAATGTGCCTGCAGCTGATGGAAGTGGGCACATTTACGTCAGCCGTAAAGGCTTCTGCTTATGGGATGTGGTCCAGCCCACTCAGCTGTTCCAGGGGCATGTTCAGGCCCATGGCACAAAAAGGTTGGCTACCCCTGTGTTAGCTCATACTTAACTGTTTCAAGAGACCGTTCCTCAAATGTCTTGCCTTGCAAATTGCTCTGAAAGTTCAGTAGAGAGATGTAACGTATTTTGTATATAACAAAGGTGGAATGGAAGAGAAAAGTTGCAGGCATGTCTGACTGCTCCCTATGTTGTTTTGCAATTAAGCTACACAAGTCCTTACCTTATAATGGGTCTGTGGTGAGGTAGTGCTGAGAGGAGTTCTACTCTGGCGAAGTGACTAGCACTTTTGCACGAGAGCGGATGCACCATGGCCGATGTAGACTGCAGCCGTGTTGTAAAAAGACTGCATGAGTTAGCCTCATGAGCTGTCCAAGCCCTTGTGAAAGCATCCAAGATTGCAATTTGGTATATTTCCCGTTTTCTCTTATTTTAAAACAAGAATACTGGAGTCCTTGAGTATGGAAGAGAAGCACAGTAGAAAATGGACAATTTGCCAAAAGAGATTTGTATTATGGTTGTGTTCAATTTCCCACCTCTCTGCTTATGTTTGAAACTGGACGGATTACGTGGGTGGGAACTTGAGCGAACAGAATGTATATTGTCGAGCAAAAGTTGTTGCTGTGCTGTATTTTCACTCAGAAATCCAGCTAGCAAAGGCCCTTTGGGCTAACTTTGCACCTTCACTGTATTCAGCCTTTAAGGGGAATTTGTGTTCCTAGAAAGTGTTTCTTGTTGTTGTTGCCGTTGGGCAGCAGAGGACTCAGTGGTTCTCAGCCATTCACCTTCCAGTCATTTCAGATTTCAGTGCCCAGAATCCCTGCCTGTTGGGAGCAGGATTTCTGGGAGTTAACGTCCGGAATATCTGGAGGACCAAGGTTGGGAGTCACTGGGGGAAAATAATTCTGATTATCCCATAATTAAAAAGCTTTTGCAGTGACAAGGGGTCATAGAATCAGAGTTAGAGGTAGCCTTGAGATTGGAAATATCTCAGTAGTTGGAATATTTCCAGCATCTACTTGAATGTCACCAGAGAAGGAATGCCCAACTTCCATTGGTTGATACTCTTGAACTGAAATTAACTGAGTCTGAATCTCCTGTAAATAAATCCCAATCAATTTGGCCGCTTGAGATGTATCGAATGAGTGCCGGCTCTGTTCTGTGCAACAAACCTCTGCAGGTATTTTGAGGCTCCTCTCATAGTAACGTCACTTCAAAATTCTTCAAACTAAACATCTCCAGTTCTTTCAATCTTTCTTCATAGAATTTGTGTTGCTTGCCCATAACAACCTATAGCCCCTGCTCTGAGCCTGTTCTAGTTTCTTGACATCTTCCTTAAAGTTAAGGGCAAGAGTTGGGAACCTTTTCCTGTTGGAAGGCCACATGTATTAATTTTTTTAAAGAAAACTTGATTTTAAAGTTACTGAAATAAAATAAAAGTATAAAAGACTAACAAAAATGTATTAATAAATAATAAAAGGATTTGCTCAGTAAAATTTGGATTCAGGCAAACAGTCACACTTAAGAACCTAGAACAGGAGTTCCAGGACCGTAGCCAGGTTTCTAGATGGGGGTGGGGGGATATTTTTTTCAGAAAGGGCGACAATGTCACACACACACACAACATTAGAACTTTGCCCTGGGTTGGGGGGGCTGATAGCTCAGGGGGAGGCTGATCTCCCCCCAGCTACCCCTTGGCTACAGCCCTGGTTCCCAACCCCCCCCCCCTTTTTTTGGCTATGCCCCATCTAAGCATTTCTAAAATCTTGATGCCCACCCCTCTGTGACATATAATTCTTATTATTCAAAAAGTGAAGTCCTATTCACATAGAGGAGGAAGCCTAAAAGGCCATTCACTGTTAATAACTCATTTTCAAATCCCCCTCCCCCCAATGTGGGACATGTTCCCCATGCTGTGAACTGCAGCCTAGTAAGGCTGCCTGTGACCTTAAGACCGCAGGTTCCCCACCCTGGTATAGAGGATCAGAGGAGTGCATATGTTGCTTCAGATTAGGTCAGATGACTGTCAAATTGGCTTGACAAATTGCAGAGATAATCATTCTTTTTAAAAAAAAATTATGTATTTTGTAGTGTTTTTTGGTGTATGTCTGGCCAGACATCCCGCTATGGTAATGGAGTAGACCATACAGCCAGCGACTCAACGTTGAGTGTCAGGTCGCGGTTAACTAACTTGACTCCCTAAAGGGCCAACGACTACGGGTGGATGAGTCCCTTTAGGTGGGGTGATGGTCCCCTCCCTCAGTGGAGGAAATGCCACTGGAAACCATCCTATTGGGCCCAACGGCAAAATTAGCAAAGGAGGAACCACTTCACTATTCTGATTCCTAAGAGTCATGGAGGCAGAAGAGGCCATGCCAGATGGACTGGCTGTGAATGTGCACCTTGTCTACCATATATACTCGAGTATAAGCTGAATTTTTAGCCCCCAAAAGAGGACCTGGCTTATACTCGTGTCAATGACCACAAGGGTCCCAAGACTGTGCCAGATTGAGATGTGTCAACAATTTAATTAATTTTACCCTATTTTCATGTATTTTGATTATTGAAGCTCACTAGTAGCTGTTTCATTTCCCACCCTCGGCTTATACTAGGGTCAATCTATTTTCCTGGGTCTTCAGGTTAAAATTAGGTACCTCGGCTTATATCCAGGTCATTTTATACTCAAGTATATACGGTATATCCTCAAGGCTGTGGCAGTCGATTGCAGTCCCGGTGTTAAATCCTACATGTCTCATTTCATGTGTGCCGCAGGAGAGGGCTCCGTGATCATAGTGTGTGGGTCACTTCGTGGTAAACTGGGATCCACCTTAAACAAATTCATGCCAATGGCATTATTTCTGCTTCAGGAAAAAATGCATCCTCAGATACGAGTTGCAACCACCGCCAATTTGTTGTAACAGACTTCCCTAATCATGTTCCCCCCCCCCCAGATGTGTTGAACCACATCTGTGTCATCTGCTGCCACTGGCCACGTTGTAGTATGGCCAATATTTTCCATTTATGTGTTACATTCTGTAACTATAGAAGCAGGTACTGTATATCATATTCAAGGATCCATAGATGATGTCTCACTTTCATCAGGGCACCAACTTTATGATAACAAGGATGATTACCTAATTTGGTGAAGTGTTAAGGTTTGGAACATCTTGGAAAGCAGACACAGTTTCACTTGGTTTCCCCGTGTCTTTGAAACACAGCACAGTTAGGGGAGTGAATTCCTTCCTTCTTGGCCACTGGGCCTGCCTGCTGAAAAGACACGGTTGTCTTGAGCAAAATACCACACAGAATTTGGCATTATAGTTCAGAAAGTGTTGGCCTTTCCCAGAAATTATTTCTCCCTGGTATCTCAAATGTTATAAATGACCAGGCTTAGGTGGACGAGGCTATAGAAGCCCTTTTATAACAAGAGAGGCTGTTTGTCCTTGAACCTTTACAAGTATTTTTTCCTTTTCCTGTGTTGTTTGAATCTTTTATTAACCATAGGCAAACAAGCAGAAGAAAAAGACTGGTGTGATGCTTCCCCGTGTAGTTCTGACACCCTTAAAAGTCAATGGTGCGCATATGGAAACATCATCAGGTGAGTGCATGTCCTTTCCCCCCTCTCATTTGCTGATTTACCCATGTACAGCTGGGCTGCCCTCCTTCATGCTTCCAAATGCCAGTAAAACCCCTTTGGTACTTCTTATATGTTGCAATTCTTTTTAACGGAAGGTTTTCTTTTTTTTATTTAATTTTGCACTGTACCAAATTTGATTTTCTGAAAGATATGTTTGAAATAAAACTATAGTCTCTTAGCCTTTGGAATGCCATTCTCGATTTCACTTGTTCCAGACAAAACAAAGAAACAAATGCGTCAACAACCACAGCAACGGAAGGGATGTAATTTCTCCAGTTGTAGGCATGTTTGTAAAGTCTTGACAGGGAGTAGCTCAAAATCTTTCATTCGCTTTCTTGTAGTCTCATTGCACGTTTTCAGTATATGGCAGTGGTGGTGAACCTATGGCACACGTGCCAGATATGGCACACCCAGGCCTTTCTGCTGGCATGCACACCATAACCCCAGCACAGAGTTCACCCCATCCCTCTGCCCAGCAGCCCAATGGAAGCTCTTTCTCCCTCTCCCAAACACAGAGTTCACTCTGCCCCCTCTGCCCAGCAGCCCAATGGGAGCGCTTCTTCCCTCCCCCAAACAGAGTTTGCTCTGCCCAGCAGCCCAATGGGAGCACTTCCTTCCTCCCCCCAGCACAGAGTTCGCCCCACCCCTCTGTTTTGGCACTCTGCCTCTAAATGGTTCACCATCACTGGTATATGGTGTATCATTGAAAAGCCATGCATTCCAATAATCTTTGTTATCCTCTCCAAACTTGTTACTAATTTTTACAAATGAGCCCAGTGATGTCCGCACTTAGCTAAATTGGAAATCACACTATCCTAAATGCTATAAAAAGGAATATTTTATATAGCTTGGATCTCAGAATCAGATGCATTTGTAGCTTGGAAAGAAAATGACCAGAAAATTGAACTCAAGAACTCTTTGTTTCACTCAGAGTGTCTTCCACAAATCATTCATTCCAGCATCAAAAAACCAACCACCATTTCAAGAGAACATAATTTCCATTAAAAATAGGAATCAAACAGTGAGCAATATTTTCTGTTTATGAAAGATTTCGTGTAGCATCTCTCAGCTCCATCAAGGTGGTCAGGAAAATCTGCCTGCTATTAACAATCTCACAACATCTCGTGAAAGCCATAAGCAGTTCTTCCGTCATAGTTTTCTGATAACTCTTCAAAAGTTACTTTTAAGAACTGTCCTCAAGCCATCAGTCAACAATGCTGGATTAACACTACTAAAATTCCAAAAATGTATTATTTATGTTTTATCAGCTTTAAGAACACTACCTGGTAAGAACTACTATACTAAAATGAATGTAAAGGATCCCTGGTGGCGCAGTAGTTAAACTTCTGTACTGCAGCCAGAACATAGTGAGTTTAATTCAGACCCGGGCTCAAGATTGCCTTAGCCTTCCATGCTTCCTAGGTCGGTAAAATGAGTACCCAGCATGTTGGAGGCAAAATGCTAATTAACTTGTGAACTGCCTAAGAGTGCTCTTCTTCTTCCGTGTCTAAGCCAGATGTTAAACTGTCAAAATGACGGCACCTTTTGGTGAGTTCATTCTGCAGTTCATTTCACCTAGCCTGGTGTGAGAAAGCTTAACCAGCAACACAGGGTTGCCGTTATCAGGGTATGCCCAATGGTGGTTCACTAAGGGGTGTATAAGTGTAATTGTTATTGCTATAATGTATTTGTAATCTCAAATGCCAGAGGCAGGAAAAAGAACTTCACCAATGGGTTAGTTGCAGGAACAAACGTTCCAGATTGCAAAAGCTTCCCCCCACTGATTCCTAGTATATGCAAAGCTGTTATTTTTCCAACAGTAGGTGTCTGTGTAGCCGATACAACCTGTTGCTGATGAATGAAGTGGGTGGTTATGCTTGCTCCTATGAGGGTTGCTCAGGGGAATGTTGGAAGTAGCTAAATCTTGTCCTGTTCATGGCTGTCTGTCTTTCAGGGTTCCCAGGGAGACAGGCTGGTGGCGAGGGCAGCAGCAGTGGCAGTGGTGGTTCCTCATCCCTCTACAGTAGTGCTTTGCGCAGCAGGACAGAAGTTGCCAGAGACCCTCCTCAGCTGTTCCGAGGACTCCGAAAAAACTCCGGAGGTAGGCGCAGATAGCCAGTGTGTCTATCTGGTTTCGTTGCTTGTGTAGTGGCATCTCTAGGAATCTCTGGTGCTAAAGATCTTTGGAGTCTTGTACTCTGCACCATCCTTGTGGCTTGTTAGGAAACCCAGTTGGAAGACAGGACCTTTTCTGCTATGATGATGATGTTGCTGCTGCTCTGAAATCCCTTCCTCCTGGAATTACATCAGGCTCCCTCTTCTCAGAAGATTTCTACTTTGGTAGGCTTCTGATCTGTATACCGTATTTTTGGACCTTAAGACGCACTTCCCCCACTCCCAAAGTGGGGGGGGGGGGGGGGGGGATGAGGGTGTGTCTTATAGTCCAAATGCTGTCCAGCAAGGCTGTTGTAAAAGGATATTTTACAACGGCCACGGCCGGCTGAACACCTCCACCGCCGCTGCCACAACTTTTTCGGGGCGGAGAAGAAAGAAGGGCCGGAGAAAGAAAACCACATGTTTAGTGGGCCATTACAACAGGTGGCCACAAGAGGGTGCAAATTGCAATTTCCCATTTAAATGCATTGGAAATCAATTTCTTGTATTCTAAAGCTTTTCTGTTTGTATGTCCCGATGCATTTAAGTGGGAAACCAAACCTGTGCATAAAAATAAAGGGTTTCATTTACCTTTCTTGTTCCTGTTCCATGTGTCCCTGCTCCTTTGTCCCTGCTCCACGTGGTCAAAATGGAGGGGGAAGCCAGGCTTCCTGGTTGCAGGGAGAGCAAGATGCTAGCCTAGAGCATCGCTTCCTGCCTCAGTGCAATTGACCTGCCCACCCTGCAGCACCACCACTGGTTGGTGGTGCAAATACAATACTATTTGGTTCAGACCTCCCACCCACCCCCACCCTGTTTTCCTACTCTAAAAACTGGGTGCGTCTTATGGTCTGTAAAAAGGGTAGTTTTGCTCCTAACTTCATCCAGTTTGTAGTTGATTGCACCTAGGTTCTACATGTGAATTGTTTAAAAAAATACATATGAGGTGTGGTTGTTAAATATATCACTTTTGCTGTGTGAAACTGTCGCTGTAGCAGAAGAGTGCGATAGAAATATTAAAACCTCTAACGTTGTTCTATATCCTGTGAGTTAATAAAATCACATCACATTCTACAATGTCAGGAATGCTGGGCATTCATTGCTACCTATGTGCAAAAACATCTTAAAAAGTCACTGATAAAATCTTACTTTGATGGATGTGCAGTTATCATTTTAATAGAGTGTAGCTTGTTTTTCAGGATGAAACCCCTTGCAAAACAAATTATGATCTGTCAGGTACAAAAGGTTGGATCTGGATTCGCTTATACTTAGGCATTGAGACTTAAGATACCCAGCACCATAGCCATAATCTTGTTGCGTGGCTATGCCAGTACAAATGTGATTGCATCTCCAACAGTGGCAGAGTGGTAATTAATCAATTCCCTTTCTGTTTTGGGATGTGTGCAAGGTTTGTGCATTATTAGTTGCAAAAAAAGAACACTTTGATGACTGTCAATCTGCCAGTGACTTCACGTGCACTGCGTTGGTGGAACTGTGCAGATGTTTCCGTGGACACGTGGCAGGCATGCCTAGACACCGGAGTGCATGGAATCCTGTTTATCTTCCCACTGAAATGGTCCCTATTTACTTGCAATTCCCTGCTTTCGAACTGCCAGGTTAGGAGCTAGGGCAGAGACAGGAGCTCACTCCATTGTGCAGCACTTGAGTCTCGGAACTGCTGAGCTGCTGACCTTCCAGTCATCAAGTTCAGCGTCTTAACCACTAAGCCACCGCAGCCCCTTCAGATCAACAAGTCCCCGAATGTTACAGCAAAGGATGCAAAGCCTTTTGGATTGGAAGAACCAATTGTGCATCAACTGTAGGTGCACTGCTGGATTCCTCTTCAGGAGGTGTAAACAGATCCTCCTATGCCGGCGGGCCGTAGTTAGGGCACCCCTGCTTTAAACAGAGAAAATGGCACCCTAAAATATCATTCTCTTGCAAAACAGATGGCAAGGCGTGTTTTGCTTCCACTTCCAGTGGGAGGAATCACGTGACTGGCCCCCTGAACCTTGTGACGGGCCCGTGGCCCAAAAAGTTTGGGCACCCCTGCCCTACGCCTTCTGCCCAAACATGTCCTAGCTGCCGCTCTCCTGGGGTTGGGCCACAGACCTGCCCGTATCTGCAAGGCTGGTAATTGTGCTCTGTGTTTGGATAATGGATTTCGAGAGGCCAAATGGCTGAAGTCTTGAGGCTGGTGTGGAAACACAGCCAGCCTGCCTGCCTGTCTCTCTCTGCTTTGCCTTTCTCTGCCTGCCCTCTGTTTAACTCTGGCATGGCAGTGATTTTCAAACCCCCTGCTTGAGAAGAGGGCCTTTGGTGCCTGAGGGCTACCCTTGTGTGTAGGGAGGGCAGGCTATTCCTTGGTTGTGTAAATATTTTGTTTTTTTAATGGGGCTCTCTGGAAACTGCAGGACAGATGAAGAGGAACAGAGGGGATGATATAGACTTCGAGACGCCTGGCTCCATTCTAGTCAACACCAACCTTCGAGCGCTGATCAACTGCAGGACCTTCAGTGCGCTGCCCGTACACTTCCAGCAGCAGCTCCTGCTCCTCCTTCCTGAGGTTGACAGGCAGGTAGGGCATCCCGTCAGCCTCCCTCTTTCTCTTTCTGGGCACACCTGCCTGCCTCCCACCCATCCATTTTGCTTTCTTTCCTTTTAGGCCGGGGCTGACGGATTGCTGAGGCTTAGCGGGAGCGCTCTGAATAATGAGTTTTTTGCCCTTGCTGCCCAGAGCTGGAGAGAGAGACTGGCTGATGGTAGGTACTCTGAGCTAGCTTGGCCAGGTAGGAGGTGTGTGTGCGTGCGTGCGTGCGTGCACATGGATGTGGTTCAGAAGCAATGGGATGCTAACTCCCCTTGGAACATCCAGTCTGTTTCATGGGCCCATTATTTCTGCAAAACTTCAGAACCTGGGTTAGAATGCTGCATGCTTTCCCCTAACATAATCATGGTGAACCTTTTAGAGACCGAGTGCCCAAACTGCAACCCAAAACCCACATATTTATCGCAAAGTGCCAACACAGCAACAGGTGAGGAAGGAAACGCCCCCATTAGGCTTCTGAGCAGAGGGGAGGAGTGAACTCTGTGCTGGGGGAGGGAGGAAGTGTTCCCATTGTGCTGCTGGGCAGAGGGACAGGACAAACTGCTGGGGTGACTGCACAGGTGCCCACAGAGAAGGCTCCTAGTGTCACCTCTGGCATGCGTTGCCATAAGTTCACCACCACTGCCCTAACATCTGGGAGGGGCCAGTAAAATCTGAGAGAAAATGAGTAAAGCCATTTGCAGGTGGTTTCCTGCTACATCTTTTTTTAAGTGCCATATCCTAGTCCGAATATGGGCTCTCCTCATGGCGATCAGGCATGAAGATTGTCCTGGGGAATATGTAATGCAGTGGCCTTCCATCATCTGCCCTCTGCATCGCAGCATGACCCCCATAGTACCATTGATCCCGTTCCACGAGTCACTTTCTGATCCTGAGCCCTTTTGGCACACAAAGTCCTCCTTGGCCCCAGGCCAGGATGGATGAAGCTGCTTTGGTTCCCAATGTGGGGCCCACACCCTACAAGGGGGCTTCAGCTCCCAGAATCCTAAGTCAGTATATTGGCTGATCATTGCTTTGGGGAATTGACTTAGGCTTCTGGGAATTGAAGTCCAAAAGCCAAAGGTTGGGAAAAACTGATCTAGATGGATTCAAGTGGGATTTAATCCACTTGGGGTCCATCACCCTTCCCTGTGGAATTCGCCACCCAAGGCCATTTAGTTCTCAGAATGGTCAGGTTAGTTAATGATCGGTGTTGAGTCGCTAGCAGTATCATCTACTCTATTACCATAGCAGGATAACTTGGCCAGATAGTTGGTTTCCTGCTACAGGAGAATTAATTTTTTTAAATGAAGAAAGTCATTTTCCTTGGAAGCCTTCACAAATCAGTCTTGCTTTGGTGGAAATCAATATTTTTAAGTAGGGGAAAAGATTGTTGACAACTGTTGATCACGAGGGGGCAGATCTGGCCGGTGGGCCCACGAAGGCGTCCTTCACAGTGAATGGTGGTCCTGATCATTTTCATGTCTTGTCCCAGCAAGTGATGATGGATTCAATTGTTTCATGGCAGCCATCCACATGGTTTGGTGTCCCAAAATACCTAGTTCATATCACAGTATCTTGTGATTGTTTCATGAGCATAGCATTAATCACTTGAGGTTAAGTGGGGAAGCTATGTATACATTAGTGTAATAGAAACCAGATGTTCATGCCTGCAGTTCAGGCTTTGTTTTCCCTCAATCTGCCGGAGGAGAGTTCCAAAGTTACAAGTTTTTGAGCCTTCTGACACCAGGGAGCCATTTCTTCTTCATGTCATGCACCAAGTGTGCCACAAAGCCCCAGTGTCTTGGAAAGGAGTTATGTTTTAGGTCACAATCTGTTGCCTCAAAACCGTGTTCCTACAAACTTAGCATGTGCTTTAGGTCAGGGGTCCCCAACCACCGGGCCACAGGCTGTCCTGAACCAAGCCACTGGGTGGTTGGGTGGTGGTGCTGGGAACCCCGACGGTAACCTGCCCTCATCATGCTCTGTCGGGTCAGCCCGGCAAACAGAGTGAGCACGGGCTTCAGACACTGCAGATAGGCAGGTGGCCAGGCCCCTCCTCCGTGTTGCTTGACTGTGACAGAGCTCCGCACCCTGCCTGTGTGCAGTGTGATACCTCACTGCCTGAGTCGAACAGTGTGGCTGGCAGGCAGTTGGACCCCTCCTTGTTTCTGAGCTATAGTGGGGCTCCTCTCTCTGCCTGTGTGCAGTGAGGTATCGCAGTTTATAAATCCTTCAACTTGCTCTGCAAGGAAAGATCCCTGGGAAGAGAGGAGGCCCTGGACATAGACGGGCTTCGTGGCTGAAGAACCTGAGAGACTGGTGCGGGCATATCTTTAGAAGGACTGTTCCGAGGAGTTAAGAACAGGAAGACTATTGCCATGATGATAGCCAATATCCGGAATGGATACGGCAGGTGAAGACCCTTACACCATCCAGTCCCGCCACCCCCGACTTACCAAGGGGGTTGGGGACCCCTGCTTTATGGCATGTGTAGTATTCCACTATGGCTGTACATTAGGAAGAGTGGTCTGTAACACTGGACTAATTGACTTTTGAGGAAGTATGAGGGTCCAGAAAACTTCAGCAGAACTCAAGGCATGGTTCAGTTTTGAAAGGCTTGCTCTTCTTTAGCCTTGAGTATAGAAGACGTGGAAGGAAGGGAAGAGGTTGCTTGAGCTCTAGAAGTTGTTTATCTTGAAGATTTTAGGGGTAGCACCAAGTCCTCTTTGCTAAAAAGGCTTCTTGTCACAACAAACATGTGGTATTTTGGTACTCGTACTGCGTGGCTTGGGCCTTTGCAGCCCAGTTGACGGAGCACAGAGGTTTCCTGCCCTCCTCCCTTTGGGTCCCGAGTCGGTCTTGCCGTGTGGTTTCCTACTCTGAAGTGGTTGAGTCAGGATCTTCCTTTCTGCTTCCTTATAGTACTAACTAGGAGACTTCAGCTTCTCATTTTCCTTGCAGGGGAGTTCACGCATGAAATGCAAGTTCGCATCAGGCAGGAAATGGAAAAGGAGAAGAAGACGGAGCAGTGGAAGGAGAAGTTCTTTGAAGACTACTACGGGCAAAAGTAAGTAGTGTGTCTGTGAAGTACAACAGAACATCTAATATCCTCCAGTGCTCTACAACTGGAAAAGTCCAGTCTCCCCTCATAGGGCTCATGTTTTATTTTTAAAATAAATACATCCTTAAGTGTCTGACTGAAGGGAAAAGGCTGTAATTCCATTTGCTTCTGTGTATAGTGGTATAGCTTGGCAAGGGCCTGCTGATTTTTCAAGTTGATCAAAGTTTGCTATAAATTGTTGTATTCATGTTATAGAACAGGGGTGCCCAAACTACAGTCTGTGGGCCAGATCCGACCCCTGACTCCCAATTCATCCAGCCCATGCCAGTACAGGAGTGTTTTACTTCCACTTCTGGGTGTGATGAGGGCGACATGGGCTGGATGAATTGGCATCAGGGGCTGGATCTGGCCAACGGATGGTAGTTTGGCCACCCCTGGTTTAAACAGAGTAAATGGCATTCTAAAAAAATCCATCTCATCCTGTTACCAAACATATCTGTTGTAAAACAGATTGCATGGCGTGTTTTACTTCCGCTTCCAGTGGGAGGAACCACGTGACCGCCCGCTGCCTGAAAGGTTTGGGCACCCCTGTTATAGAATGTGTGCCACTCCCTCTTTGCGTGTCCGCCTGCAAGAATCTATCATTCTGACTACGGGACTAACTTTGATAAGGGCAGATATATTGACAAGGGTGTTGGGTGGACTGAAATTTTCTTAGTGTAAGTCACATGGAAATGAAAGAGACCCCCCGCCCCCCCTGTTCATATTGAGGATATTTTGAGGAAGAAAATTCTTGAAGTGAGAAGCAAGGGTAAGCAAGGGAAGTCGGGGTTGGGCTGGATTCAGGCAAGGCATAGAAGATGGTAATGGGGCCTTTAGTGTACCTCATTATGTCCCCTAACATAATTTTGTCAATGACTTCTGTAGGATGGGCTTGACCCTAGATGAGCCCCTGGAGCAGAACTCAGTGCCCAGCAACCCAGAAAAGTGGACCGCCTCCGTTTCCCGGGAAGAACCGGCCAAGGTGCCTCCTGGGCCCGTCCTACGGCAGCGCGATGGGCATTTCCGGAAGCGCTGCCTTCGCTCCAGAACCCAGAGAAGTTTGTATAAATTGCCTGAGGCTGAACAGATGGAGGCTGCCAAGGAGGGGTTGTCTACGGAACCAGAGTCCACGGAGAGCAGCAGAGACCCACCGCTGCCTGAAGCAGAGTCGCATGAAGTTAGCCAAGCCTCGCCCAAGGTGGAGACTTCGCCTGAAGCAACCAGGCTCTCGAACAAAGTGGAAGACGCTGCGGCCGATGCCGAGAGCATTCCCGGCTTGCCCCAGAAGCCCCAGGAGCAGGAGCCGAAGGAGCCAAAGAGGAAGTGCTTTGAGCCGTCCGCCTCTCCCTCCTTCCCCGAGAAGAAGCCCCGGCTCGAAGATCGTCAGTCCTTTCGTAACACAATTGAAAGTGTTCACCCAGAAAAGCCACAGCCCACCAAAGAAGAACCCAAAGTCCCACCCATCCGGGTAGGAGAGCGTCACGCAGATGATGTGGTGGCCTTTGGAGCACAGGGCCCAGGAGGGCAGGGGGTGGCTGGGGATTTTAGGGTGGCTTCTGCCGGCTAGGAGTGCCAGAAACGAGGCTTTGCTCCACTGGGGTGGTCTGGTAGTGAGGCTAGGACCCGAAGGGGAACCATCTTTGATTTCATACATCATTTCCCCCCCAGTAAAGCCACTGATAATCCTGGGCCTGCTCTTCATGTGGATAAGCCCCCTACATCACCTGCTGCACATTGTTGCTTTGTCTTAAGGTGGACAGACTGGACTGTGGGCCATGTCCAAGCTTCACACGGCCCCTTTAGCACACACACAGACCCAAATCAGAATACATTTTGCTTTTTAAAAGGTTTTTGTCCTTTAGTGCAACCCACCCACCAGAGGTCCATAGGATGTGGTCAGTCTAGCCTACCAAAAATGTGTGCCCCTCCACACTCAAATTGGCATCTTCTGGCCAAGAAATGACCCATGTTAGAGCTTTCCTTTGGTCTAGGGGTAGGCAACCTATGGCCCGTGGCCCGGATTTGGTCCACGGAGCCAAATAATCCAGCCCCCACCCTTGCTCCAGCCGCCGGAATCGGCCTCAGATGTGTTTACGGCAGCCATAAACAGTGTGTGGGGGGGGGGACCACCAGTCTGGCCCCTTCAACTGTCTGAGGGAGTGTGACCTGGCTCCCAACTCAAAAAGGTTGGCAACCCACTGCTTTGGACAAACATCTCTCCCCTCTCTAAGGCGCAGAGAAGTCTCAGAACAGTCACTGGAGCTCTTAAAATACAACCAGAGTTTTAAAAGAGAAGAGGGAACCTGGTTTAGTGACGGTTCCTCCTCAGGAAGCAGGTGGTTTTTAGCATTTGTGGTTCTGTGAGGAGGAGTCCACAGGAGTCTCGGCTAGGGAACACTAAATGCCTTCCCCAAATGACAGGTCCACTCATTCTGTAAGAGATGACCGTGGACAATGAAACTGATTTTGACGTACTGCCTCAGAGGCCTATTATGAGCTGTTCTTCCTCCTCTTCTTTTTCTCCTCTTCGTCCTTCCTCTTTTCTTCCTCCTTCCTCTTCTCCACCTCCACTTCCCCAACTCCTTCGGGTATCGATTGAGACAAAAGGTTCTTGTTCTGCCACTTCTAGAATATTTCTTTGAGGTTCTCTCTCCACCTTCCTTTGGTTCTGACTCTTGCTCTTTGTCCTTCTTCTCTTTCTATCTCTGACATGTACGGTATGGAATTTCTCCAAATGGGCAAACCACTTAGGCAATGTGGTTATCATGCCCAAGAGGAGTTATATTATGGGCTCCTCTCTCAGACCCCCCACCCTTGACTGGGTTTAACATGGGCAGTGGTTCCAAAGGCACAGATAGGCAAGGTGGAAGGTTCTGCTCCCAGGTCATAAGTCAAAGTTTGCTTAATTTGTCCTGTCTTGTTCTTTTCCAGATTCAACTTTCCCGCATCAAACCCCCCTGGGTGGTTAAGGGTCAGCCAGCCTACCAGATACGTCCTCGGATTATCCCCCATCCAGAGCCCCCTGGGCCGGGCCGGAGGGAGCCCCCAGCCGCTGCTGACTTTACGGCCTGTGCTTTGCAAGGCCGGCTCCGGCGAGAGGCTGCTGTTGCTCCCGCAGCCATTGGGGGTGGGGGTGGGCCCGGCGGCGGCGGAAGGAGCACCGACAAAGGCGGTGGTGGTGGTAGCAACAGCAGCGGCAGCATCAGCAGCCACAACAGGGTCCGGCCGCGCAGTGTCCGCCCCAAGTACTGGCGATCCAAGAGGACTCGGGGGAAGCGGCGCATGCCACATTTACAGCGAACACAGTTACTGCCGCCTTCCCGCCTAGCAGAAAAGACTAGCATGGGGCAGGCTGAAATTGCCATCAGCCCTTCCTCCTCCCCTCTGGCAATGGAGGGAGATCCTGCGTTTGGACAGGCAGCTGATCTCACTTCGCTTGAAGGCTCCCATGCCCAGGTCATGGAGGCTTTGGAGGAGAGGCACCTTGTTAGCAATGCAGCAGCTCAGCTGCCCCTTGACCACACAACCTCTGAGACCACCCTTAGGCGGTGCACCACCTCTGGGCATCTCCTGAGGGGTGGCAGTAGCGAAGAGCCTCCGGCTGTTTCTTCCTTGGAGGGCCAGTGTGGAAAGGAGAGCCAAGACCTTCCTCCGAACAGCCAGCCAAGCAGTTCTTGGCTAGAGGAGTTTCCAGTGGATCTCCTCAAAGATGGAGGCGTTGTGGAGGGCCACCAGGATGTTAAGTGTGTCATTGTGAACGGCATCTCCTCTGCGAAAGAAGCCCCCGCTAGTCCCAGTTACGATGCCACAGGCCTAGCCCTGGAGAACAGCAAGGAAGTGGCGCTTGATGGATCTGCTTCTGGGGAACAAGACCCTGACTCTGGAATCGGGGGGTTGAGCCAACTGTTGCCTGCGTCCCCAGGCCAGTCGCCAAGAAGGCCGTGGCATGGGAGAGAAGCCCTGAGCAGCCTGCCAGACAGCGTCCGAGAGGAAGCTCCTTCGTCGAAGCCACTTCCGCTGTTGGACAGCTTAGATGCCTCCCGTGGCTGTCTTCCTTCACGGGAGGCCCTCTTGGAGAATGGAGAGGCAGCGGCAGGGCGGCAGGCAGAAAATAGGGTGGGCACAAACCCCTTCAGTGACGAGGAGACCAAGAGTGTCGTAAGTGAGACGACGGAGACCGCCTCCGACTGTGAAGCTGAACTAACGGATGACGACAGTGCGCCGCTCAACGAGGACAAAGTGGCAGGCAAAGGAGGCCGCCTCAGCAGCAGCTGCTGCCATGAAGAGGAATGGAGTGAGACGGGACCTAGATGCTCTGCCGGGAGTGGCGTTCCCCCACCTCCAGAGCCCTCGCCCTATGAACAGGAGGCAGCCGCCAACCTCTGCCAGCCACGGAACTGGACGCCACAGCCACCCACGGTTCTCCAGAAAGCTTGTAGAGCTTCTCCCCAGGATGATTTGGAAAGCCAAGAGAGGCCACTTTGGGCAAGTCCCAAAGCCTTGTCTGTCGAAGCCAGCAACCCTCTTGTGGTCCAGCTGCTCAAGGGGGGCTTGTCTCTGACCTCTGTTCTTCCGGGGGCCCACGGCAGTGCCAGAGAGGTCCCTCTGGAGAAGAAGCCCCCTGCACAGCCTTCTTTCCCAACGGGAAGCCAAAGCAGGGGAGGCCTGGCCCAAAAGATGCATCAGGAGGAGGAGGAGAAGGAGGAGAGTGTCAGTGGCACCGTGGAGAGCAGCTGCTGCATGCCCGGGTCTTTAAAGGGCGCAACCACCAGGCAGTGCGCTGTCAGCCCCACTCCTTTGCCTGGAGGAAACCTGCTGTTCGGCCCCAATCCTAACACTCCAGACCAAGCGCTGAGGACTTCCCAGAAACCTGCTACGCTCCCAGAATCCCAGAGCGGGACGGCGCTCTCCACGGACACTTGTGGAGACGGAAAAGAGACGTCCGCTCCTCTGCCTGCACCCTCTGCTGCTGGCAGGAGCCCAGATGTGAAATGGCGAGCGGCCACGGCACCCACGGCGTCCTTGGCCCCTGGTCAACTGAGAGGCACCTCGGCCCACCAGACCCCGGGAGAAAAGCTCTTTGGCCCTCACTTGCCTTCCTGCGGTGCTGGCAGCCGAGCGCAGCGTCCCAGAGGGCTGGAGCCCTTTCCCATGCTGAGCATGCTCTCCCACAGCCGGCCCGTCAAAAGTGGCCTGTCTGAGGATGGCACTGCACCGTGTGCCAGGCAGGATTGGCCCCTGAAGCCCCAGCAGCAGCAGGTGCTGCGTGTGCCCGCCAAGGGCAGCGGAGGGGTTGAGAACCAGCGTGTCCTCTCCGGTGCTGCCAAGCGGAAAGAAGCCCTGGCTCAGCCGGCCAGCCTCCTGCCAAGGCTGGCCAAGGACTTGCCGCCCTCTTTCCAGCTGGCCAGAGGGCCGGGCCGGGCCCTTCCTCAGCCCCTGGAGCCCTCCTCCATCCCGTCCCAGCTCAACATCAAACAGGCCTTTTGCAGGAAGCTCTCGAAGAAGAAGAAGCTGCCGCTGCTAAGCCCTGCCGCCGGCCTCCCTTACGCCTCCAGCGCCCCCGCCAATTTCCCCAGGAGCCTGAGGCCGCTGGGGGGCCCCAAAGCTGCCTTCGCCGCCTCCCGTGGGAGGCCCCTTTCCACACACATCTTTGCCGACCGCAGCGCCCTGGAAGACCTCTCCCTGCAGTGTTCGTGCAGCCTGAAAGCCATGATCATGTGTCAAGGCTGTGGGGCCTTTTGCCACGATGACTGCATCGGCTCCTCCAAGCTATGCGTGTTGTGCCTTGTGGTAAGATGATGAATTGCAACCCCTGGAAAGAAAGACTTGCGTCTTCGGTGTGTCTTTTTTTCTTTCTTTCTTTTCCGTTTTGATAACAAGGATCCTGGAACTTAATCCACAAAAGTATCATTCTGGCCACAACAGAGGCCACGTGAACAAAGGAGGGGTTTTGGTTTACCTGCTAGGACGAAGTGACCCGGTCCCTTTCCGCAGAGAGGTTTTTGCCACCCCCAGGAATGACAGAATGCTTGGCCTGACGGAGGCCTTTTCCCCCCTTGGGTGACTTTGGAAACGGAGTGGGGGGCCGGGTTGGACGGGTCTGACTCTGGGTCTCTAAAGGCTGACTTAAGCAAGCCCCCCTGCGTGCCCACGAGCACAGCCGAATCGTGTCTTCCATTCTCCCTACCTGCCACACACACACACCCTCCCCAAAAGCCTCTCTTGAAAGGCCTCCAGTGAAGGGGGAGAGCAGCGTGGCCGTGGCTGTGGGCGCTGCAAGGCCAAAAGAGGGGGTGTCCCAAAGGGGCTTCCTCTGCCTCTCCGACAGTCCTGGAGCCCCCCATGGCTGAGAGTGAGCAGCTATTGTGGCCGTGGCCGGCGTGGGCTCAGAGTCTCCCGGCATGAGAACCTGGACCACCAGTGAGCGTTGGTCTGCCTACAGCTTTTTACTTTCTCAAGCAGTGTCATTTTTTTTAATTAAAAAGTATATATAGTTATATAGATATATAAATATATAATTTTAAACCTCTTTTTTTTGGTTCTTGGGTGTAAAAAGTGAAATGTTTTGGCTCCTCTATGTATCCTCTATGCATCTGTTGGATCATGTATTTATATGTTGTACACAGTACTGGCCAATTCTGTAAATTGATGTTGTGTACATACAGGGTTGTGTTTGTTTGTTTGTTAGTTTGGTTTCTTTTTTAAAAAAAAATCCTTTATTTTAATGGCTGCAGCAGTATTGCATTAAAGTGGTGTTGGTTACGAATTGCTGTCCATGCTCAGAGCTGCTGTGTCCTGTCTGTCCTGCCTCAATGTACAGCCAAGGCCGGCCACCTACGCCCCAGGTAACACCCCTCTCTCCCTACCTACCTACCCCCTACTACCTTGCCAGGGAGGGAGGGAGGGCACTGTGTTTCTCTCCAGGGCCACGTAAGGGCCCTTTGCCAGGTGGGGTGGGACAGCTCAGATTCGGCAAGCGGTCTTTGGTCCTGGGCCGGGGGAGGAAACCATGCTCCTTGTTTCTCTGGAAGGGAACCTGGCCACTTCCTGTTGCCCTTCCTCTGGCTCCGTCTTGGCGAACCCTGGCACTCCAGCAATTCTTGGACTCCAATTCCCAGAAGCCCCTGCGTGCTTGCAGTAAACCCATTTGTGTGGATTCACAAGGACTTGGGCATGCTTTCTGGGGATTGAAGCCCCCAGGACAGCTGGCGTGCCAAGGTTCTAGGTTTCACCTACCTCTTCCTTGACAAGGTTCCTCCCCCCCTTTTGTTCTCTCGGTTCTAGAACGCCCTGGTTCAAGAGCTATAAACGTGTCAAAATGGTCCGCTCTTAAATCAGTGGCAGCTTTTTGGTAGTAAACACAAGCGAGAAGAGAGAGGAAGGTGGCGTGAATTGTGGTATTCAAGGCAACCAAGCTGGGGGTCTGCGACCTGCTTACCAAAGATGGGGGAGGGACATAGCTGGCGATGTGGGGCGGCGGGGAGGGGGCCCTCCTTCCTCTGCATCCTCAAGGGCCACTGCTGCATACAGACGGATGCTGGTCTGGTCTGGTCTGGTGGGGTGGGGAGGAGGGGGGAGGGAAGTCCTCTTTGATGACCCCTAACGTTGTATGTCCCCTTATGGTATTGGAAAAAAACAAATAAAACCTTTTGGAAAAGCTGCCCGTGTGCTTCTCCTCTTCCTTCCAAAGTGGCCTCCCCTCCCCTCCCCTCCCCGGAAGGGACCACCACCAGCATTACATCTGACACGAGATGGGCTTCCTTCCTCCCGTGGAGAACCTGAAAAGCCAGACTGACCCAACCCTCTGAAAAGGCACCTTAGGGAAACCTTTAACCCTTGCTGCGCCCGGTTGGCGCTTCGTCCCTTTATACAACAGGTATTGCTTTGGTCTGTTGGCAAGAAACGCCAGCCTGGATCATAGATAGCTCTGGCAAGGCGGCCCCAACCTTGCCACTGCCATGTTTTAATTTATGGGGATGATATCAGCCCCTGTTGGCGAGTGGTTAAGATGCTGAACTTGCCGGCCGGAAGAACATAAGAGCAGCCTTGCTGGAAGAGGCCATAGAAGCCCATGATCCAGTCCAGCATTCTGTCTCACACAGTGGCTCACCATTTCCCAATGTTTTTGGGGGGTGGGGGTGGGTTGGCAGGTCTGCCGTTTTGAGAGCTGCGTGATGGAGTGAGCACCCACCGTCTGTCCTAGCATCTGCCAAGCTTGCAGTTCGAAAGCAAGAAACTGCAAGCAGATAAATAGGTACCACTTTTGTAGGAAAAAGTAACTTCCATTCGCTCTGACATTTAGTCCTGCCTGCCATGTGACCATGGAAACATTTGCAGACGCAGACACTGTTGGTTCTTGGGCTGTAAATGGAAATGAACATCAGCTCCTAGAGTCCGATCAAGCAAGGGCGACCTCTTGACCTTTACTCGGTCCCTGTGCTCTGGGGGTGCATGGCTGCCTGGCCTTCAGCACTACATGGAGTAGCTGTCCTATCCTGTCTGCCTTGAGTCACTTGTGATGTTACTCTTTTCCAGCCAGCATTTGTGTCTGGAGGGGAAGGTCTTAACACTTTCCTCTGGCTGGGAAAGAGGAGGGGAAAAGGTGCGGCTCACTTGCTGTGCCATAGTTGGGCTCCCACAACAGGCACACCTTTTGCAGGGTGTTGCATGGATGAGGAGAGAGAAGAGTCTGATGTGCAGATTTCTGTCCCTGGCATGAGGTTGGTCAAGAAGGCCCAGGGGAGTTGTTTCTTCTGGAGCCTAGAAGGGGGTGACTAACAAGGCTACTGGGCGCTCTTGCTATGGAGTGAATATCCAGCTAGCAGCTGCTTAACATCCTTCCTCACATCTGTCCTACTCAGCAGGGCTGGCGCATCCCGTGCCGGTGGGCCTCCCTCTGGACGGAAGCCTTTCCCCACAGGTGCTGGCGGGTCCCCAGGAGAAAAGAGGCACCGACACAGCCATGCTGGAAGGTGCGAGAAGGAGTCTGTTTGTTATACAGTGTTTATTAAGTAGATTCAGTCTTATATGATATACAGACTCAAAAAAAAAATATTCCACATAAGAAATCAGTGCATTTAGCAAGTAATACCATGGATGGAAAGAACTGCTGGGTTGAAACAGCTTGCCAGTGAGTGAGTGAGTGAGTGGGAGGAGGAGGCTGGCCTGTGCTACTCATTTCACAAACAAACAGAATTAAGTTGCGTCACGTAAGACAAACACGCGTTCTAAGAATTAAAATATTCAGCCACATTTACTGGGGGAGAAAAGATTCACTGTATAGAACACACACAAAAAAAGTATTTCCATAGTAGATGGGGTTGGGGGTAGTAGGGGTAGGGAAGAGCCCACCTGCTTGGAAGAGCCACACAAAGTTGCATAGGTGCCCCGGCGGGGGAAGGTCTGGTTTTAGCCACTCAATTCCCCCCCCCCCCACCTTTGGCCAGGTGAAATGCCACCTTTTCCAGCTGGTGTGGGTCAGGGCCATCGATGGGCTTCCTTTGGGCAGCCTCTCCAGGGAAGTTGCCATGCGCCTCTTGGGAGCATGCCCCTCCCAAGGGCTTCCTTCAGGATTCGCCTTGCTGCTCAGGAAGCCTAAGCCAACTGATCAGACAGTTAAACCAGGGGGTTCCCAAACTTTTTGGGCCATGGGCCAGTCACGTGGGTCTGCAGGCCTGTCATGTGGCTCCACCAGAAGTAAAATGCGCCTTGCATCAGGATGAGATAAATTTTTTAGGCTGCCATTTTCTCTGCTTAAACCAGGGGTGCCCAAAGTACAGCCCTCAAGCTGGATCCGTACGGGCACATTTTACTTCTTCCAAGAGCGGCATGGGCCGGATGAATGGTGTCAAGGGCCGATCCGGCCCATGGGCTGTAGTTTGGGCACCCTGAGTTAAAACCTCCGCTTGACCTCTTGCGTTCGTCTTTTCCTAGTCAAGGTGCTGATCCTAAGGACAATAAAGTGTGCTGCCCCCTTTTCCTGACGGGTACCTCCTCCCAAGGAGCGCTGTAGGTGCCCGGCTTGAGTTTGGGTACCAACATGGAGGGGGAGATACAGGTGTTGCGTGTCTGGCTTCTGCTAAGCAGGTGGACCCAGGGGGGGGGGGGGCGAGGCGGACCTTCCTCTTGCAGAATACAGGGGTTTGGGGGTGCTGGGAGTTTCTGTACATGTAAACAGTACACTTCCACTGAGTCCAAAAGTCAGGAGCAAGAAGTACAAAGGTTCACATTGGTCTTAGGTACATAACAGGCGAAGAACTGAGAGCTGTACAGCTCCGGAACGACAACCAAACCAAACTTTCTAAAGCACCACTAAATTATATATTTCTTTAAAAAAAACCAGACCACGGGCAGATTGTTTTCAGTGTCTTTGTACTCTGGTGAAACTGCCAGGCTATCTTGTAAAAAGTTTTACAAAAAAATTACAAATCAAAACTTTTGTTTAACCCTCTGAGTGAGTTCGAAGCAGCATTTCTTAGAGATGAACCTGGTGCCAAGAGGTTTACAGCCACTGGCAAGGGCGGCGGGCGGCCTTGGGGGAGATGGGAAGTGGGTCTCCCTTCCACTGCTCCCCCAGGGCCAGGAGGCTGCAAAGGGGGGCTTGGGGTGGGACATATGGGGCACAGAAGACAAGTGGGGATTTCCTGGAGGGTTCCCACGTTTTCCCCAAGGCCTGCCAACCCAGAGGTTTCGGCATGTAAAAAAACCCACAGCCCTCTCCCTGCTTATAAATAAGAACGGGACAGCTGGCAGTCTGTGAAAAGACCACATGGGTGGATGCCAGAAGATGGTCCACAAAATGTAAAAATGGCTTCTGCGACCCGAATACGGAGCGGACGATGGATGGCCAGAATGCCATGTAGCCCAGCTGCACCTGATGCGCCTCACCAGGCCTGGCCTCCTCAGGTCTCCTCCCCCCGTTGTGGTCTTGGCTGGCCTTACCAGTGTTTCAAAAGAAGTACATTGCAACTTGCACACTTCTCAGGCCAAGATCCAGGGCTATCTTCTAGCCTAAAGGACTCGGAACATGGGCGCACCCAGAGGGGCCTCAGCTAGGAGTCGTCCTGCCTTCCCTGTGTCAGCCTCTCCAGATGTTCCTGGTGGTGCTGCAAAGGCCCCGGGCAGGCCTTGAAGGAGAGCGGTTGTCTTGGCTTGGCCTCCCCTTCCGACCAAAGCTTTCCCACGGGGTGTGCAACAAGAGCTTCCCTTCCTCCTAACTAGGGCTGTGGCTTTACTGGCGCTCGCACAACAAATATTTACACAAAACCAAACTTGGGAGGGAGGAGGGACAGCACCGCCGCGCACACGGGATGGGCCCGAAAGATGAACCTGGCCTTCCCCTGAAGGATTCTCGTGGACTTTGCCTCCAATGAAGGAGCCCCGGATTAAGACAAGGGCTGGCCGTGCGCTCAGAGTGGCCCTAAAAGCAGCACTGGAGACCTCAAGGTTGGGTTGGGTTGGGTTGGGAGAGGGCTGGCCGCAGTTTGTTCCTGAGAACTTCTTGAGTGTAAGACGTGGTGGCTTAAAACTGGCAGCCTGGCTGGGGGCGCATAGGGGAGAGGGGTGGGTGGGGAGGAGATCCGCTTCCCAAGGGCCCTCCGTGCTTTCAGCCAAAGGGGCTTCAGGAATTGGGGGGGGGGGGGGGGCGTTCGCTTTCTTGCCCTGCGAGAGAACTGGAGTCCCTACATGGGCTGCAGCCCCCGGGAAGGAAAGACCAGGAGGAGGAAATGCTTCTCGGACTTTGCAAAGGCTGCGGCGCTTCAGTCCTTTCTGTAAGCAAAGAGGATGATGATGATGATGATGATCCATTTGAGCAGAGGAGACTCAGGGCCTGTCCACAGCCCAGCCAGCTAGGAATGAGGATGGAGTGAAGGGGAAGAAGCCTTCCACCGTCTCCAGGCCCTGGCTGCTTCTCTGAAGACGTTGATCTGCTGCCGCCGCCTGAGCCCCCCCATTTCTGATCATGAGCAGCACACACAACTATTGCACTGAGCAGAACCAAGTGCATTACAAAAAAAGGGTGGGATGATTTTTGGGGTGGGGTGGGGGAGAATGGCTCAATCGCTTTGCACACATCAGATGTTTGCAGCAGGGCTTTGCTGAGTTGGCTGCAAGAGAAACTGTACAGGAGAAGGAAGAGGAAAATCCAGGTCTAGCCTCTTTTTTTTTTGGGGGGGGGGGGAGGACAGAGCTGACACCCCCAAAACCTCATTTCAAGTCAGCAAATGCTCTTGCAGAGACTATGAGGAGAGGGAGGAGGAGGAGAAGCAGCTGCCAGGCAGTAAAGAAACCCAGTTGTGGAGTCAAGCCAAGGGGCTTGCTCAGAATTGGGGTTGGGGTGGGGGGGGGGTGGTATTTGGTCCCCATTGCTCCACCAGCGAAGGGGGGGGGGGGGGGTCAGAGGAAAGGAGGCCGCAGTGCAGAGTGAGGTAGAGGCCACGGGGAAAGGAGGCCTGGCCGCACTTTCTCTCCTCCTCCTCCTCCATGCTTCTTCCGTCCAAATGACCCACCCAGCAGGGCTGAAGGTTCCCCACGTGTGGGGCTCATCTCTGGGTCAGAAGGCAGCCCAAGAGGGGGGCCTGGTTCTGGGAACTTCCCACTCTTGTGCCTTAGTGCCAGCCTGAGAGCCTTCACAGGGTGGGTGGGTGTCACTCCCATTGCCCCCCCCCCAATTCCCACCCGAAAACAACTGCGGGAAGGGATGCGTGTGATAGTGCAGGATTGAGCCTCTTCCTCCTCCGACGACAGACAAAAAAAAAAAGCAAAAAACCGGTACAACTTCAAGAATCCATTTTTTTTTCTTCAGAAGAAATAAATTATGGGGAGGGGGACCAAAAAAAAAAAAAGAAAAGAGAGAGAAGAGGCCCCTGAAGACGGAGAAGGACCTCTTTCTCAATAAATATGCCAACCCTAAGAGGTGGAGGAGAGGCAGGGGTTGGGAAAGGGCTCCTCAAAAGAAACGCTGAAGCTCCATCCAACCGCCCTGGCACGCACGCACGCCCCCCCCCACCCCCGCAACACACACACCTCCCCCCCCACCCCGAAACAAGTCCTCCATCGCTCCAGGTTTGCAGGATTGGCCCCTTTCACCTTGGTGGAGTGTGTTGGTGTAGACAGGTTCAAAAGGCAGATCCTCATCTGACCAAGCCCCCCCACCCCAGCTTGAAATCCACCCAAAGGATCCTCCCGGTTGGAAAAGGAAAAGGGTCGCTCTGGATTCCACCGGGCGGAAAGTGGGGACGGGCGCCAGGGTGGCCGTGGTGGGGGGTTTCGGTAGGCAAAAGGAGGGCCCAGTCCTGAGCAGATATTTATCAAAGAGAGCCTCGCGCCAGGGCGGCTGGCAGCCTCTTCCGGCCGCGCGGGAAGGCAAGCAGTCAGTTCTGCTGTAAAATGAGGTTTTCCAGTTCGTCCGCCGAGCGGAGCAGGAAGGCGGCCGACTCCCGGTAGCCGGCAATCAGCTGCCGCACCGCGCCGATCTCCGTGGGGCTGAGCTGGGCGGCCGGCACCCCCCGGTTCGTGCTGTTGGCGGGGGTGGTGGCCGGAGTGGTAGTGGTGGCCGCTGTGGGGGTGGCGGGGGTGGTGCCGGACACCCCGCTTTTCATGCTGAGGTCTGTTGGGCCTGGAGGATGAGGAGGAGGAGGAGGAGAGCAAGGGTCAGGCAGGCAGCTAGGCTGAAGAAATGTCGGCCTTTCTCATCATCATCCTGGTCTATCTATGGCACAAGCCCAGGTAATAATACACCTGGTCCATTTCAATTGTAATGCCAATAGCAATTCCCCTTCTGTGCCGCCCCACAATGCTTAGGGCACTCCCTGCCCGGTCACAAGTTAATCAGCACTTTGGATGGATGGAAGAAAGAGGCCGAGTCACCCTTGAACCCTGGTCAGGATTGAACTCACAGCAGTTTAAACCACTGTACCACTAGGGCTCTAGAATGACAGGTTGCTTACCTGTAACTGTTGCCCTTCTTCCTGGTCGCCTGTGAATCTGCACGTGTGGATTCACAGAGACCACGAAGAAGAATCTGACAGTGCATGGGGGCAGAAATAGACATTGTCGTTAGCCCGTTATTACAACATTGTTATATTTAACAAGGATTATTATATTTTTTAAAATTGTTATATTTTACAAGGATGTAACAATAGCAATAACACTTATATACCGTTCCCATATCGCTTAGTGCCCTTTCTGGACGGTTCACTAGTTACCGTACATACTCGAGTATAAGTCAACCGGAATATAAGGCAAGGTACCCAAATTTGACCTGAAACCCCAGGGAAATAGATTGACCCAAGTATAAGCCGAGGGTGGGAAATGCAGCCGCTGCTAGTGAGTTTCAATAATCAAAATACATGAAAATATGGTAGAATTAATTAAAATGTTGGTGCATCTCAATCTGGCGTGGTCTTGTGACCCTCGTGGCCACTGAACCGAGTATAAGCCGTGTCCCCCTTTTGGGGGATCATTTTTGGGGCTAAAAAAACTCGACTTATACTCGAGTACATACGACAGTCAGCATTTTGCCCCCAACATGCGTGGGGACTCCTTTTACCTCCTGTAGGACAGAGGAAGCCTATTACGTAGGTCAAGCTTTCTCCTTAGCAGATAGTTCAATGGAGGTCTCTTCCTCCCTGTGCTTCTCTACTGCTGACAGGTGGAAGAGGGTGGTGGTCTCCCCAGCCTCACCCCTTCAAAACCCGGACCCCCACCCCCCTACCCACAGAGGAGACGGGAACTGGAAAAGGGAGCCGGTAGGCAGGCAGGCAAAGGATCCCCCTTTTCCACCTTCACACTTTAACCCTCTCGGTGGGTGGAAAAAGATGCTCTCTGCCAAACCGCCCCCCCCACCTCCTGCCTCCCACCCACCCCCCACCCCCTTTGCTCCTGAATGATTTGTGGGATTTCAGACAAAGGCCGGGCCATTCTTGCATTCTGGCAATGCAGAGCCCGAGGTCTCCTCCCTCCCTTGGAACAGTTTCAAGAAGCTTTAATGCAACGAGGAGGAGCCGTTCTCCTTCCCCTGCAAGCCCCCCCAGCCCCCCCCCCCCCATGGCCAATCCTGGCCTGCCAGAGAGACCTTGAGGCCTAAAAAAGCGTATGAAAAGGAGCCGGCTGATGCCATGTGCTCTGGTTATCAGCACATGTCAAATGTCCTCCCGGAAAACACATCTTCTCAAGGGAAAGAGAGCCTCTTCCCATCCTACGGAAGGAGGCCACGGAGCTGTGCGCAGGGCAAGCACAAACGGCACACATGGCCCCCATGTAGATTCAAACGGCGTGTTACCCACCACGGAACAAAAGAAAACACAGCCAGCCAGAGAGGAAGAGTTGGTGGGAGGGGCAAGACTGGCAGAGAAACGTGTCCTGTTCGAAATGTGCGTGCATGCGTGCATTCTTCTTCTGTGTCTAGGTCAGACGTGAAACTGCCAAAACAAAGGGCCCCCCTTGGGTGAGTTCATTCCACAGTTCCTTTCGCCTGACCTAGTGTGAGAAAGATTAGCAAGCACAACATGGTGTCTGTTGCCTACTGGGGTACGTCTGATGGGGGTGGGGGTCTTTAAGGAGGCTCTTTCCGTGTACCCCTGTGATTGCTTGAGCAGGAGGGAGATGGGAAGTGTCTTTCTTGGTCAAGAGCAAACTATGGCCTGCAAGCCTGATCTGGCCCTTGACACCAATTCATCCGGCCCACACCACCCTCGCCACTCCTGGAAGCGGAAGTAAAATGCACCCATTTTACTTCCGCTTCCAGGAGTGGTGAGGGTGGCGAGGGCCGGATGAATTGGTGTCAAGGGCCAGATCTGGGCACTCCTGGTTTAATCAGAGAAAAGGGCATCTTAAAATCTTGGCCAGTAAGAGGGTAGCTAAGGTGGGCCAGAGCTCCAGGCAGGGCCCAGAAAAGCCAAAGCCCCTTGGCCCGGCCAGCCGTGGTCCTTCTTGCAGGGGGGGGGGGGGGGGAGAGGAGGGAGCCTCGCCTGGCCTGCCCCATTCAGGGTTGGAAGGGATTAGACTTCAGCTGCTGGAGGCCAGGGTGGGATCTTGCTGGAGGGTTAAGAGGCATTAGGGAGGGATGAGAAGCTTTAATCCCAGGGAGGCATCTTTCAGGACTCCGGAAATCCCATCGGGAGGAGGCAGCCGCCCTGAGGGGCTCAACATTCCCCTGACCTCCAGAGATGGGCAGAAGGGCAGGGGGGGCGGCGGCAGAACGGACACACTGCCTGTCCACTGTGGCTACCCACCCGGCAGGAGGGCAAGAGACAGGGGCATGTCTGAATGCAGTGGTTGGGAGGCTCAAGAGGCCACTGGGTGGGTGGGGGACTGAACAACAGCTGCATGCACAGAGCATGGATCGGCGGCCTGAGCTAAAGAACGGGCGCTGGCCGAGCAGGCATGAATCTACCTTTGCGAAGGCCAAACCTGCCAGGCTGCCCACACGGTTGGCCACTGCTAGCTCTGCTCTTCCAAGCTTGGTGGTGTAGGGGTTAAACGGCTGTCTTGCAGCCAAAACGATGGGAGTTCGATCCTGATGGGGAATCAAGGTTGACTCGGCCTCTTCCATCCTCCCGTGGTAGGGAAAATGAGGACCCAGTATGTCGGGGGAAGAAACGCTAATTAACTTATGAACTGCCCAGAGTGCATTATGCACGATGGGGCGGCACAGAAGTGTCATTGCAATTGCTCTATCCTTGTTAAATATAACAATGTTCTAATCATGGGCTATCTACAATGTCTATTTTTGCTTCTATGCTCTATCAAGTTCTTCTTTGCCGTCTCTGTGAATACACACAAATGGGTTTAGTGTGCATACAGGGAGCCATGAAGAAGAACAACGGTTACAGGTACACAACCTGTCATTATAGAGTCCTGGTGGAGCAGGGGTTAAACTGTGAGAAGCTCTGGCCGTTGTACATTTATGGTGCTCAAGGTCTCCTTCAAATAAGCCGTGGTGGCACAGGGGTTCAACAGCTGTCCTGCAGCCAAAATGTTGTGAGTTTGATGCTGATGAGGATTCGGATTGATTCAGATTTCCTTCCTCCCAAGGTTGGTAAAGTGAATCCTCAAGCTTGTTGGGGGCAGAAATGCTAATTAACTTGTGAACCGCTCAGACGGCCTAAGCCAGGGGTGCCTAAAGTATGGCCCGGGAGCCGGATCCGACCCCCGATGGCAATTCATCCGGCCCGTGGCGCCCTCGTCACTCCCAGAAGCGGAATTAAAACGCGCCCAAAGGGCGCGTTTTAATTCCGCTTCTGGGAGTGACGAGGGCACCACGGGCCGGATGAATTGCCATCGGGGGTCGGATCCGGCTCCCGGGCCGTACTTTGGGCACCCCTTGAACCATGTGACCGGCCCGCAGCCTGAAAGGTTTCGGCACCCTTAGCCTAAGCGCTGCAGGGTGGTACAAAAGGGTTATTGCTATTGCTAAGAACTTAGCAGAGTGGAACGGCAGCCAGGCTGCCGTCCAGTGGCCGTGGCTAAACTGGGCCGTGGCCGTGGCCCTTGCGTTGCTTACCGTTGCTGTGGTTCCCTGCCTGGAGCGGTGGGGTGGGCTGCAGGCTGTTCCCCAGGCTCCCGTAGCTCCGGTAGCTGTAGTTGAGGCTCCCGTTGATGTAGACGGGCTCTTGGGAGAGAGACGAGGCGGGCAGCGAGTAGGACGCGTGGGTGATGGTGGCCGAGTCGCGGGACGGCTGCTTGTCCAGGGCAACCGGTTCATCCTACGGTGGAAGGAACCAAAAGGTGAGAGCTGGGTCTGGACCTTCTCAACAGGCTGGCGGCCAAAATCCGCCCTCGCTCAAAAGCCAGCCGTATCCAACTCTAGGGCTCAGTGCTCATCTCTGTTTCTAGCCAAAGAGCCCGCACTGTCTGCGTCCGCAGATGTTTCTGTGGTCATGTGCCAGGCAGGACTAGACACCAGAGTGTATGGTATGTTGTTACCTTCCCGCTGGAGGAGTGCCTATTTATCTACTTGCAATTTCGTTCTATCGAACTGCAAGGTTGGCAGGAGCTGGGGCAGAGGCAGAAGCTCACTCCGTCGTGCAGCACTCGGGTCTCGAAGTGCTGACCTGCCGACCTTCCAGCCATCAAGTTCACTGTCTTAACCACTGAGTCACCACCACAGTCCTGTGAGAGAGGACTGAGACCTCCCCAAAACCTTCTTCCGTCGGTCACCCAGAACTCACAGTCTCTCTGCTCACAAGTGGGCCACTTTGGAGGGCCACTTTGGCCAACTTGGGTCCGGCTGCAGGTTGCAGCTTCTCAAGCCACCCATCGCCAAAGAAGCCAGTGTGCTCTGGTAGTCTTGTGTGTTCTTGTTTTGGAAAGAACCCAAAGGTGACACCCAAAGGTAAGGCTGGGCACCATGTTCTTTGGGGGTGGGTGGGTGGGGAGAGAATCCCTGATCCTGCTGTCCTCATTTCTCACAGACCAACGTAAGGAAAGGTTACCAGGGGCAGGCTGTGGTGAGTCCCAGGAACCCGTGGATCCTGGAGGTGAGCTCACCAGAGCCACAGCCTGCCGTCCCCCTGTTGACGCTAGCCAGACGCTTGAAGTCAACCATCCACCCTGCCATTTGCACCCATGGACACACATACAGCCTCTGGCTTCCACATCCCAACCTTTCATGTAGCCATGACGCTTTGCTTCTGTCTAAGCCTCCTTTAAAGTCTAATTCTCCTTTAAAGTACCCTCAGCCAGTGATGGCGAACCTTGGCACTCCAGATGTTCTTGGACGTCAATTCCCAGAATCTTCGGACTGGGCTTCTGGGAATTGAATTCCAAAAATACCTGTCTGGGTGCGTTTTACTTCCAGGAGTGGCAAGGGTAGCATGGGCTGGATGAATTGGCGTCAGGGGCCGGATCTAGCCCATGGGCCATAGTTTGGGCACTCCTGGTTTAAGCAGAGAAAATGGCAGCCTAAAAATCTATCTCCTCCTGTTGCAAAGCAGATTGCAAGGCGCGTTTTGCTTCTGGTGGGAGGAACCACGTGACCGGTCTGCAGTCCGAAAAGTTTGGGCACCCTTAGCTTACAGGTTCCTGAAACACCCCCAAGATGTGGGCAGTGAGAAGACGGTGAGGGGCTGCAAGCCACCACCACCACCACCCTGGTGCGCTTTCCAAGGCACAATTCGGTGTCACAGAGGTCAGCTCTACCTGGGATGTCTGGTAGATCTCCAGCCGCATCCGCTTGGCTGCCTTCCGCGTCTCGCTCTCGCAAGCAGCTGCCAGGATGTTTTCGGCCATGGCTGAGGTCAGGTGGGGCGGGGTGGGCCTGGTCTGGGGACAAACAGACAAAGGGGTTCATGGTAGCCCAGGCAAGGAGAGCATTGCAACATCCCTGGAGGTCACCTAGTCAGTCCACCTTCTCCCCGAGAGTTACAAGGTAGAGATCTTCACGGAAGGAAAGGTCAAAGGAGACGGACCGCCACCAGCCCAACCACGAAACATTTGTTTAGTTACAAACTTAGTTTCCAGCTTTTCACCTTCTACATAGCTATTAAAACAACCAATAAACATTATAGGGTGAGGGGGAGAGAAGGGGAGACAGAAAACTCTGAGCTTGAAATAAGCCATGAAGATATCAGACTAAGTTAGTAAAGGCGAAAAGTCATAGCCAACTCTAGAGGGTGGTGCTCATCTGTTTACGGCCAAAGAGCCATTGCTGTCTGCACCTGCAGATGTTTCCGTGGCAGGCACGACTAGACATTGGCGCACATTAAACGCTGTTACCTTGACCTCTGAAGCAGTGCCTGTTTACCTCCTTGCAATTTCTTGCTTTCGAACTGCTAGGTTGGCAGGAGTCTGGGAGGGAAGAAACGGGGAGCTCACTCCGTCCTGCAGCACCTCAGGGCGTGAGTTACTGATCTGCTGACCTCGTGGCCGTCTGTGACAAGGGCTGTGACCAAGGACACCACGAGAGCAAACCAGACTAAGCTAGAGCCATGTCAAAAGAATATGACCTCGGACACAGGGCCCAGGATATCCAATGGGGAAGGGGGCCAAGCAGCCCCACAGCAGCCCAAGTGGTGCATGACCTCCTGGGCTCCCTACTAGCTGGACTCTTCCCCCACCCCCCCGCCCCCTGCCTTGGCATCAACAGAGAGCAGGCCATGTCGAAAGGAGAATGCAGACTCTTCAATATGATGCCCACAACTCTGTGAGGGCTTAACAAACCTCAAAACCCCATGAGAATAACACGGAAGGGTGTTAACAGGTGCCGGGATGTGGTCTGTAGCAATGCTGAAGAAGGAGGAGAAGACGGGAGGAAGGAAGGAACGAAAGCTGTCGGGTTGTGTGTGTGTGTGTGTGTGTGTGTGTGTGTGTGTGTGTGTGTGTGTGTGTGTGTGTGTGTGTGTGTGTGTGTGTGTGTGTGTGTGTGTGTGTGTGTGTGTGTAAGAACTCACCATCTCCAGGCCGTTCTTCTTCATGCGGCGGCAGGATTTGAGGTAAGTGCGAATGCGTTTGCGAGCTCGTTCCTGGAACTCCGGAAACTGCCTGCTGCAGGATTCGATGATGGCCTGGATTTTCTCTTTGGGCTGTTTGGAGATTGGAACCATGCGGTCCAAGTTCTCATCCACGAAAAGGCGAACAAACATCTGTGGAGACAACAGACAGGGGGGTAACGAAGCTGCCCTTCATGCCGGCCACACCCATCTCACCAGGCCCTCTCAGGTCCTTCTAGCTGGAACGGGTGGGGTATGAAGCGGAGAGACTTCTGCACATGCTCTAGCACCATGATGGCGAACCTTGGCACTCCATATGTTCTTAGACTTCAATTCCCAGAAGCCCAAGCCCCCGTGAATCCACACGAAGGGGTTTGCTGCAATTCATCCAGCCCGCGCCGCGCCCCCCTCGTCACTCCTGGAAGCGGAAGTAAAACGTGCTTCTGGGAAATGAAGTCCAAGAACACCTGGAGTGCCAAGGTTCGCCATCACAGCTCTAGCATCTAGTGCAATGACAGTACATGCAGTAAACCCATTCGTGTGGATTCACAGGGGCTTCTGGGAATTGAAGTCCAAGAACACCTGGAGTGCTAAGGTTCGCCCTGACGGAACTAGTATCTCCTGACAAGGAATGGTGAAGTAAGGGGTGTTATGGAGACCACCCACCCACCCACCCAAGGGAAATGCCCTGCTCCGTCCCCCTTACGTTGAAGGCCTTGAGTCGCTCCGGGTCCATTCCTTCTGTGTCATTTATCTTGTCGCTGTCCTCGTGATCATCATGGTCATCATCATCGTCATCTGCAGTCGGAGCTCGGCTGACGGTTAGGTCTTCCGGGCAGCCGCTCACCTCAGTCTTGACGGAGTCGTAACTGCCAGAGCTGTACGGAGGGGACTGGTGGTGGGGAGGGGGTAGTGGGGAGGAAACTGGGAATCACTTGGGGTGCCCCCATGAACCAACCCCATTTCCCACAGCCTGCCGGGAACTTTGGATCCCGCCTCCCCGGTCCTTCTTCCCTAGAGACAGAGACACTTTCCACCAGCCCTCCCCACCTGTGAGCCCAGGGACAAAGTCTATCCATCCTCTCCACCTGAGGCATGATGAAAGCGACCACAGCCCTGGCACAGGGCAAAAGAGGGAAAGCTGGCAGATGTGTTTCCTGAGCGCAGCCAACCTTCATGCGTCCTGTGTGCCGGCCATCTTTTCTAGAAAGGCTCACATGTCGGTCAACGGGTCAGTTTGCCAAGGGGCCGCACGGGGCTCTTTGCCGCCTATTTCCCATGAAGCAAGAGCCAGGCTGACCAACCATAGAAAAACTCCCTCTGCTTCTGATCTACGAGGAATAGCCTTCAGCCGGTGGCAGGCAAGAGAGGCATTTGGCTCCGGTAAACATCCCTGTCAGTCTGGCCAGGTTATCCTGTTCTGGTCATAGAGTAGACCCTACTGCCAGCGACTCAACGCCAAATGTCAGGCGGCAGTTAACTAACTAACCTGGCAACCCTGAGGACTAAAAGGTCTTGGGTGCCGAAGTCTATAGGAAAAGGAGATGGTCCCCAAATGGATTAAATCCCACTTGAACCCATCTGGGTGGAGGGCAGCAGCTCTATCCATCCTGGGCTGAGGAGGGCTTTGTGTGCCAAAAGGGCTCAGGACCAGAAAGTGACTCGTGGAACGGGATCAGTGGTACTATAGGTGTCACGCTGCAATGCGGAAGGCAGATGGAAGGCCACTGCATTATATTCTCAGGACAGTCTTCATGGCTGATCACCATGAGGCTCGCCAATATTCGGAATCAGATATGGCATAAGAAAAAACATCCCTACTCAGGTCTTGCCAACTGAGGGGGAGAGACGAGATGGAGATGCAAAACACAGGCTGGTCTGTCCCCAGCAACCTGCATCAATGGTTCTGTTGGTGTTGATCGGGTTGCCCAAACTGGATCTGGCCCCTGACGCCAATTCATCCAGCCCACACCGTCCTCGTTGCTCCCAGAAGCGCACCGCATTTTACTTCTGCTTTTGGGAGCGGCAAGGGTGGCATGGGCCAGATGAATTGGCATCAGTGTCCAGATACGGCCCATGGGCCGTAGTTTGGGCACCCACTAAACTATGTGGTCAGAAAGGTTTGGACACCGCTGGTGTTGATGATAGGTGGTCTATGCCAATGCGTCCAGGAGAGCTGCAGATTGGGGGCAAACGGCCTCCCGGCCTCCACAGAAGACCATCTAACGGCCACCTCATTCCCAACTAGCCCCCTAGCCTTGGGCCCCACTGACCGCAGCCTCTTTCTAGCAGACCCCTCCCTACACACACACACACACACTCCAAGCTTTACCTCTGCTGTGCTTTTGGCCCCATACTTTGTACGGCTACGCAGCCCGTCCACGCTGGAGCCATCCGACTGGTACGAGGGGGTGACATGCGCAGGGGCCAGCTTGTCGCAGAGGTTGATGGGCTGGTCCTCCCCAGAGGCACTGAAGTCCATGGGGGTGGGAGCCCCATTGCCGTTCACCTCGGGGTAGGCAGCGTCCCCCTGGGTGCTGCTGGAGGTGGAGGGGTTCAGGGTGGAGGAGCCGTTCCCACTACAGCTCTCGGAGGACGAGTCGTCTGGAAAAAGAAGCCACAAGAAGAGGGTCACCCACAACAGCCACGGCTCCTGTGCCAAGCAGCCGGCCGGGACTGCCAGAGCAGCCCTGGCACGACGAGAGCAGCCCACTGCCCCTGGAACCTCGAATGGTGAACAATAAGGTGGCTGCTAGTCTGGACCCCCAGGAGTAAGGCCAAAGGGTCCAAAGCACGAGGAGAGGAGGAGGAGGAGGAGGAGGTCACCAGCGCTGTCCTTCGGTGCTCTCCAACTGCTAGGTTGGCCAGAGCTGGGACAGGCGAAGGGAGTGCATCATGCAGCATTCGGGTCTCAAACTGCTGACCTGGCAACCTTCCAGTCATCAAACTCAGCATCTTAACCACTAAGCCCCCTCCCCCCCTCCCCAACACAAAGGCAAGGGCAAATTCTTACGAGGCGACATTCTAGAAAATGGGTGCAGAGATGGGCAGGCCAAGTCAACATGACGAGCTTGCTTGGCTCTCGTGGCTCCCCAACCGTGGCCTTGGGCACTCAGTCCACAAAACAGGTGGACTGAGTGCCCGGTGTGCCACCGTTGGGAAACGGAGGGCCAAGGAGTAATCTGAGGGCCTGCTGAGACAGGTGGAGCCCTTCTTCTGGGTCTGACCAGAAGAGCCGAGGGGTCGGCTCGCCATCCCGGCATCGGCCACAGAGTCATGGCTCAACCTGAGCAACGTCCCATGACTTTCCTCACTGCAGAAGAAGTCCAGCTCGCCCCCCCCCCCATCTTCCTCCCCATCAGTCCTTGGCGCTGCTCCCAGGGCCAGACCCAGACCTTCCTTCCTGTCCAACCCCCACCCGCCATGCAGGCAGGCAAACATGCTCACTACCTCCATCGCTACTACTACCTCCTCCTCCTCCTCCTCCTCCACTGGTTGCCAAGCTCTGCTGCTCCCCTGGTTCCCATGGAGATTGCCTAGTACGTGCCTTGCCTGCGTTACCCCCTCCCCAAAGCCTTGGCATCCATCACGGAGAGAAGGGTCTCCCCGCAGGCACAAACGCAGGGGGCTGGGCAGGCGGCATTTCACGGGCAGCCAGCTTTGCTCCAATCTCCTGCTTGCAAGGGCCGGCCCGTTTCGGCCCGCCAGAGCCGTTGGTCCCTGGCTCAAGGTCTCTCTTTCCACCCTTCTCGACTGGAAGGCCTGCTGGCCTCTTGCCCACGCCTGGCAGGATGGGAGGAAGGCCTTGCTTTGGCCGCGCCCTGCGCATCTTCCTCTCTGGGCGTGCCAGTCCGATAATGGCCATCCCTTCCCACCATCCCTGGTGGCGCAGGGGTTAAATTGCTGTCCCGCAGCCAAAAGGTTGTGAGTTCGATCCTGACCAGGGCTCAAGGTTGACTCCGCTTCTTCCATCCTTCCAAAGTCAGTAAAATGTGGTCCCAGCATGTTGGGGGCAAAATGCTAATTACCTTGTGAACCACCCAGAGAGTGCACTAAGAGATATGGGGCAGTAGAGAAAGTGTAAGTGCTATTGCTACGTGCTTGTTAAACAGAACAATGTTCTAATTATGCGCTATCTACAATGTCTATTTTTGCCACTACACTCAATAGATTTCTTCTTCGTAGTCCCCTGTGAATCCACATGAATGGATTCGTGTGGGTTCACAGGGGACCAGGAAGAAGAAGAGTTACAGGTAAGCAACCTGTCATTATAGAGCCCTGGTGGCACAGGGGTTAAACTGCTAATAGTGCAGGCAGAACACTGTGAGTTCGATCCTGACCAGGGCTCCAGGCTGACTCAATCTCTTCCATCCTTCCCCGGTGGGTAAAATGAGTACCCAGCATGTTGGGGGCAAAATGCTCATTAACATGCTAACTGCCCAGAGAGTGAACCAAGTGCTATGGAGTGGGGTAGAAGTGAGATTGCTTTGCTTTGGCCCTTCCCCTGCCTCCCCCAAGAAAGAATCTAAGAATAAGCCTGCCTGGACTACATGTCCCATGCCACGATAGCCTGAAGAAGTGGTCATGAACTACGAAAGCTTGCTAAGTTTTTTTAAAGTGACCTGAAACAGGCACTATCTCCTGCCTGCAGTTGTTTGAGCATCCATGTTTGACCCATTCCCTTCCCCTGAAGCCTCCATGCACGCTCGCCCGCACGCACGCCCGGCTGCCACTGCCGCCCTTTGCCTTCTGCGGCCACAGTAAGTCAGTCCTTGCTTTCGGGAGGTTCTGGTGGCGCTGGTCAGGAAGGGAAAGGGCAAAGCGCAGGGCCGGAAGAAGCTTCCTGCTCAGGAGGAGAGCTGGATGCCAAACAAAGGGTCTGCCCCACCCAGCTGGCAAGGAGAGCATGGAGAAAAAAACATCTTGGGAACTTGGAGAGAGGAAAAGATAGGTGCAAAGAGCTCCAGATGGACTAAACAGCACCAGCTAAGGCAGGGGTGCCCAGACTACGGCCTGTGGGCCGGATCCGGGCCCCAGTGCCAATTCATCCGGCCTGTGCCACCCTCGTACGGGCGTGTTTTACTTCTGCTTCCAGGAGCAACAAGGGCAGTGCAGGCCGGATGAATTGGTGTTGGGGGCCGGATCTGGCCTGCAGGCTGTACTCCTGAGCTAAGGAGAGGCTGCTGGTGCTGTTTCTCCCTTTTATTGGTAGCCTTCCACCTAAGACGAGGAGAGAAGTAGCAGCGGACGCCGAGAGAACTAAGCAAGAGAAGGACCCTCAACGTCCTCTGAACGGAGATGAGCCTCAAGTCCAGGTGGGGCTTTATGGGAAGAAGAAACACTCTTGAGGGTGCGCAAAAGCAAAACCAAATTAGAAGGTGGAGGAAGAAGGAGCACACTGGACGAAGAACGACATTAAAGGAGGAGGATCTGGATGAGGAACTCAACCTCCCCAATGTCACAGAAAAGCTGGGGGTCAGAGAAGACCAAAATGCTCACGTGTGTCTGGGGGGGGGGGGGGGGGGCTTGTGGCGGATAACAACACATTGCGTGGATGTGGAGAGAGACAGAATCCAATGGCTCATTTACTGGCCTGCCAATGACTGCCAGAAACAGGCACCGATGAGGGCCAATGACAAAGCCATGAAGATGGCTTCATTTTGGCAGCCCAGGGTTTGGTCAGGCCACAAAAGGAGAAGGAGATGGAGGAAGGCGCACACTGGGCAAGGAGCAACACTAAAGGAAGGAGGACATCACTGAGGCACGACTCAACCTCCCCGACATCCACTTGGGAGGGCCCTGAATAGGCTTCGTTTTGGCAGTCCAGGGTTGCAGTCCAGGGTTGCATGAAAGAAGAACTGTGGCTGTGAAAGGGCCATGGGGTAGAGCCCAGCATAGCAAGTGCATGGTCAGCTCTGTTGTCTCTGGCCCACCTTGAGCCGCAAGCAAGAGAGCGGAAGGAAGGAGGCCCTGGGCCGGGCTCTGACTGGCAGGCTCCGCTTTCTATACCCAACTGGCCCTTCCTTGCAACGCGAGCATTGCGAGCATTTCTAGCGGGCTCCTTGGCCCCACTTCCTGTTTCATGCACACTGCCAGAGGACATCTGCTGGGCGTGGTAACCTCCAAGGCTGTCGTGGAGGCAAGCAACAGGGAAGAAGCAGGCCGGACGGATGGAGAGGCGGCTCCACACCCACCCCTGGCCCTGCTCGGCCCCTTCCCAGAGGCCGGCTCCCAGCCTGATCCAACGATGCCTTTCCAAAGGATTAAGAATTATTCCTCTGGGCTGCGGAGGGAGCCATGAGCGGTGGATGCCCGCCCGGGCGTCACTGCCACAGCAACAGAGCAGCCCCCACCCCACCCCACCACTTTGCATGCGGCCAATGGCAGCCCTGCCACAGGCCAATGGGAGGATGCGCACAGGGGTGTGTGCGGATGCCGCTCCCATCGCAGCAGGACCTGCGCTTTGCTCCTGGGATCAGCAGCTGCCTCCAAATGCTAAGGAGGGCACATCGGCCAGGGTGGCAGAGTGGCTGTGGCTAATCCACAGTCTTGCCCAGGGGTGCCCAAACTAAGCACCCTGCAGCCCGTGGGCAATCTGTTTCGCAGCAGGATGAGATAGGTTTTCTCTGCTTAAACCAGGGGTGCCCAAACTACGGCAAGTGGGCCGGATTTGGTCCCTGACAGCAATTCATCCGGCCCACGCCGCCCTCATCACTCCTGAAAGCAAAAGTAAAATGTGCTTGTATGCATTTTACTTCTGCTTCCGGGAGCGACAAGGGCGGTGTGGGCCAGATGAATTGCTGTCGGGGGCAGCATCCGGCCCACGGACCATAGTTTGGGCACCCTGGGTCCTGGTCTTGCCCAACTTCTCAGTGGCACTTGGTGTTGGTGTAGCAAAGGTCCGCGGGTCTCTCTTTCCTTTCAGACCTGGCTTGCTCTGTTGCAAGGAACCATCCCGAGGTCACGGCGACAGGAAGAAGAGGCTTGTTCCAGAGCGCAAACATCTCATAGCCCATGAAAGGAAAGGATGGGAACTTCCTGGAAACTTCTGCTGCTTGAACCACAGTTGGCAGGGAAGGATATTCCATTGCTATCACCCTTCAAAGCCACAACGACAGCACCAGAAAGAGGGTGGAAAAACTGCTGGAGTGACTAGAAGGGATAAAATCAGGAATGAGGTTCTAAGAGAAAGAACTAGAACAGAACCAATCTTAAACTACAAGTTGAGACAACAAGTAAAGTGGTTTGCCCATTTGAAGAGAATGTCTTGGAAAGACATGTGGGGAGAGGAGAAGGAGAAACACCACAAACAAGGCAGACCCAGAGGAAGGGGGGGGGGGGGAGAGAGAGAACATCAAAGACCTATCACAAGAACACCAGATAAGGCCAGAACAAGAACCGACACCCGATGAGGCACAAGGGGAAGCAAAGAAGAAGAATGAATGAAATGGTCCCCAAAAGGTTACCATCGTTCAAAACAATCTTTGTTAATCAACAGCACATCCTTTCGATTGCATTTTTGGGGGCTGTGGGCCGGTCACGTGGTTCAGCGGGCCGGTCACATGGTTCCTCCCACCGGAAGTGTAAACAAAACGCGCCTTGCAATCTGCTTTGCAACAGGATGAGATAGATTTTAAGATACCATTTTCTCTGCTTAAATCAGGGGTGGCCAAACTATAGCCTGTGGGCCAGATATGACCCCCAACGCCAATTCATCCGGCCTGTGCTGCCCTCATTGCTCCTGGAGGCGGACTATACATCTCAGCCATCTTGGAGAGCAGGGCATTAAGTCCTTGATCTGGAGTGAACGCACACAAAAAATGCCCGTGTAAGCCTTATCCATGCTTAATATGGCTTGTGGGGTTCTTGAGCTTCCCCATCTAAGAAGCCTCTCCTTTCTCTCTCGTCTCCCTGCTTTGGAGAATTCGTGGCCGGTCCTTTACCAAGGCCACTTCACCAGCCACAGGACGCGGGCCAAACAAGAGGAGAGCCCAGCTGTGTCAGACCCCAAGATGGACAATCAGATGCCTCTAGGGAATGGCGCATGACGTTCTCTGGGGCATTTCTTTACTTTAACCAAATTTCCCATAGGAATGCATTGAATGCAATTTCCCATAGGAATGCATTGAAAACCAAAATACACGAACCGAAACGCGGTTTCCCATAGGAATGCATTGAAAACCATTTAATCTGTTCTGAAAAAAATTCTGTAAACCGATCCACTATTTTCTCTGGATTTCCTTTTGCTATGTGATTTTTATGTTAACTGAGCCGTTTGTTAACTGAGGTTTCGCTGTACTGTAAAAGTAAAGGTCACCCTTGCTTGAAATCCAGTCGTATCCGACTCTAGGGTTCAGTGCTCATCTCTGCTTCATAGTTGAAGAGCCAGCGCTATTTGCTTCTGGAGACGTTTCTGTGGTTATGTGGCAGGCATGACTAGACACTGGAGCGCACACTTCCCACCAAAGGGGTACCTATCGATCTACTTGCAATTTTTCGAACTGCTAGGTTGGCAGGAGCTGGGACAAAGACGGGAGCTCATTCCGTCCTGCAGTACTCGGGTATCGAACTGCTGACCTTTTGCCTTCCAGTCAGTGTCTTAGCCACTTGAGCCACTGCAGTCCCATGTTGTACTGTAGTTAGTCATTAAGGTGGCACAACCCATTTTTTCTTTGTTTTGTTTTCTTTACCCTTTTCTAAGATGTTTCCCATGCTAAGACCAAACCAAAATACGGATGACAGGCCAATTCACAGATAGTCCAAACAACAGATCCTGATGACCACAACCACGGCTTCTCAGAGACTACCACCGCAAGCAAATCCTCTTGTTTTGCACAGCCATTGTAACCACCCAGAAGCCATTTTAATCGACGTCAATGGTTTTAGCCTCTTCCCCAGATGCTCCAGTCCCTGGTCAGCTGCATTGTGGGGTGGGAAATTCTCCTGACCTCTTGCCAGGACAAGTGCCCAGCCACGGGGTAGAAAGTGGCCTTTTGCATGTTCACGTTTCCCCAGACAAAAATATGCAGGGGAGAGGATGAGGTGGCCCTGGAAAAAGAACAGCTGGCAACTTGGCAAGCTGAGAGGAAAACACTCCGAGTCGGATCAGCCACGGAAAGCTGATCAGCCCTGAAAGACGGAGGAGCCACTCAATGACTTCCACGGCGGGTGACGACCTGAGCTGCAACTTGCCTGGGGAAGCTAGACCATCAAAACCAGGGATGTCCAAACTACGGCCCGTGGGCCGGATCTGGCCCCCAATGCCAACTTATCCGGCCCACACGGCTCCCAGAAGTGGAAGTAAAATGCACCCGTACGGGCAGGTTTTACTTCCGCTTCCGGGAGTGACAAGGGCGGTGAATGCAGTGAATACTAACACGCTAACCAGAGAGACAGGAAAGACTAGCCTGAGCTAAAGGAAGTTGTTTTGCATTGTTTGCCTCTAATTACAATTAGAAAGGTTCTTTCCTGCCTCAGGAGTCACCTGACCCTATTTGCATGTCTTAAGGCCTTTGTTTGTTCTGGCCTTGTCTCTCTTGCTTTCTGCCTTCAGAATAGAATGTGCCTCGGTCTTCCAGGCCACATGGATGGAAGGAAGTAAGGCCACCTTTACTTACCTCTTTCTAAACTAACTCACCTGGATTTCCTGCCTATATTATTGATCTAATGCAACTTCACCAAGACTCCCGAGCACATGGATCTTCTGACCTCATTTTGTGAGTGAATGCTATTTCTCTCTCTATCAAGTATCTAGCAGGGCTAAAAAGGGGGCAAACTGGGGAGACTTGCATTCAAACAGAGCGGCCTAAAGCCTGCCCCGCTTTGTTGTGCTGATGCTACAAATAACTTAACCCCAAACATCCAAACTCATCCCTCTGCTGAAACCTCAGACCAACCTGGTCTGTATTTCAAGAAAGAAACATTCAGTTTTACTCCGAATCCCCTGGTAAGGCAGGTCTCAGCCCCTAGAACTACGATGGCGAACCTTGGAACTCCAGATGTTCTTGGACTTCAATTCCCAGAAGCCCTCGTGAATCCACACGAATGGGTTTACTGCCATTCATCCAGCCTGTGCTGCCCTCGTCACTCCCGGACGTGGAAGTAAAACACGCACGTATGGTTAAGGCTCTTCTGGGTTAACCCTTCCTCCGTACGTGCACGTTTTACTTTCGCTTCCGGGAGCAACGAGGGCAGCGCGGGCCGGATGAATAGCAGTAAACCCATTCGTGTGGATTCACAGGGTGCTTGGGCTTCTGAGAATTTGAAGTCCACGAACATCTGGAGTGCCAAGGTTCACCATCACGGCCCTAGAAGGAGACACAGCCCCTCATGCAATGCGTTGAAGTAGAGGAGGCGCTCAGACCCGCATCAAAGTTCCTGTGAATGCCAGAAGTATCCACAGAACCTCTGAAGGCAGGAGGTGCGTTGCATGGTGATGGGCTGTTGAAGCACCACTCCTTGTTCAAACCAAAGACAGGTATGCACACAGGTGGCTACAAAGTCCACACAGACTCGTCCAAGGGAGGGGGACCGGAGCTGGCAGAGACATCTCCACCGCAGCCCTTCCCCGCCCCAGGAGGGAGGAAAACGTTGAGCGAGTGCTATGGGGAGTCAGAGAAGTGCCAGGACTGATAGCCAGACAACGGCAGTCATTTATTTTGCAAAATCATTGGGGAGACGCACTGGCTTTGGGAGGAGGCACTTGGCTGGTCCTCATTTGCACAAGATTTGCAGGGATGGGGGAGGAAAGGAGGGCTGTTCTTGCCAGTACCTGGTCTCCCACCTCCCATCCCCACCAGTGCAAGGCCCATCCTGAATGGAAAGGGGGGGGGGGCTCTGCCCTCTCTGCCCTGATCTTATGGGGCAAGTGTCTCTCCCCTTGACTGGGTGCCAGCTAGCAGACAAAAACAGCCATTGACTCTGCAGAACAATGGGCTGAAGAAGCCAGAGCCCCTGGCCTACGGAGGAGAGCTGGGCAGGCGGAGCATGGTGGTGGTGACTCTCTAGCCCTGGGTTGCCCAAACTTTTCAGGCCATGGGCCGGTCACATGGTTCAGTGGGCCGGTCATGGGGTTCCTCCCACCAGAAGTGAAACGCGCCTTGCAATCTGTTTTGCAACAGGATGAGATAGATTTTAAGCAGCCATTTTCTTAACCAGGGGGTGCCCAAACTACGGCCCGTAGGCCAGATCCAGCCCCCAGCGCCAATTCATCCAGCCAGCAGTGCCCTCATCACTCCCGGAAGTGGAAGTCAAACATATGGGCGCATTTTACTTCCACTTCCGGGAGTGACGAGGTTGGCACGGGCCGGATGAATTGGTGTCGGGGGACAGATCTGGCCCACAAGCCATAGTTTGGGTGCCTCTCTGCTCTAGCCAGCCAGGGTATTTCAGAGCCACAGGGGGGAAGCATTTAGGAGTGACTCCTTTCTGAACATCAGGTGGGGTGGAAGAAAAGGTCAGCTGCCACTTTCCTCCAGAGTTCTCCTGCCCACCCCAGAGCTTCTGCTGATGATCATCATCTTTTCCTTCCTTCCTTGCTCCATCCTGGACTCCTTCAGGATTTTGCCAGGCTGGAAAGGGGGGGGGGGGGCTAAGGCATCCCATTAACCTCTAGTCCCTGTAACTGCAGCCAGGAAGATGCAGAGAGCCATCAATTATTGACTGGCAGAAAGAAGGGATGAGCAAGCCAGGAGGGAGGAAGAGGAGGAGGAGGAGGAGGAGGAGGAGGGGAGGCCGATTAGGGGGAGGAAAGCCAGGCAGTTTCAAGCCTTAAATGAGGGGCAGCCACTAGCTTTAATAGGAAACACAAACTGTCTGGCCAGGTTATCCTGCTATGGTCATAGAGTAGACCCTACTGCCTGCAACTCAACGCCGAGTGTCAGGCGACGGTTAGCTAACCTGACAACCGTAGTCAGTGCCAGGTCCACAGGGAAGGGTGATGATGGTCCCCAAGCAGATCAAATCCCACTTGAACCCATCTGGATGGAAGGCAGCAGCTTCCTCCATCCTGGCCTGGGGCTGAGGAGGAGGACTTTGCGTGCCCAAAGGGCTCAGGACCAGAATGCGACTCGTGGGACTGGATCAGTGGTACTGTGGGGGCCATGCTGCGACGCGGAAGGCCGATGAAAAGCCACTGCGTTATATGGTTCTCAGGGCAGTCTTCATGGTACGGGTACACAGAAAGAGCCTCCTCGGAGATTGTGTTATTTTTGAACCACAATCGGGTGTACCCTGGTAACGGTACCCTTGTGTTGCTGGCTAAATATTTCTCACACCAGGTCAGGCAAAAGGAACTGCAGAATGAACTCACCAAAATGTGGCTTCATTTTGGCAGTTTCGTGTCTGGCCTAGACACGGAAGAAGCAGCAGCAGCAGAAGAAGAAGAACCAAAACCACAAAAAGGGACACCCTGGCCAACCTGTCCTCCAGCCCCTCGGCTTCTGTCCCAGACTGACAGGCAGAGACTCAACACAATAGATGGGAAAAACCTATTTGCCGGAGCCCTTACCTGGTCCTCCCTTTCCCTGAAGATGCTCCAAGAGGTTGTCAAATAAGGCTCCTTCCTGCTTTGGTCCTGATGCAAACCTTGTTACTTTGCAGGTAACATCTCAGCCTCCTTTCCCGTGAAAGTTGAAAGAGAGTGGGGCACCCTAGACCGAAGGCTGGCAACGCACTGGGTCTCCAGTCCAGTGTGACCAGAGTTGGAGCTCTGAGCAGTGGGATGGAGGAAGAATGCAGAAGAAGAGGGGACAAAGCAGCCCTGGTGTGGAATTAAGTCTGTGTTGCATGGAAGGCAACTTCCCTCGGCAGGGCTTCCAGCAGCCCTCCCTCCCTTCCCACGGTTTTGCACGGGGGCGGGGGGGGGGGGGACATTCAGCATCAAAGAATCATAGAATAACTGGATTTCCTGCTCACAATGCAGGAATCTGAATCACAGCGGATCTGACAGATGGTTGCTTTCCAATGTCCTCCTGAATGCTTCCAGTATCGGAGCACTCACCACCTCTCTAGGAAGATGGTTCTGCTGTCGTACTGCTCTAACCATTAAGATGTTTTTCTTAATATTTCAGCCTATATCTGGCTTCCTGTAGTTTCAGCCCGTTATTACGTGTCCTGCACTCTGGGTGATGAAGAACAGATCCTTCCCTTCCTCTTTATGATTAGCTTTCATGTATTTGAAGTGTTACCATCATCTCCCTTCTCGGCCTCCTGAACATGTCCTAGTTCCTGCAGTCTTTTCTCATAGGGCTTGGTTTCATTCCTCTGGTCATCCTTGTTGCCCTTCTCTCATACCTGTCAAGTATCCCGCATTAGCCGGGATTCCCCGTATTTCCCCTTTCCTGCTGCTGTTTCGTATTTGGATGGTGGGGAAAGGGGTTATTGCGCATGCATCCCCATTGCAAATGGGCTCTGCGCATGTGCAAAGTGGTTCTGCGCATGTGCAAAGGGGTTCCACTCATGCACAAAAGGGTTCTGCGCATGTGCAAAGGAGTTGTTGCTGCGCATGCTTGCCTGGGCCGGAGCAGTTCCCGTATTTTCCAGAGCTGTGCTTGACGGGTATGCCTTCTCTGGACCTGCTCTAATTTATTTGCATCTTTCTCAAGTACACAGTACTCTAGATGTGGTCTAACTAGTATTGAACCAATTGTGCCATGTAGTTTAGAGAAGGCCAGGAGAGCAGGGGCACCCACGGAGACATTTCCCTACCAACCCAAGACATCCCAAGTCCTAGACTCAAGAGGCCAGTTCTGTGCTGTAGTCAAGAGACACCATGGCTCAGTCCAGCTAAATAGCCATAACTTCTGTTCTCCCACTCTGAGGACATATGCGCAGTAAACCCATTTCGTGTGGATTCACAGAGTTGGGCTTCTGGGAATTAAAGTCCAAGAACATGCGCAGTAAACCGACTTCGTGTGGATTCACAGACACTTGGGCTTTTGGGCACTGAAGTCCAAGAACAGCTGGAGTGCCAAGGTTCGCCATCACTGTCCTATATGCATACTCTAACTCCAGTTATAACTATTATTATGTGAGAGAGTAAACAAAACAAACCAAAATTGAAAAAGACTCTATTGCCGCCCAACTCGGCAAATGACTCTGGGTGGCTAACAGCAATTAAAAGTAACATCAAAAAACTAACTAAAACTCCTTTAAATACTAACTTAGTATTTAAGGTGCCACAATGGGATTTTTTTTGTCTTTTTTATTTTGCCTTGTTTTGTTTACTCTCTGATATGCTTGCACAGACTAACATAGCAACCACTTTAAAAACACCAGCTAGAGTATTATTATAAGAACAGAACATAAGAACATAAGCACAGCCTTGCTGGATTACAGGCCACAGGAGCGCATGATCCAGTCCAGCATTGTGTCTCACACAGTGGCTCAACATTTGCTTCAGGGCATTATTCCCAAGCAGATGCCTTCACCTGCTTAGGATTCCCTGGAAATGGCATTGAGAGGTATCCTGCCTATCTCTCCAACCCAAAGGTTGTCCTTAGGTATCCATAATTATAGCCATAAATATAATTATCCATAATTATGAAAAAAAGTTCAGCAGCAGCAAGAAATTGGGTGAAAATATTTCCAAAGCACAGCTGGAGGAGGAGGGGGGCGATGGTTTGCTGAGTTAAGAAATGGAGAAAGCTAACCAGCAAAAGGCATCTCAGCCTATCTGACGGACATTTTATTTTTATTTTAAATTCATATTTCTATGCCGCCCAATCAGGGACTGCAGTGGCTCAAGTAGCTAAAACGCTGACTAGGAGGCAGAAGGTCAGCAGTTCGATTCCCGAGTACTGCAGGACGGAATGAGCTCCCTCCCATCTTTGTCCCAGCTCCTATCAACCTAGCAGTTCGAAAGCAAAAAATTGCAAGTAGATGAATAGGGACCACTTCGGTGGGAAGGTAACACCGTTCCGTGCGCTCCAGTGTCTAGTTATGCCTGCCACATGACCACGGAAATGTCTGCAGAAGCAGACAGCGCTGGCTCTTCGGCTTTGAAAGAGAGATGAGCACTGAACCCTAGAGTCGGATACGACTGGCCTTCAAGCAAGGGAAACCTTTACCTTTACAATCAGGTAAACCCGACTCACAACAAGTTAAAACATACATAAAAACAATTAAACCATTAAACTCCCAACAAACCCACCCACCTACCCCGTTCATATATAAAAATATGTCTGTTCCTGGGCAGGGAAGTCCTGCCACTATCTTCCATGAGACAACCACTATCTTCCATGCGTCTACCCTGTGGCCCTGGAGAGTGGCTGCCCTCGAAACATGCCTGGGAAATACAACAAAAGAAAATATGTGCTAAAGTAGAATGTCTCATTGCATTGAACACTTCATGCCTTCGCTCGAAGATCCTCCTCACTGGCGTTTCCACTGGAATGCATGCTCAGTGTAAGACAACTGGTTTGGCCTTCCGAGCCCCAAACTGCTGCACCTCGGCCGTACGGTCGTCCTTGCTTGAAAGCCAGTCCTATCCTACTCTAGGGTTCGGTGCTCATCTCCATATAAAGCCAAAGAGCCAGTGCTGTCTGCAGATGTTTCTGTCATACCCGTTTTTCAGTGCTCGTTCCTCCCCTTTCTCCGCCGTTCAAATACGGGATGGTGCCGGGAAAGGGGAGCGCTGAAAAACAGGAAATCCTGGCCAATGCGGGATACTTGACAGGTATGGATTCTGTGGTCATGTGGCAGGCAGTCCTAGACCTAGACACCGGAAAGCACAGATTGCTGTTACCTTCCCCACCAAAGCAGCAGAACCTATTTATGTACTTGCAATTTCTTGCGTCTGAACTGCTAGGTTGGCAGTTCAAGCCTGGTCACAGGGCAAGGCCACCATTCTACGAATCGAATCAACCTGCGATTAAGTCCCTTGAATCCTCCTCCTGCCAAGGTGAAAAGAAGGGGAAAGTGGCACCGGGTGGCAACTGAAGAGGGAGCTAGTTTCAAAACAAAAGGCATGCCGCCCACCCTCCCGACACTGCCTTGATCCCGAGGGACCCATAAAGCCACACAGACTCAGAGTTGGCCAAAAAAACAAGTCAAGCACAAAGGCGGCCATCGGCTCAGGCAGCAGCAGTGAGTGGGTGGCAGGAATGGCTTGGCTACTACCCCAAAAATTCTGCTACTTGCACTGGCCACTTCTTCGTGGCTAATGGCCAAACACCACAGGGGAAGGAACTTGAGGCATCATTCGTCCACTGTTATTTTGCATTGTGCTTATGCTAAATTTTACCTGTGTGGAAATCGTCTCCCGGGGGCTCCAGGGGCACTTTGAGCGTTTGCGTGGCTTTTGTGCACCTCTGGAAGCATTTGTGGAAACTTTTTCTAGTTATATATTTTTCCACATTAACGATGATTGCTTACTGAACTTAAGGATAATAACCATGCTTAAACTATCTTACAACAAGCGTGTGTGTATTAATTGCAACTAATGACTTTACGAGAACATGTTTTTTACTGGAGGCACACTGAATTACTGTATAATACTTAGTTGAACACTGGTATTGCATCTGTTACAAACAGCTCTATAACTTAGTTTGCCGTGAACCTTTCTTGAGAACAATTACACTGTGAAAAGATGACACATATATTAATGATATCTGTGATTAAATAAAACAGGACAGCAAAAAATAAAAAGACAAAAAATGTTACGGCATCTTCAAGACTAACTCCTGTATTTAACTGTGGACCAAGCCCAGCTTACTGTTACTCCATTTCGTGTGGATTCACAGAGACTCGGGCTCCTGGGAATTGAAGTCCAAGAATACCTGGAGTGCCAAGGTTCAACATCACAGTGCTAGGCTGATGGAGATTGTGAGCCAATATATCTGGATAGCATCAGACTGGAGAAAGCTGGGCTGCTAGACCATTCGATGGGCCAAATGATTCTACCTTGGCCAGGAGTCACCAATGTCTCTTGCTACCTGGCCACCTGAGCTCTTTCCAAAGCAGTGATGCTGAAAGCAGAGATCTCCAGAATTTTGATCCCTGGACAGCGTAGCTGGGCCTGGCAGGCATCTGGGTCTGGCAACATCTGGAAGGTCACAAGCTCCCCAATGCAATCTTGGAAGAATGGTTGCCTGCTCAAGGACACAATAGCAGCATCTGCCTGTGGCACTATCTCCCGCTGGGCCCTTTTGGACAGGTGTACATTTTGGCACTACTGTCAGTACAGATGGCGACAGGCAGCACAACATGACAATATATCATTGGGTATCAATGGGAAGGGAGGGGGGCTTTACAGCCTGATGCAATTGTTCTTTGCTACTAACTTGACTGGTAAAATTCTTTCCTCACCTCTAGCATTTATTTATTTATTTATTTCGGTTTCTATACCACCCACTTGGCCAAGGCCAACTCAGGAAATCCCTTTGCCCTCTCTTCCTCTTCAGTTTTCTCGCCCCCACTGTTTTGCTGACAGTCCTTCTTTCTCTGACCACCAACCAAGCAACAAGCAAAGAGGTTCTCTTTGTCTCCTGGAGACACCATTTTTCTATTTCTCTCTCCCCTCCCCTGACTTTAACTAGAGATGGCAACTATAGGTCAGTGGTGGCAAACTTATGGCATGTGTGCCAGAAGTGGCACTCGGAGCCCTCTCTGTGGGCACCTGTGCAGTCACCCCAGCACAGAGTTCTCCCCGCCCCTCTGCCCAGCAACCCAATGGGAGCACTCCCTCCCCTCCCCAGCACAGAGTTTGCCCCGCCCCTCTGCCCAGCAGCCCAATGGGAGCGTTTCCTTCCTCCCCTGCTGCTGTGTTGGCACTTTGTGATAAATAAGTGGGTTTTGGGTTGCAGTTTGGGCACTCAATCTCTAAAAAGGTTCACCATCACTGCTATAGATAACAAGACTTCTTTTTCTACTTTAAATGCTTTTAGAGTACTTTTATCAATCCAAGTGCAGATTTATGTGGAAAAGAGGCTCATGGACAGACAGGGGAGGAGACTGAACTGGTTTCTCCATGTTTCTGTTCTGATGTTGTTTTTTTATAGCTCAAGTTCTGCTGACTAAGCGGAATAACTAAAATTCCCCAATATTTTTGACAATAGACGCCTGCCGGGGAACGTCTTCCCTTGGCCGGAGCCTCTTCCATTGGCAATAATGGACGCCCTTCTTTTTTTAAAAAAGCTAGCATACCTTATCTGGCCCTGTTGCTAGTTTTATTCTGTTCTACATTTCATGTTGTATTGCTGTATATTATCTTTCAACTTCTCCCCTGATGCGTATAAATTGATGTCATGAAGTCTCACTCTTACATCTGACAAAGTGGACTTGATCCATGAAAGCTCACATTAAAATACAGCACTGAGTCTTTAAGGTGCTACTTTTTTTGTCTTTTTGTTTTGTTTACTCCCCTGTAAGCTTTCCAAGGAATTTTTATTACCAGCCATTATAAAGAATATTGAAAAATAAGAAGCCGATTATTGTCACCCACATTGAACATAAAACGCTAACAAGTTCATTGCTCTAAAAATTCTTCCAGGGAGAAAATTCTCCTGACATCTCCGGCTCCACTAAAATATGCAGCTTCAGACTTATTTTGTCAAACTGGCCACTCGATCCATAAAAGCATCTTGTGATGACGCAGCTTGTTATGCGCCATGGCCTAAATGCAGCAAATCACTCAAGCTTGCCCTCCTCTGTGGGCAAGCACCCAGGATGTCTGCACCCTTTCCCAATGTTGAGGACAGATCATCTGCAATGCTAGCCAAGTGGAGCCCTGGGGCAGCCATGCACTTACCAAAGCAACAACCATGCGCAACCCTATGAAGGGCATTTCGGAGCTGCAGGGATTATTTCACAGGCTTCTGGGGCACAACTCCTATGTCAGGCCATGTGGCCTTTCTGGGGAAACAAAACGACTACCACAGCCCACCCTTTTCTTGCCTGACAACGTTCACTACAGGGCAGGAAAGGTGCAGTTGTGATAATGCCCAAGAACGCTCCATATCATCAAACAGCAAAAGCAAAACTTTCTTTCTGGCATCACAACCTGCTGACCAGAAAGGCTGCTTAACTGCATGGCTCTTAGCTGTTATCCGAAAAAGTCTGATCCGATGTGCAAGCCTTTGAAAGAAGCACACATTCAAATTCATAGAGAAATACGAGGAGTCATCAATAAACTCAGAACTTCAATTTCACTGATAAAATACATTGCAAACTTTTATTAGATTGGCTGGCATGTAATTGGTGCCCTTGGCACCAAGAACAATTTGTGCCAAGAACAATTTGGTGGGCAAGGTTCCTCATGTGCCCTTCGCACTGATGTAGAGTGAACTTGGGAACTCCTTGGAACCAAGTCTAAATCTGTACTCACAATCTCCCCCCCCCCCCCCGCCCCCAAAGCATCAAACTAAAAGGCTTCAAACCTGTAAGTCCAGACACTCCTATTTTTCTCTTGTTCATTTCCTCCCGCACTTTCTGCCTTGTGCATTCCCAAAATACACCTCTGCTATCCTATGCATACAATGTTAGCCCCTAGGACCGTGATGACGAACCTTGGCATTCCAGCTGTTCTTGAACTTCAATTCCCAGAAGCCCAAGTCTCTGTGAATCCACACGAATGGGTTTACTGCATGTACGGATGTTCTTGGACTTCAGTTCCCAGTAAGCCACCCACATGCATCCCCATGTGGCCAATGCAGACTGCTTGGCTGCTTGGAGGTTGCTCAGATCTGTTTGGTAAGCCAGCAGTTTCCTTCTGTCTGTACCCATTCATTCAGTACCACCAGCCACTCTGGAAGAGGTCTTCTTTTGGTGACTTGGGCCCCAGCCAGGAAACTTTGGTCAAAGGAGGAGGAGGAGGAGTGTTTACCACAAGTGCCCATGTGCGGAAAGTAAGAAGGGCTGGTGGGTGGGTGGGTGGCTTCCTTCCTTCCCCTCCTTGGGGCTCAGCTGGGGAAGGGAACTTGGACAACAATAGGCCTTTCTTGCTTCCATACAGGGAGGGTTTTCTTCCCAAGGCAGGCTGCCTCCCTCCTCCACCACCACCTCAGAGCAGCACAAGCTGGCCCTGGGGGTTCCTGGGGTGTGGGCGTCCTTCCTTGAGGACACACACACATCCAGTTGCCTCTGTGCCGAGACCTCTGGGGACAATGGAGGGTTCAAGGACTCCAGGAAAACAGAACAAGAGTCAACCCACAGAACTCTGCCCAAAATGCCATGGAGATGAACTTTGACTCAACACTTCTCCTCAACTCCTACCCCTTGTTTACTCTCAAGAGAAAGAGCTAACAAGTTGGGCAGAGCTAACACAACACCTCCATTCTTAATTACCTGCAAGCCAGTCAAGCTGGAGGCAGGTGCCGCTCAGGGGCCAGAGGATGCCTCTGCACCCAGAAACTTAGAAAAGTTATCTGACTTGGACAACAGCTCCCAGAATCCCCCCAGCCCACATGACCAGTGGTCAGACTGGGGGTGGGGGGAGTCTGGGAGATGTAGTCCAAAAAAGAGACTTCCCCAAGCTCTGCCCTGTCTACTGACATCTCTGCACATCACTCCCTGTCCACCTCACAGAATCGCTGAGTCGGAAGAGTCCCCATGAGTTGGAAGGGCCACCCAATCCAATCCCCTGCTCAATGCACGAGTCAGAATCCAAGCGGATCCCACCTTCTCTCTTGAACGCTTCCAGGGTTGGAGCGCCCATCGCCTCTCGAAGCAGTGGGTCCCAATGCCATATGGCTCTAACCGTTAAGAGGTTCCTGTACCTCAAAGGAAAGTCGCCATGCTCAGGACCCTCCCTGGCCCAAGTGCTGCTACTAGGGCAGATGGGGAAGTTGCAAACACAGCCTTGAAAAACACCTGCTAAGCAGATCCCACCTTTCTTGGTGCGCTAAATCTACTGAGGCAGTGGTCTACCCAAAGCCAACCTGTGTGGGTCACAGAGAGTGTGAAGAACAGCAAAGTCTTATGAAAGGCACACAGATACTGTGACCCTGTTTCTCCTCCTCGGTCTCTCTCTTGAGACAACAACACACACACACACACACACACACCACTTCACCCTCACCTAAATGTCTCCAAAAGTGAACTTGGCCCTTGTTGTAAGGATTTGTCTAGCATTCAGAGTGCCTCCCATCAGAGGGCTTGTAGCACCACTATTTCAATATTATTGCACAATGACTCCTTCCTTCTCCCCTCCATGGGTCCCTTTTGTAGAAAGCAAAATATTGTATCAGTGGTGGAAAAATCCAAGGAGGGGAAGAACTGGAAGGGGGCAAGGCCTGGAGCCCTTATGAATTCCATGAATGGGGCAGGATGAGTGCATAAGGAAAGCTCCTCTCATGTCAGCTGAAGAGTTGGCACATTTATTAGCTTAGCTCCTGCCTAGGTCAAACAGTAGTAGGCGTCCAAGTCTGGGGGAAAGCACCATCTCCCCCTAGGCCTGGGATGGCGAACCTTGGCACTCCAGATGCTCTTGGACTTCAATTCCCAGAAGCCCAAGCCCCTATGAATCCACACAAATGAGTTTGCTGCAATTCATCCGGCCCGCACTGCCCTCATTGCTCCCGGAAGTGGAAGTAAAACGCACCCCGTACAGAGGAAGGGTTAACTCGAGGGTAGTGCGCCCCGGATGAATCGCAGCAAACCCATTTGTGCGGATTCACAGGGGCTTGGGCTTCTGGGAATTGAAATCTAAGAACATCTGGAGTGCCAAGGTTCACCATCATGGCCCTAGGTGGATGAAAAGAACTGGGACTGGGCCTCCCTCATATAATGTATATTCCACAGAGGTCATTCATTGCTTGTCACATTTCCCTTTTTCTCCTGAATGGTGGGCTCCAACCACCAGAAATAACAATCTGATGAGTGCTAAGGTCCCAGATACCATGTTAGGTGCTTTGGCCAGTGTTCTGTCCACCGGACCCGTTTGGAGACTAGAGTAATCTAACCCCTTTATGGATGGCCGTATTCTGTCGGAAGGCCTCTTGCCTTTGCTGCTTGTCTGGGACTATTATATCACTTGATGGAAGGAGAATGTGCCGCCATAGAGTCAGCTCAAGAGCAAACTGAAAGATGCCATGAAGAAGCAAAAGCAATCCCACTTCTATACCACCCCATATAGTTCACTTTCTGGGGAGGTTCACAAATTAATTAGCATTTTGCCCCTAACATGCTGGGTCCTCATTTGGCTGACCTTGGGAGGATGGAAGGCTAAGTCAGGGGTGTCCAAACTGGATCTGCCCCCAATGCCAGTTCAATTGGCCCACGACGCCCTTGTCACTCCCGGAAGCAGAAGTAAAACGCATTTTACTTCCGCTTCCGGGAGTGGCAAGGGCATCATGGGCCGGATGAATTGGCATCGGGGGCTGGATCTGGCCCCCGGGCTGTAGTTTGGGCACGCTTGAACCACGTGACCTTCCAAAAAGTTTGGGCACCTTTCGGCTAAGTCATCCTTGAACTCTGCTCAGGATTGAACTCACAACCTTTTGGTTGCAGTGCAGCAGTTTAACCACTGCGCCACCAGGGCATGAAGAGACCGGTTCAGCAGTGGCATGGGCCAAAGACAAACAGCAAAGCAGCAGAAGCCGTATGGAATCCATTTCAGAAATTGATCCTTCTGTAAGTTTCCCTAACATATTAAATAGTCTCTCACTCACACATACACAAAAAGACACACACACACCAACACACACACGCAGTGAGAGGCTTTTAGATTTAAAACATGCAGAACTATGAATAGACAATGTTCAGGGCCACATCCCCTCACCGTTTGCCAGCTTTCTCCAATCTGATCAACATCTGTGACCTGATATATTTACAAAAAATAAAGAATGAAGTGGTGCCTGAATTTGTGCTGTGGACGGCATACATAACTGGTGGTGATGGTGTCACATTTTAAGTCTTGCAAGTAGAAAACATTTGTTATCTGAAAGGGAACCTTTGCCCTGTGGTGCTAGAGTTCCATGTGCAGAAATCCTCTGAGCCTGCGCTCAAAAAGGACATTACTGGCATACAGGCAGACCTGGCACAGTCTAACTCTGACATCCGTACATTCTGCCCTGTGTGGAAGCCAGGACGACAAGCCAGTTCATATCTACTGCTGGGGTGACAACCTCTCTCGCAATGCACTTTACCCTCCAATTTATGGATCCCTCATTGTTTGCAATATAGTTTAATGAGTCATATTCCAGGATAAGAGACCAACACGCCTTCAAAGAATTACGGAGCCAGCCTAGAATGGGTTACACTCTGCCTGCAGGCAAAGAGCATATAAGTCAGAGATGCCCAAACTTTTCGGGGCTGTGAGCCGGGCATTTGGTTCAGCGGGCCGGTCGCGTGGTTCCTCCCACCGGAAGCAGAAGTAAAACATGCCTTGCGAACTGTTTTGCAACAGGATGAGATAGGTTTTAAGCTGCCATTTTCTCTGCTTAAACCAGGGGTGCTCAAACTATGGCCTGTGGGCCAGATCCGGCCCCTGACCCCAATTCATCTGGCCAATGCAGTCCTCGTCGCTCCCAGAAGCGGGAATAAAATGTGGGCCAGATGAATTGGGGTCCTGGGCCAGATCTCATAGTTTGGGCACCCTTGATATAAGTACTGCAGCGGGACAGAAGATATACTCGCCCCTACTCTCAGGGGGGTGAAGTCCCACAAATGCAGCCGATGCTCCAACACTGTGGCTTTCCCTCCCCAGCAGGAAGAAGAGTCTTCTTTTTTTTTAAACCCACTCACCATCCTCCTGACTCTGGGTATTCTGGGGGCTGCGCATGCCTTCCTCCTGGCTTGGGCTCAAACTGGAGTTAAGATGCTGGTCAGCTGATATCCATGTGGAGTCACTCATATCAAAATCCTCACTGCTTACTGATGTCTCATCCTAGAAAGAGACAGGAAAGGGTTAAACATGGAAGGCAGGGAGGGAGGGCTGAGGAAACGTCTGTCTTTTGCAAGACCCCCACCCAGCCCTTCTTCCTCCCTCTGCAACCTCCAACCCCTATCACCCCCCCCCCCAGCCCCCCTCCAAACAAACCCTGGCTCCAGACTTCCCCAAGCATGTGCTTCTGGCCCCCCTCCTGGCTGGGGCTTCCTGTTTGAAGGCTCAAAGATGGCGTTGACGACAATTAAGGGCAATTAGACAAGTCCTGTTTCCAAGGCTGTTGCCCTGCCTGGCATTCACCCCAGAGGGGCTGCCCACACCGGCACACCGGCATTGGGCATGCAGCCTGGTACAGATCAGACCCAGGTGAGTTGCTAGACGCGGGCAGCAAATGAAAGAACACTTGGAGGGAGTTGCCATAGAACCGTGATGGAGAACCTCGGCACTCCAGATGTTCTTGGACTTCGGTTCCCAGAAGCCCCCGTGAATCCACACACGGATGGGTTCAGTGAGATTCATCCGGCCCACGCCGCCCTCGTCGCTCCTGGAAGCGGAAGTAAAACGCGCCCGGACGGGCGCGTTTTACTTCCGCTTCCAGGAGCGACGAGGACGGCGTGGGCCGGATGAATCGCAGCAAACCCCTCCATGTGGATTCATGGGGGCTTCTAGGAATTGAAGTCCAAGAACATCTGGAGTGTCGAGGTTCGCCATCACAGCCATGGAATTCCAAGCTATGAACTAAACCCACTGCATTTGCCAAAATCTGGGAAGTCTGTCTCCTCTCCTGCCTATCATCATCATCATCTTCCATGAGTTCTTGTAGTCTTTTCCACCTAACATAGACAACACTCTGCTCTCTAATATTATCTGCCCTGGCAGGAAGTTGGTAAAGGACGTGTGCGACCTGCTCACAGGTACCAGGCGGCTTCCCAGGTGCCCAGAATCTCCCAAACCCCACTGATCAGCTGTTTCCCATGCTTTTGCCTTCAACATGAAATGCCCGATAATGTCTTTAGCGTCCCACCTTACCGAGCATGAGAAAACACAACCACAAAGCCAGCAACGTTACTTTATCATACCTTGGCATTGGGTCAAGGTACTCAGCAACACACCAAGACTGAATCACACACACCAACAACTCTAGGGTTCAGTGCTCATCACTGCTTCATAGCCGAAGAGCCAGTGCTGTCTGTGTCTGCAGATGGTCATGTGGCAGGCAGGACTAGACATTGGAGTGTGTGAAACACTGTTACCTTCCCACTGGAGCAGTACCTATTTATCTACTTGCAATGTCTTACTTTCAAACTACTAGGTTGGCAGTAGCTGGGACAGAGGTGGGCGCTTTCTCCGTTGTACAGCACTCGGGTCTCAAACTGCTGACCTTCCACTCATCAAGTGAGTATCTTAACCACTAAGCCGACTGCCTTAAAGGCCTACTCTGCCTTCCTCGTACTTGGAATAACATGTTCATTTCTTGCGGCTGCCATGCTTAATTGTATGTATAAATTATTACTGTTAGCTTTAATACTATTGCTAGTTTTATTAGCTCAAATGGCTAAGACGCTGACTGGGAGGCGGAAGGTCAGCAGTTCGATTCCTGAGTACTGCAGGACGGAATGAGCTCCTGCCTTTGTCCCTGCTCCTGCCAACCTAGCAGTTCGAAAGCAAGAAATTGCAAGTAGATAAATAGGGACTTCGGTGGGAAGGTAAGCAGCGTTCCGTGCGCTCCGGTGTCTAGTCATGCCTGCCACATGACCACGGAAATGACTGCAGAAGCAGACGGCGCTGGCTCTTTGGCTTTGAAACAGAGATGAGCACTGGACCCTAGAGTCGGATACGACTGGCTTTCGAGCAAGGGAAACCTTTACCTTTACTAGTTTTATTAGTACCTTTTTTGCACTATGTGTTAGGTCTATTAATAGTACTAGTACAAGTAGTAGTTGTTGTCTTCTACACCCATGAATTAAAAAACCCAATTGAAATCTTTTCTATTTAAAGAGATTCTTTCAAATGCCAAACAATAGGTTTAATTAACTTGATACTTTACCATAGCCAATGTGTGTTGTTGTTGTTTTGGGGGGTACTGTTACTGTTTATTGTTTTTGCCCATTATTTATTGTTTGGTTTATTGTTGTTGGATTGTGTATTATATTATGTTTAATTTTATATTTTAACTTGTAAAAATCTTTTAATTTGTGGAAGACAGAGGTGCCTGGCGGGCAATGGTCCATAGGGTTGCAAAGGGTCGGAATTGACTGTGCGACTGAACAACAAAAAATGCCGCCCAGACTGGGTGGGAGAATATCCCAGGTTGGTGGAATATAAATTTAATAAATTAATAACATAATAAAAGGACGTCCTGGAAAAATATGACCTCGGGGCAGATAGAAAAACTGTGATTTTCAAGTGTATGGAGGAAATAAGCCTAGTACCTGGAGAAGAGAATGGCAAAACGAAGACCCATGGGGAAAGGAAACAGATCCCCACCATTTCTACATGACTAGGTAAGACGATAAATAAACCGGGGGTGCCCAAACTACAGCCAGTGGGCCGGATGCATCCCCCTACACCAATTCATCCAGCCCTTGCCTCCTTTGCCATTCCTGGAAGTGGAAGTAAAATGTGCCCGTATGGGTTGGATGAATTGGTGTTTGGGGTGGATCCGGCCCATGGGCCATAGTTTGGGCACCCCTGGTTTAAGCAGAGAAAATGGCAGCCTAAAAATCTATCTCATCCTGTTGCAAAACATATTGCAAGGCACGCTTTATTTCCGCTTCCAGTGGGAGGAACCATGTGACTGGCCCACTAAACCACATGACCGGCCCATGGCCCAAAAAGTTTGGGCACCCCTGAAACAAACCCTCAAGCTATTTAAGTAACACAGGGCGAATGGCATGCAATATATACCGCAATTTGGATTAAAACACAAATCACACATAACATGAAGTCCCGTGCCTAAAAGATGGCAGATAACCTGGGCATCTGAGCACAGTTATACAAACAGGGAACCTTAAGAGAAAGCAGAGTTAAATCAGAAAATGCATATAAAATGCCCCCCATTAAAGTGCTATTAAAATCTGATTTAAAAAATTATTTTCGCTGATGGTTATGCTAATATTTAATGCTACTTCTGACTGCTTGAAGCACTTCTCATCCATTACTGCAATCATCTTACACCAGCTTTGGAAGACAGGCTTGGTCTTACAAGTCCAAGATCACAGAAAAGAAGAGAACAATGGGTTGGGGGAAGAGTAGACGGCCGCAGGCAACTGAGTGGGTCAAGGGAGGGCGAGAGGGAGGAAGATTTCACCTGGGGACTTTTGAGCTCATTCCCCCACTTCAAGCATCTTAAACAACCAAAGACTCTCGTCTGCAAAAGCTGCTAGTGGTGGAAAGTGTTAGTCTAAACTTAAAGCACGCAAGACTTGGGTGGCTTTTCCAGTGTTTTCCAGTGTTCTCTTTTTGAGAACCTGATTCTCTCCCCCCCCCCCCCCCCAAAAGCAAAGCATGACTTATAAGATGCTCGCACGAAGTAACCAAATGTCACCCTTCCAGTAACAGCCTGTTAGTGAAGAGTCCACATTTGTCATACATTTATGCCCACCCAATCCACCTCAATGGAGGAATCCAGATCAAATTAGATCTGACAGATAGCTGTCCAGTTTTCTCGTGAATCGGTTCCGCTGTTGTACTGTTCTAACAGTTGAGGTTTTCCCTGATATTCAGCCTATGTCTGGCTTCCTGTAGTTTCAGCCCTTCATTATGTGTCCTGTTCCTGCCCCTCTTCTTTATGACTATCTTTCAAGTACAGTATTTGAAAAGTGCTAACATCCTATCCTATCCTATCCACCATCTCCCACCATACAGATTCTAGCTCATTTACTGGTCTGCCGATTGCTGCCAGAAGCATGCGCCAATGAGGACTTGGGTTTGGGCAATGACAAAGCCAAGAAAGTGGCTTCGTTTTGGCAGTCCAGGGTTTGATTGGGACACGAAATTAGAAGAACCCACCACCTTCTTTTCTCAAGGTTAAACATGCCTCATTCTTTCAATCTATATAACTATTAAATTAAATTAAATTAAATTAAAATCTTTCCTCGTAGGGTTTGGTTTCCAGTTCCGGGTCATCCTTCTTGCCCTCTGAACTTGTTTCAGTTTTTTGGCATCTTTCTTAAAGTGTAGTATCCAGAACTGAACATGGTACTCTGGGTGTGCTCTAACGCGTGTCAAATGGAGGGAGACTAACTAGTACAGTACCTCATGGGTATGGAGGCTAGACTTCTGTTAATGCAGCCGAAAATAGCACTGGCATTTTTTTTTTACACCCACATCACACTGTTGACTCATAATCAGTTTGTGATCTACAACAATTTCAAGCTCCTTCTCTCTCATAGTACTACAGTAATGCCTCGGATAATGTTTGCATCAGATAACGCTAAAACCGCATAACGTGAAGCAATCTGGGGGGGAAATTGCATCGCATAACGTTAAAATCCTATGGGATGCATCAGATAATGTTTCCTAAAAGCCGGTGCCGGTTTACAATGTATCTCTATGGAGTTTTGATGTCATGCGATTTATCCCATAGGATTTTAACGTTATCCGACGTATGCATCAGATAACGTTAAAAATCGGATAACACTAAGAGTTGTGGAACCAAGTTTTAGCACTATCTGGGGTTTTACTGTACTGAGCTAAATATTCCCCATCTTTTAACTGCAGATTTGGGTCCCCCACCCCACCCCTCTTGATGGAGAATTTTGCTCTTATCCGTTAAATGTTATTCTGCTATTTTCAGTCCAGGGCTGGAGCTTCACATGGGGAAGTATTTGCCATGGTACACTGCTGCTGGAGAACACCAGACATGCACAACATGAAAGAAAGACAGTGCATATGCCCATGAAAACATGACTGGTTTGGATTCCAAGTCCCAGAGACTCCCAAGAAACTTGGCTGCTGTCACACTGGCTGGGAAATTATGGGGATTGCAATCCAGAAGAATCGAGTTTCTAAATTCTGCTCCACAGGCAGCTAAGAATGTCTGTAACCACAGCATGAGGTCCACTCACCCACCCAAACCCAGAGCTTACCTGCAACAAAAGTCATTGCTGTAATTGGTACATAATCATTAGTCCCAACTAACCTGCTCAAGTGGCTAGAAATGCATTTATCCCAGCTATTCAACACATGCCCCCACCACACACAGAGAGAGTAGGGATCTAGACTCCCAACAGAGTGGTTCTTAGGTTCTCATAATCAAACTAATATTCACATGGAGTCAAATTCTCAGATCATGATACAGTTAAGAGGCAGAAGAAACATTGCAGGATAGTAGTTGTCCTTCATGCTATTACTCTTTCCTAAAAAGTCTGGCTAGGTTATCTTGCTATGGTCATAGCATAGACCCTACTGCCAGCGACTCAACGCCGAGTGTCAGGTGGTAGCTAACTAACCTGACAACCCTGAGGACCAACAGCCTTTGGTGCCGAAGTCCACAAGGGAAGGGTGATGGTCTTCAAGTGGATTAAATCCCACTTGAATCCATCTTGATGGAGGGCAGCAGGCTGAGGAGGACTTTGTGTGCCAAAAGGGCTCAGGACCAGAAAGTAACTTGCAGAACTGAATCAATGGTACAGGGGGGGTGTGTGTCATGCTGTGATGCAGAAGGCAGATGAAAAAGCCACGGCATTATATGTTTAGGATAATCTTACAGGCTGATCGCCATGATGGTTGCCAATATTTGGATATGGCAGAAGCAGCAGCTCTGTGGTCCGATAGAAGTAGGAGCGCAACTGATTTAAGCAAAAAGAGAGGAGGGATGACCCAACTGACATGATGGGGACGTGGCTGGGAAGGTCACCTGTAAGATTTCCAGAAGGATTTCCACAAGCATGGCTAAGAAATGTGTTGTTTGAGTGCAGGAGAGGCCCCTGATAATTTTTGCTTGTTCCTCCTCTGGCGACTGCTTGTGGGTTATTTCTGATGCTCTCTCAGCTGAACACTCCAGCCACAGCTTCTTACTTTCTGAAAGGGGAACAAACACACCCTCTCAAAGGTCATGGACAACTTTGCCTGGCATCACTGCAGCACTTCCTATGGCACGGACCACATTCTTGTCTCCCACTCCTGTGGCAGGCCGTTCCTCCTCTGTGCCTTCTCTCCCCCTTCCTCCTAAACCTTCACTGCGCTTTTAAGACACAAGGCCTGGATAACTTCCAGAAAGAGAAAGGTCAGCCATGAGATTTCAAAATCATCAGCATTGCCATTTAAAAAAAAAATATCATGTCAGAAGCTCACAAAAGTGCTTTCTGGGTTGAAAGGATTTTTCTGCTGTAGGAACTCCGCTCAGGGGACACCAAAATGAAGCTTCTTTCGTGTCCCCAAGATCTTTTCCCATTGAAGCGGCCCCTTATTGATCTACTTGTAATTTCTTGCTTTCAAATTGCCAGGACGGCAGGCACCTGGGACAGAGACAGAGGCTCATTCTGTCATGCAGTACTCGGGTCTCGAACTGCTGCCCTTCCAGCTAACAAGGCGAGATTCTTAACCACTGAGCCACCGCAGTCCCTAGAATTGCCATAAAGGCAGTTGTTAAGGAGCTGAATGCTCAGAGGAGCAAAGGACCCCTACCTAAAAGGACCCCACCTGACAGAGAAGAATTGGAAGCAAGATCCTGTCCCAAAGCATTCAGTTTAACAAGTTTTCTGTCCTCCATCACAACCCTAATGACTAGGGTAGGGTAGAGCCATTGGGACGCACAATTTTCCACCCTAGTGTCAGTGCCTTTGATTCAGAACAGCATCACCAGGGACTCAGAAGGAAGGACAAGACCTCCCATGCCACAGAGCGACAACCTTTTGCAAAAACTATCTAGCGAGGACTAAAACCTGGGCATGGCGGCTTTATATACCCATGGTAGATTTTACGCTGACTGGGAAGCAGAAGGTCAGCAGTTCGATTCCCGAGTACTGCAGGACGGAAATGAGCTCCCGTCTTCGTCCCAGCTCCTGCCAACCTAGCAGTTCGAAAGCAAGAAATTGCAAGTAGATAAATAGGGACCACTTCGGTGGGAAGGTAACAGCGTTCCGTGCGCTCCGGTGTCTAGTCATGCCTGCCACATGACCACGGAAACGTCTGCAGAAGCAGACAATGCTGGCTCTTCGGCTTAGAAACAGAGATGAGCACTGCACCCTGGAGTCGGATACGACTGGCTTTCGAGCAAGGGAAACCTTTACCTTTACCTTTAGTCAAGGTTGGCCAGTCTTTTGGCTATTAGGACCAACAGCCACCAGTAATAAATACACTTTCAATTTTTGCATCTGTTTTCTTAAAAGCACCATCAGCTAATGGGTTTGTTGTTGTTGTTGTTGAGTCGCACAGTCAAGTCCAACCCTTTGCAAACCCACAGACCACAGCACGCATGGCGGCTCCTCTGTCATCCTCCAAAGTCTGCTCAGAAGTCTACTAGCCCACTGCGTCAACGATGCCATCTCACCCTCTGCCGCCCCTTCTCCTTTTGCCTTCGATCTTTCCTAGCATCCCATTTGGTGGCCAAAGTATTCGAGCTTCAGCAGCTTCAGTATTTGACCTTCCAAGGAGCAGCCAGGGTTGATTCCCTTCCGGATCGACTGGTTTGATCTCCTTGCAGTCCAGGGACTCTCAAAAGCAATGGCTTCACAGAACTGCTATCTTCTGACAACAAATTTCACAGGCTGAGCTGGAAAATCCCTCTGGTCTTCAGCTGTGTGGGACCATAGAATAGCCATCCATGTAGGGATCAGCTTTTAAAACAATCCTAATCGTTTTCCACAAGCCAGCCATCCATTTCAAGAAACATCTAAAGAAGTCATATTCTGGAAGGCAAGGTTTTCCCCACATTCAGCTTGGGATTTTATAAACTAAATGAGCTCCCGTCTTCGTCCCAGCTCCTGCCAACCTAGCAGTTCGAAAGCAAGAAATTGCAAGTAGGGACCACTTTGGTGGGAAGGTAACAGCATTCCGTGCACTCTGGTGTCTAGTCATGCCTGCCACATGACCATGGAAATGTCTGCAGAAGTAAACAGTGCTGGCTCTTTGGCTTAGAACCAGAGATGAGCACTGCACTCTAGAGTTGGATATGACTGGCTTTCGAGCAAGGGAAACCTTTACCTTTAATGCAGTATTTTATTACACCCCGTTCCGGAGATGGGAGACAAAGTGTTGGGTTGTTGTTTTTTTTGAATAGTAGCCATGTTAACCTGTGCTTGAGCATACCAGAAAATAAACAAAACAAAAACGCTGTAGCACTGTTATATTTCAATGTGTTGGGGATAACTCCCAGAGTGTCTTCATAGCACCCTCAACCTCCTGTACATATATACACATACATCCTGCTCCATAGTCTGTTTTCAGCTTGGTAACAAAAAAAAAGTAATGTTTCTCATCTCTAAATCACTTATCATCATTCATTCCAAGATGACAACTCAATGGGTTCACGTTTCCCCCCTTCTTTTTTTAAGGGAAGCATTGCAAACCCAACCCAACCATCTTCACAGAACCTTTCTATGGCTTCTGGTTTCCTTCTGTCGGACAATAAGAATTGCACACTGGATTCTAAAAATGGTAAAGCACCAAAAGTTTCCCCTTTCCGTGACAAGTCTGTCACGTGTAACCTGCCGTGATGCTTTAACAATAAGGGCCAGCCGTAGCCTCCCTTCCCCAAACAGGAATCTTTGCCTTGGGAAACTATTTTCTCTGCAGCAACCCCCACCCACCCTGTGTGTTTTTATTGCCCACCGACATCTACGCACATGCACACGCACACAGTGTTCCTCTTCCTGTCCTGCTGGCTGCAGACGGGTCTGCTCAGACAGGGCAAGAAGTGCTGGCTTCATCCTGCCCCCCCCCCCCCATAACCTTCCCCCAGCCCCCCAGCCCAAATCCACACTTGGATGTGCCTTGCGGGGAATTTCCGGGAGTTCCTGTCTCCCTCCCGCACTGCCTCAAGACTGTTTGACGCAGGACACAAAGACCTAAAGAAGCTCCTTGAATCCACGGGGGACTTCCGCAACAAAGCTAGCAAAACACAGTAATTGGGGTGTGAGAACTACAAAAAGCAGATGTGCAAAAGTAAGATGTGTCAGGAACCTTCCACAGCCCTGTGGGTCCTGAAGGACCTTCCTTCCGTTCTTCAGCCATTAGCTTCCTTGACAGCCATACATAAGAAGAGTCTTGCCTATAAATAGCAGATTAACCACAGACCTAAAAGTTTTCTTCTTTGCTTCCTCTTTTAATTGTTGCTTTTAATTGTTGTTAGCCGTCCAGAGTCGTTGCTGAGTTGGGCGACAATGGAAATTTGAATAAATAAATAAATTTATCCCATCGGGTGTTGAGGGACAGACCTAGAAGTAGGAAGCAAATCCTCTGAAAATGCAAAGAAGACCCTCAACTGGCATTATTGACCTCACAATCCAGAGAACTTCGGCTTTATTCATTTCCAAGCAAGTTTCTCGGTTTTTTTTATAACCATGAAGATATATAGTCTGAAGGAAGTACTCATAAAATGTACTTTCTGGGACTATAATCACTGGCTGGGTGATTCTGGGAGCTGTAGAACAAAAGGTAACTTTTGCCGAGCCACCTCAAAGGTTTGGGCGCAAGGCACTGCGCAAAGTTTCCTGTGATCAGAGCTGGAATCCTGCACAACAACACTTTGATCCTTCCTAAATCGCAAAAGAGTACCAGTCAGAGCAGGGGTTGAAGGGCCGGAGTGGTGGTTCCCCTGCTGTTTACGCCTGTCGAAAACGCGTCTGCGGCCGGGAGTGGGGTTATTTGGTGCTGTGGGCCAGATCTGGCCCACAGGCCAAAGGTTGCCTGCCTCTGAGTTAGAGAGACCAGGAGAGAAAAGACAATTATTATTATTATTATTATTATTATTATTATTATTATTATTATTATTATTATTATTATTATTATTATTATTTAGGTTTATTTCTATACCGCCTTACCCTAACCATTTACCTGATGGCCATTTTGTCACAGTCTCTACGCTATCTTGGGACTTCTCAATTCTCCAGTTACAGAACTGAGGTCAAACTACACTGAAAAGAGTCAGACATCTCTTTGGGAATCTAGTAACCAACTAGATTCCTATAAAGTAGGAAAAGGAACCATTCTGAGAAAGATTTTTTTGGGGGGTGGGTGGGTGGGAGTTGGAGGAAGACGCCAAATCTTTATCCCAACAGCTTAACATTCCTACATGCAGTTGTTGCTCTCCAGATGTTTCTCCCCAAATAATCCAATGAGAAAATAATCGAACCCACAGAGGAACTTTGATGGCAAGAAGACGTCACAAAGCATTCAGCTCACATCCTCCCACTTGTGCCAGGCTTCCAACTACCTTCCCACATTGCCATGCTTGGTAAGAATTCAACACAATATGTAATTCAACACGGAGGCCATGCCTCTGCAACACTGATGTTCACGTAATGCTCAACTGTGCTATCAGACAACACCATCAGCAAAACTTTGACCATGTTACTTTTTTGGACTACAAAAACAACCCAAATCCCCCTAGCTTGCATGGCACAAAGCATTTAAGTAATACATGCTAGCTGGAGGATTCTGAGATTTGTGATACTAAAACATTCCTTTCCTAAACTCTGCCAGTTCAATCTAAGCCAGTGGTTCCCAATGTGGGGCACAGGACCCACAAGGGGTCTTCAATTCGCAGAAGCCTAAGTCTGTACATTGGCTGATCAGTGCTTTGGGGAGTTGACTTAGGCTTCAGGGAATTGAAGTCCAAAAACCAAAGGTTGAGTGCACGCCGATCTAAACCATTCCACACTGTGCAACTTGCACAGCCAAATGCTCACATCACCCCTGCTTAGTTTTCTGAGGGATTCCTTGGTTATAGTGGTAAGGAAAGAGCGCAGAATAATACAGCCCCACCACCACCACCACCACCACATCTGGTTTCTTTCCAGCAGCAGCATTTTAGAAGAGGAGACCAGGAGGAAGAGCAAACATACACACCCTTCAAGACAATTCTTCTTTGTTCCACGTTTGCTAGCACCCAAACTGCTACATCCTATTGGAAGCAGAAAGGACCAGTTAAACTGCTCTGAAACTGAGACCCTTGCGTGCCCTGCCCTGCCCAGCCCAGTGTGCAAAACTAGGAACACCAAAGCATTGGATCTTAACAAGAGACTTGGGACTGGAAAGCCACCTCCTCTCTAGCCCTGACCATTTCAGTCTTTTATGGCACTGGGGTGTGGAATTTGTGCAGAACCTCCGGCCATGATTGTGCGTGCAATGCGGCTCCCACCATCTATAACGGGGTGCCCAAACTTTTCAGGTCACGGGCCGATCACGTGGTTCCTCCCACCGGAAGCGGAAATAAAATGCTCCTTGCAATCTGTTTTGCAACAGGATGAGATAGATTTTAAGCTGCCATTTTCTCTGCTTAAACCAGGGGTGCCCAAACTATGGCCTGTGGGCCAGATCCGGCTCCCAATGCCAATTCATCCAGCCGACGGTGCCCTCGTCACTCCCAGAAGTGGAAGTAAAATACTACGGGCATGTTTTACTTCCACTTCTGGGAGCGACAAGGGCGGCGTGGGCTGGATGAATTGGCATTGGGGGCTGGATCCGGCCCATGGGCTGTAGTTTGGGCACCCCTGGTTTATAATCCAGGAAAAAGCCTTTCTTAATGTGGATTGGGGAACTCCTGAGAGGTCATCATAATCTCTGCAACATCACACTCTCCCTTAAATACAAAGGGACACAACAGACTAATTGGAGGCCATTCATTCTCCCCTGCAGTTCTCAGCCTACCATGACTCAAACAGCCATCCACACTAATCCAGCTGCAGCCTACATCTGTCAGTCAGGTGGGAGGGGCTATCTTGGTAAAGCAAGTGTCAATCCCAGCACTCAAATTCATGCGTATACACCTGCCCTGTCTCAGAAGTGCCCCCCAAATTCCAAATTTTCACAGACATGGAAAGGAATGCTAAGCTTCTATGGAGGAAACTCTTCTATGGAGGAGACAGCAGTGGCTCAAGTGGCTAAGACACTGACTGGGAGGCGGAAGGTCAGCAGTTCAATTCCCGAGTACTGCAGGACAGAATGAGCTCCCGTCTTTGTCCCAGCTCCTGCCAACCTAGCAGTTTGAAAGCAAGAAATTGCAAGTAGATAAATAGGGACCACTTTGGTGGGAAGGAAACAGAGTTCCGTGCGCTCCGGTGTCTAGTCATGCCTGCCACATGACCACGGAAATGTCTGCAGAAGCAGACAACGCTGGCTCTTCGGCTTTGAAACAGAGATCAGCACTGAACCCTAGAGTCAGATACGACTGGCTTTCGAGCAAGGGAAACCTTTATCTTTAAACCTTTACTGCTGTAAGAATTGCAAAGCTGTCGAGACTGGGGGAGAAACATAAATGTCTGTGATGTCAGGTACATACTAGCTCCAGGGTGCCCAAACTATGACCCATGGGCCAGATCCGGCTCCAACACCAATTCACCAGGTCTGCGCTGCCCTCGTCACTCCCGGAAGCAAAAGTAAAACACGTCCGTACGGTGACGAGGGCAGCGCAGGCCAGGTGAATTGGCGTTGGGTTGGGGCCGGTTCTGACCTGTGGGTCATAGTTTGGGCACCCCTGTTCTAGATGGCTAGTCTGATTTCCTAAATAAGTCAAACAATGCAAAATGATTCTGCTTGCTCATGTCACTCATTCAGCATCTCTGAACATGCAGCACACAACGTGTGTTTATTATACCTTCATGCCAAACGTTTAGTTCAGCTAAACTGAAGCACTTGGAGCCGGTAAAAGCAAAACCTTAAACAGGAACGATGCTTGCTAAATTTACTGCATCCTTGGCTAAACCTGCCCCGTCTCTTGGCTTTAACCAAATCCCTGACAGAAGGCGGCCCAAGGAACAAAGGCATCCCAAGCTCCCAGAAAATGCCACCCGAGGAGGCAGGAGCCACACAGCGGAGAAACCAGTGATCAATCCCAGCCCTCTGTGTGCGCCTTTGTTGTCTACAGAAGCAGCCCTGTCACTACCAGCCCTGGGTTTGCCAACACTCTCACCCGGGGGCCTTGTCATAACCGACGGGTGCCCATGCCAGTGGGATTTATTGCGGAACCCTTTCTCTGCCAGGCACAATGCATGGCTGTGCCACCTTCACGCCACAAGGAGCCCTCACATGAGAGAGCTGAGCCACTCTAGCAGACCCCACAATGCCAGCAGTAATTTCTTCTAGTCCTTTCTCCGATGCTGCAGCTGAACAGAAACCCCCTTCTTGGAAACACAGAGACAAGGAAGGGAAGGCAGCCTCCTTCTTCATGACCTGTGACTCCACTTCACTTGCGCATACTAAGGCAGGGTTGCCCAAACGTTTTGGGCCGTGGGCCGGTCACGTGGTTCAGCGGGCCGGTCATGTGGGTCCTCCCACTGGAAGCGGAAGTAAAACGCACCTTGCAATCTGTTTTGCAACAGGATGAGATAGATTTCAAGCTACCATTTTATCTGCTTAAACCAGGGGTGCCCAAACTATGGCCCATGAGATGGATCTGGCCCCCGATGGCAATACATCCAACCCACGTCGCTCCTGGAAGCAGAAGCAAAATGGACCCGTACAGGAGCACTTCTGGGAGCGATGAGGGTGGCGCAGGCCAGATGAATTGCCGTTGAGGGCCAGATACAGTCCCCGGGCCATAGTTTGGGCACCCCGTACTAAGGTCACAACTGCAGCTACCCGTGAGGTGGAAGGATTCAGGGAATCTGTGCGGAAGGAGAATCACAAGTGGGGCATACAAGAAGCCATGGGCATGAAATGCAAGTTTGCTGCACCCACAGATGCCCGCTTGGGGGGAAAACCGCTGGATCCTGTATGTAATCAAAAAAGCATAGCTCCTGTTTCAGCACTAAGCGGAGGAGAAAAGATATAAAAGCAAAGGAAGCGGCAGAAATGCCATTGTATTCACCCAGAGCTGTTCTCCTGCCTCAAAGGAGACTCTTTATCAGTTCACCATCTTTCCTTGGCATCGCAATGACAAATGAGGGCTCTTGCAATCACAATACTGAATATTCCTGTTGCTGTTTCATGACATCCAACCCCGTTTCATTTTAGCTTTTTAAACTAGCACAAAGTTGGCTAGCCTGTGCTTCTGTTCCCTAGCCAGCTGCTTTTCTTTTGTGTGTTGGAAGGAAATGGAAAGCCAACGAGCCTCCTGCTCCCAAGAAACTTCGTTTTCTGCTTTAATGCTTGAAGTGGTAGCCGTGGTAGTCTGTGCAAGCACATTAAACAAAAGTCGCCTTTGCTCGAAAGCCAGTCATATCCAACTCTAGGGTTCAGTGCCCATCTCTATTTATGGCCAAAGAGCCAGCGCTGTCTGCTTTTCCAGAGATGTCTGTGGTCATGTGGCAGGCATGACTAAACACGGGAGTGTACGGAACGCTGTTTACCTTCCCACCAAAGTGGTCCCTATTTATCTACTTGCAAATTCTTGCTTTTGAACTGCTAGGTTGGCAAGAGCAGCGACAGAGCCAGGAGCTCATTCCGTCCTGCAGTACCCAGGTCTCGAACACCGACCTTCCAGTCTTCCAAGTTCAGCATCTTAACCAATAAGCCACCGCAGTCCAACAAAACAGCAAAAAGACAAAAAACTGTTGCAGCACTTTAAAGACTAACTCCTGTATTTAAATGTGACAAAAGTCCACGAAGGATCACATTTAAATACAGGAATTAGTCTTTAAGGTGCCACAATGGTTTTTGTCTTTTTTTGCTGTTTTGTTTACTCTCTGACATTTCTGCTTTAAAGAGCCCTTCTGGCTCATCACAGGCAACCGAGCAAGTCTACATACACCCTTGTGTAATAATACCCTTCCTCTTACCTTCTGCAGAGACTTCTGTGAGTGGCCCCCTTTGCCATTCTCACCTAAAAACCAGAACCTTACTGTATTTTGAATTTTGTATTTCGTCTGTAAACCCCTTGGGTTACCTTGGAGTTATTTATATGTTGTTAGCCGTCCTGAGTCAGCCATGTGCTGAATAGGGCGGGGTATAAATCGAATAAACATAAACATCCTTTTTTGTTGTTGTTGTTGAGTCGCACAGTCGATTCCGACCCTTTGCGACCCTATGGACCATTGATCTCCAGGCCCCCCTGTCCTCCACCATCCTCCTCAGCCCGCTCAGCTCGGTGCCCGCTGCGTCCACAATGCCATCCCAGCCATCTCATCCTTGGCCGTCCCCTTTTTCTTTTGCCCTCCACCTTTCCCAGCATCAAGGCTTTCTCAAGTGAATCCTCTCTTCTCATTTGGTGCAAACATCCTTTGCGAGACCACATTTACCATTGACTGGGTGAGAAGGCCAGGGGAAAGGGGAAGGGGAGATGCCCTCTTTTCCATCATGTGGATCAGCCTATTCTTTCTCTGGCTGCCCCAGCTAAGGAGCCATGGGCAGCCCTAGATCCGGCCCGCCCTGCTTCTACTGTACTGTACTCTGGACTTCCTTTCCAGCCTGAGAACCAGGCAGCTCTTTTCCGTTCCTCCCGGAGGAATTCTTGGAAGACCTCTCTCTCTCTCTGCTAATTTCTTCTTTCCTGTAAACAAACTGCAAATGAAACTTCCATCAGAAAGAAAGGAAAGAGCACAAATCCATTATTGCAACCGCACCCGGCCAGGAATGACACAGAGGAAAGCAAGACAGCCTTTCTCCTAATCGCCCGGGGACAATATCTCTCTCTCGCCTGCCTGGCTGCCCCCCCCCCCCCTTCTAAGCCTAACCTTCCTTCCCCCCACCCCACCCCACCCCACCAGCTAGCAAGAGATCCTCTCACCCAACTGGCCAAAGAGCCTTCAATCCAGGATCACAAAATATCGACTCCGAAAGCAAAACCAGAATCCGGCCAAGCACATTTCCAAGGCGACACCTAAAGAACAGCACAGGCTGTCTCCACATGCACACAAACTTTGCACCTGCCAGCACCTCTCACCTGCCTGCCAGCTCCACCCTGTCCCACCTGAGGGAAGGAAGGAAGGCAGGCAGGCACCTGTCCTGGCAGTTTATAGCATTTCTGAGGCACACCACGGGAGGCATATTCCATTCCATTCCAACTTTAATTTGTACTCCGCCCCACTCAGCACATGGCCGACTCTGGGTGGCATATATCTTCCAAACTCCCTGGGAGCAAAGGAAGTACAGTAATGTAAAGGCGCTCTTCTTAGATGTTTTGAAGGGTGTGTTGATACTTGGGGTAGGGGACTTCAGTGACTCACGGGTTAGGAGACTGAACTTGACGACTAGGAGGTCTGCAGGTCAGCAGTTCAAGACCTGAGCACTGCATGACAGATTACGCTTCCGTCTCTGTCTCAGCTCCTGCCAACCTAGCAGTTTGAAAGCAAGAAATTGCAAGGAGGTAAATAGGGACCACTTGTTGTGAGTCTGCCCCCTGGCCCAGTTCCGGCCCCTGAACTGGCCCACCTTGGGTATGAGGACTCTGAGGATGAGGGGGCAGGACCCCCCTCCCCAGGAGTGGCCCCCCACATTGCCTCAGCCTCCGTTGGAACTCCAGCAGCAGTCTGATGGTGAGAATGTTCCTCGACAGCAGCCACAGCTCACAGACAGCTCTGGTGATGAGGCATGGCTGGACGCTAGACATCGGAGCAAGGCAAAGCGTCTCCAGCAGAGGCAGAGAGAGAGGAGGGCCAGGAGGTAATTAGGAAGCATTGGGCCACACCCCATGGGGGGATATAAGGAGCCAGAACGCCAGGTGTGGCTCCGTGATGGACAAAGTTTGAGCTTCCCTGTCCCTGCTCCTGTTTGCTTGTCACCTCAGCTTATTGAAACTCTGGACTGGATTGTTGGACGGAACTTGGACTTCTCTTGGATATACCGTGCTGTGAGTGTTTCCCCAGCAGGGAAAGTAAGAGGGAGGGGGAGACAGAACACCACTTGGGTGGGAAGGTAAACAGTGTTCTGTGCACTTGGGTGTTTGGTCATGCTTGCCGCATGACCATGGAAACGTCTGCAAAAGCAGACAGCGCTGGCTCTCAGGCTTTGAAACAGAGATGAGCACTGAACCCTAGAGTTGGATACGACTCGCTTTCAAGCAAGGGCGTCCTTTACCTTTACCTACTGACACTAGAAAGAACTGTTCTTTTTACAGCCACAGGGTCATGTGCCTTTTGCTACCAATGCGATATCAAAGAGCTCCTAATGGAAGGACAAGACAGGAACATTATCAATGCCATGCTTCGCTTACACTCAGCATCAGTTTCTTCAAGGCTGAAGAATTGACCCACATGTCGTCTATCTGTGCTCCTCATCCAAACACAAAACATTCCTTTCAACAACCCACCCTACGATATCCTGCCGACGGAGGAGGCTGGCTCCCCCCCCCCCAAAAAAAAAAAAAAAAAGCACAGAACCTTCTCATTACTTGTTCTAACATCTACAAAACAGAGTATTTGAAAGATAAGGACTAGGCTGGGGAAACAGAGGCTCAGCCTGCTATATATACATTCACCAGGAGCATCTCAATTTTGCAACCACTTCCAACAGGTATTTTTCTGCCCTCTGTACACCAATACAGCTCAATGGTCCCAATAAATGTGGCCTCAGGCGGCATCATCACTGGCACGTCTCCTATTAAACAAATGTGGCATGACACCCAAAGACCCCCATGGACTACAATCAAGAGGTCAGCAACTCCATGTGGAATATTCCACTTTTTTTACCTTTGATTAGATCAATAGCAAGAGTAACCAGGCTTGTATATATTGCCCCACAGCATTCAGTGGCCCCTCTGGGCAGTTCTCAAGGCAATTAGCATTTTGTCCCCCACATGCTGGGTACTCATTTTACTGACCTTGGAAGGATGGAAGGCTAGCCCGCTTCCGGGAGCGACGAGGGCAGCATGGACCAGATGAATTGGTATCAGGGGCCGTATCCAGCCCATGGGCCGTAGTTTGGGCACCCCTGCTCTAGGGCACCAAACGGAGCTGAACAGGAAAGCAAACTACATTCAAGGGTGGATTCTTAAATGCCCAAGTCTGAACAGTCAGCACTTCCCCCCTGAGGTAGCAAAGCAAAATCTGTACTCTTTTCAAGGTCTTCTAGGCCAGTGATGGCCAACCTTGGCACTCAGGGTGTTCCAGGACTTCAAATTCCAGAAGCCCAAGTCAACCCACAAGGGCTTCTGGGAACTGAAGTTCAAGAACATCTGGAGTGCCAAGGTTGGCCATCACTGTTCTAGGCTGAGTACTAGCTACAAAAATGACCTCCCTTCAAGGGTTTCTTTTCCAGCTTCCACTCAGCTATCACATGCGCCAGGGAAAATAAATAAAGGAATGCAGCTTTGTGCACTTGAATAAGTTGTGTGTAAGTGTGCGTGTGCGTGTGTTGTGGGGCAGCAAGGGCTCCTCAACTTCATACCTGAACTATCTGCAAATCTGATGGCCTGGGATCCGGCCTGCTAAAGGCACTCCGCTGCTAGAGGTGCCCAATTAGCCTAGGGCGGATCTTAGCTTGGGAATTTTACTTTCTTGGATTGCAGCTCTCAAAATCCCCCAGGGCAGGTGGATAACGCTGAAAGCTGCAATCCAAAAAATGTAACACGGCAAAGAGTGTTATATCAAGTAATGTTCCGCAAGGGCCATTGTCATCACAGGTGAACCTCAGTGCCTGAACCCCAGGATCACACAAATAGGGGAAACGGCGGCACCTGCTTCTCTACTGCATAAATTACTTGCAGTAGTGAAGCCATTCTCAGCAGGCTTCCACATCATCATTATCCACTGTGTGAAACTGGACCCATCTTGTTGGGTGTAACTGGAGAGAAGCTGCTCAGGAGCCCGTAGGAGCTAAAATATAAGAAATGGAGCTGGAAGCATTACTTGATTAATCAATTACGATACATTAGCTGCAGATGTATTCTAATCAGAGCTAAAAGAATGTACGAGGCTGATAGCCCTTGTGGCGGAGGGAAGGTGGTGTGGCAAGAATCTACATACTGTACATCTCTGGGCTCAAAAGCAAAAGAAGATATTCCTTTTATTTATCATTAAAAAGTAATCATTTTCACTGAATAGTGTTCTTTAAAGCCACCTGCACGGAGATAAAACTAACTGTTGTAATCCACTTAACCCTAACAGTTGACTAATTATTTTAAAATAAGACATATCAGCACACAGACTAACACGGCTACTATTCCATTAAAAAAAAAAGACAGTTAACTAACATGCCTTGAACCTGGAGGGTTTTATTTAAGACACCCATTCACTTCAACACTACTTACTGGTTCTTCTAAATGAAATTTTACAGTCCTGTCCCTGTCTTTTGAGAAACAAGTCATATTAAAATAAATCCTATTCTTTAGTCATGGTTTTAACATGCTATCTTTGCATTCGAAAGCACATTTTTACAAGATGTACAATGCTCAAGGAACTTGGGCTAGCAGTTAATTTAAATATGCATTACACACACACACAGCTAAATGAGTCTTATTCCCAGGTAAGTACAAATAATTAAGTCTTACGGTCACAGTTCCAGGTAAAAGTGACAGTAAAATATACTTGTAGAAAGACCCACCTGATGGCTATTCTCAAGACAAGATACACAGAAGCCACAAATCTAATATACAGACCTGACTGTACATCCTCCACATTAGTAGATCATCTGTCACCCTCAATTTCTGTTCCTTATAAGATCTAAAAGAGGCAGTTACTTAAACACAACTAAGTATTCCATATGTCACTGCTCTAGGCAAATAAAGGAGCAGAGCTCTACAAAAAAGGGGATTTCCAAATTTCTGCCTCCAGGCCCATTTAAAAAGGAAGCTAGAAGAGGAAAATAAGGGCCTGTGCCAAGCAGGTGGAAACTGAATTTCACATAGGCATTTAAAACAACCCTTCCTGGAGCCAGCACACTTCGCTCCACCGTCTAATGGAGGAAAAACCACCAGCCCATTCCAAAGTCAAGCCAAGCCAAGAAAGATGGATTCATCTATTTAAACGGATAACCCCTCCATCCACACAAGGCTCAGGAGAGAGAAACTTTTTTTTAAAAAAAACCTACAGTATTCACCTATTAAAACCCCACTCCAATGCTACATCTGCTTAGTTTACATTCACCTGCCCCCCAAAGCATTTCTGATGCTTCAAACATGCTACACCTCCATGTCCCCAGGAGAACAGAACCTCACAGATTTGAGGCCAATGCCTCTAGACGCGTCCTCATGCCCTTGCCTTTTATTTCTACACCCAATGACGAAATGAATGTTCTTGGGAGATCTTAAGACTATGAGAGCCTTTGGAAGACCTTTACAGTAAGATGCCACACAATTCATTTGGGCCAGAACATAGGTGTGAGGTCCTTCTCTGTCCTGTGTGGTCACTCTCACACAGTTTCCACTACCTAGAGCCATGATGGCAAACCTTGTCACTCCAGATGTTCTTGGACTTCAATTCCCAGAAGCCCAAGCCCCCTGTGAATCCACACGAATGGGTTTACTATGATTCATCCGGCCCGTGCTGCCCTCGTCGCTCCCGGAAGCGGAAGTAAAACACGCCCGTATGGTTAAGACTCTTCTGGGTCAACCCTTGCTCCGACGGGCACATTTTACTTCCGTTTCTAGGAGCGACGAGGGTAGCACGGGCCAGATGAATCACAGTAAACCCATTCGTGTGGATTCACAGGGTGCTTGGGCTTCTGGGAATTGAAGTCCAAGAACATCTGGAGTGCCAAGGTTCGCCATCACGGACCTAGAGATAAAATGGGAATTGCAAGTGCCCATTCTAACAAGACTGCTGTGGCCATGAACAATACAAGAGACACCAGCCATGCATCTTCCACAAATTCTAGAATTTCAAATGGGCTGCCCTGGACTAAACCAGTGGTTTATAACCAAAGATTGACAATGCCATTCTCTGTGTGTTGAGTTCTAAGGAGTGCTGTTACATTGACATTTTACCAAATAGCTAGCTACACGATCATAGCCTTAAAGAACTTGGCCAACTTTCACAGTTTCTGCATAAAAAAGTAACAAATGGCCATATCTACATTTTATTTTCCATAAGAAAGGAACTGGTCAAACTAAAACAAGCACTTGTTGCTGAGCATTGTAAATCACCTTCTTCTTCTTCTTCTACCTGCCAAAATTAAGGCACCTTTTGGTGAGTTCATTCTGCATTTCCTAGGAAATCACACTAGAATAGACCTACTGAATCAATGGGCATTGGGCAGGGAGTTGGACTCGATGGCTTTCATGGCCCTTTGCAACTCAATTATTCTATGATTCTACTGAGTCAACACCTCTCAAAGTTCCATTTATTAAAACAATCATGCTCTTACTATGTTAAAGTATGTCACACTTTGAGCACACCCACTGAACAAACGTAATGTACAGAAGAGCAAACTTACCCAATCCCTATTGATTCAGTGGGCTTACTCTAATGCAATTTACAACAGGATTTTGGCTACCATGACACAAAACGAACGGGATGAAATCTTGTGTTTTCTAGACATATTCAGTAGTAAACACAAGCACAACTGCCTTCCAGGACAACTCAAGACAAAACTCCTTCCGTTTCCAGCACAGTCATGACCTAGAATGGGGTAACTGAGACTTTTGCCCAGAACACCAAAATCTAGAAGCGACTTCTCCTAATGAATATGGGGAGGGGTGTTTCTCTATTCTCTTCTCCTTGAAAGCATTAACTTTCTTTTGGGGAGGGGGTCACATTGTTCTCTAACTTTCTCAAGCTGTAAATGAAGCCATCTGTATAGTGACAGGATACCTCAAACCTACACCGGTAGGAGAGAAGTAGCAGTGGACGCAGAGAGAACTAAGCAAGAGAAGGACCCTCGAAACCCTCTGAATGGAGATGAGCCTCAAGTTCACCGGCTCAGATCCAGGAAGAGCTTTATGGCAAGAACAAACATTCTTGAGGGCAAAACCATATTAAAAGATGGAAGAAGGAGCTCACTGGGAAAGGAACATCACTAAAGGAGGATATTGATGAGGAACTTAACCTCCCTTACATCACTTGGAGGACCCTGAAATAGGCTGAGGGTTGGAGTCCCTAAATCAAAACAGGCTCAAGTGCCGGCTGCTGGCGGACAACAACACACGGTGTGAATGTGGAGACACAGAGTCCGGCTCATCTGCTGATCTGCCGATTGCTGCCAGAGACATGCACCGATGAGGACTTGGGTTTGGGCAATGACAAAGTGATGAAAGTGGCTTCATTTTGGCAGTCCAGGGTTTGATCGGGACATGAAAGAAGAATGAGGATGGCAACCTATGCTCAGGCGACTTGTAGAAAAAGGAGGAGACCCTGTCCACTGCCTCAGGTGCACAATCGCTGGTTGTGGCTTTCCAGATCCAAACCCTTCCCTTTGCCCCACCTGTAACATGCTCTCAGCTCACTGCCTGTTTCCCCAAACCTTCGAGGAAGTGTCCTTGCCAAAACACTGTTTGCCAGCCATGGCAGCTCCCTTGTTCACCCGCCCAACAGCGGGGAGGGGAAAAACGCAGGAAGTAAACACCTAGGGAAGGGGTGTCCAAACTTTTCAGGCTGTGGGCTGGTCATGTGGTTCAGTGGGCTGGTCACGTGGTTCCTCCCGCCAGAAGCGGAAGAGTAAAACACACCTTGCAATCTGTTTTGCAACAGAATGAGATAGATTTTAGGCTGCCATTTTCTCTGCTTAAACCAGAATTGCCCAAACTGCGGCCCATGGGCCAGATCTAGCCCCTGACACCAATTCATCTGGCCTGCACCACCATTGTTGCTCCTGGAAGTGGAAGTAAAACACGCCCATATGAGGGTGTCAGGGCTGGATGAATTGGCGTCTGGGGCTGGACCTGGCCTGTGGGCCATAGTTTGGGCACCCCTGCTCTAGGGCCTAGGCTGAGGAAAGGTTTAGTAAGGCCAAGGGTGAGAGGAGGAAGACTCCGCAGTGGGGGGGGGGGGGGGGGGAGCCCTGATAGCAAGATAAGACGGAGGAGGCATCCGAGGTCATTTTTTGCAAAACTTTTCTCGCCAGAGCCACAAACCACAAACCTTCGTACAATCCCCAGCTTTTAAACCTCCTTCTCTCTCCCCCCCCCCCCCGCCCCTTTTGTAAGTTCCCCATCCAACCTTCTCCCCCCCCCCCTCCCCTCCCCTCCCCTCCATCCCCAGCTCAGGCTGGCAAATCTGAACAGAGGGTGTTTGCAGGAGGGCTGGTTGGTGCCCGGAGGTTGCAAGCCTGAAGCAGGGATTGACCCACAAAGCCCAGCTTTACCTCCAGGGAGAAATCTATTTCCAGCCCAATCCTCCCTCCCTCCCTCCCTCCCTCCTCCAAAAGAGAAGATCTATCTGGGAAAGCAGCAGCAGCAGCAGCGAGGCTGTCACGGTGGAGAAGCGACTCCCCACTACCGCCACACACACACTGACACACACACACTGACACACACACAAGCCCAGCGCACCCTCCTCCCCTCCCCCTCCCCAGGTGGACCCAGGAGAGGCAAGGATGGAGGGGAGAGACCAGGCGGGGAAAAGGGGAAATCGATGCAGGCGAGCAAGGGAAGCGACTCCCCGGGCGGATTGATGGGTCTGGAGCGAAACGCACACGCAGACTCTCTCTCTCTCTCTCCACACCCCCCCCCGCCTTGATCCGCCTCAATCCTTCCCCCCCCCCCCCCCCCGCTCTCAACCACTTTCTTCTTTCTGCGCTTTTGTGCTTCTTCCGGGGAGGAGGAGGAGGAGGAGGGAGGGAGGAAGAAGGACGCGCCAACCTTAACCTTTCTCCAGGCACCCGGGCTCGTTAGGGACGCTAATGAGAGGACGGGGGGGGGGGGGGGGACGGAGAGAGAGAGAGGGGGGTGGGGGGTGGGGACGGAGGCCGGTGGGTTTGGGCAGCCCAGCGGGCAGGCAGGAGGGTCGCCCGCTCGCTCGCTCGCTCGCTCCGTCGGGTGGGTGGGTGGGCGGGCGGGGGCGGCCTGGAATCCGAATGCACGAGGGACTTTTTTCAAAACCGGCGAGAGGGTTCTGCCCCCCCCCTCCCCACGACCCACCAACAAGGCACCGCCGCCCCCCTCCGCCCTCTCCTCTTGCCGGCATCGCAACTCCGCCTGGCATCCATTCCAGGCAGGACCACCGCACACCACACCGCCTTACACACACGCACACCCATACACGCAGAGGTGTGTGTAAGGCCCCCCCGACGCACCCCGTCCCAGGTGTGGAACACCCCCCTCCCTCTCCAACATACACACACACACACACACACACCTGCACACCCAACAGTCCAGGAGACCTGCTGTGGGCGGGGGGGGCTCCCACACTGTACCCACCCCCCTCGGGCGTTACACCCCCTCCCCGAAAAAGCCCCCCCTCCCGTCCCCGCGCAGCCAACGCGACCTGTCAACAATCGCCAGACGCGACACGCGTCTTCTGCTGCTGCACACGAGTCCAGGCCGGCATTCACACGCCCCCCTGCTCCGCCTCCACGCCCCCCCCCCCGCCCCGCGCCACATGCCTCGTCCTGAGTCCGCCTCTTACCGTTGCTTTCTCACTCGCCCCCCCTCCCCTCCCCTCCCCTCCCCCCTACCTACCTACCTACCTGCGGCCCCCACGTGCATTCCGAGCGGCTGCGGCCCGTTGGCCAACCAACTCCAAACGAACCCACCCGACCCCCCCACCCCCACCCCGGCCGTGGCCCGTGAGCGCGCGCGCGCGCCTCTGCCCCCCCCCCCCCTCCGCGTGGGATGAGTCTCCCCGGAGGGCCCCCTCCCCCCTTCCCCCCCCCCCCGAAAGAGCCCCACTGGATGCCGGCACACCACGGGCAGGCAGACAAAAGCGCGCAGCGCATCATCTCCTCTCTCCGCTACCCCCCCGCGCAGTTAAAGACGCGCCCCCAAAGTTAACCCCCCCCTCACCAATACCCCCCCCACACACACACACACACCCCTCTATCCCCGCAGCGGTGTGGCTGCCCGAAAGCGAAAGTGGGGGGAGGAGAAAGAGGGAAAGAGCCCCCCCCCAAAAAAAAGCTCCTTCCAGCCGGTCAGCAAAGGGTCGGTGTCGCCCCCTCCATCCCACCGCCCATCCCCCCCCCCAGTTTCCCCCGGTTCCTCCCCCCTCCCTCTTCCCTGACTGGGGGGCTTGGCTGGGTCCCCCCCTTTCTCCCCCTACCTGCTCTTGGGGGGGGGCAGGGGGGCTCCCCGGCCGTGAGAGAAGTGGGCGCTCCGGAGAAGGCGGCTGACAGCCAGCTGAGCTGCCGCCCCCGCCGGGAGGGAGGGAGGGAGGGAAGCCGGGGCCGAACCGGAGGAGGAGGAAGGAGGGAGGGAGGGAGGGAGGAGGGGGCGAAGGGCCGGCGCTGCGGAGCGCGTCACTCCCCGCTCGGCCGGGAGGGAGGGAGGGGAGGGGAGGGGAAAGACCGGGGGGGGGGGGAGCAGCAGAGCCAAGGCGAGCCTCCCACGCGCGCCCCGGGAAGGGAGGAGGGAGGGGAGGGGAGGGGAACCACACACAATCCCCTCCCTCCCTCCCTCCCTCCCTCCGTGCTCTCCCCAGGGTGGGCGCAAAGTACAGAGGGAAGCAAGAAGAAGAAGAAGAAGAAGGGCCAGAGGAGGAGGAGGAGGAGGAGGAAGAAGAGTCGGGGATGGTGAGGAGGAGGAGGAGGAGGGAGCGGCCCTGAGGAGGGCAGGCAGGGACGGAGGCGCCCGGGAAGAACCCAGGCGCCCGGCAGCGGAGGCAGGCAGGGGGGGGGGGGGGACCAAGGAGGCCATCATCATCATCATCCTCCCCGCCGCCCTTCGCCTTGGCTGCTCCCTCCCTCGCAAGGCATTGCAGGCTGGCATTCTTTTGGGGAAAGGCAAGAGGGTCGCCAGGTGGTGGGTGAAGAAGAAGAAGAAGAAGGCCCTCCCCCCTCCTTCCCTCCCTCCCTGGCATTGGAGGGGAAGGGAGCCCCCTCGCCCCTTCCCCTTCCCTAAAACGCGCTGCCCAGAGTTGGACGTGGCGGACTGGCGGGGAGGGGAGGCGAGGTTCGAGGCGCCCCCACCCCCCACCCCCCCCAATTCAGCAGGCGTTAGACCACCCTCTAGAGTCCTCCTGGGTCCAATTCTGGGCACTTTTGAGACAGGTGTGCAAGCGAATGAAGAGCAGGTCCGTCCAGAGAAGGGAAGCAACAAGGAGGAGGAGGAGGAGGACCAGAGGCATGGAAGCCCAACCCGGAGTCTGAGGCATGGAAGGCTACATATACACACACCTCGCCAGAGAGGGATTGGTCCTGCAATGGGGACAGCCGAGGAGGAGGAGGAGGAGGAGGAGGAGGAGGAGAGCACCCTGAACAGAGCAACCCTGGACACGCTCAGTGACCAAGCCTGGCAATCCAACGCCTTGCTCTCCTCATCTTGTCAACTTGACCTCAGGGCCGGAGCCAGGAATGGAAGCTAGATGTAGGTGGGCAAATATTTTTTCAGGGTGGGCAACACTGCCTTTCAATGCATTCTTATGGGAAAACATGCCTTGGGCTAAGCCCATCCTGGGGGCCCTCTGGCTACGGGCTGCCCCTACTTGAAAGCCAGTCATATCGACTGTAGAGTTCCGTACTAATCTCCATTTACAGCCAAAAAGCCAGCACTGTCTGCATCTCCAGATGTTTCAGTGGTCATGTGCTACTGGAACACACAGAATGCTGTTTGTTACCTTTCCTGCTGAAGCAGTACTTTTTTATATACTTGCAATTTTTTTGCTTTCAAACTGCTAGGTTGGCAAGAGCTGGGGCAGAGACGGGAGCACACTCTGTCTTGCAGCACTCGGGTCTCAAACTGCTGATCTGACGACTGGTCATCAAGCTTAGTATCTTAACCACTAAGCCACAACAGTCCCTGCCTGCCCATTCACAAATCACAAACCGTACACATTCTTGTTGAAAGTGGTTACACTGTTCCAATACATGCAAACCTACAAAAAGAAAGAAAATCAGAAATAGAAAACAATTTTCCCAGTTTCTAACAGAAGTCTGTTGGGGAGGTGGGGAAGTGAAGATGACAGCCCATAATAATTCAAGATGTAGAGTTCTAAGAAAACTTATGAGGAGCTGTAAAAAAAAAGACTTCTTCCAGCTGAGTAACAAGAATATTGTAATATGGTCCTCAAGGCGAAAGACTTACAAAGTAATGTTCTTTGAGACCAAGAGTGACTCTATCACTATTTTGTCCTTTGTATTTATTACTACGATTTCATCTTGATATTATCTACTTTAGTGTTGTTAAGCTGCCATGGTTATTTGAAAACCACAGAAATGCAAAATATAAATTGAAATTGCAAGTAATACTGGACACATAGAAAGTTACCGTTTCCCTTTATGCAAGGCGGTGGTATAGATTCACTCATGCCCACAGAGAACAATTTGGCATACATGAGGAAGGGTGTATTTGTAATCATAGTTTTTAGAATGAATTTGTTTTCAAAGTAGCTAGTGTAGAACAGATTACTGAGGGGGGGGGGGGGGGCACAGCAGGAAAATTTGGACTGACACCAGTCTCTGGCTATTGACTGGTTGATGAAGAAAGGGCCACTGAAGGGTGGGGTGATTGCACTTGTTGTCATCGCCGTGAAAATGATTTTCAACTAGTGCTATATATTATGCCATCTGCAATACTAGACCTTGTTTAATCATGTTCTAATACTGTAGCATTGGAATAATCAGTGATGGCCAATCTTGACATTCCAGGTGTTCTTGGACTTCAATTCCCAGAAGCCTAAGTCAGCACACCTGCTGATCAGGACTTCTGGGAATTGAAGTCCAAGAACAGCTGAAGTGCCAAGGTTCGCCATCACTGGAATATATTGTGTTTCTAAATATCATGCTATAGGAAAGGAAAGGGCAATTCAGTCGATCAATTCAGAAATAAAGGGCTTCAATGGCTAACGTTTCTTTGATTTGGGAAACAACAGCCCTGAGTATAACAAGAGAATGCAGACCACTTGGTCTGTATGTTTTTCCTTGCCTTATCAGCTGAGACCTTTTTTCTTTTACCTGAACATGACACTCTCCGGGTGTGCAAAGCCTGTTCCTTGGGCTCAACCCCACTAACCCAACCCCAGCTCCGAACAAGACCCAACCAGCTTCCTGACGGTTTACTTTCCCTTTCTGCTTCCTCACTCTAACTGGCAGCAGCCACTCCTTGGGTAGGGAAAGGGAGCAAACATTTGTCCTCCGTTTGAGGTCACCTATTCAAGAGTTTACCCTACACGGCAAGGGAAGAAAGTTCACAATGTCAACCAGTACCTTGTGAGATCAGACAAAAGGTATATACTGCAGGACGGAGTGAGCTCCAGTCTTTGTCCCAGCTCCTGCCAACCTAGCAGATCGAAAGCAAGAAATTGCAAGTAGATAAATAGGGACCACTTTGGTGGGAAGGTAACAGCGTTCCGTGCACTTCGGTGTCTAGTCATGCCTGCCACATGACCACGGAAATGTCTGCAACAGCAGACAGCGCTGGCTCTTTGGCTTTGAAACACAGATGAGCACTGCACCCTAGAGTCGGATACGACTAGCTTTCAAGCAAGGGAAACCTTTACCTTTACATCTGGCCTAGTGCCTGGCAAGTTATTTTGTTGTACTACAACTCCCAGGATCCCCTGATGTAGTCACCTGACCATGCCAGTTGGAGGAGTTGTAGTCCAACAAAGTAACTTTCTCTTACTCTAATCTAGTTTCCTGCAAACATGCCTGCAGAAGTTCACATGTGGGGCTTGAAAACAACAGCACATCACCCTGTTTCCCAACAAATTTGTATTAAGAGTAATACTACAACGGAATGGTAGGAATTCATGCTTCATGCGACTACAGTAACTGATCTGCCTTAAAGAGGGCCGGGGACTATCGGGGAAAGGCTGATCAGCTCAGCTTCTAATACTTTTATTCCAAGTGAAGCTTGGTTTCCAACTGTCCATCTTCGCCTAATCAGATTTATTGGCAAATAATTAAGATTTAATCTAGGCAAGTGAACAATATATGACCCCACTCTGCATCAAAATGTTTGCACTACTGTGGCTCACTAACTGAGTGGTAAAGGCACAAAAGTACAGGTGGATGTTCAGCTTCCTTTTGCTGGTTTCTAAGGATTAAACTCTGCAGTGGCACAAGTGACTAAGATGCTGAGTGGGAGGCGGAAGGTCAGCAGTTTGATTCCTGAGTACTGCAGGACGGAATGAGCTCCCGTCTTTGTCCCAGCTCCTGCCAACCTAGCAGTTCGAAAGCAAGAAATTGCAAGTAGATAAATAGGGGCCACTTCGGTGGGAAGGTAACAGCGTCCCGTGCACTCCAGTGTCTAGTCATGCCTGCCACATGACCACGGAAACGTCTGCAGAAGCAGACAGTGCTGGCTCTTTGGCTTTGAAACAGAGATGAGCACTGAACTCTAGAGTTGGATACGACTGGCTTTCGAGCAAAGGAAACCTTAAGGATTAAAATATAAACTTTAAGGGGTATATATATTTAAAACAGGAAGTGTGAAACAGAGCCATAAGGAAACTTTTGAATGCCTCATCATCATCAACAACAACTCATCTTTTAGGATTCCTCTGATGCTGGCCAAAGAGTAGGAAGTGCGGGGTTGTCATTCTCGCCCTGTGACAGCTACAGATGTAGCCGGCTGCTGGTCATGCGCAATTATGCAGGGAAGTAGAAAAAGCATTTGGTAATCCAAGGAGGAAGGACAAAGCATGGGAACGTATTACTCAGGGAGATACTTTTAATAGGCATTCGAAAGCATGAAAAACATACCAGTAACAGGAAGAAACTTGTCTAATAGAAATATTAGGATATAGGTTCTGTAATGGCGAACCTTTGGCACTCCAGCTGTTCTTGAACTTCAATTCCCAGAAGCCCTGATCAGCAGGAGTGCTGACTTGGGCTTCTGGTAAATGAAGTCCAAGAACACCTGGAGTGCCAAGGTTCGCCATTACGGATAGAAGAACTTTAATCTTGTCAAATTACCACCACTCCTTTGTACCAAGTCAGTCTAGGGCAGTGATGGTGAACCTTGGCACTCCAGCTGTTCTTGGACTTCAGTTCCCAGAAGCCCAAGATATGCTTGTGCATGCAGTAAACCCATTCATGTGGATTCACAGGGACATGGGCTCCTGGGAATTGAACTCCAAGAATAGCTGGAGTGCCAAGGTTTGCCATGACAGGTCTAGGGTCAGTGCTGATGTTTCTAAGGCAGCAGAAAGTTCCCTTCCTCCAACGGTTCTTCAGAAGATCGGTACTTTCCCTAGCAATGCTCCACAGCCAACACTACACTTTTCAATTTGGATAAAACAGCATTATCAGATGGTAGGGGGAATCATTTTTAACCCCTGAAATGATGACTTCCTGCAAATCCAAAAGCCTTACACTGAGATGAAAAACCACTTTGGAGTTCTGTACTTCTGAGCATCCACCGATTAGGAGCCAGTTTCCCCTTGTAAACTATCACCTGCCATCTTCAAGGCTAACAATTTGGATTCTTAGATGCCAAACATTCGATCCCCTTCCCGGATGCACACCTTAAGCTGGTGAAGGGGTTTGGATGTGTCAATGAAGCTGCAAACTACGTGGTCAGGAAGCCAGAGTCCATTATGAGGCTGGACTCCGGGCAGGGTCACCCGAGGCACAATGGTCACAGCTGAGACACCAGATCAAGTTACAGTACATGCACCCTCTTCAATGACAAGCCACTGTTAACATAAGAACATAAGAACATAAGAACAGCCTTGCTGGAACAGGCCACAGCCCATCCAGTCCAGCACTCTGTCTCACACAGTGGCTCACCATTTCCTTCAGGGTATTATTCCCAAGCAGATGCCTTCTTCACCTGTTTAGGATTCCCTGGAAATGGCATTGAGAGATATCCTGCCTATCTCTCCAACCCGGAGGTTGTCCTTAAGTATCCATAATTATAGCCATTGATACCCTTGTCCTCCATGAACTTGTCTAATCCTTTCTTAAAGCTGTCAAGACTGACAGCTGTCACCACTTTTTCTGGCAGGGAGTTCCATAGACCAGTGATCCTCTGGGTGAAAAAGTACTTTCTCTTATTTGTTTGAGAACTAGTACCCAAAAGTTTCATGGAGTGTCCCCTAGTTCTAGTGTTATGCGATAGGGAAAACAGTTTTTCCTTATCTACTTTGTCCACACCGTGCATGATTTTATAAACTTCAATCAGGTCACCTCTTAGACGCCGTCATTCAAAGGCCCAACCGTTGCAGCCTCAGATGGTAAGGAAGGTGTTCCAGTCCCCTAATCATTCTGGTTGCCCTCCTCTGCACTTTTTCCAGCTCCATAATATCCTTCTGGAGGTATGGCGACCAGAACTGTACACAGTATTCCAGATGGGGCCTCACCATAGATTTATAAAGAGGCAAAATGACACTTGCTGACTTATTTTCTATACCCTTCCTAATGATCCCTAGCATTGAGTTTGCTTTTTTCACTGCTGAGGCACACTGGGTTGACACCTTCATTGAGTTGTCCACCAGGACACCAAGGTCCCTTTCCTGGTTTGTCACAGAGAGTTCAGACCCCATCAGTTTATAAATGTAATTGGGGTTCTTTGCCCCAACATGCATCACTCTGCACTTACTAATGTTGAAACTCATTTGCCACAGTTTTGCCCACTCCCCCAGTGTCAAGAGATCCCTCTGGAGCTCCTCACAATCTCCCACAGTTTTCACTACCCTGTATAATTTGGTGTCGTCAGCAAATTTGGCTACCTTGCTTTTTACTCCTACCTCTAGATCATTTATGAAGAGGTTGAAAAGCAGGGGTCCCAGTACTGAACCTTGGGGGACCCCACTCTTTACTTCCCTCCACTTGGAGAAGTGTCCATTTAGTGCTACCCTCTGTTTCCTGTTCCTTAGCCAGTTGCTGATCCAGGACAAGACCTGTCCCTTTATTCCATGACTGGTAAGTTTATTCAAGAGCCTTTGGTGTGGGACCTTGTCAAAAGCCTTCTGAAAGTCCAGATAAACAATGTCAACTGGATCCCCCTTATCCACATGCTTGTTGACACTCTCAAAAAATTCCAACAGATTAGTGAGGCATGATTTGCCCTTGGAAAAGCCATGTTGGCTCTCCTTTAGCAGCGCCTTCTCTTCTATGTGCCTATTAATTCTATCTTTTAGGATGGTTTCCATCACTTTACCTGGGACACATGTCAAACTGACAGGTCGGTAATTTCATGGATCACCCCTGGATCCTTTTTTGAAAATTGGTGTTACATTCGCTACCTTCCAGTCATCAGGCACAAAGCCTGATTTGAGGGAAAGATTATATATTTTGGCTAGGAGATCAGCAATTTCATCTTTAAGTTCCCTGAGAACTCGTGGATGGATGCCATCAGGTCCTGGTGATTTGTTAGTGTTTAGATTAACAAGACATGCAAGGACCTCCTCCCTGGTTATTTCTATCTGGCTTAATTCTTCGGTTTCCCTCCCTACGAAGATAGGCTCTGTTTTGGGCATGTGGTCTCTGTCTTCTTCAGTGAATACTGAAGCAAAGAATTCATTGAGTTTCTCTGCAATCTCTGTTTCCTCTTTAATAACCCCTTGCCTTCCATTGTCATCTAATGGTCCAATGGCCTTCCTAGTTGGGTTCTTCTAATGTACTTGAACTTCCCTTCTCTTGAAAACCCTTCGATAAGGGATATTATTCAGTTGGACCTTACATTAAAATCCCCAAACTGCCTGTGCTACATCTTGCCTCAGTATTAGAGCCACTCTATTTCTTCCGAGTGTGTCATTTCCAGAATCGAACACTTTGCAGTTGTCTGACTGCAAAGGTCCAGTTCCATTTTGAGTCCACTGACCCCGAACACTATGATGTTTATAAGTTCCATTCCTTGCTTTACGATTTCCGTTTACCTTGACTCACACTTCTCACGTTTCACGTTTCAATTGCACGCGTCTTGCCACATCACGTTTCCCTTCCACTCCTGGTTGTTTGTCAGCCACTACACATCCTTTCCACTTCAATTTAGTTGCCTTGCTAGTTGGCAGTGGTATTTGGAATTGTCGTTTGCTTTTCCCGAGTAGTTGGTTAAGTGCTTTCTGATCTGGGCATTTCTACGTCCAGTGTTACCTCTTCTTTCCTCACTGCTGGTAAGTTCAGCAGGGGATTCCCATTGTCATCCGCAGTTTGTGTCACTGCCATTACCACCTTAGAATTGTAGAATAACTTTTAGGCCACCCAGTCCAACCCATTCCTGCTCAAGGCAGGAATCCGAGTCAAAGCAGATATGACAGACATACCTGTCAACCGCGGCTCTGGCCAATCCGGGACCTGTGCAGAACAGTTCTGCGCAGGTCGCCTTCTACGCATGTGTAGAAGGGTTTTACGCTTGCGTAGCCCCCTTCTACGCATGTGTAGCCTTCTACGCAAGCGGCATAGCCTTCTACGCATGCGTAGAAGGGTTCTACGCAAGCGTAAAACCCTTCTACGCATGCGTAGAAAGTGGCCTGCGCAGAAGGGCTGCACAGTACCTCCTTTCCCCCGCTGCCAAATTCCGGGGTTTCAGCAGCACAGGGCGGGAAATGGCGCAAATCGGTGCCGAAAACGGTGAAATCCTGGCCAATCCGGGAAGGTTGACAGGTATGATGACAGATTTGAATGTTTCCAGTGTTGGAGTGCTCACCACCTCTCAAGGCAGCGGGTTCCACTGTTGTACTGTTCTAACAGTTAAGGAGTTTTCCCTGAGATTCAGCCTAGACCTGGCTTCCATTAGTTTGAGCCCATTATTACACGCCCTGCACTTAGGGATAATGGAGAACAGATCCTTCCCTGTCTCTTTATGATTATCTTTCAGGTATTTGAAGAGTGCTATCATCATTATAATCTCCCCATCCCAGTCTCCTTTTCTCAAGGCTTAACATGCCCAGTTCCATCCATCATTCCTCCTAAGGTTTGTTTTCCAGCCCTCTGATCGTCCTTGTTGCCCTCCTCTCTACCTGCTCTCATGCTGCTGCCCAATTGCTGTTACCACCATCAGATTTTGAAGGATCCAACCCCAGGCAACCAGCTTAGAGCAAAGGGCCTTCTTTCAGGTTCTGCTGGAAGATCTGCACTTTTGTCACTGTGGCCCTTAAGATTCCTCCCATCATTTCAAGCGTGATGCTACGTATGTGCACTTAGTGCCGCACGTCATGCTGTGCAGAGGTCCTCAGCAAGATGCACAGTCCCAAGGTGCCCCCAGGAGAAGGGAAGGGTAAAACCACCTTGTGCATTCTCTACCTGGAAAATCCTGGAAAGGATCACCATAAGTCAGAATTGACTCGACGGCATGCAATGAAATGCAAATTATATGTGCCATCAAAAAGTATGGCTCTACTTCCTTATGCACACATTTATGCAATTTCAGATGGCAATTCGGTGCTAAGTTTAAGAGTAAGTTCTGTGGCCCTTACTTTTGATTATTCACGTACAGAACTGCACTGTTAATGGATTGACTTTGGCATCTTTAATCAGGTGAGACCTTGAACAAAGGGCTTTTTTTCTCCTCTGGTTGGAGGACTAGACACTAGTTGTGGCTTTTTTGTTTGTTTCTGGAATATGGCACTTGATAAATAGTCTTACTGTCAATCTTATTGACTCGTGTTATTTTCTGTGTGTTTGTATGTGTGCTGTCTGTACACTGTCTTGTAAAACCGGCTAACAAATAAGTACTGACCTAGGCTGCTGGGAACTGAAGTCCCCCACCACCCCCCGTGGAGCATGTGCCCCACATTGGGAATCACTGCCTTGGATGAAGGTGATGAGTACAAAACAATGTTCAGTCCTCCACTCACTTTGGTTACTTTTTGCCGAACTCAGTCTTTCTGTTCTCCCTGCTTCACCTTAAAGGAACATGTTTTCTGAAGATAAATCTCAAGGACTGGGAAGCTGGGCCAGGTGTGTCCCCTATATCCCTTCCAGGCAAAGCCCACATCTCTACAGAGGTCAAAGGAGAGGTGCGGGTGTGCAAGAGAGTAAGGGCTGAGACAGCCCTGCCTCTTAAAAATAGCACCGATGGGTCCTGAGAATCCATAGCGACCAGCCAGAAACCAACCAGGAGGGACAGGAGGCATTTGGTTCTAACAAGAGCATTATGCTGATACAACTGCTTTATCTTGGCTGAGACTCATGGAGGCTTCAAAAATGTCTCAATGTTTGCTTGGCGTTTTGGCTTCTAAACCTCAGTCTGGGATGCACTGTCTATCAATGCTGTGAGAGTAATAACAGGCTCTGTCCACTCATAGCCAAAGAGCCAGTGCACTCTGTGTCTGTAGACATTTCCGTGGACATGAGACAGGCATGGACTAGACCAGCATCTCCCAAACTATGTTCCATGGAACACTGCTGTACTTCAATTCCCAGAAGCCTAAGTTAGTACACTGGCTGATCAGGGCTTTGGGGAATTAACTTAGGCTTCTGGGAATTGAAGTCCAAAGAAATAAAAGTTTGGGAAATAAATATAAATAAAAGCTTGGGTATAAATAGAATAAATAAATAAGTAAATGCTGGAGTAGACACATTCCGGAGCGCACGGAATACTGTTTACCTTCCAACTGAAGTGGTACCTATTTGTCTACTTGCAGGGGCTGCGGTGGCTCAGTGGTTAAGAAACTCAACTTGTTAGCTGGAAGGCTGGCAAGTTGGCAGTTGGAGACTCAGGTACTGCATGACGGATTGAGCGCCTGTCCCTGTCCCAGATCTTGGGGACATGAAAGGAGCCTCAATTGGGCGTTCCCTGAGCAGACTTTCTTCCGCAAAAATCCTTTCAACCCAGAATATTTTCTGACATGGAATAATAATAATAATAATAATAATAATAATAATAATAATAATAATAATAATAATAATAATAATAATAATAATAATATATTTAATATATTTAATATATTTATTATTATTATTATTATTATTATTATTATTATTATTATTATTATTATTATTATTATTATTATTATTATTATCATCATCATCATCATCATCTTCTTCTTGCAGTTTCTTGCTTTTGAGCTGCTAGATTGGCAGGAGCTGGGACAGAGACAGGTGCTCACTCCCTCGTGCAGTACTCGGGTCTTGAACTGCTGACCTGCCAACCTTCCTGTCGTCAAGTGCATTGTCTTAACCACTAAGCCACCGCAGTCCCTCCTGCACAGAAACCACTGCCCGAATGAAGAAGCGCTGCAGCCTGCTTCTCATGGGAATGCAACAATGAAGAGATCAAAAGACCACGGAGTCCATTTCCCCAAAGTAAGACGCAATCAGCCAACCATTAGTACTTCACCATCTCTTGGATACCAACTCAAAGAAGAGCCACGTAGCGTAATACTGTACACATTTTCCAACATCTCAAGCAAACGAGCCTGTGCCCACTTATTGGCAAAATTAGTAAGGTGCCCTCGGTTATGAGCCAGCCTTCCTCACGCTAAATGTAATGTTGCAGTCACTCTGAATATGAGCAAAACCCTTCCCAGGAGAAATATTTCAATTCAGTTAGACCTGTGCTTGCACATGAATGTTGAGTCATGTCGATATTTTCAGTCCAGCATCTTACCTCAGCCAGATGGAATAGGGAAGCTCACAACTGGTGTGTGATGGCAACCATTTCCCCCTGGTGTTTATCTCACACCCACAACTTTGAACACAGTGGTCTGTTGAGCACAGAAGACATGAAAGCTGAACATCAGAAGAACCTTCATGTTAAGAGTGAAGCAATGGGTTAGACCAGGGGTGCCCAAACTACGGGCTGTGGGCCAGATCCAGCCCCCAATGTCAATTCATCCAGCCCATGCCACCCTCGTATGGGTGTGTTTTACTTCCGCTTCCAGGAGTGATGAGGGTGACGTGGGTCAGATAGATTGGCGTTGTGGGCCAGATCTGCCTGCGGGCCATAGTTTGGGCACCCCTGGTTTAAGCAGAGAAAATAGCATCTTAAAATCTATCTCATCCTGTTGCAAAACAGATTGCAAGGTGTGTTTTACTTCCACTTCCGGTGGGAGGAACCCTGTGACCGGCCCACTGAACCACGTGACCGGCCCGCAGCCTGAACATTTTAGGCACCCCTGGGATAGACCATCTACTGGGGATGTTCTAACTCTAGATAAGATTCTAGGACTGCATCCATGGCCCACATAAACAGACAGAGATCTCACATGTGACTTGTCTAATCTACTTTCAAAGCAACAGTAGTCAAGGCCTCCCTTGCTCGAAAGCCAGCCGTATCTGACTCTAGGGGGCAGTGCTCATCTCCGCTTATAGCCCAAGAGCCGCTGTCTGCATTTGTAGACGTTTTCGTAGTCGTGTGGCAGGCAGGACTAGACACAGGAGTGCATGGAATGCTGTTACCTTCCCACCAAATTCAGCTTGTATTTGCCAGTTGTACCCCCATAACTGGCAGCATGCTCAAGAGTCCCAAGAATGCGGGTCACAGCGTCAGAGGCTGATTTATCCATTCAACCTTCAGTGTGGTTTATGCCATTTTCTCCCAGCAATGTCCCTCTGCTTTCTACTTTGAACAAAAGAATGAACGGACGTAAATCTGACATCAGGAAGAGTAACATAGACAAATCAGTTTCAGAACATTTAACCTACTAGGACATTGTGTTATGGGTTCCAAAATTACTTTTGTAGAAAAAAGGAATTACTGTAGAGGGGAAACCTGGGAGACGGAGACAGCAGGAATTGCCTGATAAAGAAGCTCAAATGCACACCTAAGAGCTTAAAAGGAGATCAAGGCTTCTTAATGCACTACACAAATTAATAAAACAGCTTTCTGTTGCATCTTACAGGTATAAAAAAGTTTTCTTCCCCTGATAAGATCCTAGCCTTTGTCCCATAAACACTCTTAGTATTCCTGTGGCAGCCACATCTATCTGGCATACATTTTATCATCCTAGCTAGGAATCACTAATTCTTCTCCTTCTTCCATGTCAGGTGTGAGAAAGATCAGGCGGAAAAACCGTTGCCCAGGATATGTCTGACTGTGGTTCCAAAATGTAAAAAGTATCCACAAGAAGGCTCTTTTTGTGTACCCACTAATTAATAAATTAATCCTAATTGATTAATCAATCCACTAATTCATAGCTTGATAGCATCATTCCAGAGTTAAGAACTGACACTTTATTACCTGCTTCCTCATCTGGACACAGCTTTTACCACCATGGGAATAAATTTGGGAGATATATGACTGCAGTGGCTCAAGTAGCTAAGACGCTGACTGGGAAGCGGAAGGTCAGCAGTTTGATTCCCGAGTACTGCAGGACAGAATGAGCTCTCGTCTTTGTCCCAGCTCCTGCCAACCTAGCAGTTCGAAAGCAAGAAATTGCAAGTAGATAAATAGCAATCACTTCAGTGGGAAGGTTAAAGCGTTCTGTGTGCTCCGGTGTCTAGTCATGCCTGCCACATGACCACGGAAATGTCTGCAGAAGCAGACAGCGCTGGCTCTTCAGTTTAGAAACAGAGATGAGCACTGCACCCTAGAGTCGGATACGACTGGCTTTCGAGCAAGGGAAACCTTTATCTTTACCTTTACTATGATATATTTGTACTTCCTGTTTCTGAAGAAGTGGGTTTTGATCCATGAAAGCTCACACACAAATAAATCTATTAGTCCTGAGAGTGCCATGATATTTTATCATTTCTTTTTCCTTCTCTCCCCCCACCCCGGTACATTTGCTAACACAGAAAAGGCAATGGAAATCATTCTGGATTATGTTTAAAATTTACTTGATTTGACTTTCTACTGGGCGTCTCCAGACAGAAACGGGACGAGATGAACCTCCCTAGCTCTTTGCTCTGTTAGCAGTCAAAAAGGAACTGAAGACGAACTGGCTGGCTACATCTGGCCAGGTGTGCCATGGAGGTAGTCATGCCAAGATCAACGCAGCTTGGAATGTTCCAGAATACACACTACACAGGTACTAAGTCCCAACCATAGAACCAAGCAGCCACCAGTGTGACTGAGCATGAAACTAAGCCAATACTTTAAGGCCAGACCGTCGAGGTGTTTTAAACCAAAAACCCCTGAAACGTCCACCACCATTACCAGTCCAGACCAGTAGCCATCACTTTGGAAGGAATGGGTTATAACTCACTAAGACACAGAGTTAAAACAGAAAACAGAATTATGTGAAAGCTCTCAGAAGGTAACGGGTCCAGATCCCGAAATGTTGCACTGCTGGGGGCTGGTTACCAATCAATGATTGAAAAGCAATAACATTACAAACATTTGGTTGACTCTGAAGCCAAAGTGATTGAAGGGGATTAGTCCATTTTAACAGATTACCCCTCTGACACTTTCTACTCTCTTCATCTCACAAAATGATCCTCTTTAAGCTTATTCCGGACATCAGAAAGGTGAAAGTTCTCTTCCTTCCCACAAATAAATGTGAATCCTTGTGAAAAATCTGAAGCAAAGGACCAGACTCCTTCAGAACATACACCCAACACATTCTTCCTAGCAAGCATTGGCAAAAAATAACAACCAGAAGATGATTTTCCATCTTTATTCTCTTTCTATCACTGTCCCTGATCCTCACTGGGCATAGCTGTCAAGTATCCCTTATTGGCCAGGAAAACCCCTTATTTTACCCTCTTTCCCACCGTCATCCCTTATTAATTAGACTGCAATGCCCTATTGCCACCACTGGAGGGGAGCACAGGATAAGCATAGCTGTCAAGTATCCCTTATTGGCCAGGAAAACCCCTTATTTTACCCTCTTTCCCACCGTCATCCCTTATTAATTAGACTGCAATGCCCTATTGCCACCACTGGAGGGGAGCATAGGATAAGCATAGCTGTCAAGTATCCCTTATTGGCCAGGAAAACCCCTTATTTTACCCTCTTTCCCACCGTCATCCCTTATTAATTAGACTGCAATGCCCTATTGCCACCACTGGAGGGGAGCATAGGATAAGCATAGCTGTCAAGTATCCCTTATTTGCCGGGAAATTTCCCTTATTTCCAAATCCAAAACTTGACAGGTATGTCACTGGGTCAAACACATCAATTAAAAATACACAATAACTAGGACATAAGAATTGAAATCTGTGGCACGTGTAAATGGCTCTAACTTCCTTTAATACTAGCTAAACTGCTCAACAGTTTAATACATTTTCTGTGTATCTACAATTTGTTCTGCTGCTTAGCTAAAGCTGTTCTTCAGTCTTCCTCACTTTGAAAGTATTTACTAGCTTCGGTTCTTTCATATTTAACTTTAGTGTAAATTTAACTGCACTTAGATGGGAAGAATTATTTCTCATAGAGCTCAGAAGGATGAAGACAATTTGTCTTCCAGACTCTCCACCGTACAGGAGAACAATAGCCAAACCTTCAGCTTCCAGCTATTTTTACTTTGATCAAATCACTATCATATTTTTAAAGCAACGGCCCAGCTTTGTTAATATTAGGTCTAGCTGCACATCCTCTTTTCTTTTGCACTGAGATGAAATTACAAAGGAGCTGCGACAGAAGCATACCTGTCAAGTTTTGGATTTGGAAATAAGGGAAATTTCCTGGCAAATACAGGATACTTGACAGCTATGCTTATCCTATGCTCCCCTCCAGTGGCGGCAATAGGGCATTGCAGCCTAATTAATAAGGGATGACGGCAGGAAAGAGGGTAAAATAAGGGGTTTTCCCGGCCAATAAGGGATACTTGATAGCTATGGACAGAAGGCAGAAGTAGCTACCGGTTCGCTCTCACATTTGCAAAGCAAGTAACTCAACTTCCTTCTCTTCTGGATTAGGCTTGAATCCTTTTGCCCAAGGCACAAGTCTTAGCCATATAACCTACAAAGACATCTTCCATTGCACGCTTAAACCTAGGCTTCACGGACCCTGATTCTGTCAGCTCCGGGCTCTATACGGCAGTACTGGTAGTACTGCCCTGATGGCGGCCCTGGACCCATCACTACTTACTGCAGGGGATTCCCAACCTTTTCACGCCCAGCGAAGCAACTCTTTCCAGCACACTCCAACTTTCCCTGTCTGATTGCATCCTGACATAATGGATAACAGTAAAACAAAGCTGACCTGCTCCTGTGAATTCATGACCCGCAGCTTCATCTGTTTCAAGTAGGTGGAAGTCAGAGGCATGTTGTAGTCGATGACGCCAGAGACCAGGGAAGAGGGAGGCTCGTTTTCTGTAAGTAAGCGGAAGAGAACATCCTTTGAAATCTAGAAAGAGTGAAAAACACCAGCTGCACTTTCACCCCGTTTCAAGCATGACACCCCAAATTAGACATGATGAGAATAGCAGTAGCAATGACACTTCTCTACTGCCCCACAGCCCTTAGTGCGCACTCTATGGGTGGTTTACAAGTAATTAGCATTTGCTTCCAAAATGCTGGGTACTCATTTTACCAACCCGAGAAGGATGGAAGGCTATGGAGTCAACCATGATCCATGTCAGAATGAACTCACAATGTTTTGGTTGCAGTACAGCAGTTTAACCACTGCCCTGCCAGGCAGTACCACTGCTTTGCAACCCTGTTTCTTTATTCTTCTGTCTTTCCTACCAACATGCAAAATATTTGTGTGTGTCAGCACCAGGTCCATGTGTGGAAATAGAAGGTCCATGGGGAAATTAACCCTTTTGGCTGACTAACTTACCTAGCAAGCAGGGCTTCAGGTACTGTATTTCTCTCCCCTGGCCTGATGCACGTCTACTATTGGTGCTTCTTCATCTTTCATGACTAGGTCAGACTTTACACTGCCAAAATGAACCCACCTTTTGGTGAATTCATTCCGTAGTTCCTTTTGCCTGTCCTAGTGCGAGAAAGATGAGCCGGCACAACAAAAATCAGGATACACCTGATGGTGGTTCAAAAATACCACAATCTCTGAGGAGGCTAATATTGGTGCTGGAAAAAGTGCAAACAGCCATGAGACATTAGGTAAAGGTCATCCTTGCTCAAAAGCCAGTTGTATCCGACTCTAGGGTGCGATGCTCATCTCTGTTTACAGCCAAATAGCCTGTCTGCAGACAGTCTGCAAACATATCCATGGTCATGTGGCAGGCATGACTAGACACCGGAGTGCTGTATACCTTCCCACCAAAGTGGTCCCTATTTATCTACTTGCAATTTCTTGCTTTCAAACTGCTAGGTTGGCAGGAACTGACTGGGACAGAGATGGGAGCTCATTCTGTCATGCAGTACTCGAGTCTCGAACTCAGCGTCTTAACCACTTGAGCCACCACATAGCCAATAAGCCATGCTACGTTTTCATTTGTCAGGCCATCATGACGGCCAGCACATCATGGCAAGCAGCAGAGCAAAATTCTTCAGATCAGGCCAGGTCAGGCTGGCCAAGGGTTTGTTTTGACAGCTGCTATCTAGGGCAGCAGGCACTGAAAGATCTTTCCACCACTACCTGATCCTCCCCTCCACCCACAACCAGACTGGAGACACCTGGAACTGGAGCTGGGTTTCTCGGAGTTCAAGATGAACCCATTCTTCATTGTGGAGAAGCTGCATGATGTCAAAAGTATCGTCACGCACCAGTAGGGAATACAGAGGGGTAGCTTTTTGTCTAGTTGGAATTCCCTGGGATACCTCTGGAGACAAATGCTCCTGGAGTTGGCCAATGTCCTTTGTGAACCCCCGAAGGAGTAAAAGAGGGAGGAGGAAGAAGAGGAAGAAGAAGAAGAGGAGGAGGAGGAGAGATCTAAATGTATTAAGAGTCATCTCTCCTACATCAGTAACAGGAGTTACACCACCATCCTTGCTCCGCACATGAAGCTTTGGGAAAAAAGGGGCTGTTTTTCATCTGGCAAACTGGCAAAAAAAATCATTAAAATAGGTTTGGCTTTTTAAATTTATTGTTTTAATGTTGTCGATTGTGAAAGAGGTATTCTTCCCAAGGTCCTTCTTGCAATGCATGAAGGAAACAAGCGATGTACTCCTTTGGGCATCACTTTTGCACACAGCATTTCTGCTGCAGTGGTGGCGGGAGCAAAAGATTAAGGGCAAAAAGATGTGCTTTGGGCTAAAGAGCATAGTGGAAACTTATTATAAGGCAGAGGAGCACTGCTGTTTTGCCAGCAGTACAGGCGCATTTTACTTCTGCTTCCAGGAGCGACGAGGGCTCTGCGGGCCAGATCTGGCCCCCGGGCTATAGTGACCAGCTCCCTGAACCACATTACTGGCCCGTAGCCTGAAAAGTTTGGGCACGTTTTACTTCGGTATGGGCGCATTTTACTTCCGCTTCCAGGAGCGATGAGGGCTTCAGGAGCCGGATGAATTGGCATTGGGGGCTGGATTCGGCCCCCGGGCCGTAGAGTGGGCACCCCTGCAATAGACCCTTTAAGCAGACTTTTCAGAAATGCATCATTCCCATTTGACAGATAAAGAACCAAGACTCACCAGCTGAAAATGAACTGATGTTAAAACTCGGATTTCCACCTGGGCCAAGCAGATCACAAAAATGGGATTTAAATTTAAAACAGTTCCCTTTGAGTGTGTTCTTAACTGACATTTCCTCCCTCTGGCTCACTTTATGGGTTTGTTTTTTTTGCCATCTTATTTGCAGACTTGTTTCTAAAATGATGAAAACTAAAAACTTAATCTGAAAAGGATATTGAAAGCTAGTATTTTCATGATTTCTATGAATAGCCAGATGGATGGACCCAAGTTGCACAATGTCACCTTGTGAGCAGGACTACTGTACACTAAAAATATTTATGGCTCTACGCCCAGGCCATCTGATTTCTGCAACTAATGTATAAATTATCCAAATTTGGTCACTGGAGAAAAAGAAGATCACTGAGGATTGCACATTTACAGTGGTGGTAAAGAGAACTGAAGGGAGAAGTGTTAGGCACGCTGTCATGCGCAGTGGGGTAGAAGTGGTATGACCGCCAACGGCTTCTCTCCAGCTCTGGAAGAAGATTCCAGAGGTGGCTTCGCACCTGTGCAGAAACCCATGTGTGTGATTCACAGAGAACACAAAGAAGAACCAAGCGATAGCAAGGAACACGATGGCCAAAGATCAGAAGAAAGAAGGTCACTATAGCAATGGTGGCGAACCTATGGCAAATGTGCCAGAGGGGGGACTCAGAGCCCTTTCGGTTGACATGCAGGCCATCGCCCCAGCACAGACTTTGGGCACTTGGTCTCTAAAAGGTTCACCATTACTGCACTATAGTTTCTATTGTTAAACTGAAGTTTCTAGGTCTAGTCTAGGAACTAGAAGTGACTTAGGGAACAAACTAGTTACTGCCCTGGATATCTACCAAGCCTTGACTAGTGGCAAGACAGAGCCTCCCTTTAAGTCCCAGCCTCATCTAAAGCCTCACTCTAAAAATCCTGCCTAGCTTTCTTTCATGAGATACTATATAGAACAAGGGTGCCCAAACTTTTTGGGCCGTGGGCCGGTCACGTGGTTCAGCGGGCCAGTCACGTGGTTCCTCCCACCGAAAGCAGAAGTAAAACGCGCCTTGCAATCTGTTTTGCAACAGGATGAGATAGATTTTAAGCTGCCATTTTTTCTGCTTAAACCAGGGGTGCCCAAACTACGGCTCATGGGCCAGATCTGGCCCAGACACCAATTCATCCAGCCCTCGCTGCCCTTGTCGCTCCTGTAAGCGGAAGTAAAACATGCATTTTACTTCCGCTTCTGGGAGCGGCAAGGACAGTGTGGGCCAGATGAATTGGTGTCTGGGCCGGATCCGAGTTAGAAGCACATTCCTTCGGCCATCATCTCAGTTGGAGAATGGCCTTTGCTTCACTCATGGTTCCCCCCCCCCCCCCAGCTGGGTTAAGACGGGGCAGAGTCAAGCCAGTTTCTTTCCTCGAGGAAAAACAAGGGCACAATTAAGCAAACTGAGCTACCCCTAAGAAGTGCCTGGGCTCTTTCTCCCACATCCATCCCATCCTCTCTTCACAAAGAAGATGCAACTGGTAGTAGGCAGGCCCCACAGGTTATTCCAGGAGATTTGGGAGCCAATCCTCAGCTTGCGGTCCAAAGCTCTTCATCCTTGCAGGGAGAGCTTTAAGAGATGTAGCCCTGGTGGTGCGGTGGTTAAATTGCTGTCTTGCAACCAAAAGGTTGTGAGTTCGATCCTGAATAGGGCTCCAAGTTGACTCAGCCTTCAATCCTTCTGAGGTCAGTAAAATCAGTCCCTTAACTTGTGAGCTGCCCAGAGAGTGCACTAAGTGCTACGGGGCGTAAAGAAGTGTGATTGCTTTGCTTTGCTGTTTCATGCCAAACGAGTTAAGTGTCTACCCAAAAATATTAAGGCTATTATGACTTCCTGGGCTTTACCTTTAGGCTCCACTCCATTGGAGTTGAAATGCATCCTTTTCTGGCACTCGGTACAGCTCATCAGGAACCTGGTCACAGCTTCTCTTGGCAGAAAGGCATAGGTTTCGGCAATCTGGAGGAAGAATGACATGATATCCCTGTAAGTCCTGGGTGAGACAGTTAGCATCAGATGAAAGAAAAACCCAGCCATGCCATGCTTGCTGTGGTGTTTTAGTACACATGCAGTAGGCAGAAAAATGTCCATTTAAGAAATAATCCCTAGACCAGGGGCTTCCAACCTAAGGCCTGTGGGCTGGATCTGGCCCATGGCACCAATTCAATACCTGTTAAGTTTTGGATTTGGAAATAAGGGAAATTTCCAGTCAAATAAGGGATACTTGACAGCTATGCTTATCCTTTGCTGCCCTCCAATGGTGGCAATAGGGCATTGCAGTCTAATTAATAAGGGATGACGGTGGGAAAGAGGGTAAAATAAGGGGTTTTCCTGGCCAATACGGGATACTTGACAGCTATGACCAATTCATGTGGCGCCCCACCCCATCCAAGGGCATTCAAGAAACAAAATGGCTGCCCCTTTGAAGCTGTTGGGACAAAATGGCTGCCGCCACCCCATCATGCAGGCAGGGAAAAATGGCTGTCCGGCCCTCAAAACTGACTGAGAGAACGTGATCCTGCCCCCGGCTTGAAAGGGTTGGGAACCCCTGCCTTAAGACGTATGGACAATTCATGCTAACTCTTAGTCCAGGGTTTATCAACTCTCACACGTCCACGGGGTCAGCTTTCTGGCCCTAGGTCCAAACTGCCAAAAATAGAAGTGGCCAGACATCTACCTTATGTTGAGAAAAATGAAAGCTAAATGGTGGGATGGTCAGAGGTAACCTAGCCATTCAGGGTCCTCCGGTTCTGTAATTCACTTTTTCCCCACTGGAAAAAATGGCAGACAAGGGAGATCTGAGGGGCCAGGAGGTTGCAGGTTGAGAAGCAATACCAATTACACTTATAGACCATACCTGTCAAGTTTTGGATTTGGAAATAAGGGAAATTTCCCGGCAAATACGGGATACTTGACAGCTATGCTTATCCTGTGCTGCCCTCCAATGGTGGCAATAGGGCATTGCAGTCTAATTAATACGGGATGATGGCAGGGAAGAGGGTAAAATAAGGGGTTTTCCCGGCCAATAAGGGATACTTGACAGCTATGTTATATACGTGCTTAGTGCACTCTCTGGGTGGTTTACAGGTAATTAGCAATTTGCCCCCAACATGCTGGGTACTCATTTTACCAAACTTGGAATGATTGAAAGCTGAGTCAACCTTGGTCCTCCCCCAATCAGGATTGAACTCACAATGTTTGGGCTGCAGTACAGCAGTTATACTACTGTGCCACTAGGACTCTTGGCCCTTTGAGATGTGCCTTTACCCACCCCCATATTAATCATACAGACTCAACACACTTACATTAGTAGGTGAATTTGACAGTCACAGGCTAAGCCAGGGCTTCTGTAAAGTGCCTCTAGTTCACCCCAAGCCTTCTTCCAACTAGCAGTTGAGAGTTACCCATGCTTTAACTTTATGAGGCCAGCTAGGCTGGAGAGACAGCAACTAGCACCATGCCAGCCTGCCAGCTTCAAGGACACAGCGGGCTCGCCCTACCATGCAGTGGGGCAAAATAAACCACCCTATGGCAACATTCACAATGTTGGCGTGTTGGGTTGGAGGAAGAGACAAAAGGAGAAAATGGACTCTGAATGCTGCCTTGATAATCATTCTTTTAAAACAGGGATACCCAAATTTTTGGCCGTGGGCTGGTCACATGGTTCAGCGGGCCGGTAAGGTGGGTCCTCCCACTGGAAGCAGAAGCAAAATGCACCTTGCAATCTGTTTTGCAACAGGACGATATAGATTTTAAGCTGCCATTTTCTCTGCTTAAACCAGGTGTACCGAAACTATGGGCTGCAGGCCAGATCCGGCCCCTGATGCAAATTCATCTGACACCTGCTGCCCTTGTTGCATTTTGCTTCCCCTTCTGGGAGCAATGAGGGAGGTGTGGGCCAGATGAATTGGCATCAGGGGCCGGATCTGGCCCATGGGCCATAGTTTGGGCACCCCTGGTTTAAAAAAGTGATCTGTTTCTCTTATATGCCACCCCACAGTACTTAGTGCACTCTCGGGTCAGTTCACAAGTTCATTAACATTTTGCCCACAACATGCTGGGTACTAATTTTACCATCCTCAGAAGGATGGGAGATGCTGAATCAACCTTGATCCCTGGTCAGGATCAAACTTACAATGTTCTGGCTGCAGTACAGCAGTTTAGCCACTGTGCCACCATGTTTCTCCCTTCTTATTCTTCCATGTCTAGGCCAGATGTGGAACTGCCAAGATGAAGGGACCCTTTGGTGAGTTCATTCTGCAGTTCCCTTCTGTGTTGGTGGCCTTCCTCCATGCCCCCCTTATTCTATGACCGTGATGGCGCACCTTGGCACTCCATGTGGTGATTTTTTTGCCCCAAACAGCGTGAAATGGTAGGAGATCACGTCCGGGCGCGTTTTACTTCCGCTTCCAGGGGCGGCGTGGGCCGGATGAATCGCAGCAAACCCATTCGTGTGGATTCATGGAGGCTTGGGCTTCTGGGAATTGAAGTTCAAGAACACATGGAGTGCATAGTGCAGTAAACCCATTTGTGTGGATTCTTTCTGATCTTTGTGACCTCCTCACCCCTCTAAGAACTATCCATTACTTTCCCTCCCAAGGTTATAGCTAACAATGACAGCATGGTCTCTGCAGGGAACTGATAACACTTTGGCAGATATTAGGAGAGAGAGTGCTGTTTAATACTCTTTGCGCCTACTCTGCATATATGCAACACAAAACAATATACAGACACACACATTTCACTACGGAAATGCTAATGTTGTGCAAAGAATAGTTATAATTGCACTTTGAACATTCATTTATACATTTAGATACAGACAAATCAGTGTGGGTCATACCCAGGACCCACTTGCCTTCCTGGATTAAAGGGATATCGGAGGTATCTGCCATCCTCTTCTGAATCCGAATATTGATGATCCTCATGGTGATTACTGTCCTGTGGATATAATGCCATGGCCTGTCATCTGCCTTCAGCATCACAGCATGACACCTGTACCACTGATGCAGTTCCGCGAGTCACTTTCTGGTCCTGGGCCCTTTTTGGCACGCAAAGTCCTCATCATCATCCCCAGGCCAGGATGGATGAAGCAGCTGCCCTCCATCAAGAGGGATTCAAGAGAGACCATTTAGTTCACTTGGAGACTATCACCCTTCCCCTGTCGACTTCGCCACCCAAGACCGTTAGTCCTCAGGGTGGGCAGGTTAGTTAACCACCGCCTGACACTCACCATTGAGTCGCTGGTAGTATGGTCTACTCTACTGGTCTACTCTATTACCATAGCAGGTGTGGGGCCCTAATGGGAATACGGCCCCAGCCTGTTGGCTTATTTCCAACTAGAGCTCAACTGACCCTCCTTTTTGTGTTGTGTACTGCGGTATTCCTCCATTCCCTATTCCCTTTTTAGTCTTTTATGTGGGGTGGGAGTGAGAGGGTGGGTGGTCGAGTGAGGGTTTTAATCGGTTTTGTTATATTTTATTGTATTTTATCTGCTTTTACCGTTGTGCGCCGCCCTGAGTTGGGTTTCCCCGAGTGGGTGGCATAAAAATCTAAGAATAAATAAATAAATAAATAACCTGTCAATGGCATCTAAAACTGAGGGTCAAGGGATCCCAAGTTCATACCAGGCTAGCTACAATTGAATGTGCAAAAAATCAAGCACAATACCAGTGGCAGTAGAGTCCTCACCTAAAGCAGACAGTGGTAGCAATTTTAAGAGCTACAAGTGCTAGTTACTCTTGTTTTACACACACCCAACACACAAGCATGCACGCGCACAAGCATGCACACACACAACTCACTGCTAGATGGATTCTTGAGAACACTTTCTACACTCCCTAGCTTGGCCAGAGAACTGCCTGAATCATGCTGTGTAATGGCAGCTTTTAACTTTGTGCATCAGGAAGTTCCTGGATGCATATTAGAAATTTATTTTTTAATGCTAGACAGCAGTTGCCAGGCAAAAAAAGTATGCTGCAGATTTTATCACCCAAGAGTCCCATGGAAGTTACTAGACTGGTCAGTGACATTATTTTGTTTTACTCCAGTTCTACAATTGATCCATTAGGATTTTCAACCCCAAGAGACTGACTGATTGAATGAACAGATGATGGGATTGAATGAATAGATGATGGGTTGTGGAAAAGACATGATTAGCATGCTGGATTTATCTCCAATCTAGCCTCCAGGACTAACCATCTGCAAGTATCTATGAAGATGTACTTCTCCTATTTTTACTGTAACAATGGATAAGCTGCTTGTTGCTTCTCGTACTTGGGATTGCAAATTCCGAAGTATTACAAGGACACCAAATAACCTTGATTAAACAGCAACTTTATGAGAAAGGATATTTTTTTAAAAAAAAGCCAAGCTGTTTCTTATATGTCATGTAGCATTATCCATGTGACATGGAAATGGGGAAGGTGAGAAAGGAAACCAAATACATTCGTAGCAACGCCAGAGAGGATACTGTCTATTCCCTGCCTCAATTATACCCTTCCAGATTCCCTATTAAGGAAAACATTTTTGCAAGGGGAAGGTTTATTAGGTCCCAGATCATATGAGATTATTAATTACAGTAAAACCCCGACTTACATATGCCTCGAGTTACATAAAATTCGACTTACATAATGATTTTGTGCTAAAACCATGTCCCGATTTACGCGATTTCCTATGGATTTGCTTCGAGTTACATAAAGATTATTTTTCCTATGGGTTTGCTTCGAGTTACATAAAGATTATTTTTCCTATGGGTTTGCTTCGAGTTACATAAAGATTATTTTTCCTATGGGTTTGCTTCGAGTTACATAAAGATTATTTTTCCTATGGGTTTGCTTCGAGTTACATAAAAAGCGATTTAAGCAAAAGCCTACGGAACAGACTTTTTTTTCGTAAATAGGGTTTTTACTGTATTATTTATTAATATATTCTCTACAGCTGATATTCCTTTTGAAACCAGCCTATGCATGTGTGTATTTTATTTTATTGTATTTATTATAATTCTTTTGCTATGTTATTGATAAGGTCGCAAGAGTAATCAATTAATAACAATCTCAAACATGAGATGGTTCTTAAAGATCAAAAACGACCACAAGAGAGGGGGATGTCTGGAGGATTATAGGGAAGACAGAGACTGTGCGCCAGAGACAATGGTTTTGACAACTTGGGTTCTGCCAACAAGAAATGAACCGCCCTGCATTTTCCTCCCTTAAATTTTTTTATCTCCACCAAGCGGCAGCACAATCCCATTTTTTGCTGGCAAGCAGCAAACAGCAGGGAAAGTACACAAGACGGAGGGGGGGCCCTCACCCCACGCGGCTGCTCGAAGATGCCAAGATGGTTGGTCCCTTATGTACCTGCCACTCCCATGCACCTTTCGTTGGCTGCTGCTGCTGCTGCATGATCGGCTTCTTCTCCTCTCAAAGAACCTGGCAGGTGTGCAGGCACGGCTACACAACGCCTTTCTCTCAGGACTCGTTCAATGAAGGGATGCCAGGGAGGAGAACAAGAGAAGACGAATGAACGGAGAGCTGCATCCCAGCCATGCCTCCGCTGCCTTCGTCCTGTTTTTGTTCAAAGCATGACAAAAGCAGCCGTGTTCCCCCCATGATCCCCAGGAAAAAGCCACACTGACCTCTAGAACGTGTCGTTTTGATCCCCATGGAGCAAACTCACATGCTGCTCTTGGTCACTTATATCCCCTCCGTTTCCCCCTCACGTGAGTCCTCTATTCTTGGGAGCAGTGTAGCGTCAGCTGAGATTTGAATCATTTGGGCCATAGCCGGTAGCGAAACTCCAATGATCAGAAAAGCTCAAAAATGCATTTAACCAACCACAAAAAAGGAGCTGTGTCTGAAATATTCCAGTTCTCAGCTCATTAAAGGCCCCTTTCCTGCTGTGAGTCGACCACACACATGACAGGGGACGGGAACAAGGAGAGCCACTGTACGGATTGGACCTGACTCAGTGGCTGGAATGGACCCTCAAGGGAAATTCCAACTTGCTTGCAAATTCATCCCCTCCAGGACAGAGAACCCCTTGCTGTTCTTTATTTAACACATCTATAAGTCAGGCTACTTTCCAGGAGCACAGGTTGTCTCATCTGCAATTTGGGGAAATGCGTAAATTTTAGGCAACTATGGTGGCTCATAGGTGACCGCAGTGGCTCAAGTGGCTAAGACACTGACTGGGAGGAGGAACGTCAGCAGTTTGATTCCTGAGTAAGGCAGGACGGAAATGAGCTCCCATCTTTGTCCCAGCTCTTGCCAACCTAGCAGTTCGAAAGCAAGAAATTGCAAGTAGATAAATAGGGACCACTTCGGTAGGAAGGTAACAGTGTTCTGTATGCTCCGGTGTCTAGTCATGCCTGCCACATGACCACGGAAACGTCTGCAGAAGCAGACAGCGCTGGCTCTTCGGCTTTGAAAGAGACGAGCACTGCACCCTAGAGTCGGATACAACTGGCTTTCAAGCAAGGGAAACCTTATGGTGGCTCAGAGGTTAGGACACTGAACTTGATGACTGGAAGGTCGGCAGGTCAGCAGTTCGAGACCCGGGTGCTGCACGATGGAGTGAGCTCCCATCATCTGTCCCAGCTCCTGTCAACCAAGCAGTTCAAAAGCAAGAAATTGCAAGTAGATAAATAGGTATCACTTTGGTGGGAAGGTAAACAGCGTTCCATGCAGTTTGGTGTCTAGTCATGCCTGCCACATGTCCATGGAAACGTCTACAGACATAGACAGCACTGGCTCTTTGGCTACTTAGAGTCAGATACAACTGGCTTTCAAGCAAGGGCAACCTTTACCTTAATTCTAGCTGCACAACAACTTTTCAATGTAGGCTACGGAGAGAGTCTGTTCGCTCCATGAAGGTACATACAGGCTGTACAGAGATAGCCATGTTTAACCTCAGCTAACTCCAGCGAAAAAGAATCTCAAGGAGCATGAATGGGATCATTGCAATAATATCTCTCATCCTCTGCTTCCCATTTCATTTGTGCTGCTGGTGTCTGATAGTTGGCCATAATCCATAAAAGCCCACAACGGAATTGGTCTGTTACTCTAAAGTCATCACAATCCTTTTGTTTGTTTTTGCTATATCTTTAATTTTGGACATTGATATCATTTTAGTCAAAGTATTTTTCTACCATGGGGGAATCCCCCCTCCTTGAATTCTTTTCAGAATGAGGATATCCTATTTTGAGCATAGCCTAAGCAAGACTCATTAGAAGAAACAATAATGCTAGGAAAAGCTGACAGCAGAAGGAAAAGAGGAAGACTGAATGAGAGATGGATTGACGCGGTAAAGGAAATCACTGCTTCTTATTTGCAAGACCTGAGCAGAACCGTTACAGAGAGAACCTTTTGGAGGTTACTAATTTATAGGGCCGCTACAGGTCAGAAGTTGCTTCCCAATGCCAGAGCTGACTCCTGGAACATGCATGTACACATGCCAGTGTTGCTGTATGGAGTCGGAGCTTGGACATTGACTAAAGCATCTGAAAAGAGAATTGTAGCTTTTGAAATGTGGATCTACAGACGGCTGCTAAGGATATCATGGGTTGACCAAGTGACTAACATAGACGTATTGCATCGGATGGATAAAGAACAAGAACTCTTTAAGACCATTAAGCAAAGGAAGCTCCAATACCTTGGGCATATTATCATGAGGAACAACATAAAGTATAGAATACTCCAATTCACTCTGCAAGGGAAGATCCCTGGGAAGAGAGGAGGCCCTGGACGTAGATGGACTTCATGGCTGAAGAACCTGAGAGAGTGGTGTGGAAGGTCCTCAGAAGAACTGTTCTGAAGAGTTAAGAAGAGGAAGGCTATCGCCATGATGACAGCCAATATCCGGAATGGATACGGCACCTGAAGAAGAATAGGGTTTTGCCCTTAGCTGTGAATAAACCTCTTTATAAAGCAGGAAGCCAGAAACAGGCTCTAGCTCAAGGAAACCTTCTTAATGGTTAGAGCAGTACGACAGTGGAACCAACTGGAGAGGTAGTGAGCAGCACTCCAACATCTGCTTTGATTTGGATTCCTGCCTTGAGCAGGGGGGTTGGACGTGATGGCATCACGGTTCCCTTCCAACTCAACTATTTCATGATTCTATGATTCACCTTGTAGTTGGAACTAGACTAAGGAAGGGCTCCTGATTCCAAGGGCAGGCCTCGAAGACGCTTCCCTTTTTAAAAAAAAACCGAAATAAGCACTGAGCAGATGTAAAGACATCTAGAAAAGCGCATGTTTAGACGCAAAAGGATTGAGTCTACGCCAGAGGCAGGTGGCTCTGTGGCATGAAGAACAGTTGTGCCACTTGCCCCAGGGGGAAATGGTTCCTTGTCACGGTCTGTATGGTTCTTTTTTCAACAGTCGGAAGTCATGTACCGTTTCTGTCAAATATTTTGAAGACCTGCCTTTCTCATGTGACGAAGACCAGGCTGTGAAGCACCACCTTCAGCTTCCCAGGTCAAGCACTTTGCTTATAAAACCATCTGACTTTCCTCTGGTTCTCTATCGCCCAAGAAGTGGATTGCTGTAGTCCCTCTTTCCCCGATTCTCCAATTGATTCGGTCTGTTCTCTCAAGGGGACAGAACAAAGAAAGGCAAAGAAATTCCTTTTTTAGAGTGGGTGGGATGGATGGGTGGGATAAGGGGTTTTTTAAGTGGGTGGGATATGGGGTTTTTAAAGTGTTTTTATATGTTTTTAGAATTTGTTGTAATGCCGCCCTGAGTCGGGTTCTGCCTGAGTGGGCGGCATATATAAATACGACTAAATAAATAAATAAAAATAAATAAATTCTCCTTTCTGAATAAAGCCTGAGGTCTCACAGAGGTGGCAAACTGGCTGTTTCTGATTGCAAACAGACACTCACATGAAGCAGCTCCTCCTCTTAAACAAAAGCCATGGCGTATAGAAAAATGAGAAGTGAAAGGACAGGTAAAGGTAAGGGAGACCCCTCCGTCTCCTGAATTCTCATGTTCTCTTCTTCTTCTGATTCCGAACATCGGCCAATCCTCATGGGGAATCAGCCATGAAGATTGTCCTGGGAACAATATAATGCAGTAGCCTTCCATTTGCCTGACACCCCATCGTACCACTGATCCAGTTCTGTGAGTCACTTTCTGTGAGTCCCGAGGCCTTTTGGCGCACAAAGTCCTCCTCAGCCTCCCAGGCCAGGATGGATGAAGCTGCTGCCCTCCATCCAGAGGGATTCAAGTGGGACCATTTAATCCTGTGGACTTGGCCTCCCAAGGCAGTTAGACCACAGAGTGGTCAGGTGAGCTCACCGCTGCCTGACGATCAGCATTGAGTCACTGGCAGTAGGGTCTACTCTATTACCGTAGCAGGACAACATGGCCAGACTGTTCATGTTCTCTGTGCAAGGATGTTATTTTATTTTCCTCAAATGGAGGATAATTCCATCACTGAATTATCTTGGTGAGACTGAGGGATGAGATGGGCAAGGGGGGGCACAGAAGTCTCCCCCCACACCCAAAGGACAGGATTATCCTTGGTGCACTGCGTTGTCCACTCCCCAAGCATCAGTGTGACATGCAGCAGTTCACCCCCTGAGTCTGACGTCTCAGATTAATTTCTGTGCCAGGACAGCATCACTGTGGGGCATCGGGGAGGGAGGGGGGGAGGGAAGATGGTTAAGAGCCCCACCAGGTCAGGAGGGGATCCATCCAGGCCTCCTAATGTGATGAGCTCAGCTCAAGGGGAGGGGGAGCTCCAGCCTCCCTCGGTGTTATAACAGGCCGTGGAAAAGCTGACAGCCCTGCGGCCGTCTGTCTGTGCAAGAAGGCGTAGATTAGCTCTCCCGGGAGCCCTCCTGGAGGAATGAGGGTCGGGGAGGGTCTGTCTGTCCGCTGTGGAAACAAGCGGGAAGTTTTTCTGAATTGTGGTCAGACTGGTGGTCTTGCCCTCCTCCATTAAGGAGAGGTCACCTGCCAATTGGCAGGGGAAATCAGAAGACACAATGGCTCGACTGGAGGCAAGGAGAGGGGCAGACCCTGCACTGTCCAGCTTCCAGACCTTTGCAGGGATTTTTTTTTTTTTGGGGGGGGGGATGATGCACATAAACTCTTTGCTCCCTGGAAAGGATGCCAGGGGTGGGGGCAAAGAGGGCTCAGCTGGGAAAGGGAAGGACCAGGCCTGCAGGACCGAAGGTTGGCCAGCCAAGCTCCCTGTGGAGAAGGATGGGCTCCAGTGCAGGGATGCCTCCCCCTGCCCCTGCCCCTGCCTGCAATGCCCCCTGGGCACCTGCAGTCCCTCTGCATCTCCTGGGGCAAAACCCCCTTGTGTGCCTGGATCTTGCTTCAAGCAGAAATCCTGATAGGAAAGGATGCCAACCCCTGCAAGCTGCAGCTCAAGCCTAGGGATGCCTCACTGGCCACATCCACCCTCCTCAGAGCCTCAGGAATAAACAGAGCAGCAAGAAATGCAATAGAATTAAAACTGTGCCAGGAGGGGAGGAGGAGGAAGAGGCAGAGAGAGGACGGGCCCACGACCGAAAGTCTTCCCTTGGGAGCCAAAGCGTCTCAGGTCCATCTGATAGGACAATTGGGGGGGGGGGGGGAGGTGGCCGGAGCATGACATGGAAAAGGAAAGCACGTGCGATCAATAGTTTAGAATCACAATCGGGCGTACCTTATGTACCACCTTGTGTTGCCTGCTAATCTTTCTCACACTAAGTCAGCTGAAAGGAACTGCAGAATGAACTCACCAAACAGTATCTTCATTTTGGTAATTTCATGTCTGGACTAGACATGGAGGAGGAGGAAGAGGAAGAAACAGAAGAAGGAGAAAAATGAATGAATGAATGAATGAATGAATGAACCCAACTCATGTAAGCATCTAACTTACCACACAGAAGCAGGTAGCAAGAAAGCAAGAAAAACTAAATACCATATTTGCTGGCATATAAGATGCATCAGAGTATAAGGTGCACCCTGGGGTTTTTTATACTCATTTTAAGGGGGAAATAATTTTCTACATTTTTTCATTAATTTCCAAAATTAACACCTGGAGCCGGGGTGGGTGGGGGTGGCATGAGGGTTCCACTGAAGCCCGATTCCCCACCATCCCACCACCACTGGCCACCAGGAGCCAAGGAGAGTGGGATGGTGGGGGGAAGAAGGATCCTTTAAGCCCGTTTCCATCCCATCCTGGGAGGGCGGTATTGGCCGGGCAAGAGAGCTCCTGTGGAGGCCGCCCTTTGCCCGGCTCCTAGCGGTCACTGCCAAACCGCACCAAGGCGGGAGGTGCATCTTATACACCAGCAAATACAGTATCTAATCAGAATTCAAATCCATAGTCCCATTTTAAGAGTGTAAAAATGACAAACGCTGAATCCCTCACTCTGTTATCTAGAATTGCTCACTTGATTCGGCACTTTCTGCTATACCACCAGACCTTCAGCTTTGCCTAAGAAAGCACACACAGCCCTATTCGCCCCAACATCCTGGCAGGGAGTAGCTCTTTGTGGTGTTTGTGGATTGTACTTGGGATCTTTCACTTGCAAAACAAAAGGCTTTGCTATTAAGTAGTAGTTTTGCTTATAGCACCAGTATTAAATGAGGATGCATCTAGGACAGGGGTGCCCAACCTATGGTTCATGGTCCAGATCCAGCCTCCAATGCCAATTCATCCGGCCCACACTGCCCTCATCGCTCCCAGAAGCGGAAGTAAAACGCGCCTGTATGGGCGCGTTTTACTTCCGCTTCCAGGAGCGACAAGGGGGGCATGGGCCGGGTGAATTGGCATTGGGGGCCGGATCTGGTCCACAGGCCGTAGTTTGAACACCCCTGGTTTAAGCAGAGAAAATGGCAGCCTAAAATCTATCTCATCCTGTTGCAAAACAGATTGTAAGGTGTGTTTTACTTCCATTTCGGTAGGAGGAACCACGTGACCGGCCCAAAGCCTAAAAAGTTTGTTCACCCCTGATCTAGGGTAATGTATTGCACATCTCACAGAAGCCATACCATGCAAGACTGACACTCTCTGTCATTTCAGGCCACCTTTCAAATGAAGCCAGGTGACTCAGGAAGAACCCAGAAGCAATGGACGGCTGTATAGCCAGGGCTCTGTGTGCCCAGTCTTAGAAAACCTCAATTGCTCAATCCACAGGAGACGAGCTTTGCAACCTGCATAAGAACAGTTCAGTGAAACTGCCTGCATTTGCCTCTTCTGCAGAATGCCACCGTCTTCTGCTAGAGAAGAGGGTGAACCTAAAGCACAGCTTAGAAACTTTCTGGAACCACAACTCCAACAATACCTCAGTCAGCAATGGCAAACCTTGGCACTCCAGCTGTTCTTGGACTTCAATTCCCAGTAGCCCAAGTCCCTATGAATCCACACGAATGGGTTTACTTGGGCTTCTGGGAATTGAAGTCCAAGAACAGCTGGAGGGCCATGGTTCGCAATCACTGACCTAGAGCCATACTGGATAAGCAGAAAGGTAACTGAACAACAAAAACTAACTCTTCCACATTCTGGCATAAAGCTTCTGGCTTTGCGTTTCTCTGAGTCCACGAAACATGAACCAGAACACCGCATAAGATATCAGGCCTCGAACTTACTATATAGCTTTGAGCAAGCCTCCTCCATATGCCGTGTAAGGACAACGATAACTTTGGCCTACCTTACAAGTCTTTTGTAAGGATTTCAAATTCCAGCTACATTACATTTGCAGGCTGTAATGCAACTTTAAGAAAATTGGTAGGAAACACCAACTTTTATTTCCGATAGCTGCATTTTACTAGACCAGGGGTTCCCAACCTACAGCCCACGGGCCGGCCCTGGTCCCTGATGCCATCCCATCTGGCCCATCGCCACCTCCGGAAGTGGAAGCAGGTGTGTTTACGCCAGCCGTAAAACATGCTCGTGCATGCGTAAATTTGCCCGTTGCTGCCGTAAACACAGAAGTGGGCACATTTACGACAGCCGTAAAGGCACCTGCTTCCGCTTCCGGGGGTGGGTAGTGGGTAGACGTGGTCCGGCCTGCTCAGCTGTCTGGGGGCATGTTCAGGCCCACGACATAAAAAGGCTGGCCACCCTTGTACTAGTTTGCCCATCACTAAACTATGGTAAACTGCGCAGAGAGTGCACTACGCGCTATGGGCTGGTATATAAGAGTAATTGCTATTGCTATTGATCTTAACATTGGTTTGGAATACCATTTCCACTCACCATAGTTAAGATTAAATACAGTTTGTCTATCTTCAAACAACCAGGCAAGCTGCAAGTTAATCTGAAGCAGAAGCTGCTAGATATCTCCAGATGCATCCTGGTTAAAGAGAGGACAGCTAGGGAAAAACTGGACTGGTTCCTTCTTTAGAAACGATAAACTGACATTTGAATTAAAACTAAAGAAAGTTCCCATAAAGAAAAATGGTTTTAGAGATATGGGGCAAGTTTATTGATTATGCATTTGTTAAAACTAGAGGGATAAAGCCAGCACAGGAATACTTAACTTTTTTGGAAATCGGGGGTAAAAATTAGAAAAGAAAACTTTTGTTCAGATTATATACGTAAGTAAATAATGTCCCATTGGGGTGGGGTCACATATATTTTTATGTAATGTTGTTTTTATTAACTTTAATGTAGAATTTCTTTTTATAAGTAATTTTCCCCCTGTTGATATTATTAATAAAATTTAATATTTTTTAAAAAAAGAAACACATTGTGAGGCCTTGGGACAGTTTCTCTCTCTCAAGCGTGAGAATAAAGTGGGAGAGTAGCACAGCCACGTATGCTGCCTTTTGCTCAAGGAAAGATAATAAACACAACAAATGTATAAATAGTAAATTCAACTGGGGCAACGTGTACCGTAGGCTGAGCCTCTATTTTGTGTCAAGATGCCCCTTTCCTTTTGTTTAATCATGCGAAGCGGTTCCTTTTCATGGTGCAGTGGTTAAACTGCTGTACTGCAACCGAAAGGTTGTGAGTTTAATCCTGACCAGGAGTCAAGGTGGACTCAGCCTTCAGAGGTCAGTAAAATGAGTACCCAGCATGTCGGGGCAGAAATGCTAATCACTTTGTGAACCGCCCAGAGAGTGCACTAAGCGCTTATATGGGGCAGGATATAAATGTCATTGCTATTGCTACATCCTTGTTAAATATAATAATGTTCCAATTATGTGCTATCTACAATGTCTATTTCTTTGCCTACGCTCTATCAAATTCTTCTTCTTCGTGGTCCCCTGTGAATCCACATGCACATTTTGTGTGGGTTCACAGGGGACCATGAAGAAGGACAACAGTTACAGGTAAGCAACCTGTCGTTATAGAGCCCTGGTGGCGCAGAGGTTAAACTATTGTACTACAGCCAAAACTGTGAGTTCGATCCTGACCAGAACCAAGGTTGACTCAGCTTCTTCCATCCTTCCAAGGTCGGCAAAATGAGTCTTGTTGAGGGCAAAATGCTAATTTCTGTGAACCGCCCAGAAACTGCACTAAGCGCTTATATGGAGTGGGGCATGGAAGTGTGATTGCTTTCCTTTAATGCATGCTTGGCCATGGCTGCTCACATGCCTTGCTACCTTCCCAGAGCGCATCATCTGCTATGGTTGTCTTCCCATTCCTTTTCCCTTTACGTCTCCCTCCTGCCTGTCCTCTCCCCTGACCCTTCGCACACATAGGAGAGAGTTCCCTGGAAGTGGCCGTGGGGCTATTTAGCCCTTGTCTGGGATTATAACGACAGCATCTCACCGCCCGGTAGGTCTTCTTCTGCCCAGCATGCTTGGGTGCTTTGCCGGGCTCTGCCGAGCTCTCCACATGCATCGAGTAGATGATGTCAAAGAAATCTTCCACCACAGCGACGCGCTTGAGAGTGATGCCCTCGGGCTCCGACAGACCATCTGCCCCCTACAACGGCACAGGCGAGTCAGGTTAGTCTCAGAAATGGGGCAATGGGGGTGAAGGGAAGGGCTGGGAGGGAATATGAGTGGAGGGAGGGGAAAGGGAAGATGTGCTACAATGCTCCTGCCCCAGTCTAAGCATGAGTCAAGGGCGGGGAAGGGGGTGGGCATGCTCAGGGTAAGGAATTGCCACACACATACAACACACGCCCACACAGAGAGCACAGACCTTCTGACTTGCACAATGTTGGTCATAAACAAAAGGAAGAAATGCTCATTGTCACAGTCAGGCCACTTAACCTATCCATTTAAATCAGGGGTGTGCAAACTACGGTCCGTGGGCCTGATCCGGTCCCCGATGCCAATTCATCTGGTTGCTCCGGGAAGCGGAAGTAAAATGCACCCGTATGGTACATTTTACTTCCACTTCCGGGAGCAACGAGGGCGGCGCAGGCTGGATGAATTAGTGTCAGGGGGCAGATCCAGCCCGTGGGCTGGAACTTGAGCACCCCTGGTTTAAGCAGAGAAAATGGCAGCCTAAAATCTATCTCATCCTGTTGCAAAACATACCTTTGCAAAACAGATTACAAGGCGCATTTTACTTCCGCTTCCAGTGGGAGGAACCATGTGACTGACCCGCTGAACCACATGACTGGCCAGTGGCTCAAAAAATTTGGGCACCCCTGATTTAAATGATGCAATATGTTATGTATTATTGGCTGGCCGGATAGCTCAGTGGTCTAGGTATCTGGTTGGGAGTTCAATTCCCTACTGTGCCTCCCCAGGAGAAGAGCCACCTGCATGGCCCTGGGCAAGTTGCACAGTAATCCCAGGGGACCCCCGGAAGAAAAGAATGAGAAACCACTTTTGTATACCACCTACCTAGAAAACTGAACACAAGAAGTCAGAATTGACTTAAACAATACAATTACATAGACTTTAATGATCAAATAATTATCCCTCTTTGTTAAGAGGATAAATTATGTCTTCAATGTTTGACTGTCTTACAACTTCAAGTAATTACCCACTCCTAAAAATTACCATGAGTCTTCAGATCAAATCCTAATGGTATCTACTGACTAGTATTAGTTGATCAGCTACCACCAGTATTATTTTAGTGTTACAAATGTACTGTTGAGGTATAGCACCTACTCTGCTCTTACTTAATAGGAGTATCAACAGGATGTACAATGGCAAAAAGTGTGATACATGAGATACCGAGATACACAAACACACCAAGTGCCTCGACGTTTCTTCAGATGTCTTGCACTCACTAGTTACAAAGGTGAAAGGTGAGTAACTTTAATTTATCCAACACTGTGGGATACAATTTTTTTAAAAAATGAATGAAACATGAAAATCCCAGAAAAGGATTTGGGTATTATTCTCATCTCTACAATTCCTTCCTGACTTATTGCCTGCTGGACATTTGGACCTATGTGGTTTACAAATATCTATTAAGACGTGTTGAATGAAAATCCCCGATTCCCAAACCTGCCGTTTCCTAAGAGCAGGGATGCCAAAACTACGGCCCGGGGGCTGGATCCGGCCTCCGATGCCAATTAGTCTGGTCCACGAAGGCCTCATCGCTCCTGGAAGCGGAAATAAAATTAGCCCATACAGGCGGATTTTACTTCCGCTTCCGGGAGTGACAGTGGCTTCGTGGGCTGTATGAACTGCCATTGGGGGCTGGATCCAGCCCCTGTGCCGTAGTGACTGGCCCCCTGAACCATGTGACCGGCCCGCAGCCTGAAAAATTTGGGCACCCCTGCCTAAGAGGAATGTTTTGATCTGCAAATCCCCAACAAGATAGAGCGTTACATTCATCCACATGAACAATAAACATGCACCCCAGAACAATAAACGTCGGCCTGTGCAACTGAACAACAAATGTTCACCTCAAGGCCTGATTTACTGAAGGAAGAAGAGCCCTGGTTTGCCCTCCGCCCGGGCTCTGACCTTTCCTAGGTTTCACATTTGTCCCCTCCTCTCTCTCAGCCAAACGAAGGAGCAGCAGGAGAGCTGGGCTTGGAGTGCGGCCATAGGATGCACTGAAACGAGCCACAAGTGAAGAGGAGAAAAAGAGACTTGGGCGGGCATCTGATCAGCCTCTTATCTGGCTTGCACAATGGGTGCTGCCGCCTCATTCTGACAAGGCACGCCAAAGGGCAAAAGGTCTCCAGCCAACAATGTCAGGCTTACCCACAGCTCCTGAAACAGGGGAAAACTCTTGGAAACTGGGAGCTCAAAGAGACTGAGACAAAAGAAACTATGCACACAGTGAAGGAAAATCCACACCGTTAAGGAGTCCCCTTTTCGGCCAAGTCGACAAGACTGTCGCGGAGGAGTTCAAAGCAAAAGCGCAAGTGTCCTATGACTTCCGTCACCTATGGCCGGCTCAGAGTTTGCAGACACACATCAGTGTGGAATTGCTTGCATTCAAAGAAACTACTCACTCACAGAAATGGTTCAGAATTAACTAGCAGACTGTGATGATCTTCCGCTAGTGTTATTGTTGTTATTAATTCATGTTGTCAAGTTGCCCCAACCTATGGCGACCCTATGAATGAGAGATCTCCAAATGCCCTGTCCTCAACAGCCTTGTTCATTCAGCTCTGGCAAGCTCAAGCTGGTAGATCCCTCACAGAGTCAATTCATCTCACATACAGGTCTCCTTTGCTCGAAAGCCAGTCGTGTCCAACTCTAGGGTTCGGTGCTCATCTCTGTTTACAGCTAAAGAGCCAGTGCTGTCTGTGTCTGCAGGCGTTTCCATGGTCACGTGGCAGGTATGACTAGATATTAAAGCACACTGAATGGTGTTACCTTTCCCACTGAAGTGGTCCCCATTTATCTACTTGCAATTTCTTGCTGTCAAACTGCTAGGTTGGCAGGAGCTAGGGCAGATGATGGAAGCTCACTCCCATCTCAAACTGCTGACCTGCCATCAACCTCACAAAGGTTTCCTCTTTTCCTGCTGCCTTCAACCTTTCTTGGCATTATTGGGGGTTTTCCTAGAGCAGGGGTGCCCAAACCGGCTGTGGGCCAGTCATGTGGTTCAAGGGGCTCTGACGCCCCCACAAAGCCCTTGTCACTCCCGGAAGCGGAAATAAAATGCGCCCGTACGAGCGCATTTTTCCTTCCTCTTCAGGTAGCAACAAGGGCTTTGTGGGCCAGATGAATTGGTGTCCGGCCCCTGGGCCATAGTTTGAGCACCCCTATCCTACAAAATCTTCTCTTCTGATGTTGTAACCAAAGTAGGGCAGACTCAGCTTCATCATTTTTGCCTCCAGAGACAGATCAGACTTTATTTGCTCCAGGACCCATCTGTTTGACTATTTGGCAATACTGTACAGATTTAGCCACAAAGCTCTCCTCCAGAAACATATTGCAAACTAGAGTGGTACCTCGGATAAAGTCGCGGTTTTTATGCACATGTGATGCATCGCATAAAGTCCAAAACCTCTAGAAAATGGACGTTATCCGAGGCATTTGGTATAGGAACCTCGGATAACATCCTTTTTTTTGGGGACGTTATCCAATGCATCACCCATTTGATTCGGATAAAGTCCAAACTTGTGGAACAGAGTTTGGACTTTATCTGAGGTTCTACTGTAATCATTTTTTCAGTCAAGCTTTTACATCTGTGCATTGCGATCAGAAATACAAGATGGGAATGATCTTGGTCTTGGTCTCCTTACACTTGATGATCTTTTCCAGTTCCTTCACTGCTGCCCTTCCAAGTCTCAGTCTTCTTCTGATTTCTTGGCCTCGGTCTCCATCTGGATTGATAACTAAACTAGTGTATATAAAGTATTTCACTATTTCAATTTCTTCATTGTCCGCATTCAAGATATATAGTTTTGAAGTCATGATTTTGTGTTCTTAATGTTCAACTGCCATGCTGCTTTAGCACTTTTTTTGTTCACTTTCACTAAAAGACGTTTCAGGCCATTGCTGTTTTCTGCCAGTAAGATAGTCTCATCTGTTTAAAATATTACTGTTTCTTCTACCAATTTTCACTCCTTGTTCATCTGAACATAGCCCAGCTTTCTGCACAATATGTTCTGTGAACAGATAAGGGGATAAAATGCACCCTTGTCTGATACATTTGCCTACCGGAAACCATTCCGTCTCTCCATATTCCTAACAGCAGCTTCTTGTCCACAATACAGGTTACACATCAGGACAATTAAGTGTTGAGAGACACCCATTTCTATCAAAACAACCCATAGTTTATCTTGATCCACACAGTCCAAGTCTTTGTGGTAGTCTATAAAGCACAGGGACTGCAGTGGCTTAGTGGTTAAGACACTGAACCTGATGACTGGAAGGTCGGCAGGTCAGCAGTTCGAGACCCAAGTGCTGCATGACGGAGTGAGCTTCTGTTGTCTGTCCCAGATCCTGACAACCTAGCAGTTCGAAAGCAAGAAATTGAAAGTAGATAAAAGAGGTACTGATTCAGCAAGAAAGATAACAGCGTTCCATGCACTCCCACCAGGGCTCTAATAATGACAAGTCGCTTACTTGTAACTGTTGTTCTTCTTGTGGAGCCACACAAATAGGTTTATTGGACATGCAGTGGTGCTCATCTCTATTTACCACTACGGCCTCTCTGCGCACGGCGGCCCCGCTCTTCCCCCTGGTTTACGGAGGAATTGAGGGGGCTTAAACATGCAAAGAGACGCTGAGAGCGCCGCTGGATGAAGACTCAGAGTGATTCGGACCGAACACTGGCTAGAGCCGCTATTAGAGCCTACCTCGTGGCGATACAGGTGGTGAAATGGCAATATTTCACCACCCTTGCTGCCTCTGCAGATAACCGCCCAGCGGCCCTGATCTGGGTGACTAGGTCCCTCCTTGGAAGAGGGGGACCTGGCCCTGGTTGGCAAGGGTCAGCTGAGAAAATCGCTCAGTTTCGCTCAAAGTTTGACTGTAGTGTGGTGCTGTGGATCTTGAGTTGACTGGAGTGCAGCCTGGCCAAGTTATCTGGGATCAGTTCGATCCATTTGTCCCTGAGGAAGTGGACAGGCTCCTTGCATCTGTCTGTGTCACTGCCTGTCTATTAGACCCTTGTCCCACCTGGCTAGTCAAGATGTCCAAGGCGGTCATAAGTAGTTGGGTCGGAGCAATAGTCAACGCTTCCTTGCGGGAGGGGGTGTTTCCTGCACCATTAAAACATGCTTTGGTGCGCCCCATCCTGAAGAAGCAAGACCAAATGATATTGGCCATCTATCGGCCTGTCTCCAACCTCCCCTTTTTAGGGAAAGTCCTGGAGAAGGCAGTGGGGTTACAGTTACAGGGGGTTCTGGATGAAGCGGATTATCTGGACCCCTTTCAGTCAGGATTCAGGCCCGGATATGGTACCGAGACAGCATTGGTCATGCTGCTGGATGATCTCTGGTGGGAGCGGGACAGAGGTCATCCGTCCATCCTTGCTCTTCTTGACCTCTCAGCTCCAAGGATTGGGGATCCAGGGCACTGTTTTGTCCTGGTTGGCCTCATTTCTGAGGGGCCGGACCCAGTTGGTGTTTTTAGAGGATGGGATGTCCAGCCCTAGGCCTCTCCAGTATGGGGTTCTCTCCCCTCTTCTATTTAACATTTACATGAAGCCACTGGGGGAGATCACTCTGTTCCCACGGGGTGAGGTAACATCAGTATGCTGATGATACTCAACTATATATCTCAACCCGTGGTGATCCCAGCGATGCACTCAAGAGTCCTTTCCAGGTGCCTGGAGGCTGTCAGGGCCTGGATGGGGGACAATGGGCTACAACTGAATCCCGGCAAGACTGAGTGGCTATGGGTTAGGGGCCCCACGTTATCTCGGGAGCTACCATCTTTGGTTCTAGATGGGGCTACTTTGCCCCAAACAGACACGGTGTGTGATCTGGGGGTCCTCCTGGACTCACAACTCCTGCTCAAAGAGTAGGTGGCAGCCATGGCCAGAAGGGCTTTTGCACAACTTCGTATCCTATGCCAGTTATGCCCGCTCCTAGATCGGGACTCCTTGCTTATGGTCACGCACGCTCTAGTCACCTCCAGACTGGACTACTGCAATGCGCTCTACATGGAGCTGCCCTTGATGACCATTAGGAGGCTGTAACTGGTGCAGAATGCGGCTGCTAGGGTGGTGATGGGGTGCAGGCAGTATGCCCCTGCCTCACCACTGCTCCAGGAGCTGCACTGGTTGCCAGTATGCCTCCGGGTGCAATTCAAGGTGCTGGTAATTACCTTTAAAGCCCTATATGGTAGTGGGCCAGTTGACTTAAGAGACCGCGTCACCCCGAGAATATCTGTCCGTTCCACCAGAGCGGACCGGAGAGGCTCTCTAATTGTTCCATCTGCTAGAGAGGCGCATCTCTCTAGCATTAGAAGGAGGGCCTTCTCAGTGTCCGCTCCGGCCCTAGGGAACCTCTTGCCAATTGAACTGCGTCTCCAGACGGAGTTGCTGCCCTTCGGGAAAGGCTTAAAAACCTGGCTGGCAGAGCAGGTGTGGGGCTCTGGCAGTGCTGTGGCTCCAGCCTGCTGGCTAATTTAAGAACACTCTCTCCCTCTTTTTAAACTGGTGGGAGGGTAGGGAATGTTTTGTGGTAGTTTTTAATGGCGTTTTAATTGTGATTTTAAAATTGTGATGGTTTTAATATCTGTACGCCGCCCAGAGTCTTTGGAATTCGGCATCAATACAAATCCTAAAAATAAATAAAAATAAAATACATAAATACTGCATCTTAAGACGTTTCCGTGGTCATATGGCAGGCATAACTAGATGCCAAACTGCACAGAATGCTGTCACTTTTCCCCACCAAAGTGGAACCTATTTATCTACTTGCAATTTTTGCTTTCAAACTGCTAGGTTGGCAGGAGCTGGGACAGACAACAGGAGCTCACTCCATCGTGCAGCGCTCGGATCACAAACTGCTGAACTGCCGATCTTCCAGTTGTCAAGTTTATGATCTTAACCACTAAGAAACCAAAACCAATAATTTGGCTACCCAGCCAGCTGTTGGTACACTTTTTCCTCCTCCACCACCACCATTGCCACGCATGTCTGTCCATCCCCATTATGCACCAGCTGGCTATTTCCTTCTGTAGTCATTAGGTTTTCTGACGCTTAACTGCACATCCTTAACCTAAACCCACTTTCAACCAATTTCTCAGCTAAAGCATTACTTTCCTCTGAGAAGTGCCGAACACTGTAATTCTTAGGACGAGAGCCGTCCTAGGCAGCTTTACAACGCAATCCAAGGCATGTTTACTCAGAAATAAACCCTAAATGGCATTTATTTTGTTGGAAATGTATTTACAACTGCACAGTCATATCCACTTAGGATACACTGAACCCCATTAGGCTTACTTTGGAGTAAAAGTGCACAGGCCTGGCCTGATAACCACAGCCGCACCGCTAAAATTGTATTGATGTATCATATTCCCTCATCTCTTTCTTTCTCCCCCTGCATTGCCCTATAGCCGTGATGGTGAACCTTGGCACTCCAGATGTTCTTGGACTTCAATTCCCAGAACCCCAAGCCCCCTGTGAATCCACACGAATGAGTTTACTGCGATTCATCCGGCCCGCGCTGCCCTCGTCGCTCCCGGAAGCGAAAGTAAAACACACCCGTTCATGTTGATTCACAGGGGGCTTGGGCTTCTGGGAATTGAAGTCTAAGAACATCTGGAGTGCCAAGGTTCGCCATCACGGCCCTATAGTGACCCTCCAGCCTTCCTAATTCCAGACTGACAGTGGTTTGTTTCTAGCCCCCGCTTAATGGATTGTGATGCAAGAAATGGAAATAGGGAAAGGTTGAGGTAGGCCCCACTGGCCTGTTTGGAGCTGCAGCGGCTCTGGCAGCCATTTTGAGAAGCAGTCCCTGACTTGAGGCCCACCAAAGCCTTTGGAGGCTGGGGCGGGGGTGGTGGTGAATGTCCCCCAATAACTGGGGTGAGGCAACCCTTCTCCCCCCCTCCTGGTTTAGGGAACTTAGCCACTCTAGCTGGGATTTGCCCACTTTCGGCAACAACACTTCTATACTGCCCCTTATAAGCGCTTAGTGCAGGGGTGCCCAAACTATGGCCTGTGGGCCGGATCCAGCCCCCGATGACAATTCATCTGGTCCACAAAACCCTCGTCACTCCCGGAAGTGTTTTACTTCCTCTTCTGGGAGCAACGAGGGTGACATGGGCTGCATGGATTGGCGTCAGGAGCCGGATCCGGCCCACGGGCCATACTTTGGGCACCCCGGGTTAAACCAAGCCCACCAGCCCCTAGGTTTTTCCAAAATATCCTTCTCAGAGGAGTGCATGAGCAATAACTATGCAACGTGGAGGAAGTTGTATGGATGGGGAGGGGGGGAGACCGGGGAGGGGGGCACGGGAAAGCGGCCTCTGTGCCTTCTCTAAAAGGGTCTTTCCTTGCCTCTGAGACTTGCTGTGGTTAAAGGACTGCTGGAAAGCGATCTGGGAAACCAAGGAATAAAGTTTGGCATTGCAGCTCATCCCTCTTGTGGAGCCCCACACATTCCAGGAACTGGCCATATTTGTGGGGTGGGGAGCATAAAGCCATGCTTGTTTCCTTGGCCTGCCAGGAGCTAAGCCTGGCCTAAGCGATGGGCATGTTTCCCCCTCCCCTGCTGGTTGTGACCGCTTGGGGAATGGTGTTGGCCACAGATAAGGCCCCCAAGAGTCACCGGATGCCCTGTCTGGGCCTCAGCCTTTCATGCAAAACCCCTCCTATGCCTTCCAAACAGTCTTCCTTTGCAAAAACCAGCAGAGGGGGAAGGGTCGGGGGGGGGGGGGGGTGTCCCTTTACGGGTCAAAGCGAGGCTTCGGCTACCCCACCCAGCATGAAAACAGAGAGAGAAAGCAGCATCCCAGAAGACCAAGGTTGACCATAAGATATTGTTTGCAACATGCTGCTAGTTGAGTTCTAAAGATATTTTTATTGTGCATCTTAGGTGGTTGGTGCACACGACTCCAAGCCTCGTCTAGGCTTGCATTAAGAGAAAATAATGGATCCGAGCAGTATGCGCATATGTGTGCTAAGGATTCTTGGGGCATTTCTGCCGCTTTCTTCCCTTCCGCCACTTCTCTTCCTAGACTCTGTCTGTCCCCTTTCCCACAAAAGGTTCCCTGCTGCGCCCGTTCAGGATATTCTTCCCTTTCAGTGTCTTCTCTTCCAATACTCTCTTCTTTCCCTCCTTCCATGACCTTTTTTCTCCTTTGGGACGAGAAAGGGGCACGGCAGGCCAGTCTGGACCCTCGGCGGGAGCCCTCCATGCTGCAGCCCAGGGTTCCAATAATACCCTCTTTGTCACCACTAACAGTCACGACACCTTCTTTCTTTTTCAAATACTGCATGAGTTCCTTGCACAATAAAAAGTGTACAAAACAAATAACTAAAACGCAACCAACAGACTCCGTAAATAAATAGAACGCCCCTGTTCACCCCAGGACGGCATTACGTGTTCTTCTCCTGCTCTCTGTCACTTGCTATCTAGGTAAATGTAAAGGTTGCCCTTGCTCAAAAGCCAGTAGTATCCAACTCTAGGGTATGGTGCTCATCTCTGTTTATAGCCAAAGAGCCAGTGCTGTCTGCATCTGCAGAGGTTTCCATGGTGGTCATGTGGCAGGCATGCCTAGACACCAGAGTGCACGTCGGGAACGCTGTTTACCTTCCCACTAAAGTGGTACTGTATTTATCAACTTGCAATGTCTTGCTTTTGAACTGCTACTTTGGCAGAAGCTCACTCTGTCGTGCAGTACTCGGGCTTCGAACTGTCGACCTTACAGTTATCAAGTTCAGCATCTTAACAAGTAAGCCACCACAGTCTACCCTGTCCTGTTTTCACGGGAAGCCATTCGTTCAAAAGTTCTTCATGGTCTCTGTAAATCCACACGAATGGGTTTACTGCGCATACACAGCAAACCCCTGGTGACACTGGGATTAAACTGCTGTCCTGCAGCCAGAATGTTGAGTTCTATCCTGATGGGGATCAAGGTTGGCTCAGCCTCTTCCAGCCTTCCAAGGTCATTAAAATGAGTACCCAGCGTGTTGGAGGCAAAATGCTACAATTAACTTGTGAAACGGCACAGAGAGTGCAATAAGCACTTACAGTCTATGGGCTGGCATAGAAGTGTGATTGCTTTGCTTTTTCCTTTCTCTCAGCAAATGAAGGCGCTGAATTGCACTTATGGCTGTTTCCTGTGCTCAACTGGGCTAATGCAAAACAGGCCAGCACTTTCCCTGTCAGCCCTGGTCGCCTACGCAAGGCTGATGTGAGGACAGAAGCAGGAAGAGGGGGAAGTCACCTATGCACTATAGAGCCACCAGTAGCCTGCGCAAAGGGTGGTGGTGTCTGAGATGATTTACTCCAGGGTAAACCAGCAGGCTCTGGGTGATGGGCAGCCAAAGAAAAGAAGCCAAGAAGGAGGAAGAGATGGGTCTCTCGCTGTGGGACAAGCAGGGCCCCCCCTCACCCCGGCCCAGCTCCAATTACCACTGTCTGGATGCACCTGCCCTGCCAGACCAGACCGCCAGCCACCTGCCCTTGGAGGCTCCCCCCCCCCCCCCGCGTGCCTGCCGGAGACCCTTGCCCTCCAAACCTGCACACCCGTTCCCATGGCAGCCCAGTGTCCCATCTTGGGTAGTGGGGAAAGGAGCCCTTTCTCTCTCACCCGCGGGATGTGTGTGTGTGTGTGGTAAAATGGTGTTTTCCCCATTTTTAAAAATAACCACAAAGAAACAAAAACATTAAAAAGAATATATATAGTGCAAGAATGCAATCTAACATTGGAAAAGAAAAGAAAGGAGGGAAATGGAAAAGGAAAGGAAAAATAAAAGGAAAATTATTTATGCTTTTAAAAAAATCTAGTTTCTTGAAAGAAAAGAAGAAGAAAAAAGAGAAGCGGGGGAAGGGGAAAAAAGAAAAATAACAAACAAAAACCCTAACTACCTTAAAGAGACTTTTCCATAGTATTAACTTCCATTTTTATCTCAAGTGTTTTCTACACTAATCCTAATATTTGCATTTATTATTGTATCTTTTTCCACTTTATATGTCCAGAAACGACCCTCATATAGCATTCATTATAAGGGCTCCATACGTTTTTTACAGTATTCTATGTGGGGGTTCCAAAGCATTTGGAAAACTTCCAGTCACACACACACACACACACACACACACACACACACACACACACACACACACACACACACACACACACACACACACACACACACACACACACATCTATGGGGCTCTGATGACCTTGTGGTAGTCATTCATTCATTCATCATCCTCATCAACAACAACAAGGACAACATCAACATTGTGTGCCATCACATCAGTTCTGACTTATGGCAATCCTTTCCAGGTTCTTGGGGGCAGAGAAGAGACCAAAGTGGTTTCTTCCCATTCCTTTCTTCCAGGGCTGGCTCCTCTCCCAGTAGGTACCATCGGGGAATCGAACTCTCAACCTCTGGCTCTGCAGCCAGAGACCTAAACCACTCAGCTATCCAGTTAGCAAGCTCGCTCATTCATAGGGTCACCCCAAATTGGAAGGAACACAGCGGTTTGGTATCCACAAGAGCATCCCTGGATCCTGCGCTAGGATAAAGGCGCTGAATTGTGCCTAGCCGCTGACCCCCTTACCAATGGGTATTCACTGGCTTTTGGAAAAGGCTCTGCTTAAATCTTAGCAAAAGCAGGCGCACAGCCCCTTAGTATGCACGCCAAATGCACAGACAGTGGATTTCAAGCCAAGGGACAAAATTAGCCTTTTCTGAACACAGCCTAAAACCCCCAATGTTTAGCCAAGTGTGTGTTGTGTAAACCTTAGGTACAGCCCTGAAACAAACAATGCACACAGAGTCCCTTTGCTTTGTGATAAATCGGTGGGAAATTTATTACACCCCACCATCACCACCCTATCTCTCGTTTGCATTGCCAAAGTTCAGTTATGGAATATTTATGATTTGAGCCATGGCTCAGTGGTTACGAAAAGCTCGCCTTGTTAGCTGGTGGTAGGTCGGCAAGTCAGCAGTTCGAGACCCGAGTACTGCATGACAGATTGAGCGCCCATCTCTGTCCCAGCTCTTGCCAACCTAGCAGGTAGAAAGCAAGAAATTGCAAGTAGATAAATAGGGACCACTTCGGTGGGGAAAGATCTTGGGGACATAAAAGGAGCCTCATTCGGGCATCCCCCGAGCAGATTTTCTCTAGCAAAAATCCTTTTAACCCAGAATAATTTCTGACATGAAATTATTATTATGATGATTTGAAAAAATCTCTACATAGCGTTTCCCTCTTCACCACTGACTAATCTATGAACCATAATAAGTCCAGAGCTACCAGAAAGGGATGTGGGGTCAAAACAACTTAACATTTCCCCCCAAACTTCAAATTCAAACATAGTATAAATAATAGAATTATATACTACGTGGTGTTGTATTTTGAAAAGCAACTCACTACATTATTAGTGTTTAGCGTTAGTTTTAGTGTTGGTTTTAGAAATCTGAAGATGTGGCATTGGGAAGGGCATTTAAATTTTTTTAAACTTTAAACAATTTAATATTTTAATGTTTTCGTAGAGTTTTTATTTGTCATATTTTATGTGTAAGCTGCCCAGAGTCGCCTCGACGAGGAGGTGGCGGTAGAAATGTGAGTAAATAAATAAATAAATTATTGCAAACTTTGTTCTTGGACTTTACATATAACAATCCTTGTTAAATATAACAATTTTCTAATTATGGGCTATCTATAATGTCTATTTCTGCACTTACGCTCTATCAAGTTCTTCTTCGTAGTGTCTGCGAATCCACACAAATGGGTTTACTGCGCATATGCGCAGTAAACCCATTTGTGTGGATTCACAGGGGACCATGAAGAAGAACAGTTACAGGTAAGCAGGTATTTTGTTATTTTCCAGGAATTTTTCTCTCCCCCTTCCAATGATTTATCTTTGGAACCTACCTGTATCTGTTTTATCTCTTTCCCCTATCTTTTAGCTCTGCTAAATATATCCAATTTGTGCAGGTCTTAAACACTGGATTTTTCATCAGTTTTACTCTCTTGGCTCACTCCTTGGAAGAGAAATATGCACCCCTAAAAAAATCAGTTCTCCAGCAAAGTCGTGGAGGATTCTGGATTTAGGCATTTTAGGTCACAAATCTGCCAAATCATTTTTAAAAATTCTGAATGCCTTTTACGCAGGAAAATCAGTATGCACGGTGCTGTAAATCACCCATTTGTTCACACCGTTCTTTCTGAATTCCAACCATGGAATATCTACCTGTACCTTTATCTATGTTTACAATGGGTAACAGATAAAAGTTAGTATTGCACGGTATATTTTAGCCCTGTTCACAAGATGACGATTCGTTCAACTTTAAAATGATTTAAATTACTGCACTTGCTCACAGGAAGAGTAACTAAGGAAGAAATTTACTTTTCTTCCATTGCTTTCAATGTGCGCATGGGAAAAGTATTCAGCAATCCAGCTACACAATAATCCCTGCTCTCATTCTGAATATGGAGAACGATTTCTGAAGTCAATCTAAATCGCCCCGTTTTAAAAACTGTCCTGGTGAACGCGGGATAAGATCACTTATTTACCATTCTTTAATCACCAGCACCTTTCAAATAGGAAAGCTTGTTAAGCAAAGTTGAGGATCTATGGCAAACCTGGTGGAGACAAGAACAACACCCACACCTCTTAGGGAAGTGAAGCATGGTCCCTATTCCTGGGAGCCCTATTTACTACACAGTTACTCCCACCTGCCTGGTCCCAGAGGGATTCTGGCTTATAAGTAAACCACCTCATATCCAGAAAGCAGAATTTTGTAAGAAAAGCTCCAAGTGCCTCATTCAACATAACATACTCCTTGCGGGGTCTTTATACAGAACAAGTGCAATACAGGAGTAAGTTATGTCTCCCGAAACACCTGTGCAGAAGGGCTAGGTGCTCATGGCTTTATGTGCCGACTCAGCCTTATATGTTGTGGTAGTGCAGTGGTTAAACTGCTGTACTGCAGCCAAAAGGTTGTGAGTTTGATTCTGGCCAGGGCTCAAGGTTGACTCAGCCTTCCATCCTTCGGACGTCGGTCACAGGGGACCACGAAGAAGAACAAAAGTTACAGGTAAGCAACCTGTAATTATAGAGCCCTGGTGGCGCAGGGGTTAAACTGCTGTCCTGCAGCCAGAACATTGTGAGTTCGATCCTGACTAGGACTCAAAGTGGACTCAGTCTCTTCCATCCTTCAGCGGTCAGTCGAATGAGTCCCAAGCATGTTGGGGGCAAAATGCTATTTAACTTGTGAACTGCCCAGAGAGTGCGCTAAGCACTATGGGGCGATGCATAGAAGTGTGATTGCTTTGCTGTCATCTGGATTGCCTTGTTTCTTCCCAAATAGTGCGACCTAGGTGCCGATCCCGAGATCAGCAAGAAAATCTGTGACTCAGAGAAGAACCTTCTCTGTGGTGGCACCAAGTTTGTGGAACTCTATCGGTTTTGCTACGCCAGGTGCCATCTCCAGAAAAAACACCTAAAATGCTTTCTCTTCAAAGAGGCTTTCAAGGATGTTTTGCCAACAGCCCGGTAGTAGGTTTTGACTAATTTTTACTGTTGCCAATATGTCATGTCATTGTTGTTGTTTTTTTGTTATTTATAAATTTATTTGGTTTGTTTATTTATTTTTTAAATTTGTTGTGAAGATTTTTTAATATGGTATAAAGCCCCCAGAGTGGGAAAATATCCCAGATGAATGGCTATAAATGAAATACAGTAAATAAATAAATAAAGCAAAGCAATCACACTTCTATACCACTCCACAGCACTTAGTGCGCTCTCTGGGGTGGTTCACAAGTTAATCAGCCTTTTGCCCCTGACATGCTGTCTACTCATTTAACTGACCTCGGAAAGATGGAAAGCTGAGTCAACCTTGAAGCCCTGGTCAGGCTCGAACTCATAACCTTCTGGTTGCATGACATCAATTTAACCACTGCGCCACCAGGGCCCCTTAAATGAATGGATGGATGGATTTAAACCCAGAAGTTCCACCCAGGCCCTGCAAAGATTATCAAACCCCTTCTAATGCAACAAGACCTCCCTACCAATTCCCCCAGCCATGAGCACCTCCTAAAAGGGGCAAATGTTGCAACCCCCCATTAACCTTTGTGCAAAGGGGTCCCCCAGTGGCCACAGGCCCCCCACCTTCCCTGTCTGTGGCAAATCAGCCGAAGGTGCAAACGAACCATGACCCCATTGCAGCCAGGTGCATGCCTTCTATCTGGGCACCCTTTTAGGGTCAGAAGGAAAGCAGTCGGCCGGCAGGCGGGCAGGGAGGGGGGCGGTCAGAGGGGGGGGGGGAGGAAATGTCCCGGCCAGCTGCCCAGGGGGAAGTAGGCACAAATGTTGCTTCCAGGGGCGCAGATGGCCTCTCCCTCTCTCCCCCGGGGACTGAGCGCTCTCAGATGGCTCCGGGAAGCCCCCCCCCCATTGTCCCCCCCCCAATCGTCGAGGGTCCGAAGAAGAAGAGAGGCCCCATAAGAGGCTTAGCCAGGCCACGGCATGGGTTAAGGCATAGAGGGAAGTGGGAAGGGGGGGTTACTGATGGCTCTCCCACCCCCACCCCCTTAGCCCCTGCTCTGCAAGTCTTCCTTCTGGCCCTTGGGCAAGGGGCTGATACCAGCTGGAGTCCACTTCCTGCCAGGCAGAAAAACAAACCACCCCAACAACTCAAAAATTAAAAAAAAATAGACATTTCCTGGCAGCTAAGAGGCCTTTTCTAACCGCATTTTCAACCGTGGTGAGGAGCAAGCAGACCCAATCTTCCTCTCCAGTATGTCGGACCCTTCCACCAAATTTCCTTCCCCACTGCAAGAAACCAAGGGTCATATATACAGGTGAAACTCGGGAAATTAGAATATTGTGCAAATGTTCATTCAGTTCAGTAATGCAACTTAAAAGGTGAAAAAAATATATGAGATAGACTCATTGCATGCAAAGCGAGATAGTTCAAGCCTTACTTTGTTATAATATTGATGCTTATGGCTTACAGCTTATGAAAACCCCAAACCCCCCCCCCAATCTAATGTACCCCATAATAATCACATAACCCCATGTACGCTGTACGCCATGATCATCACAATCATAACGAATTAAGGCATGACATCTCTCGCTTTGCATGTAGTGAGTGAGTCTATCTCCTATACCTGTATTCAAGTGAAATGAATGGACATCTGCACGATATTTGAATTTTCCGAGTTTCACCTGTATATAATATCTATCTATCTCCTAAGCTTGGTTATCAAGATGCTACAGAGAAGCATCACCTTTTCTCTCTGGGGTTGTGTCTTCCCTCGGAGAGGATCAGGAACTCAATAGCAATTAGCAATCACACATATATATTATATACTGCTCCATAGCATTTAGCGCACTCCCTGGGTGATTCACAAGGGGAGGCAATGAGAGAGATGGATTCCAGAATGAAGCATAAAAGCAGGAAAGCCACCCAATCTATAGGCAACAAATGTCTATGAAGCAGGGACAGGTGGATGCTTTGCAAATAATTTAACAACTGTATTCATGTAACTCTAAAACTGCTAGCATTACGATCTTGTAGGATTTTACTCTCTATATATCCAACAAGCAGGATATAAATCCAAACTATTTATAATGCTATGCATAACTAATTAATCTCCATGTTATAGAGAGCTGAAGCTGACCTGGAAAGATTGCCTCTAAATTCAAAATGGAACAAACCCTTGTGATGCTCTCCTTTATTGAAATGTGTTTCAGCTTAAAATTGCCTGTGCCCAACCTTTGCAACTATGGTCAACCACTGAAAATCTGCAGCGCTGCAAACCATCAGGTATTTAAAGTCAGGCAGGTGGTGGCCATATGCATGGAGGCTCCTAAGTACACAGAAAGAGCTTCCGTGAAGAGTGTGGTATTTTTGAACTCCCATCGGGCGTACTTCCGCAACGGCCACCTTGTGCTGGCTAACCTTTGTCACACTAGGTCAAGCGAAAGGAACCACAGAATGAATTCACCAAGAGGTGAATTGTAAGTTGCACGTCTTGGCTTAGAAACGGAAGAAGTAGCAGTGGTGAAAAATGAAACTCAGAGGTACAGATCTGGTTTTTGCAAAGGCACCCTCTGGTCCACAGCTCACCTAGGAAGGTGCGTTAAGAGTGGGGAAAGTACCTTACCACCACCCAAATCACAAATGCCTCTGTTTCTTAATGCTTATTTAATGCCTTTTCCCGTTTCTCTCTCTCTCTCTCACACACACACACACACACAATGCATCGAGGTGGGGAGTTCAGCCTTCTGGTCAAGGAAGCACCTAAGTTTGTGATGGCGAACCTTGTCACTCCAGATGTTCTTGGACTTCAATTCCCGGAAGCGGAAGTAAAACGTACCCTTATGGTTAAGGCTCTTCTGAGTTAACTCTTCCTCCATATGGACGCGTTTTACTTACGCTTCTAGGAGTGATGGGGGCGGCGTGGGCCGGATGAATCGCAGCAAACCCATTCGTGTGGATTCATGGGGGCTTGGGCTTCTGGGAATTGAAGTCTAAGAACATCTGGAGTGCCAAGGTTCACCATCATGGGGTCTATCTGACCTCAGTGCTGCCTTTAGCTTTCCCAACCTGGCAACTTAAGATCCTTCTGCACAAGGAAATGTGCACTGGTGGTGCAGTGGTCAAACTACTGCATTCAAGTCAAAACGTTGAGTTTGATCCTGATGGGATCAAGATTGACTCAACCATCCATCCTTTCAAGATCAGCATGTTGGAGGCCAAATTGCTCATTGCCTTGTGAACCACCCAGAGAGTGCACTAAGTGCTATGGGGTGGCATAGAAGTGTAATTGCTATTGCTATTAACGTTGACATAAGTCGGTTCCAACTTGACAGCAAGGAACTAGCCGACTTATACCTCCATTACACACAAGTTTAATTCATGCACAGGAATTGCAAATGAGCCCTACCAATTCTATAACAATTTAGGCTCCCCCCACCACCACCACCAATGCAAACAGGGCTATGCTTTTTGTGTCCTGGTTCTGGAGCTTGGAGAGGATCTGCAAGCCCCCTCCTCTTATGGAGGCTCTGAGATCATTCCTTCCCCACCCGTTAACTCCATTAACAATTATTCTATCAGCTACAGAAAGAGCAGCTGCAGGAGGCATGTGCTCCCCCCCATGCCCCTTCCTGTCATGATGTGAGTGGGTGGGGGACGGAAAGACCCAAAGACAAAAAGATCATCCACTTGTCCTGGGACGGCAGAGCCAGAGAGCCCCCCAACCCCAAGACTAAGGACTTTAAGAGGTTCAGCATCTGTGGTGTGGGGGGCAGGAGGGAGGGAAGTCTGCCATGTATGTTTTTTGGGGAAACCCTCCAACTATTTCTCCCCCCAAAAAAAACAAAAAACCACCCAGCGTTGGGTGCCAAAGTCCACAGAGGAAGGGTGAGGGTCCCCAAGTGGATTAAATCCCACTTGAATCCATCGTGATGGAGGGCAGCAGCTTCATCCATCCTGGCCTGGGGATGATGAAGAGGACTTTGCGTGCCAAAAGGCATCAGGATCAGAAAATGACTCATGGAACTGGTTCAGTGGTATCATGGGTGTCACACTGCGATAAGGAAAGGAAATAGAAGGCCACTGCAATATATATGGTTTCCAACACAATCTCCATGGCTGATGACCATGACAACAGCCAATGTCCAGAGTTGGATACAGCACTAAAAGAAGAAGGAAGAAGAAGATGAAGGGAGCAGAAGTCCCTGTTTCGATTGGGGAGAAGGCCCTCCAAATACCTGGAATTAAAACCTGAACACAGATGTTCAGACCCTTCCAGTTTTTAAGGTCTTTGAAACAAAACAAAACATTATTGTTCAGGTGCTGGGGCTGAAGAACACTCAGTCCTCAGGACCACTATTGTTGCTTGCAGGATCCAAACCACTTTTGCTGATTTTCCATCATCTAATAACCTACCCTAAGGCTCACTTGACCAAAAACCAACAACCAGAAACACGTACTAACGGATGATTTGATTTTGGCCAATGACAAAGAGAAGAAGGTGGCTTCGTTTTGGCAATTTAAACTTGGATCTGGATATGAAAGAAGAAGAATTTGACCACAGGATAGAATCTTTCTAAATCTTGTACATAAACATGGATCCTGGGCTGAGCATGGCCAGCTTTTCAGCCCTGCCACCGTCATAGTACATGTATGAAGTCTGAAGTTTAAGATTATGACAGCCAGACTGTGCGCGCGCATATGTGTGTGTTTTAACTCCCCTGGGGCTATCAGAACAGACCTTATTCACCCTGTGCAAAAGCCACTTTGCCATATAACCCATCCTAATTAGTTTTACAATCAAGGTTGCTAAATCTGCACAAAGATCTATTAAATGTTAAGTTATTTGTTTAAATAAAATAACCAAAGCATATAGCAAACAAAGCAGCAAAAATTCCACTACAGGAGCCTACGGAGACAATCTTTCTCTCTCTCTTTTCCTTGCATTGCTTTTTAACTCACAGAAATCCGAATTTCTGCTCTGGGATGTTTAAACGGGTTGCCTGTGCATTGGAAGGAGAATCCCTTCCTTCAGCAACTGGAATGGAGCGAGCGTGCAACAAAGGAACATTCATAAGCTCAGCTCTAGTGCCAGGGGAACAGATGGCTCAATCAAATGGTACAGAAATCATGGCACAGAATTGTGCCCTGACAAACGCAGGCCTAAAAGGTCAGCCTGAGACGGGCTTCCCCTTCTGCACCCTAAAAACGGCCTCAGAAGAAAATCAACCTGCAAAAATCAATTCTGTTAGCCACCAGTTTCGACCACTGGCCAACGCCGTGGTCTCCCTCCTTCCTTCCCAGAAAAAACGTGACACCCTCACCTCGCTTGTGCAACTTTGAACAATATTTAATATACTCATGAATAACACACAAGAGAAGGAGTCCAAAACTTCGTACTGTTGTTGTTGCCATGCTGTCAAGTTGGAACTGACTCATAGCAATCTTAATAGTGTTTTTTTAAAGGTAACCAAGGTGTTTATAAAGTTCCCCACCACCCATACCTGTCAACCGCGGCTCCGGACAATCCGGGACCTGCGCAGAACCGTTCTGCGCAACTCGCCTTCTACGCATGTGTAGAAGGCTTTTGTGCTTGCGTAGAACCCTTTTACGCTTATGTAGCCTTCTACGCATGCGTAGAAGGGTTCTACACATGTGTAGAAGGCGACTTGCGCAGAAGGGATGTGCAGTACCTCTTTTCCCCCGCTGCCAAATTCCGGGGTTTTGGCAGCTCCGGGCGGGAAATGGCACAAATCGACGCCGAAAAACGGGAAATCCCGGCCAATCCGGGAAGGTTGACAGGTATGCCACCACCAGTGAGCTCCTATGGCTGAGTAGGGATTCAAACCCAGGTCTGCTGAGTCTTAGTCCATCACTACACCACACTGGATATCAAACCAAACCTCCTACTAGTGAAGGTAAACATAAAAAGCCCCCCTTGCTCGAAAGCCAAAGAGCCAGGGCTGTCTGGATCTGCAAACATTTCCGTCGTCACATAGCAGGCAGCACTAGACACCGGAGCACATGGAATGCTGTTACCTTTCCTGCCAAAGCGATACCTCTTTATCTGCTGGCAATTTCTTGCTTGGAACTGCTAGTTTGGCAAGAGAGACGGGTACTCACTCCATTGTGCAGCACTTGGGTCTCGAACTGCTGACCTTCCGACCTTCCGGTCATTACATTCAGCTGCTTAACCACTAAGCCACCACAGTCCCGAAAGATGTCCTACTAGGTAAGGTTAAAATGTGGAGAGAATTAGGAAGAATTATAAAGTCTGAAGACAGTGGTGTCACTTTCTGATGCTTAGAAAGGATCACAGCAGGTCGTTTGCTTGTTGACTTAATGTGTGTTCCACATAAATTGGTGAAAGGCATAAATGAATTGGGAAAATACAGAAGAACAAACAAGTCCTACTGAGGAAGTGCCCAGCATGGATTCTTCAAAGAGAAGCCCAAATTTGAAATCCTGTAATAGTCTTTACCCATGTTTAGAAGGAAGTAGATGGCATAATCTAGCAGATATGAGCATGGCTTCCTCTCTGGAAACTGTACACGTTGACTATTAATAGGATGCTGGACTAGGTAGGTCCACAGATTTAGACAAGAGGCCACCCTTCCTTAGCCTTAGCAAAGCAACTGTAATATTTGAGCAAATAACATCTGGGCTGGATGTCTTTCCATCTCTACTCTCATAATGCATTCCTATCCATGGCTGCACACAAATATGTGGGGCTAAGCTTGGCTTCTTCAGACCCATAAAAAGCCTTATTGTCACCTAGCCTAGGAAGACAGAGAAGATCAGAGGTACCAGGTGAAACCTTCCACTTAGGCCCGTGATGGTGAACCTTGGCACTCCAGATGTTCCCAGAAGCCCCCATGAATCCACATGCATGGGTTTACTGCGATTCATCTGGCCCGCACGGCCCTCATCACTCTCGGAAGCAGAAGTAAAACGCGGGGGTGCATTTTATTTCCGCTTCTGGGAGCGACGAGGGCAGCGCAGGCCAGATGAATTGCAGTAAACCCATGCGTGTGGATTCACAGGATGCTTGGGCTTCTGGGAATTGAAGTCCAAGAACATCTGGAGTGCCAAAGGTTCACCATCATGGACTTAGGCTACCAAGGTTCAACAGTAGCAGGTTAATGAACAAGGAGGAGCAACCTTCCCAAATTAGCAATTAACTGGGGTGGGTTGGTGAGTCGTTACGGTTTGCCTGAAGCATTGCTTGACGTGGGTCCACGTGGGAGAAGTTTTATTCAGTTTTATTTTACTAGCAGGAAAAAAACAACCCAAAGAAGTTTAAAGATCAACAATAAAATTCCTTTGAACAACGTCAAAGATCTATGGTAAAGTCAATTGCATTCTGTTGACAAAACCCACTCGCCATGTAACTATGCACCAATAAAAAATTTAATTCAAAGGCCTTTATAGACCACTAAAAAATTACAAACAGAGGCTAATGTTCATGCTGTGCAGGTCTTCATCAGGCTTGGCACCACACAGTGCTGTAGATGGTGGAGAAGCATAAAACTTCCAAAATCATGGCCAGATGTTGAGGACATCATGCTAGGAAAAACTGGAGGCATCAGGGTGAAAAGGGAAAACAAAACATGCGATGGAGGAACCCTTCAGCAAAGGAAGACCAGGTCCTTTGGCTTGCAAGATCTAAGCAGGCTTGTTAATAAGGGGATCTTTGGGGGAAATCATAATTTCATACAATTGCCCAAAGCCAAACAACTTGGCTACCTCTAACAACCTTGTTCCCCAGGGCTAACTACGTCAAACTGCAGACTCTAAGTGGCTCCTTTTTTTAAAAAAAATGCATATTGATTATCACATTATCATTATTTGATGATGTTGATGAAGAAGAATACTACACTCTTTTTAACCTGTCTGGTTTTTAGAGAGTCTCCTTGATTCATTTTAAAAATACAGATTTCCCTTTCTATACATTCCAGGTCAGCGGAGACACAACTAAGAAGGGAGATGAAACTGGCCAGAGAAAACGACAGTTTGAATAAACTGAAGAGCCAATAACCAAGTCAATGTATGTGACCTCCACGAAAGGGCACGCCAAAGGTTATGCTAAGATATGGCTCGAAATCTATAAACAGCCTCAGCATCACTCTAGACAAGAAAGATGCATTCAGGTCTTGTTTATATTATACACCTTTTTGTTGTTGTTGTTGTTCAGTCACACAGTCTATTCCGACCCTTTGCGACCCTATGGACCATTGTCCTCCAGGCACCTCTGTCCTCCACCATCCTCCTCAACCTGCCCAGTTCTGTGCCCATTGTGTCCACAATACCATCTATCCATCTCATCTTTGGACGCCCCCTTCTCCTTTTGCCCTCAACCTTTCCCAGCATCAAGGCTTTCTCAAGTGAATCCTCTCTTCTCATTTGATGTCCAAAGTACTTCAGCCTCATCCTTACTATCTGACCTTCCAAAGAGCAGTCAGGATTGATTTCTTCTAAAATCGACCTGTTTGTTCTCCTCACCGTCCAGGGGACTCTCAAAACTCTCCTCCAACACCACATTTCAAAGGCATCTATTCTTTTGCGCTCAGCTTTCCTAATGGTCCAGCTCTCACACCCATACATTACCACCGGAAATACCATTGCCTTGACTATACGAATTTTTGTTTGCAATGTGATGTCTTTGCTTTTCACTATGTTCCCCAGGTTTCTCATAGCTTGCCTCCCAAGAATCAGCCACCTTTTCATTTCATGGCCGCAATCTCCATCTGCAGTGATCTTAGATCCTAGGAAAGCAAAATCTGTCACTGCTTCTACTTCTTCCCCATCTATTTTCCAGGGACTGATAGGGCCTGTTGCCATTATACACCTAAGCCAGCTTAAACAGTCCATTCTTTGCTTTATCATTTCCAATTTACTTTTATTTATACTTCTCACATTCCATGTTCCAATTGCATATGCCATTCAGGCCTGGATTTTCCTTTCGCCTTTGTGCATATCAGCCACTAAATATCCTTTTGGCTTTATTTCCAGTTCATCAATTACCAACAATGCTACTTGACCTCATTCATTGACTCTTCTCCAGTACTAACAAAGTGCCTTCTGACTTAGGAGTCTCATCTCAGCTATTATGCAAAGTCTGACTGGGAAAACTTATCACCCTAGCTATCATTCACATCTATGTTCCAAAAAAGGAAACTAAAGAACAAATCAAAAGGTTTTATGCAACTGCCCAGAGGAAACCAACCATACCCCATACCAAGATAACATAGTAATTATGGCTGATTAGAAGGCAAAAGTAGGAAACAAAGCAGATCCAAATATTATTGGAGAATTTGGTATCAGAAAGGAAGCAGGAGAACGGCTCGTCAAGTTTAGTGAAGTCAACAATCACTTTACTGCAAAAACACAATACAGGCTACCAAACAGATAACTATATATACAGATATAATCGCATGTAGAAATAATATAGGCTACATATTTGGAGGCAGGAGACGGAGAAGCTGTATTCTCTCTACAAAAACAAAGCCAGGGACAGACTATGATACTGACCATGAATTGGTATTATAAAATATTAGAGACAGGTATGCCTTAGCACTTCATAGTCCTTACTCATACCCTATACAGTATACTCCTTAAAACATTATTGTTATGACAGAATATGGGGAGATAATGTTTCCCATAGGCAAAGGTGTCAGACAAGGGTGTATTTTACCTTCCAATCTACTCAATCTGAACACAGAACATATTTTATTGAAGGCTGGATTGCAGTCAGATGGTAGAAATGTCAATAGTCTGAAAGATATAGATGACCATATTGTTGAGAAAAAGCAGCAATGATTTCATACACTCCTGATGAAAGTGAAAGAAGTGTAAAAGTAGGATAGCAGTTGAGCATTAAGAAGTCAAAAACCATGTCCATAGAAGATTTACGTCTTTTTTAAATGCTGATAGTGAAGAATCTAAAATTGGTAGTGTTCACAGACCTTGGTTTTTAAACCATCAATCGAAATGGCGGCTGCAACCAAGAAATCAAAAGACTGAAACATGAGAGGGCAGCAATGAAGGGATTAGAAAAGATCATCAAATCCAAAGATGTGTCACTGGAGACGAAGACCAAGATCATCCACACACTTGCATTCCCAATTACTGGGTATGGGTGTGAAAACTGAAAAGTGAAGGTGACATGGGGGTGGGGGTGGGGTGTTGTTTAAACAATGGTTCAGAGGAAATTTCCAGAAAGACAAAGTGGATCCAATTAAGCTTGACCTTTCTCTATGAGCATACCTAACGAAACTGAAGCTGTCACCTCATGAGAAAACTCTCTGGAGAAGATAATAATGTTGTAAAAAGTTGAAAAGGGGCAGCAGGAAAAGAGGAAGCCCAAATATGAGATGGACTGATAAAACAAAGGATGCTTCTGTTCTTGAGTTTGCTATTACTGAGCAGGGCTGTAAAGGACATTTTGGAGGTCACCATTCTTGGGGTCCCAATAAATTGGAGACCACTTAATGGCACATGGCAACAAGAAGCCATCTCTATCGGTTGTCTAAGCCACCACTGCTTCACCTCCTGGCCAACTTGGCTTGCAACAATAAATAAAAACTGCTGCCCCAGGTAACATCCGTCATTACTCAAGGATTAGATCAGTACGCTTGGGATGACTGGGTTATATGGTGAGAGAAGCAGAAAGCGGACGAGCTCAGGTGTGCTTAACCTCCAGGGAGGGACTTGGAGCATCCCTGGTAGCTAAAGCAGCCCCCTCTGTGCAAAGAAGACACATCTGGTGCCCCCCCCCCAACCACCCCCATTAGATGATGCCTGCTGAGCTTTGCATTCCGGAATGCTTAAAAATGCGTCACACTATTAGACTGCCACAAGTAGCATTTTTACAAAATAAAAATAAAAGAGAAAGGTTTTTAAAGGCTCCTGGTTATTTATTTTAGCTGAAGGTTGCAATTGCTGGAAGCTCCGTCATAGAGCTCTCTTGTTAGCCTTAGGTTGGTCTTGCTCAAAGCATGCCAAGTGCACAGACAAGTTAGCATAAATCCATGATGGCAAACCTTGGCACTCCAGATGTTCTTGGACTTCAATTCCCAGAAGCCCCCGTGAATCCACACGAATGGGATTACTGCGATTCATCCAACCCACGCCTCCCTCGTCGCTCCTGGAAGCAGAGTTACGGCTCCAGACGAAATTGCTGCCCTTTAGGAAAGAACTGAAAACCTGGCAGGGCAGGGCAGGTGTGGGGCAGCGATGGAGGGGTGACCCCCACCTGCTGGCTTATATAAATAATTAAGATTTCTCTCTCTCTTTTACCGGATGGGGTGAGTGGGTAAATTATTTAGAATTTTTAATGGGGTTTTTAGTTAGATTTTGATGTTACTTTTAATTGTCGAGTTGGGCGGCAATAGAAAATTGAAGAATAAATAAATAAATCTTCAAAGATGTAAACAAGGGGTGCCTAAACTACAACCCGTGGGCCGGATCCAGCCCCCAATGCCAATTCATCCGGCCCACGTTGGAAGCGGAAGTAAACCATGCCCGTACGTGTTTTACTTCCGCTTCTAGGAGCAATAAGGCTGGCGTGGGCCAGATGAATTGGCGTCGGGGCCAGATCCAGCCCACGGGCTGTAGTTTGGACACCCCTGATGTAAAAAGTAGGCACACGAATGATCGAGCAAGATTGTTTTCTGCTTTTCCAGAGGGCTGGTCCTAAACAAATCAGTTCAGATTGTAAGGAAGAAGATTGCAAAGAAACACTGCATTGAACTTCCCAACAACCAAGAGGTGGGACTAATTAGTTTGGAAGGTGGTGGACTTTAGGTGTGGAATACAACAAACGGCAGTCCATACCGTGCACTCTGGGCTTGCCTGCCACATGACCATGGAAACATCTGCAAATGCAGACAGCGCTGGCTCTTTGGCTGTAAGCAGAGATGAGCACTGAACCCTAGAGTTGGATATGACTGGCTATCCAGAAAGGGTGCCCTTTACCTTTACAATCCCTTCCTAGTACTCAATTCTGTGACAATGCACTATGGAACTACACCACTTTGATACCACATAAGTGGTCATGGAAGGGGATTGCAGTGGCTTAATGGTTAAGACTAGGGCTGCCGGAAACAGTCACAAACACATTTATTTACAGTAGTTCCAGATGCATTTATGGTGGCTGCAGATGTGTTTACAGCAGACGTGGACACATTTACAGCAGCCATGGACGCATGTACAGCACCGCAACCACCAGTCCGGCCCCCTCAACTGTCTGAGGGAGTGTGACCCGGCCCCCAAATTAAAAAGGTTGCCGACCCCTGGTATAAACCATTTGAGAGCTGGCACAATTCAATGTGTGCTTACCTGGAAGTAAGAGCCACTATGTTCAGTGGGATTTACTCCCTAGAAAGAAGCCCCAACCTTACTCATAACATTTTATATGCTGAACTGGCTATTACTAGACAAAACAGTGTTTTGTTTCTTTTTTCTGAACAGGACCTAATTCTTAAATTGTTTGTATTAGAGTTATACATATTCATAATTTCCCACAACATTAAATAACTTATTTAAGGCATAGTAAATTCAATAACTTTTTCCCCTACAGCTTCTGTATTTAAATTGAAAATCAAGTATTAAATCAATTTGCTTTGGTAAGAAGGTCATGAATTGAATGTTCATGTAGTTGCAAAGTCTGTTTTAATCTAAGTTTTATTCCCTTAAATGACACCTTGTACAACTGGCATTCTAAAATACTGAATTTCTTGTTTTGAAATCTGAACATAAAACAAAAAAAAATCCTTAATTTATATACATCCTAAATTTATGGCCAGATTTCTTTTACTTACTTAAAGCGGATGTGATCATCTCTGCAGCAAACGGCTGCCAAAGACTGTACGTCTTGTCATGTGTCACATCATGCGACCGGTCTGTGTCACAACAAGCAGGTGTTGTCACCAGTGGTAAATCTCGCAGCTAAGATTTATGCTGTTTAACATACGTTAGTGGGTGTAAGTAATAGGATTCTGGCCACCATTAACCCCGGCAGGTGCAGCGCATGGCCTTTGGGATTCCCTGGGACTGAGTGCCAGGCTTGGAGAAAACTATTTAGCCATCCTGTTCCTCAGCTGGAACTTAACAGCAGAAATTCAATTTCAGCTAATGTGGAGCCTTGGTGGTACAGTGGTTAAACCGTTGTACTGCAGTCAAAACACTGTGAGTTTGATCCTGATGGGGATCAAGGTTGAGTCAGCCTTCTGAGGTTGGTAAAATGAGTACCCAGCATGTTGCAGGCAAAATGCTAATCAGCTTGTGAGCTGCCCAGGAGTGCACTAAGGGTTATGGGGTGGTATAGAAGTATAATTGCTATTGCTATTTTATCGACATACAGTAATTCTAAAACAGTGGTTCTCAATCTTCCATATCTTATGCCCCACCAGTCACTCCATTAAAGAACATAAATCCAAGAAACGCATGCCTGATATGGTTATAGGCAATTAGCTGGTATAGCGATCATTTACAGTTAAGTTTTAAAACCAAAAATTACAACACTACTGCTCAGCACCAATCCAAACAAACAGAAATAATCCCACTGAGAGTTCAAAATTACAGGTGGACTTAATTAGCAATTGTTGTGAAAAGTTATGTCCAGCATAGACTATTTGCATCTTACCAATAGTTCCCAGAGAGGACCATAGTTCTCAGGAAAGAGATTGTGTTCTGCTTCTAGGGAAGGTTTGAGCAAATAGATCCCAGTGGATCGGCTGCATTTGTCAGCAAAAGAGTTAAATAGGCTTTTACACCTTCACTGGGATTTTCCAATACATTTTTAATTCCAAAAGATCAATTAGAACGATTAATAAAGCAATACTGTAGATATATTGATATAGATCAGGGGTTGGCAAACTATGGCCATGGGGCCGGATCTGTCTCGCGGCACTAAATCATCTGGCCCACCTCCTCGCTCCAGCCGCTGCCGGAAGTGACCACGGACACATTTACAACAGCGTTTATGGTGGGGGGACCACCAGTCCAGCCCCCTCAACTGTCCGAGGGAGTGTGACCCGGCCCCTGACTTTAAAAGGTTGCCGACCTCTGATATGGATCAATACACTGTAATTCCGATAAAATTCCATCAATACATTTTAATTCCAATGGATCAATTATTCAACTATAAGTCAAGGAGTTGGCTGATTAAAACCATGTTTTAGGTTTACTACTCTATCATAGGAAGCCAATACAAAATACTTGCTTGGAGCTGAGCAAAAAAACCAACCTCAGCAAGGTGCGCAGTACCAGCCTAAAACTACTCTTAGCTTAAAAGGTAAAGGTTTCCGTTGTTTGAAAGCCAGTCGTATCTGACTCTAGTGTTCAGTGCTCATCTCTGTTTCAAAGCTGAAGAGCCAGCGCTGTCTGCTTCTGCAGGCGTTTCCGTGGTCATGTGGCAGGCATGACTAAACACCGGAGAGAACGGAACGCTGTTACCTTCCCTGTATCCATTAACAGGTTTGCTGCGATTCATCCGGCCCACGCCGCCCCCGTTGCTCCTGGAAGCGGAAGTAAAACGCGCCCGTCCGGGCGCGTTTTACTTCCGCTTCCAGGAGCGACGGGGGCGGCGTGGGCCGGATGAATCGCAGCAAACCCATTCTTGTGGATTCACGGGGGCTTGGGTTTCTGAGAATTGAAATCCAAGAACATCTGGAGTGCCAAGGTTCGCCATCACCGTCCTAGGACAACCCTACGAGTTAGAGACCTTGGCCAGGTCCTATCATAAACAGCCCTGATCCAGTCTGTGGCACCCTTTTAGTGAGTGAATCCGTCTTATGTTTGATTCACTCTATTCTGAATGCTTTCCACGGACGCCTTTGCACGTGGAGTGCAAATGACAGAAAGTGTTTCGACGACCACCTTTGTCCACGCCATAGCACAATTAACAAGTCAGATAATTATTGCCCAATATTAGACATCAGCAGCACTGGGGGCATTTGGTGTTTAATCTTTCACGGTAACCAAGAATTATAAACATTTACAACCAAAGAGCCTGTGCTGGGTCTGCAGACATTCCCATGGTCATATGGCAAGCAGGACTAGATAGACACTGGAGCGCACGGAACACTGTTACCTCCCCCCCCTCCAAAGTGGTCCCTATTTATCTACTTGCAATTTCTTTGCTTTCAAACTGCTAGGTTGGCAGGAGCTGGGAGATGACAGCTCACTCTGTTGTGCAGCACTCGGGTCTCGAAGTGCTGAACTGCTGACCTTCCTCTCGCCAAGTCCAGCGTCTTAACCACTAAGCCACTGCAGTACGGTGACCTTAGAAACCACAGTACGGTGACCTTAAACAAAGTGATGTGATGACTCTGGGGATGCTGGTGGTCTATCACATTGCCCCAATGATGTGTCAGCCACTCTAGCAGTAATGTACAGGGTGCTTAAGGGACAGGGGCCCTAAAAGTGTATAAATGGGGTGGAAGAAGTCTGCGGACCCCTTTTAGGTTGGCCTTTTAGCATCTGGGGCTCAGCGGAGTTTGGGCTGACTCTTCAAGACTCGGTTTCCATAGGTTGATTTTCTCTGTGGTTGATCCAAAAATCTGTTTTATGGCGTGGCATTACAATTCCACTCCCCGTGCCCCATGCTTTCAGGAAAACTCCGGCATGTTAATTAACAGCATAAATGTTATCTCAGCAATGAAACATTAAACTGTCGAAAGAAGGCGGGAGGGAGGCAGCGCCAAGAAAAGATTTGATCCCCCCAAAAGAAATGCTCCGGCCATCTGTCCGGCGCACTCCATCCTTTCTTCTTCCACCCTCCGTTCCCTCCTTCCTTGGCAGACGACAGGTTTTTACTTTTATACAAACAGAAGCAGCGGCTCCAGTGGGACCGATTCCTGCGTTATTAATGAGAAGCGGAAGCCGGGGATTTTTCTAAAATAGAAAAAGTGTCGCGCACCTAAAAATGCAGAGGCCGTTGTTTGGATCGGAGTAGGATGCCAATTTTGCAGGCATGACCCAGTGACCCTGAAAGCACTTGGGCATCTAAAGGGGAGCCAAATAAAGGCATCTCCTTGATATGGAGCTGGAGATTTTTTTTAAAAAATGGAAATTCACACTCTGGGGAATTAGAGGAAGTTTACTTTAAGGGGTTAGGGCTGTGATGGCGAACCTTGGCACTCCAGCTGTTATAGGACTTCAATTCCCAGAAGCCAAAGTCCCTCCATACACGCAGTAAACCCATTCGTGTGGATCCACAGGGACTTGGGCTTCTGGGAATTGAAGCTCTTAGAACAGCTGGAGTGCCAAGGTTCACCATCACTAGGTTATGGTGTGTGGGTGATGTGTTGTCATTTTTATTTCTTTTTTAGAGTCGGATACGATGGGCTTTCGAGCACGGGTGACCTTTACCTTTAGATAGTAAAGGTTTCCCTTGCTAGGAAGCCAGTCGTATCCGACTCTAGGGTGCAGTGCTCATCTCTGTTTCAAAGCCGAAGAGCCAGCGTTGTCTGCTCCTGCAGACGTTTCCGTGGTCATGTGGCAGGCATGACTAGACACTGGAGTGAACAGAATGCTGTTACCTTCCCACCAAAGTGGTCCCTATTTATCTACTTGCAATGTCTTGCTCTCGAACTGCTAGGTTGGCAGGAGCAGGGACAAAGACAGGAGCTCATTCCGCCCTGCAGTACTCGAGAATCGAACTGCTGACCTTCCGCCTCCCAGTCAGCGTCTTAGCCACATGAGCCACTGCAGTCCTTTAGATATTTGTAGTAAAAATAAATCTATTTTTTCCACATGAGTTTTTGGTTAAAATATATGATGCTGGGCGGCTCTGCAACTCCCAAGGCAATGTACATAGCACTGGGGTATTATCTTATGTTTAGATTTGTTTTTCTTTTTAAGAGTGTATTTTTCACATTAAAATAGTATATGTCTAAACAAGAGGGTTTAAATAAGGTGAAATGAATACACACTATCTGTTATTTCTGTATTTTTAAGTATGTGATTTTACTTTTAATTTTTACTTGTAATTTGTATTTCTATGTTATTTTTTATTATGTATCGATGTCTTTTTTCTTTGTGTATTACTTTTCCTTTTTTAAAAAATAAAACATAATAAATAAATAAATAAAATAAATATTTTTCTCCTTCTTTCTTTTCTCTTCTTTTCAAATCTTTTTTCTTTTTCTTCCTCCCACCTTTTTCGTTTTCAATCTTAGCAAATATTATTTGCATTATTTAATTTACATATGGGAGATATATGTACAAACTTGGCCGATGTGGTTTTGTCACGGCTCCAGAGTCCAGACGGAATTGCTGCCCTTCAGAAAAGCAACCAAAACCTGGCTGGCTGGGAAGGTGTGGGGCACCGATGGAAGGGTGGACCCCCACCCCACCCACCCGCCCCACCTTCTGGCTTATATAGGCAATCAGAATCCCCCTCTCTTGTTTTTAGTTCTTTCATGGGGTGGCTGGATTTTATTGTTTTTAATGTTTAATATGTATTTTTATGTCTTATTTGTTACATTTGGGATTTGTGTTATGACTATTGTGAGCTGCCCTGAGTCGGCATGAGCTGAGAGGGTGGCATACAAGTCAAATAAATCTAATCTAATCTACTGTGTTATTGCTAAATATTTCTTCTTTTCTAATGGCTTTTATTATTTATTTATTTATTTATTTGCTGGCAATACATTCAAATAAATAAAAAAATTGCGTAACTTGGGATCATGTCCTAAAATGGAAGACTGAGCCTATGGAGAGCAATAGCAATTACACTTTTAACCACACACACCCCCAATACACACAACACACACTAGCGCTTGGTGCACTCTCCGGGTGATTCACAAGGTAATTAGCATTTTGCCACCAACAATGCTGGGTCCTCATTTTTCTGACCTCGGAAGGCTGGAAGAGGCTGAGTCAACCTTGGATCCCATCAGGATCAAACTCACAACATTTTGGCTGCAGTTCAGCAGTTTAACCCCTGAACCGCCAGAGCTCTGGAGGGGACCATCGGTTGCCCAAATGTTGCCCAAACACAATAAAGGACTTGCCTGGGTTTGGGGGCTTGTCGGGTGGGGTGGGGGGAGCAAAAAAAAAGCCATGTGCAAAAGGGGCATGGGAAGCATATCAGAGAGAAAGGTAAAGGTATCCTTTCCTTGAATGCCAGTCGTATCCAACTCTAGGGTTCAGTGCTCACCTCTGTTTATAGCCAAAGAGTCAGTGCTGTCTGCGTTTGCAGACATTTCCATGGACGGCAGGCATGGAACGCGGTTTTACCTTCCTACCAAAGCGTCCCCTGTTTATCTCCTTGCCATTTCTTGCTTTCGAACTGCTAAATTGGCAGGAGCTGGGACAGAGACGGGCGCTCATTCAGTCCTGCAGTACTCGGGTTTTGAACTGCTGACCTTCCGCCTCCCAGTCGGCATCTTAACCACTTGAGCCAAGAGAGTCAACAAAGCAACAGAAAAGACAAAATAGAAAGAGAGACTAACTCCTGTATTTTAATGTTACCACAGCTACCACTTCAAAAAATTCCCAGGTGGGAGCCTCCCTGGTCCGGCAGGTGGGACCGCCAGGCAGCATCAATAATGCAAGCTGGCTCCTCCGGAAGGCAGGGGCAGGGGCCCACCTGCTGCTGGCGGGCCAAGCATCTCTCTCTCTCCTCTCTCTGTGTTTACCTTGAAGAGGCCGGGCAAGCCAGGAGAGAGGCAATTAACCACCCGCCCCTGATTAGGGCTCAGGATGACCACGCTGCCCGCCTTGAGACAGGCCCTGAGCTTCCTTAAGAGCCTGCAGGCTGAGAGATGGAGAGAGAGAGATGGGGGGGGGGGGTTGTTCTGGCATCCCTCCTGCCACCCCCTCCTCAGCGTTTTCCGCCTGCCCGCCTGTGACGGAGGCTGCCCGGTGGTGTCCCACACACAAGGCTCCGCAGCAGGCAGGATCCCAGTTGCTAAGAGACACGGCTGTGCTTCTCAGCCCACACTGACCTTTGTCACCGCTGCCGGCTCAAGGGCTTGTGTTTGTGTGTAAGAGAGAGAGAGAGAGAGAGAGAAGGGGGTGTTGCATCCTCCCATGCAGGTAAAGGCAAGAAAGAGGCGCAAGACACTGTTCGCTGGGCGGGCATCGAGCCAGCTGGGTCCCCTGGCAGAGTTGCAAGAGAGAGAGGGAGAGAGAGAGACCCCCAGGGGGATTGGAGGCAGAAAGGAAAATAAGCCAGCCCGTCCCCCGTGCAAAGCGAAAACAGGCCAATTTGTGGGAGGGTGGGCAGAAGCCGCCTTGCGGCAGAGCAGCTGTGTGGGGAAGGCAGGATGGCATCGGTGGCTGGCCTTGGCACCTCCGCAACAAAGGGAGGCGGCGATGCCTGCATCAGCAACAGCAGCAGCAGCAGCAGCAGCAGCAAGAGAGAGGGGAAGGCCATGGGAAACTAGACAAAGGAAGCAACCGGGAGACGGGTCTCACTGCAAGCCGTGTGTGCGCGCACACAGACACACACTGGACAATCCCCTTTGCAGCTGTTTTTCCTCTCCCCACCCCCCTCTTTCTTGCTAGCTTAAAAGCAACCCCATTTCTGGGAGACAATGATGCCCAAATCTGAAAGAAGCAAATACACTTCTATACTGCCCCATATATGGGCACTCATTCTGTCACACAGCACTCAGGTCTCAAACTGCTGACCTGCCAGCCTTACCGCGCCCATATACATACATACATACATACATACATACATACATACATACATACATACATACATACATACATACATACATACATACATACATACGTACGTACGTACGTATATGGGTGCGGTAAGGCCAGCAGGTCAGCAGTTTGAGACCTGAGTGCTGTGTGACAGAATGAGTGCCCATCTCTGTCCCAGCTCCTGCCAACTTAAGCAGTTCAAAAGCAAGGAAGTGAAAGTAGATAGATAGGTACTGCTTCGACAGGGGAGGCAACAGTGTTCCGTGAGTCTAGTCCTGCCTGCCACATGACCAAGGAAATGTCTGCAGACCCAGACAGCACAGGCTCTTTGGCTATAAACGGAGATGAGCACTGCACCCTAGAGTCAGATACGACTAACTTTCAAGCAAGGGCGTCCTTTACCTTTACAGCCTCATAACGCTCTCAGCACTTTCTGGGTTCCAAAGGAAACTTACATTTTTGCCTCCAACACACTGGGTAGTCATTTTACCGACCTCAGAAGGATGGGAAGCTGAGTCAACCTTGAGTCCCATCAGGATAAAACTCACAACCTTTTGGCCACAGTACAGCAGTTTAGCCACTGTGCTACCAGGGCTCGTTTTTTCGATGGCATTTCCCTTTCTATACCAAACAGCATTCAAGATCCTATTAGAGTGGATTGGTGGCAAAGCGTAAAGGAGGGAGCATTACGGAAAGGAAACTCAGTTCCAGAAACTCAACTACAAAACTCGCTTTCAGAGGAACTGGGTTCCCCCCCCAAAAAAAAAATTCTGACCACCTCGCAGGGCTGCTGTGAGGACAAGCAAGGGAGCAGGGAAGACCACGCAGAAAAATACAGCAAGACCTAGGCAATATTCAAGCTCCACAACCAGCTTCTTCTTCTTCTTCCATGTGTAGTCCAGGAAAGAAAACTGCCAAAACGAAGCCACCGTTTAGTGAGTTCATTCTGCAGTTCCCTTTACTTGAACTAGTGTGAGAAAGATTAGCCGATAACACAAGGTTGCCATTGATCAAGGTACGCCCGATTGTGGTCCACAATCTTCGAGGAGGCTCTTTCTGTGTACCCAGTGACGAAGAGCTGAAAAAACTCTACTGAACATCCTTGTTTCCAGGAAACACGCATTTTACTATGGAGTTTACACTGTCTAACCAGGCAATTCCTGAAAGTTGTAATCCAACTTCTGAGCTGTTTTAGCAATAGCAATTACACTTCTATACCACCCCATAGTGCTTAGTGCACACTCTGGGCAGTTCGCTAGTTAGCATTTTGGCCCAAACATGCTGGGGACTCATTTTACACATCAGGTCAAACTTTCCGCCTCTCTAAACCCTACCTGTCAACCGCGGCTCCGGGCAATCCAGGACCTGCACATCCCTTCTGCGCAAGTTGCCTTCTACGCATGCGTAGAAAGCTTTTTCGCTTGCGTAGAACCCTTTTACGCATGCGTAGAAGGCGACTTGAGCAGAAGTGATGTGCAGTACCTCTTTCCCCCCGCTGCCAAATTCCGGGGTTTTGGCAGCTCCGGGCGGGAAATGGCGCAAATCGGCGCCGAAAAACGGGAAATCCCAGCCAATCCGGGAAGGTTGACAGGTATGCTAACCTGGTCCTGTTCGTTCTTACCAGCACAGGTTTCCCTGGGGCCTGGAGGAAGGAAAGGTTTGTCTCAAACCAGCTGCCAGATCCTTTCGCAACCTGGGATGTCAAGGAGCAAACCTGCAGCCTTCTCCGTGAACATCAGTTGTTCAGCCTTTCCGTCGTGACCTTTCCCCAGGGACATTTGACCGATGGAAGGAGAGGTGAACTTTCTCTCCGCAGTGTCTACTATATGCCACGATTCGCTCAAATATGCGGGGCTTCGTCTAAGCCACCGTCTTCAACAATGCCTTGGAGACGTCACCAGCCAACCTGCCACAGGAGAAAGGTTCCTGGATCCAGGTGGGCAACAGATAAGAACTGGCCCTGCAAAACCACAGGGTATTATCCATATGAAAAACGTGGCAGTCTTGAACATATGTGGTTGCTCCCAAGCCAAAGCAATGAGTAGCTAGAAACATTCCAGGCAGCTGACACCCAACGGTTTTCCAAACAGCTCCAGAGAGAAGAGTCCACAACCGTGCCCAATAATATATTGGTTTAATAATAACCGTATAATAATATATTGGTTTTCAGCTAGTCAGTTACCTTATGAGTAAAATACTGTGATGTATGACAGCAGGCATTTTAAGCAAAGGAACAGCGTTTCTTCTGTCAAGGCCTTTTGTTTCTTTTCACTACAGGAATTGTCTATTTACGTTCTTCCCTGATAATTCCCCTAGTTTCAATTCACAATTCTTCCGATCAGTTGAGTTTGGTACTGTGAATGTGTTCCTTGCGTACATGCTGAACTCATCAGGAATGTGGTTTTAACTGTACTTTTGTACTACATTTCTTTTAGCGTTCTTCAGTTTTACTCTGATGTTGGATATTAGTACAGTAGTTTATTATCAATATCACAATCTGTTCCTGGTCTTGTTTTGGCAGAAAGAATACAACTTCCCCATCTCCTGCTTCAAATTATGTAGTCTATTTGATTTCTATATTGGCCATCTAGCGATGTCCATATGTACAGTTGTCTTTCAGTTGCTTCAAGCATGTATTTGCAATAAACAGTCAGTCACATTTGCAGAACTCTATGAGTTTTTCTCTTGCTTCGTTTCTTCGCCCTATACCTAATTATCTGACAACATTTGGTTCTGCTTTGTTTCCTACTTTTGTGTTCCAGTCACCTATGAGCATAAGCATGCCTTGTTTTGATATGTGATCAATTTCCTCATGGATCCCTGTGTAAAAGCTTTCAATTTCCTCTTTTTCAGCATCTGTAGTTGAAACATAGACTTAGAAGATCATTAATATGTTGATAGATTTTGCCTCAGAGTCTGAATGATATTATTTGGTCAGACCTTGTATTAAACCCCATAACTGCCTGTGCTACATCTTGCCTTAGTATTAGAACCATTACATCTCTCTTGAGTTGGCCGTATCCAGAGTAGAACATTTTATATTTGTTGACTGAAAATATTCCTCTTCCAATGCACTTTAGTTCACTAACACCAAGCATGTTCTTAGTTTACAGCTTGCCTTGATGAATGCTTCTTATATTCCATGTTCCAATTATATGTGTTGTACATCATCAATTTTTTCCTTTTACTTCTGTGCATGTCAGCCACTAGATATCCTTTCAGCTTTAGTCTAGTTGCATCATTAGCAACAGTGCTATTCATACTTCTTCTTTCCTCTTCCCTGGTAGCTGATGGAGAGCCCTCTCTGCCCTGGGGATCTCATTCTCTAGCACTATTTCTTATTTCATTCTTGGACTGTCTCAACATAGGGATTTCAAAGTAAGAAAAGCTAAGGAGTAGTTTACCACTGATACCTTCTGACAGTACTAACAAAAATTAGCCTGAATGTCAATGCCATTGCTCCTCTGCCAGTATTACCTATCGCTGCTGCCTAGTAGCTGTCACCCTATAACCATTGGAACTATCCATTCACTTCTGATGATGTGGTCATTACTGATTCTTGGATGCATCTTAGCCTGGTGTCTCAGCTGTGACCTACTAGGATTTCAGACTTGCAACGGAGTCTGGCCACCTGCATTCTTCTTCTTTCATGTCCAGATCAAACTTTGCATTGCCAAAATGAAGCCAGATTCTTAGCTTTGTAGTTGGCCAAACCTAAATCTTCATCTGTACATGTTTCTTGTAGTCATTGGCAGACCAGTAAATGAGCCAGATTCTGTATCTCTCCACATTCACCAAGCATGTTGTTACCCCACTCATACCTGTCAACCTTCCCGGATTGGCCGGGATTTCCCGATTTTCTATGCCGATTTGCGCCATTTCCCGCCCGCAGCTGCCAAAACCCCGGAATTGGCAGCGGGGGAAAAAGAGGTACTGTGCATCCCTTCTGCGCAGATTGCCTTCTATGCATGCGTAGGCTTTTACGCTTGCGTAGAACCCTTCTACGCATGCGTAGAAGGCGATCTGCGCAGAAGGGGATCGTAGAAGCCTTCTACACATGCGTTGAAGGGTTCTACGCAAGCGTAGAAGGGTTCTACACAAGCGTAAAAGCCTTTTACGCATGCGTAGAAGGCGATCTGCGCAGAACCGTTCTACGCAGGTCCCGTATTTTCCGGAGCCGCGATTGACAGGTATGACCCCCACTTGAGCTTGTTGGTCTTGCATTTAAGGACACCAACTCTCAGCCTATTCAGAGTCCTCTAAGTGACGTCTAGGGGAGGTTGAGTAGTCTCTCCATTAACGTTACTCCTTGTCCAGTGAGTTCCTTCTGCCATCTTCTAATTCGGTTTTGTTCTTGCAAATACCCTCAAGAATGTTTGTTCTTGCCATAAAGCTCTTCTGAGCTGGTGGAATTGAGGCACGGATCAGTTCAGAAGATGTCAAGGATCGTTCTCTTGCTCAGTTCTCTCGGTGTCCTAATGACATTGTCTCAGCCTCACTGACACATACCTAACCTTTCACCGTGTTAAGGTGTGCATCCAACACAATTTACATATATGATTTCTGCTCTCAGGTTGTTTGTTCTCTGACGCACAACAGTTACGGGAGACCTGAACCGACTGGCCTGACCGAAATGGCCACAAGTGTATTATGCGGAGGTCTGCTCCAGTCATCAGTGTTCAGAATAAGGTCTGAAACCCTATCACCGCCACCTCACCACACATGAAGCCAGGGACATCACAACAAACAGGGAACCCAACAACCTCGGAAGCAGAAATGTTTACAATTGGCCCTGCTGCCAGAGATCTCTCAGGGGTTTATTGTGGAAAGAGGCAAAAGGTGTGTGGCGAGGGGGCGGCAGGATAAAATGTGACTATTAAATTAAATTAAATTAAAAGAAAATAGGTGGAAAGCTTTCACACTCCAGTTGCAAAGAGCCAACGGCAACAGATCATAAACTAGAAGGAAGCCCATCTTCCAGTCTATAGCTTGGAAGTATTATATTTTCTTTCCGTTGGGGCTGTAACTCCATCCCTGCCAGTACGGCCAGTGGCCAAAACCACCGAAAGGTTCTACAAGTCGTAGTCCAAACCAGGAATAACTCCAACTCTGGAGTTTCTTGCAGTGGGATCTACTGATGGACACAAGCCATGGAAAAAACAGGTCATTATCAGCTGTGGTGTTGTTGTTGTGTACTATTGTGTTACTTCCAATTTAAGGGTAACTTTAAGTCCCAATAACTTTCAAAAGGGCCTCTCGTTAACAGTTCTGCTCAAATCTTACAAAATAAAGGCTGTAACTTCCTTTTTGAGTTAATCTATCTCACATTTGGTCTTCCTCTTTGCCTACCCCTTTCATTTTTCTTAGCACAATTGCCTTGATAAGGGAGTCTTTTCTTCTAGGGCAGTGATGGCAAACCTTGGCACTCCAGGTGTTCTTGGACTTCAATTCCCAGAAGCCCAAGTCTCTGTGAATCCACCTGAACCCATTCATGTGGATTCACAGAGACTTGGGCTTCTGGGAATTGAAACCCAAGAACACCAGGAGTGCCAAGGTTTGTCATCAAGGTTCTAGGTCCGGAGACCTCTGTCTTCTCAAGAGGGTGTATACATAGGTTCTCATCCTATGTCCATGATGGTGAACCTTGGCACTCCAGATGTTCTTCAATTCCCAGAACCCAAGCACCCTGTGAATCCACACGAATGGGTTAACTGCAATTCATCTGGCTCACGCTGCCCTCGTCTCTCCCGGAAGCAGAAGTAAAATGCGCCCATACGGAGGAAGGATTAACCAGGAAGAGCCTTAACTGTCTGGGCGCATTTTACTTCCACTTCCAGGAGCGACGAGTGCAGCGTGAGCCAGATGAATTGCAGTTAACCCATTCGTGTGGATTCACAGGGTGCTTGGGTTCTGGGAATTGAAGAACATCTGGAGTGCCAAGGTTCACCATCAAGGTGATCAAAGCACAAGATGCTCAGTTTAGTCAATTATTGTGAGACTTCAAGCATGATTTAGTGTTGTTACCATTTATTTGTATTTCTGGCAATCCATGGGACCTGTGGAACTCTCCTCAAACACATTTAAAATGAATCATTTCTCTTCCATCAGCAATCCTCACTGCCTGGCTTCCATAATATAACAGTAACTGGAAATGCCATAGTATGAACAACTTGGCTTTCATCTCTGGTGACGCATCCTTACATTTGAAGATATTTGTCAGTTCCTTCATAGTTGCCCTTCCAAGTCACATGGTGTGCTCACACAGATGCATAGCTCACATTCTGGACCCTTGTGGCACCATATTTTGTGACAGCTATTTCTTGGCAATTGCATGTCATTCGGCCAATAGTCCTTCATATTAGCTGGACCTTTTTGTTACAACAACACCGCTAGTACTATTGTCTGATGTCTTTACTTATGAGGAACCATCCTGTTTCTCCATAGCCTGTCCTAGCAGCAGCCACCTCTCCACGGTGTAGGAAACATATCGGGGCAATCAAACTATGTGGCTCACTCGTTTATTTCTGAATTGTCCACAGCTTTTCAAGACCCACACAGTCAGAAGCTTCACTGTCATGTACAAAGCATAAACTGGAATTACTTGGCATGTCTAGAATTATCTGGCATACTACAGTAGCCGCGTATTATTTGCAATAATACCTCTAGTGTCTCTTCCTTTTCTAAACAACTGATGCTTCTTCAAAGGAAGCCAACCTGATCTAACTGTCAGTTCTGCTGTGTATGCATGGAGAAGTCCCACAAGCATCATCAAGTAATGATATTTTACATCCTTAATAGCAGGGATTTCTCCTAGCTTTGTGACACATATTGCTCATGGAAAAGCAAGATAACCTCCTCTGACTGGCATCCACTAGGCAGTTACACAGCAGGACTCAGTAATTCCCATAAGGCTCCTACAAAGAGTAGACCCACGCATGATCTCATTGTGGCTTCTTCTTAGGGAACAGCAAAAACAGGGTAAAGCCGCTTTTGCACACATTCTCTAGCTGCAAGTATGTCTTTTACATGGAAAATTGGATAGCTAAAAGGCTTAGTTCTCTGGCTGCAGTGCCAGAGGTTGGGAGTTTGATTCCCCCTATGGTGCCTCCTGGCAGAAGAGCCAGCCTGTGTAGTCCTGGGCTACATGGTTGTTGTTATTCACTGCATCTACATCATCACTAACCTGGGATGAAGGATGATGGGTGTTGCAGTTGAACAGTGTCTAAAAAGCCCCAATTCCTGGTTTAAAGCAATGCACTGTCTCGGAAGGAAGGGAAATGGAACAAGTGTAAGAGAACACACACACACACACACTCCACAACAAAATGTGTTGCCTCCACTGAGCTGTTTTGAGATATCTCAACCATGTCATCCTAGTGATCCTTGCATGGGCAAGCGAGAGACCTCCAAATATTTGGCTCCGCCAGCTCAAACCTCCGAGGGTCCAACTCTGCATCCCCTGGATAAGTTTCGAAACAAGGCCTGGCCAATGTGGCCCCATTGTCACCCTTTGTCTTAGGGCGAAGAATCAACCTTTTGGATTCGGGGTGAGAAATGTCCGAGCTGCAACCCACTTTGGCCTCTTCTGGCCAAGACAGAAACCAAGAAGTCATTCTGGGCGAGCAGATGTGCGCCTAGCTAGCCTATGCACGAAGCCAAAGATTCAGCATCGCATGGATCTATCCCTTAGTGCCCCTATGCTCTATGCCAGGGATGGCAAACCTTTTAGAAACAGAGTGCCCAAAACTCAACAGGCTGCTACCTGTGCCACAACCTCATGCCGCATGTGAACTGACCGCCTTATCCCATATAGGGGAGGGAAGAAGCGCTTCCATTGGGATGCTCGGGAGAGGGGCGGGGCAAACTTTGCGCTGAGGGGGAGGAGGGAGTGCTCCCATTGGGCTGCTGGGCAGAGATAACTCTGTGCTGGTGGAGAGGAAGCGCTCCCATTGGACTGATGGGCAGAGGGGTGGGGCGAACTCTGCGTTGGGGCGACGGCCTCTTCCCACGTTCAAACATGAGTGTTGCCCCTGACCCACATCATCAAGGAGGTAGGTGAGATGGCGTGTGGCAGGCCAAAACACATGGAATGCTGCTACTGTACCTTTCTTACCAAAGCGGTACCTATTTATCTACTTGCAATTTCTTGTTTACAAACTGATACAATTGCAGGAGCTGGGACAGATGACGGGAGCTCACTCCATCGCAAAGCACTTGGGTCTCAAACCGCTAGCCTGTCAATCTTCTGGTTGTCAAGCTCAGTGCCTTAACCATTAAGCCACCACGGCCCCTACATATACAGTACAAATACCTGACAAAGAGAGAACGTGAGTGGGTTACATCTGCTCTGGGTTAATCATTACATTAAAAACATGAGCTAGTGAAATTTAGGCACGGAAATAAATATTAAGGATTTTATGTGCGGCTCTGAATAAGCAATTTGCTCGTTTTTATGATGTATCAGCCTCTCTATCTTTTGGGGGGCATGCATATATACACACATACATGCACACACCCTCACAAACCTCACCCTAAGAAGGCAACACAGAGTAAAAATATCAAACAAAGCAGGAGATCTTGCAGTGCTTCCACCAGGAAACATAGCGAGGAATCAAACTCCTAGCCTCGGTTGCCACAGATAATCTGAACTACTGAGCAATCTAGTCTTCACATCCAAGGCCCACATAACCATAACCTTCAAGAAGGTGGACTTTACTAGGACTCTTGAAAGGTGAAGGAGCTTGTCTGGGTTACCAGGGAAGTTGAAGGAAGGTTACACTTGTACTTAGCCCTGGTGACGAAGAAGTAAAACCGCAGTGCTGCAGCCAAAATGTTGTGAGTTCAATTCTGACAGGGGTCAAGTAAAAGGAGGACCCAACAGGTTGGGGCGGGGGCAAAATGTTAATTAACTTGTGAACCACCCAGAGAGTGCACTATGCACTAGAGTGGTAGAGAAGTGTAATTGCTATAGCTTTGTTAAATATAACAATCCTTGTTAAATATAACCATGTTCCAATTATGGGCTGTCTACAATGTCTGTTCCTTCTCCTATGCTCTATCAAGTTCTTTTCCGTGGTCCCCTGTGAATCCACATGAATGGGTTTACTGCATGTACGCACTAGTGTGGATTCACAGGGGACCACGAAGAAGAACGGCAGTTACAGGTAAGCAACCTGTCATTATAGGGCCCTGGTGGGAGCTCACGGAGTGCTGTTACCATTCCCGCCAAATCAGTACCTCTTTATCTACTTGCAATTTCTTGCTTTCGAACTGCTAGGCTGGCAGGAGCTGGGACAGACGATGGGCGCTCACTGCCGACCTTCCAGTCATCAAGTTCATTGTCTTAACCACTAAGCTGACCTTAGACCTAGGGAAATATTCATTTTCTGAACTGTAACTTCTAGGATCGCGCACTGGCAGCTCATCCCATGACTCAAAAGAACTGTAATGCATAGGAATAACTGGGTTGAACCCGAAAGGATTTCTCCTGCATAAATTCCCACAAACAGCTGTATTAGTCTGTCACACAGACAAAAAGTGACAACAAATCACATAGCGCTTTGGGGATCAGTGCATTTTATTTGGCATTAGCTTCTGAAAAACCGCTGCAGAAAGAGCTACAACCCAATAAAGCTTATAATATAAGGCAACATGACAGACTTTGAAGTGCCACAGAATTCTTTGGTTGCCTTTGCTGCCCTGTAGAGCCACAAACTCTGCTAACTAGAGCTCATCAACAGATGGTGGGACATCAAAGAACGTACGTTGATAACGAGCTTCATCCTGTCCCACTCCTGTGAAAGATGATGGAAATGTATTCATCTCAAGGGTTCAAGGCTATTTCGTTGTCTATTTTATTGTCTGTTGTGCTGTATTAGGTTGCTGTTGTTCATCTTATTGTTTGTACACTGCTCAGAGTGGCAAATATGCCACATGGGTGGTATAAAAATGTAATAGATATATAAACAACCTAAGAAAGTGAAGGTAGTGATGGCGAACCTTGGCACTCTAGGTCAGGGGTGCCCAAACTTTTCAGGCCCTGGGCCAGTCACATGGTTCAGGGAGCTGGTCACTATGGCCTGAGGGCCGGATGCAGCCCCCGATGCCAATTCATCCGGCCCATGAAGCATTGTTCCTGGAAGCGGAAGTAAAATGTGCCCGTATGGGCACATTTCTGCTTCCAGGAGCGATGAGGGCTTCGTGGGCCGGAAGAAATGGCATCAGGGGCCGTATCTGGCCCCCAGGCTATAGTTTACCCACCCCTGCTCTAGGTGATCTTGGACTTCAATTCCCAGAAGCCCAAGTCTTTGTACACACAGTAAACCCATTTGTGTGGATCCACAGAGACTTTTGCTTCTGGGACTCAAAGTCCAAAAACACCTAGAGTGCCAAGGTTCGCCATCACAGACCTAAGGAAACCTTCCTGGGAATGATGAATTCAGGGGGCCATTTTATCCCAGGCCTTCTTGTGACACAGAGAGGAATAAAGCAGGATGCTGGGCTCCATTTTTCATTTTCAGCTGCTAACGAGTCGGCCCTGGTCGAGTAGGGCGGGGTATAAATCGAATAAATGAATGAATGAATGAATGAACGAGACTGAACAATTTATTCAGGCTCAGGCATTTACATAAAAGTTCTGGCTTGAGAAGTGGCATTATCAGATCACTTAAAAGTTACAAACGAGGGAAGCCTCTGTAACCTCCATCTTGCAAGAATAAGGGACATCACATCTGGCCCAGTTGTTTGGACTGTCTGTCTCTTGCCCCCATGCCATTTTTTATACAGCCTTTGCTCAACCAAGAATTCCAGAGCATTCAGAACCTAGCAGTTCGAAAGCAAGAAATTGCACGTAGGTAAATAGGGACCACTTGGGTGGAAAGGTAACAGCGTTCCGTGCACTCCGGTATCTAGTCCTGCTTGCCGCATGACCATGGAAACGTCTGCAGAAGGAGACAAAGTTGGCTCTTCGGCTTTGAAACAGAGATGAGCACTGAACCCTAGAGTCGGATACAGTTCAACAGTTCAACAAAAGGACTCAACCCAAAACTTTCCTTCTACAGGATGGCCCGTAAGTCCCTACCTGTCCTTATGTATTATAATTTTTCTTCTTTTCAGAGAAATATGGCCGATTTAAGCCCATGTACACTTGAAGAGCATATTGTAACAAGCACATGGGTACATGAGTGCAAGAATACAGGTAATACTCTGGATACAATAAGTGGCAAATTTAAAGAAATATTCAGTAGGGACTTGCAGGCCACCCTGTATAATCATGGATCACATGCCTACTTCTTCCTACCTGTTGTAGGTACTTAGAAACGCATTTGAAGAAAAACAACAACCCAAAACAACACATTTCTACAAAGAAATGCTGGGCATGTAATTTGCGAATGGGGAAAATAAGGACACTTAAAAGAACTGCCGAGAAGAGGAATCTGTGCGCATCTCACAGGCTGAGCCAAAGGTAAATTCTACTGTCTCAGCAGACGAAGCAGATATGATCATTCTGGCTCTTTTCTGCATCACCTCTTCTGTTTCTGCTGCCCCCAAAGGGGAAGCAACTGAGGCAAAGCAGGGAGGCAGCGCGCCTTTAATCGAGGGGTCAGGAACCTCAGGCCCTGGGACCAAACCTGGACTCTCTAGAGTCCTTACCTGGCCCTCTCAGATTCCCAGGTCACCGCATGATCCCTTTCCCAGAGTCACTCATAGTAAAGTCAAGGTGTCCCTTGGTCAAAACCAAGCCGTGTTTGACTCTATGGTGCAGTGCTCATCTCAGTTTACAGCCAAAGAGCCAGTGCTGTGTGCATCTGCAAATGTTTCCATGGACATGTGGCAGGCATGACTAGCATGGAACGCTGTTACCTTCCCACTGAAGCAGTACCTGTTTATCTCTTTGCAATTTCTGGCTATTGAACTGCCAGGTTGGTAGGAGCCGGGACAGATGACAGGACACCTTCCCACTTCTTCCAAATTTTAAAATCACTCCATCTCCTAAATGCCACAAACCTGGGAAACCCAGTAATAAGGATGGGAGGAAAAGCCGCAGCAAGGACTTGGGGGAGCAGAAACCCAAGTGAACGCCTTGGTCATCTTGTTCTGCAGAACTCTCAGCAATGCGTTTGCAAAAAAAAAAAATTCACTGCCTTTTAAAACAGAAAACTGAAATTAAAATGCACAGAAAAAAACAGTGGGTTTTAAAAAAAACCACCTTTTAAAAAAAACAACTTCAAAAGGCAAAACGGACAGACACGTAAAACTGAAATCTAGTTTCTGACAGCATTTAAAGACTTCCTGCCTTGCCTGCCTTCTGCCTCAGCAGCCATTTCAGCCCCTGTTCCTCTGCCTGCTCAGGTCCTTCACAGCCTTCCATGCGTTTTAACCACCACATCGCCTTGTCCTTAGAAAGTACAGGGAAAACACTCTCTGGTTCCCTCTATGGCTAATTCTCATAATGCACCTTGCAAATGAGTGTGAAAACACAAAAGACAAAAAAGAGAGAGCAGCAAGAAAATGGCACAAAACCTGAGAAAAAAACCTGGCCAAAATGCCATCAAAAAGCCTTAAAAGTAACTTTGACCATAACTAGGTGTTATCTGCTATCCCTCAGCAATTGTAGTTACTAGTTACCCATAGAAAGTAATTGCAACCACTAGTTTCATTGTCTGCAACCCCAAGGGCAACTAGCTCGTCCCCAACTGTGCTCCTGAGTCTCCCAATAGCCCCAGTCTATCCCATGCACGGGGACTTAGCGATTTAGTGGTTAAGATGCTGAACTTGACAACTGGAAAGTCGACAGGTCGAGACCTGAGTGCTGCACAACGGAGTGAGCTCCCATAGTCAGACCCAGCTCTCGCCAACCATCAGTTCGAAAGCAAGAAATTGCAAGTTGATAAATAGGGACCACTTTGGTGGGAAGGTAAAGAGCGTTCCGTGCACTCCGGTGTCGAGTCACGCCTGCCACGTGTCCACGGAAATGTTTGCAGATGCAGACAGCGCTGGCTCTTTGGCTATAAACAGCGATGAGCACTGAACCCTAGAGTTGGATACGACTGGCTTTCAGCAAGTGTGACCTTTACCTATCCCATGCATGAACAGGCAGATGGATTATGGTGTCCTCCCAAATCCTGACCCTTCTCTTCCACTAGTTGAAAGCAAGGGCCTGTAAATAATACCACTTTCTACCCTGCTCAGCCCGGGGCCAGCTTTGTATGCCCAGAGACCACAAAGGAACCTGCATTTATTGCAACGATATCTCAAGAGATTCCTTCTTACTTTCTTGTCACATTTAACCCTGCGAGGTCAGTTAGACTGAATTTCATGGCCAAATGGAGGGAGATTGGAACCCGGATCAATTGCTCTCTACAAAGCTGGAAAATGCCCTTCCCCGCATCCTGTCCTTCCTTTGTTGCACTTAGAAGCCTACCTGCGACTTCACCTGTAAATATGGGTGATACCTAGGCTCAGAGGAAGGGGAGGGGAAACGCCCCAGGCTGCAGGGACTCTCCTTTCCAAGTTCAGAGGATGTGCTGAAGACAAGTGGCTTGGCTTTTATGCATGCAACCCATAGTGACTCTCAACATCAGCGACCAAAACCCCACTTCCTCTAGCACCCCACACAGACTTCAATCCACCCAAAAAGTGGGGTGGAGAGAAGAATCTAACCAGTGGTGGGCTCCAAAAAAATTTACTACCACACTGGGGGTGTGGTATGGTGGGTGTGGTATGGTGGGCATGGTGGGAAAGCCCTGCATTGCACCCGAATTAGGACTACAGTAAAATCCCAACTTACAAATGCCTCGGGCAGTGGTGGGTATCAGCAGGTTCGCACCAGTTGGCCAGAACCGGTAGCAGAAATTATGGCTGGCCCCCCTGCCCATCCAGGTTTTGAAATAAAATACAGTAGTTCTAATTTGGGTGCAATACAGGGGCGCCTTGGTCACGCCCACCATACCACACCCACAGTGTGGTAGTAAAAAAAAATTGGAGTCCACCACTGGCCTCGACTCAGTTACATAAAATCCGACTTACATGATTTTGTGCTAAAGCCATGTCCTGATTTACACGATTTCCTTTGGGTTTGCTTCGAGTTACATAAAGATTCTTTTCCTATCAGTTTGCTTCGGACTGCAGTGGCTCAAGTGGCTAAGACGCTGACTGGGAGGCGGAAGGTCAGCAGTTCGATACCCGAGTACTGCAGGACGGAATGAGCTCCCATCTTTGTCCCAGCTCCTGCCAACCTAGCAGTTCGAAAGCAAGACATTGCAAGTAGATAAATAGGGACCACTTCGGTGGGAAAGGTAAACAGCATTCCGTGCGCTCCGGAGTCTAGTCACGCCTGCCACATGACCACGGAAATGTCTGCAGAAGCAGACAGTGCTGGCTCTTCGGCTTAGAAACAGAGATGAGCATTGAACCGTAGAGTCGGATACGACTGGCTTTCGAGCAAGGGAAACCTTTACCTTTTACTTTGCTTCAATTTACATAAAAATTTCATTTTTCCTATGGGTTTGCTTCGAGTTACATAAAAAGCCGATTTAAGCAAAAGCCTATGAAACGGACTTTTTTTTGTAAGTAGGGGTTTTACTGTACTTTATTTCAAAACTTGGATGGGTGCGGCCAGCCAGAATTTCTGCTACTGGTTTCTGGCGAACTGGTGCGAACCTGCTGATGGCGCCCACCACTGAATCTAACCCACCCACCCCATCCTGGAGGTTCAGGTAGGACAGTGGCCAGGTGGGGGTGGGAGGCAGTAAAGCCCAACAGACAGAATGACCAAAATGTTTAGGAGCAGAACAGTGTCTACACTGATCAGGAATATTTAAAATGCTTACACATTTCCTAAGTCATCTCTACCACGGAAAAATTATTTTTAACTGGTAGCCATGTTAGTCTGTGTGAGCATATCAGAGAGTAAACAAACAAACAAACAAATGACAAAGAATGTTGTGGCACCTTAAAGACTAACTCCTGTCTTTTAATGTGAGCTTTCGTGGACCGAGCCCACAGTGGGCTTGATCCATGAAAGCTCACATTAAAAGAAAAGGAGTTAGTCTTCAAGGTGCCACAACATTCTCTGTCTATCACAGAAGTAGGTTTCCCTTGCTCGAAAGCCAGTCGTATCCGACTCTAGGGTTCAGTGCTCATCTCTGTTTCAAAGCCGAAGAGCCAGCGCTGTCTGCTGTTGCAGACGTTTCCGTGGTCATGTGGCAGGCATGACTAGACATTGGAGCACACGGAACGCTGTTACCTTCCCACCAAAGTGGTCCCTATTTATCTACTTGCAATTTCTTGCTTTCGAACTGCTAGGTGGGCAGGAGTATATCCTCATTATTCCTCCTGACTAGTGTGACTCTGTTTTCCCTACCACTCACCTGATCCTTCTTCGTCTGAGGGTCTATACCTGTATATAGTGTCTTAGATTTCCATTTTCTATGGTGTGCACAATTTGACACCCAACATCCTGGGTTCTCATTTTACCAACCTCAGAAGGGTGGAAGAGGCTAAGAGTCAACCTTGAACTCCAGCAGGATTGAACTCACAATGTTTTGGCTGAAGCGCAGCAGTTTAACCACTAGGCCACTACAGCACTTTGAGGAAATAGTGTACATCCTATTGCACCTGACTTTGTTGATTCCATCAGGGTGGTTTTTATCAAAAAAAAATGTTTATTTAACATTTACTGCAACATGGAAGCAGCAGGTGGAACACACACAACTCCCCTCATTTATGTTGCTTCTTTTCAAAGTGTCCCAGAAAGTCTCAGCCTCAAATGGCATGAAAAAGAACAGTGAATTTTCTGCTGGAATTCCCAAACTTCCTTGTTCCCACAATCACTAACATGGTGGCAATATACAATGCATCACTAACATGGTGGCAATGTACAATGCATCACTAACATGGTGGCAATGTACACTTCTGCCAACAAAAAAGAACCTACAGTACTTTGACAAGACTCCTTAACTAAGGCAATTGCACTAAGGAAAACGAAAGGCAGTAGGAAAAGAGGAAGAGCCAGTGTGAAATAGATCAACTCAATAAGGAAGTGCTAGCCTTGATTTTGTAAGGTTTGAGCTGGACTGTTAAAGCAGGGGTGCCCAAACTACGGCCTGGGGGCCAGATCCAGCCCCTGATGCCAACTCATCCGGCCCACACCACCCTTGTTTTACTTCTGCTTCTGGGAGCAACAAGGGTGGCACGGGGTGGATGAATTGCGCTGGGGGCCGGAACCGGCCCCCGGGCTGTAGTCTGGGCACCCCTGAACCATGTGACCGGCCCGTGGCCCGAAACGTTTGGGCACCCCTGTGTTAAGGAGAGGCTCTTGTGAAAGTTATTGGTACATAAGTCCTAAAGGTCAAGGTCTCCCTTGCTTGAAAGCCAGTTATATCCGACTCTAGGGTGTGGTGCTCATCTCTCTTTACAGCCAAAGAGCCAGCGCTGTGCGCATCTGCAGATGTTTCCATGGTCATGTGGCAGGCAGGACTAGACATGGAACGGTGTTACCTTTCCCTCCGAAGCAGTATCTATTTATCTACTTGCAATCTCTTGCTTTCAAACTGCTAAGTTGGTAAGAAAGCTTCCCATAAAACAAGCTGCTTTGACAGGCTGTCAGTGGAGCAATGCATAATTTTATTATTTAACAAACTCAACGACAAATTATTTTTAACAACACAACAGACAAGGTTAAAACTCTGGCTGGGACATTTTTGGAGCCATAGTGTTTCTTTCCCAAGTGGGGGGGGGGGGGTGTTTGCAAAAAAAATTTCTGGCCATGCAAGCTTTAGTTCCCCATCCGGCCCCCGGCCCATGGCTGCATTCCTGACCAAGGTCTTGAACCCTCTTCAACTACCGCCATCACCCGCTGCCCTCCCTCTCACTGAGCCTGTGGCAGGCCTATTGAATTCTAGAGCCTGGAAGACGAGACTCAGAAGCCAACAGAAGAGGTCAACGCACAGCCCCCCAACCCCCACCCCCAGTTTAGCGCCCATGGGGGGGAGGCCCTCCTGTAAGCCATGCCCTGGCGGTGTCTCATCTTGTCACCCGGCCTGACTCATCCCACCGGCCTGCATCACAAGGAGCTGCAGGAAACAGGAACCCTTGTGCCACTGCTTAAGCTAGGGATGCCCAAATTTTTCAGGCCATGGGCCGGTCACGTGGCTCAGCGGGCCGGTCATGTGGTTTCTCCCACCAGAAGCGGAAGTAAAACACGCCTTGCAATCTGTTTTGCAACAGGATGAGATAGATTTTAAGGCTGCTATTTTCTCTGCTTAAACCAGGGGTGCCCAAACTATGGCCTGTGGGCCAGATCCGGCCCCCAACACAAATTCGTCCGGCTCACACCGCCCTTGCCGCTCCTGGAGGCGAAGGTAAAACATGCCCATACGGATCTGGCCCATGGGCTGTAGTTTGGGCATCCCTGGCTTAGGCTGTCCTGGGTTCTGTAAGCATGACAAGCTGACATCAGACACACCGGGTGAAACAGAGCATCGGTCCGGAACTCTTGTCTGTTACCTGTGCCGGCAGCCAATACTCAGGTGAGAGAGGTTGGCAGGGCAACAGACGAAAAACAAAACAAAAAATTCTGCATCGAGAACAGTGTCCCCCAGCCTTTGCTTTTTGGACTTCAATTCCTAGAAGCCTCAGTCCGTACATTGGCTGATCAGTGCTTTGGGGCATTGACTGAGGCTTCTGGGAACTGAAGTCCAAAAACAGCAAAAGGGAGGAAGACCCTCTTGGCTAGAAAGCTGGCTGCTTGTTGAGTTTCCCCCCAGCCGTGCAATGAAAGCATCACCTGCCCTGGCTTGTCTCTGAAAAGGTGCATATGCGTGCGTGCGTGCAGAGGGACATTCGAGCACCACCTGAGCAGCAAGGGAGCAGCAAGGGAGAGGCCACCTGTGGCCCCTGTGGTACCACTGACCTTCCAGCCAGTGGTTGTTAACTGGGGATGAAGCGAAGAAGCCATCTGAACACTGTCTGTCCCTGAGCACAGTTCCCTTCGGCCTGCATCGGACTGTCTTCCCCAAAGAGGGTGAGAATTGCAGCCAGGGGACGGGGTGGATGGGGTGGGGGCTTCCTCCGCCAGGCACATGGCGTGGGAGACTGCGCGGGGGGGGGGGGGGAGTGCTGGGGGGAGGCTCCAGTCCAGCCTTGACCAGGCCTTTGTCTCCAGCACTCTGCAAAAAAACTGACATAGCCCGGGAGTTTCCAAGCCAGACACCCACAGCCCCAGGGACGGTGGAGGCACAGGGGGGGGGGGGGGAGTCTGTCCAGCCCGCCCCGCTCTCTCTCCCCAAGCACGGCCATCTGCTGCGCCCAGCCAGACGCAGAAAGCTGCATGCTCACTACTACTCAGTTGCTGGCAGCAGGGCTGTCCCAACCCACCTGAAACCAGATGGGAGGGGGCAGAGGAACAGAAGCAGCAGCCAGTTAGGTCCCCCTTGCTTAAAAAGCCAGTCATATCTGACTCTAGGGTTCGGTGCTTATCTCTGTTTACAGTCAAAGAGCCAGTGTGGTCTGCGACTGCAGTTTCCATGGTCCTGTGGCAGGTGTGGCTAGATGCCAAAGTGCACGGAACGTTGTTACCTTTCCCACTGAAGCGGTACCTGTTTATCTATATGCAATTTCTTTTGCTTTCAAACTGCTAGGTTGGCAGGAGCTGGGACAGAGGATAGGAGTTCGATCGGTCACGCAGCACTCGGGTCTCAAACGGCTGACCTGCCGACCTTCCAGTTGTCACGTTCAGTGTCTTAACCACTAAGCCAGGACAAACAGGATCCGTCCCGGAACGACTCGCTGGAACTGCCCACAAAGAGGCCAAAAACATGTTTCCTGCCCAGTGGAAAGAGGCGATGCCCTGAGTGAGTGAGCGTGTGCTCACGCCCATAATGTGCCTGGTGCTGCCAACGACGCCAGAGATGTCATTAGGAAGAGCGGCTCTTCTCCCTGCCTGCTCTGCCTGGGGCAAGAACCGCCCTCCACGCCTTCTTCCCTGCCTCTCTGGACCTCCTGATTTCCCTGGACAAGCAAACTCCTTCCTCTTTGCCCACAAAGCCCAGGGGCATTTCCACCCAGCATGCACCAGCCTCCCCTCCCCCTGCAGACCCCTGTGGGCATGGGCTAGCAGGGAGCAAAGCCATAAAGCCCAGAAGCAATGTGGGGGGAGGCCTGGAGAAGAGGAGGAGGACCGTTGGCTAGCCAGTTCCATGGCAACCCCTTGTACCTGAGTGCCTGGTGCGCTGTTAATTGGCAGAGCTAATGGCCCCAGTCAGCAGCAGCAGCAACAGCACCTCCCTCCATGGCATTTTGCCCCTCGGACCACCCCAAAGGCCAAGTCAGGTGCCAGAGAGGGGGCAAACTCAGTGCCATCTCTCCCTGCCAAGGTCATTCCGATCCTTTGCTTCTTTCCTTCCATCTTTCCTCTCCTTTTTCTCACAGCGGGCCGGACAGGAGTCTTAGTAAGGGACGCAGCCAAGAAGCCAACAGGGTGGCCAAACTCACACGGAGAATCCCCCTCCGGGCCAAGAAATAACACCCGGGAAGACCCCAAAAGCACAATGTTTGAGACTACGGGCGGGTGGGCGTTCATCAAGCTAAGGGTGAGAATCAGAGCCCCAAATTTAACCACCAAGCTGGCCACCCCCTCAGTTCCATGGGAAAAGCAACACTAAACTGACACACACACACACACACACCACTAGCATTTCCAGAAGAAAGATCCTGTAGAGCCTTTCTGGTGTGGTAGATCTGCCCCCCCCCCCAACAAAGAAGGCAGGAGAGGCAGCAAGCCCCCACCCCCACCCCCACCCCCAGCTGGGAAGAACTGTGAGGCCATTTGACACCCCCACACACACCAATTGGGGGGGGGGGGAGAGAAGGGGAGCTAGAGGTGGCTGGCAGGTGAGGAAGGTAATTAACGACAGGTGGCCCGGCTGGAGAGGAACCCAGCTGCCCCCACACGACATCCGTCTTCCAGACCAGGAGGATGTGGCAGGAATAAAAGTAATAATATCAAGACACTTCTATATCGCCCCATAGAAGCGCTTAGTGCACTCTCGGGATGTCTCACAAGGTAATTAGCATTTTGTCCCCAACATGCTGGGGACTTATTTTTCTGACCTCAGAAGGACAGAAGGCTCAGTCAACCTTGATCCCTGGTCAGGATCAAACTCACCACAATCTGGCTGCAGGACCGCAGTTTAACCAAAGCATACAGGGAGAAAGCCTTTCCTTCTACCTGAGGCTCCTGGGCTCTGCAGGTGAAGCTTCTGCCCCCCCCCCCCGCCGCGCACACACACCCCCCCCATCTGGAGTGTATTGTGAGAACTTCACACCACGCCTGTGTAGGGAAAGAAAAGGCTTCTCCCTTTACCTGCTGCAAACTCTCCCAAATAAGGCCGGCCCTTCAACTCGCAGGTAAACAAGCAAAGGTCTCCAGTTGTCAAAACTGGTCAGGTGGGTTTGAGAGCCCTCAGCTCAGACAGACAGACAGGCGGTGGGTGGGTGGGTGGGGTGGGGTCCGGGAGGGGAGGGGCTGCTGAGGCCATTTTGAGTTTCCCAATTCCTCTGCCAGCCTCACTTGCCTGCCTGCCTGCCTGCCTTGCCTCCCCCTCCCCGGCTCTGCCAGGGAACACTGCCGACGGTGCCCGAGGGAAAGGGAGCCGAATGCCCGCTGTGCCCGAGAGATGGACAGATTTGCTCCCCTCCATTGAGCTGCTTTCCTTGCCCTCCCCCCAAGCCAGAGTCCTTCCAGTGTCCCAGATGACTAGGCAAGGAAAGCAGCTGGGGGGGGTGGGGATGGGGATGGGGGGCAAGGGCAGGAGAAGAGGGGGCAGGTCGTTTTGTGAATCCTGTAAAAAGCACCTTGTTGGAAAAGGCAGCAAGTGTGTGTGGGGGTGGGCTGGGGTGGGGTGGGCACAATGCAAGGACTCTGAATGCTCTCTGGGACTAGATTTGCAAGGGTATGTGTGTACCCTCTCCCCCCCCCCCAATATACAAGCCTTTCATACAGCGCCCATAGTCCACCACAGGCATAAGACAAGCAATGTCCCGTAACAGACACACACTCAAACCCCTGCCTCCCTCCTCCCCAGCCAGGGAGCCAGATGGGTGGAAGCCCAGACCTGGGTGGGAACCGTTGGCCGCAGATGGGCTGCCCCTTCCGTGGCAGTGGCATCATCCTCAAACACACACACACACACCACCCCCACCTCTCCTCCATCATCCAGGCTTGGAAAGCCCTTCTGTGCCCTCCTGATGGCAGCAAGGAGAGAGCAGGGCAGAGAGGAGACCTTGGGGGTGGGTGGGAGGGTGGGTGGGTGGGCGAGAAGTAGAGGGAATACATCAGGGACCTGCCCCCACCCCCACCCCCACCCCCACGGGCAATCTCTGGAAAGGGGGGGGGGGGTCTCTTTTCTTCGCCCTGAAAACCCCACAGCCACCGCCTGGCACAGAGCAGAGCAAAGCCCCTGCTTGCCTCCTTCCTTCCTTCTTGGGAAGGGAGGGCAAGGGGAACGCGCACTCCTGCCCACACGTGCATGCGCTCACACGCGCTCTCGCGCTCTCTCTCTCTCTCACACACACACACCCATCGGTGCACTTTCCCGGCAGGGCTACCTCGGAGGCATTGCTTGCCAAGGGCCCAATCTCTCGCTCACTCGCTCTTTCTCTTGGGCAGATGGTGGGGGGTGGGCTGAGTGGTGGGGGTGGGCAAGCGAGAGAGAGAGAGGGGGGGTGGGTTAATATGCGTGTGCCCGACTGCCAGCCTAGGAGATGTTGCCCGGCTGGCTGGCTGGAGGGAGAGAGAGAGAGAAAGCGAGAGCCGCCCCGCCCCCTCTCCCCCCCCCTTGTGCCAAACCCCACCCTGGCACAGCCAGCTGGAGGCAGGAGGGAAAGAGGGGGCGGGGAGGGCAAGGAAGGGGGGGGCAGACAGAGGATGCATGCCAACCGCCCGTGCTACAAGGCGGGCACCCTACCCCCCCCCCATCACCAGCAAAGTTGAAAGGCTTGGGGGGGAGGGGGGGCATCTGGATCTCCCCCGGCCCCCCGGGGGGGGGGAACGGGGCGCGGCTGGGACGGCCCGGGACCAGACGCCGGCCGGGCCCGGGAGGAGGCGAGGCCAAGCCGGGCAGACAGGGAGGGAGGGAGGGAGGGGGTGTGGAAGCGGCGGAGGGATGGCCTCGCCCGCCTGGCCTGGCCAACCTGGGGGGGGGGGGTGCCGGCGGCGGGGTGCGCTCCGCCCGGGCGCCGCGGCGGGACAGACAGGAAAGGCGGGCGGGCCGCGCGGCTCATCCGTTCCCGTGGCGGCTTCCCGGGACGGACAGACAGACAGACAGCCCCGGCCGCACCCCCCTCCCGCCCCTCCCGCCCCTCCCCCCCCGGCCCGCGCCGCCACAACCTGCGCCCTCTCCGCCTGCCTCCCTCCCTCCCTCCTCCTCCTCCTCCCTGCCCGGCGCGCCTCCTCGGAGGCCAGAAGGGCCGAGGCGGAGCAGCAGCAGCAGCGGCGCCCCACTGGCCCAGCCACGCGGCTCCGGCTCTCTGCCCTCTTTCTTGCGCTGTCTGGGGGTCGGGAAGGAGGGGAGGGGAGGGGAGAGTCGGCAGGGTGGCCAGGCAGCGGAGGGGGCGCAGGAGAGGAGGGGAGGGCGGACACCCAGGGTTGAGCAACCGACCGACCCATATGGCCGGGTGGAGGAGGGAGGGAGAGGTCCCGACACCCCCCCCCCCCCTAATTCCAAGCCGCCCAGGGAGCAGGAGGCGAGGCGCGCCACCCTCGCCCCAAATTCAGGGGCGCGCGCAGGCTGGTCCGGGAGCGAGGGAGGGAGGGAGGGAAGGCAGGAGCGAGCCCGCCGTCGGCTCGGGTCCGAGCCTGGACAAGTGGGACATTGGGGGAGGGGTCGGGCGAGGTTCTCGCCTCCTCTGGGCTGGACAGGACGGGGGTGGGTGTATCCCTCTCCCTATCCGGCGCTCTCCTCCCCCCTTCCAAAAAGACCTCCAGCGTGTGTGTGTGGGGGGATGAGTGGGCAAATCTGGTGGGGGGGGAGGCGACACACAGACACAACCACACACACACACACACACACACACACACACACACACGTCGGTCCCCACCCCCTACCTACGACCTCCCGCCCGGGTGCGTGGATCTCGGTCGGTCTCGCCCCCGAGAGAAGGGACGGGACGGTCCCTGCTGCTGCCCCTTTCCCCCACCCATCCCACTCGGGACCCTGCAATGCCGGGGGAAGCGTGGGTGCGGTGGGGGGTCGGGACCGGCCGAGGAGACGGAGAGAAGGAGGGGGGGCGGTGGTCGCGCGCACACACTCACCGTTCCGCTCTTCACGGGCACATAGACCACCCCCCCGCCCTGGGCCATCTTGGAGGCGGCGGCCGTGGCCGGAGGGTCCCGGGCGCCGTTGCCGAGGCGGAAGCCTTTGGAGCGCACCCAGAACTGGAACTTGCCCTTCTCGCCGCCCCCGGGGGTCCCGGCCCCCCCTCCGCCGCCGCCGCCCTGCAGCACCTCGGCGATGCGCTGGTACTTGCTCCGGGTCACCGTCTTGGTCTTGGCCGAGTCGCCGTAGGTGCGCAGGCACCAGTCCCGGAACTGGCGCCCCAGCTCGCTCTCCCCGGGCAGCTGCAGGCGGCTCCCGGTCCCGGTCCCGCCCGACGACGCCGACGACGAGCGCAGCAGCAGCGCCATGGCCGGCGGCGGAGGCTTCGGCATGGCGGACAAGACGAGGGCGGGCGGGCGGGCGAAGAGCCCCTGCTGCTGCTGCTGCTGCTGTCCCGGCCCGAGGAGCCAAGCCTCTCGAGAGGAGGCGGGGAGGGAGGGAGGGAGGGAGTCGCGCCGCCGATGTTGCGCCCGGCTGCCTGGCGCGGGCGGAGGCGGACGACGAGGGAGGGGGGAAAGGAGGAGCAGGACGGCTGGCTGGCCGGCCCGCGGAGCAGCGGCAAGCAAGCTAGCAGCCCGGGCTCCTGGCGGGGCTGGGGCGCGTCGGGGCCGGGCGAGGCGGGTTCGGCAGGCTGCGCTCGGCTCCTCCCTCCTCCTCCACCCCTGCCCCCAGCCCACCTGTTAGACTCGCCTGGCCTGGCCTGCTGGCCCCGCCGGGGACCGACGCCCCCCCCCCCCCCCACACACACACACACGGGAGGAAGGGGGCGGGACGACGGTGGGGCAAGGGCCGGGCAGGGGGGCCGCCCCGAGCCTGCGCCTGCTCGGCTGCCCGCAGGGGGACCGGCCGGGCCGAGAGCGGCGTAGACAAAGCCGGACGGGCTGCCAAGGAGGGGGGCCCCTGGCCGGACTCGGAGGGAGGGAAGGAGGGAGGGGGTGGCGGGGGTCGGGAAGCGCCAGGTGCGCCCCGGGCTCTGCCGTCGGTCGCCGCCTCTACCGCGCTCGTCCTCCAAGGCTGCTGCTGCTGCTGCTGCTGCACGTGGGCGCGGCGGCTGCAGGAGCAGGACGGCGAGAGGGGCGGGACGGACGGACAGCCCTCCCCCCAAAAAAAACCCCGGAGGGGAATGGCTAAATAAAAGGAATGAATGAATGAACGAAAGGGCTTCCTTGGGACTCTTTTGGTCTTGCTCTTCTTGGCCCCGGGTTCAAGGCTGAGCCACCGGTCGCCCTGGAAGCGCCAGATGCGGCGCCTTTTGAGCATGCACAGAGTGCTTTCATCCGGATGCGGGGTCGGTCGACCTTGAAAGGCGTGCAGAGAGACGGCGGGGCGCAGTGGCCTTGAACATGCGCAGAGTGCCTCGCCTGCTGCCCCCTTGAATTCGGGCGTTCCCGGCCCGCTTCGGGAGTTCGGGGGGGGGGGCAGAAAACGACCCCACCGGTGCCATCTGGTTCGGGGCAAGCGCAACAACGTCGCTGTGGAAGAGCGTAACCGTCACATAAACGGGACCTCTCCTGGCATGTGCAGAGTGCCATACTCTATATATATATATGATTCCTGCTCCGGGCCCTCCTCAACTCTCTGTATAGAATAGCCAAGATCATTTCTGGAAGGGGAGGAGGGGGTCTCTCTTATTACCCTCGCCCTGATCCCCTGGGTGGGGTGGGGGGGGGGCATGAAAACCCCAGACCCAGAGACCTGCATCTGCCGAAACCCTTGCAGGGGTCGAAACCGGCCAAGGTCACCTCCGGAAAGGCAGGCTAAGCTTATCAGTCCACCCCTGTCCTTCCTTGCGCCCTTTCATTTCCCTTTTTCCGAGGGGGGTGAGGGACGGACGCACCATCTGGTTGGAACCAGTTCAGAGCGCTTGGCTTTTATTTTGGGGAGTGGGTGGGTCGGTGGGGGAGAGATCACAAGGAGGCAGCCTCTCTCTGACATTTTAGCCTCAAGGCAGTCCCGGCCTCTCTTTCTCCCAAGGAGGCAGATGTGCGGGGGGGGGGGGGGGGGCTCCAAAGACCCTTGGGCAGCTGGGGGAGCGTGGGGGGGGGCACAGGGACTTTCCCAATTCCCAACTTCCTCTTCCAAATCTTTTTAACCAGGAAAAGCGGGGAGCAGTGTTTAAATTTGTGGGTGGAACATGGTCAAGGCAAGAACACGCACATCTGGAAATCCCAGAGTAAGAGGTCTTTCCTCTGGTTGGTCAGTAAAGGTCTTCCATGCTCAGAAGCCAATCGTGTCCGACTCTAGGGTTCAGTGCTCATCTCCATTTACAACCAAAGAGCCAGTGCTGGCTGTCTGCAGACGTTTCCATGGACATGTGGCATGACTAGACACCAGAGTGCACAGAGCACTGTGTGCTACCTGTTTATCTACTTGCAATGTCTTGCTTTCGAACTGCTAGGTTGGCAGGAGGTGGGGCAGAGACGGGAGCTCACTCTGTCGTGTAGCACTCAGGTCTTGAACTGGTGACCTGCTGTCCTGTCAAGCTCAGCGTCTTAACCACTAAACTGCTGGTTGGTCAGTAAGATGCCCTAATTTAGAGTACAGTATTTTCCTCCACCGCCTCCTGGTACTGGGCAAGGGCCTCCCCAGCTGCTAGGTTTCCTCTCCTCTGAACTGTGGGTTATTATGGGTATCCTGGGGGTGTCCCAGAGCTCAGACAAGCTCCCAGTATGCCTTGAAGACACAATTCCCGTAGCACCACTTCCATCTGGCTTGGTTTTGTAGATGAGATGATTAATGCCTGTAGCCTGATAAAAGCCTTTATCTCTCTTGCAGCCATAGGAGATAGAGTGGAATTGCCCAACCGGTTCTTCTTCCGCTGGTTTCTTGGGAGGTCAGGATGTCCTAAGAGACGGGGCCAAAATTGTTGCTTTCCACAATGCCAGCCTAGTGTCTGTGTGGTCCTTTGAAAGCAGAAACTGACTATTTTGTCCTGCACAAGGACAGTTACCAGTCAGCATGGGAGTTGTAGGTGGTATTATGGCTATTGTTATGTCCTTCCAAGTGACTTCCGACTTACAGTGACCCTATGAATGAGCGATCCCTGGAACATCCAGTAATCAGCAGCCCTACTGAACTCATGTAAACTCCAGGTTGTGGCTTCCTTAGAGAGTCAATCCATCTCACATTGGGTCTTCTTCTTTCCCTGCTGCCTTCCACCTTTCCCAGCATTTTCGTCTTTTCCAGCAAATCTGGGTGCCTTATGATGTGCCCAAAGTAGGACAACCTCAATTTCTAGTGTTGCCAAAGCAGACATGGGGACAGAGGGTCTTTTTGGGTCTTTTTTGTGTCTTCTTTTGCTGGTTACTAATGTTTTAAAACAAGGAAGCTGTCTGTAAGCAAGTACTGTAACTGAGGAGCACTCAAGGCCTGTGAGAGGAAAAGATCTTTGTCCAGGATGAAGAATAGACTGCTGAGGATGTATCTGGATGGTTTAAGGTAGGAAGTGTGGGTGATAGTAACTAGTATCCTGTTCTTACATCCTTTGGACTTTCCTGGGATAGGTTATTCCCATGTAAGAACAGATTTTGCCAAGGTCAAATTGGACTCAGGTCAGGAAATAGCATCCCTATGCACAATGCACAGTAGACACTTGCCCTATACACTTAGAAACCAGATTCTAGGTTCTTTGCAAAAATCCAAAATTCTCGAAGTGAATGCAAAGGTTGTCCTAAGGTATTTGCAGGTATACACCTTTTTAACAATTATTGAAAGGCAATAAACATAGCAAAGGAGAGAGTCCTTTTAAACATTTATTTAACATCTGTATATATGAGTAATTTTGACATAACTAGTTGTTTCATAACAAGGTTTCATATAAATGAAAAAGTATTAAAAATTACTTATTGCTTGCATTAGTTGCTAACAGAATAAATATGACGCTTGTATATTATAGCAACGTTATATTAATTTATAGTGTAGTTATTAAATTGATAAAAAGTGTAACAGAATGGCTTGACATATTCTTTGGCACTAACAGAATATGAGGTAAATTATATACTTTGTAATTAAAGTAAATAACAAAGGAAGTCTGTAATTTTTTTCATTGCAGTGCATTGCGGCAAACTTTAAAGTTACAAGATTAATCAAAGGAAAAATAAAACAACCTCTATATAATGAACTGCAATATTGTTTAAGTTAGTCGCTGGGTCTAAATTGTAAAGAGGCTTGTGTTTATACCTTGAGGAGGTGACATATTTCATCCCCCATCCCCTTATTAACTGGCATAGCTTGGCCAGTTAAGCACTGCTGCTCGGCAGGGTCAATTTTGGCTGGTCTCAATCCCTTCTTTCATCTAGCATCTCTGGTTGGTTTCTCTTAACTGCCGTATCGAGCAGTCCCCCCACCCCCAGATATACACACAAAACCTCATACATTTCTTTAAAAGAGTAAATGCTTTCGTCCCACTTTTTATTAATTTTTGCACTCTGACACCCATATACCAGTCTGATGTTGCATTTTCCTGCCCCCCACTTCGCCAGAACCAGTAGCAGAAATTCTGGCTGGCCCCACCCATCCAAGTTTTGAAATAAAGTAGTCCTAATTCAGGTGCAACGCATGGCTTTCCCTCTGGCCACACCCACCATACCACTCCCACAGAGTAGGTAGTAAAAAAATTTTTGAATCCCACCACTGCCTGTAAGTATTTGTAGTAAAGTATGGGGTTTTGGAGGAATGTGGTGGCTTAGTGGTTAAGATGCTGAACTTGACAACTGGAAGGTCATCAAGTCAGCAGTTTGAGGCCCAAGTACTGCACAACAGAGTGAGTTCCTGTTGTCTGTCCCAGCTCCTACCAAACTAGCAGTTTGAAAGCAAGAAATTACAAGTAGATAAAGAGGTACCACTTAGGTGGGAAGCTGCACAGTTTCAGGGTGCCTCTCCCCAGAACAAGAGAGTGGAAACCACTTCTGTATACTCTACCTAGAAAACCCTGGAAAGGGACACTAGAAGTCAGAACTGACTTGATGTCATGCAAAAAAAATGTTTCTGTGCTCATGTGGCCATTATGTAGTTGCACAGTGGTGCTCAGAGGGTGAAGTTATTGCATGGACCTATGATTGTGGGGTAAAGTTTATGGAAATCCTCATGGAATGCTGCCAGAGCTTCCTGCTTCTAAATCCAGATCCAAATGCTCCGATGTGAACTACTGCCATCATCTGCCAGCAATTCCCTGATGCATCTATCATAGAGCAAACAGGTTAGCCCTTGGGGGGGGGGGGGGGGGGAATTTAATGGTCCCAGAGCTAACATCAGAAATGGCAGCACTCAAAAGTCAATGGGAGGGGACTTCAGTCTAACATGTTTGGTCTCTACATTGGCATCCCTGACTAGAAGAAATTCAGAGACAGATTCTAATGGGAAACAACAACTGGACAAGAATTTGTCTGGGGTCTCAGCTTTCTTCTCCTATGGCTTGAATAGGGATCAGGGCTTCTAAATGCAGATGCCCACGTGCAAATACACATAATCTCTTTCTTTCTCTTTCTCTCTCTTTATTTATTTATTCAATTTATAGGCCGCCTTTCTCGCCTCGGTGACCCAAGGGGACTCACATCAAATAAAACATCTTGTACGATAAGAAACCACTGCTAAAACAGTAAAATAATTAAAATCTATAGAAAACCCATAGCCCCTTAATTAAAAACCCCAACAGGGCTAAATGAGCCAGCAAGGCTGAGATATGCTGCCAGAAGCACCCCATGCCCGATGGCAGAGCCAAGTTTTTAGAGCCTTCCGGAAGGGTTACAGCTCTGTCTGGAGGTGCAGTTCTGGTGGCAGGAGGTTCCAAAGGGCCGGGGCCGACACTGAGAAGGCTCTCCTCCTGGTCCCAGTAAGATGTGCATCCCTGGCTGATGGGACCACCAGAGAGCCCCTACGGTCTGCCCTCATAGGACAGGTTGAAAACCTTGGGACGATGCGGTCTGTTAGATATCCTGGCCCACTGCCATAAAGGGCTTTAAAGGTCAAAACCAGCACCTTGAATTGCACCCGGGAGCATACTGGAAGCCAGTGCAGCTCCCGTAGCAGTGGCGAGGCTCGGGCATAATGCCTGCACCCCATCACCACACAGGTGGCCAAGTTATTGACCAGCTGTAGCTTCCGGATGGTTATCAAGGGCAGCCCCATGTAGAGCACATTACAGTAGTCCAATCTGGTGGTGACCAGAGCATGGGTGACCATAAGCAAGGAGTCCAGGCATAATTGGCAAATGATACAGAGTTGTGCAAAAGCCCTCCTGGCCACGACTATATCTATATCTATATCTATATCTATATCTATATCTATATCTATATCTATATCTATATCTATATCTATATCTATATCTATATCTATATCTATATCAATCATCTCTCCATATCATTTGTCAATTACGCCCGTTTCCAGACCGGGACAGACGATGAGACAAAACCTTCTCATCACCTTGCATGTTCCAGTGTGTTCACCTATTTGTTTGTTTGTTTGTTTGCTTACTTAGATCTCATCACTGATCATTGCTTGCTGGTAGTTTAGGGTTTGTTAAACATACTTTTGCCTCAATTGCCCTCCTTTGAGCCATTACTTGAACATACCCCGTTTCTTTCCTGAACCATTCTTTGAAGATCTCACACATTACTGCCAGGGATCCGCACCAATGAGGACTAAAGTTTGGCCAATGGCAAAGCCAAGAAAGTTGGCTTTATTTTGGCAGTCCAGGGTTTGATCAGGACACAAATGAAGAGGCAGAAAGAAAGGTGTAATGAAAGAAAATAAGTTTTGGGAAATATGGAGACCATTTGTAGATCATGTATTAGTAGAAGACAAAGGAGACAAACCAGTACCACATCACCTGAGTTTTTGGAAAGATTAAATTATCAACAACTGCAATCCTCAAGGTCTGTATAAATCACTGGGTGATATAATTATTATTTTCTATTACTTATTAGACTGAATCCTCCTTGTTTTTACAATTTTAAGGATATGGTTAGATCTAATGAAATAATGAGAATATAATTGATTATAAGTGATGAATAACATAAATTTTGTTTATAAAAAGATGTATTTTGTAAAGATAATGTTCAAAAAAGGGGTTGATATAACAGGAGGAGTATGATTAGTATCTTAACCTATAAAATTGAGGGTTAACCGTTGGAACTTTGCATAGGCTCCTTAGCCAGGCCCTACTTGCCTGCACTCACCATTCATGCACACGCCCGAACTGGGTACCCAGGTAAACGCAAGATTAAGAAATGCGCCAGTGGGCATTCTTCTCTTTAAAAATGGAGTTGTTTTAAGGGGGGGGGGGAATCAATCCACTCTCCCTGGTCTCCTGGTCCAGAAGTGTTGGGGGGGACATACCCCTTTTGTCCCCCCAAACCTCCCAACCCCAGGTGAGCCAGCAGAGAGGGGGGGTCGCAACCCCCCACCCACTGATATTAAAGGGGAAACCCCGATCTACTTTCACGACTCCACACAATCAAAGCACCATAACACAATAAAGCCCCCTCCCCACCACCTAGCCCACCCTTCCTATCCCCCACCAACCACGCCCCCTCCCCACCACCTAGCCCACCCTTCCTATCCCCCAATGACCACGCCCCCTCCCCACCACCTAGCCCACCCTTCCTAAACCCCAATGACCATGCCCCCCTCCCCACCACCTAACCCACCCTTCCTAACCCCCAACGACCATGCCCCCCTCCCCACCACCTAGCCCACCCTTCCTAACCCCCAACGACCATGCCCCCTCCCCACCACCTAGCCCACCCTTCCTAACCCTCAACAAGCACGCCCCCTCCCCACCACCAAATAAAGAAATAATTTTTAAAAAATTACTAAAAATACAGTCAAAAACATCCAAAAATAGACAAAAACACCAAAAAAATACAAAGTAAACAAAAATACAATCAAAAACAAAACAGACAAAAATACAAATTCCAATCCCCCCCCCCATACACACACACACACACACACAAGAAAGAAAACAAGCAAACTTACCAAAACATGTCCTACCTCCACCAGGACTGGAAAAGAAATGAATAAAGAAAGAGACTACTTACCAGAAGAAGCTCCACCCAGAGGCCAGGAGAGAAAAAACAGTCAAAATACAATAACCCCTACCAGCACCACCTGCTGGCCACAATAGTAAAAACAATTGAAAAACACACAACAGCCCCAAACAAAAGGCCACAAGAGTAAAACCAAATCAAAAACATAACACAAATTCACAATTTTACACAAAAGGTCACACCAATAAAAACAAGTCAAAAAATTACACTAAAACACACTTTAACACAAATCACAAACATATGTCAATAAAATACAATAGAAACTTTTAAAAATCCTGTGCTGAGTTTTAACTCAAATTAAAACACAAAACATCTAAACACATTTTAAAAACATTAAATATAAAAAACATTTACTTCTACATTATTAAAATTATTACCTATGGTACAACTAATTTAAAAAATTCAAAAAACTAAAACATTATTCGCTTACATAAAACAATTTGAAAAAATTATATCATACTTTGTTCTTTTATTAATCCTCAAAAAAAAACACCAAAAAAAGCAGATCACAGTTAATAACAGCCAAGCCAAAAAAATTTACATAAATAAACATTTTTAAAATTAAAATTACAGACTAAGCAATTTAAAAAAAACATTAACACAATTTAACCTTCCAACACAATTTAAAACAGCCCGGCAACGCCGGGCAACCTCTGCTAGTTCTTTAAATAACACAGAATATCAGAACAGTAATTGCAATGTATTTTTATTCTATTTTTATTAGAAATGTACTGTTTAATAATTCTTTTCTGTAATGTTTATTTTGTTTGCTATTTTTTGAAAATTAATAATAAAAATTAAAAAAAACAAATGAAGAGGCAGCTGAAACTAGAGCTGAAGTTGTAGATTTTCTGTCTCTCTTACAAAGCTAACAAATTAGAAAAATTGGACACTCTCCCAGATGAATCCCCACCCAGCTTGTGTCAAAGAAGAGTATGATGGCACCTTAAAAGGCTAATCAAGTCTAGTGGCCTGTAGTCCTCAAGAACATGGGCAGTAATTGATGGGTGAGGATTCAAGGCACTACGAGAATCTCAATTTTCCTGCCACCACACACACACACACTGCCACAACGATGAAATTAAGGTGTTTGCTCATCTTTTTAAGTCCTGCCAGTACAGAAACCCTGCTTGTGTGGAAGAGTATCGGAGTGGCAGAAGACAGCAGGACCTTACTCAGCTTTTCACCCAATGAAGGTACAAATAGTGGATCCTCGATTAACGACGCGTTCAAATAGCATCATTTTCGATTTACGACGTTACGACGTTCCCAATGTAATTATTCGAATAACAACAAAAACGTTATTTGAAAAACGACGGTATTTTTACCATCGTTATTTGAATAACAATGATATTTGAATAATGACGCTACTTGGGGAACCAAATAATGTCATTATTCGAGGGTCCACTGAATTTGTATTCAAAGTGTAGATGGTAGACAAGATACCAACATCTCTTGACCTCAGTGCTTTGTCTGTGAAATGGGCATAACAGATGCCTTCCTCAAAAGGTGACTCTGATTACAATACAAATTGTGTAAAGTTTTGTGAATTAAAAGGAACACAGGAAGCCAAAATGGACCTGCCTGAGACGTCAGACCACCTAAGCCAGCATGGTCTATGCCAGTGGGCTTTTTTATGCACGCCACGATCTTGTCATTTGAGAACGATTGCAGTTCATCCCATAAACTGAAGGCTGTTTGAAACATGAAAAGCAAAAGAAGACACAGATTAAGTCTCAAAGGGAAGTCCTCTGCCCAAAGAACATCAGCAACACCTTTGTGGGGCTTCTGGTGGTTTACAGGTCAAGGGATGGGGAGACACTGGTCCATACAGAGGGGCAGCAAATCATGGGAGTTTTAGATGGCTATAACTATGGATACCTAAGGACAACCTCTGGGTTGGAGAGATAGGCAAGATATCTCTCAATGCCATTTCCAGGGAATCCTAAGCAGGTGAAGGCATCTGCTTGGGAAGAATACCCTGAAGGAAATGGTGAGCCACTGTGTGAGACAGAATGCTCTTCCAGCAAGGCTGTTCTTATGGAGTACTAGGAAGGGTTGCCCAGCGTTGCCGGGCTTTTTTTGGGGTTTTGTTTTTTAAACAATATGAGAAATGGTGTTGGATGTTTTTTGTTGTATGTGTATTTAAATTAGTTATGTTATTTTTAAAATATATTGTTTTTATACGTAGGTAGTGTTTTAAACTGTTATTAAAAAATTTGGATTTTAAAAAGAGATAAGGTTGATATATATTTTTTCCAATAATTGCATTTTTAAAAATAATGTGTTCCTATGTGGTTTTTGGTGATAGGTGTACTTTGGATAAGATTTTTTAAAAAATGTGTAAGTGTATGTTTTTTGTAGATGGTTGGAGATCAATTTGAATTCATTGAGTGTAATATTTCCTGTGGCCACTTGGTAGTGCTGTTGCGTAATGTTTTAATGTTGACTTTGTCCTGGCCTGTGTATTCTTCCTGTTCTTTTCTCATTTCAATTCTGATTCTCGGTGAGGCTGCACGTGTCTTGGTAAGTTGTGATCTCTGTTTTGTTAGGGGTGGTTTTGTTGTGATTTGTGGGGGGTGGGGGGTTGTGTTTGTCCTTGTTTTTTTTTGATTGTTTGTGGAAGATTTTCCTTGTAATTTTTATGTTTAGTATTGTTTTTGCTTTTTTAATGTTGTTGTTTGTGTTTTTGGTGTGGGTATTTCTGTGGGCCGGCCTCGGTGGCTGGGTGGCCCATTGAAATACCATGTGGTGTTAGGCTGGGGTTTTTTTCGCAGGCCGGACTCGTTGGATTATCTACGCCGCTGGCCCGTGGTGGGGATGGGGGCATGGTCATTGGGGGTTAGGAAGGGTGGGCTAGGTGGTGGGGAGGGGAGCTGTAGTGTGTTATGGTGCTTTGTTTTTGTGGAGTCGTGCTTTGTTTTTGTGGAATCGTGAAAGTAGATCATTTTTCCCCTTTAATATCAGTGGGTGGGGGCTGCGATCCCCCTCCCCGCTGGCTACCCTAGTGTTGGGTGGTTTTTTGGGATAAAAGGTGTATATTGGCCCTACACTTCTGGACACAGAGGAACAGGCAGAGAGGATCGATCCCCCACCCCCCCTCCTTAAAACAACTCCGTTTTTAAAGAGAAGAAAAGACGGAGTTTTTTTTAAGGAGGTGTGGTGGGGGATCGATCCTCTCTGCCTCATCTTTTGTTTCCAGATGGGTTGGGGCAATATAGTCCTTTTATCCCCACAAACCTCCCAACACTAGGGTAGGCAGCGGAGAGGGGGATCGCCACCCCCTCCCACTGATGTTAAAGGGGAAACTCCATTCGGGAGCTTCAGGCGCCGCGGGTGAGTAAAAGAAAGCCGGCTGGTGTTTGCTTGCCTGTGAGCTGTTTTTCTTTTTAATTTTCCGGCCGCCGTTTTCCTCAGCGTTCTGCGTGGGCGCGCAGGACGCTGGGGCTTGTAGTTATGGGTTGGTGCTTTGTGTTTTTGCTGGGTTTTTTAAAAATGCGTTTCCTTCGATTGGCTGCGGCGCGTGTCCGAACGCTGCGCCGTGCGAGAGCCTCTCAGCGTGATTGGCTCTGGCGCGGCGCAGCGCAAGGAATGTTGGGAAGTGAAGTTCTTTCCCTTTCTTGCCGTTTGTGGGGCTGAGGCCCCCGTGCCGGATTTTAAAATCCTTCGTTGACCTGCGTAGGCAATTCGGCTGTGCGCACGAAGGGTGGGTGCAGGTCAGTAGGGCGACGCATAGCAACCTATAGCCAGTTCCAATGGTGAACACTTGGTTTTATAGGTTAAGATCCCCAGCGATGTTGCTTCACAGGGACCTCAAGAGATGGCTAGTCGGTGATGCCCATTCTTTGCCAGCTATAGAGAATCTGTATTGGAGATGGTGAAAGACAGGTGAAAACACACCTGCAGGGTCCAAGAACCCAGTGCTGGGAAGCCCAGCCATTTCCCACAACCATTCATTTCTTGTTCAACTGACAGGGGGTGGTTTGTTCAGCTGGCGTAGGTTCCCTCTCCTCCACCCTATTTTCTGGCACATGTGATTTCCTATCCCAGTGCAAAGGGGCAGTTGCAGGTGTGCTGTATGGCAACCCTGATAGAGACCATTGGTCACATTCTCAAGGCAGGGATTCTCCTCCCCAACTGATTTTCTGTGGCCTCTCCTCCACTGCACAGTTTTTATATCGTTTTAAAGTTATGCTTGTGTAATTTACTACTCTTATCAGGCAAGTAATATATTGCTTTGGAAAAAGAAGAGTTATTTTTCCGTTCTTCTGTGTCTAGGCCGTGAAACTGCCAAAATGAAGGCACCTTTTGGTGAGTTCATTCTGCAGTTCCTTTTGCCTGACCTAGTGTGAGAAAGATTAGCTGGCAACACAAGGTTGCTGTTGCCAGGGTACGTCCAATTGTGGTTCAAGAATACCACAATCTTCGAGGAGGATCATTTGTTTACCCCTTCTTTTTCTATGTCTAGGCCAGATATACAACACAGTTTCCCTCACCTCTGTATCTTTCATTTAGCATGCTTTGCTTCCTGATGGCTCATTGTTTTGTTTTCTGAGCAGTTAAACTAGGGCCGTGATGGCGAACATTGGGACTTCAGATTTCTTGGACTTCAATTCCCAGAAGCCTAAGCACTCTGTGAATCCACACGAATGGGTTTACATAAGAACATAAGAACAGCCTTGCTGGAACAGGCCACAGCCCATCCAGTCCAGCATTCTGTCTCACACAGTGGCTCACCATTTCCTTCAGGGTATTCCCAAGCAGATGCCTGCTTAGGATTCCCTGGAAATGATATTGAGAGATATCCTGCCTATCTCTCCAACCCGGAGGTTGTCCTTAAGTATCCATAATTATAGCCATTGATACTCTTGTCCTCCATGAACTTGTCTAATCCTTTCTTAAAGCTGTCAAGACTGACAGCTGTCACCACTTCTTCTGGCAGGGAGTTCCATAGACCAGTGATCCTCTGGGTGAAAAAAGTACTTTCTCTTATTTGTTTGAGAACTAGTACCCAAAAGTTTCATGGAGTGTCCCCTAGTTCTAGTGTTATGCGATAGGGAAAACAGTTTTTCCTTATCTACTTTGTCCACACCGTGCATGATTTTATAAACTTCAATCAGGTCACCTCTTAGACGTCGTCGTTCAAGAGTGAAGAGGCCCAACCGTTGCAGCCTCAGATGGTAAGGAAGGTGTTCCAGTCCCCTAATCATTCTGGTTGCCCTCCTCTGCACTTTTTCCAGCTCCATAATATCCTTCTGGAGGTATGGCGACCAGAACTGTACACAGTATTCCAGGTGGGGCCTCACCATAGATTTATAAAGAGGCAAAATGACACTTGCTGACTTATTTTCTATACCCTTCCTAATGATCCCTAGCATTGAGTTTGCTTTTTTCACTGCTGAGGCACACTGGGTTGACACCTTCATTGAGTTGTCCACCAGGACACCAAAGTCCCTTTCCTGGTTTGTCGCAGAGAGTTCAGACCCCATCAGTTTATAAATGTAATTGGGGTTCTTTGCCCCAACATGCATCACTCTGCACTTACTAATGTTGAAACTCATTTGCCACTGTTTTGCCCACTCCCCCAGTGTCGAGAGATCCCTCTGGAGCTCCTCACAATCTCTCACAGTTTTCACTACCCTGTATAATTTAGTGTCGTCAGCAAATTTGGCTACCTTGCTTTTTACTCCTACCTCTAGATCATTTATGAAGAGGTTGAAAAGCAGGGGTCCCAGTACTGAACCTTGGGGGACCCCACTCTTTACTTCCCTCCACTTGGAGAAGTGTCCATTTAGTGCTACCCTCTGTTTCCTGTCCCTTAGCCAGTTGCTGATCCAGGACAAGACCTGTCCCTTTATTCCATGACTGGTAAGTTTATTCAAGAGCCTTTGGTGTGGGACCTTGTCAAAAGCCTTCTGAAAGTCCAGATAAACAATGTCAACTGGATCCCCCTTATCCACATGCTTGTTGACACTCTCAAAAAATTCCAACAGATTAGTGAGGCATGATTTGCCCTTGTAAAAGCCATGTTGGCTCTCCTTTAGCAGCGCCTTCTCTTCTATGTGCCTATTAATTCTATCTTTTAGGATGGTTTCCATCACTTTACCTGGGACACATGTCAAACTGACAGGTCGGTAATTCCCTGGATCACCCCTGGATCCTTTTTTGAAAATTGGTGTTACATTCGCTACCTTCCAGTCATCAGGCACAAAGCCTGATTTGAGGGAAAGATTATATATTTTGGCTAGGAGATCAACAATTTCATCTTTAAGTTCCCTGAGAACTCGTGGATGGATGCCATCTGGTCCTGGCGATTTGTTAGTGTTTAGTTTAACAAGACATGCAAGGACCTCCTCCCTGGTTATTTCTATCTGGCTTAAATCTTCGGTTTCCCTCCCTACGAAGATAGGCTCTGTTTTGGGCATGTGGTCTCTGTCTTCTTCAGTGAATACTGAAGCAAAGAATTCATTGAGTCTCTCTGCAATCTCTGTTTCCTCTTTAATAACCCCTTGCCTTCCATTGTCATCTAATGGTCCAATGGCCTTCCTAGTTGGGTTCTTACTTCTAATGTACTTAAAGAAGTCTTTGTTATTTCTCTGAGTATTTTTAGCTATACGCTCCTCAAAGTCTTGCTTTGCTTTCCTGATTGTTGCCTTGCATTTGTTCTGCCAGAATTTATGTTTCTGCCTGCTGTCCTCATTTGGACAAGCCTTCCATCTTCTAAATGAGCTTTTCTTGCTCTTGATCACTTCCCGAACAGCTCCTGTAAGCCACATCAGAGTCCTCTTGGACCTGGCAGTGCCCTTTTTCCTTTTGGGTATGCATTCCAATTGGGCCTCTGTTATTATTTTTGTAAAGAGCCTTCATGCTTCTTGGAGTGTTTGGACTCTCTAAATTTTCCCTTTCAGCTTCTTTTTTACTAGTTTCCTCATCTTTGGGAAATTTCCTTTTTGAAAATTTAAGGTCTCTGTGTTAGATTTTATCAGTGACTTGCACTCTATGATCAAGTTAAACATAATTGAGTTGTGGTCACTGTTCCCTATTGGATCAGTCACATTAACATCTTGCACCAGATCCTGAGTATTACTCAGGATCAAGTCAAGGATTCTTGTACCTCTAGTTGGGTCTTCAACCATCTGTCCCAGGGAACAATCATTTAGCATATCTAGGAACTTTATCTCTTTACTGAGCAGAGCAAGGAGCTAGTCACCAGCACTCTAGCAGAAGGATGCAAGAGGCAGTCTAACGATGCAACTGGATTCAAAAGACTGTATCAGGAAAGCATATATAAATGCTTGTATACAAATGCCAGAAGCCTCCGGAACAAAATAGGGGAGCTGGAATACTTAGCAATAGATAAGAATATTGATATTATTGGTATCACTGAAACCTGGTGGACGGATGATAACCAATGGGATACAGTTATCCCAGGCTACAAACTGTACAGGAAGGATAGGAAGGGGCAAACAGGAGGTGGTGTAGCCTTGTATGTCAAAGAAGTGATAAAATCGTATGAATTGGAATATCTAGGTGATTTGGAGTCACCATTAGAAGCTCTGTGGGTAAGAGTACCAGGCCACAAGGATGGTCTAACAGTAGGCATATACTATCGGCCTCCGACCCAAACTCTTGAGGGAGACTGGCAGTTGGAGAATGTTGTAAAGGAGGCATCCAAGAAGGGAAGCCTGGTTATAATGGGGGACTTCAATTATCCTCACATAGACTGGGTGAACTGTTGTTCAGCACATGATAAAGAGATAAAGTTCCTAGATATGCTAAATGATTGTTCCCTGGGACAGATGGTTGAAGACCCAACTAGAGGTACAAGAATCCTTGACTTGATCCTGAGTAATACTCAGGATCTGGTGCAAGATGTTAATGTGACTGATCCAATAGGGAACAGTGACCACAACTCAGTTATGTTTAACTTGATCATAGACTGCAAGTCGTTGATAAAATCTAAAACAGAGACCTTAAATTTTCAAAAAGGAAATTTCCCAAAGATGAGGAAACTAGTAAAAAAGAAACTGAAAGGGAAAATTGAGAGAGTCCAAACACTCCAAGAGGCATGGAGGTTATTTACAAAAACAATAACAGAGGCCCAATTGGAATGCATACCCAAAAGGAAAAAGGGCACTGCCAGGTCCAAGAGGACTCCGATGTGGCTTACAGGAGCTGTTCGGGAAGTGATCAAGAGCAAGAAAAGCTCATTTAGAAGATGGAAGGCTTGTCCGAATGAGGACAGCAGGCAGAAACATAAATTCTGGCAGAACAAATGCAAGGCAACAATCAGGAAAGCAAAGCAAGACTTTGAGGAGCGTATAGCTAAAAATACTCAGAGAAATAACAAAGACTTCTTTAAGTACATTAGAAGTAAGGACCCAACTAGGAAGGCCATTGGACCATTAGATGACAATGGAAGGCAAGGGGTTATTAAAGAGGAAACAGAGATTGCAGAGAGACTCAATGAATTCTTTGCTTCAGTATTCACTGAAGAAGACAGAGACCACATGCCCAAAACAGAGCCTATCTTCGTAGGGAGGGAAACCGAAGAATTAAGCAAGATAGAAATAACCAGGGAGGAGGTCCTTGCATGTCTTGTTAAGCTAAACACTAACAAATCACCAGGACCAGATGGCATCCATCCACGAGTTCTCAGGGAACTTAAAGATGAAATTGCTGATCTCCTAGCCAAAATATATAATCTTTCCCTCAAATCAGGCTTTGTGCCTGATGACTGGAAGGTAGCGAATGTAACACCAATTTTCAAAAAAGGATCCAGGGGTGATCCAGGAAATTACCGACCTGTCAGTTTGACATGTGTCCCAGGTAAAGTGATGGAAACCATCCTAAAAGATAGAATTAATAGGCACATAGAAGAGAAGGCGCTGCTAAAGGAGAGCCAACATGGCTTTTACAAGGGCAAATCATGCCTCACTAATCTGTTGGAATTTTTTGAGAGTGTCAACAAGCATGTGGATAAGGGGGATCCAGTTGACATTGTTTATCTGGACTTTCAGAAGGCTTTTGACAAGGTCCCACACCAAAGGCTCTTGAATAAACTTACCAGTCATGGAATAAAGGGACAGGTCTTGTCCTGGATCAGCAACTGGCTAAGGGACAGGAAACAGAGGGTAGCACTAAATGGACACTTTTCCAAGTGGAGGGAAGTCAAGAGTGGGGTCCCCCAAGGTTCAGTACTGGGACCCCTGCTTTTCAACCTCTTCATAAATGATCTAGAGGTAGGAGTAAAAAGCAAGGTAGCCAAATTTGCTGACGACACTAAATTATACAGGATAGTGAAAACTGTGAGAGATTGTGAGGAGCTCCAGAGGGATCTCTTGACACTGGGGGAGTGGGCAAAACAGTGGCAAATGAGCTTCAACATCAGTAAGTGCAGAGTGATGCATGTTGGGGCAAAAAACCCCAATTACATTTATAAACTGATGGGGTCTGAACTCTCTGCGACAAACCAGGAAAGGGACCTTGGTGTCCTGGTGGACAGCTCAATGAAGATGTCAACCCAGTGTGCCTCAGCAGTGAAAAAAGCAAACTCAATGTTAGGGATCATTAGGAAGGGTATAGAAAATAAGTCAGCAAGTGTCATTTTGCCTCTTTATAAATCTATGGTGAGGCCCCATCTGGAATATTGTGTACAGTTCTGGTCGCCATACCTCCAGAAGGATATTATGGAGTTGGAGAAAGTACAGAGGAGGGCAACCAGAATGATTAGGGGACTGGAACACCTTCCTTACCATCTGAGGCTGCAACGGTTGGGCCTCTTCACTCTGGAACGACGGCGTCTAAGAGGTGACCTTATTGAAGTTTATAAAATCATGCACGGTGTGGACAAAGTAGATAAGGAAAAACTGTTTTCCCTATCGCACAACACTAGAACTAGGGGACACTCCATGAAACTTTTGGGTACTAGTTCTCAAACAAATAAGAGAAAGTACTTTTTCACCCAGAGGATTACTGGTCTATGGAACTCCCTGCCAGAAGAAGTGGTGACCGCTGTCAGACTTGACAGCTTTAAGAAAGGATTAGACAAGTTCATGGAGGACAAGGGTATCAATGGCTATAATTATGGCTACCTAAGGACAACCTCCGGGTTGGAGAGATAGGCAGGATCTCTCTCAATGCCATTTCCAGGGAATCCTAAGCAGGTGAAGGCATCTCCTTGGGAATACCCTGAAGAAAATGGTGAGCCACTGTGTGAGACAGAATGCTGGACTGGATGGGCTGTGGCCTGTTCCAGCAAGGCTGTTCTTATGTTCTTATGTTCTTATGTTCTTATGTTCTTATCATGTTGTTATGTATGCATGCTCATTGTACTGTAAGATAAGAATGTAACCACTCCAATTACAATGTATCTCAGCTGTAAAGGAACGCGAGCAAGCAGCCCATAGAGGGCAGCTGCGAGCGTTCAGTCTCACATGGTTCACATTGCTCAATCACGGACAGCCGCGGGAAAACCTTCCCCGCATTCAGCAGCAGGAGAAAGAACTACTGAAGAGAGGCGTGCCTGGGCGAGGCCACGCCAGTAGCAGCCAATGAGCTACCGTGCTACAAGATTCAAATGTATAATGCTACTGTATATATAGAGATGTATCACCGCCATTACCTCATGCTCCACTGGAACATCATGCAATAAACCTGTGTTAAGCCAACCCTTCGGCTGTTCTGTTGTCTTTGGTCCCATACAGTAAACTGGCGACGAAGGTGGGATAATGGCTGCCCACGGGACCAAGACATGCGCCGGCTACGAAATCAGGAAGCCGGGAGACTTGGAGCTGTTTGAGATAGACTTCAATGGAGCGCTGGTGGAGCTCGAAGTCTCAGATGAGGACAAGAAGAGAGCCATCTTCGTCCGCATGCTCGGACACGAGACCAAGAGGACCTTGGTGGACCTGATCGCGCCGAGGAGGGTGAGCGACTTCAAAGCCAAAGAGCTCCTGGCGGTGTTGCGCACCCACCTCCGGACCGCGATAGCGATGTTCCCCGCTCAGAGCGCGTTCTGGAGGCGAGTCCAGGCGCCCGGGGAATCGGTCGCTGAGTTCGCCGCGGCCCTGCGGCTGGCCGCTGGCCCATGCAAGTGGGAGACCCCAGAAGTCACCCTCCGAGACTGCCTGCTCTGCGGCCTGAGGGACACCGAGACTCAGCGCGCGCTGATGAGACAGGAGCCGCCTCCCACGTGGCAGCAAGTCCTCGACACGGCACAGGCCGCGGAAGCCACGACGGCCGGGGTGCAAGAGCTCCAGGACTGGCGCCCGAAACCCGCCAAGGCAGAGAGCTCGGTGCGCGCGGCCTGGCGAGTTTCGAACTCGTCCGCGGAGAGCGGCGACGACGAGGACGTCCGGAAGGTCCAGAAGGAAGGCCGGCGCTGCGACGGCTGCGGCGCCGCCCACGCCCGCGCCAGATGCCCGTTCCGCAAGGCCGAGTGCCACAACTGCGGCCGGCGCGGGCACATCGCCAAGGTCTGCCGAAAACGGCGCGAGGCCAAGAGGAGTTCCCCAGACCGCTCGGCGAGGCAGGACCGCACCACGAGGCCCAAGGACGGCACCCGGACCACGAGGAAGCGGGACGGAGTAGGGCGCATCTCCGACGACAGTGAGGACGACGCTCCGGTTTTCAGCGTATCCACAGAGCACCCCCGATACTTCGTTGAGGTAGTAATACAAGGGGCCCCTGTTAGGATGGAGGTGGACTCGGGTTCTTCTTACTCTATCATTTCCCAGGGGGAGTTCCTAAAAATAGCCCCCCACGTGCGGCCCAAGCTCAAAGTGCTGAGGTCCACGCTGAAGGACGTGCAAGGGAACCGCATCCCGGTGTTGGGGGTTGGGAAGTTCCAGGTCCAGTTCAAAAAGCGCGCCGCAACGCTTCCCCTAGTCGTCCTCAAGGGAGGTAAATGCAGCCTCCTCGGGACTCAATGGTTCCAGCCCCTGGGGTTGTTCATTGGGGGGGTGCACGCCGTGGGAGTACACGCCGCCGGGACTGATCCAATACAGAGCGTGTGCGATGCGCACCCCGAGGTTTTCAAAAAGGGACTCGGAAAATTCAAGGGCCCCCCAGTGACTTTCGACCTGGACCCTGGAGTACGTCCAATCAGACTTAAACCGCGCAGAGTGCCCTTCGCACTAAAGGACAAAATAGAGGCGGAGTTGGACAAATTGGTGGGCCAGGGGATTCTTGTTCCTGTTGATTCTGCGGAGTGGGAAACTCCAATTGTAACAGCGCTCAAGGCCAACGGGGAGGTCCGCATATGCGTTGACTACAAGTGCACCATCAATAAGGCGATCCGCCCTAATGCGTATCCGGTGCCGGTAGTCAGCCACTTGTTGGCCAGGTTACACGGGGGGAGGTGTTTCGCTAAACTCGACCTGGCCCAAGCCTACCAGCAACTCCCGGTGACCCCCGCCGCAGCTGCTGCGCAGACCATAGTCACCCACAAAGGGACGTTCCAGGTAACTCGCCTCCAATTCGGCGTGAATTCGGCGCCCGGGATCTTCCAGTCACTCGTGGAACGCCTCCTGAAGGGGTTAGAGGGAGTGTTACCCTACTTTGATGACGTATTGATCACAGGGGGGAGCCGGGCCGAATTAGCAGAAAGGTTGGGAAAGGTCCTGGCAAAATTCGAAAAGGCGGGGTTGCGGTTGCGGAAAGACAAATGCGTTTTCTTCGCAACTGAGGTTGAGTTCCTAGGGTTCCGTGTTACTCCCGAGGGAATAAGGCCATCCCAATCCAAGGTGGCCGCCATCAAGAAGGCCCCTCGCCCCACCTCCAAGCCCGAGCTGCAGTCGTTCCTTGGGCTGCTCAACTTCTACCACTCCTTCCTTCCTCGGAAGGCAGCCGTGGCGGAACCGCTACACAAATTGTTAAAAAAGGACGAGGCATGGAAGTGGGGCGACGACCATGAGAAGGCTTTCAATGACCTGAAGCGACTCCTGGTATCAGATGCTGTACTGACCCACTTCAATCCCAAACGCCCAGTGGTCCTGATATGCGATGCATCCCCGGTGGGGGTGGGGGCGGTGTTATGCCACGTGCTGGAGAACGGGAGGGAGGCCCCGATAGCGTTCTACTCTAGGTCCTTGTCCCAAGCGGAGAGAAACTACGCCCAGACAGACAGGGAAGCACTAGCGATAATTGCGGGGACCAAGAAATTTCATGATTTTGTGTATGGCCGCCCCTTCACCATAGTGACTGACCATAAGCCCTTGCTAGGCATTTTCACCGCAGATAAGCCCACACCCCAAATCCTGTCCCCGAGAATGCTCAGGTGGGCCATTTTTCTCAACGCGTATCAGCACGCGTTGGTGCACCGGCCCGGGAAGGAGATCAGCCATGCCGATGCCCTGTCGAGGTCCCCCATTCCCCGGGATTGCTGCCACGTGGGCGAGGAAGAGAGGGACCACCAAGTCTTAATGATAGAGGTCCTAGACTCCCCCCCAGTAGTACCGGCCGACATCGCCAAAGCGACCGGTAAGGACAAAACTTTAGCCACAGTTTGCTCCTGGGTACAGAAAGGGTGGCCCGTGTCTTCCCCAGCAGCGGAATTCGACACATTTTTCAAAAAGAAATTAGAATTGTCCCTAGAGAGGGGTTGCCTTTTGTGGGGACAGCGGGTAGTGATCCCCACGTCCCTCCGGCCGAGGGTGCTTAAACTGCTGCACGTCAGCCACCCCGGGATCGTCCGCTCTAAGGCACTAGCCCGCAGTTACTTTTGGTGGCCCCAGCTAGACGCCGACATCGAGCACATGGTCGGCACTTGCGAAGCGTGCCAAAGCTCCAGGCCAGAAGAGGCTCGCTTGCCACATAGGGAGTGGGACGCAGCAAGGGGCCCCTGGTCCCGGGTTCACGTAGACTTTGCTGGCCCGTTCAGGGGAACACTTTTCCTCCTTGTGGTGGACGCGTTCTCCAAGTGGTTGGAGGTCATTCCAGTCTCGAGCACCTCCTCGGCCACAACAATTGTTCACCCAGTCTATGTGAGGGTAATTGAAGTCCCCCATTATAACCAGGCTTCCCTTCTTAGATGCCTCCTTTACAACATTCTCCAACTGCCAGTCTCCCTCAAGAGTTTGGGTCGGAGGCCGATAGTATATGCCTACTGTTAGACCATCCTTGTGGCCTGGTACTCTTACCCACAGAGCTTCTAATGGTGACTCCAAATCACCTAGATATTCCAATTCATACGATTTTATCACTTCTTTGACATACAAGGCCACACCACCTCCCATTTGCCCCTTCCTATCCTTCCTGTACAGTTTGTAGCCTGGGATAACTGTATCCCATTGGTTATCATCCGTCCACCAGGTTTCAGTGATACCAATAATAACAATATTCTTATCTATTGCTAAGTATTCCAGCTCCCCTATTTTGTTCCGGAGGCTTCTGGCATTTGTATACAAGCATTTATATATGCTTTTCTGACACAGTCTTTTGTGTCCAGTTGCATTGTTAGACTGCCTCTTGCATCGGGTTTACTGCGATTCATCCGGCCCACGGATGATAATTTGAAAAAGGAGGGCTGATGGGTCTAAAAAATTTCGGTTTCACTTACCAGTGATAACTTTCGTTCTTCAAGTATATAGTTTGTGAATACACACTCATGGGTTATGCGCCTGCGCAGAATGGCCGATCGGAGGCTTGAAAAGCTATTGGTCAAAAGTTTTGGCGGTAAGACCGCCCACCGTACCGCCCACCCTGAGGCGCCCGCGCGCCATTTTACCTCAGTTCCATACTTAAGCCAAGCACAGGATAAACCAATTGATCTCATCCGTGCAGCTCAAGAGGGGAGGCAGGGTGGGTAGTGTGTATTCACAAACTATATACTCGAAGAACGAAAGTTATCACTGGTAAGTGAAACCGAACTTTCTCCTTCGTATAGTTTGTGAATCCACACTCATGGGAGATTAGCAAGCTCACACTTACTTGGTCGGTGGGCAGTCGGATGAGATGATCCCACGATGAAGATGATGACGGTCAGGCAGGGTGAACTGTCAAGGGCGATGGGCCCGGAGCCCCCGAGCGAGGACGACACGGCCAAGCCTGGCGTCCGCAGTGGCTCTGGTGTCCACCCTGTAGTGCTGGACAAATGTAGAAGGTCTGGACCAGGTGGCAGCCTTACAGATGTCCTTAAGCGGTGTGCCCTCCAGAAAGGCCGTGGATGTTGCAACCGCTCTGGTAGAGTGCGCCCTGACATGCGGTGGAGGGGGCAGCGATGCCGACTCGTAGGCCAAGTAGATGGTAGAGGTGATCCATTTGGAGAACCGCTGCGCAGAGATGGGTTCACCTTTGGATTTGCCCCCATACGCCACGAAAAGGCGTTGCGACTTCCTGAACTCCCTTGTCCTGCTGGTGTAAAACAATAAAGCTCGTTTGACAGCCAGCGTGTGCCAAGTCCTTTCTTGGGCGTTAGTGGGGTTCTGGAAAAATGTAGGCAAGGAGATAGTCTGTGCCATATGAAACTGGGAGACCACCTTGGGAAGAAAGGTGATGTCCGCTTGGAGTACCACACGGTCATTGAAGAATTGAAGAAAGGGTGCGTCTGCCCGCAGAGCAACCAGCTCACCAGCTCGTCGGGCAGACGTGATGGCCACAAGAAAGGCCGTCTTCCAAGTGAGGAGACGAGCATCCGCGGTAGCCATGGGCTCGAAGGGAGTCCTGGTGAGCGCGTTGAGGACGGTAGAGAGTGACCATTGGGCCGTCGGAGTCCTGACCGGGGGGAAGGCGTTGCGCAACCCCTTGAGGAAACGTTTCACCGTTTGGTCGCGGAAGGCGCCAGAAGCGGGCGAGCCGGACGGCGAGTGAGCCACCACTGCAGCGAGGTGTACCCGGATGGAGGTGATGCTGAGGCCAGACTCCGCCAGATGGAGGAGGTAGGTCAATATGTCCTGCAGTCCCACCCGTGAGGGGGACGTCTGCTGGGATGCCAGGAAAGCACAAAAACGCCTGTATTTGGAAGCGTAGGACTTCCTTGTGGAAGGGCGCCTGGCTAGTTCCAGGATCCTGGACAGTCTGGGGTTATCCTCCACACGGTGAGGTGGAGGCTGGGCAGGTCTGAGTGGTGAAGCTGGCCCTGCTCCATTTGGAGGAGCGTCGGTGACTCCGGTAGTGTGCGATACTGAGATGACATGCGCAACAGCAGCGGAAACCATGGTTGGCGAGGCCATGCTGGGGCCACTAGGATGGCCCTGATCCTGTGCTGAAGCATTCTGGTGAGAACCTTCTGGATCAGAGGAAACGGAGGAAAAGCGTAGAAATAGTCCTGATCCCACCGTTTCATGAAGGCATCGCCTTCGGAGTTCACGCCGATGCCCGCCCTGGAGCAGTACCTGTGGCATTTCGTGTTGGACTCCGATGCGAAGAGGTCGATGTTCGGAGTCCCCCAGGCCTCGCAAAGCGACTGGAAAACCTCGTCGTTCAGTTCCCATTCGTGGGTCGTCGAGGTGAGGCGGCTGAGATGGTCGGCCAGGACATTCAGCTTGCCCTGAATGTGCACTCCAATCGGGAAAATGTGCCGCTCCAGGCACCATTCCCAGAGTTGCACAGCGAGGTAAAGAAGGGTGGTGGACCGTGTTCCTCCTTGCTTGTTCAGATACGCCACAGCCGTGGTGTTGTCCGATGCCACTTGGACCGCCTTTCCCGTGAGCAGGCTCTCGAAGGAACGGAGGGCCTTCCAAATGGCCAGTAGCTCCAAGTAGTTGATATGGTGCCATCTCCTGCGGCGACCAAGGGTTGTTGACCGTGAGAGTCCCGCAGGCAGCCCCCCAGCCGAGGTTGCTTGCGTCGGTCAATATTTGCAACGAGGGTTGCGGGGGGTAAAAGCTCTTCCCCGTTGTAACGTTGAGTGGCGTCGTCCACCACAGCAGTTGGTCCCGCAGCTCTGGAGACGGAGTTAGCCGTTTGGACTGACTCTCCCGGGGCGCGTCGAACTCGTGCAGCAGCCACGACTGTAGTGACCGGAACTTTAACTTGGCGTGGGGGACCACAGCCGTCGTTGAGGCCATAAGGCCTAGCAGTCTTTGAGCCTTCTCCGCTCGGACGCACGGTTTGGTGCGAAAATCGTTCACCCCTTGCGTGAAGTCCTGCAAGCGTTTCTGGGGTGCAAAGGCTCTGGTGGCAAGCGAGTCGAGTACCGCTCCAATGTACTCGACGCGTTGAGAAGGAATCAGCTTCGATTTGGTGAAGTTGATCCTGAGGCCGAGACTCTCCATGAGGTGGACCGTGAATTGCGTGTGCCGAACGGCCGACGAACTGGTGGGAGACACGATCAGCCAGTCGTCGATGTATGGGAAGACCCTGATCCCCCGTTGGCGAAGGAAGGCAGCCACCGGAGCCATGCATTTGGTGAAGACTCGTGGTGCCATGGCCAGACCAAACGGTAGGCATCGGTACTGGTACACCGAATCGCCGATGCGGAATCGGAGGAATCTTCGGTGCTCCTCGAGGATGGAGACATGGAAGTAAGCGTCCTTGAGGTCTATGACTGTGAACCAGTCCCCTTTGTTGATGAGGGGAAGGAAGGTCTGCAGGGTCACCATCCGGAACTTCCTGGTGTGGATGCACTTGTTGAGGAGGCACAGGTCCAGGATCGGGCGGAGTCCTCCGTCCTTCTTCTGAACCACGAAGTACCTCGAGTAGAAGCCGTTGTCCCAGTCGGGCGGCGCCACCCACTCGATGGCTCCCTTGGACAGAAGAGTTGATATTTCTTCCTCCAAATGGGGGGACGAGGTGGTGAGACGATGTCGTCCTACTCGAGGAACCCGCACGAACTCGATGGCGTAGCCAGAGGACAAGATCTTTAAGACCCACCGGTCGTCCGTGATGCCTGACCATACCTGGAGGAAGTTCCAGAGGGGGAGGTATGGGATGTGGAGCGAGAGAGACTCGGCCGTCGCAGCTTCAAACGCGCGACTTGGACTTAGCGTCCGAACGCTTGCCGTGTCCGTAGGGCTGGTAGCGGGGCTTGTGCTGGCGCCGCTGTTTGTAGGAGCCAGACCTGGGCTGTTCCGCGGGACCACCCTGTTGTTGCGGGTTTCCCTGGTAGCGCCGCATGAAGGGCTGGAATCTCGGCCTGGCAGCCGGAGCCGGCGTGGTGAGCCCCAGGAACTTGGCGGTGGAGTTGGTCTGCCGCATCTCATTGAGGACCTTGTCCGTGTCCTGCCCAAAGAGGCCTTGTCCGTCGAAGGGAAACTCCTCGATGAGCTTCTTCATAGCATCATCGAGGGAGATGCCCCTAAGCCAGGCGTGGCGACGGAGCAGGATCGCAGACGACATGTCCTTTGCCGCATAGTCATTTATATGCCTGGCTGTTCGCATTTGTTGCTCCGCCAGGAAATCGCCCTCGGATGCCAGCGCGTCGATCCGTTTCTGGGCGTCGGTGGGCAATGTCGCCGTTTCGGCCTTCACTCGCTCCCAGAGGTGAGACTGGTACAGGCCCATGGCAGCCGAGTAGTTGGCGGCGCGGAGGAAGAGGGAACCGGTGGCGTAGAATTTACGGCCTACCGCGTCCAGCTTCTTCCCTTCCGGGGTCGAAGGCACCGGGAACCCGCTGGTGGCCGTCCTGTGTTGGAAAGCCTTGACCACCAGGGAATTGGGCAGGGGGTGCGCCTGCAGGAACTCGACGTTCTCGTCCAGGACTCTATACATGCCGTCGAGCCTGGACGAAACGGAGTGCGCTGACACCGGCTTCCTCCATGTCGCCTTCGCCGACGTCAACATGGATGGAAGCATGGTGATATGGACCGGCTGTACCGCACGTCTGTCCAGCTTTGCGGTCATTTGGTCCTCGCCTTCCAGTGGTGGCTGGTCCACCTTCAGGTTCAACGCGGTCCCCAGTCGCGTCAGCATGGCTGTCAGCGAGCGTTGATCCTCACCACGCGGTGGGTCAACCGCGCCGATGGCTTGGTCCGGCGTCCTTTCGGCGTCGACGTCTCCCTCGCCCTCCTCCGAAGAGCTGCTGGAGTCATCGGAGGACGAGGGAGGAACTCTTGCATCCACGTCGGCCTGGGCGGGCCGGCGGGATGGGAGTCCACCGCATCAACGTCTGGACCAACCCGCGACGATGTGGGTGGGCCAGCGGAGCGGACACTCGACCCTCGGGAGGTCGGAGGGGCCACAGCAGGGCCAACATCCCTGGGGCTTGCGGAGGTCGGTACCGGAGCCGCAGAGGCCGCAGGCATGGAGGTCTTAAACTGGTTCGCCAACTGAGTCATGACCTCAAACATCCCCTTCAGGAGTTCCATCTGGGGTGGATCCGGCACCAGCGGGAGCGACGGAACGGTGGCCGACGAAACGGTGGCTGGTAGAACCGGCGACGAAACGGTGGCCGGCATGGAGATTGCCGCGTCGTTGAGCGTTGGAGTCCTGGGCCTTGGGGAGACGGAGGCCTGTCTCGTAGGCGAACGGGCCCTCCCACGAGGCGGCGACGGGAGAACCTGAAGTGGGCGAGCTGGAGCCCCAGCCCTGCGTCCTTTTTCAGGCGATCCCGAGGAGGACCGACCTCCCCAGATGGAAGACCCAGGAGACGGACATCTTGCGACCGAGTATGGTGGCGAAGGTCCCGGGGAAACAGGGGTGCGCGGAGTAGGCGGGAGCGATTGCCTCTTCTCCGACCCGTGCTTCTTTTTCTTCTCCCCGTTCTTCTCCCTCTTCTTCTTCTTCTTGATGGTAGCGGAAGAAGAGGTCGAAGGCGGAGGAGGCTGAGGGACACTAGCCGAAGTAGAAGCGGCCGCAACGGGAGCCAGAGAGAGTTCCATCAGGTGGGCTTTGAGCCGGTAGCTCCGGTTTTGCACGGCCAGACGGGTGAATTTCTTGCAGTGAGGGCAAGACTGGCTCTGATGAGACTCTCCGAGGCAGAAAAGGCAGAGGCTATGCCCGTCGGAAGCCGGAAACTTTTTCAGGCAAGCCGAACACTGTTTGAAGGCCGCGGCCATCAAAGAAAAATTCTTCCAACGGAAGTTTCTGGAACGCGGATACCCCGAAGGGCTGGCCAGCCGCCACCCCCTTGAGGGGGGAAACGGTGACCGAAGCGAGTAGGTAACTGAGTCCACCAGAAGGAAGAAACAGCACCGGGGTGGCGATCCTGCCCGGAGGACAAGATCACCGAAAAAATTGAAAAGTTTGCCAAAAGACTTTCCCTCAGAAGGGCGAAAAAATTGAGGAAGCTCTCAACGATCGTCCTGCTGCTACGGCGGAAAGAAGAGAACTGAGGTAAAATGGCGCGCGGGCGCCTCAGGGTGGGCGGTACGGTGGGTGGTCTTACCGCCAAAACTTTTGACCAATAGCTTTTCAAGCCTCCGATCGGCCGTTCTGCGCAGGCGCATAACCCATGAGTGTGGATTCACAAACTATATGAAGGAGAAGGAGGACTTTCACAAATCAAATGAGTTTTTTTAAATATAATTTACTTTATTTTAATCATATTTAGCTGAACTGCCAATTTTCAAAAGAAGTTCTTGGGTTTTTTTAACCAATAAGTATATAGAAAAGGAGGACATGTCCTCTTTTAGGATACCATCGGGCAACCCTAGGCCCACGCTGCCCTCGTCGCTCCTGGAAGTGGAAGTAAAACGCACCCGTACAGTTAAGGCTCCTCTGGGTTAACCCTTCATCTGTATGGGTGCATTTTACTTCCGCTTCCGGGAGTGACGAGGGCAGCGTGGGCCGGATGAATTGCAGTAAGCCCCTTCGTGTGGATTCACAGAGTGCTTGGGCTTCTGGGAATTGAAGTCCAAGAACATCTAGAGTGCCAAGGTTCACCATCACGGAACTAGGGTCTACTTTGCGAGTTGGATCGTTGCATGAGAAAATAGGCTAACTTGCAGGGAACACAGATTTCTCTCTCCTTTCAAAGCTGGATGGATTCTGGGATCTTATTTGGATACTCTTGGAGCAAAAGCTGTTGCCTGGCACAAACCACTTACACTTTTGTTATTTGTCTTTGTTCCGGGTAGAAATTGGATGGGTTGGGAAGTGCAAGCGTGGACTCTTAACACAGGATATTTATTTGCACTGCTGTGGGTGGCCACTCGTTTGGTTCGAGCAGCAGAAACTAGCAAGGACCTGGTTTGGAAAAAGATGACGAAGCCAACTGTGTAGTCACACTCTTACCCTAATACAGGTTGGGTTGTTTATTTACACTTTAGGATTAGCAGGTGCTGTCATGTAATTCCTTTCCATGACAAATAAGGAAAAGAGATTATTCTGCCCCCCCTTCCCATTTTGCCTCTCCTAATCCAGCGTTCCTCCTCTGTCTTAATGCAACCTCCTCGGCGGTGATGTTCAGGGGTGGGCCACCTCTCAGTAACTGGATTACCGAAGGAGAAATCCCATCTCTACCTGCAACCCAACCCCCCCCCCCTTTCTTCAACCACTGTCGCTTGCATAAATTTCTCCCGGGTAATCTAGGAAGATTTCCTCTTGCTTAAACCAACCCCTCCCCATTCTGGAAAATCTAGGTCTTTCCTAAGTCAGGTGTTCCTTTATGTTTCTTGACAACCACAGAGAGCAGCCTGCCGACTTATCCCTACAGCACACATATGCCATAAATGCACATACATGAATAGCATGGCGTTCAGGCGGAGCAAGGTTCGTTTTGAACGGCAGACACCGCGAAACAAAGCTTTTAAAACAGGGCAGGCCACACTATTGCAAAACGAATTAGCCTAACGTGGGAACAGCAAGGAGGCTCACCTGCACCGTGATGTTGGGAATATTTCAGGGCCGTTATCTGCTGTCATCTCCTTACCTACCCAGGCTTTTGTGCGGGGTGTGAAAGAAGGAGTGGGAAAAGTGGGTGACTAGAAGTGGAATACGGACAGATCTGGCAACTGAAGAGATCTGGCTTTAGTCCCATCACGGGCAGGAGAAAAGCCATTGTGCCTGGGATGACCTGATCACCAAGAGTAAAAGTGACATAATGCATGCAAGTGCTCAGCCTCAAATGGGAACTAAAATCCAGGACACAGAAGTGTTGTTAGCCTGTTGCCCTACGAACAAACTGGGAGGATTTTGGGGTGGGGTGGGGTGGTCTGAAAAACTAACAAAGCATGAGATTTCTCATGACATGTGCTGTAACGCAGCAAGGCAAAGCAAAGCAATCACACTTACATACCGCCCCATAGCAATTAGTGCACCCACTGTGCAATTCACAGAGAAATTAACATTTCGCCCTCAACATGCTGGGTCCTCATTTTACTAACCTTGGAAGGATGGGTCAACCTTGATCCCTGGTCAGTATCAAACTCACAATGTTATGGCTGCAGTACAGCAGTTTAACCACTGCGCCACTAGTGCTCTATAATGACAGGTCGCTTACCTATAACTGTTGGATTCACAGAGGACCACGGAGAAGAACTTGACAGAACGTAGGGGCAGAAATAGACATTTTAGATACCAACCTTGGAAGGATGGAAAGATGAGTCAACCTTGACCCCTGGTCCGGATCAAACTTGCAACGTTTTGGCAGCAATACAGCAGTTTAACCACTGCACCACCAGGGCTCTTCTTTCTTCTTCTGCCGTATCTGAATCCAAATATAGGTGATCCTCATGGTGATTAGCCATGAAGACTGTCCTGAGAATATAATGCAGTGGCCTTTCATTTGCCTTCCACATCACAGCATGACCCCCATACCACTGATCCAGTTCCGCAAGTCACTTTCTGGTCTTGAGCCCTTTTGGCTGGAAAAAGAAGTGGTCAAGCTGGCTGAGGAACTTTGGAAGCTGCTGTCAAAAAAAAAAAAAAAGTACATCCCCAAATTCTGGATTAGACAAAAAAGAGTCGTTCTTCTCCAGCATCTGCTTCCCAGAATGTCTGGCCAGATGTTTAAGGCATCTTGAGCCACCAGCCAGGCTGGGAAATTCTGTGAGATGTAGTTTAATCTACCGCCCATGCACACACTTTGCCAAATTTCTTTGCATTAGTCCAAAAGTCTAGCTCAGGGATTCTCAACCTGCGGCCCGTGAGCCGAATGCAGCCCATGGCACCATTTCATGTGGCCCCCCACCGCCTCCACCACACCCAGAAGTGCTATGTGGTGGAGGAAGGGCAAAATGGCCATCTGGCCCCTGAAGCTGTCTGAGGGAGTGTGACTGGCTTTAAAAGGTTGAGAACTCCTGGTCTAGAACTCCAGGCAATGGCATCCCATTTCCAACACTGGTCAGCCAGATGTTTATGGTGTCTTGGTACAAAAGGAATCAAGAGAAGTTTGGCCCATCAAACACCCACCCAGAGAGGGAGCAGACATTTATTTTCTACGGCAATCCACCAATTTATATATGGTGGCTCACTGCGATTGTACACCTGTGGAGGCTGTGAAGTCAGCAGGAGCAAATTCTAGTGCAAACCTGAGACTACTGGACCTTGCATAGACCAGCAAAACCTCTTCCAGTGCACTGTGCCAAATGTACAGTTAGCACTCACCACAGGATGGGGACTTACTTTGCTTTTCAATCAGGGTTGCAGATATTTGTAGCTTGGGGCATTCTGGGTGTGTGTCTGTAATCCACCCCCTCCCTTCTGCACACCTGGACTTTCACTTTTCTGCTGCTCTTCTACATACAGGTAATTACTTCCCTGCATGCACTGACTTACAAAACCCTTTGGTTTCTACTCTCATTAGCAGGAAGCATAGAAAAGGGAAAGCAGTTATCAAAAATAGAGTAAAACCTTTTTTGTATTGGTCCCACACGCTGTTATTAAACAGCTCATCTAACATCTGCAGGTGATAAACATGATCTAAATGTCTTCAAAAGTTTCACTTGCTGATTTATGTCAATCAAGTTGCTACAACTGGAAGAAGACAAGATCTGCCCAGATGTTGTTGTTGTTTTTGTCAGCTGGCAATCCTCCCAGAAACAAAAACCCTTCCTAAGGCCTGGTTGCTTCTGACAACCACGGATAAGGTGGTCAACCTATGGTTGATCTCTCCTCCTCACACACTGGAGATTGAAACTAACTGGGAGGAAACCCCACTCCCTACAAAAGTGTTGAGTGAGGAAGGTGCTGAATATTTTTTCTCCCCCTCAAGCTGAATTTCTATGTTGCTTTAGCTCCTTGAATGCTAGTTAGGATCAACAGAAATAATTTGCTCCTTAAGCAGTAAAACAGGGGTGGCCAAATGTTTGGGGCCGTGGGCCGGTCACATGGTTCAGCGGGCCAGTCACGTAGTTCCTCCCACCGAAAGTGGAAATAAAACACGCGTTGCAATCTGTTTCGCAACAGGATGAGATAGATTTTAGGCTGCCATTTTCTCTGTTTAAATCAGGGGTGCTCAAACTACAGCCCGCGGGCTGGATCTGGCCCTCAATGCCAATTCATTCAGCCGCCAGCGCCCTCGTCGCTCCTGGAAGCTGAAGTAAAATGCGCCCGTATGGCCTTTGCCCAGGACTGATTTGCCCTAGACTGCAGCTGGGGTGGATATCCAACGCCGGCCTGGAGTTACGTCTTTTTCCTTAAAGTCTCAGTCAGCTATAGGGCAATTTTGTCCATGTGCCAAATTAGCACTTGCTAGTACAAGCAAGGAACCACAGTGGCTTCTTTTAGGGCTGAAGAGTGGAAGGTTGGCAGGTCATCAGTTCATGACCCAAGTGCTGCATGGTGGATTGAACTCCTCTCGTCTGCCCCAGCTCCTGCCAACTTAGCAGTTCGAAAGCAAGAAATTACAAATAGATAAACAGGTACCACTTTGGTGGGAAAGATAACAGCGTTCTGTGTCCTTCGGCACCTATTCCTGCCTGCTACATGAACATGGAAACATCTGCAGCCGCAGGCAGCGCAGGCTGTTTGGCTGTAAACGGAGAGAGTTGGGCATGAGTAGCTTTTGAGCAAGGGAGACTTTTACCTTTACGAGTAAAAGACAGTGTGGTGCACTAGGACTGGGGAGACCTGGGTTCGATTCTCTGTCTCCACCATAGAAACTCACAGCGGTTTGTGGTGGGAATGGTAAAACCACTCCTTAAACACTTCATTTGCTTTCAAAACCCTATTCAAGCTGCATAAGTCAGGTCTGAATCGAGGGCACAGAATAACTAGTGCAAGATGGCAGCAATCTCAGGGGGCGTTCGTGGACGGAGCAGGCTGGGCGCTTCGTCCTCAAACTGAGAGGGGCAACCCCCTACCCTAGTCACAGGCTCCCTCTGGCAGCCTTGGTTTCCTATGTCTCCAGGTACGGACCTCAGAGAGTCTTGAAGATGGACGTAGATGGTTGGACTCTCCAAGCCAAACCTAGAGATTGGAATGTCAGAAGAAGAAGAAGATGATGATGATGAGGATGAGGATGATGATGCATTTGGTTAGCCATTTCAGAGCTCAAATGTGTAATCAGTTTATACCAGGTAGATTTGTTTTAAAAAAATCTTAAGTTTTCATTATGTTAATTGTTGACAGAGATATTACAAAACCACAGGACTAACAGAGGAAACGGGGCCACACCATAATTGATTTGATTCCATTGCTGTCCGAAGAAGGCAGATTTTGCTGTTGATCTCATCTGAAAAGAACTCTTGCAGGACTTGATGCTACCCTTCCCTGCCCTGCATCTGATTTTGCAGATGCATAAAAAACCCACTTTAGTTAAGACACTGAACTTAATGACTAGAAGGTCGGCAGATCAGCCGTTCGAGACCCGAGTGCTGTACGATGGAGTGAGCTCCCATCTCTGCCCCAGCCCCTGCCAATCTAGCAGTTTGAAAGAAAGAAATTGCAATTAGATAAATTGGGACCACTTCGGTGGGAAGGTAAACAGCGCTCCGTGCACTCCGGTGTCTAGGCATGCCTGCCACATGTCCAGAGAAACTCTGCAGATGCAGACAGCGCTAGCTCTTTGGCTATAAGCAGAGATGAGCACTGAATCCTAGAGTTGGATACGACTAGCTTTCGATCAAGGGCAACCTTGACCTTTACCTTAAAATCCCACCATCCAGAGGCTGGCTTGCAGTGGTAAGGTGTTTGGCATCTGACTTGTCCCAACAGTGCCAAATTGAGGATGACTGTCCCGAAGGTAGGGTGTCTAGCCGTCTACACAGTTAAGTTTTGAACCTGATCTGCTGCCTTCTCTCCATCTGCCAAGGGAGTCCTATTTATCTCTCCCTCCCTCCCTCCCTCCCTCCCTCCAGATGCATTGGCTTCTTTAAGAGGGACCGGCATGCAGCTTGGAAGATCTCTTTCTGCTATAATGCCTAACAATGCCTTTTTAAAAAAAAACTTTAAAAGAGAGCCAGAATATTTTACTCTTTCCATTTGCTATGTTACTCCTCTAGCTAACAGAGTTTGACAAACCGAAAGGGATAGTCGATAGTTGTCTCCTCATGATGTGCCCAAAGAACATTAACCTTAGTTTGCTAATTTTGACTAGTAGAGAGAATTAAGGCTTCATTTGATTTTTTGTTGTTCAGTCGCACAGTCGATTCCGACCCTTTGCGACCCTATGGACCATTGCCCGCCAGGCGCCTCTCTCCTCCACCATCCTTCTCAGTCCACCCAGCTCTGTGCCCATTGCATCTACAATACCATCCAGCCATCTCATTTTTGGCCACCCCTTCTTCTTTTGCCCTCTACCTTTTCCAGCACCAAAGCTTTCTCAAGCGAATCCTCCCTTCTCTTTTGATGTCCAAAGTACTTTAGCTTCATCTTTACAATTTTATCTTCGAAGGAGCAGTCAGGGTTAATTTCTTCTAAGATCGACCTATTTGTTCTCCTCGCTGTCCAGGGGACTCTCAAAACTCTCCTCCAACACCACATTTCAAAGGCAACTTTCCTAATGGTCCAGCTCTCAGAACCATACATTACGACCAGGAATACCATTGCCTTGACTAAGCGAATTTTTGTTTGCAAGGTGATGTCTCTGCTTTTAACTCTGTTCCCCAGGTTTCTCATTTGATCTAGCCCTCACTATTTGTTTTTTTTTCCTGGGAGTCCCTGCTAAGTTCTTCATTTCAAATGAATTCATTTTCAGCCCACAGAAAGAGCCTCTTTGAAGATTGTGGTATTTCTGAACCACAATCGGGCATACCCTGGTACATACCTGTCAAGTTTTGGATTTGGAAATAAGGGAAATTTCCCGGCAAATAAGGGATACTTGACAGCTATGCTTATCCTTTGCTGCCCTCCAATGGCAGCAATAGGGCATTGCAGTGCAATTAATAAGGGATGACGGCGGGAAAGAGGGTAAAATAAGGGGTTTTCCTGGCCAATAAGGGATACTTGACAGCTATGCCCTGGTAATGCCAAGCTTGTGTTGCCAGCTAATCTTTCTCACACTAGGTCAGGCGAAAGGAACTGCAGAATGAACTCGCCAAAGGTGCCTTCATTTTGGCAGTTTCACATCTGCCCTAGACATGGAGGAAGAAGAAGCCCATCTCCTTTATCCATGGTATGAATATTCCTGATCTTGGTCCCTGGCTACATATTTTTAATCTGAAAGAAGTTTTCTAGGTCTTTCCACAAATATTGGGAAATGGTTTTCATATCAACTCTCTTCTATTCTTCTCCAGCCTAAAATTACCCAGCCACGTCAACCATTCCTCGTAGTGCTTGGTTTCCAGAACTATCATCACCATTCTCACTATCCTCTTCAGGACACATTTCAGCTTGTCAATATCCATCTTAAACTGTTGTTGTGTCTGAACCCTGAAAGGATTACTCGGACAGAGCTGGCTCAAACAACAACATTGGTTTATTGCAAAAGCAAAGAACAAGCAACAGGTGCAAGGCAATAGCTTTTATACAGACATAGTTGTTACATTTACCCAAGACTTCCGGGGAACGGGAAAATATTAGCAAATCAGGTGCCGCCAAATTGGCGCCCATTTTGCAAGGCGCGCTAATGCCTAAAAATCCTTAATACACAACAACTGTGGAGCCAAGAACACAGTGGTCCAGATCAGATCTGGCCCAATTGCAATGGGGTGACACTGTTACGTCCTTTGATCTGGACGCTATCTTTCTGCCGATGCAGCCTAGATCTGGGTCAATGGTTTCTGCTGCTGCTTCACACTCTTGACTCATGTTTCGCTGGTCTTAACCAATAATAATTTCATGTCAAAGATTGAAAGGATTTTTAGGGAGTGCCTGGATGAGGCTCCTTTCATGTTCCCAAGTGCAGCTCTGAGGTATCGAAACCCGGCCTTCCAGTCTTCAGCTCAGCGCCTTAGCCACTAAGCCACCAGAGGAGCTGTCTTAACCAAATACCAATGATAACTCACAACTGGCACAAAGACGAGAACCCACCCACTCCCAGATTTGGGGTTGAGGCGCTCCCCCATCCCGGTCTACAAGATGTCCACTGAAGAACCCTGTAGATCCCTTTCATCTGTGTTATGGCCAAAGCAGGTGTTGCTCATCTCATCCTCCATTTGTACATCTGATATTTTCCCCCCTGTGCAAATACAGGAAATGTGAGTTTTTAGTTGTTGAAACGAGTCTTCCTAGTTTTGGCCCAGCTCTCCATCCGGTCCATTTGAAATGTGAATGGTTTGCCATGGACTGCCAGAAATACAAAGAAGTGGGTCTTAATAGATCAAAGCAAGTCTGAACCCTTTCTAGAAATTGAAACGAATAACCTGAAGGCATTAGACCTGTTGGAAGAAGATCGAACCGAAGATCGGAAAGGTGGAAGGCAGTAGGATAAAAAGAAGATCTGTCTGGAGGCGGACAGACTTAAGGACGGTGGTCTAATACCTGCTCCCTCCCCCCATCCACTCTTTTTGCTCTTCCTGGCTTTTTGGTGTGCCAGCATTGCACAAGGTCAGGTAAAAGTAAAGGTCACCCTTGCTTGAAAGCCAATCGTATCTGACTCTAGGGTTCAGTGCTCATCTCTGTTTATAGCCAAAGAGCTAGTGCTGTCTGTATCTGCAGAGTTTCTGTGGACATGTGAGAGGCAGAACTAAACACTGGACGGAATACATGGAATGCTGTTTACCTTCCCACCAAAGTGGTCCCTATTTATCTACTTGCAATTTTTTGCTTTCAAACTGCTAGGTTGGCAGGAGCTGTGACAGAGATGGGAGCTCACTCCATTGTGCAGTACTCTGGTCTCGAACTGCTGACCTACCAACCTTCTGGTCATCAAGTTCAGCGTCTTAACCACTAAGCCACTGCATGCCCTTTGCACACGCTCAAGGCACATGTAAATTACTTCCTGAGCTATGAAGCCTAGATACCAGCCAGAGGTAGGCGGGGAAGAGTGCTTGCCGGGCTTTAAAGCCACCTTACACACCAACCTTCCTCTTTCTCCAAAGCTCCCTAACCTGAGATTTGTCTCTCCTCCTGAAAATCCAGAGAAATTTAGCAATTCCTTCAGGCTTTGGCAAATGCCCTCACGACAGGCAGCATGTGCCATGCCAAGGGGCTCACAAAAAACAATTGCACCTGTTCTCAGGCTTTGAACAGCAATTTGAAACAGCAGCTTTGGCAGAAACCAGCTCATGAAATATCTCACAGCACGGAAATAATGTGCATGGAATAAATAAGTGCTGTCACCTGCTAATATCTGCAGAGTTTAAACTGATTGGTTGTTGTTAAGATTTTTTTCCCCTGGTTTTAGTCAGTATGTTTTGAGTTGTGTTTTTAATATGTTTCTGTGATTTCGTTGTTTTAATTTTGACTTTTATTACCACCAAGACTGCCCTTTTTCCCTCGGAAGGCAGGGTATAATTACAAGTCGTAAATGCAGCTCAAACTCCTATGAAGGTGAGCCAAATAGGCTTCCAGATTTCACCTCCAGCTAGACATTTGGCAGGCTTACGTGGCTCACAGAAAACCTCTTTCTGCCTTTGCATGACGGGCCATGCTGGCCCAGATACCCAGAATCCTGAGCCCGGCCGTCCTTCTGCATCTGGTCTCTGTCTCTCAAGGGTGGGGTGGGGGAGCTGAGCTCTGGGCTTGCCAAAGTACAATCTGCGCATGTGATGAATGATTCAGACAACCTCTTGCCCACATATGGAGCAACCCAGGCTTAGAAGATGGAGCAGACAGGAAGCAGAGCTTGGGTACCACACCATCATCACCTTTGTGAGTGGGAGATTCCAACCTCCTTGGAGGCACACAACGCAGTTTCCTCTCTCCAGCAAGTCCGTCAGAGCAAGAGAGGAGGAGGAGGAGGAGGAGGCTGGATGGATATTTAAGGGGAACATAAGATCTGCCCGCAAGAAAATGCAGGCAAGCAGGATTACAGGACCCTGAAGTGCAGACACTGGGATAAAACCAAGTGTAAACCTGTCCAGAAAGGGAAAATTTCACAGATTGTTGTATCTTCTGTTGCTGGAGTCTTGTGATGGGACTTGGTTGTCTCAGGCAGGGTCATGTGCCCTCCTCTCCTTTAGTCTATGTATTTACACAACTCTATAAAGATAAGGTGGGCAAGGCAGTCCACCCAGGAACCAATATTTTGCCCATGTGGAGCTACAAAGCTAGCCCCAAACACCAAAACAATTTCAGACAAAATGCAACTGAAAGCAGGTGCAAGTTAAGGTATGGTTCGGAAGAGCAGGTCTTCCCGTTAAACAGTACCGGCAGCCTACCGTATTTTCCGGCGTATAAGACGACTGGGCGTATAAGACAACCCCCAACCTTTCCAGTTAAAATATAGAGTTTGGAATATACTTGCCGTATAAGACTACCCCTCTTCCAATGCACACCAAATAAAAATTAACCCACACTCAACCCGAAGACGCGCAGCCCTCCGAGTTGAATGGGCAGGTTCTGGTGGAGAGCCACGTTCTCCTCTTCGAGGTACAGGAAGAAGTGTGCAGCTTGCTTCCCCTTGCTTCATACTCCCCGCACAGAGCAGGGACTCGGCCGCGGCACCCCCCACCATATGCGCCGGACATATGAAGCAAGGGGAAACAAGCTGCAGTTAAGTACCTGTCCTATAAGATGACCCCCAACTTTGGCATAGATTTTTCGGGGTTAAAAAGTAGTCTTATACGCCAGAAAATACAGTAATTTAATTGTGAATTGCTGCTCCTGGAGGGCTTTTGGGAAACACATCCCAGGTTTTTTGCAGGACGTTAGAAAGGAAAAGCCTTGGAACAGCAACTGTTAGTCTGTTGTTGTTTGTTGTTCAGTCACACAGTCGATTCCGACTCCTTGCAACCCTATGGACCATTGTCCTCCAGGCACCCCTGTCCTCCACTATCGCCCTCAGCACTCCCAGTTCTGTGCCCATTGTGTCTACAAGCCATCTCATCTTTGGCCTCCCCCTTCTTCTTTTGCCCTCTACCTTTCCCAGCATCAAGGCCTTCTCAAGTGAATCCTCCCTTCTCATTTGATGTCCAAAGTACTTTAGCTTCGTCTTTACTATTAGACCTTCCGATGAGCAGTCAGGGTTGATTTCTTCTAAGATTGACCTGTTTGTTCTTCTCGCTGTCCAGGGGACTCTCAAAACTCTCCTCCAACACAACATTTCAAAGGCATCTATTCTTCTGCGTTCAGCCTTCCTAATGGTTCAGCTCTTGCATCCATACATTACCACTGGGACTACCATTGCTTTGACTATTCTAATTTTTGTTTGCAATGTGATGTCTCTGCTTTTCACTGTGTTCCCCAGGTTTCTCATAGTCTGTAGATTTTATAATTTCTCATTCATTTTAAATGTACTTGATTTTTTTAAAAAAAAGTTATCATTATTTCATGTCAATACAACATACAGTACGTCAAAGAAACCCTAGGCCCGTGATGGCGAATCTGGGCACTCCAGGTGTTCTTGGCAGTAAGCCCATTCGTGTGGATTCACAGACATGAGCTTCTGGGAACTGAAGTCCAAGAACACCTGGATTGCCCAGGTTCGCCATGACTGCCCTAGGCCAGTGATGGCGAACCTTGGCACTCCAGCTGTTCTTGGACTTCAATTTCCAGAAGCCCTGATCAGCAGGAATGCTGACTTGGGCTTCAGGGAATTGAAGTCCAAAAACACCTGGAATGCCAAGGTTCACCATCACAGCCATAGCTGATTGAGCCCTAACCACTGCGGGAGATAAAACATTAGAAATACATGCCCTTCCCTGAACTGTGACTCATAGGGGCGGAGCCACACTAGCCTTTAAAAGCTCTGAGCTCTTTCAGGGTCAGCCATTTTGACTCTGCATGTGCTCTTAAGCAGAGCTGCTGCTGAGGAGAGCCAAACAAAGGAAGTGAGCACTGGTAAGTTTTGCAGTTGGAGTAGAGCTGCTTTAGAGGCCTCTACTAATTTAAATTGATAATTGAAACTGCTGAGAGCCACCTCTGTTCAAACAGAGGAAGCAGTTTGAAGCTTCCAGAAGCAGGGGGGCAGGGCCACACCAGGCCCTTCCCTGAACTGTGACTCATAGGGGCGGAGCCACACTAGCCTTTAAAAGCTCTGAGCTCTTTCAGGGTCAGCCATTTTGACTCTGCATGTGCTCTTAAGCAGAGCTGCTGCTGAGGAGAGCCAAACAAAGGAAGTGAGCACTGGTAAGTTTTGCAGTTGGAGTAGAGCTGCTTTAGAGGCCCGCGCGCCTAACGGCGCGCGAGATTACAAACTAGGAACAAAAAAATTATAGTCTTACTAGGTAGAAAGGTAGTAAACGTGTACATTTTTGAGGCCCAGAATACTGCACTTGTTAAAATGGATTCTGAGGGAACAGCTGTAGTTACCTGCAATTCTTGTGCCATGTTTGTGTTCTTGCCAAAGCATATGGAGAACTACACTTGCAGCAAGTGCAAGCTGGTTGCACTACTAGAAGAGAAGGTCCAGCAGCTAGAGGCCCGCATATCTAACCACCAACAAATTAAGGAGCTTGAGCTGTTCTTGGACAGAGCGGAGCAGACTATGCTGGACAAAGAAGTGACAGGGCACAGTTCTGAGGGAGAAGGCCCTTCACTAACTCAGGAGGGAGATGTTTGGAGGAATGTGACTCAAAGGAGGAAAAGAGTAGGGGATCACTCTGAGAGTCTGAAATTACAGAATAAATTTGAGGCTCTTTCCCTTATCACACCTGATGAGGAACACACAGAGGAACAACTGGTTCCACCTGATGATCTCTCCTTCATCACACTTGATGAGATCCAGGAAGATGAACAACAGGAACAAACTGAGTTTCTCTCCCTTAATATGGTTGATGAGGTGCATGTAGATGAACAGATTGCAGGAGAGAGGCTCCTTGTACTAGGCGATTCAATAATTAGAAATACAGAGAAATGGATTTGTGATGCACATGATAACCGTATGGTGACTTGCCTGCCAGGTGCAAAAGTTGCAGACATCACAAGAAATCTAGATAGATTGTTAGAGAGAACTGGGAACGAGCCAGTTGTCATGGTACACGTTGGTACCAATGATGTTGGGAAGGCCAAGCGGTCTGTCCTGGAAGCCAAATTCAGGTTGTTAGGAAGAAGATTGAAGTCCCGGACTTCCAAGGTAGCATTTTCAGAAGTGCTGCCTGTCCCTCGCGCAGGACCTACCAGGCAGGCAGAGCTCAGAAGCCTCAATGCGTGGATGAGGCGGTGGTGTCGAGAGGAGGGCTTCAGATTTGTCAGGAACTGGAGAACATTTTGGGACAAGCCAAATCTGTTCAGGAGGGATGGGTTGCATTTAAACCATGATGGGACCAGATTGCTGGCACTCAACATCAAAAAGGCTGCAGAGCAGCTTTTAAACTGATAACTGGGGGAAAGCCGACAGGAGCTGGGCAGCATCCGGTTCGGGAAAGTGTGTACTTGAGTAGTGAGGAGGATGCAAAAATTACTGAGCAGAGCAAGGAGCTAGTCACTAGCATTCTAGCAGAAGGATGCAAGAGGCAGTCTAACAATGCAACTGGACACAAAAGACTGTGTCAGAAAAGCATATATAAATGCTTGTATACAAATGCCAGAAGCCTCCGGAACAAAATAGGGGAGCTGGAATACTTAGCAATAGATAAAAATATTGATATTATTGGTATCACTGAAACCTGGTGGACGGATGATAACCAATGGGATACAGTTATCCCAGGCTACAAACTGTACAGGAAGGATAGGAAGGGGCAAACAGGAGGTGGTGTAGCCTTGTATGTCAAAGAAGTGATAAAATCGTATGAATTGGAATATCTAGGTGATTTGGAGTCACCATTAGAAGCTCTGTGGGTAAGAGTACCAGGCCACAAGGATGGTCTAACAATAGGCATATACTATCGGCCTCCGACCCAAACTCTTGAGGAAGACTGGCAGTTGGAGAATGTTGTAAAGGAGGCATCCAGGAAGGGAAGCCTGGTTATAATGGGGGACTTCAATTACCCTCACATAGACTGGGTGAACTGTTGTTCAGCACATGATAAAGAGATAAAGTTCCTAGATATGCTCAATGATTGTTCCCTGGGACAGATGGTTGAAGACCCAACTAGAGGTACAATGCCATTTCCAGGGAATCCTAAGCAGGTGAAGGCATCTCCTTGGGAATACCCTGAAGGAAATGGTGAGCCACTGTGTGAGACAGAATGCTGGACTGGATGGGCTGTGGCCTGTTCCAGCAAGGCTGTTCTTATGTTCTTATGTTCTTATGTTTAAAGTCCAGTGAGTCCTCTTTTCTCATTTGGTGGCCAAAGTGTTTGAGCTTCAGCATCTGTCCTTCCAAGGAGCAGTCAGGGTTGATTTCCTTCAGGATGGACGGATTTGATCTCCTTGCAGTCCAGGGGACTCTCCAAAGCCTTCTCCAGCTCCACAGTTCAAAAGAGTTTGGCCAAAGAAGACAAAGCCAAGAAGGTGGCTTCATTTTGGCAGTCCAGGGTTTGATCAGGACACGAAAGAAGAATGAAAACTCAGATAGGTCTGATGTGAGGCATGTGCCTCTAGTGCAGTGTTTCCCAATCCTTGGTTTTTGGACCAAGAAGCCAAAGTCAATTCCCCAAAGCATTGATCAGCCAGTGTATTGACTGAGGCTTCTGGGAATTGAAGTCCCAAAACCAAAGGATGGGAAACACTGGCTCTAGATGGAATAGCCCTTTGCAGGAATGCCTTGAGATACTGGACACAAAAAGTGGGAGATTGGACCCGCAGGAAGTAGCTTCCTAGTTTGAGAAAGGCCACCTTACATGGATCACAAGGGTTCGAATCTGCACAGCAGCAGGCGAGCTCAAAAGAGTGAATTTTGGGATCCTTTTGGGCTGTCTGGAGTCACAGCTGTTCCTAAGCGCTGGCCAAAAACCCAGGTTAGCCTCAGCTGCTTCCTTCGCTCTTTGGCTTTTCTTCTGCGAAGGTCTCCATCCCTTCCCGACACCCTCTGGGTCAGTGGAGGAAATCCCGGCTGCCCCTGTGGGGTCCGAGGAGGAGGGGGGCTGCAGTGTGGGGGAGGACATGAGGATGAGGGCGGGAGTCTCTCTTGGGGTCAAGGGAGATCTACGACATGGCCATCCAAAGCTCTGAAGAGGTTAAATGTTTCTGTGCTTCTCTTCCTCCTCCTTCTCCCCCAGCTGGGCTGCAAGCGAACTCTGGCTGGGACAGAACATGTGAGAGAGACGGTTGCTATGGTTGCACCAGACTTGAAGGGACCGGCCGGATCAGCAGCGTGGTGGTGGTGGCAAGCCGCCTCCGTTGTGTTTCTTCCCAGGCCCTCTTCTCTCGCTCAGACCAGAGGCCAAGGGACGGGTGGTCCTGAGGCTGGGCATGGCAGGTGCAGAGAGGAACCACCCCGGACCACGGCCGTGTCCTTGGCATTTGGGGCAGGGCACCCTTTTCAAGGCCAGGGCAGCGATGCTCTGGGCAAGCCCCAGGCGATGGAGCTGCATGCTAAGATGGCACAGAGAGAGAAGGGGGGGGGAGAGGGAGAGTGGTCGTCCCTCCCTCCTCCTCTACCGCAAGATGTCGGATTCATCCGCAGGGTCCCCCAGCGGGGGATAAAGGGGAGGCACCGTGCCAGTTTCCTCTCGCCCAGCGTGAGATTAACTCTCTAGTGCCAGTTTCCAGAGTCTGTTCATGCAAGACCTTAGATGTCGTCACCTAGGCCAGACTCAGCCAAGTCTGGGTTGGGTGGATGGGGTGGGGTCAGACCTGGCCTACGTCTTGTATTTCCTTCCTTCTTTTGTCTTGTCCTCTGTTCCTCCCTCCCTTATTCCTTCCTTCTCTTGACATGTCTTCTATTCCTTCCTTCTTTTGTCTTATCTTCTATTCCTTCCTTCCTTCCTTCGCTTGACTTGTCTTCTAATCCTTCCTTCCTTCCATCCTTCTTCCCTTCTCTTGACATGTCTTATATTCCTTCCTGCCTTCTCTTGTGTTCTTTTCCTTCCTGCTCTTGTCTTCTATATCTTCCTTCCTTCTCTTGACTTGTCTTCTTTTCCTCACTCCCTTCTCTTGCTTCTATTCCTTCCTACTCTTGACTTATATTCCTTCCTTCCTTCTTTTATCTTGTCTTCTATTCCTTCCTTCCTTCTTGTGTTTTATTCCTTCCTTCCTTCCTCCTTTCTTCTCTTATCTTGACTTGTCTTCTATTCCTCCCTCCCTTCTCTTGTCTTCTATTCCTTCCTTCTCTTGACATGTCTTATATTCCTTCCTGCCTTCTTTTGTCTTGTCTTCTATTCCTTCCTTCCTTCTCTTGTGTTCTCTTGACATGTCTTCTATTCCTTCCTTCCTTCCTCACTTCTCTTGACTTGTCTTCTATTCCTCCCTCCCTTCTCTTGTCTTCTATTTCTTCCTTCTCTTGACAAGTCTTATATTCCTTCCTTCCTTCTTTTGTCTTATCTTCCATTCCTTCCTTCCTTCTCTTGTGTTCTATTCCTTCCTCACTTCTCTTGACTTGTCTTCTATTCTTCCCTCCCTTCTCTTGTCTTCTATTCCTTCCTTCTCTTGTCTTCTATTCCTTCCTGCTCTTGTCTTCTATACCTTCCTTCCTTTTGACTTGTCTTCTTTTCCTCCCTCCCTTCTCTTGTCTTCTATTCCTTCCTTCTCTTGACATGTCTTCTATTCCTTCCTTCCTTCTTTCCTTCCTCACTTCTCTTGACTTGTCTTCTATTCCTCCCTCCCTTCTCTTGTCTTCTATTCCTTCCTTCTCTTGACATGTCATATTCCTTCCTTCCTTCTTTTGTCTTATCTTCCATTCCTTCCTTCCTTCTCTTGTATTCTATTCCCTTCTCTTGACTTGTCTTCTATTCTTCCCTCCCTACTCTTGCCTTCTATTCCTTCCTTCTCTTGCCATGTCTTATATTACTTACTTACTTCTTTTGTTTTCTCTTCTCTTCCCTCCTTCCTTCTCTTGTCTTATCTTCTGTTCCTTCCTCCCTCCCTCCCTCTGACCCTGCCTGTTTCTCTGTCACAGGCAGCTGCCCACTGTGCAGAGAAGCAGAAGGTCAAGCAATGCCTGCTGTGAAGCAACAGCTGCACCCAAAGAAGCCTTGGCTGCCACCTCTTTCCACAGGGCAGAAGGTAGGGGTGGGCTGGCCAAAGGCTAGGGAGGAGAGGGCACCTTCTTGCTCCCACCCCGTTCCTAACAAGGGTTCCAAGATGGCTTAACTTGTTGTGGAAGCTTCATCAGCGACCTGGAACGCTAAAAGGTTGGCCACCCTGAGAGAAGCTAGAAGGAGCGAGGCCAGGAAAAGAGGTCTTGGTGGTGGAGCCCCCTCTCTTCCTTTGCAATGCTCTCCCCAGGCCCCATCCCATGTCATATTCAAAAAGCAACGGAGGACCTGGCTCAAGGTTGCCTGCACTGTACCTGGCATGTGGCATGTGGCATGTGGTCTTTTCTGAGCGTGTCTTTGCAAGCTACAATATCTGAACTAGAAGAAGCCAGAGAATATTTCTGTAAATTTTGCTAGCCTGGTGGTTTACTTTTCAGCAGACAATTGTGTTGTTGTTTTGAACACATGAGTAAATTGCTGTACTGTATATTATTAATACATTGTCTCATGAGCAACAGAAACTAGAAAAATGCAAGGAAATACTCTCTTCTTCCCTCTAATGGCCAGTTTTGATAATGTGTCTTGGAAATATTTAAAGGTTTCCCTTCCCTTGCTCGAAAGCCAGTCGTATCCGACTCTAGGGTTCAGTGCTCATCTCTGTTTCAAACCGGAAGAACCAGTGCTGTCTGCTTCTGCAGACTTTTCCGTGGTCATGTGGCAGGCATGACTAGATACCAGAGCGCATGGAATACTTTTTACCTTCCCACCGAAGTGGTTCCTATTTATCTATTTGCAATTTCTTGCTTTCGAACTGCTAGGTTGGCAGGAGCTGGGACAAAGCCGGGAACTCATTCCGTCCTGCAGTACTCAGGAATCCAACTGCTGACCTCCTGCCTTCCAGTCAGTGTCTTAGCCACTTGAGCCACTGCAGTCCCTGAAAAAATTTACAAAATGACCAAAAAAAAAATCCTTTGGATACCTGCTTGCCAGCCAGAATTGACAAGACAATGGCATAACACCAGAAAAATCCCTTAAAGCATCCTTTAAAAGTAACTTTAAAAATTAACCCAGGTCTTACACGTTACATCTAAAAGCTAAATCAGTATCTACTGGTTATGTTGCTTACGTTGCTTGTTGCCCAAAAGTAACTTCCAAGTTCTGTTCAAAGGAGGACTATGGATTACAACTAGTTCCTTTTTAAAAGTAACTTTCCATGCTCGGGTGAGCAGAAGAGCACCCTTCCTGCCCCTGGGACCTGAGTGTCTGCCCCTGATGGTGAGGGTGCTTGCTTTCCACCTCACGTAGGAAATGGCAAAAGAATAATAATAATTTCGTGGCAGAAATTATTCTGGGTTGAAAGGATTTTTGCGGAGGAAACTCCGCTCAGGGAACGCCCAAATGAGGCTCCATTCATGTCCCCAAGAGCTGGGACAGAGACGGGCACTCAATCCATCATGCAACACCCAAATCTCGAACTGTTGACTTGCCAGCCTTCCAGCTAACAAGGTCGAGCTTCTTAACCACTGAGCCACCGCAGCCCCTAGGAAATGGCAGTGAGAATTAAGAAAGTCTGTGGAGCCTGGCAGAGTCATGTAGATGGACCAAGATGACTTCCTTCACTCCTGCTCAGTCGCAGATGTGACGGGCTGTCAAGGAAACAGAGGCAGCCCCCACACCCAGAAGCTAAAACTGAAGCTGGGCATCACATTTTGCAAGCAGTGGGGGAACCAGCAGTTGCCCCCCCCTTTATTCAGTCTGACTCAAGAGTTCTCCAAAGTCAAATGTATTAGAGCTGTGATGGTGAACCTTGGCACTCCAGATGTTCTTGGACTTCAATTCCCAGAAGCCCAAGCCCCCTTGAATCCACACAAATGGGTTTACTGCGATTCATCCACCACCTGCCACCCTCGTCACTCCCGGAAGTGGAAGTAAAACACACCCGTACAGAGGAAGGGTTTGATGTAGGAAGATTGATTGCACACGGAGCCAGCAGGCGGGCCAAACACTTCTTTATTGCAGCATGGTCAATCTGTACATGGCAAAAGGGTGGAGACGCAGCTCCTTATATATCATACCTTCCTAAGGTTCATCTGTGGCGGGGAGGTTTCCTGCGCTAGTTGCTGGTTGGGTGATTGGGGTCGCATGGGCTGTGCTTCCTCAGCTGCACTATGACTGGCGGCTGAGTTGCGTGCAGTGGCAGATAATATGCTTGCATACACAACAAAGGGTTAACCTGGAAGAGCCTTAACTGGACGGGTGTGTTTTACTTCCGCTTCCGGGAGCGACGAAGGCGGTGTGGGCCGGATGAATTGCAGCAGGCCCCTTCATGTGGATTCACGGAGGCTTGGGCTGCTGGGAATTGAAGTCCAAGAACATCTGGAGTGCCAAGGTTCACCATCACTGTATTAGAGGAAGGGACTACAGTCCTGCCATTTATGCATCTTGTTATTTTCATCACTACACCACCACCACCCCGGTCCGTTATACCACCAAACCCCCTGAATACAGTCAAACCTAGAGAAGTGAAACAGGTTTAAGACCCTGTTCTTCTTCTTTTGTGTCCAGATCAAACTTTGGACTGTCAAAATGAAGCTACTTTCTTGGCTTTGTCGTTGCCCAATCTTAAGTCTTCATTGGTGCATATTTCTGGTAGTCATTGGTAGACCAGTAAATGAGCCAATGGAGTCTGTATCCCTCCGCATCCACACCACATGTTGTTGTCCACCAGAGCCCCCACTTGAGAGCACATTGGTCTTGCATTTAGGGGTTCTGACCCTCAGCCTTTTCAGGGTCCTTCTTCTCCTTCTCCTACGAATTCCCCATCAGGTGTCAAGGGAGATACAAGGTTCTTGCTCTGGCAAGTCTAGTAGCCTCCACTGACATTATTCCCTGTTCTTGTAATATTTCTTTGATGTTATCTCTCCTCCTTCCTCTGGATCCGCTCCTCCTCCTCCTCCTCTTTCTACACAGGCCTTGTATAGTATGGAATCTCTCCAAACGTGCAAACCACTTTATTTGTTGACTCAGTGTGTAATTTAAGATTGGTTCTATTCCAATTCTTTCCCTTCTAATCTCTTTAGAATGAAAGGATGAAATCATTCCTGATTTCATCCTTTCTAGTCACTCCAGCAGCCTTTCTCAGACAGCTCATCTCCATGATGACCAACTTTTGCTTATGCTTTGCTGTAAGTGTCTATGCTTGGCACTGGTAGCATAAGGTGGGCATGAATGAGATGTTTCTTTGTGTTGATTGGTATTGCCTTGTGTTGTAAAAGCGGAGTTAACTGTCCCAATATTTAGTTTGCCTTCCTGCACCGTATGTTGAGATTTCTCTCGGCCCCAATATGAGTACATTTCGAACTCAGGACTGCGCAGTGGAAGAAGATGGGGCCGATGCCCCTTCCCGGGTCTGATGAGCCCTGGTGGCACAGGAGTTAAATGGCTGTACTGCAGCCAAAATGGTGTGAGTTCAATCCTGATTGGGATCAAGGTTGACTCAGCCTTCCATCCTTCTGAAGTTGGCAAAATGAATCCCCAGCATGGTGGGGTGGTGTGGGGGATGCTAATTACCTTGTGAGCTGCCCAGCGAGTGGGCTAAGCCCTATGGGGGAAGCATATACAGTACATGTAATTGCTAATTGCTAATGATCCGCTAAGCAAAGTGATGAGACCCAGAAGCAAAGCAGAGGCAGAGAGACTAAGCAAAAGTGGTGTGGGAAAATAATAATAATAAGAAGAAAAGAACATGGGTGTGTGGGTGTGTCATGCTCTCAGTTCAGAAGAAGCACAGCTGGAAACAGCCTGGCTTTTCCTATGATGGGGTGGGTGGGGGGATGAGCTACCCATCGGCGTTTGGCACCCAGGGAGAAAGTGGCATTAAATGGGTGCAGCCAGAGAAGGCGGCATAGGTGGCAGGAGGCATAGGCCCATGATGGCGAACCTTGGCACTCCAGATGTTCTTGGACTTCAATTCCCAGAAGCCCTTGTGAATCCACACAAATGGGTTTACTGCGATCCATCCGGCCCACGCCACCCTCATCACTCCCGGAAGCGGAAGTAAAACGCGCCTGTATGGTTAAGACTCTTCCGGTTTAACCCTTCCTCCGTACGGGCGCGTTTTACTTCCGCTTCCAGGAGTGACGAGGGCGGTGTGGGCCGGATGAATTGCAGTAAACCTATTCATGCAGATTCATGGGGGCTTGGGCTTCTGGGAATTGAAGTCCAAGAACATCTGGAGTGCCAAGGTTTGCCATCACAGGCATAGGCTGTGCCGTGCCTGGATCCAGCTGCCTTTCCCCACCCTCCCAGCCTGCCTGATTCCCCATCCCTTCCATCCCTGCCCTGGTTTCCTTTCCCCATATCTTTCGAGACAAAGGCTGCTTGGTTGGCAAACCTGCCTTCTGGGCTGCTGCCTGCATGACAGAAACCCTCCTTTAAAATAAAAATAATAAAAAAAAACTCTTAATCTCGTTATTAATTCCCCCCACCCACCCTGGCAAATGTGATGTGTGAGATTTTGCCACCGAGGCTTCCGGCGTGACATTTTCCGCAGGGATTGCCCTGGGATGGAGGGATGGATGTGGAGGCTGGGAGAGCCACAAGGCATGGCGAAGAGAAAGGGCGGGAGGCATTGCCATTCTTCTCCAGCAAAACTCCTCCAGCCGGATTGCAGCCATAGCAACCGCGATGGGTTGTCCCAGCCGGAGTGTGCAGCCTCCACTGTGCAATGAAGGGCGGCCGGATTGGGGGTGGTGGTGGTGGTGGTGGTTCTGGCCCATGCAGGAGGCAGCCTTGACTTGCTGCACCCGGCCTCGAACCAACCACCGGGCACTCTCCTTGGGGGGGCTGGCGTTGGCACAAAGAAACAGCAACGGGCAGACCCGGCAGCATTAAGCCTCTCTTTCTTTTTCTTTCTCTCTCTCTCTCTCCCACTCGGCTGCCGACCCCCCATCCCCATTTATAAATGCTTTCTGACACACATTTTGTTCCAGCCAGGGCTGACTTTGCAAGATTCCCCAGGCTGCCTCTCTTGCCCACATCCATGCAACGGCCGCTCAGTTATACAGGAGAGAGACCAGCAAGGAGGGGTGGGGGGCACTGAACCACCACCAGTACATCTGAGGGCTCTGCACAGCCCCTGTGAACGACAAGGCCCATCATCCACCCCTGACCCGTGTGGCATGCCTGAGCAGACTTTCCTCTCAGCAAGAACAAAACTGGCCTACCTTAAAGGGCTGTGGTTTGTAAGCACCACCAAGGCCAGACACAACCCCCCCCCCCCCCAATGCTCAAGGAGTAGTAAATGGTTCGGGACAAGTTTTTTTGCCCTCTCCACATCAACAAACTGGTGCTGCTGGTGGTTTTATTGGCTATTATGGAATGATTTTACTCTGATCTTTTTTTATATAAATTATGGAAAAAAAATTAATATACAGGGTGGCCCATAAGTCCCTACCCATCCATATCTATATCTATAAAACAGAAATCTATGATTGTATGTGCTCCAAAGGCTCCCGCACCCCTAGACCGATCCTACTGAAATTAGGCACATACGTACCTTGGGCTGGCAAGATCAGCACTGCGGGGGGTCACAAGCCCCATGGGGGGTGTATGCCCCCCAAATTGCATCCCAATTGATTTATACAATGTGTGTGTTTCCCAGTGATGCGATTGGCTGATGTCATAGTCCCAGGTAGGTGGAAGGCAAATGGGCATACAAGATCAGCACTGTGGGGGTATCAAGTCCAATGTGGTCCCTCTGAGCTCTGGAGCTACAGAGGCGGAGGTGGCGGCCACGGTGGGCAAAGCCGAGGAGGGAGGGAAGGTCTGAGGGCTCCTCAACGTCTGTGTGTCTGGACACATGTATGGGAAGGATAAGGGGGGTAAGTGACCGTTGATGGGGAAGCGGGATGGGTGAGGGAAGAGAGAGATGGGAGGAAGGGAGGCAGGAGTGACCCACATACATCCCACAAGGTTTCCAAGAGGGAAAGGCTGGCCTTAAAGAAAAGAAAAACCTGAGCAAAGCCGGGTAATCAGCTAGTATATGATATTTTTTTCTCCCCCCCCCCCCAAGATAAATCTGGCCAATTTAAGACCATGTACACTTGAAGAGTGTATTGTGACAAGTATGTGGGTACATGAGTGCAACAATACTGGTAACACCCTGGATACAATAAGTGGCAAATTTAGTGCCACTGAGTAGTGCATGCACTAGAAGAGCGGGGTACAAATAAACTATTATTATTATTATTATTATTATTATTATTATTATTATTATTATTATTATTATTATTATTATTATTATTATTATTATTATTATAGAAATATTCAATAGGGACTTACAGGCCACTCTGTATATTGTAGGCAACCTTGAGTGATTCTCACATCAAAAGGGCAGGGTATAAACGTGAACAAATTCTTGTTGTTGTTGTTCAGTCGCACAGTCGATTACGACCCTTTTCGACCCTATGGACCATTGTCCTCCAGGTTTCTCTTCAGATTGTCTAAATCTGGGATTCTCAACCTGTGGCCTGTGGGCCGGATGCAGCCTGTGGTGCCATCTCATGTGGCCCTCCACTGCCTCCACCATACCAGGAAGTGCCACATGGTGGAAGAAGGGCAAAATGGCCATCTGGCCCCCCAAGCTGTCTGAGAGAGCGTTACCCAGTTCCTAGCTTTTAAAGGTTGAGAATTCCTGGTATAAATCCTTCATCTTTTAAAAATGTGAGTGAATAAATAAGTGAATAAATACATTTTCAAACATAAGCCTGCAAAGTGTATTTGCAGAGTCAGACATCTTGGACTCCACTTGCTGGAAATAAATTTTTGCCACAGAGAAGGACCTGAACAAACAGATTCAAATGACAGATATTGCAACCTCATATTAGAGAGAATGTCCCAAAATTAAGTAGATGACAACCTGTGTGAATGCGGAGAAGTACAAACTATCTCCCATATCAGACAATGCACATGATGCCCCTCAACATGCACTGAGGAGGACCTTATGTTGGCAAGATGAAATGCTGTTGATGTGGCCCGATATTGGGCGGATGTTATCTAGTCCTTTTAATTCTATTTTGTTTTTAGATGTGTCAGTTTTAGCTTTTTAAGTTATTATATACAGTACTGGTAGGGCATCTGACATGAATAAAGAAAGAAGATGCAGAGGTTCAGGGGCCATCTCTCACGCATATATTGGCCATGGATGTCCAGAGTCAACAGGTGCTTGGACTCTGTGACCTTTGGAGTCCTTCTAACCCAGAATTCTATTATTTAGTGTTAGACTAAATTGGTAATAGTATGTTAGCAAAAGTTAAGCAACATCAGATGATTTAATAAACAAAATACGGAATTGTATGATTTTGATATATTTAGTTTGTGTATCTTCAAATACTTCTCTTGGATTCTCAGCTATTTCTGGTGATTTATTCCTTCCAAATGCTGTAACAGCAACGTTCACTTCACTTTTTAAAACTGGGAATTTCTGATGATCATTAGTTCTGCCTTATTTCCTCCTTTGGCATTCCAGTTGCCCATGATTGTCAGTATATCTTGTTTTAATGTATAATCAGTTGAACAGTTGAATGAAAACTCCCAAATTCTTCTTCTTCAGCATTTGCAGTTGGAGCCTAACTTGAATGAAAGTTATGTGGATTGGCTTGCTATGACGTCTGATTAATATTCAGTAAGACTTTCCATTATAACTCCTAATTACTTGAGCTATGTGCCACCTCCCCTTTGGTGGCACACCGTTTCTCGTGAGTTTGCCATTTTCAGAATAATACACTTCCTAATTGTCAGACTGAAATGTCTTCTTCCAGTCCACTTTAGTTCACTCACCCAGGTTTTGACACTGAGAGACCTAAGCAAGAGAAGGACTCTTGACACCCTCTGAACGGATGTGAGCCTCAAGTCCGCCAGCTCAGGAAGAGCTTTATGGAAAGAACAAACATTCTTGAGGGTATGCAAGAGCAAAACCAAATTAGAAGATGGAGGAAGAAGTTCACTGGACAAGGAACAACATTAAAGGAGGAGGAGGATATGGCTGAGGAACTCAACCTCCCCTACATCATTTGGAGGATCCTGAATAGGCTGAGGGTTGGAGTTCCTAAATGCAAGACCAACATGCTCAAGTGAGGGCTGCTGGCAGACAACAACACACGCTGTGAATGTGAGGAGATACAGAATCCAGTTCATTTACTGGTCTGCACATTACTGCCAGAAACATGCACTGATGAGGACTTGAGCATGGCCAACAACAAAGCCAAGAAAGTGGCTTCATTCTGGCAGGCCAGCGTTCGATCAGGGCATGAAACAAGGACCGTTTGAATGACACACCTCTGCCTATCCTAAAATGCCAAGTCTTGCTGATTCGTGTGTGTGTGTGTGTGTGTGTGTGTGTGTGTGTGTGTGTGTGTGTGTGTGTGTGTGTGTGTGTGTGTGTGTGTGTGTGTGTGTGTGTGTGTCCACTGAGCAGCTGAAAGGATGGATCCATTTGGCTCCCTTCCAGCTGCCTCTGCCTCTGGTTGCAGCTGGCTCCAAGGATGCCATTCTACCTCCACTCCCATCCCACCTCCACTGCAAGGCTGCAGTTTTCCTTCCTCCGCATCCCTTGGGTCACATAATAGACACACCACGTGGCCAGAGTTGCATGCGCTGTTTGAGCAGCCCAAGGTCCCTCTTACCAGCCATTCTGAAAACCATGTGAGTTCATGATATGCAAAATGGTGGCTTTTGTTTGGTTTGTCATATCCTATGCCAGTAATGGTGAGCCTTGGCTCTCCAGCTGTTCTTGGACTTCAATTCCCAGAAGCCTAAGTCCCTGTGAATCCACATGAATGGGTTTACTGTGCATATGTATGTACAGTGAACCCATTCATGTGGATTCAATGAGACTTGGGATTCTCGGAACTGAAGTCCAAGAACAGCTGGAGTGCCAAGGGTTGCCATCATGGTCCTATACCTATGAGATTGGCTTTCTCTGGTGGGTGGGTAGGTGTCATTAGTAAAGGTAAAGGCAAAAGCAAAAGTTTCCCTTGCTTGAAAGCCAGTCGTATCCGACTCTAGGATTCAGTGCTCATCTCAGTTTCAAAGCTGAAGAGCCAGCACTGTCTGCTGCTCCATGGTTATGTGGCAGGCATGACTAGACACCGGAGCGCACGGAATGGTGTTTATCTTCCCACCGAAGTGGTCCCTATTTAGCTAATTGCAATTTCTTGCTTTCGAACTGCTAGGTTGGCAGGAGCTGAGACAAAGACGGGAGCTCACTCCGTCCTGCAGTACTCGGGAGTCGATCTGCTGACCTCCTGCCTTCCAGTCAGCATCTTAGCCACTTGAGCCATTGCAGTCCCCTAGGTGTCACTGTCTGTCAGCATTTCCAAGGTGCAACATCAGAATTGGCCACTAGAGGGAACCCAAGAGGACTTCCTGATACATACTTGGGACTGCTGACCTGGACAACTGAAAGTACTATCCTAAGTGAGTTCCTTTGGTTGGCAGGTCACAGTGCCTACAAGTTCAGCCTGAGTCTTGCAAAACAATATGAAAATGCAAAGAGTTTTAAAAGGACACAGTACCTGTAAAGCTCCCAGCTCCCAGGCTCAGGCCAGCTGTGGGAATAACGCTTTGCTTAGTTATTAGTTAAACCTCCATGTCTAACAAGGTGGCAAAAGGGCTGGGGTGGCTTAGTGATTAAGACACTGAACTTGATGACTGGAAGGTTGGCAGGTCAGCAGTTCGAGACCCGAGGGCTGCACGACAGAGTGAGCGCCTGTCATCTGTCCCAGCTCCTGCCAACCTAGCAGTCCGAAAAGCAAGAAATTGCAAGTAGATAAATAGGTACCACTTTGGCGGGGAAGGTAACAGTGTTCTGTGTGCTCCGACGTCTGGTCCTGCTTGCCACATGGCCATGGAAATGGCTGCAGATACATACAGCACTGGCTCTTGGGCTGTAAATGGAGATGAGCACCGTGCCCTAAAGTTGGATACGACTGGCTTTCAAACAAAGGAGACTTTTACCTGCAGAGAAAAGCCATGAGAGTGACTTCTCAGCTGGGAAAACAAGCCCAACAGCAAGAGTCTAGCATTCCTTCTGCTGAGTTGATCAATAAGGTTAAAACAGAATTACTGAGTTCCTTAAGACCGGAATTCCCAGCCATAAAGGCACATGGGGTGGTGACGGGATGATGAGGAAAAAGTACTGTATAACTGGGTTGTTTACTTTAAAGCAGAGGTGCCCAAACTATGGCCCATGGGCCAGATCCAGCTCCCAACACGAATTCATCCGGCCTGCACCACCCTCGCTGCTCCTGGAAGCGGAAGTAAAACGTGCCCATATGGGCACGTTTTACTTCCGCTTCCAGGAGCGGCAAGGGTGGTGCGGGCCGGATGAATTGGTGTTGGGGGATGGATCTGGCCCATGGGCCATAGTTTAGTCACCCCAGGTTTAAGCAAATGGTAGCCTAAAAATCTATCTCATCCTGTTGCAAAACAGATTGCACTGCACGTTTTACTTCTGCATCTGGCGGGAGGAACCACGTGACCAGACCGCTGAACCACGTGACTGGCCCATGGCCTGAAAAGTTTGGCCACCTCTGCTTTAAAGGGTTCTATGGAAAAGGGGAAACCATGTCCAGAGGACAGAAGCAGAAACGAAAGCACTGTCAAAGTCGGCAGGCTGTCTAGGCTAAACATGGAAGTCAGAGCCAAGTTCCAAGAAGCTGGGAAGAATGGAGCCAAGGATGAGATCCAGTGGTAAAGCCATGAATCGGGTAGGTAACAATCCAACAGGTGCAAGACAGCAAACAGAAACAGCTCTATGACAGTCCAAACCCACAGGTTCAGCTTGACCTGATGCCCGGAAGGCAAGGGGGAAAGGGTATTTGTCATGGTGGTTTCCAGCAGTCAGAATTGTCCTGGGATGGTGCTATTCACTCCTTGGCCTTATCACAGTTTTCCTCCAGAGACGCTATTCCTCCAAAGCTCCACATCAATTAACCTCATGCCCTCTTGATGACCCTCAGGGGGAAAAAACACAAATCAAACTAATTGGCAACATCTGAAGTGAGTTGAGTGAATATCCTATTAGGGCAACAGAGACCTACTCTACCTCTCCAGGGAGTTCCATGTCTAACAAGGTGGCAAATGAATGGTCTAAATCTGAGCCCAAAGGGATGAGAAAAGGGGCAGACCTACCCAGGGTAGAAGCCAGGCTTGCCCAAAACACGTTCTGAGCACCAGCCTTTGACTTCCCCTGTTCTTTGAAAGGGTGCCAATAGGAAACAAAGGAAAAGACCCTTCCCTGCCAGAGACCCCGCTGAATGGTGTCCATCAGAGGAACCAGGAAGGCTGGCCTCCGGGCCACCGTGGCATGAGCTGGCAGAAGGCATCTCGGAAACAAGTGGTGACGTTGGCCACTTTCTGCTCTTTTGTTCCAGGGGCTGACCTATTTTTTTTGCCAGAGAAGAGCAATTTCACACATTCTGCTAAAAGAAAGGGCAGGTTGTGAAAGGGCTGAACGGCTCTCAAGAGCAGCTGTGGGCAGGACAAGAGAAGGAGGTGGGCATCCCACTGCGACAGGTGCCATGAGTTGAAAACAGCCAGTCTCAGGGTGCATGCAACATGAGATGGGTGTTTGTAATGGGCAAAAGGGGGGAATCTCTCCCTATACCCATGACGGCAAACACACAGTAAACCCATTCATGTGGATTCACAGAGAATTGGGCTTCTGGGAATTGAAGTCCAAGAACACCTGAAGTGCCAAGGTTCGCCATCATGGCCCTATACCAGGGGTGCCCAAACTTTTTGGGTCGCGGGCTGGTCACATAGTTCAGCGGGCCGGTCATGTGGTTTTGCAACAGGATGCCATTTTCTCTGCTTAAACCAGGGGTGCCCAAACTACGGCCATAGTTTGGGCACCCCTGTCCTATACAGTCAAAGCACTTCGATCCCACTGGAACTGCTGTGGCTTCGTCCACAAGAAGCTTTGGGTCTGGAAGTCAGGAAGGATTTTCTGCTGCAGTTCAGGGAAGCACTCTAAAACTTCCCTGTTTTCTTTTATAAATATACTAGCAGGGGTGCCTGGCTTTGCCTGGGTGATCCCAACCCAGCTAGCTTAGTGCCAGTGTTGCCCGGGAAACCCACTGGCCATGGGTGGGCCTGTGATTTTAGCTCGGTGATGACATCACAATCCCCCCGGTTGACCTAGCACTGGGGCAGACACAAACCCTCCTGTCAAATATACCCCTCTTTGCAGATCGATTTAGGGGGCAACCCCCCCCCCCCATGGGCTTCAGGACCCCGACAGAGACCTGCTCACGTGCGCAAGGTACATGTGTGCCGAATCTCATGGGGTTTGGTCAAGGGGTGCAGCAGCCCATTGCGGACACCGAACCCACACCTGTGCTCTATAGGTGTAGATTTATTTATTATATTATTTTTACTGTCTGGGCCAGACAGTCTGGCCAGGAAATCCTGCTATGGTAATTGTGTAGACTCTACTGCCAATCGTCAGGTGGCAATTAACTAACCTGACTACCCAGAGGACTAACGGCCTTGGGTGCCGAAGTCCACAGGGAAGGGGATTAAACCCCACTTGAATCCATCTTGATGTAGTAGGGCAGCAGCTTCATCCATCCTGGCCTGGGGCTGAGGAAGACTTTGTGTGCTAAAAGGGCTCAGGACCAGAAAGTGACTCGTGAAACTGGATCAGTGGTACTACAGGTGTCACGCTGCAATGAGGAAGGGAAATGGAAGGCCACTGCATTATATTCTAATGACAGTCTTCATGGCTGGTTGCCATATGATAGCCAATATTCGGAATCAGATACGGCACTTGAAGAAGAAGAAATATTTATTTCAATAAAAATAATATATATTAAATGTGATTATTCAAACCGTGCCCTCCCCTCAAACTAGGAACATTAGATACACCATCAAAACCTCCTCTATTCATGGAGCTCAACTCCCCTTCCAGAACTATCTTGTTTCTTGGAAAGGAGAAATAACCCTTCCTTTTCATTACTAAAAATTCTATATAAATTCCCAAAGATCCTTAAAGACATTCTTCCTTAGAACTTTCTTGGATGTTAGGATGCAACCAGGATGGCTAGTGCAGCATCAGCCGCCTTTAACCGTTCAGCGTAGAGGCACCCAAAGCATAACCAACCCAAGCCATACCCTGGCCGAAGTGGTTGTCTCAAGCGGGAGAAATACTGCCCACCTTTACTCCCTCTCTGTTGCCACAGACAGCTTCTGCCAGCTCTGGGCTCTTTCTCCCACTGTGGCCACCCACCTGCGTAGCCCAGGTGCTCATCAGCCGGCTATACAAATCATGCTTCACCCTCAAGGATCCTCAGGGCTACGGTTTGGTGGGGAGCTGCAGCCAAAAATGTGCCTTATAGGTAGAGGTAAAGATAAAAGTCTTCCTTGTTCGAAAGCGAGTCGTGTCTGACTCTAGGGATTGGTGCTCATCTCTGTTTACAACCAAAGAGCCAGTGCTCTCTGTGTCTGCAGACGTTTCTGTGGACATGTTGCAGCCATGACTAGACACAGGAGCACAAAGAACTCTGTTACCTTTCCTGCCGAAGCAGTATCTATTTATCTACTATACTGCTTGCAATTTCTTGCTTCTGAAGTTGAACTGCTAGTTTGGCAGGAGTTGGGACAGATGACAGGAACTCACCCCATCGTGCAGCACTCAGGTCTTGAACTGCTGACCTTACTGACCTTCCAGTCATCAAGCTCAGTGTCTTAACCATTAAGCCACCGCAGTCCTTTCTGCAGCTGTAGGATTAGTCAAATTCATGAAGTGGGAGATAACATTGATCAACATTTGGGAGACCTCTGTCTTCTCATAAGGGTGTATACAGAGGTTCTCATCTTATGACTGTGATGGCAAACCTTGGCACTCCAGATGTTCTTGGACTTCAATTCCCAGAAGCCCAAGCACACTGTGAATCCACACGGAAGTAAAACGCATCCGTACAGAGGATGGGTTAACTCGGATGAGCCTTAACCATATGGGCGCGTTTTACTTCCACTTCCGGGAGCGACAAGGTCAGCGCAGGCTGGATGAATCGCAGTAAACCCATTCATGTGGATTCACAGGGTGCTTGGGCTTCTGGGAATTGAAGTCCCTGGAGAGCAAAGGTTCGCCATCACGGTTCTATGTGGTTCTTTACCCATTGAAATAGGCTACAACCGAGAGCATGAAATCCTCAGTGAAACCGAGGTCCCCCGTTAAGGCTGATGGTAACATTCAGACAAGTCAGGAGGTTTAAAAGTCCAGGGTCATAAGAACATAAGAACATAAGAACAGCCTTGCTGGAAGAGGCCACAGCCCATCCAGTCCAGCATTCTGTCTCACACAGTGGCTCACCATTTCCTTCAGGGTATTCCCAAGGAGATGCCTTCACCTGCTTAGGATTCCCTGGAAATGGCATTGAGAGATATCCTGCCTATCTCTCCAACCCGGAGTTTGTCCTTAGGTAGCCATAATTATAGCCATTGATAGCCTTGTCCTCCATGAACTTGTCTATGAAGTTGATGCATCCAGAAAGTTCACAGACCTGCTGGTTGCTTTTTTGCCAGTCCTACTTGCTGTGGCAGGTCACAGTGAGGAGGAAATGGGGAGGAAGGCTATGGTCTCCTCCCTCCTGGAGCTCCATGGAGAAGAAGGGTGGTAGGAGAAATGCGTAGTGACATCAACTGACCTCCCTACCATGCCGTAAGACTCAGCAGTTGCCAGGATGGTGGCCACGTGCCCACTTGCAGTGTTGAGATCCATGGTGGGGTTGTCCCAGAACGGGGCCATCGTCCTTTTGAAGTACTACTCACTCCAAGCAATAAATATAGATGAAGATCCACAACGTGTTGGGATCAGGGGCTGTGGAAAGGCTGTCCACGAGTAAGAACACTGGAGGGTGGATCAAGAAACAGGAACACCAAACCACCTGGACTCAGATGTCCCCACATGGCTGAGAGGCATCAGAATTCCGCCTAAATTGTAAATCCCACCTCTAGCCTTGGAGCTGAACATACAAAATCTGTGCTTGCCAGTTTATGCCAGTTAGCTTCTGTCTCTTCTTCCTTTAGATCTGTGGTTCCCACAGGGGGGCAATTTGATTTTGGGATGGGGGGGCAATTCGAGAATGAGTTATTAGCAGTGATTTTTTTTTTGCATGTCTTCCTCCACATGAATAGGAATTCACTTTTTCAATAATAAGAATTATATGTCAGGGGTGGAAGGATATCAGGATTTTAGAGATGCTTAGCTGGGGCATGGCCCTCCCAGCTCCTCCTAGGAAGGCATTTGCTGGTCTTCTGAAGGTCAGGCAGGATTCAGCCATGGTCAGCATTCTTGCTCAGGACATTTCAGAAAAACAGCTGCCGTTGCAGGGAGGCTTCCGTTCCTTACCACTCTTTGCCTCCCTCTTTGCTGGGAGCGACTCTGCACAACACCTGAGCTATGCCAAGTCTGGGATTTCAAAGGGAGTCACGAATCATCGCCACATCCTGTAGCGGTGAAGTCCACAGGTGGAAGACATTCACCAATCTCTCTGCAGGGACAAAGTCCTAGGGGTCAGGGCAGTCCTCTTAATTCAGGGGTGGCCAAACTATGGCCTGTGAGCCATATCCAGCCCCCGATGCCAATTCATCTGGCCCACGCCACCTTCGTCGCTTCTGGGAGTAATGAGGGTGGCGTGGGTTGGATGAATTGGCATCGGGGGCTGGATCCGGCCCATGGGCCATAGTTTGGCCACCCCTGGTTTAAGCAGAGATAATGGCAGCCTAAAATCTATCTCATCCTGTTGCAAAACAGATTGCAAGGTGCATTTTACTTTTGCTTCCAGTGGGAGGAACCACATGACCGGCCCACGGCCCAAAAAACATTGGGCACCCCTGTCTTAAACAATGCTGCTTTTCACCAAATTATGGAAGGGTCAGCTCTCTCTTATTATGTTTTGCTTTTACCACAGGTTGGGGAAGTTATAGTTTTTAGACTACAGCTTTCAGTAACTGTCCGCTGACATGGCTGCCCATGGTGGTTTTTGTATTCTGGGGCTACAGTTCAAAAAAGTACTTTCTCTTACCTCGGGTTTCTATAATTGCTATGCAGATTGGCGGAGTCTTTTAATATGGGGAGGTTTTTCCCCTCCCTGACAATGTAATTCCTCTTAAGTGGCTTTTTATTCTTGAAATTAAAGGATCTTCCATTTGCCTTCTGCATGGCATCGCGACACCCAGACCACGGATCCAGCTCACTTTCTGGTCCTGAGCCCTTTTGGCACACAAAGTTATCATCAGCCATAGGATAGTGTTGATGAAGCTGCTGCCCTCCATCAAGATGGATTCAAGTGGGATGTAATCCACTTGGGGTCCATAACCCTTCCCTGTGGACTTCGTCACCCAAGGCTGTTAGTCCTCAGGGTTGTCAGGTTAGTTAACCACTGCCTGATGATCGGCATTGAGTCACTGGCAGTAGGGTCTTCTACTCTAGTACCATAGCAGGATAACCGGGCCAGGCTGGAACATAGAGCTTGGGAAAGTCAATGGGGCTTTTGGACGAGAGCTCCCATCCTGGGACTCTTTGTAGGCCAAGAGACCTTCCTATGTGTGTGGCTTCCTTATGCCAGCTCCCCCCATCGAGATGCACTGCACCAAAGAGGATCCAGGCCAACAGCCACAGGGAGACAGCTTCGATACGGACCTCTGGCTGGCTGGCTGCCTGCCTTCTCCCCCATCCTGGCCTGCACATCTGATCCCACTTGCTCCAGGAGGTGGGTACGACACTTGATGTGCCCACGTTCTGACTCACTCTGACAGCTCCAGAAGACCAGCCGGTGACCTGCGCAGCAAGACCTCGCTGCAGCGGCTGGAGAGCAGTCGCTACGGAGCCAGGCTGCACCGAGACCCGAGGATGCTTGGGTGTGGGCAGAAGAGGGACAAGGCAACCCTCCGGAAGGGGAACGTGTCCTCATGCCAAACATGTGTTTCCGTGCGCAACAGGGTGGACTTGGCAATAGCAATTAGCAATATCTATCACACTTATATCCCGCCCCATATAAGCGCTTAGTGTACTCTCTGGGCAGGTCACAAGTTAATTAGCATTTTGCCCCCAACAATGCTGGGTAGTCATTTTGCCGACCTTGGAGGGATGGAAGGTTGAGTCAACCTTGGGTCCTGGTCAGGATTGAATTCACAACCTTTTGGCTGTGGTACAGCATTTTTAACCCCTGCACCACCATACTTTGCATACTGTGCATACGCCCAGTAAGCCCATTTGTGTGCATTCACAGAGGCCACAAAGAAGAACTTGATAGAGCACTGGGGCAGAAAAAGACATTGTAGATCACCCATAATTAAAACATTGTTATATTTAGCAAGTGCATAGCAATAGCAATGACACTTATCTACTGCCCCATAACACCAAGTCACCTCACTAGATGGCTCACAAGATAATTAGCATTTTACTAGGAATAGATAAGATACCAATATAGCTCTCTCAGTATCCCACCAATCAAAATATTAACAAGAGTATGCCAAGAAATATGAAAAACAAATCTCTGGCCCCCCACACTAGAAAAGTTCCAGTCCCCAAGAAAAGAGACACCAAGGAATGCAGTAACCATGGGGCCATTGCATTATTTTCCCAGGCAAGCAAAGTGATGCTCAAGGTGTTGCAACAAAAACTTTTACCTTAAATGGAGCAAAGAATGCCAGTTGTCCCGGCTGGATTCCAAAAAGGAAGAGGCATGAGAGACCATAATGCAAACCTACATTGTCCAAAAATACCGTTGTTTAGCTTAGCAAATTGCACTAGAGAATTTGCCTCCAACAATGCTCGATACTGATTTTACCGACTTTGGATGGACAAAAGGCTGAGTCAACCACGGGCCCTGGTCAGGATTGAACCTTTTGGCTGTGGTACAGCATTTTTCACCCCTGCCCCACCATACTTTGCATACTCTGCCTTTGTGTGTATTCACAGAGACCACGAAGAAGAACCTGGGACCCTGTCAGGATCGAACTCATAACGTTTTGGCTGCAGGGTAGCAGTTGAACCACTGTGCCACTTGGCCTCTTCCCATCCGCCCACCTGTCTCGGTGGACCAGCATGGGTGAGTGGGTGGGTTACCCTCCCCTTTTGGCCAGGAGTGGGCCAGTCGAAGCCCCAACCATCACCCTCAGCTCAGGAAGGAGGCCGCTATGAACAGATGCTGCTCCAAAGCAACTTTCTATCGCCTTCCCCGGCAGCTGGCATTTCGGGAGCTTGCTCGTCTGTCAATGCCTCTTGGACTAACGTGTGTGTGTGTGGCACTGACCATGGAGGCAGCCACACGAGCTGTTCTGGATGCTGTCTGGGAAGGGGTCAAACCCCACCCCACCCCACATCTCCCTCCCAGACTTAATTGCCACCCATCGCAAGTGGAGAGGCCATTCTCTTGTAGATTCGGGTCACCAAACGGCTATGAGACTGACCTGGTATGAAATGCAAAGTATCTCAGATATTGGCTCTTGTGCCACTTGTAAAACCTCCCAGAAGCAAACTTTGGACTTGGCACAGAGTAGCTTTGGATTTCAATTTTATTTCTAGTTTTTATTTTTTAAATAGGGGCTTCTCTGTCAATTTATTTAATTTGATGCTTCTGCTGCTCTCTTGCCCGCCTCTGTCTGTCCTGCTTCCACGGAAGCCCAGCTCAGCTTCTTGTAAGCACTGTAATCCTGGAGCTAAGCCGGATGCACAAGAGGCAGAAGCCCTGGGAGCCCTTTGGAGACGGCTGGCGACGGTCTACCTTTCCAGGGACTTCTTCTGCCCCTTGGCACTGGTGGCTGCCCAATCCAAGCGCCACGATGGGCACCCATGGGCCTGTGCTGGAGGATGCTCCCTGCTTTGCCCCTTTCTCTCTGTGTGATGTGGCTCTGGGTGGAAACCCACATGGCACGGAACCTGGTCCTTTGGTGCCCTCTGCAGTTTGCAAACTTGCACTGCATGGGTTACTCGCAGCTTTGTGTGTAAGTGGGGTGTGGGTGGATGGGTGAGATGTTGCAGCAGCCAGCTCCCCACTACATACACTATCATCCACCATCCATGCGTTGTACATCAGTTTTGGCCCTGAGCCATACCTGTCAAGTTTTGGATTTGAAAATAAGGCGAATTGGTGGGTGTGACCAAATTGGTGGGCGTGGCCAAATCAGTGGCCATGTGACTTGCTGGGGGTGGCCATGTGATTGAGTGGGCTATCTAGTCATGCCTGCCACATGGCCATGAAAACGTCTGCAAACAGACAGCATTGGCTCTTTGGCTGTAAATAGAGATGAGCAGCACTGCACCCTAGAGTCGGATACGACTGGGTTTTGAGCAAGGGAGACTTTTGCTAACCACTTGCAACTAAACAGAGGCAAAACCTCACAGCAATTTTGAATACCAATCAGGGATCTTCTGTTAAGGTTGCCCTTGCTCGAAAGCCAGTCGTATCCAACTCTAGGGTTCAGTGCTCATCTCTGTTTATAGCCAAACAGCCAGTGGACTTGATCCACAAAAGCTCACATTAAACCACACACACACACACTTCCCCAGGGCCCCTCCCACTCCTTTTGGACATCCCCCTCGTTAACCCTTTCCTGCCCTCACAGCCCCTCCAAAGGGCCTTTCGGAACGAGCCAGTCGGCGCCCGATGCCACTCCTATTCCAGGCCCTGGCCGCCTCTCCTCCCGCGCTTGCTCTCATTCGTCACAGGGCTGAGTCACTCAGCCCTGTGACCAATGAGAGCGTGTGCGGGATAAGAGAGGCGGCCAAGAACTGGAATTGGAGTGGCAGAGGATTTTTTAAAAAATTACGGGAGAAAAAGGGAAAATAATTATACGGGAAGAGGGCAGGAAGGAAGGGTAAAAAAATGGGAGTTTCCCGGCCAATACGGGAGACTTGACAGCTATGCCCTGAGCATCTCCACAGCAGAGTATGCTGCTCCCATATGAAGCACATTTTCACACGCAAAACAAGTTGACATCGCTGTGAATGAAGCCATGAGCAGAGTGACAGGATGCTTCAAACCTACAGCAGTTGAGAAAATGTGCCCCCTTGCTGGTATTGCTCCACCTAAGATCAGGAGAGAAGTGGCAGTGGATACCGAGAGGACTAAGCAAAACGACGACCCTCGTCGACATCCTCTGAATGGAGATGAGCCTCAAGTCCGCCGGCTCAGATCCAGGAAGAGCTTTATGGCAAGAACAAACATTCTTGAGGGTACGCAAGAGCAAAACCACATTAGAAGATGGAGGACGGAGCTCACTGGGAAAGGAACATCATTAAAGGAGGCTATGGCTGAGGAACTCAACCTCCCCTACATCACTTGGAGGATCCTGAATAGGCTGAGGGTTGGAGTCCCTAAATGCAAGACCAACATGCTCAAGTGGGGGCTGCTGGCAGACAACAACACGCGGTGTGAATGTGGAGAGATACAGAATCCAGTTCATTTACTGGTCTGCACATTACTGCCAGAAACATGCACCGATGAGGACTTGAGCATGGCCAACAACAGAGCCAAGAAATTGGCTTCATTTTGGCAGTCCAGGGTTTGAACAGGACACGAAAGAAGAAGAAGAAGCCACAGCTGGATTCAGGGAAAGGGCTGTTGTGTCTTTGAGTGGGGAAAATCAGCTGCATTTTGACACCAGGCTTACTGATGGTAAGGCGGCATTGCTACCTTGGGCGAAGCAGAGAAATAACTTAATTACTGTAATATGAATTAGTTATTTTCCCAGTGACAAAGGCAAAGTTCTCAACCGTGGGAGTCAGATGGTCTTGGACTGCAGTTCCCAGAAGGCTTAACTGTGTCTTCTGCTAAGAAGGGTTTCTGAGACTTGTACATCATCTTGGTTTCCAAGTCTGGGAACCATTGAAACAGGGTATAATCAAGGGATTGTCTACACCAGGGGTTCCCAAACTATGGCCTGGGGGCTGGATGTGGCCCCTGACGCCCATTCATCCGGCCTGCGAAGCCCTCGTCATTCCTGGAAGCGGAAGTAAAACAATAAATACATTTTTTTTAAAAAAACAGACTAAAAGGAAGCAGAACAAAATCCTGTAAAGCCACATGCAAGTCTCACCCACTCCTAAATTTCCCTTCCTGCAAACAGGCTATGGGATTCATGTTGCATGATTTTGGCATAAAACCACACACAAGCAGCTTGTCCAACTCAAGGAAAAGAAAATGCCAGGTGATACTGATTTCTGTTCTTCCCACAGACCTGTTTTGAGGCACTCAGAGGTTTTCAGAAGGAAGGTTCCTAATCTACTGCACTAAAACTAATAATAATGTGTTGGGATACTTTTAAACTAATGAATTCATTATTTAAAAACTAAACAATGCCACTCAAAGATAGCCCAAAACATGGTCCAGGAGAGAAAAAATTAAAACAGGGGGAAAATAAAAATGGGAAAATGCTGTTCACAGGTAGAGAATACAAAAATGCTACCAAGTTTGCAAACTTCTAGGTTCTCCAGAATTCTTCATCCTATAACAGTGATGGCAAACCATGGCACTCCAGGTGTTCTTGGACTTCAATTCCCAGAAGCCCAAGTCTCTGTGAATGTACACGAATGGGTTTACTGCATACACAGTAATTCCAGTTGTGTGGATTCCCGGAGACTTGGGCTTCTGGGAATTGAAGTTCAAGAACACCTGGAGTGCCCAAGGTTTGCCATCACGGTCCTATAATGAATTTGTGAGGCATTACAGCAAGAGAGGGCACTGTTTTCTCCTAATGAATTTCACCTTAGCAGTCCGTCTGGTGGTCCCTCAATGCACATCTTTCTTTGAAGATGCTTTGTTCAACAGTGGCTATATAAAGGTCAGGGCCAGAGGGTCCTGGAAAGTTGACAAATTTCAACCCCCCCCCCCTTCTCTTTTTTGAATATGGCTCTTTATGATGTCAGATCTGCATCCATTCATTCCTTGTAGCATAGAGACCTGATTGCCCCCTGGTCAAACGCAGAAGGTGGCTGCGGATAGAAAATGTCATATGCTGCATTGGAAGGGGAACATGAGAATGAACCCTTCATGCTGTGGGTACCATTCTTAGGCTTGCCAGAGTGGCTATGGGGGCAGAGCTGACCTCTGGATGGCCATGGGTCTGGTCAGTGACTTTGGATCCATGTGGTCTCGCTTGCTATTATTTCCAACTTGGGGCCATTCTCTGTATAACCGATCCTGGAAGACAATTCTTAGGATCCGATAAGGGAAGGACCCTTTCCACCCTATTTTAATGTCACCACCACCTTATCATGAAGCCAGATTAAAGCCCTTCCTGATTCAAGGTGCGTGAAAATTTACTTAGGGCTAGGGAAATCTCCTCTAGGTTTTAACAACAACCAGACCAGGTAGTACTATGTGTAGCATGCAGCCTTAAGCCAAGGCGGCCTTCTTCAGCACCTCCTGAGCCAAAAATGATAACTTGCTGAAAAGTAAAGATTTATTAAAAAGAGTTAAAAGGTTCCAAAAGTCAAACGTTACAAAGCAGCATTATAAAATATATTGGTAGCATTACACTGGACTGTGGAGGCTTAGTGGTTAAGATGTTGAACTTGATGACTGGAAGGCGGTGACGTCAGCATTTCGAGACCTGAGTGCTATGTGACGGAGTGGGCTCCCATCACCTGTCCCAGCTCCTGCCAACTTAGCAGTTTGAAAGCAAGAAATTGCAAGTAGATAAATAGATACAGCGTCAGTGGGAAGGTAACAGAGTTCTGTGTGCTCCAGCATCTAGTCCTGCCTGCCACATGACCATGGAAAAGTCTGCGGACGCAGACAGCGCTGGCTCTTTGACTGTAAACAGAGATGAGCACTCAACCCTAGAGTCAGACATGACTGGCTTTTGAGCAAGGACGACCCTGACCTTTACCTAGGGAAATCTCCTCTAGGTTTTAACACGATGATACTTTTTGTCCTTCATCAGAGATTACTTTTACGTTTCTTTAAAACAGATAATTTTTTTAAACATTTCTATTATCTTATTAAGATTATCAAAACCTTCATTATATACATATATCTGGAGAATGGACACACCTAGTCATAACGTGTAATTTACTTATCCAAATCCTTATATCATGTCTTGGCCTCCCTGTAGAAATTCTGTTGGACTACAGACGTTAAACACACCCGGACGGAAGAAAGGTCAACCAGGAAGAGCCTTAACCGTACGGGTGCGTTTTACTTCCGCTTCCGGGAGCGACAAGGGCGGTGTGGGCCGGATGAATCGCAGCAAACCCATTCGTGTGGATTCATGGGGGCTTCTGGGAATTGAAGTCCAAGAACATCTGGAGTGTCAAGGTTCGCCATCACGGCTCTATCATGTCGCCTTCTGCCCGTGGAGGAGCATCTAGAGGTGGCCAAGGCAAGCGGGTGGGCTTCCCCAGCTCACTGACCATCTGAAAATGCTCTGATGGGGGCCAGGCGGCCAGCCAGGGCTCGCATTGGCTTCAGGACAAAAACCAATGGATTGCTTGTTCCAGCAAGCAAGCAAGGCAGCCCTGAAACCAGAATGGGAGGAGGAGGAGGAGGAGGAGGAAGGGGCGGCAGAGGAGGAAGAAATGGGCAGGGGGCTTTGTCCTCCCTCCCATTTGCTGACAGGGGAGCCTCTTTGTTGTCAGCTGGAAGTCTCAGGTGGCTCTGAATAGGATTGGCGCAAGGGCGCATCGTGTGAAATGTTATTCAAAAATCTATTAAAGCAAGCCCCTTCCCGGACTGAACCCCCCCACCCCCCCGGTCCCCTGCCTGCCTTGACCCACTTTGCAGGGCTCTGGGCCGAGGGACTTTGCAACAAAGGTTTATTTATTGCAACCAGAAGCTACAGCCAACTTTAGCCTTTCTTTTCCCTATGAACTGGCCTGGGGCAAAGCCAGGGGGAAAGGCAGGTCCCCTCTGTCTTCTCCCCTCCTCTGGTTTGGCCTTGACCCATAAACCAGGCTGGGAACATCGCAGTCGGGGTTGCCAATGGAAAGAACAGCCGTGGCGTCCCATGCCAGAACCCTTGTTGGGTCTTCACTGCATTTGTTTATTTAATCATTTGTACATTTATAGTCCTCCTTGACTGCGGTGGCTTAGTGGTTAAGATGTTGAACTTGACAGGTCAGCAGTTCAAGACCGGAGTACTGCACAACTGGATGAGCTCCCATTTCTGGCCCGGCTCCTGCCAACCTAGCAGTTTGAAAGCAAGAAATTGCAAGTAGATAAATAGGGACCACTTTGGTGGGAAGGTAAACAGTGCTCGGTGCACTCCGGTGTCTAGGCTTGCCTGCATGTCCATATAAATGCAGACACGCAGAGCTGGCCCTTTGGCTATAAACAGAGATGAGCACTGAACCCTAGAGTTGTATACAACTGGCTTTCTAGCAAGGGCGGCCTTTACCTTGTAACAGAGGATCAGGAGTGTGCGTCTGCCCTCCACCTTTTCCAACCTGGGCCTCTACAGACGTGTGAACCTATATATATCCCACACTCTCTACAGGCATCCCAAGGAGACCTGTAGCCCAGCACATCTGGACAGACCCAGTCCCAACACCATTGTTGGCCCCCAAAGCAGCTTGTTACAGGGAACCACTCTATCTATCTATCTATCTATCTCACCCTATCTATTTATTTATCCATCCACCCACCCACAAAAAAATGCATAAAAACCAAGCATGAAAACCAATACAGAATGACTAACAACAGCACAACAGCAACATGAACCTCACTACTTCCAGGCTCAGCTTTTAACACACACGGCTTTTTCTGGTGCGCTTTCACCTCAGACAGAAAGAGAACCTGCCGAAGCAAACACTGCAGAAAAGAATGCTGTGGGTTTTGTGTATGTGAGAGAGGGAGATGTGGAGACAGAAGATCAAGGAGGAAAAACCCCCACATGATCCATCATGAGGTTGCACAACCTGGCTGCAACTTCTGCTGAAGCATTTCGGGAGGTGGCTGAGAGCCACATGCAGGCTGAGCAATGGATCTCTCCCTATCAGGATCGGATACCTCTTCAGAGGCAAAGGGGACACAGACTGTATTACTTCATTCATCTTTATGGGGCCACTGATGCACACACCTTGTGCCTTATAGACCTCCATAACCAAACCCCAGTAGGTCTCTGCCCCTACGGAGGCGGCAGTCCAAAGTGACAAACTCCAGGCAAGAAAGGGTGGAATGTGGAAAAACCGCCCTTACCTGCGTGGCTACTCCTGTCTGCCACAAAGGAGGAAGGCCAGGGGCTTGAAGCCCCCCTCCTCTCTACAGCTGGGCTGGGCAGGCTGGAGTCTTCAGACCACTGGGTCTCTTAAAAGTTATTTCCTCCCAAACAAAACCTGAAATAGCTGAGAAAAGAGGGGAAAACATTCATAAAGTTGATATGGGGGGGGGGGGCCGCTCCCTCCCCCCCAGCCTGGTCTCCCCGCCCCCCCCCCCCGCCCAGCCATGCACTTTTAGCAAACCAATTTGCAAAGGAGAGGAAAGGCGTCTAAAATTTAGACTCTAAATCCACATCTAGCAGGCATGCAAATAGCAATAACCTTAGTGCACTCTCTGGGTGGTTGACAGGTATGGGAGCATTTTGCCCCCAACATGCTGGGTTTTCATTTTACTCATCTGGGAAGGGTGGGTGGCTGAGTGGACCTGCAGCCCTGGTCAGGAACGAACTCCCAACGTACTGGTTGCAGGACAGCAGTTTAACCCCTGCGCCACCAGGGTTCTGTAATCACAGGTTGCTTACCTGTAACTGATGTTCGTCTTCATGGTCCTGTGAATCCCACACAAATGGGTATGCACAGTAAACCTATTTGTGTAGTTGCACAGAGACCACGAAGAAGAACTTGACAGAGCGTAGGGGCAGTAGAAAGCCCATAATTAGAGCACTGTTATATTAACAGCGTTCCGTGCACGCTGGTGTCTAGTCATGCCTGCCACATGACCATGGAAACGTCTGCAAAAGCAGACAGCGCGGCTCTTTGGCTTAGAAACAGAGATGAGCACTGCACCCTAGAGTCGGATACGAATGGCTTTCGAGCAAGGGAAACCTTTACCTTTACTATATTTAACAAGGATGTAGCAATAACAATTCCACTTATATACCATCCCATAGCAGCACTCTCTGGGTGGTTCACAAGATAAATAGACCTTGGAAGGATGGAAGGCTGAGTCAACCTTGATCCCCATGAGGATCGAACTCACAATAGTAGCAGTTTGGGCTGCATTACAGCAATTTAACCCATGTGCTGCCAAATCCAGTTCTTCCGATATTACTCCACTGAGAATCTGAGACACTCAATAGATGCCCTTTTTCATGCTCATCTCAAGAAATCACGTTGGCAGAAAGTAAGTATGGGTGCTTCACCTGTTGAACTAGCGGTCCCCCAAGGCAAGTCAACCTGGCTCCACCATTGGTGAGTGTTCCCTGGGCAGCCGAAACCTACTGACGGGTGCAGTCTTCGGAACTGATTTTTAAGAGTTTTTTTTTTATAAAGTAGTATTAAATCTGTTTTAACACCTTTCGTACCTACTTTGCAGGATCCAACTTCAGGAGAGTTATAGGTGGAAAAGCAGTTGACATAAATAAACCAGCCAGGTGCTCTGTTGAGTCACCGTGAGGGGTGGCCAAAGTACGGCCTGAGAGCCGGATCTGGCCCCCCATGCCAATTCATCTGGCCCGCGAAGCCCTCGTCGCTCCTGGAAGCGGAAGTGAAACGCGCCCGTACGGGCGCGTTTCACTTCCGCTTCCAGGAGCGATGAGGGCTTCGCGGGCCAGATGAATTGGCATGGGGGGCCAGATCCGGCTCTCAGGCCGTACTTTGGCCACCCCTGCCTTAACTGATTTTAGAACACAAGCGGGCCAAACTGAAATAACATTCCAGGCTGTTCGTATCTTTTATTAAGAGATCTCAGGTGCAGAAACCGAAGTCTCCGTGCGTCTCTTTTCCATTCTCTGCTGGTTCCTCCTTCAGCTTTCCCTGCAATGTGCACGGTGGCAGGCAGCAGCCCAACAGGTCAGTCAGACGAGGCACTCCAGGCTGGCTTTCACTCTTTCCATCTCATGAAGGAAGCTGTAAAACTGGGGCAGAGTCAACTCTGGTGGGAGGAAACCATAGTCCGAAACCGATTAAAAGTTGACCGAAACTAAAAAAGTCAATTTAAAAAACCAAAAACAAAAACACTGCAGCACTTTAAAGACTAACGGCTATATTTTTACTGTGAGCTTTCGTGGATCGAGTCCACTTCTCCAGACAAAGGAGCAAAACTTCCAAGCAAGGTTTATATGCGCCAGATGCAGGGGGTCAAGATGTCACAAGGCAAATGGATCACAAAGCAAAGAGGTAAAACTCATTAGCGTGTGCTTTGCTTGGCAACTTCACACTTTTAAGATTGAAAGGGGGACATTTAAAATTAATCTGAATAATCATTTGTTACTGCTAGCTGCAGGAAGCTGTATTGATATGCATGCTTGCCTGTCATCCTGCTTGATGACTCTTTACCTCATTGCTTTGTGATTGCAGGCAAAGGGTCCAGATGTGCCCCCCAACATCCCTGGAGCACATGGGTTCTCAAGGTTTCTGCACCACAGAACAGACAACTCCCCCTCAGACAGCAGACATGTGGTTTCCCCCTGCCAGAGGGTGTGCTTGTGCATGTGCGTCCACTTCTGGGGTCGTCACCACAGGTCAGATGGAATGGCACCGGGATCCGGCCCCAGCCCGTGGGCCATAGGTTGTGAATCCCTGCTGTAGCATCTCATCCCAATTTTTAAAAAAAGGGTTAGCCTTTTAAAAGACACCTTATGTTCTATAGCCGTGATGGTGAACCTTGGCACTCCAGATGTTCTTGGACTTCAATTCCCAGAAGCCCCCGTGAATCCACACGAATGGGTTTGCTGCGATTCATCCGGCCCACACCGCCTTCGTCGCTCCTGGAAGTGGAAGTAAAATGCGCCTGGACGGTTAAGGGTCTTCCAGGTGAACCCTTCCTCCGTACGGGTGCGTTTTACTTCTGCTTCCAGGAGCGACAAGGGCCGGATGAATCGCAGTAAACCCATTCGTATGGATTCACAGGGGGCTTCTGGGAATTGAAGTCCAAGAACAGCTGGAGTGCCAAGTTTCGCCATCACGGTTCTATAGTAATAGTGGCAAACCTATGGCACACATGCCAGAGGAGGAATTTAGAGCCCTCTCTGTGGGCACGCATGCCATTGCCGCAGTACAGAGTTCGCCCCGCCCTTCTGCCCAGAAGCCCAATGGTGCGGTGTGGACTGCAGCCTGTTGAGTTTGGGCACTTGGTCTCTACAAGATTCACCCTGTAAGCATGTGTGGGAGGCAATTTTGCCATGTTCTGAGAGCCTGTCACCTATCATCTCCCATGCCTCCAGCCTCCAATTAAAAAAACAAAAAGAGTATAAACTTTTCTTGAGCTCTAGAGGGCACTAGTGGCCTTTTCTGATAAAGAAACCCTCAAATTGATAAGGAAAAAGAAAATTTTGGGGAATGAGATCATAAGAGCCACTGGCCAAGCCCAAAGGAAAGGAAAATGTACTTTATGTGTATTTATTTATTTAAATTTGTATTGCCGCCCACTTCGCCAGGGGCGGCTCTTGGCAGCTCACAACCAGCTATAAAAACATAAAAACATACATGCTAAAAACATTTTACAAACCCCATTTAAAAACACATTAAAACCCCATTTGCTTGCATAGACCCTGAATTTCTGGAGAAAGCCCACTTCTGGTTCACAGGTTTCTTGCGGGGATAAAGTAGGATGAACATGTGCTAGAGCAATGGTGGCGAACCTATGGGATCCGTGCCAGAGGTGGCACTCAGGTCAGAGCCCTCTCTGTGGGTACCTATGCAGTCCCCCAGTGGAGTTTGCCCCGCCCCTCTGTCCAGCAATCCAATGGGAGTGCTTCCTCTCTCCCCCAGCACAGAGTTTGCCCCACCCCTCTGCCCAGCAGCCCAATGGGAACGTTTCCTTCCTCCCCTGTTGCTATGTTGGCACTTTGCGATAAATAAGTGGGTTTTGGGTTGCAGTTTGGGCACTCGGTCTCTAAAAGGTTCGCCATCACTGTGCTAGATAGGGGCTGTGGTGCTCAGTGGTTAAGAAGCCCACCTTGTTAGCTGGAAGGCTGGCAAGTTGGCAGTTTGAGACCCAGGTACTGCATGACAGATTGAGCGCCCATCTCTGTCCCAGCTCTTGGGGACATGAAAGGAGCCTCATTTGGGCATTCCCTGAGTGGAGTTTGTCCCGCAAAAATCCTTTCAACTCAGAATAATTTCTATCACGAAATTATTTTTACCACTAAACTAAGTGTCAAGTCTTAATGCCTTGAAAACCTGCCAGGAAATAGCGATACGTGGCCAACTGAAAGGTCATCCTTAAGTGCTGCATCTTTCAGAATTTCAATTCAATCTAAACCACTGTAGCTAGAAAGCAAAATTAGAGGATGTCTGCCATAAAAACAAACTCTTAATCATCATTATTACCTTTCTTTAGAAATAGGATGCAATTTTATACTTCTTGGGGCTTCATCTGCCTCCCCTTCTTAGTGGAATGCCCCAAGACTTGATCGCAATTCACTCACCCATGTAGACAGGCTCTGTTCGGTTTCCTTTCTGGATCAATAGTTTCAACTGGAGGAGGGGAAAATAATTTTTTTAAAAAATCTATTACAGGAGAGGAGATTTGATTCCTGAAAAGTTAAATGATCCCACTTCTTCAAGCAATATTCAAGCAAATGGGAAATATCCCAGATGGGCGGTAGAAAAATGTAGTAAGCAAGCAAGCAAAACTGGGTCCCCTCCCCAAACTTCTTAGAAATTCACAGAAGTAACAGACAACACTAGATTTGAGATTCTAGGGCAGTGATGGTGAACCTTGGCACTCCAGATGTTCTTGAACTTCAATTCCCCAAAGCCCTGATCAGCAGGAGTGCTGACTTGTGCTTCAGGGAATTGAAGTCCAAGAACACCTGGAGTGTCAGTAAACCCATTTGTGTGGATTCACAGAGACTGGGCTTCTGGGAATTGAAGTCCAAGATCACCTGGAGTGCCAGTAAACCCATCCGTGTGGATTCACAGAGACTTGGGCTTCTGGGAACTGAAGTCCAAGAACACCTGGAGTGCTAGTAAACCCATTTGTGTGGATTCACAGAGACTGGGCTTTTGGGAATTGAAGTCCAAGATCACCTGGAGTGCCAAGGTTCACTATCACTGTTTTGGGTGTCCCCAAATTTCAGGAAGGAGTTGATTGTGTGGGGAAATTGAATGAAAAAATGAGAATGGGAAAGCCAGATCCAGAAGGAGCAGATGCAGAGACATGAAAAACCATTTTAAAAATGAGGAGTTTGGGGAAGAGGGGGTGATTAATCATGGTCCAAAACTGGTCCCATGCCCCTGTAATAGAGACCTGCCCCTTCCCTTCTTTGCCGATGCACCAATGCAGGAAAAACAGAACAAAATCCTTCTATTGTGGGCAGAAGAAGACATACCTGCAAGAAGACGCTGCCCACTTTAGCCAGCTCGCTGCTTCCTGCAGTAACTGTGGGGGGAGAAGGGGGAAAGGCAGGTGAGAGGCAGAGGGCCAGAACTGGACCCCTGGACGTGACGTCCCAAGTCCCTTGGCCAGGAGAGTCGACTCACCCCCAAATTTCCACTCCATGTCCATGAGCTGGTTAACCATCAGGGTCTGCCCCACAGCCAAGCGCTGGAGGGTAGGGGCATTTTTCTTCCACTGGGAAATTAGCAAACACATTTTTCATCAAAGATGTCAAAACATTTGTTTACGCATGACGCCTTCGCTCACAGACAAAGGTTTCGGTCAGGAGAGTTCCCTGCACAACTCAGGTTCCAAAGGAGGTCAGTTTCTGCCCTAGAGAATAAACGTCATGTCCAGGGCGCGAAAACCTTGAGAACTCCTGCACTAGAGAGCAAGCTTGGGGCCTCTTGCGCTTTCAACGCCCCTTGCTGCGCTTTCACACCGAACCATGCCGGCGGATGCCGAAATCGCCTGCACTCAAAGTCCCTCTCCTGTCTCCAAATGCTTTCTCCAATCAATGTTTCCCAACCTTTGGTTTTTTGGACTTCAATTCCCAGAAGCCTCAGTCAATTCCCCCAAAGCACTGATCAGCCAACGGACTGACTGAGGCTTCTGGGAATTGAGGTCCAGGAACCAAAGGTTGGGAGTGGCGAGAATTGAGGTCCGCTGGTGTTCTGCAGAACATAACTTGGGAAACACACTCAGACTCTCTCTCTCTTTCTGAAACTGTACTGAAAAGGAGAAATTCTTCCGAGTGGGAAATTTCCCAAATGGGCAATATAAAAATGTAATAAATAAAATAAAGACAAGCAGGATTGTTTGTTTGGTGTGATTTAAATCAAGGGCACAATCTGGGCCACCTGTGAGCACAGACGGTTCCCATCTTCCTTTGCCCAATGAACTGACCCTTGGCCAGCAGTCCACACGTGGGGAAGCCTTGGACAAAAATCCAGCCACATTCCTAAACAGGTTGGCACCTGGATGGACAGCTTAGCAGAAGAAGCAGCGACCAGAGTTGTAAAAGTTTCGACATAAAAATCCCAACTTTTTCTTTCAAAGAAAATTATTTCGATTACTCTTGCAGAGTTTTAAAGTAAGCAGCAGTCTTCTTTCCTGAACAGGTAGCCCAGGAAACCCTCTCCTGGCCACACACCGAAAAGAAAATTTGCAAAAGGAATGTCAACCCATACCTGCTCTTCGAAATAGCCGGCCTTCTCCTCGCTCAACCCTGTGGGAGAAAACGTGACATGGTCAAACAGGAGAGCGGCAGCCATCTCTCGAACCCACCACCCCTCCAGAACAACCAGAGACTCATTAAAGAAAGACTAAGAGACTTACCCAGAGTGATAAGATCTGCTCGGACCTGCTCGGCCGACAGACTTCTCTTCAGGGCACCTGAAATAAACATTGTGTAAAGCATAACCTAATAGTTTGAAAGCAAGAAATTTCAAATAGATAAACAGGTACCACTTTGGTGGGAAGGTGGCAGGCATGTCTATTCATGCCTGCCACATGTCCACAGAAACATCTGCAGATGCAGACAGTGCTAGCTATTTATTTATTTATTACAGTTATACCCCTCCAAACAGAGATGAGCATCAAACCCTAGAGTCAGATATGACTGGCTTTCGAGCAAGGATAGATAAGTGGATTTCAATCTCATTGACAATAAAGATCTATCTATCTATCTATCTATCTATCTATCTGTCTGTCTGTCTGTCTGTCTGTCTATCTATCTAGATGGGGAGTTTTCGGCAGGAGAAGACAGAGGAGGTAGGAGGGCTCTGGCTGATAAAGTAGTCTGACACCTGGGAAATCTCAGGATGGGCAGAAAGTCCCAGACTAAATAAGGCAGGGATGAGGCTGGCCAGGGCAACCTTTTTCTTGTCTTCCCTGCTGATACCAAGTCCACACCTGCAAGGGCAAAAGGCCAATTATCCCAGGCCAGATGTTTTGGACATCCTCTGAGCCAGGGGCTTAGAGCCAAAGAAGACAAGATGGCATTTTAGCTGCAGGTAAAAGAGAAGGGGGACTTAGACCCCAAACTTTGGAGCTCTCCAAACATCAGAAGTGTCCCTGCCTCCTAAACTGGCTCCCAGGTGGCTAGAGAGGAGACAGAGGGGATCCATGCTAGGTAACTATAGCTTGCTTGTGTTCTTGTTTCCTGCTCTGTCGCTGTTGTGCTTTGCTTAGAGGACAACTATCTAATAAAGCTTTCTTTCTTCGCCCACGGTGTGATTATTATCTGATATCCTCAAAGAACCTGAGCCCATCAGGCCTGGCCAGCCTGTTGGCATTACACAGAGGACCACCAACCAAGGGCGGAGGGAGGCTTCCTGCCGCCTTTGCAACTGCTTGTAAAATTCCCAGAACTCAACTGAGCCATGCCTGCACTTCCTTCCCCTGCAGTGAAACATCTCCTCCCCATTCACAAGCCTGTAGCCAACTTTTCAGGCTACGGGCCGGTCACGTGGTTCAGCGGGCCAGTCACGTGGTTCATCCCACGGGAAAGAGGAAGTAAAATGCTGCTTGCAATCTGTTTTGCAACAGGATGAGATAGATTTTAAGCTGCCCTTTTCTCTGCTTAAACCAGGGGTGTGCAAACTACAGCCCGTGGGCAGGATCCAGCCCTTGGTGCCAATTCATCTGGCCCACGGGACGTAGTTTGGGCACCCCTGGTGTAGCCCATCACTCCTGTGATCAAAGAGATGGAGGACGTTTTATCTCCAAACAGACACCTTTCCCTCCGGTCCCCCCACCGCCACCCCAAAGTGCCCCAAACTCACCATTTGGCACCAGCAAGAGGCTTTTGACAATGTTCTTCAAGGGCCCCAGGCTCATCTTATTCACGCTGGCAAATTCAGAGAGCTGAGCGAGGAAATGTTCCACCTGCAAGAGGAGAAAAGCACAAGCAAGGAGGGAGGGCCCCCGTCCCAGTCTACGGACACCAGCGAGCAGAGGGGGCAGAAGGGAAATCGCCCCCCACAACCACTTTTCCTGGTAGGCTTCCTGTTTGTGTGACCCATCTCACAACCAAGGGAGGCCAGGAGGGTCTCGATCTCCCTCCTGCTCTGCCTTGCTAAAAAAGGAAAAGTCTCCCTTGCTCAAAAGCCAGCCGTATCTGACACTAGGGTTCGGTGCTCATCTCCGTTTGCAGCCAAAGAGCCAGCACTGTCTGTCTCTGCAGACGTTCCTGTGGTCACGTGGCAGGCCTGAGTAGACACCGGAGTGCACAGAGTGCTATTACCTTTCCTGCCGAAGTGGTACCTATTTATCTCCTTGCAATTTCTTGCTTTCGAACTGCTAGGTTGGCAGAAGCTGGGACAGATGATGGGAGCTCTCTCTGTTGTGCAGCACTTGGGTCTCCAACTGCTCACCTTCTAGTCACCAAGCTCAGCATCTTAACCCCTAAGCCACCACAGACCCCTTAAAGAGAGGACAGACTCTTAAAAGGATGAGTCTCTAGTACCGTGATGGCAAACCTTGGCACTCCAGACGTTCTTGGAATTCAATTCCCAGAAGCCCAAGCCCCTGTGAATCCACATGAAGGGGTTTACTGTGATTCATCTGGCCCGCGCTGCTCTCGTCGCTCCTGGAAGCAGAAGTAAAATGCGGCAGTATGGAGGAAGGGTTAACCCAGAAGAGTTTTAACCGTACGGGCGCATTTTACTTCCGCTTCCAGGAGCGATGGGGGCGGCGTAGGCCAGATGAATCGCAGCAAACCTATTCATGTGGATTCACGGGGGCTTGGGCTTCTGGGAATTGAAGTCCAAGAACATCTGGAGTGCCAAGGTTCACCATCATGGCTCTAGTAAGTCCTTGTCTTCCATTTCTACCTGCCATTATAAAAACTGGGATCAGTGTTAACAAAATTCTGGCTTCACTCAAAAACATACCTAAGGTCATACTTCCAATGTTATCTTACGTAGAGCAGCTTCTTACCTCTTTAGGTTCTTGCAGGAATCGGAAGAGCACTTCAGTCAAAGTAGAGAATTGCTGGAATAGAATAGAATAGAAACAGAAACTTTATTTATACCCCACCCTCCTGGTGCAAGCACCACTCAGGGCGGCTTACAATATAAAGAGAGAATTTAACACAATATCAAAAGATATAATACACAATATCACAATATATAATGCACAATATACAACAAATACAATACATTTCAGACGTCTCGGACGGAGCCCGGGGCCCAATTTAGAAAAGCCAAAGGAAAAAAGGCCAAAGGGAGAAAAAGACGCGGCATAAAGAAAGAATAATGAGTTGTTGACAGAAGAAGACCTGCTAAAGACCTCCACTTTCCTCCCCATCTGACACATCCTTTTGTGGAAGAATGCAGAAAAAAATGACTATAGGATGACAGTTCCCATAATCCCCGAACTAGTGCAGCTTGCTAGGTAGGGGGCTTCTGGGAGCTGTAATCCCCAAAAGCAATTTATTCTCTGCTTTTTGGTCCTGCCAAGAATCCTAAACATTTTCTCCGATCCCCAGGGGCTGCTACACTGGTTTTTATGGAAGTCATGGCTCATGCATGAAGGTATTTCTGCTACCTGTTCTCTCAAGTGCAGGAGGATGCAAGACCCACCCTCCACCCCCCCATCTACCAAACTTTGCAAGCGGGCTGCCAAGGGGCAGAAGGTCCACCACGCTCCACGAGGAAAGGGCAGAACAGAAAGGTAGTTCTCGATGCCAGCCATTCAGCCCTAGGAATGCAATGGAGATCACCAAAGGGGGTTAGAGACACACTTAGGCATGCATGCTTTTTCTCGCCCAGGACAAATGCATGAAGGAGAAATCACATTTTAATCTTATTTTTAAAATTCTGGACATGCATACGTGCATGTGTGTGTGGTGGTGGAGAACTGTGAAGCAAAGGCCCACTAGGGATGAAGTTTTTTTTTTTTTGGTGGGGAATAGTAGTTGTGCTATGCTTTGTTTCAAGCATAAAACACTTCGAAGACTGTTATATTTTAATGTGAGCTTTCGTGGATCATGTCCACTTCACCAGCCATGGGAGTGAGACTTCATAGCATCAATTTATACACATCGGGTACAGAGTGATTGGTTAGCGTAACATCAATATGACTTTATACAATTACCCAGAAAGCTCCTTCTTGTGCTTCTGACGCAATTTTAAAAAAATAGCAGATGATCTCTGGTTGTTATTCAGATTAGTTGTAAACTTCCGCCCTGTTCAATTGCAAATAGCAGGAGGATGCAAAACAAACACCTGGCATTCAATTTGGCTAATGAGTTTAAAACTAATCCCAATTGTCTTCAGCTGCAACTCATATCCATGAATGCATTTCCCGCGGGGAAGTAGGAAAAATGCCATTGGCGTGAATTTGTTTCACAGCTTGCCATGAAGTGACCCACACATTAGGATCACGGAGCCATCTCCTGCAACACATATGACATGAGACAAGCAGGATTTGATGCCGGGACTGCAATGGGCTGCCGCAGCCTTGAGGATATTATCAAGGTGCGCCTTCACAGCCAGTCCATCTGGCATGGCCTCTTCCGCCTCCATGACCATTGGGAATCAGTTCCTCCTCTGCTCATTTTGCTGTTGGGCCCAATAGGATGGTTTCCAGTGGCGTTTCCGCCTGATCCACCCATAGCCATTGGCCCCTTTAGGGAGTCAGGTTATTTGCCGCCACTCAACATGCAGCATTGAGTCGCTGGCTGTACGCACTACTCCATTACCGTAGCGGGATGTTCGGCCAGACTAATACTAATCCAAATAACAAACAGAGATCACCTGCCATTACCAGTTGTGTGAAGCCATATTGATTTGTATACTTATCTGTCATGCTGGCCATCCCTTCTGTGCCTCTCTACCTGATGTGTATAAATTAATGCCATGAAGTCTCACTCTTATGTCTGACAAAGTGGACTTGATCCACAAAAGCTCACATTAAAATACAGCAATGAGTCTTTAAAGCGCCACAATGTTTTTGATTTTGTTTTGTTTATTCTCTGATATGGGGATGAGTTGTAGCACACAGAAATTACAGCTGCCCACCCTACTTGCCACATGGTGGTGGTTTTAACAGAGGTTTTAACTTGTGTACACTGCCCAGGGTCCATCGGATTAGGGCGCTATATAAATCTATCTATTAAATTAAATTAAGAACAACAGTTACAGGTAAGCAACCTGTCATTACAGTAGCAAGGAGCTACCAGACAACTGGGCATAACCACATGACTCTCTACCACCTGGCCGAGAACAACCATGGCCTGTGTGGAAAGCTTTAGATAGACTGCATGCAGGGGTAGGAAGATCAAGGGTTAATCTGAGGAAGTGGGGCTTCCCTGTAGAGGACAGCCTGTGTGAATGCGGACAAGTACAAACTATCTCCCATAGGATACAATGCATACGATGCCCCTCTCAATGTGCACAGAGGAGAACCTTATGTTGCCCAGAGGAAATGCTTTTGATGTGGCCCAATATTGGGCGGATGTCATCTTGCCCTTTTAAATTCTATTTTGTTCTTAGATGTGTTAATTTTAGCTTTGCACAGTACAGTACATTATTATATGCTGTTGGCGCATCTGAAACGAATAAAGAAAGAATTATAGAGCCTTGGTGGCGCTGGGGCTAAACCGCTGTCCTGCAGCCTGAAGGTGGTGAGTTCAATCCTGACCAGGAGGGCTCAAGGTTGACTCAGCCTCTTTTCCCATCCTTCCCAGGTGGCTCAAATGTGTCCCCAGCATGTTTGGGGGCAAAATGCTCCTTCCCTGTCAACTGCCCAGAGAGAGAGAGAGAGAGGGCGGGCACTAAAGCGCCCTGGGCCGTTGGGGTGGAAGCCTAATACAGCGCTGGCCAACCTTGGGCACTCCAGGTGTTCTTGGACTTCAGTTCCCAGAAGCCCTGAAGAGCAGGAGTGCTGACTTGGGCTTCTGGGAATTGGAGTCCAAGAACACCTGGAGTGCCAAGGTTGGCCATCCCTGGCCTAAGAAGAGCTATTGCTAATGGCTCTTTTCCCGGCCCCACTGACACCCCAAACGGGGACCCGGCGGGAGACCCCGACCCTCCGGCGGGGAGGAGGAGGAGGAGGAGCAGCAGCCCCGGGGCAGTGGGTGGGTGCGAGGCAGGCGAGGGGCGGGCGACCCACCTGGGGGCGGAGCTGGTTGAGCTGCTGCATGTCGGCGCCCACCAGCGCCTCCGGCACGGGATCCCGCGTGAAGTGCAGCGGAGGAGCCATGGCTGCAGCGCAGGAAGGCGGCGGCCAGATCAGGCCAACCAGGAGGCCAGGCTCCTCCCGTCCCGGACGCCCCTTCCCGGGCCAGCCCAGCCCAGCCCAGCCGTCGCCCCCCTTCCCCGCTCGCTCAGGGCTTCTGGGAGTTGGAGTCCACAACATCTGGCTAGGCTGGAGGGCTGAGTGTGTGTGTGCGCGCGTGTGCGTGCGTGTGCGTGCGTGTGTGCATCCCCTGGCAGCTTCCCTCCCCCCCCCGCCCCCCAAAAAGACTGGCAGGGAGAGGTGGGGAGCTTTCCTCCTTCGGCCAGACTGAGCCAGAGCAATAGCAGTTGAAAGTAAAGAGGTCTGGTCGCCCTTACTCGAAAGCCAGCCGTATCCGACTCTAGGGTTCAGTGCTCCTCTCTGTTTATAGCCAAAGAGCCAGCGCTGTCTGCGTCTGCAGACGTTTCCCTGGACATGTGGCAGGCATGACTTAACAACGGAGTAGGGCCGTGGCCAGGGTGGGTTTGGCCCACCCTGAGTTAGCACTTTGCCCACCCTGGCAAAGCACGGTTTCCCATAGGAATGCATTGAAAAGAGGCTTTGTTGCCCGTCCTGGGAAAAAAAATTGCCCACCCACATGTAGAATCTTGGCTATGGCCCCGATTGCACGGAGCACTGTTTACTTTCCCACTGAAATGATACCTATTCATCTACTTGCAATTTCTTGCTTTCGAACTGCTAAGTTGGCAGGAACTGAGACCAAGACGGGAGCTCACTACTTCATGCATGCAGTACTTGGGAATTGAACTCTGATCTTCCAGTCTTCAAGTTCAGCGTCTTAACCCAGGGATTCTCAACCTGCAGCCCATGAGCCGGATGCAGCCCATGACACCCTTTCATGTGCCCCCCCCCCCACTGCCTCCACCACACCAGGAAGTGCCATGTGGTGGAGGAAGAGCAAAATGGTCATCCGGCCCTTGAAGCTGTCTTAGGGAGCCTGACCCGGCCCCCGACTCAGAAAGGTTGAGAACTTCTGGTTTTAACCACTTGAGCCACCACAGTCCCAGTTACACTGAGATAATAAAAATAATTTTGTGTCAGAAATGATTCTGGGTTAAAAGGATTTTTGCTGGAGGAACTCCGCTCAGGGGACACCTGAATGAGGCTCTTTTCATGCCCCCAAAGATCTTTTCCCACCGAAGTGGTCCCTATTTATTATCTTGCAATGTCTTGCTTTCGATCTGCTAGGTTGGCAGGAGCTAGACTGGCTCTCAATCCGTCATGCATTACCTGGGTCTCGAATTGGTGACTTTCCGGCCTTCCAGCTAACAAGGAGAGCTTCTTAACCTCTTAACCACTGAGATACCGCCCGATAGGGACTGTGGTGGCTTAGTGGTTAAGACGCGGCTGATCATTTATGCACATGTTTAAAAAGTAATGGTGCCAGGATGCTGCCCCATGAGAGACCGGAGAGACGGTCCTTTCGTATCTGCCAGCTACTTGGCCTCCCTTGAAATTTCAACCGAGAATCTTGCATTTTGAAGCAGAATCACAACCACTTCTGTTCGTCCCTGATTTATATATAGTAAAGTCAATGCTAGGGATCATTAGGAAGGGTATAGAAAATAAGTCAGCAAGTGTCATTTTGCCTCTTGATAAATCTATGGTGAGGCCCCATCTGGAATACTGTGTACAGTTCTGGTCGCCATACCTCCAGAAGGATATTATGGAGCTGGAAAAAGTGCAGAGGAGGGCAACCAGAATGATTAGGGGACTGGAACACCTTCCTTACCATCTGAGGCTGCAACGGTTGGGCCTCTTCACTCTTGAACGACGGCGTCTAAGAGGTGACCTGATTGAAGTTTATAAAATCATGCACGGTGTGGACAAAGTAGATAAGGAAAAACTGTTTTCCCTATCGCATAACACTAGAACTAGGGGACACTCCATGAAACTTTTGGGTACTAGTTCTCAAACAAATAAGAGAAAGTACTTTTTCACCCAGAGGATCTCACTGGTCTATGGAACTCCCTGCCAGAAGAAGAAGTGGTGACAGCTGTCAGTCTTGACAGCTTTAAGAAAGGATTAGACAAGTTCATGGAGGACAAGGGTATCAATGGCTATAATTATGGCTACCTAAGGACAACCTCCGGGTTGGAGAGATAGGCAGGATATCTCTCAATGCCATTTCCAGGGAATCCTAAGCAGGTGAAGGCATCTACATGGGAATAATACTCTGAAGCACATGGTGAGCCACTGTGTGAGACAGAATGCTGGACTGGATGGGCTCCTGTGGCCTGTTCCAGCAAGGCTGTTCTTATGTTCTTATAAAGGGATAGATCGTTTTGAGCGGCAACTGATGGCGGAGTGTATCTTACGCCGTTTGCAAAGTTGACAAATTTTGCTCGTTATTTCATGTGTTTAAAAACCATCTTCCACATGCTGGGTTAGATTTACGGTTTGGCCTACACAGCTCTTGCCAGATCTAGAACTTGCCTCTCCTGGAATTAGAAGAGGCTCAATGACTTAATATTCATTCAAATGCTTTGAACCAGTGGCGAAAGTAGGGCGACTGGTGTGTAGCTTTTGGGATCTGATGGTTCATTGCCTGGATCCCCTTTGAATCCACATGAATGGGTTTGCTGCGTTTTACTTCCGCTTCCAGTAGTGACAAGGGTGGGGCGGATCAGATGAATCGCAGCAAACCCATTCGTGTGGATTCAAGGGGGCTTGGGCTTCTGGGAATTGAAGTCCAAGAACATCTGGAGTGCCAAGGTTTGCCATCACGGTCCTTATCGGTTGCTATCACGGCCTCTAAGCTGGAAGACCTGAGAACTCGCAGAAAGATGGTTGTGCTTGCCTGTTTCATAGCCCAGACCAGAAGGAGTCCTACACCAGAAGGGTGATGGGAGTTGAAGTCTTCAGCAACCACGGTTGGACTTCACATTCTGTAAGATCCCAACTGTAGTGCAGATCTATGCAGGGCATTGGATTTAGGAGGATTTAATGCAGTGGTTCCCAACGTGGGGCCTATGCCCCACAGGGAGACTTCAATTCCCTAAAGCCTAAGTCAGTGCATTGGCTGTTCAGTGCTTTGGGGAATTGACTGAAGTTTCTGAGAATTGAACTCCCAAAACCAAAGGTTGGGAAACGCTGCTCTGTGAATCCACACGTATGCGCAGTAAACCCATCCATGTGGATTCACTGTAGAGCGGTGTTTCCCAACCTTTAGTTCTTGGACTTCAATTCCCAGAAGCCTCGGTCAGTACATTGGCTTTGAGGAATTGAAGTCTTAAAAAACCAAAGGTTGGCAGATGCAAATGTGGAAGCCTTTGAGCTTCACAGGTAAGGCGGGTCTGTGCACATCCTTAACTGGCCTCTTGCATTGGGTGGGGGGTTATTTGGAATGGGTGCCCAAAGGTACCTTTTATGGCAGAGCATTCCTACCTGGGCTGTGGGTGGAATTCCTTCCTCTCACTTGTAGCCACTTAAGATATTTATGGTCTCTTTCTGATAATTATTTACAGCATGGGATGGGGGGGGGGGAAGGGATGGGGGTCAGAAGTAGCAGCAAAGAGCCTTATGGCACCTTGAAAGCTAACAAGTTTTATTTGGCACAAGTTTCCATAAGCTGTGGCTTTTGTTTGTTTCAGATGCAGAGATAACTTTCCAGTCTTTCCTTATTTAATTCCTCCTTTCTTTAATTCTGCCTGACCAAGCCTACCTGAGGTCATTCAGTGGGAGATCCCCTCTTCTTTTGTGGCCAAAAAACAAAACAAACAAAAAAACCCTCCTTATCCTGGCTTCCACCCCCATCTCCTCCCTCCTCAAGGCTAAATGGTCAGAGGATTGATATTCAGATTGTGGCCAAAAAACCTGCTTTCAGAAGGCAATTTCCTGCAGCGGATCGCCCATCATCGCTAACGCATATTTGAATGTGTATGGATTCCCCCTGACCAGTCTGCCTGCATTTCAATGCACCATATCCAGGCCATTGGTCAGGGCTGCTTCCCTCCCCACACCAACCCCCTCCCCCAGCCCTGACTTCTTCTGACCCAAAAGTTTCCAAAATTTCTTTTCCAGCTCTCCACTTCTCCTCCTGCTACACTTTCCTTTCTTCCAGTTTATTTTTCCATTTCTAAGAGTGGTGGCTAAGTTATTCTCTCACTTTTGAAACCATCACAACTCAGGATTCTTGTGGCATATGAAATACTAGCCAGTTTTACCAGCGGCCGGCTGGCCAATGTTTGCAGACCATAAGCCACCTCCTTGACAATCCACAAGACAAGTCAAGAAGGGAGGGGGCAGGAGGTGGGGGAGGGTTGCAATTTGAAGCCTGGAAATGCCTGCCGAAGGCTAGAGAAAGGTGTGGCTGTTCAGAATCACTGGCCTGGCTGCAGCCCATCTTTCCCAGCCAACATACACTGTGCTAAAGGAGGATGGGAGTTGTAGTCCGACCACATCTGGGTGGTCCCAGATTGCCTTTCCTACTGCAGGTGGCAAGAAAGTTACAAGAGAAGGAGTTAGGTGGTTTGCATGTGTGAAGTCCCAGAATCAGCAACTTATATCCATCCAAGTTCTTCTGCAGAAAGCAAGGGTCCCCAAGTAGCACCGCCGCCACCAGAAAATGCCTTAGCAGAAAATGGGGTGCTGAACATCAACCCTGCGTCCATCTCCCAGCAATCCTGGCTCCCTCTAGTAAATAAAACAGGACAGGCTCCATATCTGGGCAGGAGTACAGGCAAAACTCGGAAAATTAGAATATCGTGCAGATGTTCATTCATTTCACTTAAAAGGTGAAACAAATATATGAGATGGACATGCCTTAATTCTTTATAATTGTGATGATCATGGCGTACATGAGATTATGTGATGATTATGGGGTATGTGAGATTGGGGTTTTCATAAACTGTAAGCCATAAGCATCAATATTATAACAAAGTAAGGCTTGAACTATCTCGTTTTGCATGCAATGAGTCTATCTCATATATTTCTTTCACCTTTTAAGTTGCATTACTGAGCTGAATGGACATTTCCATGATATTCTAATTTTCCAAGTTTCACCTGTATGTCTCTTGTTCCATCCTGACAGGGGTTGCTCATGCAGACCCAGAAGTCTGGTGGCTGTGGCCCCAATCCAATTGCTAGTCCCAACCAGAGCAAGGGCCTGACTATTAACTATTGACTAAATAGTTTTGCTTCTAAATCTGCTTCTCTGATTTTGGAGCCTTTCCAGGACTGTATGAGTTTAATTTATGAGTAGAAGGGACAGCTCTAGCCATGCTCTTTCCATGCCTTGTTCCCAGGGCCTTTCTGCATGTAGAAGAGAAGGAGCCTCAACTCTCCCCCACGCATCCCAGCCCTAGAAGGTCAAGGACTCAATGAGAGCTGAAGGTCCAGGGAGAAGAAAACAAGGTCTTTGCCAGATTGATTGCCTTGTCAGGAGACCAGAAAAGAAAAGGGGCAAGGCTAACATGCTCCCTTCCACTTAGAGCTATGATGGCGAACCTTGGCACTACAAATGTTTTTGGACTTCAATTCCCAGAAGCCCAAGCCCCTATGAATTCACACGAGTGGGTTTGCGGCGATTCATCCGGCCCACGCCCCCCTCGTTGCTCCTGGAAGTGGAAGTAAAACGCATCCATACGGAGGAAGGGTTAACCCGGAAGAGCCTTAAACGTACGGGCGCGTTTTACTTCCGCTTCCAGGAGCTACGGGGGCAGCGTGGGCTGGATGAATTGCAGCAAACCCACTTGTGTGGATTCACAGGGACTTGGGCTTCTGGGAATTGAAGTCCAAGAACATCTGGAGTGCCAAGGTTTGCCATCACGGTCAGAGTGAGCAGACCCCATGCCATACCAAACTCATGGTGAACCTAACAGAGTTCTCAAGGTATGTGGGAACCTCAAAGGCTTCCACCAAAATGTCTCAAAAATAGGAAAACATCCCACAGATTTGGAAGCAAGGGTTGCTTGGAGTAGAAACTGATGGCCACAAAGAAAGAAACAACCTCACTCGCCCACTTGATCCATCCATCTGTGCTGGCTGTGACTAAGGGAAGGAATCCTTGGGTCACACGGCAGATGGCTCAGTGTGCCATCAAGTCAATTCTGACTTATGGTGACCCTTTTCAGGGTTTTCTAGGTAGAGAAATATTTTTTTAAAAAGGTAAAAATCCATTTTGAGGGATTATGAAGGGATAAGGTCAAAACCATAGGACTGCAGTGACTTAGTGGTTAAGACACTGAACATGATGACTGAAGGGTCACAGGTCTGCAGTTCGACCTGAGTGCTGCATGACGGATGAGCTTCGGTCTCTGTCCCAGCTCCTGCCAACCTAGCAGTTCAAAACAAGAAATTGCAAGTAGATAAATAGGTACGGCTTCCATGGGAAGGTAACAGTGCTCTGTGCCCTCCAGCATCAAGGCAAGCCTGCCACATGTCCACGGAAACGTCTGCAGACACAGACAGCAGTGGCTCTTTGGCTATAAAGAGAGATGAACCCTAGAGTCAGACACGACTGGCTTCTGAGCAAGGTCAACCTAAGGTTCAGACCAGGATGCTTGTTATGATGATACCTTGGTAGCCTGAAACTCTGTGGTTGTGGCTGTGTTTGAAGTGCTGGTTGGTGGCTCAGTTTCAAAACAGGAAAAGTGTGCCGGAAAGGAGAGAACACAATGGGGTGTGTGTGTGGGGTGTGTGGACCCCCTCCCCCTCAAGGAAAACCTAGAGCATTTTGGAGACTTTTTCATAGTTGCAGAGAAAGAGGACCTGGAAGGGCCAGGGTGGAAATACTGTACATGCTCAATTGCACAGGCTGTGGAGGAAGCCAAGTCGATGCAATCCCTCTTTCTCTGATTATTCTGGCCCAGCCAGATAAACTGCCTGGATCTGGTCAGGGTATGCTCTGAGCCAGAGGTTTCTTGCTTCAGAACTTAAGACTCCTGGAGGAATCTTTGGAAGCTCTCCTTTCCACGGAAGTACAGAATCCTCCGGCTAGCCAAGCCACCGGCCATGCCAGGAAATGCCTCTCCACTTCACTAAGTTAAGTTTCCCCCAAGCTAGGCTAGACTTCCCAGAGGCTTGGCCAACTTCTAGGGTCATTTTTTGAAACACACGGAAATAAATTGCCCACCCCCTCCCGTGAGATACAGAAGTCAAACATCTCCAAATGTAGGCACGCACGTGGAGACTGCTGTGGCTTTGAGGTCAGTGTGTTTTTTTTTTAGCACATTGTTGTATAGAAGGGCTCCAGAATTCACCCAGACCCTTTTGCCTTTATTGTCAAGCTAACAAACCTCATGACGGCCTTTGTGGTCTTGGGCCCCATGGCAACCTCACAATTAAATCTCCATTACCTTCCCATCACACAGGGGGAAAGCCTCCTTGCGTCCACCCCAGGAGAGGAGGCCTAATTAGAGAGACAAGACCACTGGTGATTTGGGAGGATGCTCCAGGTTCTTCTCCGCTGAAGTGCTCCTGGAAGTAAGATCAGATGGCAGGGATAGTCCAGGATTTGTTGCCTTGGAGCACCAAAAACCTGCAAAGCAAAGGCTACAAGAAATAATTGCCCCCCACCCCCACATCTCTTAGGAACCCCCGTGTTGCCCGGTTTCCCTTCCCTGTTGTACAGAATGTCCATGTGATGCTCATCAAACATGCAGCTTGGAAATATTCCTTTTTTTGGACTCTAAACTCTCAGGATCCCCCCCCCCCGCCCCCAACATGACAGCACCTATGGGTCTGCTGATATAGGGGAGCCACAGGGCCCTTTGGTTTGCTAATTGCCTGTAAACCACCCAGAGAGTGTGCTAAGCACCATGGGGCAGTATATAAGTATAATTGCTATTACTATTTGGTTACACCGTAGGTGGCAGTTATGGTACATAAGATAGCTGGCATGGCAGGGGACGGTTGGAAGGAGTTAAATGGAGTTATTCTCCCCACGCACAGGGGGATCGAGTTCTTGCTGAGCTTAGCAAACCACAGAACCACTGGAAGGCACAGCTGAGGTTCCCCTGAGAAGGCATTTGTCTCTGCCACCACCTGATGCCCGACTACTTTCCAAAAACCTCTGGAGAAGGAGAACCTACGGCTTCCTGTGGGAGGTAGTTCCATGGACAAACATCCCGGCTTTCTTGTAACTTGACCCTCCTGGTTTAGCTCCTCTTCTCCTGGAGTGACAAAGATGAGCTTTCTCTCTTGTGCCTGGGATGGCCAGGGCCTCTGGGTCTGATCTCAGGGGTCATGCTTCCATCCAATGATGGGCACCTTATGACTGGAGGAGGTGTGCATCTCCCGCCTACACATTTTGAGTGGCATTTTCCTGTGTCCCTTCTACATTTCAAGGGATGCTATATACTGCAGTTCAAATCTGATGCCTGCGTGTGAATCTTCCAGAGGACCAATGGCTACCTTGATGGGACCCTAAACCACTCTTCCAACTTCTCATCTCCCTTGTGGTTGAACATGCCCTGTGCATGACCATCATTCTCACACCCAGAGACGCCTGACCCTACAGAGGGCCCTTGAAGCCAACATCTCAGGGCCAAGCATCCCTTTCCCTTGCTACAACCACTGACTGTGGGTGAGACACATGGGGCAATTTAGTGCGTTGCTGCCAGCCTGCCCTCGCACCAGGATTCCTAGATCTGTCCCACTATTTTTTTGGGGGGGAGGCAGTGACTGCACCAGTTCATTTATTTTTAAGAACAGCCACATAGTTTTCCCATTGACTGTTCCTTTCTTTCTGGGAAATTTTAGATTGCAAGCTCCTTGGGGGCAGAGACCTGTCCTTTTACATGACTCAAATGGCTGCATGCACTGGACGCACTGCCACCGAGTCATCCCACCAATGCTGCTGGGTAGAAAACGCCTGCTTTGTTTCATTGACCTCATGCTGTTGCGCAGGTCAGTTTGGGGATGAAGGATGCCTGCCTTGAGTGCCAAGGGTTGGACTTCTTGATGGCTGAAAAGGGCCCTTCCAATGCTGTGGTTCTAGGGCCACGAGGGCCAACCTTGGCACCCCAGGTGTTCTTCGATTTCAATTCCCAAAAGCCCAAGTCTCTGTATGTACATGGAGTAAACCCATGTGCGTAGATTCATAGAAACTTGGGCTTCTGGGAATTGAAGTCCGAGAACACCTGGAGTGCTAAGGTTGGCCATCATGGTTCTAGGGTGTTATGATTCTATAAATCAAATGGGATGGATTTCAGAGTTTGGAAAATGGCCCCTTTTTTGGATGGCAGTTCCCAGAATCCCTGGGGATTATGACAGGGTCAGCCCCCCCCCCCCCCTATTTTTTTCCTTTGCCTAAGGAGGAGTGACTTCCAGGACTTGGGCAACTTTTCTTCCAGTGGTCAATTTTCCCCATGGGGTGGGGTGGGGGTGGGGCTGCGCTAGGGAAACGGCTGAAGTTTCGAAGTTGGGGTCGGAGAATTTCGGCGAGGTCAGTGGTCCCCCTTCGAAGTGGAGGGAGGGGAGGGGAGGGGGTCCTGTTCCTCCGGCCCAGCGCCCCACCCGGGGCGTGGAAGAGAGGTGGGGGCCTCCCGATCCACTCACGCCCCAGCCCTTTTCCGCGCGCGCCCAGCCCGAACCCCGAAGTCTCCGGTCTTCTTTCTTCCACCCCCTCCAGGGTCCAGCCCTACTACGCGGGGGTGGGGGGGTGGGGCTGGGGGGAAGGGCCGGAGGGGCACGTGGGGTGGGGGAGGGCGAGGCTGCCCCGTGTGTGCGCGTGTGTGTGAGGATCGCCAAGGGGGAGCCCTCCTCCTCCTCCTCCTCTTCCTCCTCCTCGCCTTCCGTGCGCGCAGCATCCACCTGGACGGCGCGCGGCTTCCTCCTCCTCCTCCTCCTCTGGTCCCGCCCCGGAGGGCGAGGATTAAGCAGGCAGGGTGATCTCGGAGCCCGCGGGCCGAGGGAGGGAGGGAGGGAGGGTGGGGGCGTGCTTGCCTAGTGGCGCCCGATCCCCTGCCTCCCCCCCCCGCCGCCGCCGAGGGGGAGGAGGGATCGCTCCTGCCCGCCCCCCCCCCCCCCGCCCCCTGCCCAGCGCAGAGTCAGACCGAGGCTGCTCGGCTGGTCATTTTCTGATTCCAGACCCGGGAAAAAAGCAGCAGGAGCAGCGGGAGCGCGGGCGCCTGTGTGCCAGAGAGCAGAGCAGCTGAGCCGAGCCGAGCCGGGCCAACAACCCGCGGGCAGGCAGCGATCCTCGCGCCCAGGCGGGCGGTGGAAAGGGGGTCGGGGACGGAGACGGGCGCGCAGGTGAGGCGGGGACCCCGCGCGGGGGGGGGGGGGCGACGGAGCCCACGGTCGGAGGCGCCCAGCCTGCTCCACAGAGGAAGGGGGGGCGGCGCCGCTGGGCGGAAGGCGCAGAGCGATCCTATGCAGGGTCTTCCCTTTCCCTGCGGGGCAGGGACGCCGTCCTTGTTGCGGCTGCGGCTGCGGCTGCGGCTGCGACGGGACCCTTCCTCCCTTCCGCAAACCCTCGCGACGGCCCTGCAAGGTAGGCCGCTTCCCTTCGCTTCTTGCCCCGGCCAGTCCCCGGGGATGGTGCTCGCCTGCGCTCCCCGGATCCTAACCAGACGCGATGGACTCCGCGTCCCATCATCCTGGGCTAGCCTTGCCCCTCTCTCTCTCTCTCTCTCTCTCCCCCTGGTCCTGTCGTCCCTTAGCAGAAGAACAAAGGGCCGGTGAGGTTTTCCTGCCCGCTTCCAAAGCGGCCAACCCCCCTTCTTGGGGCGCCTGGGAACAAGTCCCAACGGTTCCGTGGGGCTCTTCCGGGAGGGCCCTTTCCGCAGCCCCCCCCCCCCGCTTACATCTGCCACTTCTGAGGTCCCCCCCCCCCCCTAGAGAGCTTGCTGGGATTCCAGGTTTTTGGAAGCCTGATGGGTGCTGGAGTGTGGGGAGGCGGAGGGGGGAGATGGTGGGCAACTTTGCCACGTGTGAGTGTAGGGATGCCTTCCGGGAAACATAGCTCTGCTTCAATGAATGAGTCTTTTGGGCAGCCCATTAGCCTGAAACATGCCCATGGGGGGGTGGGGGTGGGTGTCTTTTGTCCCGCCAGGTCAGCCTGCTCCCCAACCAGGTCCTACAACTCCCATCTTCCCCAGCCAGCACTCATTGCCAGCCTAAATGGGTGACTCACAGTATTCTGGTAGGAGAGCAAATACGAGCATTTTGCCCCCCCCCCCCCCCCGGAAGGGTTTCCCTGTCCTTAAATCACATCCCACTGGAGAATCATTGCTGAGCTCCACACAAGATTTTCTTGTTGTGGGTGGCTTGTGGGGTTCAGAATGCGCCTATGTGTACAATGCACTCCCTTAGCCACAGGTATGGCCATTGATCTTCTGCAAAATTATTTGCATTCATTAACCTTAAGCAATAAGGATGAATCGTAGTAACATGAGTGAAGCCATCAATGAATGCACACATTTGCAATGTCCACGACACATGTTCTGCTGGACAGTAATGTTAAACTCTTAGAGCCATGTTCTCCATACAGCTAGTGCATGCTTATTCATAACCGAACTGTTGTGGTGTATTTACTAGTGGGATACTTAAAGCTCAGATTTTGCACTTAAAATTGTTTTTGGTATTTGGCGAGGGAGGAGAAGAATGCTTGCAAAACAATTAAGGGCTTGACTTGAAACAATTGAGGCTGTGGGGGAGGGGAGGGGAGGGAGGGGAGGGTCCCAACCAAGTGGTTGCCATTTTAGTTATTTTTTTACCACATCTGCATGCCTCCTCTGGCTTACCTTTGCTTATCTGACCGAGAGCCCACCTTTGCCCCAGAACTCAGGCTTCAGAGGTGAAAAACGGATACTAATCCAGAAGGCCTTCTTCTTGTTTTAGAATAAACAATCAAGCAAATTGTGCCATTAAAAACACTTCTTTGAAAGCAGTTTAGAAGGCGGGCATCTGGTCACTGGGTCTATGGCAGTGATGGTGAACCTTGGCATTTCAAATGTTCTTGGACTTCAATTCCCAGAAACGTACGTGCAGTAAACCCATTTATGTGGATTCACAGAGACTTGGGCTTCTGGGAATTGGAGTCCAAGAACACAGAGTGCCAAGGTTGTACAGGCAGTAACCCATTCGTGTGGATTCAGAGACTTGGGCTTCTGGGAATTGAAGAACACCTAGAGTGCCAAGGTTGTAGGTACAGTAACTCATTCATGTGGATTCACAGAGACTTGGGCCTCTGGGCATCGAAGTCTAAGAACACCTGGAGTGCTAAGGTTCGCCATCACGGGTCTATGGCTTTCTGCCAGTCTTTCAGCGGAGAGAGAAGGCAGTTTTTCAGGCTAGGAGACGTTGAAAACATCTGTCCTGCCCTTCACTGTTTGCGCTCCCACATCTGGTGTGCAGTTGTTTCATTTTGCAGGGGTGCCCTATGTAAGAGATGGGGGAAGGGGGTTTCTGCAGTTTGCAACAGTGCTTGTTATCCCCCCTCCCCCCCAGTCTACCCCTGTACCACTCTTGTAAATGTCCTGCTTTTGTGGGCAAAAGCAGGGCTGGGGTTAGAGCTTGAAAAAGTTTCTTTGGGGGGGGGGGTACAGTTCCTCGAGTCCTTGCAGCTTCCTGTGTGGTTGCAAAAGTTCAATCCATGCCTTTGCAAACCCTGGAAGCATCAGCCTAGTCTGGTCATGTGGGCGTGGCTGAAAGAGAGGGGAGGCGCTTTACACAATCAACGAGCCGCTCAGGGTCACCGTGCATGGCTGGCCTGGCCAGCAAGCAATGGATCCGGCCTCCCTTAGTTTGCAGCTCTGGGCTGGTTGCTCGTGCGCCATGTACAGCTCGTGCGCCATGTCTCTGGGCTTCTATTTAGAAAGCAAAGCACATTGAAGCCACGTCGGGAGCAAGAGGAAGCAAAGCGTCCAGGTGTGCATCTGGATAATAATCTCTTTAGAGGAATCGTCCAAAATGCAGCCAAAGTGTGCAAGATTGCAGAAGGTGCAAAAATTAAGAGACATGGAAGTCCAAAACGTGGGCCAGATGCGGCAGATGTGCAAAGTGTCAAAACGGAGACTTGCAGGCTGTATTTAAGGGTCTTATTTATGCTGTAGGGCCGTGATGCTGAACCTTGGTGCTTCAACTGCTCTTGGACTTCAGTTCCCAGAAGCCCAAGTTCCTGTGAATCCACGCAGCAAACCATTTGTGTGGATTCACATGGACTTGGGCTTCTGGGAATTGAAGTCCAAAGATAGCACAGTGCATACATGCAGCACACCCATTCATGTGGATTCACAGAGACTTAGGCTTCTGGGAACTGAAGTCCAAGAACAGCTGGAGTGCCAAGGTTCGCCATCACTGCTGTAGGGTGACCATAGCATGATGGCACTTTAACTGCCATAGTGCTGTCTTACAGAATCCAGGGATTTATGTTTTGTGCTCCAGCTCGTTCTCTACTAGTCGCTCACCAAAGCGAACCACCCCAGGATTTGGTAAGCGGGCCCCTGGGCAGCTGGAGTGGGAGAGAATCATTGCGCTGGGAGGGTCCTGTGAGGCCATCCAGCCCAACCCCATCCACAGTATTGCTGTGATGTATGTGTTGTGATGTAGAAGGAAAATGAGTCTCCTGAACCTTTCTCTGAAAAGGATCATTTCCACAGTGGGTTTGTGTGCTGTTTGTCCTTATGGAAACATCTCTCCCCCCCCCCCCCCCCCCACACACACACAAAGGACAGAGGAAGGTGCAAAAACCAAGGAGTAAATAGACTTCCCTGTGCTTGGTGTGTACTTCAGCCTGAGAAAGAGACCTGGTTTAATCTCGAAGGTGGCTTCTTCCCCTTTCACAACAGCTGGGAAGACATCTTTCTTTCTTTCCCCTCCTCCAAGGAGACCTTTGCCTCCCAAGGTGTGTGTCTGGATGAGATATCAGCTGGTGGTTAGAGCCGTCCAGCCCGACCCGGGGAAGGAAGAGGGGCGCCTTCGGTTCTTCCCCAGCAGACGTTTCCTGCCATTTCATGGCCTTCCGGCAGTGATACCATTCAAGAAAGAGGGCGAATAAAGGAGATTTGGGGGGGGGGGGGAGAGGGGGCCACATCCTCCGCTGAAAGCCTGAGACGGGGCAGCCCCTGTACTTTGGGGGTGGAAAGGGGGAGAAAGTGGAGGAGACTCTGATCCTGCTGGAAGGAGTTGGAGAAGGGAAGAATAAGAAGTACCCATAGAGATGGGAGCCCTTAGAGCAGGGGTAGGCAACCTATGGGCCGGATCTGGCCTGTGTCGCCAAATAATCCGGCCCCCACCCTTGCTCCAGCCGCTGCTGCCGCCTGCAGAATTGGCTGTGGACTCACTTTACGGCTGTTGTAAATGCATTTATGACAGTTTGTAAATGAGTCCGCGTAAATGGCGGGGGGGGGGGGGGGAACCACCAGTCCGGTCCCCTCAACTGTCTGAGGGAATGTGACCCGGCCCCTGACTTTAAAAGGTTGGCAACTCTAGCCTTAGAGCAATACCTAAAGGACTGACTCCCTAGATATTTGGACATTTTGGATTTATTGGACTTAAACATCCTAACTACAAAAAAATCAACTTTACTAGGAACTACCTATAGGCTTAGACATTACCTTAACCGTTCTTAGGTCCTTAGTTAGGTCTTGAATGTTCATCTTATACCAGTTTTTGACTGTGAATCTGTTGGTAGATTTTTATAATAATAATAATTTTGGATTTATTGGACTTGAATATCCTAACTACAAAACAACACAACAACAAAAAAAACACAACTTTATTAGGAACTACCTATAGACTTAGATGTTACCTTAACAATTCTTAGGTCCTTGGTTAGATCTTGAACTGTTAATTTTATATCAGAGTATAAATGTGTTAAACTATAAGTATGTACTTTATATACTTATATAATATATAAAGTATATAACTGCAGTATAACTGCTGTACGGCAGCCAAAATGTTGCGATTTCAATCCTGACCAGGGATCAAGGTTGACTCAGCCTCTTCCATCCTTCTGAGGTTGGAAAAAGAGTCTCCAGTGTGTTGGGGGGCAAAATGCTAATTAAATGTGTTAAAGTATAAGTATAAAGGGTTCAATTGTGAATCTAATGTTAGATATTTATTTATACGCCACCCTTTTGATGCAAACATTACTCAGGGTGGCTAATTGTTATTTTTAATTATTAAAATATTCGTGTTCCATCTGGTCACTTCTGCAATATAATTCTTGCAGCCACAGGAGCTGGGAAGGTTGGTAGAGAATACTCAGAAGTGGTTTCCCATTTTGTTCTTCTGGGGAGGTGGTGCCCTGGAGCTATTGTGCATCTTTGCCCAGGGCTACATAGGCTGACTCCTCTCTTGGGAGACACTTGTGAGGAAAATAAACTCTCAACCTCTGGCTCTTCAGCCAAGAGACCTACAGTGACACACTGAGCCATTCAGTCCGCTGGGGAAGGTTATATAAATGGCAAAATTTTGCATGTTGTTTCTTTCTTGGCTGACCCCCAAACATCTGTTTCAGATGGCATAATTTGGAAGAGAGTGCTTCTGAGCACATATAGATTTCCTTCAGGACAGAGCATGTGTTGTAGAGTTCCATTACTGACTATAGAATAAGGTGGACCTGGGCAGTCTGTAGGTGAAAATATAGCATTTAAATGAGGGGTTCCCAACCTTTTCACACTGCGGTCTGGACCACACACCCCAGAAGTGGAAGTAAATGTGCCCGCTTCCGCATTTAAGCCAACCACGGTCACATTTATGGCTAACGTAACCACATTTACGCCTGCGTGGGTGTGTCGTAAATGCACCTGTTTTCACTTCCTGGTGCAGTGGCGGGCCACATGAAATGGTCCTGTGGGAAAGGGCCGGCCTGCAGGCCATAGGTTGGGAACCCCTGATGTAAATCATCTGAAAATGAGCCCTGTTGCCACAGTGGGTAAACTGCTGTACTGGAGCCAAAATGTTGTGATTTCGATCCTGACCAGGGATCATGTTGTGATTTCGATCCTGACAAGGGATCAAGGTTGACTCAGCTTTTCCATCCTTCTGAGGTTGGTAAAAAGAGTCTCCAGTGTGTTGGGGGGCGGCGGGCAAAATGCTAATTAACTTGTGAACCATCCAGAACTAAGTGCTATGGGATGGGATAGAAATGCTGTTGTTCACCTTTTTCTTTTTCTGTATGCTGAGAAATGGTAAAGAGAGCTTCAGTGAGTAGCTTTTTAAAATTGCTATGTCTCTCCCCCACCCCGACTCTGATGTCACTGCTCCCATCTTGTCAATGCAGTTCTATGTATGTTTTTACGTAGCTGAGCAGATCCCATCTACCTGCACACTCACCACCACTGTGGGAATCATTTCTCGTCCTTACTGACTGGAGGTTGTTCAGCATCACGGCTATGCTGACCTCAGATGCCATGACCAGCCCAAAATCTAAACAGTGGGTTGTGTAGCGTACAAACCAGTCTCCCGGGTCCTTCAGCCAAGCATGATTCTCCTTCCTGCACTTCTTGTACAACTCCAGGTCCCATCAGCCTTGTGCTGCATGGCCAATGGTGCAAGATGAGGAGAGTTCTTTTTCTTTTTTAAATGTATTTTTTATTAAATTTTTAAAAAATACAGACAAAATACTAAGAAGAAAAAGTACACATACAAGTTTCCAGAAAACCAAATATAAACAAAAGACATTTAATAATCCAATACATAATTAAGTTTCATCTTATCCCAACAAATCCTCATTATATATTTCACAGCTTGTCAAAATTCCATATAATGAATATTACTCTTTTTCATATTTTATTCTTGTCTGTAATCCAATTCTATAATCATTTATATATGTATGTCTAATTTTGTAATTGCCCTATTTGATATAACCAAGCTTTTATTATGTCTATCATTTTGCTACATAATCACTACAACACCAAATACAGTAAAGTCAAATTCACAATGTACACCCAGTGAAATATACAATGCCCTGGAAGATGCAATATGTCACTATTTCCAAAAACTCGAGTTCTTTTTCAACAACATTTGCTGGACCCTGTTTCTCCCATCCTTGCTTGCAGTAGAAGACCAGAGAAGGTTTAATGATGTTTTACATCTCAGCTCATGTGACCTGCCACAGTTTGAAAACACTCGATTTTTGCAGTCTACCCAAAGCTGCTGTTCTCAAAGTGCTTTTAAAAAAAATGCAACGGCTAGTCCCTGAGCTAGTCCAGGGTTCCTCAAATGTGGCTCTCCAGATGATCTTGGACTTCAATTCCCAGAAGTCCTGATAAGCAAGAGTGCTGACTTGGGCTTCTGGGAACTGGAGTCCAAGAAGAGCAGCTGGAGAGCCACATTTGAGGAGCCCTGCGCCAGTCACCTGTGCCTTGGGTGCATGCATGCAGTGTAGAAAGGAAGAGGTTGGCTATAGATCAGTGTTTCCCAACCTTTGGCTTTTGGACTCCGGTTCCCAGAAGCCTAAGTCACTACATTGGTTGGTCAGTGCTGGGGGGGGGGGGGTGTTGACTTGGGCTTCTGGGAATTGAAGTCCAAAAGCCAAAGGTTGGGAAACATGGCTCTAGATAGCGGAGAAGTTTTCTTTTTTCAGTTCCAACTCCCAGAATTCTCCAACCTTCTCAGCTCCTGTGGCTGCAAGAATTATATTGGAAGAAACAACTTTCTAAGTTTTTTTTGGCAACCTTTCCCCTTCTGTGCCCTCAGTGGCCTCTTTGTTTGTTTGCTCCCCTCCCTCTTGCCTTCTGCGTCTGTCTGTGGCTTTCATGCAAGCCCTGATGAAAGGAGTTCAGCCAGATCTGGATCAATTGCAAGCAATTATTTTGCACCCCTCGTAACTGAGCAGCAGGCAGCATGGTCAGGACAAAAATGCAGGATTAACTCTGAAGAAAGGAGAGACGGAGGATGGGAGTGGGATTGGTCCCAGATAGCTGTTGATGGGGTTCCATGGGACATTGCCCCGAAGGCTGTGGAGGGAGGTGATTTCTGGGGACCCACGTGCGTAATTGTGAATAAATCCCTAAATAACAGGTGGAAAGGGACTGTGGTGGCTTAGTGGTTAAGACGCTGAACTTGGTGCCTGGAAGGTTGGCAGATCAGCAATTCAAGACCTGAGTACTGCATGATGGAGTGAGTTCCTGTCCTGTCCCAGCTCCTGTCAACTTAGCAGTTCAAAAGCAAGACATTGCAAGTAGATAAATAGGGACCTCTTCAGTGATTGGTTGGCCAGAGACTTGCCTGAAGCATCTGGAAAAATCATTTCCAATATTTCTTTTTCATTGCAACTCACAGAACCATCCATGCAGCGAGGGAGGCACACTGGCTCTGGCCCTTACTTAGAACAGCAAAACTGCCTTCCTTCTGCTCCTTGCGTTACTTTATTCGTTGTGTCCTCATTACTAGAAAAAGTTAGTTCACTACAAGTAACCTTGTTACTTTTAGTTCCTTACTCCACAAAAGCTCACAATACAGTTTAGCAGCTTGTCTTGAAGGTGCCACAACGTTTCTGTCTTTATTTTGTTTTTTACATTCCTTTTCTGTTTTGTTTCTTGTACACAGGAAGGCACTTCCTGTAGAGCCTAACCTTCTTACACCATGGGCCTGATCAGGCCCCCCGGACAGCTGAGAGCTGAGTTAACTATCCCAATATTTGGTTTGCCTTCCTGCACCATATGATGGCCTCTTCATTAGAACATGAGAACATCAGAACAGCCTTGCTGGAAGAGGCCACAGGAGCCCATCATCCAGTCCAGCCTTCTGTCTCACACAGTGGCTCACCATTTCCTTCAGGGTATTCTTCCCAAGCAGATGCCTTCACCTGCTTAGGATTCCTACCTGGAAATAAATGGCATTGAGAGATATCCTGCCTATCTCTCCAACCCCGAGGTTGTCCTTAAGTATCCATAATTATAGCCATTGATACCCTTGTCCTCCATGAACTTGTCTAATCCTTTCTTGAAGCTGTCAAGACTGACAGCTGTCACCCCTTCTTCTGGCAGGGAGTTCCATAGACCAGTGATCCTCTGGGTGAAAAAGTACTTTCTCTTATTTGTTTGAGAACTAGTACCCAAAAGTTTCATGGAGTGTCCCCTAGTTCTAGTGTTGTGCGATAGGGAAAACAGTTTTTCCTTCTCTACTTTGTCCACACCGTGCATGATTTTGTAAACTTCAATCAGGTCACCTTTTAGACGCCAAAGAGTGAAAGGCATTAATTTTGCCATTCCCGTCACATTGTAAGGTGCAGTGTCAAATGTGGGCACTAGAGGGAGAAAGAGAACAACTTCCTTTGCTTTTCATATGAGGGTGCCTGAAGAGTAAACGCATTACTCAGAATCCAACCAGCATCAGTAACAGATGATCACGGTCATCTTACTCATGAGTAACCAAAGAGCATTTGGTAGTCACACTCCCCATGGAGTAGGTCAATCATAGACATCCATAGGTAGCAGATAGTGGCAGAGGGACTTTCCTAGTTGAAGGACCATTTCCTTTGATATGACTTGAAAGCCAGTCGTATCTGACTCTAGGGTTCAGTGCTCATCTCTGTTTATAGCAAAAGAGCCAGCGCTGTCTGCCTCTGCAGACGTTTCTGCGGTCATGTGGCAGGTATGACTAGACACCGGAGCACACAGAACACGATTACCTTCCCACTTAAGTGGTATCTATTTATCTACTTGCAATTTCTTGCTTTCGAACTGCTAGCTTGGCAGGAGTTGGGACAGAGACGGGCGCTCATTTCATCATGCAGTACCCCGGGGATTGAGCTGCTGACCTGCCGCCTTCCAGTCAGCATCTTAACTACTTGAACCACTGCATTCCCAATTTCCTCTGATAGGCAGGGGTTAAAGGCTGCCTCATATCCTTAGGAATGGGTGAAGAATCCATCCCCCAAAGGAGGCTAAGTGGAAATAATCCTAGAAATTGGGTGGATAGCCTGTCTGGGTTCATTGGAGGCTTCTGCAGTCTGTAATGTTTCATTTTTAAGGGGCCAAATAATATTAAGGGTAAAAAAAGAAAGGGAGAAAAGAGAGAGAGAGAGAGGAATAAAATAATAAGTTGTCTGCATTCATAATACAGTGGTACCTGTGTTTATGAATGCCTCGGTTAACGTACTTTTCGGTTTATGAAAGAAAATCCATTGAAAATAATGCCTCGCAATACGAAGCAAGTTTCCCCAGGATGCGTTGTGCCTGGCAGGTTTATAGCGTTGCACCTGTACATGCTGGAGTCTGTAGTAGCACACGGCATCGAGTGTTGGAGGTGTTGGAGTGGTTTTTGCATCGAGTTTTGGAGCCATTGTGGAAATTTTTTTGCAGCGGCTTTGGGACATTTTGGGACTTGTGGGGTGCATTTCTCAAGCGGTGGAAAGGTAGGGAGCTGAGCTTCATCATTTGCATGCCTTTTACTGTGTGTTCTGCATTTTGGGGTGGTTTCCATGCCAGCTTATGTGCTGTGCATGCCTGTTACTGTGGTTTCCATGCCAGCTTATGTGCTGTGCATGGCTTTTACTGTGTGTTTTGCATTGTGGGGTGGTTTCCATGCCAGCTCATATGGACAGCTATTTGGGGTTTTCATAAGCTTGTGTGGATAGACTTGGGGCTCTCGGACTGGAGCATTTGGAGCCTGGGTGTGGGTGTAAAGCATTTTTTTAAATTTTCTGCTCACTTAGTGACTGTGGTGTCATGGCACCCAAGAAAGCAGCAGAAGCTGGGAAGAAGAAGAAGAAGAAGAGGGAGACGATTCTGCTTGAGGTCAAGAAAGAAATCATCAGGAAGCATGAAGGAGGGATGCGAGTGAGTGACCTCGCCAAAGAGTATGGAAGAGGTTCATCCACAATCAGTTGCATCCTAACGATGAAAGAGAAGATAATGGGGAGAGATGCAGCCAAAGGAGTCACCAGGGTCTCCGACTCCAAGCAACGGCCGCCTGTTCTGGAGGAGGTCGAAAAGTTGCTCCTGCTCTGGATTGAAGAGAAGCAGCATGCAGGGGACAGAGTGACCGAGGCGATGATCTGTGGAAAAGCCAAGGCCTTGCATGCTGAGCTCCTTGACCAACAGCCAGGAACGTCCGACGATGCAGAAGGCTTCAAGGCAAGCAGCGGTTGGCTCGACAGGTTCAAGACCAGATCTGGCATCCGCAGTGTGGCCGGGCATGGAGAGGCTGTGAGTTTCGGTTTCAGTTTATGAATTTTTCGCAATACAAAATGTCCCAGAGAACGCATTAAATTCACAAACCAAGGTACCACTGTAATTGCATGCCATCGGGTAAATTCTGGTGACTTAGGGAGACCCTTTCCAGGGTTTTTTAGATAGAGAATAGACAGAAGTGGTGAATTATTCCCTCCGGGGTTGCATTTTATGCTTTGTGCCCAGGGCTACATAAGCTGGCTCTTCTCCTCAGAGGCGCCATGGGGCAATTGAACTCCCAACCTCTCCCTCCCCAGCCAGAGACCTAAACTACTGAGCTATCGAGTCAGTCATACTTTAACATAAATAGCAGGCAGGCTTCTATCTAGATCAAGGGTTCCCAACCTTTCCAAGCCGGGGGCTGGGTCACGCTCTCTCAGTCAGCTTCGAGGGCCAGACGTTTCCCTGCCTGCACGATAGGGGTGGCCATTTTATCCCAACAGCTTCAAAGTGGCAGGCATTTTGTTTCTTGAATGCCCTTGGAGGGTTGGGGTGTGGGGGCACATGAAATGTCAGCATGAGCTGGATCTGGCCTGTGGGCCTTAGGTTGGGAACCCTTGATCTAGATGGACATCCACACGAAGGGGCTGTCTGTGTACCTCATGCTCAGATGTTGAAAGGGGAACTAGGAATGGAGCCTTGAAACTCAACGCATTCACCTTCTGCCTGAGACATCTCTCGGCACCATGGCAGTGGCAGCGTTGGTGGGGGAAGTACAGATGGTGATTTTTGTCTTGTCTGCTGGAACGCCGGGCAGGCCTTTCGGATTTGGGAGTGGAGTCCGACATGCCCAGACGACGTCTTTGAGCGCAGATGAGCAGAATCCAAGAGATTTTTGAGAAGCTGCCGGAGGGTTTTTGCTCTGCCGGGACACAGATAGATGCCTTTTACTGTCCTTCCTGTTGTGTTTGTCACTTTGTCACAGAGGCCAGGGAAGTAGGGCTGGATGGGCAGGAGGTTTTTTTATTTTTGGGGGGCCTGGGAGACTTGGCATGTGCACCGGGCAGGTGGAAGATATCAAGGGTCCATAAGCTGTTGAGGAGGGGCTGCTTTGTCAGAGGTTCAAAGCTTTCCGTGTGCCGTGTGTTTGGTGAGGTGGACTTGAGCTGAACAATCACAGCTGCTGCAAACACCCCCCCCCCCAGTTTGTCTCTTCCACTCCCTGCCATCTGTGGCTCACATTCACTGAATAACAGTCTTTTGCAGTTTTCCCAAACACCTGTTTCCCAACACTGTGCATGTGTGTGTGTCTTGCCCTGTTCCAAGAAGTGTCCTTTGTCTAGATGTGTTGACTTGGGTAAGCGTGCCACAAAGGATGCCAGATGCAGACGCAACCAACACCTGCCCACCCACATATGCACAAACAGAGTTCCCAGGGCTGCTGTTGTGTCTTCTCAGGGCAAGAAGGCCCAAGTCCTTGTTCCACACTTAACCCTTAACCGACTCCCACAAACACCAATTCCCATCCTCATGTGCTACTAGCTCTGATGAAAACTGGGCCCTATCATTTGCCCTTTAGGGTCCCTAGAGCAATGCATGGGTAGCCAACCTTGGCACTCCAGGTGTTCTTGGACTTCCACTCCCAGAAGCCCTGATCAGCACATGTGCCTACTTGGGCTTCTGGGAATTGAAGTCCAAGAACACCTGGGGCACCAAGGTTGGCCACCCCTGCCCTAGAGGAACTTCCTCCACATGTAGGAGATTTTACAGGGCATGGACACCCCCCCCTCCCCCACTATAGCTCTCAAAATCTTGTAGCCCAGTGTTTCTCAATCTTGGCTCTCCAGGTGTAATGGGCCTCAATTACCAGAAACCCAAGTCAGCACACCTGCTGATCAGGGCTTCTGGGAATTGAAGGGGGGCCAAGGTTGAGAAACCCTGTAGTAGTCCAGATGTTTTCATCTTGCTCTATATATGGACAGAACAACAACTATTGACCAGGATCTCCTATTGCTTGGATTTTACCTTCTTAAGATTGGAAATGGCAGGTTTAAAGAAAGATGGGTGTCTGTCCCATACATTACTGAACCAGATCCAGGGGCTTCTCCCAACTAGTATTTCATACTACAATTAGCAGCATCTTTGGCTGCCAGGGAGGATGGCTTCCTGTCTCTACCTGGAGACCTTTGGTGGTCTCCCATTCAAGCATTGGCCCGAGAGAACAGATGAGGCTGTGCTGTATCTGAGGTGGCTTATGGTGGGCTTCTAACATCCTACTTTCAAGAGGCTTTCCTGCCCAAGAACTCCCAGTCCTATGCTGTGGGATGTTATGGAGGAGGCTTGCACTACTAGACTTTAGAAAAGGGGTGCCCAAACTACAGCCCGTGGGCTAGTTATCTGGCCTGATGCCAATTCATCCGGCCCACATATGGGCACATTTTACTTCCACTTTCGGGAGCGACAAGGGCGGCATGGGCCAGATGAGTTGGTGTTGGAGGCCATATCCAGCCCGCAGGCCGTAGTTTGGGCACCCCTGGTTTAAGTAGAGAAAATGGCAAGCTAAAATCTATCTCATCCTGTTGCAAAACATCTCTGTTGCAATACAGATTGCAAGGCGCGTTTTACTTCCGCTTCCAGTGGGAAGAACCACGTGACCAGCCCACGTCCCAAAACATTTGGACACCCCCCTTAACTACTACCTTCATCTGCGAGGAGGCTTTCTGGATGCAACTGGAGTTGTTCTTGGTGCTCAATATTTTAATAGAAGACCAATTTGAACTGGGACGTCTCGCCACAAGGTTGTTCCTCCATTGGCTTGTGTTTCTTCTCTTTGTGCGTCTGTCTTCTCCAGTGTGATAATAGTTTATTCTCAACTGTAAGACTTCTTTCTCATGAAAATTAACTCTTGCTTCTCATTCATTATTTGGCTGTTCCTCTCCTTCCCTTCATAGACTTGTTCTTAGGAGAATGTATCAGCACAAAAGCACGATGAGTTCCCATTCCCTCCCCCCACCCCCGGCCCAAATCACAGGATACCAATGTGTAAGGGGCTGTGGTGGCTCAGTGGTTAAGAAGCTCGCCTTGTTAGCTGCAAGGCTGGCAAGTGGGCAGTTCGAGGCCTGGGTACTGCATGACAGAGTGAGCTTATGTCTCAACCTAGCAGTTCGAAAGCAAGAAATTGCAAGTACTGTACAGTATCACTTTGGATTATGAACACCTCGGGTTTACGAATGAAAATCCATTGAAAATAATGCCTTGGTTAAAGAATTTTTTCACAATACGGAGCAAGTTCCCCCAGGATGCGTTGCGCCTGGGAGGTTTATAGTACCACCCCTGTGCATGCTGGTGTCTGTGGGTAGCACATGGCGTCAAGTGTGAAGGTGTTGGAGCAGTTTTTGCTTTGAGTTTTGGAGCCATTCTGGAATCTTTTTTGCAGTGGTTCTAGAACTTTCTAGAACTTTCTGGAACTCTTGGTGCATTTCTCAAGCGGTGGAAAGGTAGGGAGCTGAGCTTTGTCATTTGCATGCCTTTTACTGTGTGTTTTGCATTGTAGGGTGGTTTCCATGCCAGCTCATGTGGACAGATTTTTGGGGTATTCATTAGCTTGTGTGGATATACTTGGGGCTCTCGGACTGGAGCATTGAGAGCCTGGGTGTGGGTGTAAAGTATTTTTTAAATTTTCTGCTCACTTAGTGACTGTGGTATCATGGCACCCAAGAAAGCAGCAGAAGCTGGGAAGAAGAAGACGAGGGAGAAGATTTTGCTCGAGGTCAAGAAAGAAATCATCAGGAAGCATGAAAGAGGGATGCGAGTGAGTGACCTTGCCAAAGAATATGGAAGGAATGCCTCCACAATTGCTACCATTCTGAAGATGAAAGAGAAGATAATGGGAGAGATGCAGCCAAAGGAGTCACCATCATCTCCAAGCAACGGCCACCTGTTCTGGAGGAGGTTGGAAAGGTGTTCCTGCTCTGGATTGAAGAGAAGCAGCGTGCAGGGGACAGAGTGACCGAGGCGACCATCTGTGGAAAAGCCAAGGCCTTGCATGCTGAGCTTCTTGACCAACAGCCAGGAACGTCCGACGATGCAGAATGCTTCAAGGCGAGCAGCGGGTGGCTCGACAGGTTCAAGACCAGAACTGGCATCCGCAGTGTGGTCAGGCATGGAGAGGTAAACCTACAGACCTTTGTACAGCACCACCACCACCACCCAGATAAGGCTCCAGCCCAGAGACTTGTGAACAGTTTTCACACCGACATCACGTCCCCTTTCCGAGGGATGCTTAAAAGGCGCCGGAGGCAGCAGACAATGGGAAAAGGTTCCAACTAAACCAGCCTTGACATGAAGAAGAACCTGCTTGTGTTAGTGCTGCCCAGGTGCCACCCTTCTCCTCCTCTTCCAAAAAGTGTTGAAATTGTTTTGGAAAGGTTTTAAAATGTTGAACAGTTGAAGCGTGCCATGCTTTCCCTGTTGAAGTGTGATTTACGTTGAGTTGAAGAGTACTGTGCCATGTTGGAAAAGTTTGCCATGTTTTAAAAGTTAGCGTGTGATGTTTTTAAAAGTTGAAGTTGGATGTTTGAAATGTTATTGCTTGATTCATCATGTCCCTGTACAGTACCTATGCCTTTAAAGTGCACTTTATAAAGAGTTTTGAACAGATAAAAGACTTGTTGACCTTTTTTCTGACCTGGAACAGGTTAATTGGTTTTCAATGCATTCCTATGGGAAACCGTGTTTCAATTTGCGAATTTTTTGCAACACAAACATCCCAAAGAATGCATTAAATTCATAAACTGAGGTACCACTGCAGATAAACAGGGACCACTTGGGTGGGAAAAAGATATTGGGAACATTAAAGGAGCCTCATACAGGCATCCCCTGAACAGAGTTTCTCCAGCAAAAAATCCTTTTAACCCAGAGTAATTTCTGACATGAAATTATTATTTAACCAAGGTTTACAATTTTTGTGTCCTGTATCTCTGTCCTTCAGATTAAAATGAAAATGGAAAACCATGTCAGTTGGGAGACGGACAGTGAAGAAAGACTGGTACTAGTCAATGGAAGTTGCAGCGATTTGGCTGAGGACCAATCCAGCCCCATCTTGGACATCAAAAGAAAACGGAAGAAAACAGGTAAACCTTCTGTGGACACGTGTGGGAGACAAAGAAGAAAAACACAGCTGCCTTTCCCCCATCTCTTGCACTGAGTTGAGCCTCCGTCCATGGCTGGGGTGTCCTCTTGTCTCCACACCTTCTGGACCATGCCATGTGTTTCCACACTTTTAAGAGGTGTGCTCTGAAGGATGATGCTGGATTGTACCCTGGCCATGGGGTTCAGAGGGGAAAGAAAGGAACAGGAGGAGAGATGAGGGGTCCTTTGGCCATGCAGAATCTCCAGAAGGGTAATTAGCTCCCAGGGCTTGGCAGCCTGTTGAGGTCAGAAGAACATCTGGGTTGCCTTCTAACCATTCTGCTCTTGAAAGGGCAGCCAAAGGAGCTGCAGCCATCCATCAATGGAAGCTGGCATGGGTGGGCTGCAGGGATGGTGGGGTGGGGGTGAATTCTGCCTCTGCCAGCCCCTCTGGGTTATCATCTGCCTGATGAGATGGGAGATGGGCCATCAGACCTCTGTAGTGTTGGGCATCAGATGGGCAGTCAGTGCTGGTGTTGCTAGAACAGGGGTGCCCAAAGTACGGCCCATGGGCCAGATCATGCCTGGGCACATTTTACTTCCGCTACTGGGAGCAACGAGGGTGGCACGGGCTGGATGAATTGGTGTTGGGGGCCAGGTCTGGCCCACAGGCCATAGTTTGGGCACCCCTGGTTTAAGCAGAGAAAATGGCATCTTAAAATCAATCTCATCCTATTGCAAAACAGATTACAAGGCACATTTTATTTCCGCTTCCGGTGGTAGGAACCATGTGACTGGCACGCTGAACCACATGACCGGTCCACTGAACCATGTGACCGGCCCACAGCCCGAAAAGTTTGGGCACCCCTGGACAAGAAGATTTTTGCAGCGGCACAGTAAAGCAGGGCAGGGTTTTAGGCAAATCTTCATTTGAATGCAAGTTCTCCCAAGCTTTCACCCTGTTTAGCCCAGCCAATAAATATACTCAGCCCCGTGGTGGGGAGAGATTCCACCAAGACGGACGGGCGCGCACTGCTGCCCATGCCTTAAAGGAAAATGCCATCTCAGCATTTTCCACTTTGCTTCCTCTCGCCAGTCTCTGCTCTGCTCCATGGGAGAAAGCCCGAAGATGTTCGGGCAGCTTCGGGAGAAGCTGCCAAAGCTGCCCAAAGTGCTTCGGGCTTTCTCTCATGGAGCAGAGCGGAGACTGGCGAGAGGAAGCGAAGCGGAAAATGCCGAGGTGGCGTTTCCCTTTAAGGTATGGGCTTCAAGCAGCGGTACGCAGCCGTCCGTCCCAGTAAAATCTTACAACTTCCTTTAGTTTAGTTTATGTCTGTCTCTCTGGTTATTGTGCTACCACCCACTGCATGCTGGGTTTGTACTACAAAACTCATCAGATTCTCCTTTGGTCCCACCTTGATGCCCGCTGTGAATCAACTGTCTTAGGTGAATGCGAGATGAATGTGCCCAGCTCAGGGGCTCAGCACATCGCTTTGTATGGAGACGTCCTCTCCGATCAGTCCCCAACTAGGTCCTTCCTCCAGGCCCCAAGAGCTGCTGCCAGCCAGTGCCAACCATCTCGGGCTAGATGGATATCAGAGAGTAAACAAAACAAAAGGCAAAAAACCCGCTGTGGCACCTTAAAGACTAATTCCTGTATTTTAATGTTAGCTTTCGTGGATGAAGTCCAATTAGTCAGACATAAGAGTGGATATCATGGAAATACTGTTATACATTTCTGGTATTGGAGACCTCGAGTAGCTGCGCATGTTCATTGGACATGGAAATCAACAAGTCATTTACAACTAGATGGAGTTATGCTCTGGTTCATTGCGTAGCAGGTTCCTGCATGCCTGTGAATGAGGCGCTTTTCAGAATCTGTGTCCTCCCCCCCAATGGACTTCTGGATACGGATGGGTCAAGCTTTGCTACTGACTGACTTAATTGACTCCAGGCAATATTTCCTTTTGTGCAGATGTTGAAGAGCCAAAAAAAACACCTCAAGTGGCAAAAGAGGTGGACAAGACTGAGGAAAAACCAAAGGAAGGCCAGGAGGTACGTTGTTACTCACGCCGGGCACTGTAAGTCATCCCTTTCTTAATAGAATGTTTGTCATTTATTCCTTTGCAGAATGTTTGTTTGTTTATTTATTTCAATTTGTGTTGCCGCCCCCTCGCCTGGGGTGACTCTGGGCAGCTCACAACCAGATTTACAATATAAAAACATACTAAAAACATTTAAAACCCCATTAAAAGATCCAATTAAAAACCATTAAAAAGCTCACCCACCCCATGTATAATAAGGGAAGTTCAGATTAGCCAGCGGGCAGGTGCCATCTGCCCAGCAGCACCCAACACCTGCCCAGCCAGCCAGGTGTTGAGTTCTTTCCTGAAAGGCAGCAATTCTGTCTCTAACCTCAATTCTGCTGGAAAGAGGTTCCATAGGGCTGGAGCGGACACGGAGAAGGCCCTCCTCCATGTGCCAGAGAGGCGAGCCCCTCTAGCTGAAGGCACAACTAGGGAGCACCTCCGGTCCGCTCTGGTTGGGCAGGCAGATACTCTTGGGACGATGCGGGCTCTCAGGTAACCTGGCCCACTGCCATATAGGGCTTTAAAGGTCAGGACCAGCACCTTGAATTGCACCCGGAGGCAAATTGGTAACCAGTGCAGCTCCCGGAGCAATGGTGAGGCACGCTCATAACACCCTCACCCCGTCACCACCCGAGCAGCCGCATTCTGGACTAACTGCAGCCTCCGAATGGTCGTCAAGGGCAGCCCCATGTAGAGCACATTACAGTAATCTAGTCTGGAGGTCACCAGAGCATGTGTGACCATGAGCAAGGGGTCCCGGTCCAGGAGTGGGCGCAACTGGTGAATTACACGAAGTTGTGCAAAAGCCCTCCTGGCCACAACTGCCACCTGCTCTTCAAGCAATAGTCATGAGTCCAGGAGGACCCTTCAAGTTGCGCACCGGGTCTGTCTGGGGCAAAGTAGCCTCATCCGGAACCAAAGTTGGTAGTTCCCGGGATATCACAGGGCTCCCAATCCATAGCCACTCAGTTTTGCTGGGATTCAGTTGTAGCCCGTTGTCCCCCATTCAGACCCCGACAGCCTCCAGACACCTGGGTAGAACTTTGACAACATTGCTTGGATCACCATAGGCCAACTGAGTATCATCAGCATATCTTTAGCCATTTATATGTTCTTTCTCTACCCCTCCTATTTTTCTGGAATTTTGTTGAGGGGGGGGGATGTCCCGGGGTGGAAAGAGTGGGGGTCACCTTAGAGACCCTGGCCTTTCTCCTCCGCCTCTAATGAATGGGGTGGTTTTAATCTCTTCCTCTGTGGAGTTTGCAATCCCCCCCTCCCCTAAAAAAAGTGATGTAGTAGTAATTGGGAAGTTCAGGTGTTCCCACAAAGGAAGACGGGAGCCTGTCAAGGATGTTCGAGTTGCTTCCACTTGGCAGGTCCTGGGGGTTCTGATCCAGTATGCCACAACTGCAGGAGAAGATATGCCATCCTCTTTCTCCTGTTCTTTTGGGTTCCCAGGTGAGGACCCGTGGAAATGCTGGCTGGGAGAACAGTTTGCGACAGAAACCCCCTCCCCGCATCGTCTTCCAGGCGGGACCAGACTCTCAGAAGTCGAAAGATGACATGGAGAGTGTGGAGAGCTTCAAGGAGCGGCACAAGATCCGGGTAAGGCTTCTGACAAGGTTGATTGGGAGCTCGGATGCATTTTAGGACTCTGGTGCCCAACATTGTCCAGCCTGGGATATTTGCCATGGGGTTAATGCCTTCCAAAGAAATGTCTCAACGTTGTGTTTGTTAAGATGGCAAAACCCCACCGGGACTTTCCCAGGAGGTAGTGTAGGTTTACAGGGCTACAGTGGCTCAGTGGTTAAGATGCTGAGCGTGGTGACTGGCATGTCAGCAGGTCAACAGTTTGAGCTCCTGTCATCTGTCCCGACTCCTGCCAACCTAGCAGTTCAAAATGGCAAGAAATTGCAAGTAGATAAATAGGGACCACTTTGGTGGGAAAGGTAATAGCATTCCATGCACTCCAGTGTCTAGCCATGCCTGCCAGATGACCATGGAAATGTTTTCAGACATAGACAGTGCTGGCTTTTTGGCTGTAAACAGAGAAGAGCACAAAACTCTAGAGTAGGATATGACTAGCTTTTGAGCAAGGGAGAATTTGACCTTTAGTAGTGTAGATTTAGTTTATGTCATAGCAAGTACATTCTCAAGCCTGTCTTCTGTCTCACAGCTGCTATGTGGTTACAGCTTGGCTTTCTTATTCCAACTGAATTGATGAATTGGGTGGTTCCTCATTGCATTGGAGGCCAGCCCAGTCCCCCTTTCTTTTTGCTAACTTCTATGTGTTGGCTAGAAGCAATGACGCTAGTCCTCATGAAGATGTCGAGGGGAAATGGGATGGTGTGTTAGCTTAGTTCTCCTTCATATAGTTTGTGAATCCCCACTCATGGGTTATGCGCCTGCGCAGAACAGAGATCGGAGGCTTGAAAAGCTATTGGTCTAAAGTTTTGGCGGTAAGACCGCCCACCGTACCGCCCACCCTGAGGCGCCCGCGCGCCATTTTACCTCAGTTCTCTTCTTTCCGCTGTAGCAGCAGGACGATCGTCGAGAGCTTCTCAATTTTTTCTCGCCCTTCCGAGGGAAAGCTTTAGCGAATTCTACAATTTTTGCCGGCAATCTTGTCCTTTGGGCAGGATTGCCACCCCGGTGCTGTTTCTTCCTTCGAGTGGACTCAGTAGCCCGTTTTTCGCTCCGATCACCGTCTCCCCCCCCAAGGGGGTGGCGGCTGGTCCGCCCTTCGGGGTACCCGCTTGGACTTCCACTGGAAGAATTTTTTCCTTGGTTGATGGCTGCAGCCTTTAAACAGTGCACGGCTTGCCATAAGAAGTTCCCGGCTTCCGACGGTCACAGCCTGTGCCTCTTTTGTTTGGGAGAGTCGCATCAGAGCCAGTCTTGCCCGCACTGCAAGAAGTTTACGCGCCTTGCGGTGCAGAACCGAAGCAACCGGCTCAAGGCTCATCTGATGGAGCTCGCTTTGGCTCCCACCGCGGCCGCCTCTACCTCCGCCGGGACCTCCCAGCCGCCTCCCGCTTCTTCTTCCACGCTTCCGATTAGGAAGAAGAAGAAGAAAGACAAGAGCGGGGAGAAGAAGCGCAAGCAGGGGTCGGAGAAGAGACGGTCGCTTCCTCCCACCCCGCGCACGCCCGCCTCTCCCGGGCCTTCACCGCCGTTCTCCACTGCTCGATGCCCTTCTCCAGGGTCTTCCATCTGGGGAGGACGGTCGTCTTCCGGGTCGCCTGAAAAAGGACGCGGGGCTGGGGCTCCAGCTCGCCCACTTCAGGTGCTCCCCTCTCCCCCTCGGGGAAGAAACCGTTCGCCCACGAGGCAGGCCTCCGTCTCCCCAAGGCCCAGGACGCCGACAGACGACGCGATCGCCACCGTTCCGGCGACCATTTCGCCGGCACCTCAGCCTGCCACCGTTTCGTCGGCCACCGTTCCGTCGGCTACCACAGCGACCCCAGACGCACCTCAGATGGCGCTCTTCCGTGAGATGTTTGAGTTCATGGCGTCGTTTGCGAACAAGCTCCAGACCTCCATACCTGCGGCCTCTGCGGCTCCGGTCCCGACCACCGCAAGCCCCGGGCATGACGGCCCTGCTGTGGCCCCACCGACCTCCCGCGGGTCGAGTGTCCGCTCCGTCGGCCCACCCAAACCGTCATGGCGTGGTCCGGACGTTGATGCGGTGGACTCCCATCCCGCCGGCCCGCCCAGGCCGTACTGGCGCGGTCCCGACGTGGATGAAAGAGTTTCTCCCTCGTCCTCCGATGAATCCAGCTCGTCGGAGGAGGAGGACGAGGGAGACGTCGACGCCGAGCGCACGCCGGAGCAGAACATCGGCGCGGTGGGCCCACCGCGTGGTGAGGACCAACGTTCGCTGACCGCCATGCTCACAAGGCTGGGCACCGCACTCAACCTCAAAGTGGATCAACCGCCGCTGGAGGGTGAGGATCAGATGACCGCGAAGCTAGACAGGCGAGCTGTACGGCCGGTCCATATAACCATGCTCCCCTCCATGATGACTTCGGCGAGGGCAACATGGAGAAAACCTTTGGCGGCGCACTCCGTTTCGTCCAGGCTCGACAGCATGTACCGAGTCCTGGACGAGGACGCAGAGTTCCTGCAGGCGCACCCCCTGCCGAATTCCCTGGTGGTCAAGGCCTTCCAGCATAGGACGGCCACCAGCGGGTTCCCGGTTCCCTCGACGCCGGAAGGAAAGAAACTGGACGCGGTGGGCCGTAAATTCTACGCCACCGGCTCCCTATTCTTCCGTGCCGCCAACTACTCGGCCACCATGGGCCTGTATCAATCTCACCTCTGGGAGCAGGTGAAAATTGAGACTGCGAAACTGCCCGCCGACGCCCAGAAGCGGATCGACGCGCTGGCCACCGAAGGGGATTTCGTCGTCGAGCAACTGATGCGCACTGCCAGGCACATCAATGATTATGCGGCGAAAGACATGGCCTCCGCAATCTTTCTCCGTCGCCATGCTTGGCTCAGGGACACCTCCCTCGATGACGCTATGAAAAAGCTCATCGAGGAGTTTCCCTTCGATGGGCAGGGCCTCTTCGGGCAGGATACCGATAAGGTCCTGAATGAGATGCGCCAGACAAACTCCACGGCCAAGTTCCTGGGGCTCACCACGCCGGCTCCGCCCGCCAGGCCGAGGTTCCAGCCTTTCACATGGCGATTCCAGGGCAACCCGCAGCAGCAGGGGCCGCCGGAGCAGCCTAGATCCAGCTCCTACAAACAGCGGCGTCAACACAAACCCCGCTACCGACCCTACGGACAGGACAAGCGTTCGAGCGCGAAGTCCAAGTCTCGCGTTTGAAGCTGCGACGGCCGAGTCTCTCTCACTCCACATCCCGTACCTCCCCCTTCGGAACTTCCTTCAGGTATGGTCGAGCATCACGGACGACCAGTGGGTCTTAAAGATCTTGTCCTCTGGCTACGCCATCGAGTTCGTGCGGGTACCTCGGGTAGGAAGACATCGTCTCACCACCTCGTCCCACCATTTGGAGGAAGAAATATCAACCCTTCTCTCCAAGGGAGCCATTGAGCGGGTAACACCGTCCGACTGGGACAACGGCTTCTACTCGAGGTACTTCGTGGTCCAGAAGAAGGACGGAGGCCTCCGCCCGATCCTGGACCTGCGCCGCCTGAACAAATGCATCCACACCAGGAAGTTCCGGATGGTGACCCTGCAAACCGTCCTTCCCCTCATCAACAAAGGGGACTGGTTCACAGTCATAGACCTCAAGGATGCCTACTTCCATGTCTCCATCCTCGAGGAGCACAGACGGTTCCTCCGTTTCCGCATCGGAAACTCTGTGTACCAGTACCGGTGTCTACCGTTCGGTCTGGCCACGGCACCACGAGTCTTCACCAAATGCATTGCTCCAGTGGCCGCGTTCCTCCGCCAGCAGGGCATCAGGGTCTTCCCTTACATCGACGACTGGTTGATTGTCTCCCCCACCAAATCGTCAGCCGTCCAGGACACACAATACACGGTCCACCTCATGGAGAGTCTCGGCCTCAGGATCAACTTCACCAAATCGAAGTTGGCTCCTTCTCAACGCGTCGAGTACATTGGAGCGGTACTTGACTCGCTTGCCACCAGAGCCTTCGCACCCCAGAAGCACTTGCAGGACATTGCACAAGGGGTGAGCGACCTTCGCACCAAACCGTACGTCCGGGCGAAGAAGGCTCAGAGACTTCTAGGCCTGATGGCCTCAACAACGGCAGTGATTCCCCACGCCAAGTTGAAATTCCGGTCCCTGCAGTCGTGGCTTCTTCACGAATTCGACGCACTCCGGGAGAGCCAGTCCAAACGGTTGACTCCGTCTCCGGAACTGAAGGACCAACTGCTGTGGTGGACGACTACACTCAACGTGGCCGCGGGGAAGAACTTTTACCCCCCGCAACCAACCATACAAATACTGACCGACGCAAGCAACCTCGGTTGGGGGGCTGCCTGCGGGACTCTCACGGTCAACGACACTTGGTCACCCCACGAGATGGTGCACCACATCAACTACTTGGAACTGTTGGCCGTCTGGAAGGCTCTACGGTCCTTCGAAGCCCTTCTCACCGGCAAGGCTGTCCAAGTGGCCTCGGACAATACCACAGCGGTGGCTTACCTGAACAAACAAGGAGGGACCCGGTCCACCACCCTCCTTTACCTTGCTGTACAGCTCTGGGAATGGTGCCTGGAGAGACACATCTTCCCGATCGGAGTACACATTCAGGGCACACTGAACGTCTTGGCAGATCACCTGAGCCGGCTCACCTCGACGACCCACGAATGGGAGCTGGACGACGGGGTATTCCAGTCGCTGTGCGAGGCCTGGGGAACGCCGAGCATCGACCTCTTTGCGTCGGAATCCAACAGGAAACTCGACAGGTACTGCTCCAGAGCAGGCATCGGACCGGACTCCGAGGGCGATGCCTTCATGAAACGGTGGGATCAGGACTATCTCTATGCCTTTCCTCCGTTTCCTCTGGTCCAGAAGGTACTCACCAGGATGTACCAACACAAAACCAATGCAATTCTGGTGGCACCGGCATGGCCGCGCCAACCCTGGTTTCCGCTGCTGTTGCGCATGTCATCACAGTATCGCACTCTGCCGGAGTCACCGACGCTCCTCCAAATGGAGCACGGCCAGCTGCACCATTTGGACCTGCCCAGCCTCCACCTCACCGCGTGGAGGATAACCCCAGACTATCCAGGATCCTGGAACTAGCACGGCGCCCCTCCACAAGGAAGTCTTATGCTTCAAAGTACAGGCGTTTTTGCGCTTTCCTGGCCTCCCAGCAAATGTCCCCCCCCCAGGTGGGACTGCAGGAGGTCTTAACTTACCTACTCCATCTGGCGGAGTCTGGCCTCAGCATCACCTCCATCCGAGTCCACCTCGCAGCGGTGGTGGCTCACTCTCCGGCTGGTTCGCCCGCTTCTGGTGCCTTTTGCGACCAAACGGTGAAGCGTTTCCTCAAGGGACTACGGAACGCCTTCCCTCCGGTCAGGACTCCTACGGCTCAATGGTCGCTGTCTACCGTGCTCAACGCGCTCACCAGGACCCCTTTCGAGCCCATGGCCACCAGCGACATTCGCCTCCTCACATGGAAGACGGCATTTCTGGTGGCTATCACGTCTGCACGACGGGCTGGAGAACTGGTTGCCCTGCGAGCAGATGCACCATTCCTCCAATTCTTCAGTGACCGCGTCGTCCTACAAGCGGACATCACCTTCCTGCCCAAGGTGGTCTCCGCTTTTCACATGGCACAGACTATCTCCTTGCCAACCTTTTTCCAGAACCCCTCTAACCCCCAAGAAAGGACTTGGCACACGCTGGATGTGAAACGAGCTTTATTGTTTTACACCAGCAGGACAAGGGAGTTCAGGAAGTCGCAACGCCTCTTTGTGGCTTATGGGGGGAAGTCCAAGGGTGAACCCATCTCTGCTCAAAGGTTCTCCAAATGGATCACCTCCACCATCTACCTGGCCTATGAGTCAGCCTCACTGCCACCTCCACCGCATGTCAGGGCGCATTCCACCAGAGCGGTTGCCACATCCACCGCCTTTCTGGAGGGCACATCGCTTGAGGACATATGTAAGGCTGCCACATGGTCCAGACCTTCCACATTTGTCCAGCACTACAGGGTGGACACCAGAGCCACTGCGGACGCCAGGCTTGGCCGTGTCGTCCTCACCAGAGGGCTCCGGACTCAACGCCCCTGACGGGTCCACCTACTGCATCTTCATCTCATCGTGGGATCATCTCATCCGACTGCCCACCGACCAAGTGAGTGTGAGCTTGCTAATCTCCCAATAGTGGGGATTCACAAACTATACGAAGGAGAAAGTTCGGTTTCACTTACCAGTGATAACTTTCGTTCTTCGAGTGTATAGTTTGTGAATACACACTACCCACCCTGCCTCCCCTCTTGAGCTGCACGGATGAGATCGATTGGTTTATCCTGTGCTTAGCTTAAGTATGGAACTGAGGTGAAATGGCGCGCGGGCGCCTCAGGGTGGGCGGTACGGTGGGCGGTCTTACCGCCAAAACTTTAGACCAATAGCTTTTCAAGCCTCCGATCTCTCCGTTCTGCGCAGGCGCATAACCCATGAGTGTGTATTCACAAACTATACACTCGAAGAACGAAAGTTATCACTGGTAAGTGAAACCGAACTTTTTTGGGACATAATGTGGAAGGGTGATGTGTCTTGGCTGCCACCTTCTCCTGTTCCTCCATTCCTGTTGGAGTCCAACGTTCACTTCTCCGTCCTTCCCCACCCAGTATTCCAGGAGGATTTCTGCCAATGTCCCGATCGATTTCTCAGAGGACAAACCCATCGAGTCCAGTCCAGTCGGGACCCCAAACGGATGGCACCATGGAGGGTCAGCGAGACATGCCGGAGACTACCGGGTAAGAAGGAACAGGCCTTGGGAGTTTGCTGGCCACAGAGGAGCAGGGACCACGGTACAGATCAAGCATGTGGAGGTGGTCATAAATGAAATCTCAAGATTGGTCACAGGATGCCTAGAAACAATCCCCATACAAAAAGTGCATTATGTAGCAGGCATCCCTCCACCAAAATTCTGTCCAATATCGGGCCACATCAGCAGCATTTCCTCTTGCTGTTGAGAAAGTGCTGCTCAGAAAGAGTGGCTCAAGGCAAGATCCTCGGAAACACACATGCTATTTGATCCCCAACCACCAAAGCAGAGACTGAAATCAAGGCACAGACATACCTTTTGCTCTCCTGCACAACCAGATCCCCACAGACCACCTTAGAACTATGGAAAGCGAGCAAAGAGCTACCAGATAACTGGACAGAACAACATGACTCTCTACCACCTGGCCGAGAACAACCATGGCCTGTGTGGAGAGCTTTAAACAGACTGCATTGCATGGGTAGGAAGATGAAGGGCTAATCTGAGAAAGTGGGGTTTCCCTGTAGACGACAGTCTGTGTGAATGCGGAGAAGTACAAACTATCTCCCATAGGATACAATTGCACATGATGCCCCTCAACATGCACCGAGGAGGACCTTACGTTGGCAAGAAGAAATGCTGCTGATGTGGCCCAATATTGGACAGACGTCATCTAGTCCTTTAAATTCTATTTTGTTTTTAGATTTGTCAGTTTTAACTTTTTATGTTGTTATTATTATATTCTGGTGGTGCATCTGACACGAGTAAAGAAAGGTAGCTAACCTGTCTTTATAGAGCCCTGGTGGTGCAGGGGTTCAACTGCTTTTTCTGCAGCCAAAACATTGTGAGTTCAGTCCTGGAGGAGTTTAAGGTTGACTCTGCCTTCCATCCTGTCTGAGCTCAGTAAATGTTGAGGGCAAAAAGGCCGATCACTCTGAGGAACGCCCAGAGAGTGCACTAAGCGCAATGGGATGGGATATAAGTGTACAGTAGTTGCTAATCCCTGATGCCTCTGGCTATGCTGCTAAGGTTGCCTTTTGGGGTTCTGGGCTTCAAAGAGGTAGAAGCGAGGAAGACTGTCCCTAGCAAGCAGGCAGTGAGGAACATGTTCAGATCACGAAGGGGTAACTTTGCTGATCTGAAAGCTTTGTACGACCGCCCTGGGTATCTCCCCACATCATCATCAGTAGACCTGGAGAGTCTGAATTTCTTTCTGCTTGCTTATCTTTGTCTCATTTGGCTTACAGGACTGGAAGGATTTTAAAACCGGGGAGCTTGTATGGGGCAAGATCCGGGGCTTTGTTTGGTGGCCCGCCATCGTGGAACCATGGAACGCTACTTACAACCGACAAGCCGGTCTTGGCATGCGCTGGGTCAAATGGTTTGGTGATGGAAAGTTTTCAGAGGTGAGGAGAGGGCAAGCCAAGCCAAGACGGTGACCTCATGTGACCCCAAACTGCTTTTTGGTCCATGCCGAGTGTCTGCTGGGATGGCCATAGTCCATGGCCATAGTCCACAGGCCAGATCTTGCCCCAAATGCCAATTCATTCAGCCTGTGCCACCCTCATCGCTCGAGTGATGAGGATAGCAAAGTCTGGATGAATTGGCATTGGGTGCTGGATCTGGCCTGTGCGCCATAGTTTGGGCACTCTTGGTTTAAACTGAGAAAATGGCAGCTTAAAATCTATCTCATCCTGTTGCAAAATGGATTGCAAGGTGCATTTTACTTCTGCTTCCGATGGGAGGAACCACGTGACCGGCCCGCTAAACCACATGACCGGTTGACGGCTCAAAATGTTTGGGCACCCCTGCCGTAGTCCTTCATGTTGGGGTGCGTGTGTCAGAACAGTTAAAGGAAAGGAAATGAATAATAGCCAAGGGACATTTTAGAACAGGCAGCCGTATTAGTCTGTGTAGAGTTTAGTTTTGTGGTTATCCATGAAAGCTTATGTTGAAATATCACACTGGTTAAGGTGCCACAAAGCTTTGTTCTGTTTCTCATTTTTTTGTTTCTACTTCTGCTTTTTAATTTTTTTTTGACCAGACAAAGAAAAAGGACCGCGAAAGTGGGATTTTTGTACACCTGGTTTCCTTTTTGCAGTTCTGGTGCTTGTCTCTCTCAGAGGTGGTGGTGGTGCGGGTGGAAGAATCACAAAGCCATGACCCACAAAGAGTCCCGGGGATTTGGGGCAACATTTATGCTACACTTTCAAAGATTCTGAGTCTGGACATCAGAGAGTTAACAAAACATTTATATTTATTATTTATTTAAATTTATATGCCTCCCAATCAGGAGAACCCGACTCAGGGTGGCGTACAACAGTTTAAAATGTACAAAAACAGATTTTAAAATCCCAAATCGCCCACTCACTCACTTCCCCACCCTACTACACCCCACTCCAATTAAAAGAATAAAAAGAAATAAAAGGGAATTTGTGTGTGTGTGTGTGTGGGGAATACAACAACACAAAGGGAGGGATATTAACTAAGTACTAACTGGGGATGAGCCAACAGGCTGGAGCCGTATTCCCATTAAGGCCCCACACCTGCCCCGCCAGCCAGGCTTTCAGACCTTTCCTGAAAGGCAGCGATTCTGTCTGTAGCCTCAATTCTGTTGGAAGGAGGTTCCAGAGGGCTGGAGCAGACACGGAGAAGTTTACAGCCAAAGAGCCAGTGCTATATGCGTTTGCACACGTTTTCATGGCCATGTGGCAGGCATGACTCGATATCACCCACCCAGTCACCTGGCCACCCCCAGCAAGTCACATGCCCACCAATTTGGCCACGCCCACAGTGTGGTAGTAATTTTTTAAAATGCCCACCACTGTGGACAGTCCTTCGGAATAGAACAACCTGGTTTAAATGATGCTGCTTTGCCCAACGTGTTGCATCGTACCTTCTGCTAAGTTTGGTCTCAGATGTACTAGATCATGCTCTCCTGCTGGTCATGGGCTAGCTATGGATGCTGGGATCTATAGTCCAGCATATCTGGAGGGCACCTTAAGAAAAGTGGGCTAGATTGAGGCAAAGCCTTTGGGTGAGGCTGGGAGGAGCCAAAAATGGAGGTCAGTGTGCATTCCAAAAATCAAGATCATCCTCAGGGAAACCCATAGGTTGAGGCAGAACATCATGGCTCAACATAGTCTGAGTTCCTGGGTGGCTGAGATGGGATTTGAACTCGTGCTCTGTCCCAAACCTTGCAGTGGCTTTCGCAGGGTTGCTTTGCACAGGTCATTGAGGGTTCATTTGATTTGAGAAAATGTTTGCAGGACACTGTGAACACCTTAGTATAAACATAAGAACAGCCTTGCTGGAACAGGCCACGGGAGCCCATGATCCAGCCCAGCATCCTGTCTCACACAGTGGCTCACCATTTCCTTCAGGGTATTTCCAAGCAGATGCCTTCACCTTCTTAGGATTCCCTGGACATGGCATTGAGAGATATCCTGCCTATCTCTCCAACCCGGAGGTTGTCCTTAAGTATCCATAATTATAGCCATTGATACCCTTGTTGTCCTCCATGAACTTGTCTAATCCTTTCTTGAAGCTGTCAAGACTGACAGCTGTCACCACTTCTTCTGGCAGGGAGTTCCATAGACCAGGGATCCTCTGGGTGAAAAAGTACTTTCTCTTATTTGTTTGAGAACTAGTACCCAAAAGTTTCATGGAGTGTCCCCTAGTTCTAGTGTTGTGCGATAGGGAAAACAGTTTTTCCTTCTCTACTTTGTCCACACCGTGCATGATTTTATAAACTTCAACCAGGTCATAAAGTGAGCTTTCTTAATGCTAATTGTTGTTATTATTGATGGTCTAAAGAAGAGCAGGGGTTTCAGCTTTTTCTGCTTTGACATGGAATGGAGCAGCTTAATTTCATTTTTAAAGTCTTGTGAGTCTTGCTGGGATGAAGGAGGAATAACTTTGATGCAGTACTGTGGGGAGTTTTCTCTTAATGATTTGGCTTCCTGTTAGACAGTGATTCCCCCACTCCTCATTTCGTAATTAAGCAACTGTTCTTCCCGCTGCAGGTCTCGGCAGACAAACTGGTTGGCTTGGTTGCCTTCCGGGAACATTTCAACCCGACCACGTTCCACAAGTTGGTCTCCTACCGGCAAGCCATTCTCCACGTTTTGGAGGTAACGGGGAAGGGCGGGTGGGAACACGGTGGGAGAGAAGTGACCATGGCCATGTCTTCTTCACCCAAGAAAGCTGGAATCACATTGCCAGTAAAATATTCTGTGGCACGCATAGATTCCAGGACCCCCCAATGACTCCCCCAATCATTTGCCAAGGCGAGGAGTGTCTAATGAAAGGGAATTCGGGGAGGTCCAGAGAAGGGCAACAAGGATGATCAGAAGGATGGAAACCAAGACCTAGGACAATGATGGCGAACCTTGGCACTCCAGCTGTTCTTGGACTTCAATTCCCAGAAGCCCAAGTCTCTGTGAGTCCACATGGATGAGTTTACTTAGGCTTCTGGGAATTGAAGTCCAAGAACAGCTGGAGTGTCAAGGTTCGCCACCATGGTCCTAGGAGGAAAGACTGAATGAACTGGGGCCTGTTTAGCCTTGGGAAAAGGAGACTGGGAGGAGATAGGATGATAACACTCTTCGAAAACCTGAAAGATGATCATTAAAAGGAAGGGCAGGATCTTTTCTCAGGCATCCCAGAGTGTAGGACCATGATGGTGAACCATGGCAATGGTGTACTGTACATTCGTGTGAATTCTCAGGGACTTGGGCTTCTGGGAATTGAAGTCCAAGAACAGCTGGAGTGCCAAGGTTTGCCATCACTGGTGTAGAATATGTAATAATGGGCTCAAACTAAAGGAAGCCAGATATCAGGACTTCTTAATAGTTAGAGCAGTATAACAGTGGAACCCACTGCCTTGAGAGGTGGTGAGCGCTCCCAACACTGGAAGCATTCAAGAGAGAATTGGACACCCATATGTCAGATCTGTTTTGATTCGGATTCTTGCATTGAGCCGGAATGGGTTGGACACGATGGGCTAAAAGGCGCCTGTTCCAACTCAGCCATTCTGTGATTCTGGGTTCAGCTCTTGGCTTCAGCAGCTCCCTTACCTTCCACAACCATTTTTGGGCAGGGAGGAAGTTAAGTCTCAGCATAAGGCATTTTGCACAGCAGGTAGCAGAGTTTAGAGAATATATTCTTCTGGACTCTAGTAAATCTAGTCCATCAGTTCTTGTGGCCACTTGGGGACATTTAATGCAAGAAAGGAACCTTCCCCTAGGAATGTGCTTTGCTGTGAAACCTTTATCATGGGCACAGTGGTTAAACTGTTGTACAGCAACTAAAAGGTTGTAAGCTCAATCCTGACCAGGGCTCAGCTATCCATCCTTCCAAGGTTGGTAAAATGAGTCTCCAGCATATTGGGCGCAAAATGCTAATGAACTTGTGAACTGCCCAGCGAATGCTCTTAAGTGCTAAGGGGTGGTATGGAAATGGAATTGCATTTCCTATAAAGCTTTCCTTCTTTTCCCCATCAGGTTGCCAGCAGCCGAGCTGGTAAGGTTTTCACGAGTGCCCCAGGGGATTCCCTGGAGGAGAAGTTGAAGCCCATGGTGGATTGGGCTCTCGGAGGCTTTAAGCCCATGGGACGCAAAGGACTGAAGCCACCCAAGACCTCCGGTAGGGAACCGGCTTTGGTGGGTCAAGAAGGTGGGGAAATTCTTGAAGTTGGGAGGGCCGGAAATGTGTTTCACATTGCCACCTCATTAGGCCCCACTTCAAACTTGTCACACTTGCCTTTTTACTTCTACTTGGTTTCCCTAGTTAAAGGTTGCATGTTAAGTTTTATTGTGTGTGTGTGTGTGCGTGTTCAGCAGTAGCAGAGTAGCATTCAAGCTTTACGCAGGTGGAAGCGGCATGCGTTGGACTGCACACACAAGGGAGAAGTACAGCAACACAGTTCAACAGAAAATAAACTGCCTTTGCTTTTCAGGTGCTGATATTTCTCAGTGCAAAAGAAACAAAGATAGCTTCCCTTATATAATGTACAGTACTAGCCAATTACCGGGCCTTGCCCTGGGGTCACGCCTGTGCTTATCCAACCAGATGGGGTCTGGCTCCCCTACTGGCTTGGCCACCTGGGCTCCCGCCGAGGTGTCCCAGTCCGTCTGTGGTGGCGATGGGTTAATGGGCATGGCCGGCGCCGTTGCTGCTGCTCGCCGCTCCATCCTCCAGGTTGGCACTGGACCAGGGCGTGTGGTGGCTTTGGGGCGCCCGGCGCTGGCTGTGGCGGTGTTACGCTGTGGCAGGGCTGGTGCCCAGCGGTTGCTCCTCGCTGCTCTGGGCCGCCACCACCGCTGCCTCCGTGTGGCCCTTTGTCCCCCGCCGTCTCCGCCACTGCCATTTTGGACACTTGGATCGTCAATGAGGGCGTGTTGCGCACGGGGACATTTGTGCACACACATTTCCGTATTCCCTGGCTGTTTGTCCTGGCGGGTGGGGTGACCCCTGTGCGACCCATTTCTGGTGGTACAAACCCTGGATTGGACTGCCGAACCCCTGCAGTCGTGTTCTCGCACGCACCTCTCTCTGCCTTGGCAGCAGTCTTCCATGGTCTTTCAGAGACTGATAGGAGGCTGATTGTTTTGCTTAAGTATTAGGTATTTCAGTTCATGAGAGCAGGTTCAAAACTGAATGAAAACCAATGCTCATTTTGGCTTCATATTAACTGGCACAAAACAGTTCAGTCCTTTCAAGCACAAAACAAGCACACACTCTGGTTAAAGAGGGTAGTTGGTGCTTACGGGATGTTTCCTGAATCCAGTTGTAGATAGAGCTTCTGCGTCAGCAATTCCCCAGCAAGGGTTGCAGGTTCAGTCCTTCTGCATTCCTTCTCCTTGCTCCAGTCTCTTCGGCGTGAGTTCCAGCGTGAACTCCTTCGGTTATTCCAGCATAACCCCTTCCATGTGCTCTTTCAGTACGCCTAAGTGCTCAGGTAGCATTTCATTTATAGAGCATTTTTGCTGAGTCACAGACATCAGTGCTTACAGCTGTGCTCAACAGTTACAGCCAGTGATAGATGCGTACATTCATCCTATACAATATACATCAATATATCATACCTGACATTGCCCTTGCACGAAAGCCAGTTGTATCTGACTCTAGGGTTCAGTGCTTATCTCCATTTTCAGACAAAGAGTCAGTGCTGTCTGCACCTGCAGATGTTTATGTGGTCATATGGCAGGCATGACAAAATGCTAGAGCACATGGAATGCTGTTACCTTTCCCGCCGAAGTGGTACCTATTTATCTACTTGCGATTTCTTGCTTTCAAATTGCTAGGTTGGCAGGAACTGGGACAGATGATAGGTACTCACTCCAGCACAGGTGGGATTCTCCATTTCCCCCCTGCCAGAGTCCCAGGGGTATCTGGTGGGAGTCTAGATTTCACATAGAAAGCCAGGTTTCACACTCGCATACCTTGAAGGCAGCGCTGGCTCTTTGACTGAGATGAGCACCGATCCCTTAGTCCGTGATGGTGAACCTTGGCACTCTAGCTGTTCTTGGACTACATGTGGTAAACCCATTTGTGTGGATTCACAGGGACTTGGACTTCTGTGATTTGAAGTCCAAGAGCAGCTGGAGTGGCAATGTGTGCCATCTGGGCCGTAGAGTCAGACACTAATGGTTTTCAAGCAAGGGAGACCTTGACTTTGGCCTGTGCAGGCAGTGCCTGTGATCTTTTGTGCAGATGTTTACCTTTTCCCTTGTAGAAAGCACAGACTTCCAGGAGACCATCAAGGAAGAGCCAGTCGTCTCCGAACCGGCCGCTTCGCCCAAGCGGCTCAAGACAAATGTCTGCAATGGCAGCAGCAAAGAGCAGGCAGAGGAGAATCGAGGCAGAGGTAGGTAGCATCTGGGTCTGTGGTGTAATTGCCATACTAGGTTTCCCGGTGAAAGAAATCCTTGGTCATGAGCATCATTCAAAGCTGGGCATCTCTCTCCCCCTGCCCTCCAAAGAACCCTCAGCCAACCCTTTTTGGGGGGTGGTGGAAGAGTAGAATCCCTGTAACGTCCCAACAGGCCGGCTGGAGAATTGTGGAATTTGGGAGTCCAACATACTAGTTGGCAGTTCAGGGATTTTTGCATTCTTGATGTGCGGTTGACATACGTGCAGGGAGAGAGTTGTGTTTCTAAGTTTAGTAAAGGTGGCAAATGTCACCCATGTTTGAAAGCCAGCACTATCTGTGTCTGCAGATGTTTCCATGGTCATGACTAGACATCAAAGTGCATGGAACACTGTTACCTTTCTTGTCAAAGTGGTATCTATATATCTACCTGCAATCTCTTGCTTTCAATCTGCTAGGTTTGCAGGAGCTGGGAGAGACTCCATGATGCAGCACTCAGGTCTCAAATTGCTGCCCTGCTGACCGTTTGGTTAGCAAATCCAGCATATTAACTACTAAGCTGCCCCCATATATATATATATATATATATATATATATATATATATATATATATATATATATATATATATATATATATATATATATATATATATATATATATATATATATATATATATATATATATATATATATATATATATATATATATATATGTGTATGTGTATGTGTATGTGTATGTATGTATATGTATATGTATATGTATATGTATATGTGTATGTATGTATGTATGTATGTATGTATGTATATATGTATATGTATAAATAAAAAGTGTATTCAACCCCTACCTGGGTTTGAAGTGGTTCAGTCCAGGACAAGCTGTGCCACTTGACTTTGTGGAAAGGAGAAACTGGCCCTCGGTTTCTTTCTGGACTGTCTCTGTGAGTCCACCCATCTGCTGGTTTTCCAGACTGACCTCTCAAAAGGGGAGGGCCGTGCAGCACCATGAGGAGCTACAGGTGCGCTTGGCACACCTTGATTCTGTGCAGGATGGTGCTCCTGTATCCTCAACAGGTGGGAGCAGGTGCTTAGTCCCTTTGCTGAGGCTTGGCCACTTTCTTTCCAGAGCGGATGTCGTCTGATGTACGGAATAACAAGAAGAGCCTGGAAGGTAAAATTCCCTGGACATCCAAAGCATGCCTCTCATGGTGTGAATTGTGGCCTCACTCTTCTCCGAAGGGCACTTCCCACTGGGAACGACTGCCTTGAGGAAGCAATACTGTGTTATGGCCGCCTGACTTGCCGTATCTTTTCTTGGACAGAAAACTGTTTGTCGTGTGGGAGGAAGGATCCTGTAACTGCCCACCCGCTCTTTGAAGGAGGCCTTTGTGAGACTTGCCAGGTGAGATACTGGATGTTCTAGAGCAGGGGTTCTCAACCTATGGCCCGCAGCGCCATTCCATCCAGCCTGTGCCTTCATTCCCACTGCCGCTGTTTCCACCGTCCTTGTCCCCTCCGCCTGGCTTGACATGTCCCTAACTGTGCTCTATAGCAGGGTGGATGTTGTAAGAAGGCTTACAACGTCTGCCCTGCTACAGAGTGGTATTACGGACATGCCAAGACAAGAGGAGGGGACAAGGACGGTGGCGAAAGCGAAAGCAGCAGACCCACAGGGCCACCCATGACTTTCCCAGGTGTTGCACTGACTGGGTGTGGGCAAGGACAGGCATGACCCCTTCTTCATCCATGGCAGTCCAATAAGCAGGGAAGCGGTAGTGAACAGAATGCTGTTTACCTTCCCACCAAAGTGGAACCTATTCATCTACTTGCAATTTTTTGCTTTCAGACTGCTCGGTTAGCAGGAGCCTGGGACAGAGATGGGAGCTTACTCTGTCATGCGGCCCTCGGGTCTCAAACTGCTGACCTGCTGACCTTTCAGGCGTCAAGCTCAGCATCTTAACCACTAAGCCACCGCAGTCCGTGTATTTGAGTCATAGACAGGGACCACACAATGGGAGAAGATTCATCTTGCTTCTCCCTAGTAGTGGAGACCATTCCCAATAGGGCTCATGAGTTTTGGGTGCTTTGACCGGTCACAGGAAATCCCAAACTTTTCATTTTTTGTCAAGGGCATGACAGAATGTCTTCTCCTTCCTTAGGATCGCTTCCTGGAGCTTTTCTACATGTATGATGAGGATGGCTACCAGACCTACTGCACCATTTGCTGTGAGGGGAGTGAGCTGCTCCTTTGCGATAACGCCAGTTGCTTCAGGTGGGCAGCCCCCCCTCCTGTCTTGCATCCCTCCTGGACCACCTTAGCTATCCTTCTCAGTGCCTTTGTGTTGCTCATAGCAGCCAGAGGCACAGCTGCTCGGAAAGCCTCCTCCCTAGGTAAAGGTTTCCTTTGCTCGAAAGCCAGCCGTATCTGACTCTAGGGTTCAGTGCTCATCTCTGTTTCAAAGCCGAAGAGCCAGCGCTGTCTGCTTTTTCCCCATGGTCATGTAGCAGGCATGACTAGATGCACGGAATGCTGTTTACCTTCCCACCAAAGTGGTCCCTATTTATCTACTTGTAGTTTCTTGCTTTCAAACTGCTAGGTTTGCAGGAGCTGGGACGAAGCCAGGAGCTCATTCCGTCCTGCAGTACTTGGGAATCGAACTGCTGACCTTCTGCCTTCCAGTCAGCATCTTAGCCACTTGAGCCACTGCAGTTTGTGCCTCCTCCCTAGGTCACACATTATTCTTCTCATTATTACACCCCACAACTGCCCCTTTACTAAGCAGAGACTGAAAACTATGGGGAGTTAAGAAGAGAGCAAACCTTGATCAATCAAATGACCGAATCACCCACTGGGGACCAAAACCTTCTAAACTATGTTGCATCAAACCAGGGGTAACTTGGACCTCTGATCTCTATCCCAGGAATCAACTGTCATAGGATTCCTGTGACACCCAGGTCTGTCTCGGCCACAGACAGCAATAGCAATACACTGAGATCAGTCTTTCCCACGCCCCACAAAGGGGGGGGGGACTTCAATTCCCAGAAGCCTCAGTCAGTCCATTGGCTGATCAGTGCTTTGGGGAATTGACTGAGGCTTCTGGGAATTGAAGTCCAAAAACCAAAGGTTGGGAAACACTGACTTAGATAGTGCCCTGTAGTGCTTAGTGAACCCTCTGGGCCTGTGGTGGTGAACCTTGGCACTCCAGATGTTCTTGGACTTCAATTCCCAGAAGCCCAAGCCCCCATGAATCTACACAAATGGGTTTACTACGATTCATCCGGCCCGCACTACTCTCATTGCTTTTGAAAGCGGAAGTAAAATGCGCCCAGATGGAGGAAGGGTTAACCCGGAAGAGCCTTAACCGTACGGGCGTGTTTTACTTCCACTTCCTGGAGCGACAAAGGCAGCGTGGGCCGGATGAATTGCAGTAAACCTGTTCGTGTGGATTCACAGGGGGCTTGGGCCTCTGGGAACTGAAGTCCAAGAACATCTGGAGTGCCAAGGTTCGCCATCATGGCTCCGGGCAGTTCACAAGGTAATTGGCATTTTGCCCCCAATATGCTGCCTCCTCATTTTACCCATCTGGGAAGGATGGAAGACTGACTCAACCTTGATTCCCATCAGGATCGAACTCAAAGTGTTTTTGGCTGCAGGACAGCAGTTTAAACCAGTGATGGGCAGTCTTGGCCCTCCAGCTGTTCTTGAACTTCAATTCACAGAAACCCAAGTCAACACACCAGCTGGTCAGGGTTTCTGGGAATTGAAGTTCAAGAACAGCTGGAGGGCCAAGACTGCCCATCACTGGTTTAAACCCTGCATCTCCAGTGTCTTGCCCAGAACCTGCTAGTTGAATTAACAGCTCAGTTACACTGTTTTTGTCTTAGTGAACTAATGTCATTCTGTCTCATGGTATGTGGCCATGTATGTGGACGTTGATGCGCAACATTTTGCACTGGAATGAATTTGACACTCATTACATTGCTACAGTATTTTCTCATCCCCCCCTTTTTCTTGCAACACAATTCTGGTCCTGATAAAATCCTGTTTTCCCCGCTGCTACTGTGAGGATGATGTCAACTAAGCTCAGAGGGAAGACAAATATTGGGGTGGGGGTGGCACTTGGGGTCACAGTCCCTGCTACTCAACATCCCAGGGCCTCGACCCTAGCAAGTCCTGGCTCCTCTCCACATGTGGACAAACCTGCGCTTGTGCCACCTGTTCTGTCTAGTTGTTTCTGCGTGGATTGCTTGAACGCCCTGGTGGGACGTGGGGCGGCCAATGTGGCCCGGGAAGAGGATCCCTGGAGCTGTTACATGTGCCAGCCGGAGAAGCGCTACGGCTTGCTCTTGCGCCGTCACGACTGGGCCACTCGGCTGAAGGAGTTCTTCACCAACGAGAAAGGACAGGAGTATGTAAGTGAACTGGCAGAGGAGGAGGAGGGGTGTGTGTGAGATAATGGCTCACCTGTTCCTCCAGGTGTAGGAGCCGTTGGTAGGTCTTTCCGGACAAAATAGAGCTTAGCAGCTTCCCCTTTTCTCCAAATCAGAGAGGAAACAAAACAGCAAAAAAGAGACAAAAAACATTGCCTGTATTTTAATGTTGTGGGACCTTAAAGACTAACTCTGCATTTAAATGTGAGCTTTCGTGGACTTCGTCCATGTGGCCTTAGTCTGTAAGGTGCCACAATGTTTTTTTGTCTGTTTTGTTTACTCTCTGATATGCCTGCGCAGACTTAACACGGCGACCACTTCAAACATTTCTCTTTTCTCCAGCATCTCTGAAGTGGCTGATCTCCATCCTTTAGTCTAAGGTGGGCCATTTCTGGGTACCTGGTTTGGGGGTGGGGGTGGGGAGGCTGTACCTGAGAAGCAGTGATGGGGAAAAGGGGCTTCTACCTTCTTGCTACCTAGCCGTGCAATTCCTCCTGGAATTGGGAGAGCAGAACTTCCACTGGCATTGAGTGCGCTGTGTGAAGAGTGCTATTATCAGATCCCCTCTTAGTCTCCTTCCTCAATGCTAAACATGCCCAGGTCATTCAGTCTTTCCTCCTAGGGGCATTGGTGGTTAAACTACAGCCTGTGGGTCAGCCCGTGGCACTGGTTAAACTGGCCTGTGGTGAGGATCCTGGAGCCGCCGCTATTGCCAATGGAAGCACAAAAAATGCACCGGAAGTGGCGAAAGTGCGGCAAAACACCCGAAAACATGGCAAAAACATGCCACCCTCACAGGAAGCAGTGGAGACAGCAAAAACGCACCGTGGATGCACCGGATGCCAGCGGAAATGGTGGAAGTGGTGGGAGAATCCATGCCTCTGGCCCGCACAGCTGTCTCGGAGGCATGGTCTGGCCCGTGGCATGGAAAGTTTGGCCACCCCTATCCTAGGGCTTGGTTTCCAGTCCCCTGATCATCCATTAATCCTTCTCTAAAACTTTTCAACCCCAAAGTAGACGGGCAAACCATAGAAATCATTCTTCCTTTCCTGGAAGCAGAGACATGTACCCCATGTTATGGGCTCCCAAGTATAGCTCTCCCACATCCTTACATGCTGGGGTGCTCAATGGTCTTCCAGCTGTGGGACAGTTTCCCATTCTCTTGGGGAAGAAGAGCAGCCAAAGAAACCAGCCTGGGGGTGGTGAAAGCAGCTGGCTAGACCCCCAAAGAGAGCTTGGTAGAGACCCCACAAGGTTGAGTGAACTGGGACGCTGACTAACCTTTGAACTGGGTCACTCTGTTTTGCTCTCTTCTGGTGAAATAAGAAAGGGAGCAAATTGCCCATCCACCCATTCCTCCTGCCTGAGGCTTGCCAGTGAGGTAGACCTGCAAGAGGTAGAGAAAGGAGAACTCACCTGAGTCCATCCATTGTGGCCCAAAGCGTCTTCCCTTTTTGAGTGGGAAAGGTAGGCGCATGGCCTTGGTGGCCAAGGATGCCCATTAGCTAACTGTTGTTTCTGTTTCTTTTTGACAGGAGGCTCCAAAAATCTATCCTGCCATCCCAGCGGCAAAGCGGAGGCCAATCCGGGTGCTTTCACTCTTTGATGGCATAGCCACAGGTAAGACCCTTCTGAGGTTTAGCTAACGCTGAATAGATTCTCCTTACTAGTCAGTATTTCTGTGGGTTTGGGGGTCATGAACCTATAGAGACCGCACTGGGAGTTGTGTGCCACTTAGCTGTGGCTGTGGGTGTGCCATGGGTCCAGAATTCAGTTCCCTATATTTTTGGGACTTCGATCAGCTAGTTACATGGATTCATTCAATGCATTAGTTACAGTCAAAAATGGAAAGAGGTAAGTGGCTGAATGAATGTCATACTGAAGGAGCCTCACTTCTCTAATCCACCCTTCTGTCCATGCAGTTGCCAATGAGTCTTACGTTGGAAGCCAATGGCATCCTCTTGCTCACATTCCCCCGCAACTGGTACAGGGAGACCAAAACTGCCTTTAGCACTGGAGGTGTGGTTATAGCCATCCTGACTGGGTGTCTCCACTGTTGGCCCAAACCGCCTGCAGAATCTATTCAGCCCCCTTTCCAATCCGTTCAGGTGGGTAGCCACAGGTCCATCCAGTGGCAGGGAGTTCTGCAGGGTTCACTTTTGCACTGTGAAGTCCATCGTCTCCCGCTGTTTGGCTGACCCACAATTCGTTCTGAGCGGATGCTTGTTGCCTGCGCCATGATGGCTCTTTGTGCGCTGTGTGCCAATGGTTGGTATGTTAGGAAAGGTTGGACCAATGTGAGATGATGATTCTTGGGGGGAGAAAAATGCTACTCTACCTTGCTAGGTCATGGTGAGGATGGACGGATCCATGGCCATCACTACAAAGGACGGCACCTTTCCACAGTGGGGTTCGGCCTGTCTTCCCGCAAAAGTTGGGCAACCTTTTGGATGGCCTCTAGTCTCCTTCTTTAAGGCCAGTCTGGTTCATTTGATATCATCTCTACCGCTGTGTTCATTTCCTTATTTGTTTCACATCCTGCCGTTCTGTTCCTAGCTTCCCCGTGGTTGCTTTTTGTCCCAACACAGCCTGTGAAACATCACATAATTTGTTTTCCTTGTTGCTTCTCATCAAGTAACACTAACTCTGTGTGTGTGTGTGTGAGAGAGAGAGAGAGAGGGAGAGAGAGCACTTTGCCTGCTATGAAAAACCTGGGGAACATAGTGAAAAGTAGAGACATCTCACTGCAAACAAAGGTCCGCATAGTCAAAGCAATGGTATTCCCGGTGGTAATGTATGGCTGTGAGAGCTGGACCATTAGAAAGGCTGAGCACAGAAAAATAGATGCCTTTGAGATGTGGTGCTGGAGGAGAGTTTTGAGAGTCCCCTGGACAGTGAGGAGAACAAATAGGTCAATCTTAGAAGAAGTCAACCCTGACTGCTCCTTAGAAGGTCAAATAACAAAGATGAAGTTGAAGTATTTTGGACATCAAATCTAAGAAGAGAGGATTCACTTGAGATGGCCTTGATGCTGGGGAAGGTGGAGGGCAAAAGAAAAAGAGGGCGACCAAAGATGAGATGGATAGATGGTATTGTAGACCCAATGGGCACGGGGCTGTGTGGACTGAGGATGGTGGAGGACAGGGGTGCCTGGAGAGCAATGGCCCATGGGGTCGCAAAGAGTCGGAGTTGACTGTGCAACTGAACAACAACAAAAAAATAGTGGATCCTTTGGATATGGTGGTTTGGCCACGTGTGCGGGATTTTCCTTGGGTGAAGGAATCTGAATGCTGTATGTGTGGGATAGTGTGGGATGGATGTTTAGTTGATGCCGTCTCTTGGGGGGCAGGGGCGAGGGTGGGTTATCTAATTGGCCTCCTGATTATTTTCTCACCTAAGGGGCTTCTGCACCTCTAGGTTACCTGGTTCTGCGGGATCTAGGCATCAAAGTGGAGGAATACGTCGCTTCCGAGATCTGCGAAGAATCGATAGCCGTGGGAACCGTACGTCACGAAGGGAACATCAGATACGTGCATGACGTCAGGAACATAACCAAGAGAAATGTAAGGCAGGCCGGAGGGATCCCAGGCGCTCAGTCAGGCTTCCTCACGAAGAGATAGATGGCAGGTTGAGGTGGGGTCAAGCTTGTATGTTTCAGGTAGAGACCAGGATGTGGGAAGCTCTGAGGTGAGGCATCTACCCTTGCTGGGTAGGTAGAGGTGAGGCTCTATTAGGTTGCCTCTAAACCTGTGATGGCGAACCTTAGCACTCCAGATGTTCTTGGACTTTAATTCCCAGAAGCCCAAGCACCCTATGAATCCACATGAATGGGTTTACTGCGATTCATCTGGCCCGCACTGCCCTCGTTGCTTCCGGAAGTGGAAGTAAAACGCACCCTTACGGTTAAGGCTCTTTCGGGTTAACCCTTCCTCCGTACGGGTGCGTTTTACTTCCCGTTTCCGGGAGTGACAAGGGCAGCGTGGGCCGGATGAATCACAGTAAACCCATTTGTGTGGATTCACAGGGTGCTTGGGCTTCTGGGAATGGAAGTCCAAGAACATCTGGAATGCCAAGGTTTGCCACCACGGCTCTAAACCCATTTGCTGCTTCTAGAAAAGTGATTGAGGTGGGGCAGTTCAGAAGTTTCTGATGGCAATACATCTTCTCCGGACTCTGCGTCAAGATTTTGTGGATAGTTCAGAAAAATTATATAGGAGAGCCCTCCAAATTCATGCCAAGCGACTGTGCCAAGTTTGCTTCTTAAGGTGAGGTGAGTTCAAACGCTGGTTAGCCATAAGAAGCACAACCAACACCATCAACTGCCATGAATTTTGAGACTCATATGTAATTTCCCCCCAAACTATCCACAAAATCTTCATGCACGGCTTGATGTTGAGGGATTCCTGTTGAAAGCTAGCTCAATGTTCAATGTGCTAGTGATCCAGTCAAGGCATGCTGTTGCTTTGCATTGGGATGTGCTAAACCCTTTCCCGCTTTATGTGGTTTACAGATTGATGATTGGGGACCCTTCGATTTGGTGATTGGTGGAAGCCCTTGTAACGACCTCTCGATTGTGAATCCGGCCAGGAAGGGGTTGTATGGTAAGCAATTCTTACAACATGGGACGGGGGAAGTTGTCCCTCTAGGCCAGGGGTGCCCAAAATTTTTGGGCCTTGCAATCTGTTTTGCAACAGGATGAGATAGATTTTAGGCTGCCATTTTCTCTGCTTAAACCAGGAGTGCCCAAACTACAGCCCATGGGCCAGATCCAACCCCTGGCACCCTTGTCACTCCCAGAAGGGGAGGTAAATGTAGGATGGGCCGGATGAAATGTAAGACAGGCTGGATGAATTGGTGTCAGGGGCCAGATCCGGCCCACAGGCTGTAGTTTGGGCACCCCTGCTCTAGGTTGGTTTCCTTTTGCTTTGTGATGGTGGAATTGCGTCCTTTTGCTCTCTTTTCTAATGCCATGGGTCCTTCTCATCCACTTTGCTTGTCATTCTTTCTTGCAGAAGGGACTGGCCGCCTTTTCTTTGAGTTTTACCACCTGCTCAATTATACACGACCCAAAGCCGGAGAGGATCGCCCTTTCTTCTGGTTATTTGAGAACGTCGTTGCCATGAGGGTCAACGACAAGAGGGACATCTGTCGTTTTCTGGAGGTAAGGCAAGACGCCCAATGGTCAGACCTTGTCCTGTAGGGAAAGAGCCAAGCCTTTCAGCCCAAGGTGGTTACTTCTTCTTCTTCTTCAGCCCTGGGCTGTCAGTGTTGGTCAGTCTTTTAAGTAGAGTTACACAACATATCTGAATATTGGAAATGCTAGTGTGGTGATAGGAAACGGGGCCGAGGCATCCGTTGGAACTGCCATTTCCAGTCATCCTAGGGACAGCCGCACTGTCTGTTCATTTCTAGCCTTCCCTGTATCAACAAACCTCAGGATGAGAAGCAGTCAATAAAACATAAGAACATCAGAACAGCCTTGCTGGAAGAGGCCACATGAGCCCATGATCCAGTCCAGCATCCTGTCTCACACAGTGGCTCACCATTTGCTTCAGGGTATTATTCCCAAGCAGATGCCTTCACCTGCTTAGGATTCATTCCCTGGAAATGGCATTTATTGAGAGATATCCTGCCTATCTCTCCAACCCGGAGGTTGTCCTTAGGTATCCATTATTATAGCCATGGATCCCCTTGTCCTCCATGAACTTGTCTAATCCTTTCCTGGATCAAAACAAAAATAATTCAAATATTTTCAGGCATGTTAGAATGGAAAAACAACAAAACAATTCAGAAACAAAACCCATTAATCTGGAGGATTGGAAACCAAGCCATACCCAGCCTCAGGTCTAGTTGAGTGCTTTAGGTATGGAGCCACATCTTGAACATGCTGTCTTGAAGGTTCAGAATCTCAGTAGAGTTCCATCTCCTGTACTTTCACCTGGGATGACACTGAAGAAGACCCTCACAGCAGGACTTGCTAATTGGCCACCTGCATTTGAAAGTTGCTACGCCCTACCTAGGTCCGTCTCCTGCAAAACTAGAAGTTCGAAAACAAGAAATTGCAAGTACATAAATAGATACCACTTCGGTGGGAAGGTAAACAGCGTTCCATGCACTCTGGTGTCTAGTTATGCATGCCACATGTCCATGGAAACTTTTGCAGATGCAGACAGTGCTGGCTCTTTGCTATAAACTGAGATAAGCACTGAACCCTACAGTCAGGTATGACTAGCTTTTGAGCAGGGGCGACCTTTACCTTTACTTAGGTTCATAGACTCCCGTAACATTCAAAATATTGATCTCTGAATTAATCCATGTGTCCTTAATGGTTAAAATGTAACTTGGGGGGGGGGGGGGAAACACAGAAAAGGCATGAAAGACAACTGAGACTGTCATCTATGTAAAGGTTTTAGGATTCACTGAATTATCTATTGCAGGGGTTCCCAACCTTTTCAAGCTGCGGGCCAGGCCACACTCTCTCAGTCAGCTTTGAGGGCTGGATGACTATTTCTGCCTGTATGTTGGGGGTGGCCATTTTGTCCCAACAGCTTCAATATGGGCAGCCATTTTGTTTATTAAGTGCCCTTGGAGGGGTGGAGGGCTACATGAAATGGCACATCAGGCTGGATCCGGCCCGTGGGCCTTAGGTTTGGAACCCCTGATCTATTGTGTAACTACTTAAATCAGTCGTTAGCTGGGGTTGTGCTTGTGATCTACGGCATCTGGAAAGCTGGTCAATGGAGGAAGGAGGGAATATAGTAATACCCGGAAGAGCGTTAACCATACATGCATGTTTTACTTCCGTTTCCGGGAGCGACGAGGGCAGTGTGGGTCGGATGAATTGCAGTAAACCCATTCCTGTGGATTCACAGGGTGCTTGGGCTTCTGAGAATTGAAGTCCAAGAACATCTGGAGTGCAAAGGCTCACCGTCACGACCATAGACAATCGGTAACCCTTTTCTGTTGTTTCTTCCTATCATGCTCCTTTTCCACCAGTGTAATCCAGTCATGATTGATGCTGTTAAAGTCTCAGCTGCACACCGTGCACGGTATTTCTGGGGGAACATACCGGGGATGAACAGGTAACTAAGGGAACTCTTTCTTCTTGATTTCTTGCCAGTTGTTGAGCAGTCACACTCACACACACTGGGACCTCACCAGACATTTCATGTGTTGCAAAGGGTGCGATTTATGCTAGGAGGGGCATAATTCCACATTTTGCAAGGATAAAATGGGAGGGATAGATGTGCTTGATGCCACCTGCCAGAATTATTTTAGTGCACCAGGAGTACCCATGGATTATGAGATGAGCTGCTCCCTTTTAACCATACGGCTGCTGCTGGGCTTGAAATTATAAACCGTATACCCAAAGTTTGGGTTCCTTATGCTTTTACTTTACAAAACTGCAAAATGAATGGTGCATTTCTGCCCAGGTCTACCCAGAAGTCACCTCTCCTGAAGTCTGTTGGACTCGCCCTCCGATAATTTGGTACACGATTCTGGCTAGAGTTGCATCAATACCTTAGTTAATTTCAAGGACATTTGCTTCACACGCTTCTCTCTGAAGAAGTGGACTTGATCCACAAAAGCTCACATTAAAATATAGCAGTTAGTGTTCCGGGTGCCATGACTTTTTTGTCTTTGTTTGATTTTGTTTCTTACCTGACACGCTAGCCAAAACAGGCCACAAGCAAATGGGTTGAAAAGGAAAGGTTGAATGCAAAGCTAGTATAATTCACAAGTCACCCATTTCTTAGCCAAAGGACCTGGAGAGCTTAGAACCGTGATGGCGAACCTTGGCATTCCTTATGTTCTTGGACTTCAATTCCCAGAAGCCCCTGTGAATCCACATGAATGGGTTTACTGCGATTCATTCGGCCCATGCCACCCTCATCGCTCCTGGAAGCGGAAGGAAAACGCGCCCGTACGGAGGAAGGGTTAACCCGGAAGAACCTTAACCATACGGGTGCGTTTTACTTCCGCTTCCAGGAGCGATGAGGGCGGTGCAGGACGGATGAATCGCAGCAAACCCATTCGTGTAGATTCACAAGGGATTCTGGGAATTGAAGTCTAAGAACATCTGGAGTGCCAAGGTTCACCATCACAGGCTTAGAAGAAGAAACTTTGGGGGATTCCCACTCTCTGATGCCCCCAAATCAACTATGTCTGAGATTTGGAGAGCCATCGTCTTCTGAAATAAATTTTCCAGACTCTTGAAAAGAAATGTCTCTACAGTTTGCTCTCATTTGCGCAGTATAATGGTGGGTTTTGGCCACTGACGCAGCTGAGAAGTTTTTATGGGATTCTCCTCATTTCCACTTTGGCATGTTTCAGCATGTTTTCTAAAATAAGAAACTCAGTTCAGGGATGATGGGATAGGAGCATGATTTTTTTTTTTGTAGCACCTAATGCTTTTTGATAGGGAATTGTGATGGCTTAGTGGTTAAGACGCTGAACTCGACGACTGGAAGGGTTGGCAGGTTGGCAGTTTGAGACCTGAGCTTCTGAATCTGTCCCACCTCCTGCCAACCTAAGCAGTTCAAAAGCAAGAAAATTGCAAGTGGATAAATAGGTACTGCTTCGGCGGGAAAGGTATAACAGTGTTCCGTGCACTCCGGTGTCTTTTCATGCTTGCCACATGACCACGGAAACATCTGCAGACACTGCTGGTTCTTTGGCTGTTAAGGGGAGATGAGCACTGAACCCTAGAGTTGGATAGGACTGGGTTTTGTGCAAGGCAGGCCTTGACCGAATGCCTTTTGACTGCTCTTAGGCCTCTGGTGGCTTCGAAGAACGATAAACTTGAACTGCAGGACTGCCTCGAGTACAGCAGGAAAGCAAAGGTAAGCATTGAACAGGTGCAAAGCTCCCCTCCTCCTTTGAGTTCACTGGCGGGCGAGCGGGGAGGGATGCAGGAGACCGCCAGGGTCTGGGTTGCAAACACAGCCTGAGGATGATGTAATTAAAAGCAGACACACGGTCTCCAAGACATAGGGAGTCAGTCAGTCTTCTGTCCTTTTCTCGTATGTCTGCTTTTAATTACATAATAATAATAATAATAATAATAATAATAATAATAATAATAATAATAATAATAATAATAATAATAATAATAATAATAATAATAATAATGTTAAATAGTCCAGTGTGACAGCCACAAAATGCAGCCCAAAATAGCAATTACAATTACACTTACATATACTGCTCTGTAACGCTTAGTGCACTCTCGGGGTGTGTGTCACGAGTCAATTAGCATTTAACCCCCCAACATGCTGGGTCCTTATTCGACCAACCTTGGAAGGATGGAAGGCTGAGTCAACCTTTAACCATAATTGGGATTGAACTCACAGTGTTTTGGCTGCAGGACAGCAGCTTTAACCCCCTGCGCCACCAGGGCTCTAAAATGTCAGGTTGTTTACCTGTAAGTGTTCTCCTTCATGGTCCCCTGTGAATCCACATGAATAGGTTTAGTACATGTGTGCAGTTGCAGTAAACCCATTTGTGTGGATTCACAGAGACCGTGAAGAAGAACTTAGAGCAGTGATGGCGAACCTTGGCTCTCCAGGTGTTCTTGGACTTCAATTTCCAGAAGCCCTGATCAGTAGGAGTGCTGACTTGGGCTTCTGGGAATTGAAGTCCAAGAACACCTGGAGTGCCAAGGGTTTCCATCGCTAACATAAAGTATAAGGTAGGCGTGCCCAAACTATGGCCTGTGGGCTGGATACGGCCCCTGATACCAATTCATCTGGCCCACTGTTTTACTTCTGCTTCTGGGAGCGACGAGGGCTTCATGGACCAGATGAATTGGAGTTGATCTGACCTGCAGGCCATAGCAACCGGTCCCCTGAACCATGTGACTGGCCCATGGACCGAAATGTTTGACCACCCCTGGTATAGGGACAGAAATAGACATTGTAGATAGCTCATAATTAAAATGTTATATTTAACAAGGATACAGCGATAGCAATGACATTTCCATACCATCTCATAGGATTTAGAGCACTCTCTGGGCAGTTTGCTCCCAACATATTGGGGACTCATTTTACTGACCTCAGAAGGATGGCAGAGCCTGAGTCAACTTTGAGTCCTGGTCAGGATCGAACTCACAATATTCTGCCTGCGGTATAGCAGTTTATCCACTGCACCACTAGGACTCTTTGGACTGAAATAGCTCTTTGGGCTGGAAGAAAATGCAGCATTGTTCTCTCTGACGAAGCCAGTGTGCGTGTCATGACCTACATTCCAGACCTTTCACTCATGATCTTGCCGTGACGGATCTTCTTCTGAATATCGGCTGGGTATTTTTAGCGTTCGGGGGCTGCAGTGCCGAAGGGGATGAACACTCTTAGAATAGCTCCTTCTTGCCTCCCTGCAGAAGAGCAGGCATGCCCATGATGCCTTGAGTGCGCTTTTAGCAGATGAAACCCCTTGGACAGCAAGCCCTTCTCATGAGCAGTGCCTCCAGTCCATGCGCGGTCTGGAATCTGGGCCATGAAGGCTCCTTCAAGTTGTCAAGCCTAAGGGCATAAGCCCACATCATTTCTTTCTTTCTTATTTCCTTGCTCAGTTGAAAAAGGTCCAGACCATAACCACAAAGTCCAACTCGATCAGGCAAGGGAAAGCCCAGACTCTCCCTGTGCGCATGAATGGCAAAGATGACGATCTCTGGTGCACTGAACTGGAAAGGTGAGCGGCAGGGCTGGATGTGTGTGTGTGTGTGTGTGTGTGTGTGTGTGTGTGTGTGTGTGTGTGTGTGTGTGTGTGTGTGTGTGTGTGTGTGTGTGTGTGTGAGAGAGAGAGAGAGAGAGAGAGAGATAGAGACTCCCACTTGTGGCTGCCACTGTTCTGATTGCTAAATGCTTTAAACTAGTTGTTTTGGGTTGTAGGCAATGAAACAAAGTCCCCTTGAAGAAAGTACTATGAAAGCTGGTGCATCATCTCCACAAAAATGTCAGCTTTCTCCCATCACAACCATTAATCAATTCATTCATTCATTCATTCTCCTTCGTATAGTTTGTGATTCTCCTTCGTATAGTTTGTGAATCCCCACTCATGGGGTTATGCGCCTACGCAGAACATCGATCGGAGGCTTGAAAAGCTATTGGTCAAAAGTTTTGGGGGTAAGACCGCCCACCGTACCGCCCACCCTGAGGCGCCCGCGCGCCATTTTACCTCAGTTCTCTTCTTTCCGCTGTAGCAGCAGGACGATCGCTGAGAGCTACTCAATTTTTTCTCGCCCTTCTGAGGGAAAGCCTTTGGCAAATTTACAATTTTTTGCGGCAATCTTGTCCTTTGGGCAGGATTGCCACCCCAGCGCTGTCTCTTCCTCCGGGTAGATTCAGTAGCTTCCTCGCTTCGATCACCGCCTCCCCCCTCAAGGGGGTGGCGGCTGGTCCGCCCTGCGGGGTACCCGCTTGGACTTCCACTGGAAGAATTTTTTCCTCGGTTGATGGCTGCAGCCTTTAAACAGTGCACGGCTTGCCAGAAGAAGTTCCCGGCTTCCGACGGCCACAGCCTGTGCCTCTTTTGTTTGGGAGAGTCGCATCAGAGCCAGTCCTGCCCGCACTGCAAGAAGTTCACGCGCCTTGCGGTGCAGAACCGAAGCAACCGGCTCAAGGCTCGCCTGATGGAGCTCGCTTTGGCTCCCGCCGCGGCCGCCTCTACCTCCGCCGAGGCCTCCCAGCCGCCCTCCGCTTATTCTTCCACGCTTCCGATCAGGAAGAAGAAGAAAAAGGACAAGAACGGGGAGAAGAAACGGAAGCACGGGTCGGAGAAGAGACGCTCGCTCCCTCCCACCCCGCGCGCGCCCATGTCTCCCGGGCCTTCGCCTCCGTTCTCTGTTGCACGTTGCCCGTCTCCCGGGTCTTCCATCTGGGGAGGACGGTCATCCTCTGGGTCGCCTGAGAAAGGACGCAGGGCTGGGGCTCCAGCTCGCCCACTTCAGGTTCTTTCTTCTCCCCCCCCGAGGGAAGAATCGATCGCCCATGAGGCAGGCCTCCGTCTCCCCGAGACCCAGGACTCCAACAGACGAAGCGGCAATCTCCGTTCCGGCCACCGTTTCGTCGCCGACAGCCACCGTTCCGTCGGCCACCTTTCCACCGGTTCCACCACCAGCGACCATGGATACACCCCAGATGGCACTCTTCAGGGGTATGTTCGAGGTCATGGCGTCATTTGCGACCCAGTTCCAGACCACCATGCCTGCGGCCTCTGCGGCTCCGGTCCCGACCACCGCAAGCCCCGGGGATGCCGGCCTCACCGTGGCCCAACCGACCTCTCGTGGGTCGAGTGTCCGCTCCGCTGGCCCACCCAAACCGTCATGGTGTGGTCCAGACGTCGATGCGGTGGACTCCCATCCCGCCAGCCCGCCCAGGCCGTACTGGCGCGGTCCCGACGTGGATGCAAGAGTTCCTCCCTCGTCCTCCGATGACTCCAGCTCGTCTTCGGAGGAGGACGAGGGAGACGTCGACGCCGAAAGGACGCCGGAACAGACCATCGGCGCGGTTGGCCCACCGCGTGGTGAGGACCAACGCTCCCTGACCGCCATGCTCACGCGGCTGGGCACCGCCCTGAACCTCAAAGTGGACCAGCCACCATTGGAGGGCGAGGACCAAATGACCGCCAAGCTGGACAGACGAGCGGTACGGCCAGTCCACATAACCATGCTCCCCTCCATGTTGACGTCGTCGAAGGCAACATGGAGGAAACCAGTTTCGGCGCACTCCGTCTCGTCCAGGCTGGACAGCATGTACAAAGTCTTGGACGAGAACGTCGAGTTCCTGCAGGCTCACCCCCTGCCGAATTCGCTGGTGGTCAAGGCCTTCCAGCACAGGACCGCCACCAGCGGGTTCCCGGTGCCTTCGACCCCGGAAGGGAAGAAGCTGGACGCGGTGGGCCGCAAATTCTACGCCACCGGGTCACTCTTCTTCCGCGCCGCCAACTACTCGGCTGCCATGGGCCTCTACCAGTCCCACCTCTGGGAGCAGGTGAAGGTAGAGACGGCAAAGCTGCCTGCCGACGCCCAGAAGCGGATCGACGCGCTGGCTACTGAAGGGGACTTCGTCGCGGAGCAACTGATGCGCACGGCCAGGCACATCAATGACTACGCGGCGAAAGACATGGCCTCCGCCATCTTCCTCTGTCGGCATGCCTGGCTCAGGGACACCTCCCTCGATGACGCTATGAAGAAGCTCATCGAGGAGTTTCCCTTCGATGGACAGGGCCTGTTCGGCCAGGATACCGACAAGGTCCTGAACGAGATGCGCCAGACGAACTCCACGGCAAAGTTCTTGGGGCTCACCACGCCGGCTCCGCCCGCCAGGCCGAGGTACCAGCCCTTCACACGGCGACACCAGGGCAACCCGCAGCAGCAGGGTCCTGCTGAGCAGCCCAGGTCCGGCCCTTACAAGCAGCGGCGTCAACACAAACCCCGCTACCGACCCTACGGGCAGGACAAGCGCTCCGGCCCGCGAAGTCCAAGTCCCATGTTTGAAGTCGCGACGGCCGAGTCTCTCTCGCTCCACATCCCGTACCTCCCCCTTCGGAACTTCCTCCAGGTATGGTCGGGCATCACGGACGACCAGTGGGTCTTAAGGATCTTGTCCTCTGGCTACCCCATCGAGTTCGTACGGGCACCTCGGGTTGGAAGACATCGTCTCACCACCTCGTCCCCTCACTTGGAGGAAGAAATATCAACTCTTCTCTCCAAGGGAGCCATCGAACGGGTACCACCGCCCGACTGGGACAACGGCTTCTACTCAAGGTACTTCGTGGTCCAGAAGAAGGACGGAGGGCTGCGCCCAATCCTAGACCTGCGCCGCCTGAACAAGTGCATCCATACCAGGAAGTTCCGGATGGTGACCCTGCAAACCGTCCTCCCCCTCATCAACAAGGAGGACTGGTTCACGATCATAGACCTCAAGGATGCGTACTTCCACGTCTCCATCCTCGAGGATCACAGACGGTTCCTCCGTTTCCGCATTGGCAACTCTGTGTACCAGTACCGGTGCCTACCGTTCGGTCTGGCCACGGCACCGAGGGTCTTCACCAAGTGCATGGCTCCGGTCGCTGCCTACCTTCGCCAACGCGGCATCAGGGTCTTCCCGTACATCGACGACTGGCTGATTGTCTCCCCCACCAGCTCGTCGGCCATTCGGGACACACAATTCACGGTCCACCTCATGGAGAGTCTCGGCCTCAGGATCAACTTCACCAAATCAAAGTTGATTCCCTCGCAACGCGTCGAGTACATTGGAGCGGTACTCTACTCACTTACTACCAGAGCCTACGCCCCCCAGAAACGCTTACAGGACATTGCGCAGGGGGTGAGCGAACTTCGCACCAAACCGTGCATCCGGGCGAAGAAGGTTCAGAGACTTCTAGGCCTGATGGCCTCAACAACGGCAGTGATTCCCCACGCCAAGTTGAAATTCAGGTCCCTGCAATCGTGGCTCCTTCACGAGTTCGACGCACTTCGGGAGCACCAGTCCAAACGGTTGACCCCGTCTCCGGAACTGAGGGACCAACTGCTGTGGTGGTCGACACCACTCAACGTGGTCGCGGGGAAGAGCTTCTACCCCCTGCAACCCACGTTGCAGATACTGACCGACGCAAGCAACCTCGGCTGGGACGCTGCCTGCGGGACTCTCACGGTCAACGACACCTGGGCGCCACACGAAACGGTTCACCATATAAACTACTTGGAACTACTAGCCATTTGGACTCTGCTCACCGGGAAGGCGGTGCAAGTGGCCTCGGACAACACTACGGCGGTGGCATACCTCAACAAGCAGGGAGGGACGCGGTCCACCACCCTCCTGTACCTTGCAGTGCAGCTTTGGGAATGGTGCCTGGAGAGACACGTTTTCCCAATTGGAGTGCACATTCAGGGCAAACTGAATGTTTTGGCAGACCACCTCAGCCGTCTCACCTCGACGACCCACGAATGGGAGCTGGACGACGGGGTATTCCAATCGCTTTGCGAGATCTGGGGGACACCGACCATCGACCTCTTTGCGTCGGAGTCCAACAGGAAACTCGACAGGTACTGCTCCAGAGCAGGCATCGGACTGAACTCCGAGGGCGATGCTTTCATGAAACGGTGGGATCGGGACTATCTTTATGCCTTTCCTCCGTTTCCTCTGGTCCAGAAGGTGCTCACCAGGATGCTACAGCACAGGACCAACGCAATTCTGGTGGCCCCGGCATGGCCTCGCCAGCCCTGGTTTCCGCTGCTGTTACGCATGTCGTCACAGTATCGCACTCTGCCGGAATCACCGACACTCCTCCAAATGGAGCACGGACAGCTTCACCATTCAGATCTACCCAGCCTCCACCTCACCGCGTGGAGGATAACCCCAGACTGTCCAGGATCCTGGAACTAGCACGGCGCCCTTCCACTAGGAAGTCCTACGCTTCCAAATACAGGCGTTTTTGTGCTTTCCTGGCCTCCCGGCAAATGTCCCCCCCGCAGGTGGGACTGCAGGACGTTTTAACCTACCTCCTCCAGCTGGCGGAGTCTGGCCTTAGCATCACCTCCATCCGAGTGCATCTCGCAGCAGTGGTAGCGCACTGCTTCTGGGGCCTTCCGTGACCAAACGGTAAAGCGCTTCCTCAAGGGACTAAGGAACGCCTTTCCGCCGGCCCGGGTACCGACGGCTCAATGGTCACTATCCGCCGTTCTCAACGCGCTCACCAGGACCCCCTTCGAGCCCATGGCTACCGCCGATGTTCGTCTCCTCACATGGAAGACGGCATTCCTGGTGGCTATCACGTCTGCACGACGAGCTGGTGAACTGGTTGCCCTGCGAGCAGACGCACCATTCCTCCAGTTCTTCAACGACCGCGTCGTCCTCCAAGCGGACATCACCTTCCTGCCCAAGGTGGTCTCCAAGTTTCACATGGCACAGACTATCTCCTTGCCAACCTTCTTCCGGAACCCCGCTAACGCCCAAGAAAGGACTTGGCACACACTGGATGTGAAACAAGCTTTATTGTTTTACACCAGCAGGACTAGGGAGTTCAGGAAGTCGCAACGCCTCTTTGTGGCTTATGGGGGAAAGTCCAAGGGTGAACCCATCTCTGCTCAAAGGTTCTCCAAATGGATCACCTCTACCATCTACCTGGCCTACGAGTCAGCCTCACTGCCACCTCCACCGCATGTCAGGGCGCATTCCACCAGGGCGGTTGCCACATCCACTGCCTTTCTGGAGGGCACACCGCTTGAGGACATATGTAAGGCTGCCACATGGTCCAGACCTTCCACATTTGTCCAGCCAGAGCCACTGCGGACGCCAGGCTTGGCCGTGTCGTCCTCACCAGAGAGCTCCGGACTCAACACCCCTGACGGGTCCACCTACTGGATCTTCATCTCATCGTGGGATCATCTCATCCGACTGCCCACCGACCAAGTGAGTGTGAGCTTGCTAATCTCCCAATAGTGGGGATTCACAAACTATACGAAGGAGAAAGTTCGGTTTCACTTACCAGTGATAACTTTCGTTCTTCGAGTATATAGTTTGTGAATACACACTACCCACCCTGCCTCCCCTCTTGAGCTGCACGGATGAGATCGATTGGTTTATCCTGTGCTTGGCTTAAGTATGGAACTGAGGTAAAATGGCGCGCGGGCGCCTCAGGGTGGGCGGTACGGTGGGCGGTCTTACCGCCAAAACTTTTGACCAATAGCTTTTCAAGCCTCCGATCGGCGTTCTGCGCAGGCGCATAACCCCATGAGTGTGTATTCACAAACTATATACTCGAAGAACGAAAGTTATCACTGGTAAGTGAAACCGAACTTTCATTCAGTTACATTTTTATACCACCCATTTGGGATAGTTCCCACACTGGGCAAACTACAAACAATTAAATGTATAAACGTATCAGCCATTTGGATAAAGATGGGATGGCCACGCTTTGTCCTGATTCAACAAGGCATACAGTTATATAGGGGACTGTGGTGGCTTTGTGTTTAAGACGCTGTGCTTGATGACCAGAAGGTTGGCGGGTCAGCAGTTCGAGACCCGAGTGCTGCTTCACAGAGTTGTCATCTGACCCAGCTCGTGCCAATCTAGCAGTTTGAAAGCAAGAAATTGCAAGTAGATAAATAGGTACTGCTTCAGCAGGAAAGGTAACAGCATTCCATGTGTTTTGGCATCTTGTCATGCCTGCCACATGATAGTAAAACTGGCTTTTCTTACACATGACCTCAGAGGGCAGGTTGCCCGTGTTAATAAAACTGAGTTTTGTCACAGAGCAACTCTACTGTTCAAATTTTGCACATAGCCCCACGTGTGTCATGAGCCACTTCTCTCTCATGACTCAATACGCAAGCGGCCATTTGTCTTTAATGGGAGAGAGTAGACAGTGATGGCGAACCTTGGCACTCCAGCTGTTCTGAAACTTCAGTTCCCAGAAGCCCAATTCTTGAAATTGAAGTCCAAGAACATGTTCAGTAAACCCATTCGTGTGGATTCACAGAGACTTGGGCTTCTGGGAATTGAAGTTCAAGAACAGCTGGAGTGCCAAGGTTTGCCATCATGGGAGTAGGAGGTTCTGCCACCAGGCATCTCCTCTGTAGCTTGGCAAAGTTACTTTTTTAGATTAAAATCCCCAAAGGGAGAGTACCAAAAGCCATGCTAAGCTGGGGTTGGGGTGCTCCTCTAGGGTTTTCCAATTCTCACTGGAAGGGGGGAGCATGTGTTGTCCTCTGGGATTTTTCATGCTGCTAATGCCTTACCCACCCTTCCAGGATTTTCGGCTTCCCCCGCCATTACACCGACGTGTGCAACATGGGCCGTGGAGCTCGGCAGAAGCTGCTTGGCAGGTCGTGGAGTGTCCCAGTCATCCGGCACCTTTTTGCTCCCCTCAAGGATTATTTTGCTTGCGATTAGACAGCAGGGTCCGCGGGGTCTCCTCTGAGGACGTGGCCTTGGGAGGGAGAGACCCACGTGGACTTTCTTCTGAGTTGCCACCACAGTATGACCCCATGGACCCCATACAGCAAAGGACATTGCTAAGAGAGATCTTTGTGGAAACCTCATTTTAATCCATGGTAACTTTCCTTAAATGGTTCTCAAGAGCCGTGTTCCATGTGGCCGGCGCCTGGAACATCCATCAGCATTAACCATCATTCTGAGTGTTTACGGGGAGCAGCTACTCGGCTGCCGTTCGAGGGGTGGGGGAGCGTGTTTGGTTTTCCTGACAGACTGAACAACAAGCAAGCTTGAACAAGAGAGGAATTATTATTATTTTTTGCTAAGGAACAATCACTGGAAGTCCAAAACTGTAGCAAAAAAGTGCCTTCGTCATACTCGTTACACTGGAGAAATCAAGAGAAGAGGATGATGCCCTCTTTCTGGTTTTTTCCCCCTTTGCTTTCTATTGCATTGTAATGTTTTGTTTGTTCATCAAAGAAGTGTTTAGGGTTTTTAAATGATACTTTTGGCGGCTGCTCTGCAGTGTTGTGGTGTGGCCTTGGACATTCCCTAGGGAGGAATTTCGAGTTGCAACAGAACTGTGAGATAAACATGTTGCTTAGAGCAACAGAGGGAAGGGGAGATAAAGCGTTCTCAGACCAAGCTGGCCATTTCTGTATCTGGATGGACTGTTTGAGCCACACTAACCTATAAACCTCACCCGCCCACCCCGGAAAGGCTTTTTAGCAAAGACCGATTTTGATGCGGGAGGATATATTAATCCAAAGAGAAAAGTCATGTACATTCCACTCGGGTGGATTTCTCTTGCTGCAGACACTCAGTCAAAGTCATCAAGAGGTTTTTAAAGACATTCCTTAAGTATTTATGCAGGTTTTAAAAATTGCAGGACAGAGAAATTCTACATGGGTTGCACTCTTGGAAACTGAGCACATGGAAGTGATGGTGTCATTCTTACGTTAAAGGCGGCTTGGCAAGACCATCCCTAAGATTGAACAGCCACTGCACCAAGACTAGCTGACAGGATTTGGCCTCTCAATGATCTACCATGATTTGTATTGCCCCAGATCCACCTCACCTGGAGGTAAATCAGGTCTGGTCGATATTGATGTTGCAATTTTCATCATGAATATTAGGCTTGATCACTGAACTGACACTACTTTTTTTAAAAGAAAAACCACTGGTTGAGTTACACCGCGGAGGAGACTTAGATGGTCCAAGCCCACCGAAGCAGTCCTTGGTTTTGTAGCTTCTAGATTCTTGCCAGCTGTAGTTCAGTCCTTCCATCCCACCTTTCTCCCCTCTGATGTGTACTAATAAGTGGCAACTGGCTTCTGCATTTTCCACTGCAGAGGCTGCAGCACATAAAGGAAAGAGGAATCCCCCCCTCCCCAAAATCAGGCTGGTTCTTTGGTATAAATCTACATAAATGGGGTGGCTGTGTATTCTGTGGCTGTCCTTTCCACCAGGTGTGTATGCAGATTTATCCCAAATGGAGGAGGTAGTGGGTGGTGTCCAAAGACGATGGGCCCCAATCCCCAGCAATTTTTAAGTGGAGAGCCAGCACACAGACCCTTGGGAACATCTGAGCAAGCACCGCCCAAAAGCAGTGCCAGTATCACAGGTGTGTTTGTGCACTGCTATTCATTGCCCTGGACTGAGAAATGGAGTCCTTCCTTGTAGACTGGGCAAGTGCCACTCCTTCATTTGCTTCTTCCCTTTCTTGTTTGATCCAGGCATCATCTCTCCCTCCAGTAGCGCGACCGTGGTTCTCAAAGCGGAACCTCTGGAGTAGTTCTGTTGACTCATTGGTCTTACTCTAAAGGTTGATATTTGAGAGCCACTTTCTTACTGTAGTGGTGAGTCTCAGGGACGAGCAGGAGCTAGCTGTAATTTAATGCCAGTAATCTAGAATAAATATATACCTCAGAAGACAACTGAAGCACTACCTTCAGGTGGCTTTAGAAATCCTTGTCTGTGTTTGGAATGCTTTGGTTATGCCTGCAGATGGTGGGCAATCCTATGTCTTTGGAAGGCCATGCTGGTAGAGATCCTGTGTACCTTATATCTTTGTTTCTTAGGAACAGCTGGGTTGAAGAAGAAAGACCTTTAGGTGCTGAGGTAGTAAACATGGAAAGATATATAACATTGGCTGCCGTAAAAAGGAATTTAAGGCCCATGTGGTTCAGTGAGAATCATGGGATCAAATGAGCCTGAGCTTTTGGTCACTTGGCTGTGGTACAAATGTCAATGTTTACCCATGATGGTGAACCTTGCCACTCCAGCTGTTCTTGAACTTCACCTCCCAGAAGTCTAAACCTCTGAATCCACACGGATAGGTTTACTGTAGTTCGTGCAGTAAACCCATTCGTGTGGATTCAGACTTGGGCTTCTGTGAATTGAAGTCTAAGAATAGCTGGAGTGCCAAGATTCTCCATCACTGGCGCATACATTGCAAAAAAGGAACTCAACCTTTATGTGCCTTTCTTCCCTTTCCAACCTCTTCTTTCCAGATCAAAATATTATTTGCTGTTTTCCGTCCTACAAGGAAATTTGTTTTTTCTTTCCATGGTTTTTCTAAAACACACCTTAAAAAAAATCCCCATTAAAAGAAAGAATGGGTGTTGGTTAACAAAGTGTAACAAAGGTAACAAGGCTTTCTTCTTGCCCTTAAGCTTGTACAAGAAGTAGCAATAGCTGAGATCCAAAATGCATCTTTCCACTGCATTTTAATGATATATTTCATAAATGTCATTGAAGAGGTTGAAAAGGCTCTCTCCTCTTGGGTGCTATATTTTACAGACTTTTTAATATCAAGACTGTTTTTGTATAACTTTTAAAAAATGACACTTTCTTTTGTCTTTTCATGTTTTATGTTCAAAAGCTCAATACCAAAGCGAACAACTGTAACTGAGCCCTGGGGAAGATTGTGTGAAGATGAAACGAATTTGTTTCTACAAAGTTTACTTTTGACATTTATAACTGTTTAATTAAAGTCAGTGTTGTTCTATATGACTGAGTGTCCTCTTTATGACATCTATGGGTGTGTTCCATTTTTCCAGCTTGGAGGTAGGGCAAGGGTCTGTGGTGAATGTATTTATTTGCAAGTGACTGAAAATCAGACCAGGCATAAGATCCGAGAGATGTCACTTGTGAACCACCTGAAAGGAAGGGGAGCAGACCACCTACATGTTCAGGTGTTTTTAAAACATTTTTCAAAGTTGAGCAGTGAATTGAAAAACTTAATAAGTTCCCTGTAAGGGTAGGTTAAAATGTTTGAGATAGCTTAGCTTAGAAAAAGGCAGATTGTAAAATGACCTCTCTCTCATGCTAGACTCCAGGCTCACCTGACAAGGTGGAGTGGCCTTTACCAAGTTCATAATCACATCAGAATGATCTGCCACAAGTCATTGTTAACTTGCTTGGCTTGGAGAAATAAATGCAGGAGAGAACCACAGGGTTGTGCTCATCATGATAGCTATGTGTAGGTAAAACATCTCTCAGATTGAGTAGCATAATAAGCAAAGGACAGCAGGTGTGGTGTGTACACCTTCCACTGTGACCCACAGACTTCTGTTGGAGCGGGTTTCCCTCCAGTGGGGCCCACTCTGATCTCACATCTCATGTTTGGTTCTCCTAGGTTTCTCAGAGTCTTGCTTTCTTCTCATGTGGCCAAAATAGGGACACCCTCAGCTTCATGCTACTGGCGTGAATTTGTTTTATGGTGGATCCCAGCTTGCCATGAAGTGACCCACACACTGATCACGGAGCCGCCTCCTGCAGCATGTACGAAATGAGACATGCAGGATTTAATGACGGGACTGCAATGGACTGCCTCAGCCTTGAGGCTGTTGACAAGGTGCGCCTACACAGCCAAGTCCATCTGGCATGGCCTTTTCCACCTCCATGACCATTGGGAATCAGTTCCTCCTCTGCTCATTTTGCTGTTGGACCCAATAGGATGGTTTCCAGTGGCATTTCCTCCACTGAAGGGGAACCATCACCCCATCTAAAGGGTCTCCTCCGCCCATAGCCGTTGGCTTTTTTGGGGAGTCAGGCTATTTACCACTGCCCAACACTCTGCGTTGAGTCGCTGCTAGACATATATCCGTGATGGCAAACCCTGGCACTCCAGATGTTCCTGGATTTCAATTCTCAGAAGACCCCCCCCCCCGCCCCCCCGTGAATCCACATGAATGGGTTTGCTGCGATTCATCTGGCCTGTGCTGCCCTCGTGGCTTCCGGAAGCGGAAGTAAAACGTGCCCGGACTGTTAAGGCTCTTCTGGGTTAACCCTTCCTCCGCACAGGTGCGCTTTACTTCTGCTTCCGGGAGCAACGAGGGCCGGATGAATTGCAGTAAACCCGTTCGTGTGGATTCACAGGGGGCTTCTGGGAACTGAAGTGCAAGAACATCTGGAGTGCCAAGGTTCGCCATCGCGGGCATATATCACCCCAAGAAAAACCAAAAGGAAAGCAACGACTGCCACGTCCTCCTCCTCCACTGCCCTGCTTTCCCCTCATGGAGACCCTGGACTCAAAGTAGACCTCCGAGGGGGAGCGAGGTGGGGGAGGGGGCGGCGGTGGTTATTCCTGGGTTTCCCGTGCTTTTCACGTGACTGCACGGCCTTCTCCGTGGTGGCCTCTCTGTTCGTTGGCTTGCTCTGTCCGCCCAGGGGCACCGACAGCAGGCGCAGGCCGCCTCCTCCTCCTCCTCTCCGGGGCCTTTAAAGAAGGGCCGCCGCGCGCGCGCGAGGTCTTTGCCCTCAAAAGGAAGTCTCGCCTCGGTTTCGACACACACACACACACACACACACCTTTTTTTTTTCTTGAGGGAAAGCGTGGCCTGTGGGCGTGGTGCCTTCTAAGGGAAGGGGCGTGGCCAATTCCGGCCGGGTCTACTAGGAGGGAGGAAGCGAAGGCAGCTCCTCTCCCGCCCCTTTCCCGGAAAACGGATGTCACCATTGGTGACCCAAGATATCAATTACGCTGGGAGGCGGGGCCCGGAAAGCCAGATGGGTGGGAACCATAGCAACACCGCACGGCTACGCAGCCCCTCCTCTCTTCGCTCCGCCCCTTCCCCCTTGTTTGGGTTGGGAGGAGGAAAAACGGGGGCGTGGCATCCCCGGCGGCGCCTCGTCGTGACGTCCCTTCCTCTTCCGCTCTCCTTCCGACTAACGTCAGCGCGCACGGCTGCGCGTGACGTCAGATCCCGGTGCTAAGCGGGCGGGGCAGGTTTGAACGGCGAGCGACTGAGGTAACCAGGGGGGAGGGGTGGTGGGGACGGAAGGAAGGGCGGGGAGGCGAGGAAGGCGAAGCCGCGGCCTGAGGCAAGCCCGGGGAGAGACGGCGGGGTGTGGGTGTCCCGGGTCGGGTGGGTGTGAGTGAGGCGCGGCTTGTCCCCCCCCCTCGCGGCCCCACCCTTGGCGGGCGGGCGGCGGCCCAGAGGCCTCTCCTCCTCCTCCTCCTGCCTGAGGGGGTTTCGCTCTGGATTTGACTAGGCCTCGTTCTTACCGTTTTTATGCAAATGATCTGCGCGAGGGAAGCGCCCCTCCCCCCCCTTCCGAGGCGGTGGGCGCGGCGGGGCTGCTGGGCTAGCTTCGACAGGCGCGGCCAGCCCAGGTCTTTCCCTCCCCCTCGGACTTCGCTGCCCGGAGCGCCGGGCAACGTCGGGGCGTGGTGGTGGGGAAAAATAGGGTGTGAAGCCGCTGCCGCCGCAGCGCCACTGCTGCTTCCTCTTCCTCCTCCACCACCACCTCCTGCCTGGCATTGGCTTTTGTTCGGGCGCCGCCAACCCTCGCGGCCTACCTGCCTGCCTGCGTGCCTGAGGGGGAGGAAGGGCAGGGGTGAGGGTGGTGGTCCGGCACCGCCGGCGGCAGCAGCAGCAGCAGCAGCAGCAGCAGTAGTGGTGTCACCTGGGAAAAAATGGGGGAGAAAAGCAATGAGCTTATACGTTTCTTTAAACATAAACGAAGCAGCCAGAGAGGTTTTTGAAGGAAAAAGAGATTTTTATCAACAAAATCAATTGCAACCTAACATAGGCATATGTGGTATTCCCAAGTCAGGAGGCTTGGAGACCCCAATTGACAATTTAACTCTTCTTTTTATACTTTTCGACAAAACTGCACGCAGCTGGGGCTGAAGGGTGGAAGGCGTTTTGTACTTTATGTTATTGCGTGGTTCTTAAAATGTTCGGAAATGCACAGTCACACAAGCCTGCTCCTCTTAGATAAAACGGGTTAGGACTTTGTTGTAGGAATGGCTGGCCGCAAGGAAGACACACGGAGGCAACGTGCGGTGAAGTCCAGCCCCGACCAGAGTCGGGGGTACGTATTTATTACCCTGCCTTGGGGTTTGTGACACGTGCCTAGGGCACTCATGCCACCCCTACACAGAAGGCTTGCATATGTGGCATTTTCCAGTGGTCAGCTACAATGTCAGCTCTTGGACATTGCCCTGTGGTTAATGGACAGCCCGCAGTTAATTGCCTTGGGCTGCCGAAACCCATTGTTCCTGCCCTAATCTCCGGGTCTATGTGTATCTATCTTGTCCTCTGTCTGCCCTGGCTTGTTTGCCTTACTCTACTTTGCCCCCAGCCTAGGTTATGATTCATTTCTAACTAGCCCACTTTATCTTCCTAATTTCCTTTCTCGCTGAGCCCGGGTGATCCCCGGATCTGTTGACACCGGGCAAACCCCTGGGGAGAGGTTTAATTGCCAATTATTCCCGCGGGCAGCCCACAATTTGCGTAACCGTCTTCTCACAAAAATGGCTTTCTCCAGGCCACGCTATAAATTGGCACAAATAAATGATCTTAAAATCATGATTCAAGCTTCATCAACTGCATGCTTATTTTGATAAGGGAAAAGGATTTAATAATTCAAATTAATTAATTTTGTCATTGTCACAGTGGTGTCGAGTTTTGCACATGAACGACTTCACAACTCTGTGACGGGAGGGTGGCTGGCAATAAGGTTTGGTTTTCTCCCCCTACAGATGCCTTAACTTCCCATGAGGTGGAGAGAACCCGGGCTTTACAGTTTTTGCTCAGAGTCCACCAAAAGAGCCTCCTTGAAGATTGTGGTATTTTAAAACCGCAACCAGGTGTACCCTGGTTATGGCAACTTTGTTTTGCCAGCTAATCTTTTCACACTAGGGTCCGGCAAAACGAATTCACCCACACAGGGTGCCTTTATTTTGGCATGTTTGAAGTGGTAGCTGTGTTAGTCTGTCCAGGCATATCTGAGAGTAAACAAAACAACAGCAGAAAAAGAAAAATGTTATGGCATGTTAAAGACTAACTGCTGTATTTAAATGTGGTCTGATGAAGTGGACTTGGTCCACGAAGGCTCACATTTAAATACAGGAGTTAGTCATTAAGGTGCCACAACATTTTTTGTATTTTTTTGTTCTGTTTTGTTTACTTTCAGATATTCATTCTGGAAAGTTTCATGTCTGGCCTAGACACTAAAGAAGAAGAAATTTTTGCTTCAGAGCCTAAAAAGGAGGCATATGCGAAAGCAGGGTTTATACGAAACTGGAAATCAGGGAAATGAAAATGGTCAGGGAAATGTCAGGGAAAAGCAGAAATTGTTCTGGAAAACTGTGTAAGTCGCGATTTTTCGCAGTTAGTCGGACACTTCCATGGTTTTCGTACGCATTGTGTTTGTTGCCGTGCTGCACAAGCTGCACGCCGCCCATCCTGTCCCATCGCGCACGCAGGGCAGACCCCACCCCCTCCTACCAGCAAAAGTACACTCTAATAAATCTTAGAAATTCCTTAAGTGTCAGGGAAAACACGATTTTTTGTGTCTGGAAATCAGGGAAAAGTCAGGGACATTTCAAATTGAAGTTTTGTATAAACCCTGGAAAGGAACTGTAGAATGAACTCACCAAAAGGTGGCTTCATTTTGGCAGTTTCACGTCTCGCCTAAACACAAGAAGAAGAATCATCCCTTCACGCTCTCGCTTGTCCTTTCTCTTCCCTTTGTGGCCTTTGTGTTCACCTCTGAGTGTCTCTCGTCTCCATTCTGGACTTTCTCTTGATCCCTTCCCTGCTACCTGACTGAAAGCCATCAACTTTCCTCCTTTACGTGGTTGCTCTTCTTTGGTGTCCAGGTCAGGCTTTAAAACTGCCAAAATGAAGCCACCTTTTGGGGAAATCATTCCACAGTTTCTTTCGATCGACCAAGTGTGAGAAAGATTAGCCAGCACAACAAGGTTGCTGTTGCACCCGATGGTGGTTCAAAAATACAACAATCTTCGAGGAGGCTCTTTCCGGTTAGGAATAGGAAACCACTTCAAACCAGCTGTTGAATGAGGACTGACAGTCAGTTTCCAGCGATATAATAGGCTGTTATGTCACTGGTTGGGTATTTTTTGCAGCACCTGTTTCTAGTTGTTTATAACTACAGGCCTCTCACATTACTGTGATGCTGAGTTTCTCGCCTTGGTCCTCCAGATGTTCTTGGACTACAGCTCCCAGAACTCTTTCATTGGCTATGTTGGCTAAGATTTCTGGGAGTTGTAGTCCAAGAACATCTGGGGACACAAGGTTGAAGAACACTTTTAGGCAGTTTCAGTAAGTCATCTCAAAGGAGACAGTCTTTATGCAGAAGATGTGACTCTGCAGTTAATGTCTGTAAAGGTTCACTGCTTACCTCAGGATGTGTGATGATTCATTTCACTAGGTAATGTCTTATTATGCTAGTAAGTAAAATAAAAACACCAAAAGACAGAAAACCTTGTAGCACCTTAAAGACTAATTACTGTATTTTAATGTTAGCTTTCATGGAGCAGACATAAAAGTGAGACTTCATGGGATTATTTTATACATATCAAGTGTGGGTGGGGGTACCTTGTTATGTGTTTGTGTTTTTGGAAACTGCCCAGAGTGGGAACACCTCCCAGACTGGTGGTATAGAAATGTATTTGATGTATAATAAAGTAACAAAATCCCTCTTGGTACTTTACTCCAGAAGATGGCTGTTAACGTCTATTCCACTTCGGTGACAAGCGATAACTTGAGTCGACATGATATGCTTGCCTGGATCAACGAGTCACTACAGTTAAACTTGACCAAGATAGAGCAACTTTGCTCAGGTAAGAAAGTGGCAGAGAGAAGAGGAAATGAAGCTTGGGGTTTTCAACACAATTTTTCTTTCTTTGAAGAATCAGCTGGAGATGCTTATGTTTATGTTTATTCGACTGATACCCCACCCTACTCAACACATGGCCGACTCAGGGCGGCTAACAACATATAAATGACCCCAAGGCAACCCAAGGGGCTTACATATAGGATACAATGTTCAAAATACAATAATAAATACAATGTTTCAAGTAAATACAATAAAGCCCAAGGTCTAGTTAGTATTACAAATTACAATATAAGGTAAAACAATCCACAAAATGCAAAATATCAGCACCACGTCAAAATAATGTATCAATAATTACAATAGAATCACAGGGAATGAAAACATCACATAATACCAACATAACATAATAATGCAAAACCCACAAAAACCCCTACCTTTAGAGTCTTTTGAGGGGGGAGGGCGGGGCCCAGAAACGCTGGCCGGTGGAGTGGCCGGGAGGGCCTCTTCGCCCACACCGGGGCCGGGAGCGCAGCGGCGGTAGTTTGCCCGGCCCCTCCTCGCCTTTTAAGTCCTAGGCGAGGTGGGAGGGTGGGGCCCAGAAACGCCTGCCGGTGGAGTGGCCGGGAGGGCCTCTTCGCCCCCACCGGGGCCGGGAGATGCTTAATGTCTTTTATTTTAACTCTTCACCATGTTTGGTATTTGGAAACAAAGTCCCATTACCGAATGCAAAGAAAAACCTTGTTGCCTTTCCCTATAAGGGTGTAACTGGTTATTAACATTTATGTTAAGCTTTGATTCCTTTGCTTATGATACTGTCTGGTGAAAAGTTTTTTTTTTTTTTGCTGCCGCTGTAAGAGTTATTCCGTTTCATGGAATTCTGCTGTGTAAGGGCTCCTAGCATATTCTCCTGGAGAGCTTTTAGACTGAATGTTGCACAACTGCACACATTTGATTTCCAGGGTGTGCCACCAGCTTTCTCAGTTTTACAGATGCAATTTGGAATTGCTTTGGCACTCATATTGCTCCCTGTGGAAGGCTGTACATAGTGCTAAGCCGTACAGCTCTGTAGCCTGTGTGCAATAACTAAACCTCATAGTGATGTTAACAAATGTTACATAGCTGAGTTGCTTCTTGACTTTTAAAAGGAGCAATATTAAGTTGTTTAAACTGCAGTGCAAATTAGAAAATCAAGTGAACGGTAAGGAAAAACAAGCCTCAATGTGTGGATGAGGCGGTGGTGTCGAGAGGAGGGCTTCACATTTGTCAGGTACTGGATAACATTTTGGGACAAGCCAAATCTGTTCAGGAGGGATGGGTTGCACTTGAACCATGATGGGACCAGATTGCTGGCACTCAACATCAAAAACGCTGCAGAGCAGCTTTTAAACTGATAACTGGGGGAAAGCCGACAGGAGCTGGGCAGCATCCGGTTCGGAAAAGTGTGTACTTGAATAGTGAGGAGGATGCAAAAATTACTGAGCAGAGCGAGGAGCTAGTCACTAGCATTCTAGCAGAAGGATGCAAAAGGCAGTCTAACAATGCAACTGGACACAGAAGACTGTGTCAGAAAAGCATATATAAATGCTTGTATACAAATGCCAGAAGCCTCCGGAACAAAATAGGGGAGCTGGAATACTTAGCAATAGATTAAAAAAACATTGATATTATTGGCATCATTGAAACCTGGTGGACGGATGATAACCAATGGGATACAGTTATCCCAGGCTACAAACTGTACAGGAAGGATAGGAAGGGGCAAACGGGAGGTGGTGTAGCCTTGTATGTCAAAGAAGTGATAAAATCGTACGAATTGGAATATCTAGGTGATTTGGAGTCACTATTAGAAGCTCTGTGGGTAAAAGTACCTGGCCACAAGGATGGTCTAACAGTAGGCATATACTATCGGCCTCCGACCCAAACTCTTGAGGGAGACTGGCAGTTGGAGAATGTTGTAAAGGAGGCATCCAAGAAGGGAAGCCTGGTTATAATGGGGGACTTCAATTACCCTCACATAGACTGGGTGAACTGTTGTTCAGCACATGATAAAGACATAAAGTTCCTAGATATGCTAAATGATTGTTCCCTGGGACAGAGGGTTGAAGACCCAACTAGAGGTACAACAATCCTTGACTTGACTCTGGTGCAAGATGTTAATGTGACTGATCCAATAGGGAACAGTGACCACAACATGTTTAACTTGATCATAGACCACAAGTCACTGATAAAATCTAACACAGAGACCTTAATTTTTCAAAAAGGAAATTTCCCAAAGATGAGGAAACTAGTAAAAAAGAAGCTGAAAGAGAAAATTGAGAGAGTCCAAACACTCCAAGAGGCATGGAGGCTGTTTACAAAAACAATAACAGAGGCCCCATTGGAATGCATACCCAAAAGGAAAAAGGGCACTGCCAGGTCCAGGAAGACTCCAATGTGGCTTACAGGAGCTGTTCGGGAAGTGATCAAGAGCAAGAAAAGCTCATTTAGAAGATGGAAGGCTTGTCCAAATGAGGACAGCAGGCAGAAACATAAATTCTGGCAGAACAAATGCAAGGCAACAATCAGGAAAGCAAAACAAGAGTTTGAGGAGCGTATAGCTAAAAATACTCAGAGAAATAACAAAGACTTCTTTAAGTTCATTAGAAGTAAGAACCCAACTAGGAAGGCCATTGGACCATTAGATGACAATGGAAGGCAAGGGGTTATTAAAGAGGAAACAGAGATTGCAGAGAGACTCCATGAATTCTTTGCTTCAGTATTATTCACTGAAAAAGACAGAGACCACATGCCCAAAACAGAACCTATCTTCGTAGGGAGGGAAACCGAAGAATTAAGCCAGATAGAAATAACCAGGGAGGAGGTCCTTGCATGTCTTGTTAAACTAAACACTAACAAATCACCAGGACCAGATGGCATCCATCCACGAGTTCTCAGGGAACTTAAAGATGAAATTGCTGATCATCTAGCCAAAATATATAATATTTCCCTCAAATCAGGCTTTGTGCCTGATGACGGGAAGGTAGCAAATGTAACACCAATTTTCAAAAAAGGATCCAGGGGTTATCCAGGAAATTACCGACCTGTCAGTTTGACATGTGTCCCAGGTAAAGTGATGGAAACCATCCTAAAAGATAGAATTAATAGGCACATAGAAGAGAAGGCGCTGCTAAAGGAGAGCCAACATGGCTTTTGCAAGGGCAAATCATGTCTCACTTATTTGTTGGAATTTTTTGAGAGTGTCAACAAGCATGTGGATAAGGGGGATCCAGTTGACATTGTTTATCTGGACTTTCAGAAGGCTTTTGACAAGGTCCCACACCAAAGGCTCTTGAATAAACTTACCAGTCATGGAATAAAGGGACAGGTCTTGTCCTGGATCAGCAACTGGCTAAGGGACAGGAAACAGAGGGTAGCACTCAATGGACACTTCTCCAAGTGGAGGGAAGTAAAGAGTGGGGTCCCCCAAGGTTCAGTACTGGGACCCCTGCTTTTCAACCTCTTCATAAATGATCTAGAGGTAGGAGTAAAAAGCAAGGTAGCCAAATTTGCTGATGACACTAAATTATACAGGGTAGTGAAAACTGAGAGATTGTGAGGAGCTCCAGAGGGATCTGTTGACACTGGGGGAGTGGGCAAAACAGTGGCAAATGAGCTTCAACACTAGTAAGTGCAGAGTGATGCATGTTGGGGCAAAAAGTTCCAATTACATTTATAAACTGATGGGGTCTGAACTCTCTGCCACAAACCAGGAAAGGGACCTTGGTGTCCTGGTGGACAACTCAATGAAGGTGTCAACCCAGTGTGCCTCAGCAGTGAAAAAAGCAAACTCAATGCTAGGGATCATTAGGAAGGGTATAGAAAATAAGTCAGCAAGTGTCATTTTGCCTCTTTATAAATCTATGGTGAGGCCCCATCTGGAATACTGTGTACATTTCTGGTCGCCATACCTCCAGAAGGATATTATGGAGCTGAAAAAAGTGCAGAGGAGGGCAACCAGAAGGATTAGGGGACTGGAACACCTTCCTTACCATCTGAGGCTGCAACGGTTGGGCCTCTTCACTCTTGAACGACGACGTCTAAGAGGTGACCTGGTTGAAGTTTATAAAATCATGCACGGTGTGGACAAAGTAGATAAGGATATCGCACAACACTAGAACTAGGGGACACTCGATGAAACTTTTGGGTGCTAGTTCTCAAACAAATAAAAGAAAGTACTTTTTCACCCAGAGGATCTCTGGTCTATGGAACTCCCTGCCAGAAGAAGTGGTGACAGCTATCAGTCTTGACAGCTTTAAAAAAGGATTAGACAAGTTCATGGAGGACAAGGGCATCAATGGCTATAATTATGGATGTACCTAAGAACAACCTCCGGGTTGGAGAGATAGGCAGGATATCTCTCAATGCCATTTCCAGGGAATCCTAAGCAGGTGAAGGCATCTCCTTGGGAATACCCTGAAGGAAATGGTGAGCCACTGTGAGACAGAATGCTGGACTGGATGGGTTCATGTGGCTTGTTCCAGCAAGGCTGTTCTTATGTTCTTATGACAGTCTTCTCTGTCTGAAGCATACTGCTTAGTTGTAGTAACATTTTTCTGATACCTGGATTCTGTACACAGACACAACTTTGGAAGTCTTGTGCTGCAGTGGCTGGCATATGGTGGGAAGGGTGAAATTTCAGAGGTTTGTCTAGGTTGTGAATGGGGAGAAGTAGAAGCGTTATCTTCTTGTCCAACAGTAGAAATTTCTCTGCAAGGAGCAGTCAGTATTGAATGCAATATGTATCTGCAGTTGCTTAAGAAGTTCTGAATATGAGCTGTTTACACATTTCCCCAATATATTGGTGAGAAGGTACTACCAAAGCTTAGACAGTTCTAGGCCAAGTATGTCCATGATAAATGAATAGTGCATTAACCACTAACAGGTTAATAACCCTGGCTTATAAGACTGTAGTACTGTACTCAAACCTGTGCTGAGCTCCAGATGTTGGGGTGGGGGTAAAGGATGGATTTATGATTGAGCATATGATTGTGTATAAGGGATAGAATCTGCAAGGTCATTGTAGAGTGTGTGTAACAATTCTATAAAGCAACCTAAAGGTTCAAAAAGTATTCTCGTCTTAATTGTATACTTTTTGTAAGTGATTTATCATCACAATGATAATTGGGTTTTTCCTGTTTTTGCAGGTGCTGCTTATTGCCAGTTTATGGATATGCTCTTCCCTGGTTCTGTAACGCTCAAGAAAGTGAAATTCCAAGCAAAGCTGGAACATGAATATATTCAAAATTACAAGGTTCTACAAGCAGGTTTTAAGAGGATGGGTGTAGATAAAGTAAGCATCCTCTCATAAGTATGCATATACAGTAAAACCCCAACTTACAAATGCCCTGAGTTACATAAAATTCGACTTACATAATGATTTTGTGCCAAAACCATGTCCCGATTTACACGATTTCCTATGGGTTTGCTTTGAGTTACATAAATATCCTTTTTCCTAAGGGTTTGTTTTGAGTTACTGTATGTAAAAATTCATTTTTCCTATGGATTTGCTTTGAATTATGAATTTCCCCCCCTATGGGTTAGCTTCGAGTTACATAAAAAACCGATTTAAGCAAAAGCCTACGGAACGGACTTTTTTTTCGTAAGTAGGGGTTTTACTGCATTTTGGTTTCATCCTTAGTGAATGCTGCCTTTCCAAAGAAACTGATCTGGAAAGCAAGCAAAACTATTAATGGCAAACATAAATTTTCTTTAGATAAGTCTGAAATCAATTGCTTAACAATTTCTGCCTCTCTTAGGTCCTTTTTTCCTGGTTAATTTGGTAAATGCAGAGGTAGCTTTTGAATGTAATAAAATAATATTGGATTATGGGAAAGCACACAGGTGCAATGGGAATTTTGGGTTTGATTCCTTGAATGGAAGTGAATTGGAAGATGAGGCACATCACCTGTCTCCTGTTGGCTGCTTTTGGGGCCTAAATGAGTGCAGTTGTACCTGGATCCTTTAGTTGAGAAATGGGTTTGATTTTCTTCCTTTTTTCTGAGCTTTAGAACTTGCAGCATTATCTGCTTTCTCTTGTACTGCCAACTTGTACCTTCCTGTGTCTGTTGCTCTCTGTCTTAAATTTCAGAAAAAAGTCTCTTTCTGAACTCAAACTGAAGAATTTTACACTTTTCTCAGAAATACTTGTGGTTTGAGATGTTGCTTGAGTCTGCATGTGCTCTCTCTTTCTCTTCAGATAATTCCTGTGGACAAACTAGTGAAAGGAAAATTCCAGGATAACTTTGAATTTGTCCAGTGGTTCAAAAAATTCTTTGATGCAAACTATGATGGGAAAGACTATGACCCTGTGGCAGCTCGGCAAGGCCAGGAGACAGCACCAGCACCTCCTGTGGTTGTACCACTGCTGAATAAGCCTAAGAAAAACCTTGGTCCTGGTGGCACAGGTAAAGCAAACACTTGCCAAGTTAACCACACTAGTCTTGCATTTTGGGCTAATCATGATTGTGTATTTTAGTGGTGCATAGTGAAAGCAGTAGCAGTGCGCTGGTTGTTTTAAAGAGCTTAGGGATAGTGGGGAGAGTTTATCTTGCAGATTATCTTTAATCCAAAAGGCAAATGCTTGGAAGATCCATTGCCACAAAAGGAACCTGTTTTAGCCTCCTCTCAACTTCTGTCCCATGCAGGGAGCATGGTTGTATGCTTATTCTGTCATACCTGTGTAGGTCTGGATCAGTGTATGCTGCTGTTTAAATTTCTCATTCCCTGTATCTCACAAGGCTTCCTGTTTATGGAGGGGAAATTAAACACCATGTGTTGGAGGTTGTCCTTCTGCTTTTTCAGTCATTGATGAAATGGTAGGGGGAGGAGGAGGCTGAGTTGCATGTTTGCAAACAGGGATCACAGGCTCCTGTTGTAGGGGCGTGGGAAGTACCTCAGGTCAGTTTGTAACAGGCAGAAATGCATTTCTTTTGTAGATGACAGTTTTGTAGGAACTTCGGAGCTGAAGGCTGCGAGAGCAGACTGTACTGCGTCATTAAGGAAAACCGCTATGATTGGTACTAAGTGTCTTGGAAGGAAAAGACATTCTTTGATGGTTCTTGGGGCTGTAAGGGAGCTTTTCTTGCTGCACTACACATAGGGGACTCCTCACTTTGGGGACAGTTCACTTGGTTTGGCTGATACGTATGGGCACAGATCTGCAAACACCCTCTGCTTAGACTGCAACTAACCCCTTTTTATGTTGCAGCTCCGTCAAGGCCCTTGGTCGCCCAGAGGACAACCGTGGCTAATAAAACTGCACCAGCCATAGTGAAAAAGGCTCCTTCAGGCATGGGAGAGGAAGAATCTGCTGAATTGATCCAACAGGTCAGTTTCATGCAAGCACTCCTGATCTGGAGGGGCAAGTGCCATGTAGTCCTCATTGCCCTTTGGTTGTTTTAGGGTTTCATAAATTAAAGTTACAATGGTAGATAAATGTTTGAGCCCTCTATGTTGTCTTGGAAACTTTGATGATGATCATGCCTTATGCTGAAAGCATATAAACATTTTTGTGTAGAGCAATCTGCATTTTTCAGCTATAGGTCCAACAGGTTTTAAGGAAAATATATTTAGGGATGTTTGTGGCTTTTTTTAAAACTCCAGACTCCATTGTTCCACTTTCTGGAAGGCTTTGGATATGCCCAGTTTTGAATTGCCTGTGAGAAAAGGGGGTTATCCCTGATGGTTACTGAGAGCTCACAATGGAGAATTTTGGGATTTGATGTCCCATGGCCAGCTGCTGCTCACAGTTAGGTGTTAGCAAGTAGAGCAGAACTGTGCCAGTCAGTGACTTACATTTCTTCATATAGAGCAGTGGTGGTGAAACTATGGCACTTGTGCCAGAAGTGGCATGCTGAGGCCTTTCTGCTGGGATGCGTGCCATCAAGGGGAAGCCCTGTTTCACCTAGCCCGGCTGGTGCCTCTTTCCCACCACCCCTCTCCCTCCACCAAAGGGGAGGTTGAAATCCTGGGTGAGAGGCTGCGGCTGGGTGAGGTCAGGTGACCAGACACCCCCACCCACCCCTCCTAGTACTTCGGTGCACCAGTGTGCACGCGCACGGGTGTGGGTGTTGGGTGTATCAGTGAGGATGGGGAATGCCTACGGGGGATGGGAATGCAAAACACCGGTTGGGAGTGGGGGCGGGTACACACGTGATGTCACCGGTGCACAGCCAAAAAAAGATTGGAATCACTAGTTTAGACCCACTGGTATGGGGCTAGTGCAGGGTACAATCACTTATCTAGCACATCAATTGAGCTGGAGCATGTATTTTATCTTGCACACTGTTGGTAGATATTTATTTTATTATTTATTTATTTAATCGTATTTCTAGCGGCGCCCCCTTGCCAAGGTGACTCTGGGCAGCTTACATGTAAAACAGTATAAACACAAAAACATTTAAAACATTAAAAGATTCAACTTGTTTTTTTAAAAAAAAATTAAATTCCTTTTTAAAAATCTCACCAGTGCCACATCCCGGTCTTCAAAAAAAACCAACTGCTCAGACAAGCCAGCCCAAGGTGGCTATCACCCCGGGCGCAGCCGCCCCCATACCCGCTGCACCAGCCAGGTCTTTATGCCTCTACGAAAGGGTGAAAGCTCTACCTGGAGCCGAAGTTCAGTTGGCAGGAGGTACCACAGGGCCTGGGCGGACACAGAGAAGGCCCTCTTTCTTGTGCTAGAGAGGCGAGCCTCTCTAGCCGATAGAACTATGAGAGAGCCCCTCCGGTCGGTTCTAGTGGGATGGGCAGATATCCTTGGGGTGATGCGGTCTCTTAAGATATAGTTGAAGAATGCAATACAGTACTGCTTATGTATGCCTAAATTTTTTGACAGTGAAAAAACACAGGGATGCCAAAGTTAGGACCTGGATCTGGTAAGGTAGAAAAGAGTCCTTGTGATTTATGTCTCCCTGCTGACAAACCTGAAGAGGAGAATTGGTTGACTTTGTTAGATGGAAGGTTTCACTATTTTGCTTTTTGAATCCTTGCTGTGAGTGCCGGAGGTCATTGGATGACCTGGCCAGAGGGCTGTTGATTTTGGGAACTAGGTAGGGTGGGCAATAGTTGACATGATTTGTACTTCACTTTCTTACATTTAGCTTGAACATCTGCTGGCAACGATTTAGAGGAGAATAGTAAGCATTCTGCAAAGATCTCTGATCTTTTTTCTGCCTCCTCACCTTGCACGATGGATTCAGAAGAGATCTATTGTGTTTGCTGCTTATTCTTTGTGTCTTCCTCTGGGATTAGTTGTCAGCTTAAGGCAGAGAAGATTTGGTTTCATCTGACTGCTAGTAAAGACATTTTTAGATGATGAATCATTATTTTGAAAAGTACACATAGTGTTTTATATTGATATCAACAACACTGGTCGTTGGAAAAAGTGGTGAGAATTATTCAGTGAACAAGAGATCATTATAATTTTAAATTCCTTACTACGCATATGAATCAGAGTCAGAAGTAAAGCAGCCTGGAAAGAAATCTGACCTTAGTGCTAATGTTCAACCAATTAATTAACTAGGGCTATGGTGGCTCAGTGGTTAAGAAGCTCACCTTGTTAGATGGAAGGCTGGCAAGTCAGCAGTTCGAGACCTGGGTACTGCATGATGGTTTGAGCGCCCGTCTCTGTCCCAGCTCCTGCCAACCTAGCAGTTCGAAACCAAGAAATTGCAAGTAGATAAATAAGTACCACTTCAATGGGAAAAGATCTTAGGGACATGAAAGGAGCCTCATTCGGACGTCCCCTGAGCGGAATTCCTCTAGCAAAAGTACTTTCAACCCAGAATAATTTCTAATGTGAAATAATAATTATTAGTATTAGTTGACTAAAAGATTGATTGCCTTTTTATCAGGTAGTTTAATAGTGCAATGTAAGTTTATGTTCAGAAGTAGGGTGTGCTAAATGAACCCTCCAAGCTAAAGTGTATAAGGTTGTAAACTTATGCTTATAGTTGTGTTGGTGGTACCTGTTATTTTGGGTACAAAGATTTTCTGGAAACAAATGATGATGCAACAGATTGCTCTTCCCCAGATCAATGTATTAAAAATGACTGTTGAAGATTTGGAGAAGGAAAGAGACTTCTACTTTGGAAAACTGCGAAACATTGAGCTGATTTGTCAGGAGAATGAAGGCGAGAGTGACCCAGTTCTGCAAAGGATTATCGAGATTCTTTATGCTACGGATGTAAGTCTGTGTCATTTCTGGCAAGTGTGCCCCAGTGTCTAGTTCAGGTTTTCCAGGTGATGCTTTGCTTGCCTCTTCACAGTCCCCCAAACACCACAATTGCACAATGGCAAGCAAGGACTTGTCACAGGTTTGGTTCGTCTCGGTAGGCTTATCCCCTTGGGCACTGAGCCTGATTGTTTGGATGGTGGCTCCCTGGCCAACTGCAGTTATCAACCTTCAGAAGCAGAGGCCTCAAAATCAAGGAGGAGGATTAATACCCACTGAATTGTGGCTTAAGATGGTCTCTGTTAGCAGTTTTAATTGTAGAATTGTTAATGTCTTGAGTGCCATTTCTGGCAGAAAGACAGGATGTAAATTTAATGAACACTAAATAATTTGCATAACTTATGCTGTTACATCCTTTGTGTTCATCAAATTCTTATGGTATATTCTCGGGATGTTATACTCCTGGCATATAAAAAGACAAGAGTCCCTTGAAAAGACAGTAATGCTAGAAAAAGTTGACTACATTGAGAAAAGTGGAAGACTGAACATGAGATGGTAAAAGAAACAATGGCCTTAGCAAGACTTGAGAAAGGCTATTAATGCAATTTATGGCGGTTGCTAATTAATGGGGTCACAAAAATTCAGAAATGACAATGACAGTTTATGACCAAGCCTAACTTCTTCTTCTTTGTCTAGGCCAGACGTGAAACTGCCAAAATGAAACCACCTTTTGGTGAATTCATTCTGTAGTTCCTTTTGCCTGACCTAGTGTGAGAGAGATTAGCTGGGACAAGGTTACCATTGCCTGGAATACGCCCAATTGTGGGTCAAAAATACCACAGTCTTCAAGGAGGCTCTTTCTGTGTACTCCCAACAAGCCTAACAATGTAATTGCATATGTATTTACATATTGGTGATCATTCATGTGTTAAGGCAGCTTGCATTTTTACCCGTACCTGGAAAGGTAAAACATAATTCTTACATGTTTGATTCTTACCAGGTTCAATCCTAGTTAGCTTCCCGAAACAATACAAATTGGCCTAAATTCACTTGCTGGTTCTTACAAGAGTTGATCTGTTGCTGATTTGTAAGTCAGCATTTGCATAAAAACCTGTTGGTTTATTGGTCCTGTTCTAGTTTGGACTAGCAACTTCAATCTGACCATTTGTATCTTGGGTGTTTTCTCTGTGCTAAAATGTCAGAATAGGAGACAGTAGCCAGAATCCCATTGGTATTGTATGGTATAATTTGGAAATTGTGCAAGTGGTGTGTGGGCTACTGTTGGTTGATTTGGTGTGCTTGGGCATGCCTGGGTTATGCAGTTGCTTGTGTGCCCTGGCATATTTGGCTCATCAAATATAAACACAGTTGCCCTTCCACGTGTTAGATTTTGCAGTAGTAGTTTGGCTTCTATTAGCTATGCTTTAAGTTCTCTTTCTGGTAATGCTGAAAATGAGAGCCTGGCTTTTAGTAAAAGATAAAGGTCTCTTGCTCGAAAGCCAGCTGTATCCGACTCAAGGGGTTGGTGCTCATCTCCATTTACAGCCAAAGAGAGGCACTCAAATAATGCCCCTAAGATTTTGCCCAGTAACGCAGTGGCTTCTTCTCTCTGTGCTGTTTCAGGAAGGCTTTGTCATACCAGATGAAGGTGCGCCTCCAGAGGAGCAGGAAGAATATTAATGGTCCACCAACTGTACCAGCAGAACAGCAGCAGCAGCAGCAGAATCGGAATTCCGAAATCAGAATTCTTTGCCCCAATCATGTGCTTATCTGTACGATACTCCATTTTATTCTTAGAGGACTCACTGGTTTCTTTTCATAAGTAAAAAAAGTACCTCTTCAAGTGCACTTTGCGTAAGTTTTACTACTTCCCCTCTTCCAATGGGTTTTGTTTGAGAGCTCTTTTCTCTCTCTTGTAGCAGAGCAGTATTAACATCTAGTTGGTGTGATTTTGGAAGCAAGAGGTTGAATACTTGGAGTTTGTGACGTTGCTTTGTTGCTGGTAAGGCACTGGTTAGTGGAGAGTTTGCTATATTGTGTTGGGGCGGCAGGGAGGGAGGGAGGGAGTGAGGAAGTGTATAGTGGAGCTGTTTCAAGACTGACTTTTCTGCAGGAAGGATGAGCCAATGTGAAACGTGTTCTGCGGTCAAAAGAGATGCCTTAAGGGGGCTTAAAATGTGCTTCCAGATGCCAAATTTTAAAGTCACGTGATGGGAGATGTTATGTGCTCTAAAGTGGGGTTAGGAGTATCTGGCTTTCTTGATTTGGAAGGAATAGCCTGGCACTTCCAAGCAGTGAGTGCTCTCTGAATGGAGTGATTATTAGAAAAAGTCCAGTAGCTACACCTAAGCCTGCTGGCTTTGGCCGCTGGCTTTCATAGGGGGAAAGGCCTTGAACCCTCTGCGTGGCAAGACTAGCGTGAGAATGACTCGTATGCCTTGAGGCCTCGTGGTGTTATTGCACTGGCCGAAAGCTTGTATTCTTTCCCAAAGCAATAAGGCTACCACTTTGAAATTCTTCACCTGATCCACTGCCTGCCTCTAGTTGTCACACCTCTCTCTCCCCCCAGCTTCCTGTGTCTGTCCCTCAGCCTAGTCCAGTGATGGTGAACCTTGGCACTCCAGCTGTTCTTGGACTTCAATTCCCAGAAGCCCAAGTCCCTGTGAATCCACACGAATGCATACGCGCAGTAAACCCATTCTTGTGGATTCGCAGGGACTTGGGCTTCTGGGAATTGAAGTCCAAGAACAGCTGGAGTGCCAAGGTTCTCTCTCCATCACGAGCCTAGTCCATTGACTTCTGTGAGTCCTTCCATCCTCCTCTGCCACCCCTTCTTCTCTTTCCTCTCCTAAGCTTGGTAACTGAACTCTGGTGGATTGGCTGGTTTGTTCACAGTGCTCCACAGTGAGGCCAGCCCGTGTCTCCTGGCTGTTTATCTCTGGGGTGTATCCTTCTAGAGTTGGCCTTCTACGCGAAACCCTTGCCAGTGCTCCAGTCGACTGGTGAATGAAATTGATTGATGCACATCAAATAAAGAGAGCCAATGTTGCAGAAGATGCCATGCTCCTATGAATTTTGGTTGTTACAGTATTGTTACATGCTTTGACCCTGTCCCTCTTGTGTGGAGCAAGCCCCTCACTCCCTCCTCTGATTGCTGCTTTTTGGGAGGGCCTCTCCCAAATGCTGTCCCCAGCCAGCCACAGCTAAAAACGAAGCCTCTGAGATTGGTGTGCTCTTGTTTGTTTGCTTCTGGTGGTTATGTGTCCTAAGTGTGTGTAGAAAGCAATGCATTTTATGGTTACTGTTGTGTAGTGCATGAATCCCTATGAAAGTTCAGAGGAAGATCCAAATTCAACAAATGCCAAAAAAGCCATTATTTAAAACATCAGAGGTGCTGATTCTCTTGTGGCCTTCTAGATACTTGTTGCCCTAAACCATGCTTCACCCAGACTCCTCTTGACAGGGTTTTTTTCTACTTTTAAACAGTTTCTAAATAAAGTTCTGTTATTTCAAGATTCCTCTGTGCTGGCGTGTCATGTTCTTGTGCGCCTGGTTCTTTGTTTGATTCCAAAAAAGACTCCCATTTCTTCTCTGTGGAAGGTCACTTTCTTCATGTCCCTCCTGGTGCATCTGATGTCAGTGTTACAAAAGAACATCTTGAGGGTGAAGTCCATGGTGGCTTTTCTTATCTCCCCTGGGCAGTAGTCCAGTCTGCAGTTGCTTGGGATGCTCACTTCGTACCCTGCAATTGCTGAGTTACCTGGTCGTTCCCACACATACCCGTGTTTGTGGGCATGTGCACACTGGCATGGTGTGTCACAAAAGTTTATGTTAAGGTGGGTAGTGGCTGTGATGCCTCTCAAAGGTTTGGTTGCCTGAAGATCTCAATGACATGGGGAATGGAAGAGGCTTGTGTTTTAGAACATCATCTTTGAATAGTACAGTACAGTAGACCCTCCCATAACAACTTTACTTGGTTCCCCAAGTAGCGTTGCTAAGTGATTTTTGTTATGCGGGTTTCTATGGAGTTTCCCTCATAACAATGTTTTTAGCGGCGGCGTCCAAATTTTAGTGTTTGATTTGATTTGAATTTTAACTTATATACTGCAATTCTCTGCCCAAAGGGCAACTCAATGCGGTTTACAAGGTACAAATTCACAAATTAAAGCATAAAAAAATATCACAAAAAAGTACAGTGTGTCACAGTGCAATACAGTAAATACAATAAAATACAATTACATAGCAAAATAATTCAATTCAAAAACAAGTACAAGCCTTAGCTCACATCATAGCAAGGTCCGGGCTGAGCACAGAGTACACTTCCTCGAATCAATGGGGAAGAAACAGAGACATAAACTCCTCCGGTGCAGCAGCAGGTGCACCTGGCTCCCGTCTCCGGAGCGCTGGCGTGGCCCCAGAGAAAGAGATCCCGGAGGGCCTCCGGCGCAGCGTCTGTGTCGGCTTTTCTCCCCTCCGGCCAAGCATGGCTCGGAGGGGGCGGAGGCAGCGGCAGGCAACAGATGCACCAGGCTTCCATCTCCGGAGGTGGGGAGCCGCTTTTAGGGCTACAGAGAGGCGATCCCCAGGTGCGGCGAGTTCTTTCCTCCCTGCCTCCTCCAGCCGGTTGCTGGTCGAACTCCGTGGGGCCTCCGAGCCCCGGCGTCAGTGGTGTCCATTGTAGGCGGGGGAGCCGCTTTTGGGGCTACGGAGAGGTGAGCTCCAGGTGTGGCGAGTTCTTTCCTCCCTGCCTCCTCCGGCCGGCTGCCGGTCGAGCTCCGTGGGGCCTCTGAGCCTTGGTGTTGGTGGTGTCCGTTGGAGGCGGGAGAGCCGCTTTTGGGACTATGGAGAGGTGAGCTCCAGGTGCGGCGAGTTCTTTCCTCCTCGCCTCCTCCGGCCGGCTGCCGGTCGAGCTCCATGGGGCCTCCGAGCCCCGGTGTCGGTGGTCCGGACAAAGACACTAAAAACGTTATGCGGGGGAACGTGGTGCATAACGACATGTTGTTAAGCGAAAATGATGTTATCCGAACGCATTATGTTTCTTTCCTACAATATTTCCATTCTGAAGAATTCTGGATGAAGTGCTGCTCTCATTACAGGTATTTTCTAGGATTTTTTGGAATGTCACCAGATATTTTCTAGTGGTTCACTAGCTGGAGTTTTTAAAGAGAGTTCAAAATCTACTTCCTATTTGGCTTGGTAGAAATTCACAGCATCTTAACGTGGTACTGCGCATGGAGGAGAATACATAGTCTAGACCAGTAGGACACATGCCCCGAATGGGGACTTCAATTCCTAGAAGCCTAAGTCAGTACATTGGCTGATCGGTGCTATGGGAAATTGACTGAGGCTTCTGGAAATTGAAGTCCAAATGCCAAAGGTTGAGAACATGGCCATGTCAATACTAAACTGAGCTGTCCCATCCTCTCTTTGTGATATGGCCTTAATGTTGCAATGCACTGAATGCTGAGAAATCTGAGGATTAGATTTCACTTTTAGCTCCAGACATCAGAGCCAGTGTCAGTTCCTATAAGAGGAAACTGTGACACAGAAAATGAGATCTAGTTGTAGTCTTACATAGTTGTCGACATTATTTAAAAAAAAGCAGCAACAGGGGTTGGTATCCAGTTGGAAGCTACTTGTATTTATCTCCTTTGAGCATATGGAACATCATCAATAAGGTGCTTCTGGAGAGGAAGTATCAGTCAACAAAATGCCGTTACTGCCCAGGGGGGTCCTGAGTGCTTGCAATTCTCACATTCTCTGGGAAAGCTCCTCCTGTGTCTCCCATTGAGCCTTGAAGAGCAGGCTAAGCGGAAGGGGCTCTGGTGGAATGGGGTTCCTATGCTGGGTGTTCTGTGCCATGTGGTCATTATTCCACAGTTTGACATCACAATTGAGTTTGCTGGTGGTCTTGGGATGCTCTTGAGGCTGGAGATTATACCTAGAGTGGATTTCCGCCCTGGTTCGTCGGTAACTCCAGGCTCAAAATGCAGCAAGCATTGAATGTGGAAAGCCTGGCTAGATCCAGGATGGGCCACGGATCCATGGGGAGCTCAATCACAAGCTCAATGATAAGCACACCTCGGAGACTGAGCCTCCACCCCTCTGTGACCTGGTGAGTGCAGGATGATAGGCCAGTGTTATCTCATTGACCACTTGCTTTCCTATCCATATAATTATAAAAGGGCAACAGCTGTGCATTATTGAGCTACGTAGCAACGTTTCAGTCTGGAAAGGAGCAGAAAGATTCCCTTTCTTTTAATGCATGGCTGCCTTTGAGTGGAGAGGATCCTACTTATTTTTGACTCATCAGGCTGGGGGAAATTCCAAATACATTACCTCAAGCGGGGAAGAAAAACCCTGGCACTCCCAATGCTGTTTGACTTTAACTCCCATTATTTTTCAACATTGCCTTATGCCCGTGATGGTGAACCTTGGCACTCCAGATGTTCTTGGACTTCAGTTCCCAGAAGCCCAAGCACCCTGTGAATCCACACGGATGGGTGTACTGCGATTCATCCAGCCGGCGCTGCCCTAGTTGCTCCCAGAAGCGGAAGTAAAATGCGCCCGTATGGAGGAAGGGTTAACCCAGAAGAGCCTTAACCATATGGGCGCGTTTTACTTCCGCTTCCAGAAGCAATGAGGGCGGCATGGGCCAGATGAATCGCAGTAAGCCCATTTGTGTGGATTCACAGGGTGCTTGGGCTTCTGGGAATTGAAGTCCAAGAACATCTGGAGTGCCAAGGTTCGCCATCATGGCCTTATGCTAATTAGAACTGATGGGGGGTTGCAGACTGTAATTTTAAAAGCGTCACAGGAACCTGCAGATGATTTAAATGTGCGCTGTAAGCTGTTTGAAAGCTGTGGCTATCTTCTGTGTCTCTAACACAGGGATTCTCAACCTGCGGCCCATGGCGCCATTTCATGTGGCCCCCCACCTCCTCCACATCAGGAAGTGCCATGTGGTGGAGGAAGGGCAAAATGGCCATCCGCCCCCCGAAGCTGTCTGAGGGAGCGTGACCCAGGCCCCTTCAAATCCCACTTCATGTCTCAATGTGCCGCTGCAAATCCCACCTCATGCCTCAACGTAGTGCAGTGGTGATCCTGGGCTGTCCGATAGCTATGGTGGCAGGTGTGTATTCCCCTAGTAGGTTCAACCATGCCACAAAGGTGTCGGCTAGTGGTTTGGAACAGTCCTCTGTTCTGGACCTGCAGGTCAGGTAAGTGGGTTTGGGTCTTCGGCCCATTACCTAGCCAACTTCGACATGAGCCTAGCCAGTGTCATCATAATTAAAATGGCCAAAGGAGCATCGAAAACACAGGCCTCAGTCCCCCATGCACCATCGGACCCTGCCACAGTAGTGTAGGACCTCCTGATGGCGAGAGGCTGCTAAAATCTCGTGGGAGACAATGCTTTGATGTGCCACATCAAATTAGATGTGTGAAGTATGGATCAACTAAGTAACCAAATAAGTAAATAGCCTGGCGATGGTCTCAGAGGCCTGCTGTGGTTAATTAGTCAGGCATGGAGGACAAAATTGAATCCACAATGATTTTGATGCTAAGTTATGTTCTGAGCAGGTTTTAAGGCACCACCCTATTCAGTTTCTGGGGTATGTGTGTTTGATATCAGGGATGCAGCCTGGAGAGGACAAGATGCTTACTGGGATATGGCCAACCAATGCCTTTCTTGGCTTCATTTGGGCTAGCTCTATGTAGGCCAGTGAAGCCACGCAAGCGGTGCATGGCAATATTGCTTTCAAATAGAATAGACCATCCCTCGAAAAAGCTCAAGGGCCATAGAGGCTTGGTGGTTGATGGGCAGGTCAGCAGTTCAAGTCCTGAGTGCTGTGTGAAGGACTGAGCTGTTGTCTATCCCAACTCCTGCCAACCTAGCAGTTCAAAAGCAAGAAATTTCAAGTGGATAAATAGGTATCACTTCAGTGGGATGGTAAACGGCACTCTATGCACTACGGTGTCAACTCATGGCTGCCACATGACCATAGAAGCATCTACAGATGCAGACGGCCCTGACTAGCTGTAAATGGATAGGAGTCAGACACGACTGGCTTCCAATCAAGGGAGACCTTTGCTAGAAAAAGCTGATTCCAGACCAAGATATTTTTAAGAACTACTGCCCAGTTCTTTTGGGGGAAATGGCTGGACATGATCTTCCTCTGGGCCTTCTAATATCTCTATAAAACATCACCGTAAACTGTGATCAGTGATGGTGAACCTTGGCACTCCAGGTGTTCTGGGACTTCAATTCCCAGAAGCCCTGATCAGCAGGAGTGCTGACCTTGGCTTCTGATAATTGCAGTCCAAGAACACCTGGAGTGCCAAGGTTCACCATCACTGCAATAGATGTTATTCTATCCAGTATCAAAGACTACTGTATACCTCCTAATACTTGTCTACACAAGCAGAAGAGTGCTCTTACACTCCTATTGTATGTGCGTGATGCTGGTTGGCCACTGTGGGAATGGCGTGCTGAACTGGGTGAACCATTGCTGTGCTTTATGCTGGCCTTTACCAAATAGGTCACAAGACTCTGTTGTTCTTGCTGCTACCCTAGAAATTAGGACAGAATTGAGGAATAATTAGGAATAATTAAGAATTCAGAGTGTAGCGAGAAGCCATCAGCAACATAGAACAAAGGAACTTGTGTGCCTTTCCAAAAGGGGAAGGGGAAGAACCAGAGGTGTTCTCCATTTTCACTGGAGAAGTGTGCGACACGTTTACCGTTGACCCTCTTTCACAATTCTCTAGCAGAAAACACTGCACAGTGCATGGGTTACAAGCAGCAGTGATGCGGGGATAAGAGAAATGTTTGAGTACAACTCCCATTACAAATCCAATTTTCCCCACTACTTATTTGATTCAGTTAGACCAGTGGTTCCCAACGTTGGGTGTGGGTGTGTGTCCATGCCTTGCATGGGGATTCCAGTTCCCAGAAGCCTAGGGCAGTACATTGGCTAATCAGTGTTTTGGGGGATTGACTTAAGGCTCTGGGAATTGAAGTCCAAAAACCAAAGGTTGGGAAATGCTGAGTTAGACTTCTACTTTAATCCTTCCTCTGGGTCCTATCCCAAGAAGCTCCATTTAGCCAACTTTGCAAGGCTGCAAAGAAACTTGACTGCAACCAACCTTCTAGGTGAGGCTAGGTCTCTCAACACAGCCCAAGAATACATGGCAGGTTTTCAAGCCCGCCTCTCTTGAGAGCTTTGCTCCAGGAGGACATTGATGTGACATGGCTTCTGAGCAAAACACATATCTTCTCCCAAGAGTGACAAAGTCATAGTGGAGAACTTAGCCTAAATACAATCCACTGGTGAAGGAACTGGTATATAATGATATAATGCAGGGGTGCCCGTACTTCCACATCCAGGAGTGATGAGGGTGCCGTGGGCCGGATGAATTGGCATCCAGGATGAATGGGCTGTAGTTTGGGCACCCCTGATATAATGGTTCCCTGAATTAAATTTGCCCATTCTTGCCCACTGTAGTTAAAATGTTCTGTCTTGCCATCTCCTCTTTGACCACGTTCAGCTTGCCTTGATTCATAGATCTTACATTCCAGGTTCTTATGCAATATTGTTCTTAACAACGTCGGACTTTCCTTTCACCATCAGATCCATCCACAGCTGAATGTCCTTCCAGCTTTGGCCCAGCTGCTTCACTCCTTCCGGGGCTACTTGTCCTTGTCCTTCACTCTTTCCCAGTAGCATATTGGACACCTTCTGACTTGAGGGGCTCATCTTCCAGCATCATACCGTTTAGCCTCTCAGAACTCTCCATGGGGTTTTCTTGGCAAGGACACTGTGGTGGGCTGACAGTTCCTTCCACAGCACTTAGTCCCATGATGGTGAACCTTGGCACTCCAGATGTTCTTGGACTTCAGTTCTCAGAAGCCCTAGCCCCCGTGAATACACATGAATGGGTTTGCTGTGATTCATCCGGCCCGCACTGCCCTCATCGCTCCTGGAAGCAGAAGTAAAACATGCCTGTATGGAGGAAGGGTTAACCCGCAAGAGCCTTAACCGTCCAGGCGTGTTTTACTTCCGCTTCCAGGAGCGACGAGGGTGGCGTGGGCCGGATGAATCACAGCAAACCCATTCGTGTGGATTCACGCGGGCTAGGGCTTCTGGGAATTGAAGTCCAGGAACAGCTGGAGTGCCAAGGTTAGCCACCACTGGCACAGCCCATAGCCTCATCCAACCACACAAGCCCCCTTGTAAGGCGATAATCCTTAAGGGGAATATCTCTAGTAGGCAACAGTTATTGCATTTCCCTGTGCTGTGCATTTCACAGAACTGAACACACAAAATGGTCAAAGATGTACACCGGCTTTCCAACCACAACCCCCACAACAAACCGTTGTTTCATGACAAGGAGAATTCCTTCAGGCTTTCTGCTTAGTTTCGTCCATCACATCTTCTCAAGAGGAGAGCAGCAGACAAGACCTCTGTTGTATGGCGACGATTTTGCTGGGCCACGGTCTTTACTGTTGAGCAAGGCAGCCTCCCTGTTTCTTCACAAAGTTGCAGGGTGAGAGCTGGTGGAGTAACTGATTGCACAGAGTTGTCTTGTCTTGAGGGCAACTGATGTGCCTTCTTGTCCAGGATCCCAGCCATGGGCTTGTTAATATCAGGTATGCCAGATATTAAACAATGCATCTGGTTAGCCCCATTGGGAACAGCATTGCGAACCAGGAAGGCTTTTTTGCTCTGGTTAATTGTGGACCTTCTTGAGTTCATGGAACATGCATGTGTAAAGTCAGACATGCCCTGCTTCCTTGGCATGAAATGGGCATGGAAGCTTGAGGAATGGCAGGTGGATTTCAGGGGCGGAGCCAGAGTGGGCGGAACTTGGACTGTACTGGCTTTTCAAGTTTTCCAGTTTCCTGGCAGAAAACCTTTACTGGCCAGAGTGGTGCATGCCCCCCCTGTGTCGGCGGCGATCCTGCACACTCTTGGGTGGTAGTGAACGACGCTAGCGAGATGGCTTCAGATTGTAGGAAGATTTTGCAGTTTTGTGTGGATTCCGCATGTACTCCTGAAGAACAAGAAAGGTTCCCCTTCTTAACTGCATGGACAATATAAAACAGGGGTGCCCAAACCTTTTGGGCCGTGGGCCAGTCATGTGGTTCAGCGGACTGGTCGTGGTTCCTCCCACCGGAAGCGGAAGTAGAACACACCTTGCCATCTGTTTCGCAACAGATGTTTTGCAACAGGATGAGATATGTTTTAGGCTGCTATTTTCTCTGCTTAAACCAGGGGAGCCCAAACTACGGCCCATGGGCCGGATCTGGCTTGCACTGCCTTCGTCGCTCCTAGAAGTGGAAGAAAAACATTTTACTTCCACTTCTGGGAGCGACAAAGGTGGTGCGGGTTGGATGAATTGGTATCAGACGCCTACAGATCTGACTAACTTGATGTCAGTAGACGTCTCCTCTAATCCTTCCTCTGCGCATCAGCTTGGAGTGTTTGGTCCTTTCTTGCAGAGCTCGTCCTTTCTGCTTGCCTTAACCATCTCTTCTGCCGGCTGCGCTGCCACCCTTTTCCTCTTCTTGATGGCCCACTCTTTGATGGTGGTTGTTAGTTTGGTTTGTCAGCTTCCTCTTCTCCCCTGCTTTTAACACCAGAAAGGGTACACAAAAGAGCCTCCTCAAAGAGTGTGGTATTTTAAAACCACAATTTGGCGTAATACCCTGGTAATGGCAACCTTGTGTTGCTGGTTAACCTTTCTCATACTAGGTCAGGCGCATGGAACTGCAGAATGAACTCACAAAAAAAAAAGGTGCCTTCATTTTGGCAGTTTCATGTCTGACCTAGACACGGAAGAAGAAGAAAAAACACCAGTTAAATCTGCAGATGTTAGCCAGCGATGATGCTTATTCTTGCACGTTGTTAAGGCTGTTGGTTTACTGTGGGACAAAACAACCCCTTGATCCTTCTCTGCAAACCATGGGAAAATTGGCCTGTCTGACCTCTGCCAACCCTACTGCAGTTAAAAGTTGATTTTGCTTTCTAGTCCTATGGACATCTTTCCAGTGTATCCTCAATGCTTGGAAGGGTCTCCTCTCTTGTTAGAGTGGTTTCCTTTTCTTGTCCACCCTGAGGGATTTGAGCCAGGTTGCCTGGCATTTGGTGTTTCGATTCCCCACGTGAGCGTTATGTGTTTTCAGTTGGCTAAGAAATCAGCAACCGTATCTTCCATAAAGGCTTTTTCTCAACAACGCAAGCCTCACTCGCCATCCTGCTTATTGATGCTCAACTCACCATCCTCACAGCAATGTTGCCCTGGTGGCACAGGGGTTAAACCAGGGGTGGCCAAACATTTTGGGCCATGGGCCGGTCACGTGGTTCAGGAGGCTGGTCACATAAGAACATAAGAACAGCCTTGCTGGGACAGGCCACAGGAGCCCATCCAGTCCAGCATCCTGTCTCACACAGTGGCTCACCATTTGCTTCAGGGTATTCCCAAGGAGATGCCTTCACCTGGTTAGGATTCCCTGGAAATGGCATTGAGAGATATCCTGCCTATCTCTCCAACCTGGAGGTTGTCCTTAAGTATCCATAATTATAGCCATTGATACCCTTGTCACTTCGGCCCATGTGCCGGATCCAACCCCCGATGCCAATTCATCCAGCCCACAAAGCCCTAGTCACTCCCGGAAGTGGAAGTAAACCACGATCCAAGAATATCTGGAGTATCAAGATTTGCCATCACTGTGGCCTATCAGGGGTTTTTTTTTTTTAGGGGGCGGCGGCGCAAATATCAGCTAAAACCTGATCTTTCCCCTTCCCCTTGAGTCTTATATTTTTTTCTTTTCAACCCTTGATCAGTTAAAAGACAGAAACACCATCTATGAAATAATTAAAGTTGCTATTGGCTTTTGGTTCTTTTCAATATACGTAGGGGAGGCTCCGACTCTGAAACAGATTTTCCGCAGCAGCCGGAGGTACAACACACGGTAGGTAAACAGCCATTATGGAACAGAATGCCATGTTACACCATGTGTAAAGTGTTATTAACATGCACAGTTGAAAGGACACTTCTCTGCACAATGCCCAGGATGTAACCATGTTGGTTTGTATTAAAGAATAAAAACAACAGATTTCTGTGGAACTTCATTTGGCATTTGATTTATTTGTCAGTGCATCTGACAAAGTAGGTTGCAGTCCGTGAAAATTTATGTCCATAGGTTTTTTTTTATGGCTGAGGATCTCAACCTCCCCTACTGTTCTGCCAATTACTGCCAGAACCATGCACCAATGAGGACTTAAGTCTGGCCAATGACAAAGCCAAGAAAGTGGTTTCATTTTGGCAGTCCATAGTTTGATCTGGCCACGAAACAAGAAGTTCACAGAGGTTTCTTCTATTCTGCTTTTATGCATACCTGTCAACCTTCCTGGATTGGCCAGGATTTCCCATTTTTTGGCGCCGATTTGTGCCATTTCCCGCCCGGAGCTGCCAAAACCCCGGAATTTGGCAGCGGGGGGAAAGAGGTACTGCGCATCCCTTCTGTGCAAGTCGCCTTTTACGCATGCGTAGAAGGTGACTTGCGCAGAACCGTTCTGCGCAGGTCCCGCATTGTCCGGAGCCGTGGTTGACAGGTATGCTTTTATGTCACTTTATTGCAAATAGTTCTGCTCTAGCATGGCTAGTTGGAGGATGCTTGGTAAGAAGCATTTGTTGCTAGCTACTGAACAAATATGGCCTCAGATTCCTCACTCAACCTCGCCAGTTTCATTTTTCTCTTTCTGCAACCGATCCCGCTGGACATGTTTGAGTGAGGGCCTGAGTAGCCTGAGCGCACCTGGTAGTCCGAGCACACCTGGTAAAGGAGCCAGGAGCTTGGAGTGGAAGAGAGTTCTTCCCCTTGCGTGTCATGGCTGTTGGGCAAACCTAGATTCTTCTCTTGAGCCGAAAGAGGATTCCATGATAGGTACGAAGCAGCGAATGAGGTTCTGACTCAATTGCATCGCATTTCTCCCCATATTTCAGCCAGACACTCTCCTTCTGAAAAAGGGTTGGAATTTTCATATGTTTATCTACATATTCCTTGCTTTGTTTTTTAGATGGTAAATTTAATATGGATGGGTCATACTGAATGAAGTGAGCTAAAGTAGCATTTGGCTTGACCCAACAGTAGATGCATTAATATAAGGTATTTGTGTTTTTGTGCAGATATACCACAACTATGTTATTTTTGAGTTTGGCCTGTGTGGGTCTCTGACTAAGTTAGGAGGTGGGTTTCATGGTAGTTTTGGGGTGGGAGGGGCCTGGTAATAAGTTCATGTCAGAAATTATTTTGGGTTCAAAGAATTTTTGCTGGAGGAACTCCACTCAGGGAACGTCTGAATGAGGCAACTTTCATGTCCCAAAGATCTTTTCCCCCACCAAAGTGCAATTTCTTGCTTTTGAACTGCTCACTTGGCACGAGCTGGGACAGAGACGGGCACTCAAACTGTCATGCAGTACCCGGGTCTTGAACTCCCAACTTGCTGGCCTTCCAGCTAACAAGGCAAGCCTGGTGCTGGTTTTAGAGAGTGGTAGGCAACACCTGGCATTCCAGATATTGATGTGCTGCTTTCTTCCAGTACAGCCAAGGCAAGTGGTGATGGGTTTCTGCCCATCAACATCTGGAGGGTGGTGAGATGGCCACCCCGTCTGCCGCCGCCACCGCCGCCATCATCATCATCATCATCATCATCATCATCATCATCATCATCATCATCATCATCATCATCATCATCACCTTTATGCCACCCTCAGCACCTGGGCTGCTAACAAAGAATCACAAAGCATCACAATTACCATAGTGCAATAAAAAAGAATTACAAAGTATCACATTACAATAGTACAAAAAACATTTAAAAAACAATGCACAATAAACAATACGTATAATATTGCAAAATACTCAAACCCCAGGAGCTATGTCCATTTCCCTCCAGGCCGAGGGGGCCGAGGGGAGGAGGACAGAGGAGTCCTGAGGCGGAGGCGGCATCTGCCATGTTAGGAGCCCCTTTCTAAAGCTAATGTTATAAAAAGGCTGGTGTTAAACTGCCCCATGCTTGTGGAAAAGGTGTGTGTGTGTGGGGGAAATGCAAAGGTGGTAGTTGCAGATGCATAGCTGGTGATGTCTGCCTTCAATAAGCTGCATTGTACCTTCCAGGCCAAGTTTCCTGGCCTTTTGAGTAAGGCAGGAGGTCGCTTCTGCTCTTCCCATAAGCAACTCATGAAGATGACAGATTCCTGTGACGAAGCCCGCTGTAAGCGGGTGGAAGATCAGATCAACTATGACCACCTGCAGAAACTGGAGCGCATGTTCCGCGAAGCAGATATTGATGGTGGAGGAGGTGAGGAGCTAGATTTGCTGCTGTTTGTTCTGTTTGGCTAAAAGGTGACCCCACAAAGCCCGCAGCAAAATGTAACGGGTTGATTGGGATGGTTCTAAGTCAGTGATGGCGAACCTTGGCACTCCAGTTGTTCTTGGACCTCAATTCCCAGAAGCCCAAGTCTCTGAATCCACATGGATGGGTTACTGCGTGTACAACCTTGGCACTCTATGTGTTCTTGGACCTCAATTCCCAGAAGCCCAAGTCTCTGTGAATAGTTTTATTGCACGTACTTGGGCTTCTGGGAATTGAAGTTCAAGAACAGCTGGAGTGCCAAGGTCCACCATCATGGTTCTAAGTCATTGGCTAGTAGGCAGTCACCCACAAATCACTGGAATGGGTGGGCAGAGAAAGCCTGTCCCTGCTGCTTGGAAACCCCATCAGCCTTCCCAATCCTGGGTATGAATCATCAGATCCCACCAATTTCAGGTGAATCTCCTGTAACCTTTTTTTCAGATGGAACTTTTATTTTGCTTTTTAGGACTGGATATGGAAGAGTTCCGAAAGGCAATGAAGAAGATCATGGGGGATATTAGTGATGAAGATATTGATGTCATTTTCATGAAGGTGGACATCAACTGTGATGGTTCTGTGGATTGGGTAATGTCTGTTTTGGATGATACTATCCCACCTTCTGATTCTAGGGCTTAGAGAGGAATCATGCAACTATTTCTGTAGCCCTAACATGCTAGGTGAGAGCCTTGTCAAGACGTTGGGACGTCTGCCAATGCGTGGACTCCTCGCTGAATGACGACTCCAAGATATCCAAGGTATCAAAGTTTTTTGCAATATGAGAAGAATCTCTGCCTCTGTTGAGTGGACGGCTGTGCAACAGTTGGTCACTTCTCAATGGCAAATAATGAATCCCTGCAAGGATTCTCAGGTATGTCCCACTTCCCTTGAGAAACCATGGAGACTCATTAATTGCTGGCAAGAAGTGGATGAGGGACTGCAGTGGCTTAGTGGTTAAAATACTGAACTTGATGACTGAAAGGTCAGCAGGTCAGCAAGGGCCGCCATCAGGGGGGGACCATCAGAATTCCCATCTTGGGCCCGGAGATGACAGGGGCCTAGTGGTGCTGGGAAACCACTGATGTACGCATGCGCAGAAACCCACAGGGGCATGACACCACCAGGAACCACTAATGTACTCATGTGCAAACAAACCACGCATGCGCAGAAAACCACAGGGGTGTGGCCAAAATATGTGTGGTGGGGCCCGCGTACCGGGCCTGGAAATTTCTGATGTCAGCCCTGAGGCCAGCAGTTTGAGACCCAAGTGCAGCATGACAGTATGAATGCCTATAGTCTGTCCCAGCTCTTGCCAATGAGCAGTTCGAAAGCAAGAAATTACAAGTAGATAAAGAGATGCCTCTTCATCGAGAAAGGTAACAGCGTTCCGTGCATTTTGGTGTCTAGTCATGTCTGTCATCATGTGTCTGCCACATGACCACAGAAACATCTGCAGATGCAGACAGTGCTGGCTGTTTGGCTGTAAATGGACATGAGCACCAAACCCTAGAGTCAGACATAACATACTACTGGTAAATGCATCCGTCTGGCTGATGATCCTTCCTGGGGCTTATTTTTGGGGTAGGGCTTATATTATGAGCATTCGGAATAACCATGCTAGGGCTTATTTTCTGGTTAGGACTTATTTTGGGGAAATATGGATTTTGGCCACAGACTGGAAGCCCTTAAGAGCGAGAGCGAGGGCTTGTTTTATTTCCTCCACTGGAAAGCATCACAGACAGAAGTGACAACCACCTTCTCTGCCTTGCCCCCACCTGCAGGAAGAATACCTGAATTACATGCTACGTGAATACCGAGGGAAAGACGACATGCAGAAAAGCAAGATGGTCCCTGAGTTACAGCCTGTCATGAAACGTGTCCCCGTGTAAGTAAAGGTCCCTTTGGTCGCTGTGCTTTGAATGGGAAGGACGGGAGAAGGCCAGGCAGGCTCATGTGCCCTCACGACACCCACAAGTCCTCTGGCAATGGCAGCATGAGATGGCCAAGAAGTTACGAAGAAGAGGAACACAATACCAGGGGTTGAGGGCGATGACTGGATAGCTCAGTGAGTTAGCTATCTGGCTGCGGAGCTGGAGGTTGGGAGTTCAAATCCCCCAGCGTGCCTCTTGGGAGAAGATCCAGCCTGCGTACAGGTAATTGTCTCAAGAGGTTCCCCCAGAGGAAGGGAACAGAAAGCCACTTCTGTGTATTTTCTACCCTGGAAAACCTTGGAATGGGTGAAAATATGTCGTAATTGACATTGGCAGCACATGATTATTGAGGCAGATGCCTCCCCAACTGGGCCAGATGTCATGCCAACTGGGACTGGATCAGTGAAGCCAGACTAGCCAGTTTCCAGAGAAGTCGCCCTTGTTTGTCTCAGCATGTTGGCAAAATTAAAGAGGAAGAAGGGGAAGAGAGAGACCGAGACAGAAAGACCCAACATTTTAGCGCATGGGTCCTAAACTACGGCCCGTGCAGGCACATTTTACTTCTGTTTTTGGGTGGCGAGGGCAGCATGGGCTGGATGAATTGTTGTCGGGGGCCGGATATGGCCTGAGGGCCATAGTTGGGGCACCCCTAGTTTAAGCAGAGAAAATGGCAGCCTAAAATCTATCCCTCGTGTTGCAAAACATTGCAAGGCACATTTTACTTCTGCTTCTGGTGGGAGGAACCACGTGACCGTCCCGCTGAACCACATGACTGGGCCACAGCCCAAAAAGTTTAGGCAACCATGTTTTAGCGCCTTAGAGATAAACAGATTTGCTCCAGCCTCAGCTTCTGTGGGTTAAAATCCTCTGGTCCTGACCCAAGGAGCATAATACAAGTTCAAAAATGAGGGATGAAGAATTTGCTCAGAGATTGCTGCTCTATTAACACTTCTAGTCAGTTGTTGAGCATCACCTGCAGGACCAGTGGTAAAAAGATGGAGCTTCACCCCACCCCACCCCCTTTCTTTTCATGGCAGACATCAGATTACAAGATCAGGTAATTGCCTCTTTCCTCCTTTTACATTGTCGAACTTCCAGGAATGCAGATTTCCCAGGGCTGCCAAATGAACCCCCTGCCACCTCTGGACTGGTGATTACAAAAACAAAAGGGAACTAGTTTCCCAAATGCACCATGAGACAAGCTGAAAATTAAGTCTATTAATCCATTTTAATTGTCTGGTGTTTCCTCTTAAGTGCATAGAGCACAACCCAAAGCAAAACACCTGTGGCCTCTGAAGCAATCAATATGTTTCTCGGATGCCACATCTCTTTGGTTTTCATTTTTTGCTCTGCATCCCGAAACAGAATAATTTGGCTTCTTGCTGAAAAAGTTCCCTTTCCCAGATGCTCTCCTTTTAGGTGGCAAAAGAACATTGTGGCTACTGAGGGTCTGAGAGAGGAGATTGGTGTGTGGCTGTTGTTGTTGTTCAGTTGCACAGTCGATTCCGACCCTTTGCGACCCCATGGGCCGCCACACGCCAGGCACCCCTATCCTCCACCATCCTCCTCATACCACCCCATAGGGCTTAGTGCACTCTCTGGACGGTTCACCAGTTAATTATCAATTTGCCCCAAATGTACTGGGTACTCATTTTATCGACCTCGAAAGGATGAAAGGCTGAGTTAATCTGGATCCCTGGTCAGGATTGAACTCAAAATGTTCTGGCAGCAGGGCAGCAGTTTAACCCCATGCACCACCAAGGCTCTATAAGGGCAGGTTCCTTACCTGTAACTCTACTTCTTCTTCTTCATGGTCACCTGTGAATCCATTTGTGTGGATTCACAAAGACCACGAAGAAGAAATTGATAGAGTGGAGGGGCAGATATAGACACTGTAGATAGCCCATAATTAGAACATTGTTATATTTAACAAGGATCATTACATTTAAAAGATGTTATATCTAACAAGGATATAGCAATAGCAATTAGACTTCTATACCACCTCATATAAGCACTTAGTGCACTCTCTGGGCAGCTCACAATTTCATTAACATTTTGCCCACAACATGCTGGGTGCTCATTTTACCATCCTCAGAAGGATGGAAGATGCTGAGTCAACCTTTATTCCCACCAGGATCAAACTCACAACGTTTTGGCTGCAGTACAGCAGTTTAACCACTGTGCCACCACCTGTTCTTCTCCTTTTGCTCCAGGGCCCATGCGGAGGACATAGTCAAGATCCAGTTCTATCCAAGCCAGAGCCGAGGGGTCCTGGAGAGGAGAGAGAGATCTAAGAAAGGTGGGGGCCGGTCCCCACCTGGGCGCTTCCTCACAGTGAGCATGGACGGGATCCTACATTACTGGAGTGACTCTTTCAAGATGCTTCGGACGGTTCACGTAAGTGCCTGAGCCAACGCCCAGCATGTGTGCCATCAGGAGGCTGCAGGTGATAGCTTTGCTCTTGAATCCAGGCTGGGAAATGGCCCTGCTTTCCCCATCATTAGCTCCTCTTCCCCTCAAGTGTCAAAGAAAGACTGGGTTTCTTGAGCCAGAGGTTACTACAAGGTGGGGGTTGGGGTTGGGCAGCTCCCTGGAAGTAACGGAGGCTGACAGCACCTCCGTTTCCAGCTAGATAAAATGATGCACGGCTTGGAGGTTGGTAACCTACATTTCAAGTATTCCTTACTGATAGACAGTGGCATGGCTGCCCATGCCTCACTACCTTGTGGTGGTTGTGTCTATGTTGCATTGAAACAGGGACAGACAACATCCAAGGTGCCTCTGCTCTGATTCCTCATATTGAGAGCATGTCTAGACTAATGCTTAGCACACTCTTTTAAGCTCTAGGGGTCGCACTGGGTGTAATGCATTTGCATTTCATGGATACTGGAGTCCTGCAACCTTACCCCCAAACGCTCTTTAAAGCTATTTTTTCTACATTTTTTTCAGCACCCAAAAATACATTGTATATGAGAAGCAGCCTTCAAGAGCTGCTTCTGAAATAAATACCTAGTGTGATGAAGGGGTTAACAAGCACTTCCAGTATATTGGATGTTTTCTTTTAGCACATTCCCTGCTCTTTTGCAGAATGGCAGGGAAAGTGTAATTGTTTTCTCTCTCCCTTGCTGATCATTGTAGCACCGGATCGATAAGGAATGGGGAAATATATATATTTTTCATTTCCTTCTTGGCTCACCAGTCAAAACCACCTGCTCTCAGCTGTTGGTGAACAAAGGGGTAAATGAGAAAATATATATAGGTAAAAATTAGAATATCATGCAAATGTTCATTCATTTCACATAAAAAGGTGAAACATATATATGAGATAGACTCATTACATGCAAAGCGAGAGATGTCATGCCTTAATTTGTTATACAGTAAAACCCCGACTTACAAATGCATTGAGTTACATAAAATTCGACTTATAAAATGATTTTATGCTAAAACCATGTCCCAATTTACACGACTTCTGATGGGTTTGCTTCAAGTTACATAAAGATTCTTTTTCCTATGGGTTTGCTTCGAGTTATGTAAAAATTCATTTCCATTTGCTTCAATTTTCATAAAAATTTCATTTTTCTTATGAGTTTGCTTCAAGTTACATAATTTTTTTCCTATGGGTTTGTTTCGAGATACAAAAAAAATCATTTTAAGCAAAAGCCTACGGAATGGACTTTTTTTTGGTAAGTAGGGGTTTTACTGTAACTGTAATTGACCGGACTGCTTCTCTGCCTGCCGGTTCGCTCCCCAGCCCGGCCGAGGCTCAGAGGAGCCAAGAAACACCTGGGAGCAGCCAGCGTGGCTTTAAAACGCCAGCGTTGGGACTGGCCCCCCCACCGGACTGCTTCTCCGCCTGCCGGTTCACTCCACAGCTGTTCCCGGGGCTGCCTCCCCCGCTCAGTCTGGAAGGGAAGAAGATACCGACGGGTTGCGGATAGCCGAAGACCTGCCGCCACAGCTGTGCCTGGGCCGGGGTGTTGCCTTTCCTCCTATCAGGGACATTGATTTGGGCCCTGTGGAGCATAGAACATGGGCTCCGACTGCCTCCCTGGACCCTATGGACTGGCGAGGGTGTTTTGTTCTGTTCTGTGGTCTAGTTGTAATTTATTTATTATTTATTTTATTTTATTTTTCACGCTTATATACTTACTCTATTATGGTATTTTATTATGTATAATTTTATTGTATTTGATGTTTTGATATTTTGTTTAAAACCTTTACCTTTACCTTATAGTATTTTGGTGTATTTATTATGTATAATGCTATTGTATTTTTGAATTGTATTTCTTGGACTTTTGGCATTTTATTGTCTATTTATTTATTTTGTATATTGATATGGGTATTGGTATGGATTGTATTGTATTCTGCTTATGTACATGGTTTACTAATTTTGTATTGATTTGCAATTGTATACTATTGTGTTTTGTGTGTTTATATTGTTTTCTCTTGCTATATTGTATTTAATTTACTTGTTGCAAGGCGCCCTGAGTTGGCCCTGGCGAAGTAGGGCGAGATATAAATCGAATGAATGAATGAATTGTGATGATCATGGCGTACAGCGTACATGAGATGTGATGATTATGGGGTACATAAGATGGTATGGGATGCCATGAAGTCGGTTTTTTAGAGGGGAGAGTATTAAGTTAGCTAGTAGTAGATATAAAAATTTTAAGATGTCACAGGATAAAATTGAAATTGAGATAAAGCGGTTGCAGGAGGAACATACAAGGACGAAGGATGAGAAAGTTTTTGACAACTTGCAAAGATTGAAGGTGGAATTGGTAGAGAAGGATATAGAAAAGGTGAAAAGGGATTTGGTCTATTTAAAAAGGGAATACTTTGAATATAGTAATAAAAATTCAAAACTATTGGCAAGAGCAGAGAAAAGAGAAATTGGAGTTTTGATTAATAAACATGGGATAAGATGTAATAAGATTGGAGATAAATGTAAAATTGTGAAAGAATTTTATCAAGCTTTATATGCGAAAAAAAAGGAGATTGACATGGAGAAGCTTAAAAAACAATTAGAGAAGCAAATAAACATTGGGATAAAACAGGAGCATAAAGATATAATGGAAGAACGAATAACGGAAAAGAAAGTAAAGGGTGTAATAGCTAGTTTAAAATTGGGGAAAGCACCTGGGGAAGATGGGTTACCTGCTGACTTCTATAAGGATTTTAAAGATATAGTGGTACCAAAACTGGTGAAATTATATAACTATATATTGGAAGGTGGGCAAATCCCGACTTCATGGCATAGAACTGCAATTGTATTGTTGCCAAAACCTGGAAAGGATTTGGAAAAAGTTGAATCCTACAGACCAATTTCGTTGATAAACCAGGATGCCAAGATCTTCACAGCAATATTGGCAAATAGATTACACAATTTTATGGGCACCTATATAAATGTAGATCAGGTGGGATTTTTGAAAGGGGGACACATGGCAGATTTGACAAGAAGAGTGGTGGATTTATTAGATATAGTGAGACAAACAAAGGAAAAAGTAGGATTAATATCTTTGGACATTTTCAAGGCATTTGATTCGTTACAATGGGTTTCAATTAAGGAAATAATTAATTGTTATGGATTTGGGGATAAATTTAAAAGGATAATAGATCAATTATATCAGCAAGGCACAGCTATAGTTAGAGTAAATGATGAGGTTACTGATGAGGTAAAATGAGAAGCAGGTACGAGACAGGGTTGTCCATTATCACCAATTTTGTTTATTATGGCAATGGAGATGTTAGCAAAAGCTATAAGAGAAGATGGAGAAATAGTAGGGGCAATGGGAAACAAGATAAGCTTATATGCTGATGATACACTGATAATCCCCATCGTCTAGCGAACTGAAAATGTGAGAGCCCAGATTGCCCAATAATAAGGACATGTTCTGACTCTCAAACCCTTGAGTATCCCCCCTTGTGAACTCCTCTGATGCTTTGGGATTTTTCACACACACACACCAAAAAAACCCACAAAAAACCCACACACCCCTTATTCTAAAAACTCTTGCATCCAACATGGGGCACAGAACAAAAGTATGCAAAATTTGTCAAAACTGGAAGTAAATGTTATTTTTAAAAATCAGCATCAGGTTTTGGAAGGTGCAGTGTTAAGAGGTACAGAGCTCTGGGAAGGGGAGGAGGAAGCCACATTTGCTACAACACACTTTGCTCACCTCTGTATTAGAGCATAAGGGACAGGTAACATCCCCCCCGCCCCGGCATGGGGCCATAAACCTCTCAGGGGCCATGCTGAGTCACCAGAGATAAAAGTACCAGAAAACTAAACAATAACAGAAGTGACAGTAGTCAGTTTCTGTTTTGGTTTTTTTTTAAAAAAGAAATCACTGTTATTTGACTTTTCCATGAATGTTTCTCCTTTTGTTCACCACAGTTTTGGGAGGGATTGGGGAAATTAGTGATCCCATGCATACTGTACATTCGTTGTCGGCTGCAACTCGTATCTGAGAATGTATTTTTTTTCCTGAAGCAGGAAAAATGTCGTTGGCGTGAATTTGTTTAAGGCGGATGCCCAGCTTGCCATGAAGTGACCCACACATTGTGATCACGGAGCCCTCTCCTGTGGCACGCATGAAATGAGACATGCAGGATTTAACACCAGGACTGCAATGGACTGCCACAGCCTTGAGGATATGGACATGGTGCACCTTCACAGCCAGTCCATCTGGCATGGCCTCTTCCACCTCCGTGACCATTGGGAATCAGAGTTCCACCTTTGATTATTTATATATTTATTGGATTTATATAACTGCCTTTTTCACCTAGGCGACCCAAGGCGGCTCACAACATCAGTTAAAACCCATACCCAATACCAATTAAAACTAAATATATAAAATGCTCTAAAAACGTCCATAAAACCTCCCCAATCCCCTTAAAAAGAGGGGCCCTGGGCAGGAGTAAATAAAAAACCCCAGGCAGGGCTAAATAAGCCAACAGGGCTGGGTTGTGGTACCAGTTGTACTTATTTTGTAGTGGGGCCAATAGGATGGTTTCCAGAGGCATTCCCACCACTGAAGGGGCCATTACCACATCTCAAGGGGCTCATCTGCCTGTAGCCGTTGGCCGGTTTAAGGAGTCAGGTTAGTTAACTGTCACCCAACACTTGGCATTGAGTCGCTGGCTGAACGGTCTACTCCATTCCCATAGCGGGATGTCCGGCCAGACACAAATGCATACATTAAGCAACAGAAAAGCCTTCCTTGACATCCCGTTGTTTACAGCAGATTTCCAGTGCGTTACACAGTTAAAAGGAATGAGTTGTATCTGTCTTGGGTCTTCCTACACCCTCCGTCCCTCCCTTCTCCCCATAGTTGGACCAGACCAAGCGGCGCCACAGTTTGAAGCTCTGGGTGGTCGACATGCTCTGCTTACCAAACATCAACCTATTGGCGGTGGCAACCACGGATCAGGATATTGGTAAGCATGCAAGATGGCAGGGGTTGGACTCCTCTCTTTGCACAGGTGAAGGGTGTCTCTTTGTAACAGTCACAAGGTTCTCCAAAGCAGGCCAGATTTACTGGAGAGAACCTGAGAAGACCAACACCACCTCCTTTTCTTTCTCCTTCTTGTGCCGTATCCAATTCCAAATATTGGCTACCATCATAACGATCAGCCACGAAGATTGTCCTAGGAACAACATAATGTGGTGACCTTCCATTAGCCTTCTGCATCTATTGCCAATTGTATGAGTTCATCCTTTGTTCTGTCAGACAGCCTATGTTGTGAATGAGAATTTTACTACAATGTTTTTGTTTTGTTTATTCTCTGATATGTTTCCAGCCAGAGTTGACCTTCAGGCACTTTTCCATTGGCTGCTTGTTTGCCTCTCTCTACAAACCTATATTTGTTCCTTTATGCGCACAAATGCAGCTGCTTTCTCCCTTAACAGAATGTGTGGTGGTGGCATCTCACCTGCCTCAGTTCCTGGTGGCTTTAGCTGTTGTGGCCATTCCAGAGGGAGAGCAGAGCTGCAGCTGGAAAGTCAAGGGAAACATCTGTTGGTCCTGAAGAAAGTCTTTTCTTATCCTTCTTTGCTTCCTCTTTTAGCCCATCAGGTGTCGAGAGAGATCCAGTACAAGGTTCTCTTGTTCTGGCGCTTCTTGCAGCCTCCACCGGTGTTATTTGGTGTTCTTGTAATGTTTCTTTGATGTTCTCTCTCCACCTCCCTCTGGTCTTTGTCCTTCTTCTCTTTCTACATGTAAGCCTTGTAAGGTATGGAACTCCAAGACATTCTCTCCAAATGGGCAAAACCCACTTTATTTGTTGCCTCTGTATGCAGTGCAAGATTGGTTCTGTTCCAATTCTTTCTCTTATAATCTCATGCCTAATTTAAGTATTCTGCTTTTTCTTCTCTCCTTGTCTGCAACCAGAGTTTTTTGATATCAGTGGAAACAAGTGTGACCGGATGTTTACCTTGGTTGACCTAGATGGATGTGCTACAGCTATGGATTACTGGTAGGTTGACAGACGCCCTTCCTTGAGCAACGATGGTGGGTTTTCCAAAGATACATAGGAAATTGGAGACACAACCCATTGCACTGGGTAGCCTTCCTCAACCTGAAGTTCATGAGATGTCCTCGTGCTCCTACAACTCCACAAACCCTCTGTCAGCAGAGCCATTATTGCATCTAAAGGTCAGTAAACTGAGGAAAGTGGGAGGACTAGAGACCTACCCAAAGGCGGGTCAACCCTAGTCCTGCTCTCTAGGCACATGATGGCGAACCTTGGCACTCCAGGTGTCCCAGAACTTCAATTCCCAGAAGCCCAAGTCCCTGGGAATCCACACAAATGGGTTTACTGCATGTACATGTGGTAAATCCATTTGTCCCATTCACAGGGACTTGGGCTTCTGGGAATTGAAGTTCAGGAACACCTGGAGCACCAAGGTTCACCATCACTGCTCTAGTCCAACCTCTCTTTCCAGCAGAGGTCAACTCCATTTTACTATTTAATTTATTTACAATATCAATGTTCTGCCTTCTCTGTAAAAAAGTCCGTGGTGGTGCATGCGGTATTCCCCCCCCCCCCCCCCCCCCATGACACTCTTTTTGTCTTGGCAACAACACTGTGAGGTGGGTCTTCATTTATCTGTGAAACTCAGAGCATAGCAATTTACAAAACCTCACACCAAGGAAGCATGTTAGTCTTAAAGGTGCCAGACCTACTACTACTACTACTACTACTACTACTACTACTACTACTACTACTACTACTACTACTACTACTACTTCTTAAAACTTTTGGGCACTCCATGAAACTTTTGGGTACTAGTTCTCAAACAAATAAGAGAAAGTACTTTTTCACCCAGAGGATTACTGGTCTATGGAACTCCCTGCCAGAAGAAGTGGTGACAGCTGTCAGTCTTGACAGCTTCAAGAAAGGATTAGACAAGTTCATGGAGGACAAGGGTATCCATGGCTATAATTATGGATACCTAAGGACAACCTCCGGGTTGGAGAGATAGGCAGGATATCTCTCAATGCCATTTCCAGGGAATCCTAAGCAGGTGAAGGCGTCTCCTTGGGAAGGAATACCCTGAAGGAAATGGTGAGCCACTGTGTGAGACAGAATGCTGGACTGGATCATGGGCTCCTGTGGCCTGTAATCCAGCAAGGCTGTTCTTATGTTCTTCTTCAAAATGGTGGTATGTGACACTATACTGGCTACCATGAGCAGGGGTGTGTTGGGCACCTTGGAAGGGCAGTGGACAGGAAGTAATGGGGTGCCTATTGGGGAGAAATTCCATACATTCCTGTTACCTCTGCCTGCCTCTGGGGGGCACCAGTATGAACAGGTGGGATAACAACAAAGAAGGCAAATGGGTTGGGGATCTTGGGAGCAGGATTTAAATTCCTAGAAAGTGAGGCTGGCGCAAAGCCCCCTTTTGCCTTGTCTGGGGGCTCTGGGACTCTTCTCTCTTTTTCTTTTTTCTTCTCTTGTCTTTCCTACCTGAACTAGGACAGATGGACGCAAAGCTGTGTTTTGTGTGGGCGATGTGAAAGGCAATGTGCTTATCTTCACTTCAGTAGACGTCATGAGGAATGGGCTTTTCAACATCCGCAGCTACATAGGTAAGCGGATGTTGAGCTGCGCAAGACACACATTGGGTGGATGGTCTTTTTCTTCTTTCATGTCCCGATAAAACTTTGGGCTGCCAAAATGAAGCCACTTTCTGGGCTTTGTCATTGGCCAAACTCAAGTCATCATCGGTGCATGTTTCTGGCAGTAACTGGTGGCACAGCAAATGAGCTGGATTCTGTATCTCTCCACATTCACACAGTAAATGGTGGGTGGTGTGTTGTCATCTGCTGATTGTTCTTTGGTGCTCCCCAAACAGGAGCGGCTGTTATGATTGTTTAGCATCCCTCACTTCCTTCAGCAGAAGGACATCCTGGAAGCCTTTATGACACCTGCTTTCCTTACAAGCATCCAAATATCCAAACACAGCATCGCTGAAAGCAAACAGCAAGACCCATTTGCCCAATGAAACCTAAAGGCAAGGATGGGCCGTTACTTTATTGTACCACTAAAATAATTATAAACAATCTATCTTTCAATCCATGTGGGTTCAATCCATGTGCGTTTCATGCACGCCGGTGTCTAGTCATGCCTGCCACATGTCCATGGAAACGTCTGCAGATGCAGACCTCGCTGGCTCTTTGGCTATAAACAGAGATGAGCACTGAACCCTAGAGTTGGGTATGACTAGCTTTTGAGCAAGGGGAAACCTTATCAGGCTAGGAGCTGCAGAGCATGGCAAAGAAAACCCCCCAACCCCCAACACAACACAAAAGCCCTTCAAACTTGGCCAGATGTGTGGGCCAGGTGTGCTGATAGCAAGTTTTAAAGAGCTAAAGTGCTGGGGGTGGATGGGTGGGTTTGATTCCCAGCAGCAGAAGTGCAGTCTGAAACTTACACCTCTGAACAGAGACTACAGACCCTGTTTTGAAATTTGCAAGTCTACTCTGGTGGCGCAGGGGTTAAACTGTGGTCCTACAGCCAAAAGGTTGTTAGTTCGATCCTGACCAGGGATCAAGGTTGACTCAGCCTCTTCCATCCTTCTGAGGTCTTAAAATGAGTCCCCAGCATGTTGGGGGCAAAATGCTAATTCACTTGTGAACCACCCAGAGAGGGCACTAAGAAGCGCTTCTATGGGGCAGGGTATATAAATGTGATTGCTTTGCTTCATGGAAAAATCCTCACAGAGGGAAAATTTGAACCCCTGGCCACCTGTGTTTTCCCAGTTCGTTTCTGTCAGCTTCTGTTTTCCAGCTGTCGTATTCTCACTCAGCACACAGAGAAACATAGGGGAACATGTGATGATTTCTGACATCCCAGCCTTGTGATGGCCATCCCATGCCCTAAGTTCTCGTTGAAGCATTTAGGACTGAATTTGTCGCATGTTCTGTGGGTGAACTTTATGCAATCTCTCGCTTTCTGTCCTGCTCAGAGAGATCAGCCTGTTGGGACTAGGAGCTTCTGCTTGTGTGAAGAAGTGCTGCGCATCTCCATGCACAAGCTCAGAAGATGGTCTGGCCACTTGCACAATGAACAATTGTGGAAGTGGTTTCATTGCATAGGATTTCTGCCAGAGAGAGACTTCTGGATATGGACTAAGCGCTATTTCCATTCAGGCCACTGGTACTGGATGGTTAGCTAACTAACTAGTGATCTTAGTAACCGAGGAGTAACGCCAACAGCTGTAGCAACTTTGGAGTGCCAGTTGGTCCATCAACAGCTGCTTTCCCCATGTCTTCACAGGTGGCTTAGCCAGAGTCCCCGTGCAAATCTTGATGAAGGCAAAGACCGAATCATACCAGAATTTCACCGTGTCTGTGAGTTTTCCCTGGAACTTGTCCAACCAGGAGGAATGATGCCTCCTGCTTTGCATTAGAGCTTCCTGATGTGGAGGGGAAGTCCTGGGTTAATGTTGCCCAAGAGTCTATAGCTCTCTCTCTCAAACACTTCCTTCCCCCGCTTGCTACCACATTTCAGATGGTCACTCTGGGCTGGCCTTGTGAGCAGAAGCAGCAGAGAAGGAGGAAGGGCTTGACTTAACTCTCTTCTCTAGGTCAGCCTTCTGTTCCCATTTTAAAAACAGTTTCCAAGCCATGGGGCTACCACCAAGAAAGCATGGTTCCTAGTGAAAGCTCTTTTTATCTCTCTCATGGTGAGGACCAGGTGGGACAGGTAGAAACTCTTTGGGAGAGATACTCTGATAGGTAATAGGATCCCAAACTGTTAAGGGGTTTGGGTGTTAGTACATACCTGTTTTCCCCCTACCTGCGCCTGCCCACCTGGAGGGGAGAAATGCTGCCTCCTTGTCCCCGCCGCCAAAGACCTCCACCTGTGGCGGGGCGAGGGCTTCAAAGGGCAGGAGCCAAGGCGTTGGTTTCTGTTGGACTCCCCTTGCCGCTACATGTGGAGCGCTAACCGCTCCCATTGCTCTGCCAGCCGGCACCCTCTTGGCTTCTTATGTGGCCTGGCTGACCATGAGAGGTGAGAGCACATGTGGTGCCTGGCACTATGGCCGGTGATAGCAAGAACCATTGCCGTCTGTATGCTAGTTGATAGTTCAGCAACTACTGGAGTGATAGGAAATGTATTGGACTGTTCTGGGGAGTGGGGAGGATAAAGGGCCATGGGCTGACTAGTGTATTGTTATTACTGCCTGTTCTGATATTGTATTACTGCATTTTGTTTTTGACTGTACTGTGTTTATTGATACTTTGATATGATTCTTACTGTACTGATTGTATTGTACTATTGACATGTTGTTTAGCCACCCTGAGTCGGCGCAAGCTGAGAAGGGTAGGATATAAATTAAAAATCGAAATTGAATCAAATCAAAGTTTTGGATTTGAAAATAAGGGAAATTTTGGGCCACGCCCCCTCCCCACCAGGCCATGCCCCCTGCTCCCCACAATCCAGGCACATACAAGAGCCTAAAAGAACAGGAGCTGCCAGGGAAGAGGTAAATACTATAATTTGAATCCCCTTTTTCCATTCACTCCCACATCATTTCATAATATGGTGATTTTTTATGGAACTGTTTTTTTACACTTATATCAGTTAATTGTCTACTGTCTTAGCCTTGTGTACCTCAATTTCATTTTTTTAAAAAAATCTGTGTTTAAGACAGGACCATTGAAATATCCTCTTTATGTTGTATGCAAATATACTTGAAGCCAATTGGCTCATTGTCTCTTCTCTCTCCTGGGAAAGAGGGTGTTAAAGGGAAGAGACAATGGGCCAATCGGCTTCAAGTATATTTGCATACAATATAAAGAGGATATTTCGGTGGTCCTGTCTTAAACACAGATTTTTAAAAAATGAAATTAATAATAATAGAGGTAAAATACGGTAATTTCCTGGCCAAAACGGGATACTTGACAGCTATGTGTTAGTGTTGTCACTTTGAACTTGGTGTCATAGACGACTGGCAACCAGCGCAGACAGGTCAGAATTGGAGGTAATTCTATGACTACTGCAGGGGTGCCCAAACTTTTTGGGCCGTGGGCCGGTCACATGGTTCAGCGGGCCAGTCACATGGTTCCTTCCACCAGAAGCGGAAGTAAAACATGCTTTGCAATCTGTTTTGCAACAGGATGAGATAGATGTTAATCCGCCATTTTCTCTGCTTAAACCAGGGGTGCCCAAACTATGGCCCATGGGCCAAATCCGGCCCCTGACACCAATTAATCTGGCCCACACCACCCTTGTTGCTCCTGGAAGTGGAAATAAAACACACCCATACAGTTCCAGGAGCGATGAGGGCGGTACGAGCCGGATGAATTGGAATCAGGAGTCGGATCCGGCTGGTGGGTCATAGTTTGGACACCCTTGCTCTACTGTTAACATCAACAACAATAGGACAGGGGGATTGTTGTTACTATTAATTTGGGATTATTATTCCTCAACTCTACAGTCCTTGTTTCTGCCTAGCGATTCTACCTCTCCATTCTTCCGTAGGCTTTGCATGGAGACTGGTGCCAGCAGATCATGTACGTCCCCCAACTCAATTTGGTCGCCTCCTGTACACCTGCTGAAAAGTCTGCCATGGCTCTGACGTCCCTTCCAGTGCATAATGTTGGTAAAACCCAGTAAGAGTTTTCTCTTGTTTCTGTACATAAGCCGCAGTGGCCCAAGACGAGATGAAAAGGCCATGGCTTTGGTCCTGGAAACAGGCTGGAGGGCAGCAATTTAGAATGATCAAAGGGGCCATAATGGTGTTTTCAGATCCATCAAGGAGTAGGACATGTGGCAGAAGCTGGAAAAGCACAGGAGCCTTCAGGCGGAAAACCTAGGCCTCTGAAAGGTCTGCTTACAGTTTCTTTATTAAAAATAACTTTTCCATGGACAGAAAATAGTCCTTTGCTCAGGGGAAGAATGCCGGAAGAGCCAATGCTCTGGTATAGCTCAAAAAGCAGCAATGCATTCTGAATGGTGATTTCCACGGCGCCAGTCTCGCCAACCATTTGAAGCCTGATGCAAGCAAGACTCTAGTGTGTACTTTCCAGCTTTGAAACCGAGAGGCAAGGGTTGAGTTGGAAGTTACGTGTCAAGGAAACTGACTACAGCAGGGGTTTCCAACCTTTTCAAGCTGGGGCCCGGGACACACTCTCTCAGTCAGCTTAGAGGGCCGGACGGCCATTCTGCCCTGCCATTGTGTCCCAACATCTGTTTCTCGAATGCCCTTGGAGGGGTTGGGGGCTGCATGAAATGGTGTTTTGGGTTGGATCCTGGCCATGGGCCTTAGGTTGAGAACCCCTGGACTACAGCATTGCCTGGCACCAAAATACCTTGGTGTGACAATTGACCGCTGGACACTCTCTTTTAAGCAACTCTGCCTGAATACCAAAGCCAAAGTCAGTACAAGGAATAACACCGTCAGGAAACTCACAAACTACAAATGGGGATTTCAACCATCCACACTGCCCCAGCAGGGAATTCATACCGTGAATTTTATTTATTTATTGGCCACATTTGTATTGCTGCCCAATTGGCAAGTGACTCTGGGTGGCGTACAACACTTTCATCATAAAATGCATAAAAACACCCACCTTAAAACTATAAGAACTCTTAAAAAACCCTTAAAAACACTAACACTACTCCCCAGTCCCCACCAATTAAAAATCTAATTAAAATGAGAGCAGTCCCCTTATATAAGCCAGGTCGGGGTGGGGGTTACCATATCACCACTTCCCCACACCTGCTTTGCCAGCCAGGTTTTGAGCTCTTTCCTGAAGCATGATAACTCTGTCTAGAGATGGAGCTCAGTCGGCAGGAGGCTCCACAGGGCTGGAGCAGAAGTCGAAAAGTCCCTCCGTCTCGTGCTAGAGAGAGACGAACCTCTCTAGCAGAGGGTGTTTTTAAGGAGCCCCTCTGGCCCGCTCTAGTGGGACGGACAGATGACCTTGGGGTGACGCGGTCTCTTAAGAATTCACTTGATTATGTTTAAGCAAGCTACTCTCTTGGTCATAGATGCTACCTATCCCCTTTAATTTAATTTAAATTTAATTTAATAGTCATATTTATATATGCCGCCCACTCAGGCAGAACCCGACTCAGGGCAGCAATACAACAAGTTCTAAAAACACAAACACAAAAAGGGGATCAAGAAAATGACTCATTTAAGAGGGACACTTTAAGGATTTCAAGAAGACAAAATGTATGAAGTACAGTGGACCCTCGCTTCACAAGCGGCTCGCTTAACACAACATTCGCATAACAAAAGGAAATCCATAGAAAATAGTGGCTTGGTTAACAATTTTTTCCCCGGAACGGATTAATTGGTTTTCAATGCATTCCTATGGAAAATTGCATTCAATGCATTCCTATGGGAAAGTCGCTTTACAAATTTTTCATAGTACAAGTGGTCCCGGAGAACGCATTAAATTTTTAAAGCAAGGGTCCACTGTACTTCATACGTAGAGTAGACCGTTTGAAAAGTCCATCGTTCCCAGCAGCAAGAATTCAAGGCCGCAGTTAAGAAATGGGACACCAGATGGCGATGTTGTACTTGCAATTCTTCCTTTGTGTCTCTTAGGGAAAAAACAGTTTCTTATTTCCCTTCATCAAAAAGATCCCAGGGAAGTTTACAATGAATTAAGACTACAAAATAGTAAAGGAACAAATAAGTTCTAGTGGGGCCCGTTTTCCTCGGAGGCAATAAATGTCTAAGAAAATATTAGCAGCAGAATGCAATAAAGTCAACCCACAGCGAATCATAAATTAATAGTTTTGCCCTTCTGTCAGTTTGCACATTTTTACATAGCACAATGAATATACTTGTAACACACCATGGGTTAGTTACCAATTTCTATATAACTAAAGTGGCCAGGAGTGTGTCTTCATCAAGTGATCTGCCCCATTAGGAGTGGTCAGTTGTTTTGAATACGTGATGTGGCAAGCGTAAACAAGGTTGTTGGAACTTTTAGGGAGCTTTTTGTTAGGTGAGTAAGCAATTCATAACTTGCCAATTTGCTGTGGCAGAATTCCGAGTTGATTATTATGGCCCCAGTATTTTTGGATTCTGTCCCCAAAGTCCTGGGCTGTTCTGTCATCCAGCATGCATGTGAAGATGTTTTCCCTGGATCCCCACGAGTGGATCCATCCATCCATCTGCCCAGTGATGCACTCTATTATTTTTACTACCCACACTGTGGGCGTGGCTATCTGTGGGCGTGACCTCAAACCCCCCACCCACCCTATTGTCCCGGAGATGAGGAGGAGGAGTCCCAGAGCAGCCAGGCGCTGCTGGTGGGTCAGCCCCTCACTGTCCGGGTGCGCTTTCACCAGCAGCGCTTCTGGGAGGTGAGCGGGGCGGGTTGGTGGGCTAGCGGCCTCCCCCTCCCAGCGCCACTGGAAATGCTTCCCATTCGCCTCACCCAGGGCTATACTGTGCTGGAAGTGCGGAGGTGAAAGCGTACCCTTGGCCCTGGGCTAGGCGCATGGGAAGCATTGCCTGCGGCACTACTGGGAGGTGGGCAGGGTGCAGTGGTGGGCTGGTGGCCTCCCTCTCCCAGCAGTGCCAGCAAAGCTTCCCATTCACCTTACCCAGACAGGGCCAAAGGCGCGCTTTCACCTCGGCACTTCCCGCACTCCTTCTGCCCTGGGCGAGGTGAAGCATTTCCAGTGGCACTGGGAGGGGGAGGCCACCAGCCCAGCCTGCCCACCTTCCAGCAGCGCCACCACCGGCGGCTGCTCTTCCTCCTTCTCTTTTTCCTGGCTCCTGGTCGCATCCGGAGCGGGAAGAGGGGGAGGAGGTGGTGAGCATGGTGTGGCAGGGAGGTGAGCGTGGCAGGACCGGCTTCAGTGCATCACTGCATCTGCCCATCCATCCATCCATCCACCCATCCACTCATCCATCTCCTCTCTCCCTTTTAAGGACTCCCTTTTGTCACTCTTTGTTCCAGATCAGCTATGATTGTTCTGAAGAAAGGCATCCTTTGCTTTGACTATGCTTCGGAAATAAACATTCTTGGTATGTTTTTTGGGAGCTGCTCCATCAAACATAAGACCCTGTCCTAGGCTTGGGATGTCCCTTTTGGGCAAGGTGCCATTCATGGGAAAGGGGGAAGGGACCCCCAATCACAAGGTACAATTTCAAGGCTGGGGAGGAGGCAGGTGACAATCTTTTCCTTTGCCCAAGTCATTGAGGTGATGTTATTTTAATGCAAGGGTGCCCAAATTATGGCCTGTGGCCGGCTCCGGCTCCAAGACCAATTCATTTGGCCCATGCTATCCTCATTGCTCCTGTATGGGTATGTTTTACTTCTGCTTCAGGGAGCGATGAGGGTGGCGTGGGCTGGATGACTTGGCATTGGGGGCTGGATCTACCCCACAGGCCATAGTTTGGGCACCCCTGGTTTAAGCAGAGAAAATAGCAGCTTAAAAATCTATCTCATCCTGTTGCAAAACAGATTCCAAGGCGCATTTTACTTCTGCTTTCGGTGGGAGGAACCACGTGACCGGCCCGCTGAACCATGTGACCGGCCCACTGAACCACATGACTGGCCTGCAGCCCAAAAAGTTTGGGCATCCCTGTTTTAATGCATTGTTTTGAACTATCTTGTATAAACTATTTGCTCTGACTGTTTTCTGTAGCTATTTCTTTTTTAAAAAATCTTGCTATGCTCACTTTGCATTTTGTCGGCATCAGGTTCTTTGGAGACAATTTTTGCCTAAAGAGTGGGCTGCAGAGGTCCTGCGTAAATAACGGCTGGGTTGCAATCAAACGTTGTTGCAGCACTTCTCAAAAGCCACAGTTCTCACTTTCCCTGCCCTCTCTTTTTCTCACTGTGCGCAGTGACGGGGGGATACGAGCCGCTGGTCCGTATCTGGAACCCCTACGTCACGAGCAGCCCCATCACTCAGATGAAAGGACACATGACAGCCGTCACCCACATCATAATCAACCGGGACAGGAACACCATCATCAGCGTCTCAAAAGACAAGGTAGGGTTCTGGTCAGGATTTCTGATGGAAAAAGAGGGTTCTGGTGCCCAGGAAATCTCCAACCTAGCCCTCCTGGCATTGGGTTGTGGTGGTACATGGATTTCTGTCCCACCCCATGATTGTGGGGATGGACAAGTGGCTTGGAAGCCATACATTTTCACCAATGTTTTTGGCCAATACAGTGGGCAAGAGGTTCTTCTAATCAGCTCCTGAGTAAGAGTGTGTCTTGATTAGCAAAAAGTATTACATTTATGAGGGACTGCAGTGGCTTAGTGGTTAAGACTCTGAATTTGAAGACTGACAGGTCAGCAGGTCGGCAGTTATAGACAAGAGTACTGCACGACGGAGTGAGCTCCCGCCTTTGTCCCAGCTCCTGCCAACCTAGCAGTATGAAAGCAAGAAATTGCATGTAGACAAATAGGGACCACTTGAGTGGAAAGGTAAACCATGTTCTGCGCACTCCATTGTGTAGTCCTCTCCTGACTGCCACATGACCACCAAAATGTCTGCAGACACAGCGCTGACTATAAACAGAGGTCGGAAACAACTGGCTTTTGAGCAAGGGAGACTTTACTTCATTTATGCTAGTCTTGCTAGGGTTGAAATTGATTCAAAGGCTGAAGAATACAGTCTTCAGATCCTTTGGTTCGATCCAGTGTTAGAAAGATTAGCCAGCCAAGTTGCCGCCCAGGGCACACCCGGTTGTATCCACAATCTTTGAGGAGGCTCTTTCTGTGTATCCCCAAGGGAATACATGATGTACAACTGAGGCGCATATCATCTTGCTCAAATGGGGGCTATTTTAAACCTCCTGAGAGGGGTTGCTTATTTTGCACCAATTCTTGAACCGCTGTATTTTTCTGCGTGCATGTGCTGGTGCCTAGAGGTTGCCCCATGAAGTTTGCAAGATTTCTTGCAGCCTGAGAATAATTTCCTCCCCAAATCCTTAGAGTCATTACCGTAGGACAGTCCAGTGGTTTGTTTGCTGTTGTTGTGCCAAAGCAGTGTTGCAGTGTTATAACATTTAATATCCTTTGGTTTGTTCTAGTGTTGGAAAGATTAGCCAGCAAGATTGCCGCCCAGGGCACACTCGGTTTTATTCATAATCTTCAGGGAGGCTCTTTCTGTGCACCCCTTCTGTGTATAGAAGAAACATTCTTGAGAGTAAGGTAAAAGGTAAAGATAAAGGTCACCTTTGCTCGAAAGCCAGTCATATCTGACTGTAGCGTTCAGTGCTCATCTCTGTTTATAGTCAAAGAGCCAGCGTTGTCTGCGTCTTCAGACGTTTCCGTGGACATGTGGCAGGCATGACTAGACACCGGAGTGCACAAAACACTGTTTACCTTCCCACCGAAGTGGTCCCTACGGTATTTATCTACTTGCAATTTGTTGCTTTCAAACTGCTAGGTTGGCAGGAGCTGGGACAGACGACGGGAGCTCACTCCATCATGCAGTACCTGGGAATCGATCTCTGACCTTCCAGTCAGCGAGTTCAGTGTCTTAACCACTTGAGCCACTGCAGTCCACTTTCTTGAGAGTACACAAGAGCAAAACCAAATTAGAAGGTGGAGGAATGAGCTCACTGGACAAGGAACAACATTAGAGGAGGATATGGCTGAGGAACTCAACCTCCACTACGTCACTCGGAGGACCCTGAATAGCCTGAGGGTTGGAGTAGTCCCTAAATGCAAGACCAACAGCCTCGAGTGGGGGCCGCTGTGTGAATGTGAAGAGATACAGGACCCAATGGCTCATTTACTGGTCTGCCAATTACTGCCAGAAACTTGCACCGACGAGGATTTGAGTTTGGCCATTGACAAAGCCAAGAAAGTGGCTTCATTTTGGCAGTCCAGAGTTTGATTGAGAATGAAAGAAGTTAATATAATTTAAAAATAATAATAATTGGTGCCAGCTGGTTGGCACAGAGAAGTAGTGATGGGGTGCTATAGCCCAAGGGTGATGCAACCACAAACAGCTCTGCAGCGGAGGGAAAGCTGGCTGGGGTGATCGGTCTGCTTCATGGGATCCTGGCTGGAGCATCTCTGCTTCTTCTTCCATGTTTAGGCCAGACATGAATGGCCAAAACAAAGGCACCTTTGGGTGAGTCAATTCTGCAGTTCCTTTTGCCTGACCTAGTGTGAGAAAGATTAGCCGGCACAACAAGGTGTCTGTTGTCTGGGGTATGCCCAATAGTGGCCCAAGAATACAATACTCTTGAAAGGAGGCTCTTTCTGTGTACCCCAGAATCTCTGCTGTGGGCTCTCTGTGGGTGGACTAGCTCGTGCTAGGATCCGCTGACCCTGCGGGTCATCCGGACTGGCGGATTCATCCCCTTTCTCCTTTTGGGACTCCTGGCAGGACTCATGATGAAGGGTGCATTGGCTTGGGAACTAGGCCAGCTCTTGACTGGATTCCACCTGCAGAACTCCTTGGGAATGAAGTGGATCCTAGCCTGATTTGCCCTTGACTTTCTTATTTTGGTCCTTTCAGAATATCCGTATCTGGGATCTGCTGGATCATATCTGCTTGCAGTCGATCCACGGCAGGAACGTCCCCCTGGGCAACTGCCCCATCTCCTCTGTCTACTACCACCAGCCGGGCAATTTCTTAATTTGTGCTACGTATACGGTGAGGACAGTTTCTGGAATGGTGGCGGATTGTGGCGGAAGGAAGAAAGAAATCTTTCCTCTCTTAGCTTTGGGGTCAACAAACAGGGCTTGATGCTTCAGTAAGTCTGCACAGAACAGTGATGGTGAACCTTGGCACTCCAGATGTTCTTGAACTTCAATTCCCAGAAGCCCTGATCACCAGGAGTGCTGACTTGGGCTTCTGGGAATTGAAGTCCAAGAACACCTGGAGTCATACCTGTCAACCACGGCTCCGGAAAATACAGGACCTGCACAAACAGTTCTGCACAGGTCGCCTTCTACGGGACCTGCGCTGAATGGTTTTGCGCAGATCGCCTTCTATGCACGTGTAGAAGGCTTTTACGCTTGTGTAGAACCCTTCTACGCAAGCGTAAAAGCCTTCTACGCATGCGTAAAAGCCTTCTACACATGCGTAGAGGGCGATCTGCACAGAAGGGATGCACAGTACCTCTCCCCCCCCCACTGCCAATTTCGGGGTTTTGGCAGCTGCGGGCAGGAAATGGTGCAAATCGGCACCGAAAATTGGGAAATCCCGGCCAATCTGGGAAGGTTGACAGGTATGCCTGGAATGCCAAGGTTGGCCATCACTGAAACTAGGGGGACCAGTAAATAACTAATAGAACTATTATACAATGAAATAGTATATACAGTCAACCCTCACATAACAACGCGTTTGGATCATTTCCGCTTAACAACGCATCGTTATGCACCATGTGTCCCCCTGCAAAACAACGTTTTTAGTGTCATTGTCCGGACAACAACGCTAAAATAACCGTCATTATCCGGACGAAAACGTCGTTATGTGAGAAACTCCATAGAAACCCGCATAACAACAAAAATCGCTTAGCAACACTACTTGGGGAACCAAGTAACATCGTTATGCGAGGGTATACTTGTACATGTATTTTCTACAGCAAATATCAAATCCACTTCGGAGGTAGCCACAGCTTAGAATGGTCATGGTGAACCTTGATACTCCAGGTGTTCTTGGACTTCAATTCCCAGAAGCCCAAGTCTCTGTGAATCCACACGAATGAGTTTCCTGCACAGCTCTTGGTGCCAATGCCGAAACTGGCAAGGAAGATGATGACCGGGAGAAGAGCCTTTTCAGTGGCAGCTCCATCCCTATGGAACTCCCTTCTGGCAGAATTGCGCCAGATCACTTCTTTGCTGACATTCAGAAAACAACTTAAAGCACTTCTGTTCAGGGAGGCATTTGAGTAGGGGCACTCTCAGGACTAAGTAAAGGTAAAGGTTTCCCTTGCTCGAAAGCCAGTCGTATCTGACTCTAGGGTGCAGTGCTCATCTCTGTTTCTAAGCCGAAGAGCCAGCGCTGTCTGATTCTGCAGACGTTTCTGTGGTCATGTGGCAGGCATGACTAGACACCGGAGCGCACGGAACGCTGTTACCTTCCCACCGAAGTGGTCCCTATTTATCTACTTGCAATTTCTTGCTTTCAAACTGCTAGGTTGGCAGGAGCTGGGATGAAGACGGGAGCTCATTTCCATCCTGCAGTACTCGGGAATCGAACTGCTGACCTTCCGCTTCCCAGTCAGCGTCTTAGCGACTTGAGCCACTGCAGTACCCTACTCTCAGGACTAGTGTTAGGTTTTTATTCGGTCCCCCAGTTTTAATTAGGTTTGATTTTGTATTTTATTGGGCGATTTATTATGTGATTTCATTATGTGTTTTTAATGTGTTGTTGTTAGTCACCCAGAGTGGGGGTAACCCCTGATGGGCAGGATATAAATGGAAGTTAATAATGATAACAAAAGTCCAAGAACACCTGGAGTGCCAAGGTTTGCCATCACCTGATAGAACTTTCCTGTTTGGGTGATCTGTTGCACTCTGAGCTGTCCTGTGGGCTGTGGGGTCCTCTTGGAGCATGGCAAACGGCTCAGGGTCAGTTCATGCCATTGGTTGCCAGAAAGCCAGAGATTCTATGAGGTACCAATTCAATTCAGGGGGAAAAGTCATGTGTTTGAATTTCCAAGCAAACCCACTACACTGGTGGGCCAGAAGAACTTGGATATTGTGCTTATTAATCATTTTTCAGCATGGTGGTTGGTATCCTGTCAAAGCCCTTGCAGCACCAGTTGAGTTTCTTGGGAAAGAGTATTGTATAAGATGGGGGTGCCACCCTACACAAGGGCCCTGACTGGGGAAATGCTGCCTGAACAGCTAGCGTGGTGCCCCTCTTTTGCACACAAAGGCCATGTGGTGCCCGTCATCTCACACTACCTGGAGTTGGTGTGAGGTTGCATTGAGCAACTGGGCTGTCAAGTCACTAAGAGGCGCAGGGGTTAAACTGGTGTCATGCAGCCAAAACATTGTGAGGTCAATCCTAACGTGGACTCAAAGTAAATTCTGCCTTCCATTCTTCCAAGGTGGGTCAATTGAGTCACCAGCAAGTTGGAAGCAAAATGCTAATTAACCCATGAAATGCCCAGAGAGTACACTAACCACTATAGAGCGGTCATATAAGTCTAATTGCTATTGCTAACCCAACTCCTTCCCCGGCCACCATCCTTCTGCATGGTGTGAATGTCCACAGAGAGGAGAGGCTTTGCCTGTGGAGCTGTATGTGCGAAGCCTCCTTTGTGTGGAGGAACCTGTGCACATGGGGTCCATTCCTCCAAGAGATGTTTACGCCTGGTTCATCCCTGGTACATTTCTTTGTTGCTTTGCCACAGCTTGGCATCTTCTTTGGCCCGGAGTCTCCTGAAGTTGACATCAAATCTCACGAACAGCCGCTCTGCTGCGCCCTTTACAACAAGAACTTCAAGCAGGTGAGTCACTCTAGTAGAGGAAGACCAAAGGTCCTGCAGCAGAGGAGGAAAGGTCGGGCAGGGTTTGGGTCATGCCAAGGTCCAGGTGTCACCTTGCTCAAAAGCCAGTTGTGTCCAACTCTAGGAGAGGGTGCTCACCTCCATTTACAGTCAAAGATCCAGCACTGTCTGCCTCTGCAGATGTTTTCATGGTCATATGGCAGGCATGACTAGATGCAGGAGTGCATGGAACACTTGTTACCTTTCCCATTAAAGCGGTACCTATTTATCTACTTGCAAGTTCTTGTTTTCAAACTGCTAGGTTGGCAGGAGCTGGGACAGACGACAGGCGCTCACTACATCATGTAGCACTCGGGTCTTGAACTGCTGGCGTGCCGACCCTCCAGTCATCCAGCTCTGCATCTTAATTACTAAGCCACTGCAATAGGAGAAATGGGAGAAAACAGCATCAGGTTTGGCATGGTTTGTGCCCTGCAGACCTTAGGGTTCTGTTAATACCAGCCTCTTGCTCCGTCTGTTTGGGCTTCACTTCTACACCTATTCACCACCTGAGTTTGATCTTAGAGGAAGAAGCTGTTGACATTTTCTGTAATGCTGCATTTTAATACTGTTGTAGGTTCTGAGAATAAAGATACCTTTTAAGTTAAGGAAAAATGAGTTTAGTTCAGTGGTGGCGAACCCATGGCACACGTGCCAGAGGGGGCACTCACAGTCCTCTCTGTGGGCACTTGCGCCGTCGCCCCAGCAGCCTAATGGGAGCACATCCTCCCTCCCCCAGCACGGAGTTTGCCCCACCCCTTTGCCCACCAGCCCAATGGGAGTGCTTCCTCCCTCTCCCCAGCACAGAATTCACCCTGCCCCACTGCCATACAGACGACAGCCTGTTGAGTTTGGGCACTCGGTCTCTAAAAGGTTTGCCATCACTGGTTCAGTTGAAACATTTGTGACAGTCGCAATGGAGCAAGTTGCAAATAATAATAATAATTGTGTGTTGTCAAGTTAAGCGAGAGGATGAGTAGGCCTGATTTTGAGCTCTTGGTGGAGACACATAGTCTGGCAAGACTCGGGTGTGGATGTCATTTCCCTGAGATTTGACACAGTTCTCACAAATGTGGGAAGCAGAACATGGACGAGAGAGGCCGGGCAACTCATCATGGCTACTACTTGGTCTCCCTTGTATGAGGGCTGCTTAAAAAAATCACAGGGTACAGTCCACTCTGAATACCTAGGCAGTGATGGCCAACCTTGGCACTCCAGCTGTTCTTGAACTACAGTTCCCAGAAGCCCTGATCAGCAGGAGTGCTGACTTGGGCTCCTGGGAATTAAAGTCCAAGAACACCTCGAGTGCCAAGGTTCACCATCACAGACCTGGAGTGATGTCATGGACAGAGTGACAGACTAGGACTCAGGAAACCTGGGAGTAGAACTGCTGAAACCCTTCCTTAGGTACTTTACTTACCTTGAAAATAACTTCACCCATACCTGTCAAGTTTTGGATTTGGAAATAAGGGAAATTTCCCAGCAAATAAGGGATACTTGACAGCTATGCTTGTCCTGTGCTGCCCTCCAATGGCGGCAATAGGGCATTGCAGTCTAATTAATAAGGGATGATGGCGGGAAAGAGGGTGAAATAAGGGGTTTTCCCGACCAATAAGGGATACTTGACAGCGATGCTTATCCTGTGCTGCCCTCCAATGGTGGCAATAGGGCATTGCAGTCTAATTAATAAGGGATGACAGCGGGAAAGAGGGTAAAATAAGGGGTTTTCCTGGCCAATAAGGGATACTTGACAGCTATGACTTCACCCCCCCCCCCACTCATACCCCACCCTTTGGTGCAAGCATCACTAAGGGATGCTTATAATCCTATATAACAGGGATGCCCAAACTACGGCCTGGGGGCCGGCCCTGGCCCCCGATGCCAATTCATTCGGCCCGCAAAGCCCTCGTCGCTCCTGGAAACGGAAGTAAAACGCGCCCGTATGGGCGCGTTTTACTTCCGTTTCCAGGAGCGACGAGGGCTTTGCGGGCCGAATGAATTGGCATCGGGGGCCAGGGCCGGCCCCCAGGCCATAGTTTCAGCACTCTGAACCACATGACTGGCCTGTGGCCCAAAAATTTTGGCCACCCCTGCTATATAACAGCCAATACAAAAGCAGTACACTACAATAGCAAAGCAATAAAAATAATATACATCACAAAGCAGAATAATAATCAACCCCCAAAGTAACATAGGAAAGACCAATATCAGAGTCACTATATTGGTTCTGAATTGGCAGCCCATTGGCAGTACCTTGGATTTTTAAAAAAATAATAATAATCATTGCACAGAAAAGCCATCTAGTCATATTTTTCTGTTCCAGTAGTCATCTATACTCAACTCAGAAAAGAAGCAAATGGATTAACTAAGATTGGGGTGGCTCCCCAAATTTATGAACTTCGCAAAAGGGATCAAAATCATTGTCGGCTGCAACTCGATCCAAGTACAGTGGAACCTCATACAACAATCGCCCCATATAGCAATGAAGTTGCATAACAATTAGGTTTTGGGGGGGAAATGGCATCCCGCATAACAATTTTCCTTATGGAAAAAATCATACAACAATTTTTCAATGGGAAAAACCACTTAGCAAAACAAATCGTTGTACGATGCATCCCATAGGGAAAATCGCTGCGCGATGCATGTATCGTATAGCAATTGTTTCATACAACAACATGGAACGGATTGAAATCGTCGTATGAGGTACTACTGTATATGTTTTTCCTGGCCCAGGGGTGAACGCCGGCTGGTTCTGGGCCACCTTCGCCCTCTGAGGCAAGCAGTAAATCTGAGAATGCATTTTTTCCAGAAGCAGGGAAAATGCCATTGGTGTGAATTTGTTTAATGTGGATCCCAGCTTGTCATGAAGTGACCCACACACTGTGATCACGGAGCCCTCTCCTGCGGCACATATGAAATGAGACATGCAGGATTTAACACCTGGACTGCAATGGACTGCCGCAGCCTTGTGGATATGGACAAGGCTCGCTTTCACAGCCAGTCCATCTGGCATGGCTTCTTCCGCCTCCATGACCGTTGGGAATCCGAGTTCTTCCTCCACTCATTTTGCCATTGAAACCCACAGATGTGCTTGTGTTAATTTTTTGGGGGGTTTCTCCACAGGCAGTCAGTGGGTGCTACAATGGCATTGTCAGCGTTTGGGACATCATAACGGGCCAGAAGACCATGGAGTTCCCGACCTCCCCAGGTCAACCAGTCGAAATCACCACCATGATATTTGATCTGCCAGAGAGACGGTTGATCACGGCGCTGAAAAACGGCATGATCAAACTATGGAACTTCAACAACGGAGCTTGCCTGATTGAGCTGCCCTTTGAGGAGAAGCATGAGGTGGGTGGAAGGAATGGCATGATGCCTCGCTGGACCTGTTTTGTGGGCTGTGCCATTGCCCTGCTTAGAACCCATGACTTCCAACAACCCCTTGAAAGGAGTCAAGAGGGTGTGGGAGTCATGGGTTCTAAGCAGGATAAGAGGTGAGGCCATGAATCCTTTCTCACAGTCAGAGACAAGAATAAACCCAGGCCTATCTGTGCCACTTCCTGAATTTGCATGATTTTCCCCAGTCTGTGTGATCTGAAATGCTAAAAGTTGGCTCACAGTATTTTGGGCCAAGCATGAACCGGCAGCATCTCCTCCAGTTTGCTTCTTAAAACAACCAGCTTGGACCTTGACTTGTTTGCTGGATGGTCTCTGAGTTTCCTTATTAGCAAAGACTCCAGGCTGGCTTGTGGACACCAAGCCAGGAGGTTTGTGGGCTGCAACCATGGCATGTGCTTGGAGGCTTGAACCCCTTCTTGCTTGTATAAAGGGCTTAGAGAATGGAGCGAGTGTCTGGCCAGGTTACTCTGCTATGGTAACAGAGTAGACCTTATTGCCAGGGGCTCAATGCTGATTGTCAGGCGGTGGTTAATTAACCTGACTAATGGCCTTGGGTGGCAAAGTCAACAGGGAAGGAAGGGTGATGTCCCCAAGTGGATTAAATGGTCCCTCTTGAATCCCTCTTGATGGAGGGCAACAGCTTCATCCATCCTGGCCTGGGGCTGATGAGGAGGACTTTGCGTGCCAAAGGGGCTCCGGACCAGAAAGTGACTCATGGAACTGGATCAATGGTACTACGGGTGTCACACTATGATGCAGAAGGCTTGCTCGTTCGATTTGGGTGGCAATATATAAATTTGATTTAAAAAATAAATAAATGGAAGCACACTGCAGTATGTGGTTCCCAGGATAATCTTCATGGCTGATCGCCATGAGGATCGCCTATATTCAGAATCAGATACAGCACATGAAGTAGAAGAATAGAGCAGTGTGATAACAGCTTTGAGATGTTCCAGTGGAGATCAGACATGACTGAACCTCAAAGGCTTCAGGGGCAAAAAAAGTTCTCTAACTGTCACTCTCACGGTCAGCAGTGGAAATGAGGGTGGCACTTGGTACATGAGTGAGTGTGCAGATGGGCTTTTGGTGTGTCTAACTAGTAAACACCAGAAATGTTTGTATCACTGTTGTGTTCTAATGGTTTTCCTTCCACATGGATTACAATGTATCGGAGCCAATGTAACCTTGCCTATAGCAACAATGTAACCTTCAGCTGTATCATATAAACCCTGTAATAGGGCGCGAGCTAATGACCACCAGCTGGCAGCAGCGAGCGTCCAAGCTCTATTGGTCCGAACTCATCAAAGGCAACAGCGCGGGAAGCTTTCCCGCCACTACCTACACCTGGACAAGAAGGGCGTGACTCGCAATGACGTCACGCAGGCAGTAGCCAATGGGCTACCATGGCACCACGTTCAAATGTATTACTGCTGTATAAAAAGAGCTATCGATCCGCCATTACCTCATGTTCCCTCTGTCCACGATGCAATAAACCTGAGTTAACCCAGCCCGAGGCTGTGTCCTGTGTCTTGGTCTTCATACACCAAATTGGCGACGAAGGTGGGATAATGGATCCCCAAGGAGCAGCCAGGGCACAGAGCGGGTTCAACATCACCAAACCGCAAGACTGGGAGCTGTTGGAGATGGACTTCCAGGCGGCGCTGGTGGAACTCAAAGTCAAGGAAGACGATGAGGAGCGGAAGAGGGCCATCCTCACCAGAATGCTTGGGGTGGAAACCAAGCGGACGCTGGTGGGCATCATCGCTCCGAAGAAGGTGAGCCAATTTAAGGCGGACGACATCATGAAGCTGCTACGGGAGCGCTTCCAACCCTCGAGGGCGATGTTTCCCGCTCGGAGCGCGTTTTGGAGGCGAGTCCAAGCGCCGGACGAGTCGGTTGAGGCATTCGTGGCGCCATGAGGGTAGCCGCCGTCCCCTGCAAATGGGGCGACATCCTAAACATGGCCCTCAGGGACGGCGTGCTGTGTGGCCTGAAAGACAAGGAGGTGCAGCGCAGCTTGATGAATAAGGAGCCGCCACCCACGCTGGCAGAGGTCGTCGAGGCCGCCGAAGCCGCGGAGTCCACGAATGCTGGAGTAGACGAGATGCACCAGTGGCGTGAGTGGCGTCCCAGGGCCGGCAAAGCAGAAAATTCGGTGCACGGGAAGTCCGGACAATCGGTGCACGCAACTCGGCGGGCCTCAAAATCGTCCTCGGAAGGCAGCGACGGCGAGGAGGTCCAGAAGGTCCGAAAAGGGGGGTGCCGCTGCGATGGTTGCGGGGCGGCCCACGAACGCGCGAGGTGCCCATTTAGAAAGGCTGAATGTTACACCTGCGGCCGTCGGGGGCACATTGCCAAGGCATGCAGAAAAAGAAAGGAGGGCCGGAGGCAGTCACCAGACCGTTCGACCAGACCGGACCGTCCCGCGAGGCCCAAAGATGGCGCCCAGACCACGAGGAAGAAGGACGGCGTGGGCCGCGTCTCGGACGGCAGCGAAGATGACGCCCCGGTGTTCAGCGTGTCCACGGGACAGTCCCATTACTTCGTTGAGGTACTAATACAAGGGGCCCCTATCAGGATGGAAATTGACTCAGGGTCCTCCTATTCCATAATCCCCCAGAAAGAGTTCTTGAAAATCGACCCCCACGTGCGGCCCAAACTTAAAACATTGAGGTCCACGCTACGAGATGTACAAGGAAACAGCATTCCGGTATTGGGGGTCGGGAAATTTCGGGTTAATTTCAAGAGACATTCTGCGGAACTGCCCCTAGTTGTCCTCAAGGGGGGAAGTTGTAGCCTCCTTGGGACACAGTGGTTTCAGCCTTTAGGCCTGTTCATAGGGGGAGTACATTCGGTGGGGGGGGATCCAATACAAGCGGTGTGCGACGCGCATCCCGACGTTTTTAAAAAAGGACTGGGAAAATTCAAGGGACCCCCTGTAGCCTTCGACTTAGACCCGGAGGTCCGCCCGATAAGACTCAAACCGCGCAGGGTGCCCTTCGCACTAAAGGACAAAATAGAGGCGGAACTGGACAAATTGGTGGGCCAGGGGATTCTTATTCCTGTTGATTCCGCGGAGTGGGAAACTCCAATTGTAACAGCTCTGAAGGCTAACGGGGAGGTGCGCATTTGCGCTGATTATAAGTGTACAATTAACAAGGCGATCCGCCCTAATGCATACCCGGTGCCGGTGGTCAGCCACCTTTTGGCCAGGCTAAATGGGGGAAAGTGTTTCGCTAAGCTCGATCTAGCACAAGCCTATCAGCAACTCCCCGTAACTCCCGCCACGGCCGCGGCCCAAACGATAGTCACACATAAAGGAGCGTTCCAGGTGTCGCGTTTACAGTTCGGCGTGAACTCGGCACCCGGCCTTTTTCAGTCGCTTGTGGAACGCCTCCTGAAGGGGCTGGAGGGGGTGTTGCCTTATTTTGATGACGTGTTGATAACAGGGGGGAGTGAGGCCGAACTGGCAAAAAAGATTGGACAAAGTACTAACTGTGTTCGAGAAAGCGGGGCTGAGACTGAGGAAGGACAAATGTGTCTTTTTCGAAACCGAGGTCGAGTTTTTAGGGTTCCGAATCACACCCGAGGGTATTAGGCCATCCAAATCCAAAGTGGCAGCCATCAAGAAGGCCCCTCGCCCCACATCCAAAACCGAGCTACAGTCATTCCTGGGGCTCCTCAATTTTTACCATACATTCCTTCCGCGGAAAGCGTCCGTAGCCGAACCGCTTCATCGGTTGCTTAAAAAGGAGGAGACATGGATGTGGGGTGACGAGCACGAGAGGGCATTCAAAGAGCTAAAGCAACTCTTGACTTCTGACGCAATTCTAACGCATTTCGACCCCAAACGGCCGGTGGTATTAGTCTGCGATGCATCACCGGTGGGGGTGGGGGCGGTGCTTTGCCACGTATTGGATGACGGAAGGGAGGCCCCGGTTGCGTTTTATTCAAGGTCCCTGTCCCAAGCAGAGCGAAATTACGCACAAACCGACAGGGAGGCATTAGCCATAGTAGCGGGGACCAAAAAGTTCCACGATTTTCTGTATGGCCGCCCGTTTAAAATTGTAACGGATCACAAGCCCCTGTTAGGGATTTTCACGGCAAGCAAGCCCACGCCGCAGATCCTATCCCCGAGAATGCTGCGTTGGGCTATCTTTCTCAACGCATACCAACACGAGTTGGAGTACCGGCCCGGAAAGGAGATCAGCCATGCTGATGCACTTTCGAGATCCCCTTTGCCCCTGTCGGATGACCAAAAGGCTAGAGTAGAAAGAGACCGCCAGGTGTTGCTAATCGAGGTCTTAGACGCACCCCCACTAGTACCAGCCGATATTGCTAGGGCGACAGGCAAGGACAAAACGCTGGAAAAAGTTAGCTCATGGGTACAGAAGGGGTGGCCGGCATCGTCCCCGAGCACGGAATTCGACACATTCTTTCGGAAAAAGCTAGAGCTGTCCCTAGAAAGGGGGTGCCTGTTGTGGGGCCAACGGGTGGTGGTCCCTACATCCATGCGGCCGAGGGTGCTCAAGCTGCTGCACGTCAGCCACCCGGGGATTGTTCGTTCGAAGGCGCTGGCCCGCAGTTATTTTTGGTGGCCACAACTGGACGCGGACATTGAGCACATGGTCGGCACTTGTGAGGCATGTCAGGGATCCCGTCCAGAGGAGGCTCGCCTCCCGCATAGGGAATGGGACGCAGCAAGGGGGCCGTGGTCCAGAGTACACATAGATTTCGCTGGCCCATTCCGAGGAACCATGTTTCTCCTGGTGGTGGATGCGTTCTCCAAGTGGCTGGAGGTTATCCCAGTAAAGAGCACGTCCTCCGCCACGACAATTAGCCATCTACGGAGAGTCTTTTCCACGTTCGGTTTACCCGACACGTTAGTCAGCGATAACGCGAGTTGCTTCACCTCCTCGGAGTTCGGAGCATTCATGGCGGCGAACGCAATTCGGCATGTCACATCCGCACCGTTTCACCCGGCCACGAATGGCCAAGTGGAACGGTTGGTGCGTACAACAAAGGATGCGCTTCGGCGCATGGGCCCGGGGGACCTAAATCACCAAGTATGTCAGTTCTTATTAGCGTATAGGGTGACCCCCTTAGCGTCAGGTTACTCGCCGGCAGAGCTCTTGATGCGGCGAAAGCTGACCACGATTCTGTCCAGGCTAGACCCGACGAGAGTCGAGGAGAAGGGAAAAAACATAGGGCTGGCAGTCTCGAAAGGATTCGCCGCCGGCGACCCTGTTCACTGTAGAAACTATGCCAGCGCAGGGCCAGCCTGGGTGCCGGGGACGGTAGTAGAACAGACGGGGCCAGTGTCGTACCGGGTCGAGACCAGCACAGGTCTCCTCTGGAGGAGGCACGCGGACCAGCTGAGGCACCGAGTGAGCGTACCAGACAGTGGGGCTCATCAACAGGATTCAGCGTTAGGGTTCTCCCCCACCCGCTTAGCCCAAGGGGGAGACATCAGCGGACAACAGTCCCAAGCAAGGGGGGAAGGAAGAAGCAGCGGCCCCGACTCATATCCTTTTGATAAACCAGTTCCATCAGAGGCCGGGGAAGGGGGAGAGGAATTCGCGACCGCTGCCCCCGAATGTAATTTTGGTTTTGGTTTTGCGAGCCGGGGGGGTTTTCAGGAGTGTTCCCCCACCCATCCAAGCGAGAAGAGGGGTTTTTCGTTAGTCCCCAGTGCCCCCGGTTCTTCCCTAAGAGAGAGCACACCTCCCAACAACGCCGCGGAGCCGCGGCAAGTCACTAACGAGTCTCCCTCTCCAATTACAGGGCAGGAAACCAGGGGACAAAGAGAAGGTAGCAAACCCGGGCAAAGGCAGCCCGCATCGAGACCCCAGCGTGTTCGAAATAAGCCATCTTGGCTGAGAGACTTTGTCTCCTAGGGGGGGAGCGTGTTTGAGTGGGGGCTCGAGACTTTGTCTCATCCTAGGGGGGAGGGGTGTTGTGTTCTAATGGTTTTCCTTCCACATGGATTACAATGTATCGGAGCCAATGTAACCTTGCCTATAGCAACAATGTAACCTTCAGCTGTATCATATAAACCCTGTAATAGGACGCGAGCTAATGACCACCAGCTGGCAGCAGCGAGCGTCCAAGCTCTATTGGTCCGAACTCATCAAAGGCAACAGCGCGGGAAGCTTTCCCGCCACTACCTACACCTGGACAAGAAGGGCGTGACTCGCAATGACGTCACGCAGGCAGTAGCCAATGGGCTACCATGGCACCACGTTCAAATGTATTACTGCTGTATAAAAAGAGCTATCGATCCGCCATTACCTCATGTTCCCTCTGTCCACGATGCAATAAACCTGAGTTAACCCAGCCCGAGGCTGTGTCCTGTGTCTTGGTCTTCATACACCAAAATCACATAGAATGGTGGCCCACCAGCCATGATGAGCATCACCTTCATACATTTTCTGCTGGCCTCAACTTTGCTGAATAATTGCCACTGAAATGCAACATGTACCACTTTTGCTTGTGTGTCTCCCTAACAGATTAACTGCATCTTGTACATGAACTACAAGATTTTTGTGTCTGGGTGGAGTCGGAGGGTGACGTGGTATCTGTAAGTACAAAGTAAACTCCAGCTTACTTGTTTGTGTGTGTGTGTGTGAGAGAGAGAGACAGAGAGGGAGGTGTGGGGCACTTGTGGAGAAGCTTTGATGGCAAAGCACTTCATTTGCAGAAATTCTCCAATCTAATTGCCGGCTCCATCTTCTGTTGGAAGGATCTAGGGAACAAATTTGGGGGAAAAAAATTCTTTCATTATATGCAACATTCTCTCAAACCGCTGCCTGTTAGAGCAGGAAACATAGGGGCAAGGTGGAAGGAAACACTAGGTCCTCCCATTTGAGATACCTTCGGTTTCCTTTGCCATCAGGGCTCATTTGCCCTCTGGGGAAAGTGAAGGAGGAGAAAGGGCTATTGCCATCCCATACTACCTGTGTGGATATGCGAATTAGGAAACTCTTTAGTCTTCCCTGCCGCCTCTTCTTCTGCCATATCCGAATCCAAATATTGGCGATCCTCATAGCAGTCAATCATGAAGACTCTCCTGAGAATATAATGCAGTGGCTCTTCATCTGCCTTCTGCATCGCAGCATGACCCTCATAGTACCAATCATCTCGTTTTGCGAGTCACTTTCTGGTCCTGATGTCTTTTGGCGCACAAAGTCCTCTTCAGCCCTAGGCCAGGGTGGATGAAGCTGCTGCCCTCCATTAAGATGGAGTCAAGTGGGATTGAATCCACTTGGGGACCATCACCCTTCCTTCCCTGTGGACTTCGGCACCCAAGGCCGTTAGACCTCAAGGTGGTCAGGTTAATTAACCACCGCCTGATGATCGACGTTGAGTCGCTGGCAGTAAGGTCTACTCTATTACCATAGCAGGAAAACCTGTCAAGACTGACTTCCCTGCTACAGTGTTTGCCAACTAGATGTGTTGAAGAACAACTGCCATCATTATTAGAATGCCCAAATCTATAAAACCCAAATAAAGCATGAAAACCACCAAGGGTGTGTGGGGAGGATGGGATCTCGTCCCCCCCCCCCCCCCCGTTCCTTCCACCCTTTGATGGAGCCATTTCATCTGTCTTGCCAGGGATGTTAAAGAGCATGAAAAAGTGATTGAACGCAAGCACTGGAAGTCTTACCATTCGGACGATGTCCTTTGCATGGACGGGCACAACAATAAACTGATGGCCACGGCGGCCTGTAATGGAGACATTGTCCTGTGGAACGTCAACTCTGGGCAGGCGTTCTGCCGGTTCAATGCCTCGGAGGGTCCTCTGACGCTGCTTCCGAAGCGGGTATGTCCCAACGTTGAACCGGCAGGCTGATAGCGACAGAACCAAGTTCTGTTCCAGATTTCAGTGATAGAATCACCTGGTTCCAAAGACATCTGAAGTGAATGAATGGCTGCAGCACCAACTTGAAGACAAATGTGGGTCTGGCTGATTGGTACAGGGAGGCACTTTGGCCCTTCTCGAAGCTAAAAGTATCTTCCCTTTAACCAGGAATTCTCCATGGATCCCGATAGCTCAAAGAAGGTAGTTGATTGTCCAAGTAATGCAGGGAAAAAGTGTTGGGCATATTCAAGAACTGCATTGCACTCCAAAACTGCCCTTCCACCAAGACCTGCCAGCAGCCAGAATCCTTCCAGGTCTTCGTTCCACAGCAAACCATCTGGTTCCACTCTATCTGGCAGTTGGATTGTCCATCCCCAGGTACAGTTTTAAGACGTGTCTGGCACAAAGGGCACGAAGGGACTGAAATCAGACATTTGGGTGGGTGCAGAGCCCCAGGTCCTCTGTAGGACCACATTCAGTGTTCAGAATTTTTTTAAAAAAACCCATAAGAGTTAGGTATGTAACCCAGATGGGAAAACGACACCACATCTATTTGATTATTGTTAAAAAATGGAAAGTAGATTGTGAATTTGAATTAGATGACTGATATAAAGAGAGATGGAATATAGCCATAAACGACAAACTAACCTGTGAATTTAAATTTAAATATGGATTATTAAAAAAGTACTGACTTTAGAGAAATATGGGAAGAATTTATCGAATATATATGAGTGAAAGGGAATGGAGTAAGGCGAGGGCAAGATCTTTTATCTTTTTGGAATGAGGGGACAAATATATAAATAAAATATAATGATATATAAAATAGCAAAATGATGGTATATAATGTCCCACTAGTTGTGGGTACATGCTCTATAGCTTATATAAGTTTGTTAAGATTTTGTTTATTTTTTCCTTATATGTATAAAAACCACTCATCAAATGTAGCAGCAGAGATAGGAATGAAGCAACTTTATCGGTGTCATCAATAACGGTTCCTTGTTACTTTAAACACTTTCTTTTAGAAAGCATTTTTACGCAAGTTCGTAGAGTAGGTTTCCCAACTTAATATTATTCTCTTAGCAATTCAAAAGCTCCCTGCCCCCCCTAAAAACATTACTGTAAAAGTAATAGGCGATGGAACAAGCTGACATCAGTTGTTTTGACAACATTTGAATGAGTAATGGTTGTGAATTATTGCTCCAACATAATCAGAAGAATGTATTGACTTTTCCTTAAAAATAGAAGAACTTTCCAGTTTCTGATGCCATCTAGTGATGCCTGGAGACTGTAAAAGGCTATAGATAGAGCTCAGCAAAATGCTGTCCCACCCCAGTTGGGTCATTTTGCTGTGCTTCTGATAGATGGATGATAGGGATGGGTCAGTTGCGGAGTGATGGATTTTCTTGTGGATTTTCAGGCTTCCATCAGCTCTGAAAGAGGCAAGAGGAGCGGGGCTTCCTCTCAAGCTTCAGGGGTCCTCAGCAGCCCCTCTAAAAAGAATGTGCCAACCTGGCAGGAAGAGGTCAGCGCCAGCCCAGTATCGGTGGAGAAGGTCAGTGGCATTGGTCCCACCCCGCCCCAGTGGGCCCAGTAGCAGAGGGTTGAGCTTTGGGGATAAGCAGCTGCGTTCAATTCAGGCTCTTCCTCCTCCTCCTCTTCCTCCTTCTCCCTCTTCCACTACCACCACCCATTTGTGGGTTGATGGAGATGCAAGGTTCTTGTTCTGCATGGCCGTAGCCAGGGGGTGGCCAGGGTGGGTTTTGCCCACCCTGAGTTAGCCTTTTGCCCACCCTCAAACTCCCGGCTGCTTATATAGATCCTGAAAAACTATTCGCCCACCCACATCTAGAATCCTGGCTATGGCCCTGTTGTTCTGGCACTTCTAGCGGCCCCCACCCATGTTATTTACTCAAGATGCTTGTTAGTCTTTAATGAGGTATCCATTAAAGCAGTTTTTACTCCAGCTATCCTAAGCACACTGGGGTGCTAATCTGCTGTATCCAAAGGTTTTAGCAATCCTCTGCCTGGCTCCATCTCTTCCATTTGGTGAGCAGTCAGGAAAGCACTGCTAGTTACTGGGAGTGAACAATCCACTGTGCTCAAAGGTCTCCATGCTTGGATGAAACATCGCTAATCCTAAAACATAGGTGCCCAAACTTTTCAGGCCGTGGTCCGGTCACGTGGTTCCTCGCACCGGAAGTGGAAGTAAAAGATGCCTTGCAATCTGTTCTGCAACAGGTATCTTTTGCAAAAGGATGAGGTAGATTTTAGGATGCCATTTTCTCTGCTTTAACCAGGCGTTGCTGGGCTGTTTTAAATGGTGTTGGGAGGTTTTTGTTTTGTTAATGTTTGTACAAATGAGGTTAGTCTGTAATTGTGATTTTTAAAATGTGTATTTATACACACGGGCTATTATAAACTGTGATCAGCTTTTTTGGGTTTGTTTTTGTGGATTAAAAAAAGAGGAAAGGATGATATAATTTTTTACAATTATTGTATTTAACCAAATAATGTTTTAGTATGTGAATTTTTTAAAATAGTTGTACCTTGGATAATAATTTTAAAAATGTGAAAGTGCATGTTTTTTTACATTCTATGTTTTTAAACTGTGTTTAGCTGTTTTGGTTTTTTGTTGAGTGAAAACTCTACACAGGATTTTAGAAATGTTTTTATTTTATTATTTTGTGATTTGTTTGTGATTTTTGTGAATGTGTGATGTAATGTTATGTTTTTGACTGTTTTTTCTCTTGTGGCCTCTGGGTGGGGGTGTTGAATGTTTCTTGTACTTTGACTGTTTTTTGTCTACTGGCCTCTGGGTGGCGATTCTTCCGTTAAGTAGTCTCTTTCTTTCCTCATTTCATTTCCGGCCGTCGTGGAGGGAGGACGTGTGGTGGTAAGTTGGCTCGTTTAATTTTTTTTGTGGGTTTTTTTGGTGTTTTTGTTTGTTTTTTCTGTTTGTTATTTTTGGTTTTGATTAATTTTGGATGTTTTTGTTTGTGTTTTTTTTAATTAATGGTTTATTTATTTTACTTATTTCGGTGTTTGTTTTTTACTTTTGTTTCTCTTTCAAGGGGGGGGGGAGGCACTGGTGCCTTGGCCCCCACTTGAAAATGAAACACTTTTTCGGTAAGTAAAGTCAGCAGGCGGAGTGCCGTCCACTGGCTTTACTTCCCTGGAAATGGGTTCACTTTCAAGGGGTGGCCAAGGCACCAGTGCCTTGGCCCCTGCTTGAAAGTGAAACACTTTCCTTCCTGCAGCGTGGCCTCGCTGGCCAGACCGCGGGAATCCCAGCACTGCTTTAGGCAGCGTTTGGGGTTGGGGGTTGGCTTTCCTTCCTGCATCCCGGCCTCGCTGGCTGGACCGCGGGAATCCCAGCGCCGTTTCAGGCTGTGTGTGTGTGTGTGTGTGGGCTTTCGTTCCTGTGTCCCGGCCTTGCTGGCCGGACTGCAGGAATCCCAGCGCCACTTCAGGCAGTGTGTGTGTGTGTGTGTGTGTGTGTGTGGGCTTTTATTCCCCTGGCCCGGCCTCGCTGGCCGGACCATAGGAATCCCAGCGCCGGTTCAGGCAGCGTTGGGGTGGGTGGGCTTTCCTTCCCGTGGCCCGGCCTCACTGGGCAGACCGCGGGAACCCCTGTGGCGCTTGAGGCCGCTTGTTTGTTTTGTGTGGCTGTGAGGCACTGGGTTTTTAATTTTTATTTTTCGTGCAGCAGCCTTCTTAGCGTTCTGCGCGCTCATGGCGCGCAGGACTCTGGGGCTAAAAGTTATGGGTTTGTGGTTTGTGTTTGTGTTCCATTTTTTTTCCTGCGGCTCAATTTTGATTGGCTGCGGTGTGTTTCTCAACGTTCTTTGTGCTCGCGGCTCTCAGCATAATTGGCTGTGGCGCGGCGCAAAGAACGTTGGGAAATGAAGTTGTTTCCCTTTTTTTGCATTTGTGGGGCTCTTGCCCCACTGGTGCATTTCTCAATCCTTTGTTAATTCTATATTTGGCTTTTCTAGGTTCTCTTCCTAAATACTCGTGAACGAGGTCCAAACACAGCCATTTTGCTTACCAGTTCTTCAGATGGGTTTATCTATGCTTGGGCAGTTGGATCTAAAGGTGGGATGATGGGCAAATTCCGAGGAGCCCATGGAATTGCCCGGGACACAGTGGTCTGCTCCATGTCCACAGATGACAAGAACCTGGTTCTCTTTACTGGGGATTCCTTAGGCTACATTAAGGTCAGTATTCCTGCTTCTCACTCTTTCGCCGGTTTTCAACCCTTCTTGTCAGGACGATGCAGGCTGTGTGTATTCTGTGTGTCCCTAAAACCTTTCTTACTTTAGGGGCCAGATTGCTTATGGGGAGAAGTGGAAGAGGAACCATGAATAAAATAGGGAAAATTTGATCAAAAGGCCATGCTGCTAAAAAATAAATAAAATACCCATCAAGAAACTGACAGTTTTGCTTGTATCTAGAAGGAGTTTCCTGTTTCCAGGAAGTACCCCCTGAAAGCTGGAGCTGTCAGGAGGTCTGGGACAGGACTAGATACGATAGGATTGACCATTGGGCTGAAAACAACAGGATTACATTCATCAGGGATTATTAGTGCAAAGGAACACACCATTGTCCGCCTAGCTAGTGGGTGACATGATATCCAAATGGCTAAAAAACCGCATGCAAAACCTCATGATTTCTCAAGTCCACTTGCATGTGCGGAACGTCGCAGAGACGTCTACCAATGCATGGACTCCTTGCCGAATAACCGCTCCAAGGTATCCAAGGTAGTGCAAAGGGAAAACAAAAATCAAATGCACAGTTACAAGATGGGGGAAAAACTTGGTTCAGTAATAGTACGAACGACAAAGATCTTAAAATTGTTGTAGATCACAAGGTGAATAAGAGTCAGCAGTGCAATGTGGCTGCTTCTTGAATCTTTGGACGTGATCTGTTGTTCACTGACTCAAGGGTCATGTTGAATGTTTTGGGATAATACTTAAAAAGCTGAAAGGCCAATGTTACGGGTTTGTTAGAAGCAGAAAGTTTTTGCATTTTTGTATTTTTAATATGTATTTAATATGCGTGTTCGTCTTGTTAGTTGCCCAGTTTTGGAATACCTTCTAGATAGGTGGGGTATAATAATAATAATAATAATAATAATAATAATAATAATAATAATAATAATAATAATAATAATAATAAGAATAAGAATAAGAATAAGAATAAGAATAAGAATAAGAATAAGAATAAGAATAAGAATAAGAATAAAAGCTAAAAAGTAGGAATTTCTGAAAAGCAGCAGAATCAAGGAGAGGGACATGAACCAGGTTTTGGGAATTGCCACTTGGCTCCTTCAAGGAAAATTATAAATTGACGAAGGTATCAATAGGAACTGAGGTAGGTTGTGGTTGCTATGAAGAGCAACAGCTGCTGCCTCTTTCTCCAGATTTGGGACATCATGCAGTACTGTAGAGGAACAGGAGCAAGTGATTCTGCAAAGGACTTGAGGGATGACTTTTCCTTAGAGGAGAACATTTTCTGTGACCTAATCCCTGACTACTGTAGAGTTTCAGCCAAATTCCAATCCCAGAACGTGACTGAGCAGGTAAGTTGTGTTGTTGTTCTCTTTCCATTTTCAGCAGGGGGCTAAAATCTGGGGCCAGGGAAGAGTCCACGAGTAGTTGGCACCTCTGTATATGTTGTCTCACAAGGGGCTTGGAGATAATCATACTCAGTCTTGCTGTACAGATGTTGGTACGCAGGAAGTGCAGAAGAGCTTGAAGAAAATGAAATTAAGTCAGGCAACCATTTCATTATAGTATGGAATCTGTTCCCCACGAGGTGGTCAAGGTTGATTCAAAGAGAATTAGGCAAGTTTCAGGATGAGAAGAGAGATTTATCAAAGACTAGTAGCTCTCCAAATTAAGAGAAGAGCTTGGAAAAGTTACTGTCCTAGACTGCAAGTTTAGAATCTGTAAATCCTACATCCTGGGAGTTGCAATCCAAAGGAAGTAATGTTTCTACTCAGTATGATGATACAATACCACCAAATACCTTTTGCCGGAGCAAAGGGCAGAACTTGGGAAAAACATTTTTACTAGTTAAAAAAAATTAACTTCTAGTACCCGAAGTAATTTTTCCAAGCTTTTGAAGGAGTAAGAAAAGGGATGGGAGCATTATACCCTCCCTACAGGCTTCCTAACCTGGGGCATTTATTTGGCCAAAAGCAGGTGGACTCAGGTGGGCTCTTCCTTCTGTCCTTAGAAGAGCAGGAGGTTCACCGAACAGAAACCCTCAACTTCCTTTCTTCCTTGATGAAATGGTTTGTGATGGATGCTTGAGACTCTGGATAAGGGTCTGCTGCAACCAGAATATGCAATCTGAACTTTGCCACGACTAGATCAGGTGCTTTAACTTAGCGTATTTATGTAGAGACTTTCTTAGAGAGAATAGAGAACATTATGGAGTTTAAAAAAAGGCTTTATTGAATATATACCCAAGGCAGAATGAAATGTATTCTTGAAACTTAGACTTCTTCTTCTTTGCTTCCTCTTTTACCCCATTGGGTGTCGAGGGAGATACCATGTTCAGGCTCTGGCACTTCTAGCAGCCTCCACCAGCGTTATTTGGTGTCCTTGTAATATGTCTTTGATGTTATCTCTTCACCTTCTTCCTCTGGATCTGCCTCGTGGTCTTTGTCCTTCTCCTCTTTCCTCATATGATGCCTTGTAGGGTATGGAATTCCAAGATGTTCTCTCCAAATGGGCAAACCACTTTATTTGTTGTCTCTGTATGTAGTACAAGACTGGTTCTGACCCAATTCCTTCCCTTATAACCTCATTCCTGATTTTATCCCTTCTACTCACTACAGCAGCCTTCCTCAGCTATCTCATTTTCATGGTGACCAACTTTTGCTTATGTTTTGTTGTCAGTGTCCATGTTTGGCACTGGTAACATAAGGTGGGAATGAATATGTCTTGTATGAGGTGTTTCTTTGTGCTGGCCGGTATTGTGGAACTTAGAAGACACTATATTATGTAGAACTGATACAAAGACTTGTAAAAGAATCATGATTCACTGAACAGGACAGTAGAGTTGGGATGTTAACAACAATGATACACAGAAAAGATCTAGAAAAACTCCCAGAAAGGGATAATCAATTATTCTCCAGGAGAACATGTTCACCTTCCATTTTTGACCTCATCTGATGGCCCTTGCCCTGGTCCAGATGAAGGATTTGCACCTTTAGTGGAAGGGTTTTCTCTCTTTGGCAGGTTCACAATGGCTGGGTGACCACCTTGATTCCTCCCACCTGTCTCAGCTCCTGGCGAGGACACCTGAGGAATGTGGTCAGCATCAAATACGTCGAAAGGTTCAGAGTGATCCTCACTGCCAGCCATGACTGTACCATCAAGCTGTGGATGCTGTCTGGCAAGCACATTGGTAACGCATTTGTCTTGCAACTCCAGGAAAGCACAGAGGTAGACAGTTTTGGGCAGGTCGTTAGAAGAATAACAAGAGCCTGTTAGCAGGTTGTGTGCATTTCCCACCAGTGGGTAAGTGCAGAAAAAGAACATGGCTGTATATTCTAAAATCTGAGCCAGCCACAAGGTGGACTCAGCCTTCCATTCTTCTAAGGTCAGTAAAATGAGTATTCAGCATGTTGGAGGCAAAATGGCTAATTACCTTGTGAACCTCGCAGGGAATGCACTAAGCCCGTGATGGCGAACCATGGCACTCCAGATGTTCTTGGGCTGTGAATCCACACGAATGGGCTTACTGTGATTCATCCGACCCGTGCTGCCCTTGTCGCTCCCAGAAGTGGGAGTAAAACGTCCCCGTGCTGTTAAGGCTCTTCCAGGTTAAACCTTCCTCCATCCTGGTGCATTTTACTTCCGCTTCTGGGAGCGACGAGGGCAGTGTGGATTCACGGGGGCTTGGGCTTCTGGGAATTGAAGTCTAAGAACATCTGGAGTGTCAAAGTTCGCCATCACGGTTCTAAGGTCTGTAAAATGAGTATTCAGCATGTTGGAGGCAAAATGGCTAATTACCTTGTGAACCTCGCAGAGAATGCACTAAGCACTATGGGGCACTATATGCCCCCAGATGCCATTAGGTATTAATTTTGTTGTTTATTTTATTCTGTTGTTTGTTTTATTCTGTTGATGTTGTTTATTTGTCTCTATACCACCCAGTCACCATCTGCAGTGATCTTAGATCCCAAGAAAGTAAAGTCTGTCAGCCATGAAATAAAAAGACGCTTATTTCTTGGGAGGCAAGCTATGGGAAACCTAGGCAGCATAACAAACAGTAGAGACATCACCCTGCCAACAAAAGTCCACATAGTTAAAGCAATGGTCTTCCAAGGAGTAATGTATGGCAGCGAGAACTGGACCCTAATGAAGGCTGAGCGGAGAAGAATAGACGCCTTTGAACTCTGTGGTGCTGGAGGAGACTCTTGAGAGCCCCTGGGACTGCAAGGAGACCAAATCAGTCCATCCTGAAGGAAATCAACCCTGACTGCTCCTTGGAAGGAGAAATACTGAAGCTCAAGTACTTTGGCTACCAAATGAGAAGACTCACTGGAGAAGGCCTTGATGCTGGCAAAAGGAGATGGGGTGGCAGCAGAGGATGAGATGGCTAAATGGCATTGTTGACACAGTGGACGTAGATCTGAGTGGGCTATGGAGGATGTCAGATGTCAGGGGAGCCTGGCATGTGGTGGTCCATGGGGTTGCAGAGGTTCGGACTTGACTGTGCGACTGGACAAAAACAACACACTAACCAGAGTGGGAAATATCCCAGATGGGCGGCATGAAAATGTAATTAAAAAAATACAAATGCAATTGCTATACCCTTAGTCTCTGAAACAAGGTAGTTTAGGAATTTGACTTCTCCTGAGATTTGTCTTTAGCTTATCTTACCTGATTAACTTTCATACCTTGTGTTTGTGCAGGTGAGCTCTGATGCAGGCAGTGTGTATGTCCTTTGCTAATTAAGCCCCCCCCCCAAAAAAAAATATATATATAAATAATGTCTGTAGTAAAGGAATCTGGTTTCTCCTGGCTTGACCTGCAGGGACTTTTGGCCAGTCATTGTGGAAGCTGGGAATGCAGCACATGATCCCAGCAGAAGTGCCGGAGGAGATCCGTCGCGTGGCCTCCTTGCACACCATGAAGGTCCTGAATGAAGGCCGGCGACCCCACTGGGAGTGAGTCAGTAGTAGCGTTTGCCAACTGTTTTCTGATGTGGTGCTTCACTGTTGGAAGTGGAGGGATCACCTCTCTGCACAAAGGGTTGCATATTGAAGCCTGTTTAACAAGGATACTGTATAGCAATTAACAATTACAGCCAGTTGCTGTCTATGTCTGCAGACATTTCTGTGGTCATGTGGCAGGCATGGAACACTGTTCCCTTTCTTACTGCACCAGTACCTGTTTATTTACTTACAATTTAAAGATGAACTTAAAGATGAAACTTAAAGATGAAATTGCTGATCTCCTAGCCAAAATATATAATCTTTCCCTCAAATCAGGCTTTGTGCCTGATGACTGGAAGGTAGCGAATGTAACACCAATTTTCAAAAAAGGATCCAGGGGTGATCCAGGAAATTACCGACCTGTCAGTTTGACATGTGTCCCAGGTAAAGTGATGGAAACCATCCTAAAAGATAGAATTAATAGGCACATAGAAGAGAAGGCGCTGCTAAAGGAGAGCCAACATGGCTTTTGCAAGGGCAAATCATGCCTCACTAATCTGTTGGAATTTTTTGAGAGTGTCAACAAGCATGTGGATAAGGGGGATCCAGTTGACATTATTTATCTGGACTTTCAGAAGGCTTTTGACAAGGTCCCACACCAAAGGCTCTTGAATAAACTTACCAGTCATGGAATAAAGGGACAGGTCTTGTCCTGGATCAGCAACTGGCTAAGGGACAGGAAACAGAGGGTAGCACTAAATGGACACTTCTCCAAGTGGAGGGAAGTAAAGAGTGGGGTCTCCCAAGGTTCAGTACTGGGACCCCTGCTTTTCAACCTCTTCATAAATGATCTAGAGGTAGGAGTAAAAAGCAAGGTAGCCAAATTTGCTGACGACACTAAATTATACAGGGTAGTGAAAACTATGAGAGATTGTGAGGAGCTCCAGAGGGATCTCTTGACACTGGGGGAGTGGGCAAAACAGTGGCAAATGAGCTTCAACATCAGTAAGTGCAGAGTGATGCATGTTGGGGCAAAGAACCCAAATTACATTTATAAACTGATGGGGTCTGAACTCTCTGCCACAAACCAGGAAAGGGACCTTGGTGTCCTGGTGGACGAGAGCTCAATGAAGGTGTCAACCCAGTGTGCCTCAGCAGTGAAAAAAGCAAACTCAATGCTAGGGATCATTAGGAAGGGTATAGAAAATAAGTCAGCAAGTGTCATTTTGCCTCTTTATAAATCTATGGTGAGGCCCCATCTGGAATACTGTGTACAGTTCTGGTCACCAAACCTCTAGAAGGATATTATGGAGTTGGAGAAAGTGCAGAGGAGGGCAACCAGAAGGATGATTAGGGGACTGGAACACCTTCCTTACCATCTGAGGCTGCAACGGTTGGGCCTCTTCACTCTTGAACGACGACGTCTAAGAGGTGACCTGATTGAAGTTTATAAAGTCATGCACGGTGTGAACAAAGTAGATAAGGAAAAACTGTTTTCCCTATCGCACAACACTAGAACTAGGGAACACTCCATGAAACTTTTGGGTACTAGTTCTCAAACAAATAAGAGAAAGTACTTTTTCACCCAGAGAATCTCACTGGTCTATGGAACTCCCTGCCAGAAGAAGTGGTGACAGCTGTCAGTCTTGACAGCTTTAAGAAAGGATTAGACAAGTTCATGGAGGACAAGGGTATCAATGGCTATAATTATGGATACTTAAGGACAACCTCCGGGTTGGAGAGATAGGCAGGATATCTCTCAATGCCATGTCCAGGGAATCCTAATACAGTAATACCTCATACAACGTCCGCTTCGTACAACATCGGATTCATACAACGTCGCCTAATTCCTTGAAAAAAATTTCCTCATACAAAGTCGCTCCGACTTTGTAGGAGGCATTTGGATTTTCCCCAGGTTGCATTGTGCCTGGGCAGTATAAAAGGCAGGATACATGCGTGCTTCCCTTTTTTGGCCATGGGCCGGTCATGTGGTGCACTGTATATGATTACCATATATTGTGATTATTGGAAGGTCTTTACACCACTGACTGTTCATTTTTTCAAACCGTTTTGCCTTTTCCTTGTGCCCAAAGTAGGGCCTGAGGGCCAGATCCAGCCCCTGATTATCCAGCCTGCAAAGCCCTTATGGGAGCAACGAGGGCTTCGTGGGCCAGATGAATTGGCATCAGAGGCTAAATCCAGCCCTCGGGCCACAGTGAATGGCCCCCTGCACCACATGACTGGCCCATGGCCAAAAAAGGGAAGGGTCATGTCCCTTTGTAATCTGTCTGTTGACCTGTGCATGAGGTTTTGCAAATGCTTTCGTCTCCTGAATTGCTTTGTTGGGAACGTAGCTGCCACCATGTCTCTCCCCTCCAATCCTAAATCTGTCCCATCCTGGCTTTCCATACCCAGGAACACCCGTAACATCATCCAGTCGCTCAGCCAGCAGAAGCGGCAGCAGTCCATGCTGATGGACTTCCTGCACGTGAAGCCGGGCGTGGCGCGGAAGGCGGCCAACAAGATGCGCGAGCTGATCAGCAAGGAGATGCGGATGTCCAAGTACACGGATGAGGAGATTGAAGCTTCCTTCCAGAATTGGGAGGAGTCCGGGAGGAAGGTGAGGGCATCTGGCATCTGGAAAACATGGGCAGGCAGGTGAGAGGGGAGGACTTTGCACCCACCTGTGTTAAATAGCCCCGTTTCCCCACAAACCATATTTCCTTGCAAAAGCTAGTCAGAATAGCGAACGCCACCCTCTGGAACTGCTTTAGAACAAGAGCAACCAGCAATGAAGCATGGTGGTTGAAACACAAATGGGTAAAGCAGGCCTGGCGCTGTGAAACCCAACAGACTCCACCAGCCTCATGAGTGGAAGGAAGGGTGAAGACAGGTAAGCCTGCCACCATGGCCAAAAGTGAGGTCACCATGGCTTTTCTCCTGAGCATTTCTAGATAGCTGCATATTGATAATATGGACTGCTACTCTCAGCTCTCTTTCCTTCCTACTTCTCCAAGAGGTGGTGGCCAACTTTTCTTTAGAGGACACCAGCTCAGACCCAAACACTTTCCATCCTCTCGGCCATTAAGAAACCCTAATATTTTGCCACCCTGTCCTTTTCCTGGCAGTCTCTGATGTCAAGTAGCATCACCCAAGAAGGTTTGTATAGGAATAACAGTCATCTGTGACTTTGGTCAGTTTGTTCTCTGTGGAAGAGAAGTCATAGGGTCCATCCCAAGGAGAAGTGGTTTTGAAGCAAGCCTGGGGTTGGGGAAAATGAGAGGTGGTAATAAAAACTTAGTGTCAGAAATTATTCTGGGTTGAAAGGACTTTTGCTCAGGGGACGCCCAAATAAGGCTCCTTTCATGTCCCCAAGATCTTTTCCCACTGAAATGGTCCCTATTTATCTACTTGCAATTTCTTGCTTTCGAACTGCTAGGTTGGCAGGACAGGGACGGGTGCTCAATCCGTCATGCAGTACCCGGGTCTTGAACTGCCGACTTGCCGGCCTTTCAGCTAACAAGGCAATCTTCTTAACCACTGAGCCGCCGCAGAGGGGGTGAACGAGGTGGAAGTTGTAATCTGTGGCTATGAAGTGCAGTCAGGGACCCTCCATCTGGGGTTGGGGAAGGGAGGGCTTCAGGGAGAAGTGATGGAGAAGGAACTCAAAGTTGCTGAGTGGGCATCACTAGGTGTGTTGGGTGGCTGTTCTAGATAAGAGGATCACGAGGACAGGCAGGTGTGCCAGTGGAGCTGGGGCGGGGGGAAGCTCACTTCCTGAGCCATTCTTCTCTCTCCAATCTCTGTAAGGGCAGAAGAGTGACATCCTGGGTCTTGCCTACAAGCAAAAGGCGCACCGTTCGTTGTTGAAGCAACTTCCAGAGGTGAAGGCCTATGTGGCTAATAAGGACCAGGTAAGGGCATACCTGTCAACTTTTGGATTTGAAAATAAGAGAAATTTTGGCCACACCCCTCTGTGGGCATGGCCAAATCTGTGACTTGCTGGGCTCTAGTCATGCCTGCCACATGGCCATGAAAATGTCTGAAAACACAGACAGCACTGGCTCTTTAACGTCTGCAGAAGCAGGCAGCGCTGGCACTTCGGCTTAGAAACAGAGATGAGCACTGCACCCTAGAGTCTGATACGACTGGCTTTCAAGCAAGGGAAACCTTTAAATAGGGACCACTTTGTTGGGAAGGTAACAGCGTTCCGTGAGCTCTGGTGTCTAGTTATGCCTGCCACATGACCACGGAAATGTCTGCAGATGCAGACAATGCTGGCTCTTCGGCTTTGAAACAGAGAAGAGCACTGAACCCTAGAGTTGGATACGATAGGCTTTTGAGCAAGGGTGACCCTTTACCTTTACGTAACTCCTTTACCCTTTACCTTTACGTAACTCAGATCCCCTTACACAACCGTGCAAGCACACTGGATCTATGAGCTCTGATAATTCTCCCCACCCCACCCCTCCCAAGTTAACTCTAGAACAGAAATGGAACACACACACACCCTCTCTCTCTCATATAGTGTAGGAATCTCTGACTGTGATGGCGAACATTGGCACTCTAGAAACGACTGGCTTTCGAGCAAGGGAAACCTTTACCTTTAGCATATAGTGAGCAAGCACCATTACATCTTCACATCTTGTTGTGTTCTAATAGTGTAACCTTCTTCATGTGATAACAATGTATCTTAACAATGTAACCCTTCCTACAAGTAACAATATAGTCGTCAGCTGTATCACTATAAACCCTGTATTAGGACGCGAGCTAATAACCACCAGTGGGCAGCAGCGAGCGTCCAAGCTCTCTTGGTCCATACTCATCAGTAGCCACAGCGCGGAGTTTCCCGCCACTACCTACACCTGGACAAGAAGGGCGTGGCCAGCAATGATGTCACGCAGACAATAGCCAACCGGCTATCGTGGAGCCACATTCGAATGTTTACCACTGTATATATAGAGCTTTGCATCCGCCATTACCTCATGTTCCCTCTGACCACCATGCAATAAACCTGAGTTAAACCAGCCCATGGCTGTTTCCTGTGTCTTGGTTTTCATACATTAAATTGGCGACGAAGGTGGGATAATGGACCCCCAAGGAGCCAGGGCACAGAGCGGTTTCAACATTATCAAACCGCAAGACTGGGAGCTTTTTGAGATGGATTTCCAGGCGGCACTGGTGGAACTCAAAGTCAAAGACGACGAGGAAAGGAAGAGGGCCATCCTCACCCGAATGCTTGGGATGGAAACCAAGCGAACGCTGGTGGGCATTATTGCACCGAAGAAGATGAGTGACTTCAAAGCCGAGGACATCATGAAACTGCTGCGTGAGCAGTTCAGACCCTCGAGGGCAATGTTTCCCGCTCGGAGCGCGTTTTGGAGGCGAGTCCAAGCGCCGGACGAGTCGGTTGAGGCCTTCGTAACAGCCATGAGAATAGCCGCCGCCCCCTGCAGATGGGACAACCTAGAGATGGCCCTAAGGGACGGCGTTCTGTGTGGCCTGAAGGACAAGGAAGTGCAGCGCAGCCTGATGAACAAGGAGCCGCCACCCACGCTGGCAGAGGTTGTGGAGGCCGCGGAATCCGCGGAATCCACGAATGCTGGGGTAGACGAAATGCACCAGTGGCGTGAGTGGCGTCCTAGGGCCGGCAAAGCGGAAAATTCGGTGCACGGCAAGTCCGGACAGTCGGTACACGCAACCCGACGAACATCGAAGTCATCTACGGAAGGCAGCGACGGTGAGGAGGTCCAGAAGGTCCGAAAAGGCGGACGCCGTTGCGATGGTTGCGGAGCAGCCCATGAGCGCGCGAAGTGCCCATTCAGAAAAGCCGAGTGTTACAACTGCGGCCGTCGGGGGCACATCGCCAAGGCGTGCAGAAAGCGGAAAGAGGACCGGAAGCATTCACAAGACCGTTCGGCCAGACCGGACCGTCCAGCGAGGTCCAAAGATGGCGCCCGGACCACGAGGAAGCAGGACGGCGTGGGCCGCATCTCGGACGACAGCGAGGACGACGCCCCCGTGTTCAGCGTGTCCGCGGGACAACCCCATTACTTCGTCGAGGTACTAGTACAAGGGGCCCCTATTAGGATGGAAATTGACTCGGGGTCCTCCTATTCTATAATTCCCCAGAGAGAGTTCTTGAAAATCGACCCCCACGTGCGGCCCAAACTTAAAGCGTTGAGGTCCACGCTACGAGACGTGCAGGGGAACAGCATCCCAGTATTGGGGGTCGGGGAATTTCGGGTCCGTTTTAAGAGACATTCTGCGAAACTTCCTCTAGTTGTTCTTAAAGGGGGAAATTGTAGCCTCCTCGGGACTCAGTGGTTTCAGCCTCTGGGTTTGTTCATAGGGGGGGTGCATGCCGTGGGGGCGGATCCAATACAAGCGGTGTGCGACGCGCACCCCGCCGTTTTTAAAAAAGGACTGGGAAAGTTCAAGGGACCCCCTGTAGCCTTCGACCTAGACCCGGAGGTCCGCCCGATAAGACTCAAACCGCGCAGGGTGCCGTTCGCACTAAAGGACAAAATAGAGGCGGAACTGGACAAACTGGTGGGCCAGGGGATTCTTGTTCCTGTTGATTCCGCGGAGTGGGAAACTCCAATTGTGACAGCACTAAAGGCTAACGGGGAGGTGCGCATTTGCGCTGATTATAAGTGTACAATTAACAAGGCGATCCGCCCTAATGCATACCCGGTGCCGGTGGTCAGCCACCTTCTGGCCAGGCTGAATGGGGGAAAATGTTTCGCTAAGCTCGATTTAGCTCAAGCCTACCAGCAACTCCCTGTAACTCCCGCCACGGCAGCGGCACAAACAATAGTTACACATAAAGGGGCGTTCCAGGTGTCGCGTTTACAGTTCGGCGTGAACTCGGCACCCGGCCTTTTTCAGTCGATTGTGGAACGCCTCCTGAAGGGGCTGGAGGGAGTGTTGTGTTATTTTGATGACGTATTGATAACAGGGGGGAGTGAGGCTGAACTGGCAAGGAGATTGGATAAAGTACTGACTGTGTTCGAGAAAGCGGGGCTGCGACTGAGAAAAGACAAATGCGTTTTTTTCGAAACAGAGGTTGAGTTTTTAGGGTTCCGTGTCACACCCGAGGGAATTAAGCCGTCCAAATCCAAAGTAGCCGCAATCAAGCAGGCTCCTCGCCCCACATCCAAAACCGAACTACAGTCATTCCTGGGGCTCCTAAACTTTTACCATACCTTCCTTCCACGGAAGGCGTCTGTGGCCGAACCGCTCCATCGGTTGCTTAAAAAGGAGGAAACATGGCTGTGGGGTGACGAGCAAGAGAGGGCTTTTAAAGAGTTAAAGCAACTCCTAACATCCGAGGCAATCCTAACTCACTTCGACCCCAAACGGCCAGTGGTCTTAGTTTGTGACGCATCCCCGGTGGGGGTGGGGGCGGTGCTTTGCCACGTGTTGGACGACGGAAGGGAGGCCCCGATAGCGTTTTATTCAAGGTCCCTGTCCCAAGCTGAGAGGAATTACGCACAGACCGACAGGGAGGCATTAGCGATAGTAGCGGGCACCAAAAAAATTCACGATTTTCTGTATGGTCGCCCGTTTACGATCGTGACCGATCACAAGCCTCTGTTAGGAATTTTCACTGCAAATAAGCCCACGCCACAGATCCTATCCCCGAGAATGCTGAGGTGGGCTATCTTCCTCAACGCATACCAACATGAGTTGGAATACCGGCCCGGAAAGGAGATCAGCCATGCAGACGCACTCTCACGGTCTCCTCTGCCTTTGTCGGGTGACCGAAAGGCAGGGGTAGAGAGAGACCACCAGGTATTGTTAATAGAGGTTTTAGATTCACCCCCAATAGTACCAGCCGACATTGCCAGGGCGACTGGCAGGGATAGAACGCTGGAGAAAGTAAGCTCATGGGTACAGAAGGGGTGGCCGGCGTCCTCCCCAAGTACGGAATTCGACCCATTTTTTTGAAAAAAAATAGAGTTGTCCTTAGAGAGGGGGTGCCTTTTGTGGGGTCAACGGGTGGTGGTCCCTACATCCCTGCGACCGAGGGTACTCAAACTGTTGCACGTCAGCCACCCGGGGATCGTCCGTTCCAAGGCGCTGGCGCGGAGTTACTTCTGGTGGCCCCAGCTGGACGCAGACATAGAGTACATGATCGGCACTTGTGAGGCATGCCAGGGCTCCCGACCGGAGGCGGCTCGTCTCCCGCACAGGGAATGGGATGCGGCAAGGGGGCCGTGGTCCAGAGTGCACATAGATTTTGCTGGCCCGTTCCGAGGTACCCTTTTTCTCCTGGTAGTGGATGCGTACTCCAAGTGGCTGGAGGTGATTCCGGTAAAGAGCACGTCCTCCGCCACGACAATTAGCCATCTAAGGAGAGTCTTTTCCACGTTCGGTTTACCCGACACTCTGGTCAGCGATAACGCTAGTTGTTTCACGTCCGCCGAGTTTAGGGCATTCACGGAAGCAAACGCCATTCGGCACATCACATCCGCGCCGTTTCACCCGGCCACGAATGGCCAAGTGGAGTGGCTGGTGCGTACAACAAAGGATGCGCTGCGGCGCATGGGCTCGGGGGACCTGAATCACCAAGTTTGTCAGTTTTTATTAGCGTATAGGGTGACCCCCTTGGCATCCGGTTACTCGCCGGCAGAGCTGCTGATGCGGAGAAAGCTGACCACGATTCTGACCAGATTAGACCCCACGAGGGTCGAGGACAAAGGGAAGAACGTAGGGGTGGCGGTGTCGAAAGGTTTCGCCGCCGGCGATCCTGTGCATTGCAGGAACTACGCCAGCGCAGGGCCAGCCTGGGTACCAGGGAGAGTTGTAGAACAGACGGGACCAGTGTCGTATCGGGTGGAAACGAGCACCGGTCTACTCTGGAGGCGGCATGCAGATCAGCTCCGGAGCCGGGTTCCCAGGAAGCAATCCACGGACGGCATGGAAAATACCTCAGCGTTAGGGTTCTCCTCCACCCGCTTAGCCCAAGGAGGAGACAACGAAGGGCAACAGTCCCAAACAAGGGGGGGAAGCAGCGGTTCCGACTCAGATCCTTTTGACACGCCAGCTCTATCCGATCCCGGGGAAGAGGGTGAGGAGTTTGCGACTGCTGCCCCCGAATTTGATTTTGCGTTACCGAGCCGGGGGGGGGTTTTGGGAGTGTTCCCCCACCCATCCAAGCGAGAAGAGGGGTTTTTCGTTAGCCCCCAGTGCCCCCGGTTCGTCCCAAAGAAAGCACACACCTCCCATAAAAGCCGCAGAACCGCAGCAAGTCACTAACAAGTCTCCCTCTCAAATTACAGGACAGGAAGCCAGGGGACAAGGAGAAGGTAGCAAACCCGGGGCAGGGCAGCCCGCACCGAGACCCCAGCGTGTTCGAAATAAGCCATCTTGGCTGAGAGACTTCGTCTCATCCTAGGGGGGAGGAGTGTTGTGTTCTAATAGTGTAACCTTATTCATGTGATAACAATGTATCTTAACAATGTAACCCTTCCTACAAGTAACAATATAGTCGTCAGCTGTATCACTATAAACCCTGTATTAGGACGCGAGCTAATAACCACCAGTGGGCAGCAGCGAGCGTCCAAGCTCTCTTGGTCCATACTCATCAGTAGCCACAGCGCGGAGTTTCCCGCCACTACCTACACCTGGACAAGAAGGGCGTGGCCAGCAATGATGTCACGCAGACAATAGCCAACCGGCTATCGTGGAGCCACATTCGAATGTTTACCACTGTATATATAGAGCTTTGCATCCGCCATTACCTCATGTTCCCTCTGACCACCATGCAATAAACCTGAGTTAAACCAGCCCATGGCTGTTTCCTGTGTCTTGGTTTTCATACATTAAACATCTTCACATCTCTGATGGGTGACCCTTTGAGGAGAAGGGGTGAGAGAGCCAGAGCCATGAGGGCTGCTGCTTGTAATTAGCATGTTGCCCCCAACATGTTAAGGACTCATTTTATCAAGCTCGGAAGGCTGAGTCAACCTTGATCCCTAACAGGATTGAACTCACAACCTTTTGGCTGCAGAACAGCAGTTTAACCCCTGTGCCATTAAGGTTTTATAATGACAGATTGCTTCCCTGTAACTGTTCTTTTTCTTCGTGGTTCTCTGTGAAGCCACACGAATGGGTTTATTGCGTGTACACACAGTATACCCATTTATGTGGAATCACAGAGACCACGAAGAAGAACTTGACAGAGCATAGGAGCAGATATAGCCCCTGTAGATAGCCCATAATTAGAACATGGTTCTATTTAACAAGGATTGTTTTATTTAAAAAATTGCCATGTTTAATAAGGCTAGAGCAATTAACAATTATACTTCTATATCACCCCTTATAAGCGCTTAGCACACACTCTGGATGGTTCACAAGGTAAGTAGCATTTTGCCCCCAACAAGCTGGGTCCTTATTTGACTGGTGTCAGAAGGATGGAAGAGGCTGAGTCAACCTTAACCCCTATCAGGATCGAACTCACAACATTTTGGCTGCAGGACAGCAGTTAACCCCTGTGCCACCAGGGCTTTTGTTCCCAAACTTGCCACTCGAACTGCGATCCACCGCGTGCGCTGAACAGGTCTGGACATTTCCCTTCCTTTGCTGAATGAGACTTTCTTTTTCTCCACAGCCCCGAATCTATCGCTGCATCCAGTACACAGACCTCCACCCGCTGCTGGCCCCTTATATCCCGGACATCGTAGCCGAAGCGCAGCAGGCGCAGGCCACGGCCGAGGCTGCCAGGAAAGGCAAGGGATGGTCAACCATCACCGGGATGGTCAAACCCACCCTCAAGCACTACCTGGCACGCAAGAAAGCAGCGTACATGAAGGAGTCCTCCTCCTAAGAGCCACCGGAGAGCGAGAGGTTTGGCACAGATGCAGAGACTGCGTGTCTCTGGAAGACAGCTGGCTTCGGCAAGCATGGAACAGCTGGAAGCTGTTCTTGTCCTGTGGTTGCTGGTGTTTGGTAAAGTCATGCCTCTCTCTGTTGCGGCTTGAAAATAAATGTGATGCCTTCACAAGGTGTGGTTTTTGGGGTGGGTCCTGTCAGGAGAGAGTGGGGAGCTGCTTTCACTCAAGGAGTTTGTCGGCCGAGGGGAACAGGTGGAGCTGCCAGGTAGCTTAGAGCAGGGGTGCCCAAACCTTTTGGGCCATGGGCCGGTCATGTGGTTCAGCGGCCTGGCCAAGTGGTTTAGTGGGTCGGCCACATGGTTCCTCCCACTGGAAGCGGAAGTAAAATGCGCCTATGCAATCTGTTTTGCAACAGGATGAGATAGATTTTTTTAGGCTGCCATTTTTTCTGCATAAACCAGGGGTACCCAAACTACAGTCCGCAGGCTGTAGTTTGGGCACCCCTGGCTTAGAGGATGCTACAGGTGTGACCTCTTCACAAAGAGGAATGTTTTGTGAAGCTTTGGCTGTCCTTGGCTGCTGCCCAAGGAACCTGCTCCATTTTCAGCAGCAGTGACACATGATAGGGATACGGCTAAGGTTGTCCTACAGCAGTGGTGACTAACCTTGGCACTCCAGCTGTTCTCAGACTTCAGTTCCCAGAAGCCCTGCTCATCTGATGTGCTGACTTGGGCTTCTGGCAATTGAAGTCCAGGAACAACTGGAGAGCCAAGGTTAGCCACCACTGTCCTAGAGATAAGTTTATCTACCTTCCTTGCTCTGCTCATTGGAAGGGCTACAAAAACCAAATCCGAAGATGGAAGAAGAAGCTCAATGGACAAGGAACAACATTAAAGGGAGGATATAACGGAGAAACTCAACCTCCCTTATGTCATTTGGAGGACTTTGAATAGGCTGAGGGTTGGAGTCCATGAATGCAAGACCAACAGGCTCAAGAGTAGGGCCTGCTGGCGGACAACAACATGTGTTGTGAATGTGGAGAGATGCAGAATCCAGCTCGTTTACTTCTCTGCCAATTACTGCCAGAAACCTGCGCTGATGAAGACTTAAATTTGGCCAATTACAAAGCCAAGAAAGTCACTTCATTTTGGTAGTCCAGGGTTTAAATAGGACATGAAAGAAGATGTTTGGAAAGGCTTCGGATGCTCTCTGGGAACCTTTGTTTTGCTACTCTGTTGTTCTAGATCAGTGATGGCGAACCTTGGCACTTCAGCTGTTCTTGGACTTCAATTCCCAGAAACCCCGATTAGCAGAGAGTGCTGACTTAGGCTTCTGGGAATTGAAGTCCAAGAACAGCTGGCGTGACAAGGATACCCACCAGGGTTCTAGATTCATTGCTGAGGATCCACAAGCTTAAGAACTGGAAAAGAGCCTCTTTGGATCAGGTTAAGCTTCCGCAAACCCTTTCCAAACTCCTTCCAGGCAATGAGAGCAACCACTTTCCCAGACCTGTTTCTGGGATTTAGAGGTATGTTTCCTCAAAATGTTGTTGCTGCTGTATGCAACATGTGTGTGTGTGTGTGTGTGTGTGTGTGTGTGTGAAAATGCTAATTAACTTGTGAACTGCCCAGAGAGTGCACTAAGTGCTATGGGGAAGGGCATAGAAGTATTGCTATTTCTGGATAGGAGGAATTGGAGATATGATGAAAAATTATTTTATGATCAAAAGAGTAAAGAAAAGATAATTGAAAATTGGAATGAAAGTTGGGCCTGGAATGATAATGGAGAGGTTAGCTATAATGTGGTTTGGGATACCATGAAGTCGGTATTTAGAGGGGAATGCATTAGGTTGGCTAGTATGAAAAATAAACAACGTAGAGACAAACAGTCTGAGATAGAGAACGAGATTAAGCATCTGCAAGAGGAACATATAAAGACCAATAGTAAAAAAACATTTGATAAAATTCAAAGGTTAAAGTCAGAGTTGATAGGAAAAGATATGCAGAAGGTAAAAAAAGATTTGTTATATTTGAAGAGAGATTATTTTGAATATAGTAACAGGAATTCTAAATTATTGCCAAGAGCTGCTAAAGAAAAGAGGATGAAAAGAGAGATTGGAATTTTGATAAATAAATTAGGGGTGAGATGTAATAAGGCTAATGATAAGATTGAGATTGTAAAAGATTTCTACCAGAGTTTGTATACTAAATGAGATATCAATATAGAAAAGTTGAGAGAACAGTTAGAAAAACAGGTGCAAATAAAAATAGAATTGGAACATAAAAATAAAATGGAGGAGCAAATAACGGAAAAAGAGGTAAAAGATACAATAGCCAACCTGAAGCTAGGTAAATCCCCGGGTGAGGATGGACTGACAGCGGATTTTTATAAGGAATTTAAAGATAGTGTAGTTCCAAGATTAGTGAAATTGTTTAACTATATATTGGATGGGGGAAAGATACCGACATCATGGAACAGAACTATAATTGTTTTGCTGCCAAAGCCTGGAAAGGATGTTGAAAAAGTGGAATCTTATAGACCCATTTCTCTGATAAATCAAGACGCTAAGATATTTACAGCAATAATAGCAAAAAGATTAAACGGGTTCATGGGCAATTATATAAAGGAGGATCAAGCGGGATTTCTGAAAGGACATGGCCGTGGGAATTGGAGGCACAGATGACTGATATCACCTATGACTGAGTTTATTTTCATTTAGTATTCTGAGTATCCCTCCTTTCCTGATCCTAAGGTCGGTAATGCGGTGTAAGGTTAGAGGGTTGTGGTTTTCCCCTCTCCTTACTCCTACTGGACTTGTTGTGGTGCGGGGTGTGTGTGTTATAGTGCTATTATGCTTATTTGTTACTTTAATTTACTTGATATGTACTTGTATATGTTATTTGAATTTTGTGGGTGGGATATTCTGATAATGCTACTGTATAATATTGCATTTATATTAATAGTGACTGTGATTTGTTATTGTTAGGGTTTTTTGGTATTTTCTTAATATGCTGCTTTCTATTTGAACTATATTTATTTGCATTTAACTATATGATATTTTTGTTATACTTTGGTTTTATTATATTGTATATTTGATTATGTTGGAAGCCGCCCTGAGTCGGCCTATAGGTTGAGATGGGCGGGGTACAAATTAAAAATCTAATCTAATCTAATCTAATAAGAACATAAGAACAGCCTTGCTGGAGTACAGGCCACAGCCCATCCAGTCCATCCTTCTGTCTCACACAGTGGCTCACCATTTCCTTCAGGGTATTCTTTCCAAGCAGATGCCTTCTTCACCTGCTTAGGATTCCCTGGAAATGGCATTGAGAGATATCCTGCCTATCTCTCCAACCCGGAGGTTGTCCTTAGGTATCCATAATTATAGGACGTCATATGTCTGATTTAATTAGGAGGGTTCTGGACTTGATTGACATAGCAGGGCATACAAAAGAGAAAGTTGGATTATTGTCATTAGATATATTTAAGGCTTTTGATTCTCTGCAATGGGTTACAATTAAAGAGATAATTCGATGTTATGGATTTGGAGATAGATTTTGTAACATGATAGATCAGTTGGATCTAATCAATTTGGATTTGCAAAAGTCAGGGTCAATGATGAAAATACAGGAGAGATAAGATTAGAAGCAGGTACAAGACAGGGTTGCCCATTATCCCCAGTATTGTTTATAATGGCAATGGAGTTGTTAGCGAATATTATAAGAGGGGATAAAGGCATTGAAGGGATGGCTGGAAATAAAATAAGTTTGTATGCAGATGATACTTTGATAATAATGAAGCATCCTAGAAAGGCATTGGAAAAAATACAAGGACATCTAAAAGATTTTGAAGAGATAACAGGTCTGAGAATCAATTGGGAGAAATCAGAAATGATAGCCTGTAATGTTGAGAAGGAGGAACAAGAGAGAATTAAGGCTAAATTTAAAATTCAAGTTAAAGAATGTTTGAGATATTTAGGAATAAGTATCTCAAATAAAACTGAGGATCTTAAGCGATTAAATTATGATAAACAGAAAAAAGAAATTAAAGAGAAAATAGAATTGTATAAAAAAAATCAATTTGTCATGGTTTGGTAGGATAGCGTTAACTAAAATGATGGTGTTGCCAAAAATAAATTTTTTATTTGATGCGTTGCCGATTAGGTTGTTTTATAAGGAAATTAAAGATTTTCAAAACATAATAAATAATTATTGTAATGCAGGAAAAAAGCCTAGAATTGCTAAGATTTTTTGGTACTTATCTCAGAAAGAAGGAGGATTGGGAATACCTAATTTAAGGAATTATTATACAGCTTTCCAAATTAAGAATATTATAAAACTTTTAGCAAGGGAGAAGGTTGTTGGGAAGAAATAGAGATGAAGGAGTTAAAAATGGGTAAAGGGGTATTTCTAGGCGACAAGAAAGGGAAAATTAGTGTTAAAAATAGAATGATGAAAACAATGTTGGATGTTTAGAACAAGGTCAGAAAGAAATTGAGTCCAGAACTATCTCCTATAATAGAATTAGATGATATCAAAAGTTTTCTGATACAATTAGATAATAGTTTAAAGATGGTACTGGAAAGGAAAAATGTTTCTTTGTTGAAGGACTGGGTTCGCGCCTGTAAAGATAGTGAGAATAAAGCAGTAATTTATTCACAGTTGAAACTGAACTGGCTTCAGAAGGTAGTGTTGGATAGATGGACTGATAAATATAAGGAAGAAAGTAGTTTAGAGAGGGATAAAACAGAATTTGAGCAACTGTTGTTAAAGATACAAAAAGGAGATATGGGATTAAAGGGTATAGTAAGCAGGATTTATAAAATTTTAAACAATGAAGGTAATCCACAAGAAACTTTGAAGTCATGCTGGGAACAGGATTTGAACATAAAAATTCAGGAAAAAATTTGGAAAGATAAGTGGGAAAAAAGATATATGAGAACTATGTCGGTAAGAATGAAAGAGCATAATTACAAAATGTTATGGAAGTGGTATTTGACTCCTGAGAGATTATTTCAAATGGACAATGCTAAAAGTAAAATGTGTTGGAGATGTAAAAACTCTTTAGGAACATATGAACATATGTGGTGGAATTGTAAAGTGGTAAAAGAGTATTGGGGAAAAATTGAGAAGGAAATATGTGATATTATGGGGGTAGAATGTGAATTGAATTTAAATATGGTGTTGTTAACAGATGTGGAGAATTTGAAAGTAAATGAAGACAATAAGGAACTAATAGCTATCATGCTGATATCAGCTAGAATATGTATAACAAGGAGCTGGAAACTTGATAGAGTTCTAAAAGTAGAGGAATGGTATAAAGAGATGTGGGATCTTGCATTGAATGACAAACTGACATGGGAAATAAACAAATATAAGGGGAAAATTAAAGAAAATAGATTTTGGAAAATTTGGCAACCTTTTGTGGAATACTCACTGAATGGAGATCAGAGCAATAGCCTTGTACCAGAATGCCGTATTTATTCGAGTATAACGCGCACTCGTGTATAACGCGCACCCCTAATTTTCCATGAAATCTCGGTATAAATTTTTTTTTCACACCACGCATTGAAATTGACATAAAAAACGTTGCTGAACACGTGCGGCCATGAAAAAAACATTTATTAACAACGTAAACTGGTGTAAGCACAATGCCAAAAAGCATTAAAAATGCTTCAAACTCTTTTCCACTGACTATATCCTGAGTGCTGTTAGGATTGGCCGCAGCACATCACCTACGACCACTGAGAGAGAGCTCCACTCATTCCCCTTACTTTAAAATGCATCAAAGTCAGAATCATCATCAGATACACCAAAGAGTTGTTCCCATTCTTCTCGAGTTAATTTTTCATCAGTGTCCCAGTTGGCAGGAAAATCTGTTTCTCCAGTTTCTTCGCTTTCTTCTGAGTCTGAATCCCACAGTAAGTCGTCTTCTATGCCGTCCGTTTTATTGCTGATGCCTGTCTTCAAAAAACTCTTGATGATCATTTCTTTTGGAATATCTTCCCATGATGTTTTAACCCAGGATGTCACGAGAGCTAGGTCAGGTTTCTTGAGGTTTCCTTTAGCAGTCAATTCTTTGTCGTCGGATTTCACCCAAGTAATCCACTTTTCCCTGACTCTGTCTTTGAAGGGTTTGTTTACAACGACATCTAGTGGCTGAAGAATAGAGGTTAGTCCACCTGGAATCACAGCTTGCAATGTTTTTAGACTTTTTAGTTTGTCTTTCACAGTGTCTGTCAAGTGTGAGCGGAACTGGTCCCATACAAGCATGGATTTCTTCAGTAGTGCGCCTGGTCTAGTATTCCAAACTCTATTTAACCATAAAATGATGCCCTTCTCATCCATCCATCTTTTAGGATGACAATGGACCACGACACCTGGTGGAAATTTAACTCCTTTTAGGATAGTCTTTCTTTTAAAAATCACCATTGGTTTAAGTTTAAATCCGTCTGCCATACAGGATAACACAACGGTGAAATGAGTTTTCTCATGGCCTGTGGTTCTAATCTGGATTGTGTGCTTCCCTTTGCTGTCAATTGTCCTGTTGCCTGGTATGTCAAAACACATGGGGGTCTCATCCATATTGCCTATCTGTGATAGTTCAAAATCAATCTTCTTGCGTTGGTTTATTATAAAGGTATGGAATGAAGCGATCTTATCTTCTAATTCTTTAGGCAGCTTCTGTGCTATCTTTGTTCTCTGGCGTATAGCAAGAGCATGCCTTTTCATAAATTTTTGTGCCCATCCATTAGAGGCTTTGAAGTTTGCATCTTTGCAAAACTTTTGGGCTTGAAGTCTTATGTGGAGTGATGTGACGATGTACCCACTACTTCTTTGGTCAATGATCCATTCATAAAGTTCCTTCTCCATGTCTGGGTACATGGCTTGTCTCCCTCGTTGTGCTTTTTTTGTTTTATTCATATTTTTCAGGATGACTTTCTGTTTTCTCCACTCTCTAACATTCGTCTCTGGTACAGTGAATTCTCGGCTAGCTGCTCGGTTTCCATGCATTTCAGCATGATCAACAACTTTGAGCTTGAACGCAGCGTCATATGCACAACGTTTACGCTTGATACCCTGAGATGCCATCTAAAGGGGAACCAGTTATATCAGTGAAAATGAGCACGCTTTAAAATATTGAGGGAGGGGGGGATAATCAGGCCCACCTTTTGCAGAAAATGCAATCCGAAACGACCCCCAGGAGCCTCGCTCGAACTGCGAGCTACTGTACCTCCGGGCCACGCCTCGTCTCCCGCGCCACCCAATCAGATCCCGCCAGCCGGAGGGAAGCGCGCCCCTGGGCCCATGGGTGGGGCAGACGGCGCATCTCAGCAGTGCCTACTGTACCCGGCGCCGGCTTCTTGAGTCGCGCGGCCCTCCTCCCCCGGAGGGTTCCCTTCTCGACCCGGCGGGTGCGTGCAGGTGAGCGGCGGCGGCAGCGGGACCTGGGCGCCTGGGAGGAGGGCCGCGGCGTGCTCCGTGCCTACCCGCGCCGGCTTCTTGAGTCGCGCGGCCCGGGTAGGCGCGGAGCACGCCGCGGCCCTCCCCCGGAGGGTTCCCTTCTCGACCCGGCGGGTGCGTGCAGGTGAGCGGCGGCGGCAGCGGGACCTGCCTGCCCAGGTCCCGCTGCCGCCGCCGCTCACCTGCACGCACCCGCCGGGTCGAGAAGGGAACCCTCCGGGGGAGGGCCGCGGCGTGCTCCGCGCCTACCCGGCGCCGGCTTCTTGAGTCGCGCGGCCCAGTCCTCGTGTATAACGCGCACCCAAACTTTGAGCCTTTTTTTGGGTATAAAATTTTGCGCGTTATACTCGAATAAATACGGTATATATGTTTTTGGAAATGGTAAAAAAGGCAATATCCGCCAGGCTCTTATAACTTGTAAATACACAGGGTGATTATTAGTAGTTTATGTTATGTTTAATGTAATTGGATTCGATAAAAATTGAATATGTTTTTTTCTTTTAAATTACGTGTTCTTTTTTCTGTATTTTCTTTTTTTGTAATGTTTATCTTTTTATATTCAATAAAAAAATTTAAAAAATGAAGAAAAAAAAGAAGTATTGCTATTTCTACATCCTTGTTCAATATAACAATTTGGGCTATCTACAATATCTATTACTGCCACTACACTCTATCAAGTTGTTCTTCATGGTCTCTGTGAATTCACACGAATGTGTTTATTGTGTGTATGTACAGTAAACCTATTTGTGTGGATTCACAGAGGACCATAAAGAAGAAGAACAGTTATAGGCAAGCAAGGTGTAATTGCTTTGCTTTGCTGCGGCTGTTGTTGTTATCGAAGCTGAGCTAAATAGTCTCTCCGTTCTATTGTTAGACTATCAACGGAGAAGAAAATGCCAGTAGAACAATTCCAACCATGGACAACTTTAGGGTGGAGTTCTGTGCTCTGGAAAATGCCAAACCGGTGAAATAAAGGCTAAGCTCAAAGCTGGATCTTGAGGGGGTTGCTTGGAATACTAGACCAGATTGTGGGTGATCTGCCATCAGATTTCCCGTGTCACACCTTGTTTGGCTTCCTGGCTGCTCGCGTGGCCTTTGAGAGGGCTGGGTGGCATCTGACTCAGCTGTGTTTGTGCCTCCCAGATGTGATGCAGCTCCTGGCTCAGAGTGACATCGGCTGGCTTCTCATTAGCCAACCGGTCTCTCACCAAGTGGACGGGCCTTTGTTCCCTCGAGCTTGGCAGTGGGTCGGCCGTTGGCACCGAGACACCTGGCATCGGATCCTGCCTTGTGTGGAAGCAAACCACGCCATCAGCTGCATTGTGGAATGTCCCTGTGCTGCGTCCTGACATGTTTGCTTGTGTGGCGAGGAACCCAATGGCTTTGTCAAGAAAAGTGTCCATTCTGACCACTGGGAAACTGAGGAAGTCAAACTGAGGAGTGACATGAGAAGACATCTTTGAAATGGTCACCGTGTTAGTCTGTATGTCAAGCATATCGGAGAGTAAAACAAAAGACAAAAAGAGGAAAAAAAACACGTTGTGGCACTTGACGCCATGAAGCCTCACTCTTAGGTCTGACAAAATGGACTTGATCCATGAAAGCTAACATTAAAATACAGTTGGACATGACTGGCTTTTTGACCAAGGGCAACCTTTACCTTTGTTTACTCTCTGATATGCATAGGAAGGCTTGTTTCTTCTGGACAAGGGATGGGCAGTGATTGATCCATCCTTTCCTCTCAGGTACTGCTGGGCCACAGCCCTCCTGTTCAGTCTGGTGCTTGAATCGCAAAGTGTTGGTGTATTTTCTGACATCTTCCCGCTTTTGTGCCCGGGGCCTACCTGAGAACAATTCCAATTGTTCTGAGCATTGCTGAGTGCTTTTGTCCTTCTTTGCCTTCCATTGTGTTTTGGATCTTGGCAGTGAGGCAAACCGAGACCAGCAATTTTCTTGGTCACACCTTCCTAGTTTTTGGCTTATTTAGCCTAAGTGGCTGGACTATATAATGACCCTCTCTGTTCCTGCTTGGGTGAGGGCAGGGATAAAACTGCCATCAAATACCCTCCCCAGATCACACAGCAACAGCAGGTAAGTAAGCCCGGGGTCTGGATGAGAGGCAATTTGCAAGTGCTGTCTTTTTCTACCTGGCCAAAAGGTGAGGCTGAAGAGCCACGTCTCCGTAGGTCCAGCTGCAAACAGATCTCTGTGACCTACAACCTAGATCAGTGATGGCAAGCTTAGGCACTCCCGATGGCCTCGTCATTTCGTCTGTAGTGGCCGGTCCGGTCAGGGTCTCGTTTCCTGCGTTGCCTGCACACCTTTGCTATGTGTCCTAACCATCCGCAGTTGTGGCATTCTGCCTTCTTGAATGGGCATTTCTTCCGATCGTGTGAACCCCCACACCCCTTGCAGCGCCGGCTTGCTTCGGTGGTTTTCTCTTTTTGGATGCCCTTTTCCTCACTTTCTGGACCTCTGGTTTGCTCTTGCTCTCGCTGGATCCCGAGGAGGATGTGGCGCCGGCTGCCGCAGCTCTTGACTCTCGTGCATGTGGTGATGAACAGCTGTGGGCTTGCACTGCAGACGCCGAGCTTCCCGGGGCTGTGGACATCCTCCTGCATGTCCCTTACAGCTTCAGCAGCTTGTGCAGCCCGCAGGACCTCCTCGAATGTGATGTCCTCGTCTCGGACTAACAGTTTCTGCTGGGCCTCTTCATCTCACAGGCCGAGTAGGAGGCGGTCTCTCAACGCCTCGGCCAGGGTGGCTCCCCACCAGCAAGGAATGGCTGTCAGCCTCAGCACGGCCACGTACTTGGCCACAGTTTCTCCAGGCCGTTGGTCCCTCCGGCTGAACACCATTCTCGCCAGGAAAACCGACACTTTTGGGTGAAAATGCGCCCGCAGGGCAGCCAGGATGTCATCCAGTGGTGCCATCTTGAGTGTCTGTGGCATTAGGAGGTTCTTCGCCAGCTCCAGGGTTGACAACCCACACTGGGCCAGCAGGCAGGCTCGCTTTTGGTCTTCATCCTCAATCTTCTCCGCAGCCATCGCGTATAGGAATTGCTCTTCGTAGAGGTCCCATTGTTGTGGAATGAAAGCCAGACAAACCGCTATCCAGCTAAGACAGATTCGGAGTTTTATTATTATTTGGCCAAACAGATTCAGGGACGCTTTAACAAGCTAATAATCCCTGAATGACAATACATTTTCAGAGCCATCTTTTTATAGCATAAAATTAGGAAATTTCTACACATTTCATCACTATTGGATAAGCCAAAATCATTAATTAATCTTCTGACATTGTCATGCAGTTCAGGTTAGAACATTCAGAATATTTGTTCATGTCATGTTACACAAATATTATTCAGCATTATGGTTTCTTGAGTCTAAGAGAAATCCCTGTCAGCTGTACAAACTGTGCTGAGCTTGTGGACACAAAGCCTTCTGTTTACTTAGCCTCGTCATTATGTTCTATTTGATTAGGTCAGTCTGATCTGTTTAACTTTACAGAGTACTGAGAAAATGATTTTTACTTTTTTTAAACCAGAATTAATATTTTAATTCTTTCACTCCTATTTCACCATGACTCCGGTGTGGAAGTGTCGAACAGAGATAGGGTGACTCTGTGGGACGCCATCATCCCACCTTTGTCGCCAATTTGATGTAGGCAGATTGAATACACACGAGCCGGCAGGCAGGCTAAACACTACTTTATTGTAACATGGTCAATCTGTACATGAGGCAATGGTGGAGCCTTGCCTCCTTATATATATCACACAGTACATTTGAATTTGGCCCCGAGGCGCACTATTGGTTATAGTCTAGGTGACGCCCTTCTGACATAATGCATACCTGACATAGTTTCACCTGTGGCGGGAAGTTACCCATTGGATGAATTGGAGCCACGTGAGCTCCATCAGCTGCGCTACTGGCGGGCAGCTGAACTGCATTTGAATGTAAGTCTCCCAGATTTCCCCCTTTATAGCCCAGCTAATAAACACACTTGGACTAGAATAATTGAGAGAAATAAAAATATCAGTTACCCAGAAAATGAGGCCAGAAGATACATGTGCTCAGGAGTTTTTGTAAAGTTGCATTAGATCTATAATATAGGTAGGAAATCCAGGTTAGTTAGTTTAGAAAAAGGCCATCCATGTGGCCTGCAAGATGGAAGAGCTCCAAAGGACATCCTTCCTCTTCCAAAGGCAGAAACTAGCAAGAGAGAGAAGACCAGAGCAAATAAAGGCCTTAAGACATGCAAATAGGGCCAGGTGACCCCTGAAGCAGGAAATAACTTTTCCAATTGTAATTAGAGACAATCAATGCAAAAACAACTTATTTTAGGTCAGGCGAGTCTTTCCTGTCTCTCTAGAATACTGAACAGTGTGGAGGTGGAAAAAACTATTCTTGTGCAATGAAAACAAAATTGGTACCCTTTCCATCTTCTGCAAGATGGAAAGATGCACACAGAAATAGTGACAAAATGCTTAAAAATGAACATATGTAGCATTTCCAGAGAGGCAGCTGGATTTTAGCACCCACAAACACAAATTAACAACAAAACTAGGCTCTTTTAGTGTGAGCCTTACACGGATCACAACCCTGCTGCCCAGAAACATGGAGTCCAATACCTGGAGTGCGGGTTGTTATGTGACAGACATGATGCAAGAATAGGAGCTGGGCAGTTCCACCAGGTGGATGCCTGGCATTGGACTTCCAAGCTGGCAAAGTCATTATTGGCATATTGTATAGGGGCCAGTTTCCCCAAAAGCAACTCTTGGGTCACACACAGGACAGCAAAAAAAGACAGTTTCAGGACCTAGGAAGGTAGGTAGGTAGGGGGTCAGAAATTTGCAAGATGCACCAGTCTTTTGTCAGGGCTGGCACCTCTTCCCAAATGCCAAAGGCAAAAGATGCAGGTAAGGCTGCACCTTGATACCTCTGGAGTCAGTCAGTCTTATTTTGATTGTTTCCTCCTTACAGGTTTCTCTTCCCACAAGGATTTCTGGGTGTCAGACATAGATGAGCGTCTAAAACTGTTGCCTGCCACTAGCTTCCCAACATCTCTCTTAGGGTAAGTAGTGTCAATCCATCCACTTTTAAGAGGGGCAGCTGCCATTTTTGCTGGGCATCCTGCTTGTGTTGATTTCCATCTTTGTCAGCAGTGACTTCTATAAGGGAAGGGCAGGTGTAATGAAGAGAGTTGTTGGACCCTCCTGCCAACCCATAAAGCTAGGGTTGCCACTTACTTCAAAGAAACTGACAGTATGTAAGTTCCTTCAGGAACAGGTGGGTGAGAATACAGTATTGTGTGCGCGCGCACACACTAGCTCTTGAAGGCTTACTCTATATGTGCCTTACAGTGCAGGCAATTAGCAATCAAAGTGCACCTGCTGTGTATAAAATGATCACACCTTGTACCAGACATTTGGGTTTTGTTTTGCTTTGGCTTGGGACTGCACCGAAGCACCAAACTCCACGCCGTATCCTTCTGCCCGGATGCTGCGTACTGATACTGCAAGCTGAACCTGCAAACTGAACCTCCAGGTAACTGAACCTGCTGGTAAACCGAACCTGCGAACTGAATGCTGTTGTACCTTCACACTGAAAACAACGCTGGTAAGCCAAGCTACAGAATTCTTCAGCCAACTTGTTTTGCTTCGCTCCAAGGACTGATGATAAGCGAGGAAACAGTTGTGAGTAATGAGCTTGCTTGGCAGCAATACAAGACTGTGTCTTCTTCTATGGTCTGTAAGCCACTGTAAATAACTGTTAGCACAGAGATTATGTCCAGCTTTAAGTTGCTTTATTATTCAACACAAAGTAAAGCCTTTTGGGCACAAAATAGTCTGTCATCTCTTCAGCAAGACCTGACGCTTCCAGTTGAACGTCGCTCTGCCCTGCCAGTGTGTATTCCACACACCTGTCTGTCAGAAACCTCCCCAGCTCACCCTATTCATTTGAGCCAACCCCTATTTTAGTCAGTCAAATGTTGTATAGTTTCCCACTGGAGCGCTGTGTTGCTATGCAGATATCACCAGCACTTATGGTTTCACCAGGTTGCTGTTGGGCAACCAACAGTACTTTGGTCATCTGTGATTTCCTTGCACATATCTTTGAGCAGAAGGTCCACAGAGTTAGCAAACCCTTCAATTAGCAGACTGAGTGGGGAATAGGATGGTAGCACTTTTCAAAGACTTGAAAGAGGAGGGGCAGAATCTGTACTCGGTCATCCCAGAGTACAGGATGTATAATAATAGGCTCAAGTTACAGGAAGCCAGATCTGGGCTGAATATCTGAAAAAAACTACTTAACTGTTAGAATAGTATGACAAGGGAACCCATGACCTTGGGAGGTGTTGAGTGCTCCATTGCTGGAGGCATCCAAGAAGAAATTGGGAAGCAACCATCTGTCAGATCTGCTTTGATTTGGATTCCTGCCTTGAGCAGAAGGTTGGACTGGATGGCCTCGCAGGCCCCTTCCAACTCTGTTACTTTATGATTTGCCTCCCGTCAGATTTAATTTTAATTTAATTTAATTTTTATATTTGTATTGTCGTCCCCTCGCAGAAGCGACTCCGGGTGGCTCACAAATAACAGCATAAAGACAATAAAACATTATAATAAAATGGTTTAAAAAACCATCCCCATTAAAATCCCACCCACCCCGTAAGAGATGCGTAAGAGTGTTGCGATCTGCCTACCACAGCAGTGTAAAAGTAATGACACACAGACGTTCTTGGTGGGTCAAGATGAGATGGCTACATGCTTTATTTAGCAGCTTGTATATATACCTTAAAACTTGATGCTATTTTTATAATACACATTCCTAGTCTAACCAAGAATCTAGCTATGTGACAATGTCCAACCACTGTTATTGACAGATAGGCTTTTCCCTGGCTCCTATGGCTCAGGGAATGTCAAGAGATAGATTAGTAAGATCCCATGTCAAGAGTTGAAACACTGGTTTTCCGGAGATCAAAGGACTGTTTGTCCAAGTTAATCATTCACGAGTTCAGCCAAGTTGTGTCCCGGAGGATTGTTCATAAGACATAGTGTTCTATGCTTTTCAGTAATATTGGCCAAATATTACTGCCCCAGCCTATCGGAACTCGCGATACTAAATAACAATGTGTATATATTTTAGGGTGATCATGGGGTCAAACTAATATATCATCACTACATAAGAGAACTCAGAATGCCATAATATTTCCAGTTCTGGCTTCATCACAGACTGACTTCCTGCTGTACTCACAGATCCCATTCTCACTTGCTTCTCTTGCCTGATGGTAGGAGAAAGTGGAGGAAAATGGGCAGTGGTGGTTGGTGGTCATCTAAATGTATGCCTGTGGTCTAGATCCCCTGCATAACTGGGCTGTGACAATCCATTTCAGTCTCCCTAACAAACCTTGAAGGTATCTGGTCCTCACTGATTTCAGAAGCTGAACTGGGTTTGGGCCTGATTTGTGGTTGTACAAGAGGCCACCATGAATTTAAGGACAGGGAGTTAGGATAATAGGGCTTATAGTCCTTTCACGGTATTGTATTGGTTCACAGATTGTCCCTTTAAGAGCTCCTCTGTGCTATGCTCCAGGTGTAACAGATCACAGAGTGACTCACCAGGTTCTTTACTATATAGGAATGCACTCTGAGCATTCTCTTGAGCAGGATTATCTTGAGCTGCTTTTGCATGAGCAACTGCAAGAGGAAAGGATTCCTATGCTCCATGCTAGTTTACTGCATAGTTAGCTTACTGACTGAACTGAACTGCTTGACTCAAACTGCTGACCTGGCTCTCTACTTTCTCCAGCTGCTCCTGGAAAGAGGCTGGTGGCTTTGCTTCTGCCACAGAGTTACAGCCTTCTACTGCACGGAACCGGAAGTAAACTCTGCAAAAGACTGTTTTGCTTCGACCTTTTGCTTGGACTCTTGTTATCTACTTTGGACTGCTGCCACCCCCTGTGCTCTCTCTTCACCGGAGTAGCGCCAGGAAGAGTGCACCCCACTACAGCTTGATTGACATCAGCTGCAAGGTTGTCGTGGTCTAGCTCACTCTCCGTCTCTTCATCTCCGTGTTTTGGGTTTGTTCTACCTGTTTGTTTGAGGATGCTATCAGCAGAAGGAATGGCTGCCTCAGGCATTTCTTTGGTGTCCCTGTTCAACGGGAGCAACTATGAATCTTGGGCTCTGAAATGTTCCCTCTATCTCAGAAAGGAGGGTCTATGGGAAGCAGTTGAAAGCACTCTCAATACTGAAGTTTTGGACCCCACAAATGATGAGGATGAAAGTGAAATAGGGGTGAAAGAATTAAGATATTAAGATAATATTACTGGTAATTCTGTTTTAAAGCAGTAGAAATTATTTTCTCAGTACTCTGTAAAGTTAAACAGATCAGATTGACCTATCATACAGGACTGATGACGAGGCTAAGTAAACAGAAGCCTTTATGTCCACAAGCTCAGCACAGTTTGTACAGCTGACAGGGAAATGTAAATAATATTTGTGTGACATGACATGATGTGACATGAGACATGTTCCTTATATGACATGTTCTAAACAACAAACACTGAATGTTCTAACCTGAACTTAATGAAATGTCAGAAGGTTAATTAATAATTTTGGCTTATCCCATAGTGATGTAATGTGTAGAAATTTCCACATTTTTATGCTATAAAAAGATGGCTCTGAAAATGTATATTCATTCAGGGAATTTAGCTTGGTAAAGCTTTCCTGAATCTGTTTGGCCAAATATTAACAAATATTAATATTAATAAAACTCCTAAATCTGTCTTAGCGTGTGGAATGCGAATTTGTCTAGTTCAGAATTCCATAACAAAAGGAAATTGCAGGCTTTCCACAGCAGCAATGAGAAAGCATTATTGGGTTCGCTCTTGAAAGCTCCCAGTTAACCTTTATTTGGGGAAAGTCTTCAGCATCAGCCTGCTGGAATGCTTTAAAGGAGGTTTATGTGCGTACTTCTATTGGTTCCCAAATACACCTTGCAAGGAGACTATTCCACCTGAGGTTGCCCACTGGTGGGGACATGACTGCACACCTGCAAGTGTTTAGGGAGATTATTCAAACCTTAACTGAAACTGGACTGATGTTTACTGACCAGCAATTAGCCTTTATTCTACTGTCTTCACCAAATTAATCTTTTGATACTCTGGTAGCTACAATGGAAGCTACTCCCAGGCAGGATGTTACCTTTCAGTATGTAGCTGCTTGCTTGCTGGAATTTAGCAGACAAGGAGAGGAGACCGCACAGCTGCTGAAAATCTCTCTCCCTTCTGTACCTAAACTAGATAAGCCACAGCAAGAAACAACTCTGGTAGTTAAAAGTTGCTTTATCTGTAATAAGGCTGGTCACTTTGCAAGAAGTTGTTCTGTTAAAAGGAAGGGAGCAAGGGGTAAGAAAAAGGTGAACTTAAACATAGCCACTACTGTGAGTGTGGTTGTGTCTGAAAAAGCCAACTCAGGATGCTGGGTAATTGACAGTGGTTCTTAGCAAACCATTGCTAGGAACAGAAACCTGTTCACCACGTTTGTCAAGAGTACAAAGTCCATCACTCTGGCTAATGGTTGGAGACCTAAAGTGGTAGGTGAAGGCTTAGCCTATTGTCCTTCACTAAAATGCAGCATGCCTATAAAAAGGCGACTGATTCTTGGGAGACAAGCTATGAAAAACCTGGGGAACATAGTGAAAAGTAGAGATATCTCACTGCAAACAAAGGTCCGCATAGTCAAAGCAATGGTATTTCCGGTGGTGATGTATGGCTGTGAGAGCTGGACCATTAGAAAGGCTGAGCGAAGAAAAATAGATGCCTTTGAGATGTGGTGCTGGAGGAGAGTTTTGAGAGTCCCCTGGACAGCGAGGAGAACAAATAGGTCAATATTAGAAGAGATTAGCCCTGAGTGCTCCTTAGAAGGACAAATAACAAAGATGAAGTTGAAGTATTTTGGACATCAAATGAGAAGAGAGGATTCACTTGAGAAGGCCTTGATGCTGGGGAAGGTGGAGGGCAAAAGAAGAAGGGGACGGCCAAAGATGAGATGGCTAGATGGTATTGTAGACACAATGGGCACGGGGCTGTGTGGACTAAGGAGGATGGTGGAGGACAGAGGTGCCTGGAGAGCGATGGTCCATAGGGTCGCAAAGAGTCGGAATCGACTGTGCGACTGAACAACAACTATGTGCCCAATTTGCGGTTTATTTTTTAAAAAATTTTATTGAGAATTTTCAAGAATACATATAAAAAGAAATAAAAAATAAGACATGCACTAACTAATTAACAATAAAAATGTAAAAACAATACCAAGAAAATGCAAAGAGAAAAAGAAATATTAAAAATTATCCTTGTAACATTCATAATCAAACATCAGAATACTAGAAGTAATAAAAAATTACCTTTGTGTTAATTATTTCATTTTCTAAATTTTTCTTTCTCCCTAAATAATAACAATAGTAAAGCAAAATAATTCACCCAGTGATATAATACAGTGCCAAGGGGAAGCTGCGGCCTGTCTCACTTATAACCTTTATATCCAAAAATTCAATTGATCCGGTACAGGCATGGAACCTCCTCTTTTTCTTAATGCATAATCAAGATATGGTTTCCAGATCTTCCCAAATTTATTTTCTTTAACTACCCCTTTATTTTCATTTAGTTCCCATGTAAATTTATCATTCAGGGCCAACTGCCATGTTTCCCTATACCATTCTTCTAATTCCAATTTCCCTGGGTCCTCCTTTTTTGCTATACACTATCTGCCCGTAAACATAAATACCGCGATTAGTTCTTGTTCATCCTTACTTAACATTAAGCTGTCTAAGTCCGTGAGCATAGCGACACCTGGCTCAATCTTGATCTGTTTCCCCATCATCCCTTCTATTTCTTTTCCGATCTCTTTCCAAAAAACTTCAACTCCACCACATATGTTTATAAGTTCCAACATTTTTATTACATCTCCAACACAAATTATTTCTAGACTTGTCCATCTGCTTCAATCTCGTTGGAGTCAGATACCACCACCACATCATTTTATAATCATGTTCTTTAACTCTAACTGACAGTGTTTTCATTATCCTCTATTTCCATAGAGATCACCATTTTATTTCTGGTATTTTTTTATTTAAATCCTCTTCGCATGTTCTTCTCAAAATGTCTTGTAAGTTGTCTTCTTTATTCAAAATCTTATAAATTTTAGCTACCAAACCCTTTAACCCAATCTCCCCATGTCTTATTTTATACAATAATTCTTCAAAATCCGTCATGGCCCTTTCAAGGCTATATCCTTTTAAGTATTTATTATACCAATTGTTCAATCTCACAATTTGGAACCAATTTAGCTTTAAATCTGCATAAAGCACCGCTGTTTTCTGCTCATCTGTACACATTCGAATCCAATTTCCAATTTGCGGTTTAACCTATCATCTGTAGGGTCTCTGCTTAAGCAAGAGTACTCAGTCAATTTTAGCAAGGATGTTTGTTGCAACAAGAAGGATAGCTCTGTCCTGAATGTGCCAATGTCTGATCCTGTTGGTGCTTCGGAATGATTCACCCAATGGAGTTCAGGTGAACGCTTCCTTTGATAACGTGCCAGCGCACAGAGTGCATCCATTTATCCCATAGGCGCTTAGGGCACATCAATTATAAGGATGTGAAGCACACAGTCCAGTTCTCCACTGGAATTAATATCAAGTCGCAAAACAAATTTGTCTCATGCACTCCCTGTGACCAGTTAAAGAGCAAGGCCAGTCCGGCCAATAGAGCAGGTGGTTTTCATCCCACAAAGCCCCTAGAGTTAGTGTTTGTTGATCTTATTGGTCCAAATAATCCTTCACTTGGTGGTGCTAGGTATACAGGGAGAAGAGAAGTGGAGAGAGCACACAGCCCTGAGGAGCTCCTGTACTGATTATGCTGGTTTCTGATCTAAGTTTACTCAGCTTCACCTGCTGCCTCCTGTCCGTTGGGAAACTTTTAATCCATTTACAAGTGTGGTCCGGTACAGCCAGCTGTCTTAATTTAATTATAAGAATGTCTGGAAGGATGGTGTTAAATGCTGAACTGAAATCAACAAAAAGGACCCTTGCATAGGATTTTGGAGATTCAAGATGGTTTAATATATAGTATAAAGTCATATTTACAGCATCTCCCGGTGATCTATTTGCACGATAAGCGAATTGCAGCGGATCCAATAGTGGATCTATGACGGTTTTCACGTATGCCAGCACAAGCCTCTCCAAAGTTTCATGACCACAGATTACAATCATTTAATTCCTTAGCAGAGAATTTTTTTGGTACTGGAATAATAGTAGAATATTTAAAGCAGGACGGAACATAACACATCTCCAGTGATTTATTGAAGGTACGAGTAAAGATGGGAGCTAGCTGTTCAGCACAGGGTTTTAGGCAAGAGGGAGTTATCTTGTCCGGGCCTGGTGCTTTAATTTTGCCTGTAAAATAGACTTTGCACCTCCTTCTCTGTAATCACCAGAGGTGGTAGACCTGCAGATGTAGTATAAGATTCCATAGAATTGATTCTTGCTGGTATATCTAAGACAACAGTTGCAGAGGTAGATAGCTGTGCTTTCCTTTCAAACCTGCCATAACACGCATTTAAATTATCTGCCAATTGCTGGTTTCCTTCAACATAAGCTGGCTGTTTACCATAACCAGTGATAGTTTTAAGAGTTTTCCACATGTTCGGAGAGCTGATTCTTTAACTGTTCAGTATAGTTCCTTTTCACTATTCGGATTTCTCTTGTTAATGTATTTCTACTTTGATTATACAATGTTCTATCACCTTTTCTATAGGCTTCCTCTTTAGCATGACACAGCTGTTTCAATTTAGTTGTAAACCAAGGTTTATTATTGCCATAGATTTTCAGGTTCCTAGATGGCACACATAGGTCTTCACAAAAACTGACATATGAGGTTCTAGTGTCTGTAAGTTCATCTAAGTCAGTGTTCTCAAATACATTCCAGTCCGTGCAGTCAAAGCAAGCTTGTAATTTTATCTTTGCTTCTTCGGTCCAAGTTTTCACTGTTTTGATTATTAGTTTTGAGGTTTTTAGCATTTGTTTGTAAACAGGCATGAGGTAAATCATGCAGTGATCTGAATGTCCCACAGAATGCGGTAGGGAACGATGAGCATCTTTAAACTTGTGTAACAATGGTCTAGAACATTTCCCCCTCTAGTGGGGCATTTAACATGCTGGAAATATTTTGGGAGCTCTTTCCTTAAATCTGCCTTATTAAAGTTTCCTAAGATGATCTTAAAGGCATTTGGATACATGTTTTTAACCCATGTGATATGTTCAATTAAAGTACTCAGTGCCTTCTTTACCGATGTTTCCTCAATCACGTGTTATGAATTTATAATCCGGACAAAAGCTCATTGCCATGTATTCATTAATATGTCTTTAATTCTGTATATATAAAAAAAAAAACTCAGGAGACTCTTGTTCACTTCACAAAGAGTGTCAAACTCATATAGTCATAAAATACTTAATCCATATTCCTCTTTTTAATTCCACAATGTATGTCAGTCTTCTGAATTTACGAAAATCCTTGGTAATATTACCAAAATCAATCCGGTAATTGATTTTTTCAAAGTATCTTCCTCAGGAGAATCTCATTGCTATCTGAAGACAATAATAACAAATTAATAAAGAAATTCCAGAATATAAGAGTGCTATGTAGAGGTCCAAGGGGCAGTTTTGGCAGAAGATGGCAGGAGGAAGGAGGCGAGATTGGTTGCAGCTGTGATAGGCGGTGTGGCGGCTATACTAAGACCTGGCCGCCGCTCCTACGGACCCGGACGCTCGCCTGCCCACCCTTGACTGGTTTGACGAGAGGGAGGAGGATTGTATTGTATTTTTTCTTGATTGTTTAACCAAGAGATGTTATTGTTATTATATTATGGATATTTTGTACTTATTGCTTTTTTTCTATTGTATTCTGTATGTTAATATTGTATTTTTTCATTTTGTTGTAAGCTGCCCTGAGTCGGCCCTGTGCTTGAGTGGGGCGGGGTATAAATTAAAATTTATTTATTATTATTATTATTATAGATCACATTTGTAGAGGCACAAGTAAAACTACCCCCAGTGCTGTGTTTGATGTTGTTGAGTCCAGTAATTCAATTTGATTCGATTTTTAATTTGTATCCCGCCCTACTCAGGGTGGCTTCCAACATAATTAAAGATACAAGACCAAAATATAATAAACATACAGAATATCAATAAATATCATACAATCGAAACAAAAATGCAATGAACACAATTCCTGTAAAAAACAGTATATAAACAGAGTATCAGCAACCCTGAGACACAGTAACAGAAATAGAGCAATCAGGCAAAAATACATCATAAATACAATAATCAAAGCATGAATTCATAAGTCATGAATCGAACAGCAATACAATAATAATACAATACACTAATGAGATCAGAAAAACAACATACCAGTCTCAAAGAGAAAACAGCATAAAATATATAATAAAAATATACAGTACAATTTCTCTCACTACAAAAATTGCACAATTTAAAAAATCCTCAATAACAAGTACCGTGCGGCAAGGTCCACTAGTGACGAAGGCCCGGCAAAACAATTTCTCTGAGGGCCCCCAGCGGCCCACAGTCCATTATCCCTCCCAACAAGAGCAAGGGAGGGAAAGGGAAAGGTGGAGCCCCTCACAGCTACGGCATCAGTCCCGGGCGGCTGTCTTTGGCCTGGTCCCGGCGTTGGCGGCATTGGCAAGGGGGGTGGGTGAGGCGTGCTGGTCTTTTATGGCCCCAACCACATCCCCCCCCCCCAAGTGCTCAAACTTCCCCAGATGCTCAAACTTAATTGTATTTCCAGAGTAAATGTGGGGGCATAGCAGACAACTGGGTCTGTTGCAGGGTGTAGTTCCCATCACTGTTTTTCTTTTGCTTGTTGCATGTCAATAATTGCTAACAAACTGAAACCTGTTCCAATTTCAAGCAAATATTGACACACAACAAGCAACACAACATTGAAACAATGATGGGATCTGCACCCTGCTGCTCAAGAGTACGGTTAAGCCTGTCTGTCTAGATATCTTATGGTTTTAATCAGTCCACTGGAGATCTAGACAAACAGAGTTATGTTTAGATTAGGTTTAACAAGTTCCCTTCCTGCTCATCAAATTCATGGAGCTTTTATTTCCAACTAGCAAAGGGGTACCCGCTTCGCTGGGTAGTGGATACTTACCTGTGCTCTGGGTGGCGGCCGCCTGCCTGGCACCTTCCCATGGGCTGAAATCAGCCTACCGTGTGGGTCACATTGGTGTGAGGGGAGCTGCGGCCGCCTCTGGTGCCCTTGCGCTCCCAGTCATGGTGAGGCTGAGGCTTGCTCGGGTGGCGGGGCTGAGGTGAGGTGGAGGATGCCTCGGGTGGCAGTGTTTACACAGTGGTGTGCGGCAGCTTATGGAGGAGTGCGGAGGCAGCCTCTGGCGGTCTTTCGTCCCCAGTGAGGGATGACTTTTTATTTAGACTGGGCTGGTGTGGGAGGAGCCATGGATCTGTAGGCGGACATTTTAACCGCCGCGAGCGTTATGTGCTCCGCGCTTCCCCCTCACCGCGCGTGGATCTGCCTTGAGTGTACGCAGCCGTTTTGGCTGATTTTGTGGGGCATAGGCCCCACCCCCGGCCTCCGGACCCTCACGGGGCTGATGTCTGGGATACAAGGTATGTGTGTGCTGAGTATTACGGGATAGACTACAGGGGTGTGGCCACGCCTTCCGGACATGAATGGTTGTGCCTTTCCTTTATAGGTATAGATAAATATATTTCTCTCTTTATTTTTCATTTGCCACCCACTTCAAAGTTCGGCTTCCATACACACAAAGCACTACACTAACACGCACCCATTCACAACACTTTGCAGATAAATAACTGCAAAGATCAATTTTTAATCATTTTTCAAAGGATTGCAATTGCAATCCTTTAAGCTTCGCAAATGCCATTCACTTGAATGGGAGTAGACTGGGGCTCTGTTCTGGGAACGGAGCTTCGGTTGGCAAGCGTATGCAGTTGTATTGGGTTTAGACTAGCAGACTGCCTCATGGCAATAGACTGGGACTCGCTTGAGGAGTGAGGCCGGGGATGAAATGCCTCTGGGGCCATTCAACAATTACGTGATCCGTGAAGTTGTGGGGGAGGGGGTTTGCCATCTGAATTATGGAAAAATTACATAGGGGTGGGGTCACCAATAGTGAAAAACTCTAAAAAATTAGAGTTTCGATACAAAAGCTCTGGATTAAGTAATTTCAAAAGGGGGGGAGGGGGTCAAAGCTAAAATTACAGCCGGATTACATAGGGGGAGTGGGGGTCAATTTCCCCCCAAAAAACGGATCACATAATTGTTGAATGGCCCCTATATAGGCCTGAGGGCAGTAGACCAACCTGGGCAAAATGAAGCCAAGTAGACCAGGACAATTCAGAGAATGGGAGTCTGTAATTTGAAGGCTGGTAGACTGATCCAATTTTGTGAACGAGGTTTCTAAAAATTGACTGCAGAGTAGACCACCCCGACTTTAAGAACACATTTTTTTTTAAATAGAAGGGACAAGCAGAGTAGACCAGAACTGCACTATATCCTCATATGACCTATGAGCTTACATGAATGGGAATCCAAATATGGTACTTCAAAGACTTCAAAGGCTGGATGCTTGCAACAGTGTATCCATTTTGACTGATTCAATCAGGGCTTCAAAGAACTTCAAAGAATTAGGTACTTTCTAAGGATTCTTCAATTTAATTTAAATTTAATTTAATTTTTAAACTTCTGTGCCACCCACTCAGGCAAAACCCGACTCAGGGTGGCTTACATCATAAAGCATATAAAAAAGATTAAAAAACCAGTTAGCTCATCCACCCACACCCACCCTATACATAAAAAAGAGGTAGAGAAGGGACTCTGGATTATTAACTTGGTGTGAGCCAACAGGCGGGGGCCGTATTTCCATTCGGGACACATACCTGCCCTGCCATCCAAGTTTTCAAACCTTTTCTAAAGGGCAGCAATTCTGTCTGTAACTTTAGCTCTGTTGGGAGGAGGTTCCAGAAGGCTGGTGCGGACACGGAGAAGGCCCTCCTTCATGTGCTAGAGAGGCAGGCCCCTGTAGCTGATGGTACAATTAGAGAACCCATCAAGTCCACTCTAGTTGGGTGGATAAACACTCTTGGGGCAATGCGGTCTCTTAGGTATCCTGGCCCACTACCATATAGGGCTTTAAAGGTAAAAACCAGCACCTTGAATTGCACCCGGAGGCAGACTGGTAACCAGTGCAGCTCCCGAAGTAGTCACCGGGGGTGGGCCAATTTAATAGGCCCTGCCTCCCTACGATGAAACGTCACCCCTAGAAATTCAAGAGTCACCAGATAGTGATTTGACCATGGCACAGGTGTTATGTCTAGATTCTGTAATTTCAGATCACTCAGCCACTGCTCTGACAAGAAAACTAAATCCGGGGTGTGGCCACTGCCCCGGTCGGGCCCTGAATTACATGAGTCAGTCCCATGGCTGCCATGGAAGCCATGAACTCCCGTGCAACCTCGGAGCCAGTTCCTAGTGAAGGCAATTTGAAGTCCCCCAGAACCATCAGCCTAGGGAACTCCAACGCCAACACTTAGACGGCCTCGAAGAGCTCAGGCAGGGAGTCCCTTACCCTGCAAGGGGGCAGGTACAGGAGTAAGACTCCCAAGTGACCCTTTGAGCCCAACCGCAGCAGTAGGGCCTCACAACCCAGAACTCGTGGAGCAGCGGCCCTGGTGATGCCTAATGACTCTCTGGCTAGGATGGCAATGCCACCGCCCCTCCACTCATCCCTAGGCTGGTGCCAAATACCAAAATCGGCTGGGCACATCTCTGAAATAGACACACCATCCTGTGGTGTCAGCCAGGTTTTGGTGATGCATGCCAGGTTGGGTCGCTCTCCCAAAATAGCGTCTTAGATCAGGGGGGCCTTGTTGCAAACTGACCTGGCATTCATCATCAGCAGCCTAAGGGAGGGGTCACCCTGGATCAGTTGCTCAGGGCTCAGAGATGTGACCGAAGGGCTGGAACATGGGACAGATAGTAAACATTGGTCCTGCATTCCCCGAGTGCGGCCCGCCCCACGGCACCTGCCATATTCCCCATGCTGGTCACAACCCTTATGTGAACTCCCGGAACCTCCCCGCCCACTCCAGACTGAACGCTGCTCCTCCTACATGGTTGGCAAGGCAGTCTCTCCCTCCCTCTCTCCCATCCCCAATTAAAACATACCCTCCCACTCCCCCAACCCCCTTTATAATACCACGCCACCGGTCCCGCTGAGGCGAGACAGGTGGGAGCCATTGCCGCTGCCGACACAGCTGCCCTCACTCTCCGGGACGGCCCACCCGGAGAGCAGAAAAGGACGCCGCCGCCCGCCGCCTTGAGCAGCTCTCTGTCTCGCCTTGGGAGACCACGCCACCAGCCCTGCTGGGTAGAGACAGGTGGGAGCCATTGCCGCCGCCGATGCAGCTGCCCTCGCTCTCCGGGACGGTGCGCCCGGAGAGCAGAGAAGGACGCCGTCACCCGCCGCCCCGAGAAGCTCCCTGTCTCGCCCTGGGAGCCCAAGCCACCGGCCCTGCTGGGGAGAGACAGGTGGGAGCCATTGCTGCCGCTGACGCAGCTGCCCTCGCTCTCTGGGATGGCCCGCCCAGAGAACAGAAAAGGACGTCGTCGCCCGCTGCCTCGAGCAGCTTCCTGTCTCACCCTGGGAGCCCACGCCACCGGCCCTGCTGGGGAGAGACAGGTGGGAGCCATTGCTGCCGCCGACACAGCTGCCCTCGCTCTCTGGGACGGCCCGCCCAAAGAGCAGAAAAGGACACCATCGCCCGCCGCCTCGAGCAGCTCTCTGTCTCGCCCTGGGAGCCCACGCCACCGACCCTGCTGGGGAGAGACAGGTGGGAGCCATTGCTACCACCGACGCAGCTGCCCTGGCTCTCCGGGATGGCCCGCCCGGAGAGCAGAAAAGGACGACATTGCCCGCCGCCTCGAGCAGCTCCCTGTCAGGCCTCGGGAGCCCACGCCACCGGCCCCGCTGGGGAGAGACAGGTGGGAGCCATTGCTGCTGCCGACACAGCTGCCCTCGCTCTCCAGGACGGCCCACCTGGAGAGCAGAAAAGGACGCCGCCGCCCGCCGCCTCGAGCAGCTCCCTGTTTCGCCTCGGGAGCCCATGCCACCAGCCCCGCTGGGGAGAGACAGGTGGGAACCATTGCTGCCGCCGACGCAGCTGCCCTCGCTCTCTGGGACGGCCCGCCCGGAGAGCAGAAAAGGATGCCGCCGCCCGCCGCCTCAAGCAGCTCCCTGTCTCGCCTCGGGAGCCAACGCCACCAGCCCCGCTGGGGAGAGACAGGTGGGAGCCATTGCCGATGACGACACAGCTGCCCTCACGGACGTTGAACCATGGGGTGCCTTTGTGGCTGCTGGGTGGTTGAGGTTGATTTTTTGTGTAATTTCTCATTGTGACATTGCTTAATTCTTTATTTATATTTTGTATTGTATTTTTGCATATTCTGATGTTTTGATTGTATTAATTGTGCATTGCCTTTTGTATTTTATTGTATAATTTGCTCTGTTTATTATATTTATATATGTTGTAAGCCACTTTGAGTGGCACTTGTGCTAGGAAAGTGGGATAGAAATAAAACTTTATTATTATTATTATTATTATTATTATTATTATTATTATTATTATTATTATTATTATTATTATTATTATTATTATTATTATTATTATTATTATTATTATTATTATTATGTATCTATTGGGAAGAGGAGGGAGGCCATCCAGTCACTTCCATTTCCCCAAAGGCGGTGGCAGCAACAGTCTTTGTGGCTGATCCAAGGACCGCCCTGCCGTGGGTACTCCTGCTGAGCCTCCCTCCCAAAAGGTGGTGGCGGCTTTCCCAACTAGTCCAGGGGCCACCCCACCTGGCAATGAAGCTTCCCATCTGCTCTTGCTAGGGAAGCGGAGCTGGCCTCGGCGACGGAGCTGGTCCCAGAAGTCCTGGCAGCTGGTCCTGGATGGTGTTTTGAAGCCGGGCTGGGGAGTGAACTGGCAAGGCAGAGGAGCAGTCTGGTGGGGGGCGGCATCCCCGGCACTGGCATTTTGAACCCACGCCAGCTGCCCCCAGGTGATTCTTGCTCCCTCCAGCCCTAGCCGGGCTGGGGAGTGAACCGGCGACGCAGAAGAGGAGTCCGGTGGGGGGCGCCCCTGGCGCTGGTGTTTTGAAGCTACGCTGGCCACCTCTAGGTGTCCCTTGCTCCCTCCAGCCCTGGCCAGGCTGGGGAGCAAACTGGAGAGGCGGAGGAGCAGCCCGTGATAAAAAAAATTAGCAAAAATTCAGAGCGGTCGGGGAAGTCAGTGGAGGGGATTGCAGGTCAAAAGTTATCACTTTAAATGCTGAATTAAACTTTAAAATAATTATTTCAAAATCATGTCTTCACTCCCGTAGCTTGGTTGAGCTCCAGGGATCGGTTGACTGCTCAAGGGCCGGTGGCGGAACAGATCGGGGGAAGGTCTTTTTGGGAGTAAGCCAGTAAAAGTTTGTTTATTTCTGATTGGCTCCACCTTATAAAGTGCGGGTTTTTTGAAATTGGATTTCTCCCTGCCTCTTCTCCCTCCTAAAGGTCAAGCATGGCTGCAGCGGCAAGTAAATTTAAGGCTTTAAAATGATTTAAAAGTAATTGCGGTTTGAATTAAAATGCAGTTTTCCCATCTTTGGAGCCATGATTGACCATAGGCATGGCGAACTTAACCCTTTCATCCCTGATTGAAGTTTAATTAGCAGTTGCAATTAAAATGTTCCAAAAATCTTTAAAAATACTGAAATATGATTCTAACATGTTCTATTTTGTATTTTCAAAGCAGGAAACTTCCACAATATTTTCTGTAATTTTGAGCCTTCCTCGGCAGACCCAAGAGGCGTACCTCATTCCAAAGGAAACACACCCATCTCCAAACTTCCTGAAAGTCTGCAGCAAAAACTACAGTCTTGATTGCTTTAGGGATTATTCTTTTGCGTCTCTCTCTCTCTCTCTCGCATCTTTGTTTCTGGGATCTGTAATTAACATATGTACATAATGCTGGTTGGGCTTTAATGCTGATAGGATAGGATTATTTGGGTGGGAAATGCCTAAGAACTTCATCAAGTGAAGATCCAACGATGCTGACTGGTCAGTTGAACTTCCTGCCTCAGATGAGCAGCGTGTCTGATTGGTCCCTTTCTTCAAGCCAAGCATGTTCATTGGTGGCACGCTCAACAAATTCACTCTGCCATTGGCTACAGTATTGACTGGTCTTTACCTAATCCCCCAACCTCCTCTGTTGAAATCTGATTCATGTAAAGCTCTCTTCTCATTCAGTCTCATGAAGCAGCAATTTATATCCTCAGATCTTTTAAGATAGAAACTTAAGAGTCCACGAAGTCCAGCTTCATTAGGCTCAGAGTAAGGAAAGAACAGAGAGAGACAGAAAACAGGACTCCAGTCTTTGGCTGAACAAACGATACTAATACTACTCTTTATTCAGGCAGAGTATAACAGGAACGAAACTTAAGCAAGCAGAGTATACCAGAAACGAAACTTAACAGAAACAAAACCTAAGGCCCACAGCCAATCAGAAGTGTCAGAGCCCAAATAAGGAGAATACTTTTTCACTATTCTACGCATGCAAGCAAAGAGGCTTTTGGTTACAAAATGTGACCGAGACAGCCTGACAGAATCTAGATACATTCCCACATGTCCTCCTTTTTCATTTAAATTTGAGAGAGGGACGGCTAATCATACCCCTGCATGTCATCATACTCCATAACTACTCCTCCATATACATCATCACTGTCCTCCTGGACATCGTACCCCTCCTGACTCATGGTACTTTGTTCCGGAGGATGATACCTCATTGAGTACAATTGCCGTCGTGCAAAACCCGATGTCTCCCTTCTACGCAGTGGACATGTGTTACACATAGAAATAAGATTAGGAATACAATTAATGCAAAAACACAAAGGTATAAAGCAGATAATAATAATAAACCCATAAAAGAAAATTTGTCTAAGGACAGATAAATCAGGCAACCAAGAAGTCACCCAATCAAAGAGATTAACATCAGTGCGTACATTGTTAGTAATGCTCTCCTGTAAATTCTGAAGTTCTTTCTCAATAGTATTATTCAGATCCTGGAATTTTACCCGACATCCCTGGTTCCCGACCAGTTTACAAAATCCTCCGGATTTTGCTAACAGGTAATCTATGGCCAGTCTGTAAGGTAAAATAACCCAATGCTGCACATTGATATTGTCCTGGATGGAAATTCGTGGCAACTCCATTAAAAAAGAACCACATGTTAGGATCCTTGATTTGCCATCCATTGCAAATTGAACCACTATCTATAGCAGAATAATCAGGAGTAAACATAGGAAATACATCATATATATCTTCAATAGTAGTGTTATACAAGGTATAATTAAGCTTATAAGAACTGTTATAACTACCCCATAACCAAAAATAATCATCACAACCCGTATAATTGCCTACATTCTGCAAAACCCTTTTTGCTTGAGTCCAGTACTTCCATTTACTATTCCAGACTCCAGAACTATGACAGCAGAAACAAAGTCCTTTAGTGTATTTCTTGAATGTCATGCTTCGCCAGCGGGTGTTGTTAAATTGTTCTGGGGGATTGGAGAAGAGTGTAGACCTATCAAGATGTTGCAAATATCCAATAACCAACTCAGGCGTGTTGAACAATGCCGGAAGAAAGGCCATTTGAGACACTGCCAGTGGATGCTCATAGTATAACATTGCATTCTTACCATGAACTTCAAACATATAGTTAGCATGACGAATCCAAAAGTTGGGGTTGCCCCCATGAGGTATTGTTCTTACAGCTGGAAGCACAGTAAGAAAGAAAAGAACAAATGTCAGCAAATTTAGTCTACTGGTGAACCACCATCCTGGAGCTGAGTAACCTTCTTCTCTCTCCATGGGCGGATCGCTCGAGCAGAAATCCTTCCACTCAGGATCCCCTTGTTGCCAATAAACGACCAATGGCTTAAGAAGACACTCCCCTAAGAAACAGGAGCATGCCCTGTTATTACTAGTACCATATAACTAAACATGAAACATGCCTGATGCATAACACAAATGCAATATCACAAACCCATTTACATGTGTAGAGTACTGAAAACTCTTCCATGTACTTCTGAAGGTACCTTGAGATATGCAGTTTCATAAGACAATACATAACATAAGCAAAGACAGGTCTTTCTCCTGCAAGAGAATAAGCAAACATTTAAGCATAAACAAAACATGAACATTTCTTTTCTTCCCTACATGAAGGAGGTCTGGTTGCATTTTAGAAGGCATTTCTCACTTCCCCAATTACATGAGGAAGGCATTAAATTTCTTCTTCTCCCACTGGTGTGAGTGAAAGAAGCATTCAATAACTTATAATCAGCATAGCATGGTAACTCAAATACAGTACAAATCTCATTAGCATGAGCAGGTAGACAATTTCTTAAAAAGGCTGTCAGGTTTTATAATGCAAACAAAGCCAATTCTTCTTTACAGTCCACACAAACTTTTTTTTCTTTTTAGTCCAATTAAAATGTCCAAATTAAAAGTCCAAATGTTGATTAAGCTTTCTTCTTAAACACTTAAACAAACACTATCTTCTCTCCAGCACAGTTCTTGGCATGGCAAGCTGAAATTAAGCCATAAATTAACTCTCACTGAATTCACAAGACACCCAGACCCCCCTTTTCAGCTTTTCAGGCAAACACACATTCCTTCTTGCTCCAGTCACACCCATCTGTATTAAGGCAGGCCGATGAGGTGTGAAGGCACAAAGAACTTCTCCAGAATTTGCAAGCAGCTTTCACACAGAAGAATAGTACAGGGAATTTCCCGTTGCTTTCCCTGCCATCCTGATGCTGGAAACTTGAGACAGCCCACTCTGATCTCTTTGTTTGAGGGTTGGGCAGTTCAAAATCAGCCAAAAACTCCTTGTATTTTTGCAACAGCCTGCTGTCCATCGAGGAAAGATTCACCCCCCTCTTCCTCTGTATTTCTTTCATTTCCAGCATCTGATTCTCAACCTTATGACAAACTGCATCTGTTAGTTTGTACTTGCACCCCTTTTTTGTCTTGGGTTTTGTGCATTCCTCCTTTGGGCCATCCTTCCATTTCTGTAGGATCTTCCTGCCCAAACGTGAGGTATCAAGTTTACTACTCAGCTTCTCCTGCTTTTGTGATGAGGGTTGCTTCACGGGGGGGGCTGAGATCTCCTATGCTGCTCTTTGAAACGCACTCCTTGCTTCCAGCCACTCTGCATGCATTAACAGCTTCAATCTGTGATGAGGTCCCCACCATTTGTTCCCCATCAGCTGGCACTAGTTGTTTTTTAGACTCGGCAGGCAGTATTGCAGCAGTGAACAGGTCTTTTGTAGGGCTAAAAGTGCTTGATTGCTGCAAGGCAGGATATAATGTCCCATCTCCATTTCCACCTCCACCCCCATCAGGGGGCTTAAGCTGTTGTTGCTCATATGATGGAGGGGCAGTTGCCATAGCCCCCCCCCCCTTGGCTGGAGGCAAAAGCTGTGGGAGGGGGCCATCAAGCCTCTGAGAGAATAACATATTCTTTGGAGTGAGTCTCTGAAGGCAGTCTCTAACTTCCTCCCATGTAAATAATACTGATACAGAAATTCCATTATGCTTCTGCATTTCTCTCCCAATCTGTTTCCACTGTTTTAAGTCCAGACATTCATCAAATTTAACCCAAGGACTGATTTTTTCTATAGCTTTGACTAGCTTTTGTATCTCCTTCTCATCAGCCTTTCGCCCATTGTTATTCAAAAGATCTGAGATATCTTTACAAAGTTCCGTCCCTGCCGAAGTAAGCACGCACCCCATGATTCACTCACCCTATTGTAATTCTCAAGCGCTTGATTGGACCTTTCCTCTGGTCGGACCTGTCTGGTCGGAGGTGAATGAAGACCTTGTCCCCGGTCGATGAGGTGATAATTAGGTGCTAAATGCTGAAGCAGAGTTCTTCAAAGCATTCCTTTGAATTTCATTCAATGGCCTCGCGACGGGGCACCACTTGTTGAAATCTGATTCATGTAAAGCTCTCTTCTCATTCAGTCTCATGAAGCAGCAATTTATATCCTCAGATCTTTTAAGATAGAAACTTAAGAGTCCACGAAGTCCAGCTTCATTAGGCTCAGAGTAAGGAAAGAACAGAGAGAGACAGAAAACAGGACTCCAGTCTTTGGCTGAACAAACGATACTAATACTACTCTTTATTCAGGCAGAGTATAACAGGAACGAAACTTAAGCAAGCAGAGTATACCAGAAACGAAACTTAACAGAAACAAAACCTAAGGCCCACAGCCAATCAGAAGTGTCAGAGCCCAAATAAGGAGAATACTTTTTCACTATTCTACGCATGCAAGCAAAGAGGCTTTTGGTTACAAAATGTGACCGAGACAGCCTGACAGAATCCAGATACATTCCCACACTCCTCCCACTATTCTTTCCTGGAAATTGTAATATTTTTTTTAGCAGTACCGCTATTTACATAGATGCTTACGATTGTAACCCAAAATTGACTTATATAATCAATGAAATGACCACCAGCTGCTAGATTATTGTTTCTTTGTAAAATCTTTATTGTAACAGTAGATAGATGATAGGATTAGTCAGTATTTGTAGAACTGTATAAGAAGACTTTGCGATGTTGGGATTCCAGCTCTCTCTGAACAAATTAGTTAGGGAAGCCCAAGGGGAGAATATTTATATCAGGCAAAGGTTGTGAACTGTCTTTGACCAGCAGCAGGCCACTGTTGATTAAATGCATATTCCATAAACCTTCTTATTTTTGCCTGAAATCCAAGTCTCTGTGGTTCTTGGGGTGCTTTGCCAGTGGAAGAATTTTTGCTTTTGGTAAAGCATCTCCGGGGCTCGCAGGTCTTCCTGTGACAGAAAAAAAGGGGATAGCAGTTTTCAGGTAACATTTCTAAAATAAACATTTTGACATTACAATTCTCCTAATTGGTTTATTGAGGAAGCTTTATGGGGTAGGCACAGCTTGGGGTCAACTGCCCAGAGAGACATCCCTCTCCCTCCTCCCCATACTTTTAAGACAGTTCTGCAAGGTGAATGTAATTTTTAAATTTGATAATGTCCCATTAGCTCCTTGCTAATGTTCAAAACTTTAAGATGTGTGTCAAGTACTGTATGTGTATATATTTTAACTCTGCTGACTTTCTCTGTAATTTCTCTGTTCCAAAATGGCAACTTTTATTTTATTTTTAAATAATTTTTATTAGTAATTATCACATATAAACATATTAACATCAAATTTAAACCCAGAGCAATAACATTTCATATCTCTTCCCCCCTGTTGACTTCCAACAACTACTTCTCCTGCACTTATTTTCATCATTATGGCATTTACTGGTTATTCCACTGCCTTCATATCCTCTAAAGCCAATTGATTTTAAGTACTGTACTGCAATCCATTTCTTTGGATGCTTCTCCATATAGTACTTATTTACAAAGTCCCCCAACTTCTGCCATACCTGATAAAAGGAATCATCTTCTTGATCTCGTAACTTCCTTGTCATTTTATCCATCTCAGCCAAGACCCACAGTTTCAAAAGCCAATCATGCACATCTGGTATAATATCTGTTTTCCAATGTTGTGCATAAATCAGACGAGCTGCTGTAAATATATGCCAAGTAAGTCTTTGCTCAGTAATTAGTAATGTTTCTAAACCCAGTCCTAAAAGAAAAAGCTCAGGGTACTGTTCAACTTTACAATTAAGAATCTTAGACATCATATTTGCAATCTCTCTCCAATATACTTTTGCTTTTTCACATGTCCACCACACATGGAAAAAGGAGCCTTCTTTTTCTTTACATTTCCAGCACAAAGAGGGCGTCCCTCTATACATCTTTGATAGCCTTTGGGGAGTTGTTGTTGTTCAGTCGCACAGTCAATTCCGACCCTTTGCGACCCTATGGACCATCGTTCTCCAGGCGCCTCTGTCCTCCACCATCCCCCTCAGTCCTCCCAGTTCTGTGCCCATTGTGTCTACAATACCATCTATCCATCTCATCCTTGGCCTCCCCCTTCTTCTTTTGCCCTCCACCTTTCCCAACATCACGGCCTTCTCAAGTGAATCCTCCCTTCTCATTTGATGCCCAAAGTACTTTAGCCTCATCTTTACTATTTGACTTTCCAATGAGCAGTCAGTGTTGATTTCTTCTAAGATTGACCTATTTGTTCTCCTCGCTGTCCAAGGTACCCTCAAAACTCTCCTCCAACACCACATTTCAAAGGCATCTATTCTTCTGCGTTCAGCTTTCCTAATTGTCCAGCTCTCACATCCGTACATTACCACTGGGAATACCATTGCTTTGACTATTCTAATTTTTGTTTTCAAGGTGATGTCTCTGCTTTTCACTATGTTCCCCAGGATTCTCATGGCTTGTCTCCCTAGAATCAGCCGCCTCTTTATTTCATGGCTGCAATCTCCATCTGCAGTGATCTTAGATCCTAAGAAAGTAAAATCTGTCACTGCTTCTACTTCTTCCCCGTCTATTTTCCAGGAACTGATCGGGCCTGTTGCCATTATCTTGGTTTTCTTGATATTGAGTCTCAAGCCAGCTTTTGCACTCTCTTCCTTCACACCGATCAAGAGATTCTTTAGGTCTTCCTCACTTTCTGCCATTAGGGTGGTGTCGTCTGCATATCTCAGATTGTTGATGTTTCTCCCAGCAATTTTGATCTCATATTGTGATTCCTCCATCCCTGCATTGCGCATTATGTGCTCTGTGTATAAGTTGAATAAGCAGGGTGACAGAATGCAGCCTTGTCTTACTCCTTTTCCTATTCCAAACCACTCTGTCATTCCGTGTTCTGTCCTAACTGTTGCTTCTTGGTTCATGTACAGATTTCTCAGGAGGCATATGAGGTGCTCTGGTATTCCCATCTCTTTAATCACTTGCCACATCTTGTTGTGATCCACACAATCAAATGCCTTAGTGTAGTCAATAAAGCAAAAATAAACTTGTTTCTGGTATTCCTTTGTTTTCTCCATGATCCAACGTATGTTGGCAATGTGGTCTCTAGTCCCCCTGCCTCTTCTGAAACCAGCCTGCACCTCTGGTAATTCTCTTTCCACATGCTGCTGAAGTCTATCCTGTATTATCTTGAGCATCACCTTGCTGGCGTGTGGGATGAGCGCAATTGTTCGATAATTTGAAATTCTTTGGCATTGCCCTTTTTTGGGATTGGAACATATACTGATCTTTTCCAGTCCTGTGGCCACTGTTTTGTTTTCCAAATCTGCTGGCATATTGAATGCAGTAATTTGATGCCATCATCTTTTAGAGCTTTGAAAAATTCAACTGGGATACCATCATCTCCACTAGCTTTGTTGTTTGCAGTGCTCTTTAGGGCCTTTCTGACTTCACTCTCCAGGATGTCTGGCTCAGGTTCAATTTCTTCATCATTGTGACTATCAGGAGTGTTGAGTTCCTTTTTGTAGAGTTCCTCTGTGTACTCTTTCCATCTTTTCTTAATCTCTTCTGCATCAGCTAGCTCCTTTCCGTCTTTGTCCCTTATCATGTTCATTTTTGCTTTAAATGTTCCCTTGATTTCCTGGATTTTTTTGAAAAGATCTCTGGTTCTGCCTCTTTTGTTGTTTTCTTCCATTTCTTTGCACTGTTCTTTTAGATAGTTTTCCTTATCTCTCCTTGCTTTTCTTTGAAATTCTGTGTTCAAATGATTGTATTTTTTCCTGTATTTTTGGGGAGTTAAATACCATCTATAAAACATCTTATAACTGTTTTCCCTAAGATAGGTACTGGCAGACATTCTCTGTATATTTTTCCACATATGTTCTCAAGAGGTCATCTGTATTTCTTTATTCATATTAATAGCCCATTTAATTATAGATGTTTTAACAACCTCCTCCTCTGTATACCATTGTAACAACAATTTGTACAATCTAGAAATCATTTTCTGCTGTGGTCCCAAAAGAATGACATCTAATTCATTATATTTTTTCTCAAACCCTCTTTTTGACCTTCATAGTCAAATAAGTTTTTTATCTGAAAGTATTGTATCCATGGGTACTGCCAACTCAGTTCATCTTGTGGTTTCAGATCCTATTTCCCTACTTTAACCTGTAACAGATCTCTATATGTCAACCAGTCCAGCCCCTCATTACGACTTCTCACATTTATAATCTCCCAAGGTACTGCCCACAATGGTATTTTTATCCCCCATATACAACTTTTAGATCCAGTATACAATGTCCAGGAAAATTAAAATATTTTGAAACAAGTTTCAGTTTGTTAGCGTTTCTGATGTCTCATTTGTGTCCATTAATTCTTTTGTGAAGAGATGGTCCTGTTTGACCTATGTAGAGGCAGTTTTTGGTAGAAGATGGCATAGATCACATTTGTAGAGGCACAAGTAAAACTATCCCTCAGTGCTGTTTGATGTTGTTGAGTCCAATACAGTAATTGTATTTCCAGAGTAAATGTGGGGGCATAGTGGAAAACTGGGTCTGTTGCAGGGTGCAGTTCCCATCACTGCTTTTTTTTGCTTGTTTTATGTCAATAGTTGCTAACAAACTGAAACCTGTTCCATTCCCAAGCAACTATTAACATAAGAACATAAGAACAGCCTTGCCGGAACAGGCCACAGGAGCCCATCCAGTCCAGCATTCTGTCTCACACAGTGGCTCACCATTTCCTTCAGGGTATTCCCAAGGAGATGCCTTCACCTGCTTAGGATTCCCTGGAAAAGGCATTGAGAGATATCCTGCCTATCTCTCCAACCCGGAGGTTGTCCTTAAGTATCCATAATTATAGCCATTGATACCCTTGTCCTCCATGAACTTGTCTAATCCTTTCTTAAAGCTGTCAAGACAAATAGCTTCTTCACCACTTCTTCTGGCAAGGAGTTCCATAGACCAGTAATCCTCTGGGTAAAAAAGTACTTTCTCTTATTTGTTTGAGAACTAGTACCCAAAAGTTTCATGGAGTGTCCCCTAGTTCTAGTGTTGTGCGATAGGGAAAACAGTTTTTCCTTATCTACTTTGTCCACAACATGCATGATTTTATACACTTCAATCAGGTCACCTCTTAGACGTCATCGTTCAAGAGTGAAGAGGCTCAACCGTTGCAGCCTCAGATGGTAAGGAAGGTGTTCCAGTCCCCTCATCATTCTGGTTGCCCTCCTCTGCACTTTCTCCAACTCCATAATATCCTTCTGGAGGTATGGCGACCAGAACTGTACACAGTATTCCAGATGGGGCCTCACAATAGATTTATAAAGAGGCAAAATGACACTTGCTGACTTATTTTCTATACCCTTCCTAATGATCCTTAGCATTGAGTTTGCTTTTTTCACTGCTGAGGCACACTGGGTTGACACCTTCATTGCGCTCTCGTCCACCAGGACACCAAGGTCCCTTTCCTGGTTTGTCGCAGAAAGTTCAGACCCCATCAGTTTATAAATGTAATTGGGGTTTTTTGCCCCAACATGCATCACTCTGCACTTTATTATTATTATTAAGTTTTATTTCTATCCCGCTTTCCTGACACAAGTGCCACTCAAAGCGGCTTACAACATATATAAATACAATAAACAGAGCAAAATATACAATAGAATACAAAAGGCAATACACAATTAATACAATCAAAACATCAAATTATGCAAAAAAATACAATACAGAATAAACAGTATACAATACTGTATAATAGAAATACAATACATATAAGCATAATATCATGAATAAAATGACAATGGGGGGGAAGGGGGAGGGGGAAGTCACATAAAAATAATAATAACACATACATTATAAAAATTACAGAATTAATCTCAACCACCCAGCAGCCACAAAAGTGCCCAATGGTTCAAAAGACCATAAGGGCAGCTGCGTCAACAGCAGTGGTTCCCACCTGTCACTCCCCTCGTGGAGAACGAGTCCCAGAACGAGTCCCCCAAGCGATGGTGTGGCTGAGGGGTGAGCGCGGGCCTCTCTGCGGCGGTGGCGGCTTTTCACCCCTCCAGCCAATACTTACTAGTATTGAAGCTCATTTGCCACTGTTTTGCCCACTCCCCCAGTGTCAAGAGATCCCTCTGGAGCTCCTCACAATCTCTCACAGTTTTCACTACCCTGTATAATTTAGTGTTGTCAGCAAATTTGGCTACCTTGCTATTTATTCCTACCTCTAGATCATTTATGAAGAGGTTGAAAAGCAGGGGTCCCAGTACTGAACCTTGGGGGACCCCACTCTTTACTTCCCTCCACTTGGAGAAGTGTCCATTTAGTGCTACCCTCTGTTTCCTGTCCCTTAGTCAGTTGCTGATCCGGGACAAGACCTGTCCCTTTATTCCATGACTGGTAAGTTTATTCAAGAGCCTTTGGTGTGGGACCTTGTCAAAATCCTTCTGAAAGTCCAGATAAACAATGTCAACTGGATCCCCCTTATCCACATGCTTGTTGACACTCTCAAAAAATTCCAGCAGATTAGTGAGGCATGATTTGCCCTTGTAAAAGCCATGTTGGCTCTCCTTTAGCAACGCCTTCTCTTCTATGTGCCTATTAATTCTATCTTTTAGGATGGTTTCCATCACTTTACCTGGGACACATGTCAAACTGACAGGTCGGTAATTTCCTGGATCACCCCTGGATCCTTTTTTGAAAATTGGTGTTACATTTGCTACCTTCCAGTCATCAGGCACAAAGCCTGATTTGAGGGAAAGATTATATATTTTGGCTAGGAGATCAGCAATTTCATCTTTAAGTTCCCTGAGAACTCGTGGATGGATGCCATCTGGTCCTGGTGATTTGTTAGTGTTTAGCTTAACAAGACATGCAAGGACCTCCTCCCTGGTTATTTCTATCTTGCTTAATTCTTCGGTTTCCCTCCCTACGAAGATAGGCTCTGTTTTGGGCATGTGGTCTCTGTCTTCTTCAGTGAATACTGAAGCAAAGAATTCATTGAGTCTCTCTGCAATCTCTGTTTCCTCTTTAATAACCCCTTGCCTTCCATTGTCATCTAATGGTCCAATGGCCTTCCTAGTTGGGTTCTTACTTCTAATGTACTTAAAGAAGTCTTTGTTATTTCTCTGAGTATTTTTAGCTATACGCTCCTCAAAGTCTTGCTTTGCTTTCCTGATTGTTGCCTTGCATTTGTTCTGCCACAATTTATGTTTCTGCCTGCTGTCCTCATTCGGACAAGCCTTCCATCTTCTAAATGAGCTTTTCTTGCTCTTTATCACTTCCCGAACAGTTCCTGTAAGCCACATCGGAGTCCTCTTGGACCTGGCAGTGCCCTTTTTCCTTTTGGGTATGCATTCCAATTGGGCCTCTGTTATTGTTTTTGTAAACAGCCTCCATGCCTCTTGGAGTGTTTGGACTCTCTCAATTTTCCCTTTCAGCTTCTTTTTTACTACTTTCCTCATCTTTGGGAAATTTCCTTTTTGAAAATTTAAGGTCTCTGTGTTTGATTTTATCAGTGACTTGCGGTCTATGATCAAGTTAAACATAATTGAGTTGTGGTCACTGTTCCCTATTGGATCAGTCACATTAACATCTTGCACCAGATCCTGAGTATTACTCAGGATCAAGTCAAGGATTCTTGTACCTCTAGTTGGGTCTTCAACCATCTGTCCCAGGGAACAAACATTTAGCATATCTAGGAACTTTATCTCTTTATCATGTGCTGAACATAGACAGTTCACCCAGTCTATGTGAGGGTAATTGAAGTCCCCCATTATAACCAGGCTTCCCTTCTTGGATGCCTCCTTTACAACATTCTCCAACTGCCAGTCTCCCTCAAGAGTTTGGGTCGGAGGCCGATAGTTTATGCCTACTGTTGGACCATCCTTGTGGCCTGGTACTCTTACCCACAGAGCTTCCAATGGTGACTCCAAATCACCTAGATATTCCAATTCATACGATTTTATCACTTTTTTGACATACAGCACCTCCCGTTTGCCCCTTCCTATCCTTCCTGTACAGTTTGTAGCCTGGGATAACTGTATCCCATTGGTTATCATCTGTCCACCAGGTTTCAATGATGCAATAATATCAATGTTTTTTTAATCTATTGCTAAGTATTCCAGCTCCCCTATTTTGTTCCGGAGGCTTCTGGCATTTGCATGCAAGCATTTATGTATGCTTTCCTGATACAGTCTTTTGAGTCCAGTTGCATTGTTAGACTGCCTCTTGCATCCTTCTGCTAGAGTGCTGGTGACTAGCTCCTTGCTCTGCTCAGTAATTTTTGCATCCTCCTCACTACTCAAGTACACACTTTCCCGAACCGGATGCTGCCCAGCTCCTGTCGGCTTTCCCCCAGTTATCAGTTTAAAAGCTGCTCTGCAGCCTTTTTGATGTTGAGTGCCAGCAATCTGGTCCCATCATAGTTCAAATGCAACCCATCCCTCCTGAACAGATTTGGCTTGTCCCAAAATGTTCTCCAGTTCCTGACAAATCTGAAGCCCTCCTCTCGACACCACCGCCTCATCCACGCATTGAGGTTTCTGAGCTCTGCCTGCCTGGTAGGTCCTGTGCGAGGGACAGTGTTATGTATGTACAATGTTGCTTTAAGAAATGTATGAATGTAACCTGACCACAATTACAATGTAGCTCAGCTGTTAAGGAACGCGAGTAAGCTGCCCATAGAGGGCAGCTGCGAGCGTTCAACTCACATGGTTCACATTCCTCAAATCACCGACAGCCGAGGGAACTCTCCCGCACTATCACTAACTACAGAAGAGGGGCGTGACTTGGAACGACGTCACGCCGGTAGCAGCCAATGAGCTACCGTGCAACGAGATTCAAATGTATTGTACTGCTGTATATAATGTGATGTACCTCCGCCATTACCACATGTTCATCCTGATCATCACTCAATAAACCTGTGTTAGTCCTCACTGCGACTCCTTCTTTGTCTTCCATGCAAGACACCAAATTGGCGATGAGGATGGGATCGATGGCGAATCCCAAGGTCAAGCCTTACCAGTTCGATATCAGCGACCCGGAACAATGGGAGCTGTACGAGTGCCAGTTTCGACACGCGATGGAAGCCGCGGGCGTCGACGACGACGCGAAGATGCGCTCACACTTTCTGGCTCAGGTGGGGCCGGCCACGCTGTGTATCCTGATGAACCTGGTGGCCCCCTGGAAGGTGGACGTGGTGCCCATCGACCACATCCTAGAGCTACTGCGCGAACATTTCCAGCCCCCCGTGTCGATTTTCCCGGCCAGGGTCGCGTTCCACAGGCGAGACCAGCGCCCGGGAGAGTCCGTGTCCGCCTACGCGGCGGCCCTCAGGCTTGCAGCGGTGCACTGCCAGTGGGAATACCTGGACACGGCCCTTCGAGACCGCATGCTGTGTGGCCTGAGGGACGAGGAGGTCCAGAGGAAATTGATGACCCGCGACTATCGCCTCACGTTCAACGAGGTTCTGCGGGAGGCCCAAGCAGCCGAGGCGGCCAGGAACGGGGTCAAGGTGTTCAAGTCCCGAGGGGGCACGTCCGAAAGGGCCAAGTCACCGGTGCAGGCGGCCCGGCGGACATCGGCGAAGACGGCCTGGCGGGCCCCCAAGTCACCCGCCGGCACCCCAGCGACGTCTGAGGAGTCGTCCACGACGGCAGACTCCTGCTCCAGCGAGGACGACGACGTCCAGAGAATAAAGAAACGCGGGGAGAAGCGACAGACCCGCGAGCAGCAGGACCGCCGTTGCGATGGTTGTGGGGCGTCCCACGACCGCACGAGGTGTCCGTTCCGAAAGGCCGAGTGTCACAACTGCGGCCGAAAGGGACACATCGCCAGAGTATGCAGGCGCGGGCGAGTCGAGGACAAGGGCGCTTCGAGCCATCCCCGGACACACCAACGGAAGGCGGCCGGCACCAGGAAGGTCTCAGCCAACTACAGCGAGGAAGGCGTGAACCGCGTGGGCCTGGAGCACCGGCGTTTTTTCGTAGAGGTACTGTTACAGGGGCTCCCAGTGAGGATGGAGATAGACTCGGGGTCATCCTATTCCATCCTGTCCCAAAAGGAGTTTATGCGCATTCCCCCAGACGCGCGGCCCAAACTGCGGGCCATGAAGTCACACTTACGGGACGTGCAGGGAAAAGGGATCCCAGTGTTGGGGGTGGGGAACTTCACGGTGAAGTTCAAGAATTACTCCGAGAAACTGCCCCTAGTGGTCCTTAAGGGGGGGAGATGCTGCCTTTTGGGAACGCAGTGGTTTGCTCCCCTGGGAATCGAACTGTCCGGCATTAACGCCATCGAGGCTGACCCAATGCGGGACGTGTGCAATGCACACCCGGATGTTTTCAAGAAGCGGCTCGGGACGTACAAGGGCCCCCCAGTTTCCTTTGAGCTGGACCCAGAAATCCGGCCCATCCGCCTCAAGCCAAGGAGAGTGCCCTTCGCCCTCAAGGACAAGATCGAGGCGGAACTGGACAAATTGGTGGGGCAGGGGATTTTGGTTCCAGTCGATTCGGCGGAGTGGGAAACGCCGATCGTTACGGCCCTTAAGTCAAACGGGGAGGTCAGGATTTGTGTGGACTATAAATGTACAATCAATAAGGCCATTCGGCCAAATGCATATCCGGTGCCCGTGGTCAGCCACTTACTGGCCACGTTACATGGGGGGAGGTGTTTTGCCAAGCTAGATCTGGCGCAGGCATATCAGCAGCTCTCTGTAACCCCGGCTGCTGCCGCTGCGCAAACGATCATGACGCACAAGGGGGCATTTAAGGTAACGCGCCTTCAGTTCGGCGTGAATTCGGCCCCCGGAATTTTCCAGTCCCTCGTGGAACGCCTTTTAAAGGGGCTCCCAGGCGTTCTCCCATATTTTGACGATGTGTTGATAACGGCGGGGAGCGAATTAGAGTTAGCAAAGAGGCTAGACGGGGTCCTCTCAGTGTTCGAGAGAGCGGGACTTCGACTGAGGAGGGACAAATGTGTATTCTTTGCAAGGGAGGTCGAGCTTCTCGGTTTTAAGATAACCCCGAACGGAATCAAACCCTCCGAGTCCAAGGTTGCGGCCGTGAAAAACGCCCCTCGTCCCACCGCGAAACCGGAGCTGCAGTCATTGCTAGGGCTCCTAAATTTCTATCACTCCTTCCTGCCTTGGAAGGCATCGGTCGCGGAGCCACTGCACGCGCTACTAAAAAAGGATGCGGTTTGGCGGTGGGGGGACAGGCAGGAGAAAGCGTTCAAGGAACTTAAGACACTCCTATCCTCGGACGCTGTCCTGACCCATTTTGATCCAAGAAAACCAGTGGTTCTAGTCTGTGATGCGTCCCCAGTGGGGGCGGGGGCGGTCCTATGCCACGTGTTGGAGAGCGGGCGGGAAGCCCCGGTGGCGTACTACTCAAGGTCCCTCTCAAAGGCCGAGCGCAATTACCCGCAAACAGATAGGGAGGCCCTGGCCATAATCGCGGGAATGAAGAAGTTCCACGATTTTCTATACGGCTGCAAGTTTACGGTAGTGACGGATCACAAGCCACTTCTGGGGATCTTCACTACCAGCAAACCCACCCCGCAAATTCTATCCCCCAGGATGCTGCGTTGGGCCATCTTCCTCAACGCCTACCAGTATGAGCTGGTCTATCGCCCAGGGAAGGAGATCTCCCATGCGGACGCACTGTCCCGGTCTCCTCTCCCTAGTTTAGGGGATCCCGCATGCGAGGTAGAGCAGGACCACCAAGTCCTCCTGATCGAGTCCCTCGACTCACCCCCCATCGTCCCGGCCGACCTTGCCAAAGCCACGGCTGCCGACAAGATGCTGGCCCAAGTTAGTTCCTGGGTTAGGAAAGGGTGGCCCACCACTCCCCCCGAGGAGCTTTTCAAGCCATTTTTCAGGCGTAGAGTAGAGCTTTCCCTGGAAAGGGGCTGCCTACTCTGGGGCCAACGGGTAGTCATCCCAGAGAAGCTAAGGGCTAAGGTACTGAAGCTACTGCATACCAGTCACCCGGGATCGTGCACTCCAAGGCTCTGGCCAGGAGCTTCTTTTGGTGGCCCCAGATAGACGCGGATATAGAACGCTTAGTGGGCACGTGTGAGAGCTGCCAGAGCTCTCGGCCCGAGGAGTCCCGGTTACCCCATAGGGAATGGGACATGGCCCGCGGGCCATGGTCCCGGATTCATGTCGACTTCGCTGGCCCCTTCCGCGGGTCCATGTTTCTGCTGATAGTCGACTCCTATTCAAAGTGGTTAGAAGTAATCCCCATGAACAGCACCTCCTCTGCGGCAACCATTAAACAGTTGCGCAAGGTCTTTGCCTGCTTCGGCCTGCCAGACGTCCTCGTTAGCGATAACGCTAGTACCTTCACGTCTGCGGAGTTCAAGACGTTTATTGAAAGAAACGCCATCAGGCACATTACCGCTGCCCCTTTTCACCCCGCCACAAACGGTCAGGTAGAGCGCCAAGTGCGCACTACGAAAGACGCACTGTGGCGCATGGGTCCCAGTGAGTTGAACCTTCATCTGTGTCAGTTCCTCATCTGCTACAGGACAACCCCCCTAGCTTCAGGGCTTTCGCCAGCCGAACTCCTCATGAAGAGGCGTCCGGTAACACTTTTTGACCGGATGGATCCGTCCAGGGTGGAGGATGAAGGGAGAAATATAAATATAGGGGTAGATAGCTCCAAAAGTTTTTCGGTAGGGGACCCGGTTCACTGCAGGAACTATGCGGCCTCGGGGCCAGCGTGGGTACCAGGGACGATAATTGAGCAGACGGGGCCAGTATCCTATAGGGTCGAGACTAGCTCGGGTCTACTCTGGAGAAGGCACGCCGACCAACTCAGAAGGCGAGTCACCAGTGAAGGGGAATCAGCGTTAGGGTCCTCCCCCACCCGCGTTACCCAAGGGGGAGACACGGCGGCATCCGCGGGTACAAATGCATACCCTGGGTTCTCAGCCACAGAGGAGGATACTTTGTAAGAGAGGGATGCGTTTGATTATGATTTGCAGTACCAGGGGGGTGTCGCGGAGTGGTCCCCCACCCGTCCTAGCAAGAAGAGGGGTTTCAGTTCAGCCCCTGGTACCTCCAGTCCCCCCAGCCCTTTTGTTTTCGAATATACCATAGCTCCAGCCCCCCGGAGACAGACACCCCCGAGACAGGCAGCAGGGGGAAATCTGCCCGTTTCATCCTCTAGAACTCCCGGACAGTCAGCAGGGGGTGGCGAGACCACGAGGGCCTCCTCGTCGGTCCCGAGATTCGTACTGGGGGGGACCCCTAGCTCCTCAAGCGGTAGGCAGGGGTTCACGTCCCAACTGTTCATTCCATTCCCGTCCCCAAATGCAAGGTTGTCGCAGAGTCCCCACCGAACCACTAATGAGTCCCCCCTTTCCATTGTAGGAAGGGACTCCGCGGAACCAGGAGCCCCCGGCTCCCCTGTGTTAAGTCAAGCGGCCGCACGCCCCAGACGCACGTGCGGCAAACCACAATGGCTGAGGGACTTTGTCCCATCCTAGGGGGGAGGGGTGTTATGTATGTACAATGTTGCTTTAAGAAATGTATGAATGTAACCTGACCACAATTACAATGTAGCTCAGCTGTTAAGGAACGCGAGTAAGCTGCCCATAGAGGGCAGCTGCGAGCGTTCAACTCACATGGTTCACATTCCTCAAATCACCGACAGCCACGGGAACTCTCCCGCACTATCACTAACTATAGAAGAGGGGCGTGACTTGGAACGACGTCACGCCGGTAGCAGCCAATGAGCTACCGTGCAACGAGATTCAAATGTATTGTACTGCTGTATATAATGTGATGTACCTCCGCCATTACCACATGTTCATCCTGATCATCACTCAATAAACCTGTGTTAGTCCTCACTGCGACTCCTTCTTTGTCTTCCGTGCAAGACACCAAAGACAGGCAGTACTTCTGAAAATGCTATTGACACACAACAAGCAATGCAACAGTGAAACAATGATGGGATCTGCACCCTGCTGCTCAAGAGTACGGTTAAGCCTGTCTGTCTAGATATCTTATGGTTTTAATCAGTCCACAGGAGATCTAGACAAACAGAGTTATGTTTAGATTAGATTTAACAAGTTCCCTTCCCGCCCGTCAAATTCACGGAGGTCATGAACCAATTCATTTTCTCTACATTTAAAAAGGCGGTTGGTTCCAAGCTGAAATTGTAGAGCAGGAGAAGACAGAGGCAACGACCAGCTCTGACAAACCACCATCTATCAACTCAGAGCAATTGCTACAGGTTACTTTTCAGGGCGACTTACTACCTCTGGTAAGCGCTGAGTTCTGGGAAATGAGGATATAGGGGAGGTTCTGTAGAGTCCTACTCATTTTGTGCTGAAACAAGGGCGATCATGGTGATCCAGGGACAAAATTCCTTGGCACTTTTTTTAAAAAAAGAAAATGCCATTTGTGATTAAAACAACATTAGTATGAGCTTTTCTTTGTAGTAAGCAGAAGCCTTCCACAGGCTGATTTTTAAGAGAGAAGGAACTAACAGAGTAAAAAAAAAAGTTCTTGTTGTGGAAGGGGGTTCAATCCTTTTTGCAGTTTGTTGGAATGGGAAAAGAGTAATCATGTTAATTTATTGCCATTTTATTTATTTATTTTTCTGACTTATATTGCCGTCCAAGTCCGAAGACTCTGGGCGGCTCACAGAAAATAAAACCAATCACATTTTAAAAACCAGTAAAAAAAACCATTAAATCTGACACCAAAATTTACTCCAACCCCCTACAGTTTTAAAGAGATTAAAAGAGGGTGAGAGTGTTCTTACTAAATCAGCCAGCAGGCGGGGGTCACCCCATTGCTGGTGCCCCACACCTGCTTTGCCAGCCAGGTTTTTAGCCCTTTCCTGAAGGACAGTAACTCCGTCTGGAGACGCAGCTCAATTGGCAGAAGGTTCCATAGGGCCGGAGCAGACGCCGTAAAGGCCCTCCTTCTGGTACTAGAGAGAGGAGCCTCCCTAGCAGATGGCACAATGAGAGAGCCTCTCTGGTTTGCTCTGGTGGGACAGACAGATGTTCTCAGGGTGACGCGGTCTCTAAGGTATCCTGGCCCACTACCATGTAGGGCTCTAAAGGTCATGATTAGCACCTTGAATTGCACCCGGAGGCACACTGGCAACCAGTGCAGCTCCTGAAGCAGTGGCGAGCCACAGGCATACCGCCTGCACCCCATCGTCACCTGGGCAGCCGCATTCTGGACCAGTTGCAGCCTCTGAATGGTCATCAAGGGCACCCCCATGTAGAGCGCATTCTTTGATTAGAATTAAACCCTGTATAATAGTGACTATGCCTGTGTGGAAGGGCTTGAAGACTCCTGGATCCTGAAACCATTCCTTTCTTCTAGAAGAACATTTGTTGATTTCCGTTTAGAAAGAACGTGAACCTCCACTAGAGTATAAACCTGGATATTTGTCTTCACTGTGTAGAGAACAAACTCTGAAAGAATGTGTGGTAGCAGAAAGTGCAAGTGGAAGACATATGACTTGTAGACACATTCTACAATTAGTGTCATAAATAATCCAGTTGCTGACAGGGAAGGATAGCAAACACGATCCACTTATCCTGTACTCACAGGCTATGTATTCTGATGGGTAATCAAGGTAGGAAACCTGCAGTATTAAGTGGCTAAGACACTGAACTTGATGACTGGAAGATTGACAGGTCAACAGTTCGAGACCCAAGTGCTGCATGACGGAATGAGCTGTCATCATTCCCAGCTCTTGCCAATCTAGCAGTTCAAAAGCAAGAAATTTGCAAGTAGATAAACAGGTACTGCTATAAAGAATGTGCAGAGAGGGCAGCAGAAAGTCCAAGTGGCAGAAATATGGCTTGCAAACTCAGTCTGATCTGTTTCTCCCCCAAGTTAGCATATATATGACATAAATAGTACAGGTACTGATAGGGAAGGATGTTATTTGTTTATCCTGTACTTGCATGTTATGTATTCTGATGGGTAATCAAGATAAGGAGCCAGCTGTATTAAGTGGTTAAGATGCTGAACTTGACAACTGGAATGTTGGCAGGTCAGCAGTTTGAGACCCGAGTGCTGTGTGACAGATGCTCACGTCATCTGTCCCAGTTCCTGTCAACGTAGCAGTTCAAAAGCAAGAAATTGCAAGTAGATAAATAGGTACCACTTTGATGGGAAAGGTAACAGTGTACCATCTGCCTTGGGCGAAGTTCTGCATGGATTTGCACTAAACACTCTTTTCCCACAGGTGTGAGACCAGGACAATGCAGAAGATTCTGGGACTGGTTGTCTTGTGTGGCCTGCTGAGCTACTCCGAAGGAAAGGCATTTGCAAACAGGGCAGTATGGAGCCAGACAGGATGCTCTACAGGTAAGGAAGCCCATGAGGTCGTCAAATGTTGCCAGGCCTCCAACAGTCAATTATGAGAATATTGCCCCCAAAGGGGATCACTTTGTGTATGACGAGATATTGTGTGTGAGAGAATGAGCCGTTTTTATCTCCTCTTCTCATGACCCCACTAAACAGATGCTGGCTAGACCTGTAGGCTCAATAAATAATAATTTCGTGTCAGAAATTATTCTGGGTTGAAAGGATTTTTGCTGGAGAAACTCCACTCAGGGGATGGGTGAATGAGGCTCTTTCATGTCCCCAAGATCTTTTCCCACCAAAGTGGTCCCTATTGATCTACTTGCAACTTCTTGCTTTTGAACTGCTAGGTTGGAATGAGCTGAGACAGAAACATGCACTCAAACCGCCATGCAGTACCCGGGAATCGAACTGCCAACTTGCCGGCGCTTCTTAACCACTGAGCCATCACAGCCTAATACATGAAAAAGCAGAACACCCTATCATAAACATGGTCTCTATGTCTGCTTTGCTGAGAGCAAATAAAGCAATTAACACTGTCAAGTTACTTTCTGTTCTGGGCCAACGATGTTCCTGGCTCATGACAATCTGGGCTGATGGGCAAATGGTGAAGAAATGAGTCTTTCTAAGTTACATCCTGAGCTTCCTTGACAGACTCATGTCTTCATGCTTTCATTCTTGGTCTTGGTCTATAAGAGCCTACCTAGAAGTTATCACTTTGGGTTCTATGCTTACCTGTTCTGCTGGTGAAATCAACAGCCTTCCCTACATCTCCTCCTTCTAGGGCTATTTTCCCCAAAGGAAAAGGTCTCAATGCTGCTTTGAACAAGCTGGTGGTTGAGGTCTTTTTACCTCTCATTGCTTGTTTTGATGGGTCATTCCTCTTCTTCTTTGGTGTTTCCAATTGTGTTGGTGCCATTGGAACATGGATTTGTCTCTCAAAGGCCTTTGTGCTTGATATAGCAGCTGTTTTATATAGAGAATAGCTCAGAAGGGCCACTTTGAAAGAACGCTGGTCCAATAATCCCCTTGTTGGTTGGAGATTCTTGGAGTTATTGTCCAAAAAATCCCACATAACGTTTTCTGGCTCTGGTCTGGAGTGGGAAGTAGAGATCCATCTGGATCCAGCCATAAACCAACACCAGCATTTTCAGGCACCAGACAGTGAGAAAGAAATGGAATTTAGCTGCTGGAAGGATTTCAAGGCATGAGTGGTTATGGAAAAGTTAGACAGAGATGTAAGATTCTGCAAATTGGCCTCACTGGAGATACAGCAGACATGTTCCTGGCTGCCTTGAACTGTCTGCCTATTGCTCTTGAATTTATATGTATTATCTGCCTTTCAGTTGTCACCTCAGGCTTCATGCATGATGGGATTCTCTTGAACCAGCTGAAGGGGATTGAATTCTCTGATATTGGCCTTGGAGGACTCCTTGGCTTGGTCAATAAAATTACTGGGTAAGTAGCGAACTATGGACATGAGTGAAGTGGAAATGTGTTTGTGGTCTTTGAAGGCTACTCCAGTATTCTAACAAAGGGTCCCTGCAGGATGCTGGGAGCGATGGAGTATTTGGGAGTGGGTGATGTGAGATCCAGGGCAGAATTCTTGTAGAGTCCAGTTTGGGAGCATCTTTTCGTTGGTTGTGCCTTTTGTTCTCTCACACAGCATGTTAACCTCTCTTTTCAGACTCAAAATCGTGAACCTTGACGTTATCACTCATGGAATAGTACTTATACCAGAAATAACGGGGGCAGATTACTCTCTGTCTGTTCGTTTGAGCATTGGTGGCAGTACGTAAGTATTGTGAATGGAGCATTTCCAGCATATCAGAGAGTAAACAAATCAAAGAGGCAAAAATGCTGCGGCACTTAAAAGACTAACTCCTGTATTTTAATGTTAGCTTTTGTGGATCAGATCCGCTGGTGCAACACTGTCTGCACCAACTGGTATACCTGAGAACAAGCTAGGGATGTAAAGATGCGCTGAAGATGGTTGTATAAAAGACTTACCTGCTCTCCAGCCAATCCATTCTAAGTCTCTCCCCATGCCCCTTATGTCCTTCTGGGGGCAATGAGAGGAACTGTAGTTCCTCTCACGGATACTTAAGGACAACCTCCGGATTGGAGAGATAGGCAGGATATCTCTCAATGGCATTTCCATGGAATCCTAAGCAGGTGAAGGCATTTGCTTGGGAAGAATACCCTGAAGCAAATGGTAAGCCACTGTTTGTGTGAGACAGGATGCTGGACTGGATCATGGGCTCCTGTGGCCTCTTCCAGCAAGGCTGCTCTTATGTTCTTATGTAGTTTGTGGTGGACCTAAAGGATCAAAGGAAGAAGGAAAATTCCAGACTGCCTAAAAATTGCAAGCTTCAAGACTAAACAAATTTAAATCTTAAAGGAGCAGCTCTACCTTTTGTTTCTGTGTTCCTTCTGTTATTACTGAAAGAGAAACCTCTCATTTTGATGCTTTCTTCCCACTGGACACGAAAGTGGATGAAAGGTTCAAGTTTCTATTTTTCATGTGTAAAAACTGTATTGCAAGTGGAAAACTGTGAATGGGTGTCTTTCTTGTTTGTGTCTTTTTCAGACTGCTTGATATCACAAAGGTGGTCTCCATCTCTCTGGAAGTGAAGTTCCGTATCAAACATGACGTTGAGAAATTTCAAAATAATAACATTGATATGGTCATCCATGAATGTGGTGCTGTATTTGGAGAATTTAAAATCAACATTTTGGGGAGGTGAGTGTCAGAACCTTTGGGTAAAAAAAGTTTGCTACTCTTGCCGCTTTTTGCTGTGAACCAGCAGCTGTTTTTCACATGCCGCTGGACACTTTAGGGCTGAGGGGCCAGCCTCTGGCATCAGGCTCTTGCCAATCCTGCTGAGCTCTGAGTCTTTGCTTGCCAGCCCACAAAACTGGCAACAGGCCTCTGGCTCAGCCTGCTAGAACCTGGCCCAAACCTGCTGCATTGGACATGACAAGACCTTGACTGCTGAAAGCAAGAATCGGTTGCTGTTCTCCTTCCAGCAACTGTAGGGACGTCTTTATAGGACAACCTCAAGACTCCAGAAACACAAAATAATGCAATATACTACTTAACACCGCCCCTAGCAGTTTGAAAGCAAGAAATTGCAAGTAGATAAATAGGTGCCGTTTCAGTGGAAAAGGTAGCAGCATTCTGTGCACTCTGTTGTCTAGTCATGCCTACCAAATGTCCACGGAAACATCTGCAGATGCAAGCAGCGCTGGCTCTTTGGCTGTAAACAGAGACGAGCAACACCCTAGCTAAGGGGAGTGTTGTAGTGGCCGCATCTACCAGTCCTTTAGTTAGCATGCTAGAGCTTCAATCCTGCACTCTTAACTGGGCTCTTAGTGTATCTCCAATTTCATTTGTTTTTGCCGCAAAAGATCATAGAATGACTGATTTGGAAGGGGTCCTTTAGTCCATCGAGTCCAACCCTCTGCACCCAATGCAGGAATCCCTTGTGGATGGGGATAGGAGACCTCTTGCCTTTTCCCCAATATAGTACAGTATTCCACATTTTATTAAAAACACATACAAAATGCCCATGTGTCATTCAAAAACACACGTCCTATCTCTAGTCAATCCCCCATGAACGGTGTGAGGGTGGACTTCATTGGAACTCATATCTTTGTGTATGCGTTTCCATCACTCAGTTTTGTGTGCCAATGCAACCTCCTTCTTGGATAATATCTAAGCTGCCATTTTATGCCCACTTTCCAGTGATGGATCCATATTTCTGGAAGAGTTGTTCCTATATTTCCATCCTCTTTGGAAATGAATGCTCTGAGGTAGGATTAGGGTAAGACCTGTAAAGTGTCTGTCTGAGACAATGCTCCCAGAATGGAGAACTATGGGTTCTTTAGTCCACAAAATTCTGAAAATCCCATCCCTAATAGCATCGTAATTCCGCTGCCATTGTTTTGGGGACCAAACATTAGGCACATGTGTGAATTCACTAAATCTCCATACAGCTCAAACAGGCCTCTTCTAGTTAGCTGATACAGTAATACTGTACCTCGGATAACGTTTGCATCAGATAACACTAAAACTGCATAACGTTAAGCAATCGGGGGTGGGGGGAATGCATCGCATAACGTTAAAATCCTATGGGATGCATCGGATAATGTTCGCTAAAGCCTGTGCCGGTTACAACGTATCACTATGGAGTTTTAACGTTATGCAATTCATCCCATATGCATGCATTGGATAACGTTAAAATTCGGATAACACTAAGACGTGTGGAACCAAGTTTTAGCGTTATCTGGGGTTTTGCTGTACTTTTAAAATCTTCACTTATTATTAGATTTGTGTGCTGCCCCTCTGGCTAGGGATCACTCAGCTACTCAGAGACTATCACAGTCAAGGAAAGCATCTAAGGCTCATGTGTTAACCTGGAACCCTTTGCAACAAATGGGGCTAACATGCATGTCTTGTTTTATGTTGCAGCACACTTTTGCCATCACTAGTGAATACAATAAAGAACTCTATCATTGCTGACATAAACCTCCAGGTAAGTCCACAGGTGAAACCCCCTGTGTCGGTCTGTCACCTGTTTAAAAGGGGGAAAACATCTTCATACCTTTCTCCATCCGGTCCCATCATTTTTCTTTTTCCATTCCTTTTTAAAACAGTTTCTCCAGGGGCAAAAACTTTCAGCCCCCTCAGCCAGCCTGGGGACTCTGGCAAGTGTAGTAAAAATCGTTAATATTGTCCAATTCTGGTGAGAACATTTTTTCTCTGCTGAGATCTTTGTACAAGCCCACGTGCTGCTTGGGACTTGCAGTGGCTTAGTGGTAATGATGCTGAACTTGACAACTGGAAGGTTGGTAGGTTAGCCTTTCAAGGCCTGAGTGCTACATGACAGAGTGAACACCCATCATCTGTCCCAGCTCCTTCCAACCTAGCAGTTCGAAAGTAAAAAACTGCAAGTAGATAAATAGGTACTGCTTCGATGGGAAAGGTAACAGTGTTCCATGTGTTCCAACATCTAGTCATATGTGACACATGACCATGGAAATGTCTGCAGTCACAGACAGCACTTGCTCTTTGGCTGTAAATGGAGATGAGTACTAAACCCTAGAGTCAGATACACCTGGCTTTCGAACAAGGGCAATCTTGACTTTAAATGATGCTCAGTGGGTTATTTTTTAATATCAGTGCCACATAACTCTAATATTTATTTGGGTTGCTGCTGGCACTCTCCATTTATGTATTTTTGTGGCTTGTCCATGTGGAGCCTTTTCCAGAGTTCCCTTATAACTGAGAAGAAGCACAGACAGATTAATGAAACATGGTCCGTCTATTGCCTCTGTACCACCCCGGTCACTTCTGTCTCAGGTCAGCTCAGAGCCGGTGTTGAACCTGAGCAGTCAGAAGTTTTAATGTATGGGACCAAAGACAATGAAACAGCCGAAGGGTTGGCTTAACACAGGTTTATTGCATGATGATCCGGAGGAACATGAGGTAATGGTGGTGGTACATCTCATTATATACAGTAGGACTATACATTTGAATCTTGCAGCACGGTAGCTCATTGGCTGCTACCGGCGTGGCCTCGCCCAGGCACGCCTCACTCTTGCAGTTGTTTTCTCTTCCTGCTTAATGCGGGGACATTTCCCGCGGCTGTCCGTGATTGAGCAATGTGAACCATGTGAGACTGAACGCTCGCAGCTGCCCTCTATGGGTTGCTTGCTCGCGTTCCTTTGCAGCTGAGATACATTGTAATTGGAGTGGATACATTCTTGTCTTTACAGTAACATTGACATGCATACATAACACCCCTCCCCCCTAGGATGGGACGAAGTCCCGCAACCATTGTGGCTTGCCGCACGCGCGCTTGGGGCGTGCTGGCGCCTGACCTAGTGCAGGGGAACCTGTGATCCCTGGTTCCGTGGGGGCTTGTCCTGCAACGGAAAATGGGGATTCGTTAATGGCTCTGTGGGGTGTCTGTGCCCGCTTTGCGCTGGGGGACGGAAATGGAATGAACAGCTGAGAGGTGAACCCCTGCCTGTTGCCTGCGGACCCCGGTTACCCTCCCATTGTGAACCTCGGAACCGACGAGGATGCCCTTGTGGTTCTGCTACCTTCTGCTATCCGTTCGGGGGACCTTGAGACTGTGGTGGGCGGATTCGCCGTCGCCTCCTGTCTCAGGGGTGTCGGTCTCCGGGGAGCTGGCACTATGTTACACTCTAACTCACAGGGGCTAGTGGGGCTGGAGGTACCAGGGGCTGAACTGAAACCCCTCTTTTCGCTAGGACGGGTGGGGGACCACTCCGCTAACTCCCCCTGGTACTGCAAATCAAAGTCTAAGTCTCTTGGGGGATCTGTATTTGGGGGAAACTTCCTCGAGATATGTATGAGATCGGGGCTCTTCCCTTCCGCCGAAAAATCCCGCAGAATATCTAAGAGGACAGATTCCCTTTCCTCCCCCCTTGGTGGGGACCCATGGCCCCCTTTTCCTCCCCCTTGGGCTAAACGGGTGGGGGAGTACCCTAACGCTGAATCATGGTTACTTCCGTTATCGTCCGGCTCTTCGGGAACCCTGCGCCTGAGCTGATCCGCGTGCCGCCTCCACAGGAGGCCTGTGTTGGTTTCCACGCGGTACGACACGGGGCCGGTTTGTTCTATTACAACGCCCGGCACCCAGGCTGGCCCTGCGCTGGCGTAGTTTCTGCAATGCACGGGGGAGCCTACGCTGAAACTCTTTGTGGGTTCCATCCCTACGTTCCGCCCTTTGTCTTCCACCCTTGTGGGGTCTAGCCTGGTGATTACGGTGGCCAGCTTCCTGCACATTAACAGCTCCGCGGGGGAGTACCCTGACGCCAATGGGGTGACCCTGTACCCTAGCAGGAATTGGCACACTTGCAGGTCGAGATCTCCGGGACCCATGCGCCGCAGCGCGTCCTTTGTGGTGCGCACGAGGCGCTCTACTTGGCCGTTGGTGGCCGGGTGGAACGGGGCGGAGGTGACATGCCGAATGGCGTTGAGATCCATGAATGCCCTGAACTCGGTGGACGTGAAGCAACTAGCGTTATCGCTAACGAGGGTATCGGGTAAACCGAACGTGGAAAAGACCCTCCGTAATTGCTTAATTGTTGTGGCCGAGGAGGTGCTCGAGACTGGGATGACCTCCAACCACTTGGAGTATGCATCCACTACAAGGAGGAAAAGCGCTCCCCTGAACGGGCCAGCAAAATCTACGTGTACCCGGGACCAGGGCCCCCTTGCTGCATCCCATTCCCTATGTGGCAAGCGAGCCTCTTCTGGCCTTGAGCTTTGGCACGCTTCGCAAGTGCCGACCATGTGCTCGATATCGGCGTCTAGCTGGGGCCACCAAAAGTAACTGCGGGCTAGTGCTTTGGAGCGGACGATCCCCGGGTGGCTGACATGCAGCAGTTTAAGCACCCTCGGCCGGAGGGACGTGGGGATCACTACCCGCTGTCCCCACAAAAGGCAACCCCTCTCTAGGGACAACTCTACTTTTTTCTTGAAAAATGTGTCGAATTCCGCTGCTGGGGACGACACGGGCCACCCTTTCTGCACCCAGGAGCTAACTGTTGCTAACGTTTTGTCCTTGCCGGTCGCTTTGGCGATGTCGGCCGGTACTACCGGGGGCGAGTCTAGGACCTCTATCATCAAGACCTGGTGGTCTCTCTCTTCCTCGCCCACGTGGCTGCAATTCTGGGGAAGGGGGGACCTCGACAGGGCGTCCGCGTGGCTGATCTCCTTCCCTGGCCGGTACACCAACGCGTGCTGATACGCGTTGAGAAAGATGGCCCACCTGAGCATTCTCGGGGACAGGATTTGTGGCGTGGGCTTATCTGCGGTGAAAATGCCTAGCAAGGGCTTATGGTCGGTCACTATGGTGAAGGGGCGGCCATACACAAAATCATGAAATTTCTTGGTCCCCGCAATTATCGCTAGCGCTTCCCTGTCTGTCTGGGCGTAATTTCTCTCCGCTTGGGACAGGGACCTGGAGTAGAACGCTATCGGGGCCTCCCTCCCGTCTTCTAGCACGTGGCATAACACCGGCCCCACCCCCACTGGGGATGCATCGCATAGCAGGACCACCGGGCGTTTGGGATTGAAGTGGGTCAGAATGGCATCGGATGCCAGGAGTCGTTTTAGGTCGTTAAATGCCCTCTCATGGTCGTCGCCCCAATTCCACGCCTCGTCCTTCTTTAGCAACTTGTGCAGCGGTTCCGCCACGGCCGCCTTCCGAGGAAGGAAGGAGTGGTAGAAGTTCAGCAGTCCAAGGAACGATTGCAGCTCGGGCTTGGAGGTGGGGCAAGGGGCCTTCTTGATGGCGGCCACCTTGGATTGGGATGGCCGTATTCCCTCAGGAGTCACCCGGAACCCTAGGAACTCAACCTCGGCCGCGAAGAAGACGCATTTGTCTCTCCGCAACCTCAACCCTGCCTTTTCGAATATTGTCAGGACCTTTCCCAACCTTTTCGCCAATTCAGCCCGGCTCCCCCCCGTTATCAATACGTCATCAAAGTAGGGTAACACCCCCTCTAATCCCTTTAGGAGGCATTCCACAAGTGACTGGAAAATTCCGGGCGCCGAATTCACGCCGAACTGGAGGCGCGTCACCTGGAACGCCCCTTTGTGGGTGACTATGGTCTGTGCCGCAGCTGAGGCCGGGGTCACCGGGAGCTGCTGGTATGCTTGTGCTAGGTCGAGCTTAGCGAAACACCTCCCCCCGTGTAACCTGGCCAGCAAGTGGCTGACTACCGGCACCGGATACGCATTAGGGCGAATCGCCTTATTGATGGTGCACTTGTAATCAGCGCATATGCGGACCTCCCCGTTGGCCTTTAGTGCTGTTACAATTGGAGTTTCCCACTCCGCAGAATCGACAGGCACAAGAATCCCCTGACCCACCAATTTGTCCAGTTCCGCCTCTATTTTGTCCTTTAGTGCGAAAGGCACTCTGCGCGGCTTTAGCCTGGTTGGTCGTATTTCCGGGTCCAGGTCGAAAGTCACTGGGGGGCCCTTGAATTTCCCGAGTCCCTTTTTGAAAACCTCGGGGTGCGCGTCGCACACGCCCTGTATTGGATCAGTCCCGGCGGCGTGTACTCTGACGGCGTGCACCCCCCCAATGAATAAACCCAGGGGCTGGAACCATTGAGTCCCGAGGAGGCTGCAACTACCTCCCTTGAGGACGACTAGGGGGAGCGTTGCGGCGTGCTTTTTAAATTGGACCTGGAACTTCCCAACCCCCAACACTGGAATGCGGTTCCCCTGCACGTCCTTCAGCGTGGACCTCAACGCTTTGAGTTTGGGCCGCACGTGGGGGGCGATTTTCAGGAACTCTCCCTGGGAAATGATAGAGTAAGAAGAACCCGAGTCCACCTCCATCCTAACAGGGGCCCCTTGAATTACTACCTCAACAAAGTATCGGGGGTGTTCCGCGGACACGCTGAACACCGGGGCGTCGTCCTCGCTGTCGTCGGTGATGCGCCCTACGCCGTCCTGCTTCCACGTGGTCCGGGTGCCGTCCTTGGGCCTCGTGGTGCGGTTCTGCCTCGCCGAGCGGTCTGGCGAACTCCTCCTGGTCTCGCGCCGCTTTCTGCAGACCTTGGCGATGTGCCCGCGCCGGCCGCAGTTGTGGCACTCGGCCTTCCTGAACGGGCATTTGGTGCGGGCGTGGGCGGCACCGCAGCCGTCGCAACGCCGGCCTTCCTTCTGGACCTTCCGGAAGTCCTCGTCGTCTCCGCTCTCCGCGGACGAGTTTGAAGCTCGCCGGGCTGCGCGCACCGAGCTTTCCGCCTTGGCCGTCTTCGGCCGCCAGTCCTGGAGCTCTTGCACCCCGGCCATCGTGGCTTCCGCGGCCTGTGCCGCGTCTAGGACCTCTTGTAGTGTGGGGGGAGGCTCTTGTTTCATCAGCGCGCGCTGAGTCTCGGTGTCCCTCAGGCCACACAGCAGGCAGTCCCTGAGGGTGACTTCTGGGTTCTCCCACTTACATGGGCCGGCGGCCAGTCGCAGGGCCGCTGTGAAATCAGCGACCGACTCCCCGGGCGCTTGGACTCGCCTCCAAAACGCGCTCCGAGCGGGCCGGAGGTGGTTGCGCAGCATCGTCAGGAGCTCTTTAGCTTTGAAGTCGCTCACCCTTCTCGGTGCGATCAGGTCCACCAAGGTCCTCTTGGTCTCGTGCCCGAGCATCCTGACGAAAATGGCCCTCTTTTTGGCCTCGTCCGTAACTTCGAGCTCCACCAGCGCCCCATTGAAGTCTATCTCGAACAGCTCTAAGTCTCCCGGCTTCCTGATCTCGTAGCCGGCGCATGTCTTGGTCCCGTGGGCTGCCATATCCCACCCTCGTCGCCAGTTTAATGTATGGGACCAAAGACAATGAAACAGCCGAAGGGTTGGCTTAACACAGGTTTATTGCATGATGATCCGGAGGAACATGAGGTAATGGTGGTGGTACATCTCATTATATACAGTAGGACTATACATTTGAATCTTGCAGCACGGTAGCTCATTGGCTGCTACCGGCGTGGCCTCGCCCAGGCACGCCTCACTCTTGCAGTTGTTTTCTCTTCCTGCTTAATGCGGGGACATTTCCCGCGGCTGTCCGTGATTGAGCAATGTGAACCATGTGAGACTGAACGCTCGCAGCTGCCCTCTATGGGTTGCTTGCTCGCGTTCCTTTGCAGCTGAGATACATTGTAATTGGAGTGGATACATTCTTGTCTTTACAGTAACATTGACATGCATACATAACAGAAGTTCAAAGTCTGGGCAACTGACCTGAGGAGGAGGAAGGCAACAGCAAGGAAGGGACATGGCCTTGAGGTGCTCCTGTGGAGCCCCAATTGCACAGTGGCTAAACTGCTGCACTGCAACCCAAAGGCTGAGAGTTCAATCCTGATCAGGGATCAAGGTTGACTCAGCCTTCCATCCTTCTGAGGATGGTAAAATGAGTCCCCAGCATGTTGGGGGCAAAATGCTAATTACCTTGTAAACCATCCAGAGAGTGCACTAAGCCAGGGATTCTCAACCTGTGGCCCACAGTGCCACACCAGGAAGTGCCATGTTGTGAAGGAAGGGCAAAATGGCCATCTGGTCCCAAAAGCTGTCTAAGGGAGCATGATCCAGCCCCCGGCTTAAAAAGGTTGAGATCTGCTGCACTAAGTGTTATGGGGCAGTATATAATTGCTTTGCTTTGCTTTGGATGGGACAACGGCACTCAACCACCATTTTAGGTGGTGGGGCTGAGACGGGATGATGCCAAATAGCTTTCAGATCCAGGGTAATTGGTGGTGATCTTCCTCAGTGCCCATTTTGTGTTCTTCCTCCTGCAGGTATGTGACGTTCTGAAGGTTGCTGGTGACTTGATGATAAAGTTCATGATGAGCACTGTCAATGGTAAGATTTTGGCATCTGATCCCATCTTATTTCTTCTGGTTTTTGGAACTTGGAAGTAACATTGCTCAGGTGATCCTGGATGACCAAACCACCTGGAGTAGATAAGTGAACTAAGAGGATACCAATAATTTTAATCTCAAAAAGCGAACAAAAGACCATCAGACCACTTCTTTCTTACCTCCTTGTGGTAGGTCAACCAACTTTTTCCTATTTCATTCCATAGGAGATAACATCTCTCTCTCTCATTTTCTCTGAATTTTGTTCTAAGCATCTTTCTGTTGCCCTCAAAGAACAACCTCTACTCCTTTTGTGTTCAGGGAATGAAGAAGCAGACGAGTGACGTAGTGAAATTCAGCTCTTCATTAGTGGGGTTTGAACACAGTTTGGATGGGGCAAAACTCGGACTTATATACACTATACACAGTAACAGTAACAATAATACAACAAGCCCATTGGATAACAGAGTGTGCACATTTTCGATCCACTTATTTGCATAAGAATAGATACATGAGAAAAGATGCATTCTGCTTCTATAAACAGTAACAGTAACAATAATACAACAAGCCCATTGGCTAACAGAGTGTGCACATTTTCGATCCACTTATTTGCATAAGAATAGATACATGAGAAAAAATGCATTCTGCTTCTATAAACAGTAACAGTAACAATAATACAACAAGCCCATTGGCTAACAGAGTGTGCACATTTTTCAATCCACTTATTTGCATAAGAATAGATACATGAGAAAAGATACATTCTGCTTCTATAAACAGTAACAGTAACAATAATACAACAAGCCCATTGGCTAACAGAGTGTGCACATTTTCGATCCACTTATTTGCATAAGAATAGATACATGAGAAAAAATGCATTCTGCTTCTATAAACAGTAACAGTAACAATAATACAACAAGCCCATTGGCTAACAGAGTGTGCACATTTTTCAATCCACTTATTTGCATAAGAATAGATACATGAGAAAAGATACATTCTGCTTCTATAAACAGTAACAGTAACAATAATACAACAAGCCCATTGGCTAACAGAGTGTGCACATTTTCGATCCACTATTTTGCATAAGAATAGATACATGAGAAAAGATACATTCTGCTCCTGTCAGAAAACAGTTAACATACATAACAACTCCTCATCAGTTTTATAAACCCATCAGTTGATCAATCTGCCTACTCAACTTTATGTACCACTGCAACCCCATTAGTAGGAGCCTGTGGGGAGAGTTGTGTGATGAACCATCTATGCCCAAAGGCCAAGCAAAACCAAGAGCAACCTAAGAGGTAGTTTTAGAAAGAGCAGAGATTTCTTGACTGTTGGATCGGGGCCTGATGTGGGCCGGAGGGTCCCAGAGGAGACTGGTCAAGCAAGATACGTGAGGCAAGATGGAGCGAAGACCCGTATTTATTGATCATAAAGCGAAAGACTTTATAGCTTCTCTAGCTTGGCTGCGTGCATGCCTTGCTACAGGAAAGTCCTGAGTCTGCACATCGAGATTATACAAGTTACTTATTAGGGGTGACTTCACCGGGGGAAGTTCTTATCTATCTAATTAACCACTGGGGACATGCATTGTCTACTGTTTATTGGGAGCAAACAGGGGCTGACGTTGACTCTAAGGCTTAGAGCTTCTGCGGATGCGAGATTACTCATTACATGCCTGTCGAGTTAACCATCTGGCGATCTTTTGCCCTCTATTGTCCTAGCTGCCTGTCAGGTCAGCATTCGGTGAATCAAACTATATCTATTATTCTGCTCCCCAATTTCTGTCCCCTCGGAACCAGCAGCTCAAAGGAGTGTTCTCCCATAACTGTGGTTCTGTCAGGGACAGTGTGCCAATTATGTACGCGGAATCCACACTTGACATCTTGCCTTGTTCTCCTTTCCTCCTAGTTGCTCTTCCCGTGGGTCCCTTTGCAACTCTGAGGTGTTCATTGGGGAGCTTGCCCACTGTCTATCCCACCTTTGCTAATGTGGATACATTTGTAAGTATCAATGAAGTTGGCTGAGAATGGAGGCCCTTATGAGGCGTGAACCATCGCCTGCTTAACCTTCAATCCCATTAGTGCTAAACATCAAAGGAAATCAAATGCCCTTTCCCTCTTTTTAATAATGAAGATGTGAAGGGCAGCCATCTTGGGTTTCTTTGCAGATTGACGTGGAGGTGCCAGGCGCAGGGATCTTCTCCATTCCTGACTCTGCCGCAAACATTGACCTGCCTCCCCTGGGAAACTTCACGTACTGCCAGGCTTTCCATCCAGAACTCTTCAACATTCTGCTGCCTGTTTTGGCTCCAAAGCCCACAGAACTCAGCTGCACTCAGGACCAGGTGAGGAGACTTTGGCGCTGGTCAGCCTGGGCATGGTGGCCGAACAGCTGGAGATGTTGAAGCATGGTCTTTGGTGAGGAGATGGATTTGGCAGCTGGAAAGGAAGGGCGGCATGGGACTCTTGGGAGCAGGACAACATCCATTTGGTTAAATGCTATAATAAACATCTGTGCCAGAAAAGTCTTGAGCTACAAACTTTTGACTGAGCTCAATTTTAGCGCACGCCCATTTTATGCCAAGAAGATTTAATGTTCTCCTGTTGCTGAGATTTGATTCACGTAATGAATGAGGATGACTCTTTGCATCCAAAACGTGTATCCTTCTCTCCCTTTTCTAAAACAGTTCAGCGGAGCAGACGACCTGAAGAAGGCTATTTTGGCTCTTGTCTCGCCGGAGGTAAGTGAGCCTTTCAAAAACCTGGCTTAGCAAGCATGTGCCCGGCCTTGGCAAAAGCTGTCTTCTGAAGGGTCAGTTTCAAGGAAAATGGGACAAAATAGCACCCATGAAGGGGATGTGAGAATAGATGGCAAAGCCAGTCTGACAATTATCCAAAAGGAAGAACCGCTCTTGCCAACAAACCTTCAGAAGATGTCAAAGACTTATTCTTCCAGCCCCCTTCCAAGCAGCAGGGGTCTTCCCCAGATTCCTATACTTGCATGAAACCCATGGGTATCTAGGGGTCAGTTATGCCCCATGGAAAGTGGGGCCACCGTCAGGGCTGCTGCCCCACATGACTGTAAAGAGTGGGGCATTGGAGATCTGCCCAAGAGGTAAGGGAGACATTCTTCCTCCACCCCCAAATCCACATATATATATATTTCCCTCTATATATCTTTGTGTTTTTTTTGTTGAAGTTTTTTTTTAGCCGATCAAAGCCTAGGTGGTATTGTCTCTCCAATATTCTGCATTGAGAATCCCCTTTTTCTGCTTTCCCCCCCAGAACTATGACTTCGTTTCTGCGGTATGTGATTCCTATTTGGGGCTGGGTGTGGAAGGGTGGGCCTGTGGGTGGGGAGAGAGCTATCCTTACCCAATTTGGCATTTTTCCTGTGGAAACTGGGGTAGTTACGGCAGGTCCTTCTTACGTCTTCTCCAGAATGCCTTGTTCATTAAGATCTCCTTTGAGGCAAATCCAGTGGTTGTTTTCGGACGCGATGGTGCCATCATCTCTGCCACTCTCAGGATAAAGATTTTCACCAAGAATGCAGATGGGTCGACTTATTCGGTTGTCATCCTGAGGAGCGTAAGTAGTACCCTCCGAAGGACAGGCTGTTCTGCTCAGCACCAAGTATGCTCTTGGCACTGCTGGGTTTTGCCATTTTGATAGGGGAAAGGAAAGACCAAACTGTGACTGTTTCCCCATTAACTGTTTGTGCTTGTCTCCAATGTCTCTTGGCAGAGCCTGGCTTTGAGAGCTGCAATATCTCTGGTGAATAGAAAACTGATCTTCAATGTGTCCCTCTCTGGGTAAGGCAGCACATTCCTTCCTGTTCTCGATGTTCCTCCTGGGTCTGGTTTTGAGAGGAGAAGGCGAGCAAAGGAGTATTTCCACAGAGAAACACCATATGGGGACTGCAATGTTCACCCTCAGATGCCTCTCTAATCCTGGTCTTTGATCCAGGCTGATGGGAAAATGCCATGCTGATGCCTGCTCCTTGGGGAATGTTACTGTGCAGAATGGTTTACATTGGAAGGGTTTGTCTGTGTTGTCTAAAGGGCTGCATCCTATACATAGAATGATCTCCAAAGTTCCCTCCTCCTCCTCCTCCTCCTCCTCCTCCTCCTCCTGGTCTGTGTCTAGGCTAGACTTGAAGCTGCCAAAATGAAGCCACTTTTTGATGAATTCATTCTGCAGTTCCTTTCGCCTGACTGAGTGTGAGAAAGATCAGCTGCCACAACAAGGTTGCCGTTGCCAGAGTATGCCAGATTGTGGTTTAAAAATACCACAATCTTCCAGGAGGCTCTTTCTGTGTACCCCAAACTCCCTTTTCAAAAGTCCCCATTCTGGAAAGCTTTGGAGGGGCACCAAAGGCAAAGAAAAACTGAGCTATCAGCCTTCTTCTGGGCATAATTCAAAGGATGAAGAGGGGGCAGTCGATTAGGAGAATGATGGCTATGATTTTTCTGACCTTTTTTTGAGTTTGGGGCCAATGGTGGTCAGTTATGGCTCGCAGCAACAGTGATTGTATGTGTACATGTGAAACCAGCTGTTTAATTCTGACCATGTTGTCTTCCCCTCCACTTCAGCAATGTGTTGGAGCTGATCTCTTCTGAAGCTGGCATCTCTGACGTAAGTTGTTCTCTCCTCTCCCCCGCCCCTCAAGGATGTGCTTTTGGGAATGATGCCTACACCTTAGTGGTTAAAGCAAGGAGGGGAAAATCCTCTGTTGATGGGGACACATCTAGCCGTTGTCAAGCAGAAGTCTTCTTGAAGGCAGGAGTTGCTGAGACCTGCCTCTGTCTAAACAAAACTGGAGGTCTACCAATGCTCCCTGTGGGCAGTCCTGGAAGGGGGAGGTCCATGGTCCAACTCAGGTTAGGGCAGCTTCCTCTGCATGCATCTCCACCTTCTGCCTCTTTGGTTCCTTGCAGGTTTCTACTCTCAAATCCCATTGTGGCAACTTGGTGACAGAAATCATCCTGACTGATTTCAATGGTAAGAGCCCAGGAAGGACGAAGGAAGCTGTGTAGGAGGCTCCATAGTTTCCTTTGTGAGTTCTCTAGAAGCAATGAATGAATGGTAAGGAAAGAGGGCTGGAGCCCTACAAGTTTGCTCCTCTGCAGGGAGCATTTCATGGAATCACTGAGTTGGATAGGCTTTGACCTGACCCTTGCCCTGGGGCTCTCCCCGTTCCTTCCGAGCTTCCAAGACCAGCCATCTCTGTGGAACTCCCCAAGACTCCGAGTACAGGAGGCCTAAATGTCATCCTGCAAACCCTGCAGCAACCTGGGGCTTACCTGTATTAACAGAGCCTAGCAATTATTGTGTGGCAGCATGTGGCTTATGGCTTAACTCTTGTCTTACCCCCTCTTCCAAAGAACAGGCATTGTTGATGAATTAAAGGTGTTTATTGTTCTTGAAGCATATTGTAGAATTAACAGTTGGTTCGTTGGTTCAGGATACACGAATACAGCAGAAAAAACACTAATCAAAAAGTACAGGTAGGAAAATCTGCACTCAGGCCTTCTGCCAGAAATAAAAGGAAAACCTGACTAATCTAGGTAATCATGACTAAGCTTGGGTTGGGGTAAGGGCTTGGTGTTAGAGTCCCCCTCTCCCTTCTGAGATGTAAGTCTCAGAAACCCCAAAGTCGAATCTCTCCCAAAAAAAACCATGTGTCTAAAAGAAAGAACATGTGCTTGGCTCTCCTAATTAGCATACAGCCAATTAGGGACCAGGGATTGTATACACACACCCTGGTTCCCATAACAAATGTCTGGTGTTCCCATGCTCGGGATGTTGACGTAAATGGACATTCCAGGCCTGGAGGAAATGACAAAACATGAGGCTGAAACTCTGAGAAGCGTCTACTAAGCACACCTGCTTGATAAGCACAGCAGAAAGAATTATGAGGCCTTTGCAAAGAAGCAACGCTACCTTCTAAAACAGTTTAAAAACCAAAGAGACTCCATATTGAATAACTTGTGGATCATTTTATCACAGGGGCATCTGAGACCACCCAGTCCATCCCCCTGCTTAGTGCTGGAATCCGAATCAAAGCAGATCTGATTGACATGGTGGTCCAATTCTCTCTCGAATGCTTCCAGTGTTGGAACACTCAAGGCAGTGGATCCCACTGTCGTACTGCTCTAACTGTTAAGACGTTTCTCCTACTACTCAGCCTATATCTGGCTTCCTTTAGTTTCAGAATTGATTGTGGGGACAAACGTAGCACTGTAAAGTCCACTGGAACCGTTTGTCAATAAATTTATTATAGCAGTCTTCTCAAGGTAACACAAAAGATCCGAAACCCTTTCGATACAGGATTTTTCAAAAGTTTTCTTCAGGGATCAATAGTGTAGTATCAGTGATAAGGTTTTAAAGCATTATATCGCGTCCTAGACCTCCCTAGTAAATTCTTTTGGTGAACAAATCCTGCCTTTCACAGTGTGTGTCTATCTCTCTCTCTCTCTCTCACTCGCTCTCAATTAAGGGAAGGAAAAGGCCTTTAAAGACCCAGTTATGGACCTCTCTTCCCAAGGAGAATTGGGTGGATGTCATCTAGCCCTTCTAGTTCTATTTTGTTTTTCGAGGTGTTAATTTTAGCTTTGTATGTTATTATAAGCTGGTGGTGCATCTGACACGAATAAAGCAAGATAAAGGCAGCTGAAGTCTTCTTAGCCTGCTGTAGATATTTTGTCTTCTGCTTTTTATTATTACTTCAATTGCCCTGCAATTTACTCTTATTTTCCTCTAACCACGTTTTAGTTTGCTGTCGGGCATTAGAGAAATAGTGCAGAGGAGCAAAACAACTCCTGTCTCCCTCCTATACAAGCATAGAATCTAGCCCTAGGTCCAAACTGAGGCCCTGGACCCTGAGACCAGTCTCTGTTGATATCAATATCTTGTTTCCAGTGCCTGATCTATAACGTGATCCATTAATTCTAGGGAACCTGTCGGTTGGAATCCCTGTGCTTTCAGTCTTCAGTACTGCACTGATTAATCCCACCTTCCTGTTTGTCGGGGTAAGTCCTGAGGCAGTGCCTACACCCCTTTCCTTGAATCACCATTTATCAATGCTAATAATATTTGATGCTTTACTGGCATTATCTTGTTGGTATGATCAAAGCAACATCCATGGAGGAGAGTCAAAGGAAGAAGAGTCATCTCTAAAGATAGAGCAGCCCCCAAGCTGAACTTCCCACAGTTGAGGTTGTGGGTGATCCCTCATTTTATTTTGAAAACTGAAACAATTTTTAAAATAGGATATGGGGGAAATAGGGTTTTGGAAACAGCTTGCAGTGGGTTGAAGACTGGAGAAGGTGGTGGTGGTGGTGGGGAAACAGCAAAGGATGAGAGGAAAGGAGAGAGTGGTGTGCATGTCAACAGTACACTTTCCCTGGGAGGAGACCTTTCAGATCCTACGAATGAGTGACAGATGAGCTAGCAATGCCACTTTCTCTTCCTGCACCCTATTATTTACTGCCTCAATAGGTGTAGGGATGCCTTTGACCTTCCTGAAAGAGCCACCTGTTAAGCCACCTCCAGCTGTTGGGAATCTTCAAGGTTTCCCTTGAGATTTGTTGGGTTGATCCTCAAGGTCCTGGATGAGGACATCCATCCCTTCCTCGCTTTTTCTCCCCCTTTTTGGTCCCCAGGGAAAACTCATCCAAACTTTGTTCTCCATAAAGAGGAGAAAGCAACTTCTCTTCAGTGAGAAAAGTGTAGATAAACTGATTTTTCTGCCTGATTCCAACAAACATTCAGGGCTTATTTTATTCATTTAGGCCTGCCAACCCTCAACCTATTCAGGGTCCTCCAAGAGTTGTAGGGGAGGTTGAGTTCCTCAACCATCTCCTCCTTTAATGTCGTTCCTTGTCCAGTGAGCTCCTTCCATCCTCCAACTTCTAATTTGGTTTTGCTATTGCGTACCCTCAAGAATGTTTGTTCTTGCCACAAAGCTCTTCCTGGATCTGAGCCAGTGGATTTGAGGCTCATCATTCAGAAACATGTGGAATGAAAGTCATACTTCAGAAGGAGAGCCCAGATCTTCATCTGGCAATCTAGCTCCTTGGGCAGGAATGGCAGAAGAGGAAAGAGCTGTGTTAATTTAAACAGGGGTCTTATTTTTCTGTTGCAGACCTCAAGGTTGCTTTTGTTGGGTGTGTTGAAACAGAATGATTAAAATAATGGTTTCTCTTCCATTCCTTGTTCAGGGTGTCTTTATGGGATGCATCTGAGCCAGAGGATGTACAGAAGTCCCTGGAAGAAGATTGGAGGAGAGATCCGCATGGAGAGAAGATGCCCCTACATAAAGCTTTGTTCTTCTCTGTTGATCCCAGTGGATTCTGTCTCCTGTGCTTCTTTCAATAAACACCAACCCTGCATGTCATTCAGGATCTCCTGCATGCAATTTGTTCTGAGTTAATTCCTCCTCTAGAAGCCGTGTCTTCTTCATGGGTTTGGCATTTGCCAATATTGCCTTTTTTGCTGACCCAACCAGGTGGGAGCAAATCCTGTAATCAGTAAGATGCTAGAATTGTGAGTCTCTCTGTAGGTGTCATCCCATGCCCCTCAACGTTTATTTCCTATAATATCCATCTGCTCATCCTCTGACTTACCCCATCCCTTTCTGCATCCGCACCTGCATCAAAGCTGTATTTGTGGGAGTTGTAGGTGGACCCTGATGAGAAAATGACCCTCCTGCCCTGTCTGAGACCACATTTAAAGTGTGACTTAAAACATTCCACCTTTATTTATTGCTCTGTTGATTAAAGGATTTCGAGCCCATACTATGTCAACCGATTTGAGGATGTGTTACGATCAGGAGCAATCACATTAAAAGAAACTGATATGACATCAGTTGCTGAGCCAAATAGAATGTTTCAAACACTCCGTAACCAGTCAGGCTTTAGACTACACCATAAACACAAGATAGGCAAATGGTTTTCAAATGTCAAAGATAAGCACAACGTGCACAAACCATTGAGGAGTGAGTAACTTAAACAATCTTTATTTTTCAGATATTCAAAAAATATTCATAAAAAATATATTGAAACACCAACGTAGATATTTTGAAGTTTGCCGGTTTCAAAACTTTTTGATAATAAAAATCTTCATCAGAAATTGTTGTGTGTTTTCCCCCTGAAATTAAATAACATATGGAAATGAGTAATATAATGAGTAATACAATATGGAGTATGATTAATAATTCATAGATCAGTGACCTTTCTAACTGAATAGTACTATGCTATTCAATGGCTTGAAGTTCAATTAAAGTAAGTTCCTTTCTATAACACAGTCTACCTTATGACATGATATAATCAAAAAACTACAGGGTACAAACTATGCAACCTGCTGAAATTAATAAATTAATAAATTATATAAATGTACATAAATTTAATGAATTACATAAATTTGATAAACATAATGAATTACCTTATATAATAGTTTTATTCTTTCGCATTCTGTGCCTAACTCTCAATCTTACTTGGCTGTAGAACGTTAAAGTTCATGATGCATCTATCTTGATTATAAATACTAGGCAGGTGTGGCGAACTAGTTTGACCCAATCTGCAGTGACCTGATTGGAACTTATCATAATTGTAAGTTTTCAGGAGACTCTCTATAGGTAGCTAGCCAGATCAAAGTCAATATTGAGCCCATAAGATAGATGCAGCATGAACTCTAACGTTCTACAGCCAAGTATAAGCCGATCCGAATATAAGCCGAGGTACCTAATTTTGTCGAGAAAACACAGGGAAATAGATTGACCTGAGTATAAGCCAAGGGTGGGAAATGCAGCAGCTACTATTGAGTTTCAATAATCAAAAGACATGAAAATATGGTAAAATTCATTAAATTGTTAAATTGTCCCATAGTCTTGGGACCCTCATGATCATTGACCTGAGTATAAGCCGTGTCTCCTTTGGGGGCTAAAACCCCGGCTTATACTTGAGTATATCTGGTTCCAGCTGACTCCTGAGATGATGGTAGAAAGCATGCCATAATGAAACTGTGCTAAATAGGGGAGTATTAAGCAGTGTATTATGCGGGAACTCAAACGGGCAAAGAGACGCCTAGAGCGCCGCTGGGTGAAGACCCAGGATGACTCCAATTGGACACTAGCTAGAACTGCTATTAGGGCCTACCTAGTGGCGATGGGGGTGGTGAGGCAGCAATACTTCACCACCCTTATTGCCTCCACTGATAATCGCCCAGCTGCCGGGTAACCAGGGTAACCAGGTCCCTCCTCAGTAGGGGGAGATCGGTGCCCGGTTGGCAGGGCTCAGCTGAGGACTTTGCTGACCATCTGGTGGAGAAAATCAATTGGATTCATTCAGGGCTGAATCCCAGCATGGATGGGGAGGGTCGGGGGGGGGGCACCGGAACACAGTCTTGCTGTACGATCTGGGATCGGTTTGATCCTGTTGTCCCTGATAAAGTGGACAGGCTCCTTGCAGCTGTGCATGCCACAACATGTCCTTTGGACCCCTGTCCCACCTGGTTGGTGAAAGCCTCCAAGGTGGTGACAGGTGGCTGGGTCGGGGCGATAATAAATGCATCATTATGGGAGGGGGTATTTCCTGCACCACTAAAACATGCTTTGGTGCGCCCCCTCCTGAAGAAAATATCCCTTGACCCAGCTGTCCTTAACAACTACAGGCCGGTTTCCAACCTGCCCTTTCTGGGTAAGGTTTTGGAGAAGGCGGTGGCGCGCCAGCTGCAGAGTGTCCTGGAGGAAGCGGGTTATCTAGACCCCTTTCAATCAGGATTCAGGCCCGGGTATGGTACGGAGATGGCATTGGTCGCACTGATGGATGATCTCTGGCGGGAGCGGGACGGGGGTTATCCATCCGTCCTTGCTCTTCTTGACCTCTCAGCGGCCTTCGATACCGTCGACCACGGTATCCTTCTGGAACGGCTCAAAGGACTGGGGATCCAGGGCACCGTGTTGTCCTGATTTCCCTCTTTTCTGGAAGGCTGTACCCAGTCGGTGTGGTTAGAGAGTGAGAGGTCCAGCCCTAGGCTCCTCAAGTATGGGGTGCCTCAGGGTTCGGTGCGCTCTCCTCTCCTATTTAACATCTACATGAAGCCACTGGGTGAGATCATTTGTTCCCATGGGGTGTGGTACCATCAGTACGCGGATGACACTCAGTTGTACATCTCGGCCCGTGGGGACCCCAGTGATCCTGTTGAAATCCTATCCGGATGCCTGGAGGCCATTGGGGTCTGGATGGGGGCCAATGGGCTTTGTCTGTTTGGTGTCTTGCACGGGAGACAAAGAAGGAGTCGCAGGAAGGACTAACACAGGTTTATTCATTGATGGTCAGTATGAACATGTGGTAATGGTGGAGGTACATCTCATTATATACAGTAACACAATACATTTGAATCTAGTTGCACGGTAGCTCATTGGTTGCTACCGGCGTGGCCTCGCCCAGGTCACGCCTCTCTTCTTGTAGTTGTTTGCTGTAGTTCTTTGTCATGCGGGGAATCTCCCGCGGCTGTTCGTGATTTGGGGAATGTGGACCATGTGAGACTGAACGCTCGCAGCTGCCCTCTATGGGCGGCTTGCTCGCGTTCCTTAACAGCTGAGATACATTGTGATTGTGGACTGGTTACATTCATATATTTAAAGAAACATTGTACATGCATACATAACAGTCTGAATCCCAGCAAGACAGAGTGGCTGTGGATAAGGGGCCCATGTTATCCAGGGAGCTACCATCTTTGGTACTGGATGGGGTGTTTTGCCCCAGACAGACCCAGTGCGCAACTTGGGGGTCCTTCTGGTCTCGCGGCTGCTGCTAGAAGAACAGGTAGCAGCTGTGGCCAGGAGGGCTTTTGCCCAACTTTGGGTGATTCGCCAGTTGCGCACGCTCCTGGACCAGGGCTCCTTGCTTATGGTCACCCACACTCTGGTCACTTCCCGACTAGATTATTGTAATGCACTCTACATGGGGCTGCCCTTGACGACCATTCGGCGGCTGCAGCTGGTCCAGAATGTGGCAGCCTGGGTGGTGATGGGATGCGGACGATATGCCCATGCTCACCGCTACTTCAGGAGCTGCACTGGTTACTAGTTTGTCTCCGGATGCAATTCAAGGTGCTGTTTTTGACCTTTAAAGCCCTATATGGCAGTGGGCCAGGATACCTTAGAGACCGCATCATCCCAAGAGTGTCTGCCCGTCCAACCAGAGCGGACCGGAGAGGCTCTCTAATAGTGCCATCAACTAGGGGTGCACATCTGTCCAGCACCCGAAGGAGTGCCTTCTCCGTGTCCGCACCAACTCTCTGGAACCTCCTGCCAACAGATCTAAGACTTCCAAGAGAATTGCTGCCCTTCAGGAAAGGATTGAAGACCTGGCTGGCAGGGCAGGTGTGGGGGGGCCCGAATGGGAACACGGTCCCTGCCTTCTGGCTTATGTAAACAATTAAGAACTCTCTCTTCTTCTTCTTTTTAAAGTGGGTGGGATATGGGTCTTTTAAAGTGTTTTTATGTGTTTTTAGAACTTGTTGTAATGCCGCCCTGAGTCGGGTTCTGCCTGAGTGGGTGGCATATATAAATATGGCTATTAAATTAAATTAATTAGTTTGTGTTTCTGGAGTCTTGGGGCTGTCCTATAAAGACATCGCTACAGTCGCTGCAAGGAGAATAAGCAGCCTATCCTTGCTTTCAGTGATCAAGGTCTTGTCCCGTTCAATGCATCAGGTTTGGCCTGCCTGGTTTCCTAGGAAGCTAAGCCAAGGTCTGTTGCCAGTTTGGTGGGCTGGCAAGCGAAGGCTCAGAGCTCAGCAGGGCTGAGAAGAGGCTGTTGGTGAAGCCTGGCCCTAAACTGCCCTAAACTGTCCTGCAGCAGGTGAAAAGCAGCTGCTGGTTCACTCCAACAAGAGGCAAGAGTAGCAAATTCTTTTCCTCCAAAGGTTCTGATACTCACCTCCCCACAATGCTGATTTTAAATTCTCCAAATACAGCAATACATTAACGGAGGACCATATCAAAGGCATTCTTTTGAAATTTCCCAAGGCTATATTTGAAATTGAATTTCATAGCCAGGGTGATGGAAACAACTTCTATGCTATCAAGCAGTCTGAAAAAGACAAGAAACGGAAAAGATACTTCTTCACAGCAATGCAGCTCCTATGGGTGAAAAATAGCAACCTGAACTTTTCATCCACTTTTTTATGTCCAGTGGGAAGAAACCATCAAAATTATCACGTCCCATTTTTAGAGAGGTTTCCTTTTCATTAACAACATAAGGGAAACAGGAATAAAAGATAAGTAAAGGTAACGGTCACCTTTGCTCGAAAGCCAGTTGTATCTGACTCTACGGTTCAGTGCTCATCTTTGTGTCATAGCCGAAGAGCCAGTGCTATCTGCTTCTGCAGAAGTTTCCGTGGTCATGTGGCAGGCATGGCTAGACACTGGAGCACATGGAACACTGTTTACCTTCCCACCAAAGTGGTCCCTATTTAACTACTTGCAATTTCTTGCTTTCAAACTGCTAGGTTGGCAGGATCTGGGACAGAGATGGGAGCTCACTCTGTCATGCAGTACTGAGGCATTGAACTGCTGACCTACCGCAGTCAGACAACAGTTGAAAGGTTACACATTCTCCACTTATTATGTACAGAATGGGGTGAAGAAGTGGAGGAAGGCCAGTGAATTCCCACAGGCTGGCAAATGCCTGGTGAGTAAACAATATCCTGTTCTCTCTCAGATTCTCCATTGAGCATCACTGTTTCATTTTTCTATTTTTAAACCTTTCTTCTGTCTTCAACAAAGGTGTCACAGGCCCCCTCTTTGAGCACTGCTGATCCTATACATTGGACCTGTCAGCACCCTGAAGAATTGCACAATGGAGGTTTCTCCAGATTTCCCAACACTGGAGCAAAAATATTTACCTTGGAAGATGCAGCGATGAGTGAGTTCACCTTATGTTTCAAAGCGCTGAATGATCAAATCCTAAATTGTTATTATACTGTAACTCTGAATGGGTCCTTTCATTTGCAGTGTGAGTATATAATCTCTGTCTCTCCCTCTCTTCCTCCAGGTCGGAAGGCAAGGATCCCACTCTTCCCAAGGAATCCCCTGTCTGGCCAGGCGCATAGGTGAGTTGCCTTGCTGTCAGAAACGCAAATGTGATGGTTGGAGATTTCCTTGTAAGAGAAAACTTTGGGACCCTTAAACCTGGGGGAGGGGTAAACTGGTCTTAATGGTCTGGGATTTGTGTTCCTAGTTCTCCTCTATGATTCTTCTTCTTCTTCTTCTTTCATGTCCAGATCAACCTTTGGACTGACAAAATGAAGCCACTTTCTTGGCTTTTTTGCTGGCCAAACTTAAGTCTTCATTGGTCCATGCACCAGTGAGAACTTAAGTCTGAACAATGACAAAGTGGCTTCATTTTGGCAGTCTAGGGTTTCATCGGGACATGAAAGAAGATTGTTACATGTTTCTGGCAGTAACTAGCAGACCAGCAAATGGCCACATAGCCACATAGCCACATAGCACATAGCGACCTCTCTGGTCAGTTCTAGCATACCAACATGTTGGGTACTCATTTTACTGACCTTGGAAGGATGAAAGCGGCTGAGTCAGCCTGGATCTTCATCAGGATCGAACTCACAATGTTCTGGCTGCAGTACTGTACAGCAGATTAACCCATGCACCACCAGGGCATAACTGAGTGGCCCTTGCCTTTTGGCAATTGTCCAACTTACCAGTCGGTGGCCAGTGCGCTGAAATCCTATATTCCGTGCCCTTGTGGATGGCAGCAGGTTCCGACCACAGAACTGCTCGTTTGTTCATTTTCGTGTCAGAGCTTACTCTGGGTTGAAAGGATTTTTGCATGGGATGCCCGAATGAGGCTCCTTTCATGTCCTGCATCATGCAGCTCTCGGGAATTAAACCTGTGTTTCCAGAACTGCTGACCGCCTGTGAGGAAGAAACTCTCAGGACACAGAGGCACACTGGGCATGTGTCATGCTGAGACCTTGGTGGGAGGGCAGCCCCTCCCCTAACTCGAATTGACCAAATCCAAATCCTAGTATGTCATTCATCCCATAGAAAAATGCCACTCTGTGTTTGTTTGTTTCTTCTTCTTCTTCCAGAACCAAAGGTCTTGTTCCAGACCTCACCATGAGGCCACGGCAGTTGTTGCTGGGACTGCTTGTTTGTGGTTGGGTGGCTCTCTTGCAAGCCGGAGACGTCCCTTGGGTGACAGTGAAAGTTGACCCAAAGACATTGCAGGACAGTAAGTTCCTCTACTGTAGGGGTTCTCAACTTTTCAAGCCACGGGCCAGACCATGCTTCCCCAGACAGCTGAGCAGGCCGGACTGGTGATTCCCCCCACCATAAACGCTGCCATAAAACGCATCCACGGCTATTGTAAACATGTTTACGACAACCGCGGGTGCATTTATGGCTGTCATAAATGTGTCCACTTCTGCTTCTGGTGGTGGAAGCAGTGACAGCGGTGAAGCAGGCCACATGAAATGGTGCCATGGCCCAGGTCCAGGCCACGAGCCGTATTTTGGGAACCCCTGCTCTACTGTTTCTGTCTACATAGTTGTGTTCTCTTCCAGGGATTCCTGGGCACCTGTTGCCAGACACGAGGGTAACAATCCCTCAATGGATGTTGCATTTGTTAAGTTATATGTAACATACCTGTCAAGCGTGGCTCTGGAGATTACGAGACCTGCACAGAACGTTTCTGCACAGGTCCGTTCTATGCATGCATAAAAGCCTTCTGTCTGGCAAATGGAGTGTAACTATGCATCCCCTTCTACACAGAACCCTTCTATGCATGCGCAGAAGGGTTCTACGCATGTGTAGAAAGGACCTGTGCAGAAGGGATGTGCAGTAAATACTTTTCCCACGCTGCCAAATCACGGGGTAGTGGCAGCTCTGGGTGGGAAATACGGGGGACTTGACAGCTATGATATGTAGCAGTAGCAGCAGCAGCAGCACCACCACCACAGTAAAGCAGTTCAGGTTTTGTGCAAATCTTAGTTTAAATGCAAGTTCTCCCAAGCTTTCTCCCTATTTAGCTAGTGAATAGCCAGTCGTATCGGACTCTAGGGTTCAGTGCTCATCTCTGTTTCATAGCTGAAGAGCCAGAACTGTCTGCTTCTGCAGATTTTTTTAATGTAAAATGCGGCATTCCAAAAGGGATGCATTGAAAAATAAAAAAAATGTTCCCAACAACAACAATAATAAAGCACAAAGGGAATGATGGAGTGATCTCCCTACCTTTTGCATGCTGTTGCTGCTGTTTCCTCCTGAGTGGTTTTCTGGCCGTTGGGGGACTGGGAACTGCTGCTGCTGCCACCGCTGCCGCTGTCTCCACTGCTTCTACTGGCACTGGGAGAGTGTGGGGGACAAATCTCCTCCCCAGTTGTGCTCTTTGTCCGTGGTTTCTCCGCAGTGCGCTTTAGCTGTGAATGTGTGTCAGATGAAGACCAGAACGGAGTGATCAACTTAGGCAGTGAGGTATCACTTTGCACTCAGGTGGGGTGGTGGTGCCCCACCACAGTTAAGCAATGTGGAGAAGGGGCCCGGCCACCTGCCTATCTGCTGTGCCTGAAGTTCTTGCTCTTGCTCCGTTTGCCAGACAGACCTGTCGGAGCGCATTGAGGGCAGAAGGCTGCCATCAGGGCTCACAGTGCCAGCCACCTTGGAGGCCTGGTAGTGGTATACAGCCCAGTGGTTGGGGACCCCAGAGCTAAAGGTCAGAGTACATAGAAAGGAAAAAAAACCACAGGCACAGTTCAACCCACTAGAATCAAACAAACCCAATAAAATGGATGCTCCTTACATTTATTTCCACGAAGAAGATGCTTGAGCCAAATACTGGCAAGCTGGCCAACTGGTACTGCAAGGTTGTGTTTGTGCCCATTGAGAGTAGCACTGCGAGGAAAAAGACACACAGGGAGGCCATGACACATTTCCTTCTTAACTTCTCCCACATTTCTATTAAAACATGCCCCCCCAAAAAAGGGGGGGCTGAGACCATCCTCTAAAACCAAAGTAGGCAGTAAAGTCATTGCAACCACCCATGGGATCTGACCGAATTGTCGAACCCTTGGAACCCTTGCCCTGGTGCCTCAAAGCTTCTTTGAGTTATTGTTTTGGCCTATAGCAGGGGTGCACAAACTTTTCAGGCCACAGGACGGCCACGTGGTTCAGCGGGCTGGTCACATGGTTCAGTGGGCCTGTCATGTGGTTCCTCCCACTGGAAGTAGAAGTAAAACATGCATGCATGGGTGCATAACGTACCCACACATGCACAGAACACTGCCAGAAATGGCCTACGGTGTGATGTGCCCATGCACGTGCATTTTACTTGTGCTTCCAGGAGCAGCAGGGGCAGCATGGGCCGGATGAATTGGCATTAGGGCCAGATCCGGCCCATGGACTGTAGTAGCCAGGCAGTCTTGGGTTTATTTATGACTGAGCAAATCTCTTACAGATGCCAAACAAGCCATAAAGAAGAACAACATTGCAAAGGAAGTAGCAGAAATTGCAACCAAGAATCAGAGTGGCAACAAAGCTATAAAGGGCATGAAAGGGTGAGATTACTTTCTCTGGTTAAGCATTTTGTGGGGAATCCAGAGGTCCAAAGAGTTCTGGCACAGACAACATTGCAAGTGGTTGAGTTGGTCAAGTGTGAGATCCTGAGAGTTGAAGACCAAAAAAGAAGTTCTCCCAAGAAAAACCCCGGGTTACGAGTTCCCTGGGTTATATTTGCCGCAGTTTCCGACGGCAAATTTAATTAAAACAATTCCCCAGGTTATAACCTTCTTTTTGGTTTACAACCAAAAATTGTGCTATTTTAAACTCAAAAATGGCTGCCACCAACATTTTAGAGTTTCAAATGGCTGCCCCTCTCCACCCAAAGTCCCAATGCCTGGGGGAGGTGTGCGCTTTCGGCTGTAGCGTTGCGCAGGGAGCTCGGAGGAAGGTCGGAACTGAGTGCATAAGGTCCCCAGACTCTTCTGTAGCCAGCAGGGGTGGAAATGGGCTCAACGCATGCCTCCCCCAGGTCAGAACCGAGAAGATAAGGTTGTCCCCAAATGGCATGGAAAAGGTAGGGAGATTGCTTCATCACTTTTGTGAGGGTGGGGGGAGGATTGTGTCTGGCATTATTTTGGCTTTATTTGTTTTATTTTTGGTCCGGTCACGACTGTTTCCCTTTTTGGGATGTGTGGGACAATTGTGTCTGGCATTTTTAGGATGCTTTTGTGGTTTTTTGTAGTTTTTTTTTTTTGGGGGGGGGGTATTTTTGGTCCGGTCAGGACTTTTTAAAATTTTCAATGCATTCCTATGGGAAAATATTCTTCAGTTTATGGTTGTTGTTGTTTTTGCATTATGATGGAGGCTGTTGGAACGGACATCCATTGTAACCCAAGGTTTTACTGTACTTGTATTTGAGAGGGTAGCCATGCTAGTCTGGCCAAGTGTTCCTCACCAGAACACTGAGGCACCCCATATTTGAGGAGCCTAGGGCTGGACCTCTCGCTCTCCAATCACACTGACAACACAGTGCTCTGGCTCCCCAATCATTTGAGCCGTTCACATTTATATGCCACCCTCTCGATTGCTTGACTCTGGGCGGCTCACATAAGAGGAAAACATCACAAAATCATCACAAAATCATACAGATCATAAATACAACATTATAAAGAAAGAAAAACATCATGAAACATTATTTAATGTGTTTACAAAAAACACCATATAGTACATTTCACAGCCAAAGGGTAGGGAAATGTTCTTTTATCTTTATTCCACTTATTCTCTTTCTATTTGCCCTCTTAATAACACTGCCTCTTGGTCTAATCCATGTGTCCCATACTAAATCAAGTGTGCTGAATCCAAATCTGAAGTCTGATTCTGCCTAGGACGTCAGAATCTTAAATTAGCAAATCTTGCTAATCTGTTATGTTAACCAATCACTCGGTACCTACTGCGTATAAATTGATGCCATGAAGTCTCACACCCATGTCTGATGAAGTGGACTTGATCCACGAAAGCTCACATTGAAATACAAACAGTTAGTCTTTAATAAAGTGCTGCAGCTTTTTGTTTTGTCTATTCTTTGATGTGCCTTCAGCTTTTGTGACATTCCCCTAAGGGGCAGTTTTAAGAATGTGGATGGAGGTGAGAGGTAGGTGGGCGGTTAGAGGAGAGATGATTTGACTCAATTTGGGAGTGGGTTCAGGGATGGTGCCTTAAGCACCTGTTTCCCATCTCCCATAATTTGAGCCCACATCTTAACTTTCTTTCTTGGGCTTTTGAAATGACGACCAGCTCTCTTGCCCTTTTCGTTCTCTTTCTAAGCAGAACATGTTTCTTTTCTCCATCCCTCTGTATTGTCTGCCTTTGACTTGCAGGCTGAAGGTTAAAGACATTCAACCTCCCAAAGTCTACATTGGCTTTTCTCCTGACCAGGAAATTCGGATATGGGTCTTCTTAAATGTGACCATTTCCGGGCAGAGGTGAGTAAGCCCCTGCGGTGGTTGCAGGTTATGGGGAGAAGAAGGCTAGCCCAGAAGAATTTGGTGTGTGTGTGTGTGTGTCCTTTTCTGGCTCACAGAAGACCCTCTGCTCCTAAACTTTAGCAGACTTGCATGAACTGCAATGCAGTGAAAGGTGGGCATTTTTCAGAACTTTGAAAATAATGGCTTTTCTGGATGGTGGTGAAAAAGCCAGGCTAGAAATGGTGACGGTTAAGTGGATTTGTAAGAGGACTGAGCGGCTGAGGCCAAAGAGGTCTTGCCAATGTGCTCAGTTGTTGATTGCAGAGGACGGAGGCTGGGCATGACAAAAACCACTATCCCAAAGTAATGCTTTGATTTTATTTTTCTGTAGCTTTTTAGGTAACAAGATGCACCTCACTATTGTCTCCAATATGTCGACACATTGTTCCCTGAAGCAGGTTTCTGAGAAGGAGATGAAACTTGAAGTCAAGAAATGCAGTGTGGAACTGCTTAGTTGTAAGACCAACCTTCCCCAAACGTGAGAACCAGCCTCAGAGAGCCTCGTGGGCAAATAAGTCAACCAAATAAAGCAAAATCAAGACCCCCTTTTAGCTCTGGGAACTGGATCTATTTCTGGGAGCCATACTTGGCCTGTAAGATAGGGGCATCTTAAGTGCTAAGATGCTGACTAGGAGGCGGAAGGTCAGCAGTTCGATTCCTGAGTACTGCAGAACGGAATGAGCTCCCGTCTTTGTACCAGCTCCTGCCAACCTAGCAGTTCGAAAGCAAGAAATTGCAAGTAGATAAATAGGGACCACTTTGGTGGGAAGGTAACAGTGCGCCATGTGCTCCAGTGTCTAGTCATGCCTGCCACATGACCATGGAAATGTCTGCAGAAGCAGACAACATTGGCGCTTCAGCTTTGAAACAGAGATGAGCACTGAACCCTAGAGTCAGACTGGCTTTCCAGCAAGGGAAACCTATAAATCTTTATTCCAAATGACTGATCTGATACTTAGGGGCCTCTTTCTCATCCCATGTAATGAGGCAACTGGGGAGTTTATTTTCTCTCCCCATATCCTTCTTCTGCAAAGAATTCTTTGAGCTGGAGGGAGCAGAGCAGAACAGAGCAGAACGTGACTTGAGCTCTCCAAAGTGCTGAATTTAGTTTGAGGATGGGATTCAGCTGCATCCTTCACCCTCTTTTGTCAAGCTTATCTGAAAATGGGGAGCACTTTCACTGCCTCCTCAAACAGGGAGTTGCCAGTCACCCCTGTTGCCAGTTCAGGAGGGATAGAGAAGATGCTCTCACTCAGACCCCCTACCCTTCATTTAGGGACAGGGGTGTAACTTTGAAAAGGGGGAGCACCAGTGAGTCATTGCAGATTTAGAAGGCATATGGTCCTTATTAAACTCATCCTGAACTCTGCCCCTCTTTCTCAGACTCAAGCCATTTCCTTGTCGTCTGAGCCATTAAGGACCACCTCCTGTCTTCTGGAAACAGGGGTCAATGGGCATTAACAAATAGACATGCATAGAGCAAGGGTGCCCAAACTATGGCCCATGGGCCGGATCCAGCCCCTGGATTAAGCAGAGAGAATGGCAGCCTAAAATCTATGTCATCCTGTTGCAAAACATATCTGTTGCAAAACAGATTGCAAGGCACATTTACTTCCGCTTCCGGTGGGAGGAACCACGTGACCGGCCCACAGAATCATGTGATTGGCCCACAGCCTGAAAAATTTGGGCACCCCTGGCCTAGAGGCAAAGTGGAAGAGCTTTATACTCTTTAGTTTACTTAAAGTTCAAAATGGCTTTTCTTCGGCTACAGCTTCCTTCCGCTAAAAGGCTGCTCCCTCCCTCCCCATGTCTCTGTGTACCTGTTAAGATTTGCTCTTGCCCCACTTTGTCTCCACTTTACCTCTAGGTATTTGCATATGATAGTCCCAATTGACCCCTGTTTCTAGGAGACAGGAGATAGATGGTCCTTACTGGCCATCTACCAAGGAAATGGCCCTCAGATGGCCCAGCCATCAAACTGGCTTATGTCTGTGAAGGAAGGGCAGAGCTCAGGATGAAGTAACAATGGAGCGCATGGTTTCTAAACATGCTTTATATTTTAATTTACAAAGCAGCCTGTACTCCTGAACTGCTCGTCTTTCTTTTCTCTACTCATCTCTTGATGGAGGGTGGAGAGAAGGTGTCCCTTTTGCAAAACTATCTTTTAATAAAGCCTTTCTCTCTCTTTCTCCTATTATGGGTGCGCGTGTTCCTTTTGGTAACCCACAGCCACCCTGAGCTGTGATTTGCCCATTTCTGGCAGCCATTAGAATGTAATCCTTACCTTTCATTGTGTGGCTAATTGCACAGGCATACATGACAAAGGAGAGCTGCTGAAAAGAAAACTTTGTCCAAGTAGGGAAGGTGGGGTCTCGGGGTCTCATCTCCTTAGATCCAGAGCTTAGATTTCCTAACACTTTTTCCTTCATACAGCATGCTGCCGAAAATAGTGAACAAGTTTCTGTATTCTACCCTTGGGAAAGTCCTGCCCGGCATGGTAAGTTGCTTAGGAGGAGCTATTCACTGTCTGACAGGTAACGATGTTGCTATATACCAACTCGAATAAGGCATACCCCATAATTTAAAACAGCTACAGAAACACCAATTAAGATAGTACCATACAGTACAATTTAAAAATTAAAAATAAAATAAAATAAGATAAGATTAGTTCAGAGTCCAGAGTTTCCATTTAGGGCCAAAATTGCTCTGGAGAAGAAACTGTTCTTGAGACGGCTCGTTTTTACCTTCATTGTTCTATATCTCCGTCCCAATAGCAGAAGCTCAAAGAAGCCGTGGCCAGGATGTAATGGGTCTCCTACTATATATAATGCTTTTCTGTGGCACCTGATGGTGTAAATTTGTTCTAAAGTGGAGAGTGGACAGCCAATAATACTCTCCGCTGTTTTAATAATTTTGTGCAACATTATCCTATCCCAACATTATCCTATCCCACAACAGAAATAAATCACAACAGATGCTCTCGTCAAATCCTACCAGTTATTTTGGCCAGTCTGCAATAGCATCAATCCCCAGTAAATTATTGCTAGTTAATGAGCTATTTTTCTCTCTCCTACCACTGTGCCACCAGAGATTTGGTGGTGCAGGGGTTAAACTGCTGGCCTGCAACCAAAAGGTTGTAAGTTTGATCCTGAGCAGGGCTCAAGGTTGACTCAGCCTTCCAGCCTTCCAAGGTCAGTAGAATGAGTACCCAGCATGCTGGGGGCAAAATGCTAATGACCTTGTGAACTGCCCAGAGAGGCCACTAAGCGCTTCTACGGGGCGAGATATAAGCATTTTTGCTCATTGCTATTTTAGAATCCATCATGACCGAAGATTGTGCTAGAGATGAGTTAAAATGCAAGTTGCAAACACATTGGGGAGTTAGTTTCCAACTCCACCCAAGGTAGCCATTGGCTGGGATTTCCCTCCCAACTCATCAAAGGTCCACTAAAGAGTTATTTCAATGTTACTTTGCATGGCTTACAATCCAGTCCCTCTGACACACAGAGCAAAATAGTCTCCTACAGGTTTGTAGAAAAATACACATCCTGGATGGAGTGACCCACTGAGGATAGATAGAGGCATGGAAAAGGAAATTTTTGAAACGAGGGGAATCATCATGTTTAGAGAGTGTTGGTTGTATCGTTATGAGGGACACACAGATCTTAGCAACAGTCACGTTGTTGACATAATCAATAATCTCAGTCTTCATTACTGATGTTAAATGATGCTCCTGACACTTTGGAATGTCTTTTTCTTTGCCCTTTTAATTTCATTCACTGTACTTTTGTATTGTTATAATTTTGCATCTTTGTCACCTAGTTGCTGGGGTAGTGTGCATGTGTGTACACATGCGTGTGCAGATTCCAAGACAGAAGCTTCTCATTAACAGTTGTAGAATCTACTTAGGCAGGTGTTTTCTTTATGGTATTATTTTTTCATGGCCTTTATTTACCTTTCTCCCCCAGATATGCCCAACAGCAAAGAAATTCATTTCAGTGATGGAGGAACAAATGGGGGAAATGTTCGGTAAGGGCAGTTGACATTTTCTTGGCTTTCACCTACATGCCTGCCAAAGTGGGGTTCCTCTCTTTTATGTACTTTGTTTTAGAATCATTCCACTTGTCAAGAAACCACAGAACCACTGAGTTGGAAGAAGGGTCCTTTTAGGCCACCCACCCCAACCTCCTACTCAATGCAGGAATCTGAATTAAAGCAGATTTGATAGCTATGGTGGTCCAATTCTCTCTTGAATGCTTCCAGCTTAGGAGCATTTTATCACCTCTTGAGGCAGTGGGTTCCCATGTCGTACTGCTCTAACCCTTAAGAGGTTTCCCCTGATATTCAGCCTAGATCTTCCTGGAGTTTGAGCCTGGCATTATGCATTCTGCAGTCTGGAATGATGGAGAGCAGATCCTTTCCTTCCTCTTTGTGATTATTATCTTTCAGGCAACTGAAAAGTGCCATCATCCTATTCCTTCTCTGTCTCCTTTTCTCCAAGGCTAGACATGCCCAGTTCCTCCAGTCTTTCCTCCTAGGGCTTGGTTTACAGTCCTCTCCTCCTCCTCCTTGACACTTTGCTTTGTACCAGGTCTAGTTTGTTGGCATCTTTCTCAAAGTGTGGTGCCCAGAATACGACTCAGCACGCTAGGTGTGGTCTGGCTAGTGAGGAATAGAGGGAGGATTAGTACTAATGGAGCCTAAGACAGCCTACATCAGTGATGGCAAACCTTGGCACTCCAGATGTTCTTGAACTTTAATTCCCAGAAGTCCTGATCAGCAGGAGTGCTGACATGGGCTTATGGTAATTGAAGTCCAAGAACACCTGAAGTGTCAAGGTTGGCCATCATTGGCCTACATCAATGTTTGTTTGTTTGGGTTGATGCCTTACTCCCCATAGCAGACTCAAGGAGGAAGGAAGTATTGGTATTACTATGAAATAGGATCTAGCTAAAGTCTAAGAACACTCTGGAGCTCAGAAGCCACCTCAGGCTCCAAAACCTTGCCCTGAATGTTGGACACAGAGAAGAAAACAAAATGAGATTGAAGGGTGGCTTTGGGATGACCATTCAACTTCTGCCTGCAGGCAGGCTGGAAGTCTACCTTTTTGCAAGAAGACACTGACCATTCCCCATTTTTGGCCCATGCGCTTGGTTCAGTGGGCCAGTCACGTGGTTCCTCCCACTGGAAGCGGAAGTAAAATGTGCCTTTCAATCTGTTTTGCAACAAGATGAGATAGATTTTAGACTGCCATTTTCTCTACTTAAACCAAGGGTGCCCAAACTACAGCCTGCGGGCCGGATCCAGCCCCCGACACCAATTCATCTGTCTCAAGCCACCCTCGTTGTTCCTGGAAATGAAGTGAGCACATTTTACTTCCACTTCTGGGAGCAGCGTGAGCCAGATGAATTGGTGTAGAGAGCCAGATCCGGCCCATGATTCGTTGTTTGGACACCCCTGCCGTAAGCATTGAGCCAATCCCCAGTTGACAGCTTTTATAAGCAGAAAGGACAAAGATCTTGAACACATGAAGTGGTTGTCACCTCTCCAAGGATCCTGTCCACATCCTCAGACAGAAACATGGAAGAATACTTTCTCCCAGTAAACCTGTGTCAGAAATGAAGGATAGATTCACAGGTTTTTATTATTTTTTTAAAGCCCAGTGCAGCCCAGAAATGCCCTCCTGTTCCCAAGGGAGGTCATTCACCTTAATTTCTCCAAGGAGTCTAAAGCAGGAGAGGAATAGCTAAATAGACAAAGGCCACCTGCTATAAAGAGGCTGGAAATAATTACCCATGACTCTCCCCTAGTTTCGTATGCTGTCGGTAACCATGGAACCATGCAGTATAAACTGGAGCGCCCACCAGAACTAACTGAAGCATACATCGGCTTAATTTTGAAGGTGAGCATGGATGGCTTTGAAAGGTCTATTTGAAGTGGAAGGCTTGACAGAGGCCTTTCATCCTCTTAGGCCCATGATGATGAACCTTGGCACTCCAGATGTTCTTGGGCTTCAGTTCCCAGAAGCCCAAGCCCCCTGTGAATCCATATGAATGGGCATACTGCGATTCATCCGGCCCGCACTGCCCCTGTCGCTCCCAGAAGCAGAAGCTAAATGCGCCCGTACGGTTAAGGCTCTTCCGGGTTAACCCTTCCTCCGTACGGGCAAGTTTTACTTCCGCTTCCGGGAGCGATGAGGGTGGAGCGGGCCGGATGAATAGCAGTAAACCCATTTGTGTGGATTCACAGGGTGCTTGGGCTTTTGGGAATTGAAGTCCAAGAACATCTGGAGTGCCAAGGTTTGTCATCATGGCCTTAGGCTCTTCTGGAGTTGCTTTTGTGAATTCTGAGGCCACTGTTCATACTTTTCCCCATTAGCCTGAATTCCATGACAAAGATGGGAACGAGGTGGAAATCCCCAGCGACCCGCCTGCCCCAGACAGTATGCCAGAGAAGAAGGAGGGCAAGACGGAGATCATCATTCGAGTGAATCTCCTCAATGCATGGGTGACGCTACTCAGGCACGATTTCAACTGTGAGGTCACCAGGGACAAGGTGAGTTTGACCCCTGAGGATTCCCTGCGTGTCCATTTCCACTAGAATAGGAGCAGACACGTGTTGAGCCATGAGTCTGCAGATGCGTTGGAAATACAAGAGGTTTATTAAGGATAATGTTCAGAGTTTTGGATCAAATGCAGGAGGAAAGCGATACCTTTATTGGATCACTAAAAAATAATAATCAAACATTGCCCAAGTTTTCATGATTCATGCGTTCATGCATCGATTTCTTGTGGATAGGGCAGGAGGGAAATTATCAATGAAAGTCCCAAATGTTATTATTATTATATTTACATTTGTATGCCGCCCACTCGACAACGCGACTCAGGGCGGCTCACAGCAGTACTTATCTAATACACTATACATCATGAAACATTTAAAAAGTCTAAAAAATTCAAAGATGACTGCAAAGGAGTCCAAAACCTAGACTGGCCAGAGGGCAATGTCTCCCTCTCCCAATGGCCATGGGTGGAGCCCGGGGTCGACGGCAGCGTTCATAGCAAGATGTTGTGCCAGGCTTGGTTGCTTAGGTGTAATTTGGAAGAAAACACCCAGCTGTGTCTCATATCATCCCCCATTCAACAGACACAGGAAATCAGCATTACGTCTCATGTCATAGCCTTAATATATAGTTAGGGGAGGCTTTACAAGACCACCTTCCAAAGGCCCGTTAGTTTAGCTGGTGAGTTTGTTTACACACACACACACACACACACACACACACACACACACACACACACACACACACACACACACACACACACAACAAAATGTATAACAAAATGTTCTCATGTCACTGTGGCTGGGTGTGTGTTGGTTTTTTTTAATTAAAGGTTTGCAATGTCATTTTAATACATTTTAATAATGTTGATGTTTCTTTTTTTATTGGAAACTGCCCGAAGTGGGGAAATCTCCCAGATGGGCAGTAATATAGAAACAAATCAATCAATCCACCAGCTAGCCAGCCAGCCAGGCAGTTAATCTGAAAACAATTTGGGAAACAGATTTTATGGAATTTGTCCTGTTGAAAGGAAAAGGCCAGGCAGCAGCGAAAGAAACAACGTACTTTTGAGAAGAAAAGGTGTACAGTCGCAAGAGAGAAGAAAAGAAGAGAAAGGAAATGTTTGGTTTCTTGAAATGCTCCCAAGAATGATGAGACGCACCATACGCTATATATTTATGTTTTTTTCTTTGTATTGGAGTGCAAATTTTTATGTGTTTTTAGTACAAAAATAATAATAATAAAGAAGAAAAAACAGAATGGGTCAAGGTGGCCTCTTCTAGTGCTTTTCTATTAATGGGAGTTTCCCCACCCTCTTCTTTGCAGGTTCCTTCATTCACGAGGGACAAGCTGGCAGATGTCATGCCATTGGTGAGTTGACCTAGAGCAGTGGTGGTGGTGAACCTATGGCACACGTGCCAGAGGTGGCACTTGGAGTCATCTTTGTGGGCACCTGTGCAGTTACCCTAACACAGTGTTCACCCCACCCCTCTGCCCAGCAGCCCAATGGGAGCGTTACCTTCCTCCCCTGTTGCTGTGTTGGCACTTTGCAATAAATAACTGGGGTTTTGGGTTACAGTTTGGGCATTCAGTCTCTAAAAGGTTTGCCATCACTGACCTAGGGCGAGGTTTCTCAACCTTGGGACCCCAGATGTTCTTGGACTTCAATCCCCAGGTGTGCCGACCTGGGCTTCTGAGAAACCCATTGGGGGGCAGTTGGGACAGGGATGGCTTGGCCTCTGTTCATCAAGGAAGGCATAGAAAGGTGGCTTTCGAAAGACAGAAAGACCTCTGGAAGCAAGAACTGCTTTCAGGCTTTAGAACTTGGCTTCATTTCAAATTTTTTGTTTAATCTTTTTTAAAAGAGGGGCTTTGGCAAAGGTGAGCGAGTTGGCATAAACCAGTAGATAATTAAAGGACTGGAAGATTTTGAGTATTTTTGCTTCCTTCCGACACTGATTGGAACCACCTTTCCCACAGATTGCAGGTGAGCTGCCTCCTTCAGAAGAGGTGAAGGCTGAAATAAGGCTTACAAAACCTCCCACCTTTTCCTTGGCACCAGAGGAGAGCTCTCTGGAAATCCATTCCAACGTAAATTTCATAACTCCTGCTGATGAAAAGACTGTCCTTTCCCTGGAAATGGTAAGCGCCATAAATTTCTTTCAGAAGCCTCCCTCATTCCTTCTTCCTGATTTTCCCTCTGCTGGTTTAACTCCACACAGACCGTAGAACTCTTGCACATTGCTAATGGAAAAGCCCTACTTCAGTTGCTAATAGACGGATTGCTGAGGTCTTGGATGGGGAGTTGTGTATTTGCAAGGGTTTAGGAGTGTGGCTGACTGACTTTTAGCTGCGCGTTGTAGGATTGGGGCCGGAAAGCGGCCCTTGAGGTCCCGGAGGAGACTGGTCAAAGGAACGACACGAGGCAAGATGGAGCGAAGACCAGTGATTTATTGAGGGAAAATCATCAGTATATATTATGCAGAAGGCTGCGCATGGTAGGATGGTTATCTGACAGAGAATCACATCACCCATTTACTCGGGTTAATTGGGAACTTCTCTTGGGGAAGTTAATTAACTAAGACAAACACTGACCATTGTCTGAGGCTTAGGCTAGGGTAAATATGGCTTCTATTTGCACCAGAGATTAAGCTTAACTCAGAGTGAGTAATTGCCTAATACGTAACAGAGGTTAGAGATCTGCTTTCTCAGCAGAGCCGCTGGTCAGCTCAAGGAATTGGGTGAATCAAACCCTATCATTTATTCACCCCCCTTAATTTAGCTGCCCGCAGAAGCCACCGCCGGGAGCCTTCTCACCTAAGCAGCCTCTGCAAGGGCTGTTCCATGCCAGATGGGCATGGGGAATCCGCAGCGCGTGGCAAAGGAGATGGTGCCAGTAGCCGGTATAGAGACAGTTGTGCCACTGTTTTTAAAAAGCCACTTGACCCCGGGTCCAGAGATTTGTAACAAGGATTGCCCAGTTGCAAATACACCCTCATGGGATGATAACTGGTAGTAAAAAATAATAATATGTCACTTCTGTATTGTTTGTGGGGTCTCTCAGTAATGAGACACATCTCGGGAACCTTTGGCCAACCCTAACCAGGTTCTCTGTGGGCTTCTTGAACATAAAGGACCTGACATTTCCATTTGTGGCAAAGCGGAGCCAAGAGTTCCTCTTTGGATGAAGAGATGCCTTCTATGTGAATAGAAATCATTGCCATTTGTGGCCCTAAAAAGAATGGTTGGGTCATTTTGCTCATCAACAACTTTGTGGGTCAATGCTTCTGGATAGGAAGGATTAGTTGGCTGCATGCCCTTGCAAACTGGACAAAAAGATTAATTTATTTCCCAAATATTGGGACCGTTAGCTCCACTCTTACAACACAAGGCAATACTGACCATCCTAAAGAAACATCTCATACAAAGCCTATTCATTCCGACCTTAAGTTACCAGTGCCAAACATGGACACTTACAAAAAACATAAGCAAAAGTTGGTCACCATGGAAATGAGATGCCAGAGCAAGGCTGCTGGAGTGACCAGGAATGAGAATATAAGAGAAAGAATTAGAACAGAACCAATCTTAAACTACATACAGACATCTCAGATAAAGTGGTTAGCCAATTTGGAGAGAATGTCCTGGAATTCCATATCTTACAAGGCATCATATGTGGAATGAAGAGAAGGACAAAGACCACAAGGCAGACCCAAAGGAAGGTGGTGAGATAACATCTAAGACATATTACAAGAACACCAAATAACGCTTGTGGAGGCTGCTTGAAGTGCCAGAAAAAGAACCTTGTACAGTATCTCCCTCGACACTCAATAGGGTAAAACAGGAAGCAAAGAAGAATATTTATTTATTTATTTATTTACATTTACACCACACCCTTTTAATGCAAGCAAGATGGCTTAAAATATGCAACATTACAGCTTTAAGTGCATGTCCAAACCCAGAGAAAATGTCAAGCTCCTGTTTCTTTTTCTCTTTAAATGAAAGTCATGTGATTTGGGAAGGACACTTTTTTAAAAACTGCATTTCTCTTCTGTTGTCCAATTGCAGATCCAGAACTGGAAGATGAATTTTTCGGTGGGTGATAAAAACTTGAAAACTGAATCAATTGCAGTCAGGTACCAGACTTTGGATTCTAGCCTCATAGTCTAATAATTTGTCGGTTGAAAACTATAGCCTTTGGATTTCTTCCATAATTAGGGTTGTTTCCATACAAGAAGTCTTCTTCTTTCATATCCAGGCCAGACTTTACATTGCCAAACTACAGCAACATTGTCATTGGCCAAAATTAAATCTTCAATGGTGCATGTTTCTGGAAGTAATTGGCAGAACATTAAATATCTCTCTCCACATTCACACATCTTGCTATGGTCCACCATCGGCCCCCACTTGAGCATGTTGCTCTTACATTTAGGGACTCTAACCCTCAGCCTATTCAGGGTCCTCCAAGTGATGCAGGGGAGGTATCCTACTTTAATGTTATTTTATTTCCTGTGAGCTCCTTCCTCCATCTTCTAATTTGGTTTTGCTCTTGCATACCCTCAAGAATGCTTGTTCTTGCCATGAAGCTCTATCCTGGATTGGAGCTAGCGGATTTGAGGCTCAGCTCCATTCAGAAGATGTCGAGGGTCATTCTGTTGTTTTGTTTTCTCAGTGTCTTCTTCCTTTTATATTGATGTGAAAGTTACACTTGCAGTGCTGAAATAACCATTGCCAGAGCCAAATGGCCATCAATACGCCAACCTGTACCTTGTTCCATGTTAACAGCCCACCTCCCTCAGTTTCTGCCTCTTTCAGTAGCAGGTGTTTCCAAAGCAAATGGGCTTGAATTGTCCATTGAAGGCCAACTGGCCCTCAAATTCTTTCTCCAAAAATCATCATAACTGGAAATTGGGCACTGTATTACTCTGAACATCCCATCATTTCCCATTGTTGTTCCTCTTTCCCTGCCAACCTGTATAATAATCTATTCTGTGTTTGTTGGTCAAGACTGAATACTTCGGTCTCATGGTTGTAGTGAGAAGCAAAATCATCCCACCCTACATTTGTTTGCATGTATGAAAAAAGGGTGAATCCCAAGATTTTAAGCTAGAGAGGTTTTCATGGGGAGTGGGGGGAAGGACCAGCTCTGAGGAAAGGTCTGGAAAGGAAGCAAGTCCCAAGGACAAAGGGTTAATGCATTTCATGGCAAGCTTTGTAAAAGGAAGTAGCCAACGTTGAACAGAATGGTGAGGGTGGTGGACGGACTGACCTGTCCAGACTTCTGATGGCCACTATTTTCCTCCTTTCTCCTCCTCCTCCTCTGTTTTGCAGGACCAGCGACATCAGTGTCATTTTCCCATCTGCTGATGGGGTTGATGTAAGTTTCAGGCTATTTCAAGATATGCTCTAGAACACTCATTGAATTGTCATTATAACCACACAAGGATTTAAGACAGGGGTTCCCAAACTTTTTGGGCTGCGGGCCGGTTACGTGGTTCAGCGGGCTGATCACATGGTTCAGCAGGCCGGTCACATGGTTCCTCCCACTGGAAGAAGAAGTAAAATGCCCCTTACAATCTGTTTTGCAACAGGATGAGATTTTTAGGCTGCCATTTTCTCTGCTTTAAGCAAGGGTGCTTAAACTATGGCCTGGGGGCCGGTTCCAGCCCCTGACACCAATTCATCTGGCCCATGCCACCCATGCTGCTCCTGGAAGCGGAAGTAAAACATACCTGTACTGGCACGTTTTACTTCTGCTTCCAGAAGTGGCAAGGGTTCTCAGGGAACATCCACGAGTTCTCAGGGAACTTAAAGATGAAATTGCTGATCTCCTAGGCAAAATATATAATCTTTCCCTCAAATCAGGGTTTGTGCCTGATGACTGGAAGGTAGCGAATATAACACCAATTTTCAAAAAAGGATCCAGGATCCAGACTAGTCAGTTTGACATGTGTCCCAGGTAAAGTGATGGAAACCATCCTAAAAGATAGAATTAATAGGCACATAGAAGAGAAGGCGCTGCTAAAGGAGAGCCAACATGACTTTTGCAAGGGCAAATCATGCCTCACTAATCTGTTGGAATTTTTTGAGAGTGTCAACAAGCATGTGGATAAGGGGGATCCAGTTGACATTGTTTATCTGGACTTTCAGAAGGCTTTTGACAAGGTCCCACACCAAAGGCTCCTGAATAAACTTACCAGTCATGGAATAAAGGGACAACAGGTCTTGTCCTGGATCAGCAACTGGCTAAGGGACAGGAAACAGAGGGTAGCACTCAATGGACACTTCTCCAAGTGGAGGGAAGTAAAGAGTGGGGTCCCCCAAGGTTCAGTACTGGGACCCCTGCTTTTCAACCTCTTCATAAATGATCTAGAGGTAGGAGTAAAAAGCAAGGTAGCCAAATTTGCTGACGACACTAAATTATACAGGGTAGTGAAAACTGTGAGAGATTGTGAGGAGCTCCAGAGGGATCTCTCGACACTGGGGGAGTGGGCAAAACAGTGGCAAATGAGCTTCAACATTAGTAAGTGCAGAGTGATGCATGTTGGGGCAAAGAACCCCAATTACATTTATAAACTGATGGGGTCTGAACTCTCTGCGACAAACCAGGAAAGGGACCTTGGTGTCCTGGTGGACAACTCAATGAAGGTGTCAACCCAGTGTGCCTCAGCAGTGAAAAAAGCAAACTCAATGCTAGGGATCATTAGGAAGGGTATAGAAAATAAGTCAGCAAGTGTCATTTTGCCTCTTTATCAATCTATGGTGAGGCCCCATCTGGAATACTATGTACAGTTCTGGTCGCCATACCTCCAGAAGGATATTATGGAGTTGGAGAAAGTACAGAGGAGGGCAACCAGAATGATTACTGGACTGGAACACCTTCCTTACCATCTGAGGCTGCAACGGTTGGGCCTCTTCACTCTTGAACGACGGCGTCTAAGAGGTGACCTGATTGAAGTTTATAAAATCATGCACGGTGTGGACAAAGTAGATAAGGAAAAACTGTTTTCCCTATCGCATAACACTAGAACTAGGGGACACTCCATGAAACTTTTGGGTACTAGTTCTCAAACAAATAAGAGAAAGTACTTTTTCACCCAGAGGATTACTGGTCTATGGAACTCCCTGCCAGAAGAAGTGGTGACAGAAGTGGTGTCAGTCTTGGCAGCTTTAAGAAAGGATTAGTCATGTTCATGAAGGACAAGGGCATCAATGGCTATAATTATGGATGTACCTAAGAACAACCTCCGGGTTGGAGAGATAGGCAGGTTCTCTCTCAATGCCATTTCCAGGTAGGAATCCTAAGCAGGTGAAGGCATCTCCTTGGGAATAATACCCTGAAGGAAATGGTGAGCCACTGTGTGAGACAGAATGCTGGACTGGATCATGGGCTCCTGTGGCCTGTAATCCAGCAAGGCTGTTCTTATGTTCTATGTTCTTAAGGGTGGCATGGGCCGGATGAGTTGGTGTTGGGGGCAGGATCCGGCCCCCAGGCCATAGTTTGGGCACCCCTGATTTAAGACTTTCAGATCTGTGCAAGGAACAGAATCCTCCCTGTTCTTCCACAGTTGTCATTCATTTTGAGCAGACTTGTGTAGCAGGAGTCCTTGAAGGGTTGACTGTGTGACTGAACAACAACAACAAATGATGTTCAAGAGTTTCTGAATGAATCCCTAGTTACAAAAAACTGTTTGTCAAATCTTAGCCTAAGAAAAAGGCTACATGATTTGGTTTCATACACTGTGTCTGCATGGTAATGAAGGAATGGCCTTTTCTTGCAGGTGAAAGCACTGGAGGAATTCATGAAAGATATCGTAAGCGCTGCTTGCATGCCGAATGTCAACCGTAAGTGACTGTGGGTGGCATTTATTGCCCAACTCTTTTTTTAAAAAAAAAATTAAAAAGCGAGAGGGAGATTCACCCGGCAGAAGCCATTTTTCTTTCCTTTGAGATGAGTCAGTTCTGCCCAGATCTTTCCATGTTTCTTTTCTGGACTATAACCTCCAATGTATTCATTCTTCTCCTAAGAAGGTATTATTTCATTTCTCTGTCCCCAATAAATGACTACCTAACTTTCTCCAGTGAGCAGGGTTTCTCAACTTTTGGGTCTCCAGATGTTCTTGGGGAATTCTGGGTTCTTCTGATCAGCAGGTGTGCTGACTTGGGCTTCTGGTAATTGAAGTCTAAGAGGTGACCTGACTGAAGATTATAAAATCATGCACGGGGTGGACAAAGTAGAGAAGGAAAAACTGTTTTCCCTATCGCACAACACTAGAACTAGGGGACACTCCATGAAACTTTTGGGTACTAGTTCTCAAACAAATAAGAGAAAGTACTTTTTCACCCAGAGGATTACTGGTCTATGGAACTCCCTGCCAGAAGAAGTGGTGACAGCTGTCAGTCTTGACAGCTTCACGAAAGGATTAGACAAGTTCATGGAGGACAAGGGTATCAATGGCTATAATTAAGGATACTTAAGGACAACCTCGGGGTTGGAGAGATAGGCAGGATATCTCTCAATGCCATGTCCAGGGAATCCTAAGCAGGTGAAGAAGGCATCTCCTTGGGAAGAATAATACCCTGAAGGAAATGGTGAGCCACTGTGTGAGACAGAATGCTGGACTGGATCATGGGCTCCTGTGGCCAGTTCCAGCAAGGCTGTTCTTATGTTCTTATGAAGTCCAAGAACACCTGGAAGCCCAAGGTTGAGAAACCCTGTAGCGCCATTGTTAAACTGCTCTTACTTTCCAAAGTTTCTCCTCAGGCTCCAACACCAGCCGATCAGTTCTAGCCTGATCTTGGGGTACTGTAAAGATCAGGTCTTTGTCTCCTTCTGTGCAATAATCACCAAAGTCTTTGAAGGCTGCCATTGTGTCTCCTTTCAACCTTCTCATCTCCAGGTTACATATATCTAGTCCCTGCCAGCTAATCCCTGACCTTCTCTATTATCCTTCTCAGAACTCCTTCCAGTTGATCCAGATTCATTTCAAAGTTAGTTAACTCAATGTCGAGTGTCAGGTGGTGGTTAACTAATCTGGTTCCCTAGAGGGGCCAATGGCTATGGGCTGATGAGCCCGTTTAGGTGGGTGGTTTGTTCACCGTCAGTGGAGGAAATGCTACTGGAAACCACCAGGAAAAAATGCATTCTCAGATATGAGTTGCGGTCAACGACAATTTCAAAGTGCAGTCCCTAAACAAATGGTCCATCCAGTTTAGGGGTGGCCAACCCTGGTGCTCTAGGTGTTCTTGGAATTTAATGACCAGAAGCCCATGTTAGCACACCAGCTGGTCAGGGCTTCTGGGAAAAGTTCAAGGACACCTGGAGAGCCAAGGTTGGCCATTCGTGGCATAGACAGTCCTGAGCTGGATGGACCATTTGTTTGGCTTAGGCAGATTACTGTGACAATGCTGTGAGGAGCATCTGTTTGGCATTCTGAAAGTCCTGAGTTCAATTCCTGGTATCTCCCAGGAGATCTAGGAAAGGATCTTGCCTGTAAAAGTTGCTAGTATGGGCAAGATGGATTTGAGTTAGAGTAAAGTAACTTCCTTTCTTCCTTTTTTCTTACTGGAATTGCTTCTGAAGTCATGGCTTGAGGTCTCTTAGTTACCTTGAAGTTCTTAGATACTGGCTGTGGAATTATTTTTTCTAAGGTCCCAAAAGCATGGCGCAACCACAGAGAACATCTCCTTGGGTACCATTTCAGCTTGAATGTTGTGTGTAGAAAGAAGAGTATTCTTACACTCAGTACCCAAGAAGGAAGGGAGAAATAAAAATCCATTTACAACTCTTTCTCATTCCAGGGATAATGGCTGATAATGGAATGCCACTTCCAAGCCAGATGGGATCAAACTATTCAGGCAGTGAAACAGACATCACACACATCACGGTCAGTTTGCACAACCTTGTTCGCTTACTGTTATTTGTTATACCAAGGGTCAAATTAAATACTACACAGAGCTTTTTGCTATAGATTTGTTAAATAATTTTAACCCCACCCTTTCCTGACAGATCTCCGAGTGGGTTCAATCTGCTGAATCATTGGTGAAATTAGGTATTCCAGTCCAAGACAGACTGTGTATTATGCGGGTCACCAACTGTGGAAGTTCTGTCGCATTACATTCTGTGCTGTCACTTATATACTGTCATTAGAGAACCTTGTATGGTCCCCTTGCTAATGAGAAGGAAACGTTGGGAAGCAAAAGAACAACTGACCTTCCTGCTCCAACGCCCACTCCCATACGTGACAAAACATGTTGCCCAATTTTCAGTAAAGGCTGCTAGACACATAGATAAATATATTAACTCTATTCTTACAAGTTAGCATTGAAATTCAAAACCACTACAGCATAATGGGAAGCTGATAAAACCCACCAAATGTGAGCCTTAACACACCTATCTACTAATTGTACATTTTAAACTGTTTTATCTGTAAATTGTTACCTCTCATGTATGCAATCTTAATATGTAGTCATCTTACTGCGTCAATTTTAATTGTATGCATGTTATATTCCATATATTGTTTTACTTCTTATACTTTGCCATGGTCACCCATGTTGTTGTTGTTGTTGCTGGGTGGATTCAATCAATGAGGTCAAAGCAAAAGAATATAAAACAATTCAAATATGTTTAAACAATTGAAAACAGCTTTAAAAGTAAAGAGAAGCAATAAGCAGCAAACTGGAAGTTTGGATGCCAAGCCAAGATTTTCCTTGGTGCTACAGGCTTCAGTCAACAGCTTGGCTTGATCTTGGCCATGCTGCTCCCATTGAAGACCTGACAGTAACCAACAATTCCACATGTCTCCTTGTCTCAGATATTATTATTTTTTTGGGGGGACCTGATGCCTCCCCCCAAACCTCTCCTTTGAGATTAAATGATAGGTGGAAGGGGGAGTTGGGGAAATGATTCTAGCCTAGTATTGGGTTGTGCATTTTTTTGCCAGCAGATTGAGGAGGGAGGCAAGGGCTGCCGTGGGTTGATCCAGAGGTCTGTAGTGATGTCTTCATCATAGACCTCGGCAAAGTATTCAGGTTGGGATCTCCCAAACAAGGGACTTATCCTTGGCCCTGCTGAGGCCAGGTATTGAGGCTTTCTCATTGCTGTCCAACTCTGGCACAAAAACATCTGGCTTTAAGCATTTGGCCTCTCTGGTCATGGAAGCTGAATTAGTTAACAGACATAACCTGTCGTTAAGAGATGGAATTGCAAAAGTGCTGAAAGATTTCTCCTTTTATTGTCTTGTTTCCTTTTGTGACTGGTCATCTTTGGAACAATAATTTGATTTGGGCTCTAGCAACATAAAAAATAGTTTGGTTTGAGATTTCTGGAGCTTTTGTGGCATCAATGGAAGGGGCACCTTGACCTACACAGCTCAAAGCCTCATTGTAGGTTTAGTAACATTCATGGGCTTCCCTCTCTTTTGGTATCATTCTTGAGGGTTGGTCAAATCAACTCCTTGGCCTCCCAGAGTATTAACTTTTGTCACCAAAATTCTTTGCAGAACGGTCTGATCCTTGATGTCACTCCTGACAGTTCACCTCTGGACTTTGCTGTCCTGGCAAAAGAATTGTCCGATGCACATAAGAAACATCACTGAAAAGTGAGCAAGAGAGCATATGTTCTGTGCACCAGTACCTCGGCTTTGCTCACCCAAACATTTGGATTCTGTGCAAACAAAGCAAAAACAACACTTGCACAATACCAGAAAGTTGGCCGGTGTCTTCCTTAGCAAGGGCCTCAAACACCAGACCGTCATAGTTCCCAGCCTCTCCATTTGTAACTATCTCGCAACAGATGTGCTGTTTTTCATGTTTCTTCAATAAATGGATCTGATTTCCTTTTCGGCTTTTGTGTTTGGATTTTCCTTTGACTCCATAACCAGAGATCTGTACGTAATTTCAAGTACAAACAAGAAAACACAGTTATCCTGGCATCTCAAACAACTCTGGGATCAAAAGTGCTGGAATGAAGCTAGAACAGATTTACTTAAGAGCAGTCCACATGGGAACCAGACCACAGGACCGTCTGCTCCAGAAAACCTAAGAATGAATGAATGAAATTAGGCAAAACACAATAGTTGTAATCAGGAAGCATTTTAACACAAGTATATCAGTTGCTGTCCTGTTCAAGGCCAGATATTGGAGCAGCGCTCTGATGTTATTTATCAATTTGTTATCCATCAATTGATGTTATCCATCAATTGTTATTGCGTGTTTATTTCTGTTTTTAACTTTTTGTACACTGCCCAGAGTGGGAAGATATCCCAGATGGGCGATATAGAAATCGAACGGACGGACAGACAAACAAACAAACAAACATGGTTGCAGAAAAATAAGTGGTAATTACTGTGTAATTGGCCTCTAGTGAATTAATGATGTGTACTATTTATTTATTAATTGCGCTTGTCTCCTGCCTCTCCTCCAAAATACTTGAGGGAGTGTACATAGTTTCTGTATTTGCTGTTCTAGCTTCAGGCCAAAATCTGGTAAGGATGCCAGAGAATAACAGAAGAGCAGTGGTGCGATTCAAATTTTTTTTACTACCTACTCTGCCGGCGTGATATGGTGGGTGTGGCCAGGAGAAAAGCCCCGCATTGCACCCAAATTAGGGCCACTTTATTTCAAAACTTGGATTGGTGGGGCCAGCCAGAATTTCTGCTGCAGGTTCTGGTGAACTGGAGCAGATCTGCTGAATCCCACTACTGCAGAAGAGTAATGGAGTTCAACCCTTTTCTGATCCAGGAATCAACAAATAAAGTCAAGTTAAGGGAGAATGACTGACCCGTGTTCACATAAGAACATAAGAAGAGCCTTGCTGGAAGAGGCCACAGGAGCCCATGATCCAGTTCAGCCTTCTGTCTCACACAGTGGCTCACTATTTCCTTCAGGGTATGCCCAAGGAGATGCCTTCACCTGCTTAGGATTCCCTGCTGGAAATGGGATTGAGAGATATCCTGCCTATCTCTCCAACCCGGAGGTTGTCCTTAGGTATCCATAATTATAGCCATTGATACCCTTGTCCTCCATGAACTTGTCTCATCCTTTCTTAAAGCTGTCAAGACTGACAGCTGTCACCACTTCTTCTGGCAGGGAGTTCCATAGACCAGTAATCCTCTGGGTGAAAAAGTACTTTCTCTTATTTGTTTGAGAACTAGCACCCAAAGGTTTCATGGAGTGCCCCCTAGTTCTAGGGTTATGCGATAGGGAAAACAGTTTTTCCTTATCTACTTTGTCTAAACTTCGATCAAGTCACCTCTTAGACGCTGTCCGTCGTTCAAGAGTGAAAAGGCCCAACCGTTGCAGCCTCAGATGGTAAGGAAGGTGTTCCAGTCCCCTAATCCTTCTGGTTGCCCTCCTCTGCACCTTTTCCAGCTCCATAATATCCTTCTGGAGGTATGGCGACCAGAACTGTACACAGTATTCCAGATGGGGCCTCACCATAGATTGATAAAGAGGCAAAATGACACTTGCTGACTTATTTTCTATACCCTTCCTAATGATCCCTAGCATGGTGTTTGCTTTTTTCACTGCTGAGGCACACTGGGTTGACACCTTCATTGAGCTCTCGTCCACCAGGACCCCAAGGTCCCTTTCCTGGTTTGTCGCAGAGAGTTCAGACCCCATCAGTTTATAAATGTAATTGGGGGTTTTTGCCCCAACGTGCATCACTCTGCACTTACTAATGTTGAAGCTCATTTGCCACTGTTTTGCCCACTCCCCCAGTGTCGAGAGATCCCTCTGGAGCTCCTCACAATCTCTCACAGTTTTCACGACCCTGTATAATTTAGTGTCGTCAGCAAATTTGGCTCCCTTGCTATTTATTCCTAATTCTAGATGATTAATGAAGAGGTTGAAAAGCAGTGGTCCCAGTACTGAACCTTGGGGGACCCCACTCTTGACTTCCCTCCACTTGGAGAAGTGTCCATTTAGTGCTACCCTCTATTTCCTGTCCCTTAGCCAGTTGCTGATCCAGGACAAGACCTGTTGTCCCTTTATTCCATGACTGGTAAGTTTATTCAATAGCCTTTGGTGTGGGATCTTGTCAAAAGCCTTCTGAAAGTCCAGATAAACAATGTCAACTGGATCCCCCTTATCCACATGCTTGTTGACACTCTCAAAAAATTCCAACAGATTAGTGAGGCATGATTTGCCCTTGTAAAAGCCATGTTGGCTCTCCTTTAGCAGCGCCTTCTCTTCTATGTGCCTATTAATTCTATCTTTTAGGATGGTTTCCATCACTTTACCTGGGACACATGTCAAACTGACAGGTCGGTAATTTCCTGGATCACCCCTGGATCCTTTTTTGAAAATTGGTGTTACATTTGCTACCTTCCAGTCATCAGGCACAAAGCCTGATTTGAGGGAAAGATTATATATTTTGGCTAGGAGATCAGCAATTTCATCTTTAAGTTCCCTGAGAACTCGTGGATGGATGCCATCTGGTCCTGGTGATTTGTTAGTGTTTAGTTTAACAAGACATGCAAGGACCTCCTCCCTGGTTATTTCTATCTTGCTTAATTCTTCGGTTTCCCTCCCTATGAAGATAGGCTCTGTTTTGGGCATGTGGTCTCTGTCTTCTTCAGTGAATAATACTGAAGCAAAGAATTCATTGAGTTTCTCTTCATACAGTAGGATTAATGGTTCACTGGGAATTTGAACCTGCATCTCCCCAGGTTCCAGTCTCACCTGTTTCTGGGGAGGTAGCTCTGTTAATCTGTGGCAGTTAGATCAGGGGCACCCAAACTACAGCCCGTGGGTCCAATAAGGGCTGTACATATCATTAATGTGGCCCACAGTGCCAAAGCCAATCGCCACATTGGGGACATTTTTTGAGCCTGCTCTGTTTCAAAATCTGCAGTGCTAGGAGAGCCCCTGGCATGCCCAGGATGACGTCCCTGCAGCACACCAGGTTTACCCTTCCAGCGCTGCGGATTTTGAAACAGAGGAGGCTCCAAAAATTTCCCCAATGTGGCGATCGGCTTTGCCAAAGGCCGCAGAGGGGATGGGACCAACCCAGAGGCTGATTGGAGCATCCCGGACAAAGTGTGATTGCTGCTATCACCGCTGCTGACATCAAAACGGTCAGCAGCGGGAGCAGCCTGCCTCTGTCCCCCACAGCTGTGTGTCGGGGCGGGACCGGCCCACGAAAAAAAAGTTTGGGCACCACTGAGTTAGAACAACAAACACTTGGGACACATTCTGGGATCAGAATAAGTCAGCCTGGCTCAGATTCATGAAGAGCTCTCTTGTGTTTGTAGGCATGTGAAGGTTGCCTGTAGAATGCATTGGAATATTTAACAATCTTGCATGCACCCAAACAGGAGTATTGGTGGGAAGATTGCCTTTAGGACCCAGAGGGTTTCTCCTTTCCCACTAACCTGCTGTTAAAGTTCCAATTCAAGCCACGGGCATTTGAGGCAAAGCTCTAACAATAGCAATTACTTTTATATTGTTGTTGTTCAGTCGCACAGTCGATTCCGACCCTTTGCGACCCTATGGACCATCGTTCTCCAGGCACCTCTGTCCTCCACCATCGCCATCAGTCCTCCCAGTTCTGTGCCCATTGTGTCTACAATACCATCTATCCATCTCATCCTTGGCCTCCCCCTTCTTCTTTTGCCCTCCACCTTTCCCAACATCACGGCCTTCTCAAGTGAATCCTCCCTTCTCATTTGATGCCCAAAGTACTTTAGCCTCATCTTTACTATTTATATACCACCCCAAAGATCTTAGTGTTGGGGTTAGGGTTAGGCAGTTCGCAAGTTAATTAGTATTTTTGCCCCCAGCAATGCTGGTTCCTCATTTTGCCGACCTTAGGAAGATGGATGGCTGAGTCAACCTTGAATCCCATCAGGATCGAACTCACAGTAGTTTTGGCTGCAATACAGCAGTTTAACCACTATACCACACTGTCTTTTGTTTGTTTGTTTGTTTGTTTGTTTGTTTGCTTACTCCCTCCCTCCTTCTCTCTGTTTGGACTTGCTCCTTTTCTACCTCTGTATGTTTGCTCAAGATCCTTCCCACTACTGTTTAATTTGCACCTTTGCTCTTTTCTTCCTTTGTAGTTTCTGGTCCTGGGCGGTGACAGAAGAGCATTCTCCCACTCTCACCCCCTTTGTGGGACTTTTCTGGAAGCCTGTTCACCTGCCAAGTTGTTTTTTCTCAAACAGGAAAGCCTTCCAAAGTCCTTGAAAAGTTCACCAGAGAAGGATGGGAGAAGGGAGGAGGTCCTCTTTGTCATGAAGGCAACCCTCTCATTAGCCTGTCATCAACTCAAGGGCCTTTACCAAGAGCTTCCTGATGTTGGCTTCTTGCTCCTTAAGCTCATTTGGCTTAAAGCCCCTGAGAACATGATACACTTAGCCCTATGCTCAGGTAGAAATACAGAAGGAAAGGGATTTGTTAGTACAGTAAACACAAGTTTCAAATCATCTGAGTCAGTGTGGCATTTTACACTTGTAACAACTGAAGATCCCTGAGCAATAACCAGATCTATTCTTTTGAAGCTTTGTTCTATAAAAAGTGACAAATGATTAGTAGATAGATAACAAACACAGATGTGTTGTAATTGTTGTGGCATTACACACTTGGTAAAAATACTTCGCATTTTGCGACTTTTTTGGGGTAAAACATGACAATGGTTGGATGGTAAAGGAAGCTGGGCTATGTTTTGCCTCTTTGCTTAACCGCAGAAAGCCATCATTCTAATGTGGAATTTTGCATTTGTTGCACACCTGTCTGGTTATGCCTCCTGCAATTTACTCCTAGCTTATAGACTTTAGCAATTCCTACTAATGAAGTCTACTGTTCTGCTGTGCATCTCTCTCTCTCTCTCTGATTATTTACTAATCTAGACTTGCTCCTTTTCTTCCTCTGTATGTTTGCTCAAGATCCTTCCCACTACTGTTTAATTTGCACCTTTGCTCTTTTCTTCTCTTGTGTTTTCTGGTCCTGGGCAGTGGCAGAAGAGCATTCTCCCACTCCCACCCCCTTTGCAGGACTTTTCTGGAAGCCTATTCACCTGCCAAGTTGTTTTTTTCTCAAACAGGAAAGCCCTCCAAAGTCCTTGAAAAGTTCACCAGAGAAGGATGGGAGAAGGGAGGAGGTCCTCTTTGTCATGAAGGCAACCCTCTCATTAGCCTGTCATCAACTCAAGGACCTTTACCAAGAGCTTCCTGATGTTGGCTTCTTGCTCCTTAAGCTCATTTGGGTTAGAGCCCATGGGGATCAAATGCCCTGAGAACAGGGTTAGCTAGGTCACCATTGTGTATCTTGCGCTCCCTCTCTTGGGTCTGTGAAGATGCAGGTTTCATTACCCAGCTGGCACAATGGCTATGTTGAAAGAGTCCCTGTCACCTGAGAACCACCTTGCGGCTAGGATTGTTTGTCTAGAAGTCGATAAGGTGTTCCTCAAGTCCTGACAATTGTCCAGGATAAACTGGCTTTTGAATGCTCGGTGGCTTTGCACCGGGAGCAAAAGTAGGGCAGATACGGCTTCTTGGTGGGTCAAGAGGCCAAACTTATTCTTCTTCTTTAGTCCTGTGGGACATAGCTCCATCAGCCATGTCCTGGACATGTGTTGGCCATTATCACAAGCAGACACACATGGAATCCCCATCGACCTACCCTATAACTTTGCTGCTAAAAAATGTCAGCAAAACCTGAGGATTCATTAAAAGCCAGCATTTTCTGGATGAGACAATGGCTTTTAGTGATTTTTCTGATGCAATGTGGCAGTGTAATTTGTTACCAAGGGTTGGTGGCACAGGATTTTAGGGGGTTCCTGTGGAGGGCCATGAATTCGACCCTCAGAGAAAGAACCCTTCTGCAGAAAAGGCCTCCTGCACAGGAGTAGAGAAGCTCTCTCTGGCGGTGGGAAACAGGTCTGTTGGTGTGTCCGTGTTGTGTGATGATAAAAGGGTCATCACAGAGTTAATGGTGACCATCTAGCAAAACGGCTGCTTTTCCCTGAATAATAGTTAAGTTATTCCTGGGGGAAAGGGGATTAGTAAAGGTAAAGGTCACCCTTGCTTGAAAGCCAGTCGTATCCGGCTCTAGGGTTCAGTGCTCATCTCTGTGAATAGCCAAAGAGCCAGCGCTGTCTGCATCTGCAGGTGTTTCCATGGACATGTGGCAGGCATGACTAGACACCAGAGTGCATGGAATGCTGTTTATCTTTCCCACTGATGTGGTAGCTATTATATCTACTTGAAATTTCTTGTTTCAAATTGCTAGGTTGGCAGGAACTCACTCTGTCATGCAGCACTCGGGTCTCGAAATCCAACCTTCCAAGTCTTCAAGTTCAGTGTCTTAACCTCTAAGCCACCACAGTCCCTAAAAGGGGATTAGGTAAAGGTAAAGGTTTCCCTTGCTCAAAAGCCAGTCATATCCAACTCTAGGGTTCAGTGCTCATCTGTTTCAAAGCTGAAGAGCCAGCGCTGTCTGCTTCTGCAGACGTTTCCATGGTCATGTGGCAGGCATGACTAGACACCGGAGTGCACAGAACACTGTTTACCTTCCTAGTGAAGTGGTCCCTATTTATCTACTTGTAATTTCTTGCTTTTAAACTGCTAGGTTGGCAGGAGCTGGGACAAAGAGATCATTCCATCCTGCAGTACTTTGGAATCGAACTGCTGACCTCCTACTTTCCAGTCAGCATCTTAGCCACTTGAACCACTGCAGTCCTTATGTTATTGTATATATATATATTCAGTAGAACCTCGGATAAAAATCCAAACTCTGTTCCACATGTTTGGACTTTATCCGATTTTGGATTTTATCTGAATCGAATGGGCGATGCAGAGGATGTCCAAAAAATGGACTTTATCTGAGGTTCCTATACCAAATACCTCGGATAACGTCCATTTTTAAAGCAGTTTTGGACTTTATGCGATGCATCACATGTGCATGAAAACCGCAACTATATCCGAATCGGACTTTATCCGAATTGGACTTTATCCAAGGTACCACTATATATATTTTTTTCAGGCAGCTGGAGTCTTCTGCCTTCAATGGGAGCCAGGTTTGCATATAAACCATCTTCTTGATTTCTTCTCTGGCATGTTCCCCTTTTGAGCCATGCATTCCTGACTTTTAGTCACCTCTAGGATAGGGTGTGAGTAACACAAAGTAGATCAGGATCTTGTGGTAGGTACCGGTAGCCATATGTTACCACTGCCTGCTCCAGTTAACCTCATAGTAGGGCCAGTTCTGGGGATAGTTTGAGAAAAATAACCAATTAACCAAGTCACCATCCTTAATTGCAATGAGGACAGGAGGATTATGACTACTCCGTGGTTAATCAAACCAGGTCCTTCACAGAGATTCTTCAGTTCAAGACCATGTTCTGGAGTACCCAGCCCTCTTGCACATGAGCACGGAATCCGTCTCCGTGGCATAATGGATATGTGCAGTTGTGAACAAGACAAGTCAGTCTTCCCTCATGGTCCTCTACCTGTCTCTTCCCCTGACATGGGCATTTCCCAGGACAGAAAGACAATGGGCTTGGAAACTGTCACCCCCAATCCATGTTGGACCAGATACAGTACACTAGCTGAGGTGTTCGAAACACATTGCAGAATAATTAAGCTTTTCAATCGTCCAAGTGAATATTTGCATTGCAAGTGATCATAAAAGCACTTGCTCGTTTACACCCAAGCAAATATCATGGGGTTCCCACAAACAAACTGTTTTCCTTGCTCCTGACACAAATATTTGGTATATAAAGAACACTTGTTGTGGGTTCCCGACATTGCCCTTGGTGGAGGACAAGGCGTGAGGAACCTCTTGTCAAGAGCTAACCCATTACCCTGCTCCAGTCTGAAGCTGAGACTTGCGAGGTTTGTTTCTCCCCAAAATACCCATCCAATCTGATTTCACAGTTTGAGAAAGAGCTACCAAGTGATGCTATTAATTTAATTTAACTTGGTTTTTGAATGACGTTTGAGTTGAACTTATTGGTAGGTAATAACCAAGGTGGTTCGGGGGTTTTGAATAAAAAAAATGTGTTGTCCAGTTTAATTCAACACAGGCAGCTTTGTATATAATAAGAGAAAAATAAAATAAAATCGGTTTGAGTAGATTGTTTTCAGATACATGGATGGCTGTTAAAAGGGAGACCAAAGACACAAGCATTTAGCTAATGACAGCCTGGGACTTCAGATTTTAGGGGTTTCTCAGTCAAAACAACAATAGCCAAATTTCAAGTTTTGTAATATTTATGAAACAAAATGTTGGCTAATGACAATGCTTGGGGCTTATCAAACCAGACCAGAACTTTCTTGGATTACCAGTATTTGCAGTCAGTATGACCACTGTGTTTTCCATTCCATATAACATAAGCAAAGAAGTCGGACATGATGCCTGAAATGTGATTGTTGGGCCCAACTAAAGTAGAATTGTTGAATCAATTGTGGAGTGGTAAGTCAACACATAAATCAATTCCACTGAGTCCATGGGTCTGCTCTGGTAAGTGGATTGAGACTGACAAGGGTAATTACAGTTCTTGCTGAGGCTCTCTCCAATGTTGCGGGGTTCAGTGGCAGTAAACCAATGAGTGGGTTGCTTCCATTAAGCTAGTGAGTGTGGCTAACAAACATTGGGAGCATATCAGAGAGTAAACAAAACAAAAGAAAAATGTTGTGGCACTTTAAAACAGGGGTGATCAAACTATGGCCTGTGGGCCAGATCTGGCCCCTGGTGCCAATTCATCTGGCCCATGCTGCCCTCACCACTCCCAGAAGTGGAAGTAAAATGCACCCATATGGCCGTGTTTTACTTCCGCTTCTTGGAGTGATGAGGGTGGTGTGGGTTGGATGAATTGGTGTCAGGGGCCAGATATGGCCCACAGGGCATAGTTTGGGCACCCCTGGTTTAAGCAGAGAAAATGGCAGCTTAAAATCTATCTCATGCTGTTGCAAAACAGATTGCAAGGCGTCTTTTACTTCCGCTTCCGGTGGGAGGAACCACGTGACTGGCCCGCTGAGCCACGTGACCGGCCCATGGCCCAAAAAGTTTGGGCACCCCTTCTTTAAAGCCTAACTGCTGTATTTTAATGTTAGCTTTTGTGGGTCAGGTTCCACTTTGTCAGACATAAGAATGAGGCTCAATGGCATCAATTTATACAAATCAGGTACAGAGGTACAGGATGGTGAGCATAACAGATAAGTATACAAGTCACTGTATTTTTTAAAAACAACTGATAATCCCTGTTCTTCAGATTAGTTGTGAAGCTTCACCCTTTTGAATTGCAAATGGTTAGTAGATGAATGCAAGACAAACGTTGTGGCATTACACATTTGCTAATGACTTTGCCCTTCAGGCATAGCATCTTTTAAAAAAAATGTTCATAAGCTTTTGTGTGTCCAAGCATACTTCTTCAGACAAGTAGAGTAGCTATGTTTTGTAAGGTTGCCCTTGCTCAAAAGCCAGTCGTATCTGACTCCAGGGCACAGTGCTCATCTCTGTTTACAGCTAGAGAGCTGGTGTTGTCTGTAGATGTTTCTGTGGTCATGTAGCAGGCATGGCTAGACACTGGACGAGTGCACAGAATGCTGTTACCTTCCCACCCAAGTGGTAACTGTTTATGACTACTAGACCCAGAATCACACCCAGTAGGAAAGCTGTGGTCCCCAAGCAGTAATTTTTCTAAGCTCTGGTCTGTGGTTCCTCTGTTGATCTTTCATGCGGAGGTCTGGGTGTGTTGGAACATCTTTAATTTTAACAGAGTGAGTCTTCATTTTCCTCCATGGGAATGTTGTGTTGACTACTAGCAATGTTTCCATAGGTAGCAGAATGAAGATGCTTACATTTTGGGCCGCCCTTCTCCTTTGTGGTCTCCTGTCCACCTCACAAAGCACTATGGGAAACACATATTCTTCTGTAGTTCGGATGAACAAAGTTGTCTTGGAGAAGGGTGAGCATCTGTATCTCCATCTCTTTCCATGTGCAAAATGAGAGAGGTAGAAAGGGAGCCCTTATTATTGCTGTCTTGTAAGCCAGCTTGCTCCTTGAACGGCTAGGGACTGAAAAACCAGATCTCAAAGTGAATGTGTCTGTTGATACTCTGATACTACTTTCTAAAACTACAGGCACACAGGTGTACGGTTATGTCATCTTTGCACAGAGCTTGGTCCCCTTTACTTGACCAAAGCTCCCAGTAACCATGCCAGCAGGGAGATCTGGGAACTTTTGGTCCACAGAAGGAGCTTTCCCACTACCTTGTGTTGTATTTGACCTAAGAATCATTCCCTTCCCAAACCTGTGGATTTAACTCAGAGGAAAACCCTGCTTGAAGAGGTGCAGGGAAGCTGATGTGCCACAGGGATTCTCTGCCAGCCACGGAGCTGTCGTTGAATGGCAGCATCCTTTTCTTGGCAATAGTTAGACCAAAGGTCATTTGTGGAGAGAGTGGGGAAGGCCTCTTCAGGTACTCGCCAGGCCCCCTCAACAAGAGAGATGAGTGCCTCTTCCCCACCCATCACCACTTTCTCTGCTTGATTCACTCAGATTCCACCCTCAGGTTCAAGAAATCTCCATGTGAACAGAGATCTCTCCTTTTCAGACTCCTTGATATTTCATGAAGACAGAAATAGTGGAGGTTGGGGGTCTGTGTGCACGTTGAGAAAATGGGGCTTCCTAATGTTTGAACATGGGAGGAGGAGTTTTCATCACACTAAACCCATTTCATTACCCCAGTCCCTAAATCCATTTTTTCCCTAAGTCCCTCTTTTCTGATGATGTTTTTAGAGTTCAAATTTCACACTCTGTCTAAGGTCCAGTCTATAGACAATTCAGAGCAAATTCGAATGTGGAGCAAACAGGGCAGGAGGACTAGTCATCACGCAAAGAATAAGCTCTGTAAATGCAAACTTTGGCAGGAGAGTATGCTAACATTAGCAACGGGGTGGTGGTGGTGGTGAAGGAGGAGGGTGGTACTACTGGTGGTAATGCTGATGGTGAGGGTGATGATGAAAATAAGCAGTGCTGAAACTGAATTTTGTTTCCTTGGCTTTCCATCTCCTGCGGGAGATGCTGTCAACCTTCTACAGTGGTTGTCCAGTCGATGGCCAAAAGAAATGCGATGCAGGGACTGGTGGGTCAAACGCTTGGTGGCGGTGAATCTGTAGGAAATCCAGCTGGAAAAGCCGTTCCTAGGCGCCAAGGAGGTCTACTTGGAGGAGGTCTTCTGGGAGGCAATAAAGGTCTTCTTGGTGGTCTCCTAGGAGCTGATAAAGGTCTTCTTGGGTGAGTTGCCCAGTTTGCAAAAAGGAATAAAAACCAAGTTAATTACTCGGTCCTCTTACAGGGCTATGCAAGGGAAGTGTAAAAAAGATTCTCTGCAAGCTTAATGGGAGTTCCTCAATTAGTGGAGTAGCAATGAAAAGCAACATTCCCAGAAGGACAATTTGCCCTCCACCATTTCCTCTGTAAAGAAGACTTCCAGGAGACACTTGGGGCATGTCATACCTACACATTCATTCTGTCCTAGAAGGCCGACAGAGTAGCTCAAGAGGGGTTGTATTACAGGCCGTCGCCCAGTGTCCCATATGAACTGACCACACACCCTGCAACATGTTACACAATTTTCCGCAAGGTGGGAAAATCCCACAGGAAACACAGGAACATTTCTTGGCACACTTTGATAAAGAAGGATGTGTTTCCTTGAGAGGGATATCTGGAAATGCATAGTTCTCCAGACAGTGGAGCAGACCTGAGTCCTTGACCTTCTAGAGAACATTGGTTCACCCTGAAGCCTTCTGTTAAGGCCATATCGCATGTTAGGTAGCTGATTCAAAAGAGATGTATTCCCCTTATGCTATTGATTTTAGTCTTTTGTAGTGATGTGGCTGAGTTTCAAGTGCTTAATGCATGCATGCACACAAATCCCATGCCCCTCTCCTGCTAAATATCAATGGCAGGAATCTTTCTATTGTGCGGTATTGCCATCACAGTCCCTTTCCACTACTTAGTGTGGCTTTAGGAAACAACCAGACCCAAGATGTGCATGTATGTGCCAAGTGGGTTTGGATGGGGTGGAAGGGAGAAGGAAGGTCCTGTGTTTGCCTTCATATTCTCCCTTTTTGCTTCTGACTTTGCTTCCCTTCACACTCCAGCTTGAAGATTGTGGATATCACACTTCCTCAAGTTTCCTTGAAATTGTTGAAACCAGTTGGACTTGGATTGAGCATCTATACTAAAGTGGGACTCAACGCCGATTCGTGAGTCAGGTTTTTTCTCTCTTTCTCCTCTTTACCTACCCAGAAGGTAATTTGAAGAGGATACCTAAGAGACTGCGCCACCCCGAGGTTTTTGACCCATCCTATGAGAGCAGATCGTAGGGTCTCCCTGGTGGTCCCATCAGCCAGGGAGGCACATCTCACTGGGACCAAGAGGAGAGCCTTCTTGGTATCTACTCTGGGCCTATGGAACCTCCTGCCACTTGAACTGTGCCTCCAGGCATAGTTGTTCTCCTTCAGGAAGGCCTTAAAAACGTGGCTATGCCAGCAGGTGTGGGGTACAACTGGTACCACAACCCAGCCCTGCTGGCTTATTTAGCCCTGCTCGGGGTTCTTATTTACTCCTGCCCAGGTGTCCTTCTTTTTAAGGGGATTGGGGAGGTTTTATGGATGTTTTAGAGAGTTTTATAGTATTTGGTTTTAACTGGTAGTGGGTATGGGTTTTAATTGATGTTGCGAGCCGCCTTGGGTCACTTAGGCGAAAAAAGCAGTTATATAAATCCAACCAACAAATAAATAAATTTCATGCCAAATAACTTCTTACTAATTTGTTCCTGTATTTGGTTAAAAAAATATGGAGCTGCAGTTATTGAGAAACTAGCTGAAACACAAGTTGGGCTAGTAAAGGTTATCTTCTCACTAGTCAAGCCACCTCAAGCTAAAGTGGGTCTCTGGCAGCTGCACCTGGGTCTGGAGGGCTTCACCTTCTTCTCCAATCTCCCTCTTTTTACCCCATTCTCTCCTCTCTTGCTCTGTCTCAGCAGCAGTTCTTGCCTAGGTATTTGTTAGGTCAAAGTCAAGGTCACTCTTGCTCCAAAGCCAAGCCTATCCAACTCTAGGGTTTGGTGATCATCTCCGTTTACAGCCAAAGAGTCAGTGCTGTCTGAGTCTGCAGACTTTTCCATAGAAATGTGGCAGGCATGACTAGACACTGGAGCGCACGGAATGCTGTTTACCTTCCCAACAAAGTGATACCTATTTATGTAATTGTGATGTCTTGCTTTTGAACTGCTAGTTTGGCAGGAGCTGGGACAGATGACGGGAGCACACCTTGTCGTACCACACTTGGGTCTCCAACTGCTGACCTGCCAACCTTCCAGGCATCAAGTTCATCATCTTAACCACTAAGCCACCACAGTCCTAGGTTTTTGTTACAGGTATAGAATTAGTATGCTACTTTTCTCCATGTGAAGATAATCAATGCAGCTACCTAAGTTTTGAAAGCCAAGTCTCCAAGAAAGAACATGCTCTTATCCACTCCAAAGGGGTGAGAAGGGCTTTAGTTGCGACACCCACAATCAAACTTTGCTAATGTATAATGCCTGGTTGTGTCCTTAAAATCAAGGTTAGTATAAAGAACAACTGTCGGTTATCTTCATCACCTGTGATTTTAACATACCTGTCAAGTTTTGGATTTGGAAATAAGGGAAATTTCCCAGCAAATACGGGATACTTGACAGCTCTGCTTATCCTGTGCTGCCCTCCAATGGTGGCAATAGGGCATTGCAGTCTAATTAATATGGGATGACGGTGGGAAAGAGGGTAAAATAAGGGGTTTTCCCGGCCAATACGGGATACTTGACAGCTATGGATTTTAGTCCTGGTTCCTGATGAAGAAGAAGGTAACAGGACATGGAAGCATGGAACATGTTTTAGAAAGTAGATTCCGTCAATCAGGACATCACATCTCCTTTGCCTTCATTTTCCAGGCTCTTGGGTGGATTGCTGAATTTACAGGTGGAAGCGAACATCACAGGAAGTGCCCGTCTGGTGCTAAGCAATGAACAGCTTCCAGGGTTTGTTACCGAGAGCTGCCAAGTCCGCGCCAAAATCGTCTCTGGGTGAGTATCGCCCAGGATTGGTGTGGCCAGAGGAGAGGTGGTTGGGAGACAGGAGATGGCCTCTACACTATTGGAAACTGGTGATGAAGCCCAAGTTTGTGTATGCAGAGTAAACCCATTTGTGTGGATTCACAGAGATGTAGGCTTCTGGGAATTGAAGTTCAAGAACACCTGGAGTGCCAAGGTTTGCTGTCACTGCACTAGGTGCAGCAATAGGAAGGCAATAGGAAGAATCTGTGTAAAGAATAGAAATGGGGGTTTGTGGTGTTTTTTAACAGTGATGTAGATTTCTAAGTGATGTTCAATGTAGGGAGAAGGTATGTGGCCTTCAAAGCTGTTGCTGGGGAAAGATGTGTGGTAGACATAATAGCTCCTGTGTTCTGGGGAAATTAAACCTAAGTTTTGATGGACATCTACTGTAAGACTATGTAATGATTGGCTAGAGTCCTTCAGAGGAAGGGCCAAAGGTGGAAATTGTCTGTGGAGATAAAAGGAAGGAGGAGATGAAAGGAGGGTCTCTTTTTGCCATGCTGTGCAATGGTTAGGATTGCTTTACATCAGAGGGAAATGTGAGTATGTAGAAAGAAACCACCAAAATGTACTTCTCTAAATAGATAGAACCTGACCAAAGGCTGTAAATCTAGCAACGTTTTTTTTTATTTTCATGTGTGAAATGGCTAGGTTGCAAATCATGTTCCTCTGCAACAATCTTTTGAAACTTACGAACTGTTACATTTAATAAAAATATGTTTGGAACCCAGAACCATTGTCTTTGGTGAGTTGAGAGCTAAGCTGTGATTGCGTGTGTGTGTGTGTGTGTGTGTGTGTGTGTGTGTGTGTGTGTGTGTGTGTGTGTGTGTGTGTGTGTGTGTGTGTGTAGGGGGGAGACTCTGGTGCCTTGGCAGTGCTACCATAACCTAATGATGCATTTTTACTTATTTCCTACCTGGACTGGTTTGTTTGTTGAAACAGCCAGTTGGTAACCCTTCACATTCACACTACCCCTTATGCTAGAAAGGGAGTCCCAGGGCCACACTGGGCCCACAGTGAGGGTACAGGATGCTCGCTAAGTGGGGGAAATGACGTGGTGTGGGGCAAAGAGGAGTTAACCCTTCCAGGCAGTTTAGGGTTAACCGTTATGATCTGTAGGCAACTATACAAGGGCTAGGCTTTTATTGCATTCTGTGCATCTGAAGAAATGAATTGTAATCCACAAAAGCTCATCATGTACGAATGGAAAAGCTGAACAAGCATGCCAGCAGGAAAGAAAAACCGATTCAACAGAAATGAGGTGTTGGAGGAGAGCTTTGTGGCTATCCTAAACTGCCTGAGAAATAAGTACATTCTAGATCAAATGGAGCTGAAATTCTCCCTGGAGGCAAATGTGACAAAATCAAGACTATTGTACATTATGTATGGATAAGGTGCAAAGGCTCACTGGGAAAAGATAATAACACTAGGGAAATTTGAAGGCAACAGGAGAAGAGTCCCTAAAGGGAAGCACAACTTTTGAGTTTGCAAGAGCTGAGCAAGGCTGTTGAGGGCAGGATATTTTGGAGATCTCTCATTTACTGCAAGGAGCAGGTGACTTGACAGCACAGAACAACAACATCAGATAAAGTTGTTTAATTTATTCAGAACAGGAAAGGAAAAGAAACACATTGGATAAAGATGCCCGTTTTGCCCATCCTCTGAGTACCAATAGGACTGAACACATCTTGCTGAGTTTCCCTGTGGTCTTGATGCTGGCTAGGATAGATTGGTTTTAGGGCGGTGGACCAAAAAAGTAACTTTTCCAAGTTCTGAGCAGTAGAAATACTACAAAATGACAGGTTGCAACTAACTTCCTCAGCCATTGTTAACTAATTGCAAAAAGGGTTTTGGGACATTATAAACATTAGCAACCCATTACCTTTTTCTTTCACAGGTTGCTACCGGGATTGGGCAACACGCTCACAACTCTCTTGAGCAATCTCCTCCCTGGCGTGGTGAGTCTCCCAGAAGCTCATGTCTTCCGAATGGTTGTCCTTCCTTTTTCAGCCTCTCGGTTGTGCTCCGGTGTCGAGTTATGCCTGCCACATGACCACGGAAATGCCTGCAGTTGTGATACCCAGCAGTTTCCTATGTGTGAAGGATGAATCTTTCTTCAGTCTCTTGTTGTCTTCAGTCCATCACGTGTCTCCTAAAAAAGCAGCCCTTCCTTCCTTCCTTCCTTCCCCCATCCTCTAATCTTCCTCCCTTGCTTCCTTCCCAATGCCTGTCTCTAGCTCAGCTTTACTCATGCACATTGGCTGATTGCTCACTCATGCACTGCTAGTAATGGACACACAAGTTGCAAATGTCATGTAAGCTAGAAACAAAAACTGAAACCTCACCCTGTTCAGTTCTCCTCTGATTCGTGATTTTTTCCTCTCTCCTTGCAGTTGTGCCCAGTTGTACAGCTTGTCCTGAATGTGTTGAATACTCTTCTTGCTACTCTCAACAGTAAGTTATTTGGCCACAAACATATCCTGCCTCGTTTTAAAGAAATTCTGCTTGGGAGTAAATCGTTGAAAGCAGTAGGAGAAGAAATTTTTGGGGACACACTTGAGAAGATTTGTTTGATGTACTTGAAAACTATGGTAGTGCTACTTCATTGCATGGCCCTTTAACTGTAAGCTCAATTCAATGGGTTGCTTGCATCTTTTTAATTAACCATTCAGTCCTTTGGTGCTGTGTGTCCGTGCGTGCATGCATGCGTGTGTCCATGTGTTCATGCATGCATGCGCACATAGGTGCTTTTCTTCACAAAAGGGAAGGACACTAATCTTGCACAAAGATATTGTGTGCAATTTATGAAGACCTTTATGTTGACATAGAACCCTCCTCTTTGCCCTATTCCAGTGATGGCGAACCTTGGCACTCCAGGAGGTGTTCTTGAACTTCAATTGCCAGAAGCCTTGATCAGCAGGAGTGCTGACTTGGGCTTCTGGTAATTGAAGTCTAAGAACACCTGGAGTGCCAAGGTTCACCATCACTGCTGTATATTGCCAGGGGCCAAAATTCTTGTGAGGGAGAGCAAACTCTTGGCAGACTACCTTGCTCTAATGAAACACTCTGTCTTAACAAGCATGGAAAGTGCAACAGGTGTCTGTGACATCTGTAGCATTGCCTCAAAAGCTAAAATCTCTGAGGACTCTCAGAGGACTCCCAGCTAAAACAGGCGACCTTGAAATAAACCACCAACTGATCATGTCATACAGCTACATCGCCATTGGACTAAGGATTCTCCATCAGCCATGCCCTACTATATTCCAGATTTTGTTATCTTACCGAATCTGTTCCTCATAAACCACTTTTCTGTAACATTTTGAGAACTTACTTCTAGCCGGAGTCCTTCCAGCCTCATAAAGTGATGCCTCAAGTGGATGCCGTTGTTTATTGACCTCAGGTTTCTTTTTATTTTCCACCCAGCTGTGGTTCCATTTGGGACACTAGGATCTCTCCACTACACTCTGGCCAACACGCCCTTGTTCAACGATCAAGAAATCATACTGAACCTGAACGTAAGACACATGATTCCTTAGTTCTCAAGGTGTTTCCTCTGTGAAAGACAACCATGCGTTCCAAAGATTCGTTCCACAGGAATGAGCCTCACTGAACCCAGTGTGGTTTATTTTGAGGTGACAGAGGTAATATAAGCTCCTTTACACCAAGCTGTTTAAAAGGGCAGGAATACCAAGCTCACGTTGTGGGCATCAAAGTTTCAACTTTCAGGGTTTCCAGCTTTTGCTGTAACAGCAAATTGGTTTTTCTACACTTTTCTCAAGTCTGGTTGCAGGACACTCCTAAGCATGCTCCTTCGGAGATCTCTAGGTTGGTGCTCTATGCCATAGCTGCCAAGTATCCCTTATTGGCCAGGAAAACCCCTTATTTTACCCTCTTTCCTGCCGTCATCCCTTATTAATTAGACTGCAATGCCCTATTGCCGCCATTGGAGGGCAGTACAGGATAAGCATACCTGTCAAGTATCCCGTATTTGCTGGGAAATTTCCCTTATTTCCAAATCCAAAACTTGACAGGTATGCTCTATGCTGTGGGAAAAGGTCATGGCTGTTTTTAGAGCAGTGACGGCCAACTATGGCACTCCAGCTCTTCTTGGACTTCAATTCCCAGAAGCCTAAGTCAGCACTTCTGATGAGCAGGGCTTCTGGGAAGTGAAGTTCAAGAACAGCTGGAGTGCCAAGGTTTGCCATCACTTTTCTAGAGCTATGTAACTCTTTGGGAAGGTGCATTGCTTGGTGGAGGGCCTTAACTGGTGTAAGATCTCATTTCAGGTGAGTGACACCTCGCATGTCAAGCAACAAAACCAGTCATGACCACTTCCTGCTTGAGACTGGCTAGAACAGGGGTCAGCAACTTTTTAAATTCAGGGTTTGGGTCATGCTTCCTCAGACAGTTGAAGGGGCCGGACTGCTATTCCCCCGCCATAAATGCTGCCGTAAAACGCATCTACAGCTGTTGTAGACGTGTCCATGACAGCTGCATCCACATTTACAGCTGTTTCCGTCGCTTCTGTCAGTGGTGGGAGCAAGTGTGGTAGGCCAGATGATTTGGAGCTGTGGGCCAGGTCTGGCCCATGGGCCATAGGTTGCTGACCCCTGGGCTAGAACTAGCCCTGAGTACAAAGAGATCCGCTTAGATGGGAGGGAAGTCTCAAAAAGTGGCTTGAATGAAATATGGTGGTCCTTCCTTTCTGTTGTTGTTCAGTCGCACAGTCGATTCCGACTCTTTGCGACCCTATGGACCATCGCTCTCCAGGCACCTCTGTCCTCCACCATCCTCCTTAGTCCACACAGCCCCGTGCCCATTGTGTCTACAATACCATCTAGCCATCTCATCTTTGGCCGTCCCCTTCTTCTTTTGCCCTCCACCTTCCCCAGCATCAAGGCCTTCTCAAGTGAATCCTCTCTTCTCATTTGATGTCCAAAATACTTCAACTTCATCTTTGTTATTTGTCCTTCTAAGGAGCACTCAGGGCTAATCTCTTCTAATATTGACCTATTTGTTCTCCTCGCTGTCCAGGGGACTCTCAAAACTCTCCTCCAGCACCACATCTCAAAGGCATCTATTTTTCTTCGCTCAGCCTTTCTAATGGTCCAGCTCTCACAGCCATACATTACCACCGGAAATACCATTGCTTTGACTATGCGGACCTTTGTTTGCAGTGAGATATCTCTACTTTTCACTATGTTCCCCAGGTTTTTCATAGCTTGTCTCCCAAGAATCAGTCGCCTTTTTATTTCATGGCTGCAATCCCCATCTGCAGAGATCTTGGATCCTAAGAAAGTAAAATCTGTTACTGCTTCTACTTCTTCCCCATCTATTTTCCAGGGACTTATAGCGCCTGTTGCCATTATCTTGGTTTTCTTGATATTGAGTCTCAGGCCAGCTTTTGCACTCTCTTCTTTCAACCTAATCAGGAGCTTCTTTAGGTCTTCTTCACTTTCTGCCATTAGGGTGGTATCATCTGCATATCTCAAATTGTTGATGTTTCTCCCAGCAATTTTGATCCCATATGGTGATTCCTCCATCCCTGCATTGCGCATTATGTGCTCTGTGTATAAGTTGAATAAGCAGGGTGACAGAATGCAGCCTTGTCTTACTCCTTTTCCTATTCCAAACCACTCCGTCATTCCATACTCTGTCCTAACTGTTGCTTCTTGACTCATATACAGATTTCTCATGAGACATATGAGGTGTTCTGGTATTCCCATCTCTTTAATTACTTGCCACATTTTGTTGTGGTCCACACAATCAAAGGCCTTGGTGTAGTCAATGAAACAGAAGTAAGCTTGTTTCTGGTATTCCTTTGTTTTCTCCATGATCCAACGTATGTTGGCAATGTGATCTCTGGTCCCCCTGCCTCTTCTGAATCCAGCCTGCACCTCTGGTAGTTCTCTTTCTACATGCTGCTGTAGTCTATCCTGCATTATCTTGAGCATCACTTTGCTGGCTTGTGGGATGAGCGCAATTGTTCGATAATTTGAACATTCTTTGGCATTGCCCTTTTTTGGGATTGGGACATATACTGATCTTTTCCAATACTGTGGCCACTGTTTCGTTTTCCAAATCTGTTGGCATAAAGCATGTAGTAGCTTGATTCCATCATCTTTTAGGGCTTTGAAGAATTCAACTGGGATACCATCATATCCACTGGCTTTGTTTTTTGCCGTGCTTTTTAGGGCCTTTCTGACTTCACTCTCTAGGATGTCTGGTTCAAGTTCAATTTCCCCCTCATTGTTATTATCCACGGTGTTTAGGTCTTTTTTTGTAAAGTTCCTCTGTGTACTCTTTCCATCTTTTCTTTATCTCTTCTGCATCCGCTAACTCTTTGCCATCTTTGTCTTTTATCGTGATCATTTTTGCTTTGAATGTTCCCTTGACTTCCCCAATTTTTTTAAAGAGATCTCTAGTCCTGCCTCTTGTGTTGTTTTCCTCTATTTCTTTGCACTGTTCATTTAGGTAGCTTTCCTTATCTCTCCTTGCTTTTCTTTGAAATTCTTTATTTAAGTGATTGTATTTTTTCCTTTCTCCTTTGCCTTTTGCGTTCCTTCTTTCCTCTGCTATTTTAAGAGCCTCATCCGACAACCACTTTGCTTTCTTGCGCTTCTTTTCTTTTGGTATAGTTTTCCTTGCTGCCTCCTGCATAATGTCTCTCATCTCTGTCCATAATTCCTCTGGTACTCTGTCTGTCTGGTCCAGTCCATTGAATCTGTTCCTCACCTCCACCGTGTATTCCTTGGGTATGTTGTCTAGATCATATCTATCCGGCCTATTAGTTTTCCCTATTTTCTTCAGTCTGAGCCTGAATTTTGCAATCAGTAGATTGTGATCTGAGCCACAGTCCGCTCCAGGTCTTGTTTTTGCTGACTGTATGGAGGTTCTCCATCTTTGGCTGCAGAGTATGTAGTCAATTTGGTTTCGATGTTGGCCATCTGGTGATGTCCATGTGTAGAGTCTCCTCTTGTGTTGCTGGAAAAGGGTGTTTGCTATGACTAGTGTGTTATCTTGGCAGAACTCTATCAGTCTTTGCCCTGCTTCGTTTTGTGTTCCCAGACCAAACTTGCCTGTTATTCTGTCCACTTTTTGATTTCCTACTTTTGCATTCCAGTCTCCTAAGATAATGTGGACATCGTTTCTTGGTGTCTGTTCTATAAGATGTTGTAGGTCCTCATAGAACTGGTCTACTGTGGCTTGATCTGCACTGGTAGTTGGTGCATATATTTGGATTACAGTGATATTAAATGGTTTGCCTTGTAGTCTGACTGACATCATTCTATCATTTTTGAGATTGTATCCCATTACTGCTTTTCTCACTCTTTTATTTGCAATTATGGCCACTCCATTTCTTCTGAGGTTTTCTTGTCCACAGTAGTAGACATGATGGTTTCCAGAGCTGAATTCGCCCATACCTGTCCATTTTAGCTCACTGATTCCCAAGATGTCAATACTTATTCTTTCCATTTCCTTTTTTACCACTTCCAGCTTTCCTTGGTTCATAGATCTTACATTCCATGTCCCTATGCAATATTGTTCCTTACAACACTGTATTTCTCCTCCCCCTTTCCTGCCCATCCCTTTCTGTCCATCTAATGTGCTGAGCATCCTTCCTGTTTCCTTCCTTTCTAGTGACCCTGAAATTACTTGATCATTTTCTTTGACCAGAAAAAAAAGTTTTTTTGTTTGATGCATGTGAGAAGTGAAGATACACTTAGCAAACATTTGTATGTAATGTCCCCATGATTTTTAAAAGAAAACACAAAAATAGGTGCAGCTGAAGCAAAGCATAGGTAGGCAGGTGCCCAGGAGGCACGGAAGCCTTATTCAAAACCATCTGCCAAACAACTCTTCCAGGAGGGAGAAGATAAATGTACCAGTATCTTTTCTCTAAAAGGGATGCAGTGGCTTAGTGGTTAAGAGGCTGAGTTTGATGGCCGTAAGGTTGGCAGGTCATCAGTTCAAGACCTGAGTGCTGTGTAATGGAGTGAGCTCCCATCTCGCTCCCAGCTCCTGCCAATTTAACAGTTCAAAAGCAAGAAATTGCAAGTAGATAAATAGGTGCCACTTTGGCAGGCAAGGTAGCAGCGTTCCGTGTTTGGTTATGCCTGGTACATGACCACGGAAATGTCTGCAGACACAGGCAGCAGTGGTTCTTTGTCTGAAAACAGAGATGAGCACCAGACCTTAGAGTCAGACACAACTGGTTTTTGTGTTAGTACTTTTGTACTAACTCTTTCCCCTTCTGGATTGAAAAAAGGTGCAATTTAAGGTAGGAAAAACAAGCAAAAAGGAAAAGCAGCCCTTCTTCTTCCTAATCCAACTTTCAACCCTGATGTGTTTGTAAGTGGAATTGGTTGAAAACAGGGGAAAGAAAGGTGCCAAGAAGGGCATGTTTTACATGCTTTAGTCCCCATCTTTCCCATGGACATTGAAATGATGGAGGCAAAATAAGCAGAAGTCTTGGACTGGCTGCATAAATGCTCTGTCGTAGCATGATTAAGGAGCAAAGCCACCACTTACACATAATCTCCTGGCAAGACAGCTGGGCCACTGGGTGAGGAGTTTCATTTCCAGAACATAATGGGAGATAAGACAGTCAGGTCATGGGACCAGGCCACCATTCTGCTGAAATTATAAATGATACATTAAGCCAGTGATGGCCAACCTTGGCACTTTAGATGTTCTTGAACTTCAGTTTCCAGAAGCTCTGATCAGCAGGAGTGCTGACTTGAGCTTCTGGGAAGTGAAGTTCAAGAGCACCTGAAGTGCCAAGGATGGCCATCACTGGCCTTAAGCCATCTTTTCTCAATAATTGCATGTGTAGTTCTGGAGCTGTTGAGAGCGCCATTTGTGTTTGTGTATGTATGCACAGGAATAGTGCAGGTAGGGGCTCTGACACCAGCAAAAGCAAGGAATCCAACTCTGGATTTTAATTCAGACTTTACAGGTCTAAAGTGCTGAACCCCATCTTCCCAAAAATAGTTCAGCACCTTGAACAGCTCCTTTGGTGTTCTCCAGAAAAACCAGGAGAGGGGGATCCACCAGCCCACTGATTCCAGGGCAATTGGCCTCTCCCGTGGGGAAGACTGTGCCTCTTTCTTCCCAACCACCCCAGCGCTGTTGGCCAGCCTGAGCAACCATTTTGTGTCACCTACAATATCAACTCTTAACTTTGGTTCCTCTGACATTTATTCCAGCTTGCAGTTGTAAGTCCTGAAGGCAACACAGTTGAGCTTGACCCAATGCAGCCACCCGCTCTGCCTCAGCTTCAGCCTGGAGACCAGACCTCCCAACTGGTATTCTCCCAGGACCTCCTTTCTTCTGTGTTCCAGCTGTATGTGACCAAAGGATCATTCAATACACAACTCACTGGACAAACGGTGAGTTCAGAACTGTTCTCCCAGGTTTCACTTCTCTGACCCTGGCGGCTAGGAGAATTGTGGCAGGTGTAGTAGAAAAGCCAACATCTCAAACTTGTAGTAGACATCTTAGGGTTACCTTGCAGAAGACTGGTGTCGGGGAAGAAGTCTCTCTTGTTTATACCCTTTCTCATTAAGCCACTTCTCTGATATGGCGTGAAAGAAAGATAACTGTGAAAAGATGCTATGTCCACAATTTTGTTTAAGTGTCTGGGTAGCAGAGTTTAAGAAGGACATCAACAAACTGGAGTGTGTCCAGAGGAGATGGACCAAGTTGGCCAAAGGTCTATAAATCAAGCCCTATGGTTAAGGGAACTAAGTGAGTTCATCCAGGAGAAGAGAAGGATTTGAGGTGAAATGACAACCATTTCCAAATGTTTGGAGGGCTGGTTTCAGATGGGAAATGGAGCAGCCCCCCCCCCCTAATTCTGAAAGTCTGGACCTAAACCAAAGACAAGAGCCTTTGACTAAATGGCAGTACCAATGGTATTTAAGTCTAAAAAGGATTTCCTGATTTTGATAGTGTGAGACAAGGCATAAGAAGGTGATGACCTTCTCTTCTCTGTATTAAGTTGTTTGTAGCAGCTGCACTACAAAACGGGGCAGGTTTTAGGCAATTTCATGTTTGAATGCAAGTCTCCCAGTTCCCTCATTTTTTTAGCCCAGGGAATAAACACACTAGGACTAGATACTTGAGAGAAAGAAAAAAAACTAATTTACTCACAAAATGAGATCAGAAGATACATATGCTCAGGAGTCTTGATGAAGTTGGTTTAGAAAGAAGTCAAGTCTTTCTTCTAGCCATGTGGCCTGGAAGATAGAGGAGCTCAAAAAGACATCTTTCCTCTTCCAAAGCAGAAAGCAATAGTAATCTCTGAGACAGGAAAGAATCTTTCTAATTGTAATTAGAGGTAAACAGTGCAAAACAAATTCCTCTCAGTCAGGCTAGTCTTTCCTGTCTCCCTTGTTACTGCATGCTGGGGTTGCCACTAGAATACTCAACATTCAGAAGGTGCTTAAGCCAAGACTGGATGGTCACCACACAGAGATGTTCAAGTTGTGGCCCTTCTGTATCAAAAAGAGACCAGACTAGATGACCCTTGAAGCCATGTTCTCTTCTTTGCTCTTATACTGTCCAGTTGCTGAGCTTGCAATTTCTTGACATGATCTGAGATGTCTTTGATGACTCTCCCAGTTGATTTTCATCTACCTGTAACAAATACCTAGTCAGCAACTACTGATGAGAAAGTGGGGAAAGAATGGGGTAAAAAGAGGGAGATGGGAGAGAAGGTGAAGCCCTCCAGACACAGGTGTGGACAGAAATCCACTTTAGCTTGAGATGGCTTGACTAGTGAAAAGATAACTTTTACTAGCCCAACTTGCGTTTTGGCTAGTTTCTACTTTTTGGTTTTTGCTTCTGGTGCTAATGATTTCATACTAGCTCTTTCTGTGTGCTCCAGTGAACAGTAATAAAAACTCAAGAGCAGCCTTGAATCCAAATTATGGATCCAAATTATGTTCACATAGTAGCCAACAGATTTTATGGGTTCGGCTACTGTGTGAAACGGACAGTGGACTAGATGGGCCTGATCGAGCATGGGTCTTTTTATGTTCCTACTAGCATTCAAGTGTCAGGAGGTCAAATCTCCCAACTCAGCTGAGTATTTTTGTTCTGGTGAGAATTATTGCATTCAAAGAATGCATGCTAGAGTAGGAGTCTGTTATGTTATTATGTTCATATTTTCTTATTTTTATATTGTTTATTTCATGTATGTTTCCTTATTGAATTGTAAATTGCCCAGAGTAAAAATATCCTCAGAAATGGGCTGTACAGTGATACCTCATACAACGTCCAAACTTGGACTTTGTATGAGGCATGCAAAATCCTAGCCGCGATGCCTCATACAACGTCCAAATCCTTGCCGCGATGCCTCGTACAACGTCGTTTCCATAGAGATACATTGTACTGTAACTTCACAGACTTCAGGGCAAAGTCAAGGAAACAGACAGGAAACAAACAAAACTTTAAGAAATCATTGTCTGAAGGCTAAATACATTACAAAAACATGTCAAACAACCCTGATTGTCCAAGAATCTGAAGAATGCTGCAAAAATCCCAGGAATGCTTCTAAAGATTCTGACGAAAAAATCCAAAAAAATCCAAAATCACACTCAAAACCACTCCTAAACACTCTTTGCCTCGCGCAAAACCCACAAGAGCAATGCACGCATGTGTCCTGCCTTTTATACTGCCCAGGCACAATGCAACCTTTGAAAAACCCCAATGCCTCATACAAAGTCGCAGCGACTTTGTATGAGGCAACATTTTTCAAGGAATTAGGCGATGTTGTATGAATTCAATGTTGTACGAAGCGGACTTTGTATGAGATATTACTGTATATGGAATGAATTTATTTTATTTTTCTAATTTGTATTGCCGCCCTAATCCAAAGACTCTGGGTGGCTCACAGAAAATAAAATAAAACCAACAGCAGTTTTTAAACCCATTAAAAAACTACTGACAACAATATTAAAGCTACTGACAACAATATTAAAAAGATTAAAAGAATGAATGAATGAATGAATGAATGAATGAATGAATGAATCAAGACATTCATCACATTGGGCTGCAAGCAAGAACTGGGAAAGTTGTTAACTGTATAGCAAAGGCACGCATTGGCTCACTGTTCCTTTTGCTTGGCTTCCTTCCATCTCCAGGGGACTGTTCCGATGACCACCTCTGCTCTGGTCTCAGTGCTAGCTCAGGTAAGGTATTCCCACGGGGCCTCTCCTTTCCCAGGAATGGACCCTTCCGGATTCTCTGCCGGGTGCCTCAGGTCTTCTCCTTTTGTCTACAGGGGTCTCAGCTGTCACAAGCCAATCTACCTCTGGTGGTCACCATTCAAGGCAACGACATCCCTGCCATGTCGCTGCACAATGGAGAGTTCACCCTGACCCTTTCTGCCCTCCTGGGAGTATCAGCCCGTACAACGAGTGGTCTCACACCCCTCTTTGAGGTGGAAGCGGTAAGTAACAAGACAAGCAGTTCTGGACTGTTGAGAAAGCTGAGTAATCCTTGGTGCCCAATTCCAGCAGCCAAAAGAAGGTGCAAGACTCTTCTCTAATGTCTAAATTTTTCTTTTCTAATCTCCAGCTTCCTTCTTCCTGATTGTCAACATAGATAATATGCTGGTATTGTATTATGTGCTGGTGGTGCATCTGACACGAATAAAGAAAGATCAACATAGATCCTCACAACCAGCAAAACTTCAGCAAACCAAAGCCAGGCATCTTATCCAAATGTCTTCTTTTCGACAAGCAATCACAATCATGCTTTCACCGGGGTTTAACCAGCAGCAATTCCATGCTGTATCAAAACATTTCACCAGTATTTTTAGCATAGTAAACCCCACTAGAGTAGGCCTATTGAATCAGTGGAACTTCCAGAGGCCTTGGCTCACAAATCCTCACTGATTCAATAAGACTACTCTCGTGCAACGTACTGCGCTAAGCAGCAGGATTTCAGCCACTCTCTACTGGTTGAGACTGGAGGTGTTTGAGCATTTGGGTTTGCAGAATGTACTGGAATCACAGGGTGGTTCATATGAGATTCGAACATCAGAAGGTGTCAAGTGCAGTGACATTCAAGCTCTTCCTAAAGCCATGAGGTGGGGGACATCTACCTGCAAGCCTTGCTTCTTCTGCTTCAACTTAGGTAAAGCTGATCTTGGCCACCCTCAGATAGTAGGCTTTGCTGCTAAAGTGATTGCAAACAGAGAGATCCAGGTGGCTCTAAACAATTCACCAGGTTAGCAATCTTGCCCTAAATATCTAGTTCAAACCTTGCGTCCCCAGCTGTTCTTGGACTAAAACTCCCCAAAGCCTTCACTATTGGCTGTGCTGATCAATATTTCTTGGAGATGAAGTCCAAGATCATCTGGGGACACAAAGTTGGGAACTAATCTAGACCAGAGTAGGTTCCTCAAATTTGGTTCTCCATGTGTTCCCTGCAGTTCAGGGCTTCTTGGAATTGAAGTCCAGGAACAGCTGGAGAGCCCTGTTTGAGGAACCCTAGTCTAGACAATCCTACCTGGTGGAGAATACCTTTCTGGACCTGACTAAGCTGACTAAGTGAGTCTTGCCAAAGTAAAAAGGAAGATATGTATAGCTAAAAGCCACTGGACACTCATAGTATGGGATGAGAGGGGGACCAAATTACTCTGTCATTTTTGAGTGGGTGGGTGCCCCCCCCCATTGCTCAGCACATAGGCCTCCCTGACTCATATCCACCCAGTTTCTTCTTCCGAGGTGTGGTAATGCCTGGGAGCACATCAGGAGGAGGATAGGGGATGGAAGTTCCATGTGTGGGGCAAAAGAACCCATCACAAGCACCAAGACGGAAGAGCAGAAAAGGTGGTCTTCTGAAAGTGGCAGAAAAAGAATCCACCTCATGCCCACACCTCATATGTTGTTGTGATTGCAGAATATTAACCTGATGGGAGCCATGAAAGTAACAGGGATGACTCTGGGCCTCCCCTTATCTTGGCAGAGGTAAGCAGATCCTTCTCTTGAGAGGTTGGGTGCTAATTGTGCATCTCAGCATCCATGACAACTAAAGCAGTGTCCTCAAGGAATTGGTGTTGATGGATTTCCTAGACTGCTTTTGGGGAAAGGGCATCTTTAAATGTGCACTGCTTTGCTACACGTCTGTCAGACCCGTGCTGAACAGGGATAATCTCATAGGGCAGTGATGGCGAACCTTGGCTCTCCAGGTGTTCTTGGACTTCAATTCCCAGAAGCTCAAGTCCCTGCATACATGCAGTAAACCCATTTGTGTGGATTCACAGGGACTTGGACTTCAGGGAATTGAAGTCCAAGAACACCTGGAGTGCCAAGGTTTGCCATCATGGTGAATGCCCTTGTTTCTGAAACTGGAGCTCTCCAGGCTTCTCATGGCATCTCATATAGATATATGCAAGATATATACAGATGTGAATGTATATAGATGCAAATTTGAATACATAATGGTGCATAATAGACACTTAGGTAATGAGATGTTCCACATGGTACCTCTCAGTTGTATTCTCCTACAATAAACTCCAAACAGCAATCATAATATCAGACTGAAACATGAAAAGCTATTGTTTAATCCTGTTGCTGTACATCTTGCAAGACTTTTGCAGACGTTTTTGGATGTTGGGCTTATTTTTCTGGCCTGCTTTGGTGTTAGAAGCACAGCCTACAAATGCTAGTTGCATATTTGTCTTTTCCACAGTGTCCTTCTCAGAGTCTCTTCCTCCAAAATTGGCTCCTTTGATGTAAGTAAACATTTTAAATGCCTGACACAAAGGCCTAAACCTAATTGCTATTCTGACCTACAATAGCCTCACTGCATTGATGAGGACTTGGTAAGTCAACCAATTCCATTGATACGATGGATCTGCTTGTTTTGGCCACATTGTACTCAAGCCAGAGTGCACATCAGAAGGGAATCTTTTTTTGTTTCAAATAATGTATTTTTTTAATACATAGAGGAGATGCATGGGTCATGTCATATTTCCAGGAAGTGTTAATGTTTGTATATATACCTTATATATATATATGTACTTGACATACAAACTGGAAATCCCGCAATGGTAATGAAGTAGACTGTACAGCCAGCAACTCAACGCTGAGTGTTGGGCAGCAGTAAATAACCTGACTCCTTAAAGGGGCCAATGGCTACTGGCGGAGGATCCCCTTTAGGTGGGGTGATGGTCCCCCTCAGTGGAGGAAATGCCACTGGAAACCATCATATTGGGCCCAAGGGCAAAATGAGCGGAGGAACTCTGATTCCCAGCGGTTGTGGAGGCAGAAGAGGCCATGCTGGATGGACTGGCTGTGAAGGTGCACCTTGTCCATATCCTCAAGGCTGCAGCAGTCCATTGCAGTCCTGGTGTCAAATCCTGCATGTCTCATTTCATACGGGCTGCAGAAGATGCTCAGTGATCATGGTGTGTGGGTCACTTCATGGCAAGCTGGGATCCACCTTAATGGCAGGGGAGGGGAATGCATTCTTGGATATGAGTTGCTATACAGGTTATTAAACAGAGAAGGAGGGGTGTGATCTGTTCTCAATCATATGATAGGGGACCAAACGTAGAAGCACAGCAGAGAAAAGCAAAAACCGTTTACATTGGCTATAAAGTAGAATTAATTTATTCCAAATCCAAATTAATATCAGTACTCCAATGTGACAGATCTGTCACATTGGAGTACTGATATTAATTTGGATTTGGAATAAATTAATTCTACTTTATAGCCAATGCAAACGGTTTTTGCTTTTCTCTGCTCAATCATATAATAACAGGATCCAGTTACAGGAAGCTAGAATATCAGGGAAAAAATGTCCTAACTGTTAGAGCAGTATGACAATGGGGCCCATGACCTCAGGAGCGCTCCAATACTTGGAGAGATCAAGATGAAAACCAACCTTCTGTGAGATCTGCTTTGATTTGGATCCCTGCATTGAGCAGGGGGTTGGACAGGATGGCCTCACAGTCTCCCTCCCACTCAGTTATTCTGTGATTCCAGGATTTTATTAATTGCTGCTCATGTGGATGATGAACCCTTATTTGAAGCTTGTCTTGTTGTTGCAGATTAATCTCCTGAACAACTGGGTCACCAGCCTTCTTCAAGTGGAATACCTTCCAATGGTCAACGGTAGGGCCAATTTATTCCTACGGTTCAGCTGTTTAGCAAAGGACAAGGGCCAAAGTTTTCCTCGTGAGATTCAGGTCCCATATATGGTACTAAGGCTAACCCTCTCTTCTCAATTCTGCTTCAGGTATCGTGGGAGTAGGAATCCCCCTCCCTAACGCCTTCAATATGGAGTACGTCAGTGTCACCAGCAGCGCTGAGGTAAGAGCTCACTTGTTCATCTCCTGAAAACAATTGCTGAAATTTTTCCAGCCATTCTCCTGCGCCGGGAAGTTACGCAGGACCCTCAAGCAGGACTCTGTCCATCGAAGAACACTCCAAGAGCAAATGTGACCCTTGTGTGTCTTCTTCCCAAAGAAACTGAACTTTTGTATCCCAAGAATCTAAATCGGAAGAGTTGAAAAAGTAGGTCTGAAGAACCTGAACATTTACTATTTTAAAACAATCCAGAACTGGGGTTTTAAACCCAGGAATTCTTTTTTCTGCACCCAAAAGTCAATTACTTCTGCAGCCACACAAGACCTTGAGAGGAACACAATGTCCTCTTGAATCTGAGGCCACGTCTTATGCCTTCAGTGTCCTAACTCCATTGGTTACTCTTCTGTAAATTCCATTGGTTCAATGGGTCTATTCTACCTGAGGTTGGCAAGGGGGAGGATCTGATGCAGGTGCACATGGGATAACAATGCTGATCTCTGTATTGTTTAGCAAAGTAATATGGTGCCCTCAGCACCATCAGTGGCCATTGAGGAACTTTTAGATCCTAGAATCAACTTTTCCAAATACTTAGTGAGATGGGAAATGGATAAGGGAGGGAACCAGATCCTGTAGATCTCCCAATGGCATCCTGACTCTGAATGCAACGACACTGGAACATTTTTATTTGATTCAATTTGTTTTGACTGTCCTTTTTTGCTTAACAGAATGTAGTTGTGGTAAACATGATGCCAAAAACGATGTAGAGAAGATGTCTCTGTGGAGCTGCAGAATGAGCATTATGGATAGAAGAATATGCTTTTCCTTCTTGCTCTTCCCTGTGACATCTTGCCTATAGAAGAAACCCGGTCTTAACCTATTTCCATTTAAGATGCACATCTGTTTCAGTCTGTGCCTGAGCCACACAATCTTTTTCTTGCTGTTACATATTTCTAAAGAGCATCTCCTAGCCCTTCAACTGGAGAATTCATGGCATGCTGACACTTGTTTGTTCAATAAATAAGATGTAAACCTTTCTTGCCATTCTGGTATGCCTCTGTATCTTCCATTTATTTTAATTTGCACAGACACCAGAGGAAAATGAACTAAATAGCACAGTCTCACACATGCTCTTTCTTTTGCCCTGTTATTTAATTCATGCGCTCTTTCTAAGAATGCTGCATGGAGTAGTATTACAAGAAGTGATTATTCATTTTTCCCTTCCTATTTGGAGAAGAAGATCTAGGGAGCTTTAAAACTGCTTTTGTTTGGGAGTAGGCGGGTAATTCCCCTTGTTGCACAACCAGACTGGGAACTATCTACAGGCTTTATCTCAGCAAGATATTAAGTGTTCCCTTGACAAGAACAAAAATACCATTGATACCTGGTGCCAAGCTCCCTACCGGTCGGTCGATGGGGTGTCCATCAGCTCCGCCCTCAACATGTGATGGACACCAGAAATCTCCACATTTGTTTAAAATTATGCATAGTAAACAGGTCCTTTGTGACAAGCAGACAATACTCGCCTTTTAAGATGGATTAATTATCTCCTCTGGCTTTTTCCTCTTCTTTACTTCCTCTTCTACTCCTTCAGATGCCAAGGAAAATGGCTCTTTATTCCTGCAAATCCTTTGGGTTCGTATTACAATCTATTGAATAGCTAGTAGCCCTCAGCGATCAAGTATTGCTAACTAACATTATTATAGACTTTTCAACATTTTGTAGGAGGGTGATGACATATCCAAAGAGGATAATTGCAATATTCTTCACACACATTCAAAGAAAGTATCTTAAAAAGAGAATTGGTGCAGGAAGGAGACCAGTTGATGATCAAGTGGCAAACATTACATGTGCAAAGACTGAAGATGTGCAGGGATTTAAATTTGGAGGGTTTAGCTGACATGGCTCTTGAACATTTCTATTTGACATGAGGTATATCAAAATGCCAGAAGGAATGGCAGGTCTGTCTCCCCCCCCCCCTCCCACCCGAGAAATCGTGGCCTCAGGGTCAGCACTCAGTCCTCTGAGCCACCTCTTGGAGAATTGTGAGCTGTTAGTGAGCCACAATATGGCAACACCCAGACATGAGGAAAAAAGGGGAGAGTGCTGACCCAAAGACTGATATGACAAAGTGGGCTTGATCCATGAAAGCTCACATTTAAATACAGGCGTTAGTCTTTAAGGTGGTCTCCCTTGCTTGAAAGCCAGTCGTATCCAACTCAAACGTTCTGTCCTCATCTCCATTTATAGCCAAAGAGCCAGTGCTGTCTGCATCTGCAGATTTTTTTGGCCATGTGGCAGGCACGACTAGATGCTGGAGCACACAGGATGCTGTTACTTCTCCCACTGAAGCAGTACCTGTTTATCTACTTGCAATTTCTTGCTTTCGAACTGCTAGGTTGGCAGGAGCTGAGACAGATAACAGGGCGCTCACTCCGTCACGCAGCACTCGGGTCTTGAAGGGCTGACCTGCCAATCTTCCGGTTGTCAAGTTCAGTGTCTTAACCACTAAGCCACCACAGTCCACAACATTTTTGGGTCCTCTGTTGTTGTGTTTTTTGCTCTCTAAAGTACTGCTGTGTCAGAGTCCTGTTCCCTCTCTAAGCCAACCAAAGGGCTCTGTATCCCTCCCTCAAGGTAACTGACAAAATGTCTCGAGTCCCAGCCAAGCTTTTGTCCGTATGTAGGCCCATATGAACTTTGGCACTCCAGATGTTCTTGGACTTCAATTCAAGCCCAAGCCCCCCGTGAATCCACACGAATGGGTTTACTATGATTCATCTGGTCCACGTCACCCTCATCGCTCCAAGAAGCGGAAGTAAAACCCACACGAGCCGGATGAATTGCAGTAAACCCATTCATGTGGGTTTGCTATCATGGCTGTAGGCCAATGCAGCATTCTTCACTGGATCTGCAATGGTGTTTGGGATATTTTTGCTCCTTCCCCAGCATCCCCCAATTTGGTACCGAAATGCCTCGAAAGACGTTCTGGAGAAGTTGAAAGCCCACCTTATTTTGTCACATCATAGGGAGCCCACGGTGGTGTTATCCAGCCTCGGACATCAAGAGTTAGGGTTTGGAAACAATATTCCCATCTCCATTTTCAGACCTCTCTTGAGACCTCCTCAACAACAAGAGCTGCTTGTTCTTCCCAGAAATAGGTGGCCGAACCTGAGCCTTCTAAATAGGATGTTTTCTGGACAGGAGGTTTTCCCTCCCCTGTCCTTCCTTACTGAGTGCAAAGAAGTGCATAACCAAAGTACGTTTGATACCTCTTGCTTAATACCAGATTTACAAACAAGTGTTCTTCAGAAAGATGGCAAGTCACATCATAAAAAAAACCCCCACACACAACCTACACCACCATGACAACTCTTAAGCCCATTATCTCAATGTCTCTGGGGTTGAGTTCGGGTCATCCCATCCTTTGCCAGAGATATAAATAGCTGTTGCCACCGCTGCACTTCCACAGCCAGAAGAAGTTGGAATCCAGGAGGCTATGGAGACCTTCAAGTTCTCTTACTGATTGATGAAAATAAGGCCAAACATCCCTGTGACCCCTTGGCCTCAGAAGGCAACGCTCAGGTAAGACAGAATTCAGGTAAACCAGGACAGGATCCCTGTAAATGGGGCTCAGTACCATTCCCAATTTGGGACACAGTGATCTGTAGTACCTGAGTCGGCCTACAAGCTGAGTAGGGCGGGGTACAAATTAAAAATTGAATTGAATTGAATTGAATTTATGTCATGCTTTCGATATTGTGCTCTCCTCCTCCCCTGCCTTCCTATAGCCTGGAGAAAGTCTACTGCTGATACGAATTGCATCCCATCTCAGCAAGTCTGGATACAGCCAAGATGTTAGAAGCCAAGGTGTGGCTCCTCACCTGCGCCTGCCTTTTGCTGGCCCCATCGCAGAGCCAGCAGCTCCAACCAACAGATGCGGTCATTAGGGTCAGCAAGGACGTTTTGCACAAGGGTGAGTGGAAGCACGCAAAAGACTGGAAGGGACCACAGAAGGGAAGCAGTCTAGCACCAAACCCAGCCAATGAAACAACAATGACAAAAGCCACTAAAATACAGTATAAATAAAACCAGAAGGCAAGAGAAATGTCTCGGTGGCCAGAACACTATTGCGCAGCTCCACCTATGCTAAGGAAGTTTTTTAGAGACTCCTCTTTTTTAATTCTGGGATACTCACAGCATGCACACAATGAGACAAAGTTCTCTGCACCCTGTAATTTAAAAAGGAAGTCTTTTTTCAGTAGAAATCTGATGATGATATCTTTTCCATTGTGCTGTCACAACTTACACGATAGGATTTGGCCAATGTTATATACAGTATTTTAAAAAAAATCTCTTTTCATTCTTTGAAAATCCTTGGGAATTCCACAAATTTTGATGAGACAGAAATGGACAAGCTTTTGTAAGCAGCAGCATATCTGCATATGCGGTGAAGTAATATCATTTTCCAAAGGTTATTTTATAATAAAAAGTGAGTCTCAGAGTGACATTGAAGATGGAGGATGTTTTCCTACAAACACTTATGTGGGAATAAGTCTCACTGGACCTATCCAGACTCGCTTTTGACTAGACTTGTCTAAGAAGGCATTGTAAGAGGGCTTTCATATAATAATAATAATAATAATAATAATAATAATAATAATAATAATAATAATAATAATAATAATAATAATAATAATAATAATAATGTTTTATTTATATCCCGCTTCCCTCAATCCAATGGACGATTCAAAGCAGCTTACAAGACATTTAAAGATACAACAATAAGATACATAATTCAGAAATACAGAATGACAATATAATCAAAACTACAATCTAAAGATACAAAATAACAAAACCAATAATACATTATAGCAAAAATTTCCAAAAACATCACATCAACATAAGCTATAAAGGTCTCCCTTGCTTGAAAGCCAGTCGTATCTAAGCTGTGGTGCTCATGTCCGTTTACAGTCAAAGAGCCATCACTGTCTGTGTCTGGAAACATTTTCATGGTCATGACTAGACACTGGAGCTCATGGAATGCTGTAACCTTTCCCACCGAAGTGGTACCTGTTTATCTACTTGCAATCTTTTTGCTTCTGAACTGCTAGGTTGGCTGGAGCTGGGACAGAGATGGGAGCTCACTCTGTCATGCTGTACTCGGGTCTCAAACTGTTGACCTGTTGACCTTCCAGTCATCAAGTTCAGCATCTTAATCACTAAGGCACTGCAGTCCCTGTAGCACAGCCAAAGCTGTAGCACACGATTGGAGTTTGATCCCAACAGGCTAAAGGTTGACTCAGCATTCCATCCCTTCTGAGTACTTGGTGTGTTGGGAGAAAAAAATTCTAATTATTGTACTTTGTGAGCCACCAGAGAGTGCTTTAAGGGTATATAAGGTTGCTATCAAGTCACATTTTCTTTGGGTTCTACATGTAAAAAAGTATGAAATAACAATAACAATGATCATTGTTATCACTGCTCTGGCACAGGACTCCAGTGTACAGTACTTAATATCTATATAACAATAACAATAGATGTATGTTAACAAATGGGTTCCAACTTATGGTCACTCTTATTGTTGTTTTCTATGTACAGAGTGCTCAGAGGGGGGCAGCGCTTCCATGCTGTACACTTTTCCCAGGGCTACACAGACTAGTTATTCTCCTGGGAGCTGTCATGATCTTGGCCAAAGAGTTCTACCAGAGATGTCTTAGGGAAACGCACCTTGTCTCTATGCTCAATATATGCTTCTTCCTTCTCATTTGTTCTTGTAGCTGTTGCCAACTCAATGGCCCGAAGCAATGCCCTCCAAGGCGCCATGAGAGAATTGCCTATCGGCAATGGAGGTGGTGGTGACAGTGGTCTACTTGGAGGACTCCTTGGTGGTGGCAGCGGTAGTGGTGGTGACCTACTGGGAGGTGTTACTGGTGGCTTACTTGGAGGAGATGGTGGTGGAAGAGGAGGTCTTCTTGGGGGAGTCACAGGAGGTTTGCTGGGTGGAGGAGGAAGAGGTGGTGGTGGTGCTTATGGTGCCCGTTCACCTCCTGCTGGTGGTGGTGGTGGCAATGGTGGTGATCCAGGTGCTGGAGGCTTGCTGGGTCCAGGTGGCCTTCTGGGCAAAGGAGGTCTACTTGGCGGAGGCGGCATCCTTGGCATCCTTGAAGAAGGAGGATTACTCAGCACGGTCCAGGGACTCACAGGGTAAGGAGACTCTGAAGGTCTCAGTACTTGTGACAGCTAATCTGTGGGTCATACATTTGGTGTCTTGCATGGAAGACAAAGAAGGAGTCACAGTAAGGACTAACACAGGTTTATTGGTTGATGATCAGGATGAACATGTGGTAATGGCGGAGATACATCACATTATATACAGTAGCACAATGCATTTGAATCTTGCTGCACGGTAGCTCATTGGCTGCTACCGGCGTGACGTCATCCCAAGTCACGCCCCTCTTCTGTAGTTGTTTGATCGTGCGGGAATGGAATGAACAGTTGGGAAGTGAACCCTTGCCTACCGTTTGAGGGGCTTGGGGTCCCCCCCAGTACGAATCTCGGGACCGACGAAGAGGCCCTCGTGGCCTCGCCACCCCCCGTTACCTGCCCGGGAGTTCTAGAGACTGTGGTGGGCGGACTCCCCCCTGTTGCCTGTCTTGGGGGTGTTTGTCTCCGGGGAGCTGGAGCTATGGTATATTCTAAAACAAAAGGGCTGGGGGGACTGGAAGTACCAGGGGCTGAACTGAAACCCCTCTTCTCGCTAGGACGGGTGGGGGACCACTCCGCGACACCCCCCTGGTACTGCAACTCATAATCAAATTCATCCCTCTCCTCCAAGGTATCCTCCTCTGCGGCTGAGAACCGAGGATATGCATTTGTATCCGTGGGTGCCGCAGTGTCTCCCCCTTGGGTAACGCGGGTGGGGGAGGACCCTAACGCTGATTCCCCCTCACAGGTGACTCGCCTTCTGAGCTGGTCGGCGTGCCTTCTCCAGAGTAGACCTGAGCTAGTCTCGACCCTGTAGGATACCGGCCCCGTTTGCTCAATAATCGTCCCTGGTACCCACGCTGGCCCCGAGGCCGTGTAGTTCCTGCAGTGAACTGGGTCCCCTACTGAGAAACTTTTGGAGCTCTCTCCCCCTATGCTTATATTTCTCCCTTCATCCTCCACCCTGGACGGATCCATCCGGTCAAAAAGTGTTACCGGACGCCTCCTCATGAGGAGTTCGGCTGGGGAAAATCCTGACGCTAGGGGGGTTGTCCTATAGCAGATGAGGAACTGACACAGGTGAAGGTTCAACTCACCGGGACCCATGCGCCGCAGTGCGTCTTTCGTAGTGCGCACTTGGCGCTCTACCTGACCGTTTGTGGCAGGGTGAAACGGGGCAGCGGTAATGTGCCTGATGGCGTTTCTCTCAATAAACGTCTTGAACTCTGCAGACGTGAAGGTACTAGCGTTATCGTTAACGAGGACGTCTGGCAGGCCGAAACAGGCAAAAAGCTTGCGCAACTGTTTAATGGTTGCCGCAGAGGAAGTGCTGTTCATGGGGATTACCTCCAACCACTTGGAGTAGGAGTCGACTACCAGCAGAAACATGGACCCGCGGAAGGGGCCAGCGAAGTCGACATGAATCCAGGACCATGGCCCGGGGGCCGTGTCCCATTCCCTATGGGGTAACCGGGACTCCTCGGGCCGAGAGCTCTGGCAGCTCTCACACGTGCCCACTAAACGTTCTATATCTGCATCTATCTGGGGCCACCAAAAGAAACTCCTGGGCAGAGCCTTGGAGCGCACGATCCCGGGGTGACTGGTATGCAGTAGCTTCAGTACCTTGGCCCTTAGCTTGTCTGGGATAACTACCCGCTGGCCCCAGAGTAAGCAGTCCCTTTCCAGAGAAAGCTCCACTCTGCGCCTGAAAAATGGCTTGAAATGCTCCTCGGGGGGAGTAGTGGGCCACCCTTTCCTAACCCAGGAACTAACTTGGGCCAGCATCTTGTCGGCCGCCATGGCCTTGGCAAGGTCGGCCGGGACAATGGGGGGTGAGTCGAGAGACTCGATCAGCAGGACTTGGTGGTCCTGCTCTACCTCGCACGTGGGGTCCCCTAAACTAGGGAGGGGAGATCGGGACAGTGCGTCCGCATGGGAGATCTCCTTCCCTGGGCGATAGACCAGCTCATACTGGTAGGCGTTGAGGAAGATGGCCCAACGCAGCATCCTGGGGGATAGAATTTGCGGGGTGGGTTTGCCGTTAGTGAAGATCCCCAGCAGTGGCTTGTGATCCATCACTACCGTAAACTCGCGGCCGTATAGGAAATCGTGGAACTTCTTCGTTCCCGCGATTATGGCCAGGGCCTCCCTATCTGTTTGCGCGTAATTGCGCTCGGCCTTTGAGAGGGACCTTGAGTAGTACGCCACCGGGGCTTCCCGCCCGCTCTCCAACACGTGACACAGAACCGCCCCCACCCCCACTGGGGACGCATCACAGACTAAAACCACTGGTTTTTTCGGATCGAAGTGGGTCAGGACAGCATCCGAGGATAGGAGTGACTTAAGCTCCTTGAACGCTTTCTCCTGCCTGTCCCCCCACCGCCAAGCCGCGTCCTTCTTAAGTAACGCATGCAGTGGCTCTGCGACCGATGCCTTCCGAGGCAGGAAGGAATGATAGAAATTTAGGAGCCCTAGAAATGACTGCAGCTCCAGTTTCGCGGTGGGGCGAGGGGCGTTTCTCACAGCCGCAACCTTGGACTCAGAGGGTTTGATTCCGTCCGGGGTTACCTTAAAACCTAGGAACTCAACCTCCCTCGCAAAGAATACACATTTGTCCCTCCTCAGTCGGAGTCCTGCCCTCTCGAACACTGAGAGGACCCCATCTAGCCTTTTTGCTTACTCTAACTCGCTCCCCGCCGTTATCAACACATCGTCGAAGTATGGGAGGACGCCTGGAAGCCCCTTTAAAAGGCGTTCCACGAGGGACTGGAAGATTCCGGGGGCCGAATTCACGCCGAACTGAAGGCGCGTTACCTTAAACGCCCCCTTGTGCGTCACGATCGTTTGCACGGCGGCAGCAGCCGGGGTTACAGAGAGCTGTTGATATGCCTGCGCCAGATCCAGCTTGGCAAAACACCTCCCCCCATGTAACGTGGCCAGCAAGTGGCTGACCACGGGCACCGGATATGCATTTGGCCAAATGGCCTTATTGATCGTAATTTATAGTCCGCACAAATCCTGACCTCCCCGTTTGATTTAAGGGCTGTGACAATCGGCGTTTCCCACTCCGCCGAATCAACTGGAACCAAAATCCCCTGCCCCACCAATTTGTCCAGTTCCGCCTCGATCTTGTCCTTGAGGGCGAAGGGCACTCTCCTTGGTTTGAGGCGGATGGGCCGGATTTCTGGGTCCAGCTCAAAGGAAACCGGGGGGCCCTTGTATTTCCCGAGCCCCTTCTTGAAAATGTCCGGGTGTGCATTGCACATGTCCCGCATTGGGTCAGTCTCGATGGCGTTAATGCCGGACAGTTCGATTCCCAGGGGAGCAAACCACTGCGTTCCCAAAAGGCAGCACCTCCCCCCCTTGAGGACCACTAGGGGCAATTTCTTGGAGTAGTTCTTGAACTTCACCTTGAAGTTCCCCACCCCCAACACTGGGATCCCATTTTCCTGCACGTCTCGTAGGTGTGACTTCATGGCCCGCAGTTTGGGCCGCTTATCTGGGGGAATACGCATAAACTCTTTTTGGGACAGGATGGAATAAGATGACCCCGAGTCTATCTCCATCCTCACTGGGAGCCCCTGCAACAGTACCTCTATGAAAAACTGCCGGTGTTCCAGGCCCACGCGGTTCACGCCTTCCTCGCTGTAGCTGGTTGAGACCTTCCTGGTGCCGGCCGCCTTTCATTGGTGCGTCTGGGAATGGCTGGAACTGCCCTTGTCCTCGACTCGCCCACGCCTGCATACTCGGGCGATGTGTCCTTTTCGGCCGCAGTTGTGACACTCGGCCTTTCGGAACGGACACCTCATGCGGTCGTGGGACGCCCCACAACCGTCGCAGCGGCGGTCCTGCCGTTCGAGGGTCTGCCGCTACTCTCCTCGCTTCTTGATCCTCTGGACGTTGTTGTCCTCGCTGGAGCAGGGGTCCACTGTAGTGGACGACTCCTCGGACGACGTGGGTGTGCTGGCGGGCGACTTGGGGGCCCGCCAGGCCATCTTCGCTGATGTCCGCCGGGCCGCCTGTACTGGTGACTTGGCCCTTTCGGACGCGGCCCCTCGGGACTTGAACACTCTGACCCCGCTCCTGGCCGCCTCGGCCGCTTGGGCCTCCTGCAGTACCTCGTTGAACGTGAGGCAGTAGTCGCGGGTCATCAGCTTCCTCTGGAGCTCCTCGTCCCTCAGGCCACACAACATGCGGTCTCGGAGGGCCTGGTCCAGGTCATCCCACTGGCAGTGCACCGCTGCAAGCCTGAGGGCCGCCGCGTAGGCGGACACGGATTCGCCCGGTTTCTGGTCTAGCCTGTGGAACGCGACCCGGGCTGGGAAGATCGAGACAGGCGGCTGGAAATGCTCGCCCAACCTCTCCAGGATGCGGTCGATGGGCACCTCATCCACCTTCCGGGGGGCCACCAGGGTCATCAGGATACGCAGCGTGGCCGGTCCCACCTGGGCCAGGAAGTGGGAGCGCATTTTCGCGTCGTCGTCGACGCCCGCGGCTTCCATCGCGTGCCGAAACTGGCACTCGTAGAGCTCCCATTGTTCGGGCTCACTGACATCGAACTGGTAAGGCTTGACCTTGGGATTTGCCATGAATCCCATCCTCGTCGCCAATTTGGTGTCTTGCACGGAAGACAAAGAAGGAGTCTCAGTAAGGACTAACACAGGTTTATTGGTTGATGGTCAGGATGAACATGTGGTAATGGCGGAGATACATCATATTATATACAGTAGCACAATGCATTTGAATCTTGCTGCACGGTAGCTCATTGGCTGCTACCGGCGTGACGTCGTCCCAAGTCACGCCCCTCTTCTGTAGTTGTTTGATCGTGCGGGAGAGTTCCCGTAGCTGCCGGTGATTTGAGGAATGAGAACCATGTGAGTTGAACGCTCGCAGCTGCCCTCTATGGGCAGCTAACTCGCGTTCCTTTATCAGCTGGGTTACAATGTAATTGTGGTCAGGTTACATTCATACATTTCTTAAAGCAACATTGTACATACATAACAATACATCACACTCAATATGTTTGTTGAAGCAGAATACACCTGGGGGAGTTATCCTTAAATTCACCTAATACTAAATGAGAGCTGTATATCCTAGAAGTAGCACAACAGCTGTACTGAGCAGTAATGAGTAGTGAGTCCTGGTGGTGCAGTGGTTAAACTCCTGTATTACAGCCAAAGCTGCTGAACTTGTGAGTTCGATTCTGAGAAATAAGAATAAGAGAGTTTGAATAAGAGAAAGTACTTTTTCACCCGGAGGATCATTGGTCTATGGAACCCCTGCCAGAAGAAGTGGTGACAGCTGTCAGTCTTGACAGCTTTAAGAAAGGATTAGACAAGTTCATGCAGGACAAGGGTATCAATGGCTATAACTATGGATACCTAAGGGCAACCTCCGGGTTGGAAAGATAGGCAGGATCTCTATCAATGTCACTTCCAGGGAATCCTAAGCAGGTGAAGGCATCTCCTTGGGAATAATACCCTGAAGCAAATGGTGAGCCACTGTGTGAGACAAAATGCTGGACTGGAAAGGCTGTGGCCTGTTCCAGCCAGGCTGTGCTTATGTTCTTATGATGGGAATCAAGGTCGACCCTGCATGTTGGGGGCAAAATGCTAATTACCTTCTGAAACACCCAGAGAGTTCTCTAACCGCTGGGGGTGATGGGGGTGGTGTATATAAATATGTTATTGCTACTTGCTAATGCGTAGCACTTAATGGACATCTGGTGAGATAACTAGCATGGGATCTATGGGCCTGATCAGAGGCTCAGTAAAGACAAGACTCCTGACCATGTGAAGAGGTCCCTGTCTGCATCAACCCATATATTCTATAGGCTCCCATTCAGGTGAGCACCCTGGAAAATAATACCGACTACTGCAGTGCTCTCTGTGTGGGCCTACCTTTGAAGATGGTATGGAAGCTGCAACAGGTATAGAATGTGGCAATCAGGTTAGTGGTGATAAGACAAAACCTCATCTTCCCAATCTTGGCCCACTTGCATTGGTTACCTGCAGGCTTCCATGATTGATTCATGGTTCCAGTTTTAGCATATAAAGCCTTACACAAATGTGTCTGTATTCTGGTTGTCACTCCTGGATTTTGTTCATAAAAAAGCAGTGGAGGCCTCACTTCCTCCTTGTTTCCTGCAGGTTACGAATTGTGGAGCTGACCCTTCCCAGGATAAGCCTGAAGCTCTTACCTGGAATTGGAGTTCACCTGGATTTATACACCAGGGTAGCACTCGACGGGAAGAAGTGAGCAGGGCATCCCGTGTCCTCTAACGCATCAAGGCAATGCAGAAGGGTGCCGCTCTTCCATCTGCCTGCAGAGTGTTGACCTCAGCCAAGGTGCTCTGCAGGATGGAAGGGACCAAAGTACAAATCCAGTTGGAAAGCTCGGCAGAAAGAGCCTCACCAGACTTCTCTCTTCCCTTCTGATACAGCCTCCTTGGACTGCTGGACATTGCAGTGGAGGTAAACATCACAGCAATTGCCCGGCTGACGATGGATGGCACCGGCTACCCCAAGCTTGTGATTGATCGCTGTGATGGTCTTCTTGGAGGCATAAAAATTAGGCTCTTGAGAGGGTCAGTGTCATCGGCTTGTGTGGAACCCCAAAATTCTGCTGAGACATTTGAAAGAGGGGATAGCATGAATAGCCAAGGCTATCTTCATGTTGATTTGATTTGACTTGATTTGATTTATTCGACTTGTATGCCGCCCACTCAGCATATGCCGACTCAGGGCGGCTCACAACAAATCAAACATTGCAATATTCAATCAAGACAATATATCAATAGGAACAATACCAAATCATATCACAAAATCATATATAGTGAACCCCTGACTAACGATGCATTCGAATAGCATCATTTCCGATTAACGATGCTACCGACGCCCCCACGTGATCTCCCGCACAATGACAAAAAAGTCGTTATTTGAATAACGGTGGATTTTTTACTGTTGTTGTGCGAATAACGACTTGTTTTGACATTCTGCGGGAGATCTCCCATAGGAAACCGCATAACAACGTTTTCTGCATAACGGCGCTACTTGAGGAACCAAGCAACGTCATTATGTGAGGGTCTACTGTAAGTCATAAATACAACATTACAAAGTATCATCATAAAAATACAACATTACAAAATCATCATAGAAATACAACATTACAAAAAATCCTTCATTTAGAGTCCATACAGTTCAGCAAGCCAACAAAGTAACTGTCTCAGCACAGATAATACCACGCCACAGACAGGACCCAAAGAATGGCGACAAGGACCAGGGCGTCAGCAAGGTCCTTTGGCATCGGGCCACAGAATCCCTTTTATCCCTGCCAAGGTAGGGCTCCAGGGACGGCGGCCGCAGCTGCCTCCAATCTCCTGGCCGGAGGCAGGGTCCAGGGGAGGCAGCAGCAAGGTCCATTGGCATTGGGCCACGTGGCGGAGAGGTCCATCAGTGTAGGAATCGGGGCCACTGGGGGCCGGAAGGTCCCGGAGGAGGACTGATCAAGTGACGACACGAGACAAGCTGCTGGATCGATCAGACCCTTTATTGGTCAAAGGCAGAATCATTTATAGGGAAAAAGTGCAACGGTGGCAAACTGTCCTCTGGCAAGGCATTACCTCATGCGTTGACACATGTTAATGGGAAAACCTTCAAAGGGGAAGTTAATTAACTCGGGCAAACAGGGAACAAGATTGACCATTGTCTTGGGACTTAGGCAGGGGTAAACATGGCTTATTTGCACCAGGGATTTCCCCAAACCGGGAGATGAGTCATTATGGTTAATAGAATGCATGAATCAGCTATCTGCTTACTCGGCAGAGTCGCGGGTCAGGTCACCTTAATTGGGTGAATCAAGCCCTATACTTTTATTCACCCCCCTTAATTTGACGACCGGTGAGCCCACTGGCCGGGAGCCTGTCTCACCGCAGTGGTCTCTGGTCTATTCCGTGCCCTGTGGGGCACGGGGAATCCATATCTCCCCTTTATTTTCTATTTAAGAACCTGACCGGCGACCTTACGCAAGATAGGCATCAGCTGTTGAGCGGGGATGACGTCACGGGATTTCCCTCTGGGGCGGCACTTGGAGATCAGCGAGGGAATACACTGAGCAAAGCAACAGAGCGTAATGCCTAGTATGGCTATTCCCACCACTATCTGAAGCACCGTCTGTAGCCACCCCCAGGGGATCCATGACCACATCCAATTCCATAGGGAACCCCACCAGGCTCCCCACGCGGAGCCTTCCGTAATGCCTGCAACAATGGAATGCAGGTTCTTGATCTGGTTTTGTATTTTCTGGGAGTTGTCAGTAAAGTTAAAACAGCACATCCCATGGACAGATTCGCACCCCAGGTGGTGCAATAAGAGGAGGTAGTCGATAGCCGCTCGATTATCAAGAACAGCTTGGCGGAGTTCCACCTGCTCTTGATTAAGGAGCGCTATCGCTGAGGAGGTATGATTGATGGTTTTTGCTAAACCGCAGGCCAAATGACCAATTCTCCGTGCGTTGCCGGTGGCCAACCCCGGCACGCCGATCAAACTGACGGATAGGGAAACATACTCAGCGGGACTCATTACTCTGATGCTGCTGTCACAAGAGCTGTCTAACTGGGTTGTGCGTGTGTGCCGAATGAGCGGGGAAACATTCACATGGGATACATTCGTGTCACTAGAACGTGGGGCAATCATGTCCCTGGTAGGGAGTACAAGTGTCAAGCGACTAATGCAACACATTGAGTCCGACAGATTGGCAGGGATGTAGTTCCAGGTGTGCTGGTTGCAGGTAAAGAACCACCCTGAGGGCAGGGTGACATGAGCGTACAATGAGATGAGGGTCTCCGGTTTATTGCAAGTCCAGTTGCCAACGCCAGGGTCAATACAGCGGCGCCGTGCCTGACCGTCTGCGGTGCAACCGGTCATGCGGGTACAGGCGGCGCCCGGGCTGACCGCCACCCGAGGGGTATGGAGGGTGGCTGCATCAGCCGGCAAGGTTGGGGTAAGTTGCTGTCCCCCCCAGCGTGCATATGCCGAGAAGGCGGTAGGAGAGTGAGGGGCAAAGGATGCTTTTCGCAACCAGGCACTGTCCTCGGTGTGCTCGTCCGGAGTATGGCACACCGGGATGAGACAGGTGCTGAGCATGGATGCAGAACCAACGTCCTGCTGTAAGCAAAAATCGGACTGGTTGACGAGACCCGCCAACCTTTCCCACAAGTTGTACTGCATTCGTGTAGACAGGTCTTCACCAGGCGACAAACCGTCGGCCTGGATTGAGGCTGCCTGGGCGCCTCCCCCCAAAAGCAGGGAGAGGGCCAGGACTATGGAGATCGCCACGGTGTTGGCGTGAATCTGGGCCAAGACTGCAGCTGTGAGGTTCTCCGGCGTCGGTTCCTTCCCCTCGCGCTGGACGGCGTCCTGAGCGTCATGGCAAAGAACCTTGACCATCCCCCAGGTGACTTTAGGGATCGGCTGTCGCCTCCTCCGACGGATCCTCTCGCGCAGGGTGAGGTCCTTCATCTCCGGTATCGGACTCGGGCCGGTCTGGTTCCACGCCATGCGGTTCCGTGTGGGGTTTGACACCCCGAGCTGGGATCCAGATGACACCTGTAGGAGACATAACTGCAGCATACCCTCTCCCCCAGGTGACGAGCGGCACCGGCCCCCTCCAAGTGGGGTCCGGTGGCACTCGGTACCGGACCATTGGTCGCGGGAGAGCTTCCGAACGGCGGAAATGCCTCTCCTGCGGCGTGCAATCCGAAAAAACATTAAGGTGATTGTATGTGAACAAAACCTTGTTTAAGCAAAACTGTGCTGCTCCTTGTGACTTGGGGAGGGCAGGAGGTTCCCCCCTTTCTATTTGTTTGTCAAGATAGGACTTTAGCGTCCGATTGACACGCTCTACGATCGCCTGCCCTTGCGGATTGTAGGGAATTCCAAAAGTGTGCTTGATGTCCCAAGTCGCCATGAAGGCGGCCAACTGCCTAGAGCAGTAGGACGGTGCGTTATCCGTTTTCACGTGCCGTGGCTTGCCCATCGCCGCGATGCAGGAAAGGAGGTGCTGCTCCACGTGGGTAGCCGTCTCTCCTTTCTGCGCCGTGGCCCAAACGAACTGGGAAAAGGTATCAATGCAGACGTGCATGTATTGCCATCTGCCAAACTGCGGCACATGCGTGACGTCCATCTGCCATACCTGGTTGGCCTCAGTCCCCCGTGGGTTGACCCCCCACGAGGGCCCCCCCGGCGCCCCTGCGCAATGCTGGCAAGAGCGGACTATACCCTGGGCTTGAGAAAGCGGCAGATTGAACTGTCTGGCGAGTGCCTTGGCATTTTGGTGAAAAAATGCATGACTTTGGATTGGAGTAGTGAAAACTCCCAAAACTGAACGTTGCTGAATTTCCTTTGCGGCCGCGTCCGCTCTGCTATTGCCCGCGGAAATCGGACCCGGTAGGTCTTGGTGACTTCGGATGTGGGCAATATAAAGCGGCTCCGTGCGGTTTCGCAAATGAAATTGAGCGGTGAGAAACAGACTTAGTAAATTCTTGTCTATCGCGGGAGTGATGTAAGCTCCCGGTAGACTGTGCAACAAATTCCTTACGTACAGGCTGTCAGTAATAATATTCAAACGCTCCTGGGCGAAGGTGCGCAAGGCAAGGTTCACGGCTGCCAACTCTGCCCGCTGAGCGGACTTCTGTGGAAGAGTTAGCAGCGTGTGCCAAGCTTCGCCCTCCTGCCAGGTCAAAACACCATAGGTGCGACCTCCGTCTGTGAAAACTGTCCTGGCCCCCTGAAGCGGGACCAGCGAGAGCAATTCGAACAAGCTGACTGTTCCTGTCTGTAGGGAAACGAGTCTAGGGTCCTTGGGCAAGTGGTACGCTAAACTCCCAGTGAAACCTTCCAAGGCTATCGGAAGCGAGTCACCTAGCTGCACTAATTGGTGAATTTGTTCCTTGGTGAAAGGAACCACAATTTTGGCCAAATCATTTCCTGAAATGTCCCTAGCTCTCAGCCTGCCGCGGTAAATCACCGCGGAAACCAGCTCTTGGGGCGGAACGATGTTCCGTGATGATGTGTTAGGCAAATAAACCCACTCCACAATTTTCGCTCCCTTCTCTGAGTCTACGCCTAACGCCCCAGTGAACATGGACCCTGACCGTACGATGTACAAATTCAGGATCGGGGCATAAGGCCCCTGGGCGATCCTATCCACCCACCTCTGGCTGAGAACTTGGTTCACTTTCTCGAGCGCCAAGCGCGCGTCTCGAGAGATTTTTATCCGGTCTGCCGGCTGCTTACCTAAAGTTAGCAGCGAGAAGAGCGGCTTTAAGAGATCCGTATCCAATCGGAAATACGGTCTGGCCCAATTAATGTTCCCTAAAATCTGCTGTAACTCTACCAGGGTGACTGAGTCCTGTAAAGCTATCTGGGGTAAAACCGGTGCGGCAAAAGAACGGAGAAGCCGATGACCCAAGTATGAAAAGGGCTCGGTTTTCTGCACCTTCTCTGGGGCTATGAGTAGACCCTTGTCCCCCAGGCTGGCCTGGAGGTCAGAAAACACTGCGCTGCCGAGTTGCGGCAACGCCACTAAGATATCATCCATGAAATGACACACAATAGCCTTAGGGTAAAGGCTTCGAAACTTTGCCAGCGCGTTGTGAACATAAATTTGGCACAGGGTGGGCGAATTGAGCATGCCCTGTGGCAAAAATTTCCACGCGTAACGCTGCGTGGGCTCTCCGTGGTTCACAACCGGCACTGTAAAGGCGAACCTTTCCCGGTCCCGGGGGTCTAAGGGGATTGTATAGAAGCAATCCTTGAGATCTACAACTAGAATCTCATACCCCTCGGGAATCATATTTGGATTCGGGATGCCGCATTGAAGCGGACCCATGGGCTGAATACATTTATTGATCTCTCTGAGATCGTGGAGGAGTCGCCACTTCCCCGACTTCTTCTTAATTACAAAAACTGGCGAGTTCCAGGGACTGGTGGACTGCTCTATATGTCCTGCGTCTAGCTGTTCCTTCACTAGCTGCTTTAAGGCAACCAGTTTCTCTCCCACAACCGGCCATTGTTCTACCCAGACCGGAGTATCGGTGAGCCATTTAAGTGGCAACGCCATTACCCGAAGGTAAGGGTGGCACCGTACTGCTGGAGAATGTCTCGCCCCCAAAGGTTGACGTGCACGTCAAGAATGTGCGGCCGAACTACCGCCGTGCCGTCAGCCCCTGGGATGGTGACTTCTACCCACTCTCTGCTCCTAAACGCTTCCTGAACGCCACCTACCCCCCACACATCGGAGACCGGCTCAATGGCCCACTCCCTCGGCCACTGGCTCCTGCTTATCACGGATACATCAGCTCCGGTATCGAGGAGGCCTGAGAACACCCTTCTGTTCAAAAATACCTCGATAACGGGGCGCTGCTTCCACTCAATGTTGGTCTCCACTGTCGCTAAGACCTGGTATCCTTGCACTGCCTCAACCGCGCTCAAGCGGCCTGCTGAGCCGGGCTCTGAGCTGTCACTGAGCCTCCCCTGGCTGCCTGCTGGCGAGTGACAAGGAACCATGATCAGTTGCGCTAAGGAATCTCCCTTGTGAATGGTCTGGGGCAGGTGTGTCCAGAGTTGGACCTGGAGAACGCCTGAAAAATTCGAGTCAATGACTCCTGGAATTATGAAAATTCCGCGTGCTCCAGCTACACTACGGGGCAAAACTAAACCTAAAAAGCCTCTGGGCAGGGGACCCATGTACTGGGAATCGACCAGATAGACTGTGCCTGGCAGGTCGCATGTAGCGTCTACCTGACAAGTCAATTCTAGCCCTGTGCTACCCTTGGGGCTGGCCTGTGCCCTCGTAGTGCCTGGAATGTGCCTGGAACCTAGTCCAGCTCTGGGAAGTCCGGATTCTGGGGAATGAGAGAAGTCTCTGTTTGGACTGGGGCCAGAGACATGCCCGCGTTCCGGTTTCCCGAACTCGGACAAAACTTGGCCCAATGATAGCCTTTCCTGCACTTTGGACATGGGGTTTTCGGGGCTGTGGACTGGCTGAACTTTTGTCCGCCTCCCTTTGATCGGCATTCTTTAGCGAAGTGCCCGACCTTGCCACAAGAGTGACAAGCTCCCCTGGTCTTCCCCTTGGGGTGAGATCTCTTTCCCCCCTGCACTGCTGCCGCTAGCAGACCCATCTTGTAGGAGTCCGTGCCGACGTCAGAACAGGCCCTAATCATGTCCGACAGCGTCAGGTCAGGACGATTGCCTAGGGACTGCAAAATCTTACGGCAGTCCAAGTTGGCATTGTCCTTGGCTAGCTTGATCATGAGCTCTTGCTGGGCTTGCTCGTTATCAATCTGCCTGGTGATGGCTTCTTCCAGGCGATTGATGAAGTCCATGTAGGGTTCCTGGGCTCCCTGCTTGATAGCGGTATAATTCTTAGCCGCTTTGCCAGATGCTGGGATCTTGAAGTACGCCCTATAGGCGGCTTCAGCGGACATTTCGAGAGTGGCGAGAGGCAAGTTGATTTGGGCGTTAATGGCCTCAAAGGCACCTGAGCCATATAGCTGCTCAGCGATTACCGCGCCTCCCATTCTCGCGGCTCTGGCCTGTGCCTCGAGCCGGTACTCGCTGTCCCAGATCATGTACTGGCTAGGGGTTAGCATCATCCTCATGACGGCTTTCCAGTCGTGAGGAATCCACATGGTGGCTTCACACGCTTGCTGAAGCGTGCCCCTAGTAAAATGACTTTGAAGCCCTGTCTCTGAGATTGCTTTCCGTAAGGCCATGAGAAGCTTGTACGGGACTGGGGAATGAACTATCTGTTGCGCGCCTGTGAGCGCGTCCATCTCCATTCGGATTGGACAAATCTGTCTAAGCTCAGCTAGTTGTTCTGCTGACAATTCCCCCTTCTTGAGCTCTATCTCTGCTGTGCGCTGAAGGGCACTCTTTACAACTAGGGAAGCTGGCGCTGTCAGAGGAACGCCTGCGCTCCTCATTCCTTGCGTTCCTTCGGTGACGTCTGCAGCTGTCACCGGGGGAAGGCTTCCCTCGCTGCTATGCTGATAGCTGAATGACGGACAGAGCGCCGTGGGCGCAGCCGGGTGGACTGGCTGACCTGAGGGCTCTTCTAACGGGGGTTCTAGGGCCTCTGTCCGGGCTGGCTCGATCTGCTCTAAGAGCCTCCTACACTTTTTCCATGTGCTGACTACCCTGCCGGGCGCTTTGGGGGGTTGCTGGATGCAGTCTCCTATCTGATCCCAGAGCTTCAAGGTTAACGTACCTACTTCTGGGTAAAGTAGGCAGTGTCCCCTGAGGTACGCCAAAAGTCTCGCTAGCTCTCCGCTGTGAAATCGCAACTTAAAAACCCTGGCCAGGATTCTGAACTCTTCCTCACGAGTTCTTTGGCTAGCGGACGGACTTGGTCTATGAGAGCAAGTCCCCATATTACCTGTGATGGGTCCTCCGAAGTTTCCTTCTCGGGCCGAGAGTCGACGCGTCCTTTTACAGGCAACAGTTCTGGCGACGAGTGTCTGGGGTAGCTGTCGGAGCGTGGACCTTCTGTCCCGGGCCCTCGGCGGCCACTGCAATGCCAGGGGCTCACAGCCTGCCCTGACCGGAACGCGTTTTTCCCTTCGCGAACCTCCCCAAAGCCGGGGAAAAGGTAGGTAGGAAGGTCTCTTGGGAATGCCTCGCCGCGGCCACTCCTCTGTCCGGCTGGCTGCCGACCAGAGTGCCGCGCAGTCCTCCGGGACAACGGGTCGCGGTTCAGGCGTTGAACCGGACCGCGTGGATCGTTACTCACGAGTAGACCTCTCCGGGGTCCTCTTACTCACGAGTAGCATCACGTCGGGGTCACCAGCTGTAGGAATCGGGGCCACTGGGGGCCGGAAGGTCCCGGAGGAGGACTGATCAAGTGACGACACGAGACAAGCTGCTGGATCGATCAGACCCTTTATTGGTCAAAGGCAGAATCATTTATAGGGAAAAAGTGCAACAGTGGCAAACTGTCCTCTGGCAAGGCATTACCTCATGCGTTGACACATGTTAATGGGAAAACCTTCAAAGGGGAAGTTAATTAACTCGGGCAAACAGGGAACAAGATTGACCATTGTCTTGGGACTTAGGCAGGGGTAAACATGGCTTATTTGCACCAGGGATTTCCCCAAACCGGGAGATGAGTCATTATGGTTAATAGAATGCATGAATCAGCTATCTGCTTACTCGGCAGAGTCGCGGGTCAGGTCACCTTAATTGGGTGAATCAAGCCCTATACTTTTATTCACCCCCCTTAATTTGACGACCGGTGAGCCCACTGGCCGGGAGCCTGTCTCACCGCAGTGGTCTCTGGTCTATTCCGTGCCCTGTGGGGCACGGGGAATCCATACATCAGTATTGGGCTGCAGAATCCCTTTTATCCCCGCCAAGGTGGGGCTCTGGGGACGGCGGCCACAGCTGTTGTGATTGCTGCACAGCTGAGAAATGTGATGTTTAAAACTATACTTCCCAGTACCACCAGCCTAGGGATTCTGGGAGTTACCCATCAGAAAAGTAACTTTTCTAAGCTCAGTCTTGGCCAAAGGCTCATGCTGCTCCGCTGGCCTTCCCAGTATACAAGGGGGTTGGAAGCAAAATTCAGATGCCCTGCCTGTGCTCTTTGCTGGGTAAGACGTTTAAAGGCTTATGATGGTCACAGAATTTGGTTAATACTTTTCTTTTCATTTCCTCTCCAGCCTCCTCCCCATTGTGGATCATTTATTAGCACGTGTTCTCAACAAGCTTCTTCCTGATCTGGTAAGTGTTGTCAGCTTTCACCCAGGCCGTGGGAAGGTGGCCCATGGGCAGAAAAACCATACCACGGCATGGAAGATGATCGGTCAATTCCTGGAGAAAGGGAGGGGGTCACTTCCTAGCATCTCTAAGTACTTCTGTTTTCCTTAGATAGTGTTTTCTGTAATGTATCTTGTTGAGATAGAGTTGAACACACTACATTGTATAAGTTTGTTATCCAAGAACTCACACCAAGTGTTGCACACCCCTTAATCTGGTTGAGATAGTCATTCTTAGCATCTAAACCAGAGATGATGAATTATTTTTGACTCATTGATCAAATTGCAAATTGAAGGGTTAAGAAAATCCCAGCATGCCCGAAATTAAGTGGCAGGCTCCATCCTGTTCTGGTGTGTCAGGGCTCAGTCCACCAGAATTGTCATCTGCAAAATGCCCATCGAAGTCTTTGGGAACTTTCGTACATGGCCGATGCCCATAGTAACTGTCTCTAGCCCTTCCTTTGGATACAGAAGCCATGGTTTTGCTACTGAACAATCTTCAATCAAGGTTAAAAGAGAGAAGAAGAACAATTGTTAATACAATTACTTTCTTTCTTTTGAAAGTCTGTTTATTTTTCACATATCTCATGAGAACATTGCCTATTCCAGCTCTGTCCTGTCCTAGACGTTGTCTTGGGTCTTGTCAATGATGAACTTGGCCTCGTGAATTGTAAGTTTTTTCCCTGCTTCTGTCATCTAGTTATCTGAAAACCATTCCTTGTTCCCCTCCATGGTGTAACCTTAAAGAGGAAGGTGGATGATATAAACAGATGGAATAAGAAGGCAGTAGGGTATTATCATGGAACCAACCAATCAACCAAGAAATGATGACAACAATGATGATATTGTTGGAGTTGTTGTCATTGTGTCATTGTTGATGGTGGTGGTAATGAGACACATTGCCCCACCAAAAAGACACAATTCTGCATTAAATGTGTACTAACAATTCATTTAAATATGTTATAGCTATTATATGGCATTTTACAGACGATTGGGGGACATCCCCTAAGTCAGGGGTTCTCAACCTATGACCCAGCCCATGGCACCATTTCATGTGGCTCACGTCACTGTTGCCACCGGAAGTGGAAGTGGATGCATTTACAACAGCCGTAAATGTGCCTGCAGTTGTTGCAAATGCGTTTACGACAGCCACAGTTGTGTTTTATGGGAGCCTTTATGGCAGGGGAACCACCAGTCTGGCCCGCAGCTTGAAAAGGTTGAGAACTCCTGCTTTAGGTCCTCTCTGTTTGTTTCCTCCTTTCCTTACAGCTCTGGTTCCTCTGGGTATACTGGGAAGTGTCCAGTACACTGTCTCCAGCCTTCCATTGGTCACGGGCCATTTCCTGGAGATCAATTTAAATGTAAGTCTGCTTTTACTGAGATGGATTTTAATCCTGCTGTGTCCTGCCTCTCCCCAGTATCATTTACTCTGACTCCTTCTTGTCTTAACAAGCTGGGGTAAGGAACTGGATTCACCATATTTATGGGAATAGAGCATGACTTGTGCTCATGGGGGACCTTGTTCTTTCAAGCTCTGTAGCTTGGTTGGGAGCAAGCAGCCAGTGGAATTCATCTTTACTGTATTGCAAAGAACAGGCCACACCAAGGCATGCTCTTGGCTGCACATCAACCTTTATGTGTTTAACCAACAACTCACTGCTGTCCTTCTAAGCTCAGGTATACTTTGCCCAATCAGTCCAGGTTGAAAGGATACAGGTAGTCTTTATTAGCTTAACTTCCAGCCCATCCTCAGCCAGGCTCAAGCAAAGTGCAAGAGTTTAGCTCCCACCCAACATCTGTTGGTGTTTCAATGCTACAACTACACAGGTGAAAGGGACACCAACTGGGGGAAATGTCTTGGATCTTGCAAAGATTGCATCTCTTCCTTCTTCCAGACGATCGTTGGACTAATGGCTGGACCCCTCCTTGACTATCTGTTGGGCAAGCCGGAGGCCATCCCGCTCCCAGCAAGAGTGCCTGTGCCTCCCTTGCCTCCCATGGCTGAGACCAGCAACACCCAGTTGGGGCTCTCTGTGAACTTCCTCAGGTTGGTCGTTGGTGTCCTGCAGAAACAAGGCACTTTGGACATTGACATTCCGGACGGGATGGTGAGTTGAGAATAATCAACTAGCATCTTCTCAATGGCCAATAAAACACGGAACAAATAAGAAATGGATGTCTAGAATGTCCATGCGCATCTCTTGCACATCTCTGCTTTTCTATTTCCAGTTCTCTGAGCTTCCTCCTCTGACCACCTCAACCCTTGGGACTCTCATTCCAGAGGTGAGTCTGTTCTATTTCAGCTTTGTAGCATGCCCTGCAGTGTGAATAACTCCGAATGGGTTACTCAGGTTGATAAAACTTGGCAAGAAATTTCAGGTATACAAGCAGCACTAAATGGGAAAACCTGTCAATGGCATACATGAGCAGCTGCAACTTTTTCCTCAACACCCAAAGGGGTAAAAGAGGAAGCAAAGAAGAAGCGGAAGCAGAAGAAACTCCATCTTTGCAAGAATACAACCAAGTGCCAAAGGAGTGGAGACTGATAGAAATAACCAGGGAGGAGGTCCTTGCATGTCTTGTTAAACTAAACACTAACAAATCACCAGGACCAGATGGCATCCATCCACGAGTTCTCAGGGAACTTAAAGATGAAATTGCTGATCTCCTAGCCAAAATATATAATCTTTCCCTCAAATAAGGCTTTGTGCCTGATGACTGGAAGGTAGCGAATGTAACACCAATTTTCAAAAAAGGATCCAGGGGTGATCCAGGAAATTACCGACCTGTCAGTTTGACATGTGTCCCAGGTAAAGTGATGGAAACCATCCTAAAAGATAGAATTAATAGGCACATAGAAGAGAAGGCGCTGCTAAAGGAGAGCCAACATGGCTTTTGCAAGGGCAAATCATGCCTCACTAATCTGTTGGAATTTTTTGAGAGTGTCAGCAAGCATGTGGATAAGGGGGATCCAGCTGACATTGTTTATCTGGACTTTCAGAAGGCTTTTGACAAGGTCCCGCACCAAAGGCTCTTGAATAAACTTACCAGTCATGGAATAAAGGGACAGGTCTTGTCCTGGATCAGCAACTGGCTAAGGGAGAGGAAACAGAGGGTAGCACTCAATGGACACTTCTCCAAGTGGAGGGAAGTCAAGAGTGGGGTCCCCCAAGGTTCAGTACTGGGACCCTTGCTTTTCAACCTCTTCAAAAATGATCTAGAGGTAGGAGTAAAAAGCAAGGTAGCCAAATTTGCTGACGACACTAAATTATACAGGGTAGTGAAAACTGTAAGAGATTGTGAGGAGCTCCAGAGGGATCTCTTGACACTGGGGGAGTGGGCAAAACAGTGGCAAATGAGTTTCAACATTAGTAAGTGCAGAGTGATGCATGTTGGGGCAAAAAACCCCAATTACATTTATAAACTGATGGGGTCTGAACTCTCTGCGACAAACCAGGAAAGGGACCTTGGTGTCCTGGTGGACGAGAGCTCAATGAAGGTGTCAACCCAGTGTGCCTCAGCAGTGAAAAAAGCAAACTCAATGTTAGGGATCATTAGGAAGGGTATAGAAAATAAGTCAGCAAGTGTCATTTTGCCTCTTTATAAATCTATGGTGAGGCCCCATCTGGAATATTGTGTACAGTTCTGGTCGCCATACCTCCAGAAGGATATTATGGAGTTGGAGAAAGTGCAGAGGAGGGCAACCAGAATGATTAGGGGACTGGAACACCTTCCTTACCATCTGAGGCTGCAACGGTTGCGCCTCTTCACTCTTGAACGATAGCGTCTAAGAGGTGACCTGATTGAAGTTTATAAAATCATGCACGGTGTGGACAAAGTAGATAAGGAAAAACCGTTTTCCCTATCGCACAACACTAGAACTAGGGGGCACTCCATGAAACTTTTGGGTGCTAGTTCTCAAACAAATAAGAGAAATTACTTTTTCACCCAGAGGATCCCTGGTCTATGGAACTCCCTGCCAGAAGAAGTGGTGACAGCTGTCAGTCTCGACAGCTTTAAGAAAGGATTAGACATGTTCATGGAGGACAAGGGTATCAATGGCTATAATTATGGATACCTAAGGACAATCTCCGGGGTGGAGAGATAGGCAGGATATCTCTCCATGCCATTTCCAGGGAATCCTAAGCAGGTGAAGGCATCTGCTTGGGAATAATGCCCTGAAGCAAATGGTGAGCCACTGTGTGAGAGAGAAGGCTGGACTGGATCATGGGCTCCTGTGGCCTCTTCCAGCAAGGCTGTTTTTATGCTCTTATGACTGTAACAGTGGCCTCCACACTCCAGAAGCAACCCCCTGACTACCCAAGCATCCATTTTTAAAAAGCCCAAAGGAAACCTCTTCCTCTCCCTAGAACAATGATGGTGAACCTTGGCACTCCAGCTGTTCTTGGACTTCAATTCCCAGAAGCCCAAGTTGGTACTCCTGCTGATCAGGACTTCTGAGAATTGAAGTTCAAGAACACCTGGAGTGCCAAGGTTGGCCATCACTGCCCTAGGAGGGATTTTCCCATGGTTTTTTCTGCCCAAGAGCTGTTTTAAGCTGGGTTTGATTTTTGATTACTTCTGGTGTCCCCTTGGCCCAAAACCGTTCAAAGGGATGAGAGGGGGAAAAAAACTTTGGTGAACTTTCTTTCCCCAAACCCATGAGAGGGCATAAAGAGGGAATATTTTTAGAGAAAGGAAAAAGGAGAGAAGGTAGGGGAGACTTTTGGGAGATACATCATGGGTGGCCACTGTCCCCTCTGTGTGCAGAAGTGAATTCCTCTCATTCTGGACTTGTGAACATGATCTGTTTTCGAGCAATGTGATTCCAGGAGGCCAACAGTGAGGGTGTGAAATCTGGCCATTATTGTCTCCTGTCCTCCATGAGATGTTCTTCCTCAAGAGGGAATCTGGAGCTTGCAGTGATGCCTCCAAAGAGTCTACTTGGATTCAGACTGGCAGGTCTGGGATGAAGGCTGATTCTGCCTTCCTCTCTCCTTCTTTCCCTGGTCAACCCACAGGTATTCCAGATGTTCCCAGAGCCCCAGCCTCTCCTTCTGAAGGTGTCGGTCCCTGAGATGCCATTCGTGAAGCTGCAGAAAGACAAGGGCCTGATCCAACTCATGGCGACCACAGAAGTGCTGGTCTTCAAGCCAGACGGTAGTCTCCAGTCTCTCTTCACCATAAACATTGTGAGTCCTAGACGTCACAAAAATAACAACCTCCATTGCGCGGTTTCTATTTGCTTGATTGCTTCCTACTTTCTCTTTTTAGGAGAGTTCTTTGTTGGCCAACTTTTCTGTTGAAGACAACAAGCTGAAAATCAGCGTCAGCCTTGAGAAGTAAGTAAAGCACCTCTTAACGTAGGAATTTGCATTTGTCAAAGGGAGACAAGGAGGATGTGAACAATGAAGGAATATGTGCTGGTAATAGCCAATATGAGTCTCTGTTTATAGACAGCACTGTCTGGGTTTATCTACTTGCAATTTCTTGCTGTCAAACTGCTAGATTGGCAGGAGTTGGGACAGAGACGGGAGCTCACTCCGTCATGCTGCACTTGGGTCTTGAACTGCTGACCTGCCAACCTTCCAGTCATCAAGCTCAGCATCTTAACTGCTAAGCCACTGAAGTCCCTGTTGGTAGTAAAGACAACACCCCCAAAATATGACCCCCCTAAATTATACATATATAAAGATCCGCCCATCCATGTCGTGTTTATGAAGCAATTGGTCTTGAACCCAAGAGATATTGTCCAGGGCAAAGTCTTCAGGTGGCAATGAAAAATTAGCTTAGTAGGAAGCAAGGAAAGGGAAAGTTCTGTAATAAAGTGAAAAGAACCATTCTGGACCTAGTCCAGTGTCCACCACTTGCAGTGCCCAAGAGGGGGTCCCAGTTTTCTTCTTTCATATCCCAATCAAACCCTGGACTGCCAAAATGAAGCCACTTTCTTGGCATTGCCATTGGCCAAACTGAAGTCCTCATCGGTGCATGTTTCTGGCAGTCATCGGCAGACCAGCAAGTGAGCCAGAATATGTATCTCTCCACATTCATGTAGTGTATTGTTGTCTGCCAACATCCCCCACTTGAGCCTGTTGGTCTTGCATTTAGGGACTCTAACTCTCAGCCCTTTCAGAGTCCTCCAAGTAATGTATAGGGGAGGTTATGTTCCTCAACTATAGCCTCCTTTAATGTTGTTCTTTATCTAATCAGCTCCTTCCTCCATCTTCTAATTTGGTTTTGCTCTTACATAACTTCAAGAATGTCTGTTCTTGCCATAAAGCCCTTTCTGGATCTGAGCCAGTGGACTTGAGGCTCATCTCTGTCCAGAGGGTGTTGAGGCTCACAGGTCCCAGTGAGAAATACACAAATGAGACATGGGAGTCACCACAGCCTCCTTTTTGTGGGGAGCCTCTGACTCAGGAGGCAATATAATCCATCTTGACTCGAATCACAGATGGCCTTAAGTTCCATGAATCTGCCGAATCCCCTTTCTAAAGTAGATCAGACTGATAGCTATTGCTGCACACCCCCAAAATTAGCATCAGACAATTGTTGTCTAGTGCCACGTCTCCCTAAAATAAAACCAAGCTGATTTAATAGTGAGTGAGGATGCCTGCATGCCTAGAGGGACCTGCCCGCTCTCAGCTGAAGTGGAGGTTTTGCCATGGATGGCTATTTCTGCCACCAAGGGATCCTTTTCCCCCAAGGAAATGGATGAGAAGTCTTGGGCCAGAGGGACAGAAAGGAGATCAAGCTTGCACGATATTCATTGGGTGGTCTCCTCAGCTCAGGTTGGCTGAGGAGATCTCAGGGATGGTATTGGAGAACCCCCAAAACACTAGCAGCACCTCACCCATTCAGATTTAAAGGATTCTGTGTGACTCCTCTTTGGTTGTTTTTCTGCAGGTCCCACGTCTCTCTGGCTTCTTCAACCATTGGGAAATTTGACGTAAGAATGCAGCTTGGCTAAGGTCGAGGATGGGTGGGAAGGGTTGAAGGGCTTTACTGACAACCAAGCCAAATCAAAGGGACATGGATGTCCTCTGATTTCTCTCACACTGGAGCACTCCAACACTGGAAGCATTCAAGAGATAATTGGACAGCAACCGTCTCTCATATCTGTTTTGTTTCAGATTCCTGCATCGAGCAGAGGGTTGGAATCAATGGCCTAAAAGGCCCCTCTTATAACTCAGTGATTCTCTGATTCTAAATCAGGTTAAGCCCTCTCCAACCCTAGATCTTGATTGTAAGACCATTAACCTATTTTTCTCGTCACTACAGGTCTCTCTGATGGAACTCTTGATTGGCAAGATTTTTGACGTTGCCTTCCTTCCAGCCATGAACAGTAAGAACATACAAAAGCTGCCTTTCAATGCTTTGCCTTCTCTTTCTCAATCCCTCAGTTCAGTTGCATGAAAACGGAGAGCAGGATCCATTTAGTTTCAATCTAGGGTGTGCAGCAGCTTCCTCTAAGCAGGCGCTCCCTAGAGATGTCAGGCCGAAATTTCCATCACTCCCAACTGGCCATTGGCCACATTGGTTGGGGATCATGGGATCTGTAGTCCAACACATTTGGATGTTGCCTGCCTGCTAAACAATCTGGGAAAGTGATGCCCAAGAGACCCCGAAATCAGATGGAAATAGCAGTCAGAGTTTACATGCTATGCGTCTTTTATGTCAATGGCTTCCTTTTAGAGTGGTGGCAGAGATCAAAACATGGAGTGAAGAAATTAAAGGAAAACTTTGGCTTTCCTTTGAGATTAGGCAACTAATCCTGTTTCCTTTTTGATTGCAGGTGTGTTGGGCACGGGGGTCCCTCTACCAAAACTGTTGGGCATCGACTTCAACAATGCTGACATCAACGTCATTGAAGTAAGTGTTCAAAACTGGATATACAACGAAACAGTCCCTTGCAAAGGCTTAAACTTGCTTACATGCAGGTTCTCTCAGACATAGGGACCTTAAATTTATGTATTATTTTAATTTAGGTAGACAGACAAACAAACACACAGTGTCGTTGTGATGCATGCTCTATGCATAAAGCATGCTAGCATGCCATTACAGGGCCTTGCTTTTTCCTTTGGACCAAAAACATCCCTTATTTTAGAAAAGAGGGAGTAGTAAGGTTGGAGGGCGGGGGGACACGGGCTGATGTCTGAGTCCTGGAAATCAACATTCAGTTACAGTCTTAAGACAGATGGATAGAGGAGGCTGCCAGCATTCTGTTTAACCTCTACCAGGAGCTTGGATGGCTTTTGGTTGTGTTACCTGCACCCAGTGGTGGGATTCAGCAGGTTCACACCAGTTCGCCAGAACCAGTAGCAGAAATTCTGGCTGGCCCTGCCCATCCAAGTTTTGAAATAAAGTAGTCCTAATTCAGGTGCAGCGCAGGGCTTTCCCCCTGGCCACGCCCACCAGACCACCCCCACAGTGTGGTAGTAAAAAAATTTTTTTAGTCCACCACTGCCTGCACCCCTGTACTCCCTTCATTGCTGGGGTACAAATTCATCTATCAGTTGCTTTTGAGACCCTCCCAAAGGCTGCTGGGAAGGAAACAAAACTTCAAATAATTATAGCTGATCTGTCATTGTTGCCATGGTTGTTCCTTTGGGCTGGTTCCATCTGTTGGCAAAATCTATTTGTCAAAGTTATAAGAGCAGAAAGTGTGAGCATGCCAGTTTGGGGTAGTTGCACTGATGGGGTTTTGGGGAAACCTAGTGTAAACTGGAGCTGGGATGAAAGGAAGCAGTGAAGATTCAGTCTAAGATAGGCAACCCTAGTCTTCAAATCCCAAACTCTGCTTTTTCAGAAATGCACATTTAGATGTGTCAGGTAGTAAGAAAAGCAGGCCATAGTGTGGGAATTATTGGACAGGGAGGCTGTCCAAAACTAAATTGTAAAGGAATGCAGATCTGTCTGTCTGTCTGTCTGTCTTCAAAACAAACCCTTTCCGATTCTCTCTTTCACCAGGGCCTGCTTGTGTTGTCTGCATGAGTCAAGGAGAAAAGGTGTAAAGCAGAAGACAAGCACCATTGAGAAGGCAGAGTCACGCCGAACCAGGATCCAGTACCGTCTCATTCTCCAAACAGAAGAGATTCAAACCGGGACGTTCTCTCTTTCTGGCAAATGGTGCTTTGATTCTTGTAGAAATTCGATTCATGTAAAGATCTAATCAGCCTCATAAGGAGCAGTTTATAGCCCCAGATAAACAAAGGAAGAGTTAAGAAGTCTAACGGAGTCCAGCTTCATTAGGCAGAGTAAGGAAGAGACAGAGAAATAGAGAGAAAACATACACACGACTGCAGTCTTGGCTGAACAAAGGAATAATCCTGGCGTCTCTTTATTCAAACAGAGTATCTCAGAAACAAAACTAAGGCACACACAACCAATTAGAATGTCCGAACCAAATAAGGAGAATTCTTCTCACTTTTCTACGCATGCCCAAAATCAAGCGTTGTCTCTCATGTATACAAAGAGGCCTTTGTTTACAAAATGTGTAGAAGACAGGCAGACAGAAACCAGATACATTCCCACATGTCCTCCTTTTTCATTTAAATTTGAGAGAGGGACGGCTAATCATACCCCTGCATGTCATCATACTCCATAACTACTCCTCCATATACATCATCACTGTCCTCCTGGACATCGTACCCCTCCTGACTCCTGGTACCTTGTTCCGGAGGATGATACCTCATTGAGTACAATTGCCGTCGTGCAAAACCCGATGTCTCCCTTCTACGCAGTGGACATGTGTTACACATAGAAATAAGATTAGGACTACAATAAATGCAAAAACACAAAGATATACGGCAAATAATAATAATGACCCCATAAAAGAAAACTTGTCTAAGGACAGACAAATCAGGCAACCAAGAAGTCATCCAATCAAAGAGATTAACATCAGTGCGTACATTGTTAGTAATGCTCTCCTGTAAATTCTGAAGTTCTTTCTCAATAGCATTATTCAGATCCTGGAATTTTACCCGACATCCCTGGTTCCCGACCATCTTACAAAATCCTCCGGATTTTGCTAACAGGTAATCTATGGCCAGTCTGTCCTGCATTTGGTCTTGATGAAGCTCAGTGATTTCCATTTGAAGATCCCATATGACCCTCCCTGTGGCATTGATTGATTTCTCCAGCCTACAGGTGCGTCCCAAAATGGACCTTCTATTCTCCTGGGAAATGACACCTGGGTATGATCCCAATGTGAGTGCTCCAGTGATAACACCCCCTATAGCTCTCCCCCAGGAGCTACCATCAGAAAGCTGAACATCGATTATCACTTCATCATTGCAACCAGAACCCATCGGGCCGGCAACAGCTCTCCGGCGCCGTGCATCTGCCTGAAGCGGCATTTGCACTTGTACGGGTAAGGTAAAATAACCCAATGCTGCACATTGATATTGTTCTGGATGGAAATTCGTGGCAACTCCATTAAAAAAGAACCACATGTTGGGATCCTTGATTTGCCATCCATTGCAAATTGAACCACTATCTATAGCAGAATAATCAGGAGTAAACATAGGAAACACATCATATATATCTTCAATAGTAGTGTTAAACAAGGTAAAATTAAGCTTATAAGAACTGTTATCATCACAACCCGTATAATTGCCTACATTCCGCAAAACCCTTTTTGCTTGAGTCCAGTGCTTCCATTTACTATTCCAGACCCCAGAACTATGACAGCAGAAACAAAGCCCTTTAGTGTATTTCTTGAATGTCATGCTTCGCCAGCGGGTGTTGTTAAATTGTTCTGGGGGATTAGAGAAGAGTGTAGACCTATCAATATGTTGCAAGTGTCCAATAACCAACTCAGGCGTGTTGAACAATGCCGGAAGAAAGGCCATTTGAGACACTGCCAGTGGATACTCATAGTATAACGTTGCATTCTTACCATGAACCACAAACATATAGTTAGCATGACGAAGCCAAAAGTTGGGGTTGCCCCCATGAGTCATTGTTTTTACAGCTGGAAGCACAGTAAGAAAGAAAAGAACAAATGTCAGCAAACTTAGTCCACTGGTGAACCACCGTCCTGGAGCTGAGTAACCTTCTTCTCTCTCCATGGGCGGATCGCTCGAGCAGGAATCCACACACTCAGGATCCCCTTGTTGCCAATAGACGACCAATGGCTTAGGAAGACACTCCTCTATGAAACAGGAGCATGCCCTGTCTGACGACCAGTGCTATGTTATTACTAGCACCATGGAACTAGATATGAAACATGCCTGACATTTAACACAAATGCAATATCACAAACCCATTTACATGTGTAGGGTACTGAAAACTCTTCCATGTACTTCTGGAGGTACCTTGAGATATGCAGTTACATAAGGCAAAATATAGCATAAGTAAAGACAGGTCTTTCCCCTGCAAGAGAATAAGCAAAACATTTAAGCATGAACAAAACATGAACATTTCTCTTCTTCCTTACATGAAGGAGGTTTCTGTAGCATTCTAGCAAGCATTTCTCTCTCCCCAATTACATGAGTAAGGCATTACATTTCTTCTTCTCTCACTAGGTGTAAGTGAAAGAGGCATTCAATAACTTAAAACCAGCATAGCATGGTAAATCAAATACAGTACAAATATCATTAGAGCATTTCACACTCATAGCATGAGCAGGTAGACAATTTTTAATAAGGCTTTCAGGTTTTATAATGCAAACAAGGCCAATTCTTCTTTAGAGTCCACATAAACTTTTTAGTCCAATTAAAATGTCCAAATTAAAAGTCCAAATGTTGATTGAAGCTTTCTTCTTCTCAGATTAGAGTTTAAACACTATCTTTTCTCCAGCACAGTTCTTGGCATGGCAAGGTTGAAATTAGGCCATAAATTAATTCTCACTGAATTCACAAGACAACTAGACAACCCCCCTTTTCAGCTTTTCGGGCAAGCACACATTCCTTCATGCTCCAGCCACACCCATCTGTATTAAGGCAGGCAGATGAGGTATGAAGGCACAAAGAACAACTTCTCCAGAAGTTGCAAGTAACTTTCACACAGAAGAACAGTACAGGGAATTCCCATTTGCTTTCCCTGCAATCCTGATGCTTGAAACTTGGAACAGCCCACTCTGGATCTCTTTGTTTGAGGGTTGGGCAGTTCAAAATCAGCCAAAAACTGGAGTATGTCTTCTCCCTCCTTGTATTTTTGCAAAAGCCTGCTGTCCATAGAGGAAGGATCCACACCCCTTTTCCTCTGGACTTCTTTCATTTGCAGCATCTGAATCTCAACTTTATGACAAACTGCACCTGTTAGTTTGTACTTGCAAGAAGACCCCTTTCTGGGCTTGGGTTTTCTGCATTCCTCCTCTGGGCCATCCTTCCACTTCCTGGCCACACGTGAGGAATCAAGTTTACTACTCAGCTTCTCCTGCTTTTGTGATGAGGGTTGCTTCAGGGGTGAGCTGAGGTCTCCTGTGCTGCTCTTTGAATCACACTCCTTGCTTCCTGCCACTTTGCATGCATTAATAACTTCAATCTGTGATGAGGTCCCCACCATTTGTTCCCAATCAGCTGGCACTAGTTGTTTTTTAGACTTGGCAGGCAGTATTGCAGCAGTCCCATTTGCAAGAGCCTCTCTGTTCACTGGATATACAGCAACAGGTTCCATATCCAGCACAGCTGCAGTTAAAGCAGCAGAGAACTGTGTTTTTGTAGGGCTAAAAGTGCTTGATTGCTGCAAGGCAGGATATAATGTCCCATCTCCATTTCCACCCCCATCTCCATCAGGGGGCTCGTGCTGTTGTTTCTCATATGATGGAGGGGCCGTCGCCAGAGTCCCTCCCTTGGCTGGGGGCAAAAGCTGTGGAGGGGGACCAGCAAGCCGCTGGGACAACAACATATTTCTTGGAGTAAGTCTTTGAAGACAGTTTCTGACTTCATTCCAGGTATATTGCACTGGGACAGAAACCCCATCATGCTTCTGCAATTCATTCCCAACCTTATCCCAATCTTTTAAGTCCAGACAGTCATATTTGAACCAAGGACAGATTTTTCCTACAACTTGGACCAGCTGTTGTACTTCCTTCGTATCAGCCCGTTGCCCATTCTTATTCAGAAGATATGAGAGATCTTTACAAAACTCCTGCTCTGGCGAAGCTAGCACACACCCCATAATAAATCTTTCACTCACCCTGTTGGGATCCAATGTAGAATTTGAATGAATTTCGAGCGCTTGACTGACCTTTCCTCTGGTCGGACCTTTTCTCTGGTCGTGGGTGAGTGAGACCTTGTCCCTGGTCGCAATGAGGTGCTAATGAGGTGCTAATTGCTGAAGCAGATTTCCTTGAATTTCATTCAACCGCCTCCCGCGGGGCACCACTTGTAGAAATTCGATTCATGTAAAGATCTAATCAGCCTCATAAGGAGCAGTTTATAGCCCCAGATAAACAAAGTTAAGAAGTCTAACGGAGTCCAGCTTCATTAGGCAGAGTAAGGAAGAGACAGAGAAATAGAGAGAAAACATACACACGACTGCAGTCTTGGCTGAACAAAGGAATAATCATGGCGTCTCTTTATTCAAACAGAGTATCTCAGAAACAAAACTAAGGCACACACAACCAATTAGAATGTCCGAACCAAATAAGGAGAATTCTTCTCACTTTTCTACGCATGCCCAAAATCAAGCGTTGTCTCTCATGTATACAAAGAGGCCTTTGTTTACAAAATGTGTAGAAGACAGGCAGACAGAAACCAGATACATTCCCACAGATTCTGAATAGAGGGGCATTGAATCTGGCGTTTGTGTCTGGTCATATATTAGATGGTTGCAGCTTCTCTTGTGTTCTTCACTGTTGCTTCCCAAAAGGTGGAATGTACAGATGCATACGTGGAGATGCACCTTTCTCACCTTATTGGTTTTAATAAATGTTTCTGCTTCCACTGTGATTGGAGTGGTGTGAAGTCCTTTGGATTTGGCTGCCAAATACAGCTGGCAGTTCAGAGCCAAGGAGGTGGTGGTGGAGGAGGAGGAATCAATTTAGGACCGTGACGGCAAACCTTGGTACTCCAGATGTTCTTGGACTTCAATTCTCAGAAGCCCCCATGAATCCACATGGATGGGTTTACTGCAATTCATCCGGCCCACGCCGCCCTCGTCGCTCCTGGAAGCGGAAGTAAAATGCCCCCGTATGGAGAAAGAGTTAGCCCGGAAGAGCCTTAACCGTACGGGCACTTTTTACTTCTGCTTCTAGGAGCGACGAGGGTGGTGTGGGCTGGATGAATCGCAGTAAACCCATTCATGTGGATTCATGGGGGTTTCTGGGAATTGAAGTCCAAGAACATCTGGAGGTACGCCATCACAGATTTAGGATGTCAGCTGCAATTAGTGGACAATGGGAGATGCTAATGGATGCCAGAGATCATGGAGAGGCAGATCAATGCACAAGGAGCTGGAGAGAACGCCCAGGGACTGTCCAGAGGGAGGCATTTGGAGTGATTCTCACAAGACGTGGAATCTCATTCATCTCTCACTGAAGTGATTCATCTCTCTCATTCTGTCCACACTGGAGATATCTATCCTCTCCTGACAAGCATCCACACGGGTCCTTGCTCGAAAGTCAGTTGTATCCAACTCTAGGGTGCGGTGCTCATCTCTGTTTATAGCCCCAGAGCCTGTGCTGTCTGTGTCTGCAGATGTTTCCATGATCTTGTGGCAGATGCTGGATTGTACGGAACGCTGTTTATCCTCCCACCTGTTGATCTACTTGCAATTTCTTGCTTTCGAACTGCTCGGTTGGCAGGAGCTGGGACAAACAATGGGAGCTCACTCTGTTGTGCAGCACTTGAGTTCCGAGCTGCTGACCTGCCAACCTTTGGGTAGTTAAATTCAGAGTCTTAACCAGTAAGCCACTGCAGTCCCTCTTTCTTTGTAGGACCATTAAATAATAAGTCGACACCAAATCTTCCTTAAATTTTTATTTTGCAAAGGGTACACTTGGCTGTTTGCCTTCATCTAGTCTTCTGGTTGTTCCTACCACTTTCCCAACAGGTGTTCAAGAAATCTCCCTTTCCTGGAAGAAATGTTAAAAATGCAATTAGTCGAGTGGCTCAGAAACCCAACCTGCAATACTGGCATTCCCACAAACAGCCAGAAGAGGGAACTCCTCTCCACGTAATTTTTGCAAAGCAGGCTTGCTCTTCTGTTTTTAAAAAATATATAAATGAAATATAAAGGGCAATTTGTGCTTTTTAAAAAACAAATATTTGAATCAGCACTTGAGTCCTCTAGAAATTTCAATAAGCATCTGCATCTTATTTAATTTGTTCAATTAAATTAATTGTCTGTTGGAACAAAGATGTGTTACGGCTTATAACGCTTTTTGAGCCAGGTCATTTGTTTAAGATTAAATTAATTCAAACAAGAGGTTAGATTCTGAATAAAAAATTTACTACCACACTGTGGGTGTGGCATGGTGGGTGTGGTATCGTGGGTGTGGTATGGTGGGTGTTGCACCCAAATTAGAACTACTTTATTTCAAAACTTGGATGGGCAGGGGGGCCAGCCAGAATTCCTGCTACCAGTTCTGGCAAACTGGTGTGAACCTGCTGATGCCCACCACTGGTTATCATGTAGGAGTCATGAACTGTCAGAAAGACAAAAGCAAATTGAGCCTGAAATCACTTTTAAAAAAGCCAAAATGTCTCAACTGAAGCCATCATACTTTGGCCATGTCATGAGAACATGTCATTTGCTGGAAAAGACAATAATGCTGGGGAATGTTATGGAATCAAAGAATAATGGAGTTGGAAGGGGCCCATGAGACCATCCAGTCCAACACCCTGCTCAATGCAGGTATCTGAGTCAAAACAAATCTGACAGATGGTTGTCCAATTCTCTCTTGAATGCTTCCAGTGTCAGAGCGCTCACCACCTCTCGAGACAGTGGGTTCCATTGTCATACTGCTCTAACAGTTAAGACGTTTTTCCTGATATTCAGCCTATATTCTGGCTTCCTGTAGTTTGAGCCTGTTATTGTATGTCCTGATCTTATCCCCATTCTTGATTACTATCTTTCAAGTATTTGACAAGTGATAGAATCATCCTATTCCCACCTCTCAGCCTCCTTTACTAAAGTCTAAACATGCCCAGCTCCTTCATTCTTTCGTCATATGACTTGGTTTCCATTACTCTGATCATTCTTCTTGCCCTTCTCTGTACCTTCTCCAGTTTGTTGACATCCTTCATAAAAGGTGATGTCCATAATTGGACACAGTACTCTAGATGTGGTGTAACTAGTGCTCAATAGAGGGGGGGGGTTAGTAGTATCTCATGGGTATTGGAGACTAGACTTCTGTTAACACAGCCTTGTTGGCCTTTTTTGCTGCAAAATCGCACTGTTGACTCATATTTTGCCTGTGATCTACAACAGGCGTGGTGAACCTTGGCACTCCAGCTGCTCTTGGACTTCATTTACCAGATCCCCAAGTCAGTACACCTGCTGAGCAGGGTTTCTGGGAACTGAAGTCCAAGAACATCTGGGGTGCCAAGGTTCGCCACCGCAGATCTACAACAATTCCAAAATTCTTCTCAGTTGTTGCATTACTAAGTAAAGTAATGAGCCAGATGCTGCATTTCTCCACATTCACAAAGTGTCCCGTTGTCTGCCAGCAGCCCCCACTTGAGCCTGTTGGTCTTGATTTAGGCACTCCAACCCTCAACCTATTCAGAGTCCTCCAAGTGATGTAGGTAAAGTTGAGTTCCTCAGCCATATTCTCCTCCTTTAATGATGCTCCTGGTCCAGTGAGCTCATTCCTCCATCTTCTAATTTGGTTTTGCTCTTGTGTACCCTGAAGAGTGTTTGCTTTTGCCATCAAGCTCCTCCTGGATCTGAGCTGGCAGACTTGAGGCTCTTCTCCATTCAGAGAATGGCTGTGGTGGCTCAGTAGTTAAGAAGCTCGCCTTCTAAGCCTGAAAGCTAGCAAGTCAGCAGTTCGAGACCTGGGTACTGCATGACAGATTGAGCACCTGTCTCTGTCCCAGCTCTTGAGGACATGAAAGGAGCCTCATTTGGGTATCCCCTGAGCTGAGTTTCTCCCGCAAAGTTCCTTTCAACCCAGAATAATTTCTGACACGAAATTATTATAGAGGATGCTGAGGGTCCTTCTCCTGCTTAGTTCTTTGGGTGTCCACTGCTACTTCTCTCCTCACCTTAGGTGGAGTGATATCAACAAGAAGTTATATTTTCTCAACTGCTGTAGGTTTTGAGGCATCCTGTCACTAATATGCATTGCTTCATTAGCAGCGAATGCCAACTTGTTTCACGTGTTGTTGACACCTCCTGAGGGCCAGGGCATAATCTTTCTACGTGTCCTTTATCTCACGCTCTGTTATTTCCCCTTAAACCTGTCCTTGGCTGTGATATAAAAGGGCTTCTGCCCTGCCACGGCTGCAGCCGGAGATAAGAAAGTCCTGGAGCTCTCATTGCAGACGCCAAACCATCCTAGGTAAGAGCCGCAGCTTTCCCTCTTGCTCTCCATGCTAAGTGGAGTTTTGCTCTGAAAGGGCAAGCCAGGGAGCCAGCGATGGCTTTCTTTAGAAGATCTGAATAGAATCTATAGAGGAATTTATATTCCAGCCGGCTCTGAAGTTCTGGTGGCTCAAACACAGCTTTCCCCTTCAGAGTTGCAAAAGGCGCCTGTGGCATTTGGAAGAGGCCAATGAACCAAAGAGCTGAGAATGGCTCTCTGAGCTCTTGCGAAGCAGCAGGGAGGCGAAAATATCATTTAAGTTCTGAGGACTTTTCAGAACAGCCAGCTCTTTTTAAGATTTGCAGTTGAGCATTTGAAAGCTCCCCACCCCGCACAGCCAAATGTCTGAGAAAGCCTGGTGCCTTTAATGATATTTTTTAAAGCGAGACATCCATCTGTTCAGGCTTCATAATTTCTTTCTCTTCAAAATAAATAGACCTATTTGAAAGCATCTGCCCTGCGGTAAACCCCAAACTATATCCCTCCCTCAACCTCCTTCTTTCACATTTGGAGAGTCATATCTTAAGGAATCACTTCCAGAACCTCAGAACTTTCCATGCGTGATCCGGGTACAAAATTACTCCAGTTTTTGAGATAATAAAAGAATAATCAGAAGGAACTCTTGAAGGAAGGATGAAGAAAAGCTCTTGAAAGGAAAGGCTGGTTGGTTTCAGTTCAGTTCCCTCTGTTTATATTTAACCCAGGTATCCAAAAAAGTCTTATCCGAGACAATGATGAGTCTGCATATAGAAAAGAGACTGAACAACTAGTCTTGTGGTGTAGTTGAAATAATATTGAATTGAATGCAAGCAAAACCATAGAAATGACAGTGGACTTTCGATCCCCATATTCATTGCTTACAATACTAAATAATCCAGTATTAATAGTGGAGTTCTTCAAGTTCTTAGGTATTGCCATATCTCATGATTTAAAGTGGTCATCTAATACTAGGAACATCATTAAGAAAGCACAACAGAGACTATTCTTTCTGCGCCAACTCAGAAAGCTCAAGTTGCCTAAAGAGTTGTTGATCCAGTTCTACAGAGGGATCATAGAATCCATCATCTGCACCTCTATAATTGTCTGGTTTGGTTCTGCATCTCAACAAGATAAACATAGACTCCAATGAGTAATTAGGACGGCAGAAAAAAATATTGCTGTTAATCTGCCTTCCATTGAAGATCTATATACTACATGAGCTAAAAAGAGAGCGGAGAAACTATATAAAGACCCCAAACATCCTGGAAATAACTTGCTCCAGCTTCTACCGTCGAAACGACACTTTAGAGTATTACATACTAAAACAACCAGATGCAAGGATAGTTTCTTTCCAAATGCCATCAATCTGCTGAATAATTAAATTGTGTGATTTTACTGTATTGTTATTGTTTCTCTAGGGATATGTGAGATTGTTGTTAGTATTATGATTAGCACCTATTATTAAGTGTAGTAGACAATCTAGTAAATGTAATGTAATTTTTCATGTATATAAAGAGCATATGTACCAAAGACAAATTCTTGGTGTGTTAGCACACCTGGCCAATAAAGGATTCTCTTCTCTTCTATTCTATTCAAAAAAGACAGTCTGCCCAGGTGATTCTGCTATGGTAATAGAGTAGACTATATTTCCAGTGACTCAACCCCAAGTGTCAGGCAGCGGTTAACTAAACTGAAAACCCTGAGGACTAGCAGCCTTGGGTGGCAAAGCCCACAGGGAAGGGTGAGGGTCCCCAAGGGGATTAAATCCAACTTGAATCCATCTTGATGGAGGGCAGCAGCTTCATTGATACTGGCCTGGGGATGAGGAGGAGGACTTTGCATGCCAAAAGGACTCCTGGACCAGAAAGTGACTTGCAGAGTGACTGTCCTGAGAATATAATTAACGCGTCTTTTCGGGAGGGGATATTTCCTGCACCGTTGAAACATGCTCTTGTGCGCCCCCTCCTGAAGAAGCCATCCCTCGATCCAGCAATCCTAACCAACTACAGACCTGTCTCCAACCTTCCTTTTTTGGGGAAGGTTCTGGAGAAGGCAGTGGCACGTCAGTTGCAGGGGGTACTGGATGAAGCGGAATATCTGGACCCATTCCAGTCAGGATTCAGGCCTGGATATGGTACTGAGACTGCATTGGTCGCGCTGGTGGATGATCTCTGGCGTGAGCGGGATGGCGGTCATCCGTCCGTCCTTGCTCTTCTTGACCTCTCAGCGGCCTTCGATACTGTTGACCACGGTATCCTTCTGGAACGGCTCCGAGGATTGGGGATCCAGGGCACGGTGTGGTCCTGGTTTTCCTCGTTTCTGAGGGGCCGGACCCAGTCGGTGTGGTTGGAGAGTGAGGTCGAGTCCTAGGCCCCTAAAATATGGAGTGCCTCAGGGCTCGGTGCTCTCTCCTCTCCTATTTAACATCTACATGAAGCCGCTGGGTGAGATCATCCGTTCCCACGGGGTGCGGTACCACCAGTACGCGGATGACACACAGTTGTACATCTCGGCCCGTGGGAACCCCAGTGATGCAGTCAAAGTCCTTTCCAGCTGTCTGGAGGCTGTTGGGGTCTGGATGGGGGCAAATGGGCTACAGCTGAATCCTAGCAAGACTGAGTGGCTATGGATAGGGAGTCCTGCGTTATCCCGGGAGCTACCATCTTTGGTTTTGGATGGGGCTGTTTTGCCCCAGACCAACCCGGTGCGCAACTTGGGGGTCCTCCTGGATTCGCGGCTGCTGCTAGAAGTACAGGTGGCGGCTGTGGCCAGGAGGGCCTTCGCCCAACTTCGGGTGATTCGCCAGTTGCGCATGCTCCTGGACCGGGACTCTTTGCTCATGGTCACTCACGCTCTGGTGACCTCCAGACTAGACTACTGTAATGCGCTCTACATGGGGCTGCCCTTGATGACCATTCGGAGGCTGCAGCTGGTCCAGAATGCCGCGGCCCGGGTGGTGATGGGGTGTGGACGTTATGCCCATGCCTCACCACTGCTTCGGGGGCTGCACTGGTTACCAGTTTGTCTCCGGGTGCAATTCAAGGTGCTGGTTTTGACCTTTAAAGCCCTACATGGTAGTGGGCCAGGGTATCTTAGAGACCGCATTGCCCTAAGGACGTTTGTCCGTCCAACCAGAGCGGACCGGAGGGGCTCTCTAATTGTGCCATCAGCCAGGGGGGCTCGCCTCTCTGGCACAAGGAGGAGGGCCTTCTCCGTGTCCGCACCGGCCCTTTGGAACCTCCTGCCAACAGAGCTACGTCTCCAGACGGAGTTGTTGCCCTTTAGGAAGGAACTAAAGACCTGGCTGGCGGGCCAAGTTTGGGGTGCGGGTGGGGATGGGGGTACCGTTGGGTGGTTGGTATAGAGAAGTGTGCCTTCCCCCAAGGTCCCTTCGGTTCTTGCGCACCTTTTAGGGGTGGGTTTTTTAAAAAACTTTTTTAACTTTTAACTTTTTTATCATGTGTCTTTTATGTATTTACTGTCCGCTATGTAAACCGCCCTGAGTTGGGTTGTACCTGAGTGGGCGGTATATAAGCGTGAAAAATAAATAAATAAATAAATATAAATAATGCAGTGGCCCTTCATCTGCCTTCTGCATTGCAGCCTGACACCCATAGTACCACTGATCCAGTTCCGCGAGTCACTTTCTGGTCCTGAGCCCTTTTGGCATGCAAAGTCCTCCTTAACCCCAGGCCAGTATTGATGAAGCTGCTGCCCTCCATCCAGATGGATTCATGTGGTATTTAATCCATTTGGGGCCATCACTCATCCCTGTAGACTTTACCACCCAAGGCTGCTAGTCCTCAGGGTTGTCAGGTTAGTTAACTGCTGCCTGACACTCGGCGTTGAGTTGGTGGCAGTATGGTCTACTCTAGCACCATAGCAGGATCACCTGGCCAGACATTATTCCTTTCTCTCTAATCACATGCAGACTAGTATATTGCTCCCCACAGAATAAAATCATAGACTCATGGAGCTGAAAGGGGCATCGAGCCCAGTAAAAGGGCATCACTTGCTATGACTGGAGGTGGCCATCCAGCCATTAGGAGCCATTAATGAAGGTGGTTTCTTCATCATTCAAACGAGAGGGCTTAACTATGAAACATTTCAAATGTTTCATACTAAGGTCACCTTTGTCTCACTTTGATTCTATACTTTTGATTGTCCCTCCATTGGAGGGAATGTTTTGGAATTCCCTACCCTACAAACACATCATATGTGGAAAGAGGAGTAGGACAAAACCACGAGGCAGACCCAGAGGAAGGTGGAGAGAGAACATCAAAGAAATATTACAAGAACACCAAATAACTCTAGTGGAGGCCACTAGACATGCCAAAACAAGAATGAAAACATCAATTAGAAGGGTTGCCCAGAGGGCCCCCCCCTCAACCCAGTCTCAACCCCATAGAGACTTTTGGGGAAAGATCCCTGAAAGTCATCTTCTCATGAGGCCTCTCCATGACCTCTGCCGTGGCTAAATTGCGAACTGCATGTGGGTTGTATGAAAAATCTGGGTAAATGTTGTTTCAGGCTGGCATAGCATTTTGCTGGGCACCAGATCCATTCAGCTCAGTGTGACTTACTTCTGAGTAAGCACATGAAAGCCCTTCTAACAGAAAATACCCCCACATAAACTTTTGCTGCTCCCGCTGCAGATTTGTGCTTCCTTGAACATTTCATCACCCTGCATCAGAGCCCCCACCACTTTACCCTAGTCATGGCCCTGGTTATGTGCCAATTTCTCCATCAGTCCTGTTGTTTCTAATGTTAATATGGATTTGATTTCAGTGCCTTTGACCAGATGTGTAAATTGATATTTATCCTCATGCTCCTATCTCTGCACCTCCATGTTTCCTCCTCCCTCCTCAGAGCTTGCTCATGCTGCCATTGCCTTGCTCTCTTTCAGAAGATGATGAAAATCTCAGCAGTGGTGAGATCCTGGCATCTCACCATCTTCTGGAGCTTATTGGTTCCATCACAAAGCCTGCTCAAGTTGGATAGTCTCCTTGGTTCAGGCGGAGGTGGTGGTGAGTTAACCAGTCTTGCCTGACATGGCTGTCTGCTCTAGATCGTTCAGTGTTTGGTTCTCTGGGCAAAAATGCCAGTGGCCCAAATTTTAAGGAGTCATACACATGATCATCATGCATAGTGCCTGTATAGTGCCTCCCCAAAAGTGTGGGCTGCATTGGCTCCAAGCCAGATGAGGGGATGGTAGCTGTTGGTCATTTCCGCAAAGCATGACAAGCTGCTAGAAAGTTGCTTGAGAAGAAGGTGGGAGCTGGCAAAATGGTGGTCTATGTCATTGTGGTGCTGATGGTACCCTTTGTGCCTGAAACACATACTTGAGTAGTGGGTGTACTGGCCATGGGATTCTGGGTTGCGTCCTCTAGAGCAGGGTACTCCAACCTTTGGGTTTTGGACTTCAATTCCCAGAAGCCTAAGCCAGTCCATTGGCTGATCAGTGCTTTGGGGAATTGACTTAGGCTTCTTCTGGAAATTGAAGTCCAAAACCCAAATGTTGGGGTACCCTGCTCTAGAGGAATGTTTCTTGCTATATTCTCCTGAGAAGGTGTGGAAAGATGGAGCTGCCAATGTGAATAAGATTGGTTCAGACGTTTATGGACATTCTCTTAACAAGAAAGAAAGAGGCACATTTCCGAATGCTGGGTGTTTGAGAGGAGAGTTGAAAATGACCAGACGTCTGTTTCTGACTTAAAATCAAACTCAGTTACTGCTTCTGGTAGGCTTCCCTTTGATGTTGTTTCTCATTCATGTGCTGTTGTGAGGTTAAGGTGGGGAAGGGTGGTTTAAGGAGCCCTTGTGGCACAGTGATTAAGCTGCTGCCCTGCAACCTGATGGGGATCAAGGTTGACTCAGCCTCGTCCATCCTTCCGAGGTCGGTAAAATGAGTACTGAGCATGTTGGGGCCAAAATGCTAATCATCTTGTGATCCACCCAGAGATTGCACCCAGAGAGTGCACTAAGGGCTATGGAGTGGTATAGAAGTGTCATTGTCAATTGGTTTGCAAATGAAACCCTTCTGTTACCTCCATGCAGTATGGATAAGAGCAGGACCAAACCAATCATTTTTATGCCAACCCAAGTCAAATGAAGCCCCTTTCCCATTCTCTATGTTGGTGGTTTCACGATCTACCAGGATAACAGGATCAGTCCGCTTCCATCAGACTGTTTGCCACAGCACAGAGCCTGCTGTGAGCCCTGCCATGCCATAATAAGCAAAGAAAAAGTTGCTTCCCTCTCCCCTGGAAGTGGCAAATTGCCTTCCTTCCCCTATTCCACCTTAGCTCCAGTGGGAAGGGGGACAAGATCCATTTTATTTTCACTAAGTCCCAGCAGGAAAGCTATTAAAACTCCACATTCTACATCTCAAAAAGCAGGTTGAACTTTGTCATGGTTGTTGTGTAAGGGTGGGAGGAGGAAATATTTCTTCTCTTCGCAAGGGAAATGGATGATGTTGTTTTTGGTACAGGTGGTCTCCTCGGCACAGGGATCGGTGGTGAGAAGGGACTCCTGGGCACAGGTCTTCTTGGCTCAGCTAGTAAAAGCAACGAGTCTGACAAAGGCAAGGCTTCCAGTGAAGGTGGCCTTCTTGACATAGGCTTACTTGGTAAAGGGAGCAGTGGTGGAGGTGGTCTGCTTGGCCTTGGTGGTGGTGGTGGTGGAGGAGATGGCCTTCTTGGCACAGGGATTGGTGAGGAGAAGGGACTCCTAGGCACAGGCCTTCTTGCTTCAGCTAGTAAGGGGGGTGAGTCTGACAAAGGCGAGGCTTCCAGCGGAGGTGGGCTTCTTGGCACAGGCTTACTTGGTGGAGATGGTTTGCTTGGCCTTGGTGGTGGTGGTGGTGATGGTGGTGGTGGAGAAGATGGCCTTCTTGGCACAGGGATCGGCGGGGAGAAGGGACTCCTGGGCACAGGTCTTCTTGCTTCAGCTAGTAAAGGGGGTGAGTCTGACAAAGGCGAGGCTTCCAGCGGAGGTGGGCTTCTTGGCACAGGCTTACTTGGTGGAGATGGTTTGCTTGGCCTTGGTGGCGGCGGCGGTGATGGTGGTGGTGGAGGAGATGGCCTTCTTGGCACAGGGATCGGCGGGGAGAAGGGACTCCTGGGCACAGGTCTTCTTGTCACAGCTAGTAAAAGCAACGAGTCTGACAAAGGTGAGGCTTCCAGTGGAGGTGGCCTTCTTGGCACAGGCTTACTTGGTAAAGGGAGCAGTGGTGTAGGTGATCTGCTTGGCCTTGGTGGTGGTGGTGGTGGTGACGGAGGAGGAGGAGGTGGCCTTCTTGGCATTGGAAGTCTTCTTGGCAACACAACTGGAGCACTTCTGGGTGGCGGCCCTGAAAAAAGTAGTCTTCTTTCAGGGCTCCTTGGCAGTGATGGCCTCCTTGGGGAGAAAGGTCTACTTGGTGGAGGACTCCTAGGAAAAGATGGCCTCCTGGGGGAGAAAGGCCTCCTTGGTGAAGAAGGTGTTCTTGGTGACGGACTCCTTGGCAAAAATGGCCTCCTGGGGGAGAACGGTCTTCTTGGCGAAAAAGGTCTACTTGGTGGACAACCCCTTGGCAAAGATGGCCTCCTGGGTCTACTCGGTGGAAAGGATGGCCTTCTTGGTGGAAACTTGCTTGGCCTGGGAAATCTCCTTGGTGGTGGAAAACCCAAGGAGCCATTCAAATGGTGAGTTGAAGTGGACCAAGAGGGCTTCTATGGCTAGGAACACAAGAAGGCCAAAACCAAAGGCCCTGGTGATGCCAGAGAAGTGTGGGAAGCAAGTGTAAGGGTTGGGAAAGGGACCACAATGAACTCAGATCCAGGTGGGAAAGGGTCGGAGCTCAACAACTAGGCTTTAAACTCATGTGGGAGTCTATTCCAGATGGGTGGTATACACGTGTAATCCATCCATCCATCCATCATGCCAATACACAGAAATTAGACCTTCTCCTCCTTTTGTGTCACTTGTCTGGCTCTGGTGAGAGATGCAGGGAATAGTAGCAACTCCCCAAAGCATCAATCAGAACTGTGAGATGTGACATTAGGACTAAGAGGACATGCACAACCATGGTCCAACTGTAGTATCCTTCCCCTGTGCAGAGTTAGACTGTAGACCAGTTGCAGCTTTCAAAGTGGTTGCCATGTTAGTCTGCAAAAGCACATCAAGAAACAAATCAAAACAAGACAGAATAACTTTTAGGTGACACAATGTTTTGGCTTCTGTTTTGTTTTTGTTTTGTTTCTTGTCTGCTATGCTATAGACCAGTGATGGCGAACCTTGGTACTCCAGGTGTTCTTGGATTTCAATTACCAGAAGCCCAAGTCAGCACTCCTGCTGATCAGGGCTTCTGGGAATTGTAGTTCAAGAACAACTGAAGTGTCAAGGTTTGCCATCACTGCTAAAGACCTTTGCATCCTTTTGCCACTAAACAAAGACTTGCTTGAGTACAGAAGGACCTTGTTGAATCTTAAGATCTTCTCTTGAGGGCCTTGCTCAAATGTCTCCATCAGGGCAGTGGCTGCTCCCAGGAAAAATAAAGTCACAGCACCTTTGCTAAGGTATCCCTCTTCTCCAAAAAGGTTCTCTTGGCACCCACCTTCATGTAGTTCTGCAATTTGCACATCCAAACATTTTTCAAAAGCAGCCCTGCACAGAGCACATTACAGTAGTCTAATCTGGAAGCACCAAAGACCCTTATTAAAATGTTTCCAGACTTTCTTTAGTTGGCTCTATATCTAATGAGTTTGAACTTTGCTACTGCCTCTCTATGATATACAAGGGAGATCTGCACTTGTTAAAGTTGTGTCATGCTACTCTATCTGAGCTAATACATGAACCCTTCTGAGTAACAAATTGTTCTGTGCATTGACCAACACAGCTTTTCTGCTTGGTGGGGCATGGAACAGGATATCCACTGCAAAGTTCATATTTCAGGTAGGCCCATCCAGAGGGAAGCAATCTCTCTGTTAAATTCCTCTTAATCCATGCACAGACCTATGGCTCTAAAGCAGCCCCTCAAATGGCCATTGGAAGCAAATTGGAAAGTCTGTGAAGATGATTTAAGGCAGGTGATTGATTGTCTCTGAACATACAACCAAAGCTGGCCACAACTGCTATATGGTCTTGTGTTAGTAGGATGGGGTCCAACAGAAGCCCCAAGATGCGAATCTTGTCCTTCAGGGGGAGTGCAAACCCAGATGGACCCAGTCCTAATCCAGGTTGGTTGTTCTGCTTGCCAGCAAGACTTCTGTCTTGTCTTACTTAAGCCTCAAGTTATTCACCTCATCTACTCCTTCCCTGTGACATTGATCCCAGGTTCCTACCACCTCCTTAGCCTCAGAGAAAAATAGAGATGGATTTGGGTGTCACCTGCATTATGGTGAGATCCAGAGTGCATTGAGCATGTGCCAGCTCAGACTAGTCAACTATTACTTTTCGGTATGTGATTGGGATATGTGTGAAAAGCTCCATTCATAAAATCATGTTGCTAATTAGAATAAAGAAATTTGGAGAGGTTTCACTGTGCCATTAAAGGGGGTGATGAATAAAACAGTCAAGTCCATGAATTCTCAGATGTAGCTGCCATGAGGGGTTTAACAGATTTGGATGGAGGAGGAGGCCCCATAGCTCAATGGTAGAGCACACATTCTGCCTGTAGAAGGAAATCCAGACTCTATCCTGAGGTCCTCCAGGTAGGACCAAGAAAGACTCCTTACTGATACCCTGGGTAGCCTGTCAAAGTTGGCCTTTGGAACGTTTGCTGTTGTTGACTCACGCTATCAAGTCATCTCCAACTTATGAAGACCTTTGAATGAGCGATCTTCAAACATGTCCTGTCCTCAATCTCTCTGTTCAGCTCTTGCAAACACAAGCTCATGGAGTCAATCCATTTCACGTTTGGTCTTCCTCTTTTCCTGCTATTAGAACATAAGTCAGTGATGTTGAACATTGGCACTCCAGATGTTCATGAACTTCAATTCCCAGAAGCCCTGATCAGCAGGAGTCCTGACTTGGGCTTCTAGTAATTGAAGTACATTAACACCTTGAGTGCCAAGGTTCACCATCACTGACATAGGTCCCCAAATGTGGCTCTCCAGATGTTCTTGAACTTCAATTCCTAGAAGCACTGATCAGTAGGAGTGCTGACTTGGGCTTCTGGGAATTGAAGTCCAAGAACACCTGGAGAACCAAGTTTGAAGAACTATCCACAGATGGTAGGAAAGAAACCATGACTATTTTAATACATTTTTGCAGTGTTTATATTAATCTGCTTAGTTTGCTAAACAGATAAGCATATATTTTTCTTAAATTGTATGGCTATCAAGACGGTGAAGATAGTAAATGCCAGTACCATGAGATACTGATCAAGACCAATTAATGTGCTAATGCAGGTGAATAAGGATATTTTGATTGACAGCTAATACTGAAGACCTTTGTTTAAAGACTGTGCTGTACAAGTGATTTTACGTACGTCAGCAATAACGTTTACAGAGAAGAGCTGGGCTTCCAAGTCGATACAGCACAGAAGAAAGGGACATAAATATAGCCCATTTTAAGGGAGAGATAGGAGAGAGAGAAGAGAAAGCAACATGAATGACAACTCAAGTTATTTAAGCTGGCTGCTGCAATTCTCTAGGGTAAATCAATCTCTCTTTGTGTGTCAATGTAATAGTTCCTTAAGGGTATGGATTATATTCTTTACACTTCAGAATGTCACTGAAATATCTTCTTCCGACTATATTTTTTTATGGTTACAGTTTATTATCTTTTGGGACTGATGGTTTCCTTGTATATATAAAATATAGATTAAATAAAAGCTGATGAAGCCGTTTTAGCTCAGATGATTCAATTTTCAACCCAGAAATTGCAGGTTGCAAAGACAAATTGTCTGTGGAGACAAGAGTGAGCGATGTACAGCGGACAAAGGACCGTACACATTTCCTCCGGAGGACATGCTGGGCATTCCCCTCCCTCATCTCTGCTTATGTTCTTCATTTCAAAGGTTTAATGCTTTGAACCTCGAGATCCTCAGAGGCTCTTGGAAGATCATTCGTGGCACTGAGATTGTTCTCAACTTGCAGGCCAAGATCACAGCCAATTTCCCAGGGTGAGTCAACACAGAAAGACAGAGCAATCCTTCACACTCTACTTCAGGGTCTCTCAACCTTTGGTTTTTGGACTTCAATTCCCAAAGGCCTAAGTCCATGATGGCAAACCTTGGCACTCCAGATGTTCTTGGACTTCAATTCCCAGAGGCCCAAGCACCTTGTGAATCTACACGGATGGGTTTATTGCAATTCATCCAGCCCGCACTACCCTCATCGCTCCCAGAAGCAGAAATAAAATGCACCCGTACAAAGGAAGGGTTAACCCGGAAGAGCCTTAACTGTATGGGTGTGTTTTACTTCCGCTTCCGGGAGCGACGAGGGCAGTGCGGGCTGGATGAATTACAGTAAACCCATTTGTGTGGATTCCTAGGGTGTTCAGGCTTCTGGGAATTGAACTCCAAGAACATCTGGAGTGCCAAAGCACTGGTCTGCCAAGGCAATGACTTAGGCTTCTGGGAATTGAAGTCCAAGAACAAAAGGTTGTGAAACACAGCTCTGAGAATCCACAGAGATGGGCTTAGTGGTTAAGATGCAACGTGACAACTGGAAGTTCGGCAGGTCAGCAGTCTGAGACCTGAGTGCTGCATGACAGAGTGAGCTACCATCTCTGTCCCAGCTCCTGCCAACCTAGCAGTATGAGACCAAGACATAGTAAGTAGATAAATAGGTACCACTTTGGTGGGAAGGTAAACAGTATTCAGTGCACTCCGGCATCTAGTCATGCCTGCCACATGTCCACGGAAATGTCTGCAAATGCAGACAGTGCTGGCTTTTTTGGCAACAAATGGAGATTAGCAAGGGTGACATTTACCTATGATTGGTAGCTCCATTTGTTGAGTTGGGGCAGGGAATATCGGGGGTGTCATTCACAAGTTTCCCAACATATTTTATAGTCTGGCTTGTACTGACTGTTAGTGGGATGTCCCACTATGTTTTAACTGTGCTTTTTTAGAGAGGAGGGCGGTGAATCTTAGAGGTCCTCAAAGGGATTTGTATGAGGTCAGATCTGGAAACTGGATTTCTAAAATTCGAGACTAGCACAACATCTACTGCTTTGCTCACCCTGTTCCAAGGTGAAGCATTGAAAGATTAATGGTCATAAGAACATCAGAACATAAGAACAGCCTTGCTGCAACAGGCCACAGCCCATCTAGTCAGTTCAGTTCCCAGCGGGGTCTCCTGTTCCTACCTCAACAGCAAAGCCTTCCACTTAAATTTTGGGGAAATGTGCAGTGTTCTTCCTTGCATAGAACTATGACAACAAAGCTGTATGCACAGCAAGACCTAGGGCTGACTTTCCGGATTCTGAAAGCACCCTGATCCTGTGTCCTTGTGTTCCCTAGGCTACTTAAATTTCTGAGTGGGTCCTCTGCTACAATGAACATCACTTCCCATCTGGCCCTCACTCAAAAAAACCCTGGAGATCTCAAACTGGAGCTGAAAAACTGCAAGGATCTTGTTGGAGGCTTCACCATCCAGCTTCCCAAAGGGTGAGTCCGGAACAACCTGGGTGCTTGTCTGCTTGGCTGAGATAGGGCGGGTTGAATTGCCAAATGCTCCAGAAGCAGGTCCTTCCTCTTCATAGCAGCTTATCTAATCTTCAGACTCTGCTTAATTGCCCTTTCCAGTTGGCTTGCTCCATTCTGCAGCCAATGCAGTCAAATTGTTTGCTTTCCCATGTACTGTAGGTCAGTCCCCATGTCCTTCTCGCCACATGCCATTGGCCCAGTAACAAGAAGAAAACCATTCTCATGTTAGACATACTGTTTGGGGGTGGGTGGGAAGGAAGACCCCTGTCCTCTCCTCAAACTTTGTGTGTGTGTGAGAGAGACCCTAGTCCCATAATGGTGAACCTTGGCACTCCAGGTGTTCTTGGATTCCAATTACCAGAAGCCCAAGTCAGCACTTCCGTTGATCAAGGCTCCTGGGAATTGAAGTTGAAGAATACCTGGAGTGCCAAGGTTCACCATCACTGGCATAGTTTAGTGTGTTGCACGGAAGACAAAGAAGGAGTCGCAGGAAGGACTAACACAGGTTTATTCATTGATGGTCAGCATGAACATGTGGTAATGGCGGAGGTACATCACATTATATACAGTAGCACAATACATTTGAATCTTGCTGCACGGTAGCTCATTGGCTGCTACCGGCGTGACATCGTCCAGGTCACGCCTCTCTTCTGTAGTTCTTTGAGGGGGCGGGAAAGTTCCCGCGGCTGTTGGTGATTTGGGGAATGTGAACCATGTGAGGTGAATGCTCGCAGCTGCCCCCTATGGACAGCTAACTCGCGTTCCTTTACAGCTGGGCTACATTGTAATTGTGGTCAGGTTACATTCATACGTTTCATGGCAACATCTCTTAAAGCAACATTGTACATACATAACATCCCTCCCCCCTAGGATGGGACGAAGTCCCTCAACCATTGTGGCTTGCCGCACGTGCGCCTGGGGCGTGCGGCCGCTTGACTTAACACTGGGGAGCTGGAGGCTCCTGGTTCCGCGGAGTCCTGTCCTGCAACGGAAAGGGGGGACTCATTAATGGCTCGGCGCGGCGTCTGCGGTAACCTTGTATTTGGGGACGGGAATGGAATGAACAATTGGGAAGTGAATCCCTGTCTACCGTTTGAGGAGCTTGGGGTCCCTCCCAGTACGAACCTCGGGACCGAAGAAGAGGCCCTCGTGGCCTCGCCACCCCCTGTTGCCTGCCCTGGAGTTCTAGAGACTGTGGTGGGCGGACTCCCCCCTGTTGCCTGTCTTGGGGGTGTTGGTTCCCGGGGAGCTGGAGCTATGGTATATTCCAAAACAAAAGGGCTAGGGGGACTGGAAGTACCAGGGGCTGAACTGAAACCCCTCTTCTCACTAGGACGGGTGGGGGACCACTCCGCTACATCCCCCTGGTACTGCAACTCATAATCGAATTCATCCCTCTCCTCCGTGGTATCCTCCTCTGCGGTTGAGAACCGAGGATATGCATTTGTATCCCCGGATGCCGCCGTGTCTCCCCCTTGGGTAACGCGGGTGGGGGAGGACCCTAACGCTGATTTTTCCTCCCCGGTGACTCGCCTCCTGAGTTGGTCGGCGTGCCTTCTCCAGAGTAGACCTGAATTAGTCTCGACCCTGTAGGATACCGGCCCCATTTGCTCAACAATTGTCCCTGGTACCCACGCTGGCCCTGAGGCTGCGTAGTTCCTGCAGTGAACCGGGTCCCCTACTGAGAAACTTTTGGAGCTCTCTCCCCCTATGTCTATATTTCTCCCCTCATCCTCCACCCTGGACGGATCCATCCGGTCAAAAAGTGTTACCGGACGCCTCCTCATGAGGAGTTCGGCTGGGGGAAAACCTGAAGCTAGGGGGGTTGTCCTGTAGCAGATGAGGAACTGACACAGATGCAGGTTCAACTCACCGGGACCCATGCGTCGCAGTGCGTCTTTCGTAGTGCGCACTTTGCGCTCTACCTGACCGTTTGTGGCGGGGTGAAACGGGGCAGCGGTAATGTGCCTGATGGCATTTCTTTCCATAAAAGTCTTGAACTCTGCCGACGTGAAGGTACTAGCGTTGTCACTAACAAGGACGTCTGGCAGGCCGAAACAGGCAAAAAGCTTGCACAACTGTTTAATGGTTGCGGCAGAGGAAGTGCTGTTCATGGGGATTACCTCCAACCACTTGGAGTAGGAGTCGACTACCAGTAGAAACATCGACCCGTGGAAGGGGCCAGCGAAGTCGACATGAATCCGGGACCATGGCCCGCGGGCCGTATCCCATTCCCTATGGGGTAACCGGGACTCCTCGGGCCGAGAGCTCTGGCAGCTCTCACACGTGCCCACTAAGCGTTCTATGTCCCCATCTATCTGGGGCCACCAAAAGAAACTCCTGGCCAGAGCCTTGGAGCGCACGATCCCGGGGTGGCTGGTATGCAGTAGCCTCAGCACCTTGGCTCTCAGCTTCTCTGGGATAACTACCCGCTGGCCCCAGAGCAAGCAGCCCCTTTCCAGGGAAAGCTCTACTCTGCGCCTGAAAAATGGCTTGAACTGTTCCTCTGGGGGCGAAGTGGGCCACCCTTTCCTAACCCAGGAACTGACTTGGGCCAGTGTTTTGTCGGCCGCCGTGGCCTTGGCGAGGTCGGCCGGGACAATGGGGGGTGAGTCGAGAGACTCAATCAGCAGGACTTGGTGTTCCTGCTCCACCTCGCATGTAGGGTCCCCTAAACTAGGGAGGGGGGATCGGGACAGGGCGTCCGCATGGGAGATCTCCTTCCCTGGGCGATAGACCAGCTCATACTGGTAGGCGTTGAGGAAAATGGCCCAACGCAGCATCCTGGGGGATAAAATTTGCGGGGTGGGTTTGCCGGTGGTGAAGATTCCCAAAAGCGGCTTGTGATCCGTCACCACCGTAAACTCACGACCGTATAGGAAATCGTGGAACTTCTTTGTTCCCGCGATTATGGCTAGGGCCTCCCTATCTGTTTGCGCGTAATTGCGCTCTGCCTTTGAGAGGGACCTTGAGTAATACGCCAACGGGGCTTCCCTCCCGCTCTCCAACACGTGGCACAGGGCCGCCCCCACCCCCACCGGGGACGCATCACAGACTAATACCACTGGCTTTTTCGGATCGAAGTGGGTCAGGACAGCGTCCGAAGATAGGAGTGACTTGAGCTCTTTGAATGCTCTCTCCTGCTTGTCTCCCCACCGCCAAACCGCATCCTTCTTAAGTAATGCGTGCAGTGGCTCCGCTACTGATGTCTTCCGAGGCAGGAAGGAGTGATAGAAATTTAGGAGCCCTAGGAATGACTGCAGCTCCAGTTTCGCGGTGGGGCGGGGGGCGTCTCTCATGGCCGCAACCTTGGACTCGGAGGGTTTGATTCCGTCCGGGGTTACCTTAAACCCTAGAAACTCAACCTCCCTCGCAAAGAATACACACTTGTCCCTCCTCAATCGAAGTCCTGCCCTCTCGAACACTGAGAGGACCCCGTCTAGCCTCTTTGCTAATTCCAATTCGCTCCCCGCTGTTATCAACACGTCGTCGAAGTATGGGAGGACGCCTGGAAGCCCCTTTAAAAGGCGTTCCACGAGGGACTGGAAGATCCCGGGGGCCGAATTCATGCCAAACTGAAGGCGTGTTACCTTAAACGCCCCCTTGTGCGTTACAATCGTTTGTGCGGCGGCAGCAGCCGGGGTTACAGAGAGCTGCTGATACGCCTGGGCCAGATCTAGCTTGGCGAAATACCTCCCCCCATGTAGCGTGGCCAGCAAATGGCTGACCACTGGCACCGGGTATGCATTTGGCCGAATGGCCTTATTAATCGTACATTTATAGTCCGCACAAATCCTGACCTCCCCATTTGACTTGAGGGCTGTAACAATCGGCGTTTCCCACTCCGCCAAGTCAACTGGAACCAAAATCCCCTGCCCCACCAATTTGTCCAGTTCCGCCTTGATCTTGTCCTTGAGGGCGAAGGGCACTCTCCTTGGCTTGAGGCGGATGGGCCGGATTTCTGGGTCCAGCTCGAAGGAAACTGGGGGCCCCTTGTATTTCCTGAGCCCCTTCTTGAAAACGTCCGGGTGTGCGTTGCACACGTCCCGCATTGGGTCAGTCTCGATGGCGTTAATGCCGGACAGTTCGATCCCCAGGGGAGCAAACCACTGCGTTCCCAAAAGGCAGCACCTCCCCCCTTTGAGGACTACCAGGGGCAGTTTCTCGGAGTAGTTCTTGAACTTCACCTTGAAGTTCCCCACCCCCAACACCGGGATCCCATTTCCCTGCACGTCCCGTAGATGAGATCTCATGGCTCGGAGTTTGGGCCGCTTTTCTGGGGGAATGCGCATAAACTCTTTTTGGGACAGGATGGAATAAGATGACCCCGAGTCTATCTCCATCCTCATCGGGACCCCCTGCAACAGTACCTGTATGAAGAACCGCCGGTGCTCCAGGCCCACGCGGTTCACGCCTTCCTCGCTGTAGCTGGCTGAGACCTTCCTGGTGCCGGCCGCCTTTCGTTGGTGCGTCTGGGGATGGCTGGAACTGCCCTTGTCCTCGACTCGCCCGCGCCTGCATACTCGGGCGATGTGTCCTTTTCGGCCGCAGTTGTGACACTCGGCCTTTCGAAACGGGCACCTTGTGCGGTCGTGGGCCGCCCCACGACCATCGCAGCGGTGGTCCTGTCACTCACGGGTCTGCCGCTTCTCACCTCGCTTCCTGATCCTCTGGACGTCGTCGTCCTTGCTGGAGTAGGGGTCCGCTGTCGTGGACGACTCCTCGGACGACGTTGGTGTGCCAGCGGGCGGCTTGGGGGCCCGCCAGGCCGTCTTCGCTGATGTCCGCCGGGCCGCCTGTACTGGAGACTTGGCCCCCTCTGACGTGGCCCCTCGGGACTTGAACAGTCTGACCCCGCTCCTGGCCTCCTCGGCTGCTTGGGCCTCCCGCAGTACCTCGTTGAACGAGAGGCGGTGGTCGCGGGTCATCAGCCTCCTCTGAAGCCCCTCGTCCCTCAAACCACACAGCATGCGGTCACAGAGTGCCTGGTCGAGGTCGTCCCACTGGCAATGCACTGCTGCAAGCTTGAGAGCCGCTGCGTAGGCAGACACGGATTCGCCCGGTCGCTGGTCTCGCCTGTGGAACGCGACCCGGGCTGGGAAGATCGAGACGGGCGGCTGGAAGTGCTCGCCCAGCCTCTCCAGGATACGGTCGATGGGCACCTCGTCCACCTTCCGGGGGGCCACCAGGGTCATCAGGATCCGCAGCGTGGCCGGCCCCACCTGAGCCAGGAAGTGGGAGCGCATCTTCGCGTCATCAACGACACCTGCAGCTTCCATGGCATGCCGAAACTGGCACTCGTAGAGCTCCCATTGTTCGGGCTCGCTGACATCGAACTGGTACGGCTTGACCTTGGGATTCGCCATCGATCCCACCTTCGTCACCAATTTAGTGTCTTGCACGGAAGACAAAGAAGGAGTCGCAGGAAGGACTAACACAGGTTTATTCATTGATGGTCAGCATGAACATGTGGTAATGGCGGAGGTACATCACATTATATACAGTAGCACAATACATTTGAATCTTGCTGCACGGTAGCTCATTGGCTGCTACCGGCGTGACATCGTCCGGGTCACGCCTCTCTTCTGTAGTTCTTTGAGGGGGCGGGAAAGTTCCCGCGGCTGTTGGTGATTTGGGGAATGTGAACCATGTGAGGTGAACGCTCGCAGCTGCCCCCTATGGACAGCTAACTCGCGTTCCTTTACAGCTGGGCTACATTGTAATTGTGGTCAGGTTACATTCATACGTTTCAAGGCAACATCTCTTAAAGCAACATTGTACATACATAACACATAGGCAGGTTTTTTTGAGCTCCATCACCTACTGGACTACGGTCTAGTCCTTGGTCTTTTCAAGCACTACAGCTAGAACTCAAGAAAAGTTACAAAATCATAGAATCTCATAGAATTTTATTTATTTTTATTTCTATTGCCACCCCCTCGCCAAAGCGACTCCAGGCGGCTCACAATCACCATAAAAACATTCAATATAAAACATAGCCACACAATAAAATCACAAAAGCATTCAACATTTAAACACCATGAAAATACCCTCCCAGCCAGAATCCCAGAATCATACAAGTTGGAAGGGGCCTATGAGGCCATGGAGAGTCCAACCCCCTGCTCAGTGCACAAATCCAAATCAAAACAGATCTGACATTGGGTTGCTTTCCAATTTCCTCTTGAATGCCCCCAGCATTAAAGCATTCACCATCTCCTAAAGTCACGGGCCCCATTGTCGCAATGCTCTCACAGTTCAGAGGTTTCCCCTGATATTCAGCTTCTATCTGGCGTCTTGTATTTTCAGATTGTTCTTACTCCAGGATGATAGAGAACAGATCCTGCCCTCCTCTTTAGGACTATCTTTCAAGTATCTGAAAAGTGCTATCATCATCTCTTCTCCCGGTCTCCTTTTCCCAAGGCTAAACGTGTCCAGTTCCTTCACTCTTTCCTCCCTAGGGTTTGGTTTCCATTCCCCTGATCATCGTCTTTATTGTCCTCCTCCGAACCTGCTCCAGTTTGTTGCCTTCCTTCTTAGACTGCAGTGTCCAGAACCAGACACGCTGCTCTAGATTGAGTTTTTTTTGGGAATAATAGCCATGTTAGTTTGTGTTTCAAGCATATCAGAGAGTAAAGGAAACAAAACAAAAAATAAATCCAAAATGTTGCGGCTACATACAAAGTTGCTGCCCTTTGGGAAAGAGCTGAACACCTGGCTGGCAAAGCAGATGTGGGGCACAAGGGGAGTGATGACCCTTGCCTGCTGGCTCATATAACAAGATCGCTCCCTGTCCCTTTTAACTGATGGGGGGTGAGGGTGGGGTAATTTTGTAGGTACGTTTAATGGGGTTTTAAGGGTTTTAGCCATAGCTGTCAAGTATCCCTTATTGGCCGGGAAAACCCCTTATTTTACCCTCTTCCCTGCCGTCATCCCTTATTAATTAGACTGCAATACCCTATTGCCACCATTGGAGGGCAGCACAGGATAAGCATAGCTGTCAAGTATCCCGTATTTGCCGGGAAATTTCCCTTATTTCCAAATCCAAAACTTGACAGGTATGGTTTTAGCTGAGTTGGTAATGCTTGTTTTTATTGCTGTTAGCCACCTAGAGTCGCTGTCAAGTTGGGCAGCAGTAGAAATTTGAAATATAAATAAATAAAATAAAATGAATAAAGACTAACTTCTGTATTTTAATGTTAGCTTTCGTGAATCAAGTCTACTTATTTCTTTATTTATTCTAATTTGTATTGCCGCCCAACTCCAAAGACTCTGGGCGGCTCACAGAAAATAAAACCAATAGCAGTTTTAAAGGCAATAAAGACCCATTAAAAACTACTGACAACAATATTAAAAAGCTTGAAAGAGTTTGAAAGAGCTTAAAAGAGCTTCATCAGACATAGAAGTGATGCCATGAAGTCACACTCCTATGTCTGACGAAGTGGACTTGATCCACAAAAGCTAACATTAAAATATAGCAGTTAGTCTTTAAAGTACTCTAATGGTGGGTGGTCTAACTAGTGTTGAATAGAGGGGGGACTAGTAGTAACTCACAGGTTTTGGTGACTAATGTGTCCTAAAATAGCATTGGGCATTTTTACAGCAACATCACGCTGTTGACTCATATTCAGCTTGTGATCTGCAACAATTTCAAGTCCTTCTCACTTGTAGTATTACTGAGCCAAGTATCTCCCATCTTATACCTGTGCAACTGGTTTTCCCCCAGAGGTGTAGAAACTTTACTTTCATCCCTGTTAGAATTCATGTTGCTGTTTTCAACTCCGGTCTATCAGGCTTTTTCTTTGCAATTTTGTTTTTGCCTTCTGAAGTAAAAGTCCTACATCCCAAAGCCTTTGAAAGCTGTAGACTAAGAAGGTAAGTTTTGCATGCTCTGACAATATAGGAGCAATGAATCCACCACCCCGAATATGTTCCTTTGGTCTTCCTTCAGAACCCCACGTGCTCCAGCTGTCTTGTGAACCCTTTTCCTTCTTCCCTCTGTCTTGTCTTCAGGAGTAGAGACATCACTCCTGATTATAATACGGGGTGCCCAAACTTTTTGGGCTGCGGGCCAGTCATGTGGTTTATTTATTTATTTAGATTTGTATAGCTGCCCAATCACCAAAGCAACTCTAGACGGCTCACAATCCAATTGCATATGACCCTGTATAAAAAGACCCAACATATCATTAAAAACCTTACATGAAACACATTGTTCAGCAGGCCGGGCGCGTGGTTCCTCCCATCGGAAGTGGAAGTAAAACATGCCTTCCAATCTGTTTTGCAAAAGGATGAGATCGATTTTAAACTGCCATTTTCTCTGCTTAAACCAGGGGTGCCCAAACTATGGCCTGTGGGCTGGATCCAGCCCCCAACACCAATTCATCTGGCCCACGCCGCCCTCATCACTCCTGGAAGTGGAAGTAAAACATGCCCATATGGGCGCACTTTAATTCCGCTTCCAGGAGCAACAAGGGCAGCACAGGCCAGATGTATTGGCATCGGGGGCTGGATCCGCCCTGCAGGCTGTAGTTTGGGCACCCCTGTTGCAATATAATGTTCAGCTAATTGTTCAGTGAAGCACAGGGAAGAAATGTCTGGGAATTTCAAAATATGGAACTCCACTCAGATTATCTTCTTCCTTTTTCTTTAGCCTCCTAACAACCTTGCTGAGCGGTTTGATCAACACCAGCATCCGTACCGTCCTGCCATTGCTGGTGAGTGGATGGTTGTTTGCTTTGATGTCAAAGGCTGGCACCCACCAGGGAGAGAGAAAACAAGGGCCATTCTTTGTAGCTTTCTCAAAAATCATCCAAAGACAGCATCAAGGTGTCAGGACTGCTAGGTTGGGACAGATCAAGGCCTCCGGAGTCCATGTTCATGTACAGGGAAGCCGGGTGGGTTTCTTAGGACACAAGAGTTCAAAGAATCCCCTCCTTCTCACTTCCTGGTACAAAGTAATCCAAAAAGCAGAGTTTAGGAAATTTAACTTTGGAGACTACGGATCCCGAATTGCAGACTCCTCAAGTTTCCAAACCATCTCCATTCAATTCTCCCAATGTCAACAGATGACAATCTTCTTCCTTGTCAAGAATGGCCAGGCTTGGGTCAAACCCCCTCCCCCCCCCACCCCCAACCTTATTCCTGGGATCTTCCCCCTTGTTGCCCCACAGCCCCTAAGGTGTTGTGAGCATCACAACAGTCCTTGTTTCTCAGGTGCTGAACCTTTTGTTCTTTGCAGGTGTGTCCTCTCTTTCAAATCTGGTTTGGTCTTGTCAACCTGCAGCTCCATATTCTCAATGGTAAGGTCTGTTTGTGTGTGGCACTGACTGACAGCAGCTGCCTACTGATTGATATGGTAGTCTTTCTTGACTTTCTGGGGCCTGAGGTTCTTTAGGCAGATATTGGCTATTGCCGTGATGGCGAAGCTTGGCACTCCAGATGTTCTTGGACTTCAATTCCCAGAAGCCCAAGCACATTGTGAATCCACATGAATGGATTTACTATGATTCATCCAGTCCGTGCTGCCCTCGTTGCTCCCAGAAGTGGAAGTAAAACGTGCCCTGCATGCAAACCAGTTGCCTCACATGGATAACTTAGAAGCAGTCGCAGAGTCAGCTGCATTAAGGAGCTTTTCTCAGGAGAGCTGGTTTGATCTGTGAAGTCCACAAGGCTTCCAAAAGCTGCCCTTGGTTTAGGCAACTGCGGCCATTGGCTCCTCCTGGAAAAATATGGCATATTAATGATGCCAGGGAGCAATGAGCCAATGCGTTCCTTGCATGCAAACCAGAAGGGACTTCCTCCAGTTGAGTTTCTACCAGATGGCTGAGCCTGAACTGGCCACGGTGTCTTCCCCTTCCAGGTGAGAGTCTAGGGGCATCCCCTGAGACTCTGTCCTCCTGCTTCTCCTCCTCCCTTTTCTTCTTGCTGGAGTTCCCCATGCCTAGCAGGTATGCAGGCAGAGCAACTCCCATGAAAAAGCAACTTTCAGAAGTTGGAAGAAGAGAGAGAGAGAGAGAGAGAGATGGGGTAGGGTAGCAGAAAGGGGGAGGAAAGAGGGAGAAAAGAAGAGAGTGACACACACAGCAAGTGAGAAGATAATTAAATTACTTTTGCGGTCTCACCTCTTACCTGTTTTCACTCCCTGTTCAGATTTTGTCTTCTTTGGACTCTTGGGAAAACTCCACACGGCTCTCTCCGGTGTGCCATTTTCAACAGGACAGTTTTCAGAGTTAGATTTCCAGGTCTGTCTTCTTTGGGTACTTTCTATGCCTCCCCAATTCTTGTCTATAACTACCTCATGACTGGCAAGCAGAACTATCTCTCCTCTTCATTCTGTGAAAAACCGTACCTGTTGACTTCAATCAGTCCAAATGCGCCAGCAGGTGGAAGGGAGATTTCATTTTATTATGGAAGAATTCGACAAATGTTGCTCTATTTTTCCATAACTGTGATGGAAGGGTTTACAAATACAACTGTGGGAGGAAACGAAGTTGAACGATGTCCCCATTTTTACCGGTTTCAAACTGCATTATTTCTCCTGAGGATGGAACATGTACTGTAGGTGCATGCATGTGGATAGGGTTCTAATGACTTGCCTTAACACATATGTAGCATTTAATGTATAATGATTCTAATGGAAGTTTCAAAGGGTGTGAGATGCATTTACCAGTGACTCACCTCATCACGTGAGTTTCCATGGCCAAGAGTAGATTGGAAGCAGGTCTCTTGAACCCCAAACTAATGTTCTCTCCACAATATAACAGACCCCACCCCCACCCCCAAGATGCAATGATTAAGCATCAGTCCTGCAGCCAAAACTCTGCTCACAAACTGAATTTGATCCTGATGGGCTCCAGGTTGACTCTTTCTTCAGCTTTCCAGCTTTCTGAAGTCAGTAAAATGAGTACCCAGCATTTAGGGGGCAAAAAGCCAGTTAGCATAGCAATTACATTTATATAACACCCCACACACTTAAAGCACTCTCTTCTAGGTGGCTAACAAGATACTTAGCATTTTGTCTCCAACATTGCCTTGTGAACCACCCAGAGAATGCTCTAAGTGCTACCAGGTGGTATAGAAGTATAACTGCTATTGCTATATCCTTGTTAAATATAAACCCATTCGTGTGGATTCACAGGGGACCACGGAGAAGAACAACAGTCACAGATAAGCAACCTGTCATTATAGAACCCTGGTGGTGCAGGGATTAAATCACCGTCCTGCAGCCAAGAGGTTGTGAGTTCAATCCTGACTAGTGATCAAGGTTGACTCAGCCTCTTCCATCATTCTGAGATCAGTAAAATGAGGACCCAGCATGTTGGGGACAAAAATGCTACTCAACAAGTGAACCGCCCAGAGAGGCCACTAAAACACTTATATGGGGCAGGATAGAAGTGTTATTGCTATTATGGTTGACTGCAGTATCTTATTAGATGGACTGATTTGGTTAGGTCTGGTGTGTGTGTCAGCTCCAAACTGGCTCTCAGAAAAGGGGGCAAAACTCCTGTTTCTGTATCCCTATTTTGTCCCATTTCTCATCATGAACGTGTGAAAGTAGACCTTTTTTTGGTGGGGTCTTGTTAGTGAGGACCAAGTGAAATGTCTTGAATGATAGACCTCCATTTCTGGAGCCAGTTTCTATTCTTGAGTGACTGTGGACATCTGGAAGAGTCTGAAAAATAATTGCATGATTCTTCTTTCCATCCTCTGCAAGAATCCTCTCCCATGTCTCACTCTTTGTCCCCTCCTCTCCCCCCAGGAGAAACCTTTCCCTGGAGTTTTCCTCGACTGGATTCTCAACCGTAAGTTTGATTAAAAACAATTAACAGCAACAACTATTATAGATCCTCCAGAAATCCTTCTCTTTCACAATGAAAAGCGCACACTTTGACCTAAATATGAGGATTTAAATGCAAAAGACGTGTTTGTGCACAAACTTTTTTTTAAACTCTTGCTGGCCAAAAAAAGTGTTAGTCTTTGCACAGTCACATGAGAGTGGAAATTATTAGTTTGTCCATTTTTAGACAATATGTCCTGATGTCCCAAAATACCTTTTTTTTAAATTAAAACAGAGCGAGAAAATTCATGAGTATTTGGTTATATCCTTAGAAGAGAATAAATTATTATGAGTGTTACCTCTATGTAGAATTCAGAAATGCTTTCAGAATGGATTTCCCTACAAACCCATGTCAGTGGTGAGTGAATCTCCAGGGAAGTTGTATTGAGGAACATCTGCCCTATCAATCTCATCCAGCTGATGTCATGGGAAGACCAAGAGGGTTTCAGTTGGACCAGAACAAGGAAATATTAAGTTGGTTATTTCTGGTGGTGGTGACAGTGGGCCTACAGGATTATGAGTGTTGAACACTTTGCGTTTCTCCAGTCGTAGGTTCAGTTGGCAGCCAAAGCTCTTCCTGATATGCTCCTTAACACAGTCAGAAGGTAAGGAAGCCTGACATCTTCTGATCTTTCTTCACCGGTTCTGCAACCCTTGAGACCCCTCTCTCTGCCTGAGGTCCATGCAGGGTGGTGGTGGTGGTGGCTTTTCCACAAACAGAAAGCAGATGGATCCACACCTGCACATGTCTCCTCACCCATCCACACCTAGGTGTGTGGTGGCTCTCTGCCCATTCAAGTTCTTCATTCTCTATGTTGCTGGGCATAACCAGCCACTCACTGGAAACATCTGGCGCAATAGGTCAGATGGGGGCTGTGTTGGACTATTCCATTATTTGCTTAGCACGAAGATCCCAGGGACACTTCCTGCCTGGCTATTTGTGGTGTTTCCCAACCTTTGGTTTTTGGACATCAATTCTCAGAAGCCTAAGTCAATTCTCCAAAGCACTGGTCAGCCAATGGACTGACTGAGGCGTCTGGGAATTGAAGTCCACCAGTGTTCCGTAGAACATAAGTTGGGAAGCATGGATTTAGACAATAGTTCATCCAGTCCATTAGTTTGGTCAACCCCCAACTAAAACTGGGAGCAATCTAAGCTGAATTGACATGAGATTTCACTCCTTTTCAGCCTGTCCTTCCTTATCCTGTTCTTGTTTTGAGTCCAAATTTTACTTTGTATCAACAGAGCACAAGAGAGACCAATATTCCTCCGTCCTGGTGTAAGAATTGCACGCGAACTGTCATGATGCTCTTGCTCACCGTCAATCTTATTTTCTTTAGGGTAAACATTGCCAGAAGCAATTTTTGCCCTTTTGCCTGTGATGATTGTCTTTCCAGACCCATGGTTCTCTCTGCGGTGTACCTCAGGACAATATCCAGCTTAACATTATCTTTCTCTAACTCATGAGGAAATGAAAACATGCATGTCTTTTCTACATCTCCAGGATCCATTTCTGGTCATCCTCTAGTTTAAACAGTGCTAATGAAAACTTGTAAAAATCTTAGGCTAGACAAGTTCTAAAACCTAAGATCCTAATTGCTCTGTTGGTTTTAAGCAGGAGGGACTGGGTTGGATACTGAGAAGCTCAGGACCCGAAGAACAGAAAGCTTCCCATGACTGTGGTGGATCATCCTACCTGTGGCTTCTTGACACCCTGAATGTGATATATGGGTACAGTTTGCATTGATCAACTTGGCCATAGATTGAGAATGTTATTGTGCTGGGGAAAGTGGAAATAAAATTCAGCATTATTCCCCCTTTTTATACAAATCTGCTATACACTATTAAAATATTGATGAGTAACCAATTTAGTATTCTATTAATGCTTGGACTGTAAGCCTAGAACCAAAGGAAAGACATTGAGTAAGGAAAAGGTCTGTATAGGAACACCATAAAATATGTTGCTGTTTGTTAGACTGGAGACACGATTCTGATAAACTTCACAACTTAAGAGGAAGAGAAGACCAGGTTCAAAGGAGAAAGAAATGCAGTGCAAGATTAGCTTTATGAGTTAATGAACCTGCCAATACATGAAGGGGGGTTCATTAAGTTGCCTGACATTCTTCTCTGCATACAGTCATAGATACCTGCTGAATGCTGATTGATGTATTCCTGGTTCTTTGTTGGAATTCCTATGTGATGTAAGGTTAATGTAAGTGAACTGATAGCCCTCAATTCAGCTCTGGCCTGCTGTCTCAATGCATTGATTCAAAATAAAAGGACTTGTATAGTTTAGGATGTTTTTTTTTTGTTTAGTTTGGTTTGGATTTGGTTTCTCTGGATCAGGAAAGCTCTCCATATAGCCTAAAATGTCTAGGCTTCATTATGATCTGGTATCCTTTGTAGCCATAAACATCTTCTTCACTCAGGTGTTCACTTATGTATTTATTTCATTGCATGATTACCTTACTTTCTTTGGGTCCTCAAGACAATGCACAGAGGACGAGGATCCCAGGCATCCCAATTGGGGTGGACACTCACGCATCTCCTCCCAAAAAGAGAACAAACGAAGAGTCCCACATGCAGCAAATGGCCTTTGCTAATCTACAGAGATGAATGGAAATTCAGAAGTAAATATTTTGATTTGAAGAGAAGAATGGGGCCTCTCATTCAAGGGAGAAAGACTCTCTCCAGGTGACCAGGTGTGATCCTCTTGTCCTGACGGTGTGACATGAAGGGGAATACATAACCTAGTTTCCTTTGAGTCACACAGTGTTGTTCAATGTATGTATTTCAGCTTTCGGTCTTGGCAATTAAGGACATGTTTACCATGCAATGGCCACTTAGAAAATAAAGCATGCTAAATGCAGGATACATCAGAGGAAAATTACCTTCTATGACAAATAGATGTTTCTCACCACTCTGTGACCATTTTTTCCAAAATTCACTAGATATGTATGATGTAATTTGGAGAAGATAATCATTTTGAAAACTGAATAATAATAATAATAATAATAATAATAATAATAATAATAATAATAATAATAATAATAATAATAATAATAATAATAATAATAATAATAAACTTATATGCCGCCCAACTCTCAAAGCAACTCTGGGCAGCTAACAAAGAAACAATATATCACAATTACAATATATCACATCACAAAAAAACATTTCGGAGACATTTCAAAAAATCCCCAATCACAATTACAAAATATCAAGTCATCATAAAAACTCTTCAAAAATACTTCAAAAACAATACACAAAAACCTCACATACTCAACCTCACCCACTATGTCCATTTCCCTCCAGGCCGAGCTGGCCGAAGGAGCGTCGGGTGGCGGCGCTGTTTTTAAAGCCGGCCGTGCTGTGCAGCTGCTGCTCCTTTCCTCCTCTGCCGGACTGGCCGAGGGAGCATGAATGCTGCATGACAGACTGTGTACCCATTGTCTGCCCAAACTCCTGCCAACCTAGCAGTTTGAAAATGAGAAATTGCAATTAGATAAATAGGTACCACTTAGGCAGGAAAGGTAACGGCGTTCCATGCATTCTGGTGTTTAGTCATGCCTGTCAAATGTCAATGGAAATATCTGCAGATGTAGCTAGCACTGGCTCTTTGGCTGAAAATGAAGATGGGCACTGCCCCTGAGTGTCAGATATGGGTTTTGAGCAAGGGATAGTGTTAACTCCTGGCATTTTTGGAGGAGGAATGTTATCCAGACCTATTCCAACTTGGCTTCACAGCCTGGGTCATTTCTGAAACAGCTTGGGTCATTTTCACAGATGCCTCTTCTCAGGGCAGAGACAGGGACGTGTCATCCTGGTGATTCTTCTTCACTCCTCACTGGCTTTTGATATCATCAACTTTAGTGTCTGGCTTGACCAACTCTATGATTCAAAGCAATCCAAGCAATTACACTATAACCACCCCATAATAGCACTTAGTGCACTCGCTGGGCAGTTCACAAGTTAATTAACATTTTGCCCACAACATGCTAAGTACTCATTTTACCCACCTTGGAAGGATGGAAGGGTGAGTCAACCTTGAACCTTGGTCAAGATCGAAATCACAACCTTTTGTTTGCAGTACAGCAGTTTAACCACTGTGCCACCAAGGCTCTTCAGGTGTTGGAGATAATACGATGATAGGTTGGGTCTCTTCCAGATTGCAGGGACACGTGTGTGTGTGTGTGTGTGTGTGTGTGTGTGTGTGTGTGTGTGTGTGTGTGTGTGCGCGCGCGCGCGCGCGCGCGCGCGTGCGCGTGCGTGCGTGGGGGGCGGGGGGGGGACAATGGGTTGCTTCACACTCCTGTCTTCTGGGCTTAAAACCCCACATGGATTTTAACACCTTTAAACATCTGCATGAAGCCACCAAATGGTGTGTTTTGGATGTTTTTGCTACTTTTGTATTTCAGTACGTTATGCAGCCTTCCCGAGAAAGGAAAAGTGGCTCTAAAATGTTTTAATAAACATGGAAAATACATTTCTAAGTGTTCAGATTGTGAACAGTTGTGGCTATAACAGGGGTGCCAAAACTGTGGCTTGAGGGCTGGATCCGGCCCTGACGCCAATTCATCCAGCCCGTGAAGCCCTCGTTGCTCCCAGAAGCAGAAGTAAAACGTGCCTGTACAGGTGCATTTTACTTCCACTTCCGGGAGCAACGAGGGCTTCACGGGCTGGATGAATTGGCATTGGAGTCCACATCTGGCCCTCAGACCATAGCGACTGTTTCCCTGAACCATGTGACTGGCCTGCAGCCCAAAAAGTTTGGGCACCCCTGGGCTATGCAGTCCCATGAATCCTGGGGCAGGTCATAGCCAGAGGATTGGGTGGTGTGGTCGTAGATCACCTCTGCATTGCTGGCATCTTTAATCTTTCATCATCTCCGCAATTAGTTTCAGTGACTGAGCAAAGACAAAAGGCCGTACAATGGCCAGAATGTTCAAAGCAAAGCTGTGCTTAATGTGAATCCGTCATGCGGCTCAGATAATGCACTTAGCCTCGTTGGATATTGACAGAAGGAAGAAAAGGACAGCCAGAAGTTTTAAACAACAGAAAAGGATACGCAGTGTGGCCAAGAAAACCAGTGCCAATTACGTCCTTGGGGGACGTAGCAATGATTTGTCTAACAGCAGGAGATCACGAGCTTTGAAATATTAAGAAGGCCTTTGAATGCTACCTTCATATTTGGAGAAGAATTAATCAATAATACAGCCAGTTACATAATGAAGAACCAGTTGGTAAGCACAAGAATTATTCGGTTGTATGTTCCCAGGCAGGTGGCCATAACGCTGGCAGTCCTTTTCACCATTAGCGATATGGAAGCACTCTGGCCTCCTCCTGTGGAAGGTCCTGCTGAACTCTCATGGTTGACTACCATGGGTGGACAGATCTTCCATTCAAACTCATGGCCATTTCCACATATTTGCTCTAGTGCAGTGGTTCTCAACCTTGGGTCCCCTGATGTTCTTGGACTACTGCTCCCAAAAGCCTTCAGCACGGGCTGTGCTGGCCAAGATTTCTGGAAGTTGTGTTCCAAGAACTTCTGGGGACTCAAGGCTGGGAACCACTGAGTCTTGTTCCTTGATAAGGAGGTACTCTATTTGGGTGGAAATGCATGAAAACAGACCATAGTAGATGTGGTTTGTGCAACTTTGGGTCAATCACAGGTTTCCCTTGCACGAAAACCTCTCTAGGTTCAGTGCTCCTCTCTTTTTATAGACAAAGATCTAGCGCTGTCTGCATCTGCAGATGTTTTTGTGGGAATGTGGCAGGCATGACTAGTCATCAGAGTCCACAGAATGCTGTGGGTCAACCGCAGGGTGGAACAAATTAGGCATTTGTTGCTCCCACCCCCCTTCCAGTTTTTAAACACCGTGATTCATAATGAGGAAGGGAAAAATCAAAAGCATTGCTTATAATCTCTCGTAAGTTCCGTTGGAGCCAAAGGAAAGAGGAGTTATGAATGAAACCTCTGGGAAAACCCAAGACCTCTCTTGCATGTACCCCCAACCATTGAGGCACTAGGGAGGATTCAGACTGAGGCCACTGGACTGGGGGGCATTCATGGCCCATGATGACCATCCAGGCCAAAGGGAAGTGCATACAAATAACAAGTGTCTTGGGTCAGAGCCCATGCTGAGCATGCTTGGCCTTCTCCTGTGTTTAAGAACATAAGAAGAGCCTTGCTGGAACAGGCCACAGGAGCCCATGATCCAGTCCAGCATTCTGTCTCACACAAACAGTGGCTCACCATTTCCTTCAGGGTATTCCCAAGCAGATGCCTTCACCTGCTTAGGATTCCCTGGAAATGATATTGAGAGATATCCTGCCTATCTCTCCAACCCGGAGGTTGTCCTTAAGTATCCATAATTATAGCCATTGATACTCTTGTCCTCCATGAACTTGTCTAATCCTTTCTTGAAGCTGTCAAGACTGACAGCTGTCACCACTTCTTCTGGCAGGGAGTTCCATAGACCAGGGATCCTCTGGGTGAAAAAGTACTTTCTCTTATTTGTTTGAGAACTAGTACCCAAAAGTTTCATGGAGTGTCCCCTAGTTCTAGTATTATGCGATAAGGAAAACAGTTTTTCCTTATCTACCTTGTCCACACCGTGCATGATTTTATAAACTTCAATCAGGTCACCTCTTAGACGCCGTCGTTCAAGAGTGAAGAGGCCCAACCGTTGCAGCCTCAGATGGTAAGGAAGGTGTTCCAGTCCCCTAATCAGTCTGTGTTTGTTTGTTTGTTTTATTACATTTTTATACCATCTATCTGGGATATTTCCCACTCTAGGCAGTGTACACACAATTAAATAAACAACAGCAACACAATGCAACAAACAACAAAATAAAATAAATGACAAAATGTAAGACATCACCCCCCACCCTTGAGGGCAAGGGCAATAATTGCCCTCTCTGGATCAAAAGTTTGACTGTAAGAAGAGAGGGGTGGGCAAAACTTTGCATTTGCAAAAAGTGCTTCAGATTTACTTACCTGGCTAAAACACTGTTGCTTGGTGTAGAAAATTGCAGTTAGTGTAGGTCACTGATGGTGAACCTTGGCACTCCAGGTGTTTTTGGACTTCAATTCCCAGAAGCCCAAGTCTCTGTGAATCCACACAAATGGGTTTACTGCATGTATGTACGTGCAGTAAACGCATTCATGTGGTTTCACAGAGACTTGGGCTTCTGGGAATTGAAATCCAAGAACACCTGGAATGCCAAGGTTCGCCATCATGGGATTGGTCGATTTCAGTCAATAGAACAAAGCCATGAGTTGACTCACCAGATCCTCACTCATCAAGTGGTCTACTCTAATGCAACTTGCTATATAAGCAAAAGGATATTGGCCACTATCTCACATCATTATTCAATCTGGTAACACCCTTTGCAACTGATTATGTGTCTTTGTGCACAACCATTTCAGTTACATTCTGCTTCAAAGGGCAGACAAGAAAATAGGAATCAGTAATTACACTTATATACGAGCCCATAGTGCTTAGTGCACTCTCTGGGTGGTTCACTGGGTGATTGGCATTTTGCCCCCAATATGCTAGGTACTCATTTTACCAACCTTGGAAGGATGGAAGACTGAGTCAACCTTGCTCCCCATCAGGATCAAACTCACAAGGTTAGCAGTTTTGGCTGCAATAATACATTTTAACCCCTGCACCACAAGGTCTCCTTCAAAGTCATCTTTTGTTGAACACAAGCTATTTTACAGCTTGGCCAAAGCCAAACAAGGCCACTGCAACTATCTCAGAGGCAAATATTTGTTTCTCCATAAAGAGAGATGGTTCCAGGATAATGCCCAGATCCTGAATCTGGTCTTTCAGGAGAAGGATAGTCTTGTTTAGATTTTATCCAACCTATCCAAAGAACTCCCCTGTATTCAGGGCCTTGGTCTTGCCTGGATTCAGCTCAACATATTGACCCCTGTCCAATCTATTATTTCTGGCCAGATAGCAGAGCAGAAGTCCTGCAACCTACACTGTCAAAGATGAAAAGGAAAGAGTTTCATATTATCAGGACCTTGCAGGTACCACAATCCAAACATTTGAGTAACTTCACCCAACAACTTCATATAGATGTCAAACAGCATAGGTGAGATAACGGTCGCACAGTCAATTCCTTCCGACCCTTTGCGACCCCATGGACCATTGCCCGCCAGGGCACCTCTGTCCTTCACCATCTAAATCAGTTCGCCACACTGCAGTCTTTGGACCTGGTCAGTGAGGAAGGATCAGAGCCAGTTTAGAGGTGACATGCACATACACACCCCCAAGACCTAACTGATTCTGTCCAATAAGATACTGCAGTCAACCATAATAGCAATAACAATTAAACTTATGTACCACCCCGTAGCGCTTAGTGCACTCTCTGGGCAGTTCACAAGTTAATTAGCATTTTGGCCCTGTGTGGTGCCCTCCTTCCTCTCTAGCTGCCCTTGACACAAAGGTCAACATCTGTGCATGGAGTGTGATTTTCTTCCCTTTAAATGCCACCTTTAAACAGCCCAAACTAACCAATGCCATTGTCTGTAGCCTTTGGCCATTGATTAAATAACGTAGCAGCAACCCAGAACTGCAAAGTACGCATGGGTCCTCACATCTACCAAGTCTAGAACTCTTCAGAGCATGTTGCAGCTCAATGGCCATGTCTCCCCAACTGACGTCAACTTTGGGCAGCCATCCCCTCCGCTCTGATCCACGGCAGGGTTCAGGTAATCTCTCGGAGGAAGCTGCTTGAGGCCAGAAAAGCTGCATCCCAGTTCTGCTTTTGGCCTTGGCCTCCTTGTTGAGCTTACCAGGATTTGTTTATGTTTATACAGGAGGATTCCAAATACAAATATTTGGCAATTGTTTAACGGCATTAAGGGGCTCTCGTTTTTCCTTCTCCATGGAGTATATAAGTGGGGTGGCCCGTGCTTGTGAGACAGGCAGGCACAGGAGGGGACCCAGGCTTCTCTTTCTACGTAGTCAAGAAGGTAAGAAAAATCCAGGTGCACAGAAACAGTTAAATTACCTGTTTAGTTTAGGGACTGCTGTGGTGTTGTGTATGCATGCAGCTGAACTGCATGCATACACAAATTTGATGTAGGCAGATTGATTGCACATGAGCCGGCAGATGGGCTAAACACTACTTTATTGTAACATAGTCAATCTGTACATGAGGCAATGGCGGAGCCTTGCCTCTTTATATATGGTACATAATACATTTGAATCTCGCCCGAAGGCACCTATTGGTTGCAGTATCGGTGATGTCTTTCTGACGTACTGCATACCTGACATAGTTCACCTGTGGCGGAAAGGTTTCCCGCGCTAGTTACTCATTGGGTAGATTGGAGCCATGTGAGCTCCATCAGCTGCGCTAATGGTGAGCAGCTGAACTGCATGCATATACAACACGTGGCTTAGTGGTTAAGATGGTGAACTTGATGACTGGAAGGATGGCAGGTGAGCAGTTTGAGACCCAAGCACTGCATGGCAGAGTGAGCTCCCATCTTTGTCCTAGCTCCTGCCAACCTAGCAGTTAGAAAGCAAGAAACTGCAAGTAGATAAATAGGTACCACTTTGGTGGGAAGGTAAACAGCGTTCCATGCACTCCGCTGTTTAGTGATGCCTGCCATATGTCCATGGAAATGTCTGTAGATGCAGACATCGCTGGCTCTGTGGCTATAAACGGAGATGAGCACTGGACCCTAGAGTCGGATATGACTGGCTTTTGAGGAAGGGTGACCTTCACCTTTACCTTACTATGGCACCGTCTTCCTATACTCAGGCTCAGTGGTGGCAGAAAGGATTATCCTACCTTCACATTTCCCTTTGCTGCTGTAAACATTATTATCTAAATCAGGGGTGTGCAAACTATGGCCCATGGGCCAGATCTGCTCCCCCTGATGCAATTCATCCAGCCCGCAAAGCCCTCATTGCTCCCGGAAGCGGAAGTAAAATGCATACACATTTTACTTCCGCTTCCAGGAACGATGAGGACTTGGTGGGCCATCTCAGTTTTTTAAAACTCTTGAACTGGGCTAGTTGCCTAGTCTACAAACTGCTGTAACCATGTCTGTCTCATTCCAAATATTTACTTGATAAGAGTTCATGAGATAGCACAACTACAGATGGGCTGGGATGAATTCATGAAAGTCCACCTGGCCAGGACAAACTGCAGGATAAACCTCACCTGACCTCTGAAGGTCCAAGCCACCAAACATTTGATGTAAAGTGAATTATGTCCAGATTTCTTCACTATCTCCTCTACTTGCTCAAGCTCCATCCCCAGCCCCTTGTCTTCTCTCTGCCACCCACCCCACCCCCGTGATGCTCCTAATCCAGAACATTTCTCAGCAGGTCTAGGCGCCAAAAGATGCTTCCCATTCTTGTTCTCGTGGCCCTCTGTGGTTTCTTGGCCCAGGATGTCCAAGGACATGTCTTCGCTCAAGTCAGTGTTAACGTCAGCCCAAAACTGGTCCAACGTGGTAAGTCAAAAACTGGCCGCACCAAATGCTTTGCACACCGTCCTTCCACCTTACTCGACACCTGCTTTCTCTTCTGAGATCATAAGCCGAGCCCTGGAGTTGGAGCAGAACAAAGGACACTGACCTCGTCCTGATGACCAACCAGTGGCCCACGGGAAAGCCCACTAAGAGTACAGGGAGACCTGGCCCATGCCTCAGGAACCAATACACAGAGGCAGGCATGGGGTCTCTGGTCAGAGAGTGCAGAGATGCCGGCCTTGACTAGGAGCCCCTGCCCCCCCCCCTTCCATGAGGACAATCACTGGATCCCCTTTTAAAGCCCCCAAAAGTCACAGCATTGTCAGGCAATCCTAAAGCATTCGTTCCAGGAGGAGTTTCAAAAAACTCCCGGGGTGCAAAAGAGAGAGAAAGAAAGAGGAAGAGAGAAAGACAGGTGGGGGCCCCCTCTCTTCCTCCCCTCCATCTCAAGCATTCCTCAGTTATAGGGGTTTCTTAAGTAGCACAGGTGCTTTCTTATTCTATTTGACCAGAATCCAATTAGGAAACCCAAGGGCCATCATGCGCCAGCCTGTTCTTTTGGGCAGCCCTCCTCCCTCCACCACATATCCACTGCCTGGCCACTGACATAAGGATTCTTGCAACCAGGACAAGACAAAGAAATAGGGACCTGCTATGCCAACTGCGGTGGATCAAGTGGTTAAGACGCTGAACTCGAAGACTGTATGGTCGGAGTTCAATTCCCGAGTACTGCAGGACGGAATGAACTCCCGTCTTTGTCCCAGCTCCTGCCAACCTAGCCGTTCGAAAGCAAGAAATGGCAAGTAGATAAATAGGGACCACTTTGGTGGAAAAGGTAACAGCGTTCCATGCCCTCCGGCATCTAGTCATGCCTGACACATGTCCATGGAAACGTCTGCAGATGCAGGCAGCACTGGGTCTTTGGCTGTAAACGGAGATGAGCACCAAACCCTATAGTCAGATACGACTGGCTTTTGAGCAAAGGAGACCTTGATTTTTACTCTTGCCAGAAAGTAAGGTTTTGGCAGTTGACCTTTCCTCAAAAGCCATCTCCCCGACTACCTCCTTTCACACAAAGTGGCCCAAAAGGATTCCTTTGTTTATCTGTTCAGCCATGGCCCTACCTTGTCCTAGAGCAGGGGTGCCCAAACTACGGCCCGGGGCCCGGATCTGGCCCCCAATGCCAATTCTTCCAGCCCACGAAGCCCTTGTTGCTCTCAGAAGTGGATGTAAAACACGTATGGGCACGTTTTACTTCCGCTTCCGGGAGTGATGAGGGCTTCACGGGCTGGATGTATTGTCATTGGGGCCAGATCCGCCCCCCCGGGCTATAATGATCGGCCCCCTGAACCACGTGACCGGCCCACAGCCTGAAAATTTTGGGCACCCCCGTCCTAGAGCAATGGTTCAGAACCTCTTTTTGGCCATGCACCAGCTAAGCATCTCTAAAATCTTGAACCCCCCCCCCCACTTCCCCGGACATATAATTCTTATTATTCAAATAGTGAAGGAAGCCTAAAAGGCCATTAACTTAGTCTAAAGAAGCTTCAAAAGAACGCGGCAGCCATGAAGGAGATAAAAAAAGAGAATGATAGGACATGTGAAATACTGAAATTTAATTCACTGTTACTAACTCCTTCTCTAATTGCCCCCCTTCCCTAAAAATCAAATTGCTCCCCTGTGGGGCATGTGTCCCATGTTGGAAACCACAGTCCTAGAGATTCAAGAGGGTGCCACTGTCAAAGCAAAGGAAGGTGGTGTTGTGTTTAAGGCAGGGGTGCCCAAACTACGGCCTGGGGGCCGGATGCAGCCCCCCGACGCCAATTCATCCTGCACATACGGGCATGTTTTACTTCCGCTTCCAGGAGCGATGAGGGCTTCGCGGGCAGGATGAGTTGGTGTTGGGGGCTGGCTCCGGCTCCTGGGCCGTAGTGACCAGCCCCCTGAACCACATGACTGGCTTGTGTCCCAGAAAGTTTGGGCACCCCAATTTCAGGGCTCTGGTGGCTAAGGCAGAGAGCTGGCCACCAGCACTTCTCAACAAACCCCATGCAAACTTCATTTCTTACTCCACACGGGCTAGCTAGCCGGCGGCGGGTAGCCTCTTTTGCCAGCAACCCTGGGCATGGGGGTCCCGCTTGGCTGCCCATCACTAACCCGACCTTTTGGCTCTTGCTTCCAGTAATCGCGGCACGGGTGGACAAGCAGGCTTGGACGAACCAGTTTATGAACTTGCCCCTCGGGGAGAGCTTGAAAAACAACAAGGAGCAAAGCCATAACAAGGCAGGCTTCTTGGGAATCAACAACTTGATTGGCGGAGTGATGAACATTATGAGCAGCATCACAGGGTAAGCAGAACAGTGGGATGCCATGGCTTGTACCCAGAGAGAGCTATCGGCTATGGCACTGGACCAGGGGTGGTGGTGGCTCCAGCAGGTTTTGGCTTCATCAGCAGGCACCGTATGGGAAAGAGAAAATGAACCCATCACCTATAGCCCCACTCTTTCCCTTATTCATTGTGTGAGATGTTATTGCATTACTGAGATGTTACTGTGTTACTGTATTCTATTATATTGTGTACTGTATTTTTCCTGTATTGTATCATTATTTGATATGTTGTGAGCCGCCCTGAGTCGGCGTATGCTGAGTGGGCGGCATACAAATCAAATAAATGAAATGAAATGAAATGAAATTCATCTCTGGGTCTGCAGACAGATTTGATTTGGGGGAAGGGGGTTTCTCAATTTTATACACCTGTATCAGTGAAGGCAGACCTTGGTACTCCGGGTGTTCTTGGACTTCAATTCCCATAAGCCCAAATCCCTGTGAATCCACATGAATGGAACCACATGAATCCACAGCATATGTGCAGCAAACCCATTCATGTGGAGTCACAGGAACTTGGGCTGCTTCTGGGAACTGAACTGATTGCCAATGTTTGCCATCACGGACTTATATCCTGTTTCCAGTTCTGTTTCTGAGCAATGCAAAGCAAGGAAGGCATCCTAAGGAAGCAGGAAAGAACTGAGGGCATGTTCGTGATAGAGGGTGGGATTCTGGATGCGCCGTCTCTTTAGAACAAATGCAAACCAAGGAAACCAATCACACTTCTGTATCTGCCCCACAGAAGCGCTTCGTGCACTCTATGGGCAGTTCACAAGTTAATTAGCATTTTTCTCCCAACATGCTGGGCACTCATTTTACCAAGGAAGGATGGAAGGCTGAGTCATCCTTGAGCCCTGGTCAAGATCGAACTCACAACCTTTGGGTTGCAGTACAGCAGCTTTTAACCCCTGCACCACCAAGGCTCTTGCAAAAGATCTTTGGAAATAGTCTTTGAGCCAGAGGCTGAAGAAGGTGGGAATCGGAGGGGAACGTTTCGGCAGAATCAGAGCTTCTTTCCTCTCGCTCTTGATGTTTGTATCTCCTTTTATGAGCAGATGTACAATCAAGAAAGTGGACCTTCCCATACCTCGCATCTGTTTTAATGGGGCAAAACAGCAAATGGAAATGAAAGTCCCAGCCCGTCTCAACATGGAACTGAATGTGTGAGTTATTTCCCCTTGTTCTTTTAAGAAGGAGTGGGTAGACCAAGAGGTTGGCATTCCAGCATAAGAAGAGTCCTGGCAGATGATGACAAGGGTCTACGTGAATGTTTGAAGGGAATGCAGTTCCTACAATTGCTTCACAGAACTCCATGGTTGATTTAGAAGCATTGGTTCACAAGACCTGGAAGTATTTTTTCATCTTATCTTTCTCTTCCATTTGTAGGCCGTTGACTAAGGTTAACTTTTTCTCTTTTAACGTGGACGTGGAAATGCTGGCAAGCCTTCACTCAGTAAAAGACCCAAGGACTGGCCGTACTCGTCTGGCTGTTAAAAGTTGTGAGAACAAGCCGGGTCAACTTAATATTAATTTTCTTGGAAAGTGAGTAACAATTCCCATCCCTTGCTAGCACACCTGCATCCATCCATCCATCCATCCATATGTATTGCCTAGCTGGCAATAATAATAATAATAATAATAATAATAATAATAATAATAATAATAATAATAATAATAATAATAATAATAATAATAATAATAATAATAAATCAACAACAACAACAACATTATTTCATGTCAGATATTATTCTGGGTTGAAAGGATTTTTGCAGAAGAAACTCCGCTCAGGGGATGCCCAAATGAGGCTAAATAGTTCAGCACACACACACACACCTCTCTTTAAGATCTTAAACAAGATGTGGTTCCTCTTCGGAGGTACACGAGCGCAGCGGTTACCATCTGAGGCTGCAACGGTTGGGCCTTTTCACTCTTGAACGATGGCGTCTAAGAGGTGACCAGATTGAAGTTTATAAAATCATACACGGTGTGGACAAAGTAGAGAAGGAAAAACTGTTTTCCCTATCGCATAACACTAGAACTAGGGGGACCATACCTGTCAACCTGCTGCTCCGGAAAAACGGGACCTGCGCATATCGCTTGTCTGCAGGTCGTGTTCCACGCATGAGTGGAAAAGTTTTACCCCTTCCACGCATGCGCGGAAGAGCTACGCCGCTTGCGCAGCCCTTACGCAAGTGACGTTGCACTTCCGCGCATGCGTGGAAGGGGTAAAACCCTTCCGCGCATGTGCGGAAAGCGTTTCCCCCACTGCCAAATTACGGGGTTTTGGCAGCGGGGGCCGGGTTATGACGTTAATCGACGTCAATTTACGGGGTAATCCCGGCTAAATCGAGAAGGTTGACAGGTATGAGGGGGACACTCCATGAAACTTTTGGGTGCTAGTTCTCAAACAAATAAGAGAAAGTACTTTTTCACCCAGAGGATTACTGGTCTATGGAACTCCCTGCCAGAAGAAGTGGTGACAGCTGTCAGTCTTGACAGCTTTAAGAAAGGAGTAGACAAGTTCATGGAGGACAAGGGTATCAATGGCTATAATTATGGATACTTAAGTACAAACTCCGGGTTGGAGAGATAGGCAGGATATCTCTCAATGCCATTTCCAGGGAATCCTAAGAAGATGAAGGCATCTGCTTGGGAATAAATACCCTGAAGCACATGGTGAGCCACTGGGTGAGACAGAATAGTGGACTGGATCATGGTCTCCTGTGGCCTCTTCCAGCAAGGCTGTTCTTATGTTCTTATGTAAGGACGTGGTCTCTCCATCACAACATTGTCTGGCGATCCATGGCATTCAGGTGCTCTGCAGAAGGACCGCTTTGGAAATCCAATGCTTAAAAGTGAAAGCCACTGTCTCCCCAAGGGTCGAAAGATTGGGGGGGGGGGCAGCACTAGCCTGACACTGAAACAGGGGACAATTGGGGGGAGTGGAGGGGGGCTTTCACAAACTGACATTTTCTTCTGGGATTTGTTTCCAAACCAAATCTGGTGGTACATCATACGTGGGCTTTGCTGATTTTGATCTGGCTCCTTTCTTTCAGCAAGCTACCCATCTTGAATGAGCCCATCAGGATGATAACGAGTACCTTTGAGAGAGTGATTCCAACCATCCTGCAGCAAGTAGTGAGTCTTGGTTATCATTTCTTTCACAACTCCAGGGCCAACCCACTGCTACATCATCACTTGCCCGGTGCAAGGGTCAAGGCAACTGGTGTAACCCTGGGGCTGGCATGCTTTCTTAGGGTGGCCTATTTTAGGGAGCAGGGAAAGCACAAGCTTATGGGGGCTTTCTCAAAGACTTTTTAGGAAATCAGCTTTAATAGACCAAGGAGGGTTATTGTCCCTAGAATTTTTTAGATTTTTCAGGACAAACCACTCAATTTAAAAAACAACAACACTTTTATGTTTATTTTTCATTTTGGATTGAGTTCCTCAAAAATCAGAAAAGGAAGGTTGATGACCAAACATCTGGGAACCACTGCCCTAAAAGTATGCCAGGAGACACTATCTAGGTCTCTTTTTAAGGCGTTTCGCTGGCTGGATAGCTCAGTGGTTGGGAGTCCTATTCTCCAAAAACATCTACTATTGTGATACAACATGACATGACATGACATATAATATATCTATCTATCTATCTATAACTATATCTATCTATAACTATATCTATCTATCTATCTATCGATCTATCGATCGATTGATAGATAGATAGAGAGATAGAAAGAGAGATAGAGAGAGAGATAGAGATAGAGATAGATAGATATAGAGATAGACATAGAGATAGATAGAGATAGATAAATAGATAGATAAATCTTTATTGTCATTGTCCTGCACAGAACAACGAGATTGGGGGGAAAAACACTTATCAACCCAACAAAACCTAAACAAAATACAACTATACAAAATTATCAACATAAGTATATGTATATATTTTAATCTAAAAACTAATCTTTCCAAGAAGGCCTTTAAAGACCTGCTCCCAATCGCCAATGAAATTGAATGTATTTAGTTATATAGTTTTTTCTGGGCATAAGATCTGGGATTGATCCTGCATTAATTAAAGAATTGTCTTTTCCCTCTTAACATGATGTTTAAAAAGGGGAGTTCGTTACAACTGTAATGTTTATTTTAACCTGTTTAACTGTTTGTATTTTCTTTTCATGGTTTTGTAAACCACCCAGAGTGGGAATACCTCCTTGGCAGGTGGTATGTAAAATAAATAAATAGATAGATGGTGTGATATTGCACAATCTGAGACCACTAGCACATGGATTTTGGAAATTGTGAACCATGGCTGGAACTAGCATTCGCCTACAGTTGTGTAACTCACTGTAGCTAACTATGGCTAATTGATGATGTGCCAACACATGCTGTAGACATCAAACACAGCTAAGATACCTTGGTACTATTATTTAGTTTGACTTCTGTTAACCTATCATGTGCTACCTAAAATTAAAGTCTGGCCCTGCTAAGAGAAATGCCACCAGTATTTCCCTTGCCTCCTCTGCCTGCTTCCTACGTAATCTTTGGGTTCCGGTGAGCTCTGGAACCAGCTTTGGACTCCTGATGGGTTTTGTATTCCCAGGACTTAGGGCCTGGGGTCCCCAGACTCATTGCCCCAGCGTAACTCTGTGCCACTTGGCATCTATTTGCCTCGACCAGAATCCAATCCAATTTGGTAAGGTTGCATCCTGCCACCTGGGGCTGAGTCTCATAGAACTCAGTGGAACTTCATTACACCATTGTGCCCACGCAACCTGCCTCTTTTCTACCTACAGTCTGCAGACAGGATATTTTTCTGTGCTAATAATTCTTAACCTTCTCTTTCCTGCAGATCTGCCCACCTATAACTGCGGTATTGCAAGTTTTTATTAACATCATACAAGGTGAGCCACTCTTCTGTCTATCCTCTCCCTTACTTCCTTTCCCCTTATGCCAAAGAGCCACTCAAGGGAGGTGTCATGGAAGGCAGGTGTTGAATCCGGCGCTTGGAAGAAGTATTCTGACCAGCAGGATTGGGTCAACACAAGTGATTTATTATTCAGCTCAGAGAAACCGGACTGGGGAACATGTACAAGGTGGCCAGCTTATATACAGTGAGAAAGGCAGTTACACAGGTTGATATATTTCGGCGGGCTTCCAGAGAAGCGGGAAGTTTGTGCTGATGAATCAGCTAACTAGATAGCATTTTGAAATTGGCGCCCTTGAAAAGGGCGCACTATTCCGCCGTAGACATTACGGCGCTAATAGCAGCTTTTATAAATAATGCTTGGACACAACAGCAGGCTTAGGAGACATGAAGGTTACACTTTGCAATCTCTCTTGCGCTCTAGGAGCAGAGCAGACCTGGGGAAACAGGTCCTGAAACTGCCTAGTTGCAGAGCGTCACTTAGTGACCTAACTGTATAATGACACAATCCCATAGACATGGGTCTCTCTCTCTCTCTCTCTCTCTGTATATATATGTCTGCTTCTGCAGACATTTCCGTGGTCATGTGGCAGGCATGACTAGACACCGAAGTGCCCGGAACACTGTTTACCTTCCCACTGAAGTGGTCCCTATTTATCTACTTGCAATTTCTTGCTTTCGAACTGCTAGGTTGGCAGGAGATGGGATGAAGACGGGAGCTCATTTCCGTCCTGCAGTACACAATGGCATTAGACAATGCACTAGGATGCCTCAACTATCAACATTTCCATTCTTAATTTCTCTTGTTATGCACCAACTTTGTTTGACAGGGAGTCTAAAGAAATGGGATTGGAGTTTGGCCAGGACATTGGGACTGTCTTATCCTGGAAACCTATCCTGAATCCTGAACCTTAGAATTTTCTCTGAAGTGTATACACATAGAGAAACATGCTCACACTGTCCACAGCTGTAGTTTCTGACTCCCAGATGTATGGCTGAGATAGCATTCCTGCAGTGAAGATTAAGACCAACGATTGTTGACCAAGAGCAAGTGACAAGGCTTTAAAGAGAATCTTAGAGCAGGGGTGCCCAAATGTTTCAGGTCACGGGCTGGTCATGTGGTTCAGCAGGCCATTCATGTGGTTCCTCCACTGGAAGCGGAAGTAAAACGCGCCTTGCAATCTGTTTTGCAACAGATATGTTTTGCAACAGGATGAGATAGATTTTAGGCTGCCATTTTCTCTGCTTAAACCAGGGTTATCCAAACTACTGCCTGTGTGTTAGATCCGGCCCAAAATGCCAATTCATCCAACCCGCGCTGCCCTCATCACTTCCAGAAGCAGAAGTAAAATGCACCCATATAGGAACGTTTTGCTTCCACTTACGGGAGTGATGAGGGTGGTGTGGGCTGGGTGAATTGGTGTTGAGGGCCAGATCTGGCCCACAGTTTGTTGTTTGGGCACCTCGGTCTTAGACTGTCCTTCTGGGACCATCACTTTCTCCTCTGCTAAGCCTGGCTTTGAGGGATGCAGTGATCCTCCTTCGGTGATCACTGCCTGATTGTTGAAGGAATCTGTAGCCCATTGCTCGTGGTCAACAGCCTGCAGTATCCCCTGAGGGTTGAGCAGGTGTGGGGGGGGGGGGGGCAGGATCAGTGGGGGTGGTCCTCCCCAGAGAAGGGGCAGAGACCCACCCTCACCTCTCCTTCTGACCTGCTATGCCTGGAGACCTCAGACTCTTTTCCGGGGCCTGCTGGCAAATCCAAGAGGGCGAGTGGCTACTAACGTAGTAGGACCTTGTGTGGGTTGGTGTGGATTTTAACTTGACTCTCCCAAGACGGATCTTTTATTCATTGCTGCCTGAAAAGAAGTCACCGAGAACCCAAAGCTCATAAAAAGGGATGTTTTTATAGAAAGCTCCCTCCCGTGAGCGGACATTAGGATACCAAGTCTCAAGAGCTTTCAAGAGACACTGGTGATGAAATGGGAACATTTGTTTAGTCAACGAAGAAAGGAGCTGTGAAAATTGGTATCCAAGCAATCGTTTTCTTATTCCTTCTTTGTCAAATCATTCTGCTCCCTTTACCTTTCTCACTTTTTAAACAATCAATTATTCACTTGCCCATCATGGCCAATGGATCCAGTGCTTGACAAGGTCCCACACCAAAGGCTCTTGAATAAACTTACCAGTCATGGAATAAAGGGACAGGTCTTGTCCTGGATCAGCAACTGGCTAAGGGACAGGAAACAGGGGGTAGCACTCAATGGACACTTCTCCAAGTGGAGGGAAGTAAAGAGTGGGGTCCCCCAAGGTTCAGTACTGGGACCCCTGCTTTTCAACCTCTTCATAAATGATCTAGAGGTAGGAGTAAAAAGCAAGGTAGCCAAATTTGCTGACGACACTAAATTATACAGGGTAGTGAAAACTGTGAGAGATTGTGAGGAGCTCCAGAGGGATCTCTCGACACTGGGGGAGTGGGCAAAACAGTGGCAAATGAGCTTCAACATTAGTAAGTGCAGAGTGATGCATGTTGGGGCAAAAAACCCCAATTACATTTATAAACTGATGGGGTCTGAACTCTCTGCGACAAACCAGGAAAGGGACCTTGGTGTCCTGGTGGACGAGAGCTCAATGAAGGTGTCAACCCAGTGTGCCTCAGCAGTGAAAAAAGCAAACTCAATGCTAGGGATCATTAGGAAGGGTATAGAAAATAAGTCAGCAAGTGTCATAAATCTATGGTGAGGCCCCATCTGGAATATTGTGTACAGTTCTGGTCGCCATACCTCCAGAAGGATATTATGGAGCTGGAGAAAGTGCAGAGGAGGACAACCAGAAGGATTAGGGGACTGGAACACCTTCCTTACCATCTGAGGCTGCAACGGTTGGGCCTCTTCACTCTTGAACGACGACGTCTAAGAGGTGACCTGATTGAAGTTTATAAAATCATACACGGTGTGGACAAAGCAGATAAGGAAAAACCGTTTTCCCTATCGCACAACACTAGAACTATGGGACACTCGATGAAACTTTGGGGTGCTAGTTCTCAAACAAATAAGAGAAAGTACTTTTTCACCCAGAGGATTACTGGTCTATGGAACTCCCTGCCAGAAGAAGTGGTGACAGCTGTCAGTCTTGACAGCTTTAAGAAAGGATTAGACAAGTTCATGGACAAGGGTATCAATGGCTATAATTATGGCTACCTAAGGACAACCTCCGGGTTGGAGAGATAGGCAGGATATCTCTCAATGCCATTTCCAGGAAATCCTAAGCAGGTGAAGGCATCTGCTTGGGAAGGAATACCCTGAAGCACATGGTGAGCCACTGTGGGAGACAGAATAGTGGACTGGATCATGGGCTCCTGTGGCCGGTTCCAGCAAGGCTGTTCTTATGTTCTTATGGATGTTCTCCTGCTCAAGTTTTACTGAAATCTGGATGATCTTCTCCATGCCTTTCAAGGGGGCTTGTGCAAGTGGAGGGCCTTGTAGAACGGCCTCCGTTATGTCTTGGTTTTGGTGACGTAAGACAGCCAACGTGGTCTTCTTCCCCTGCTCTCACAGGCTCACTTTTGCCGTCAGCACAAGACATGTACCAGATGACTGCTGATAACTTTTATATCACCGATACCTCCATGAGGATTGATTATAAGGTGAATATTTATTTTTATTACCTTTATAAAAACAGATTATTGCATAGAGTAAACCACTTGCCAAAATGGGTCTAGGCCAGGGGTGCTCAAACTTTTTGGGCCATGGGCTGGTCACATGGTTCAGCAGGCCGGTCATGTGGTTACTCCCACCGGAAGTGGAAGTAAAATGTGCCTTGCAATCTGTTTTGTAACAGAATGAGTTAGATTTTAAACTGCCATTTTCTCTGCTTAAACCAGGGGTGCCCAAACTATGGCCCTGTGGGCCAGATCCAGCCCCCGATGCCAATTCGTCTGGCATGCGCTGCCCTCATCACTCCCGGAAGCCGAAGGAAAATGTGCCCATGGGCGCATTTTACTTCTGCTTCCGGGAGCAACGAGGCCAGCGCAGGCCAGACGAATTGGCATCGGGGGCTGGATCTGGCCCACAGGGCCATAGTTTGGGCACCCCAGGTCTAGACATCTTATCCAGTGTGCTTCTCTCTGAGCCTCCTTAGGGTTTGATGACACAATCTCTTATGTCTAATCTGCTGCCACTTGGGGATATCTGAGACCTTGACATCTTTAACCCTTGAAAATGCACTTGTGTGTGATTTTGCCTGGTCCAGTGAATGTATTCATTTCATCCTTTATGGTATTTTTATACTGCCCAAATTAGTGAGTAGCACTACTCTGTACAGTAAGATACAATAATAATCCCAGCAACCCAACCCACAAAATCAATGCCCATCCATAGTATAAAATTAATAAAATAATCAAGGTAGCAGCACATAATTGAGTTGAATAGTGAGAGTTTAAAAATTCAAATAAAACCCCAGTGGCAGAGAACATATTTCCAAAGGATCGTTAAAGTTGAAAGTTTTTAAACTTCTCTTAAAAGCCTAGAGAGAAAAAAACTTGATGGATCTCAACAGCCAACCTTTCCCATAAAAACACCCTCTGTCTCGGGGTGGCAAACTGCAACGTCAAAGCTTAGGAGGACTGGTTAGGATGGGTAGATCATCTCTGCTAGACGTGTTCCAAGGGGTAAGGTCAGAAAGCCAGTCATAGCCGACTCTAGGGTTCAGTGCTCATCTCTGTTTCATAGCCCAAGAGCCAGTGCTGTCTGCGTTTGCAGACATTTCCATGGACAATGTGGCAGGCATGCCTAGACACCGAAGTGCACGGAACACTGTTTCCCTTCCCACTGAAGTGGCCCCTATTTATCTACTTGCAATTTCTTGCTTTCGAACTGCTAGTTTGGCAGGAGCTGGGACAGAGACAAAGGGAGCTCATTCCATCATTAAACGTTAACATGAGAACCTTGAACTTGGCACGGTATGCCCTCAGCTGCTAGGGCAGACCTGCCTGAGCAGGGGAAAGTGTGATCAGATGAGAATGAACGCTTTTGCTCCATTGTCCAGGAGACGGGATGTGTTTCAACACTTTTTTATCCTGCAGGAGCAGGGACTGGATTGCTCGTGCTACCTGTTCTTCTTTGTCCTTTCTTCCCAGGCAGCCTCCCAGACGACGGGTGGACAAAGCCATGTGGCACCCCCTCCCTCCAAACCCCTTCCTTCCGTACCCCTGGGCGACTCCTCTATAAATATGCTCCTGGACATCGACTTTCTCCGGACAATAGTCAAGAACCAGATGCCCACCCAGTCCCTGAACATTGCCGAACGTGAAAAGGTCAGCTGTGAACATTCACGGTTTCATCCGTTTTTTTCCAGAAGGAACCTCAGGAGTGTCTTTAGAGATTCATTTGCATTTCAAGCTTTCGGTTGTTTTTGGAAACAGACACTGAAATGCTCTTTCAAAAGAGCGTCGGAAGCAGGAAGGGGAAAGTAGCAATGCTAGTCTCTTGCACTCAACCCAAAGAAGAGACTTGATCATGCTTAGAGACTATGATCTTTTCTTATTTGGCCGACCCTTTTGTGTGCAGCAGCATAGATTCCACTGTGGCATTTCCATCCGGTGAAACAGCTGCAGTCCACGAAAGCTGAGGAGAAGTGATGGATCTCAACAGCCAACCTTTTCCATAAAAACACCCTCTGTTTCGGGGTGGCAAACTGCAACGTCAAAGCTTAGATAGATAGATAGATAGATAGATAAATAGATAGATAAATCTTTATTGTCATTGTCCTGCACAGAATAATGAGATTGGGGGGGGGGACACTTAACAACCCAACAAAACCTAAACAAAATACAACTATACAAAATTATTAGGAGGACTGGTTAGGATCTCAACATTGTCCTGAACATGCCAGAGGCTCCTTAGTTTAAAAAGGAATTGAAAGCAACACAGCAACAGGGAAGGAAGGAAATGCTCCCATTGGGCTGCTGGGCAGAGGGATGGGGTGAACTCTGTGCCGGGGTGATAGCATGGGTGCCCACAGAGAGGGCTCTGAGTGCCACCTCTGGCATGCATACCATAAGCTCGCCACCACTGACCTAGATGATGTGCCCCATGAAGGGAGCCTTCATGGTGGAAATCTCACATGACTGTGGTCTTTAGACCTTGGCTGTATGGATTCTACAGGAAATGGTCTCAGTTCTCTTCAGAAAGGGGTTTCCTTGGTCCAACTTTGTGACTTTCTGTAGAACTAGATTTCACCTTCACTTATACTTCTTCAAGCAGGAGTCTAAGACGTTTCTTATTGTTTTTTCCAAAGGTTATTAAATTCCAGGAGGGCTTGAGAAGGATCTCTAACCTTTCTCCGGTGAGTATCTCAACCAGCATCCTTCTGTATCTGCTCTGTGAGTTGGCAGTTGAAGGGATGGAGGGAGAGCCCCTCTGTTCTTTCCAACAACTCTTGTCTCAAGGGATACGTCTTAACATCTCAGGGGAAGCAAAACGTAAAAATACAACACAGCCACTTTGACGTCATGATTTCTGGACCCAGAAAACACAAGACACAATGTCTCCTTGATTTTTGTAGGGCACCACTGTGAATATTGTGAAGATCTCCTCAAACGTTCCAAAAGTGGTTCTCACGTCAGAAAAGATGACCATGGTGGAGGAAATAGATATCCAGGTCACCGGTCAGGATAATCAAATTCTCTTTCAGATCAAAGTGGTAAGTACTGTGGCTTTTACTCAAGAGGAGCTCGACCTTAGGTGAGGCTCTGGGTGGGTGTTGATGTTGTACTCCCCACACCAGGGATGCCCAAACTACAGCCCGTGGGCCGGATACAGCCCCCAACGCCAATTCATCCATCCCACACAGCCCATTCTGCTCCCAGAAGCAGAAGTAAAACGTGTCTGCACATGTGCAGAACGCTGCCTATGGCAGCGTTCTGCACATGCGCAGGCACATTTTACTTCTGCTTCCAGTGTGAGGAACCATATGACCAGCCCACTGAACCATGTGACCAGCCTGTGGCCCAGAAAGTTTGGGCACCCCTGGCCTAGAGCACTGCAGATTTTGCATCTTGTGTGTTTATAGTGCAGTTGGTTTGTTGGTCTGTCTTTCTGTCTGTTTTTTTAAAACCTGTATTTCTTCTCTTTAGCTATAGTCCAAAAACATCTTTTGTGGCTCCCCCTCCTGATCCAAGAGATCAAGTATGAACTCAATCATCTGCCCTCTGCCTCTGTTACCCCCCTCCAAAACAACAACAACAACAACGTCTAATAGTTGGGGAGAAACCAACTATTTTGCTGGAAGCAAATGGGCAGAATTTGCCCTGACTAAGTCCTCTTTCCCAAGTTCTCTCCAAGTCCAGAAAGTTGTTCCCCACCCTGGCCAGTGGCCTCCCTCCAAGTCTTAGTTCTGAATGCATCAACAATTATTGCTAAGAGTTGATTTTATTTTTATTTACAGGAAGTTGTTTTACCTGTAACTCCTTCTGTCGTCAGTGGAAATCTCATCTTCTTGATTAATCGAGAAAGGTAAACCGAATCCATTTCTATTGCACCCTTGTCTGGCTAAAAACCTCTTCCCCATAACTTTCAAAATCAAACCTTCATTTTGAACTGTTCCTAGATATCAGCCATCCATTTTTCCTTCAGTTTCTAGGATTAGTTTATTTATCTGGCATGCTAAATTAAAATGTTTACAATTAGAAACACCAGAAAACAAACAATCACAGGAAGTTACAGAGAAAAGCCAAATAGAATATATCCAAAGTGGAACACAGCTGCCACAATGCTGGAAAGCTAAGATACTAAAATGATGTTGAGATGCTGCGATAAACCCCAACATTTACTCCAGAAGAGCTCACAGATGGAGTCTCGCTGAAAATGCGGACCCCGATGCCAATTCATCCAGCCCACGAAGCCCTCGTCGGTCCTGGAAATGGAAGTAAAACACTTCATGGGCTGGATGAATGGGCATTGGGAGCCGTATCCAACCCCTGGGCCATAGTTACCGGCTCCCTGAACCACGTGATCAGCCCGTGGCCTGAAATGTTTGGACACCCATGCTGTAGACTAATCCCCAAATGGATTAAATCCCACTTAAGAACATAAGAACATAAGAACAGCCTTGCTGGAACAGGCCACAGGAGCCCATCCAGTCCAGCCTTCTGTCTCACACAGTGGCTCACCATTTCCTTCAGGGTATTCCCAAGCAGATGCCTTCACCTGCTTAGGATTCCCTGGAAATGGCATTGAGAGATATCCTGCCTATCTCTCCAACCCCGAATGAATCCATCTTGATGGATGAATCCATCTTGATGGAGGGCAGCAGCTTCATCCATCCTGGCCTGGGACTGAGGAGGACTTTGCGTGCCAAAAGACATCAGGACCAGAAAGTGACTCGTGGAACTGGATCAGTGGCACAGATGTCACAATGCCATAAGGAAGGTGGCTGGATAGTCTCAGGATAGCCTTCATGGCTGATCCCTATGAGATCACCAATATTTGGAATCAGATACGGCACAAAGAAATGATGAAAAACCACTCTGATACGAATAAAAGATAGGAAGAATGAATCCAACAATAAAAATCAAGGCCTTTATCCCTGTTGCAAAGAATTATCTTGGACGGGCATAGAACAGGGGTGCCCAAACTATGGCCTGGGGCCTGGATTCAGCCCCAATTCCAATTCATCTGTCTTTTGTCGCTCCTATATGGGCGCATTTTACTTCCGTTTCTGGGAGTGATGAGGGCCTCGTGGGCTGGATGAATTGGCATTGGGGCCAGGTCTTGCCCCCGGGCCATAGTGGCCAGCCCCCTGAACCACATGACGGCCCAAAATGTTTGGGCACCCCTGCCATAGAAAGCGGTCACTGGGTGGGAAACGATGGGACCAGGTGCTACAATCTCCAGCAGTCATGGTTCTCGTAGCACTCACCACCTCCTCCCAAAGTAACCCCATCTCCAAAGGACACACACACTCGGAAGAAAGAAGGAAACGTGTTGCCATATAACCCTCTCGTTTAAAGAGCTGGATCTTGAGTAGCCCCTTGAGGTGTTACAAACCCATGTATCAGGAACACTTGAAGTCCCAGGAATTATCATATGGCAGGTAATAACAAACTCATTTTACAATCAAACATCTCAACACAACCCTACCCTAAAAATGAACCCTATCTGAAAGGAGGTTTGGAAGCCATGATTTTTCCACGCAGTCACCATCACTGCATGTCAGTCACTTGAGTAAAAGATACACGCAGAGGCTTTGGGATTTCAGAAGGACTGAAAAGAAGAAAGTGTAGCATCATTAATGAAAGGAAGGAAAGTGGGAGGGAGAAAGAAAGATTGAAAGAAAGAAAGTTTTTACCATTAGTTTCCATACGGCAGATAGCAGAAGCTTCTAACCAACCATAATTATATGGTAAACTAGCAGATTTTGCCCGGCGGTGCTGGGCTGTTTTAAATTGTTTTGGAAGGTTTTTGTTTTGTGAAAGTTTGTACAAATGAGGTTAGTCTATAATTGTGATTTTTAAAATGTTTATTTATATACATGGGCTGTTATAAACTTGTTCAGCTTTTTTGGGTTTGTTTTTGTGGATTAAAAAAAGAGGAAAGGATGATGTAATTTTTTACAATTATTTTTTTAACCAAATAATGTTTTAGTATGTGAATTTTTTTTAATAGTTGTACCATGGATAATAATTTTAAAAATGTGAAAGTACATGTTTTTTTACATTCAATGTTTTTAAACTGTGTTTAGATGTTTTGGGTTTTTTTGGAGTGAAAACTACACAGGATTTTAGAAATGTTTTTTTAAATTATTTTGTGATTTGTGTGAATGTGTGATGTAATATTATGTTTTTGACTGCTTTATCTCTTGTGGCCTCTGGGTGGGGCTGTTGAGTATTTCTTTTACTTTGACTGTTTTTTCTCTACTGGCCTCTGGGTGTCACTTCTTCCGGTAAGTAGTCTCTTTCTTTCCTCATTTCTGTTCCGGCCGTCGTGGAGGTAGGACATACTGGTAAGTTGGCTAATTTAATTTCTTTTGTGGGTTTGTTTTATTTTTCTTTTTTGGTGTTTTTCTGTGTGTTTTTTCTGTTTGTTATTTTTGGTTTTGGTTTTGGTTAATTTTGGATGTTTTTGTTTTTTGTGTTTTTTTAATTAATGGTTTATTTATTTTAATTATTTTTGCGTTTGTTTGTGTTTTTTTAGTTTTCTTTATCTTTCAAGGGGGGGAGGCACTGGTGCCTTGGACCCCTCTTGAAAGCGAAACACTTTTAAGGAAAGTAAAGTCAGCGGGCGGAGCGTCGTCCGCTGGCTTTGCTTCCCTGGAAATAGGTTCACTTTCAAGGGGTGGCCAAGGCACCAGTGCCTTGGCCCCCTCTTGAAAGCGAAACATTTACTCATAAAGTAAAGGCAGCAGCCGGAGCGCCGTTCGCTGCCTTTCCTTTGCGGAGGAATTGTTTCACTTTCAAGGGGGGGAAGGCACTGATGCCTTCTCCCTCCCTTGAAAGCAAAACACTTACTCAGAAAGTAAAGGCAGCGGCTGGAGCACCGTTCGCTGCCTTTCCTTTGTGGGGGAATTGTTTCGCTTTCAAGGGGGTGAAGGCATCAGTACCTTTCCCCCCCCTTGAATCCCCCCTGTGTTTGTGGGTTTTTTCCACCCCAGCTCAACTATTCTTGAGGCCGGTGGTGGTCTCGCCGTGTCTTTGGCAGGGTAGCGAGTCCCTCTCCTCCCCATTTCTCTGTGTAAGAAGGCTGGTGGGTGTTTGCGTGGCTGTGATTCGCTGCATCCGCCTGCGGCGGACTTGCCCTCACATTGTGTTTTTTATTTTTATTTTTCACGCAGCGGCGTTCTCAGCATTCTGCGCACTCATGGCGCGCAGGACTCTGGGGCTTGTAGTTATGGGTTTACGTGTTCCGTTTGTGTGGCGGTTTTTTTTCTGCGGCTCCATTTTGATTGGCCGTGGTGCGTTTCCGAACGTTCATTTTGCTCGTGCCTCACAGCCTGATTGGCTGTGGCACGGTGTTGTGTTCTAATGGTTTTCCTTCCACATGGATTACATTGTATCGGAGCCAATGTAACCTTGCCTATAGCAACAATGTAACCTTCAGCTGTATCATATAAACCCTGTAATAGGACGCGAGCTAATGACCACCAGCTGGCAGCAGCGAGCGTCCAAGCTCTCTTGGTCCGAACTCATCAAAGGCAACAGCGCGGGAAGCTTTCCCGCCACTACCTACACCTGGACAAGAAGGGCGTGACTCGCAATGACGTCACGCAGGCAGTAGCCAATGGGCTACCATGGCACCACGTTCAAATGTATTACTGCTGTATAAAAAGAGCTATCGATCCGCCATCACCTCATGTTCCCTCTGTCCACGATGCAATAAACCTGAGTTAACCCAGTCCGAGGCTGTGTCCTGTGTCTTGGTCTTCATACACCAAATTGGCGACGAAGGTGGGATCAATGGATCCCCAAGGAGCAGCCAGGGCACAGAGCGGGTTCAACATCACCAAACCGCAAGACTGGGAGCTGTTGGAGATGGACTTCCAGGCGGCGCTGGTGGAACTCAAAGTCAAGGAAGACGATGAGGAGCGGAAGAGGGCCATCCTCACCAGAATGCTCGGGGTGGAAACCAAGCGGACGCTGGTGGGCATCATCGCTCCGAAGAAGGTGAGCCAATTTAAGGCGGACGACATCATGAAGCTGCTACGGGAGCGCTTCCAACCCTCGAGGGCGATGTTTCCCGCTCGGAGCGCGTTTTGGAGGCGAGCCCAAGCGCCGGACGAGTCGGTTGAGGCATTCGTGGCCGCCATGAGGGTAGCCGCCGTCCCCTGCAAATGGGGCGACATTCTAGACATGGCCCTCAGGGACGGCGTGCTGTGTGGCCTGAAAGACAAGGAGGTGCAGCGCAGCCTGATGAACAAGGAGCCGCCACCCACGCTGGCAGAGGTCGTCGAGGCCGCCGAAGCCGCGGAGTCCACGAATGCTGGAGTAGACGAGATGCACCAGTGGCGTGAGTGGCGTCCCAGGGCCGGCAAAGCAGAAAATTCGGTGCACGGGAAGTCCGGACAATCGGTGCACGCAACTCGGCGGGCCTCAAAATCGTCCTCGGAAGGCAGCGACGGCGAGGAGGTCCAGAAGGTCCGAAAAGGGGGGCGCCGCTGCGATGGTTGCGGGGCGGCCCACGAACGCGCGAGATGCCCATTTAGAAAGGCTGAATGTTACACCTGCGGCCGTCGGGGGCACATTGCCAAGGCATGCAGGAAAAGAAAGGAGGGCCGGGGGCAGTCACCAGACCGTCCGACCAGACCGGACCGTCCCGCGAGGCCCAAAGATGGCGCCCAGACCACGAGGAAGAAGGACGGCGTGGGCCGCGTCTCGGACGGCAGCGAAGATGACGCCCCGGTGTTCAGCGTGTCCACGGGACAGTCCCATTACTTCGTTGAGGTACTAATACAAGGGGCCCCTATCAGGATGGAAATTGACTCAGGGTCCTCCTATTCCATAATCCCCCAGAAAGAGTTCTTGAAAATCGACCCCCACGTGCGGCCCAAACTTAAAACATTGAGGTCCACGCTACGAGATGTACAGGGAAACAGCATTCCGGTATTGGGGGTCGGGAAATTTCGGGTTAATTTCAAGAGACATTCTGCGGAACTGCCCCTAGTTGTCCTCAAGGGGGGAAGTTGTAGCCTCCTTGGGACACAGTGGTTTCAGCCTTTAGGCCTGTTCATAGGGGGAGTACATTCGGTGGGGGGGGATCCAATACAAGCGGTGTGCGACGCGCATCCCGACGTTTTTAAAAAAGGACTGGGAAAATTCAAGGGACCCCCTGTAGCCTTCGACTTAGACCCGGAGGTCCGCCCGATAAGACTCAAACCGCGCAGGGTGCCCTTCGCACTAAAGGACAAAATAGAGGCGGAACTGGACAAATTGGTGGGCCAGGGGATTCTTATTCCTGTTGATTCCGCGGAGTGGGAAACTCCAATTGTAACAGCTCTGAAGGCTAACGGGGAGGTGCGCATTTGCGCTGATTATAAGTGTACAATTAACAAGGCGATCCGCCCTAATGCATACCCGGTGCCGGTGGTCAGCCACCTTTTGGCCAGGCTAAATAGGGGAAAGTGTTTCGCTAAGCTCGATCTAGCACAAGCCTATCAGCAACTCCCCGTAACTCCCGCCACGGCCGCGGCCCAAACGATAGTCACACATAAAGGAGCGTTCCAGGTGTCGCGTTTACAGTTCGGCGTGAACTCGGCACCCGGCCTTTTTCAGTCGCTTGTGGAACGCCTCCTGAAGGGGCTGGAGGGGGTGTTGCCTTACTTTGATGACGTGTTGATAACAGGGGGGAGTGAGGCCGAACTGGCAAAAAGATTGGACAAAGTACTAACTGTGTTCGAGAAAGCGGGGCTGAGACTGAGGAAGGACAAATGTGTCTTTTTCGAAACCGAGGTCGAGTTTTTAGGGTTCCGAATCACACCCGAGGGTATTAGGCCATCCAAATCCAAAGTGGCAGCCATCAAGAAGGCCCCTCGCCCCACATCCAAAACCGAGCTACAGTCATTCCTGGGGCTCCTCAATTTTTACCATACATTCCTTCCGCGGAAAGCGTCCGTAGCCGAACCGCTTCATCGGTTGCTTAAAAAGGAGGAGACATGGATGTGGGGTGACGAGCACGAGAGGGCATTCAAAGAGCTAAAGCAACTCTTGACTTCTGACGCAATTCTAACGCATTTCGACCCCAAACGGCCGGTGGTATTAGTCTGCGATGCATCACCGGTGGGGGTGGGGGCGGTGCTTTGCCACGTGTTGGATGACGGAAGGGAGGCCCCGGTTGCGTTTTATTCAAGGTCCCTGTCCCAAGCAGAGCGAAATTACGCACAAACCGACAGGGAGGCATTAGCCATAGTAGCGGGGACCAAAAAGTTCCACGATTTTCTGTATGGCCGCCCGTTTAAAATTGTAACGGATCACAAGCCCCTGTTAGGGATTTTCACGGCAAGCAAGCCCACGCCGCAGATCCTATCCCCGAGAATGCTGCGTTGGGCTATCTTTCTCAACGCATACCAACACGAGTTGGAGTACCGGCCCGGAAAGGAGATCAGCCATGCTGATGCACTTTCGAGATCCCCTTTGCCCCTGTCGGATGACCAAAAGGCTAGAGTAGAAAGAGACCGCCAGGTGTTGCTAATCGAGGTCTTAGACGCACCCCCACTAGTACCAGCCGATATTGCTAGGGCGACAGGCAAGGACAAAACGCTGGAAAAAGTTAGCTCATGGGTACAGAAGGGGTGGCCGGCATCGTCCCCGAGCACGGAATTCGACACATTCTTTCGAAAAAAGCTAGAGCTGTCCCTAGAAAGGGGGTGCCTGTTGTGGGGCCAACGGGTGGTGGTCCCTACATCCATGCGGCCGAGGGTGCTCAAACTGCTGCACGTCAGCCACCCGGGGATCGTTCGTTCGAAGGCGCTGGCCCGCAGTTATTTTTGGTGGCCACAACTGGACGCGGACATTGAGCACATGGTCGGCACTTGTGAGGCATGTCAGGGATCCCGTCCAGAGGAGGCTCGCCTCCCGCATAGGGAATGGGACGCAGCAAGGGGGCCGTGGTCCAGAGTACACATAGATTTCGCTGGCCCATTCCGAGGAACCATGTTTCTCCTGGTGGTGGATGCATTCTCCAAGTGGCTGGAGGTTATCCCAGTAAAGAGCACGTCCTCCGCCACGACAATTAGCCAGCTACGGAGAGTCTTTTCCACGTTCGGTTTACCCGACACGTTAGTCAGCGATAACGCGAGTTGCTTCACCTCCTCGGAGTTCGGAGCATTCATGGCGGCAAACGCAATTCGGCATGTCACATCCGCACCGTTTCACCCGGCCACGAATGGCCAAGTGGAACGGTTGGTGCGTACAACAAAGGATGCGCTTCGGCGCATGGGCCCGGGGGACCTAAATCACCAAGTATGTCAGTTCTTATTAGCGTATAGGGTGACCCCCTTGGCGTCAGGTTACTCGCCGGCAGAGCTCTTGATGCGGCGAAAACTGACCACGATTCTGTCCAGGCTAGACCCGACGAGAGTCGAGGAGAAGGGAAAAAACATAGGGCTGGCAGTCTCGAAAGGATTCGCCGCCGGCGACCCTGTTCACTGTAGAAACTATGCCAGCGCAGGGCCAGCCTGGGTGCCGGGGACGGTAGTAGAACAGACGGGGCCAGTGTCGTACCGGGTCGAGACCAGCACAGGTCTCCTCTGGAGGAGGCACGCGGACCAGCTGAGGCACCGAGTGAGCGTACCAGACAGTGGGGCTCATCAACAGGATTCAGCGTTAGGGTTCTCCCCCACCCGCTTAGCCCAAGGGGGAGACATCAGCGGACAACAGTCCCAAGCAAGGGGGGAAGGAAGAAGCAGCGGCCCCGACTCATATCCTTTTGATAAACCAGTTCCATCAGAGGCCGGGGAAGGGGGAGAGGAATTCGCGACCGCTGCCCCCGAATGTAATTTTGGTTTTGGTTTTGCGAGCCGGGGGGGTTTTCAGGAGTGTTCCCCCACCCATCCAAGCGAGAAGAGGGGTTTTTCGTTAGTCCCCAGTGCCCCCGGTTCTTCCCTAAGAGAGAGCACACCTCCCAACAACGCCGCGGAGCCGCGGCAAGTCACTAACGAGTCTCCCTCTCCAATTACAGGGCAGGAAACCAGGGGACAAAGAGAAGGTAGCAAACCCGGGCAAAGGCAGCCCGCATCGAGACCCCAGCGTGTTCGAAATAAGCCATCTTGGCTGAGAGACTTTGTCTCCTAGGGGGGGAGTGTGTTTGAGTGGGGGCTCGAGACTTTGTCTCATCCTAGGGGGGAGGGGTGTTGTGTTCTAATGGTTTTCCTTCCACATGGATTACATTGTATCGGAGCCAATGTAACCTTGCCTATAGCAACAATGTAACCTTCAGCTGTATCATATAAACCCTGTAATAGGACGCGAGCTAATGACCACCAGCTGGCAGCAGCGAGCGTCCAAGCTCTCTTGGTCCGAACTCATCAAAGGCAACAGCGCGGGAAGCTTTCCCGCCACTACCTACACCTGGACAAGAAGGGCGTGACTCGCAATGACGTCACGCAGGCAGTAGCCAATGGGCTACCATGGCACCACGTTCAAATGTATTACTGCTGTATAAAAAGAGCTATCGATCCGCCATCACCTCATGTTCCCTCTGTCCACGATGCAATAAACCTGAGTTAACCCAGTCCGAGGCTGTGTCCTGTGTCTTGGTCTTCATACACCAAACACGGCGAACCGCAAGGAACGATGGTCAGTGAAGTCTTTTCCTTTTGCTGGCGTTCGTGGGCGTCCTGCCCCACTGGCGCATTTCTCAAACCCCCAGTTACCTCCGTACCCAGTTCGGGCGAGTGCACGAATGCTCGGTAGGGGATAGTAGGGCCTAGCTAAGGATCCTTTGTCAAATCACAATGGTTAATGCACAGATTTATAGGTATAGATTATAGTTTAGATCAGGGATTCTCAACCTGTGGCCCATGGGCTGGATGTGGCCCACAGCACCTTTTCATGTGGCCCTCTGACTGCCTCCACCACATCAGGAAGTGCCATGTGGAGGAGGAAGGGCAAAATGGCCATCTGGCCCCTGGAGCTTTCTGAGGGAGCCTGACCGGCCCCCGGCTTAATTAAGTTGAGAACTCCTGGCTTAGATTGTGCCAAAGGTTCAGAACAGATATTATTTAGTAATGGAAAATTTTAACCATGAAAGAAGGATGCTCGCTTATATTTTTTTTTAAAAAAAGAAAACCTAAATAACCTCCTGCCTCTCTTTACCTTTCAGCATTGCCAAACTCTCCCTGATTCAGTCTTCAATTGGAACCTTTGACGTAAGTGTGAAATCAGGAGACAGCGGTGGTGATGGGGTTGCAGCCAGAAAGCTCCCTGTTGACATTCCAGCTCTGCCATAGATTTACCCCCCCCCCCCTTTATGACAAGGGGAGAGTAGAATTCCCTAGCAATTGGGGGGGGGGCATGTTGGGAACAGAAAGGGCAAAAATGATTCATATCAGTCATTACATTTTGTGGTCAAGAAAACAACAACCCTTTGACTCCATCTGTGCCATAAAAGCAGCAAACCCTGCAGCATTTGATTGTGTAGTCATAAGCTCAGTTGAGACCAATTGCTTTCGGTGTATTTAGTGCAAGCATAGATACAGTTCACAATTATTAAAATACCAAAATTTCAGAATAAATGTTGGACCTGCAGTCGTGGCTTTGACAGAATGTTGGATTTAAATAGGAGAAAGAGTACAATTTGGAATGTTACATTTTAAACAGAATTTAAAAACTTTTATTCACTACATTGGAGCTCCTAGGTAAATGTTCTCATTGCTCTGGTTGCATAAGCTCTACTAATTGCAGTAATTCAGAGCCAGAAAAATATGGGAAGTGGCCCAGGAAGTATTCTCTGGTTCCATCTACTGGCCAGTTCTGATACTGCACCATGGAAATACTTTGAAAAAAATACCCAAAAAAAGCAAAACATAAAAAATGATGGTGAACCTTGGCACTCCAGATGTTCTTGGACTTCAATTCCCAGAAGCCCACACGAATCCACACGAATGGGTTTACTGTGATTCATCCAGCCCACGGAAGGGTTAACCCAGAAGAGCCTTAACCGTCCGGGTGCATTTTACTTCCAGGAGCGACGAAGGCGGTGTGGGCCGGATGAATGGCAGGAAACCAATTTGTGTGGATTCATGGGGGCTTCTGGGAATTGAAGTCCAAGAACATCTGGAGTGCCAAGGTTCACCATCACAACCCTAGAGATTAAAATTACTAAATTGATCCTTTTGTTCTCTCTCAAAGTCCAAACTCACATCCATGTTGTGAGAGTGTTGTTCATTGGACACACGAGATGTATCTCACTAGCTATAACAACACAAAATGCAAGCAACAGTGGAAGGCAGTAAGAAAAGAGAAAGAACTAACTCGATGGTTTGACTCAATTTTAAAAATGGTTGGAGCTCAAACAGTCTTCGCTTAGGCTTCCTTAGGCTAGGAATACACACACCTGCCTCTTCCCCCAGCCTTTCATAGGCAAAGGAGGTACATCTACTCTACAAGGGTGGACCTCTTTGAGACCAAGTCAAACCTTCCTCAAGCGCTATATAAAAGTAGTTCATTCCTGCTAATTCTTTAATGGACAATTGGACAAGGTCCATGCTCAGGTTCCTTGGGCAGAGCAGCCAACAGGTGAGAATGAAAGAAGGCAGAAAATGGTGTCCCATTCCCCAGTGTATCTACCTTCTAGACGGGCTGCCTATGCTCACCAGAATTTTAGTCAATTAGTGTAAAGTTAAATTGGCATTACTTTCTTTGAGGGGAGGGGAGGGATTATGGGTGCAAGCATGGTGACAGACATTAACATGGAAAAGTTGTTCCATGGCGTGTGGATGAAACCAGTGGTGGTGGAGAAATGACATTTTCCAGATGGTCTTTGCCTTTTGGAAGTTGGATAAGCAGTTGTGTTTGAACATTTGTTAAAAATCTGCTCTCCCAGGACACATAAAAAATGAACTCTGCTACTTTTATTTCTTTTAAAAGGTTTCAAACATGAAAAATGTTATCTTAGAACTGGTGAAAACCTCGTTTGTGCCACATGCAAATGGTAAGTACCGCCTGTGAATGGGGGAAACGGCAGATGACCGAACTGACCACATACTTTACTGCTGCAACACCTGGGGAATGTGGGGAGTTGTGGTCCAGAAACACAAGGCTGACCATGCGTAGGTCACACACACACACCCCTCAGCCTACCGGAAGGCCTGGCTTTCAGGAACATCTGCTGGGATTTTTCTGGCAGGGGAGCAACCTCGAGTGCTTGGATGACAATAGAAGCCCTGTGACTCAGTTTGCCTACCTGGGTGTCCAGCACTTCTAAAAATACAAGTGGGTTTGAGTTCTCCTTGTAAATACAGAGGTTGCAGTTGTTCTGAATGGGAAGCCGAACTAAGTGGGGCTCGTTTTAAGGGCAAAACCATCATTTGAGGAAATCCTGAGGAATTTATTTATTTGTTATTACTCACATCTGTATTGCCGCCCACTCGGCAAGCGACTCTGGGCGGCGTACAACAATTGCATCACATACTACATAAATCCCACTTGAGAACGATAAAAATGCAAACTTTGCTTCATCCAGTATGAATAGGCTTCATTCGCACCTTTGAGGCTTGCAGCCGGAATCACAACTAAATTAAGTGGCACATTTCACCCTTCCTGGTGCTGTCCTCATTCCCAATTCCTGCAGAAGGCATTGTTTGCGATAAGGAGACGTGCAAAATACGTATGTTTATGTAGGTTTTTTAAAAGTGCAATTTAATGTAGAGAACAGAAGAAAAGAGTAACTCAGACCAGTAATAGACTGGTCTCTCTCTCTCTCTTGTGTTCTCTTCTGTTTTCCTGACTTTTAGATCATTGCGCTTGTGAGCTGAGCATATCTTCTTCTTGGCTCCCATTGCAGCATCATCTCTCCCCCCCCCCCACCTTCTTTTACACTACCAACAAGCCAAATGCAAAACTTGCCTTCCAAGCTTCTCCCCCCTGTTTTTCTCCTGAGCTTGGCAGATTGACGCCCAGACACCCTCCTATGCTTCTGAACCCCTAAAAAGCAGTGAAGGCCAACCTTGGCACTCCAGGTGTTCTTGGGCTTGAATTAACAGAATTGAAGGCCAAGAACACCTGGAATGCCAAGGTTGGCCATCACAGCCCTAAAAGGGAAACTGTTTCAGCTGGGAAAGATTTCTCCCCTGCTCCTTGATCCCAACTTTAATTTTCAACCCCTTTCCAGGAAACACTTGAGGTAACCTGTTCCCAGCTTGCAGGCAAAGCAGGAAGGGAAGGACATGCAGAGTAGTTTCTTTTTTTGCATTTCATTGGATTGTTCTACATCAGGGTGCCCAGACAATGGCCTGTGGGCCAGATCTGGCTCCCAACACCAATTCATCCAGCCTACGCTGCCCTGGGCGCTCCCGGAAGCCAAAGTAAAATGCTTATTTTACTTCTGTTTCCAGGCGCGCCAAGGGCAGTATGGACCGAATGAATTGAGGTGGGGCCAGATCCAGCCCACGGGCTGTAGTTTGGGCACCCCTGGTTTAAGCAGATAAAATGGCAGCCTAAAATCTCATCCTGTTGCAAAACATATCTGTTGCAAAACAGATTGCAAGGCGTGTTTTACTTCCGCTTTGGGTGGGAGGAACCACGTGACTGGCCCGTGGTCCAAAAAGTTTGGGCAAACCCTGTTATACATTGTCAGGTATAAACAATTTGAGAAGGACACTCATTCAACTGACATTTGGGAGCTCAGTTTTGAAACATTAAATTCTGGATTACCTAGCTCTGCCATTCTGGCAAAAGGGGCCGTAGCGGCAGGAGTTCAATAAACTCACTTTTCAAGGCTCCAGTTTGGAGCAAGTAATCTACAAGTGATCTATCCTGACTCACACACTCGTGTGAACATGGAAACATCATTTGCCTTCTCCAGGCATCCGCTCACACAGGTGTATCTTTTCCCCTTTCAGGTCTGCTGTCTAAAGGCTACAAGTTGCCTGTGGTGGAGGATTTCAATGTGGATAATTTCAAAGTTGGCTATCACAAGGTAAGGACGACAGAATGTCCTTAGAAGACAGACAGACATAATCTACTCAGTACAAATTTGTAAAAACACCAGGTCAGACTCAGGTTTGGTCAACCAGGCAGATGACCGTGGAAACCAACAGGAATTAACTTAAATGTGATGCAGGCTGCAACTACAATGGCGAGTGGAACTGCCACAATTTGGTTTTTATAACAATTTGATTCTCAGCCTATAATGAACACCCAGTATGTTGGGGGTGCACTAAGCACCATGGGGCTGAATTCCCAGCAAGAAGAACATAAAAGTAATGCATCCTGGACTTTTGGGATTCTACTCCCTAGCAAGAACATCTCTGAAACCGAATCCTGTCCTTAGGGTGAAAGAGCGTTCTTGTTCTTTATCACTCTGCAGAATGTGCAATGAATTTTACCTGGGTGAGTCCCTGCCCTTACAGCTGTGGTTCCTCATGTGGGGGAGGGAATTCAATTCCCAGAAGCCTCAGTCAGTCCATTGGCTGATCAGTGCTTTAGGGAATTGACATAGGCTTCTGGGAATTGAAGTCCAGAAACCAAAGGTTGGGAAAACACTGCCCTAGAGCAGGGATTGCCAACCTTTTGAAGTTGGGGGCCAGGCCATGCTCCCTCAGACAGTTTGTGGGCTGCACTAGTGGTCCAGTCACTGCCGGCAGCGGAATTGGCCACGGACTCATTTACAACTGTTGTAAACACATTTGCAACAGCCTTAAATGAGTCCACGGCTGATTCTGGTGGCGGTGGCTGGAGCGAGGTCACAGAGTGGTTGATTTGGTGCCAAGGGCCAGATATGGCCCATGGGCCATAGGTTGCCTATCCCTGCTCTAGAGTCTTCTCTGCAATGAATCACAACAGAGGAAGGGAAGAGCAAGGAGAGCAGCACAAGCAAGCGAGGGCCAGGTGTCAATTTCTGACCAACGGGTTGGCAGTTGTGATTGTAAACTTGTTTTGAATGTTGCATAGATGCAATGCACAGGCAGAACTAACCCACCTGTGTTGTTTCCCCCCCATTCAATAGAATGCACTTGAGCTGTATTCGTTAGAAGTGGCGACTGAAAGTCAGGATAACAAGTGGGAAGAGATCAAATGGGAAGAGGCCTGAACCTGGAAGGAGCTTGACAACACGTCTGCTTTTCCACCACACATACCCACACCCGCACATCCCAATTCTCTTGCCCTTTTGCCACCACTTTCATTTCCAGAGCCCAGAAACTGCTGTTGCCTGGGTTTGATTTTCTGCTGAAGAAGATCCGTAGCTATAAATGATGGTGAACTTCCAGAGCTGGGCTTGTCTCCTGCGTTTTGAGAGAGCAAAAAGTTGACGTTTGGAAGCAATGATACCTTGGCAGGAAACGGGTTGTTTTGTACTGTGGAGTTTTCTTCTTTTTCTCCCTGCTTGCTTTATTATTACACAATAATAAAATATCCTCTTGCCCAACACGGTAATGTCTGAAGCCTCTACTGTTTTAACACAAGGGGGGGCCGGGGTTGTTATGCTCTTCTTCCAAAGGTGGCAACTTTATTCTCCTGCTGGACTTTAAAGCAGCGGGAGCCCTCATCAAAGCTGGGAGCTGTCACGGACCCATTACTCATGAGTAGAACCTTGGTCTGCACGGAAGTGGGGCCGCGCCTGAATTGACGCCCTCCCAGCTAAGCAATTCAGGATTTTAGCTTGCCTTCTCACATGTCTTGACCTAAGTCCCAGCTGTAAGTAAGGTAGCGCATAGGAAATTAAACAACTCCTGTCATTTTCTTGTCTTTTAAAAATATATTTCAGCTCAAGTTACATTTTAGGAAGCAAAATAATCTAGGCACATTGAAACATCTTTAGTTCAGAAAGCACATTTGAAATGTTGAAACCTAACTAAGCTTTGAAGCCCTAAAGGGCCCCACCCTCTAGTTTAGATAACTACGTGATTACAGGGTTCAAAGCACTCCCAGAGATTTACACAATGTGGAGGTGTGGACCAAGAGAACGTCCTGCCCCCCCCCCTTTTCTGGGTTTTGTATTCTCCACATACCCTTCCTGGCCGAAGGGGTTATTGCACATGCATGCAGGGGTTACTGCGCATGCACGCAGGGGTTACTGGGTTACTGCACATGCACATGCAGTAACCCCTTTCCTGGCCAGTCAAATTACGGGATGATGAGGGGAGGGAGGGGGAAGGAGCACTAGATTACAGGATTTCCCGGCCAATCCGGAATACTTGATAGGTATTCTAACCACGACAGGAGCAATGACAGCTTTGCTCCAAAATCCATTTTCCAGGTCAAATTCCCCAAAACAAAGAGACGAGGGGATATATAAGAAAAAGGATATGGAGAGATCTGACTTTGCTTCATCTCAAAGGATAACAAAGCACATTATCCCACTATCACAGGACCCGTTCCACCTGACAGAGACCTACACCCATTTAGGAAGCCACCACAAGACCTTTGTTGTTTCAAAGTATGTGAGGTTCTGCTCCAGGCTAGGGAAATCTAGGATAGGTTTCAATCCCTGTTTGATGAGATGGGCACTGAACCCTAGAGTCGGATACGACTGGCTTTTGAGCAAGGGAAACCTTGTTTATGCTTACAAACCAACAAGATCAGGTAGCAATATGTAGATTAGGGAGCAATATGTAGCTGCCAACCTAGCAGTTCGAAAGCAAGAAATTGCAAGTAGATAAATAGGGACCACTTCGGTGGGAAGGTAAACAGTGTTCCATGCGCTCCGGTGTCTAGGCATGCCTGCCACATGACCACAGAAACATCTGCAGAAACAGACAGCGCTAGCTCTTTGGCTTTGAAACAGAGATGAGCACTGAACCCTAGAGTTGGATACAACTAGCGTTCAAGCAAGGGAAAACTTTACCTTTACCTATGTAGCATTGCCCCCCTGCCCCCAAAAAAAAAGATTCTAAAGGAACTGGAATTCTCCTACTAGCTCATGCTCTAAATAAGAAGTCCAAAAGTCTTCTTCTATAAAAAGTCAAGCTTTATTACGTGAAGGAAAAATAGATTAAAAAGCAGGAACACAAAAGTTATAAAAATCAAAGGGAACATTCTTACTCCCCCCCCCGCCCCCAATTCCTTTTATTAAAACAAGAAAGGTATAATTATCTATAGTGTCTTATTTTCTGGCTAGGCCAGCTAACACAATCAGGATTATGTTTTCCCACAGTTCTACTCGCAAGCAAGCCTCCATGTGCTTCTCCATGGATTCTGAGGGAACAGTTGTAGTTACCTGCAATACTTGTGCCATGTTTGTGTTCTTGCCAAAGCATATGGAGAACTACACTTGCAGCAAGTGCAAGCTGGTTGCACTACTAGAAGAGAAGGTCCAGCAGCTAGAGGCCCGCATATCTAACCACCAACAAATTAAGGAGCTTGAGCTGTTCTTGGACAGAGCGGAGCAGACTATGCTGGACAAAGTAGAGACAGGGCACAGTTCTGAAGGAGAAGGCCCTTCACTAACTCAGGAGGGAGATGGTTGGAGGAATGTGACTCAAAGGAGGAGAAGAGTAGGGGATCACTCTGAGAGTCTGAAATTACAGAATAAATTTGAGGCTCTTTCCCTTATCACACCTGATGAGGAACACACAGAGGAACAACTGGTTCCACCTGATGATCTCTCCTTCATCACACTTGATGAGATCCAGGAAGATAAACAACAGGAACAAACTGAGTTTCTCTCCCTTAATATGGTTGACGAGGTGCATGTAAATGAACAGATTGCAGGAGAGAGGCTCCTTGTACTAGGCGATTCAATAATTAGAAATACAGAGAAATGGATTTGTGATGCACATGATAACCGTATGGTGACTTGCCTGCCAGGTGCAAAAGTTGCAGACATCACAAGAAATCTAGATAGATTGTTAGAGAGAACTGGGAACGAGCCAGTTGTCATGGTACACGTTGGTACCAATGATGTTGGGAAGGCCAAGCGGTCTGTCCTGGAAGCCAAATTTAGGTTGTTAGGAAGAAGATTGAAGTCCCAGACTTCCAAGGTAGCATTTTCAGAAGTGCTGCCTGTCCCTCGCGCAGGACCTACCAGGCAGGCAGAGCTCAGAAGCCTCAATGCGTGGATGAGGCGGTGGTGTCGAGAGGAGGGCTTCAGATTTGTCAGGAACTGGAGAACATTTTGGGACAAGCCAAATCTGTTCAGGAGGGATGGGTTGCATTTGAACCATGATGGGACCAGATTGCTGGCACTCAACATCAAAAAGGCTGCAGAGCAGCTTTTAAACTGATAACTGGGGGAAAGCCGACAGGAGCTGGGCAGCATCCGGTTCGGGAAAGTGTGTACTTGAGTAGTGAGGAGGATGCAAAAATTATTGAGCAGAGCAAGGAGCTAGTCACCAACACTCTAGCAGAAGGATGCAAGAGGCAGTCTAACAATGCAACTGGACTCAAAAGACTGTATCAGGAAAGCATATATAAATGCTTGTATACAAATGCCAGAAGCCTCCGGAACAAAATAGGGGAGCTGGAATACTTAGCAATAGATAAGAATATTGATATTATTGGTATCACTGAAACCTGGTGGACGGATGATAACCAATGGGATACAGTTATCCCAGGCTACAAACTGTACAGGAAGGATAGGAAGGGGCAAACGGGAGGTGGTGTGGCCTTGTATGTCAAAGAAGTGATAAAATCGTATGAATTGGAATATCTAGGTGATTTGGAGTCACCATTAGAAGCTCTGTGGGTAAGAGTACCAGGCCACAAGGATGGTCTAACAGTAGGCATATACTATCGGCCTCCGACCCAAACTCTTGAGGGAGACTGGCAGTTGGAGAATGTTGTAAAGGAGGCATCCAGGAAGGGAAGCCTGGTTATAATGGGGGACTTCAATTACCCTCACATAGACTGGGTGAACTGTTGTTCAGCACATGATAAAGAGATAAAGTTCCTAGATATGCTCAATGATTGTTCTCTGGGACAGATGGTTGAAGACCCAACTAGAGGTACAAGAATCCTTGACTTGATCCTGAGTAATACTCAGGATCTGGTGCAAGATGTTCATGTGACTGATCCAATAGGGAACAGTGACCACAACTCAATTATGTTTAACTTGATCATAGACCGCAAGTCACTGATAAAATCTAACACAGAGACCTTAAATTTTCAAAAAGGAAATTTCCCAAAGTTGAGGAAACTAGTAAAAAAGAAGCTGAAAGGGAAAATTGAGAGAGTCCAAACACTCCAAGAGGCATGGAGGCTGTTTACAAAAACAATAACAGAGGCCCAATTGGAATGCATACCCAAAAGGAAAAAGGGCACTGCCAGGTCCAAGAGGACTCCGATGTGGCTTACAGGAGCTGTTCGGGAAGTGATCAAGAGCAAGAAAAGCTCATTTAGAAGATGGAAGGCTTGTCCGAATGAGGACAGCAGGCAGAAACATAAATTCTGGCAGAACAAATGCAAGGCAACAATCAGGAAAGCAAAGCAAGACTTTGAGGAGCGTATAGCTAAAAATACTCAGAGAAATAACAAAGACTTCTTTAAGTACATTAGAAGTAAGAACCCAACTAGGAAGGCCATTGGACCATTAGATGACAATGGAAGGCAAGGGGTTATTAAAGAGGAAACAGAGATTGCAGAGAGACTCAATGAATTCTTTGCTTCAGTATTCACTGAAGAAGACAGAGGCCACATGCCCAAAACAGAGCCTATCTTCGTAGGGAGGGAAACCGAAGAATTAAGCAAGATAGAAATAACCAGGGAGGAGGTCCTTGCATGTCTTGTTAAGCTAAACACTAACAAATCCCCAGGACCAGATGGCATCCATCCACGAGTTCTCAGGGAACTTAAAGATGAAATTGCTGATCTCCTAGCCAAAATATATAATCTTTCCCTCAAATCAGGCTTTGTGCCTGATGACTGGAAGGTAGCGAATGTAACACCAATTTTCAAAAAAGGATCCAGGGGTGATCCAGGAAATTACCGACCTGTCAGTTTGACATGTGTCCCAGGTAAAGTGATGGAAACCATCCTAGAAGAGGATGGCGCTGCTAAAGGAGAGCCAACATGGCTTTTGCAAGGGCAAATCATGCCTCACTAATCTGTTGGAATTTTTTGAGAGTGTCAACAAGCATGTGGATAAGGGGGATCCAGTTGACATTGTTTATCTGGACTTTCAGAAGGCTTTTGACAAGGTCCCACACCAAAGGCTCTTGAATAAACTTGGCAGTCATGGAATAAAGGGACAGGTCTTGTCCTGGATCAGCAACTGGCTAAGGGACAGGAAACAGAGGGTAGCACTAAATGGACACTTCTCCAAGTGGAGGGAAGTAAAGAGTGGGGTCCCCCAAGGTTCAGTACTGGGACCCCTGCTTTTCAACCTCTTCATAAATGATCTAGATCTAGGAGTAAATAGCAAGGTAGCCAAATTTGCTGATGACACTAAATTATACAGGGTAGTGAAAACTGTGAGAGATTGTGAGGAGCTCCAGAGGGATCTCTTGACACTGGGGGAGTGGGCAAAGCAGTGGCAAATGAGCTTCAACACTAGTAAGTGCAGAGTGATGCATGTTGGGGCAAAGAACCCCAATTACATTTATAAACTGATGGGGTCTGAACTCTCTGCGACAAACCAGGAAAGGGACCTTGGTGTCCTGGTGGACAACTCAATGAAGGTGTCAACCCAGTGTGCCTCAGCAGTGAAAAAAGCAAACTCAATGCTAGGGATCATTAGGAAGGGTATAGAAAATAAGTCAGCAAGTGTCATTTTGCCTCTTTATAAATCTATGGTGAGGCCCCATCTGGAATACTGTGTACAGTTCTGGTCACCATACCTCCAGAAGGATATTATGGAGCTGGAAAAAGTGCAGAGGAGGGCAACCAGAATGATCAGGGGACTGGAACACCTTCCTTACCATCTGAGGCTGCAACGGTTGGGCCTCTTCACTCTTGAACGACGACGTCTAAGAGGTGACCTGATTGAAGTTTATAAAATCATGCATGATGTGGACAAAGTAGAGAAGGAAAAACTGTTTTCCCTATCGCACAACACTAGAACTAGGGGACACTCCATGAAACTTTTGGGTACTAGTTCTCAAACAAATAAGAGAAAGTACTTTTCCACCCAGAGGATCACTGGTCTATGGAACTCCCTGCCAGAAGAAGTGGTGACAGCTGTCAGTCTTGACAGCTTCAATAAAGGATTAGACAAGTTCATGGAGGACAAGGGTATCAATGGCTATAATTATGGATACCTAAGGACAACCTCCGGGTTGGAGAGATAGGCAGGATATCTCTCAATGCCATGTCCAGGGAATCCTAATGGTGAGCCACTGTGTGAGACAGAATGCTGGACTGGATTGGCTATGCCCTGTTCCAGCAAGGCTGTTCTTATGTTAATGTACTGTACCTGAATATATGACTATAGTATGCAACATGTGAATATACTAAGCAATGCATAAAGACAAGTATTAAGTAGATTACATACGAGAACAACTTCTACATGCTTAAGTGTATAAGACTAGCCTAGTATCTCTTAAAAATATATGTTGGTATAGCATCTCTAAAGGTAGATGCAATATATGTTGAATGTAGTATATTTCTATGTAACTATAATATATTTATGTTTAATAAGAACCAGTCCTCATCACCTGAACCACATGACTGGCACATGGCTCAAAAAGTTTGGACACCCTTGTTTCAAGCCCTTCCAAAACAAATCAAGTCTAAAACATGTTAGCTAGCCTTGCTGGAAAATAATGTTTTTTATTAGCAGTTCTATCAGAAGGATGCTTCTCAAGATATATATATATATATTTACACATAATTATCCTCAATTAGTCTTGCAAGATGATACCTGAACCCTGGTGGAGGATGGGGTGCCTGGCTTACAATGGCCCATGAGGTTGCAAAGAGTCGGACTTGACTGTGTGACAGAACAACAATTTTTCTAGAACCTCCCCAAGTGAACCCCCTTGGTATACTGAACACCCTGCCTCCTTTGCCAATGGGGGAGGCCTAACTGGGCTGCCGTGATGTCTGTGGAACCTGGGACATGTAGTGTTTCTGCAAACAGCTGTTTCAGGGCTCCTGTGCCCGTGCGCAAAAATGTGAATGAACAGGGGAACCCTTATTAATGCCAAAACAAAAATGTAACTTCTTTATTTCAGGTATCACTGGGACAGAGACAGGAGCTCACTCCATCGTGCAGCACTCGGGTCTCAAACTGATGACCTGCCGAACTTCCAGTCTTCAAGTTCAGCATCTTAACCACTAAGCCGCCTGTTATGTATGGAAACAGTATTGCTTTAAGAATGAATGTAACCACTGTGATGTCCGGATGTAACCTTGTAATGAACACAATGTATCTCAACTATAATGAAACGCGAGCCTGCTAACCATAGAGGGCAGCTGCGAGCATTCCAGCTCACATGGTTCAAATTCCCCTATTACTGTCAGCCGCGGGAACATTCCCGCCATACTACACCTGGAGAAGAAGGGCGTGACTCAGAATGACGTCACACCGACAGTGGCCAATGGGCTACCGTGTATCCATATTCAAATGTATTGTTGATGTATAAAAAGGACTGTACCTCCACCATTACCACATGTTCAGATTACCTGTGTTCCAATAAAGATGTGTTTGGCCTTATGAATGCTGCCTACTGTGCTTTAATCTGCAACATCAAATTGGCGACGAAGGTGGGATATGGCGTACCCCAAGATCAAGCCATACCTGTTCGACATCAGCGATCCTGAGCAATGGGAACTGTACGAATGCCAGTTCCGGCACGCGATGGACACTGCCAGTATCAAAGACGTGGGGGAGATGCAGTCTCACTTCCTAGCCCAAATCGGGCTGGCCACGCTGCGCATTCTGATGAACCTGCTGGCACCCAAGAGGGTCAACAGGGTGCCAATTGACCACCTCCTAGCAACTTTGAGGGAGCACTTCCAGCCGCCGGTTTCCATTTTTCCGGTCTGGGCCGCATTCCAGAGGCGAGACCAGTGCTCGGGAGAATCTGTATCTGCCTACCTGGCGGCCCTCAGGGTAGCGGCCGTCCCCTGCCAGTGGGAAGACCTGGACATATCCCTGCGGGACCGCATGCTGTGCGGCCTAAGGGACGAGGAGGTCCAACAGAAGCTGATGACCCGGGATCATTGCCTCACCTTCAACGAGGTCCTGCGAGAGGCCCAGGCGGCTGAGGCGGTGAGGAGCAGAGTCAAGGTTTTCAAGTCTTGACTGGCCGCAACTGAAGGGGCAAAGTCCCCGGTCCAAGCTGCCTGGCGGGCACCCTGCTCTCTCTCCAGCTCTCCATCGTCTTCTGAGGCGTCCGCGGCCACTGGCTCCTGCTCCAGCGAGGACGATGATGTGCAGAGAGTCAAGAGGCAAGTTGAGAAGAGCCGAGCCAGCGAGAAAGGAGACCGCCAGTACGACGGATGCGGGGCGACTCACAATCGGAAGAGGCGCCCATTCCGAAAAGCCGAGTGCCACAACTGCGGGCGGCGAGGCCACATCACCAAGATATGCAGGCGCAAGCGAGCGGAAGACAAGGGCTCACCAGGACAACGCCAGCAACCCCATCGGAAGGCAGACGGAATTGGAAAGGTCTCGGACGACAACGCAATGGCGGTGAACCGTGTCGCCCTGGAGCACCGGTGTTTTTTTGTTGAGGTACTGTTACAAGGGGTCCCGGTTAGGATGGAAATAGACTTGGGGTCGTCCTACTCCATCATCTCACAGAAAGAGTTCCTGTGCATTCCCCCCAATGCGCGGCCCAAGCTAAGGGCCATAAAAACAAACTTACAGGACGTACAGGGCTATGGGATCCCGGTGTTGGGGGTGGGAAACTTCACGGTGAAGTTTAAAAGGTTCACAGGAAAGCTGCCCCTAGTAGTTCTGAAACAAGGGTCTTGTTGCCTCCTGGGGACGCAGTGGTTTCCTCCCCTGGGAATTGAACTGTCCGGCATTAACTCCATCGAGACTGACCCAACACGAGATGTGTGCAATGCACACCTGGCGGTTTTCGAAAAGGGGCTCGGAAGGTACAGGGGGCCTCCAGTCTCGTTTGAATTGGACCCAGAAATCCGGCCCATTCGACTCAAGCCAAGAAGAGTCCCCTTCGCCCTCAAGGACAAGATTGAGGCGGAATTGGACAAATTGGTGGGTCAGGGGATTTTGGTTCCAGTGGATTCTGTGGAGTGGGAAACTGTGATTGTTACAGCGCTGAAATCTAACTGGGAGGTTAGGATTTGTGCTGATTATAAGTGTACGATTAACAAGGCCATCCGGCCCAATGCATACCCGGTGCCGGTAGTTAGCCATTTACTAGCCACTTTACATGGGGGTAAATGTTAGATTTGGCGCAGGCGTACCAGCAGCTCACAGTAACCCCAGCTGCTGCCGCTGCGCAAACCATCATCACGCACAAAGGTGCATTCAAGGTAACGCGTCTACAGTTCGGCGTGAATTCGGCCCCCGGGATTTTCCAGTCCCTTGTGGAATGCCTTTTAAAGCTGCTTCCAGGTGTGCTCCCATACTTCGACGATGTTTTGATAACAGGGGGGAGCGAATCAGAACTAGCAAAAAGGCTAGACCAGGTCTTAACTGTATTCGAGAACGCGGGACTGAGGTTGAGAAGGGACAAATGTGTGTTCTTTGTGAGGGACGTTGAGTTTCTTGGGTTCAAGATAACCCCAGAGGGTATTAAGCCATCCGAATCCAAGGTTTCGGCTGTGCAAAACGCCCCTTGCCCCACCGCGAAACCAGAGCTACAGTCATTTCTAGGGCTCCTTAATTTTTACCATTCCTTCTTGCCAAGGAAAGCATCTGTTGCAGAGCCACTGCATGGATTACTAAAGAAAGACGCAGTTTGGCGGTCGGGAGATAGCCAGGAAAAAGCGTTCAAAGAGCTCAAGAGGCTCTTGTTATCAGATGCCATTCTGACCCATTTTGACCCAAGGAAACCTGTAGTCTTGGTCTGTGATGCCCCACCAGTGGGGGTGGGGGCCGTGCTGTGCCACGTGTTGGAAAATGGGCGGGAAGCAGGTCCTGCTGATTGAGTCTCTCGATTCACCCCCCCCCCCATAGTTCCCGCAGACCTCGCTAAAGCCACAGCAGCCGACCAAGCCCAGTCACTAGTCAATTCCTGGGCTAGGAAAGGGTGGCCCACGACTCCCCCCATGGAGGAATTCAAACCATTTTTTAGACCGAGGGTAGAACTTTCCATTGAAAGGGGCTGCCTCCTCTGGGGCCAACGGGTGGTCATTCCTGAAAAGCTTCAGCCAAAGGTGCTCAAGCTACTGCATTAACCAGCCACCAGGGGATAGTACGCTCCAAGGCTCTGGCCAGGAGTTATTTCTGGTGGCCCCAAATAGATGCTGATATAGAGCACATGGTGGGCACTTGCGAGAGTTGCCAGAGCTCTCGGCCCGAAGAGTCCCAGCTACCCCACAGGGCATGGGACATGGCCTGTGGGCCATGGTCCCAAGTGCACATTGACTTTCCTGGCCCTTTCCGGGGTTCCCTTTTCCTGCTGATGGTAGACTCGTATTCCAAATGGTTAGAGGTCATCCCAATGCCCTCATCTGCCGCAACCATTAAACAACTGCGCAGGGTGTTCAGCTGTTTCGGCCTGCCGGACGTGCTTGTGAGCGATAACGCCAGTACCTTCATGTCTGCAGAATTCAAGGCGTTCATCGAGAGGAATGCCATTCGGCACATCACCTCTGCCCCGTTTCACCCCGCCACAAACGGTCAGATAGAGCACCAGGTGCGGACTACAAAAGATGCACTGCGGCGGATGGGTCCCGGAAATTTGAACTTCCAGCTGTGCCAATTCCTAATTTGCTATAGGGCAACTCCCCTGGCACCAGGGCTCTCGCCGGCTGAGCTCCTCATGCGAAGAAAGCCGGTAACACTTTTTGATCGGTTGGATCTGACCAGGGTGGAGGATGAGGGGAGGAACATAGAAATAGGGAGCTCCAAAAGTTTTGCGGTAGGGGACCCAGTGCATTGTAGGAATTACGCAACCTCGGGACCAACGTGGGTTCCAGGAGTGGTAATTGAGCAAATGGGGCAGGTGTCATACAGGGTAGAAACCAGCACAGGTCTGCTGTGGAGAAGGCACACTGACCAGCTCAGGTGGTGAGTTACCAGCGACAAGGAGTCAACATTAGGGTTCTCCCCCACCCGTTTAGCCCAAGGGGAAGACACAGGGAACCTCCCAGATACAAATGTAGATCCTCGGTTTTCACCCGGGGGGGAGGAGAATACTTCAGAAGAGAGGAATGAGGATTCTTCAGAAGAGTTTGACTTTGATTTTCAATACCAGGGGGGTGTTGCGGAGTGGTCCCCCACCTGTCCGAGCGATAAGAGGGGTTTTAGTTCAGCCCCTGGTATTCCTAGTTTTCCCGGTTCTTATGTGTTTGAGTACACCGTCGCGCCAACAAACCCCTCACCTAAAACTCCAGTTCAGGGAACAAGGGGAGCCACCAGCTCGCCAGGTGCCCATGCAGAAGGACAGGGCGAGACAGCAAGGTTCTCCTCCTCAATCCCTAGGTTCATGCTGGGGGGGTCGCCAACTGCCACGGGCAGCAGGCAAGGATTTACATCCCAGCTATCTCTCCCGTTCTCCCCTCTAAACTCAAGAGTGCCACGGAGTTCCCACCAGGCAACTAACGAGTCCCCCCTTTCCGTTGCAGGACAAGAGTCTGCGGAACACGGAAACCATAGTTCCCCCGAGCTCGGCCAAGCAGCCATATGCCCCAAGCACACATGCGGAAAACCACAATGGTTAAGGGACTTCGTCCCATCCTAGGGGGGTGGGGTGTTGTGTATGGAAACAGTATTGCCTTAAGAATGAATGTAACCACTGTGATGTCTGAATGTAACCTTGTAACGAACACAATATATCTCAACTGTAATGGAACGTGAGCCAGCTAACCATAGAGGGCAGCTGCGAGCGTTTCAGCTCACATGGTACAAATTCCCCAATTACTGTCAGCCGCGGAAACATTCCCGCCATACTACACCTGGAGAAGAAGGGCATGACTCAGAATGACGTCATGCCGACAGTGGCCAATGGGCTACCGTGTATCCATATTCAAATGTATTGTTGATGTATAAAAAGAGCTGTACCTCCGCCATTACCACATGTTCAGATTACCTGTGTTCCAATAAAGATGTGTTTGGCCTTATGAATGCTGCCTACCGTGCTTTAATCTGCAACATCAAACCACCAGTCTTGTATGAAGATATTAAATTGCATAGTTCACTCTCTGGATTCCATGGCCCTCTTTCCCAAAGTTGTTTTGCATTCCAATATCCCCTATCCATCTAACATGGCTAGAAATGAAGGACTGAGATAGCCGACTTTTTAAATATACTTTTAAAATATATGGAAAGTTTCAAGAGGGGAGGGGTTGAAACTGTAGGGTAGATTTCCCTGTGAAACTCTACAGCAGATCCTACCTGTGGTTCTCCAAGTCAGACGGGACTGCATTTGAGTCACTTCTTCAACACAGCAAGTGGTATTGGTGTGTGTGTGTGTGTGTGTGTGTGTGTGTGGAAAAATTCCCAGTTCCCAAAACAGCTGTGAGGATTTAGGAACTGCAGTCCATCAAAGTACATTTCCCAGGCACTGGCTGTGATCTACCTTTGCAGGATGACCTCCAAGCAGCATTTTCTCAGTTTTTGCCAACCTTGGGTTTTTGGACTTCAATTCCCAGAAGCCTCAGTCAATTCCCCAAAGCACTGATCAGCCAATGGACTGACTTAGGCTTCTGGGAATTGGAGTCCCCCCCCCCCCTGTGGGGCCTAGGCCCCAACTGCTGCTCTAGAATTTCCTTGAGCATCAGATGCTTTTCACTTCCAGCTGACACTGTTCTCCTAGGACGTAAGTGCTGGGTAATGACCAGTTTGAGAGAGAGAGAGAGATCCCACTGGTTGTTTTTTTCCCCTATTTGTGTGTGTGTGGTAGTTCTTGCTTTTGCAAACATTTCAAAGACAGCAGTACATTTCCAAATTTTAAAATGAAGGTGCTGAGAGATATTGTTTAAGTGAACCCATGCCCAAGGAAATCCAAGTTGTGTGAATTCAGAAGAGGAAAAATAATCAATGTCTGAAGTTATTTTGAACTTTATTCCTCCTCAAAATCTAGATCTGGTTGTATTTTGATACTGAAACTGTTTTGGTGTATGTTGTGCCCAACTGGCTTTTCCTGCACCTAGGTTGAGGGAGGTACAGATTGAAACCAATTCACAGATCCTCCCAAATGTCACCTGGTAGTTGAATCAGGTCCTCAAAATCAGGAGCTCTTGCTTTGATATGGGCTTCAGTTCTCACAGTTTCCTTGGTAGTCATGTTTTGCAATTTGGGTGAGTCTAGAGCCATGATGGTGAACCTTGGCACTCCAGATGTTCTTGGACTTCAATTCCCAGAAGCCCCCGTTAATCCACATGAATGGGTTTACTGCGATTCATCTGGCCCACGCCACCCTTGTCGCTCCTGGAAGCGGAAGTAAAACGTGCCCTTATGGAGGAAGGGTTAACCCGGAAGAGCCTTAACCATAAGGGCACGTTTTACTTCCACTTCCAGGAGCGATGAGGGCGGCGTGGGCTGGATGAATTGCAGTAAACCCATTTGTGTGGATTCACAGGGCTTCTGGGAATTGAAGTCCAAGAACATCTGGAGTGCCAAGGTTCACCATCATGGCTCTAGACTGAGTGCTTTTGCTTATTTTTCCTGCTCCGCATGACCCCAAGATTTACCAAGCTCTTTCTCAAGGGAAGAGTTCAGGAGTCCATCTCATTATGCTGACTTACATTTTAAATAAGAGAGAAAAGCAAAATCCAGTTCTCAGTCTATTCAACTGTCAATTTGTTGTTCAATTGCACAACTGAGTCCGACCCTTTGCGACCCTATGGATCACAGCAGGGCAGGCTCCTCTGACATCTGCCATCCTCCAGAGTCCACCCAGATCTACACCCACCACATCAACGATGCCATCTAGCCCTCTCATCCTCTGCTGCTACTTTTTCCTTTGGCCTTCATTTCCCCCCTAACATCAGGGCCTTCTCCAGTGAGTCCTCTCTTAGCCAAAGTACTTTAGCTTCATCTTCAATATTTGTCCTTCCAAAGAACATTCAGGGTTGATTTCTTTCAGGATTGGCTGATTTAATCTCCTTGCAGTCCAGGGGACTCTCAAATGTCTCCTCCAGCACCACAGTTCAAAGGCGTCTTATTCTTCCGCACTCAGCCTTCCTTAGGGTCCAGCTCTCACAGCCCATACAACCCTTGTCAATACGAAATTGCAAAAAGGACATTTTCTTCATGTCTGTTATTCTAATAGAAAGAGCGGGAGTACTGGATACTTGCCTGGGAATGGGATGGTTACTCAAATGGCTGGACAGAAAACAAAATCTTGGATCATCCCTTCCAATCAATAAATCCCACTGAGGTCAGTGGAAGTTAATCTCAAGTAAACAGGTATAGAGTTGCAGCTTCAGGAATCATGTCTTTGCGCATATCCAGATTGCTCTTGTTTGACCAAAACTGAGTTTCATCCACTAGTCTTTACATTGGGATTATCCAGTGAACAGAAGGTGGATTGTTACATTGAGCATTACCAGCAGGAAGGAATTTCCTAATGCCTTCCCTTGGCTTTGAAGAGGCCCTGATCCATGAGGGATTCAGCCACACCACCTCAGTCACTGCAGTGAGATAACCTTCTTGATTCCCACATTGAACTGGGTCGCATTCACTGTTTTGTTGAGAGGCTGCTCAGTACAGTGGTGGGCATCAGCAGCTATGTACCATTTTGACAGAACCAGAAGCAGAAATTCCAGCTGGCTCCACCCATCCAAATTTTGAAATAAAGTAGTCCTAATTCGGGTGCAACACAGGGTTTTCCCCTTGGCCACGTCCACCATACCACGCCCAGTAGTGTGGTAGTAATTTTTTTTGGAGCCCACCACTGGTTCAGTAGCTAAGTTTACTTTCCCTACTGCAATTCCCAGAATGTCCCTGTAAGCATGGCTGATGGTATTATGATAGTTGTGGATTAAAGAACACATCTTTCTGTCTGATCTACCTCCAGTTTTGGCTGACTGAAGGGCTGCAGAAGATTCTCAACTCAAGTGGAGGTTCCATGAGCTGATGTGGGACCTCCTACCAGAGGAACAGATGCTCTGCCACTGTTAGATGGGTCCTTCTATAAGGTTCTAGTCTCTGAGCAAAAGACTGCAATGAGCATTCTTCTGGTCCTTCACATGAGAACATAAGAGGTCTTGAAGCTGGATCAGCATTAATGGAGCCTCTTTAGCCCATCATCCTCTTTCCATGCTGACCTGCTGGGACATCCACTGCTGAGACATGAGTGCAAACCCTTGGCCTCACATTCACTCCCAATACATGTACTGTGCACCACCTCTGATGGAAGCAGCAGAGGATACACAGCCATCCTATTTGGCAGTAACCTCAAATCTCCTTGTGAAACCATCCAAGCGGGCAACTCTCACCATGTTTCATGACAGTGAATCCCAAACTCTGCAATCAGATGGTAAAGTCTGTTAAATTCTGTGTTTTGATTCTGCAAGGGAATGGGCCAATGAATGCACATCTTAGTTCCCCAAAAGCTGGGTACAGTCTCTCCGATTCTCATGAAGAACAGCAGGATGCAAACACCATGATCAGTCAGACCCTGGAGCTTCCCTGCCAGAAGAAGTGGTGACAGCTGTCAGTCTTGACAGCTTCAAGAAAGGATTAGACAAGTTCATGGAGGACAAGGGTATCAATGGCTATAATTATGGATACTTAAGGACAACCTCCGGGTTGGAGAGATAGGCAGGATATCTCTCAATATCATTTCCAGGGAATCCTAAGCAGGTGAAGGCATCTGCATGGGAAGAATACCCTGAAGGAAATGGTGAGCCACTGTGTGAGACAGAATGCTGGACTGGATGAGCTGTGGCCTGTTCCAGCAAGGCTGTTCTTATGTCTTTCTAACAAATTACTCATAGATATCTCCAAGGGGGTAGCTGTACTGTTGTTGTGTACAGCCAAGTTGCTTCTTATTTGTCATGACCCTAATAGGGGATTTCAAGGGGTGAGAGATGAAAAAGCATGACTTAGTTTTGCCACCCCGTTCCCAGTGGGTTTCCTTGGCCAAGCTCAGCTGTGTTGGTTCCTTACATTTGGCATGTAATGCACATGTAAAACTCTAGAATGCCAATCAGTGGCTCTAGCCAATCAATGGTGATTAAAGCCCATTGACCATCCTTAGGAGTGATGGACTGAAGAGCTTAATGGTGGTTGTTAATAATCATTCAAACATCTTTTGTCGTTGACAAGTACATTCAAGCAATAGAGAACAGGATCAGCACAGGCAAGATGGGGGAAAACCATTGCTGGAAGGACAAGAATCACAAAAATTATGCAACTTGAACCTTGAGCAAGCCAATGGTAGGATTCTACTGCGCAAAATAAATAATCTTACCAGAGATAGCAAGCTTGCTAGGCTTATTGGATGCTTCTTACAGAAACAGAGATTCTGTGTGAAGATGAATGGAAAGAACAGCAGATGGAGGTTGCAGAAGAATGGACTGCCCTGAGGAGGTGTATTGTCTCCAAAACTATATAATATAAATATGAATGCTCAACCAGTTCCTGACAATACAAAATTGCCCATCTATGCGGAAGACACAGCCTAACCCAAGTAAGACTCAAATGTATGCTTTCCACCTTCAAACCTGAGAGGCATTGGTTTAGTTGGATGTTACGTGACAAGGGAATCGATTACAGCATTGTTCAGCACTGCAAATACTTCAGTGCAACACTTGACAGGTTGTTCTCTTTTAAGCAGCACTGTCTGAATATCAGAGCTAAAGATAGCACAAAGAACAACATCATCAAGAAATTGACAAACTATACATGGGAAGCTCAACCTTTCACGTTGTGTACATTCAGCTTTGTCCCTGAGTGTCTCTGCAGTAGAGTATGCTGCTCTAGTATGGAGCGCATCTGCACACACAAAATAAGTTGACATCACTATCAATGAAACAATGGATTGAAAAGAAAAGTGACAGGATTCCTCAAACCTACACCAGTTGAGAAAATATAGTCTCTTGTTGGTATCGCTACACCTAGGACCAGGAGAGAAGTAGCAGCGGACGCCGAGAGAACTAAGCAAGAGAAGGACCCTCAACACCTTCTAAATGGATATGAGCCTCAAGCCCGCCGGCTCAGACACAGGAAGAGCTTTATGGCAAGAACAAACATTATTCAGGGTAGGCAAGTACAAAACCAAATTAGAAGATGGAGGAAGTAGCTCACTGGAAAAGGAACAGCATTAAAGGAGGATATAGCTGAGGATCTCAACCTCCCATACATCAGTTGGAGGACCCTGAATAGGCTGAGGATCGGAGTCCTTTAATACAAGACCAACATGCTCAAGTGGGGGCTGCTGGCAGACAACACCACACTGTGTGAATGTGGAGAGATACAGAATCCGGCTCATTTGCTGGTATGTTGATTACTGCCAGAAATATGCACTGATGAGGACTTAAGTCATAGCTGTCAAGTATCCCTTATTGGCCAGGAGAACCCCTTATTTTACCCTCTTTCCCGCCGTCATCCCTTCTTAATTAGACTGCAATGCCCTATTGCCGCCATTGAAGGGCAGCACAGGATAAGCATAGCTGTCAAGTATCCCATATTTGCCGGGAATTTTCCCTTATTTGCAAATCCAAAACTTGACAGGTATGGCTTAAGTATGGCCAAGAACAAAGCCAAGAAAGTGGCTTCGTTTCAGCATTTTAAAGTTTGACCCGGACACAAAAGAAGATGACTTGCTATAAAACTCTGCCTTGTTTTTACTTGTTGATAGGTAGATTACTGCTCTGAGGCAGCACTTCCTCCCAGTCTCTTCCCCAAATGGTGAGTTGTTCCAGAAGGAGAATGGGCTCGTGTCTTCATATGGACTTCAAGCACACACACCCTCAGCCGTGAAAGCCTCTGCAAATTAAGATAAGGCTTTTCTTGTCGATCCATTTCAGAATGGCTTTCCAGAAACAATAAAGTGTAAGCTCCTTTTTCCCCTAATTACCAGCCCTTAGAGCACTTACTTCTTTTAATAAATATAAGCTCAGCACCAAGCCACTGTACCATATCAATACAAATAACAAAAATCCTCCGAAAAAGAAGTGGTTATGTTATTTGCCCAGTGCATGGCAAATAGACCTAATAAGTCTTTGCCTGGCTAACGAGGAAACCAAACAACAGGCAGCCCTTCTGAAGGTCAACCTCTAAAGCTCTGACCAGGACCTGGGATTAGAGGAGCAAATAATTTCAGCTGGACGGCCTCAGAGCAAACATTCTCCTCCAGCTTTTGCTCCTAAGGGAGATTCCAAGCAGGAACTGTTGTATGGAAGGGAAGCTGTTCTAATTCTGTGCGTGTTGTTTTGTTTGCATTTTGACTCATCTTTCTCCCAGGACTAGGAGACAAGAAGGGTCGCAGACAAAAATCAGTGAAGATATCAAAGGGGCCTCTCCGGTCTCACTATGAACCTGCCAGATGTTCACATGTTCAGGAGAAATCTTCTTGGGAAGGCCAACAGCTGCATAAAGCAAGAGCATAATTAAGCCAGATGTAGCAAAAAACCCTAACAAAACTACTGTGTTTAAAGTGAAAGCACATTTGAAACCAGAAAAGAAGGACCTCTCCAGTCACTTCAAGGCCCCTTTCTCAATTGTCCAAAGCCGCCTCAAATGAGGTGGTCGTTGCTTGTTGTCAGAAAGGGACGGAGGCTAGCCTCCCCTTGGCAAGGAGTTCTATAGCCCTCTCATGCAGGTGGAAGGACTAAGACCCCCTATAAGCCCCTGCTTTCCAATATGGAGACATTTGCTTCTCTTCTCCTGAGCCAAGTTCATCCTTCTTTCTACAGAAGCTCTGACTCGGAGATGTCATACAGTAAGGAAGTCACCGAGGTTTAAGATCCTTGTTCCTTCCTTCAGCCCAGCTTTATCCCATCTCAGTTTCAGGTACACATCTTTCCTGCCATAAGCATTGCTGGGAGGGAGGAAAGCGCAAAGCCCCCTTGCTCCAAAGTAAACTTGCATGGTTTGCATTGATCGAGGGGTGAGCAAAGCATGGCACCTGTTGTGTTCTAATGGTTTTACCTTCCACTTGGATTACAATGTATCTGAGCCAATGTAACCGTGCCTATAGCAACAATGTAACCTACAGCTGTATCATATAAACCCTGTAAGAGGACGCGAGCCAATGACCACCAGCTGGCAGCAGCGAGCGTCCAAGCTCTCTTGGTCCGAACTCATCAAAGGCAACAGCGCGGGAAGCTTTCCCGCCACCACCTACACCTGGACAAGAAGGGCGTGACTCAAAATGATGTCACGCAGGCAGTAGCCAATGGGCTACCATGGCACCACGTTCAAATGTATTACTGCAGTATATAAAGAGCTATCGATCCGCCATTACCTCATGTTCCCTCTGTCCACGATGCAATAAACCTGAGTTAACCCAGCCCGAGGCTGTGTCCTGTGTCTTGGTTTTCATACACCAAATTGGCGACGAAGGTGGGATCATGGAGTCCCAAGGTGCCAGGACACAGAGCGGGTTCAATATTACCAAGCCGCAAGACTGGACCATCTTTAACATGGATTTCAAGGCGGCATTGGTGGAACTCAAAGTCAAAGACGACGAGGAAAGGAAGAGGGCCATCCTCACCAGAATGCTGGGAGTAGAGACCAAGCGGACGCTGGTGGGCATGATCGAACCGAAGACGTTGGATGACTTCAAAACCGACGACATACTGAAGTTGCTGCGTGAGCGTTTCCAACCCTCGAAGGCAATGTTTCCCGCTAGGAGTGCGTTTTGGAGGCGAGTCCAAGCGCCGGATGAGTCGGTAGAGGCTTTCGTGGAGGCCCTGAGGGTAGCCGCCGTCCCCTGCAAGTGGGACAACCTGGAGATGATCATGAGGGACGTCGTGCTGTGTGGCCTGAAGGACAAGGAAGTGCAGCGCAGCCTGATGAACAGGGAGCCGCCACCAACGCTGGCCGAGGTCGTAGAGACCGCGGAGTCCGCGGAGTCCACGAATGCGGGAGTGGACGAAATACACGAGTGGCGTGAGTGGCGTCCTAGGGCCAGCAAAGCGGAAAGCTCGGTGCGCGGCAAGTCAGGACAGCCGGTGCACGCGACCCGACGAACCTCGAGATCCTCTACAGATGGCAGCGACGGCGAAGAGGTACAGAAGGTCCGGAAAGGGGGGCGCCGCTGCGATGGTTGTGGGGCGGCCCACGAGCGTGCGAAGTGCCCGTTCAGGAAAGCCGAATGTTACAGCTGTGGCCGGCGCGGGCACATCGCCAGGGCATGCAGAAATCGGAAAGAGGGCCGGAGGCATTCGAAAGACCGTTCGGCCAGACCGGACCGTTCAGCGAGACCCCAAGATGGCGCCCGAACCACGAGGAAGCAGGACGGCGTGGGTCGCGTCTCGGACGGCAGTGAGGACGACGCCCCCGTGTTCAGCGTGTCCGCGGGACAAAACCATTACTTCGTTGAGGTAATAGTACAAGGGGCCCCTGTTAGGATGGAGATTGACTCGGGGTCCTATTATTCCATAATTCCCCAGAAAGAGTTCTTGAAGATCGACCCCCAAGCGCGGCCCAAACTTAAGACTCTGAGGTCCACGCTACGAGATGTACAAGGGAACAGCATTCCAGTGCTGGGGGTCGGGAAATTTCGGGTTCGTTATAAAAGACATTCTGCAGAACTCCCTTTAGTCGTTCTCAAAGGGGGAAATTGTAGCCTCCTCGGGACGCAGTGGTTTCAGCCCTTGGGTTTGTTCATAGGGGGGGTGCATGCCGTGGGCGCGGATCCGATTCAAGCGGTGTGTGACGCGCACCCCGCCGTTTTTAAAAAAGGACTTGGAAAGTTCAAGGGGCCCCCCGTAGCGTTCGACCTGGACCCGGAGGTCCGCCCGATAAGACTCAAGCCACGAAGGGTGCCGTTCGCACTCAAGGACAAAATAGAGGCGGAACTGGACAAACTGGTGGGCCAGGGGATTCTGATTCCTGTTGATTCCGCGGAGTGGGAAACTCCAATCGTAACTGCACTAAAGGCTAACGGGGAGGTGCGCATTTGCGCTGATTATAAGTGTACAATTAACAAGGCCATCCGCCCTAATGCATATCCGGTGCCCGTGGTCAGCCACCTTCTGGCCAGACTAAATGGGGGCAAATGTTTCGCTAAACTCGACTTAGCACAGGCCTATCAGCAACTTCCCGTTACCCCCGCCACGGCAGCGGCCCAAACAATAGTCACACATAAAGGGGCGTTCCAGGTGTCGCGGTTACAGTTCGGCGTGAACTCGGCACCCGGCCTGTTCCAATCGCTTGTGGAACGCCTCCTGAAGGGTTTGGAGGGGGTGTTGCCTTATTTTGATGACGTATTGATAACAGGGGGGAGTGAGGCCGAACTGGCCCAGAGATTGGATAAGGTGCTGACGGTGTTCGAGAAGGCGGGGCTGCGGCTCAGGAAAGACAAATGTGTTTTTTTCGAAACGGAGGTTGAATTTCTAGGGTTCCGTGTCACACCCGAGGGAATTAAGCCCTCCCAATCAAAAGTAGCCGCCATCAAGAAGGCTCCCCGCCCCACATCCAAAACCGAGCTACAGTCATTCCTGGGGCTCTTAAATTTTTACCACACTTTCCTTCCTCGGAAGGCGTCCGTGGCCGAACCGCTCCATCGGCTGCTTAAAAAAGAGGAGGCATGGCTGTGGGGGAATGAGCAGGAGAAGGCTTTTAAAGAGTTGAAGCAACTCCTAACGTCCGAAGCAATCCTAACCCATTTTGATCCCAAACGGCCAGTGGTCCTAGTTTGCGATGCCTCCCCGGTGGGGGTGGGGGCGGTCCTTTGCCACGTATTGAAAGACGGGAGGGAAGCCCCGGTAGCTTTTTATTCAAGGTCCCTGTCCCAGGCGGAGCGGAATTACGCACAAACCGACAGGGAGGCATTAGCGATAGTAGCGGGCACAAAGAAATTTCACGACTTTCTGTATGGTCGCCCGTTTACGATCGTGACTGATCACAAACCCCTGCTAGGAATCTTTACTGCAAATAAGCCCACGCCACAGATACTGTCCCCGAGGATGCTGAGGTGGGCTATTTTCCTTAACGCTTACCAACATGAGTTGGAATACCGGCCAGGAAAGGAGATCAGTCACGCAGATGCGCTCTCGAGGTCTCCTCTACCATTGACGGGCAGCCAACAGGCAGGGATAGAGAGGGACCGTCAGGTGTTGCTGATAGAGGTGTTAGAGGAACCCCCGATAGTACCGGCCGACATCGCCAGGGCGACAGGAAAAGATAAGACGCTGGAGAAAGTGACCTCGTGGGTACAGAAGGGGTGGCCGGCGTCTTCCCCGGGTCCAGAATTCGACCCATTCTTTAGGAAGAAGATTGAGTTGTCCCTAGAAAGGGGATGCCTGTTGTGGGGTCAAAGGGTGGTGGTCCCCACATCCCTGCGATCGAGGGTGCTCAAGCTGCTGCACGTCAGCCACCCGGGCATCGTCCGCTCCAAGGCGCTGGCCCGGAGCTACTTTTGGTGGCCCCAGTTGGACACTGATATAGAGTACATGGTCGGCACCTGTGAAGCCTGCCAGGCCTCCCGACCGGAGGCGACCCGACTTCCGCACAGGGAATGGGACACAGCAAGGGGGCCATGGTCCAGAGTGCACATTGATTTTGCTGGCCCGTTTCGAGGAACCCTTTTTCTCCTAGTGGTGGATGCGTACTCCAAGTGGCTGGAGGTGATTCCGGTCAAGAGCACGTCCTCCACCACTACGATAAATCAGTTAAGGCGAATTTTTTCCACGTTCGGTTTACCCGACACTTTGATCAGCGATAACGCCAGTTGTTTCACGTCCACGGAGTTCAGGGCATTCACCGAGGCTAATGCCATTCGGCACGTTACGTCCGCGCCGTTTCACCCGGCCACGAATGGCCAAGTGGAACGGTTGGTGCGCACGACAAAGGATGCGTTGCGGCGCATGGGCCCCGGGGACCTAAATCACCAAATTTGCCAGTTCCTACTAGCGTATAGGGTGACCCCCTTAGCGTCAGGATACTCACCGGCAGAATTGTTGATGAAAAGGAAGCTGACCACACTTCTGACCAGGCTAGACCCGACGAGGGTCGAGGACAAAGGGAGGAACGTGGAGCTGGCAGTATCGAGAAGTTTTGCAGCCGGCGATCTGGTACATTGCAGGAATTATACTAGCGGAGGGCCGGCCTGGGTACCAGGAAGGATCGTAGAACAGACGGGACCGGTGTCTTATAGGGTAGAAACGGGCGCCGGCCTGCTCTGGAGACGGCATGCCGATCAACTCCGCAGCCGCGTTCCCGAAAAGCAGTCCACGGACGGCGCGGAAAACGCCTCAGCGTTAGGGTCCTCCCCCACCCGTTTAGCCCAAGGGGGAGACAACGAGGGGCATCAGTCCCAAACAAGGGGGGGGAAGCAGTCGGACTCATATCCTTTTGATACGGCAGTTCTGTCAGGGACCCGGGAAGAGGGAGATGAGTCTGCGACAGATGAGTTTGCGACTGCTGCCCCCGATTTTGATTTTCAGTTACCGAGCCGGGGGGGGTTTCGGGAGTGTTCCCCCACCCATCCAAGCGAGAAGAGGGGATTTTCGTTAGTCCCCAGTGCCCCCGGTTCAACCACAGCCCAGCGTTCACCTCCCCAAGAAGCCGCAGAACCGCGGCAAGTAACTAACAAGTCTCCCTCTCCAATTTCAGGACAGGAAGACAGGGGACAGAGTGAAGGTAGCAAACCCGGAGCAGGGCAGCCCGCACCGAGGCCCCAGCGTGTTCGAAATAAGCCATCTTGGCTGAGAGACTTCGTCTCATCCTAGGGGGGAGGGGTGTTGTGTTCTAATGGTTTTACCTTCCACTTGGATTACAATGTATCTGAGCCAATGTAACCGTGCCTATAGCAACAATGTAACCTACAGCTGTATCATATAAACCCTGTAAGAGGACGCGAGCCAATGACCACCAGCTGGCAGCAGCGAGCGTCCAAGCTCTCTTGGTCCGAACTCATCAAAGGCAACAGCGCGGGAAGCTTTCCCGCCACCACCTACACCTGGACAAGAAGGGCGTGACTCAAAATGACGTCACGCAGGCAGTAGCCAATGGGCTACCATGGCACCACGTTCAAATGTATTACTGCAGTATATAAAGAGCTATCGATCCGCCATTACCTCATGTTCCCTCTGTCCACGATGCAATAAACCTGAGTTAACCCAGCCCGAGGCTGTGTCCTGTGTCTTGGTTTTCATACACCAAAGCACCTGAGCATGGTCTCACTCCACCAAAAATGGATTTCCTCAGCAAAGAAAGAAAGTTAGTTTATTTTATTTATGCACATTTATATCCCACCCTCCTGATGGGTACACCACTCAGGGCGGCTAACAATATAATAAAAATTACAATAAAAACAATTCAATGACAATAACTAAAAACAACCCTAACACCCCAATTAAAACTAGTTTCTATCCTGGAAGCCTCTGCTAACAGCAAATCACCTTTCCATAAAGGTTGCAGAAGACCCGTGCCAGATTTAGCATGCATGTGTAATATCCATTCCCCCATCCACCCACCCAGACAAGGACATCTGGCCACTTCCAGTTGTGTTTGGTGGTCTGGAGAATTTTTAGGGGTTTCTGCTTTGTGAAAAGCAGTGAAATATTGAAAGCTGGCAAATTGGTCTTAACCATGAGATATGATGCCAGTGTTGCTTGGTTTGGGAAGACCAAGGTTGTTTGTGTAGTCCCTTTCCCAGGTTGCCTGCTCATGATTCAAACCAGCCTGGGGCGTGCAAGCCCTCCCCTCACACCCGTCCCTTCTGTGAGGAGGAGGAACGGCGTAAAGCCAAAAGCCTCAATCCAAACGCCAAGCGGATCCACTTCCACGACATGGATCAGAGATTTCAAGTGGACCGTGAGAGATGCAATCCCTCCCAGAAGCTGGATTTGGCATTGGTCACCCTCCTTAATCTACCTTTTACGTAAAAGGGCAAGCAGAGAGGGGTATATAAGGAATCAGAGTGCCCATTGCACTCAGCTCAAGTGGAGGAGGAGGAGGATAGAAGGACACAATGCTTGTCTTCTGAAACTCATCACGAGGAGCAGAAGGCATGGGGGTAAGACAGATGATCTTCTAAAGGACATGCCTTCTGGTTGCGGCCACTATCGCTCTTCAAGATTGCAGTTGCGCTGCGTCCTCGGGTTGTTTCTGACTCTTTTATTTGCCTTCCCCAATTAATTCATAACCTCTGAAAGGTCCTACCTTGGACCTTCAGCCTTGCTCAGGTCTAGCAAACTCTAGCAGCAAGCGGCCGCCTTCCAAGGAAACCTTTCTCAGCTTTTCTGATCAGAAAAGCATCAGCATGAGATGGCATAGACTAGTGATGGCCAACCTTGGCACTCCAGATGTTCTTGGACTTCATTTCCCAGAAGCCCAAGTCAGTACTCCTGCTAATCTGGGTTTCTGGGAATTGAAGTTCCAGAACACCTGGAGGGCCAAGGTTCAACATTGCTGTCATAGACTCAGGGCACTGGTTTTGGTTTAGATAGGAAAGGTGAAGGTTGCCCTTTGCTTGAAGGCCCGTTGTGTCCCATTTACAGCCTAAGAGCCAATGCTGACTGCATCTCCAGATGTTTCTATGGACATGTGGCAGGCATGACTAGATGCCAGAGCCTATGGAACACTGTTACCTTTCCTGCCAAAGCAGTACCTCTTTATCTACTTGCAATTTCTTACTTTCAAACTGCTAGGTTGGCAGGAGCTGGGACAGAGATGGGTACTCACTCTATCATGCAGCACATGGTGCAAGCCCATAGTGACCAGCCCCCTGAACCACGTGACCAGCCCACAGCCCAAAACGTTTGAGCACCGCTGGTGTAGTAAGTGGTAAATGACCTTGCTTTTGTTTGGGGATTGGTCAGTAAGAGATAGACATCAGGTTTCATGTGCATGTTGATGATGTGTTATGGCAACTGTGAAAAATGAGTTTTTGGAGCAATAATGATCAAAAACCTATGAACTCAACTTTTAGGCTAATATAGAGATCAAATGTCTTGCACACCACAGATTTTTGTGAGATAACCAAGATGTGTTGAGGAATGTTCATTTTAGAGTAAAAGACGTGTTTATACATGCATATGCATAGACAGAATGCTTAGGCATGACTATTGACATTGAAAATTTGTTTAAATATATGTTCACATTCACGTATATGTTCTCAATTTTAAGCATTTTTCTTAATGTTTCTTCACAAGCAAATAAGAAATGGGGCAGAATGGATTTAGGAATTAATACATAACAAACGTACCGTAATGTGACAAGTAAATAGCCTGGTCTGTCCATTCCTACCGGTAGCTGCCACAATTTTTTTGTTTAGCCAGCACCACTAATAGCATGAAGAAGAAAGCTTCACCTATTTTCCTTGCAACTTTCAGAACCCACCAGCCTGAATGCTGGTAATTAACTTGGTCATTTAATTATATGCTGTATCAATAAGTATTTTTTTAAATCTTTCCCGGGTCTTCATTGGAGACCCCCAACTTCTTATGCCATGTAACACACACAGGGGGAATTTTTGAACTAAGCAGGCTAAAACTCTGTAGGGCTATTTAATTCAGTTCTTTTTCTTCTTTCATGTCCCGATCAAACCCTGCATTGCCAAAATGAAGCTACTTTCTGTTGTTGCTCAAACCTAAGTCCTGGTCGGTGCATGTTTCTGGCAGCAATTGGCAGAACAGCAAATGAGCCGGATTCTGTGTCTCTCCACATTCACACGTTGTGTTGTCTGCCAGCAGCCCCCAAATTGAGCATGTTGATCTTGCATTTAGGGACTCTCAGCCTATTCAGGGGAGGTTAGTTCAGTAAACTGAGTCCCATACCTCCACCTCATTTCAGTGTGGTGTTGTTATTACCTATCATCAAATTACTTCTGTCTTATGGGAAACCCAAGAATTAATGGCCTCCAGAAGATCCTTCCATTAACAGATTAATTCTGGTCTTGAATGCTAAAAGCTGAGGCTTCCTTTATGGAGTCAATCCTTCTCATGTTTAATCTTTGTCTTTCCCTACTGCTCCCCCCTCCCCCCATTATGATCTTTGCCAATAAATATTCTCATGATACCTCCAAAGCATGACATCCTCAATTTCATCACTTTAGCTTAAGCTTCGAGGAACAGCTAATTTGTCTTTCACGTAGTCCAGGGTACCCATAAAGCTTTCCTCCATTATGATAGTTCAAATGAATCCATTTTTCCCCTGACCACTTTCTTTCATGCCTAGTTTTCACATTGGTGCCTACAACAGATGATCGTGGCTTTGTTCTCCAGTGATACATCCTTACACTAAGGACCTCTTCCTTCACAACTGCCTTTCCAAGTCTTAGGTCTTCTTCTGGTTCCTTTGCTCCAAGGTTGGCCATCACTGACCTAGACACACCAACATTGAATACAATCTTCTGCTGACTCTTCTCTCAACCCTCTCTACGTTTAGTGAAGTTTGGGGTTAGGGTGTTTAAGTTATGGTCAACCCCCAAATCACTCACTGAACTCTCCCCAAACCAGCTCATGGTGGCCTAGGACTTTTGCACAGTGCTGTCAATCCTTCTCATGTTAGATCTTTGTCTTTCCTTACTGCTCCCCCCTCCCCCCCATTATGATCTTTGCCAATAAATATTCTCATGATACCTCCAAAGCATGACATCTTTAATTTCATCACTTTATCTTAAGCTTCGAGGAACGGCTAATTTGTCTTTCAGGTAGTCCAGGGAACCCATAAAGCTTTCCTCCATTATGATAGTTCAAATGAATCCATTTCCCCCCTGACCGCTTTCTTTCATGCCTAGACATTGGTGTCTAAAACAGATGATCTTGGCTTTGTTAAGAACATAAGAAGAGCCTTGCTGGATTACAGGCCACAGGAGCCCATGATCCAAATCCAGCATTCTGTCTCACACAGTGGCTCACCATTTCCTTCAGGGTATTCTTCCCAAGGAGATGCCTTCACCTGCTTAGGATTCCCTGGAAATGGCATTGAGAGATATCCTGCCTATCTCTCCAACCCAGAGGTTGTCCTTAGGTATCCATAATTATAGCCATTGATACCCTTGTCCTCCATGAACTTGTCTAATCCTTTCTTAAAGCTGTCAAGACTGACAGCTGTCACCACTTCTTCTGGCAGGGAGTTCCATAGACCAGTAATCCTCTGGGTGAAAAAGTACTTTCTCTTATTGGTTTGAGAACTAGTACCCAAAAGTTTCATGGAGTGTCCCCTAGTTCTAGTGTTGTGCGATAGGGAAAACAGTTTTTCCTTCTCTACTTTGTCCACACCGTGCACGATTTTATAAACTTCAATCAGGTCACCTCTTAGACGCCGTCGTTCAAGAGTGAAAAGGCGCAACCGTTGCAGCCTGTTGGTGATCACCATAGAAACCAGCCATGAAGATTGTCCTGGGAACTGTATGATGTAGTTTATCTTGTGTATACGTGGGGTGGGAGTATGTTGATAATTTTATATAGTTGTATTTTGTTTGGGTTTTGTTGGGTTGATGAGTGTCCCCCCCCCCCCAATCTCATTGTTCTGTGCAAGACAATGACAATTAAGATTTATCTATCTATCTATCTGAGAAAGTATTTGGCTACCTTCCACGTCACAGCCTGACACCCATAGTACCACTGATCCAGTTCAGCGAGTCACTTTCTGCTCCTGAGCCCTTTTGGCACACAAAATCCTCCTCAGCCCCAGGCCAGTCTTGATGAAGCTGCTGCCCTCCATCAAGATGGATTCATGTGGCATTGAATCCACTTGAAGACCATCACCCACCTTTTCATGTGGAATACACAACCCAAAGCTGTTAGTCTTCAGGGTGTTCAGCTTAACCACTGGCAGTAGAGTCTACTCTGTTACCATAGCAGGATAGCCTGGCCAGACGGTCTTCCAGTGTATGGTTTCTCTCTTCTCTCCTATTTTATTCTGACACGACAGCAAGTTCTCCTCCTGTTGGTTCCTCCTCAGTATCCCTAACCCTTGGTACCTTTTGAATTCTTGCAGAGATTTTTGTTTCCCCATGCTTTGTCATTGTTTTCTTCCTAAAGAACAGTTCTGAAAAGTTGATCCTATTTGTCATCTTTTACTTTTTCTACATATACAATTTTAAGAGTTTTGTCATTTCTTCATTGATTTTTTTACTTCGGGAGAGGACTTTTGGCAGAACATATCCTAGAATCCTCTTGGCTGGCCTTTGCAGAAAGACTAGAACAGCTTTGCCTTCTTCTTCCAATCTTGGAATTTATTTTATTGCTACATTGGGCAGTGACACCCACATGTACAATCATCTAGTAGGCTGCCTCGTGTGTCCTTGCAAAGGATTGATTGCTGGCCTTAGCAAATTCTCTTCCTCCATTTCTGATTCTTAGGCCATTTTAAAAAACGCTTCTCCTGAGAGGCAGATCTTCTTCCTCTCAGACCTTGCTCACAAAATCTTGGGCCAGTGCAGGAAACTGCCAAACTCTGTGCAGATTAATGTCCTTCCTGCTCAATTTTGAGCAGAAATAAAATCCCATTTTGAATAGAAATTATAATGATTCTCTTCTTTCATGTCCTGAACGAACTCTGAACTACCAAAAGGAAGCCACTTTCTTGGCTTTGTCATTAGCAAAAATGATCCCATAAGCTTGTTGTTTCACTTAAAATAAAACCACAAAATACCTGAGAAACCTTTTCTATATGGGTAGGGGTGGGGGATCTCATATGAAGGAAACTTTGGGGAGAGGAGAGGGATTTCCCCTCTTTACCTTTCACAAAGAATGTCAGGTGGGACACTCCACTTACTCCCAAGCAGGACTCGGACTTCCCCCGGCCTCCTGGCGATGGGATTGCGCCCAGTGACGGGCACCCATTTTTTTACTACCACACTGTGGGGCGTGGCCTAACTGGTGGGTGTGGCCTAACTGGTGGGCATGGCCTAATCAGCGGGCATGGCCTAATCGGTCTTTAAGGTGCCACAACATTTTTTGTTTACTCTCTGATATGCTTGCACAGAATAAAATGGCACCAATTCTAAAGTTTAATTATGTGCAAGCAGATCAGGAGGTAAACAAAACAAAAACACAAAAATGTTGTGGCACCTTAAAGACTCACTGCCACCCCACCCCCACCCGCCCTGGGAAATCCCTTTAGCCTCTGCTCCCCTCTTCACACACACACACACACACACACACACACACACGGGGGGAGGGGAAGACACACTTACCCAGAAAATGACAAGTCTGGGTATTCCTTCCTCCAATGGGGGGGGGGGGGGGGGCTTTCCCTCCTCCTTTAGTCCTCCAGGACCAGCGAGTCCAGCCGTGCTGCTGCTTGCAGAGCAGCTGCTGCTGGTGGAGGTGGCTGCGAGTGCGTGCCTGGCCCTGGAGGAAGAGGAGGGGGAGTTGATGTCACGCACCACCCAGGAGAGCTCGCTTGCGCGCCCCAGCACCCCTCTTTGCTGCCTCCTTCTAGCAGCAGCAGCAGCAGCAGCAGCTTTCGCTGTGTCCAGGCAGGGCAACTCTCGCAATGCCCAGAGTCAGACAGACATCCTGCAGGAAGATCTCTTCCTGCAGTAATAAGTCCAGGCATTGCGAAAGCTGCTGCTGCTGCTAGAAGGAGGCAGCAAAGAGTGGCGGAGTGGCGCGCAAGCGAGCTCTCCTGGGTGGTGCGTGGCATCAGCTCCCCCTCCTCTTCCCCCAGGGCCAGGTGCACACACGCCACCACCTCCACCACCACCCGAGCGGCACCTGCAGCCGCTCCAGAGAAAAAGTGCCACCCAAAGCCGTTGGGTCACCCGCTCTCCCGGGAAGAGGTGGGTGGGGTGGGGAGGGGGCGTGGTCAGCCAGGTTTCTTACCGGTCCGCCCGGACTGGGGCGGACCGGGTGATGCCCGGCACTGATTGCGCCTGATCCTGCTTCCCTAGTCCAGTCCAGATCCAGCAGTTCGGACTTTTCCTATCAGTGTACCTCACCACCCCTGACCAAAATGCAGGTAGTGAACAAAGGGTGCTCATGAAATTAGTGTAGATTCAGGTAACGTGAGCCAAGTAATCATTCCAAGTATCTTCTGGTATTTTAGAAGTATATTGAAATCAAAGTAAGGCACAGAATAAAGTCCAGAAAGCATTTCAAAATAAAGAAATAAAGAAAGCTGCTTATTTGAGGGAAAGCTTATGGCCCCCCTTCTGGTTAAATGTGCTACATGATTGCAGTTAAGATCCAGGAAAGTCTGTGTCTCCTTCTGTGTTATATCTCCTCCCACAGGGTCCACCTTCCAACCATTCCCCTAAGGGTTTCCAACCAATGATCTTACAGGATGACATGTCCATCACATATTAGGTATCATTTCTCCCAGCTCAGGAGGCCAACATTGTTTACATTCCAATCCCACAAAGGTATTTTCTACTATTTCTCTCTCCCCATTGAAATCCCCATCTTTGATGAGGCTAAAGTAGTGTATATTTGTCACTAGCTGATTACCCGGCTTCGCTTGGTTTTTTTCCTCTTTAATATAGGCCAGCCTTTCCCTCTTGAAAATCTCATGGGATGTATGTGGGTCACTCCTTCCTCCATCTCTCTTCCCTCACCCGTCCCGCTTCTCCATCGGTGTTCACTTACAATGCTGATATTGTATGCCCATTTGCCTTCCACATACTGTTGAAAACTACAGCTGAGCTCAGAGGGCTACAGCTGAGCTAGTCAGATGATGTCACAATGGGACTATGACATCAGTTCAATTACACCACTGGGAAACACACATATTGTATAGATCAATTGTGTCCCAATTTGGGGGGGCGCACCCCCCATGGGTTTCAAGACTCCAGCAGTGCTGATCTCCCAAGCACAAGGTATGTATGTGACAAATTTCAGCAGGATCGGTCCAGGGGTGTGGGAGCCTTTGGAGTACATACAAACAAACTCTTCTGTTTTAGATATACACTAGCAGATTTTGCCTGGCGGTGCTGGGCTGTTTTAAATCTCATGAAATCCCCAATCTCGTTGTTCTGTGTAGGACAATGACAATAAAGATTTATCTATCTATCTATCTAAATTGTTTTGGAAGGTTTTTTTTATGTGTATTGTTATATAAAAAGACGTAAAATTGTGTTGGATAGTAAAGGTTTTTTTTTCTTGAACAAATGGTGCCAGGCTGTTTTAAATGGTGTTGAAAGGTTTTGTGATTTTTAAAATGTTTATAAACTGTGATCAGCTTTTTTTGGTTTGTTTTTTTGGATTAAAAAAAGGAGGAAAGGATGATATAACTTTTTACAATTATTATTTTTAACCAAATAATGTTTTACTATGTGAATTTTTTTAAATAGTTGTACTTTGGGGAAAAAATTAAAAATGTGTAAGTATATGTTTTTTCAAATTTAATATTTTTCAAAAAAGTTTTAAAATGTTGTGTTTTTTTGAGTGAAAACTGAATATTTTTGACTGTTTTTTCTCCTGTGGCCTCTTGTTGTCGCTTCTTCCGGTAAGTAGTCTCTTTCTTTCCTCACTTCATTTCCGGACGTCGTGGAGTGAGGACGTGGGGGTGAGTTCTCTTGTTTAATTTCTCTGGGGGTTTGTTTTGTTTATATATATATATATATATATATATATATATATATATATATATATATATATATATATATATATATATATATATATATATATATATATATATATATATATATATATATATATATATATATATATATATATATATATATATAGGGGGGGTGGTCTGTGTGTTCTGTCTTGTTCTTATTTTTGGGTTCGATTTTGATTATTTTTGAATGTTTCTGATTGTGATTTTTGTGTTTTATTTTTGGGGTAAGTAAAGTCAGTGGGCGGAGCGCTGTCCGCTGGTTTTGCTTACCTGGGAATTGGTTCAATGTGTGTGTGTGGGGGGGGGGGGGGTTGGGAGGGTTTAACGTGACCTTGTCTTGCTGGCCAGGCCGCATTAAATCCTTGCATTGGGGTGGGGATTCTTTTATTTATGTATATGTATGTTTTTTTTTACAGGGAGGCTGGCCAATGCCTTGGTGTAGCCTGAGTTTGGGGGGGAAGAGGGGGGTACCCCCTCCCCCCAAGCTACGGGCTGGCTTGGGCAGGCCTCCGAGGCTGCGGGGGGAAACATCGTTTTTCCCCGTTGCATCGCCGAAGCATGGGTGGGGGTGGTGGAAGAGAGGGGTATCCTCTTTCCCCACCCCCCATGCTACAGAGGAGGAATTGTTTTGCTTTCAAGGAGGGGCGAAGGCATCCATACCTCCCCCCCTTGAACTTCCTCTGTTGTGTTTTGTTGAGGCCTGTGGTGGTCTCGCCGTGTCTTCGGCGGGTTAGCGTGGAGGAGAGGGAGTCCCTCTCCTCCCTGTTGCTCCGTGCAAGGCCGGCGGGTGTTTGCGTCGCTTTGAGACACTGTGTCCGCCTGCGACGGACTTGCACTCCCGGTGTGTTTGTTATTTTATTTTTCGCATGCCGGCTTCCTCAGCGTTCTGCGCGCTCATGGCGTGCAGGACGCTGGGGCTTGTAGTTTTTGGTTTGTGTTTACCATTGGTGCAGAGGTTTTTTCCTGCGGCTTCATTTTGATATGATCTAGACAACATACCCAAGGAATACACGGTGGAGGTGAGGAACAGATTCAATGGTCTGGACCAGATAGACAGAGTACCAGAGGAATTATGGACAGAGATGAGAGACATTATGCAGGAGGCAGCAAGGAAAACTATACCAAAAGAAAAGAAGCGCAAGAAAGCAAAGTGGTTGTCGGATGAGGCTCTTAAAATAGCAGAGGAAAGAAGGAACGCAAAAGGCAAAGGAGAAAGGAAAAAATACAATCACTTAAATAAAGAATTTCAAAGAAAAGCAAGGAGAGATAAGGAAAGCTACCTAAATGAACAGTGCAAAGAAATAGAGGAAAACAATACAAGAGGCAGGACTACAGATCTCTTTAAAAAAATTGGGGAAGTCAAGGGAACGTTCAAAGCAAAAATGATCACGATAAAAGACAAAGATGGCAAAGAGTTAGTGGATGCAGAAGAGATAAAGAAAAGATGGAAAGAGTACACAGAGGAACTTTACAAAAAAGACCTAAACACCGCGGATAATAACAATGAGGGGGAAATTGAACTTGAACCAGACATCCTAGAGAGTGAAGTCAGAAAGGCCCTAAAAAGCACGGCAAACAACAAAGCCAGTGGATATGATGGTATCCCAGTTGAATTCTTCAAAGCCCTGAAAGATAATGGAATCAAGCTACTACATGCTATATGCCAGCAGATTTGGAAAACGAAACAGTGGCCACAGGATTGGAAAAGATCAGTATATGTCCCAATCCCAAAAAAAGGGCAATGCCAAAGAATGTTCAAATTATCGAACAATTGCGCTCATCGCACAAGCTAGCAAAGTGATGCTCAAGATAATGCAGGATAGACTACAGCAGCATGTAGAAAGAGAACTGCCAGAGGTGCAGGCTGGATTCAGAAGAGGCAGGGGGACCAGAGATCACATTGCCAACATACGTTGGATCATGGAGAAAACAAAGGAATACCAGAAACAAGCTTACTTCTGTTTCATTGACTACACCAAGGCCTTTGATTGTGTGGACCACAACAAAATGTGGCAAGTAATTAAAGAAATGGGAATACCAGAACACCTCATATATCTCATGAGAAATCTGTACATGAGTCAAGAAGCAACAGTTAGGACAGAGTATGGAATGACGGAGTGGTTTGGAATAGGAAAAGGAGTAAGACAAGGCTGCATTCTGTCACCCTGCTTATTCAACTTATACACAGAGCACATAATGTGCAATGCAGGGATGGAGGAATCACCATATGGGATCAAAATTGCTGGGAGAAACATCAACAATTTGAGATATGCAGATGATACCACCCTAATGGCAGAAAGTGAAGAAGACCTAAAGAAGCTCCTGATTAGGTTGAAAGAAGAGAGTGCAAAAGCTGGCCTGAGACTCAATATCAAGAAAACCAAGATAATGGCAACAGGCCATATCAGTCCCTGGAAAATAGATGGGGAAGAAGTAGAAGCAGTAACAGATTTTACTTTATTAGGATCCAAGATCTCTGCAGATGGGGATTGCAGCCATGAAATAAAAAGGCGACTGATTCTTGGGAGACAAGCTATGAAAAACCTGGGGAACATAGTGAAAAGCAGAGATATCTCACTGCAAACAAAGGTCCGCATAGTCAAAGCAATGGTATTTCCGGTGGTAATGTATGGCTGTGAGAGCTGGACCATTAGAAAGGCTGAGCGAAGAAAAATAGATGCCTTTGAGATGTGGTGCTGGAGGAGAGTTTTGAGAGTCCCCTGGACAGCGAGGAGAACAAATAGGTCAATATTAGAAGAGATTAGCCCTGAGTGCTCCTTAGAAGGACAAATAACAAAGATGAAGTTGAAGTATTTTGGACATCAAATGAGAAGAGAGGATTCACTTGAGAAGGCCTTGATGCTGGGGAAGGTGGAGGGCAAAAGAAGAAGGGGACGGCCAAAGATGAGATGGCTAGATGGTATTGTAGACACAATGGGCACGGGGCTGTGTGGACTAAGGATGGTGGAGGACAGAGGTGCCTGGAGAGCGATGGTCCATAGGGTCGCAAAGAGTCGGAATCGACTGTGTGACTGAACAACAACAACATTTTGATTGGCCACGGCGCATTTCCGAACGTTCCTTTTGGTCGCGCCTCAGCCTGATTGGCTGTGGCACGGCGTGGCCCAAGGAATGTTGAGAAATGGAGTCCTTTCTTTTTGTTCGTGTTCGTGGGTCTCCTGCCCCACTGGCGCAAAATTCAACCCGAGTTACCTGCGAACCCCGGTCGGGCGAGTGCACGGAGGCTCGGACGGGGCTAGTGGGGCCTGGCTAAACATCCTTTGTCACATTCCAATGGTTAACGCACAGATTTATAGGTATAGATATCATTACATCAGGTTTAGATTAATATCCTGACATCAATACATATTCTTCAGACAAAACCTTCTTAAGAATTCAGGTGACAAAAAAAGTAACTTGACACTTTTAAGCATGGAAATATATCTCAGTGCAAATAAAAATGCACTTTTTGCACCACATGGAGTACAGTATTTGGGCCACAGAGTTAAGCAAAATGCGTGCTAGTTTCATGCCAGAGACGTTGCTTTCAGAGATGAATTTCTTCTTTCATGTCTGGATCAAACTTTAAACTGTCAAAATGAAGCAATCTTTTTGGCTTTATCAGTAGCCAAAATTAAATATTCATTGGTACATGTTTCCGGTAGTAACCAGCAGACCAATGAATGAGACGGATTCTGTATCTCTCTACATTCACAAACCAAGTTCTTATTAGCCAGCAATCTTACATTTAGGCAGTTCACCCCTCATCCTGTTAAGGGTCCTGCTAGTTACATTGGCTGATCAGTGCTTTGGAGAATTGACTTAGGCTTCTGGGAACTGAAGCCCAAAAATCAAAGATTGGGAATCACTGCCTTAAAGTGTTCAAAGAAATGAGATACAGGTCATATAAGATCACATTAACATATATTTCTATGAGAAATCTCAAAGGTGTATTTCCCTCTTTTATTGTAGTGTGCAGTGCCCCTGGGAACAGATTGATAAGGCTGGCTCTCCAAATTATTTTTTCCTAATGCTTCCTTCCTTAAAGCTGCTAGCAGAGGCTTTCAAGCTAAGACAAATCTTTTGTTGGTCTGTTTCAGGTGTCCAAGTTGAAAATGCTCCCAATAGGTGGCTTGATTATCATCGTCACAGTGGCAAGTCAATTCCTTGTACTGGGGAAGCCGCTCACAACTGAAGGACTCGATGTCGTTGAAAATAAAGTTACTCAAGACAACAATATTCTCATCGGTACAAAGACTAAACCAGATGTTCTGGTGAATCCACAAGACAAAGTTCAGTTGGAAGATTCCCCAGGCACTCAAACAGCCCGGAACAAGACAAAGAAATGTCGAGCAAAGAAGAAAGGGGGTAAGGGAAATGGTTCACAACCAATGAAGTATCCTGGAGGAGGAAATTTCTACTTCCCAGATGGATATAATCCAGATGACTACTCATGGTGGGAAGATCATCTGGATGCAGACCCCAATGATCCCAGTTGGACAAGAGACTTCTATTCTCCAAATGGAACTTCTCCCGGTGATACCTTTGGACCAGGCAAGCATCCCAGACATCGGGGGAGATACCCATGGCACCCCAGATATGGCTACATCCTGAATGGAGATTATCCATATGACTACCCTTTCCCAGAAGGTGATCCAGATGCAGACTCCAATCAGCCAAGAGATTCTTCTCCAAATGGAACTTCTACTGGTGATTCCTATGGACCAGGCAAAAATGCCAGGCCTTGGGGGAGATACCCATGGCAACCAGGATATGGTTACTACCCAGATGGAGATTATCCATATTACTACCCTTTCCCAGAAGGTGATCCAGATGCAGACCCCAATAATGACAATTGGCCAAGAGATTTGTCTTCTTCAAATGGAACTTCTCCTGATGATACCTATGGACCAGGCAAGTATCCCAGGCATTGGGGGAGATACACATGGCACCCCGGAAATGGCTACATCCCGAATGGAGATTATCCATATGACTACCCTTTCCCAGAAGGTGATCCAGATGCAGACCCCAATCAGCCAAGAGATTCTTCTCCAAATGGAACTTCTACTGGTGATTCCTATGGACCAGGCAAAAATGCCAGGCCTTGGGGGAGATACCCATGGCAACCAGGATATGGTTACTACCCAGATGGAGATTATCCATATTACTACCCTTTCCCAGAAAGTGATCCAGATGCAGACCCCAATGATGACAATTGGCCAAGAGATTTGTCTTCTTCAAATGGAACTTCTCCTGATGATACCTATGGACCAGGCAAGTATCTCAGGTCTTGGGGAGGATACATGTGGCACCCCAGATATGGTTACTTCCCAGAGCGAGAACATCCATATAACACATGGCCAGAAGATGATCCAAATGCAGACCCCAATGATCCCAATTGGCCAAGGGATTCCTATTCTCCAAATGGAACTTACCCCGGTGATACCTTTGGACCAGGCAAGCATCCCAGACATCGGGGGAGATACCCATGGCACAACAAGTATACCTACATCCCGAATGGAGATTATCCATATGACTACCCTTTCCCAGAAGGTGATCCAGATGCAGACTCCAATCAGCCAAGAGATTCTTCTCCAAATGGAACTTCCACTGGTGATTCCTATGGACCAGGCAAGTATCCCAGGTCTTGGGGAGGATACACGTGGCACCCCAGATATGGCTACTTCCAAGAGGGAGAATATCCAGATGACTACCCTTTCCTAGAAGGTGATCCAGATGCAGACCCCAATGATGACAATTGGCCAAGAGATTTGTCTTCTCCTAATGGAACATCTCCTGGTGATACATCCGGACCAGGCAAGTATCTCAGGCCTTGGAGGAGATACCTCTGGCACCCCAGATATGGCTCAAAGCCAAAGGGGGGACCATATGGAGACCCTAACAACCCCAATAGCACAGGTGATCCCTCCCAGCCAGGGAAGAAAAGACAAAAGAAGCCAGGGGAGAAAGAACAGCCTGGAGATGATTCCTCAGGAGAGGATGCTTCTCCTGAAGACTCCTCAAAGCCAAAGGGGGGGCCAGATGGAGACCCTAACAACCCCAATGGCTCAGGCGATCCCTCCAAAACTGGAGACCTGACAAAGCCAGGAAAGAAAGATCACAAGATACTCAGAGACGGCTCATCTCCACAGCAAGTTTCTCCTGACGACTCCTCAAAGCCAAAGGGGGGACCAGATGGAGACCCTGACAACCCCAATAGCACAGGCAATCCCTCCCAGCCAGGGAAGATAAGACAAAAGAAGCCAGGGAAGAAAAGACAAAAGAAGCCAGGGGAGAAAGAACAGCCTGGAGATGTCTCCTCAGGAGAGGATGCTTCTTCTGATGACTCCTCAAGGCCAGAAGATGACCCAGATGCAGACCCCAAGAACCCCAATAGCTCAAGCCATCCCTCCAAACCTGAAGACCAGAAGAAGCCAGGAAAGAAAGTTCAGAAGGAACCTTTAGATGGCTCCACTCCACAGGGAGGTTCTCCTGCTGACTCCTCAATACCAAAGGATAGACCAGCTGGAGACCCTAATAACCCCAATGGCTCAGGCGATCCCTCCCAGCCAGGGAAGATAAGACAAAAGAAGCCAGGGAAGAAAAGACAAAAGAAGCCAGGGGAGAAAGGAGAACAGCCTGGAGATGTCTCCTCAGGAGAGGATGCTCCTCCTGATGACTCCTCAAGGCCAGAAGATGACCCAGATGCAGACCCCAAGAACCCCAATAGCTCAAGCCATCCCTCCAAACCTGAAGACCAGAAGAAGCCAGGAAAGAAAGTTCCGAAGGAACCTTTAGATGGCTCCACTCCACAGGGAGGTTCTCTTGATGACTCCTCAAAACCAAAGGATAGACCAGCTGGAGACCCTAATAACCCCAATGGCTCAGGCGATCCCTCCAAAACTGGAGACCTGACAAAGCCAGGACAGAAAGATCACAAGATACTTGGAGATGGCTCATCTCCACAGCCAGGTTCTTCTGACGACTCCTCAAAGCCAAAGGGGGGACCAGATGGAGACCCTGACAACCCCAATAGCACAGGCAATCCCTCCCAGCCAGGGAAGATAAGACAAAAGAAGCCAGGGAAGAAAAGACAAAAGAAGCCAGGGGAGAAAGGAGAACAGCCTGGAGATGACTCCTCGGGAGAGGATGCTTCTCCTCATGACTCCTCAAAACCAAAGGATAGACCAGGTGGAGACCCTAATAACCCCAATGGCTCAGGCGATCCCTCCAAAACTGGAGACCTGACAAAGCCAGGAAAGAAAGATCACAAGATACTCAGAGACGGCTCATCTCCACAGCAAGTTTCTCCTGACGACTCCTCAAAGCCAAAGGGGGGACCAGATGGAGACCCTGACAACCCCAATAGCACAGGCAATCCCTCCCAGCCAGGGAAGATAAGACAAAAGAAGCCAGGGAAGAAAAGACAAAAGAAGCCAGGGGAGAAAGAACAGCCTGGAGATGTCTCCTCAGGAGAGGATGCTTCTTCTGATGACTCCTCAAGGCCAGAAGATGACCCAGATGCAGACCCCAAGAACCCCAATAGCTCAAGCCATCCCTCCAAACCTGAAGACCAGAAGAAGCCAGGAAAGAAAGTTCAGAAGGAACCTTTAGATGGCTCCACTCCACAGGGAGGTTCTCCTGCTGACTCCTCAATACCAAAGGATAGACCAGCTGGAGACCCTAATAACCCCAATGGCTCAGGCGATCCCTCCCAGCCAGGGAAGATAAGACAAAAGAAGCCAGGGAAGAAAAGACAAAAGAAGCCAGGGGAGAAAGGAGAACAGCCTGGAGATGTCTCCTCAGGAGAGGATGCTCCTCCTGATGACTCCTCAAGGCCAGAAGATGACCCAGATGCAGACCCCAAGAACCCCAATAGCTCAAGCCATCCCTCCAAACCTGGAGGCCAGAACAAGCCAGGAAAGAAAGTTCCAAAGGAACCTGGAGATGGCTCCACTTCACAGGGAGGTTCTCCTGCTGACTCCTCAAAACCAAAGGATAGACCAGCTGGAGACCTTAATAACCCCAATGGCTCAGGCGATCCCTCCCAGACAGGGAATAAAAGACCAAAGAAGCCAGGGAAGAAAAGACAAAAGAAGCCAGGGGAGGAAGGAGAACAGCCTGGAGATGACTCCACAGGAGAGGATGTTTCTTCTGATGACTTCTCAAGGCCAGAAGATGACCCGGATGCAGACCCCAATAACCCCAATAGCTCAAGCCAACCCTCCAAACCTGGAGGCCAGAACAAGCCAGGAAAGAAAGTTCCAAAGGAACCTGGAGATGGCTCCACTCCACAGGGAGGTTCTCTTGATGACTCCTCAAAACCAAAGGATAGACCAGCTGGAGACCCTAATAACCCCAATGGCTCAGGCGATCCCTCCCAGACAGGGAATAAAATACAAAAGAAGCCAGGGAAGAAAAGACAAAAGAAGCCAGGGGAGAAAGGAGAACAGCCTGGAGATGACTCCACAGGAGAGGATGTTTCTTCTGATGACTCCTCAAGGCCAGAAGATGACCCGGATGCAGACCCCAAGAACCCCAATAGCTCAAGCCAACCCTCCAAACCTGGAGGCCAGAACAAGCCAGGAAAGAAAGTTCCAAAGGAACCTGGAGATGGCTCCACTCCACAGGGAGTTTCTCTTGATGACTCCTCAAAACCAAAGGATAGACCAGCTGGAGACCCTAATAACCCCAATGGCTCAGGCGATCCCTCCCAGACAGGGAATAAAATACAAAAGAAGCCAGGGAAGAAAAGACAAAAGAAGACAGGGGAGAAAGGAGAACAGCCTGGAGATGACTCCACAGGAGAGGATGTTTCTTCTGATGACTCCTCAAGGCCAGAAGATGACCCGGATGCAGACCCCAATAACCCCAATAGCTCAAGCCAACCCTCCAAACCTGGAGGCCAGAACAAGCCAGGAAAGAAAGTTCCAAAGGAACCTGGAGATGGCTCCACTCCACAGGGAGTTTCTCTTGATGACTCCTCAAAACCAAAGGATAGACCAGCTGGAGACCCTAATAACCCCAATGGCTCAGGCGATCCCTCCCAGACAGGGAATAAAATACAAAAGAAGCCAGGGAAGAAAAAACAAAAGAAGCCAGGGGAGAAAGGAGAACAGCCTGGAGATGACTCCACAGGAGAGGATGCTTCTCCTGATGACTCCTCAAGGCCAGATGACCCAGATGCAGACCCCAAGAACCCCAATAGCTCAAGCCATCCCTCCAAACCTGGAGGCCAGAACAAGCCAGGAAAGAAAGTTCCGAAGGAACCTGGAGATCGCTCCACTCCACAGGGAGGTTCTCCTGCTGACTCCTCAAAACCAAAGGATAGACCAGCTGGAGACCCTAATAACCCCAATGGATCAGGCGATCCCTCCCAGACAGGGAATAAAATACAAAAGAAGCCAGGGAAGAAAAAACAAAAGAAGCCAGGGGAGAAAGGAGAACAGCCTGGAGATGACTCCACAGGAGAGGATGTTTCTTCTGATGACTCCTCAAGGCCAGAAGATGACCCGGATGCAGACCCCAATAACCCCAATAGCTCAAGCCATCCCTCCAAACCTGAAGACCAGAAGAAGCCAGGAAAGAAAGTTCCGAAGGAACCTTTAGATGGCTCCACTCCACAGGGAGGTTCTCTTGATGACTCCTCAAAACCAAAGGATAGACCAGCTGGAGACCCTAATAACCCCAATGGCTCAGGCGATCCCTCCAAAACTGGAGACCTGACAAAGCCAGGACAGAAAGATCACAAGATACTTGGAGATGGCTCATCTCCACAGCCAGGTTCTTCTGACGACTCCTCAAAGCCAAAGGGGGGACCAGATGGAGACCCTGACAACCCCAATAGCACAGGCAATCCCTCCCAGCCAGGGAAGATAAGACAAAAGAAGCCAGGGAAGAAAAGACAAAAGAAGCCAGGGGGGAAAGGAGAACAGCCTGGAGATGACTCCTCGGGAGAGGATGCTTCTCCTCATGACTCCTCAAAACCAAAGGATAGACCAGGTGGAGACCCTAATAACCCCAATGGCTCAGGCGATCCCTCCAAAACTGGAGACCTGACAAAGCCAGGAAAGAAAGATCACAAGATACTCAGAGACGGCTCATCTCCACAGCAAGTTTCTCCTGACGACTCCTCAAAGCCAAAGGGGGGACCAGATGGAGACCCTGACAACCCCAATAGCACAGGCAATCCCTCCCAGCCAGGGAAGATAAGACAAAAGAAGCCAGGGAAGAAAAGACAAAAGAAGCCAGGGGAGAAAGAACAGCCTGGAGATGTCTCCTCAGGAGAGGATGCTTCTTCTGATGACTCCTCAAGGCCAGAAGATGACCCAGATGCAGACCCCAAGAACCCCAATAGCTCAAGCCATCCCTCCAAACCTGAAGACCAGAAGAAGCCAGGAAAGAAAGTTCAGAAGGAACCTTTAGATGGCTCCACTCCACAGGGAGGTTCTCCTGCTGACTCCTCAATACCAAAGGATAGACCAGCTGGAGACCCTAATAACCCCAATGGCTCAGGCGATCCCTCCCAGCCAGGGAAGATAAGACAAAAGAAGCCAGGGAAGAAAAGACAAAAGAAGCCAGGGGAGAAAGGAGAACAGCCTGGAGATGTCTCCTCAGGAGAGGATGCTCCTCCTGATGACTCCTCAAGGCCAGAAGATGACCCAGATGCAGACCCCAAGAACCCCAATAGCTCAAGCCATCCCTCCAAACCTGGAGGCCAGAACAAGCCAGGAAAGAAAGTTCCAAAGGAACCTGGAGATGGCTCCACTTCACAGGGAGGTTCTCCTGCTGACTCCTCAAAACCAAAGGATAGACCAGCTGGAGACCTTAATAACCCCAATGGCTCAGGCGATCCCTCCCAGACAGGGAATAAAAGACCAAAGAAGCCAGGGAAGAAAAGACAAAAGAAGCCAGGGGAGGAAGGAGAACAGCCTGGAGATGACTCCACAGGAGAGGATGTTTCTTCTGATGACTTCTCAAGGCCAGAAGATGACCCGGATGCAGACCCCAATAACCCCAATAGCTCAAGCCAACCCTCCAAACCTGGAGGCCAGAACAAGCCAGGAAAGAAAGTTCCAAAGGAACCTGGAGATGGCTCCACTCCACAGGGAGGTTCTCTTGATGACTCCTCAAAACCAAAGGATAGACCAGCTGGAGACCCTAATAACCCCAATGGCTCAGGCGATCCCTCCCAGACAGGGAATAAAATACAAAAGAAGCCAGGGAAGAAAAGACAAAAGAAGCCAGGGGAGAAAGGAGAACAGCCTGGAGATGACTCCACAGGAGAGGATGTTTCTTCTGATGACTCCTCAAGGCCAGAAGATGACCCGGATGCAGACCCCAAGAACCCCAATAGCTCAAGCCAACCCTCCAAACCTGGAGGCCAGAACAAGCCAGGAAAGAAAGTTCCAAAGGAACCTGGAGATGGCTCCACTCCACAGGGAGTTTCTCTTGATGACTCCTCAAAACCAAAGGATAGACCAGCTGGAGACCCTAATAACCCCAATGGCTCAGGCGATCCCTCCCAGACAGGGAATAAAATACAAAAGAAGCCAGGGAAGAAAAGACAAAAGAAGACAGGGGAGAAAGGAGAACAGCCTGGAGATGACTCCACAGGAGAGGATGTTTCTTCTGATGACTCCTCAAGGCCAGAAGATGACCCGGATGCAGACCCCAATAACCCCAATAGCTCAAGCCAACCCTCCAAACCTGGAGGCCAGAACAAGCCAGGAAAGAAAGTTCCAAAGGAACCTGGAGATGGCTCCACTCCACAGGGAGTTTCTCTTGATGACTCCTCAAAACCAAAGGATAGACCAGCTGGAGACCCTAATAACCCCAATGGCTCAGGCGATCCCTCCCAGACAGGGAATAAAATACAAAAGAAGCCAGGGAAGAAAAAACAAAAGAAGCCAGGGGAGAAAGGAGAACAGCCTGGAGATGACTCCACAGGAGAGGATGCTTCTCCTGATGACTCCTCAAGGCCAGATGACCCAGATGCAGACCCCAAGAACCCCAATAGCTCAAGCCATCCCTCCAAACCTGGAGGCCAGAACAAGCCAGGAAAGAAAGTTCCGAAGGAACCTGGAGATCGCTCCACTCCACAGGGAGGTTCTCCTGCTGACTCCTCAAAACCAAAGGATAGACCAGCTGGAGACCCTAATAACCCCAATGGATCAGGCGATCCCTCCCAGACAGGGAATAAAATACAAAAGAAGCCAGGGAAGAAAAAACAAAAGAAGCCAGGGGAGAAAGGAGAACAGCCTGGAGATGACTCCACAGGAGAGGATGTTTCTTCTGATGACTCCTCAAGGCCAGAAGATGACCCGGATGCAGACCCCAATAACCCCAATAGCTCAAGCCAACCCTCCAAACCTGGAGGCCAGAACAAGCCAGGAAAGAAAGTTCCAAAGGAACCTGGAGATGGCTCCACTCCACAGGGAGTTTCTCTTGATGACTCCTCAAAACCAAAGGATAGACCAGCTGGAGACCCTAATAACCCCAATGGCTCAGGCGATCCCTCCCAGACAGGGAATAAAATACAAAAGAAGCCAGGGAAGAAAAGACAAAAGAAGACAGGGGAGAAAGGAGAACAGCCTGGAGATGACTCCACAGGAGAGGATGTTTCTTCTGATGACTCCTCAAGGCCAGAAGATGACCCGGATGCAGACCCCAATAACCCCAATAGCTCAAGCCAACCCTCCAAACCTGGAGGCCAGAACAAGCCAGGAAAGAAAGTTCCAAAGGAACCTGGAGATGGCTCCACTCCACAGGGAGTTTCTCTTGATGACTCCTCAAAACCAAAGGATAGACCAGCTGGAGACCCTAATAACCCCAATGGCTCAGGCGATCCCTCCCAGACAGGGAATAAAATACAAAAGAAGCCAGGGAAGAAAAAACAAAAGAAGCCAGGGGAGAAAGGAGAACAGCCTGGAGATGACTCCACAGGAGAGGATGCTTCTCCTGATGACTCCTCAAGGCCAGATGACCCAGATGCAGACCCCAAGAACCCCAATAGCTCAAGCCATCCCTCCAAACCTGGAGGCCAGAACAAGCCAGGAAAGAAAGTTCCGAAGGAACCTGGAGATCGCTCCACTCCACAGGGAGGTTCTCCTGCTGACTCCTCAAAACCAAAGGATAGACCAGCTGGAGACCCTAATAACCCCAATGGATCAGGCGATCCCTCCCAGACAGGGAATAAAATACAAAAGAAGCCAGGGAAGAAAAAACAAAAGAAGCCAGGGGAGAAAGGAGAACAGCCTGGAGATGACTCCACAGGAGAGGATGTTTCTTCTGATGACTCCTCAAGGCCAGAAGATGACCCGGATGCAGACCCCAATAACCCCAATAGCTCAAGCCAACCCTCCAAACCTGGAGGCCAGAACAAGCCAGGAAAGAAAGTTCCAAAGGAACCTGGAGATGGCTCCACTCCACAGGGAGGTTCTCTTGATGACTCCTCAAAACCAAAGGATAGACCAGCTGGAGACCCTAATAACCCCAATGGCTCAGGCGATCCCTCCCAGACAGGGAATAAAATACAAAAGAAGCCAGGGAAGAAAAGACAAAAGAAGCCAGGGGAGAAAGGAGAACAGCCTGGAGATGACTCCACAGGAGAGGATGTTTCTTCTGATGACTCCTCAAGGCCAGAAGATGACCCGGATGCAGACCCCAAGAACCCCAATAGCTCAAGCCAACCCTCCAAACCTGGAGGCCAGAACAAGCCAGGAAAGAAAGTTCCAAAGGAACCTGGAGATGGCTCCACTCCACAGGGAGTTTCTCTTGATGACTCCTCAAAACCAAAGGATAGACCAGCTGGAGACCCTAATAACCCCAATGGCTCAGGCGATCCCTCCCAGACAGGGAATAAAATACAAAAGAAGCCAGGGAAGAAAAGACAAAAGAAGCCAGGGGAGAAAGGAGAACAGCCTGGAGATGACTCCACAGGAGAGGATGTTTCTTCTGATGACTCCTCAAGGCCAGAAGATGACCCGGATGCAGACCCCAAGAACCCCAATAGCTCAAGCCAACCCTCCAAACCTGGAGGCCAGAACAAGCCAGGAAAGAAAGTTCCAAAGGAACCTGGAGATGGCTCCACTCCACAGGGAGTTTCTCTTGATGACTCCTCAAAACCAAAGGATAGACCAGCTGGAGACCCTAATAACCCCAATGGCTCAGGCGATCCCTCCCAGACAGGGAATAAAATACAAAAGAAGCCAGGGAAGAAAAGACAAAAGAAGACAGGGGAGAAAGGAGAACAGCCTGGAGATGACTCCACAGGAGAGGATGTTTCTTCTGATGACTCCTCAAGGCCAGAAGATGACCCGGATGCAGACCCCAATAACCCCAATAGCTCAAGCCAACCCTCCAAACCTGGAGGCCAGAACAAGCCAGGAAAGAAAGTTCCAAAGGAACCTGGAGATGGCTCCACTCCACAGGGAGTTTCTCTTGATGACTCCTCAAAACCAAAGGATAGACCAGCTGGAGACCCTAATAACCCCAATGGCTCAGGCGATCCCTCCCAGACAGGGAATAAAATACAAAAGAAGCCAGGGAAGAAAAAACAAAAGAAGCCAGGGGAGAAAGGAGAACAGCCTGGAGATGACTCCACAGGAGAGGATGCTTCTCCTGATGACTCCTCAAGGCCAGATGACCCAGATGCAGACCCCAAGAACCCCAATAGCTCAAGCCATCCCTCCAAACCTGGAGGCCAGAACAAGCCAGGAAAGAAAGTTCCGAAGGAACCTGGAGATCGCTCCACTCCACAGGGAGGTTCTCCTGCTGACTCCTCAAAACCAAAGGATAGACCAGCTGGAGACCCTAATAACCCCAATGGATCAGGCGATCCCTCCCAGACAGGGAATAAAATACAAAAGAAGCCAGGGAAGAAAAAACAAAAGAAGCCAGGGGAGAAAGGAGAACAGCCTGGAGATGACTCCACAGGAGAGGATGTTTCTTCTGATGACTCCTCAAGGCCAGAAGATGACCCGGATGCAGACCCCAATAACCCCAATAGCTCAAGCCAACCCTCCAAACCTGGAGGCCAGAACAAGCCAGGAAAGAAAGTTCCAAAGGAACCTGGAGATGGCTCGACTCCACAGGGAGGTTCTCTTGATGACTCCTCAAAACCAAAGGATAGACCAGCTGGAGACCCTAATAACCCCAATGGCTCAGGCGATCCCTCCCAGACAGGGAATAAAATACAAAAGAAGCCAGGGAAGAAAAGACAAAAGAAGCCAGGGGAGAAAGGAGAACAGCCTGGAGATGACTCCACAGGAGAGGATGTTTCTTCTGATGACTCCTCAAGGCCAGGAGGTGACCCGGATGCAGACCCCAATAACCCCAATAGCTCAAGCCAACCCTCCAAACCTGGAGGCCAGAACAAGCCAGGAAAGAAAGTTCCAAAGGAACCTGGAGATGGCTCCACTCCACAGGGAGGTTCTCTTGATGACTCCTCAAAACCAAAGGATAGACCAGCTGGAGACCCTAATAACCCCAATGGCTCAGGCGATCCCTCCAAAACTGGAGACCTGACAAAGCCAGGACAAAAAGATCACAAGATACTTGGAGATGGCTCATCTCCACAGCGAGGTTCTTCTGACGACTCCTCAAAGCCAAAGGGGGGACCAGATGGAGACCCTAACAACCCCAATAGCACAGGCGATCCCTCCCAGCCAGGGAAGAAAAGACAAAAGAAGCCAGGAAAGAAAAGACAAAAGAAGCCAGGGGAGAAAGGAGAACAGCCTGGAGATGACTCCTCAGGAGAGGATGCTTCTCCTGATGACTCCTCAAGGCCAGATGACCCAGATGCAGACCCCAAGAACCCCAATAGCTCAAGCCATCCCTCCAAACCTGGAGGCCAGAACAAGCCAGGAAAGAAAGTTCCGAAGGAACCTGGAGATGGCTCCACTCCACAGGGAGGTTCTCCTGCTGACTCCTCAAAACCAAAGGATAGACCAGCTGGAGACCCTAATAACCCCAATGGCTCAGGTGATCCCTCCCAGACAGGGAATAAAAGACAAAAGAAGCCAGGGAAGAAAAGACAAAAGAAGCCAGGGGAGAAAGGAGAACAGCCTGGAGATGACTCCACAGGAGAGGATGTTTCTCCTGATGACTCCTCAAGGCCAGAAGATGACACGGATGCAGACCCCAATAACCCCAATAGCTCAAGCCAACCCTCCAAACCTGGAGGCCAGAACAAGCCAGGAAAGAAAGTTCCAAAGGAACCTGGAGATGGCTCCACTCCACAGGGAGGTTCTCCTGAGGACTCCTCAAGGCCAGATGATGACCAATATGTAGACCGCAAAAACCCCAATTATTCAGGTGATTCCTCCAGACTAGGCAGGCATCCTCGGCCATGGAAGAAAGGACCCAAGAGGTCCGGAGATGTTTCCTCAGAAGAGGAATATTTTTATCCAGAGGACTTTTCAACTTTCTTTTTGCCGGAGAAAGTTTTCAAGGGTTCTCCTATACCGCTTACGTGCCATGAATTAATTCAGAAAATTCTGAATCACCGAATACGTCTCCCAATTACATCGTTATCTTTCATTAGGGATTCCCTGCGCCCAGAGATTCGTACAGGAGGTGACATCTCTCTCAAGGAATTTTCCGTGAATGAGCTCATATGGTCCCAGGAACCCAGTTATCCTAAGCAGCCAGGAGTTATCAGAACAGAAAAAGGTGATTCATCCACTCCTGGGGCCATTCGAGGATCAGATCCCAATGCCCCAAGTTCCCCTGAAAAGATCCCTTTGTCGAAGGGAACTGGTCAGGATGATTCCTCTGCCCCTGGAGCCATCCCAGGATCAGATCCCAAAGCCCCAGGTGCCCCTGAAAGTATCCCTTTGTCGAAGGGAACTGGTCAGGATGATTCCTCTGCCCCGGGAGACATTCCTGGATCAGGTCCCAAAGCCCCAGGTGCCCCTGGAAGTATCCCTTTGTTGAAGGGAACTGGTCAGGATGATTCCTCTGCTCCTGTAGCCATTCCAGGATCAGGTCCCAAAGCCCCAGGTGCCCCTGAAAGTATCCCTTTGTCGAAGGGAACTGGTCAGGATGATTCCTCTGCCCCTGGAGCCACTCCAGGATCAGATCCCAACGCCCCAGGTGCCTCTGAAAGTATCCCTTTGTCGAAGGGAACTGGTCAGGATGATTCCTCTGCCCCTGGAGCCATTCCAGGATCAGATCCCAATGGCTCAGCTGCCTCTAGAGGTACCCGTTTGTTGAAGAGAACCGGGCAGGGTGCTTCCTCTGCCCCTGGATCCATTTCAGGATCAGGTCCCAAAGCCCCAGGTGCCCCTGAAAGTATCCCTTTGTCAAAGAGAACTGGTCAGGATGATTCTTCTGCCTCTGGAGCCATTCCAGGATCAGATCCCAACACCCCAGGTGCCCCTGGAAATATCCCTTTATCGAAGGGAACTGGACAGGGTGATTCTTCCATCACTGGGGACCTTCCAGAATCAGATGCCAATGGCTCAGCTGCCTCTAGAGGTACCCGTTTGTTGAAGAGAACCAGGCAGGGTGCTTCCTCTGCCCCTGGAGCCATTTCAGGGTCAGATCCCAATGCCCCAGGAAATATCCCTTTCTCGAAGGAAACTGGACAGGGTGATTCCTCTGCCCCTGGAGCCATTCCAGGATCAGGTCCCAAAGCCCCAGGTGCCCCTGAAAGGATCCCTTTGTCGAAGGGAATTGGTCAGGATGATTCCTCTGCCCCTCGAGCCATTCCAGGATCAGATCCCAACACCCCAGGTGCCCCTGGAAATATCCCTTTATCGAAGGGAACTGGACAGGGTGATTCCTCTGCCCCTGGAGCCATTCCAGGATCAGATCCCAACGCCCCAGGTGCCCCTGGAAATATCCCTTTCTCAAAGGGAACTGGTCAGGATGATTCCTCTGCCCCTGGAGCCATTCCAGGGTCAGATCCCAATGCCCCAGGAAATATCCCTTTCTCGAAGGGAACTGGACAGGGTGATTCTTCCACCACTGGGGACCTTCCAGAATCAGATGCCAATGGCTCAGCTGCCTCTGGAGGTATCCGTTTGTTGAGGAGAACCGGGCAGGGTGCTTTCTCTGCCCCTGGAGCCATTCCAGGGTCAGATCCCAATGCCCCAGGAAATATCCCTTTCATGAAGGAAACTGGACAGGGTGCTTCTTCCACCACTGGGGACCTTCCAGAATCAGATGCCAATGGCTCAGCTGCCTCTGGAGGTATCCGTTTGTTGAGGAGAACCGGGCAGGGTGCTTTCTCTGCCCCTGGAGCCATTCCAGGGTCAGATCCCAATGCCCCAGGAAATATCCCTTTCATGAAGGAAACTGGACAGGGTGCTTCTTCCACCACTGGGGACCTTCCAGAATCAGATGCCAATGGCTCAGGTGCCTCTGGAGGTATCCGTTTGTTGAGGAGAACCGGGCAGGGTGCTTCCTCTGTCCCTGGAGCCATTCCAGGGTCAGATCCCAATGCCCCAGGAAATATCCCTTTCTCGAAGGGAACTGGACAGGGTGATTCTTCCACCACTGGGGACCTTCCAGAATCAGATGCCAATGGCTCAGCTGCCTCTAGAGGTACCCGTTTATTGAAGAGAACCAGGCAGGGTGCCCCCTCTGCCCCTGGAGCCATTCCAGGGTCAGATCCCAATGCCCCAGGAAATATCCCTTTCTCGAAGGGAACTGGACAGGGTGATTCTTCCACCACTGGGGACCTTCCAGAATCAGATGCCAATGGCTCAGGTGCCTCTGGAGGTATCCGTTTGTTGAGGAGAACCGGGCAGGGTGCTTCCTCTGTCCCTGGAGCCATTCCAGGGTCAGATCCCAATGCCCCAGGAAATATCCCTTTCACGAAGGAAACTGGACAGGGTGCTTCTTCCACCATTGGGGACCTTCCAGAATCAGATCCCAATGGCTCAGCTGCCTCTAGAGGTACCCGTTTATTGAAGAGAACCAGGCAGGGTGCCCCCTCTGCCCCTGGAGCCATTCCAGGGTCAGATCCCAATGCCCCAGGAAATATCCCTTTCATGAAGGAAACTGGACAGGGTGCTTCTTCCACCACTGGGGACCTTCCAGAATCAGATGCCAATGGCTCAGGTGCCTCTGGAGGTATCCGTTTGTTGAGGAGAACCGGGCAGGGTGCTTCCTCTGTCCCTGGAGCCATTCCAGGGTCAGATCCCAATGCCCCAGGAAATATCCCTTTCTCGAAGGGAACTGGACAGGGTGATTCTTCCACCACTGGGGACCTTCCAGAATCAGATGCCAATGGCTCAGCTGCCTCTAGAGGTACCCGTTTATTGAAGAGAACCAGGCAGGGTGCCCCCTCTGCCCCTGGAGCCATTCCAGGGTCAGATCCCAATGCCCCAGGAAATATCCCTTTCTCGAAGGGAACTGGACAGGGTGATTCTTCCACCACTGGGGACCTTCCAGAATCAGATGCCAATGGCTCAGGTGCCTCTGGAGGTATCCGTTTGTTGAGGAGAACCGGGCAGGGTGCTTCCTCTGTCCCTGGAGCCATTCCAGGGTCAGATCCCAATGCCCCAGGAAATATCCCTTTCACGAAGGAAACTGGACAGGGTGCTTCTTCCACCACTGGGGACCTTCCAGAATCAGATCCCAATGGCTCAGCTGCCTCTAGAGGTACCCGTTTATTGAAGAGAACCAGGCAGGGTGCTTCCTCTGCCCCTGGAGCCATTCCAGGGTCAGATCCCAATGCCCCAGGAAATATCCCTTTCACGAAGGAAACTGGACAGGGTGATTCTTCCACCACTGGGGACCTTCCAGAATCAGATGCCAATGGCTCAGGTGCCTCTGGAGGTATCCGTTTGTTGAGGAGAACCGGGCAGGGTGCTTCCTCTGCCCCTGGAGCCATTCCAGGGTCAGATCCCAATGCCCCTGGAAATATCCCTTTCTCGAAGGGAACTGGACAGGGTGATTCTTCCACCACTGGGGACCTTCCAGAATCAGATGCCAATGGCTCAGGTGCCTCTGGAGGTATCCGTTTGTTGAGGAAAACCAGGCAGCGTGTTTCCTCTTCTAGGGACCTTCCAGAATCAGATGCCAATGCCAATGCCCCAGCTGTCTCCGGTGATTCTTCCGCCTCCACGGGTTCTGGACAGGGTGGCTTTCTTTCTGGTTTCTTCTCCTTAACTGGCTCCAGGAAGGGAAGTTCCTCCACTTCTAGTTCAGATTCCTCTACAGCAACTGGAAAGGGTGCAGGAGAAGAATCCTCTTCCGCAGGGGGAGCTTCCTCAAAAGGAAAAGGAGGCTTCTTAAGTTCTCTGTTTGGCTGACCTCCCTCGCTGCTGCCCTTCACTCGCTTCCACTGCAGAGTTACTCCCTTCTTGCCTGTGAGAACCAACCTGGAGCTCATTCCTGCGACTGGAAATGGTTTTTCAAGGCCTAAGACATCTTGGGACTCTTAAGAATCTGAACTGTGGGCCAGAGATGTCTTCAGTTATAATAGGATCTGAAAGGGTCACCCCCACCCCACACCCTTGCCAAGATATGTTGCTCTGCTTCTTAAGATCATGTGGATCTCCCAGCGTAAATAAATAGTGCAAAATTAGATGAAGTGGCTGCTTTCTTTATTCAGTGTGTTTGTGGAATTTGTCAATGCCCGGTTTGGGGTTAACTTAGGCAGATATTTCAGCTTTTCCCAGCAGTGGGTCCCACACAGCCCTGCTCAGACATACCATGGCTCTCAGCATGCCCAACAATAACTCCTTCAAGCACACTTTAGAAGAAGAGAGGTTCTGCCCATCTGCACACAATGCTATGAGGAAAGGGTGGGCAAAATATCTGGTTGGGTGGTCATGATTGTCATTCCAGGAAACATCTGGAGGGAGATGGTTTCCCTTGTTGTTCAGGCTGACAAAGGCCTCATAACAATAGGCCACATCAGGGAAAGAGTTGGCTGCAGAATGGGCTCTCTACTTCACCACACCTCGGCCAGAAAGGAACCCACTTTGGCCCATGTCATGAAGGGCATCATCATGGCCAGCCAAGTCAGACCCTAAGGGGTGGGTGAAGAACTCCAGAGAGAAGAGTGTTTCCTTTCATCTGTAAATCCGATCAGCACCCCCAGCCTTGTCAACAATGTTAACCCCAATTCCTCCTACTCTGTTTTGTTCTTGGCTGCTCCTGGTAGACTTTGCTGCTCTGGACCTGGCTCTATCCATGACTGTACAGAAACTGAATTAAACTGCACTATGACAGCAAAAAGAGCTTGTGAGGTCCACACAGTAATGGCAAGAACAGCCTCAGGAAGTTCACGGCCCCCAAGGCAAGGAGTGGGAGAGTAGCTCCAGGGGTTAAGCCAGGATCCGGGCGAGGGGGTTGTGCAGGAGAAACCCAGCCAGGACTGGCTTCCCAGTCTTAAAAGTCCCCTGCTGTTCCCTCTTCAGAAGGAAAGCTGCCTCCTCTGTTCCCTCTTGCTCCTCCGAGGACGGTAAAATCAGCACAACGCCACAGACTCCTTCAGAGTGGTTCGACGGAATGGGATGCCCTTCAGCGTCTGGGAGGTAGAGGAGGAGATCTAGGAAGGAGGAAGGGCCATGCAGAGAACAATGGTCAGAGATGGGTAGGTCTGGAGTGGATTTAATGAGTGAAAAGCTAAGTAGAAAAAGCTGCTTTTAACCCACTCGTACACCTCTCCAACCCATCCAGAGGTGGGATGGAGGTCGAGAGAGAGAGAGCTAAACCAAAGCTGCCTTGACCCAGACAATGAGTTCTACTCAGGAAATAGCAAAACACTGGCCAATCACCTTCACTAGGACATAGTCGCCGGGCCTGGGGCGGACAGTGGATCCAAGGCTAGTACCATCCTCTACCTCCACGTCAGGGAAGATCACTTTGATGTTGCCATCGTTCCTGCCACACAGGTCCAAGGGGGAGCGCCGGCTGGGCTAGAGACGGAAACAGCAGGGAGAGTTTATCTGACCCCATTCATTAGCTACAGGAGCCCCCCCCCCCTCCTCGAGAGCATCCATCCAGACCTCACAGCCAAATATCCCAGGTAGCTGGCCCGCTAGGAAGCTAGGCACGCAAAGGCCAATATGAAGTTCATTGCACATCTTCCTTGTTAAGAGAGCCTGTTGTTAACATAAGAACAGCCTTGCTGGAACAGGCCACAGCCCATCCAGTCCAGCATTCTGTCTCACACAGTGGCTCACCATTTCCTTCAGGGTATTCCCAAGCAGATGCCTTCACCTGTTTAGGATTCCCTGGAAATTATAAAGCAACTGTTGGAAGGGAGTCAAATCTTTCCCTTTCCTGCCTCCCCCATCCCAGCACAAAGGCCCTTGTGGTGGTAGCAAAACAAAGACTGGGGTGGGTGGGGGCGCTAATTTGCAGGGAATCTCCCTTTACCCTGCCACTCTTCATATCTCTTCAAGTAAATATTTGAACATAGCAATAGCAATTAAGTTTATATAACGCCCCATAGCACTTACTGTACTCTCTGGATGATTCACAAGGTAATCCCACATGCTGGGGACTCATTCTACCAACCTTGGGAGGGTGGAAGAGGCTGAGTCAACCTGGATCCCCATCAGGATCGAACTCACAACATTTCAGCTGCAGGAGAGCAGTTTAACCCCTACACCATGGGTTTTATACATCAAATATCTTACAGCCTTTCTGGGATGGTGTACAGGAGCCAGAAGCACAATCTAGACAAAATAAAAACTAGAAGAATACCCTGACAGGGACAGCAAAAGCTATGAAAACAAGCAGGCTGAAGCAACCTCACCCTAGAAGAACAAACGGCAGTTAACTGATCTGAGAAACCTGTAATGTCATTGTCAGAGTTGTATCTTCCAGATTTGGGGTGCCATTCCAGAGAAAGCCCCCACATTGGCACTCATGGTGCTGTGATTGACGGGCAATTGCTGGGGCTTCTGACAGACCCCTCAGTCAAGAACTCCGTGCTCAGTGGTTGATATGGAGCCCTGGTGACACAGTGGTTAAACGGCTGTAATGCAACCAAAAGGTTGTGAGTTCAATCATGCCCAGGACACAAGATTGACTTAGCCTTCCATTTTTCCAAGGTTGGTAAAATGAGTCCCCAGCATGTTGGGGGCAAAAATGCTAATTAACTTAACCACCCAGAAAGTGCACTAAGTGTTACAGGGCAGTATAGATATGTGATTGCTTTGCTTTGCATATGGACCAGCCTAGCTGTCTGAATGTGTGGATTCTTCTTATAAAGAAGAGTCTAAAAATTCAGGCAGCCAATCCTAAGAGAAGGTCTCTTGTCAAGTGAAGGGCTCTTAATTTCCCATTCAAGACCAAAAGCTTTGGATTACAAGGGAACTTGCAACAAATGCCCTGTTCCCGGGGAAGCCCATTTCTTCCCCAGCTACTGCGAGGATTACAGCTAAACCAACATAAGAACATCAGAACAGCCTTGCTGGAAGAGGCCACAGGAGCCCATGATCCAGTCCAGCATTCTGTCTCACGCAGTGGCTCACCATTTGCTTTAGGGTATTCTTCCCAAGGAGATGCCTTCACCTGCTTAGGATTCCTGCCTGGAAATGCCATTGAGAGATATCCTGCCTATCTCTCCGACCCGGAGGTTGTCCTTAGGTATCCATCATTATAGCCATTGATACCCTTGTCCTCCATGAACTTGTCTAATCCTTTGTTAAAGCTGTCGAGACTGACAGCTGTCACCACTTCTTCTGGCAGGGAGTTCCATAGACCAGGGATCCTCTGGGTGAAAAAGTACTTTCTCTTATTTGTTTGAGAACTATACCCAAAAGTTTCATCGAGTGTCCCCTAGTTCTAGTGTTGTGCAATAGGGAAAACAGTTTTTCCTTATCTACTTTGTCCACACCATGCATGATTTTATAAACTTCAATCAGGTCACCTCTTAGAGTGAAGAGGCCCAACCGTTGCAGCCTCCGATGGTAAGGAAGGTGTTCCAGTCCCCTATCCTTCTGGTTGCCCTCCTCTGCACTTTTTCCAGCTCCATAATATCCTTCTGGAGGTATGGCGACCAGAACTGTACACAGTATTCCAGATGGGGCCTCACCATAGATTTATAAAGAGGCAAAATGACACTTGCTGACTTATTTTCTATACCCTTCCTAATGATCCCTGGCATTGAGTTTGCTTTTTTCACTGCTGAGGCACACTGGGTTGACACCTTCATTGAGCTCTCGTCCACCAGGACACCAAGGTCCCTTTCCTGGTTTGTCGCAGAGAGTTCAGACCCCATCAGTTTATAAATGTAATTGGGGTTTTTCCCCCCAATGCGCATCACTCTGTACTTAATAGTGTTGTAGCTCATTTGCCACTGTTTTGCCCACTCCCCCAGTGTCAAGAGCGTTTCTCAAACTTTGGTTTTGGGATTTCATTTCCCAGAAGAAGCCGAAGTCAATTCCCCAAAGCATTGATCAGCCAATGGACTGCCTTAGGCTTCTGGGAATTGAAGTCCCCCTGTGGGGCGTGGGCCCCATGTTAGGAACCACAGAGAGGGAAGCAGAGGGAAGCCCATGGCCAGGAGCGGATGTAGTCATAGCTACTGCCGCTAAAAAAGCCCTGGCTTCGCTAAATGGTTTCTTATCCACGTGGAAAACACTACCAGCAAGGAAAGCAATCCAGAGAGACTTGTTTCAGCTGAAGGCTCTGAGGCCAACATCATGGCCAGGTGCCCTTATCTCAGGGCTTGGGGGGCTTCAGAGGGAAGTCCCTGCAGGGAAGCAAACCATCAGATCACACAGGGTCGGTTTGATCACAGCTCCATTTGGTTTGCAAAAAATGGCTGCCAGTGACATCCTGCTCTAAGAAAACCCTTTTTTGCCTTCTCCTCCAGGGCTAGAAGAGACCCTTGCCTCCCTCTCAGGATGTCCCTCTTGCTGGAGGCCAGGAAGGAAAAGCTCTCGCCACCAAGCTCCCGAGTTGCACTGCTAGGTAGTACTCACGCCTTCCACCAACACGACTTGCGCCTGTCCCATGGCAGATGCATTGGCCCGGGAGGCCTCCTGCCGGAACACTGCCATCAACTCCTTGAGCCTGCGGAGCTTCACCTCCAGTGGGACATCATCCTTCAGTCGGTGAAAGGCCCGCGTTTTCTGGAGGAACAAAGCATCCATGACCCCAGAACAAACACATCCCCAGGAACAGCTCATCCGCCAGTGGTTTCCCACCTTTGAGCCTCTCGATCAGTGGTTCCCAATGTGGGCCCCAGGCCCCACCGGGGTGTGTGTCAATTCCCAGAAGCCTAAGTCAGTACATTGGACTTCAATTCCCAGAAGCCTCAGTCAGTCCATTCGCTGGTCAGTGTTTTGTGAAATTGACTTAGGCTTCTTCCGGGAATTGAAGTCCAAAAGCCGAAGGTTTGGAAACACACGGCTCTAGATCTTATTGGGCTCCTTCTCCCAGAGGCCGTATTGAGCATGTCCGGCTGGCAGGGACTCTTGAGAGTTGGGAGTCTATAATGCTCAGCGGCCAATGCTTCAGAAGCAGCAGCATGTGTGTTTTACCCTATCTATCTATTTGCAATGTCTTGCTTTCAAACTGCTAGGTTGGCAGGAGCTGGGCCAGAGACGGGCGCTCACTCTGTCATGCAGCACTCAGGTCTCGAATTACTGGCCTGCTGACCTTCCATCCGTCAGGTTCAGAGTCTTAACCACTAAGTCACCGCAGTCCACCTGCAAAGAGGTCTTGCCAAATTCGGCACAACTTACTCCCCAGGAGAATGCAGCCTCTGGCACAAAAAAAGACGACAAATTTAAAAAAAAAATTTTTTTTTTTGGGGGGGGGATATTCCAGACACAGATCAGAGCATCCACATGGCCTGTTTTTTGATCATACAGGTCTGAAAGAATATCAAAATCCTGCACCAACAAAAGCAAGGTTCTGGGAGATGCAGTGACACAGCACAGGTCTGAAATGAGTTTCGTACTGTAGAATGCATTTTGACTCATGACTGGACTGGACTCTCACCTGTCGCTCACTGTAAGCAAAGATGAACGCATTGTTGTAGCGGACGTCTTGGAGGAGGGACACTGTCTGCTGGTGGTCAGCCTCCGTCTCCCCACAAAAGCCAGCAATGATGTCACTGCTCAGGGTTACACCTGTTCCTCCCCAAGGGCCATAAAGGGAAGGTGAGAGGCAGAACAAATGAGAAACTAAGGAGGAGGAAGGGTTATGTCTCTTTCACTCACACTCCCATGATTTAAACCAGGGGTGCTCAAACTACAAGCCTGCAGGAGAGGTCTGGCCCCCAATGCCAATTCATCTGGCCGGCGCTGCCCTTATCGCTCCCGGAATCGGACGTAAAACGAGCCCATTTTACTTCCACTTCCAGGAGCGACGAGGGTGGCACAGGCTGGTTGAATTGGCGTTGGGGGCTAGATCTGGCCCATGGGCCATCCCTGGTATAAGCAGAGAAAATGGCAGCTTAAAATCTATCTCATCCTGTTGCAAAGTAAATTGCAAGGCGTGTTTTACTTCCACTTCTGGTGGGAGGAAGCATGTGACCGGCCCACTGAACCACGTGAGCGGCCCACAGCCCAAAATGTCCCCCCCCCCAATTTAAAACCTTGTAAAGTACATTATGAACGCATGACCCTAAGAACAGCCTGCAGCTCTGAAACATTAGGGGAGAACCTCAAGTGAGGGTTCCACAACCTCCCCCTCCCCACCCCAGGCCTCCCTAATCTTAAAGCAACCACATGCCATCAGAGCAGGACTTTGACACCTCCTCAACGATTGACTCTTCCCACTTTTCCAAAATTGGCATCCATATTGCTGCCAATACGTGAGAAATGTAAAGATGTTCACCTTGACAGGGAGCTTTCCTGAAAGGCAGGGCAGAGAAGAATGAAAAAAGTGTTGGAAACTATGCTGCGAATCCCCCTGGGCCTGAGCAACCTTGGCCATCCTCGGATCAGGGCCAAGAAGTGTCCTTGAAAGCTTCACTTTTTTCATTACAATGATACATTATGACACACCCGTCCATCCTGCTGATCCAGGTGAACAGTTTGTAAAGACAAATAACCTAGAGCACTTACCTGGTAAAGACTCCCGGGTATGATGAACAAGCTCCAAATAAGCTTCTCGTGTATACCTGAGGAGGAGGATGGCGGCAATGTTAGGCAGCAGAGATGCAAACTCAGACATCACATGAAATCCAGTTATGAATGCTTAAATACTTCATAAAACTGGGCATACAAAAGTGAAGGATAGAAGGAATTTTTCCATTTTCTTTTCCTACAGCAAACATTTTAGTGGGAGGAAGGTAATCATTTACTAAAGCAGCTTTAGAGGAGACATGACAGCCCTGAGCACCAGATTCTCACCAGTTTACACAAGAAAAATACAGGATAAAAGGTTTTGATTCACAATCCCCCCCCACACATCCCCCTCCAAGGCAGCAGGAGCTAACTGACCCTCTCCTCATTGCCTCCAGGACGTGCGAACTGCCACTCTGGACAGGGAGATGCAGATGTTTGCAGATGTTGCCCCTCTCACGCATGAGTTGAAAGACCTGGCAAGAACAAAGAAGGCAGCTGCTGACACAGATTCCCCAAGGATAAAAATAGCAAAAAATCCATCTAAGAAGAATAAAGTGTTTATTGTAATGAACTCATATGAACTTAAATTCCTTTACTATGTCGTAGGCACTAAAGAACTATCGTAGAGGCTGTGACGTAAATAAGAATTATAATACAATATATTGAATTAAAAATATATATATCATTGAATATAACAAAACCCCGAGGAAGCGAATTTGTGAAAGGCTATATTACTGGATTAGCTTCGGTTTTCGTGTTATTGCTACCTGAAGTAAAGGAATTTAAGGTCATATGAGTTCATTACAATAAACACTTTATTCTTCTTAGACGGATTTTTTGCTATGTTTATCCTTGGATACTACCGTCTGGCCATTCTTCTGCTTGACTCAGATTCCCCAGCAGAGAAACTCTTTCCCCTTTGAAGAGCCCTGGCACTGGATCCAGATCAATGGCTTCTCTGGTCCAAAATGCTCTTTCCAAATTGCCCCTCCCCCAGTTGTCTAAAAGCATCATGCCATGCAAACACAGCCTCCCTCTTCCCTAGGCTCCTCGGCAACTACCGTAGTCTAAGAGCCCTGAGGATGATGTACAGCCTTCTTGGCTAGGAGTGAGCAAAAAACCCTAGATTCCTACAATTTGTCTCATCTTCTTTCCATGTTGTAAAGACCTGAAATTAGGCCTCAGCCTTGGAGATTTAAAACTGCTGATCCATTTTCTTTCCTCAAAAAGGGTTAATTTATTGGCATGTAGTCTTTGGGTGAAGAACCTTGGTGCATATCTGGAAGCACATTCCTGTCCTCTGGGGAGACCATGGGCATGTGAGAGAGGAAAGGGAGATGATGGACACTAAAAGTTGAAATCTGATTGGGTAAAGCTGGAGAAGAGGCAGGACAAGCGGTGGAAGATGGGATCTGTTAGTCAGAGGATAAGGAGAGTAACACAATGCTTTGCAGGATGAGAAAAGTGGCTGCAGGAGCTTGACTGTGAAAAGGAAGAAATGTAGCCATTGTGTCTTAGTTGACTAAGGCCAGGAAATGTTTAGATGCAGTAGTTAGATCTTTCTTGTTTTTAAACAGGAAGGGGGAAAACTGAAGGATGTTTCTCTTTTTTATACATAATTTTTTAAATACATAATAGCACTTTTGACCTTTTCCAGAAGACTTTTAATTTGTATTAAGACGCCTGGGCTGGTGGGCATTTCCAATATTTTTGAACCACATGGGCTATTGCTATAAGAAACAACCAAGAATAGAAATCTACCGTAGATTTCCCTAACTCTGGACCAGAACCTTATGCAATCTAAACCAGCATAAGAACAGCCTTGCTGGAAGAGGCCACAGAAGTCCATCCAGTCCAGCATTCTGTCTCACACAGTGGCTCACCATTTGCTTCAGAATATTATTCCCAAGCAGATGCCTTCACCTGCTTAGGATTCCCTGGAAATGGCATTGAGAGATATCCTGCCTATCTCTCCAACCCGGAGGTTGTTATCCTTAGGTGTCCATAATTATAGACATTGATCCCCTTGTCCTCCATGAACTTATCTAATCCTTTCTTAAAGCTGTCAAGACTGACAGCTGTCACCACTTTTTCTGGCAGGGAGTTCCATAGACCAGTGATCCTCTGGGTGAAAAAGTACTTTCTCAGAGGTCTTATGCTGGCTTCCTGAATGAGTGGTGGTCTCTATCAGGGTAGAATGGGTCAATGTGGTCGCAGAAACTGGGTTTTGTTTTCCTTACACATGACACTCAAGGAACAGCCATGAGATTATCTTGCAGCAGTGAATTCCACAGCTGAACTCTGCACCGTGCATAAAGGGCACTTGCTTCTGGCCAGATAGAGACATCACATCCACACTCCAACCTACCTCATCTGGGAAGTCTTTGGGGTGCGGGGAAGTGAACCGGATTCTCATCTCTGGGTCCACCAGAGACACACGATCCAAGAGCTCTGCAAAGCGCAAGCCACCCTGCTTGGGTTTGTAAATGGTGCTGAATCCACGGCTCAAGTAGGTTGGTGCTGCTGCTGTGAGAAACTGGGCCTCAGAGGTGTCTCGGTAACTGTTGACATTCTGACCCAGGAGGGTCACCTCCTTCACACCCTGAAAAGAGAGGCCAGCTGGTAAGTCAGCATCAGGAAAGGAAAAAAATGAATGCCGAAAGAAAAGTGGACCAGAATGGAATTGGAGCAGAAGGCAGCTTCAAAGGGGAGCACAGCCTCCTCCTCCCAGGCCTGCTTAGCATCCCCCTTAAACCTGTTTTTGGGAAAAGAAAGAAGAATTCTGCAAAAGCTCTTTGGTTGGAGAATTTTAGCAATCTCTCAGGTAGTATGTCACCTCTTCCAGAAAAATAAATGACAAAAAACTCTACAAAAAATCCTCCAAATTTCTTTAACCTTTCCCCCAAATCTATCTTGTATACCTATAAAGGAAAAATGTACGTTTGTGGGTCCTGAGTTACTGGCCACACCCTGCCATCCTCCCTCCTGAAATTCACCCTGGACCTACTTTCACCCTCAAAGAGGTCAAAGAAGGTGGTCCAAGGACGCGGGTGGGGCAGGAGCCCCCCCAAAACCATAAAAAATATAAGCCTCAGCATTCCCTGCGGTCACGCTGACGTCATCAAAGAAAGAAGGCAGCATGACGGCAGCCAATGCTCCAGAAATTGATGGGAATGCGAGGCTGCCAGAGGCAGCCGACACGCCCATCAAAACACTGACAGCGCACCCAACAAACCCATAGGTAGGACCCAACCCTCACCCCCCACCCCACCCCCGTCCAGCTGCTTCCTCTGCCCCCGGCCCAAGCATTCCCCACTCCGGCCCAAGATACCCCTGCACTGTGCCCAGAGCGCCCTCCCCATTTGCCTGGGAACGCAGGGTCAAAGGACCCGGCCACTGCATCTCCCCGGGCGGCGGGGAATGCAAGGGTGCCGAAGACCCTCACTGCGCACTCCGCGTTCACCCGGAAAGGAGGCAGTGGTCGGGTCCTTCAGCCCTGCGTCCTCCCCGGGCGCCGACTGAACCGCCCTTCCCTCCCACAGGTAAAAATAACCCTGGGGTGAGGCCCGGGTAAAAATGCTAGTAAAAAATAAAAGCTCACATTAAAAAATCCTGCTGAAAGTAGAAAATAATTTTCTTTTTTCCCCTCTTGGTTTCTGTCTAGAAGTGAATGGATCCAAGATTCACCCCCAAACCTTCAGTATTGTTGAGTTACTTTTGCTACTCTTGCCAGGAGCTATATGAAATGAAGGCAAAATCCTCTTGCACATCTCCACTGAAGTAATGCTGACACAGTGTAATGTTTATTGAGATGATGAAGTGCATCAACACAAGATATCACTTTCATACTCAGTTGCGTAACTCAGTACATAAGAGATATCATCTACAGTGATTTCTTAACTTCAGGCAATTTGTCTCCAAACATTACCTGGTTAACATTAATGCTGGCATTAAATCCACAAGAAGATTATGGCCCGTCTATACTCTTAGGTCCCACTAAGTGAAGCTGCATGTGGAAGAATAATCACCTAAACCCGTTGTTCTTGGTCTTCAATTCCCAGAAGCCCTAGTCTTTGTGAATCCAAATGTACACGCAGTAAACCCATTTGTGTGGATTCACAGAGATTTGGGCCTCTGGGAATTGAAGTCCAAGACCACCTGGAGTGCCAAGGTTCACCATCACGGACCTAAGCAATCTCGATGCTCGTTGGCCAACCTGTCATGCAGTGGCTGTGAATTCAGTTGTGTAACAGACAGCTCTGCAAAATGTGGCACCCATTCAGTGACCATCATTTTCACATGCAATTTCTCCCAGTGGGATTCCAGCTGTCACTTGCAATTTTGACAAGAGATGATGGCTCTCAAGGGAATTCTGACTTATAGCAACCCTTTCCATGGTTTTCAACATATATGCTCAGAAATGGCCTGCCATTCCCTTCTTCTTGGGGTGCCCTGGGCCAACTCCCCAAGGCCAGCTCTGCTATCTACTCAGTAGGGAAGCAAATTTCCAACCTATGGTTTTTAAGGCCGGTATCCAATTCTCTGAACAATCCAGCCGTCTTACGAAGACTCTCATGACACTTTAAAGACAAACATGCTTTAATTGGCCTAACCTTTCATGCACTGTAATCCAGGAAACATGCTAGTCTTTACAGCTCCGCAAGCTTCTTTGTAGCTTTGCTGCAACAGGTTAACAGAAGCTGTAAGCCCTTAAACATTTCTGCAATTCTTTAAAAAAAATTACCATTGCCAGCATTATCTTTCAGTGGCAATGATTTTATTTTATTGTAACTACGGGCTGCCTAGAGTTCTCTGCAACTGGGCAGCATGCAAATATTGTTAACAGAGAATAAAACGGAATGACTCCGATCACCTGGTCCGAGAGCATCTGTACTTCCTGGAGGATGGAGGCAATGGGCCTGCTCCGCTCACGGCCACGGGTGAACGGCACAATGCAATAACTGCACATGTTGTCACAACCACGCATGATGGACCTGTGGGAGAAAGCAGAGCACCGGTGAAGAAGGCATGTTCAGGAAAGCCTGAACCGGTTTTTACAGGGAATGGAAGGCTCGTTTCTTTCCCACCATACGCTGCTGGCTGCCCATCCCAAGTCATAAGCAAATAGGTATTGTTTTGGACTGCATTTCCCAACATTCCCCAGCCACCACTAGGGGGTTTCTCAACCTCTGGGTAACTGGCACAGCTGGCCAGGGTTTCAGACTAAACCCACTTGGTGCTCCCACTCAGAAATGCTACTGCAGAGAAAATATGGACAACAGCAAACACACACACACACCGGTCTTGAATCTGAGCAGCACCCCAAAAATTTTGAAGCCAACATTAAGGATGTCAAGTAACTACTCTGCCTCAACCAGTTTCTTCATCCTGTTTCAACTTGGTCGCCCTTGCTCAAAAGCCAGTTGTTTCTGACTCTAGGGTGCAGTACTCGCCTCTGTTTAGAGCCAAAGAGCCAACACTGCGTCTGCAAGCATTTCCATGATCATGTGGCAGACACTGGAGCAGACAGAACATTTGTTACCTTTCCCACCAAAGTGTTACCTATTTATCTACTTGCAATGTCTTGCTTTCAAACTGCTAGGTTGGCAGGAGCTGGGACAGACGATGGGAGCTCACTCAGCGCTGGGGTCTCGAACGGTTGACCTTCCAGTCACCAAGTTCAGCATCTTAACTACTAAGTCACCCCAGACCTGACCCTGTTTCAACTACAATGTTTACTTCGGTTTCAGAAATCTCCCCCTTCTGTTCGCCAGGTTATCAACCGCCAGATCTTTACCTTCTCCCGGGACAAAATGAGGCCTCACTCCTTCCCTTCTGAGAAAACAAATTCCCAGCGCTACAGAGTTATTTGCTTGCATTGCTTGTGAAAAGGAAGAGTTGCCTTTGAAACCACAAATCTTTGTCTCTTGGAGCTCAGCTCTTAAAAGAGCAGCCCAAGAAGTCAGGGACAAGCATGTGCACACCTATGGAGCAATCCCTGGCACCTGTGATCATTAAGAGCTCTTTGACATGGTAACAGTTGTGAAATGGTTCATTGTTTTTTTAAAAATGGAAAATATTTTGTGAATCAGATGTGGAGGATTGGTATAAAGAATTATAGAATATGGTAATAAATAATAAGACTAATGTGTGAATTAAAATTAAAGAAAGGAACATCTAAAAATGAGTTTTAAAAGATTTGTGGACTTTACTGAGTATGTATTAGTTAAATTAAGAGGAGTAGGACCAGGGACAAAAACATTACAATAATGATTGAAAAACAGTGACCCATAGATGGTGGGTACACCGATTAGTTATGTAACTTTGTTATGCATTTTTAAGTTGTTTAGATTATATTTGTTGTTGAAGTTAGATGTTTTGATCAATTTTTTTTTAAAAAGGTCCTGTTTGCAGCCCAGCTGCCACCAGATCATTGCTTCCAGGATGCCCTGACACTGAGCAAAGGACCCACACCTCTCTCTCCAACTCACACATAGGCTGATATAGCATTGGCATTTGTCTGGACCGGCAGAATGTCAGCGTAGGTTTCGTCCAGGGAAAGCAGGACGTTGGCCGCTTGCTGGCCGGTTTCGGCCACCGCCAGGAGCCGAGGAAGGTCGCGGTAAGCGTCTGGGCCTGCCACGATGTCCACTAATTTCTCTTGGTCCAAGATCTTTTCCTTCAGCCTCTCAGCCATGCAACCTGCAGGGGAAGGAGGTCAAATGCACATGGATAAAAGATCAGAACAGGACCGGCAATGGAGCAGAGACCCTAGAAAGTAGAGAAAGGTCCATCTTTGCCTTCTCGATACATGATTCAATGACAACTTGAAGGATCACGACTGAGGTTAACTCGGAACTTGCAAAACAATGAGGCAGCACAGAATATCACTCCCAAGGCAAAAGGTCCAGTCAAGCTCTTTTGGCCCGTTCCTGTTTAAACTTTTTAACACTAGTGACCCTTGAGGAATGGGAATCCTTTGCCTTCTCCAGATGCTGCCCCGAGAAAGTGCAATCCAAACTCTCAATGGACAAAATCCAGCCGCTTACTAGCATAGTATATCAGAGAATAAACAAAACAAAAAATGTTATAGCACTTTAAAAGACTAACTGCTGTGTTTGAATGTTAGCTTTCGTGGATCAAGTCCACTTCGTCAGACTTGAAGGGACCAAGTCCGCTTTGTCAGACTTGATTCATGAAAGTTAACATTCAACACAGCAGTTAATCTATGGTTTTGTTTATTCTCTGATATGCTTGAAACAGACTAACACGACTACTATTCCAAAATTTTAGCACTGTATGTCGTACTTGAATAAGCCCACTGAATCAATTGGGATTTTGTGAGTCTACCCATCTGTTAAGCTGTACTGATTCTACAGGTGAAACTCAGAAATTTATTTATTTATTTATTTATTTATTTATTGTTGGACTTCTATACCGCCTACTCGACCAAGGCCAACTCAGGGCGGTTCACAATCACAACATAAAACAGATAAAAACAGAATTAAAATCCACCCCCTAAAACGGGGTGCAGGTACCAAAGGAACCGAGGGGGGAGGCATAATCCTCTATACCAACCACCCAACAGAAACCATCCCTCTACCTGCCCCCAAACTTGGCCCGCCAGCCAGGTTTTTAGTTCTTTCCTAAAGGGCAGCAACTCCGTCTGGAGACGCAATTCCACTGGCAGGAGGTTCCAAAGGGCCGGTGCGGACACAGAGAAGGCCCTCGTCCTTGTGCCAGAGAGGCGAGCCCCCCTGGCCGATGGCACAATTAGGGAGCCCCTCCGGTCCGCTCGGGTTGGACGGACAGACGTCCTTAGGGCGATGCGGTCTCTTAGGTAACCTGGCCACCTACCATATAGGGCTTTAAAGGTCAAAATAGGCACCTTGAATTGCACCCGGAGGCAGACTGGTAACCAGTGCAACTCCCGAAGCAGTGGTGAAGCATGGGCATAATGTCCACACCCCATCACAACCCGGGCCGCAGCATTCTGGACCAGCTGCAGCCTCCGAATGGTCATCAGGGGCAGCCCCATGTAGAGCGCATTACAATAATCTAGTCTGGAGGTCACCAGAGCGTGAGTGACCATGAGCAAGGAGTCCCGGTCCAGGAGCGGGCACAACTGGCGAATCACCCCAAGTTGGGCGAAGGCCCTCCTGGCCACAGCCGCCACCTGTTCTTCAAGCAGCAGCTGTGAATCCAGGAGGACCCCCAGGTTGCGCACTGGGTCAGTCTGGGGCAAAATGGCCCCACCAAAACCAAAGATGGTAGCTCCCGGGATAGAGCAGGACCCCCTATCCATAGCCACTCTTGCTAGGATTCAGTTGCAGCCCATTTGCCCCCATCCAGACCCCAACAGCCTCCAGACATCTGGAAAGGACTTTGACTGCATCACTGGGGTCCCTACGGGCTGAGATGTACAGCTGAGTGTCATCCGCGTACTGATGGTACCGTACCCCGTGGGAACGGATGATCTCACCCAGCGGCTTCATGTAGATGTTAAATAGGAGAGGAGAGAGTACGGAAAATTAGGATATCATGCAATTGTTCATTCAGTCCAGTAATGCAACTTAAAAGGTGAAACAAATATATGAGATAGACTCATTATGTGCAAAGTGAGATAGTTCAAGCCTTACTTTGTTATAGTATTGATGCTTATGGTTTAGACTTTATGAAAACCCCAACCCCCCAAGATCATGTACCCCATAATCATTACATAATCTCATGTATGCTATATGCCATGATCCTCACAATTATAACGAATTAAGGCATGACATCTCTCGCTTTGCATGTAGTGAGTCTATCTCATATATTTGTTTCACCTTTTAAGTGAAATGAATGAACATTTGCATGATATTCTAATTTTCCGAGTTTCACCTGTACTCTAACTGCAATACTAGGCAGATTTGTTATTGTGTGTAAATAACACTAGATAAACAACATGAAATTAAATGCTGCATATTAACTAGGGTGTGTATGAATGAATCCACATCAACCAACACAACTGCACCAAAAGAAGGTCCTGAGCGTATGCAATCCATGATGTTCTCTTGGCTCATACAGACACAGAACAAGTACCCCTCAAGCCTCAGTTTAAAATGGCTGCAGGACTGTTTGTGTGGAGGAGGGTAAACGTCTGGAACAAGGCGGCTTCCAGAAGGGGGGAAGTGACCGCTGTGAGGTGTTTTTCCCTGACAGATGTGAGGTACAATTATTTGATTGGTTAACTCCAGAAGGCGTGAAAGCAACAAATGTGAGGTGTTTCTATCTGGTTGGTTAACACTAAAAGGTGGGAAAGTGACAGATGTGAGGTACAATTATTTGATTGGTTAACTCCAGAAGGCGGGAAAGCAACAGATGTGAGGTGTTTATATCTGATTGGTTAACACTAAAAGGTGGGAAAGTGACAGATGTGAGGTACAATTATTTGATTGGTTAACTCCAGAAGGCGTGAAAGCAACAAATGTGAGGTGTTTCTATCTGGTTGGTTAACACTAAAAGGTGGGAAAGTGACAGATGTGAGGTACAATTATTTGATTGGTTAACTCCAGAAGGCGGGAAAGCAACAGATGTGAGGTGTTTCTATCTGGTTGGTGAACACTAAAAGGTGGAAAAGTGACAGATTTGAGGTACAATTATTTGATTGGTTAACTCCAGAAGGCGTGAAAGCAACAAATGTGAGGTGTTTCTATCTGGTTGGTTAACACTAAAAGGTGGGAAAGTGACAGATGTGAGGTACAATTATTTGATTGGTTAACTCCAGAAGGCGTGAAAGCAACAAATGTGAGGTGTTTCTATCTGGTTGGTGAACACTAAAAGGTGGAAAAGTGACAGATTTGAGGTACAATTATTTGATTGGTTAACTCCAGAAGGCGGGAAAGCAACAGATGTGAGGTGTTTATATCTGATTGGTTAACACTAAAAGGTGGGAAAGTGACAGATGTGAGGTACAATTATTTGATTGGTTAACTCCAGAAGGCGTGAAAGCAACAAATGTGAGGTGTTTCTATCTGGTTGGTTAACACTAAAAGGTGGGAAAGTGACAGATTTGAGGTACAATTATTTGATTGGTTAACTCCAGAAGGCGGGAAAGCAACAGATGTGAGGTGTTTATATCTGATGGGTTAACACTAAAAGGTGGGAAAGTGACAGATGTGAGGTACAATTATTTGATTGGTTAACTCCAGAAGGCGGGAAAGCAACAGAAGTGAGGTGTTTTTACCTGATTGATTAACACTAGAAGGCGGGAAAGTGACAGATTTGAGGTACAATTATTTGATTGGTTAACCCCTGAAGGCGGGAAAGTGACCAATGTGAGGTGCAATTACTTGATTGGTTAACTCCAGAAGGTGGGAAAGTGAGGTGCAATTACTTGATTGGTTAACTCCAGAAGGTGAGAGTGAGGTGCAATTACTTGATTGGTTAACTCCAGAAGGTGGGAAAGTGACCAATGTTAGGTGCAATTACTTGATTGGTTAACCCCAGAAGGCGGGAAAGTGACCAACGTGAGGTGCAATTAATTGATTGGTTAACCCCAGAAGGCGGGAAAGTGACCAACGTGAGGTGCAATTAATTGATTGGTTAACTCCAGAAGCCGGGAAAGTGTGGTGCAATTACTTGATTGGTTAACTCCAGAAGGCGGGAAAGTGACTAATGTGAGGTGCAATTACTTGATTGGTTAATTAGTTAACTCCAGGGAGGGGGAAAATGACCAGAGTGAGGTGTTATTATCTGATTGGCTAATGTTAGTATGGCGGGGCGGGGGGAGTGAAAAGAACAGTCATTTTAAGTTAGGACCTGAGGAGTTAGAATGTTTATTTTTTTATTCATATAGGGATATGGGAAAGGATTATTTGATTCTATTTTGGGATTATTGTTTTGAATTACTCTTCTTGTCCTAACAGAGAGTAAACAAAAAAGACAAAAAAAGTTATGGCACCTTAAAGACTCAACTACTGTATTTAAATGAGCTTTTGTGGATCAGGTCCACTTCCTCAGCCATGTTTTACTGGTGAAGTAGACTTGATCCATGACAGCTAACATCAAAACACAGCAGTTAGTCTTCAAGGTGCCACAACATTTTTTAAAAAAAATCTTTTTTGTTGTTTTGTTTATTCACTCACATGTTCACACAGACTAACATGACTACCACTTCAAAAATTTCTATTATTGGTCTGTGTAGTGCCCTGTTTCGACATGTTCTGATGCTTTTTGACATTTCTTTGTCATTTTTAAATACATTTTTAAAAATATTGTTATAAGCATCATTTTGCAAATTTTAAGTTTTGGGATGCCTAAAGAAAGTGCCTTGACCAGAGAGAGGGCCAAAGACTACTCTGCCTTTATCATTTCAGATTTTGAACTACTGACCTCCCTGGTCTGGCTGTTGTGTATTAGCTATAATGAGAAACCTAGAGGAGATTTTCCCCTAGCCCCAGGCCTCCATGCACCTTGGGGTGGAAGAGGCTTGGACCAGGCTACTGGGGAAAGCGGGTGGTCGTAGAAATTGGGGTGGACAAGGGCCTCCTTTAGTCGAACTTAAAGAGAGTTTTCTCCCTTGTGTTTGTTGCACTCACTTGCTCACAATCTCTGGCATGGATTTGATCTGGTTCTGCTATAGCAGGAAACGGAGAAGCCTCCCAGGAGTTCCCTGGAAGGGCAGCAGTTCAAGGAACTGATGAGCTGCCTCATTAAATTTCTATTAATTACCCACCTCCATTACTATGGTGGCTCAGTGGTTAAGAAGCTCACCTTGCTAGCTGGAAGGCTGGCAAGTCAGCAGTTCGAGACCCGGGTACTGCACAATGGATTGAGTGTCTGTCTCTGTCCCAGCTCTTGGGGACATGAAAAGAGCAACATTTGAGCATTCCCTGAGTGGAGTTTCTTCCACAAAAACCCTTTCAACCCAGAGTAATTTCTGACACGAAATTATTATTATTAACAACCCACAACAGCCTCTCCCAAGGTGCCAGGGAGGGTCCCTTCTCCTAGGAGCCCTGGTGACGCAGTGGTTAAATTGCTGTAATGCAACCAAAAGGTTGTGAGTTCGATCCTGACCAGGGATCAAGGTTGACCCAGTCTCTTCCATCCTTCCGAGGTCAGTCAAATGAGGACCCAGCATGCTGAGGGCAAAATGCCGCCCTGAGTGGTGCGTTGCACTAGGAGGGTGGGGTAGAAATCAATTAATAATAATAATAATAATAATAATAATAATAATAATAATAATAATAATAATAATAATAATAATAATTATTATTATTATTATTATTATTATTATTATTATTATTATTATTATTATTATTATTATTATTATTATTATTATTCAGGGGTGCCCAAACTATGGCCCAGGGGCCAGATCCAGCCCCCAACGCCAATTCATCAGGCCCACGAAGCCCTCGTCGCTCCCGGAAGCAGAAGTAAAATGCACCCGTCCATTTTACTTCCACTTCCGGGATCAACGAGGGCTTCGTGGGCCGGATGAATTGGCATTGTGGGCTGGATCCGGCCCCCGAGCCATAGTGACCAGCCCCCTGAACTATGTGACCAGCCCGCGGCCAAAGAAGTTTGGGCAAACTTGTGCTAATTAGTTTGTTAACTGCCCAGAGAGTGCACTAAGCATGATGGGGCGGTATAGATGCGTAATTGCTATTGCTTTGTAACAGCATTTGCCAAGAGACTCTTCCTCACCTAAAATCCCGATCCGTAGCGGCCCCTGTGGCGGAAACCGCTTGGCCTTGAGAGTCTTGAGGCTTTTCAAGCGCTTCCAGATGGTCTGCTCGGCCTTCTCCCTGAGAAGCAAAAAGCCCAGAGCTTCAGAGATCACCTTGCCCTGCAGAAGGCTCCCAGGTTATGTTTGCCAGCCCAACACAACAGAGGCAAACACCAGATGCCTCACCAGATGCCCTCAAAGCCATGCCCTGAATCCGACAATGGCTCTGACCAGAGTTGAATGGAGGACCCCAGTGTGGAAGGTTAAGCTATCACTTACACAATCCCCACCGATTCTACGGGTCGACCCCAATTGGGACTACCAACTGGATCCAGGCCTGCAATTTTTACAGGCTAATCATGAACCCCTCTCAGAAGAGGGATCTGGCCCAGACCTGTGGGTTGCGGGTATTGATCGGCAACCCCCCATGGAAGTCCCTGAACGCTTCAGCTAGAAACAGGGCCTTCTCTGTGATGGTCCCATGGTTATGTCAGGTGAACAGATTTTCCAAAGTTAGCAAAGTCTGAGCTTTAGTTCAAAAAGCTTTTCAGAACATCTTGCCCTTTTATTTTAAGCATTATTAAAATATTTTTGAACAAATCTAATTATTTTGTGGGGTGAATGGGGGTTTCAGCTCCATTCATATAAACCGCCCCAGAGCGATGCCAATGTCAGATGGGCAGAATAAACATTCAACAAATCAGGAAAAAAAGCAATTTTATAATACAGTAAAACCTTGAGATACGAAATTAATTCGTTCCTTGAGGTTTTTCATATCCTGAAAAATTCTTACCTCAAAACATGGTTTGCCATAAGAATGCAGTGAAAAGCAAAAAAAATCCGTTCCAGAGCTCAGAAAAAAGCCAAAAAAAGTATTTTTTTCTGTTCAAAACTCTTCATAAAGTGCACTTTAGAATTTTTTACTGTGTTTTGTCCACTTTATAAAGAGATCTGAACAGATAAAAGATGTTTATTTGGCTTTTTCTGAGCTCTGGAAGTGTAGTTTGGTTTTCAATGCATATTCAGCAAATTTCAGACAGCGACATCTAGTGGCCAGGTCTGGTAATTGCAGGAAAAGAACCCGATGATCAACTGTTTCAGAGAGGGGGAAATTTTCAGCACTTCCCCGGAAAACTTCTGGCTGTGCTAAAACCCGATGAAAAATTCCAAAAATGGAGCAGAAATGCTCCAAACACCCTCCCACCACCATGGAAAGTGTTGGAAGACCCCCCAAAAAATTTGTATCTCGAAAAAATTGTATCTTGAAGCAATTGTTTCCTAAGATTTCCTTTCATATTGTGACTTTTTCATAAGTAGAGCCGTTCATAACTCGAGGTTTATGCTTCAGTGGGTATTCTCCTTCACACTCAGAATGCTGGACATGCATTATTTCACAACATTCTACCACAGTAGGCCAGCGACAGGAGCCTGAGAGATTCTCTCCTCTACCAGATCTCACTCTCATGCAACCCTGGCTCAAAATTTTCATCACTCCAGAAGGTGGAAAGACTCTCTTTTACTGGAGGTTTTAAACAGCAGCAGGACATGTCAGATGCCAGAGAAACGTTGGCTGTAGATTTCCTGGTTTGTTGAGGATCTTCTCCAACTCTACCATTCTATGATCAGGACCAGATAAGCTACACCGAAAAGGAAATAGCCGGTGCACATCGCAGCTGCCTTTCATCCCAGAAAGGGTCAATTCTAGCATGAACCAAATATGTACAATTTAATTTCTGCTTCTATGGGAGATAGCTTTAGACCCATGATGGTGAACCTTGGCACTCCAGCTGTTCTTGGACGTCAATTCACAGAAGCCCAAGTCTCTGTGAATCCACAAAAATGGGTTTGCTGTGCAAATGCACAGTAAACCCATTCGTGTAGATTCACAGAGACTTGGGCTTCTGGAAACTGAAGTTCAAGAAGAGCTGGAGTGCCAAGGTTCACCATCATTGCTTTAGACTGTTTCCTCTGGCAAGGCAGATAAACTGGTGGCCCTGAACGATTTCCAGTTTTCTTTTTATTACTGAACAGGCACACACAAATAGATGTGTATGTGGTACTGTTTTCAAAATAATTAGTTTTACAAACTTAACTTGATTATCAAAAATAGAATAATAGGCACTTGGCTAAAGCATTCAATTAAAAAAAGCAGACCAGCTGTCTTACTGACCATCTGATGATGGTGGCGGTTCGTGGACCCATCTCTGTAACCAAAGAAATCAGCAAACAGTTCCTTACCTGACGGAACACGTGACAAGCAGAACCACATCAGCCTAATGGAAGAGAGAAAGAGAATTGGAGGGAGAGGAAGCAGACCTGGAGAAGAAATTCTCGCCCCACCTTCCCTGAAGCCAAATGCTCAACAGCACATCTGGTGGAACCAGATTCTAGCTTGTGTCTCTAAAGAGATGCGAAGAATTCTACTTCAAAAGAAAAATAAATGTTCTAGCACTCAACATGGGAGGCAAATGTTTTTGCTGTACTAAGAAAAACACTTAATTACAGTTATAGTTCTGCTGTTCTCCAAACAGTCAGCGACCACTGCAGATCCAATTTTGAAAACCAAATCCCCTGGAAAGAAATATGTCTCTGACTGCATCAAGTGTACAAAGTACACTCTTCCTCCATTCTCCTCGTTGCCCCCAGAAAGCATCAAGCAGAAGGAGCTGAAGCTTAGAGAGGAGATATTCTTCTGCAGCCATTTAGCCTAAAACTATGAAAGAAACTAAAAAATTGCAACACGAACGTCGCAGCATGGTTTGGGACGTTATCAGAGGGAGCAAATCAAAGCAATGACACTTCTATCCCACCCCATATAAGCGCTTAGTGCACCCTTTGGGTGATTCACAAGTTTTGCCCCCTACATGTTGGGTGCTCATTTGACTGACCATGGAAGGATGGAAGAGGCATAGTCAACCTTGAGCCCTGGTCAAGATTGAACTCACAACATTTTGGTTGTAGCACAGCGATTTAACCACTGCGCCACCAGGGCTCCTTCCTCAGGAATCATACCAGAAGCACCCAGACATGTCAGCTTTGAATGGTCACACCTAAAGAAGCGAAGACAGTAGTGACTACATTGAGGGCTTTCTGGAACGATCAGCCATTGGTGATAAGAAAGGCTACTGCACTGTTAACTTTTTATAAATCCCTAAAGCAGGGGTGCCCAAACTTTCTGGGCTGCGGGCTGTTCATGTGGTTCAGGGGGCTGGTCACTATGGCCCGGGGGCTGGCCCCAGCCCCTGACGCCAATTCATCTGACCCACAAAGCCCACATCGCTCCTGGAAGCGGAAATAAAATGTGCCTGTCTGGGCGTGTTTACTTCCACTTCCAGGAGCGACAAGGGCTTCACAGGCTGGATGAATTGGCATTGGCGGCCAGCTCCGGCCCCCAAGCCGTAGTTTGGGCACCCCTGCCCTAAAGACTTACTTGTTTCAACAGACCTTTCATGGCTGATAAGATCATTTGGTTGGCAAAGAGATTGCCATATTTCCATGAAATGTTGCTGCTGTCATCTTTTACGGCTGTCATTGTGTGATTTATTATTATTTTATGGTATGGATGTTTCCATAAGGCTTTTGTTTTTCATGTTAGTTGGTTTGGATAGGCGATGTTGTTACTTATTTCTTACTTCTTGGCTTACCTCTTCCACTTTGCTGGTCCGAAGGTAGCCGCTCCTCTGAAGGACAGCCCAGACAATCTCCATATCGTTGACATTCATCTGACAGCCATAGGTCTCCAAGTACACTGAAAGAGTGGCAGATTATTATTATTATTATTATTATTATTATTATTATTATTATTATTATTATTATTATTATTATTATTATTATTATTATTATTATTATTATTATTATTATTATTATTATTATTATGGGGGGGTATTAGGAAAAGATGAGAAAGGTGGATTCCCTGCAGACAGGACTCAGTATCTCCACCTGTTCTGAGGATTCCTGATACCTAACTGAAAGCAATTCTTGAACCAGAGACAAGAGAACACCTTGCTCACAAAGTGTTTAGGAGAGACCCTGCATTTTTGAAGGGCGAAGGGGACTGACTTGGAAACAGGTTCCCTTCTTAGACTGATAGCAGCTCTATAACAACGTTGGGTCGGGTGGAAGAGGGACGATGCAGGTGCCCAGAGGTACTCTTACTGAGTCATAAATGAAAGCAGCAACAGTCGTGGAGGCACAAAGGAAATTCTACCTTCCCATGGAAGTGAAAAAAGTCCACAAAAAGTGGGTGGTGGTGGTGGTGGTGGTGCCTTTCTGGTGGGGATGCAGTTTGGAGCTTGTTAATCTGCATTATTATCCCACGGCTGAGCCATAGGCCAGGCCAAACCTTCTGGAGCTGAGCTTCAGCTCAGCCTCAGCTGAATGTATGGGTTCACAGCAAGGGCCTTGAATGGGGCTTGCCCCATCAGGCCACTACACCTTCCCCATCTGTATCCTACCTAGATGAGTCACAAAATGAGACAGCAGAGATAAAAGTCATCTCAAAGGTTTGAATGTTAGTTAAGGATTTCTGGGGCATTATCAAATTTGATACACAACTAACTGGTTGTTATATGCTGCAATTTCCCACACCACCTTTACAGAACCTACTTCAGTAGAATTCTCATCCACAGCTACAGAACAAAGGAAGAACTTAGTGCTTTGCCTGGGTCAGTCGCACTATTGACAATAGATGTTAGGTCTGAATGGTAAACTTATTAGCAAATGTGTAATACCACAAATGTCTGTCTTGCATCCATCTACTAATCATTTGCAACTCAACAGGGCCAAACCTCACAACTAATCTGAATAACAACCAGAGATCTTCTGCTATCACCAGTTCTAAAAAGTCACATCATTTTGTATACTTATCTGTTATGCTAACCAAGAATTCTGTACCTCTGTACTTGATGTGTATAAAATGATGCCATGAAATCTCTCTTATATCTGACAAAATGGACTTGATCCACGAAAGGTCAAAGCCTCCCTTGCTCGAAAGCCAGTCATGTCTGACTCAATGGTTTGGTGTTCATCTCTATTTACAGTCATAGAGCCAGCGCTACCTGCAACTGTAGATGTTTCCGTGGACATCTAGCAGGCATGACTAGACACTGGAGTGGAGTGCATGGAATGCTGTTTACCTTCCCACCAAAGTGGCACCTATTTATCTACTTGCAGCTTCTTACAATCAAACTGCTACGTTTGCAGGAGCTGGGGCATTGACAGCAGTTCACTCCATTATGCAGCACTTGGGTCTCAAACTGCTGACTTGCCAACCTTCCAGACGTGAAGCTCAGCATCTTAACCACTAAGCCACGGAAGCTAACATTAAAATACCTAAGCTCTGTGATGGCGAACCTTGGCACTCCAGATGTTCTTGTACTTCAATTCCCAGAAGCCCAAGCTCTCGTGAATCCACACGAAGGGGTTTGCTGTGATTCATCCAGCCCACACTGTGCCGCCCTCGTTGCACCTGGAAGCGGAAGTAAAACGTGCCCGTACGGCAAAGGTTAAGACTCTTCTGGGTTAACTCTTCCTCCGTACGGGCGTGTTTTACTTCAGCTTCCAGGAGCGACGAGGGCGGCACAGCATGGGCCGGATGAATCACAGCAAACCCCATCGTGTGGATTCACGAGGGCTTGGGCTTCTGGGAATTGAAGTGCAAGAACATCTGGAGTGCCAAGGTTCGCCATCACGGCCTCAGATGGTCTTTAAAGTGCCACAAAATTTTTGTCTTTTTCATTTTTTTTGTCTTTCATTTTTCCTACTAAGCAATCCTCAAGTCACTAAGGATCTGGCATTACATGGATGGACAAATTTACCCAATTCCACAAACCTTTCTTTGGTGTTTCTGTGGTATCGCTGAGGCCATAAGGAGCTATTGGGGCCTCCCCCACTTCGGACAGGAAAGAAGTATTTTCGACGGGAGCAGCTCCCTGTAGGAAATGTTGCAAAGATGGTCCCGTTGCTAACTTGGCATGAAAATCTTCTAGGCTCCCTTTGCTTTTTGCATCCTGAACCCAAGTCCTAGAATCCATGCTGCCAGTGGAAGACCAAGCCTGGGGCACAGATGAAGCAGCCCAACATGGCGACCTTGGAGGTAGCAGCACCCAGGGACCTCTGAGAAGGCTTCGTAAGGGAAGCATCTTCAGCACAAGCAATTCCTCCTCCTTCCTAAAAAGAAAACAAAACATTGCCATTCTGGCAAACTTTCCAAAAGACAACTTCAGATAGCAAAAGTCACACCCCAAATCCTTGAGATTTACCCGATTGGGTAAAAGAGGAAGCAACAAGAACTTCAGAGGGCACATCACACCCACACACAAATGTTGGGAGGCTGGCTGAGGGTCCAGCTTGATGAACACAGACAGAAACACACAGACCCACTTCTGTGACCACCTTGCATAAGGATCTTTCTGTAGAGCGCCGTGACAAAACGCACGGCACCTCACCGTAAAAGGCAAGCAAAGCCAGTGGCTCTTCCCACAGTGCTTACGGCCTAAACTTCTACCATAGAGGGAACAGAGCATTGAAGCTGCCCAGGAATAAAGCTAGGCCACGTCATCATTTTCTTCCCCTGTAAGGGCAGGTAGCTTTAAAGAAAAGCAACCTACAGTAAAACTCATGCACAGCCCTAAAACACCCCGACATCCTGATCAGATCCCTGGCTGGTCGCAAAGGGGCAATGTGGTGCTGGCCCTGACATATAAGTAAGCCCTTTGTTTACTCAGGAGGTCTCTTTTTATGTTTCTACATTTGCTGTTTAAAATAGCAGGATATTAACTAACAGCTGGGGAAAAGGAAATAATGTCTTATTCTTCTTTGATGCAGGACTCCTGCCGTGATAGGATAGCATTCCTGACGGTACAAGCACAGCTTCTTCTAAAATATACCCGGGGGAGAAGCATGTTCAGGCCCACCCAAGACCTCAGCCACATGTGGACCAGCTCTTCAAAGCTCTGATTCTGTTGGCGCAATCCTGCTCTGCCCACAACACCACAGAACTAAAAGCAAGGGTGCCACCCGTGGCGAAGGCATGAGTTGGTGACAATGGGATGTGGGGTGAGGTGTAAATGGCAGTTTTGAAACACTAGAGAAACGGCAGGAAAACAGTGGTTAAACTGCTGTCCTGCAGGCAAAACATTGTGAGTTCAACCCTGACAGGAAACAAAGTAAGCTTAGCCTTCCATTGTTCCAAGGTTGTTAAAATGAGTCCCCAGCATGTTGGGGGCAAAATGCTAATTACCTGTAAACCGGTCAGAGAGTGCATTAAGCATTATGGGACGGTAAGGTAAAGGCTGCCCTTGCTTGAAAGGCAATCGTATCTGACTCTAGGGTTCAGTGCTCATCTGTTTACAGCCAAAGAGCAAGCACTGTCTGTGTCTGCAGATGTTTCCATGGACATGTGGCAGGCATAACTAAACGCCAGAGTGCACAAAATACTGTTTACCTTCCCACCAAAGTGGTACCTAGTACAATTTCTTGCTTTCAAATTGCTAGGTTGGCAGGAGCTGGAACAGAAAGAGCCCACTCCATTGTGCAGCACTCAGGTTTCGAACTGCTGACCTGCAAGTTCAGCATCTTAACCACTAAAGCACTGTAATTGCTATTGCTAGATCAGAGAGCAATGACATATGTCTGTGATGGCAAACCTTGGCACTCCAAATGTTCTTGGACTTCAATTCCCAGAAGCCTAAGCCCCCATGAATCCACACGAATGGGTTTACTGCGATTCATCCTGCCTGCGCCGCCCTCGTCACTCCTGGAAGCGGAAGTAAAATGCGCCCATATAGAGGAAGGGTTAACCCGGAAGAGTCTTAACTGTCCAGGCGCATTTTACTTCCGCTTCTGGGAGCGACGAGGGCGGCACAGGCTGGATGAATTGCAGCAGACCCATTCGTGCAGATTCATGGGGGCTTGGGCTTCTGGGAATTGAAGTCCAAGAACATCTGGAGTGCCAAGGTTCGCCATCACAGACCTATGTGGTCCTAAGCTCTGCTCCCTCTGGCACTAGCTACCTACTGAACGCTGACCCGGCAGGGCAGGCCAGTGAACCGTCCAGAGTAGTCCTTGCCCCAAGCCTGGTGACAGAAGCATGTTAATAGGAAGCAAGTCAATAGCTCTGTTACTTCATTTGAACGAGGGGCCAAGCAAGCACTGCAGCAGTCCTTCGATTTGGAGATGTGCAGCTGGGAGGGGAGTAGCTGCTGCATTCCTTTAAAAAGCCACTTGACTCTGGTCAGATTTCTAGGGAGCAGGGAGGAGGAGGAGGAGGAGGAGGAGGAGGAGATGCTTCCCAGCTCCTGCACCCCAGGTTCGTTTTTTTTTGGGGGGGGGAGAGGGAGGGGAGGGGAGAAACAGGGGGCGCCAGTGCCACGTGGTTTCGTACCCCAGCGCCCTAAGACCCACCTGGGGCGGGGATTGGAAAAAGGAGGAGCCTCAGTCTGCAGCCCCCCCACCCCACCCCCAACAACCCCATGTACTGAAGCGGGGGTGGGGTGGGGGCAGAACTGCAGAAGGGAAGCCGGTCCCGGGACGGTTCTACCTTCCTTCCTGCCTACCTACGAGCCCCCCGCAGGCCCGCCTGGGCTGGAGAAAACGGGTGGGTGGGAGGGTGGGGGGCTCACAAGCACCCTCCTTACACTTACATACACACGCACAGGAGCAAGCGGGTGGGGGCTCACTCACCACCAGTCCACCCCTGACCGCCTTCCGACGCCCCCCCGCCCCCGCCCCCCCCGGGCTTGGATACAGACCTCTGCACTGAGTCCCGACCGAAAGCAAAGGGGCTCCTCCCGCCCGGGGTGGGGGGGTTGGGCGGAAGGCAAGCCGTCGGTGCTCCTCCGCGCCAACCTCTTCCGCCCGTCCTCCCTCCCTCCCTCGGCCATGGGCATGGAGGTATAAAAAAGACAGGAGATGGCACTAGTTCTACTACAGGCTTCATGCTGTAAGTTTTTTGAAGCCAGTGGGCGTGGCCTGCCGCCATATTAGGTGGACCAAAACATTAGCAGACAGACGACCGTTTACGATGGCTTCTTGGGTTGGAGGGGGTGGTGGTGGTGGATTGATCCCCTCTCCTGGGTCCCCTGGGTTTGGGAGGGTTGGAGGGACAAAAAGGGTCTGTTCCAGAGCCAGGGGACCCGGCAGAGAGGGGATCCTGCCCCCGCAAGACACCCCGTTATTAAAGAGAAGAAACCAAGCGGGTTCTTCTCTTTAAAAACTGAGTGTTTGGGAGGAGTGGATTCGATCCCGTCTCCCGGGTCTCCTGGGTCCAGAAGGGATGGGGGGACAGACCCCTTTTGTCCCCCCAACCCTTCCAAACCCAGGGGACCAGGGAGACGGGATCGAATCCACGCCCCCCCCCCAACACTCCGTTGTTAAAGAGAAGAAACCCCTTGTTTTCTTCTCTTTAATATGGGGTGTGTATGTGTGTGGGGGGATTCCCCCTCTCCGCTGGGTCCCCTGGGTCCAGAAGGGTTGGGGAGACGGACCCCTTTTGTCCCCCCAAACCTCCCATACCCAGGGGAGGCAGCGGAGAGGGGGATCGAAACCCCCCACCCACTGATATTAAAGGGGAAACCCCATCTACTTTCACGACTCCACACAATCAAAGCACCCTAAGGCAAAGTTTTGGGCCAACTAACATGGCGGACTGACAGATTAGTCGGCTTCAAGTTTGTGACGTCATGTCAGTTCCTGTTTTATTATACCTCCATGGACATGGGCGCCTCCATCGGCTACCAGTGCACCCGCTTCTCCCTTCCGTCCAGAAACTACTCCCCATCGCTCTATCGTTCCTAAGGAAAAAACGTTCCTCCCCCTTTAAAAAAAGGCCTCTAGCCAGGAAGGCCAGTCTGGGCTGATGATGGGTTTTTTTTTTCTTCAGCTTTGTTGTGTATACATGCAGTTCAGCTGTTCGCCGGTAGCGCAGCTGACGGAGCTCACATGACTCCAATTCCTCCAATGGGTAACTACCGCGGGAAACCTTCCCACCACAGGTGAAACTGTCAGGTATGCATTACGTCAAAAGGACATCACCTATACTGTAACCAATAGTGCGCCTCCGGGCAAAATTCAAATGTACTGTGTACCATATATAAGGAGGCAAGGCTCTGCCATTGCCTCCTGTACAGATTGACCATGTTACAATAAAGTAGTGTTTAGCCCGCCTGCCGGCTCGTGTGCATTCTATCTGTCTACATCAAATTGGCGACGAGGATGGGATACATAGTGAAGGTGTGCAGGCAACGCAAGAAACGAAACCCTGACCGGACCAGCCACTACGGATGAAAGGACGAGGCCATCGGGAAAGTGCACGCTGGGGACACCGTGGTGAGACGTGTATCGGACTGACACCCCCGTTTTTTCATGAAGGTACTGTTGCAGGGGGTTCAGGTAATGATGGAAGTGGATTCAGGGACCACCTACTCCATAGTTTCACAGATGGAGTTCCTACGAATACCCCCTATGGACCGTCCAAAACTGAGAGCCCTCAGGACGAACTTGTGGGATGTTCAAGGTAACTACATTCCCATCTTGGGGGTGGGAGATTTCACCATCCATTTCAAGAATTTCACAAGGAAGCTGCCCCTGGTGGTTCTTAGGGGGGGGGGTCCAGTTGTCTTCTAGAGACCCAGTGGTTCGAACCGCTGGGCATCGCACTGACTGGCATCAACGCCGTCCAGGCTGACCCCATTCAGGATGAGTGCAATGCACACCCTGCTGTTTTTGAAAAAGGACTTGGGAAGTACAGGGGGGCCCCAGTGGACTTTGATTTAGACCCTTCCGTTCACTCCGTACGGCTCAAGCCACGAAGAATGCCTTTTGCCCCAAAGGGCAAAATCAAAGCAGAACTGGACAAACTGGTGGGTCGGGATTTTGGTTCCAGTGGACTCCACAGAGTGGGAGACACCGATTGTGACTGCCATGAAATCCAATGGGGAGGTTAGGATTTGTGCTGATTACCAATGTACAATCAATAAGGCTATTCATCCCAACACCTACCCGATGCTGGTAGTTAGCCATTTGCTGGCCACGTTTCATGGGGGAAAATGTTTTGTGAAATTGGATTTAGCACAGGCTTACCAACAGTTAACGGTTACACCTGCGGTAGCAGCTGCCCAGACGATAGTTATGCACAAGGGTGCATTTAAGGTGACACGCCTCCAGTTTGACGTGAACTCAGCCCCCAGGATATTTCAGGAGCTTGTAGAACACCTGCTTAAGGGTCTCCCCAGGGTCCTGCCCTATTTTGACGACGTGTTGATAACAGCTGGGGATGAGTCAGAGCTAGCCCAGAGGTTAGATGGGGTTCTATCCATGTTTGAGAGGGCTGGCCAATGCCTGAGAAGGGACAAATGTGTGTTCTATGCAAACGAGGTTGAGTTTCTGGGGTTTCGAATCACCCCCGATGGAGTAAAACCTTCGAAATCCAAGGTTGCGGCAGTACGGAACGCCCCTAGACCAGTCGCTAAACCAGAGATGCAGTCTTTCTTAGTACTCCTGAACTTCTACCACTCTTTACTCCCACGGAAGGCATCCGTGGCAGAGCCGCTGCACAGCTTGCTGAAGAAGGATGCAATCTGGTGGTGGTGGGAGGGTCAGGAGCAAGCATTCAATGAGTTAAAGCAGCTCCTCTCTTCCAAGGCAATATTAACTCATTTCGACCCCAGGAAGCCCATAGTACTTGTGTGTGATGCCTCACCGGTGGGGGCCGGGGCTGTCCTCTGCCACGTGCTCGAGAACGGGAGGGAGGCACCGATTGCGTTCATCTCGAAAGCGGAGCACAACTGTGCCCAGACGGATAGAGAAGCCCTCGCGATCATCGCAGGGACGAAGAAATTCCATGACTTCTTGTATGGGAGGGCATTCACTATTGTCACAGACCACAAACCCCTCCTGGGAATCTTTGTCATGGCCAAGCCCACTTCCCAGATCCTGTCCCCACAAATGCTACGGTGGGCGATTTTCTTAAATGCGTACCAGTTCACGCTGGTACACCGCCCAGGGAAAGACATCGTTCACACGGATGTGCTTTCCAGGTCCCCCCTGCCGGAGCTGGGGGTACCCAAGTGCGAGGTCGAGAAGGATCACCAGGTGCTTCTCATCGAATCTCTCGACTCGCCCCCCATCATGCCTTCAGATATTGCCAGGGCAACCGCAAAATACAAGATCCTTTCCCAGGTTGTGGCATGGGTAAAGAAGGGCTGGCCCGCAACGTCCCCATCCGAGGAACTTGCATCGTTTTTCAGGAAACGTTTCGAGCTTTCGTTCGAGAGCGGATGCCTCCTCTGGGACCAGAGGGTGGTAATCCCTGAGGTTTTCCGAAGCAAGGTGCTCCGTTTGCTCCACATGAGCCACTCGGGGATCCTGAAGTCGAAAGCTCTGGCAAGGAGCTACTTCTGGTGGCCCAACATTGAGCAGTTGGTGGGTGCGTGTGAGAGTTGCCAATACTCACGGCCCGAGGAGCACAGATTACCCCCCAGGGAGTGGGACTTAGCCCGCGGACCATGGTCAAGGGTTCACGTGGACTTTGCGGGGCCTTTCCGGGGAACGATGTTCTTGCTAGTGGTTGATGCATTCTCGAAATGGCTGGAAGTCATATCGGTGCACAACATGTCCTCCGCAGTCACAATCAAACAGCTGAGGAGGCTGTTCACTTGTTTTGGCTTGCCCGACTTGTTAATTTCAGATAACGCAACCACATTCACGTCCACCAAATTCCAGGCATTCCTCAAGCGGAATGCGATTACGCACATAACCTCCACACTGTTTCACCCTGCCACAAATGGCCAAGTAGAGCGCCAGGTCCGCACGACAAAGGAAGCGCTGCGGAGGATGGGTCCGGGGGATCTGGAGCTACAGCTCTGCAAATTCCTCCTTTGTTACAGAGTTACCCCACTTGCATCGGGTAAATCTCCCGTGGAAATTCTGATGTGGAGGAGACCCGCAACATTGTTTGACCGTTTGGATCCATCCAGGGTGGAGGATAGAGGTACGAATGTGGCAATAGAACAAAGGAACGTGTTCGGGGCAGGTGACCCGGTATACTGCAGGAATTATGCAACTTCTGGGCCAGCGTGGGTACTGGGGGAGGTGGTGGAACAAACCGGACCCGTATCGTACTAAGTGAAGATGGAAACGGGTTTGTTGTGGTGGAGGCACACCGATCAGCTTAGGAGAAGAGTCACAGAAACCACAGGGGAAAGTGGGTATTTTGACGAATCAGCGTTAGGGTCACCCCCCCACCCATGTAACCCAAGAGGGGAATACAGGACTCAGCATAGCAGGTGGCATAAACCACCAGGAGACCGCTACCCAACCCGGAGTAGCACAACCCCATTTTGATTTTCTGTTACAGGATGGGGGGAGTTTTCCTGAGTGTTCCCCCACTCGTCCCAGTGAGCAGCGGTGTTTTGAGTTGTTCCAGAGGTCTCCCCATCCTCCCCGACACATAGCTGCCCCAGCCCTGTCCCTGCCGGGGTTCGATGGGACCCTTCAGTTTTCCCAGGGGGAAGAGTCAGACACCACAGCCGATTCAGGCAGCACAGCCGCGGGGTCCAGAGGCGGCAGCACCGCCGGCCCCCACAATGGTTGAGGGACTTCATCCCTTCCTAGGGATGTTGTGTATACATGCAGTTCAGCTGTTCACCGGTAGCGCAGCTGACAGAGCTCACATGACTCCAATTCCTCCAATGGGTAACTACTGCGGGAAACCTTCCCGCCACAGGTGAAACTATGTCAGGTATGCATTACGTCAGAAGGACATCACCTATACTGTAACCAATAGTGCGCCTCCGGGCAAAATTCAAATGTACTGTGTACCATATATAAGGAGGCAAGGCTCCGCCATTGCCTCCTGTACAGATTGACCATGTTACAATAAAGTAGTGTTTAGCCCGCCTGCCGGCTCATGTGCATTCAATCTGCCTACATCAAAAGCTTCTTTATAACAGAAAAAGGAAACCGAAATTGAGTGCCCCCACCCACCCACCCACCCACCTAACTGTGCTGAGTTTGGGGTAACGCAGGATTCTTCAGCAGGAAGGAGAAGAACAGCTGGGCATTTTGAGGAGCTGTTTTAAGGAAATGTTGGTCTCCAGAAAGCCACTGGCTTTTTTTTTTTTTTAGCAGTGGCTCAAGTGGCGAAGACGCTGACTGGGAGGCAGAAGGTCAGCAGTTCAGTTCCCGAGTACTGCAGGACAGAATGAGCTCCCATCTTTGTCCCAGCTCCTGCCAACCTAGCAGTTCAAAAGCAAGAAATTGCAAGTAGATAAATAGGGACTACTTTGGTGGGAAAGGTAACAGCGGTCTGTGCGCTCCAGTGTCTAGTCATGCCTGCCACATGACCATGGAAATGTCTGTAGAAGCAGATAGCGCTGGCTCTTCGGCTTTGAAACAGAGAGGAGCACGGAACCCTAGAGTCAGATATGACTGGCTTTTGAGCAAGGGATACCTTTACCTATGTTAATAGGAGAGGAGGGGGTGCATCATCCTCAGGTACTGTGCTCCCCTGGGGTGATAGAAGGAAGCCCACCAATAAGATGTGGGGCTCGAGGGAGGGAATGATTTTGTTATGGATGATTTTACTCTGATCTTTTATATATACTGGAGACTGCAGTGGCTCAAGTGGCTAAGATGTTGACTGGAAGGTGGGAGGTCAGCAGTTCGATTCCCGAGTACTGCAGGACAGAATGAGCTCCCGTCTTTGTCTCAGCTGAAGCCTAGAGTTGGATATGACTTGCTTTCGAGCAAAGGAATCCTTTACCTTTATATAGACCAAGGGGTCTTTTTTACTTCTCTGGGATACCACTTGGTGACTGCTGCTGTTCAATGCCCATCTGTCATTCGAGAAATATCCCCAGCCCAGCGCAGTTGCGGGCATAAAAAGGGCAGGGTATAAATGTCAATGTATGAATGTTCAATGAATGGATGGATAAGCGGAGCCCGCCAGAGTCTCTTTCTCCTGCAGAAGAGCCACAGGGCTCTGAAAGGGTGCAGGTGGATTTGTCCTTCTTGCCTGATGAGCACAGAGCATGGCCTTCTTTGAAAGCAGCCATGAAGGGGCTGGTCCTGAGCCAAAAGATGCCATGGGGCCAACACTCCATTTCATCCTCTAACCGTTTCCCTGTGAACAGGGTGTGTGTATGTGCGTGTGTGTCTGCCCCCACCCCTGTCAACAATTTCCAAATGAGAAGGATGCAAATTTGGAAAAGGTCAAGGTCACTCTTGCTCGAAAGCCAGTCGTATCCAACTCTAGCGTTCAGTGCTCATCTCTGTTTCAAAGCCGAAGAGCCAGTGCTGTCTGCATCTGCAGATGTTTCCGTGGTCGTGTGGCAGGCATGCCTAGACACCGAAGTGCCCGGAACACTGTTTACCTTCCCATTGATGTGGTCCCTATTTATCTACTTGCAATTTCTTGCTTTCAAACTGCTAGGTTGGCAGGAGCTGGGGCAGAGACGGACACTCATTCCGGCATGCAGTACTTGGGTTTTGAAAAGCTGACCTTCCGCCTCCCAGTCAATGTCTTAACCACTTGAGCCACTGCAATTTGGAAAAAGAAACACCCAAATGCTAACAAAACTGAGCAATGATTAACTGATATGAGAGAGTGTTAGGTATTGGGGTTTGGGTGTGAATCCTGCAGAGCTAAGCAGTTAGCTTGTGACAGCAGCAGTGGTGCCCATGTAGTGTTTTCACTCTCACCCAGACAGTAGGCTGTGCAAAGCCTTGTTGTCCTGAATGAGGAAATGTCAGAGCCTCCAGGTTCAGTGTCTCTGCTTGGTGTAGCTTCTGGACACTAGACTCACTTTGTCCATGCAGTTGGATCCCAATCCTCTGGAGAGTTTCAGACTCTATCAGAGAATTCAGCAAAGGCAGTAGCAGAACCCCAGGAGCTGAAGCATCCTGGCGGAAGCAGTTCGGCTAGCACAGCAGTGTGGCATACAAGCCAATGTGGCTAACAGCAGCATTTGGCTAGAAGGCAGTATGGCATAAAAGCAAAGTGGTGGCTTCTGAGAAGCCTAGATTTATACTTGACAATTTGCTCAGTCATCCACTCAGTGGTTACAGCTGGGCGCTGTGCTGAAGGATCTCTTAAAGACACAGTAACATGCAGCTTACACAATACATATATACATGCAGGTCATCACAACCCTATCAGAGAGAAAGTTTATCGTCTGGAATAATGCAGTTGCAGAAGTAGAATGGAAAGAACTGGAAAAGCTGGCTAAAGAGGAGCCCTCGCAGAAGACTATGGACTGAAGGGCGGAAGATAACTGGGTAGCAGAGGCAGCCTTGATGGTGGAAGGAAATGGGTTCATAGCCCAGGCTCGTGTCCATGTCTTCCCATCTCTAAGGCCAGGGGTCTTACAGATGCACAGAGCCATCCTTCCTGTAATTGGGCTTTTCTTGCAGCATTGGATGTGGTTTTTCTTTCATTAAAAACAAAACCAACAACCCCAACCAGGAGCAGTTCAAAAGAAGGCAAAGCAACTTAATTGTGACCTGGAAGTTTAGACAGTTTGAGGACATGAGCCTTCCATTACACTTCGTGGTTTGGTTATGAGCCCTTGTGGCACAGTGGTTGTGCTGTAGCCAAGACTCTGCTCACAATCAGAGTTCGACCCTGATGTGATCAAGGTTGACTCAGCCTCATTTCCGAGGTTGGTAAAATGAGCACCCAGCATGTTGGAGGCAAAAATGCTAATTACAGTGTGAACTGCCCAGAGCGGGCTCTAAGTGTTGTGGGGTAGTATAGATGGTTAATGGCGATTACCATCGCTTTGGTAACACTCTCCTTTGATCTAAGCATCCGTAAACTGGTCAAGCATCAGTAGCTCTTGTCCGTGGGCTTAAGGTTGCTCATCCCATCACTGTGATGTATTACCATACTTTGAGACACCTAAAACAGCATAAGGGGTCTACGGTAAGTCTTCCGAATTGTGTGCTGGAAATACATTTTGCTCCATCACTGCAGATGGCCCAGTTATTCCTCAGACTCAACCGTTTAGGGCTGGCTTCCTGGAAAGCATATTCCTGAAGCAGAATAAATATAGGTTTGGTATATGAGAACCAAGACACAGGACACAGCCTCGGGCTGGGTTAACTCAGGTTTATTGCATCGTGGACAGAGGGAACATGAGGTAATGGCGGATCGATAGCTCTTTATATACAGTAGTAATACATTTGAACGTGGTGCCATGGCAGCCCATTGGCTACTGCCTGCGTGACGTCATTTCGAGTCACGCCCTTCTTGTCCAGGTGTATGTGGTGGCGGGAAAGCTTCCCGCGCTGTTGCCTTTGATGAGTTCGGACCAAGAGAGCTGGGACGCTCGCTGCTGCCAGCTGGTGGTCATTAGCTCGCGTCCTATTACAGGGTTCATATGATACAGATGAAGGTTACATTGTTGCTAAAGGCAAGGTTACATTGGTTCAGATACATTGTAATCCATGTGGAAGATAAAACCATTAGAACACAACACCCCTCCCCCCTAGGATGAGACAAAGTCTCGAGCCCACACTCAAACACACTCCCCCCCTAGGAGACAAAGTCTCTCAGCCAAGATGGCTTATTTCGAACACGCTGGGGTCTCGATGCGGGCTGCCTTTGCCCGGGTTTGCTACCTTCTCTTTGTCCCCTGGTTTCCTGCCCTGTAATTGGAGAGGGAGACTCGTTAGTGACTTGCCGCGGCTCCGCGGCGTTGTTGGGAGGTGTGCTCTCTCTTAGGGAAGAACCGGGGGCACTGGGGGCTAACGAAAAACCCCTCTTCTCGCTTGGATGGGTGGGGAAACACTCCTGGAAACCCCCCCGGCTCGCAAAATCAAAATCAAAATCACATTCGGGGGCAGCGGTCGCGAACTCCTCTCCCCCTTCCACGGCCTCTGATGGAACTGGTTTATCAAAAGGGTATGAGTCGGGGCCGCTGCTTCTTCCTTCCCCCCTTGCTTGGGACTGTTGTCCGCTGATGTCTCCCCCTTGGGCTAAACGGGTGGGGGAGAACCCTAACGCTGAATCCTGTTGTTGAGCCCCACTGGCTGGTACGCTCACTCGGTGCCTCAGCTGGTCCGCGTGCCTCCTCCAGAGGAGACCGGCGCTAGTCTCGACCCGGTACGACACTGGCCCCGTCTGTTCTACTACCTTCCCCGGCACCCAGGCTGGCCCTGCGCTGGCATAGTTTCTGCAGTGAACAGGGTCGCCGGCGGCGAATCCTTTCGAGACTGCCAGCCCTATGTTTTTTCCCTTCTCCTCGACTCTCGTCGGGTCTAGCCTGGACAGAATCGTGGTCAGTTTTCGCCGCATCAAGAGCTCTGCCGGCGAGTAACCTGACGCTAAGGGGGTCACCCTATACGCTAATAAGAACTGACATACTTGGTGATTCAGGTCCCCCGGGCCCATGCGCCGAAGCGCGTCCTTTGTTGTACGGACCAACCGTTCCACTTGGCCATTCGTGGCCGGGTGAAACGGCGCGGATGTGACATGCCGAATGGCGTTTGCCGCCATGAATGCTCCGAACTCCGAGGAGGTGAAGCAACTCGCGTTATCGCTGACTAACGTGTCGGGTAAGCCGAACGTGGAAAAGACTTTCCGTAGCTGGCTAATTGTCGTGGCGGAGGACGTGCTCTTTACTGGGATAACCTCCAGCCACTTGGAGAACGCATCCACCACCAGGAGAAACATGGTTCCTCGGAATGGGCCAGCGAAATCTATGTGTACTCTGGACCACGGCCCCCTTGCTGCGTCCCATTCCCTATGCGGGAGGCGGGCCTCCTCTGGACGGGATCCCTGACATGCCTCACAAGTGCCGACCATGTGCTCAATGTCCGCGTCCAGCTGTGGCCACCAAAAGTAACTGCGGGCCAGTGCTTTCGAACGAACGATGCCCGGGTGGCTGACGTGCAGCAGTTTGAGCACCCTCGGCCGCATGGATGTAGGGACCACCACCCGTTGGCCCCACAACAGGCACCCCCTTTCTAGGGACAGCTCTAGCTTTTTCCGAAAAAACGGGTCGAATTCCGTGCTCGGGGACGATGCCGGCCACCCCTTCTGTACCCATGAGCTAACTTTCTCCAGCGTTTTGTCCTTGCCTGTCGCCCTAGCAATATCGGCTGGTACTAGTGGGGGTGCGTCTAAGACCTCGATTAGCAACACCTGGCGGTCTCTTTCTACTCTAGCCTTTTGGTCGTCCGACAGGGGCAAAGGGGATCTCGAAAGTGCATCAGCATGGCTGATCTCCTTTCCGGGCCGGTACTCCAACTCGTGTTGGTATGCGTTGAGAAAGATAGCCCAACGCAGCATTCTCGGGGATAGGATCTGCGGCGTGGGCTTGCTTGCCGTGAAAATCCCTAACAGGGGCTTGTGATCCGTCACGATTTTGAACGGGCGGCCATACAGAAAATCGTGAAACTTTTTGGTCCCCGCTACTATTGCTAATGCCTCCCTGTCGGTTTGTGCGTAATTTCGCTCTGCTTGGGACAGGGACCTTGAATAAAACGCAACCGGGGCCTCCCTTCCGTCATCCAACACGTGGCAAAGCACCGCCCCCACCCCCACCGGTGATGCATCGCAGACTAATACCACCGGCCGTTTGGGGTCGAAATGCGTCAGAATTGCGTCAGAAGTCAAGAGTTGCTTTAGTTCTTTGAACGCCCTCTCGTGCTCGTCACCCCACAACCATGTCTCCTCCTTTTTAAGCAACCGATGAAGCGGTTCGGCTACGGACGCTTTCCGCGGAAGGAATGTATGGTAAAAATTGAGGAGCCCCAGGAATGACTGTAGCTCGGTTTTGGATGTGGGGCGAGGGGCCTTCTTGATGGCTGCCACCTTGGATTTGGATGGCTTAATACCCTCGGGTGTGATTTGGAACCCTAAAAACTCGACCTCGGTTTCGAAAAAGACACATTTGTCCTTCCTCAGTCTCAGCCCCGCTTTCTCGAACACAGTTAGTACTTTGTCCAATCTTTTTGCCAGTTCGGCCTCACTCCCCCCTGTTATCAACACGTCATCAAAATAAGGCAACACCCCCTCCAGCCCCTTCAGGAGGCGTTCCACAAGCGACTGAAAAAGGCCGGGTGCCGAGTTCACGCCGAACTGTAAACGCGACACCTGGAACGCTCCTTTATGTGTGACTATCGTTTGGGCCGCGGCCGTGGCGGGAGTTACAGGGAGTTGCTGATAGGCTTGTGCTAGATCGAGCTTAGCGAAACACTTTCCCCCATTTAGCCTGGCCAAAAGGTGGCTGACCACCGGCACCGGGTATGCATTAGGGCGGATCGCCTTGTTAATTGTACACTTATAATCAGCGCAAATGCGCACCTCCCCGTTAGCCTTCAGAGCTGTTACAATTGGAGTTTCCCACTCCGCGGAATCAACAGGAATAAGAATCCCCTGGCCCACCAATTTGTCCAGTTCCGCCTCTATTTTGTCCTTTAGTGCGAAGGGCACCCTGCGCGGTTTGAGTCTTATCGGGCGGACCTCCGGGTCTAGGTCGAAGGCTACAGGGGGTCCCTTGAATTTTCCCAGTCCTTTTTTAAAAACGTCGGGATGCGCATCGCACACCGCTTGTATTGGATCCACCCCCACCGAATGTACTCCCCCTATGAACAGGCCTAAAGGCTGAAACCACTGTGTCCCTAGGAGGCTACAACTTCCCCCCTTGAGGACAACTAGGGGCAGTTCCGCAGAATGTCTCTTAAAATTAACCCGAAATTTCCCGACCCCCAATACCGGAATGCTGTTTCCCTGTACATCTCGTAGCGTGGACCTCAATGTTTTAAGTTTGGGCCGCACGTGGGGGTCGATTTTCAAGAACTCTTTCTGGGGAATTATGGAATAGGAGGACCCTGAGTCAATTTCCATCCTGATAGGGGCCCCTTGTATTAGTACCTCAACGAAGTAATGGGACTGTCCCGTGGACACGCTGAACACTGGGGCGTCATCTTCGCTGCCGTCCGAGACGCGGCCCACGCCGTCCTTCTTCCTCGTGGTCTGGGCGCCATCTTTGGGCCTCGCGGGACGGTCCGGTCTGGTCGAACGGTCTGGTGACTGCCTCCGGCCCTCCTTTCGTTTTCTGCATGCCTTGGCAATGTGCCCCCGACGGCCGCAGGTGTAACATTCAGCCTTTCTAAATGGGCATCTCGCGCATTCGTGGGCCGCTCCGCAACCATCGCAGCGGCGCCCCCCTTTTCGGACCTTCTGGACCTCCTCGCCGTCGCTGCCTTCCGAGGACGATTTTGAGGCCCGTCGAGTTGCGTGCACCGATTGTCCGGACTTCCCGTGCACCGAATTTTCCGCTTTGCCGGCCCTGGGATGCCACTCACGCCACTGGTGCATCTCGTCTACTCCAGCATTCGTGGACTCCGCGGCTTCTGCGGCCTCGACGACCTCCGCCAGCGTGGGTGGCGGCTCCTTGTTCATCAAGCTGCGCTGCACCTCCTTGTCTTTCAGGCCACACAGCACGCCGTCCCTGAGGGCCATGTCTAGGATGTCGCCCCATTTGCAGGGGACGGCGGCTACCCTCATGGCGGCCACGAATGCCTCAACCGACTCGTCCGGCGCTTGGACTCGCCTCCAAAACGCGCTCCGAGCGGGAAACATCGCCCTCGAGGGTTGGAAGCGCTCCCGTAGCAGCTTCATGATGTCGTCCGCCTTAAATTCGCTCACCTTCTTCGGAGCGATGATGCCCACCAGCGTCCGCTTGGTTTCCACCCCGAGCATTCTGGTGAGGATGGCCCTCTTCCGCTCCTCATCGTCTTCCTTGACTTTGAGTTCCACCAGCGCCGCCTGGAAGTCCATCTCCAACAGCTCCCAGTCTTGCGGTTTGGTGATGTTGAACCCGCTCTGTGCCCTGGCTGCTCCTTGGGGATCCATCATCCCACCTTCGTCGCCAATTTGGTATATGAGAACCAAGACACAGGACACAGCCTCGGGCTGGGTTAACTCAGGTTTATTGCATCGTGGACAGAGGGAACATGAGGTAATGGCGGATCGATAGCTCTTTATATACAGTAGTAATACATTTGAACGTGGTGCCATGGCAGCCCATTGGCTACTGCCTGCGTGACGTCATTTCGAGTCACGCCCTTCTTGTCCAGGTGTATGTGGTGGCGGGAAAGCTTCCCGCGCTGTTGCCTTTGATGAGTTCGGACCAAGAGAGCTGGGACGCTCGCTGCTGCCAGCTGGTGGTCATTAGCTCGCGTCCTATTACAGGGTTCATATGATACAGATGAAGGTTACATTGTTGCTAAAGGCAAGGTTACATTGGTTCAGATACATTGTAATCCATGTGGAAGATAAAACCATTAGAACACAACAATAGGTAAGGGTTGTATTCTGACAGATGAACCTTCAGAAAAGAATGAAGAGATAGAATTGATTGGGAGTGACTTCCCATTCACCCTGTCTGAGGAGCTGTACTTGATCCACAGAAGTTCACATGAAAACCGCCAGTAGTCTTAAAGGTGCTCTAATGTTTTGGTCCTTAATTTCTTCTTCTGTTTTTGTTTCTGGTCTGGTCTGTCTGCACAGACTTACATGGCTGCTGCTTTACAAACGCTGGTCAGCCCAGAGGGTGGCCCTGGAGCCAATGTCCCAGGGGTGTGAAGGCCACATTGAAAGGGACAGGGGTGATGAGGGCACCTATGGAGGGGGGGGGGAATTGGGGGAGGATCCCAGACTCAGGCGGATGGCACCAGAGGGTCAAGCTCCAGGCACGCCTTGCCCTGGGTCTGTGTCTGTCTCCACCCTGTCCCCAAGCCACCATGACATGAGGAGGGGGTGTTCTGCATGTGGCCAGGGGGCTTCTCTTGCCGGCCCCCATCCCACTTGGTGCCTCCAAATCCACCTGGCCTCTCCCTGGGTGATGGTGGCAGCGGTGGAAGACCCAGAGAGACCACAGCCTCACTCTCACTCCTGCACCTTTTTGATGTTTGCAGATTGATGCGCAGTAGGCAGCAGTTACAGGGCCAAACGCATCTTTATTGCAGGTATGCAATCTGAACATGAGGTAATGGCGCAGGCGCAGCTCCTTTTATACAGAGTTGTACATTTGAATCTAGCAACACGGTTCCCCATTGGTTCCTGTAATGGTGACGTCATGGTGACGCCCCTCCTTCTTTACCTGGTTTACCTGTGGCGGGTATGTTTCCCGCGGTAGCCTGTGATTGGTTAATTAATACCATGTGGTCGCGAGTCACTGCCATCTAGTGGCAGGTGAATCGCGTTCCATCCAGCTGACTTACATTGAGTTACATTGTATTCAATTGAGGTTACATTCTTTCATTCTACTGTTACAGTTTCTCTTAAAGGCATTGTTGTGTTCTAAAGCATGTGCCTTTAAACAATGTACCTATCCATGTGTATCCAATATAACCTTTTCCATGTGTAACATTGTAAACTCAGCTGCATCTCTGTAACCCTAATAGGACGCGAGCTAGTGACCACTAGATGGCAATAGCGAGCGTCCAAGCTCATTGGTCCAAGACTCACCTAAGAGCAACAGCGCGGGAAGATTCCCGCCATCACCTTCACCTGGACAAGAAGGGCGTGACCTGAAATGACGTCACGCGGACAGTAGCCAATAGACTGTCAAGGAGCCACATTCAAATGTATAGCCACTGTATATATTGAGCTGTTCGTCCGCCATTACCACATGTTCCCTCTGACCAGCATGTAATAAAGTTGTGTTAAGCCAGCTCTTCGGCTGTCCTGGTGTCTTTGGTCCAATACACTAAATTGGCGACGAAGGTGGGATAACGGCTGCCCACGGGACCAAGACATACGCCGGTTTCGACATCAAGAAACCGCAAGACTGGGAACTTTTCGAAATGGACTTCCAAGGCGCGCTGGTGGAGTTCGAGGTGACGGACGAGGCAAAGAAGAGAGCCATCCTCACCAGAATGCTCGGGCACGACGCCAAGAGGGTATTGATTGACCTCATCGCACCCAAAAAGGCGGCTGAATTCAAGGCGAAAGAGCTCCTGAAGGTGTTGCGAGACCATTTCCGGCCCTCGGTAGCGATGTTTCCCGCTCGGAGCGCGTTTTGGAGGCAAGTCCAAGCGCCTGGTGAGTCGGTTGCCGCCTTCGTAGCGGCCCTGCGTCTGGCTGCCGGCCCACGCAAATGGGAGAACTTGGAAGTCACCCTCAGGGACTGCGTGCTATGCGGCCTGAAGGATGCCGAAATCCAGCGCACGCTGATGAATCAGGAGCCGCCCCCCACATTGCAGGAGGTCCTGAAAGCGGCACAGGCCGCGGAAGCCACGAAGGCCGGGGTACAGGAGCTCCAGGACTGGCGTCCGAAGGCCGACAAAACAGAGAGTTCGGTGCACGCAGCCCGGCGAATTTCGAAATCGTCTGCCGAAAACAGCGAGGACGTCCGGAGGGTCCGGAAGGAGGGCCGGCGCTGCGACGGCTGCGGAGCGGCTCACGACCGCGCCAGGTGTCCTTTTAGAAAAGCCGAGTGCCACAACTGTGGACGACGCGGGCACATCGCCAAAGTATGCAGACAACGGCGCAAGGACCGGGGGAGCTCGCCCAACCGCGCGGCAAGGCCAGACCGCTCGACGAGAATCAAGGATGGCGCCCGGCCCACGAGGAAGCAGGATGGCGTGGCCCGCATCTCCGACAACAGCGACGCCGACGCTCCAGTTTTCAGCGTGTCCTTGGGACACCCCCGCTACTTTGTTGAGGTACTGGTGCAAGGGCCCCCTGTTAGGATGGAGATTGACTCTGCCTCCTCATATTCCCTCATTTCCCAGAGGGAGTTTTTGAGAATTGCCCCCCGCGTACGGCCCAAGCTCAAAGCGTTGAGGTCCACGCTTCGGGACGTGCAAGGGAACAGTATCCCGGTGTTGGGGGTTGGGAAATTCCAGGTCCAGTATAAGCGGCACACCGCGGAACTCCCCCTAGTCGTTCTCAAGGGGGGTAATTGCAGCCTCCTCGGGACTCAATGGTTCCAGCCCCTGGGTCTGTTCATTGGGGAGGGTGCACGCCGTTGGGACTGATCCAATACAGAGGGTGTGCGACGCGCACCCTGAAGTCTTCAAAAAGGGACTTGGGAAATTCAATGGACCCCCAGTAACTTTCGACCTGGACCCGGAGGTCCGCCCAATAAGACTCAAACCGCACAGAGTGCCTTTTGCACTAAAGGACAAAATAGAGGCGGAACTGGACAAATTAGTGGGCCAGGGGATTCTTGTTCTTGTTGATTCTGCGGAGTGGGAAACTCCAATTGTCACGGCATTGAAGGCAAATGGGGAGGTTCGCATTTGCGCCGATTATAAGTGCACCATTAATAAGGCAATCCGCCCTAATGCGTATCCGGTGGCGGTGGTCAGCCATTTGCTAGCCAGGTTACATGGGGGAAAGTGTTTCGCTAAGCTCGACCTGGCACAGGCTTATCAGCAACTCATGGTAACCCCTGCCGCAGCTGCTGCACAGACCATAGTCACGCATAAGGGGGCGTTCCAGGTGACGCGCCTCCAATTCGGCGTGAACTCGGCGCCTGGAATTTTCCAGTCGCTCGTGGAACGCCTCCTCAAAGGGCTGGATGGCGTTTTGCCATATTTTAATGATGTTTTGATAACCGGGGGGAGTGAGGTTGAGTTGGCTGAAAGGCTAAACAAGGTCCTGGAGGCATTCGAACAGGCGGGGTTGAGGTTGCGAAAAGACAAATGCGTCTTCTTCGCGAAGGAGGTTGAGTTCTTAGGGTTCCGAGTAACACCCGAGGGGATCAAACCGTCCAAATCCAAGGTGGCCGCCATCAAGAAAGCCCCTCGCCCCACCTCCAAGCCCGAGTTGCAGTCGTTCCTAGGGCTCTTAAATTTCTACCACTCCTTCCTTCCTCGGAAGGCTGCGGTGGCTGAGCCGCTTCACAAGTTGCTCAAGAAAGATGCGGCATGGAAGTGGGGCGATGACCAGGAGAGAGCATTCACGGAACTGAAACAACTCCTGGCGTCTGACGCCATTCTGACCCGTTTCAACCCCAAACGGCCGGTGGTACTGATCTGTGATGCATCCCCGGTGGGGGTGGGGGCAGTGTTATGCCACGTGTTGGAAAACGGGAGGGAGGCCCCAATAGCGTTTTACTCCAGGTCCCTGTCCCAAGCAGAGAGGAATTACGCCCAGACAGACAGGGAAGCGCTGGCGATAATTGCAGGGACCAAAAAATTTCACGATTTTCTATTTGGCCACCCCTTCACCATCGTGACTGACCACAAGCCCCTACTAGGCATTTTCACCGCAGATAAGCCCACGCCACAGATCCTGTCCCCAAGGATGCTCAGGTGGGCCATTTTTCTCAACGCCTACCAGCACGCGTTGGTGTACCGGCCCGGGAGAGAGATCAGCCATGCGGACGCCCTGTCGAGGTCCCCCCTCCCCCAGACACACAGCCACGTGGGCGAGGAGGAGCCAGACCGCCAGGTGCTCATGATTGAAGTCTTAGATTCACCCCCCATAGTACCCGCCGATATCGCTAAAGCGACAAGCAGAGACAAGACGTTGGCGGCGGTTAGCTCCTGGGTACAGGAAGGGTGGCCAGCGTCTTCCCCAGCGGAAGAATTCGCTCCATTTTTCAGGAAAAAATTGGAGCTGTCCCTAGAGAGGGGGTGTCTCTTGTGGGGGCAGCGGGTGGTGATCCCCACATCCCTTCGGCCGCGGGTGCTTAAACTGCTGCACGTCAGCCACCCCGGAATCGTGCGCTCCAAAGCGCTGGCCCGTAGTTACTTTTGGTGGCCCCAGTTAGACGCCGACATCGAGCACATGGTCGGCACTTGTGAGAGTTGCCAATGATCCAGACCGGAAGAGGCCCGTCTTCCCCACAGGGAGTGGGACGCGGCTAAGGGGCCGTGGTCCCGGATACACATAGATTTCGCGGGCCCGTTCCGAGGAACTCTGTTTCTCCTTGTTGTGGATGCTTTCTCCAAGTGGTTGGAGGTCATCCCAGTCACGAGCACCTCCTCGGCCGCGACAATAAAGCATTTGAGGAGATTTTTTTCCACGTTCGGCATACCTGACACTCTAATTAGCGATAACGCTAGTTGCTTCACGTCCGCTGAGTTCAGGGCATTCACAGAGATTAACGCCATCCGGCACATCACCTCCGCCCCTTTCCATCCGGCCACCAATGGCCAAGTGGAGCGCCTCGTCCGCACCACGAAGGACGCGCTGCGGCGCATGGGCCCCGGGGACCTCAACCTGCAAGTGTGTCAGTTTCTGCTAGGGTACAGGGTGACCCCGTTGGCGTCAGGATACTCCCCCGCGGAGCTCTTAATGCGCAGGAAACTGACCACCATCCTCACTAGGCTAGACCCCACGAGAGTAGAAGACAAGGGGAGGAACATCGGGCTAGAGGCCACAAAGAGTTTCAGCGTAGGCGCCCCCGTGCATTGCAGGAACTACGCCAGCGGAGGGCCAGCCTGGGTGCCGGGGGTTGTCGTGGAGCAGACCGGACCCGTATCATGGAGACCAGCACGGGTCTACTGTGGCGGCGACATGCGGACCAGCTCCGGAGCCGGGTCCCAGAGAGGCAGGGCTCGGAAAGCACAGACAGGGATTCAGCGTTAGGGTTCTCCCCCACCCGTTTAGCCCAAGGGGGAGGAGAGGGGGGTCATGCGTCCCCACCGAGGGGGGAGGAAAAGGAATTTGTCCTCATAGATACCCCGCGGGATCACCCAGCAGAGTTTGATTTTGAGTTTCAGAGCCGGGGGGGGGGGTTTCGGAGTGGTCCCCCACCCATCCAAGCGAGAAGAGGGGTTTTACGTTAGCCCCTGGTGCCCCCGGTTCGCCCACAACGGAATCTACCATTTCCCCTAAAGCTGCAAAACCGCAGCAAGCCACTAACAAGTCTCCCTCTCCCATTACAGGACAAGGGTCCAGGGAACAAGGAAGCAGTAGCGGCCCCCGGGGGGGCCAACCCACATCGCGGCCCAAACGCGAGTGCAAGAAACCATCTTGGTTAAGAGACTTCGTCTCATCCTAGGGGGGAGGGATGTTGTGTTCTAAAGCATGTGCCTTTAAACAATGTACCTATCCATGTGTATCCAATATAACCTTTTCCATGTGTAACATTGTAAACTCAGCTGCATCTCTGTAACCCTAATAGGACGCGAGCTAGTGACCACTAGATGGCAATAGCGAGCGTCCAAGCTCATTGGTCCAAGACTCACCTAAGAGCAACAGCGCAGGAAGATTCCCGCCATCACCTTCACCTGGACAAGAAGGGCGTGATCTGAAATGACGTCACGCGGACAGTAGCCAATAGACTGTCAAGGAGCCACATTCAAATGTATAGCCACTGTATATATTGAGCTGTTCGTCCGCCATTACCACATGTTCCCTCTGACCAGCATGTAATAAAGTTGTGTTTTTTCCACGTTCGGCATACCTGACACTCTAATTAGCGATAACGCTAGTTGCTTCACGTCCGCTCTTCGGCTGTCCTGGTGTCTTTGGTCCAATACACTAAAGGCATATACTTCCATACACAACAACCTTTGGGAAGGGAGCTGTGGCTATTGCCGGTCAGGAGGGAGGGTCCCATGGGTGCAGCTCTCCAGCCGGCTCCCCTCAGAACAAAGGAGCAGCTGGGCTTAGCGCTGGCTGGAGCCAGCCCTTCCCTGCCTCCTTTATTCCCCACATGGAGGTGGGAAGACGGGAAAGGCAGCCTCGCTCCAGGGAGCACAAGAGCCCACCTTCTTGTGGGGAATAATGGAGGCAGGGAAAGGCTGGCTCCAGGCAGTGCTAAGCCTGGCTGCTCCTCGGGCCAATAAAAAATAAATAAAAATTGATGGAAAAATTAAAAATAATAATAAAATTATTGTGGGTGCCTCAGGGCACCAGAGGGGAGGGCACACCGGGATGGATCCCTATATCCTGGCGGCCCAGCACACGCCTGCAATGTCCCAGACATGACCCACCCTGTCCAAATCATGCTCTGTCATGGAGCTAGAGGCAGGAAGGAAGAGTCTGCTGTTGGGCAATAGAATGCAATTAGCAATGAATCTTCTGTCGTATCTGAGTCTGAATATAGACAATCATCATGGCGGTCAACCATGAAGACTGTCCTGAGAATATAATGCCATGACTTTCCATTTGCCTTACGCATTGCAGGGTGAAACCCATAGTACCACTGATCCAGTTCCGCAAGTCATTTTCTGGTCCTGAGCTCTTTTGGTACACAAAGTCCTCCTCAGCCCCCGGCCAGGATGGATGAAGCTGCTGAAAGAGAGGACTCATGAGATGTGTTTACCAAATGAAGCCTTTGTTTTCCTTGCTCAGAGAAACAAACAGAGAAATTCACACTTCTCCCAGTAAGGGGGTCACTTTGAGATAATAATCTTGTGTCAGAAATTATTATGGGTTGAAAGGATTTTTGCGGAAGAAATTCCGCTCAAGGAATGCCCAAATGAGACTCCTTTCATGTCCCCAAGAGTTGGGTTCAAGTGGGATTTAATCCACTTGGAACCATCACCCATCCCTGTGGACTTCGCCACCCAAGGCCATTAGTCCTCAAGGTGGTCAGATCAATTAACCGCTGCCTGATGATCAATGGCTTTGAGTCACTGGCAGTAGGGTCTACTCTGTTACCATAGCAGGATAACTCTTAGCAATGAATCCCTGAAGGTGAAACGTTGCATTACCTTCTCATTCCAAAGCTAGCATCTCGGGGATATGGGGTTTAAAAGATGCTCTTGTTCTGTTCTTCCCACAGCTGTATGCCCAATAGGATGTTAAAGCATTCAGATTTCTACCTTAAGCCCTTTCTTCAGATGGAAGAAAAGCCTGAATCAGCCATGGCAGCTGCAGCTATCCTGTCTAGTTTGGCTCTGGCAGTGTATGGGAATTGAGCCCATAATTGATGCAACAGTCATAGGGCACTTTGCTTGACACGGAGAGAAGATGGATCTAAAAGGGCCATACAGGTGGCCTTTCCGAACATAATGGGCTGTAATGCTTACAATGATGTTCCAGTGTTAAAAGTGTTGGGCTAATTGGGCTCGTATTTCCCGCCCCCCTCTTGTTTGTGATGAAACCATATATAAATGTAACAGGCTGTCTTTGGAACAGTTAATCTGGTTTTTGACTGTACAATAAATAGCTCTTGACCTTTTCCAGTCCTGCAGAATGGGAGGCATGACTTGTTTACAACAGCAGAGAAGATGCTTTTAGCAAATCCATTAGTAGCAAGCAAAGAGTGTGTAAGCAAGATATTGGAAAATAGATTTCAGCCCGTACCATCCATTGCAGAACGGTTTGAGCCAAAGAAGGAAGGACGGAAGAAAGAAAGAAAGAAGGAAAGACAGGGAGAAAAGGGCTGGTGGAAGAAAGTGGGGAAGAGAGAGAGAGAGAGAGAGAGAGAGAGAGATCTGTCCCACTTAGCTTAGCCCAGCCATAGGAATGGTTACTTTTACATCCTTGTTTCTGAATTGTTATTTAATATGCATACCTGTCAAGTTTTGGGAAAATTCTGTCAAACCCCGGTATTTTACACTCTTTCCTGCCATCATCCCGTATTAATTAGACTGCAGTTAGACTGGAATTAGACTGAAGACCAGCACAGGATAAGCATAGCTGTCCAGTTTTCCGTTTTGGCCGGGAAATTTCCCTTACTTGACAGGAATTTCCCGAAACTTGACAGGTATGAATATGCTACTTTGGGAACTATCAATGGAAAACAAGGATACAAATAAGCAGATGATGGCTAGAAGAGTGGTTTGTAACTTCTGAATGGCATTGTGTATTTGCTAAATTTCTATCCCACTTTTCCTCCGGTAAACTCAAGGGAATATCCACTGTTTCCTTCCTTGCCATTGTAACCTCCTCACCACAACCCTGCGAGGGAGGCCAAGGTGAGGGAAGCCCAAGGTCGCCCAGGGAGATCCTGGCCAAAAGGGGATTTGAACCCAGGTCTCCAACACATGAGCCTGGCTGCCCCCACCCCTGCACTGCAGCAGAGGATCTCCCTCTTCCCTTGCTTTTTGTTTGGGACCCATACCTGGGAAGAGAGACTCCACCCCCTCACCCCACCCCACTATTGCACCTAGGTTGGTCAGAGGTTTGCCCTCTGGCTACCAGCAGAGGAGACCAGAAGGCTCTTGGCCTGGCCTTCCCTCCTCCCTGGAAGACCAACCTCCTTCTTCCGACCAGGTTCCCACTGTCTTGAAAGCGCCATGACAGTCAGCTACCCAACAGGGAAAGTCCTTCCCAGGCAGCTGATGTTAGAAGAGGTAAACTGTGTGGTACACAGTCCTTCAAGGCCAATGGGGTCAGCTCAGCTCCCCTGCTCCCTGTCGCTTTGGTGAAGTCCTAGGCCCGTGATGGTCAACCTTGGCACTCCAGGTGTTCTTGGACTTCAGTTCCCAGAAGCCCAAGTCTCTGTGAATCCACACAAATGGGCTTACTGTGCAATAAATCCATTGGGCTTCTGGGAACTGAAGTTTTATTTATTTAACATATTTCTATCCCGCTTCCCTCACTCAGGAGTTCAAGAGCACCTGGAGTGCCAAGGGTTGCCATCACCTCTGTCCTAGGAGGCCTTTTCATGCTTCCTTAATCTGCAAGACTTCCATGTAGCACCACAACTGGCTCTCACTGTTCACTTTGGAGCAAAGGGAAACGGGTATGTGGCATATGTAGAAACCAAGCAGAGGTCACTGTAGGTGAAAGGTCAAGGTCTCCCGCCTTGCTCAAAAGCCAGTCATGTCCAACTCTAGGGTTCAGTGCTCACCTCCATATACAGCCAAAGAGCCAGTGCTGTCTGCATCTGCAGGCATTTCTGTGGTCCTGTGCCAGACATGACTAGATGCCGGAGTGCACCGAACACTGTTACCTTTCCCACCAAAGCAGTACCTATTTATCTACTTGTAGTTTCTTGGTTTCAAACAGCTAGGTTGGCAGGCGCTCAGACAGATGACAGGAGCTCACTCAGTCATGCAGTACTCAGGTCTCCAACTGCTGACCTGCCGACCTTCCAGTTGTCCTGGTCACTGTAAATGAGTTGAAATATCCAACTAGCCAACCATCAGGTAGGTCAGCAGAAGGGTCTGAGCAGGGCTTCCAGAGTGTCCACTCCTGGAACTGACCTCACATCACATGTCCGACCATATCCTTCCTGCTGTGCTTTGGTAGTTACGTCAGTGTGTATGGCTTGCCTTTTTTTTTATTTTTACGAGATTCTCCCTCCTCCAGTGCCAACTGGTTTAACCAAATGAAAGAGGGGGCTGATGAGACATATTTATCAAATGAGAAACAGAGAAACTCACACTTCTCCCAGTAAGGGGGTCACTTTGAGATAATAATTTCGTGTCAGAAATTGTTCTGGGTGGAAAGATTTTTGCGGAAGAAATTCTGCTCAGGGAACACCCAAATGAGACTCCTTTCAGGATGGGACAGAGACGGGTGCTCAACTCGTCATGCAGCACCCAGGTCTCGAAGTGCCGCCTTGCCAGCCTTCCAGCTAACAAGGCGAGCTTCTTAACCACTGAGCCCCTGCAGCCCCTGAGAGATCACCAAAAGAGACCAGCTCTTTAAGTAGAGGACTGTCCTCCCTCAAGGAGGACATGTGGCCACCCTTGTCCCAAGACCCAAAATATCCCCGCGGGACAATGAAAACACCTTTCTTTCCCCCTTCTTCCCATTGTTCTGTTTTGTCTCTTTATGAGCTGGAGCCATAGCTGTCAAGTATCCCTTATTGGCCTGGGAAACCCCTTATCTTATCCTCTTTCCTGCCGCCATCCCTTATTAATTAGACTGCAGTGCCTTATTGCCACCATTGGAGGGCAGCACAGGATAAGTATCGCTGTCAAGTCTCCCATATTTGCTGGGAAATTTCCCTTATTTCCAAATCCAAAACTTGACAGGTATGGCTGGAGCAAAGGCTGCTTCAAGGAACCTCAAACCGCAAGATCCGCAGGTGCAGAAGGCTTCTGATGCTTGCCTTTTACCGGCAGCCATAAAACCAAATCCGGCGGTACCCAGGAGACCCATATAACCAACTGGAACCCAGGAGTGAGTCACAGCTGAATCAGTGGGGATTTGGGGGTGAGCCCATCTCTCCGTCAGTTCTGCTGATTCAGTGGGACTACTCTTGTTTCAACTCACTACTGGATCTCAGCCACTTGTGCCCAGGCTGGTGATGAGTGGGTGTTTCCGAGTGCAAGCCAGAAACATCAGCTGGGGTGGGAAGCCTTTCCTTTCTGTGCCAAAGATCTGGGATGGGAATTTCTCCAGGATGGGGCTGAGCCAGTCGGTCCAAGAGAGAGGCAGCGTCTGTTTCCAATTCCTCTCCTTGTTCCTTTTCTTCCAGCCTCATAAGCTGGCCTGCCTTGGGTTTTCCGAGCCCACGGCAGCCATAAACAGTTGAGGCTTTGGAAGAACATCTGTTCTCCCGTAAACAACCATCTCCTCAGTTACCAAGCCTGTGCGCTCATTGTGAAGGCGCCCCGAGTAGACCTCTGGCAGCACATCAGAGAGCCAGTTGCCTTGGCTGCCAGCGACTGTATCGTATCGAAGTGTATCTTATCGAAAGCCAGATGCCTCCCTCGCTATTGAAGCAAAGTGGGCAAGGAAGGGAACAGAGTCTGCAAAGGGACTCCTTGGCATGATGCTTTCCCCTGTCCATCAGAGAAGGGGTCATATTTTGCACCCCATGGATTGCCTCCATGGCTTTCAGCAGCTCTGAGGAAGGCTTCCCTTGGTCTTACATTTAGGGACTCCAGCCCTTAGCTTATTCAGGGTCCTCCAAGTTGCATTGGGGAGGTTGAGTTCCTCAGCTATAGTCTCCTTTAATGATGCTCCTTGCCCAGTGAGCTCCTTCCTCCAGCTTCTAATTTGGTTTTTGTTATGTATGTACAATGCTACTTTAAGAAATGTATGAATGTAACCTGACCACAATTACAATGTAGCACAGCTGTTAAAGGAACGAGCAAGCTGCCCATAGAGGGCAGCTGCGAGTGTTCAACTCACATGGTTCTCATTCCTCAAATCACCTGCAGCCGCGGGAACTCCCCGCAATAGCAAACTACTACTGATCCTCCACTGAAGATGGGCGTGACCAGGACGACGTCACGCCGGTAGCAGCCAATGAGCTACCGTGCAGCAAGATTCAAATGTATTGTACTACAGTATATAATGTGAGGTATCTCCACCATTACCACATGTTCATGCTGACCATCAATGAATAAACCTGTGTTAGTCCTTCCTGCGACTCCTTCTTTGTCTTCCGTGCAAGACACTAAATTGGCGACGAGGATGGGATCGATGGCGAATCCCAAGGTCAAGCCTTACCAGTTCGATGTCAGTGAGCCCGAACAATGGGAGCTCTACGAGTGCCAGTTTCGGCACGCAATGGAAGCCGCAGGCGTCGACAACGACGCGAAGATGCGCTCCCACTTCCTGGCTCAGGTGGGGCCGGCCACGCTGCGGATCCTGATGACCCTGGTGGCCCCCCGGAAGGTGGACGAGGTGCCCATCGACCGTATCCTCGAGAGGCTGAGTGAGCATTTCCAGCCGCCCATCTCAATCTTCCCAGCCTGGGTCGCGTTCCACAAGCGAGACCAGCGACCGGGCGAATCCGTGTCCGCCTACGCGGCGGCCCTCAGGCTTGCAGCGGTGCATTGCCAGTGGGACGACCTGGACCAGGCCCTCCGTGACCGCATGCTGTGCGGTTTGAGGGATGAGGAGCTTCAGAGGAGGCTCATGACCCGCGACCATCGCCTCACGTTCAACGAGGTACTGCGGGAGGCCCAAGCAGCCGAGGATGCCAGGAACGGAGTCCGGCTGTTCAAGTCCCGAGGGGCCACGTCCGAGAGGGCCAAGTCACCAGTGCAGGCAGCCCGGCGGACACCAGCGAAGACGGCCTGGCGGGCCCCCAAGCCGCCTGCCGGCGCACCAACGTCGTCCGAGGAGTCGTCCACGACAGCGGACCCCTGCTCCAGCGAGGACGACGACGTCCAGAGGATCAAGAAGCGAGGTGAGAGGCGGCAGACCCGTGAACGGCAGGACCGCCGCTGCGACGGTTGTGGGGCGGCCCACGACCGCACAAGGTGCCCATTCCGAAAGGCCGAGTGCCACAACTGCGGCCGAAAAGGACACATCGCCTGAGTATGCAGGCGCGGGCGAGTCGAGGACAAGGGCAATTCCAGCCATCCCCAGACGCACCAACGAAAGGCGGCCGGCACCAGGAAGGTCTCAGCCGGCTACAGCGAGGAAGGCGTGAACCGCGTGGGCCTGGAGCACCGGCGGTTTTTCATAGAGGTACTGTTGCAGGGGGTCCCAGTGAGGATGGAGATAGACTCGGGGTCATCTTATTCCATCCTGTCCCAAAAAGAGTTTATGCGCATTCCCCCAGAGAAGCGGCCCAAACTGCGGGCCATGAGATCCAATCTACGGGACGTGCAGGGAAATAGGATCCCGGTGTTGGGGGTGGGGAACTTCAAATGAAGTTCAAGAACTACTCCGAGAAACTGCCCCTAGTGGTCCTCAAAGGGGGGAGGTGCTGCCTTTTGGGAATGCAGTGGTTTGCTCCCCTGGGGATCGAGCTGTCCGGCATTAACGCCATCGAGACTGACCCAATGCGGGATGTGTGCGACGCACACCCGGACATTTTCAAGAAGGGGCTCGGGAAATACAAGGGGCCCCCGGTTTCCTTTGAGCTGGACCCAGAAATCCGGCCCATCCGCCTAAAGCCAAGGAGGGTGCCCTTCGCCCTCAAGGACAAGATTGAGGCGGAACTGGACAAGTTGGTGGGGCAGGGGATTTTGGTTCCAGTTGACTCGGCGGAGTGGGAAACGCCGATTGTTACAGCCCTCAAGTCAAATGGGGAGGTCAGGATTTGTGCGGACTATAAATGTACGATAAATAAGGCCATTCGGCCAAATGCATACCCGGTGCCCGTGGTCAGCCATTTGCTGGCCACATTACATGGGGGGAGGTGTTTCGCCAAGCTAGATCTGGCCCAGGCGTACCAGCAGCTCTCTGTAACCCCGACCGCTGCCGCCGCGCAAACAATCGTAATGCACAAGGGGGCGTTTAAGGTAACGCGCCTTCAGTTTGGCGTGAATTCGGCCCCCGGAATCTTCCAGTCCCTCGTGGAACACCTTTTAAAGGGGCTTCCAGGTGTCCTCCCATACTTCGACGACGTGTTGATAACAGTGGGGAGCGAATCAGAGTTAGCCAAGAGGCTAGATGGGGTTCTCTCAGTGTTCGAGAGGGCAGGACTTCGATTGAGGAGGGACAAGTGCGTATTCTTCGCGAGGGAGGTTGAGTTTCTAGGGTTTAAGGTAACCCCGGACGGAATCAAACCCTCCGAGTCCAAGGTTGCAGCCGTGAGAGACGCCCCTCGCCCCACCGCGAAACCGGAGCTGCAGTCATTTCTAGGGCTCCTAAATTTCTATCACTCCTTCCTGCCTCGGAAGGCATCGGTTGCGGAGCCACTGCACGCGTTACTTAAGAAGGATGCGGTTTGGCGGTGGGGGGACAAGCAGGAGAGAGCATTCAAAGAGCTCAAGTCACTCCTATCTTCGGATGCTGTCCTGACCCACTTCGATCCGAAAAAGCCAGTGGTACTAGTCTGCGATGCGTCCCCGGTGGGGGCGGGGGCGGTCCTGTGCCACGTGTTGGAGAGCGGGAGGGAAGCCCCCATGGCGTACTACTCAAGGTCCCTCTCGAAGGCAGAGCGCAATTACGCGCAAACAGATAGGGAGGCCCTAGCCATAATTGCGGGAACAAAGAAGTTCCACGGTTTCCTATACGGCCGCGAGTTTACGGTGGTGACGGATCACAAGCCGCTTTTGGGGATCTTCACTACTGGCAAACCCACCCCGCAAATTTTATCCCCCAGGATGCTGCGTTGGGCCATTTTCCTCAACGCCTACCAGTATGAGCTGGTCTATCGCCCAGGGAAGGAGATCTCACATGCGGACGCCCTGTCCCAATCCCCTCTCCCTAGTTTAGGGGACCCTACATGCGAGGTGGAGCAGGAACACCAAGTCCTGCTGATTGAGTCTCTCGACTCACCCCCAATTGTCCCGGCCGACCTCGCCAAGGCCACGGCGGCCGACAAGATACTGGCCCAAGTTAGTTCCTGGGTTAGGAAAGGGTGGCCCATTTCTCCCCCCGAGGAGCAGTTCAAGCCGTTTTTCAGGCGCAGGGTAGAGCTTTCCCTGGAAAGGGGCTGCTTACTCTGGGGCCAGCGGGTAGTTATCCCAGAGAAGCTGAGGGCCAAGGTGCTGAGGCTACTGCATACCAGCCACCCCGGGATCGTGCACTCCAAGGTTCTGGCCAGGAGTTTCTTTTGGTGGCCCCAGATAGACGAGGACATAGAACGCTTAGTGGGCACGTGCGAGAGCTGCCAGAGCTCTCGGCTCGAGGAGTCCCGGTTACCCCATAGGGAATGGGATACGGCCCGCGGGCCATGGTCCTGGATCCATGCCGACTTCGCTGGCCCTTTCCGCGGGTCCTTGTTCCTACTGGTAGTCGACTCCTACTCCAAGTGGTTGGAGGTAATTCCCATGAACAGCACTTCCTCTGCCGCAACCATTAAACAGTTGCGCAAGCTCTTTGCCTGCTTCGGCCTGCCAGACGTCCTTGTGAGCGATAACGCTAGTACCTTCATGTCGGCAGAGTTCAAGACGTTTATGGAGAGGAACGCCGTCAGGCACATAACCGCTGCCCCGTTCCCCCCCGCCACAAACGGTCAGGTAGAGCGCCAAGTGCACACTATGAAAGACGCACTGCGGCGCATGGGTCCCGGTGAGTTGAACCTGCATCTGTGCCAGTTCCTCATCTGCTACAGGACAACCCCCTTAGCTTCAGGTTTTTCCCCAGCCGAACTCCTCATGAGGAGGCGTCCGGTAACACTTTTTGACCGGATGGATCCGTCCAGGGTGGAGGATGAAGGGAGAAATATAAGCATAGGGGGAGAGAGCTCTAAAAGTTTTTCGGTAGGGGACCCGGTTCACTGCAGGAACTACGCGGCCCCGGGGCCAGCGTCGGTACCAGGGACAATTGTCGAGCAAACGGGGCCGGTATCCTACAGGGTCGAGACTAGTTCAGGTCTACTCTGGAGGAGGCACACCGACCAACTCAGAAGGCGGGTCACCGGTGAGGGGGAATCAGCGTTAGGGTCTTCCCCCACCCGCATTACCCAAGGGGGAGACACGGCGGAACCCGCGGATACAAATACATATCCTGGGTTCCCGACCACAGAGGAGGATACTTTCAAAGAGAGGGATCAGTTTGACGATGATTATGAGTTGCAGTACCAGGGGGGTGTAGCAGAGTGGTCCCCCACCCGTCCTAGCGAGAAGAGGGGTTTCAGTTCAGCCCCTGGTACTTCCAGTCCCCCTAGCCCCTTTGTTTTAGAGTATACCATAGCTCCAGCTCCCCGGAGACCAACACCCCCAAGACAGGCAACAGGGGCGAGTCCGCCCACCACAGCCTCTAGAATTCCCGGACAGGCAGCGGGGGGTGGCGAGGCCACGAGGGCCTCTTCGTCGGTCCCGAGATTCGTGCTAGGGGGGTCCCCAAACTCCTCAAACGGTAGGCAGGCATTCACTTCCCAACTATTCATTCCATTCCCATCCCCCAATGCAAGGTTACCACAGACGCCACACCGAGCCACTAATGAGTCCCCCCTTTCCATTGCAGGGCGGGACTCCGCGGAACCAGGAGCCGCCGGCTCCCATGTGTTAAGTCAAGCGGCCGCACGCCCAAGGCGCACGTGCGGCAAGCCACAATGGTTGAGGGACTTCGTCCCATCCTAGGGGGGAGGGATGTTATGTATGTACAATGCTACTTTAAGAAATGTATGAATGTAACCTGACCACAATTACAATGTAGCACAGCTGTTAAAGGAACGTGAGCAAGCTGCCCATAGAGGGCAGCTGCGAGCGTTCAACTCACATGGTTCTCATTCCTCAAATCACCTGCAGCCGCGGGAACTCCCCGAAATAGCAAACTACTACTGATCCTCCACTGAAGATGGGCGTGACCAGGACGACGTCACGCTGGTAGCAGCCAATGAGCTACCGTGCAGCAAGATTCAAATGTATTGTACTACAGTATATAATGTGAGGTATCTCCACCATTACCACATGTTCATGCTGACCATCAATGAATAAACCTGTGTTAGTCCTTCCTGCGACTCCTTCTTTGTCTTCCATGCAAGACACTAAAGTTTTACTCTTGTGCCCCCCAAGAATGTTTGTTCTTGCCATAAAGCTCCTCCTGGATCTGAGCTGGCAGACTTGAATGTCGAGGGTCTTTCTCTTGCTTAGTTCTCTCAGCATCCACTGCTACTTCTCTCCTGATCTTAGGTGGAGTGATACCTATGAGAGGATACCATATATACTTGAATATAAGCCAACCTGAATATAAGCTGAGATACCTAGATTGACCCGAGTATAAGCTGAGGTTGGGAAATGCAGCGGCTGCTAGTGAGTTTCAATAATCAAAATACATGAAAATATTGTAAAATTAATTAAATTGTTGGTGCATATCAATCCGGCATGGTCTTGGAACCCTTGCGGTTGTTGACCCGAGTATAAGCTGTGTCCCCTTTTGGAGGCTAAAAAACTAGGCTTATACTCGAGTATATACGGTATATTTTCTCAACTGCTGTAGTTTTGAGGCATCCTACTCGAAGATAGTGAATACAATCAGCGTAGCCTGGGCGGCAACCTCACTAGCTAATCTTCCTAACACCAGATTAAACCAAGATAAAGGTTTCCCTTGCTCGAAAGCCAGTCATATCCGACTCTAGGGTTCACTGCTCATCTCTGTTTCAAAGCTGAAGAGCCAGCGTTGTCGGCTTCTGCAGATGTTTCCGTGGTCATGTGGCAGGCATGACTAGACACTGGAGCGCACGGAATGCTGTTACCTTCCCACCAAAGTGGTCCCTATTTATCTACTTGCAATTTCTTGCTTTCGAACTGCTAGGTTGGCAGGAGCTGGGACAAAGATGGGAGCTCATTCCGTCCTGCAGTACTTGGGAATTGAACTGCTGACCTTCCGCCTCCCAGTCAGCATCTTAGCCACTTGAGCCAAAGCCCCCCAATATTAGCCCTTGATGGGCTAATGCAGGGGTGTCCAAACTTTTCGAGCCACGGGCTGGTCACATGGTTCAGCGGGCCAGTCACGTGGTTCCTCCCACCAGAAGCAGAAGTAAAACATGCCTTGCAATCTGTTTTGCAACAGGATGAGAGCGATTTTTCAGCTGCCATTTTCTCTGTTTAAACCAGGGGTGCTAAAACTACAACCCATGGGCTGGATCCGGCCCCTGACACCAATTCATCTGGCCTGTGCCACCCTTGCCGCTCCTGGAAGTGGAAGTAAAACATGCCTGTACAGATGAATTGTTGTCGGGGCCGGATCTAGCTTGTGGGCCGTAGTTTGGGCACCCCTGGGGTAATGAAAAGCAGACTGGTGAGGGCAGGAAACAGGCATGTGTCTTTGTGGAGGGGCTCAGAGATCATATCCCTTCCAGAAAGCGATGAGTTTCCAGAAGGTCTGCCTTCCCCTCTATTTTTCTTGCATTCTGGCTTGCCAGCCACCGCCACCGCCAGTTGTTGGCTCTAAGCGCCATGAAGAGCCAAACACCTTGGCCTCCTCTGGTCTTCTGCCTTCCCCTTCCTCTCCACCCCTTCTGCCCCACTCCCGCTCTTTGGATGGGATACAGAGTGCTGGACCGTTCAGGATCCCAATGAGGAATGTGAGAAGATGTGCTGAAGTCCTGCTGGAGAGCTTCCCAGAGGCAGATGGTGCGCCAGAGTGAACAGGATGCTGGCTCTTCCTGGTCAGCTAGATCAGCTCGTCTCTTAATTCCTTGCGGCCCATTTTGGCCTGAAATTGGCTGAACAAAACTGTGTGGATTGATGGCGCAGTGTTGGTTGGCCTGCACCAACCCGGTCTCTTCAAGAGTTTTGGTCCAAAACCCGGTCCCTCTCTCCAGCAAATAGGGCCAGTGATGATGGCTCTTAGCGTTACCGCTCAAAGCCTTTGGAAAGCTAAGATTATGAGTCTATTTGGGGGCAGCAGATGGGCTCCAGAAAGGGTTTGCTTTTCCCTGCCCCAGCTCCTAATGTGCAAACATGCTTTGGGTTCCTCCTTCCCTGTCAAAGTCCACAAATGGTGTGGCTATTTAGTGCTTCTGTCCTGGACTCAGGGCCATAGCCAGGGTGGCCCACCCTGAGTTAGCAGTTTGCCTACGCTGACAAAGTGTGGCTTTCCATAGGAATGCAAAGAGGCTTTGTTGCCCATCTTGAAAAAATTATTCACCCACCCATATCTAGAATCCTGGCTATGGCCCTGCCTGGACTTAGGAGAGAAAGGAAGGGGAATAAGCATGTAGCAGAGGAGCATTTTTGCTTCTGGAGGCAGAAATGATGAAGCTGAGATGATCCCCACTTTGGGCACACCAAGAAATGAAGGCAAGACAATATTTGGGAGATCTCTCATTTATAGGGTCGCCATAAGCATCCGTCATCTGCCCCAGCTCCTGCCAACCTAGCAGTTCAAAAGCAAGACATTGCAAGTAGAGAAACAGGTTTCGCTTTGGCGGGGAAGGTAACAGTGTTCCATTCGCTCCGGCATCTAGGCATGCCTGCTCGTGTCATCAAGCTCAGCATATTAACCCCTAAGACACCGCAGTCCCTTCATCTTTGCTCTAGGTGGCACCAAAGTTTGCAGAAAGTGGAGCGAGAAGAAGAAGCCTCCGGACTGACTGGCAATGCCGCTTTTATTATTACCTTTTTTATGACTTTCACCCCTGCCCTGCCATTCCTGTCTCCGCCGCTTCCTCCTGCTGCACCCCTGGCTGCCAGAAAGCCATGTAGCAATCATGGTTAACAGCTTGTCTGCATATCTTGGCTCATGTTCCAGCTTTTGCATCCCTGCCACGAGCGCTTGGCGTTCAAAAGCATGCTCGCCTAACACAGCGTTGGGAAATGCTGGCCGGGTCAAGGGGTGCCGATTGCGGCTGCTGGGGTGGAAGCTGCTTCGAAGTGCCAAAGTGGGAGCGGCAGTGTAGATAGGGGTTGGAATACCGCTGGCCAACTAAACCCCCATGTGGGGACCGGCACCAATTGACCACTGAGCAGCACCTATCTATGGGACATCCCAGGCAGTGGCCAAAGAGGGTTTTGGAAGGCAATGTGGCAACTGCTGCTCACAGCGAACACCAAGTTGTGCCTGACTTGGGGTCTAGCCCAGTCCTGTATGTGGCAAAGTCACGTTTCCATGCTCTGACTGAGGTTAGGTTAAGGTCAAGGTGGCCCTTGCTCGAAGGCCAGCTGTTTCTGTCTCTAGGGTGCGGCGCTCATCTCCATTTATAGCCCAAGAGCCAGCACTATCTATGTCTGCAGATATTTCTGGTGTCTAATCATGCCTGCCTCAGGACCATGAAAACGTCTGAAGACACAGACAACATTGGCCCTTTGGTTGCAAACGGAGAAGAGCACCTCCTCCTAGAGTTGGACACGACTGGCTTTCGAGCAAAGGAAACCCTTTACCTTCGCATTTGGGTTGGACAACACGAGGACAGCTTGCATGAGGAGAGCATGCTGACAGCTCCACACACCCAAGGGGAAGGTGCTGAAAGCTTCACAGTCAGAAGCGAATCCCTGGGCTTCCAGCCAAGAATCCCTGGCTATTACGCTCTATTTTTGCTGCTAAAATAGGGTTGCTCTCTCTTTCTTTCTAGCAGACACCACAATTTTAGTAGCTAGATGATAGGCAGTTCTCATCCCCCCCTCCCCATCTCCATGCTTTTGACTCGTGTTTTTGACTCGGACGTCTGGACAGGTCAAGTTGGGAATTCAATTTCCCACTGGGCCTCCTTGACAGAGACTGAACTCATCGGTTCTTCCAGCTCTGCAGTTCTAATATTATTATCATCATTGTTATATACTACATGTGGCTGGCAATGTTGGCCAGATCTGGCTTTGACAGGAACTTACTGAAATGTGCAAATCTTTCCATAAATTTGCTGAAAAGAAGTGAAGATTTATATACAAAAAAATAATATGAGGGGTGGAAAAAAATAAAACTAAGGTTTAGACATTTTCCTCTCTTCCTCAGAGTCACGTCACAGGTATTTAAACTAAATGCACATTATACGGAACTTATTTAGATTATGGTGGATTTTTATGGTCCGCCTGGCCAGTGGGTGGGTGTTTTCATGTCAGAGATTACTCTGGGTTGAAAGGGTTTTTGATGGGGATGCCCAAGTGAGGCTCCTTTCAAGTCCCTTATCATGTAGCTCTCGGGGAATTGAACCCCGTGTTTTCGGACTCCAAGCACAGTGCCTTTACCCACTGAGCCACTGGGGAGCTACTGGCCAGTGGGTGACGTGATCTAAATGGCTAGAAAACTGCAAGTTGTGCAGAGTATCATTGCAGAGATGTCTAGTCATCCAGTCACTCCTCGCTGAATAATGATGACAACACAAGGCGAGGCAATCATTTGAATGCCTACTTGGCAGTGATGGGCATCAGCCGGATCGGGCCAGTACGCGTGTACCGGTAGTAAAAATGGCTGGCCCTGCCCACCGCCCCACCCCACCCACCTCCTCCTCCTCCTCCTAGAAGAGGCTTCGGAGGGTGCTGGCTCCATTTCCCCCTTTGTCCAAGACTTTTTCAGGGCTCTGTTTCACCTCAAAGTGTATCCCCAGCCACACCAAATGAAACGGAGCCCTGGAAAAGCCTTGGACGAAGGGGGAAATGGCTTCAGAGGTTCACTATAGAATGGTAAAAATAGAAGAGGTTTCTATTTTCATAGCTCTATAGCGAAGAGCAGTCACATGGCCAACAGGCCATACCCACCCAGTCACATGTGGTAGGAAATGTTTTTGATGCCTGCCACTTACCTGGTACATTTGGAATGCCAAGAGCTACCATGACCTTGCATATTACTCATGTCATCTTAAATCATAATTTGCAAAGAGCTAATTCCTCCATTTTATCTTGTCTACCAGACTCTACTCCATGATGTTTTAATAATATTTAACAGTAACACATCAGAGATGAGAATATAGGCTGTGACCTCCATTCTCATAATGATAGGAGGCTGCCTTTGGCTGCTGTAAGAAGGATCTTGTGGCTAGAAAGGGAGGATAATGGAAGTTGCCTCTGGATTTGGTGTGGCCATTGTAGCTGTCTGGAGGAAGAAGGAGAGCCTTAGACAAAGTGAGTTGGGAACTCCCCAAAAGTGATGGATATTCCCGGATTTGATTTATGCTCATTTCCTCTCTGTGTGGAACAGCCACCCATTTATCTGTTGCCCCCAGAGGAGAAGATAGGATGTCTCCTACGCAGAGGAGGTGCTCCATTATCCAAATGGCTTCCCTGATGCGTCCCCTCCTGGTGGCTCTCCATTAGTGACCAATGACCTGAAACCTGTCAATGGATGCCTTGCTGGGGTAATGCCTGCCTTACATCAAGACGTCGGAAAGGTCTGGAGGCAGAGATGAAGGAGTCCAGGGTTCTTCAGGGCCATGGAACCATCTGCCACCATCCAATCTTGTGTTTGAGCACCAGAGGCTCTGGACCAATGTTGTAGTCAGGCCCTCCATGTCCTTCTCAGAAATTAAGTTTGCTCTCTGTCTATGAAGTCTGCAGAATAGCAATCTTGCATGCACTAACACTGAGTATCATAGGGAAGGGGATTTACAGTCTCACTTCAATGTCATTTGATACTAATTTGATGGTTAGAGTTCTCTTCTGGCCTTTGAGGCAAGCTTGCTTGTTTCTCTCCTTCCATTCTCTTGTTCCTAGTCTTTTCCCCTCTTTGACGAAGCAACAAGCATGGAATGTCCTCCATGTGTTGGAGACTCTCCTCACCACCCACCCGACTCTCCTAATTGTATCGACAGATGGCAACTGCAAATAAAGATCCTTTTCTCTACTTTAAATGCCTCTAGAGTACATTTGTCACACAAAGTGCTAGATTGTTTGTGTGGGAAACCATGGAGGGGGCAGTCTTGTTAACAGGTGGTTTTTTTGGGTAGGGGTGGGGGTTAGAACTAAAGAACAAATGGGGAAAAATAACAGAATGACTGGAAGTAACCAGTCCCTTTCATGTCAAGTGATAGGACCGGTGCATGAACCCAATGAAAATGACAGCCACAGACCTTGAAACAAGATGAAAAAAATGAAACGTGAAGCTTTCACTGTGCATGCCCTTAGGACCATCGTGCCCTTTGGAGCAAGGCTGGGAGCAGGATGCTGGTTTCAGCTTTGTAAGGCTTCTTGGTAAAACTCTGCATGTGCCGTGTATGCTCAAGGCAAAGCAGTGCAAGATTTGAGCACTAACAGGAAGAGCAGTGAGGATTGCTGTGGCTCGGTCATTGCAAATTGGTCATGGCATTGGGTTCGAGTGTTACCTTGTCAACCAGGTTTTACCTGAAATCTGGCTCAATTTACCTTGATTGTCCTCCTGCTTTTCACCACAATCAACTCTCCCAAAAGTAGTTTGAGCCTCCTCCCAACCCCTGCTGTGGCATCACAAAAACCCTGATTCCCACTGTCAGATTGTTACTTTAAAAGCAGAAACTTAATTGTTTTAGTCTAACCAGTCCTTTAAGCGCAAGGACCCTTAGGCTAAAAGCCGTTCCCAGGTTCCCTTGGATAGAGAGTGTGAGTGAAGCACAACAGTTGTAACAGAAGTTCATTTATTGAAAAGCAGATCAACACATAAAGCCTGTGACTTTGGATCCCTCCCTAAAAACAGGGAAAGGGTGCTGACTATAGGCAAGACAGATATTTATATGCAGTTGAGATGGTACACATACGTAACATGGTGCCTGAGGTGCACAGAAATGAATTGAGCACTGCTGTCGGAGAAGGTTTGCAAAACAAATTTTTTTTGGGGGGGGGGGGGAGGGGGATGATGAGTCTTCTTCTGGAACACAGTGGGTGCGAAACTTAGCCACTTGAGCAGTGGCTCAAGTGGCTAAGACGCTGACTGGGAGGCGGAAGGTCAGCAGTTTGATTCCTGAGTACTGCAGGATGGAATGAGCTCCCGTCTTTGTCCCAGCTCCTGCCAACCTAGCAGTTTGAAAGCAAGAAATTGCAAGTAGATAAATAGGGACCACTTTGGTGGGAAGGTAACAGCGCTCCGTGTGCTCCAGTGTCTAGTCATGCCTGCCACATGACCATGGAAACGTCTGCAGAAGCCGACAACGCTGGCTCTTCGGCTTTGAAACAGATGAGCACTGCACGCTAGAGTCGGATACGACTGGCTTTCGAGCAAGAGGAAGGCTTCTATAGTGCACAGCTGAGAGTAAGCCCAGAAGCATGCTGACTCTTAGCTTCATTGGAAGTGGAAGAGTATTCAATTGGCACAAATTTAAATAGCGCCTCCAGAAGGGGAAATCCTTCGTTACAGTGTATCTCATAGAAGCCACAACAAAGAGTAGATACAGTAATTATAGGCTCGGCTTGGCTTTGGTCGCAAGGCCAAAGAATCAATTAACGCCTACAGTCAGTGCATCCCAGTAGCTAGGATTAATAATTAACCCCAAGGCACTGAAAGCGGAGAAACAGGTTTTTCCTCTTCCCTGCCTTGTTTTATGGGATAAATCAAGTGGGATTTCTGCCCCTTTTAATTCCTTTCCTAATTCTGGCTATAATTTATTTGAGCTAAAATTCATTTATTTATCTTACAAGATTGTGTCTCAGATATTTCAAGAAATGATGGGAGGCTGCTCTGCTGGCAGCTCTCTGCAAACTTGCTTTCTGCGAGACAGCCCAGATTTTCTGACTTCATGCGCTCCAAATCCCATCCTTCTCCCATTCTTGGAGTTCTACCTGACTAACAACACACTCAAATGAGGCTCACTGGGAAGAGGAGAGCCCTGAACTTGAAGGCTTTGAGGCTGAGCTTGGCCTACCTAGCCTCTACCTAGCTTCTTGTTCAGAATGAAATCTCCCATACCTGTCAACCACGGCTCTGGACAATCCGGGACCTGCGCAGAACTGTTCTGTGCAGCTCGCTTCTACGCATGTGTAGAAGGCTTTTACGCATGGGTAGAAGGCTTCTATGATCCCCTTCTGCACAGAAGCCTTCTACGCATGCATAGAAGCGAGCTGTACAGAAGGGATGCACAGTAACGCCTTTCCCCCCGCTGCCAAATTCCGGGGTTTCGGCAGCTCCGGGCGGGAAACGGCGAAAATTGGTGCCGAAAAATGGGAAATCCCGGCCATTCTGGGAAGGTTGACAGGTATGATCTCCCAGTCAGCACTGTGGCAGGAACAGAAAGTCTGAGCAAAGCTAGGGCTAGCTAAGCCTCTGAGCCTTCCACTTTAGGCCTTTTCTCCCAGGCGAGCCACATCTTGATGCCTGTAGGGCAGTGGTTCCCAATGCCCCACTGGTGGACTTCAATTCCCAGAAGCTTAAGTCAGTACATTGGCAGATCAATGCTTTGGGGAATTGACTTAGGCTTCTGGGAATTGACGTCCAAAAACCAAAGGTTGGGAAGCACTGCTGTAGGGCATATGTCAATCAGCTAGAGCTCCCAGAATAGGGAATTATGGGATTGGGAGTCAAAAGAATCCAAAAATACCATCCGAACCAGCAACTCTGAGCAGGTGAACAAGTATTTCTTATGACACTAGTGGCGAACCTATGGCATGTGTGCCAGAGGGGGCACTCAGAGCCCTCTCTGTGGGCACGCACGCCATCACCCCAGCACCGAGTTCACCCCTCCCCTCTGCCCAGCACCCAATGGGAGCGCTTCTTCCCTCCCCAGCACAGAGTTCGACCTGCCCTCTGCCCAGCAGCCCAATGGAAGCACTTCCTCCCTCCCCCAGCAGAGTTTGCCCCTCCCCTCTGCCCAGTAGCCCAATGGGAGCACTTCTTCCCTCCCCCAGCACAAAGTTTGCCCCTCCCCTCTGCCCAGCAGCCCAATGGGAGCGCTTCCTCTCTCCCCCCCAGCACAGAGTTCACCCCACCTCTCTTCGGCGTGGACGGAAACCTGTTGAGTTTGGACGCTCTCTCTAAAAGGTTCGCCACCACTGTCTTAAGGCCTTTGCTGCTAGAAAGGCTTTATTCTTCTCGCTTCTCCAGAGTTGGTTTTCTTTTAGCAAAATCAACGAGGAGGTCTGGTCTACTTCTACCTCTCTCTGACCTGCATTCTTGGGGCAAAGCCCACCTCTGCTGAAAGAAATGGGGCCTCACCAAGAGCTTTTGGGAGCAGGTCTGCTGCCACTTTCCACGGGTGCAGGTCTGCATTTCGAGAACTGCCTGGTGGCACCTGTGTTGTTCAGTTGCACAGTTGAGCCTGACCCTTTGCGACCCCATGGACCACAGTACAACAGGCTCCTCTGGCATCTTTAAGGCCTCTTAGAAACAGGGACCAGCCCTTGGGCTTTCTCAACCTAAAAGTAATTGAGCCTTATGACAGGAGTTGTCAGCCTTTTAAAGGCAGGCGCCGGGTCACGTTCCTTCAGACAGCTTTGGGGGATGGGTGGGTGGATGGCCATTTTGCCCTTCCTCTGAAACATGGCACTTTCCAGGTGTGGTGGTGGTGGTGGTGGTGGTGGTCCGCATCTGGCCCACAAACCTCAGGTTGAGAATCCCTGCCTTATGACTTTACTGAAGGAAAAAGAGTTTTATGGACAAAAGAAATTTAGCAAAACATGTGTGCTTGTAGGAGCCCAGAAAAAAGACTGGGGACCTCGATGGCTGTCTTCAGTTAACTTTCATAATCATGAACAAACAAGTTTATTATTTATTTATTTATTTATTTAGATTTCTATACCGCTATTCTCATCCCAATGGGAGACTCACAGCGGTTTACAACATTTAAGAAACAAATGGTAAAGATACAATGTAACTCAGAAACACAAATAAATTACAGGTACAATAGAAATTTCCACAAAGTGGCAAATTCTTGATTACAAGATACAATAATACAAAAACACAATATAGGCAATATAAAGCGTGACTGCAATACAGCCACACTAACAACACCAACTCTCACATGCATGGTGGCACTCCGTGATGCCCTCCTCTTGTTCCTATCCAAAACCTGCGGTTAACAGACAGATTTAAGTGCTTTAATTTATAGATTTTATACAATCAATCATTCTCACAGGTCAGCTGGGAGGGAAAGGAGGTGAAAAGAGGGTTCATCTTTTAAGAAGTGTTTGTTTCTTAGAGGGAAGAAGAGACTGGAAGTCTGAGGAGAGGAGGAGCGGGGAAGGGGGCTCCAGCTCACCCCATTGATCTATTCTGTCAGCCCCAGAGAGCAAATACTCCGCCCCCCCCCCCCCCCCAGTAAAGCTGGGCTTGCTCACATGCATCTCTTCTGGGAAATGAGCAAACTAAGTGACGCTTCACATTACTGAGCCTAGTCTGTTTGCAGCAGAAGGGTCATCTATTTCGCAATACATTTCTCTTGTTTACTTATAACAATGCTTCCAAATGTGGTTAGTGGATACAAGGATGGATTAAGGCAAAGGAGACCAAGGTTCAAATCTCCACTCAGCATTGGAAAGCTCACTGGAAGAGTGGAACTGGGGGGAAAATTTCTTTCTTTCTTTCTTTCCTCTTCTTCTTTTTCTTCTTCTTCTTCCATGTGGCAATCAGCCACGAAGACACCACCATCACCCTTCTCTGTGGACCTCAGCACCCAAGTCCCCAGGTTAGTTGGTCAGGTTAGTTAACCCCCGGCTGACAATCAACATTGAGTTGCTGGCAGTAGGGTCTTACTCTATGACCATAGCAGGATAACCTGGCCAGATTGGACCTTATTTATCATGTGAGCTATAAGTCAGTTCTGACCTGATGGCAAAGTCCACAGGAAAGGGTGAGCTTGATGGAGGGCAGCAGCTTCATCCAACCTGGCCTGGAGCCGAGGAGGACTTTGTTTGCCAAAAGATCTCAGGACCAGAAAGTGACTCATGGAATTGGATCAGTGGTACTGTGGGTGTCACGCTGCGGTCCGGAAAGCCAATGGAAGGCCACTGCATTTTATTTTCCCCAGAACAATCTTCTTGCCTGATCGCCATGAGGAGAGCCACTATTCGGAATCAGATACGACACTTGAAGAAGAAGAAAGGGTGAGACTGAGAGAGATGATTCTCCTCCCCGCTTCCTGACTTTTGTCTCCACGTCCACGAGAATAGCTTAAAGCAATTCAGAGGAAGCTTCTTTGGAAGAACTCCTGGTTAAAGAACACAGCAGCCGACAGCCCAGAAGTGGGAGGAAAGCCGGAGTGAGCTCCTTGCCAGCATCTGTTTTTGGAAGCAAGAGGCCATCACCAGGCCAACATCTGGCCCGGGGATAGTTAGGGGGAAAGGCAGCGATACCAGGTCTGCTTTTGTTTTTCCAGCTGCAGCATGGGGTGCTTTGCTCCCAGGCCCCCTCCCAGCATCCCCACCACCACCACCACCACCACACACACACACACTCAATATTTCTGGTGATGACGTCTGTGCTCTGGAGTGCTGAGGCTCCGTGAGAGGAGATGGAGGACAAGAGGAAACCCATGCTCAGGACATCTCAAAGCAAGATTTGGTGGGGTGTGTGTGTCAGGGATGGAGGCAGGAAGGAGACCAAGCCTTCAGAAAGCCCTCCAATGTGTTGTTCTTCTCGCTATGGTCTTGGTCTCTATGGGCCCAGATTCTGGGCATTTCTCAACATGAGTTTACATTGTCCAGTGGTTAGTTATTCTCCATGCTCCAGTGTATTTAATGGCATTGGTCAGGAAGCATTTGGTTTTAATTAGTATTGGTATGGGTTTTAACTGATGTTGTGAGCCACCTTGGGTTGCTTAGGGGGAAAAGGTGGTTATATAAACCCAATGAATAAATAAATTAGCTGGTCAGGGGCGTGGGCCACCCAGTTGACTTGTCCCAGGGGTCTCACAGCTGCCAATGCAACTTCCCCAAAGGTTGTGCAGGGATGCTGAGGCCTTCATCTTCTTTTGTGTCCCGATCAAACCCTGGACTACCAAACGCAAGCCACTTTCTTGGCTCTATTGTTGGCCAAACTCAAGTCCTCATCAGTGCATGCCTCTGGCAGCAAACATGTTTTCAGCAGACCAGTCAATGAGACGGATTCTGTATCTCTCCACATTCACAGCATGTGTTGCTGTCCGCCAGCAGCCCCCACTTGAGACTGTTGATCTTGCATTTAGGGACTCCAACCCTTGGCCTATTCAGGGTCCCCCAAGTGATGTAGAGGAGGTTGAGTTCCTCAGTTATATCCTGCTTTAATGCTATTCCTTGTCCAGTGAGCTCTTTCCTCCATCTTCTAATGTGGTTTTGCTCTTGCGTACCCTCAAGAATGTTTGTTCTTGCCACAAAGCTCCTCCTGGATCTGAGCCGGTGAACTTGAGGCTCATCTCTGTTCAGAGGGTGTATCTGGTGGTTTTCCCTGTAAGAAGCCCTCCCCGCCCCCATGTCTCCTCTCTAAACAGACCCCAGATCAGCATTAAGGGTGAAGCTCCCTCCCTCCTGGGGGAAACCGAGACAAAATGCCAGCTTCACAATTAAATATGAAGGTCAAGGTGCTCATCCCCGTTTGCAGATATTTCTGTGATCATGTGGTAGGCATGAAATGCTGTTACCTATCCTGCTGAAGAGGTACTTATTTATCTACTTGCAATTTCTTGCTTTTGAACTGTTAGGTTGGCAGGAGCTGGGACAGATGACAGGAACTCATTCTGTCATGCAGCACTCAGGTCTTGAACTGCTGATGTGCCAACCTTCTGGTCATCAAGCTCAGCGTCTTAACCACTAAGCCACCGCAGTCCCTGCTTGACAATTAGGGGGTAATAAAACAGTTTTCCTCTGCGGGGACAAATTCCTGCAAAGATGTGAGGTCTGCACAATCCCAATCGCAGATGAGACCCTGTGTTTCCTGGCCCATGAACAATGTGGGGTGAAAGACCCCAAGAACAAGCCAGTGCATCATGGCTTACAATGTGAAGGAAGCCTCTTGCTATGGTAAGCAAACATCCTTTACTTTTCATGCCAGCCCCACTTTTATCACTGCGCAAACTGTACTCTTCTGTTTGGACTCTTGGCAGGGAATGACTGGGACCGCATAGGCTGTCACTGCTCCACCATAGCTATCACTTGCCTAAAGGGAGCATTTGAACCCATGGCACATACCAAGGGTGGGCGAGTTGGAAATCGGAAACCCTCTACCCCTCCCCCACTTTAGGAATGTCTCCCACCATGAAAGGGCTCATTCAGTGGGCATCTTTCCCTTCGTCTGCCATCCTGTGTCCCCCCCTTCCCCCCAGGTCAATCCTACAAGGACCCCCCTGTCCACTCCCTGCCCTCCATCTGATTCTTGACCCCTGGTTTCACCTCTGGTGTCTGGAGGGGAAGCCAGAAACATAAAGGAGATCCACAGCGTTGTGCCAGCCAGGAAGGGCAGGAAATGCCGGGGGGGGGGGGGGTTCTAGAAGGGCCTCCCATAGGAACCCCCACTAGCTCTCCAGGGCTGTGAATAAGGATTTTGTACCAGCCACGAGAGCAGAAGAGATGCAGAAGGTCACTGGGGCATACCTGTCAAGTATCGCCGTAGTTTGAACGGCGGGGAAAGGGGTTACTGCGCATGCGCGCATGTGCAGAACCCATTTGTGCATGTGCAAATGTGTTCCGTGCATGTGCAAATGTGTTCTGTGCATGTGCAAATGTGTTCTGCAATGCGCAAATGGGTTCTGCACATGCGCACCCGTGCATGCGCAGTGATTTCCCACATTTTCAGGAGCCGCGCTTGACGGGTATGTACTGGGGTAGCCATGTGTATGTGTGTTAGATGGGAAGTGTGTGTCTCTCCACATGCATCTTCTTCTAAAAGTCACCTGAATCCCTATTTGTGTCAGAGGCACCACCAGCATATAATAGCATACAAAGCTTAAATTAACATATCTAAAACAAAAGGAATTAAAAGGGTTAAGATCACATCCATCCAATATCGGGCCACATCATTCCTGGGGTACAATTGAATTTTAAAAATACAGTACCCAATTTCCCCAGATTCTCTTGGCAGAGAAAGACCAGGCAAAATGCCATATAGCTGGATAAGTGGCCATTTGTTGGTGGTACCTGGCAATATATAAGTGGGCTCTACAGCAGAGTCAATTCTAAAGGGAAAATGGTCCCATGCAGGGGGAAGGCAGATACTTTTATACAGCTGAGATGTCCCATGGGAAAACATGAAAGTACCAGGATGCGTTGAGCCATGTGCAAAGAGGAGCCTGATTTACCTTGCTCTTTGAACACTTGTGAGCTGTGTGCAAAGAGGAGTTTCCTGTATGCAAAAACAAAGTTGATCCTGTGGGTAGCCAGGTGCAGACAAACCCTAAACTGATCTCCTAGAAACCTTAGACTAGTCATGGCGAACCTTGGCACTCCAGGTGTTCTTGAACTTCAATTCCCAGAAGCCCCCATAAATCCACACAAAGGGGTTTACTGCGATTCATCCGGCCCACGCCGCCCTCGTCGCTCCTGCAAGCGGAAGTAAAACGGCCTGTCTATAGCATAGACAAAGTACCCGTGTTGGGTTTCTCAGGAGTGCCCCAGTCTGGAGAATCTCTTCCCACCCTGGAAAGATCATTTTTAAAAAATACATTGCCCAGAATTCCCTATTCAGCAGGTGCACAGGTAAAAAGAGCAAAGCCTTTACTGGCCTGTTTACATCCAAAGAGCCAGTGCTGTCTGAGTCTGCAGATGTTTTGGTGGTCTTGGGGTAGGCATGACTAGATACATGACAAGTTCCCACCGAAGTGGTACCTATCTACTTGCAATTTCTTGCTTTTGAACTGCTAGGCTGGCAGGAGCTGGGGCAGAGAGACGGGAGCTCACTCCATCATGCAGCCAGGGCTATAGCCAGGGGGGCTTTACCCACCCTGAGTTAGCAATTTGCCCCTGGCCACTAGAAGGTGCAAAGCGCGGTTTCCCATAGGGAATGCATTGCATTGAAAAGAGGCTTTGTTGCCCATCCTGAAAAAATAATCGCCCACCCACAACTAGAATCCTGGCTGTTATGTATTGAATGATTGTTGCAAGGTTCCCTTTAACAGAATGTAACCAGTCAATGTATCCAATTGTATCTAATCAAAGACACATTGTAGCAAGCTGTATAAGGATGCGAGCTAAGCAGCCACAGGTGGCAGTAGCGAGCATCCGGCTCACATGGTACAGATTCCCCGAATACCTGAAGAGCGGGAAACCTTCCCGCCATACCTTCACCTGGAGAAGATGGGTTGACGATCTATGACGTCACACGGACAGTAGCCAATGAGCTACCACCCGGGATATTCAAATGTACAGTGTACTATAAATAGAGCTGTTTTGTCCGCCATTACCTCATGTTCACCCTGACCATCATGCAATAAAGTTGTGTTTAGCCCTACTTGCGGCTCCTTCTTTGTCTTCCTTGCAAGACACCAAACTGGCTATGGCCCTGCACGCAGCACTTGGGTCTCAAACTGCTAACCTGCCAACCTTCCAATCATCAGTTCAGCGTCTTAACCACTAAGCCACCAGAGTCCCAGCTCTGGAGTAGCTCAGTGGTTAAGAAGCTCACCTTGTTAGCTGGAAGGCTGGCAAGTCGGCAGTTTGAGACCCAGGTACCGCATGACAGATTGAGCACCTGTTTCTGTCCCAGGTCTTGGGGACATGAAAGGAACCTCATTTGGGCACTACCTGAGTGGAGTTTCTTCTGCACACAATAGTTTCTTCAACCTACAATAATTTCTGATTTCTTCTTCTTATTATTATTCTTATTATTGGCCCTTTTTGCAGCCATGTCATACTGTTGACTCATACTTAGTCTGTGATCTTCAAGAATCCCAAGGTCCCTCTTGCTTGTAGTATTACTGAGCCAGGTATCTTTCTCCTTCTCCCCTCCCTCCACCCCCAATCTCATAACTGTGCATCTGGCTTCCCCCCCCCCCCCCCCCAGGTGTAAAACTTTGGCCTTCTCCCTGTTACATTGCATTCTTCCATCTTCCTGCTTTGAGATCTTCTCCGCCAGCTAGCCTGGCTCCCTTCCTTGAGCGCCTCTCCCTCTAAAACCACGAAGGGTGTGTGTGGTGGTGGGGATGTCCTCTCCCCCTCGTCTTCAATGGTCCAAAGCAGGGGTGCCCAAACTACAGCCTGTGGGCAGGATCCGCCCCTGACACCAATTCATCCAGCCTGCAACACCCTCGTCACTCCTGGAAGTAAGGGTGTTGGCGCCGGGGCCCGGAACCATCCCACGGGCCAAGTTTGGGCACCCCTGGTTTAAGCAGAGGAAATGGCAGCCTGAACGAAAAAAATCTATCTCATTCTGTTGCAAAACATCCTTCCAGTGGGAGGAACCATGTGAACAGCCCGCGGCCCGAAAGGTTTGGGCACCCCCTGGTCCAAAGCCCCCCTCCCTTAAGCGGAGTGTGTGTGTGTGTGTGTGGGGGGGAGCATGGTGGCTGTGAGTCTCTGCAGCTGATGCAAAACCCGCTTCTGAGCCAAGAGAAGCTGTTCCAGGGGGGGGGGGGGGGGCTTTGGAAAAAGAGGCTCACAGCCACATGTTGCCCAGCAGCTGGATTGGGCCTGCCTGCCTACACACACACACACCTTCTCCACCCCGTTGCACACTACTGGACGGCTTCCCGGGGCATACATCTCTTCGGGATACATTACAAAGGGAGCCGCTGTTCCCAAAGTCTGGCACGGACCACGGAGTGCGTGTGACAGGGAGGGAGGGAGGGGTGTGGGGGGAGAGACCACGGCGGCGCTTTTAAGGCCAGGCGGACTTCTCTCCCCCCACTCCCACCCCCACCCCCACCCCCGCACCACTCCGCCCCTTTCCACTCTGCTTTCCCCTCCCCAGCCCAGGCCAGCCCAAAAAGTTCTCCTGCTTGCTTGCTTGACTTTTGCAAGGCGCACCAAGAAGGGGGATTGGGGGCGAGGAAGAGGCATGGGGTGGAAAGGAGCATCACTCTCTCTGTGTGTGTGTTTGCATAGAGGGGCCGTCTAGGGGTGGGGTGGGGGTGGGGTGGGGTGGCCCTCCACCTCCAGGTTCCTGCAGGCCAGCCTGAGCCGCGACCCCCACCCTCACCCCCCACCTGGGAGAGGATGGCATCTTCTCCCATCCCAAGGAAGCACACCTGGCTGGCTTCCGCCATGGCGGCGGTGCCCGTTTGGGCGCAGCAGCTGCAGCAGGAGCGAAAAAGCCACCGGTGACGGGGCAGGAGGAGGAGGAGGAGGAGGAAGAAGACCTGCTGCTGCGCGACGGACGGAGCGGGAGCAGGAAGAAGAGAAAGTCTGCCTAGAAGTGAAGTGGCCAGGGGCGAGGAAAGAAAGAAAGGGAAAGAGAAAGAGAAAGAAAGAGAGAGAGAGAGAGAAGGGTGTTTGTTTGGCAAAGGGGTGGGGTGGGGATCTCTCCACTAACACGACCAGACCAGCACCGGTCGGGCCAGCGACTTCTGACCCCTTGCCAGCCTCACCTCCGAGGGAGCCATGGTAATAATGACAGCTTCTCCTTCTCCTCCTCCTCCTTCTTTTTCTTCTTTTTCTCTTTCTCCTCCTCCTTTTTCCTTCTCCTCCTCCTTCTACTTTTGCCACCTGACCTGGAATCAGTGGCCTCTTTCTGTCCGGCCAATGGGTCATCCTGGACTCCACAGCACTGTCTGTCCCTGGGTGTCAGGGAAGGCCTCCACCTCTGCTGTGGACACCCTATTTTCCGTTTTGGGGCAGCCCAGTTCTTGTGTGGAGAGGGAAAAATAAAGAGGGAGCGAACTATTTCTGTCTTTGAGCCAGGCGCCTCTGGGCTACAGAGAGCCTGTTGTTAGAAGCGGGAATTCCTTCAGGGCTGAAAGATGTGTGGTTGTTGTGGCAGAAGCTTTACTCAGCTCCTGGAATTTGCAGGTTACTGTACCCCTTGGTCATTGGGCAAGGGTTGCAAGTGTCCTATGTAATGGCTAGCTCAAGGGTGCCCAAACTTTTTGGGCCATGGGCCTATCGTGTAGTTCAGTGGGCCGATCACGTGGTTCCTCCCACTTGAAGCAGAAGTAAAACGTGTCTTGCAATCTGCTTTGCATCAGGATGAGATAGATTTTAAGCTGCCATTTTCTCTGCTTAATTCAGGGGTGCTCAAACTACAGCCCATGGGCCAGATCCGGCCCCCAACACCAATTCATCAGACCCATGCCGCCCTCATTGCTCCCAGAAGTGGAAGTAAAATGCACCTGTACAGGTGTGTTTTACTTCCACTTCCAGGAGCAACAAGGGTGGTGTGGGCCAGATGAATTGGTGTTGGGGGCCTGTGGGCCATAGCTTAGGCACCCCTGGGCTAGATTAAAAAAAAGTTTAGCTTGTGTTGCAGCTAAGCATCCAAGGGGCTCTCTCTGTGACCCACAGCTTGGCTCTCTATGGAGAATCAGGATGGCCTTTGAAGAAGAGAAGGGGCATGAGAGGCGTTTTGCAGGGCTACAGGTGACTTGCATCTCAAAGAGCAGGAATGTGGGTCATGTTCCCAACAAATATGTCACACGGAAGATGGAGTGTGAGTTTTCCCCCTACAGCTCCAGATCTGAATTCATGAGTTTAAATGACAGGAAAGGAGATACTGACATGGCATTAGGGAGAACTTTCTAACGGCAGGTGTTGCTTGGCAGGGGAATGGATCGCCTTGGTGGGCATTGGACTCACCTGGAGGTTTGGCATCAGAGTTTGGAAGACCTTCTGTTAGGGATTTTGGTGGCTGGTCAAGGGGCTGGATGCCATGAGCTCTGTGGTCCCTTCCTGCCCTACTTTTCTTTGATTCTATGATTGGGAGAGTCATATGTTAATTATAGGTGAAGTGCGCTAATTATAGCTGAAGATGTGTTTCAATGGTTTTCTAGTAATCCCCCAATGCAGAAAACAGGCAAGGTCTGAGCAATCTCAGCATGGAAAGTGGAAAGGTGTTGGGGGAAAAAATCAATGTTTGTCTAAAGATACACCGGGTGGGTGGGTTTGGGATGCCTGAGGCTATGCATGGTCTCAACTCTGGTTCTATTTGAGTAATGTGGTAGAGGGAGAATTTGGGATGGGCTTAAGGGCACGGGAGCTCATCTATTGCTTTTTGTAGCCTTCCAATATTCCTCACCAGCTAGCAAATGTTTTTGTCTAGGCACAGCCGAGGTTGCCAAAAACTTTCTTTCCTTGAGGCATTTGATAGGCTGCCTTTGCATGTAGGGATGGTATGCAAAGGGCCATGGCAGGTTAGTGGTTTAGACAAACTAGGTTAGTGGTTAAGACACTGAACTTGATGACTGGAAGGCCGGCAGGTCAGGCCTGAGTGTTGCACAATGGAGTGAGCTCCCATCGTCTGCCTCTGTTCCTGCCAACCTAGCAGCTCGAAAGCAAGAAATTGAAAGTAGATAAATAGGTAATGTTTCAGAGGGAAAGGTAACAGCATTCTGTGCACTCCGTTGCCTAGTCATGCCTGCCACATGACCATGGGAACATTTGCAGAGGCAGACAGGGCTGGCTCTTTGGCTGTAAATGGAGATGAGTACCGAAACTTTTGAGCCAGGGAGGCCTATGGTAGGCTGATCTTCCCTAACAAGGAGACCAGTGAGACTCAACAGCTTTGAAATTGCCCTGTTTCCATTGCCAAGGGGCAGATATTCTTTCCACTGTTGTTTCTGCCGAAGGGTCTCAATAGATCTCTGCCTTAGTTATAGCTGGGTCAGCAGTTCCTCGCGCTATATAGACAAAGCAGAGCTGGGACCTGGTGGCCCCTCTCTCCTCTGTCTTTGGTAGGACCCTGAGTTCGTGTAGGGTCCTGTGGCAGCCACGAAGACCACCTAGTCTCCTTCCGTGTGACTTCAGCCCCCCTCTCAGAGGCTTGGAAGCAGGGCTCCCTCCTCCTCCTCCTCCCCCCCCCCCCCCTCTGTGTCTGGAGGGAGGATTCGCTTTCTCACGAAAGGGCCAAACTCCAGCAAAGGGAACAAAAGTTTGGCAAGGAGAAAGCGAACGACAGGGAGATGCAGAGATCATTAGCAGCTGTTTGGAAAGAGGGCGGGCAGGACTGGAGTGGAAACCGCTGCTGTTAGTCCAGCTGGCCTCTCACTTGCAGACAGAAAACGGGCAGATTCATCCACACGCTCCTTTCCCGGAGCCAGGAATGTCACGGAAACTCTGACATGCCATAGAACTACAAATCCCATCCTCTTCCTGTTGGGGATTCTTGGAGTTCCAGTTGGGGAAAAAAATGAGATTTCCAAGCCATACTTCTCCCCTGCCCCACTTGAGAGCACCAAAGAAGGATCCCAGGGTTGTATTTGGTCACTGAGATGCAACGCTGGCCCTACTCTTTGCTAGGGGAAGTCCTAAAACCGGGGGAAAGGCACTTGGATTGATGGAGATCCACATTGGATTTTTGTGGGTGAAATCACTGTGGCTGTCCAAACATCTGACACATTGTGGGAATTAAAGTGGCACAGGCAGGCATGGCAGGATTAAATGTACCACAATGGACACAGCGTCCTGACGGTGATCCAGGTTTAGATGCTGGGCCAGGAGGGTACTCAGGAGGGAAGGAGAGCATGGGTTTCGTGAAATGCGAGGGGTTCAATGTGTGCGTCAACACTGATTCCACTTCTAACTTTGGAGCTCTCCAGATTTTAGTAAAATAGTGAGAATTCAACACCTGAGGGTGGTTTCCATTCATGTTTTCACTGTGATTTGGAAATCCAAGTCATGAATCTGTGTCCATTTGTGGCCTTAAAACCACAGGTGGGGTTTGAGAAAGTGAACTGGCCATCCAGGGGCAGAATTACAAGGAAAATTGTCCTGTCCCATGTGCCACCTCCTCCTTCTCAGTTTAGGGGTCATGATGAGTTTCCAGAACTTCCCCAGAAAGGATTGGGACCCAAACTGATGGGGCCAATGATGGGATTCAATTTTTTTTTACTACCCACTCTGTGGGTGTGGTGTGGTGGGCGTGGCCAGGGGGAAAGCCCTGCGTCGTCCCCGAATTCGGACTACTTTCTTTCAAAACTTGGATGGGCGGAAGGGCCAGTCAGAATTTCTGCTACTGGTTTTGGCTAACTGGTGTGAACCTGCTGGTGCCTACCACTGGATGGAGCTTCCCTACAGCAGCTGAGACATCCCTCCAAGTCCCAAAGCCAGAACTTGGACCATGGAGCCTCAGACAGTCACTAGGTGGGCGATTAGATTTTCCCAGGCTGGCTGCCCTGGTCCTGGGGGCAAAAAGGGAGCCAAGCTGATGGCACTCCAGGTGTTCTTGGACTTCAATTCCCAGAAGCCCAAGTCCCTGTGAATCCACATCCATTCGTATGGATTCACAGGAACTTGGGCTTCTGGGAACTGAAGTCCAAGAACACCTGGAGTGCCAAGGTTCGCTATTACAGCCTTAGAGCATCATCTTCCAGGCAGCTGTGGGCTTTGTCCTTCCGCCATTCCAGATGTTTTCTCCCGCCTTTGCCTCCTACTGCTTGCAAGCAACGCTGCTTGTCTGGGAAGCCATTCTCCCTGGCCGGCCAAGCAATGGGGTGGTCAACCTTTCAAACTCCACAGTGCGTGGGCGGTAGGGATGGAGCTGAGCCATCATCCTTCATGTCAGGACCAGAGAGTATCCGAGGAGGGGTGGAGGAGCCAGGAGGGGACTTTTTTGGTCTTGGGAGAGTGGCCACAGGCCAGGGACCAACTGCGTGTGGGATGGAATGGGGAGCCCTAGGCAAAAGCCCCCATTGCACAAAACAGGAAGCCCAGAGCCCAATGGCTTCGTCTTTCCTGCAACCGGAGGTGGCCGGAGTGTTTTTTTTAATAGGAGGACTGATGTGGAAATGTTGATGAAATTTCCAAGCTGTTGTTTCTTGCTGAAGCCTCCCAGATGCTTATTTTTTTAAATGTGCTTAGAAAAATTGCCTATCTGGAGTACACTTCCCAGACTGTGCTGGGCCATGTTCCTGGGTGGCGGTGGCAGGAAGCGAGATACTGGGGCTCGTCATCCAGAAAAGTAACTTCCCCCAGTCTTTTTTTAAATTTATTTTTAATGACACACACACACACATAAAAAATTAAAAAGAAAAAAGCTATAGCACAGAAGCACGTTCGCCAGATTTAGATATATCCTGTGTGTAAATTAAATTGAATAACACAAATAGTAGCTGCTCACATTCAAAAAGAAAAGGGGGGAAAGGAGAGAAAAAGAGAAGAAGGTAAAAATGAAAATATTTGTACTTTAAACCTTGGATACCTTTGAGTCTTTATTCAGCGAGGAGTCCGTGCATTAGTAGATGTCTTCGTGATGAGATTCCGCACATGTAAATGGACTTGAGAAATCAAACCCATCTGCATGTGGTTTTTAAAGCCATTTGGATATCATGTCACCCGCTGGCTAGGCGGATCATAACATGTGCCCTCCGCTTTCACCTGGCCCAAGGGATCCGACAGAAGATGCTTTGGTGAGTTTTAGTCCCAGCCTAACATCATGGGCAACACATACCTAGTTAGACTGCTCAACCCCCCACACACCCCCACCACCAGGCTCTCACCTAGTTTATTATAAAAAGAAAGAAAGAAAAGCAGAAAAAAAGAGAGAAAAACAACCAACAACCACAAACAAAACCCTAAACCACCTTAAAGGAACTTCCTCCAGTTCCCCCAGAGTGTTAGCTTCCAATTTAATCTCAAGCTTTTTCAACCTGGAAAGTAACTTGCCCCATTTCTGAGATCCTGGGATTACCTGCGATCCCTTCTCTATGGACAGCTATTCATTCCAGATTGAGCAGTTGCAGGGAAAAGGCATCAGAGGCTCAGCCCGGACTCTCCAAACTTCAGGAGGGTTTAGGTTAGATTCGGGACGCTGGGAGGACCGAATCCACTTTTGATCGGGGCCTCTCCAGAATCTTTCTGAACCAGGTGGGTGTCGAACCCAGGATTCGCCTAAACCTCTTGCACAGGTGGCAACACCGATGCCCAGGGGGAGGGTCCTGCCTTCTAACCGAGCTCTCTCTCCTCTCCGACAGGACCCACAGTCTCTGGACGCCGCAGTGCAGAACACGCTTTCGGGACTCTTCCCTCCCTTTGATGTCACGGCCCCCACAGTCCTCAGCCAGCTCTTCCGTGTCCTGGAGGCCAGGTACCACGGGGATGGATTCTGCTGCCTCCTGGACTTTCTCATCCCTTCCAAACGCCTCTTGGAGCATGTGCGGCAAACAGCTTGTGTAAGTGGCGGGGGAGCATCTTGGGTCACCTGGGTCACCCACATTGGATAGTGTGAGCTCCCGTCTTTGTCCCAGCTCCTGCCAAGCTAGCAGTTCGAAAGCAAGAAATTGCAAGTAGATAAATAGGGACCACTTTGGTGGGAAGGTAACAGCATTCCGTGCACTCCGGTGTCTAGTCATGCCTGCCACATGACCACGGAAACATCTGCAGAAGCAGACAACACTGGCTCTTTGGCTTAGAAACAGAGATGAGCACTGCACCCTAGAGTCGGATACGACTGGCTTTCGAGTAAGTGAAACCTTTACCTTACCTTGTGAGGCTGCACCATAAAACACAGGGAGGGCCAGAGAGCCCTCTTAGGTGGCCCCACTAACACGGAGGAAAGTTGCATGGTAGAATATGCTTCTTCTCCTCTTCAGGGGCCACAGTGGCTTAGTGGTTAAGAGGCTGGGCTTGATGCTGAAGGTCGGCAGGTTAGCAGTTTGAGACCTGAGTACTGCATGATGGAGTGAGCTCCCCAGCTCCTGCCAGCCTAGCAGTTTGAAAGCAAGAAATTGCAAGTAGAGTAATAGGTACTGTATTGATGGGAAAGATCACAGTGTTTTGTATGCTCCACTGTCTAGTCATGCTTGCCACATGTCCACAGAAACGTCTGCAGAGACAGAGAGTGTTGGCTCTTTTGCTGCAAATGGAGATGAGTCCCTAGAGTCAGACACGATGCAAGGGAGACCTTCACCGACCTTCTCTCAATCCTAAACTGACCCCCAAACCCTCCCTCTGTTTCCTTGCTCTGTGTCTTACATCTCTGAGAGGCACATTTTTATGGACAGTTTTCAGCCCGGGCTGTGTGTGTTTTGCGTCAAAGTGTTCGACGCCACAGAAGTCAAACTTTCACAAAGGTCTATTTATTGAATCTGAAACTATGTGTGTATCTGGAAAGTGAGCTCCAATAAAGCATGCCTCTGCTTTTTAACCCCCACCCCAAAGGAATGTGCCTCAACTTTCATATAATTATCTGTGGGCAACTCTGCTTAAAGCCATACGATTTGTTCACCGGAGAGTTTTTCTTACTGTAGATTCAGACATTTTGGCAAAACTCTGTTTTCCAGGCAGAGGAAGGGAGTAAGGAAAGGGGCGGCTTCTCTGCCGCCCACCCCAAGGGGCTAGCTGAGATCACCCCAGGAATGGCAATTGCTATCCTGGCATTTCTGATTTCTCTTCAGAAGGCTTGTCCTCATGGGAGGTGAAACTTTTCTCATCAGTTTTGGGTGGGTAGCAAAAGGAAGACGTCTTCTTCTTGTGCTGTATCCAATTCCGAATGTTGGCTCTCCTCATGGTGATCAGCCATGAAGATGGTCCTGGGAGCCGTATAATGCAGTGGCTTTCCATTTGCCTTCCGCGTCGCAGCATGACACCCACAGTACCACTGAGTCACTTTCTGGTCCTGATCCCTTTTGGCACACAAAGTCTTCCTCAGTCTCAGGCCAGGATGGATGAAGCGGCTGCCCTTCATCAAGAGGGATCCAAGTGGGATTTAATCCACCTGGGGACCATCACCCTTCCCTGTGGACTTTGCCACCAAAGGCTGCTAGTCCTCAGGGAGGTCAGGTTAATTAACCATCACCTGATGACCGGTGTTGAGTCACACCCTCGTTGTTCCAGGAAGCGGAAGTAAAATGGCCGTACAGGCATGTTTTACTTCCGCTTCTGGGAGCGATGAGGGCGACACAGGCTGGACAAATTGGCATCAGGGGCTGGATCTGGCCCACGGGCCATAGTTTGGACACCCCTGGTTTAAGCAGAGAAAATGGCAGTTTAAGAACTATCTCATCCTGTTGCAAACCAGATTGCAAGGCATGTTTTACTTCCACTTCCGGTGGGAGGAACCACATGACCGGCCTGTGGCCCGAAAAGTTTGGGCACCCCTTGTCTAGTCTGTGACCATAGCAGGGTAACCTGCCCAAAGAAAGACAGTGAGTGGTGTTGTCTCCATTTTATATGTTGTTGTTGTTGTTGTCCTGACTGTTGTTTTCCTCTGCCCACCAGGCTCCTTACAGCAGCTGTATCTTCCTCCACGAGGGCTGGCCACTGTGTCTCCATGAGAAGGTGGTGGTCCACCTGGGGCCACTGAACCCCCTCCTCCTCCGTCCTGGGGACTTCTACCTCCAAGTCGAGCCCTACGGGGAACAGTCGGCCTCTCTAGTGGCGAAGTGTCTTTCCAAAGATCTCACCACTGTGGAGAACATCCCTATCCCTGAAGCCTCATGCGCCTTCCTCTTTACCCGGGACTGGCTGGAGGAAATCAACCGAGACCTGGACCGACCGGCGCTTCGGACGTGCCTGGTGGCCACCGGGAACGGGATTGTCCCCATTCCGTGGGGGAAAATAGCCACGCCAGAATTTGTCCAGGTGCCTCAAATAGAAAGCTCGGAGCATCATGAATCCTCTAGTTGCCCTGAGATTTACATCAAGACAAAGTCACAACAGCAGGATGGCAACATGGTGGGTTTTGGTGATGGACGCAGCAGCCCCGGCAGGAGTTCGAGGCCCACTCAGAGCAAGTATCCTGGCCTCATTAAGGTAGAGGAAGGATCCTGGAGACGATCTTCTCTGTTTGTTGTGCCAAGCCTTTGCGATATCATCAGTGAGAACTTGGAAGGGGAGTATGTGAATCTACTGGGATTTTCTGAGGATAAGAAAGCGGACTGTTCTCCCGCCAAGTCAAAGACACCATCACTGGTCGAGCATCATCATAGTCATCACAGAGAGGTGTCACCCAGGGCTAAGAAAGGTCTTGTTTGTGTGAACGGAGATGGTGGGGTGGCTGTAGAAAGCTGGGGTTGTGGGAAGGGTCCAAACTCAGAAGAGGGTCCCTGCACACCTTGCCTGAGGAGGAAACTGAGCCCAGACCCCCAAGTCCTTGAGCCCAGATGTCGGTATCGCGAGTCATATGTGGCAGCCCTCAAAAACCCTGTCAACTTCAGCTCGGGGTTGATGGCGGCCATATTAGAAGAGATCGATGTAGCCCATCCAGTTGTTCACGCGGAGAACACAGGGTTGGACCAGGTAGATCCCAGAGCCCACCTTGGGCATCCAGACAAGGACAGGAAAGTTGAGGAGGCTTCCACCAAGCAAGGACACACAAAGCTTCTCAAGTCTCCTGCGGAGTCTCCTGTGGCCGGCCATAAATTCTCCTTCTTGAAAGGTCACCGTCACTCGGCTTCCTCTGGGTCTGGCCCGCCGGGGCCAGAGAAAGCAGGCAAAGGGCCGGAGGGGCCTCGGAAGAAGATGCTGAGTGTTTCCTCTGCCAGAATGAGCCATGCAAAGCCAGCTGCGGGGAAAGGTAACCCTGAAGGGAAGCCGGTAGAAAGTACAGGTGAGCAAGGAGGGAAGGAAGGAAGGAACTGGTAGCAACCGGGAGGGAGGGTTTTCCATGGAGCTGAGAGCCCTCTCTATCTCTAGCATTGACTTCTTGGTGGCTGGGCGCATACTTTGGCTTTCTTACTTTAATGAGCAGAGCTAACGGGTTTTGTGAATGGGCAAAACAAACGCATTGCCCTTCTAGCGGTGACTCAGAGTTCAGTGAGATCCGGCAAAGCATCTCCACCTCTTAATTTACAAAGAATGGCAAGCCCTTGAAAGTGATATTCTTCATTAGCCCAAGGAGTGGAAAGGTGCAGCCGGGGAGCGTCGGAGACTGTTCACAGGTGTAGTAAACTGGGAGGTTTGTTTAAATTGCAAGAGATGGTCTAAGAGGAATGAATAGGAGCCATGAAATGGTGGCAGAGTATAAAAGGAATGGGAGGGAAGTCAACAAATTTCTAGCGTAATGCAAGGCAAGGATGAAATAAAAAGCACAGAGTAGAACCATCTGGATTAAAGCACAGTATCAGGTGAAGTTAGATTTGTGCAAAATTAAGCACTGTGGTGGTTGATTCATGCTGCCAAGTTGCCCCTGGTTGATGGAGAGCCGATGAATGAGAGAAACTCTGACATGTCCTCTCCTCAACAGTCTTACTCGACTGTTGTAAGTTCAAGCCTCAGAGAGTCTTCCTCTTTTCTGTTCCCCTTCTGCCTTTCCTCCGGATTATTGCCTTTTCTTGCCCTCTCATGATGTGCCCAAAGTAAGAGATTCTCAGCTTCATCCATTTTTTCAGCCTCCAGAGACACTTCAGGCTTGATTTGATTTAGGATTCACTTGTTCACCTTTCTGCCAGTCTAGGGACTCTGGGGGCTTAGTGGTTAAGATGTTGAACTTGACGACTGGAAGGTATGAGACCTGAGTGCCACATGATGGAATGAGTTCCTGTCTCTGGCCCAGCTCCTGCAGGAAAGGTAACAGCGGTCTGTGTAGTCCGGCATCTAGCCTGCCGTATGACCATGGAAACGTCTGCAGATGCAGACAGCCTGGCTCTTTGGCTGTAAACAGAGATGAGTATCAACTTCTAGCATCCGATGCAACTGGCTTTTGAGCAAGGGAGATCTTTAGGCTATATGGGGAGGTCTCCTCCAGCATCATATTTCAAATGAATCAATGCCATGACTAATTGTAGCTAATTGGTGCACATCTCAGTTCTGCAATCGGATGCATGAGCAGCCAGACGACCGTGACACATTCCAGCACCTACTCCGCTAGTTACACAAACTGTACAGGAATACCAGTAGACTCTGGTTGTCGTGTTTCCTCAACAGACACACCTGGTCTTGGAGTAGCAATCAGACTTTGTGGGGTGGGAGGGGACCTTCTTTGCCTTTATCCCTTCTTCCCCTCTGCCTAGGGACCAGTCAGGTTGATGCCCTGTTCTCCGAACGTCCAACTCTGAAGGTCACAGATGGTGCGCCTGTCAATGTTTCTAGCACGGATGCCCTGCTCAAAGATCTGCTCCCTCCAGCATCGGACCCTTGGGAACGCGTCCAGTGGGAATCACTGAATCCTGAGCTCTTGTCTTCTGGGGCCCTGTGTCTGCCAGGTACTGTCAACCCAGATATCTTTTCCTGCTTAATTCATGCTATTATCCTTTTATTACAGTTGCAACCTCACTGCAGGATGCTAAAGGTAGCGTGTTACGGGGCTAGATTATATTAAGGGGAGAAGCACAGGCAGCAACAAAATTTGGACAACCAACCAACCATCCATCCCTTAAAAGAGAAATAAAAAACCTATACAAATATTTCCCCAAATTCACTATCAGGTGAAATACTTGAAGTGTAAGATGGGTGGCTCAAGTGGTTAAGGCGGAAGGTCAGCAGTTCAAAACCTGAGTACTGCCGGACGGAATGAGCACCTGTCTCTGTCCCAGCTCCTGCCAACAAAAAGCAGTTCAAAAACAAGAAATTGCAACTAGATAAGTAGGGACCACTTTGCTGGGAAGGTAAATAGCATTCCGTGCACTTCGGTGTCTGCCACATGTCCATGGAAATGTCTGCAAAACACAGACAGCACAGGCTCTTTGGCTATAAACAGAGATTCGACTATAAATAGATGAGCACTGAACCCTAGAGTCGGATATGACTGGCTGTTGAGCAAGGGTGACCTTTACCTTTATGATGGGTAGAACTTGGATGAGTTTCTTCTAGTCCAGGACCTGCAGACCAAAAAAAAAGCCAACTGTCCCAGACTCAAGAGAGTTTCATGAACTCCATTCATATTCTGCCTTTTTCTTTCCTCTGGGCTCCAGGGAACACGGATAAGGCTGGAAGACCCATAATCCAGATTACCACGAGCCACAGAGTCTGGCAGGGGCTCTCGGGATCAGCCCCGGAAGCAGCCCAGCTTCTCCTCTTTTTTTGTAACCTCTCCAGGTAAGTCACCCACCTGTTCCTCTCACGCAGGGATTCTACCTTCAGGTTTCCCGGGAAATGAAAATAAGGGGGGAAAAGTGGTTGTGAAATGCACAAGAGGTGTAGGCAGAAGAGAGATGAATATTTGGACACCCACCAGATGATGGTTAGATATTCATTGAACTACTAGTGCCGTGATGGCGAATCTTGGCACTCCAGATGTTCTTGGACTTCAATTCCCAGAAGTCCAAGCACCCTGTGAATCCACACAAATGTGTTTACTGATATTCATCTGGCCTACGCTGCCCTTGTTGCTCCCGGAAGGGGAAGTAAAATGCACCCATACGGAGGAAGGGGTAGCCTGGAAGAGCCTTAACCTTATGGGCGCGTTTTACTTCTGCTTCCGGGAGCAGCGCAGGCGGCGCGGGCCAGATGAATCACAGAAAATCTATTCGTGTGGATTTACAGGGTGCTTGGGCTTCTGGAAATTGAAGTCCAAAAACATCTGGAGTGCCAAGGTTTGCCATTACGGCACTAGTGGTATATAGAACCCCCCCTACTCTGAAACTTGTACCTTCCATTAGTTTAATGAAAATTATTTAGAGGAACCCTTCTTGTACGTCCAGGAAACCCGTAGGGGTCTTTTCTTTCTTTTAACTAGAGTTCTAACTATTTTTATGAGCTCTGGTGGGGCAGAGGTTGTCCTGCAGCCAAAACATTGTGAATCCGAGCCTGACGGTGTCATCCTTCCAAGGTTGGTAAAATGAGTACCCAGCATGTTGGGGGCAAATGCTATCTAACTTGGGAACTGCTCAAAGAGTGCACTAATGGGGTGGTATAGAAGTGTAATTCCCTATTTGCTTTTTTTGCATTTATTCTTAGTGGGGCGAAGACTTCGATTGCTGCCCTTCCTTGACACTTTTCTGCAGTAGAGCCCCAGGTTCGAGTCCCTCAGCCACGGGCTGGCGATTGCAAGGTTTCTAGATAGTCTAATCATGTAAACCTTTTAATGGGTTTGAATATTGTCTATAGTCCATATATGCTCATAATTTTAAATTGTGCAAAACCTGGTAGGAATAAAGGAAGGAAGAAATGGGCTGGCCAGGGGCCATGCCAAAGTCACAACAGCTTCGCCAGAGCTTTTGCCCCACCTGAGGGGAAAAATGTCTGGCCAGTGCTGAGGTGTCTAGGAAGCCTCCGTGGCCGTGGGCAGCCAGGATGGGAACCTTGGGGCAATTTAAAAATGGTCCTCCATGCGTCCCCTTTTAAAACATCACAAGGGTTTACGGTACATGGAATGGCAGAAGCTCCTATAAAGCAACTTTGGTCCTTTTGATAGATGTAGTTGTCTACCTGTACATCATGTGTTATCAGTCTCCTTTTGTGTCCCGGTCAAGCCCTGGACTGCCAAAATGAAGTCACTTTCTTGGCTTTGTTGCTGGCCAAACGTAAGTCCTCATCGGTGCAGGTTTCTAGTCGTAATCAGTAGACTAGTCAATGGATTCTGTATCTCTTCACATTCATCCAGCATGTTGCTGTCCACCAGCAGCCCCCACTTGAAACTGTCGGTCTTGCATTTAGGGACTCTGACCCACAGCCTATTCAGGGTCCTACAAGTGACGTTAGGGGAAGTTGAGTTTCTCAGCTATATCTGCCTTTAGCGTTGTTCCTTGTCCAATGAGCTCCTCCTTCCGTCTTCTAGCTTGGTTTTGCTCTTATGTACCCTCAAGAATGTTTGTTCTTGCCATAAAGCCTGTTATCAGTAATACTAGTTAATTCAGCAACTTCTTATTCTGTTTTACAGGGAACGGTCAAATCCTGTGGGGTTAACTTTCCTCATTGATGCCAGAAAAGACCCCCCCTCTCCCTCCCTCTTCACAGCCCTCAGAGCAATCCAGGTAATCCCAGGTGTGTCGGAAGAGTAATGTCTAAAATTCGCAAGGGCCTTGTGTCTGGAAGAGCCGTTGCTTTATAGCCATGATGGCGAACCTTGGCACTCCAGATGTTCTTGGACTTCAATTCCCAGAAGGCCAAGCCCCCATGAATCCGCATGGATGGGTTTACTGCGATTCATCCGGCCCACGCCACCCTTGTCGCTCCTGGAAGTGGAAGTAAAACGCGCCTAGATGGAGGAAGGGTTAACCCAGAAGTGTCTTAACCGTATGAGCGTATTTTACTTCTGCTTCCAGGAGCGACGAGGGCGGCGCGTGCCGGATGAATCGCAGTAGACCCATTTGTGCAGATTCATGGGGGCTTGGGCTTTTGGGAATTGAAGTCCAAGAACATCTGGAGTGCCAAGGTTCATCGTCATGGCTTTATAGGATGAAGTCCTTTGATACAGACAGCTGGCTCATTGCTACTAGAGGATGGCAACAGCTCCAGAGTGGTGAATAATGAAGCCTGTGTTGACCTCCTAAGGACCAATCAGAAGACAAAACAGGCTCATTTGCTGTGCTGTGACAGCCTTTCTGTGCTTAAGGTCTCCCTGCTTCTAAAGATGTGATTTCTGTATCATGGGTTTTGAAGTTATGATGGAGAGATTTGGCTCTCCAAGGATACAAACTCCAAATGTTTGTTTATGTCATTTTGTACTTTGATTGCAGGTAGGATGGCTAATGCTGCCTGACACACCCACACCCGCACATACACCCATTACTTTCATTGCATTATAATTGCACAGGCTAGTTTAAACTAATGTGTGCAAATTTTGCCATAACCAGGCTCGATTGCCATGAATTTAAGTAGAAATGCAAAACAAGTCACATGATTGTGAGTAAGCAGCAGTCTTGGGAGAAAAGTGGAAGATCAATCAAATCAATAAATACAACGTTCAGTAACAACTGAAATTCTTCTTCACCTCCTGCTGACTATGAACGTGTGTGTAACATAAGTAGCATCCAGTGCACGTATGATATTTTAATTACATTGATATTAATTTTGTGACGATTAAACCATACAGTCTCACCAATATGCAATAAAAAGGAACAATTACTCAGAAAAAGTAATTTATTTTTAGTTCATTGAATAGCTTTATCTCTTAAATTAATTACTATTCTGTTCTTTTTTCCCTTCCCCTCAGAGTCATGTGTCATGACACGTCTGTCCCATAAGAGTGGCAGGTATTTCACGGCAAATAAATTAATGGGTCTGGTCAGATAATTAGTGACCCCCCATTCTATTAGCTTGACTATCATTCTAAAATTGATTTCTTTTTAGTTTAATGAGGCATGGCTGTGGTAGATGCATCAAAAGTTTCCACAGCTTGTCAAGATGGCAAATACAGTGGGTGATTCTTATATGAATTCCAGGCAGTGTGCCAGTTTTTTAATATAAAAAAACAGATTATAAAGGTTCCTTTTTGAATTAAGGGACTTCAGTGGCTTAGTGGTTAAGATGCTGAACTTGAGGACTGGAAGGTCGGCAGGTTAGCAGTTCGAGACCCAAATGTGGCGTGACGAAGTGAGCTCCCGTCATCTGTGCCAATTCCTGCCAGCCTAGCAGTTTGAAAGCAAGAAATTGCAAGTAGATAAATAGGTACCACTTCAGCGGGAAAGTTAACAGCATTCCGTGCACTGCCTGCTACATGACCTTCGAACCATCTGCAGATGCAGATAGCACTGGCTCTTTGGCTGTAAACAGAGATGAGCACTGAACCCTAGAGTCAGACACGATTGGCTTTCGAATAAGGGACACCTTGACCTTGACCTTTTGGATTGAAACCCCCAGGCACTCTACTAGCCAGGATGAATGTGCAAAAAGTAACTTTTCAAAGTTCTGGTGTTTTGTGAATGCTGACCCTCCCCTTCGTCCCCCACTATGTCCCTCCCTCCCTTCCAGAAGGCTTTGCTCAGCTGTGTGCACACTGTCCTGCTCTTGGCTGAGAAGGAGGTGGCTTCACATCTGGAAAAGTTACCTGGCCTGCAGGTAAGTTCTGCAGTAGCTGGATTTCCCTTCTTTCCTGCTAGATCTCTTTCCAGTTTCTTCCCTCCTCCCACGCTCCCCAAGACAGTGACAAAGCTGTGATTTTAAGACCATGATGGCGAACCTTGGCACTCCAGCTGTTCTTGACCTTCATTTCCCAGAAGCCCAAGTCTCTGTGAATCCACACATGTGGGTAGGGATGCCACACATAATGGAAAACTGAGAATTTAACGGGTTGAACCTGTCTCGGCCCAGTTCAAAAAAATAAAAAAATAAATTTAAAATTCCCGCTTTTCAGACCAAGGGGGTTTAAAGGGGGAAAAAATGCACTTTTTTCTTGCAATAGAGCTGTGCTTCTATTGAACTGACCAGCAGGTGGCGCAGCAGTAGTAGCTTGGTGGCTAAGGAAGACAGAAAAAAAAGCGCACCATTTTATTGCCGCCTCTATTGAAGTCGTGGCAGCAGCAGCTTGCGGAATGAGCTCCCGTCTTTGTCCCAGCTCCTGCAAACCTAGTAGTTCGAAGGCAAGAAATTGCAAGTAGATAAGTAGGGACCACTTCGGGGAGAAGGTAAGCAGTGTTCCGTGCGCTCCTGTGTCTAGTCATGCCTGCCACATTACCACGGAATACATCTGCAGAAGCAGACAGCGCTGGCTCTTTGGCTTTGAAACAGAGATGAGCACTGAACCCTAGAGTCGAATACGACTGGCTTTCAAGCAAGGGCAACCTTTACTCCTGTCTTGTTTTTTTTTGGGGGGGTGGGGGTGGGGGGAGGGAAATATGGCATCCCTACGCATGGGTTTACTGTGCATATGCAGTATTCACAGAGACTTGGGCTTCTGGGAATTGAAGTTCAAGAACAGCTGGAGTGCCAATGTTTGTCATGACTGTTTTAGGAGGTGCCTTCTGTTTCCCCAGGAACTGCTACTCCCAGCAGGCAGCCCAAAGCTTGACCTGTTGAGGCACTGCCTGGCCTTGTGAGATCGTGGGTCTCATCCTGCCCTCTTCCTTTCCCTTGGCCAGTTAATTATCCAGACTCCAGGAAGCATGGAAGCCCAAATCGGCCCTGGCATCCTCCGGCTAAATGAGCTCCCTCCCAATTATGGCTCTGCTCTGCAGGCCTAACTCGGCACTTGAAAGAGTTTGCTATTCTTTTCCTTAATGCAAGCCCGGCTTAATTAATGCCATATGAAATATTAATGAGGTTGATTAACGGCTTCTGCTGCAAATGATTCAAGGGGCTTGCCTTTTTTCCCTGTTGACTCTGAAAAGTTGCCCAGGTAGGCAAGGGTTCGCACTCAGCCAGGGCTATGAAGGGACTGCACTGGCTTAGTGGTTAAGATGCTGGACGTCATGGCCAGAAGGTCAGCAGTTCGAGACCCGAGCGCTTTACAGTGAAGTCTCTGTTCCAGCTCCTGCCAACCGACCAGTTGCAATAGGTACCACTTGGGTGGGAAAGGTAACAACATTCCTTGTGCTCTGGTGTCTAGTCATGCCTGCCACATGACTATGGAAACATCTGCAAATGCAGGTAGTGTTGGCTCTTTGGCTGTAAACGAAAATGAGCACTGAACCTAGAGTCGGATACAACTGGCTTTCAAGCAAAGGTGACCTTTACTTTTCCCTTTTCCTTTCACAGAAAGATGTTTCTCCTGTTCTTCTGTCCCTTTCTTAACATTTGGGTTTGCACCTATTTTGATGCTTCTTTTTGGGTTTGCAACAATGCTAAGACTAACAACTTGCTTGGCTCTGACCAAGTGCAAAACTGCCCCATTCCCAACCAGAGAGAGTTCATGGACTGTCCTCTTGCGTCCCCCACTGCAGGTGGAGGTGCTGAGCTCCCTGAAGACTTTGAGCCGGCACGTGGACAGTAGCCAGCTGACCCCAGCGCTGGAGGGCCATTTCCCATATTGCCACATTGAGTGGGTCCAGTACTTCCAGGTAACTGGAGCCATGCTCCTTAGCCAGACCTTGCTTCCTTGTGAACCGCCCAGAGAGTGCACTAAAGCACTTATATGGGGTGGTATAGAAGTGCCGTTGCTACTGCTAGGATGTGGCTAGGTTATTTCTGTCTGGTCAGGTTATCCTGCTATGGTCATAGAAAAGACCAGGGGTGCCCAAACCTTTTGGGCCATGGGCTGATCATGTGATTCACGGGGCTGGTCACTATGGCCCACAGGCCAGATCCAGGCACCAATTCATCCGGCCCACGAAGCCCTCGTCGTATGGGTGTATTTTACTTCTGCTTCCAGGAGCAACAAGGGCTTTGTGGGCTGGATGAATTGCCATTGGGGGCCAGATCCAGCCCACGGATCATAGTTTGGATTAGACCCTACTGCCAGTGACTCTACGCTGATTGTCAGGTGCTGGTGAACTATCTTAACAATCCGGTATGGTGATGTTCGCCAAGTGGATTAATGATGGAGGGCAAGAGCTTCCTCCATCCTGGCCCAGGGATGATGGGAAGGACTTTATGTGCCAAAAGGGCTCAAGACCAGAAATGGACTTGTGGAACTGGCTCAGTGCTACTGTGGGTGTCACACTGCAATGGGGAAGGCCGATGGAAAGCCATTGCATTATATGGTTCCCAGGACAGTCTTCATGGCTGATCGCCATGAGAGCCAATATTTGGAATCAGATATGGCACTTGATGAAAGAGGAGGAGAAAGTAAGCCCAAGGACAGGGAAGCAACTAGAGAGGGGGAGGGTTTTTTGGCAAGACACCTTTTCCATGTTATTCAAGAGATCAAGGGCACAGAAGGAGAAAGTGTGGGAAGTTCATTCACAGGCAGGGGTGGCAGATGGGAGTGAGTGGGAAGGGAGAAAAGTACGCTCCGTCCTTACGAAGAAGAACATCTTGAGGTCCTTCTTTCTCTCTGGGACTTTGGCCAGAAGTTGAAAAAGTGCTCCGTGGACTTGAGCTGCCAGAGTCCTCAAGGATGCATGTCATGCACACAAGCCACTTTTCCACACCCTGCGACTAACCATGATGGGTGGCCAGCTTCTCACACAGCTATTTCTCTGACTCATTGCCCAGAGACGTCTTGGGTGTGTTTCTGGCCACCCTGTTTTGTCGCGGAGCCTTTTATTTTATTTGACCGAAGGAAACGGCTCTTTGTTTCTTCCTCCCAGAAATGGCATCCTTTTTTCCGTGACCTGACCGAGGCCTCTGGGCTCTTGCAAAGCACCACCTGGGAGCTGGAAAAGGAGAAGACGCTGGAGACCCTCCAGGTAACCCACATTCTGGTGCTCAGCATGCTCTCCTTGCACTGCTCCGTGGGCCAAGGCAGGCTCTCTCTGTGAATGGGGCTCACTATTCTTGCCGTCATCCTACAGGCAGTGGAAGAGCACATGGACCGCCACCGGCAGCTGATGCAGGAGGTGCTGTGCGATGTGCAGTTGACCTGCTTGCAGAGAGAAGGTGGAGCCACGCTTGCCAGGCTGAGGAAGGAGGCTGCCCGGCTCAGCTTCTGCCCTGACGTCCGGTAGGAAAGGAGGAATTTGGGATTCTGCATGACCATGCCCTCACCCACCCCAGGTTGAGGGGCAAAGGGTGGGCTTGAGGCAGATGCAAAGCCCGTGATGGTGAATGTTGGCACTCCAGCTGTTCTTGGACTTCAATTCCCAGAAGCCCAAGCATCCAGTGAATCCACACGAATGGGTTTACTGCAATTCATCCGGCCCGCGCCCATATGGAGGAAGGGTTAACCCAGAAGAGCCTTAACCATACGGGCGCGTTTTACTTCTGTTTCCAGGAGCAACGAGGGCAGCACGGACCGGATGTAAACCCATTCGTGTGGATTCACAGGGTGCTTGGACTTCTGGAAATTGAAGTCCAAGAACATCTGGAGTGCCAAGGTTCGCCATCACAGTGCTAAGCCATCTGCAGTCTTGGAGATATGCCACTGATAGCCAACATCACCATGCTGCAGAAACATTGTTTGGTTGGTCGGTCAATTGGTTGAAGACCGACCAGAGTGCACTAAGGGTTATAGAGAGGCGGTATATAAGTGCAATTGTTTTGCTTTGCTTTAAATATTGGTTTATTCCCCCCTCTCTCTGTCTACGGCTAGGAACAGCATTGAGAGCGCCTTGGCCCTCTACAGCCTGGTGGAAGACAAGGTCCACAACCTGGTGGCCAAATCCAACAGCCGTTTGGAACACCTGGAGTTCCTCTTGAAGGTCAAACAGCTGGAGGCAGAGTTCCTCAAGGTAGGGGCCTTCTCCTCCCCACTCTTTCGTGGCCTTGCCTCCAAAATGGCAGGGGACGTCCAGCAATTCAGTTCAGAACCAATTTTGCAGCACCTGGCGACTCATTCCCTTTTGACTTTGCTGTAAAATGTTGCCTGCAGCTTCTTCCCCTCAAATGCAATGACTGCCCAATGAGTTTTGCAAATTGCATTACGTGATGTTTTCAGTTGGAGATAATTGCAAGCAGAGCTCTTGAGCCTGGGAAGGACATGTGCACCACCATGACAGGTGTAGGTTTGTGATGCGTGTGTGGAGGGAGAGCCTTCACATTTCCCCAACGTTTCATTTCCAGAGCTGCTTCTTCTTTCATGGCCAGATCAAACTGCCAAAATCAAGCCGCTTTCTTGGCTTTGTTGTTGGCCAAACCTAAGTCTTCTTAAACTCCATTTCTAAGCAAAGGTGCAGAGATACCCAATGGCCAAACCATACATTACAGATAACATGTCGTTAGAAGAGGAAGTTCCTCAAGGGCTGAGAACGTCTGAGTGCAGAGGCTTTCGCACCTCTCTTAGTTTGCAAATTGACTCACTCTATTTTGAGATTGGTCCCGAAGAGGTCAGCATAGGCTTCATGGTCAAGTAGGGTTTCCAATTGGGATTCTCAAGGGACAACCCATGCACGACTTAAAAAGTCATGCTCAAAGTGCGCATGGAGCAACTTTCCTAAGGCTTCCGCTCTTGTCTGGCTCTTGCTGCAGTCTTTGCTTCCTCCACGCAGCTCAGCCAGTGGTTTGACGAAGAAGGTGAACCGGAGCTTCATGGAGTGAGGGCCGTGGAGGGCAGCCGGGAGCGCACGGAAGAATCCTACAGGCGGTTTAAGGAATTCTTCAAAGAAGCCACGGTATGTTGGGCCACCAGCAGCAATAGACACTGGCCCAAAACTGCATTGGAAATGTCAGGCTTCTGCATTCTGAGACTGAAAGCCAAGTAGGAGCACTGGGGGCGCAGGGGTTAAACTGCTGTACTGCAGCCAAAACATTGTGAATTCGATCCTGAGGGAATCATGGTTGACTCAGCCTTCCATCCTTCCAAGTTCAGTAAAATGAGGACCCAGCATGTTGGAGCAAAATGCTAATTAACTTGTGAATCATCCAAAGAGGACACTTTTAAGCGCTATAAAGAGTGGGTATAGAAGTGTTATTGCTGTTGCTGTTCCTAGGTTCAGGAGCATTTTCTCATACTGCGACTTCACTTTTGCCCAGAATAGTTGTTAAAGACATTGGTTAATCGCCTCTCAAGTTTTCCACCTCCAATTTTTTGAAAATCTCTGCCTACATCCGCCAGGAAGGCCTTAAAAACGTGGCTATGTGCCAACAGGTGTGGGGTACAACTGGTGGTACCACAACCCTGCCCTGCTGGCTTATTTAGCCCTGCCCAGGGTCCTTATTTAGCCCTGCCAGGTGTCCTTCTTTTTAAGGGTATTGGGGAAGGTTTATAAATGTTTTTAGATAGTTTTATAGTATTTGGTTTTAATTAGTATTGGGTATGGGTTTTAACTGACGTTGTGAGCCGCCCTGGGTTGCTTAGGCAAAAAGGGCGGTTATATAAATCCAACAAATAAATAAATAAATAAATAAATAAATAAATAAATATTTTCTCCATGTCCACAACCCTAGCCATAAATCTGTGTGAGGGTTTCTAACCTTCTGTAGGTGTGCTTCGCATTTAATCAGATAGAGTTCTTCTATCAAGGAGCCTTGGTGGCACAGTGGTTAAAGTGCTGTATTGCAGCCCAAACTACTGACCTTGTATGTTCTATCCCCAGGGTGCCCAAACTATGGCCCGTGGGCTGGATCCGGCCCCCGACACCAATTCATCTGGCCCCTCGTTGCTCCTGGAAGCAGAAGTAAAACGCCCCCGTACGAGGGCATTGTGAGCCGGATGAATTGGTGTCGGTGGCTGGATCTGGCCCTCGGGCCATAGTGACCTGCCCCGTGAACCATGTGACCAGCCCGGGGCCTGAAAGGTTTGGGCACCCCTGTTTTATCCTGACGGGGATCCAGGTTGTCTCAGCCTTCCTTCCTTCCATGGTTGGTCAAATATGCTCCCAGCATTGTTGGAAGCAAAAATGCTAATTACCTTGTGAAACACCCAGAGAGTGCACTAAGTGCTACGGGGCAATGTATATAAGTGGGATTGCTTGTTGCTATTGCTATCCAGCTGGGGTTGTTTGCAAGATCTAACTTGAGCAAAATAAGTTTTTCATAGGTTTTAGCATCTTGATTCCAACAGCAGTCAACAAGAAAATGGGGCGGGGGGGGGGATATCCAAGGAGCTGTTCTCGCCCTCCCCATCAACACTACTTCTCCCACTTGAGCCTGTTGGTCTTGCCTTTAGGGACTCCAACCCTCAGCCTTTTCAGGGCCCTGCAAGTGACGTAGGGGAGGTCGAGTTTCCTGAGTGCTCTGATGGTCTTGTTTCTTCCTCAGTCTGATAAACAAAGGACACCTAAAAGGGTCCTTAAACCCTTGCTTTCCCTCATTTCTCTTTCAGGCTCATTACAACCGTGGGCTCTCGTTGTCAAAGGAAGCTGCCAAGGTCCAAGGCTCCAGGTGCCCTGAAATTGGGGCCTTCGAGACCGCCAAGCGAGCTTTCCAGGCCAAGCTGACCACCTTCTACATGGAGATGCAGATGACGGAATCCAAGCTGGAGACCTTCCTGGACCTGTACAGGTTCTGTGACAAGGTGAGGAGTGTGCAAAACCCACCCCAAAGGGGAAGACAGGGGACAGCTGGCTGGGTGGGGAACAGGGAACGAAGCAAGAGGCCTGGAGAGAGCTTGGAAAAGTTACCTTTTGATGGCCAGTTACAATTTATCATCAGAATGGCTCCTGGGAAAATCCTGAGAGGCTCAGTCCAAAGATTTTTGGGTATGGTGCCCTGCAAAGTTAATTTTTCCAAACCCAGTTTTGCAAAGGGAAGGTGGCTACGATGTCATTGCCATGTGACCCATCCATGCCATCGTGGCTTGCATAGAGACCTGAGATCCAACCTGGCAACAAGGGTACATGCAAATGAAGAAGGGCCAACTTAGCCATGTGTCAGATGGCCAATGCCATGTGGTTTTTGTCTTGGGAACCCTTCCAAGTTCAGGAGCCATTGATGGACAGCATTCAGGTTGCTAAGAGTGTCAACAAGCATGTGGATAAGGGGGATCCAGTTGACATTGTTTATCTGGACTTTCAGAAGGCTTTTGACAAGGTCCCACACCAAAGGCTCTTGAATAAACTTACCAGTCATGGAATAAAGGGACAGGTCTTGTCCTGGATCAGCAACTGGCTAAGGGACAGGAAACAGAGGGTAGCACTGAATGGACACTTCTCCAAGTGGAGGGAAGTCAAGAGTGGGGTCCCCCAAGGTTCAGTACTGGGACCCCTGCTTTTCAACCTCTTCATAAATGATCTAGAGGTAGGAGTAAAAAGCAAGGTAGCCAAATTTGCTGACGACACTAAATTATACAGGGTAGTGAAAATAGTGAGAGATTGTGAGGAGCTCCAGAGGGATCTCTTGACACTGGGGGAGTGGGCAAAACAGTGGCAAATGAGCTTCAACATCAGTAAGTGCAGAGTGATGCATGTTGGGGCAAAAAACCCCGATTACATTTATAAACTGATGGGGTCTGAACTCTCTGCGACAAACCAGGAAAGGGACCTTGGTGTCCTGGTGGACAGCTCAATGAAGATGTCAACCCAGTGTGCCTCAGCAGTGAAAAAAGCAAACTCAATGTTAGGGATCATTAGGAAGGGTATAGAAAATAAGTCAGCAAGTGTCATTTTGCCTCTTTATAAATCTATGGTGAGGCCCCATCTGGAATATTGTGTACAGTTCTGGTCGCCATACCTCCAGAAGGATATTATGGAGTTGGAGAAAGTACAGAGGAGGGCAACCAGAATGATTAGGGGACTGGAACACCTTCCTTACCATCTGAGGCTGCAACGGTTGGGCCTCTTCACTCTGGAACGACGGCGTCTAAGAGGTGACCTTATTGAAGTTTATAAAATCATGCACGGTGTGGACAAAGTAGATAAGGAAAAACTGTTTTCCCTATCGCACAACACTAGAACTAGGGGACACTCCATGAAACTTTTGGGTACTAGTTCTCAAACAAATAAGAGAAAGTACTTTTTCACCCAGAGGATTACTGGTCTATGGAACTCCCTGCCAGAAGAAGTGGTGACCGCTGTCAGACTTGACAGCTTTAAGAAAGGATTAGACAAGTTCATGGAGGACAAGGGTATCAATGGCTATAATTATGGCTACCTAAGGACAACCTCCGGGTTGGAGAGATAGGCAGGATCTCTCTCAATGCCATTTCCAGGGAATCCTAAGCAGGTGAAGGCATCTCCTTGGGAATACCCTGAAGAAAATGGTGAGCCACTGTGTGAGACAGAATGCTGGACTGGATGGGCTGTGGCCTGTTCCAGCAAGGCTGTTCTTATGTTCTTATGTTCTTAAGAGGAGTGCATGTCCGTAGACTTTCTGGGGGCATTTGGCTCACGTCAGGTGAGCCTTGGCACATCAGGTGTTCTTGGACTTCAATTACTAGAAGCCCAAGTCAGCACTCCTGCTGATCAGGGCTTCTGGGAATTGAAGTTCAAGAACATCTGGAGTGCCAAGGTTCGCCATTACTGACCTATATCATGCTTTGAGAAAACAAGAAGTTTTGGGTTAAAAGACAGAAGTAGTGGATGTTACAGATGGATGAACTGACTTGGTCTAAAGAATGTTTCTGGAGGGGAGTGAGCCAAAGAGAAAGCCTATTCCATGCAGCAACTAGTAAGAAAGGTTTCTCTGTTTTTCAAGGTCACACAGTTTAACCTGGACTGCAAGCAACGCCAGGCCTTATGGGCATCCAGGAAGAATGAACCCATGGCCATAGATCTCCAACAAGATGTCGAGAAGTTGCTCCAGCAGCTCTCTGGCGAGTTTTCAGCTGAGAAGTTCCAGCAGATGAAGGTCCAAGCGTCTTGTATGTGCAACGAAAGCGGCCTTGCCGTGTGGAGAGAAGCACTGGAGAGACTTCAAGAAGCCAGGCAGATTCTTGAAGGTGCCCTGGCAAGATTGAAGAAGGACCACATGGAAAACTCCAGACTGAATTCAGCTCCTGAGGTCCCCCTTGAGCATCCTTGCTTGGATGAGAGATCAGTGCAAACCAAGCCAGGAGAGGAGATTTTGGAGAGCCACCACAGCAGGAGCGAAGTCGGGTCTGTGAAAAGCACCGGCAACCACAGCAGTTCGTCCTTGGAGGATTCCTTGTGTTGTGGTTTAGATGATAAGGATGTGAAGGGTGGCGAGCAGACCTATCTTGCTTCTCTGGGTGCCAATGTGGAAACTGGGACTTCCGAGGGTTTGGAAAGTCTCCACATGAAGACTAAGCTCTCTCCTTCACCCCCTGCTGAACCTGCTTCTTCTCCAGCCACCAGGCAGGTCCCGAGAGCCATTGAGACCCTTCCTTCCTCCAAACAGTCTTGCACAACGGTACCAGCAAGGAGCGGAAGTAGCCAGAGGAAAGAAACCGCCCAGTACTTCCAGCTCTCTAGACACGAGAGCTTCTCATCTGAAGATACCGATTCCCAGCACTCTGTGGAAGAGGCTCTGGCCTCCTCTGCCCCCTTGCCTGTGGACTCAAAGGGCACCAAAGGGGGTTGGGCTCTGGACAAGGCGGCGGGCATCATTTACTTGGAGAACCACAACCCGATCCGCCTGCCCAATGCAGCTGCCCAGTAGGACCAGGGCACGAAGGAAGGGGCTGTGAACCTGGAATTCCCTCTCTTGGACTGACTTCTTGAGGCCTTCCTGATCTTTCAGGGCCTTCTTGTTGTTCTTCTCCAAGGAGTCCTTTCTGGCTCTTTTTCTTGAACAGCTTTACAGGTGCTTCGTGTCCCGGGTGTCTAAGTTTGTGTGGACGACTTGGCCATTCCCTTTCTGCCACTCGAGGGCATCTAGCAAAGTGGAAGAGAGGGAGACGGTTTTCACATGGGAAGTTTATTGGTCCTCACACAGAGCTATGTGAGACTCACATAAGGGATAGACCTTCCCCCGTGAGTCTCCCCCCACCATAAAGTATGTACTCAGACCATTGCTGTGAAGCTTCTTAACTGTTCCTTAAAGGGCCTAACATCATCTCTTCCCCCTCCTGCTCTGAAGGAGACCAGTCCCTCTGCATTAACTCTGGCCCCAATTAATGGCAGACAATGTGGTGTGGTGGAGAGAGTGGTGAATTAGGACTCAGGAGACCTGAGTTCATAAGAACATAAGAACATAAGAACAGCCTTGCTGGGACAGGCCACAGGAGCCCATCATCCAGTCCAGCATTCTGTCTCACACAGTGGCTCACCATTTCCTTCAGGGTATTCCCAAGGAGATGCCTTCACCTGCTTAGGATTCCCTGGAAATGGCATTGAGAGTTCAAATCCCTGCTTGGCCAAGGAAACTCATTGGGAGTTGAAAATTGCTTGAAAACCAGTCATGTCCAACTGTAGGGGACGGTGCTCATCTCTGCTTATGACCAAAGAGCCAGTGCTGACTGTGGGCAGTGCCTGCAGATGTTTCCATAGTCAGATGGCAGCCATGAATAGATACCGGGAGTGTTCAGAACACTTGTATCTTTCCTGCTGAATTGGTATCTATTATCTACTTGCAATTTCTTGCTTTCGAACTGCTAGGTTGGCAGCAGCTGGGACAGACAAGAACTCATTTTGTCATGCAGTACTCGGGTCTCGAACTGCTGACCCACCAACCTCCAAGTCATCATGCTCAGCATCTTAACCACTAAGCCACCGCGGCCCCATGAAAACTAGTTAGAGTTACCCCTAAGTTAGATGTGACTTGATAGCAGAAGCACAAGGCCATTTTGAACTGAAGTCTCATCATGGTGACAGTAACTTTTCTTTCCTTGGTTTGTAAGGTGACATAGTTCTGTGAATTTTACTCATAACTGATGTTCCACCCAATTTGTTGTGTTGGTTGCATCCAAGTCCCACTGAAACCAGGAGGGCTTAAGTTAGACACAACAGATTTGTTCCGTTTGTTTGAGTGAGACTCAAGTCATCAGAGCTTTCTCAGGATGGGTTCCTGTCTCAGACCAAGTTCAGAGAAGGTCCATCTTCAAGGATGATGTCAACTGTGGCCTCTCCCATCTGTCAGCCAGCATGGATTTGGTGTACATTCTGTAGACTGAGGACACCCAGAAAGTTTTGGAACCTTGAAAGCTAACAAGGCTTTTTGTTCAATGAGTGCTTTTGTGAACTGTAACCCATTTGTCCAGAGATGGAAATTGGAGCCGGGGTAGGCATACAGAGAGCAGGCAGAATGAAAGGCAGCACCCACTTTGGTAAGAGGCATTTCCAATGTGAAATTCATGGGGTGTCCCTAAAGAAATGTTTCAGCCTCAGCTAACCTCACAGTATTCCTGGAAAGAAAAAGAAAAAGCAGCATAACCCTATTTATTACCTTGGCCAACCTGGAGAGTGGGATAGGGAGTCATTGCAAAATGCCAGGTGGGACATTGAGGGGCATCACTTTATTCTGGGTCTTGTATCAAAAAAGAGGAAACCGTCTCTCTGGTTGTTACAGTGACTGATAAAGCAACCACACAAACCTGCCAGCAGCTGCTCCGTCATGTTACAACTTACCTGTAGGATGGTCAGAAAGAGGAGCTTTTAATAGGTAACACCTTAGCGCTCTCTGTGCTTGCCATTTTAATGTCTGCAACATGCAAAAGAGATCCTCTTTTGTCTCTGTTTTGTTATTTTCCTTTTTCATGTTCATTCATTAGTCAACTCGCTTTGTGTTTCACGCAAACAGGTCAACCTGGAAGCCCCAGTTGAATGGGCAGCTCAACTAGGCCGTCAGCAAGAGTTTGGGCCTTTCTTTGCTGCATACAGAGAGAGGGCTGTGCAAAACATCATCAAGGGTTGTTGCCTTGCTCCAATTGTTTTTCAAGCATTAGCCATGGGACGCTGAAATCTTTACATGCTTATTTGTGGGGAACTATTAACCTGGTTTGGGTGCAGTAGGGAGGCTGTCGCTATGACCTCCTCTATTGAACATGAATGCTTTAATTGTAGCTACGGTCACTGTGTGACCTTAGATGCAAATTGTTAAGAAATCTTTGTAGGTGGCCTCTGTTGCAAACCAAGCCATATTCTTCCCTTGCATCTACTTCTTTCTAGAAGTTATGCTATTGGTAGAACTGTGTAACAGGATTGCAGCCACAATTTCCAAATTCTGGTCATACATAGCCTCTCTTGTGCTTGCGATTTTCTATGAACAATGAGAATGAAATATTAGGATGAACTCAGAAAGAGCTCTTATCTCCTACCCTATTCCATCATGCAATTATCTGGAGCTTTATGACAATCTTTTTCTTCCTCCAGTTTGGAGAAGGAAAGAAAGAGGTACAACTTAATTCGTTTGTCATAATTCTTCTAAAAGGAAGGGCCTGGCACATGTCGGGGTCTCTTTTCCAAGTGGAATAGATATAGAGACAGCGGCCCAAGACCAAGATTATGATCACAGCACCATCAGGGATGGGTTGTTCTTCCATATCTGTCTCAAAATATTGCCTAAAGGGGAACTCAGCCTCCCTGTTTCTCATTAGATCCCTGGATAAGCATCTCACGTCTCCAATTCACTCTTTCTTCACTTTGCCAGGTAGGAAGCAGTCCTGCTTCCTTGTTAGTCAGCCACATTTGTGTCTCTACGATTGATTAGCTCTAATTAAGTCTTCCTGCCATTGAATTGGTGTCATTACTGGAGGACTGAAAATAGGTAACTTGGGGGGGGGGACACACCCAATAAATCTGGATGGGGGTTATGGTCTCCTATCGTGGACCAGGATGGATGGATGGCTCTGGGAACTAGACCTTCAGAAATTAGTTTGGATGATGGTTCTGAGTCTTTCTTTATTCATGTCAGAAGATCGCAATTAAAATAAGCACTACTAGAAAGTAAGATTTAAATTTAAAATATGGCCCCAGGTGAAATACTCACAAGGAAGCATTCGTCAAGATCTCTCAGACCTGGCTCATCTTCCACTGCCACCTCTTAAATCTGTGATTGTGAATGTTGGCACTCCAGATGTTCTTGGATTTCAATTCCCAGAAGCCCCCGTGAATCCACACAAATGGGTTTGCTGTGATTCATACAGCCCACGCTGCGCCGCCCTCGTCGCTCCTGGAAGCGGAAGTAAAACGCACCCGTCCGGGCATGTTTTACTTCTGCTTCCAGGAGCGACGAGGGCGGTGCGGCGTGGGCCGGATGAATCGCAGCAAACCCTTTTGTGTGGATTCACGGGGGCTTGGGCTTCTGGGAATTGAAGTCCAAGAAGATCCGGAGTGCCAATGTTCGCCATCACAGTCTTAAATCAATTCATGCTGGACACTTTGCATCTCCCCAAACACCCCCCCCCCCACGTGCGCATTGTGCCTAGAAACTGTTTGTGAGTTCTGTAGTGTTTCAGTCTTTTTTTTTTTTAATTTTATAAATGAAAAGACTCAGCCTGACGTGTCTCACCCAAATTCTGGAAGTGAAACCAGATGTGGGTTTTTTTCTCCTCCCATCTTGGTTTGTTTGCTTTCTAAATCAACCCCACCAAAAGCAGGAAGCGGTGGCGAGTCTGACTTTTTTGATTTCACAGATTAAAGCATTCCCCACTAGACAGTTTGGCCCTGGAATTTAATAAGCAACACAACAGCCGAAGCCGCCGCCTTCAAGTGCTGTATCTGATTTCAAATATTGGCTCTCCTCATGGAGAACAGCCACAAACATTGTCCTGGGAACAATATAATGCAGTGGCCTTCCATTTGCCTTATGCATTACAGTGTGACATGCATACCATGGCTCCATCTCCACAAGGCACTTTCTGATCCTGTGTCCTTTTGGCACACAAAGTCCTCCTCATCATCATCATCCCCAGGCCAGTCTTGATGAAGCTGCTGCCCTCCATCAAGAGGGATTCAAGAAGGACCATTTAATCTACTTGGGGATCCTCACCCTTCCCTGTGGACTTTGCCGTCCAAGGCCGTTCATCCTCAGGGTGGTCAGGTTAGTTAACAGGCACCTGATGTTCAGCATTGAGTCTCTGGCCGTAGGGTCCTCTCTATTGCCAAAGCTGGATAACCTGGCCAGACATACTCTAAATTCCCCAGGAAGCAAACCCAGGAGCAACTTTGCTAAAACTGCTGCCAGCAAGAAGGCAGCCTTGAAGGTTGCATTCAGAACACAGAGCAGCATCAGGGGAGCCACAACCCTTGAGTCTGACCCCTTGGACCTTTGCTCAAAATGCTCCGTGGCTGCTTTCCCACCATCTCTTTATTTTCAAATACCTTTCTCAGGATCCACCCCAGGCAGCCTTTCAAGAAGCCCAGATCTTCTCACCTGGTCAGATGTTGCAGGAGGCAGCTTGTAAGGCTTAGCTTAGGAGGAGGAAGGGAGATGGGTGAGACACTGAAGTTCTGGATAGGCTGAGGTTGCTGAAACAAAAAGAAATGTGTGTACGCCATGGAATGAATTGCATCACATTTGTGGCTTCTTTCTTGGACACTGGGCGCCTGCCGTTGTGTTCTTAGGTCGAACCTTGCTCGAAAGTGAGTTGTATCTGACTCTAGGGTTCAGTGCTCATCTCGTTATAGCCCAAGAGCCAGAGCGGTGTGGCAGGCATACCTCAACACCGGAGTGTACGGAACACTGTTTACAGAGATGCAACTCCTAAGAGGCTAAGGCCATGAGAAGTAAATCAAATCCTCTCTCTGGGTCTCTGGCTGCGGAGCCAGAGGTTGGGAGTTTGATTCCCCCCACGGTGCCTCCTGGGAAAAACCCAGTCTGTATGGCCTTGGGCAATCTGCACAGTCCCAGGGTAGCAGCCCCAGAAGAAGAGAATGGAAAACCACTTGTTAACCTAAAAAACCCTAAAAGAGTCACCATAAGTGTGCCAAGTGATTGCACATTTTAAAAACGGATTGAGAGCAAAGAGCTTGGTGTTTGACCAGCATAAGGCATTGGAAATCTCAGGAGTTCTTCTTTTGGGGAATGCATAGTTGCTGAAAGACATACCTTTTTGTTTTAGGACCATCTTGGTCTATGGTAGGGATCCTCAAACTTGGCTCTCCAGATATCCTTGGAGTTTATTTTTATTTATTTATTGGGCTTATTATTCCCTGCCCATCTGGGATGGGCTCCCACTCTGGGTGGCTTCCACTACTAAAAAAGTGAACCAAACACCATTAAGACAATAAAACAACCCCCACCCACCTAATCAGAACTAGAACTGAGGACCCCAAGCTCTTGTGACAGAAAGGCAATGGGAGGGTCTCCTATTTGGTCTTCAACCAACTGCTAAAAGCCTCCTCAAACAGACAGGTTTTCAGTTGTGTCTTGAAGGTCCCTAAGGAGTCAATGAAACGCAGCTCCCTTGGCAGTGCATTCCCGAGAGCTGGACCTGCCACCAAGAAAGCCCTACGGCGGGTAACGGACCTTCTAGCCAGGTGTGCTGACTTGGCCTTCTGGGAATTGAAGTCCAAGAATACCTGGAGAGCCAAGTTTGAGGAATCCTGGTCTATGGGATGCCTGGAGGGCTGAAAGGTTCCCCACTGAACAGAGCAGATGAGCCCTCTGAATTCTCTATGTCCTTGAGCATAACCTTCACCCTGCTCCTCTAGGGAGACGTGCCATAAAATCATGTGGTTGGGTTGTTGTTGTTTTGCCTTTCTTGTTTTCACATTGAAAGGATGGGCATTGGGAAGCATGAGAAACAGGGGATCCAGGAGAGAGGTCTCCTGAATAATCCCCTTGCCTTGGGCTGACCCTTGTTCCGTGGTGAAGCTAAAGGGCCAGACATTTGGCCAACAGAGAGAGATCAAGAAAGAGCTGGAAGAAGGAAAACAGACAGAGGGGCAGAGGTTCAAAAGCATTCTTATGACCACAATCCCATTAGGATGTGTGATGCTGGGGAACTTGGAAAAGACAAAACAACAGGAAGGAAGGAAGGGGGGAATCTGACCCTGTACAAACAAAAGCCCGCTTTCTTTGGCGATGATGACTTCTTCTTGGATTTCCTATCAGGTTGGAACCCGAGACTTCTGTGGTGGCAGTGCCATATAATCTAGGGTTTTCTCTCTCTGGGAAACTGGGAGAGGGTGTCTGATCTTGCCTGAGCAACCCCATCCCAATGGTCCTGCCAAGCTCAAAGTCACGTCCTTGTTCCTTTCCAGTTCCACCCTTCACATGTGGAGAGAGAGAGAGAGAAATCTTGGCTATGAAGGGGAGAGATTGTTGTGGTTGTGATGTGCCATTAAGGTGCTTCTGCCTTATGACCCCATGGGTGAGAGGTCTACGAAATATCCTGTCCTCAAGAGCCTTGCTCAGCTCTTGCAATCTCAAACCTGTGGCTTCCCTTAAAAGAATCCTTATTTTATGAGGAATGAATGATCTTTGGATTATAATGTATTTTAACTAGAAAATTATCTTTAGATAGATTTTTCCTCAAAAAGTGTTTTATTTAAAAATCCAATCTAAATTTTAAAAATCCAGTTTACATTTTTAAAACCCAGTTTAAGTTTCAATAATTCCATTATAATTTTTAAAAAAGCATTGGTTTCTATCCTCCCAATGGTGATGATGATGGCATTGCCTGGCATTGCAGCCTTAGAGCCAGATCTGTGACAGTCTAAAGGAGGATCAAGCTATTCTCCAACTATAGGGATAATCTTGCTCAAGAAAAATGCATCAATATGAGGCAAACCCATTGAAGTAAATACTTGGTATCCAAAATGCAACACTTCTGGATCAGAAGGGTTGGTTGGCATGCATTTATAATTTTAAAGTGTGTGCAATTCTCTTGCACAAGTAAGAAATGAAGACTCAGTTTCCAGGATTCACAGCTGGCTGAAGCAATAGTAGTTTCTGTTTCTCGTGAACTTCCCGTTCTTCCCCCAAAGGAACAATCAAAAAAAGTTTTAAAAGATGGACCTCCTTCCTCTCTTTTTTTGTGCATCAGATGGAGGTAGATTTGAAATCTGCCTTTGTGCAATGGAAACTCTTGTCAAGGTACCAGAGGCGAGGCCTGTGGTCAAAATCAGGCAGAAGGAGGCACAAGGTTCTTGTTCTGGCACTTCTAGCGGCCTCCAATGGCGTTATTTGGTGTTCTTGTAGTATCACTCTCATGCTGTTTCTCCACCTTCCTCTGAGTCTGCCTCGTGGCCTTTGTCTGTCTTCTCTTTCCACAAATGCCTTGCATGATATGGAATCACAAGGCATCCTCTCCAGATGGGCACACCACTTTATTTGGCATCTCTGTCTGTAATTTAAGATTGGTCCTACTCCAATTCTTTCCCTTATAATCTCATTCCAGTTCCATCCCTTCTAGTCACTCCAGCAGCCTTCCTCAGACATTTCATTTTCATGGTGACCAACTTTATGTCTTGTTGTAAGAGTCCCTGTTTCCCCTTGTCTTTAGACAGCAAAATCTACAGATGTGTTGCAGATTGTAGCAGAGTAACACCAAAGAAGGAAGGAAGGAACGAATGAAGGAATGAAGGAACGAAGGAAGGACTTTTGCCACAAAGTCAAAGACTGGAGAAGGTTTTTCTGTTGTTAACCATGGTCCTATGTCAAGTGTCCCGTATTGGCCTGGAACCTCCCGTGTTTTACCCTTTTTCCCGGCGTCCTCCCGTTTTAGGAAGACTGCAATGCCCTAATGCTGCCACTGGAGGGATGCACAGGATAAGCATAGCTGTCAAATATCCCATTTTGGCTGGGAAATTCCCCTTACTTTCAAATCCAAAACTTGACAGGTATGCATGGCCCTCATCCAGATAATGTTAGCCGTTCCTCAGCTAAATATGGATCACTGATGTCCACACGGCACAAGCTCTGGATTCGGCACTTTCTCTGGCTGTGACATGAGGATATGAGCATCACTTTCCTCTCTCAGTATATCTTCCATTTCCCTCCCCCTGTGCCATGTGCTGCGGCTGGAATTTCCTTGGGTTGATCCTGCCATGGCCTTTATCTTGCTGTGCAGCTGTAGCTAGTGAGCCACATCTTTCTCCATTTGCAAGGCATTTTATTTCCTTAATATTCTTGCCTTTCTTTTCCTCCCTCCCCTTCAGACTCCCTTTGGTTCTGGTTCTCTGCAACCACTTTTTGCACTAAGCCAGCAAATGCAAGGAAATCGGGGCGAGGGGGAGGAGTAAAATCAATAAATAGCAAATGCTCCAATTAAATGACAAACACAACAACCAATAAACGACAAACCCTGTTGCTGTCCTAACAATATCACTGCAATACCAACAGTCTAGCCTGGCTCGAACTGACCATTAAAGGGAGTCTCCTATTAGAAGAGGGAGTTCCTTAAATGGGCCTTTGGATGTTCCTCCACTACTTATGCAGCAAAGCATACTTAGTAAGTGTTATGTATGTACAATGTTGCTTTAAGAAATGTATGAATGTAACCTGACCACAATTACAATGTAGCACAGCTGTTAAAGGAACGCGAGTTAGCTGCCCATAGAGGGCAGCTGCGAGCGTTCAACTCACATGGTTCTCATTCCTCAAATCACCGGCAGCCACGGGAACTCCTCCGCACTATCAAACAACTACAGAAGAGGGGCGTGACCTGGGACGACGTCACGCCGGTAGCAACCAATGAGCTACCGTGCAGCAAGATTCAAATGTATTGTGCTACTGTATATAATGTGAGGTACCTCCGCCATTACCACATGTTCGTTCTGATCATCAACCAATAAACCTGTGTTAGTCCTTACTGCGACTCCTTCTATGTCTTCCGTGAAAGACACTAAATTGGCAACGAAGGTGGGATCGATGGCGAATCCCAAGATCAAGCCGTATCAGTTCGATGTCAGCGAGCCCGAACAATGGGAGCTCTACGAGTGCCAGTTTCGGCACGCGATGGAAGCCGCGGGCGTCGTCGACGACGCGAAAATGCGCTCCCACTTCCTGGCCCAGGTGGGACCGGCCACGCTGCGTATCCTGATGACCCTGGTGGCCCACCCGGAAGGTGGACGAGGTGCCCATCGACGGCATCCTGGAGAGGTTGGGCGAGCATTTCCAGCCGCCCGTCTCGATCTTCCCAGCCCGGGTCGCGTTTCACAGGCGAGACCAGCAACTGGGCGAATCCGTGTCCGCCTACGCGGCGGCCCTCAGGCTGGCAGCGGTGCATTGCCAGTGGGACGACCTTTACCGAGGCGGCCAGGAGCGGGGTCAGAGTGTTCAAGTCCCGAGGGGCCACGTCCGAGAGGGCCAAGTCACCAGTACAGGCAGCCCGGCGGACACCAGCGAAGACGGCCTGGCGGGCCCCCAAGCCGCCCGCCGGCACACCAACATCGTCCGAGGAGTTGTCCACGACGGCGGACCCCTACTCCAGCGAGGACGACGACGTCCAGAGGATCAAGAAGCGAGGAGAGAAGCGGCAGACCCGCGAACGGCAGGACCGCCGCTGTGACGGTTGTGGGGCATCCCACGACCGCACGAGGTGTCCGTTCCGAAAGGCCGAGTGTCACAACTGCGGCCGAAAAGGACACATCGCCCGAGTATGCAGGCGCGGGCGAGTCGAGGACAAGGGCAGTTCCAGCCATTCCCAGACGCATCAACGGAAGGCGGCCGGCACCAGGAAGGTCTCAGCCAGCTACAGCGAGGAAGGCGTGAACTGCGTGGGCCTGGAGTTTTTCGTAGAGGTACTGTTGCAGGGGGTCCCAGTGAGGATGGAGATAGACTCGGGGTCATCTTATTCCATCCTGTCCCAAAAAGAGTTTATGCATATTCCCCCAGATAAGTGGCCCAAACTGCGGGCCATGAAGTCACACCTACGGGACGTGCAGGGAAATGGGATCCCAGTGTTGGGGGTGGGGAACTTCAAGGTGAAGTTCAGGAACTACTCTGAGAAACTGCCCCTAGTGGTCCTCAAGGGGGGGAGGTGCTGCCTTTTGGGAATGCAGTGGTTTGCTCCCCTGGGAATCGAACTGTCCGGCATTAACGCCATCGAGACTGACCCAATGCGGGACGTGTGCAATGCACACCCGGATGTTTTCAAGAAGGGGCTCGGGAAATACAAGGGGCCCCTGGTTTCCTTTGAGCTGGACCCAGAAATCCGGCCCATCCGCCTCAAGCCAAGGAGAGTGCCCTTCGCCCTCAAGGACAAGATCGAGGCGGAACTGGACAAATTGGTGGGGCAGGGGATTTTGGTTCCAGTTGATTCGGCGGAGTGGGAAACACCGATTGTTACAGCCCTCAAGTCAAACGGGGAGGTCAGGATTTGTGCGGACTATAAATGTACGATCAATAAGGCCATTCGGCCAAATGCATATCCGGTGCCCGTGGTCAGCCATTTGCTGGCCACGTTACATGGGGGGAGGTGTTTTGCCAAGCTAGATCTGGCCCTGGCATACCAGCAGCTCTTTGTAACCCCGGCTGCTGCCGCCGCGCAAACGATCGTGACGCACAAGGGGGCGTTTAAGGTAACGCTCCTTCAGTTTGGTGTGAATTCGGCCCCCGGAATCTTCCAGTCCCTCGTGGAACGCCTTTTAAAGGGGCTTCCAGGCGTCCTCCCATACTTCGACGATGTGTTGATAATGGCGGGGAGCGAATTAGAGTTAGCAAAGAGGCTAGATGGGGTCCTCTCAGTGTTCGAGAGGGCAGGTCTTCGACTGAGGAGGGACAAATGCGTATTCTTTGCGAGGGAGGTCGAATTTCTAGGTATTAAGGTAACCCCGGACGGGATCAAACCCTCTGAGTCCAAGGTTGTGGGCGTGAAAAACGCCCCTCGCCCCACCGCGAAACCGGAGCTACAGTCATTTCTAGGGCTCCTAAATTTCTATCATTCCTTCCTGCCTCGGAAGGCATCGGTCGCGGAGCCACTGCACGCGCTACTTAAAAAGGACGTGGCTTGGCGGTGGGGGGACAGGCAGGAGAAAGCGTTCAAGGAGCTTAAGACACTCCTATCCTCGGATGCTGTCCTGACTCACTTTGATCCGAAAAAACCAGTGGTTTTAGTCTGCGATGCGTCCCCAGTGGGGGTGGGGGCGGTCCTGTGCCACATGTTGGAGAGCGGGTGGGAAGCCCCCGTGGCGTACTACTCAAGGTCCCTCTCGAAGGCCGAGCGCAATTACGCGCAAACAGATAGGGAGGCCCTGGCCATAATCGCGGGGATGAAGAAGTTCCGCGATTTCCTATACGGCCGCGAGTTTACGGTAGTGACGGATCACAAACCACTTCTGGGGATCTTCACTACCGGCAAACCCACCCCACAAATTCTTTCCCCCAGGATGCTGCGTTGGGCCATCTTCCTCAACGCCTACCAGTATGAACTGGTCTATCGCCCAGGGAAGGAGATCTCCCATGCGGACGCACTGTCCCGGTCTCCCCTCCCTAGTTTAGAGGACCCCACTTGCGAGGTAGAGCAGGACCACCAAGTCCTGCTGATCGAGTCCCTTGACTCACCCCCCATTGTCCCGGCTGACCTCGCCAAGGCCACGGCGGCCGACAAGATGCTGGCCCAAGTTAGTTCCTGGGTTAGGAAAGGGTGGCCCACTACTCCCCCCGAGGAACATTTCAAGCCATTTTTCAGGCGTAGAGTAGAGCTTTCTCTGGAAAGGGGCTGCTTACTCTGGGGCCAGCGGGTAGTTATCCCAGAGAAGCTAAGGGCCAAGGTGCTGAAGCTACTGCATACCAGTCACCCCGGGATCGTGCGCTCCAAGGCTCTGGCCAGGAGTTTCTTTTGGTGGCCCCAGATAGACGGGGATATAGAACGTTTAGTGGGCATATGTGAGATCTGCCAGAGCTCTCGGCCCGAGGAGTCCCGGTTGCCCCATAGGGAATGGGACACGGCCCGCGGGCCATGGTCCCGGATTCATGTCGACTTCGCTGGCCCTTTCCGCGGGTCCATGTTTCTGCTGGTAGTCGACTCCTACTCCAAGTGGTTGGAGGTAATCCCCATGAACAGCACTTCCTCTGCGGCAACCATTAAACAGTTGCGCAAGCTTTTTGCCTGTTTCGGCCTGCCAGACGTCCTTGTTAGCGATAACGCTAGTACCTTCACATCTGCAGAGTTCAAGACGTTTATTGAGAGAAACGCCATCAGGCACATTACCGCTGCCCCGTTTCACCCCGCCACAAACGGTCAGGTAGAGCGCCAAGTGCGCACTACGAAAGACGCACTGCGGCGCATGGGTCCCGGTGAGTTGAACCTTCATCTGTGTCAGTTCCTCATCTGCTACAGGACGACCCCCCTAGCTTCAGGTTTTTCCCCAGCCGAACTCCTCATGAGGAGGAGTCCGGTAACACTTTTTGACCAGATGGATCCGTCCAGGGTGGAGGATGAAGGGAGAAATATCAACATAGGGGGAGAGAGCTCCAAAAGTTTTTCGGTAGGGGACCCGGTTCACTACAGAAACTACGCATCCTCGGGGCCAGCGTGGGTACCAGGGACGATTGTTGAGCAAACGGGGCCGGTATCCTACAGGGTCGAGACTAGCTCAGGTCTACTCTGGAGAAGGCACACCGACCAAATCAGAAGGCGAGTCACCGGTGAGGGGGAATCAGCGTTAGGGTCCTCCCACACCCGCGTTACCCAAGGGGGAGACACGGCGGCACCCGCGGATACAAATGCATATCCTCGGTTCTCAGCCGCAGAGGAGGATACCTTGGAGGAGAGGGATGAATTTGATTATGAGTTGCAGTACCAGGGGGGTGTTGCGGAGTGGTCCCCCACCCGTCCTAGCGAGAAGAGGGGTTTCAGTTCAGCCCCTGGTACTTCCAGTCCCCCCAGCCCTTTTGTTTTAGAATATACCATAGCTCCAGCTCCCCGGAGACAAACACCCCCAAGACAGGCAACAGGAGGGAGTCCGCCCACCACAGTCTCTAGAACTCCCGGGCAGGTAACGGGGGGTGGCGAGGCCACGAGGGCCTCTTCGTCGGTCCCAAGATTCGTACTGGGGGGGACCCCAAACTCCTCAAACGGTAGGCAGGGGTTCACGTCCCAACTGTTCATTCCATTCCCATCCCCCAATGCATGGTTACCGCAGACTCCACACCGAGCCACTAATGAGTCCCCCCTTTCCGTTGCAGGACAGGACTCCGCGGAACCAGGAGCCTCCGGCTCCCCTGTGTTAAGTCAAGCGGCTGCACGCCCCAGGCGCACGTGCGGCAAGCCACATTGGTTGAGGGACTTCGTCCCATCCTAGGGGGGAGGGATGTTATGTATGTACAATGTTGCTTTAAGAAATGTATGAATGTAACTTGACCACAATTACAATGTAGCACAGCTGTTAAAGGAACGCGAGTTAGCTGCCCATAGAGGGCAGCTGCGAGCGTTCAACTCACATGGTTCTCATTCCTCAAATCACCGGCAGCTGCGGGAACTCTCCCGCACTATCAAACAACTACAGAAGAGGGGCGTGACCTGGGACGACGTCACGCCGGTAGCAACCAATGAGCTACCGTGCAGCAAGATTAAAATGTATTGTACTACTGTATATAATGTGAGGTACCTCCGCCATTACCACATGTTCGTTCTGATCATCAACCAATAAACCTGTGTTAGTCCTTACTGCGACTCCTTCTATGTCTTCCGTGAAAGACACTAAAGTAAGGTATAGCAGAGAGTAAACAAAACAAAACAAAACAAAAAGATGTTGTGGCACTTTAAAGACTCACTGCTGTATTTTAATGTGAGCTTTCGTGGATCGAGTCCACTTTGTCAGACCTAAAAGTGGGGCTTCATGGCGTCAATTTATACACATCAGGTACAGAGGCACTGAAGGGTTGGGCAGCATAGCAGATAAGTATACAAATTGATGTATTGATCTCTGGTTGTTATTCAGATTAGTTGTGAGGTTTGGCCCTGTTGAGTTGCAAATGATTAGTAGATGGATGCAAGACAGACATTGTGGTATTACACATGTGCTAGTGAGTTTACCCTTCAGACCTGGCATCTATTGACAATAGTGTGAGTGACCCAGGCCAAGCATTACGTTCTTCCTTTGTTCTGTGCTCGTGGATGAGAATTCCACTGAAGTAGGTTCTGTGATGGCAAAAATGTGGGAATGCCAATATTGCATTGCAGGAAAGCCATTGTATGAGTCATTGGACATGCTGTTCTGAGATGTCCACACACACAACAATCTGGGGCATCCCTCAGGAAGAGGAAGAAAATAAATGTTAAAACCACAGGGCACGTCCCGCTGAAGGAGGCCACCAGCCCAGCCCAAATCTCGGGCTAATCATTGTGCAAGTGTGGCTTATGCCTGTGGTGGAAATATCAACCCAGCTTCCTCCTTCTACCGACTGCTTGTCCTCAGTTCCTTTTCTCTGTAGTTGAAGCAAACCCTTTGCATCGGCAGAAGGATCTCTCTCTTGCTAGGTGTGAAGGGTTGCAAGGATGTCTCCAGGCACCCCATTTCTGCTTCTCTTCTTGACCTGCCTCGGTTGCTTGACTCTCTGGTCGGCTGAGGCGAGTCCTGGGTTTGTGGGCAGGGTGACGGACAAAGGACTGGATTATGGTAGGTGCCTCCTTCCTTTTTTGCCATGGGCTTGTTTGGTCAGGAGGTTAATGAAGGAACCCATTTTCTTCTGGATCTCCAGTGAGAATGTGGGCAAGTGAGCGAGCCTTAGGATAACAGCCAGAATCTGAAGGAGGGGGGGGGGGTCTATGAGCAGAAGAATTCCCAGATGTTCTTGGACTACTGCTCCCAGAAGCCTTCAACATTGGCTGTGCTGGCCAAGATTTCTGGGAACTGTAGTCCAGGGAAATCTAGGCACCCAAGGTTGAGAACCTTGGAGGTGGAGATTAATTCCTGCACCTTAATGAGGTGCCCGTTGTTTCTGGTCACGTGGCTTGGCAGGCCACCAAAGAATGGGAGCAGCAACCCAACAAGTTCCTGCTGTTCTTATGCAGTTACACACACACACACACACACACACACACACACACACACACACACACACACACACACACACACACACATCTTGTTTCCCTATGCACTCTCAGGCAATCTAGTCAAGTGTGTGAAAGGATCCCAACCTGCCATCTCATGAAACCTGTCTTTTTGTTTAAGGAGATCACATTTCTGTATGTTTTTTCAGGGCAGATGATATTACCAAAGTAAATTAACCACTCCTTTTCTGTACATAATGCTCTGATTTTAGTGGGTCCCCACCCCCTTGTTTGTTTTATTTAAATAAAATGGTGTGGGAAATGTGGATTATTGCTTCCCTGGTTGAGAGACCACACAAATTGTCATAAAAAGGAACTTCAGGATAATGCTTCCACCTCAGAGGAATTTGCTTGCTCTCAGATGTCAGGTATTTATTTTTTATTTTCCCCCAGTTATTTATTCTGTCATTTATTTTATTTGGTTGTTTGTTCTATTATGTTGCATTTGTTTATTTGTCTGTGCACCTCCCAGAGTGGGAAATATTCCAGATGGGTGGTATAAAAATGTAGTAAGTAAGTAAGTAAGTAAGTAAGTAAGTAAAGAGAGATCAGAATAAAACCACATAATAATAATAATAATCAACAAAGGACTATTTCTTGGAAATGAAGTCTCTATTGCTTTCTTCTTTTTGCTTCAGCTTGTCGAGAAGCGGTGGTGGTCTTGCAGCAGGAGTTGGCCAAGCTGAGGCTGCCTGATTTCTCTGGGTCCTTCAGAGTCAAAGTTGTGGGAAATGTGGATTATGACTTTCATGGGTGAGAGACCACGCGTGGCCACAGAAAGGGACCTTCCAGGAGGATGCCTCCACCTCAGAGGTAGCCTCAGGGGACTCTGCTTTGTCACAGGAACAGAAGAGATGCTCAGGGAAGAAATATACTTCTGAGAACCTGTGACGGGAGGAGGCTCTCCACTTGCCCTGATCCCAAACCCTACCCTCAGGGTTCACCAACCTTTGGTTCTTGCCCTTCAGTTCCCAGAAGCTTCCGTCAAATCCCCAAAGCATTGATCAGCCAATGGTCTGACTTAAGCTTCTGGGAACTGACGTCGACCAGTGGGGCGTGGGTCCCACTTTGGGAAACACTGCCCTAATCTGACCTCTACCCTAGCCATATTCAACCATTTGACAGCCTGCTAGGATGCTTATATTTGGCCTCCGCTCTCAGTACTGTATATCCCCACACACCAGAGCCAGCATCTTACTGGAGATTTATGCCAGTTTAAGTGTAATGGCAGGCAGCAGTGTGACTTAGTGGTTAAGACTCTGAACTTAATGACTGGAAGGTCAGAAGGTCAGCAGTTTGAGACCCAAATGCTGTACAGAGTGAGTGTCCATCATCTGCCTCAGCTCCTACCAACCTAGCAGTTTGAAAGCAAGAAATTGCCAATATATACCACTTTGGTAAGAAAGGTAACAGTGTTCTGTACACTCCAGCAGCTATTCCTGCCTGCCACATGACCATGGAAACATCTGCAGATGCAGAGCTGGCTCTTTGGCTGTAAACAGAGATGAGCACTGAACCCTAGAGTTGGATACGACTGGCTTTTGAGCAAGGGAGACTTTTCCTTTACCAGCTTGCCTTCTGTAGGCAAAATGTTGTAGAGGACAAGGGTATCAATGGCTATAATGATGTATACCTAAGGACAACCTCCGGGTTGGAGAGATAGGCAGGATATCTCTCAGTGCCATTTCCAGGGAATCCTAAGCAGGTGAAGGCATCTATCTGCTTGGGAATAATAATACCCTGAAGCCAATGGTGAGCCACTGTGTGAGACAGAAGGCTGGACTGGATCATGGGCTCCTGTGGTCTCTTCCAGCAAGGCTGTTCTCATGTTCTACAGAAGGTTTGCACCATATTTTTGTCCTAATACATGCACAGGTACAGATGTACACACCTGCATGCATCTTCCCTGATGAGTGCTGAGCATTGATGGATGGTGGAGAGGGGAAAGTCATCCGACCCCACAGGGACCCCTGCTTTGGGTGAAAGGGTCACTGGGGATGAACAGTCCCTTCTATGAATCCTCCCTTGAACAGCTAAAATGGCAAAGGTAAAATCACAACCACCCAGCTGGCTGTTCACACTTTGTCCTTTTCTGTCTGGGTCAAACCTAGAGGATACGCACTTAACACAACGTTCAGAAGAGACACCCCCTTCCACAGGTGGAAGATGTCAATGTCTTTTCCTCACCTCCGTCTCTTGTGTTTAGCGTGTTTTGTTTAGCAGTGGCTCACTGGGGCCAAACAGAGCCTCCTTTGCAAGTCTGAATGCTGAGGGGCCTCCGTCTCTCTCTGAGAAAGTCCCATGTGGGAGGGAGGGAGGGACCCCATCTTCTTAACGTTTACTTTGAAACCCCTTCTTTGCCCCCTGCAGTTTGAAAATCAAGAGTTTCCAGCTGCCAAGCTCCACGATCTCACCCCTGCCTGGCTCGGGCCTCAAAGTCTCCATCGCAAACGCAGCTGCAGCATTGTCGGGTGAATGGCGGGTGAAGAAGCGTCGTTGGATGTGAGTCATCCATTGCTTCTTCCCTGTTTCGGTCTTCCAAATTGCATGGATGCCTTGAGATTAGTGGGATGGTGGAAGATGTTTGCTAGTGGTGGGGCAGATGTTCTCCTATCTCTCAGCATAGGCCAGAGCGAAGGTCCCATGGAGGTGGTGTAAGACATGCCAGTAGGAGTGTGACAAGCACTTGCAAAATGTCTCAGTGGTGCCTAGTTTCCATGTTTCACCCACACTGAGTTTCCTCCTTGCCTCCCTGGCACCAACAGCCTTCCTGGAGAATCAAGATCCCAAATTCACTTTTCCCCTTCATTTGCTCCCAAGACGCTAGAAACCCTCTCCAGTTTAGTCCATTCTCCCCAGCAATTCCTGCACAGGAAATATGCAATTTTGCACATGGATTGCAACCATCTTACAAAGCCTAACTTTTCTTCATGGGGACAAAAATGACCAGAGAACTTCTGAGAATTCCTGTGAGATTTCTCTCTCCCAGGTATTAAAAACCTCACATGGAAGATTCTTGGTGCAAGGAGGAAAGAAGGATTATGTCTTCATTTCCCCCCCCCCCCCCAGAAGCAATTAGCTGTTGGAATCAAGATGCTAAAACCTAGCTCAGAGCTTGAAAAACATATCTTGCTCAGTTTAGAATTTGCAAACAACCCCAGCTGGATAACAGCAGGCCATAAGCAATTACACTTATATGCATTGCCCCATAGAAGCACTTAGTGCACTCTTCAAGGCTTCACAAGTGAATTAGCACTTTGCCCCCAACATGCTGAGTACTCATTTTACCGACCTTGGAAGGATGGAAGGTTGAGTCAACCTTGATCTCTGGTCAGGATTGAACTCACAACCTTCTGGCTGCAGTACATCAGGTTAACCGCTGCGCCACCAAGCAAGAAGTGGTGAAGAGCCATCTCCTTGCGATGCCCATTAACTTCCCTTGTCCTTTGCCATCAGCATTCATGTGAGGTCAATGGGTCATCTGGCCAAGCAACCTTTCTGGAACGGATTCTCACTTCCTTCTAGCTGACCATTCCTAAATCCAGGGTGCCCAGGAGGGACTAACCAATGGGAACTTCTGCTTGTGAAGTAGGGGCTCTTCTAATGCCAACCCCACATGGAACCTCCCCATATGTGGCATTGAGGGAATATCTGCAAGAGACGGTCATGTTGGGTGATGCAATTGTCCTTTGGTTGTGTTTCCAACCAGCAAGGACCATGGCTCCTTTGACCTCGAGGTTAAAGGCATCTCCATCTCCGTGGGCTTAAAACTGGGCACCGATGACATCGGGAGACTGACTGCCACCACGTCTGAATGTGGAGCCCACATATCGGATGTCAGCGTCCACATTTCTGGCAGGTTGGGGTATGTTGACGTTGCTTCTCTAGCTTGACCTCCTGTAGGATGGCAATCTGGCTTCCCTGCTCCTGACCCCCTCACACACACACACACACACACACACACACACACACACACACACACACACACACACACACACACACACACACACACACACACACACACACACACACACACTTTCCTCTCCAACCCACCCACAGAGAAGATTTAGTGGCTATGTATGTTTAGTGTATGAGAACCAAGACACAGGAAACAGCCATGGGCTGGTTTAACTCAGGTTTATTGCATGGTGGACAGAAGGAACATGAGGTAATGGCGGATGCAAAGCTCTATATATACAGTGATAAACATTCGAATGTGGCTCCACGATAGCCGGTTGGCTATTGTCTGCGTGACATCATTGCTGGTCACGCCCTTCTTGTCCAGGTGTAGGTAGTGGCGGGAAACTCCGCGCTGTGGCTATTGATGAGTATGGACCAAGAGAGCTTGGACGCTCGCTGCTGCCCACTGGTGGTTATTAGCTCGCGTCCTAATACAGGGTTTATGGTGATACAGCTGACGACTATATTGTTACTTGTAGGAAAGGTTACATTGTTAAGATACATTGTTATCACATGAATAAGGTTACACTATTAGAACATAACACTCCTCCCCCCTAGGATGAGACGAAGTCTCTCAGCCAAGATGGCTTATTTCGAACACGCTGGGGTCTCGGTGCGGGCTGCCCTGCCCCGGTTTTGCTACCTTCTCCTTGTCCCCTGGCTTCCTGTCCTGTAATTGGAGAGGGAGACTTGTTAGTGACTTGCCGCGGTTCTGCGGCTTTTTTGGGAGGTGTGTGCTTTATTTGGGAAGAACCGGGGGCACTGGGGGCTAACGAAAAACCCCTCTTCTCGCTTGGATGGGTGGGGGAACACTCCCAAAAACCCCCCCGGCTCGGCAACGCAAAATCAAATTCGGGGGCAGCAGTCGCAAACTCCTCTCCCTCTTCCCCGGGATCGGATAGGGCTGGCGTGTCAAAAGGATCTGAGTCGGAACCGCTGCTTCCCCCCCTTGTTTGGGACTGTTGCCCTTCGTTGTCTCCTCCTTGGGCTAAGCGGGTGGAGGAGAACCCTAACGCTGAGGCATTTTCCATGCCGTCCGTGGATTGCTTCCTGGGAACCCGGCTCCTGAGCTGATCTGCATGCCGCCTCCAGAGTAGACCGGTGCTCGTTTCCACCCGATATGACACTGGTCCCGTCTGTTCTACAACTCTCCCCGGTACCCAGGCTGGCCCTGTGCTGGCGTAGTTCCTGCAATGCACAGGATCACCGGCGGCGAAACCTTTCGACACCGCTACCCCTACGTTCTTCCCTTTGTCCTCGACCCTCGTTGGGTCTAACCTGGTCAGAATCGTGGTCAGCTTTCTCCGCATCAGCAGCTCTGCCGGCGAATATCCGGATGCTAAGGGGGTCACCCTATACGCTAATAAAAACTGACATACTTGGTGATTCAGGTCCCCCGAGCCCATGCGCCTCAGCGCATCCTTTGTTGTCCGCACCAACCGCTCCACTTGGCCATTCGTGGCCGGGTGAAACGGCGCGGATGTGACGTGCCGAATGGCGTTTGCCTCCATGAATGCCCTGAACTCAGCGGACGTGAAACAACTAGCGTTATCGCTGACCAGAGTGTCGGGTAAACCGAACGTGGAAAAGACTCTCCTTAGATGGTTAATTGTAGTGGTGGAGGACGTGCTTTTTACCGGCATCACCTCCAGCCACTTGGAGTACGCATCCACTACCAGGAGAAAAAGGGTTCCTCGGAACGGGCCAGCAAAATCTATGTGCACTCTGGACCACGGCCCCCTTGCCGCGTCCCATTCCCTATGCGGGAGTCGAGCCGCCTCTGGTCGGGAGCCCTGGCATGCCTCACAAGTGCCGATCATGTGCTCTATGTCTGTGTCCAGCTGGGGCCACCAGAAGTAACTCCGGGCCAGCGCCTTGGAATGGACGATCCCCGGGTGGCTGACGTGCAACAGTTTGAGTACCCTCGGTCGCAGGGATGTAGGGACTACCACCCGTTGGCCCCACAAAAGGCACCCCCTCTCTATGGACAACTCTATTTTCTTCCGAAAAAATGGGTCGAATTCCGTACTTGGGGAGGACGCCGGCCACCCCTTCTGTACCCATGAGCTTACTTTCTCTAGCGTTCTGTCCCTGCCTGTCGCCCTGGCAATGTCGGCTGGTACTATTGGGGGTGACTCTAGGACCTCTATCAACAATACCTGGTGGTCTCTCTCTACCCCTGCCTTTTGGTCACCCGACAAGGGCAGAGGAGACCGTGAGAGTGCGTCTGCATGGCTGATCTCCTTTCCGGGCCGGTATTCCAACTCATGTTGGTATGCATTGAGGAAGATAGCCCACCTCAGCATTCTCGGGGACAGGATCTGTGGCGTGGGCTTATTTGCAGTGAAAATTCCTAACAGAGGCTTGTGATCGGTCACGATCGTAAACGGGCGACCATACAGAAAATCGTGAAATTTTTTGGTTCCCGCTACTATCGCTAATGCCTCCCTGTCGGTCTGTGCGTAATTCCGTTCTGCTTTCGACAGGGACCTTGAATAAAACGCTATCGGGGCCTCCCTTCCGTCGTCCAACGCGTGGCAAAGCACCGCCCCCACCCCCACCGGGGACGCGTCACAAACTAAGACCACTGGCCGTTTGGGGTCGAAATGAGTTAGGATTGCCTCGGATGTTAGGAGTTGCTTTAACTCTTTAAAAGCCCTCTCTTGCTCGTCACCCCACAGCCATGTTTCCTCCTTTTTAAGCAACCGATGGAGCGGTTCGGCCACAGACGCCTTCCGTGGAAGGAAGGTATGGTAAAAATTTAGGAGCCCCAGGAATGACTGTAGTTCGGTTTTGGATGTGGGGCGAGGAGCCTGCTTGATGGCGGCTACTTTGGATTTGGACGGCTTAATTCCCTCGGGTGTGACACGGAACCCTAAAAACTCAACCTCTGTTTCGAAAAATACGCATTTGTCTTTTCTCAGTCGCAGCCCCGCTTTCTCGAACACAGTCAGTACTTTATCCAATCTCTTTGCCAGTTCGGCTTCACTCCCCCCTGTTATCAATACGTCATCAAAATAACACAACACTCCCTCCAGCCCCTTCAGGAGGCGTTCCACAATCGACTGAAAAAGGCCGGGTGCCGAGTTCACGCCGAACTGTAAACGCGACACCTGGAACGCCCCTTTATGTGTAACTATAGTTTGTGCCGCTGCCGTGGCGGGAGTTACAGGGAGTTGCTGGTAGGCTTGTGCTAAATCGAGCTTAGCGAAACATTTTCCCCCATTCAGCCTGGCCAGAAGGTGGCTGACCACCGGCACCGGGTATGCATTAGGGCGGATTGCCTTGTTAATTGTACACTTATAATCAGCGCAAATGCGCACCTCCCCATTAGCTTTTAGTGCTGTAACAATTGGAGTTTCCCACTCCGCGGAATCAACAGGAACAAGAATCCCCTGGTCCACCAGTTTGTCCAGTTCCGCCTCTATTTTGTCCTTTAGTGCGAACGGCACCCTGCGTGGTTTGAGTCTTATCGGGCGGACCTCCGGGTCTAGGTCGAAGGCTACAGGGGGTCCCTTGAACTTTCCCAGTCCTTTTTTAAAAACGGCGGAGTGCGCGTCGCACACCGCTTTTATTGGATCCGCACCCACAGCATGCACCCCCCCTATGAACAAACCCAAAGGCTGAAACCACTGAGTCCCGAGGAGGCTACAATTTCCCCCTTTGAGAACAACTAGAGGGAGTTCCGCAGAATGTTTCTTAAAGCGGACCCGAAATTTCCCGACCCCCAACACCGGAATGCTGTTCCCCTGCACGTCTCGTAGCGTGGACCTCAACGTTTTAAGTTTGGGCCGCACGTGGGGGTCGATTTTCAAGAACTCTCTCTGGGGAATTATAGAATAGGAGGACCCCGAGTCAATTTCCATCCTAATAGGGGCCCCTTGTACTAGTACCTCGACGAAGTAATGGGGTTGTCCCGCGGACACACTGAACACGGGGGCGTCGTCCTCGCTGTCGTCCGAGATGCGGCCCACGCCGTCCTGCTTCCTCGTGGTCCGGGCGCCATCTTTGGACCTCGATGGACGGTCCGGTCTGGCCGAACGGTCTTGTGAGTGCCTCCGGCCCTCTTTCCGATTTCTGCACGCCTTGGCGATGTGCCCCCGACGGCCGCAGTTGTAACACTCGGCTTTTCTGAATGGGCACTTCGCGCGCTCATGGGCCGCTCCGCAACCATCGCAGCGGCGCCCTCCTTTTCAGGCCTTCTGGACCTCCTCGCCGTCGCTGCCTTCCGTAGACGACTTCGAGGTTCGTCGGGTTGCGTGCACCGACTGTCCGGACTTGCCGTGCACCGAATTTTCCGCTTTGCCGGCCCTAGGACGCCACTCACGCCACTGGTGCATTTCGTCTACCCCAGCATTCGTGGATTCCGCGGATTCCGCGGCCTCCACAACCTCTGCCAGCGTGGGTGGCGGCTCCTTGTTCATCAGGCTGCGCTGCACTTCCTTGTCCCTCAGGCCACAAAGAACGCCGTCCCTTAGGGCCATCTCTAGGTTGTCCCATCTGCAGGGGGCGGCGGCTATTCTCATGGCTGTTACGAAAGTCTCAACCGACTCATCCGGCGCTTGGACTCGCCTCCAAAACGCGCTCCGAGCGGGAAACATTGCCCTCGAGGGTCGGAACCGGTCACGCAGCAGTTTCATAATGTCCTCGGCTTTGAAGTCACTCATCTTCTTCGGTGCAATAATGCTCACCAGCGTTCGCTTGGTTTCTATCCCAAGCATTCTGGTGAGGATGGCCCTCTTCCTTTCCTCGTCATCTTTGACTTTGAGTTCCTCCAGTGCCGCCTGGAAGTCCATCTCAAAGAGTTCCCAGTCTTGCGGTTTGGTAATGTTGAAACCGCTCTGTGCCCTGGCTCCTTGGGGATCCATTATCCCACCTTCGTCGCCACTTTAGTGTATGAGAACCAAGACACAGGAAACAGCCATGGGCTGGTTTAACTCAGGTTTATTGCATGGTGGACAGAGGGAACATGAGGTAATGGCGGATGCAAAGCTCTATATATACAGTGATAAACATTCGAATGTGGCTCCACGATAGCCGGTTGGCTATTGTCTGCGTGACATCATTGCTGGTCACGCCCTTCTTGTCCAGGTGTAGGTAGTGGCGGGAAACTCCGCGCTGTGGCTATTGATGAGTATGGACCAAGAGAGCTTGGACGCTCGCTGCTGCCCACTGGTGGTTATTAGCTCGCGTCCTAATACAGGGTTTATGGTGATACAGCTGACGACTATATTGTTACTTGTAGGAAAGGTTACATTGTTAAGATACATTGTTATCACATGAATAAGGTTACACTATTAGAACATAACAGTATGTCTTTTAGAGGGACTGCAGTGGCTTAGTGGTTAAGTCTCTGAACTTCAGATGACCGGAAATTTGGCAGGCCAGCAGTTCGAAACCAAGTGCTGCATGGCAGAGTGAGCTCCCATCTCTGTCTCAGCTCCTGCCAATCTAGCAGTTTGAAAGCAAGACATTGCAAGTAGATAAATAGGGACCACTTTGGTGGGAAGTTAAACAGCATTCCGTGCACTCCGGAGTCTAGACATGCCTGCCACATGTCCAAGTAGGTACTGCTTACCTCTCCCACAACCCCACTTTGGTGGGGAAGGTAGCAACATTCTAGTCATGCCTGCCACATGACCACAGAAACGTCTGCAGACACAGACAGCACTGGCCCTTTGACTATAAACGGAGCTGAGCACCAAACCCTAGAGTCGGATATGACTTGCTTTCAAGCAAGGGTGAACTTTACCTTTACCTATGTCCTTTAGGTGTTCAGGTTATGATCCTTGGATCCACCCCACCCTACTGCAAATAATTTAAAGATGGCTTCCGCCCACACTCATGTCCCCCATTCCTTGTGTCCCCATCCTATCCACCTGCAGCACGAAGACTGACATGCTGTCTGCATAGCTTGTTTGATCCTGATTCAGAAGGTCTGATGCATACAAAAACCCATTCATATTAAAAAGCACCTGAAGCTTTTACCTTCCTTGCGCTCTGACTCTACGTATCACTGGAGCCCCTTCCACCTTACACCAAAGGAAACAAGGAGAGTGGTTTAAGCTTCCTCTCGCTGCCTTTCTCTTCAGCATTCTTGAAGCTACTCCAGATTTCTTATGACATCAATGGGGTAGTAGTGGATTTATTTTTGCTAACAAGTGGAAGTCTCTCATGTTCTCTTTTGACTTCCACAGGTGGCTGTACAATCTCTTCCACAGAAGTATTGAATCACGTTTACGAAATACCATGGAAAGTAAGGTAAGGCCACGGGGAGCTTCAGAGGTTCTTACACTACGTTGCTCATTCCCTTCCCAGTGAGTGCAGTGTTTAAAATTGAAGACATCCATGGATAAGCATGCTTGTGCTTCCTGCTTTCTGGGCTGGATGTAGTTTCTTCCATAAAGCCAGCCAGACAGACAGACAGACCAACCGCAGCTTTGGGAGAACCAGCTGGTGTTGCTCAATGTATGGAAACAACTGAAACATGTTGTTTTGGTCATGTTCAACCTCAGCTGAGCATCACTGCGGTCCTGCAGTGGCAGGAAAAGCAGTCCCAGATAGTCCTTTAGAAATTCACTGGTGTTATTGTTAGCATGGCACATGGAAGTCAACATAAGATAAGCCAGTTCCTTGGTCATCGTTTCACGGTGAAATTCTCTCTCTCTCTCTCTCTCCATCATAGCATAACCAATCTTAATCAAAGTAGAATGAAATGTGTTGCCTTTCATTGAGTGAACCTTGCACATTGTGTATAGAGCTCACATGTAAATTAAATAGAGTTTTTGCTGCCACCTAGGATTAGGAACAGTCCACAGGTAGGTAGCAAGTTGGAATTGGATTGACACAGGTAGACAGTCTTGCATTGGTGATTTGACCGCTGTTATTGGGGCAAGGAGTCCTGTTCTCCAGGTCAAGGCATAGGTCAACTCCAGGTCTGATCACATTTTAAGAAAGATACTGGGAAAAGATGGATTGGGCTGTAGCATGGAGTGACATGATTGTAGCTAGCACATCAAGTCTGAGGTTTGTATTCTCCCATTTTCCTTCCCCTTCCTTTCTAACTTAATCATTATAATTTACCATATTCCTAGGACTGAGTGTGCAAGTGTGTGCAGAGGAACACATGCTTTCTAGTGTGTGTTTTCATTGTTTAGGAGAACTTCCCTTCGGGATATCTGGGTTTTTCTAGTCTTTCTGGTCTTGTTTGTGTGGTGGTGACAAGCCAATGGCCACAATAGTTCAACCCTGCTTTTTGTTTTCTTATGTTCCCAGGATGGGGTGTGTGAGGTGGGGCAGGTAATTCTGGCAGAAATAATTCTGGTGGTGGCCCCAATCCTTGTATCTCCTTCCCTGCTGCCATGCTAGCCATCTGCATTTTCTCCACTTATATCAATTGTTTTTGCATGGAAGGTTTTCCTAAATATTGGCCCAGATGCAGATCAGACCAGAGGGTCCCCAGAATGAACCACATCTTGACCTGTCAGTTCTTGTTCAGACATAAACCAAGCCCGAGTTTTTTCAAATTCTGTATGCTTAATTAGATAGGACCACAAGGCAACCCAGGTGTCCAATCCTGGCACCTTTTGCTGCTGAAAACATTTTTTTTTAAATGTACGAAGCAGAAATTGGCAACCCCTTTTCTCACAGGTCTTTCTGACCTCAGTTTAGTGGACGGTGTCCTTGGAAAACAATGAGACCTTCTGCTCATTATAAAACATGGAAGCAGCCTGTGCCAAAACATGAGACAAGCTGTTTGCTGCTAATTGCTACATGGCTGTCTGGCAGGGTGGCTACTGCATCTAAGGTGGAGGAAGGGCCAGGGACCATGGCAGGCGAGAAGGAACAGATGGCACCCTTGTGCATAGGTTGGACCCATTTGGCACCATCCACTGGATGGTTACAAGTTCTGGAGAAGGCTTCCTGAAGCGAGCCAGGTGGACAAGTAAGCCAGATGGACATGGCTGAAGATGTGGCTGATGATGTTCAAAGTCTCAAACGGCTTAGGATCTTGACGTGTGAAGTGGAGCTTATGCATGGCGATACACCTCCTAGGTGGGGTGGGATTGGGGGAGAAGATGGTTATGCATCTCCTGATGCAAGACTGCCTGGTTTTGAAAATATAAAGGAGAGCAGGAGCTTTGATTCCCAGGGTTGGGAGCCGTATCTTCTTCAAGTGCTGTATCAGATTCTGAATATTGGCTCTTTTCATGGCCATCAGTCATGGCCAGGGCCGCCATCACAGCAGTACTACCAGTACTGCCGTATAGGGCCCGGAGCTGACAGGGGCCCTGCCACCACAGGCCATAACTGTGACATTACTTTGAGACATTACAGTGGGAGCCCCAATAGGATTGCTCAGTATGGGGCGCAGAAATTTCTGATGGCGGCCCTGGTCATGGCAATCAGTCATGAAGATTGTCCAGTGTCCATTTGTCTTCCACATCACAGTGTGACATCCATAGTACAACGGATCCAGTTCCACAAGTCACTTTCTGGTCCTGAGCCCTTTTGGTGCACAAAGTCCTCCTCCCCAGCCCCAGGCTAGGATGGATGAAGCTGCTGCCGTCCATCAAGACAAGAGGGATCCAAGTGGGATTTAATCCACTTGGGGATCCTCACCCTTCCCTGTAGACTTTGCCACCCAAGGCCGTTATTCCTCAGGTGGACAGGCTAGTTAACTGCTGCCTGACAATTGACATTAAGCTGCTGGCAGTAGGGTCTACTCTAATATCAATTTAAAATATTAGGGCAGACTCATTTCAGTGACGTCTTAAAATTTGGATGTCCACCCTAGCCTCTGCAGTCCCAAGGCTCAGTTCTTGATCAATTGGAATGGAAATGTTATTGTTTTATTTTATTTTATGGAATTGTTTTCTATTGTTTACAAGGTTTAAAATCGAAGTAGCAATTAACAATAGCAATTACACTTATCTACCACCCCATAGCGCTTAGTGCACTCCTGGGCTATTCACAAGGTTATTAGCATTTCGCCCCCAACCAGCCAGGGACTCACTTTACCCACCTTGGAAAGATGGAAGGCTGGGTCAACCTGTGTTGTGTTTTGGGATCAAGGAGACAGCGGAGGCTTGATTCATGAAGAGGCAATAGGGCAAGATAGCCCGGTCGGAGTTTATTAGGAATAACAGACAAAGACATTCCAGAGAAGAGTATGCAATCTATTCTTATTGGTTACCTGCGATAACATAAAGTTACTTAATTGGCTAAATATCAGCATGTCTGCCTCGTGCTCACCTTGCTAATTGGAAGAAAGCTGCGTGCTAGCTGAATGACTGCGTGCCATCCCTGGGCATAGTGGGGACGGCCAAAAGCCTTGAGTCAGAGGCCCAAACTGGGGCCTCTAAGTTACGGCGTAAAAACAGATGAGGTAAGGAGAACGATCACCCACGATTTATGACCATGGCGTGCCAATAAGCCACAGCGATCGTGCTGTGAAACTCCTCACATCTTCCCCCTTCTGTTTTTAAGAAGCTTATAAGCATAATAAATTTGGTCCTTGCGTGCACGAGGCCGGAAGCGAAATCCTTGCAGGCAGGTGGCTAGCAACGAAGGTATGCATTGAATAAAGCAACAGGCAGTTATCAGAATGGCAAGAATATTAGAATTATCGGATAAGTTAAAGCAACACATATTATGCACAGACTCACAACCTTGATGATGCAACATCAGCAAATAATCAATCGCGGCACGGTTATCTAAAATGGCGTTGCGAAGCTGAAATTGCTCCCTGTTCAGGAGGCTAATAGCTTGGGAAGTGTGATTAATGGCTTTTACAAATGCACAAGCAAGCTTCCCAAGCTATCTTGCATTCCTGGCTGCCAGGCCAGGCACGCCAACAAGACTGATGGCTAAGGATGTGTACTCGGCCTGGGAAAGCACCTTAACAGTGCTATCGCAATCAGAGGGTAACTGCTCAGCGGCAGTACCCCTGGTGATGCGTTTGTGGGCGGGACGCTGACGGACCAGCGTAGTGCGGTTGGGCAAAGCAACAATCATACGACTAAGGCAACAAGTGGTTTTAGAGAGGTTAGCAGGAATATAGTTCCAAGTTCGTGACCCACAGGTCCAGAACCAACCAGAAGGCAACAGAATGTGCTGAAAGTTAAAATGAAGGTCCTCTGTTTCTCTCCCGGTGCAATTAAGACCGCGACCGGGCTGGAAACAGCGAGGCTTTGACTTATGTTGAGTACAGTTCACAACCCTGGCACATTTACTAGCATTACTAACAGCTACAATAGGAGTATAGAGAGACAGGGCATCACAAACCCATTTACACGTGTAGGGTACTGAAAACTCTTCCATGTACTTCTGGAGGTACCTTGAGATATGCAGTTACATAAGGCAAAATATAACATAAGCAAAGACAGGTCTTTCCCTTGCAAGAGAATAAGCAAAACATTTAAGCATGAACAAAACATGAACATTTCTCTTCTTCCTTACATGAAGGAGGTCTCTGTTGCATTCTAGCAAGCATTTCTCACTCCCCAATTACATGAGTAAGGCATTACATTTCTTCTTCTCTCACTAGGTGTAAGTGAAAGAGGCATTCAATAACTTAAAACCAGCATAGCATGGTAAATCAAATACAGTACAAATATCATTAGAGCATTTCACACTCATAGCATGAGCAGGTAGACAATTTTAAAAAGGCTTTCAGGTTTGATAATGCAAACAAGGCCAATTCTTTTTTAGAGTCCACACAAACTTTTTAGTCCAATTAAAATGTCCAAATTAAAAGTCCAAATGTTGATTGAAGCTTTCTTCTTCTCAGATTAGAGCTTAAACACTTATCTTCTCTCCAGCACAGTTCTTGGCATGGCAAGGTTGAAATTAGGCCATAAATTAATTCTCACTGAATTCACAAGACAACTAGACAACCCCCCTTTTCAGCTTTTCGGGCAAACACACATTCCTTCATGCTCCAGCCACACCCATCTGTATTAAGCCAGGCAGATGAGGTATGAAGGCACAAAGGACAAATTCTCCAGAAGTTGCAAGTAACTTTCACACTGATGAAAATCACAGGGAATTCCCATTTGCTTTCCCTGCAATCCTGATGCTTGAAACTTGGAACAGCCCACTCTGGATCTCTTTGTTTGAGGGTTGGGCAATTCAAAATCAGCCAAAAACTGGGGTATGTTTTCTCCCTCCTTGTATTTTTGCAAAAGCCTGCTGTCCATAGAGGAAGGATCCACACCCCTTTTCCTCTGGACTTCTTTCATCTGCAGCATCTGAATCTCAACTTTATGACAAACTGCATCTGTTAGTTTGTATTTGCAAGAAGACCCCTTTCTGGGCTTACTCAGCTTCTCCTGCTCTTGTGATGAAGGTTGCTTCAGGGGCGAGCTGAGGTCTCCTGTGCTGCCCTTTGAATGACACTCCTTGCTTCCTGCCACTTAGCATGCATTAATAACTTCAATCTGTGATGAGGTCCCCACCATTTGTTTCCAATCAGCTGGCACTAGTTGTTTTTTAGACTTGGCAGGCAGTATTGCAGCAGTCCCATTTGCAAGAGCCTCTCTGTTCACTGGATATACAGCAACAGTTTCCATATCCAGCACAGCTGCAGTTAAAGCAGCAGAGAACAGGTATTTTGTAGGGCTAAAAGTGCTTGATTGCTGCAAGGCAGGATATAATGTCCCATCTCCATTTCCACCCCCATCTCCATCAGGGGGCTCATGCTGTTGTTTCTCATATGATGGAGGGGCAGTCAGACTCCCTCCCTTGGCTGGGGGCAAAAGCTGTGGCAATGGTACAGTAAGCCTCTGGGACAACAAAATATTTTTGGAGTAAAATCTTGCACTTCTTTTGTTTCTGCTCTTTGCCCATCATCCCGTTTGAGTGATCCAATTTCTGGGTACCAAGGACATTGGCATTCGACTTCCTTAGTGAAGCCTTCTATACTATTAAGCGTGATGTCTGGACATCCGCTCTCCTTGATGATTCTCTGCAATTCGTTTGCATGGGTCTTTTGCCCTATAGAAAGTTCCCCCCCCCATACTCACAATCGGGAGCTCGAAAGCTGAGAGGTGCACCAGGGGGCTATTCCAGCCAGTGAGTCGGGGAGTTGGGATCTAGCAATCATGACGCGGGTCACCAGATGTTGTGTTTTGGGATCAAGGAGACAGCGGAGGCTTGATTCATGAAGAGGCAATAGGGCAAGATAGCCCGGTCGGAGTTTATTAGGAATAACAGACAAAGACATTCCAGAGAAGAGTATGCAATCTATTCTTATTGGTTACCTGCGATAACATAAAGTTACTTAATTGGCTAAATATCAGCATGTCTGCCTCGTGCTCACCTTGCTAATTGGAAGAAAGCTGCGTGCTAGCTGAATGACTGCGTGCCATCCCTGGGCATAGTGGGGAGGGGCAAAAGCCTTGAGTCAGAGGCCCAAACTGGGGCCTCTAAGTTACGGCGTAAAAACAGATGAGGTAAGGAGAACGATCACCCACGATTTATGACCATGGCGTGCCAATAAGCCACAGTGATCGTGCTGTGAAACTCCTCACAAACCTGGAACCCTGTCAGGATCAAACTCACAACATCAACCATTTTGGCTTCAGTACAGTAGTTTTTATCCATTGCAGCACCAGGGCTCCTTAACCAAGGAGGAGGTGATGTTGTTTGTTTATTATAACTTCACTTTGAGCTGTTTAGAAACAGAGTGAGACTAGATTAGCTACTCCTGGGGGGAAAGAGGACATACATTGCCAAAACTGGGGGCAAAAGAGGACAGTGATTTGAATAAATTTGCATATGTGAATGCGTGCATGTGATGCACAATCAGAAAGCAGTATTTTGTTGCCTCTCAATCAAGTGGTCAATGGCATCAAAGGCCACTGAGATCTCCAAGAGGACCAATGCCCCCCCCCCCCCCAGAGGGTCATCCAGCAGGGAGATACCAATACTGTCTCAGTGTCATGGCGAGGCCTGAACCCAGACTGGTGTGGATCGAAGCATTCAGTATCTTCCAGAATCACCCACAGCTGGTCTCTTTCCCAAGGGAAGTGGTTCTAAAAGGAGTCTTTCCTCCTCCCCCCCCTCCCAGATCTGTATGGTGGTGACCGACGCGGTCCGTTCCAAACTGCAGCCCTTCCTGCAGACTTTGCCAGGTAAGGGTGCTCAGCAGAGGAGGCAGGTGAGAAAAGGAAGGGGAAGAGCCTTTTTTCCAAGGGGAAGCCACACTCTGCTTTGTCTTCTCCTTCTTCTTGACTAGTCACAGCACAAATTGATGGTGTCGCTGGGATCGATTACTCCCTGGTGGATCCTCCGGTCGCAACACAGAATTCTGTAGACCTAAATCTGAAGGTAGGAACAAGGGGATCCCCCGGGAGGTGGACTAGGGTTATGCAGGGTGACCAGCTTCCCCTTTCAGAAGCCTCTGCTTCTTGCATCTCCAACAGCTTCATGATTTGTCCACTGCCTTCCTTCCCTCTGTTCCCTTTCTTCCACGGCTCTGCTTTGAATTAGACCTTTCCAGGCTACCAGAACAGCCATCAAACTGGCCAGTGAGGATCTGTGTAATCAAACATAAAGGGAAGCATGTTTGGCCAACAGATGTGAACTTCTCATGCCAGCTTGGAGAAGTTGGCATCAGTAGCTATTGACCAAGAAGGGGTCTTTGGAACTCTCTGATAGATGGTAAACATCAGAGCATTGTGCAGCTGCTGTAAGGAGGAGGTGGAGGAGGTGGTGAGGATATTTTTAAAAGACAAATTCCATCCTGGGGAATGGGAAAAAATGGAATATTGCACTGCCCTTAGACAAATCTTTTACATGGCCACACTTTGAGTGGTGTGAGTGATTTCAGTCTGGAAACCTGAATGTGGTAGAAGAGCAGACTTCGTGTCCTTGTTCTGGTGGCCTTTGTAGAAGCAACTGACCAGCCGTTGCAGGATCAGAACCCTCAGTCAGTTGTTCTTTTGGTCTATAACCCGATGCTCATATTTAGGGCTGTGTTGGGTTGCTTTTTCTGCACAGCAGTGTAAGGTGCATTTATAGACACATAAATCTAATCAATACGAATAGCCATCATCATAATTTTAAAACTTCAGTTGGTGAAGTTTTAAAATTAAGCAATGGATAGTTTTACCTCCATTCTCAATTTTAGTTTATTGAGGCAGAAGCTGGTTTCCCTCAGAGCTAACCAAAGCTCTACTGACCACACTTTCTTCTTCAGCCTAAAAATATTGCCTCTCCTTTGCAAAGTGCCACAGCACCTCTAAATCAGGGGTTCCCAACCTGCAGTGCGCAGGCCAGACCTGGTCCACAGCACCATTTCATGTTGCCCGCGCTACTGCCGCCACACCCAGAAATGGAAGTGGATGCATTTACGTCAGCCATAAAACGTGCTCAGTGAAGCACTGCCAAAAAATTTCCCTACCTACTCTGTGCGCTGGCCAAATCTGTGGTCGGGGCCAAATTTGTGGGTGTGGCCAAACATCGTGCATTATGGGTTGTGGAGGTGGCCGTGGCCAACCAAGTGGGCATGGCCTGGGGGAATTTCCGCTACCGGTTCTGTAGAACCTGACAGAGCCTGCTGCAGTGCATCACTGAGCATGCTGATATATGCATAAATGTGCCTGTGGCTGTTGTAAATGCAGAAGTGGTTGCATTTACGACAGCCGTAAATGTGCCCGTTCCTGCTTCCAGGGATATGTGGTCAGGCCTGTGACATAAAAAAGGTTGGGAACCCCTGCTCTAAATGGATCAGTTAAATAACACAACCCAACATGTTTGTATGTATGGATTGCTGTGGCCTCAACAACTGAGGAATGCTTCAAATCAGTTCAAGCTTAAGTTTTGCTTCTCTTTAAAAACATACCCTTAATTTTGTTTTTGTTTTTCAGATGGTTGGGCATTTCAAAAACAATAATGAATGCGTACAAACAATGTTTTCAGCTGTAATTTTTCAGCCCTGTTGGAGAAGAAAGTCCAAAAGAGCTTTGAGGGGCGGATGGTGGGTTGAGAGAATGTCATGAGCATTATTTCCCTCTGATTTGTCTGTTTTATTCCTTTTATTAAATGTGTTCTGGGTCTCAGGGTGAGTTCTTTTCCATGAGTCAACGTTCTCCCACTCCGTACCCACCGCCAGCCTTCAGCTTCCCCGTGGAGCATGACCGCATGGTCTATTTCGGGATCTCCACTTACTTCTTCAATACGGCTGGCAATGTATACTTCAATGCAGGAGCGATGACTTTTGACATCACAGACAACATGGTAAGAAATGGCAGTTGGTTGTAGCTGTGAAAGGGTCGACGATTCTCTCCTGTTGCTCTGTTGCTCCAGACAGATCATCCTGTTTTCTCTGCACTCAAATTTTGTTAAAGCAAATAAATTTTTATTTATTTATTTATTATACTTATACCGTGCCCATCTAGCAATCACATTTATATACTGCCTAATTCCATGATGGTGAGCCTTGGCACTCCAGCTGTTCTTGAACTTCAATTCCCAGAAGCCCAAGTCCCTGTGAATCCACACAAATACTGTAGGTTTATTTACTGCCCATACGTAAACCCATTTGTGTGGATTTACAGGGACTTGAGCTCCTGGGAATTGAAGTTCAAGAACAGCTGGAGTGCCAAGGTTCGCCATCATGGCCCTAACCCTAACCATTAACACATAAAGATGTCCAAATAACACCAAAAAAGACATGTTTTAGAAATCTGGCTAGCATCAGTCTGCATCATCTAATGCAGTGGTTGCCAACATGAGGCACACGTCCCACAGGGAGCCAATTTGATTTTTAAGGGTAGCAATTCTCTAATTAGTTAGACCATGTTAATGGCCTTTTATGCTTCCTCCACATGAATAGTTCACTTTTTGAATAATAAGAAATATGTTACAATACCTTAATGGCAGAAAGTGAGGAAGATCTAAAGAATCTCTTGATTGGGTTGAAGGAAGAGAGCACAAAAGCTGGCTTGAGACTCAACATCAAGAAAACCAAGATAATGGCAACAGGCCCCATCAGTTCCTGGAAAATAGATGGGGAAGAAGTAGAAGCAGGGACAGACTTTACTTTCTTAGGAGGATCAAAGATCACTGCAGATGGGGATTGTAGCCATGAAATAAAAAGGCGACTGATTCTTGGGAGACAAGCAATGAGAAACCTGGGGAACATAGTGAAAAGCAGAAACATCACATTGCAAACAAAAATTAGAATAGTCAAAGCAATGGTTTTCCCAGTAGTAATGTATGGATGTGAGAGCTGGACAATTAGGAAGGCTGAACGCAGAAGAATAGATGCCTTTGAAATGTGGTGTTGGAGGAGAGTTTTGAGAGTCCCCTGGACAGCGAGGAGAACAAATAGGTCCATCTTAGAAGAAATTAACCCTGACTGCTCATTGGAAGGTCAAATAGTAAAGATGAAGCTAAAGTACTTTGGACATCAAATGAGAAGGGAGGATTCACTTGAGAAGGCCTTGATGCTGGGAAAGGTGGAGGGCAAAAGAAGAAGGGGGAGGCCAAGGATGAGATGGCTAGATGGTAATGTAATGCAATGGGCACACAACTGTGTGGGTTGAGGAGGATGGTGGAGGACAGGGGTGCCTGGTGGGCAGTTGTCCATAGGGTCGCAAAGGGTTGGAATTGATTGTGTGACTGACCAACAAATGGGGTGGGGGTCATCAGGATTTTAGAGATGCTTAGGTGGAGCATGGCCAAAAAAAGGTTGGGAACCACTGAAATTCTGTGTTTTATGCATAAACTCCTGCATTCCCATTGAATATAGGGAATGCTTTCTCTCATGCATGTATTTGCACACTATCATTCAGTAACAGGGCAGGTATCCTGGTTATATCTGCAGTGAGAGGAGAGAGGTTAAGCATCGGTCTCCACATCACAAAAAATAATTTTCTAGCCATTGAAAAATGTTTGTTCCTTTTCATTCTTGCCTGGATATCTGTTCCTTTGCAAGGGTCTTTAGCCCAGGGGTGCGCAAACTACAGCCCGTGGGCTGGACCCGGCCCCCAATGCCAATTCATCTGGCAGTCTATGAAGGTTAAGGTCTCCCTTGCTTGAAAGCCAGTTGAATCCACATGGAACACTTTTACCTTTTCCACTGAAGCAGTACCTATTTCTCTATAGGTACTTGCAATTTCTTACTTTCAAAATTCTAGGTTGGCATGAGCTGGGACAAGCAATGGGAGCTCACTCTGTCCTGCAGCACTCGGGTCTCGAAATGCTGACCTGCCATCCTTCTGGTTGTTAAGTTCAGCATCTTAAAGCACTAAGCCACTAGGGTCATTGTAGTCTGTGAAACTTTACACCAAATAACCCTCGTGAGTCTTGGGGGTACCAAAGATGCAGAGCAACCTGTTTTATTCCCCTGGAAATTCACACAAAGTTGTTCCTCATCAATCCCCCCCCCCTTCAACCCAGAGAACGTAGGTCTGTTCCACCTCTGTGGCTGCCTGCCTGCCTTGGACAACCCATTCAGATTTTCAGATCCCAGGAGCATAATTTAGGGAGCTGACTTGACTCGTTACCTTCAGGCTTTCCAAACTTTAACTTCCAGCCCCTTTATGTCCTCGGCGTCTCTTTGTCCCTTTGCAGATTCCCAAAGAATTCCAAATTCGGCTCAACACAAGCTCCTTTGCTGCTTTCGTTCCACAGGTGAGCAACTCCTGGGGTTGATCTGCTCTCAAGACACAAAGTATTGGGGGGGATGGATGGTGGGTGGGTGGTTGCATTCCCTGCCAGCTGTTGGGGTGATGGGAAAGGGTTCCCAGTTCAGAATGCATAGCCTGGTTCAGGCATGGGCATTAAATTTCAGAGAGGTTTTGGGGAGATGGCAGTGGGAGGCAAAAGCCAATGGTAAAATGTCTCCCTTGTTCAAAAGCCAGTCGTATTCAACTCTAGGGTTCAGTGCTCATCTCTGTTTATAGCTTTAGTGTCTTGCAAGGAAGATGATAGAAGGAGCTGCAGTAGGGCTAAACACAACTTTATTGCATGATGGTCAGGGTGAACATGTGGTAATGGCCGACAAACAGCTCTATTTATATTACACTGTACATTTGAATATGCCGGTGTGGTAGCTCATTGGCTACTGTCCGCATGACGTCATTGGTCGTCACGCCCATCTTCTCCAGGTGCGGTGTGGCGGGAAGATTTCCCGCTCTACAGGTATTCGGGGAATCTGTACCATGTGAGCTGGATGCTCACTACTGCCACCCGTGGCCACTTAGCTTGCATCCTTATACAGCCTGTTACAATGTGTTCCTGATTAGATACAATTGGATACATTGACTGGTTACATTCTGTTAAAGGGAGCATTACATCTTTACATTCAATACATAACAATAGCCAAAGAGCCAGCGCTGTCTACCTCTGCAGATGTTTTCATGGCCATGTGGCAGGCATTACTAGAATGCTGTTACCTTCCCCACTGAAGTGGTGTGTGTGTGTGTGTGTATGTCATGAACTTGAGGAACATTACATATTTGAAGTTACTTACATGTGTTTAAAAGGTTGAGAAACCAGCCTATGGTTTGTTCAAAGCACAGCCTTTCTGAGTGCATTCCTGAGACATACCAAAGGCATGACATCACTAGGATTAGTGCCCTTTGTGGACAGCAGCACCTGAGAGAGAGCCCGGGGGATTCTCAAACTTTCACTTGACCAAGAGTGAAACTTTGCCTCCAGGGCTCAATGGCTTTTAATAAACAGTCATTCACCTGGCTAATGAGTTGGGAGGAGTATCCAAGAAGGGGACCATCATGACCCTGACCCAAACTTTCCTCGATGACACTTGAACTCCCAGATCCGGAGGCAGGGGGATGGGAGACCTTGATCGATAACAATTGGGGGAAGGGCAATCTTGAGAGATAAGATAAAGATCTGGCCCCCACCTGTGGGAACCACATTCCAAACCTGTGGTAACCCATAGCTTTCCCACGAGAACCACATTCCTGAGAGGGGAAATTGTGTCTAAAAACCCTGAATTTTAGTCAGTTAGAGAGTGACGTCTTGGAGACAGCAGGAGCTCTTGTCAGAGAGCTTATCTCATTGGAACACCTGGATGGGGACTTAGAAAATCTTCGGCCGGACATGGGGCCAAAAAGGCCAAGGCTGGGAGATAGCCAAAAATCTCACCAGGCCAACACTTACTCAATTTTACATCAAGGTTGGGACTCTGTCTCGGAGCGAGATGGAGCACTGAGGAAACTTATCACTTTTCTTATTTAAAAAAGTTTAGTGGTAGAGTAGGATAGGAACCCTACCATGGGTTATAGCTTGTTAGGGAAAGTGATTTTTTTTAAATAATAGTTAGTTTATTACTCTGTTTTCTTAAATGGATTATTTTTGGATTTTTATTGTTTCTTCAATAAACGTGCAAAGACAACCAGGATAGGCTGGGTTCATGTGCCGAGATAAGACTGGAGCTGTGAAGCTGGGGTTTGTTACTTTCCCACTATTGGACTTTGTGAATGCAGGTCAGAGAGAGTGGATCAAAGGATGTTGGCTCAGACTGCGAGATAAGGTGGCCCAGGCAGAACTGTGGGAGTACTTTTACTTGTAGCCTGCCCGTCTCTGAGCGAGGCCTGAGTTCAAAGGACTATAACCGCCGCTACTTCCCAAACAAAGGTGGTTTCTCAGAGCCTCATTTGCTCGTCTCTGAGGACCGTTATCTGGTAGAGAAGCCCCACTCCCCCATTGAAACATGCTGACAGTGTAAACGATACCTGTTTATCTACTTGCAATGCCTATGTCCAGTCCACTAGATTAGGGCGGTACTGTATATTTATTAACTAAATAAATAAAATATAATGCCTTGCTTTCAAACTGCTAGGTTGGCAGGAGCTGGGACAGAGATGGGAGGTCACTCTGTTATGCAGCACTCAGGTCTCAAACTGCTGACCTGCCAACCTTCCAGTCGTTTTCAGCATCTCAACCACTTGAGCCACTGCAGCCCCTCAGCCAAGCCAAAGGTGTGCCCCAGGGACCTTAAAGGATTTTTCAAAGTCAAGGGCCACTCCTCTTCCTCCTCCTCCTCCTCCTCTTCTTCCTCCTCCTCCTCAATGTCTAGGCCAGACATGAAACTACCAAAATGAAGGCACCTTTTGGTGAATTCATTCTACCATCCCTTTCGCCCAACCTAGTATGAGAAAGATTAGCCAAAAACACAAGGTTGCTGTTACCAGGGGATGCCCCAATTGTGGTTCAAAAACACCACAATCTTTGAGGATGCTCTTTCTGTGTACCCCAAGAGCCACCCCACTATTTAATTTAAAATTTAACGCAAAAAAGAGAGACCCACTTAGACTGGAAAGACATGTCTTTAAAAAACCAACAACCCACTGTGAAATGGTGGAAGACGTGGTGCCCTCTTCTATTCAGAGTATGGCCTCTTCCCTTTAAACCTCAGTTCTGCATTGCTGTGTCACTTTTGTGGTGTCAGAAGAATAGTGGCAAACAAGAAAGATGCTCTTGAAAAGGCTGGGTTGAGAGTGGAATGCCATCATTGGCAGAAAGATCTTAATCAGGGGGACCACATCACCAGGAAGAACAATGGGACAGGACAAACCAGGCTAACATCCTTCCTTTGCTTTTTTTGCCTTCAGGTGGGGAATCTGTACCCCAACATGCTAATGAAACTCAAGGTCTCCCCTTCTTCTGCCCCATCACTAAGCATCAGGCCTGAAACCCTCTCGCTGACTCCTGTGGTTGACATCCAGGCATTTGCTATTCTACCCAACTCCAACCTGGCTCCTCTGTTTCTAATCCAGGCGGTAAGACCAGCCCTCTCATTGCTGCCAGAAGTGAACAGAGCAAATATTTCGCAGCTCCTTCTGGCCTGACTTTTGCCTTGCTATTCTCCTCTTTCTGATTGGTCGATGGATGGATTGGTTGGTTGGTTGGTTGATGGTACATTGTGACCTAAGGATGCATATATCCTCCCATTTCCATATTTATTCTCAGTTTTTACTTCTCTGTGTTGTAAATGCTTACCTCCCATGTTCCATATTCTCTCTTTTTTAAAAAAAAAATTAATATATATTTTAGCTGGGAATGGAAAGGGAAAGGGATCAGGAACATATGGCTACCAACTAAGTTTCCTGGCCCCTCCTCTTGCAAGTACAGGTTGCCCTCCATATCCACAGGGGATATGTTCAAAGATCTTCTGTGAATACCTGAAACTTCGGAAAACAACAAACCCAATATTATAGCCCACGTGCCTGTGTCATAAAAGTGGGGGGTGCCGTAAATGCCTCAGTCGATCGTTCAGGTCTGCTCAGAAAATGATTCCCCTGGAAAAAATCCGTTCCTTCCCATTGTTAATAGTGCCCTCTAGTGGCCAGCTCTGGTAATATGCCTTGAAAATACAGTAATATGAATTTCAGGGATTTTCCCCTATTTTGGGGGGGCTTGTGGATACCTGATACCATTGAAATTGAACCTACAGATACAGAGGGCATCATGCAATTATTTAGTTTGAATTAACTAAGCAGGGATGTTAAGGACAGGACAATTTGGAGATTGCCCATTCATAGGGTCGCTATGAGCTAGTGACAACTTGACAGCATGTAACAACAGCATAAAGTACTTTTGCAAACTTCTCCATATAGCACTTCGCCTCATTGAATATTATTGTTTAAAAATGTTGTTTGGAGATGCATCATTAGAACAATGTTGATGTCTTGGCAAAGTCAGCTCATTCTGTTTCTCTCCTATTCCAGGCAACTACACTTTCTGTCAAAGTTGCTGTTAACTGGACCAGGATCACTGGATCTCTGGAACGTCTCAAGTGAGCACTACGGCTGAGCTTTTCTACATTGGTTCCCTGCCATCTTCATAAGTCACTCATTTGGCCCTTTTGGTTTCTTGATTAAGGCTTCCAACTATCCTTACTTGGGCATGACTGCGAGAGAAATTACCACACTTGGTTTATTGCTTGCTTACACATCTTCAAAAGTGCTGGTTTGACCACACTGTACACCCTGTTATGTCCTCATTTATTTCTGCACTGTCATCTAGTGGGAAATATCACCAATGTAGCCAGCAAGGGTTCAACAAAGACCACATGGAAAGAGAGGCATGAAAGGTTGCTACGGTTTGTTTTGTCTTAAATTGTCTTCTGCTACACGTTCCTTATCATACCTCATGCCTGTTATTCTCTCTTTCCCTTACTCTCCTGTAGGCTGCAACTGTCCTTGAAGCATTCAGATGTTGGGCCCTTCAAGGTAAGGTCTTTTTGGTGCCTTTTGCTGTATAATCGCATGGGGTACACAGAAAGTGCCTTCTTGAAAATTGTGGTACAGTAAAACTCCGACTTACATATGCCTCGAGTGACATAAAATTCGACTTACATAATAATTTTTGCACTAAAACCATGTCATGATTTATATAAATGTCCTGATTTACATAACACAGTTTCCTATGGATTTGCTTCGAGTTATGTTAAAAAAAAATCATTTTTCTTATGGAGTTGCTTTGAGTTATGTAAAAAAATCAGTTTTCCTATGGGTTTGCTTCAAGTTAAGTAAAAAACTGAATTACCTAAAAGCCTAAGGGACAGACTTTTTATGTAAGTAGGGGTTTTACTGAACCGATTGAACCACAACCGGGCATACCCTGGTAATGGCAACCTTGTGTTGCCAGCTAATCTTTCTCATACTAGTTCAGGCGAAAGGAACTGCAGAATGAACTCGCCAAAACATGACTTCATTTGGGCAGTTTCACATCTGGCCTAGACATGGAAGAAAAAAATTGCATAAATCCATGACCCATAACTGACTAATTCCCCACAGATTCTACCAGTGTAGTCAGAGGCTCATGAGGGTATTCAAGAGGAAAATCAAGTTAGAAGGTAGAGGAAGGTGCTCACTGGACAAGATACAACATTAAAGGAGGAGGAAATGGCTGAGTAACTCAACCTCCCCTACGTCACTTGGAGGACCCTGAACAGGCTGAGGGTTGGAGTAAGACCAACATGCTCAATTGAGGGCTGTTGGCAGATAATGACACGCAGTGTGAATGTGGAGAGATACAGAATCCAGCTCATTTACTGGTCTGCTTATTACTGCCATAAACATGCACCGTTGAAGACATAAGTTGGACCAACAACAAAGCCAAGAAGGTGGCTTTGTTTTGTCAGTCCAAAACAGAAGGTGAAGAAGGTCTTCCAAGCCTAATCTAAATATTAATTTCCCCCAGCAAACCGGAATGTATCCTCAGCCCACTTGGTCGGCCCAGCGCATTAGCTAAGAAATGATAGAGAAGCACTCATCTTGGGATGGAGACCAAGGCAGATATGAGATCCTGTCCCTGTTGGGATGTGGGATAATCAGACTAGAAGACCCGTAAATCTTGCCTTCATGTCTTTCCTGCCTGTGATTTCTCTCTCTCTTTCTTTCTCTTTTTCTTAGGTACAAATAATGCAATCCCTTATGAACTTTTATGCTTCAAGCGTCCTTCTAGCACAAATTAATGGTAAGACTTGTTTTGCAAGGTGCATTAATGTCCATCTGAATGTGTAACTTTTTTTTCTGCATCCCAACACCTCTTTGAAGGCAAGCCTCACATTGTAAGCATTGCATCTAAAGCCTCCTAAGACAGCACTGGCTTGGCTTCTCTAAGGATGGGGGTGACAGAATCCCACCCCGTGTTCATCAACTAGCACTGAAGGTGTGAAGTGCAATCTTTGGAGATGGCAAAACACACTCCCTACCTCTCCCTGCAAGAAGAGAGAAATGGTAGGTGGGAGAGCAGCAGAGAGCAGGGGAAAGAGCTATCGGGGGTTTCTTCCACCTGTCGGCAGGCTCTGCGACCCCTCTGCTAGAGGTTTGGCATGCCGCGGCATAGGCCCCGATTTGGCTAGTGGGCCGAAAGGGTGGCTTCCTCAATGCTTGGCAGAGGAAGGCTAGGTTCAGATAGTCTGGCTCATGGGTTCATAGAGAAATGGCGATCCGGGACTAACTACACAGGGGAAATTGAGCTGCAAAGACCCCTGGGGTGGCACATCACTTTCCCATATGAAATTCACCCTTATCTTGCTTCTGAGGAACCTCTGGCCTCGGCTGTGTGAAGGTGCATGGGGGTAAACCTCTGTTACCTTTGAAGCAGCAACATACTGGTCCCGGGGTGCGGAGCAAGGTTCCTTCTCCAGGATAACAGGCCTCACGGAGTTGGCAAAAATAGACCCAGTCCTTCTTACAATAAAGGCTTATTGTTAAAGTTCCCCCTCCTCAATTTGCTCCACTAGCAGCGGGAGCAAAAAGGAGTAAACTTGACAAACAAAGTCCTTTTTGTCAATGTATTAGAAAGATAGCAAAAGTCCAGAAAATGCAGAATATGAAGAAAAACTTATTCTAACTAAAATAAGACATTACTTGCCCTAAGAAAGAAATGAAAGCCATAAGCTACCACTTGCCTAATGTAAGCTGCGGTGGTCTCCACCTCCCCATACGAGATGGTACGGATTGAGGCCCATCAAGACGACAAGCAATACGGGTCCTCGTAGCATCAGAGCTCCTTCCCCGGTCCGGCATTTGCCGCAGGGAAGTTGAGCTCACCTGGGCTTTAAAAACTGCCCTCAGCGCCTCCTCGCTCCATTGCATGCATTTTTTGGTTGCTACGTAGTATTTCCTGATTTGTAACTTGTATTTTATATTTGCATTTTCTGATTGTAACTTGTAACTTGTTCCTGTAATTCTTTATTGTTTTTTTAGATTGCTTGTAAACCGCTTTGCGTTGTCGGAAGACAAGGAAGGCGGTATATAAATACCTTAAATAATAAATAAATAATCATCATCATGATATCATCATAGGTTTATTTGTATTTCCCTGGGAAACTATCCTGGAAAAGTGCTAACTGACTTGTCAAAGTGACAGTTTTGTGCATAGATCAAAGATACCAGATGGCTGGTTATCAGAGATCGCATATCTCTTCTCGTGGTTGAAGTCCACCTCTTGGGCCGCTTCCCAGACCTTGGCCTTGGAAAAAGAACAAGAGGTGATTTCCCATTGTCTTAGGGAAATGGTGGAGTGTGCTGTTTAAAATGGCTTCAGTTAGGCTAAGTGACATAACTCCTAGAAAGAAAATAAAAAGCAGTGCTAGCATTTCTACTTAAAATCCTACTAAACTAACAGGTAATTAACATAAAAAAGTTGTCATCCCACATGGAATCTTTACAAGAGCAAATGTGGTTCTTCCTCTGGAATCAACTCCACAGGCCTAATGTGTAGTCCTTGGAACATGTAAAGCAGGGGTGCTCAAGCCATAGCCTGTGGGCCAGATCTAGCCCATGATGCCAAGTCGTCCAGCCCACACCACCCTTGTTGCTCCCGGAAGCGGAAGTAAAACATGCCTGTAAGAGCAACAAGGGCAGTGTGGGCTGGACGACTTGGCATTGGGGCCTGGATCTGCCCCACAGGCCGTAGTTTGGACACCCCTAGTTTAAGCAGAGAAAATGGCAGCTTAAAATCTATCTCATCCTGTTGCTAAACAGATTGCAAGGCGCATTTTACTTCTGCTTCCGGTGGGAGGAACCACGTGACCGGCCCACTGAACCACGTGGCCGGCTCACTGAACTACATGGCCGGCCCACTGAACCACGTAACTGGCCCATGGCCCGAAAAGTTTGGGCACCCCTGATGTAAAGGAAGAAGACAACAGGCAGGCAGGCAGGCAGGCAGACCTATTAGTTTACTGTAGCCTGAGTAGGGAGGGAGATGGCCGTCTGACTCTGTTCACCGGTGCTTTGAGAATGCAAAATTGGTTACCAAAGCATTTGGTGGGGTATTAATTAAGCCTTGCTCTGAGGAAGCAGAAGTTAAGAGGTGAAATTGAGGGTTCCATTGGTACATAATTGGTGGCACAGTAGTTAAACTGCTACACTGCAGCCCAAACTGCTGACACTGTAAGTTCGATCCTGACCAGGGACCAAGGTTGACTGGTAAAATGTGGACCAACCATGTTGGGGACAAAAGGCTAATTACTTTGTGAACTGCCCAGAGAGTGCACTAAGCGCTTCTATGGGGCGGTCTAGAAGTGTGATTGCTAATGGCTATTAACTGACTCTCCTCTTTCCTTCCATCACCACAATGGACTTGATTTTCCAGCACGACTGGCGGAGGGATACCCACTTCCTCTCCTGGATCGTGTCCAGCTCTACAACCTCGTCCTCCAGCCACACAAGGTGGGTGTTTCATTAGCACATTTGCAACAGAAATGCCAGGCCATTGGGGAGCTTTCTGGAAGTTGATGCTAACACGACACACAAGTCAGTCTAAGACAGGGGTGCCTAACCTTTTTTTACGCCACAGTCCTGACCACACACCCTGGAACCAGAAACGGGCACATTTACGACAGCCGTAAATGCACCCACTTCCACGTTTACAACAGGCACAAGCGCGTTTTACGGCTGAAGTAAACACATCAGCTTCCACTTCTGGGAGTGGCGAGGGCAGCCACAGGCCACATAAAATGGTGCTGTAAACTGGGTCCAGTCCATAGGCTGGGAACTGCTGGTCAACCCCCCCCCCCCACTCTAATACAAACCAAGAGACAGCCCAATAGCTCCAATTGTGTATGTTCCAATACATCATTTGAACCACCCAGCAATTACCAACATGTGAGGCTCAAGGAGAACCTTCCAGACTCAAGGCACCTTCCAAAGAAACCATGGACCCCTTTGGACTCTACATTGATTAGGATTAAACAAAACTCCACAAAAATATATCAAATTCACTTTGACACTTGATCAGCCTAGGCAGGACAATACACAGAAAGAGCCTCCTCGAAGCTTGTGGTATTTATGAACCACAATCGGGTGTACCCTGTTAATGGTAACCTTGTGTTGTTGGCTAACCTTTTTCACACTAGGAACTGCAGAATGAACTCACTAGAAGGTGCCTTCATGTTGGCATTTTCACATCTGGCTAGTTGTGGAAGAAGAAGCCTGGGCAGGAGGGATTGGAGAAAACACAAAATAGGCTCCTGTTTGTGGCTATTATTTTAAATATGTGATTTCAAATATATACACACTTTTAAAGCTTTTGTATGTCACCTTAAGAAAGTTGGGATAGGAAGGAAGGAATAACTGTTGAACTAAGCCCCAAAATGCAGTTTACAGACCCGATGAATCAACGTTAGGTTCTAGGTTATCTTGGGTGGTAAGGCTTACAGGCATCTATTTGACTGGCTGGCCTTAGTGATCCCTTCTGCACCTTTAAAACATCACTGAATTTGTCCATGTAGGGTATGAAAACGTTCCCCAGGTCCTTCCTTCCGCAACCTTAGCCCTCCCTCCTACCCTGTTCTTAAGAGGATTCTGCACTCATGGGTGGTTGACTGCTCACCTGGAGACAGGTGTGCCAATGCTGATGCTTTGCCATCCTGGGATGCAACCAGACTAGTCAACATTCCAACATTAAAAGCATGTCTCCCATTTACTAGGAAAAGCCACAATGATAGGAATGCTTTTGGTTTTCTTTCATTGTTGGCCAAAGTGAGATGAGTCTCTAGACTTTTGCTTTCTGGTCTTTCCTCAGGACTTCTTGCTGTTTGGAGCAGATGCCCGGTACTACCAGTGAAGACACAGAGGAGAAAAAGGGGGGAACAAGCAACCAAGATAGAATGAAAAATACTGTCTCTCTTTCCATGGCACAGTTGATCAGTGTGTGGCTTTGGTTACACAGGAAAGCAGTCCACAAGCGGATCCTTTCCTGGTTGTTGCCTGCTTCTTTCTTGCCCTTTCACTTGCAAACTGTTCTCCCCTGGGACTGCCTTGGTGAAGATTGAAAGACCTGGCTGGAAACCCAAAAGAAGCAATGAACCCATCTCCAGACAGCTTGTTTCTGTCTAACTCTGCTGTAATGGGCACCAGAGGTAGTGAGGTTGGCATGAGGTCCCGTTAGGTCCTTTGGTCTCTCCACACGCACAGCCCGGAGGTTTTTGGCTCCAGTGAGTTGCCCTGCATGGACACTTGTTTGGGATGCTGGAGATTTCTCAGCTCCACTGTGAACAGAGTCTTTTTATTCTTTCCAATGCTGCTCCTAGTGAAGGTGAAATGGGGAACCCACCTTGGCTCTCCTTTCAATCCTGTTCAGCTCTCTGAACATCCCAAAGCAGTCAGCCTCCAAATACACCTGCAAAGGGTGAAGAACAGGTAGAAGACATCACCTGTGTAAGTCATGTCTAGGTTTCTCAAGAGCAGATGACCTGGCCAAACACAGCAGGTCTTGCAATTTTACCCCCCAAAAGTGGGTAAAATTTAGGTCCCCTTACTGGAAAGGAATGTCCTGTCCCACAAATAGTGCCTAGTGTGTGTGTGTGTGTGTGTGTGTGTGTGTGTGGAGAACAGCTTTTATGCAAGCAACAGCTGTGATCTTGTTTCGGACTGATTAATAACCAGAGGTAATGTGCTTCACACAGAGGGCAATTAAAAGCCTGCGGTTGGTGATGCCCCAACCAGTTTCAAGGCCAAGTTTTGAAATAAATCTTGCTTTCCGCTTGTGTGTTTGGCTTTAGTGTGTGATTTCTTAGTCATGTAACAAAGGGCAACCCGGCAGGGTCAGAGGAAGGTCCTCCATCTGGTCCATGACTCTTTCCTCACAGCGGCCAGTCAGTAGCCTTCAACAAGGCAGAGAGGAAGGCCTTTGGGCAGGAGATAGAGGTCCACTTGCAGGAAACTCCTGGGCGGGCAGGGAGAGTGGCCAGAGAAAGGCACCCAGGCAGGGTCTGTAACAGGGTCTGTCTGGTCACACTAAACTCTAGGAAGAACAGTGCAAGGTGCTGGGCTTGTTTAACCTGAAGAAAGGAGAAGTGAAATACTAGCCACTTTCAAAGTCATGAAGGGCTGTTGGGTGGGAAATGGACTGAGGCAGTTTTCTGGGGCTCTAGAGAGTAAAATAAAGAATAACTTTAAAGGAGGATCTAGCCGAGGAACTCAACCTCTCCTATGTCACTTGGAGGACCCCAAATGGGCTGAGGGTTGGAGTCCCTAAAGGCAAGACCAACAGGCTCAAGTGGACAAAAAGACATGCAGTGTGAATGTGGGGAGATGTAGAACCCATTGGCTCATTTAGTGGTCTGCCAATAACTGCCAGAGGCATGCACCAATGAGGACTTGAGTTTGGCATACCTGTCAAGTATCCCGTATTGGCCGGTATTTCCTGTATTTCTGCGCCCATTCCTCCCCTTTCCTCCCGTATTTTGAATGGCGGGGAAAGGGGTTACTGCGCATGAGCGCCCATCAGAGGCAGCGGTGGTGTGCACACACAAAGGGGTTCTGCACACACGCAAAGGGGTTCTGCACATGCACAAAGGGGTTCTGCACACACGCAAAGGAGTTGTTGTTGCGCATGTGCGCCTGGGCCAGAGCAGTTCCTGTATTTTCCGGAGTCGTGCTTGACGGGTATGGAGTTTGGCCAATGACAAAGCCAAGAAAGTGGCTTCATTTTGACAGTCCAGAGTTTGATCTGGACACAAAAGAAGAGAGAAAAACCCGGACCAATGATTTGAAATTACAGAGCAAGAGATTTTGCCTAAACATTTTCACCAGTCGGAGCTGTTCAAGAGTGGAAAGGACTGCTGTATCAAAAGTGGGTCAGTGTCTCTAAACCATTAGTCAGGAATAATTTGGCTTCTGTAGAACTGCAGTCCTGCGGGAGAAGCATCTTTCTTCTTTGAAGGCAAACACACAATGGGTGACCAGAACAAAGAAAGGTCAAATTCCACTCCCTGAGGAACATTCCTCATCTGTCTGCAGACTTCATAGACAGAGACCCGGCTTAATTTCTGAGAAAGGCAGGGAGGGTCAGGCCCAAAGTCCCTGATGCTCAACCATAGGAGCACATGGTGCCTGATGGTTCCTTGTACCTGAAGAGCCTTGCACTCCTTCAGCTCTGCCTGCAGACCTTTCTGTCTTCTTGATGAAGGCAGGCATTATCCCAGCCAGGCATCCATTGGCCGTTCACAGGTCACTGGCCACTATTGAACGCTGTCAGGAGGGGACTCGTCAGGGAAGCCATTTGGATAATGGAGCACCTCCTCTGCCTAGGAGACATCCTATCTTCTTCTCTGGGGGCAACAGATAAATGGGTGGCTGTTCCACACAGAGGAAATGAGCATAAATCCGACCCTGGGAGATCCGTCACTTCTGGAGATCTCCCAACTCGCTCTGTCTTAGACTCTCCTTCTTATTCATCCAGGCAGCTGCAACAGCCACATCAAATCCAGAGGCAACGTCCATTATCCCTCTTTTCCATTCACAAGGTCCTTCTTACAACAGCCAAAGGCAGCCTCCTGTCATTATGGGGGTGGAGGCACAGGGAGTCTTCTACTGCCATTTTTGAGAGCCATCACCATAGCATAGCAAGACAAACATGAGACCCAAAACTTTCCATGTCTGACCCCAAGCAATCCAATGTCAGCTTCAAGGGATTTGAACTCAGGTCTCCCTAGGCTCTCTGCATCACCCTGGATGGCCTCAGGCTGTCGTGTGGCCTCATGGACGTGGTCTCAGTCTTCCAGAAGAGGAGGTTGTCCAACTGGTGCTGGAAACAAGAGGCTGGTTTTGATGAACCTTGTGACCTGGCCCAACCCGGGAATTTGCAAAGCATGAAACAGGTTTGCCTCTTGTGTCACTTTTTATACACAGCATAATGAGGCAAAAATGAGAGGTTTGAAAAATCTGCTCCAAATGTTGAGAAAATGTCCCCTCTAGTTTGACACGTTTTTCTATCCACTTTTGGAGCTGTATTTGAGATGCCTCTGATGTATTTTTGGTGTGTGTGTGTGTGTGTGTGCGCGTGGGGGCATGCAGAATAGATCCAGAAGAGGGAGACAAGAGACCAATAAACTGCTCTTCTGATATCTCAGAATGTGGTCAGATTCGCAAAGAGATGTGGTGTAAGATGAAGCCGCTCATAATTTTTTTTAAAATTGTTTTTTTAATTAATATACTGCAGTGGCTCAAGTGCCTAAGATGCTGACTGGGAGGCGGAAGGTCAGCAGTTCGATTCCCGAGTACTGCAGGATGGAATGAGCTCTCATCTTTGTCCCAGCTCCTGCCAACCTAGCAGTTCGAAAGCAAGACATTGCAGGCAGATAGATAGGGACCACTTTGGTGGAAAGGTAACAGGATTCCGTGCACTTCGGTGTCTAGTCATGCCTGCCACATGACCACGGAAATGTCTGCAGCAGCAGACAGCACTGGCTCTTTGGCTTTGAAACAGAAATGAGCACTGCACCCTAGAGTCGGATACAACTGGCTTTCGAGCAAGGGAAACCTTTACCTTTACAGAAAGAAAATAAGCAAAAAAAATCACAACAACTAAAACACACACACTCACACAAATGTTAATAAAATCACACCTAACTATTACGTGTACCCACCACCAGTGGGACTTATAAACCTTCTCAACTAAATGTTCTCAGCATCAATAATTATTTTATATATTCACCCCCTTTCAAAAGAGATAATACATCTTGCATTGGCTTTACTCCTTTCCCTAATACATGATCTAAAATATCTCCAAAATCTGGTTGTTATTTTTTTACTAATCCCTTTTTATCTTTAACTCACATGTTAACTTCTCATTTATAGCTTTATTTGATATGTCTTTATACCAATCATCCAATTCAAATTCCCAATCTACTTTCCATTTTTAAACATTATTCAGTCTCAAAGCTGTTACATTTATAACAATCATCTCTTTCCTATTCCATTCTATCTGCATATTTCCAAAAGCCATTAATAATGCCCTTCTAGGACACTTCTCCAGTTATATAGACACTATTTGATTGACTAAAAAAAACATTTCCAATATTTTCTTCACATTCTTACACCATAAATGAAAATATGTCCCAACTTCTTTTTTCTTCTTCATCTAGCAGTCTTTTGAATAATTTGAATCATAATAACCCAAATGCACTGGAGTCATATACTTACATGATTTTTTAAGGTCTGCTAAAGTTGTGTTTTGTGTGTGAATCTGACACTGTCTGCTCTGTGTTGCTTCTAGCAAAGGGAAAGGAAGTAGAAGTCAATAGAGACAACTAGTAATAATAATTCTGTTCTGGCAGGGCTGGGAGGAAGGAGGCTTTGGTGTCTTGCACGGAAGACAATAAGAACATAGAACATAAGAACATCCTTGCTAGAACAGGCCATAGCCCATCCAGTCCAGCATTCTGTCTCACACAGTGGCTCACCATTTGCTTCAGGGTATTATTCCCAAGCAGATGCCTGCTTAGGATTCCCTGGAAATGGCATGGAGAGATATCCTGCCTATCTCTCCAACCCAGAGGTTGTCCTTAAGTATCCATAATTATAGCCATTGATACTCTTGTCCTCCATGAACTTGTCTAATCCTTTCTTAAAGCTGTCAAGACTGACAGCTGTCACCACTTCTTCTGGCAGGGAGTTCCATAGACCAGTGAGATCCTCTGGGTGAAAAAGTACTTTCTCTTATTTGTTTGAGAACTAGTACCCAAAAGTTTCATGGAGTGTCCCCTAGTTCTAGTGTTGTGCGATAGGGAAAACAGTTTTTCCTTATCTACTTTGTCCACACCGTGCATGATTTTATAAACTTCAGTCAGGTCACCTCTTAGACGTCGTCGTTCAAGAGTGAAAAGGCCCAACTGTTGCAGCCTCAGATGGTAAGGAAGGTGTTCCAGTCCCCTCATCATTCTGGTTGCCCTCCTCTGCACTTTTTCCATGCTCCATAATATCCTTCTGGAGGTATGGCGACCAGAACTGTACACAGTATTCCAGATGGGGCCTCACCATAGATTTATAAAGAGGCAAAATGACACTTGCTGACTTATTTTCTATACCCTTCCTAATGATCCCTAGCATTGAGTTTGCTTTTTTCACTGCTGAGGCACACTGGGTTGACATCTTCATTGAGTTGTCCACCAGGACACCAAGGTCCCTTTCCTGGTTTGCCGCAGAGAGTTCAGAACCCATCAGTTTATAAATGTAATTGGGGTGTTTTGCCCCAACATGCATCACTCTGCACTTACTAATGTTGAAGCTCATTTGCCACTGTTTTGCCCACTCCCCCAGTGTCAAGAGATCCCTCTGGAGCTCCTCACAATCTCTCACAGTTTTCACTACTCTGTATAATTTAGTGTTGTCAGCAAATTTGGCTACCTTGCTTTTTCCTCCTACCTCTAGATCATTTATGAAGAGGTTGAAAAGCAGGGGTCCCAGTACTGAACCTTGGGGGATCCCACTCTTTACTTCCCTCCACTTGGAGAAGTGTCCATTGAGTGCTACCCTCTCTTTCCTGTATCTTAGCCAGTTGCTGATCCAGGACAAGATCTGTCCCTTTATTCCATGACTGTAAGTTTATTCAAGAGCCTTTGGTGCGGGGCCTTATCAAAAGCCTTCTGAAAGTCCAGATAAACAATGTCAACTGGATCCCCCTTATCCACATGCTTGTTGACACTCTCAAAAAATTCCAACAGATTAGTGAGGCATGATTTGCCCTTGCAAAAGCCATGTTGGCTCTCCTTTAGCAGCGCCTTCTCTTCTATGTGCCTATTAATTCTATCTTTTAGGATGGTTTCCATCACTTTACCTGTGACACGTGTCAAACTGACAGGTCGGTAATTTCCTGGATCACCCCTGGATCCTTTTTTGAAAATTGGTGTTACATTCGCTACCTTCCAGTCATCAGGCACAAAGCCTGATTTGAGGGAAATATTATATATTTTGGCTAGGAGATCAGCAATTACATCTTTAAGATCCCTGAGAACTCGTGGATGGATGCCATCTGGTCCTGGTGATTTGTTAGTGTTTAGCTTAACAAGACATGCAAGGACCTCCTCCCTGGTTATTTCTATCTTGCTTAATTCTTCGGTTTCCCTCCCTATGAAGATAGGCTCTGTTTTGGGCATGTGGTCTCTGTCTTCTTCAGTGAATACTAAAGCAAAGAATTCATTGAGTCTCTCTGCAATCTCTGTTTCCTCTTTAATAACCCCTTGCTTTCCATTGTCATAGAAGGAGCTGCAGTAGGGCTAAACACAGCTTTATTGCATGATGGTCAGGGTGAACATGAGGTAATGGCGGACAAAACAGCTCTATTTATAGTACACTGTACATTTGAATAACCTGGGTGGTAGTTCATTGGCTACTGTCTGTGTGACATCATGGATCGTCATGCCCATCTTCTCCAGGTGTTGTTTGGCGGGAAGGTTTCCCACTCTTCAGGTATTCGAGGAATCTTTACCATGTGAGCCGGATGCTCGCTACTGCCACTGCTACTGTCTCTGATTAGATACAATTGGATACATTGACTGGTTACATTCTGTTAAAGGGAACCTTGCAACATTCATTCAATACATAACACTCCTCCCCCCTAGGTGAGGACAAAGTCCTTTAGCCATTAAGGCTTCTCGCATGTTCGCTTTGGGCGAGTGTCGGCTGCACTTTGGGCTGAAGTCCCCGCATGCTCCTGATTACTCTGCCCCTGTCCTGAAGTGGGAGAGAGTAACTCGTTAGCAATTGGCTTTGAGTTCTGTGCAGGGGATTGGGGAGGTCTAGGTGTGGGAGTAAACTCCAGGGATGTGAGACCGGGGGCTCCAGGGACTAACAAAAAACCCAGCTCTTCGCTTGGACGGGTGGGGGACCACTCCGAAAAATCCCCCCGGTCTCCTAACTCAAAATCTAACAACTCCTCAAAATCCCTCTCTTCCAAGTTGTTCCTGTTACCCGGGGGGGGGGTGTCGAAAGGATGCGGATTTGTATCATTTCCCTCCCCCCTGTGGTCTACGTCTCCCCCTTGGGATAAACGGGTGGGGGAGAACCCTAACGCTGAATGCTCTGCTTGGTCACTCAAGTCTTGCCTTCCTTCTACCCTACCCCTGAGCTGGTCGGCATGCCTCCTCCAGAGGAGTCCTGTGCTTGTCTCAATGTTGTAGGAGACTGGCCCCGTTTGCCCTACCTCTATCCCAGGCACCCAGGTAGGCCCACTGGCCGCGTAGTTACGGCAATGGACTGCCTGTCCGATCTCGAAACTCTTGGTGCTCCCCGTTTCTATGTTTCTACCCGTGTCCTCCACCCTGGTTGGGTCTAACCTTGGGAGGATTATGGTGGGTTTCCTCCGCATAAGGAGTTTGGCGGGTGACAGACCTGACGCTAAGGGGGTTACATGATATCTTAGTAGGAATTGGTAGAGTTGCAAGTTCAATTCCCCAGGGCCCATCCTACGCAATGCGTCCTTCGTTGTTCGCACCAGGCATTCCGCTTGACCATTTGTAGTGGGGTGAAAGGGGGCCACAGTTATGTGGTGAATTTTGATAATCTCCATGAACCCTTGGAACTCTGCTGATGTGAATGTTGTGCCGTTATCGCTCACAAGTACGTCAGGTAAACCGAAGCAGCTAAATACCTTCCGTAATTGTTTAATCGTCACAGCTGACAATGTACTGGCCATCGGAATTACCTCCAACCATTTGGAGTAAGAATCCACTATTATGAGGAAGAGGGTGCCCCTGAAGGGACCCACGACGTCCACGTGCAGACACAACCACGTTCCTCGGGCTGTGTCCCATTCTCTGTGCGGAAGTCGGGACTCCTCGGGCCGGGTACTCTGGCAGCTCTCGCAAGTGCCAATCATGTGTTCTATGTCTGCGTCCAGTTTGGGCCACCAGACATAACTTCTAGCTAGCGCTTTGGAGCGCACGATCCCTGGGTGGCTGATATGCAGTATCTTGAGCACCCGAGACCTTAGAACTTCGGGGATTATTACCCACTGTCCCCAAAGTAGACAGCCCCTTTCTAAGGAGAGCTCGTCTTTCCTCCTACCATAAACTTTAAATTCCTCCATTGGGGAGGTTGCTGGCCACCCTTTTTGTACTCATGAACTGACTAGGGCCAATGACTTGTCTTTCGCTGTAGCCTTAGCGATCTCCGCTGGCAGTATCGGGGGCGACTCTAGGGCCTCGATTGTTAGCACCTGGTGGTCCTGCTCTACCTCGCACTCTGGGTCCCCTGCCTGTGGGAGGGGTGACCTGGAAAGGGCGTCGGCATGGCTGATCTCCTTGCTGGGATGGTAGGTTAACGCATACTGATACGCGTTGAGGAAAATAGCCCAACGCAGCATCCTTGGGGACAGGATCTGTGGTAAAGATCCCTAGCAGGGGCTTATGGTCGGTCACAACTGTGAACGGTCTGCCATAAAGGAAGTCGGGGAACTTTTTGGTTCCCACAACAATCGCCAGGGCTTCCCTATCTGTTTGCGTGTAATTGCGCTCTGCCTTGGATAGAGATCTCGAATAGAACGCCACCAGGGCTTCTCGCCCCCCCCCCAGCATGTGACATAGGACTGCCCCCACCCCCACCGGTGAGGCATCACAGACCAACACAACGGGTTTCTTGGGATCGAAGTGGGTCAAGACAGTCTCGGAGGATAGAAGCTGCTTGAGCCCTCGAAATGCCCGTTCCTGGCTGTCTCCCCACCGCCAAGCCATGTCTTTCTTGAGTAGTTTGTGCAGCGGTTCTGCCACCGATGCCTTTCCCGGCAGGAAAGAATGGTAAAAATTTAGGAGTCCTAGGAAGGACTGTAGTTCGGCCTTGGTGGTGGGGCGAGGGGCGTTCTGCACTGCCAACACCTTTGACTCTGCTGGCTTGATGCCCTCCGGGGTTATCCTGAAACCCAGAAACTCTACCTCCTCAGCGAAAAACACACACTTATCCTTTCTCAATCTGAGCCCCGCCTTTTCGAACACGGTTAGTACCCGGTCTAACCTTTTTGCCAACTCCTGTCCCCCCCCTCCGCCATTATCAAAACATTGTCAAAGTAGGGGAAAACACCTGGGTGCCCCTTCAACAACCGTTCCACGAGGGACTGAAAAATTCCTGGGGCTGAATTTACGCCGAATTGGAGGCGTGTTACTTTAAAGGCTCCCTTATGAGTAACTATGGTCTGAGCGGCGGCTGCAGCTGGGTCACTGTTAATTGTTGATAAGCCTGTGCTAAATCTAGCTTGGCGAAACACCTCCCCCCGTGTAAAGTTGCTAACAGGTGACTTAGTACCGGCACCGGATACGCATTTGGGCAAATTGCCTTGTTAATCATGCACTTGTAGTCAGCGCAGATTCTGACCTCCCCGTTAGCTTTAAGCGCCGTAACAATGGGGGTTTCCCACTCGGCGGAGTCCACTGGTACCAGAATCCCCTGACCCACCAGTTTGTCCAGTTCAGTCTCAATTTTGTACTTTAGTGTGAAAGGCACTCTCCTTGACTTCAGTCTGATGGATCGAATGTCGGGATCCATGCCAAATGAAACTGGGGGCCCCTTGAACTTCCCGAGCCCCTTCTTAAAGACGGCAGGGTGTGCGTTACACACCTCCGTGATCGGATCAGCCTGCACGGCGTGTATGCCTCCAATGAAAACCCCCAGGGGGCCGAACCACTGTGTCCCCAGGAGGCAGCAGGACCCCTCCCTTAAGACTACTAGGGGCAACTGTGCAGAGCGCCTCTTGAACTTTACCTTGAACTCCCCCACCCCCAACACTGGGATGCTTTTGCCCTTTAGGGCCTTCAGTTTGGGGCGTGACTTGGGGGGAATGCGCAAAAATTCCCAGTGGGAGATGATGGAGTACGACGACCCCAAGTCTATCTCCATTCTCACTGGGACCCCTTGTATCAGTACCTCAACAAAGAAATGGGGGTGCCTCAAAGGCACGCTGTGAACCACCTGGTCGTGGCTGTGGGGAACTCGTCGAGACACGCGGTGCTCCTGGGGCTCGTCGTCGTCGAAGATTCAGCCGACCCCATCTACTTTCCATTGGGACCATTCCGCCTGGCCCTTGCCATCGTCTCGATGCCACCTGCAGACCTTTGCGATGTGCCCGTGCTGCCCGCAGTTGTGGCACTCCGCCTTCCAGAATGGGCATCGGCTCTGGTCATGGGATGCCCCGCATCCGTTGCAGCGGTGCTCCTCTCTGGCGTGGTCTTGAACCTTGGGCCTTCTCTGCACCCGCTGCAAATCGTTGTCCTTGCTGAAGTTGGAGGTGGACGTGGTGTACTCGGAGGGCCCCTGCTCTCTGTGGGAGGAACAGCTGTGGACTGGGACCACCAGCGGGGGCCCCCCACCCACGGCGGTCCTAGCCCGGCACACCCACTCGCCTTGTTGCACTGACTCGGTGGCTTGGGCAATGTGCAGGACATGCTCGAAGGAGATGCTCTCATCCTTGGCCAGTAGTTTCTTCCTCGCCCCCTCATCTTGCAGGCCTAGCAGGAGCCTGTCTCGCAGCGCCTCACTCAGGGATGCTCCCCACAGGCAAGGCATGGCAGCCACCCTCAGGGCTGCCACGAAGTTGGCCACGGACTCATCGGCTCACTGGCACCGCTGCTGAAAGGCCAGCCTTGCCGGGAACACTGACACTTTCGGGCAAAAGTGCTTCCTCAGCTCGGCGAGGATCTCGTCTAGGGGTACCCCTCTGAATGGCCTCAGTGTTCGTTGCCAGTTCTAGAGTTTCCAGGCCGCACTGGGCCAGCAGGAATGCCTGCCGCTGGGCTTCCTCCTCGATGCCCTTGAGGTCCATTGCATAAAGGAACTGCTGTTCGTAGAGTTCCCATTTCTCTGGCTTCGTGGTGTCGAAGGGCGCGATGTTCACCTTTCGGGACGCCATCCCACCTTCGTCGCCAATTTGGTGTCTTACACGGAAGACAATAGAAGGAGCCGCAGTAGGGCTAAACACAACTTTATTGCATGATGGTCAGGGTGAACATGAGGTAATGGCAGACAAAACAGCTCTATTTATACGGTAGTACACTGTACATTTGAATATCCTGGGTGGTAGCTCATTGGCTACTGTCTGTGTGACGTCATGGATCGTCACGCCCATCTTCTCCAGGTGTGGTGTGGCAAGAAGTTTTCCCGCTCTTCAGGTATTCAGGGAATCTGTACCATGTGAGTTGGATGCTCGCTACTGCCACCTGTGGCCACTTAGCTCGCATCCTTATACAGCTTGCTACAATGTGTCTCTGATTAGATACAAATGGATACATTGACCAGATACATTCTGTTAAAGGGAACTTGCAACATTCATTCAATATATAACAGAGGCAAACTCTATAAGGGGACTGACTTTTGGGTAGCTGGGGTATCATACAGTATAATCATAGAATTACACAACTGGAAGGTATGGTACTTCATGAGGCCCTGAGGACTGTGGCCTTTCGGTGGCTCTGCAGGGAGTAGCCATGGTGGCCACTGGAACAGCTGTACTTTTTAAGAGCTTGTCTCGTGTAGATTCAGAGACTTCTCCAGTAATTTTGGCAGCAAATATCAGGGTGTAGGGAACTCTTGGCCAAACACAAATAGTTTTTATGAGTCCCAAATGGCCTGTGAGTCCCTCCATAGAAATAAGGAAAAGGTTGTGGAACTTCCAAGGTCATCGTCCGCCTGCACGCAAGAATAGGATGGCAAGAAACTGAGGGTTGGCCACTATCTTTTGCTCTGCTTGAGTTCCCTTCTCAGAAGCAACTGTCTAGCCAACTCCTGGAATCATCCATTGGCTGGATGACGAGACAAAGCAAAGGCACGTCATCCATTGACCGGATGACAGACCAACTCTCACGATGGAATGGGAAACGTATATGTTTTGGACTCAGCCTCCAGAACCCCAAACAACACATCCAGCATTCTGGAACTTGGAGTCTAAAAAACAACAGTTCCAATGCTGCTCTCATGTTAAGAGACCAGCTAAGCAAGTGGATTTTTTTTACCCAGCAAGAGTTTCTACACACAGAAACCTCCAGTCCTGGCAAGAGCCTTGACTCCAATGGCCAATCCCTCATGAAGGTTTGCCATCATGGGACTAGGTCAGTGATGGGCAGTCTTGGCCCTCCAGCTGTTCTTGAACTTCAATTCCCAGAAGCCCAAGTCAACACACCAACTGGTCAGGGTTTCTGGGAATTGAAGTTCAAGAACAGCTGGAGGGCCCACACTGCCCATCACTGGACTAGGTCCACACATGCATTACTATGAGCTGGCTAAATCCTAATGGCTGATGCCAGGAAGAGTAGACAAGCTAAATCATACAGCATTAAGTAACCGTTGACTTAAGCAATCTCTCCATTTAGCAGATCTGCTCTGGTTGGGAGTAACAGCTGGATTTATCCCCATATCTTCCCAAAAATCCAATTGAAGTGCACATCTGTAAAATCCATGCTCATGCACAGACAAAAGAGAAGAAACTCTAATTGCTCAACTAGCAATTGAGAACATTTGTCTTTCCAAAAAGAGAGCATAACTTTTTTCGCTGTAAAAGACCTGTGCAATCCAACCACATTGACCTCCAAATAAGCAAGTTCATTTCTTGATAAGCATTGAAGGGTCAAAAGAGATGTCAGAGTGATTCTGTGACTAATTGCAGGGCTATTTTAAAAGACAAGAGAGTGTTTCTTTCTTCAAGCAGGAAGTTTCTCATCTCCGTATTGTACAGACTACATTGCTTTTGCTTGGCGATATGCTCAGTGGGAGATAAGCAACAGCAGCCTGCCTTCTGCAAGTTGGCTGTCCAGATGTGGCATCTCTGATGGACTTCGTTTTTTGGAGGGGAAAATGTTTTATCACTCTCTCATTGAGGATCTCTCATCTTACTAAGTTCGGCCCTGAGGTTTTTTATATGATAGGTTGTTGTACTGCAAAAGGTCTCCCTTGCTTGAAAGCCAGTCATATCTGACTCTATGGGGTCGAAGTTCATCTCCATTTACAGCCCAAGAGCCAGTGTTGTCTCCATCTGCAGACGTTTCCGTGGTCATTTAGGGTGCTGTGATTTGTTGCTGAAAAACAGGACTGAAAATAGTCGTGTACAGTCTAATAACTGTACACGGCTATTTTCAGTCCTGTTTTTCAGCAACAAATCACAGCACCCTAAATTATAGTTTTATAGTGCAAATTCTATCAAGGAGTCTCCCAATGGGGGCCAGCTCCCTGCATTCTTCTAACCCGAGGAAAACCGCTGTGATTTCTAAGTCCCACCATTTGTTTCTGGGGGGAAATTCATGACAGATTAATCTTGTCTCTCTTTTCTCCTGGCAGACTCATAATCTTGGTAGATATGGGGAAGGTTAGATGTAGCAACATATCTTGATTTTAGCAAAGGCTTCTAACAAGGTTCTTCCCAATATCCTTATAGCCAAGCTGGTAAAATGTGGCCTAGAAGACGATGCTACGTAGGATTTGCAGCATGCAAAGAGAGCTCACCATTGGCTTCTCATCATCCTGGGACTAGAGTGACAACCAAGGCTTTTGTCCTGGGCCCAATAGCCTTTATAAATGAGTTGAATGAGAGTGTGAGTGGATGCTGGTCAAATTAACAAATTACACCGTATTGGGAGGGGTAGTTAATGAACAAATGATTTAAGCAGACCAGAGAACTGGGCAAAAACATGCTAGTTTCAGCTAGTAAAAATGTAAAGTTCTACATTTAGGCAGGGATGACTAGCTGCACAAACATAAGATGACAGCTGGCTTGGCAGCATTACATGTGGTCCTTAGTAAATCACAAGTTGGACATGAGCTCACAGTGTGATGCGGCAGCAAAAACAGCTGAGTTTCTAGGCATCCTTTAGGTCTGTTCGCAGAACCCCCTGAGCTCGTTGTAGCCCACTTGCTGTGCAGGTAGATCCACCTGGTCGTGCCAAGGAAAAGAGAAGGAGCAAGAGACCAGGTTTCTCCAGACGCCAACAGTGGTTTGGTTATTTGAGACCCTTGTGAAAAGCAAGGGCTGGTGTTTGGCTCTCTCTCCACCTCAAGATGATCATCACAACTACACTCTCCAGCTCAGTACAAAATCTCAGATGCTCAGCCTGACATCTCTTTTGACCCTTCAATGCTTATCAAGAAATGAACTTCTGCTTATTTGGAGGTCAACGAAAGATAGTCGTATGGAAAAAGGAAATGAAAGGGGGTTTATAGAGTAATACCATAGACTAGGTCCACACATGCGTTACTATGAGCTGGCTAAATCCTAATGGGTGACAAAAGAGAAGAAGCTCTAATTGCTCAACTAGCAATTGAGAACATTTGTCTTTCCAAAAAGAGAGCATAATTTTTTTCGCTGTAAAAGGCCTGTGCAATCCAACCACATTGTCCTCCAAATAAGCAGAAGTTCATTTCTTGATAAGCATTGAAGGGTCAAAAGAGATGTCAGAGTGATTCTGTGACTAATTGCTGGGCTATTTTAAAAGACAAGAGAGTGTTTCTTTCTTCTAGCAGGAAGTTTCTCATCTCCGTATTGTACAGGCTACATTGCTTTTGCTTTGCGATTGCTCAGTGGGAGATAAGCAACAGCAGCCTGCCTTCTGCAAGTTGGCTGTCCAGATGTGGCATCTCTGATGGACTTCGTTTTCGGAGGGGAAAATGTTTTATTACTCTCTCATTGAGGATCTCTCATCTTACTAAATTTGGCCCTGGGGTTTTTTATATGATAGGTTGTTGTACTGCAAAAGGTCTCCCTTGCTCGAACGCCAGTCATATCTGACTCTATGGGGTTGAGGCTCATCTCCATTTACAGCCCAAGAGCCAGTGCTGCCTCCATCTGCAGATGTTTCTTTGGTCATGTGCCAGGCATGACTAGACGCTGGAGTGCATGTTACCTTTCCCGCTGATCCAGTACCTATTTATCTACTTGCATTTTCTTGCTTTAAAACTGCTAGGTTGGCCGGAGCGGGGACAGACAACAGGAGCTCAGTCTGTTGTGCAGCATTCAAGTCTCGAACTGCTGACCTTCCAGATGTCAAGCTTAGCATTTAAACCACAAAACCAACACTATAAACAAAGGCCTCTATTACCCCCCCCCTTTTTTCCCCCTTGGCTCAGGAATTCATGACTTCATTTCTACGAGTGAAAATATTGATTTATTGTATTTTCTTGTTTGCGTAATTAGACATGGAGGAGTTCCAATGCAGAACATGCTACTCTTTCCAGTAGTTCGCTCTGTTGTGCCGCACAGCCCTTACCCAGAACTAGTTCGATAATGGTGGAGAGACAATGCTAACATCAGTCTGATGTGTTTACCCATAGCTTTCATTTGCATCCCACTTGTCCACTAAAGGATGCTAAAGGAGGCCACTTACATCTGAAGCAACCACAGGAAGGGCCTCCAAGTCAGGGAGAAAAGTGGGCCATACCCTGCAGTTTCTTCTTGTCCTCTGTCCACCATCAAACAGCACAAAACCTCTGCCTTCAGCCCCTGGCATGCAGCACATGGATGTTTATTCAAACCGCTTGTCTCCCAAAGCGTCCTGCTCATTTAGAAGCAGCTTGCACTGCCAAGGCTGGCTCTGCAGAGCACCAGCTATAATCATTGGCATTCTTGGATGCTGCTTATCCGAGATCAAGAGAAATCCAGGCATCCTAGCGGTTCTTCAAGTTTGCAGTCCATCCAAGTAGACTTCAGCACCCAGCTTTGATATTAACCCACCATGCCCTCCCCGTGTGCTGTGGGGCAATGCCAAGCTGCATGGTGGACCCACCATGAAATAAGACATTACATTTTAGTGGAATCATTTCATCTTGTTGGTATCATTCCTAAGATAAGGTGAGAAGTAGCATCAGACACCAAGAGACCTCAGCAAGAGAAGGACTCTCAACACCCTCTGAACCGAGATGAGCCTCAAGTCCACGGGTTGAGATCCAGGAAGAGCTTTATGGCAAGAACAAACACTCTTGAGGGTACACAAGAGCAAAACCACATTAGAAGATAGAGGAAGGAGCTCACTGGGCAAGGAACACCATTAAGGGAGGGATCTCCAGAGGGATCTCTTGATACTGGGGAGTGGGCAAAACAGTGGCAAATGAGCTTCAGCATTAGTAAGTGCAGAGTGATGCATGTTGGGGCAAAAAAACCCAATTACATTTATAAACTGATGGGGTCTGAACTCTCTGCGGCAAACCAGGAAAGGGACTTTGGTGTTCTGGTAGAAATATGAAGCAGAGACAGGAAGGGAGAGGGGGAACTTGGAGGTTATCAGATCTGAGTGAAAACTGTACAGACTACATAGTTTAGGCGGGATCGTAGTCCCACGATATTACAAGACCAAGAAGAAGGAGACAAAATGGAGGATCGTAATGATCCTAATTAGTGCACAAATGTTACAGCAATAAATTGTATTCAAACACAACATTCCTCCCCCCCCCCCCCCTAGGATGGGACGAAGTCCCTCAGCCATTATGGAGGCTTGCAAACCCTTTTGGGTCATGCTGATATCTGGCTGAACTCAGATGTCTGAAGTAGACTTGGTTCCATAGAGTGATACCCTGTGCTGCGGGCCTGACCGGAACCAATTGTATTAAGGGAGCATTGGCCCGACTCGGAGTTGGAGCCAGGGAGGGGGCAAACCAAATCAAAACCCTGTTTGGATGAAGTAGGAGCAGGGGGATCGCTCGAAATTAAAACTAGAATCAGGAGGGGTAAAACACAACGAAAAATCCCACCTTTGAGAACCATGAGTAGGGGCCGACTCAACAAAAACTTGCCTCATTTGGGTTGGGAGTTGAGGTAGACTCGAATGCAGAAGGACGGGGGGTTCCCTGGGAGAAATCAAAGCCCCACTTTTCGCTTGGACGAATGGGGGAACACTCTGCAAACTCCCCCCCCCCCAATCCTATAAATCAAAAGGAACATTTCCATGTTCTGGGCTTACTGGCAGCCTCCAAAGGAATTGGGGCTGGCTTGAGTCAAAGAGCCAGGAATCATGGCTGACTGCCAATCTGCCTGCCTCGCATCCCCCTGGGCGTAAACGGGTGGGGGATGACCCTAACATGGAATTACCATATGAAGAATCACCTGATACCTCTTGAAACTCCATGACCCTTATATCTAAGCTGGTTGGCGTGGTGCCGCCAAAGCAAACCAGTACCTGTTTTTACATGATAGGACACTGGCCCCATTTGCTCCACCACAATGGCCGGAATCCAAGCTGGACCTGCGGCCACATAGTTCCGGCAGTGCACCAGATCCCCGGCAGAGAACACCTTTTTGTGAGCAATTTCAACATTTACACCCCTATCCTCCACCCTGGAAGGATCTAACCGGTCGAGAAATGAGACCGGCCTCCCGCGCATTAAGAGTTCGGCTGGCTACAGCCCTGATGCCAGTGGCGTCGTCTGGTAGCACATTAAGAATTGGCAAAGTTGTACCTCTATGTCCCCCTGACCCATGTGGCGAAGTGCCTCTTTTGTGGTGTGAACCTGACGTTCCACCTGACCGTTGGTGGCAGGGTGGAAAGGGGCAGAAGTTACATGCTGAATGGCGTTCCTTTCCAGAAATGCCTGGAATTCAGTAGAGGTGAACGTTGTGGAGTTATCGGATACTAGTACATCCGGTAACCCGAAACAACTGATTGATGGTGACTGTTTGATGGTGACTGCAGCTGTTTGATGGTGACTGCAGAAGAGGTACTGGACATAGGAATTACATTCAGCCATTTGGAAAATGAGTCGACCACCAGTAGGAAAAGCATGCCCCAAAAAGTGCCTGCGAAATCGACATGAATCCGTGACCATGGGCAGTGTCCCACTCTCTGGTGGGAAGCCGGGACTCCTCGGGTCAGGAACTCTGGCAGCTGCAACAAGTGGCTACCAATTGATTAGTGTCACGGTCTACCTGGGCCATCAGAAAAAAACTCCTGGCCAATGCCTTTCAGTGCACTATACCAGGGTGACTAATGTGTAGAAGCTTCAGCACCTTAGAGCGTAATGCGGTAGGAATGACCACCCTTTGACCCCATAGAAGGCAACCTCTCTCGAGCGAGAGCTCGAACCGTCTCCTAAAGAACACTTTGAACTCCTCCCCAAGAGGGGATGTGGGCCAGCCTTTCTTAACCCAGGATATTACCTGGGACAGGAGTTTGTCCCGTGCAGTTGCCTTAGCAATGTTGGGAGGCACTATGGGGGGTGAGTCGAGGGACTTGATTAGCAGTACCTAATTGTTATGTACTGAATAGATTGTGACAAGTACCCTTAAACTGATTGTATCCGACAATTGTATCCATTGTAAGTAATCAATGACACATTGTAGCAAGGTGTTAAGAATAATACTGCTCATGCCAATAGCAGCATCAGCTCACATGATACAGATTCCCCTCAACACCCGAAGGGCGGGAAACCTCCCCGCCGCTCCGCACCTGGAGAAGATGGGCGTGACGATCCATGACGTCACGCAGACAGTAACCAATGAACTCTCACCCGGGTTATTCAAAATGTACAGTGTACTATAAATAGAGCTGTTTGGTCCACCTTTACCTCATGTTCACTCTGACGACCATGCAATAAAGTTGTGTTTTAGCCCTTACTGCGGCTCCTTCTTTGTCTTCCGTGCAAGACACCAAACTAATGGAGGATCGTAATGATCCTAATTAGTTCACAAATGTTACATCAATAAATTGTATTCAAGCCCAACAGGGACCTTGGTGTCCTGGTGGACTCCCCTCAATGAAGGTGTCATCCCATCTGGAATACTGTGTACAGTTCTGGTCGCCATACCTCCAGAAGGATATTATGGAGCTGGAAAAAGTGCAGAGGAGGGCAACCAGAATGATTAGGGGACTGGACACCTTCCTTACCATCTGAGGCTGCAACGGTTGGGCCTCTTCACTCTTGAACGACGACGTCTAAGAGGTGACCTGATTGAAGTTTATAAAATCATGCACGGTGTGGACAAAGTAGAGAAGGAAAAACTGTTTTCCCTATCGCACAACACTAGAACTAGGGGACACTCGATGAAACTTTTGGGTACTAGTTCTCAAACGAATAAGAGAAAGTACTTTTTCACCCAGAGGATTACTGGTCTATGGAACTCCCTGCCAGAAAAAGTGGTGACAGCTGTCAGTCTTGACAGCTTTAAGAAAGGATTAGACAAGTTCATGGAGGACAAGGGTATCCATAGCTATAATTATGGATACCTAAGGACAACCTTCGGGTTGGAGAGATAGGCAGGATATCTCTCAATGCCATTTCCAGGGAATCCTAAGCAGGTGAAGGCATCTGCTTGGGAATAATACCCTGAAGCAAATGGTGAGCCACTGTGTGAGACAGAATGCTAGACTGGATGGGCTCCTGTGGCTTGTTCCAGCAAGGCTGTTCTTATGTTCTTATTAAAGAAGGCGGATATGGCTGAGGAACTCAACCTCCCCTACGTCACTTGGAGGATCCTGAATAGCCTGAGGGTTGGAGTCCCTCAATGCAAGACCAACAGGCTCAAGTGGGGGCTGCTGACAGAGAACAACTTGCTGTGTGAATGTGGAGAGAGACAGAATCCATTGGCTTATTTACAGGTCTCCGGATTACTGCCAGAAAACTGCACAAATGAGGACTTAAGTTTGGCCAACGACAAAGTCAAGAAAGTGGCTTCATTTTGGCAATCCAAAGTTGTATCTGGACACAAAAAAAGAACTGGAGACCAAGATCAAGACCATCTTCACTCTTGTATTTCTCATCACTGTGTATGAGTGTGAAAGCTGGACTATAAAGAAAGCTGACAGGGAAAACATTGATTCATTTAAAATGTCGCACTGGAGGAGAGCTTTGTGGATACAGTAAAACCCTGACTTACAAATGCCTCAAGTTACATAAAATTTGACTTACATAATTGTTTTGTGCTAAAACCATATCGTGATTTAAACGATGGGTTTGCTTCAAGTTACATAAAAAACCAATTTAAGCAAAAGGCTATGGAATGGACTTTTTTTCGTAAGTAGGGGTTTTACTGTACCATGGACTGCCAGAAAGAGAAATGCCACAGTCTTCAGGCAGACTCTTTCTGTGCAGGCCACCCTGCCTGATGCCAATTGTCCACCCATTCTCTTTTTCATATGCTAGAAATAACTTTAGAAGTTTATCTGTTAATCCTCAACTGACCACCAAGTTGCTGTCAGGATAAGTGCCATCCCAGAATTTCTGAATGTTGTTCTTTGCCTAAGTGAGTTTATTCCTTCTTCTCTAATGGGATTCTCAGGTTTTCTGATTCAGGGGAGGGGGTCACTGAGACATAAGGTAACCCATGTTACCTTACTGCCGTAGGGCAGCACTCTGGCAAACTGGGGCTGATGGGTAAACCCTGGTTTAACATGTGATCCAATCTAGGATCTTGGCTTCTTGGTTTGTTTTGCAAGCCACAAGTGAGAATTTCACGTTCAGGTAATTTATGAAATAGACCCATGGCGAACCTTGGCACTCCAGATGTTCTTGGACTTCAATTCCCAGAAGCCCAAGCACCCTGTGAATCCACACAAATGAATTTACTGCAATTCATCCAGCCTGCGCTGCCTTTGTCGCTCCTGGAAGCGGAAGTAAAACGCACCCATACAGAGGAAGGATTAACCTGGAAGAGCCTTAACCATATGGACATGTTTTACTTCCGCTTCCAGGAGCGACAAGGGCAGCGTGGGCCGGATGAATCGCAGTAAACCCATTCATGTGCATTCACAGGGGCTTCTGAGAATTGAAGTCCAAGAACATCTAGAGTGCCAAGGTGGAAATAGACCATTTGAGCCTGTTTTTTAAACAGTAGGTGAAAGCAAAAGTAACAATGAATAGCTTCACATGTGCTATGCTACAACACATTTCTTGCTTATGTGTGAATGTGAGCTTACTAAAACCACAGCTGCTTTGGATAGACCGAAAGATGATCAGACAGAGGAAGAATTCACCAGGCCTAAAGCTGCCGGGTTGCCAAATCATCAGTCAGCACAACCTGTGAGGGGGAGTGCTAATGTTCATGTAAATAGAAGGAAAACCAAGCTCCCCATAAAATAGATGCTCTTATTCAGAGAGTTCTGGATGCAATGCCAGAAACTAGTGTGACATTACACAAGGAATAGGCAGGCAGGAAAAGTACAAGTTGTCCCAAGGAACTCAAGAGGCCATGGAGAGGAAACAGACATGGTCAATGCAAGTCAAGTTGTCCAGATAGAACAGGGGTGACCAAACTATGGCCTGTGGGCCAGGTCCGGCCCCCAAAGCCAATTCATTTGGCCCACACCGCCTTTGTTGCTCCTGGAAGTGGAACTAAAATGCGCCCATATGGGTGTGTTTTATTTCCACTTCTGGGAGTGACAAGGGTGGTGTAGGCCAGATGATTTGGCATTGGGGGCCGGATCTGGCCCATGGGCTGTAGTTTCGGCATCCCCTGGTTTAAGCAGAGAAAATGGCAGGTGATGTGTCCTTGCACAACAGCTTTAAAGAATACTTGGAGAGAGAGAGAGAGAGAGAGAGCAGATTAAGTGAGCTGAGTGTGAGAAGAGAATGCATTCAGTAAAATGAAGTTTTCAGTTCTTCCCATGTCCTTGTTCTGACACGTGTCTCTCCACAGGGACCCAAGGAAGCCTAAAGTTTCCTTAAGGTAGGGTTGCCCAAACTATGGCCCATGGGCCAGATCCAGCCCCTGATGACAATTCATCCGGCCCGTATCACCCTCTTCGCTCCTGGAAGTGGAAGTAAAATGTGCCCACACTTCTGTTGTGTCTTTGAGGTTCAGAGACTTCTCCACCCCACACACACCAATTCTCACCCACTCTGCTGTCCCAAAGTCATGTGGGTAGTTGCGTGTAACTGTTTTTCCAGGGTTGACATGAATGGAATGCAGGAAAGATTGAAAGCATCAACATGAGGGTGGAGGTACCAATATGCTCATGGTTCTTGATGTGACAAGTAATAAGCAGAGGGGAAGGGGGCACCATTCACAGATCCTGCAGCCTGGAGGAGCCCTTAAAGCTCCCAACTCAGCAGCTGTTATCCCTGCAAACAATCATCATCATCATCTTCTTCTTCAGGTGCCACATCCTTTCTGGATATTGGCTGTCATCATGGCGATAGTCTTTCTTTTCTTAATTTCTCAGAACAGTGTCTTACGAGGACCTGCCACATCAGTCTCTCAGGTTCTTCAGCCATAGGTCCATCTATGTCCAGGCTGGGCCTCCTTTCTTTCTAGCAATCTTTCCTTGCAGAGCAAGTTGGAGGATTTTATATTTTATGTTGTTTCTCATGATATGGCCAAGGTATTGGAGCTTCCTTTGCTTCAAACATCACAGAGATTTATTTAAAATGCACATACAGGCACAAACTCAAGCAAATGTTTTGGTCGTGATATTTGCACCAGTTCTAAGAGAAAAAGGGTCTTTATTTTTCAAAAAATTATTTCATAACCTAAGTTAAACTAAAAAAAAAAGGCTGCAAGTAGGCAAAAGATAAATTTTAAGAGCACAGGCACTGCCAGGAAAAGGATATTTTTAGAAGTGCAAACATTAAACACTTATTTGATATAAATTATTTTGCAGACAAAATCCATTTGTAGTGTAAATTGCCTTTGAACATCACAGCAGCATTCAGCGCCATTTCCTTCCCAGGGTTAGTTTACTTCCCAGCTGAAACGAAAACAACAGAATCTTGACTCTGAGACACTTTGAAGATTAACTTCCTCGTGGTGGCAAAGAAGTTTGCAGGTAAGAGTTTAATTTTACTCCATTAAATCTTATGCTGCGATATTAACCTCTCAGTCTTGAAGGTTCCACAAGATGCTCCTCACATTTGCATTTTGGATACAAAAAACTTTGGAAGTGTTTGTTTATTGTCAATATTTATAAAGTGCCTTTTGGATGTAACCAAAATGCTACAGCAATATATATAACTTGACTGATAAAAGAATTGGGGTTCCCATATTTCTTTCTTTTGAAATCAGGGTGAAGGTCAAGTGATGCTTGTTTCAGGTTTTGCATCCTTGCCCAGGTGGGAGGACATTTTCAGGTTGTGAGGAATCTGGCAAACTTTACAGATACTCAAGCTGGTGCTTGAGAAGTCTCTTGAGAGTCCACTAGACTGCAAGGAAACCAAATCAATTTATCCTAAAAGAAATCAACCCTGACTGCTCCTTGGAAGGACAAATACAAAAGGTGAAGCTCAAGTACTTTGGCCACCAAAGGAGACGAGAGGACTCACTGGAGAAACCCCTGATGCTGGGAATGATCAAAGGCAAAAGGAGAAGGGGACGGCAGAGGATGAGGTGGCTAGATGGCATTGTTGACTCAGTGGACATAGATCTGGATGGATGACAGAGGAGTCAGGCATGCTGTGGTCCATTGGGTCACAAAGGGTAGGACTCGACAGCACGACTGGACAACAACTCAATATGGACTGATACAAGCATGCACCCAGACGGATATAGCAGTTTAAGCATTGATGCAAACTAAACAACGCCTGCTGGACAGTTTAAAATAAACCATGTTCTGGCAAAACCCCTGGTGGTGCAGTGGTTAAACTGTTGTAATGCAGCCAAAACATTGTAGGTTCAATCCCGACCAGGACTTAAGGTAAACTCAGCCTTCTATCCTTCTGAGGTCCGTAAAATGAGTCTTCAACATATTGAGGGAAAATGCTAATTAACTTGGGAACTGGCCAGAGAGTGCACTATGTGCTATGAAGCAGTAAATAAGGGCCATTGCTATTGCTATAAAGCCATGACGGTGAACCTTGGCACTCTAGATGTTCTTGGACTTCAATTCCCAGAAGCCCAAGCCCCCGTGAATCCACACAAATGGGTTTGCTGCAATTCATCCGGCCCGCGCTGCCCTCGTTGCTCCTGGAAACAGATGTAAAATGCGCCTGTACGGTTAAGACTCTTCCGTGCTAACTCTTACTCCGTACAGGCGCATTTTAATTCCACTTCCAGGAGCGACAAGGGCAGCGTGGGCCGGATGAATCGCAGTAAACCCATTTGTGTGTATTCACAGGGTGCTTGGGCTTCTGGGAATTGAAGTCTAAGAACATCTGTGTTGTGTTCTAATAGGGTAACCATCTTCATGTGATAACAATGTATCATTTCCTACCAGTAACAATATAGCCTTCAGCTGTATCACTATAAACCCTGTATGAGGACGCGAGCTAATGACCACCAGTGGGCAGCGGCGAGCGTCCAAGCTCTCTCGGTCCATACTCATCAAAGGCTACAGCGCGGAGTTTCCCGCCACTACCCACACCTGGACAAGAAGGGCGTGACTAACAATGACGTCACGCAGACAATAGCCAATAGGCTATCGTGGAGCCACATTCGAATGTTGTACTACTGTATATATTGAGCTATGCATCCGCCATTACCTCATGTTCCCTCTGACCACCATGCAATAAACCTGAGTTAAACCAGCCCGTGGCTGTTTCCTGTGTCTTGGTTCTCATACACTAAATTGGCGACGAAGGTGGGATGATGGATTCCCAAGGAGCCAGGGCACAGAGCGGGTTCAACATTACCAAACCGCAAGACTGGGAGCTTTTTGAGATGGACTTCCAGGCGGCACTGGTGGAACTCAAAGTCAAAGACGACGAGGAAAGGAAGAGGGCCATCCTCACCCGAATGCTTGGGATGGAAACCAAGCGAACGCTGGTGAGCATCATTGCACCGAAGAAGATGAGTGATTTCAAAGCCGAGGACATCATGAAACTGCTGCGTGAGCGGTTCCGACCCTCGAGGGCAATGTTTCCCGCTCGGAGCGCGTTTTGGAGGCGAGTCCAAGCACCGGACGAGTCGGTTGAGACCTTCGTAACAGCCATGAGAATAGCAGCCGCCCCCTGCAGATGGGACAACCTAGAGATGGCCCTCAGGGACGGAGTTCTGTGTGGCCTGAAGGACAAGGAAGTGCAGCGCAGCCTGATGAACAAGGAGCCACCACCCACGCTGGCAGAGGTTGTGGAGGCCGCGGAATCCGCGGAATCCACGAATGCTGGGGTAGACGAAATGCACCAATGGCGTGAGTGGCGTCCTAGAGCCGGCAAAGCGGAGAGTTCGGTGCACGGAAAGTCCGGACAGTCGGTGCACGCAACCCGACGAACCTCGAAGTCGTCTACGGAAGGCAGCGACGGCGAGGAGGTCCAGAAGGTCCGAAAAGGAGGACGCCGCTGCGATGGTTGCGGAGCGGCCCATGAGCGCGCGAAGTGCCCATTCAGAAAAACCGAGTGCTACAACTGCGGCCGTCGGGGGCACATCGCCAAGGCGTGCAGGAAGCGAAAAGAGGGCCGGAGGCATTCACAAGACCGTTCGGCCAGACCGGACCGTCCAGCGAGGTCCAAAGATGGCGCCCGGACCACGAGGAAGCAGGACGGCGTGGGCCGCATCTCGGACGACAGCGAGGACGACGCTCCCGTGTTCAGCGTGTCCGCGGGTCAACCCCATTACTTCGTTGAGGTACTAGTACAAGGGGCCCCTATTAGGATGGAAATTGACTCGGGGTCCTCCTATTCTATAATTCCCCAGAGAGAGTTCTTGAAAATCGACCCCCACGCGCGACCCAAACTTAAAACGTTGAGGTCCACGCTACGAGACGTACAGGGGAACAGCATTCCAGTGTTGGGGGTCGGGAAATTTCGGGTCCGTTTTAAGAGACATTCGGCGGAACTCCCCCTAGTTGTTCTCAAAGGGGGAAGTTGTAGCCTCCTCGGGACACAGTGGTTTCAGCCTTTGGGTTTGTTCATAGGGGGGGTGCATGCCGTGGGTGCGGACCCAATACAAGCGGTCTGCGACGCGCACCCCGCCGTTTTTAAAAAAGGTCTGGGAAAGTTCAAGGGACCCCCTGTAGCCTTCGACCTAGACCCGGAGGTCCGCCCGATAAGACTCAAACCACGCAGGGTGCCGTTCGCACTAAAGGACAAAATAGAGGCGGAACTGGACAAGCTGGTGGACCAGGGGATTCTTGTGCCTGTGGATTCCGCGGAGTGGGAAACTCCAATTGTAACAGCACTAAAGGCTAACGGGGAGGTGCGCATTTGCGCTGATTATAAGTGTACAATTAACAAGGCGATCCGCCCTAATGCATACCCGGTGCCGGTGGTCAGCCACCTTCTGGCCAGGCTGAATGGGGGAAAGTGTTTCGCTAAGCTCGATTTAGCACAAGCCTACCAGCAACTCCCTGTAACTCCCGCCACGGCAGCGGCACAAACAATAGTTACACATAAAGGGGCGTTCCAGGTGTCGCGTTTACAGTTCGGCGTAAACTCGGCACCCGGCCTTTTTCAGTCGATTGTGGAACGTCTCCTGAAGGGGCTGGAGGGGGTGTTGTGTTACTTTGATGACGTATTGATAACAGGGGGGAGTGAGGCCGAACTGGCAAAGAGATTGGATAAAGTACTGACTGTGTTCGAGAAAGCGGGGCTGCGGCTGAGAAAAGACAAATGCGTTTTTTTCGAAACAGAGGTTGAATTTTTAGGGTTCCGGGTCACACCCGAGGGAATTATGCCGTCCAAATCCAAGGTAGCCGCCATCAAGAAGGCTCCTCGCCCCACATCCAAAACCGAACTACAGTCATTTCTGGGGCTCCTCAATTTTTACCATACCTTCCTTCCACGGAAGGCGTCGGTGGCCGAACCGCTCCATCGGTTGCTTTAAAAGGAGGAAACTTGGCTGTGGGGGGACGAGCAAGAGAGGGCGTTTAAAGAGTTAAAGCAACTCCTAACATCCGAGGCAATCCTGACTCATTTCGATCCCAAACGGCCAGTGGTCTTAGTCTGTGACGCATCCCCGGTGGGGGTGGGGGCGGTGCTGTGCCACGTGTTGGACGACGGAAGGGAGGCCCCGATAGCGTTTTATTCAAGGTCCCTGTCCCAAGCAGAGCGGAATTACGCACAGACCGACAGGGAGGCATTAGCGATAGTAGCGGGAACCAAAAAATTTCACGATTTCCTGTATGGTCGCCCGTTCAAGATCGTGACCGATCACAAGCCCCTGTTAGGAATTTTCACTGCAAATAAGCCCACGCCACAGATCCTGTCCCCGAGGATGCTGCGGTGGGCTATCTTTCTCAACGCATACCAACATGAATTGGAATACCGGCCAGGGAAGGAGATCAGCCATGCAGACGCACTCTCAAGGTCTCCTTTGCCCCTGTCGGGCGACCAAAAGGCAGGGGTAGAGAGAGACCACCAGGTATTGTTAATAGAGGTCTTAGATTCACCCCCAATAGTACCAGCCGACATTGCCAGGGCGACAGGCAAGGATAGAACGCTGGAGAAAGTAAGCTCATGGGTTCAGAAGGGGTGGCCAGCATCCTCCCCAGGTACGGAATTCGACCCATTTTTTCGGAAAAAAATAGAGTTGTCCCTAGAGAGGGGGTGCCTTTTGTGGGGCCAACGGGTGGTGGTCCCTACAGCCCTACGACCGAGGGTGCTCAAACTGCTGCACGTCAGCCACCGGGGGATCGTCCGTTCCAAGGTGCTTGCCCGGAGTTACTTCTGGTGGCCCCAGCTGGACGCAGACATAGAGCACATGGTCGGCACTTGTGAGGCGTGCCAGGGCTCCCGACCGGAGGCGGCGCGCCTCCCGCATAGGGAATGGGACGCAGCAAGGGGGCCGTGGTCCAGAGTGCACGTAGATTTCGCTGGCCCGTTCCGAGGAACCGTTTTTCTCCTGGTAGTGGATGCGTACTCTAAGTGGCTGGAGGTGATTCCGGTAAAGAGCACGTCCTCCGCCACCACAATTGGCCAGCTAAGGAGAGTCTTTTCCACGTTCGGTTTACCCGACACTCTGGTCAGCGATAACGCTAGTTGTTTCACGTCCGCTGAATTCAGGGCATTCACGGAGGCAAACGCCATTCGGCACGTAACATCTGCGCCGTTTCACCCGGCCACGAATGGCCAAGTGGAGCGGCTGGTGCGGACAACAAAGGATGCGCTGCGGCGCATGGGCTCGGGGGACCTGAATCACCAAGTATGTCAGTTTTTATTAGCGTATAGGGTGACCCCCTTAGCATCCGGATACTCGCCGGCAGAGCTGCTGATGCGGAGAAAACTGACCACGATTCTGTCCAGGTTAGACCCGACGAGGGTCGAGGACAAAGGGAAGAACGTAGGGGTAGCGGTGCTGAAAGGTTTCGCCGCCGGCGACCCTGTGCATTGCAGGAACTACGCCAGCACCGGGCCAGCCTGGGTACCAGGGAGAGTTGTAGAACAGACAGGGCCAGTGTCATATCGGGTGGAAACGAGCACCGGCCTACTGTGGAGGCGGCATGCGGATCAGCTCCGGAGCCGGGTTCCCAGGGAGCAAGCCATGGACGGCACGGAGATTGCCTCAGCGTTAGGGTCCTCCCCCACCCGTTTATCCCAAGGGGGAGACAGCGAAGGGCAACAGTCCCAAACAAGGGGGGAAGGCAGCGGTCCCGACTCATATCCTTTTGATACACCAGTCCTATCAAAGAGAAGCAGCGGTCCCGACTCCCTATCGGAGCCCGGGGGAGAGGGAGAGGAGTTTGCGACCGCTGCCCCCGAATTTGATTTTGATTTTGCGAGCCGGGGGGGGGTTTTGGGAGTGTTCCCCCACCCATCCAAGCGAGAAGAGGGGTTTTCCGTTAGCCCCCAGTGCCCCCGGTTATTCCCAAGTAAAGCACGCACCTCCCGACAAAGCCGCAGAACCGCGGCAAGGCACTAACAAGTCTCCCTCTCCAATTACAGGACAGGAAGCCAGGGGACAAAGAGAAGGTAGCAAACCCGGGGCAGGGCAGCCCGCACCGAGACCCCAGCGTGTTCGAAATAAGCCATCTTGGCTGAGAGACTTCGTCTCATCCTAGGGGGGAGGAGTGTTGTGTTCTAATAGGGTAACCATCTTCATGTGATAACAATGTAACATTTCCTACCAGTAACAATATAGCCTTCAGCTGTATCACTATAAACCCTGTATGAGGACGCGAGCTAATGACCACCAGTGGGCAGCGGCGAGCGTCCAAGCTCTCTCGGTCCATACTCATCAAAGGCTACAGCGCGGAGTTTCCCGCCACTACCCACACCTGGACAAGAAGGGCGTGACTAACAATGACGTCACGCAGACAATAGCCAATAGGCTATCGTGGAGCCACATTCGAATGTTGTACTACTTTATATATTGAGCTATGCATCCGCCATTACCTCATGTTCCCTCTGACCACCATGCAATAAACCTGAGTTAAACCAGCCCGTGGCTGTTTCCTGTGTCTTGGTTCTCATACACTAAAATCTGGAGTGCTAAGGTTTGCCATCATGGGACTAATTCCACATATGCATTACTATAAGCTGGCTAAATCCTTATGGCTGATGCCAGGAAGAGTAGACAAGCTAAATCATACAGCATTAAGTAACCATTGACTTAAGCAACCTCTCCATTTAGCGGATCTGCTCTGGTTGGGAGTAACAGCTGGATTTATCCCCATATCTTCCCAAAAATCCAAGTGAAGTGCACATCTGTAAAATCCATGTTCATGCACAAACAAAAGAGAAGAACCTCTAATTGCTCAACTAGCAACTGAGAACATTTGTCTTTCCAAAAAGAGAGCATAATTTTTTTCGCTGTAAAAGGCCTGTGCAATCCAACCACATTGACCTCCAAATAAGCAGAAGTTCATTTCTTGATAAGCATTGAAGGGTCAAAAGAGATGTCAGAGTGATTCTGTGACTAATGCAGTCAAAGTCCTGACTAGATGTCTGGAGGCTGTTCGGGTCTGGATGGGGGACAATGGGTTTCAGCTGAATCAATGGCAAGACTGAGTGGCTGTGGGTTCGGGGTCCCGTGTTTACCCGGATGTTGTGTATGCATGCAGTTCAGCTGCTCACCATTAGTGCAGCTGGTGGAGCATCATGTGGCTCCAATCCTCCAATGGTAACTTCCGCGGGAAACCAACCCACCACAGGTGAAGCTATGCTAGGTATGCACAAAGGACCGACTACGTCAGATGGACGTCACTATGACTGTAACCAATGTTGTGCCTCTGGGCCAAATACAAATGTACTGGGTGCTATATAAGGAGGCAAGGCTCTGCCATTGCCTCATGTACAGATTGACTATGTTACAATAAAGTAGTGTTTAGCCTGCCTGCCGGCTCGTGTGCATTCAATCAGCCTACATCAAATTGGCGATGAAGGTCGCCAATTTGATGTAGGCAGATTGAATGCACATGAGCCGGCAGGTGGGCTAAACACTACTATATTGTAACATAGTCAACCTGTACATGAGGCAATGGCAGAGCCTTGCCTCCTTATATATATCACACAGTACCAGGAAACTACCAGCTTTGGTTCTGGATGGGGCTTTGTTGCCAACGACAAAGTCAAGAAAGTGGCTTCATTTTGGCAATCCAAGTTGGATCTGGACACAAAAGAAGAACTGGAGACCAAGACCAAGACCATCTCCACTCTTGTATTTCTCATCACTGTGTATGAGTGTGAAAACTGGACTATAAAGCCATGATGGTGAACCTTGGCACTCCAGATGTTCTTGGACTTCAATTCCAAGAAGCCCAAGCCCCCGTGAATCCACACGAATGCTGCAATTCATCCGGCCTGTGCTGTCCTCGTTGCTCCTAGGATGTAAAACACACCTGTATGGTTAAGACTCTTCTGGGTTAACCCTTCCTCCATACGGGCACATTTTACCTCTGTTTCCAGGAGCAATGAGGTTGGCGCAGGACAGATGAATCGCAGCAAACCCATTCGTGTGGATTCACAGGGGCTTGGGTCTCTGGGAATTGAAGTCCAAGAACATCTGGAGTGTCAAGGTTTGCCATCATGGCTATAAAGTATGGCATGCCCCAGTTGTGCATCCTCATGTATTCCTTAGTATTTGGATCTGTACTGAACCTGGCAACAAGGATGCATAGGTAGAACTTTTGCAAACTGAGACATTAGAAGCAAACAGTCCTCAGAAAGCATCTGGCTGCCATGGACACTTCTGTACTTGAGTACATCTTTGCATTAAAAAAAAGACAACAGAAAATTCCCCACATTCACCCAGTGGTTCTGTGTCTTACCTGCATCTAACCTTTAGAAAAAAGGAAGCATTGTGGTTATGAAACTCCGGATTCCATAGGTGAGGGAGAGGCCATTGGAGTCAAGCCGCTTGCCAGGACTGGAGGTTGCTTGGGAACGAAGCCCTAGATTTGATAAACTCTGGAGTCAACCGTGGACCCGGTCCAAAGCCAACAACAGGGGAAACAAAGAGCAACTTAAGGGGAGAGTTCTTCTGAAACGCTCAGGTAGGGCAGCCATGACGCCATGCTCCTTTGCTGCTTTTTGGACCATACCTGCTTCTCTGTCTCAAGAAGGAAACATGTGCCAAGATACACTCCCCACCCCCACCCCAAATTCCCGTTTAATGCTCATTCCCCCAAAGCACATTCTTCTTCTTGCAATGTGAAGCCTCCGGTGCTTTTTCTGCCCTCTGGGCATCAGAAAGTAAATTTGTTCTGGCAACTAACTGACAGCCCTTTCCTACATTTGGCTATTGTGTCATCCTTTAATTTATCTGAGCAGAGCCATTTGTTGAGGCTATTTTCCTGCTCCATGCTATGGGTATAGCAGAAGGTGTGTGTGTGTGTGTGGGGGGGGGGAACCCTCCCACATTCTTTTGGTTTATTTGTTCCTTTGGGCCTCTGAGATGGTAATATCTTTAGTTATTCCCCAAGATGCTCTCCAGCTGTACTCCAGCTGACCTTGTATCACCTGTTACCACCAAGGTGGGTGGATTATGGGTGCCCATTAAAACTCAGAGTGAACCACCAGGGATCCTAAGGCAGAGGTGCATAAACCATGGCCCCCAAGGCAGTTTTGTGGGGCATGGGTGCCTCCAATGCATACCTGTCAAGTTTTGGATTTGGAAATAAGGGAAATTTCCCAGCAAATACGGGATACTTGACAGCGATGCTTATCCTGTGCTGCCCTCCAATGGTGGCAATAGAGCACTGCAGTCTAATTAATAAGGGATGACAGCGGGAAAGAGGGTAAAATAAGGGGTTTTCCTGGCCAATAAGGGATACTTGACAGCTATGCTTATCCTTTGCTGCCCTCCAATGGCAGCAATAGGGCATTGCAGTCTAATTAATAAGAGATGACGGCGGGAAAGAGGGTAAAATAAGGGGTTTTCCCGGCCAATACAGGATACTTGACAGCTATGCTTATCCTTTGCTGCCCTCCAATGGCGGCAATAGGGCATTGCAGTCTAATTAATAAGGGATGACGGCGGGAAAGAGGGTAAAATAAGGGGTTTTCCCGGCCAATAAGGGATACTTGACAGCTATGCTCCAATGCTTATCTGTTCAAATACAGTATAGAGATGTGGAGGCCCAGGAAAAACCTAGGAAATTTCAGGGGGAAAACCTCAATTTTTTCCCTGAAGCCATTTTTCTTTCTTTCTTTCCAAACAATGAAAAAGGGAAGAAAATTGATTATAGAATGTTTTGTTTTAGCATGATGAATAAAATATTCTTTGAGCAAGCCTTTTTTTTTTTTTTTTTGGAGTTAGAATATGAATACACAATGGAACCCGTGCAAGAAAAACTCAACAAAGTCCTGTGTTTTGCACTGTTTACAGATCGATGGGCAAATGTGAGAGGAGAAGGGATTCTAAATTTTGCGATTAACAACATCTCAGCTAGGTTTTTTTTTTAACCGAAGCATCGAAAGAGGAGAGAGCAGGCGTATTGCAGAGTATATCTGTTGTAAAATAAGTGAGGTCCTACAGCAAATTGGGAGTCATAAAGTACAGTATTCGCTTTTCTGACTGACAATGTCAACAGTGTGAAAGAAAGCAGCATGGATGATTGTCCACATTTTACTGCAATAGAATACATGTCTTGTGGGTCAAAACTACCTCTTAATGATATTACAAAACTAGACAATTCTTGGCACCCAATGGAGTCAAAGAGGAAGCAAAGAAGAAGACAGACACCCTTCAAATGTTCCATAGATAAAAGCATGTAAAAGGTACTCAAATTGTAGCTGAAGTTTTCAATAAGAAGCAAGTAGAAGAAAATGCAAGTAAGGAAATTGTGACGCTGAAGGTCTGTAGTAAAACTCAGTGTGTGTGTGTGGGGGGGGGGGGGGGAGTGGTGATCTCTTTTGAAAGTTTACTAAAGAAAGAAAGGATGTTCTTCATGAGACAGTCATTGTTGATGATCTTAAAGAACCCAGGAGTGTAAGAATAAAGCTATGGCTCCCAAAATGGAGCACAGGCCCCACAGGAGGGCAATTTGATGTTTAGGGGTGTGTGTGTGTGATGTGAGATTCAAGAATTGCTTTGGAAGCTTGTTTATACCAAGTTAATGGCCTTTTAGGTTTCCTCCCATAGAAGTTCACTTTTTGAATAATAAGAATTGTATGTCACGGGGTGGGGGGTGGGGAATCAGGATTTTAGAGATGCTTAGGTGGGGCATAGCCAAAAAAAGTTTGGGAACCCCTGGTCTCAAGCCAGCCTCTGCCGCAATCACTGCTTCTGAATCAGTGTCAGAAATCCCTTGTTGAATGGCCAAGATAAAAACTGTTTTTGAGAAACTCAGTATATTTTCACTTACGACTCTATAGAAGAAAGTGAAATATTTACGAAAGGGGAGAGTTGTTATACTGCCATCCAATTCATGCTGCTGCAAATTTGTTGGATCCAAGATTCAAAGGTAGATATGTAAGTGACGATAGCAATGCTCCTGCATGTGACTGGATTGCAAAAGAAGTCTCACCCGTAGAACTTGAGGTTGGGAAGGTCCTTTCAGATCTTGCAGAATATAGAACATCTTCAGGGAGTTGGTCAGGGTCCACAGTCTCCTCAAAGAGTGTGCTATTTTTGGAAACACAATCGGGCATACCCTAGTAATGGCAACTTGGTGTTACCAGCTAACCTTTCTCACACTAGGTCAGGCAAAACGAACTGCAGAATGAACACACAGAAATGTGACTTCATTTGGGTAGGTTCACATCTGGAAAGAAGAAGAAGAAGAAAGAAGAAGAAGAAGGGTCCTGAAACATGGTGGCTTCTCGCCTTCTTCAGATGCCTCCATCTTCGGCAGCATGTGAAAGAATCTGGTCTATATTTGGAAACACTCACACTAAATCAAGAATTAAACTGACATGTGGAAGAGTAGATAAACTTGTTTCAATTTGGGTAAACCTTCAGTTTTTAGAAGTCCATGATAAAGTGTGATGATGACAAGGAACAAAACAGCTGCAGAAGCAGAGACTGAAACCGATACTGATAACTATAGCTCAGAAAACGAGTCTGATTAAATTCCATGCCTATTCGTTGAATCTGCGTCTCTTCCACACACCTTCCCCACCTCAATTCATTTAAGAGGAATGGGTACGTTATGTCTATTTGGTACTGTGGAGAGGAGATATAAAGACATTTCTTCTTCAGTTTCTTCTTCTTCTTCTGTTCTTCTTCTATTGATGGAGGTGTTTTAAAATATGGTTGTTGTTGTTTGCCTCCGCCACAAATCAGATTGTACATAGTCATTTTTTATGTTTCTAAAGAGACAGAGTGACTTTCAATCTGAAAAAAACAACAACAAAGTGCTACTGTTGCATTTTTCTTTCATTTTCCCCCAAAATGTCCAGTTTTTCCATGGCTTCAAAATTTCCAGAAATTTTACATCTCTTTTCAAGTATCCAAGTCTGTGGCAGCTTAGTGGTTAAGACACTGAACATGATGACTGGAAGGTCAGTAGGACAGCAGTTCAAGACCCAAGCGCTGCAGGATGGAATGAGCTCCTGTCATCTGTCCCAGCTCCTGCCAACCTAGCAGTTTGAAAGCAAGGAATTGCAGGTAGATAAATAGGTACCACCGCAGTGGGAAAGGCAAATAGCATTCTGTGCACTCCAGTGTCTAGTCATGCCTGCCACATGTCCATGGAAACATCTGCAGTCTCACACAGCGCTGGCTCTTTGGCTATAAACAGAGATGAGCACTGAACCCTAGAGCCGGATACGGCTGGTTTTCAAGCAAGGGTGACCTTTACCTTATTCAAATACACCAAAAGGCAAAGAAATGTATTTCTACTCTTAAAAGGTTTTCACTTTTTAAAGGTGTGCTTTTAAAGGCTGTTAGACTCTTATAGTTTTGGGTTGAAATAAACTTTTTTTTTTTTGCAAAAAGCTTACAACTGAGTTATGTTTGTTTGACTTCAGTACTTGCTTAAGTTTAGTCTTCATGTATTTTAGAGCATCTGTACATACATCTTTTCCTCAATCACTGTAAGAATATTTCAAGGTCACACATTCATGGCTGTACCAAAAGTTACATGGTTTCAATAACTTCTGGATTTTTGCGCATAGAAGCGATGTGGGTGAATAAAGTTTGTTGGATTAGATAAGCTAATGTTGCCTGGACATGTTGCTCTTCTTGTTACTTCACCATGAGTGAAAACAGTCAGCAATCCTTATCGTTTGAAGAGAGATGGAACAAGTTTAGAAGCTACTTTCCTGGTGAGTAAATGACCTTGATACCCAGGTGAACTTTGATATACAGTCTGTAATTGGGATGGTTATCTGAGTCATATGGTATTAACCCTTTCAGAGGTGAATGTTAGCTATAATGAACCACCACAGGCTCACACTACCAAGGGGTCTTATAAAGTTCTCTAGTGCTCTGAGGACTTTGTTCAAGTGCCTTACCTTTGTTCTTATGATAACATACGGAGGGCAGGATTCTGGAGATTTACTACTACTACTACTACTACTACTACTACTACTACTACTACTACTACTACTACTACTACTACCATGCTGTCAAACTAATTGTGATTTCTGGTATCTCATTCTGGAATATCCTGGCACAGAGAGAAGGGTTTCCTCATTCCTTACTTGTGGGGTCACCCTGGGACTATTGTGCAGCTTGCCCAGGGCCACACAGCCTGGCTCTTTTCCTGGGAAGAACGGTGAGGAATGGAACTCCTGTTTCTGGTACATAACGCACTGAGCAACCCAGCCAGCTAAAATAGAGTTAGAGAGAAGTAAATTTAACTTATACAGACATGAATTTACACTCTCGAAATTTCTTCAGATGCCCAGGCAAACAGGCATGTTTTAATCTGGTGTCCAGAAGCAAAGAGAATATGGGCCAGTCATATTTCCCTTGGCAGGGCACTCCATAGTCAGCGTGCAACCACAGAGGAACCACCAAGGGGTGCTGGCCACTCTGGGTTTGGCTGACCCAAACGGCTGAGATAAATGGCCACAGGTGCAGCCCCCCCCCCCCCCCATTTCTCCATGGCCTCTGGGATTCAGTGATGCACTCTGCCTTATGTGTTGGTGTTGTCACATCATGATGTTCCTTCAAATAATTGCTTTCTGGGCGAGCCTGTTCTCCTAACACCATGTTCCAGATGGACGTTGGCCAGAGCCACCCTGCCAAGACCGGGTCATGCCGAGTCACCAACTCAAGGCAGCCGCCAGGGACAGACACCGCTGGAGGGGGGCACTTCCAAGGGTTGTTAGCAGCTGGTGAGGTCTGGTAGGGAATCCCAGCAGGCAACATGATGGGGGGGGGGAAATCTGCTGGGGGGCCTCTGTGCGCTCTGAGGGTTGGCTTTGTTCATGGTGGTGTTGCAAGCGTCTGTCTGTTTTAAAGTGGGACTGGCAGTTCCTCAGATGTAAATGCGCATGGGTAGGTAGAAGAGAGGGAAAAAGGCTTTGCAGAGCCAGAACGCCAGGAGGCTGGATTGCCTCCTTGTTACGGGGAATTGCTCTGACTGTGGCTCACGTCATGTGGGCTGATCCTGCATGCTAGGCTGCTGTTGTGGAGGAAGGCTCGCACCAATCCTGCCAGGGGATGGAATGTGCTGGCAAGCCGGGTTCTGGCTCACTCGGCCATTGCAGAAAGCAGAGAACAACATAAGCAGGACTGCCAGATCTTTCAGCTAGAACTGAATGAAACCAGCTCAGATAGAGAGAAAAGGAAAAGACACCCAGCCAGTCTCCTTGGGGGCTTTATCTATGGACATCCCTGGAGTGTGAAGCATGCAAGAGATGCACAGATTTTCAAGCTACCAGAATCATGAACCTGTCATTCACATCTTGAAACATCAAGACCAGATGAGGCGCAAAAAACAATGCAGAGCATATTCTGTTTTGTTGGGTTTTGCAATCTCCAGATGAGGAATGGCCTCCGAATCTGAAGAAGAAAACTTAATAATGATCATTGCAATTGCTGTCAAGTTGATCCCAACTTAGAGCGATCCTTTCCTTGGTTTTCTAAGTAAAAAGTACTCACAAGTGGTTTCTTCTTTTCTTCTCCTGGGATTGTGCAACTTTTCCAGGGCTATACAGGCTTGCTCTTCTCCCAAGACACACAGTGGGGAATTGAACCTCCAATCCAACCTCTGATTTTGCAGCTAGGGACCTTAACCACAGAGAAGCCAAAAATAGGGCATGAGTGGAGTATGTGCATACACACACACACACACACACACACACACACACACACACACACACACACACACACACACACGCATGCACGCACGCACGCACGCGCACACACACACACACGCACACATGTATGCACACATATGCACGCATGCACACACACACACACACACACACACACACACACACACACACACACACACACACACACACACACACACACACACACACAGAGGTATCCCTATACCCCAGTGACTGATATAAAAGGGTAAGCCAGATCTTTTACTGGAAGGAGTTTATACCCCTCCTGACTAGGAGGATCTCCTGGCAAGGCAGAGAGGTATTGGAGTCAATATGCAGGAGAGTGGGGAAATGTGTGCCTACAGATGCTGAAGAATTCCCATTTGCAATCTCTCTTATTTATGTATTAATGTATATTATTTATATGCCACTTTTCTCCCCCTCAGGGGACCCAAGCTGGCTCAGAACAATTAAAACTATATATTGCTCAGAGGTTAAAAATGCTATACACAAACTATATGAGAAACAATTAAACATTGATCAGTATTAAAATGAAGATTATAAACCTTTAAAGGGTCTGCGGTGGCTTAGGGGTTAAGATGCTAAACGATGACTGGAAGGTCGGCAGGTCAGCAGTTCGAGACTCAAGTATGGCACAACGGAGTGAGCTCCAGTTATCTGTCCCAGTTCCTGCCAACCTAGCAGTTCAAAAACAAGAAATTGCAAGTAGATAAATAGGCACCACTTTGATGAGAAAGGCAATAGTATTCTGTGCAGTCTGGTCATGCCTGCCACATGTCCACGGGAACATCTGCAGACGCAGACAGCACTGGCTCTTTGGCTGTAAATGGAGATGAGCACCGAAGCCTAGAGTCGGATACTTTTGAGCAAGGCGGGAGACCTTGACCTTGACCTATAAGCCTTTATTAACATTTTACTGTCTATATCCAATATGTACGATTCTTTTACCACTCGGCAGGTTTTGCAAGAGTTGAATAGTAGTGGGAAGGGAGAAGGGGAATTCATGGCCAGATCCTCATACCTGTTTGGGGAACTCTCTTGGATTCTGTCCTGCCTTGGATTCCATGTGTCACTTCAACCCACAGGTCCCACCAGAGGCATAATTGGGCCTTTGGCAAGTAGGTACCGGAAGTCCCATCTTGGCCACCTCACCTGGCCTGAGGTCCACCTGCTGATGCTGGGGGTGGTGGTGTGGTGGTGGTGGGGAGCCCAATGGAATGACGAGGTACCTCGCTCGTGTCTCCTCACCCTGTAGCTACACCCAACCACGGCAACATGACTCAGGGTGATGACTAAGAGGCATCCCTAGAAATGCTCCATCAAGGTGGGATTGTGGAAGGAGGGTGTGGACCCACGGAGGCTTTGCAGGCCACCCCTTCCTTGGCTGAGCCCAGACTGAAGGCTCTCTGTCAACCCAGCCAGACAGAGGGATGCTCACTCCCGTCTGAGGGCAAGAGCGCTGGTGGGGGAAGGACAACTCCAGGATCTTAGGAAAGTGGAGAGAGAGAGAGAGTTTGTTTTGCTGGAAACCTGGAGTCCCTGCTGCGGCAAAGAGCAAATTCTAAATTTAGCCCCACACTCTTTCTCTTTCTCTTTCTCAGCCAAGCAAAACCTGAGTCCAAAGGGAAGAGGCTCTAGGGAACGAGTCAGTTTGTTTTGGGGCACTTACAGCCATGGAATCACTGAGTTGGAAATGGGGGCTTTGAGGCCATCTAGTCATCAAGGCAGGAATCCAACTCAAAGCAGGTCTGTCATAGAGTTGCTTTCCAATTCTCTCTTGAATGGTTCCAGTGTTGGAGCGCGCACCCCTTTTCCAGGCGACAGTGGGTCCCACTGTCATACTGCTCTCAACGTTAAGGCGTTTCTCCTAATATTCAGCCTATAACTGGCTTCCTTTAGTTTGAGCCCATTATTACGCCTCCTGCACTCTGGGATGGTGGAGAACAGATCCTTCCCTTCCTCTTTATGGTTCTCTTTCAGGTATTTAAAGAGTGCCATCATCACACACACACACACCCTGTCAGCCTCCTTTCCTCAAGGCTCAACATGCCCAGTTCCTCCAGTCTTTCCTCCTAGGGCTGTGATGGCGAACCTTGGCACTCCAGATGTTCTTGGAGTTCAATTCCTGGAAGCCCAAGCACCCTGTGAATCCACACTAATGGGCTTACTGTGATTCATCCAGCCCGTGCTGCCCTCGTTGCTCCCAGAAGCGGAAGTAAAATGTGCCTATACAGAGGAAGGGTTAACCTAGAATAGCATTAACCATATGGGCGTGTTTTACTTCCACTTCCAGGAGCTATGAGGGCAGCGCAGGCCAGATGAATTGCAGTAACCCCATTCGTGTGGATTCACAGGGTGCTTGGGTTTCTGGGAATTGAACTCCAAGAACATCTGGAGTGCCAAGGTTCACCATCATGGCCCTAAGGCTTGGTTTCCAGTCCTGTGATCATCCTTCTTGCCCTTCTCTGGACCTGCTCTAGTTTGTGTGCATCTTTCTTCAGGCGCATTGCCCAGAATTGGACGCAGGACTCTAGATGGGGTGTAACTAGTGCTGAATAGAAGTGAATAGCATTACCTCACTGCTTTTGGAGCACATCATTTGTAGCAGGACATTAGGACCCTCGACCGGCAGCAGGTTGGACCCAATGAACCTTCCTTGAGGGTCCTTCGGGGGTCTGTGAGCAGAAGGTTTCCATTAGCAGGCAATAAATCCTGAAGGACTCCCCCACCCCCTCAAAGGCTCCAGCATAGACATTCTAGTAGAGGCACACATTTCTTCAAAATTTCATAAAGGCAAGTGAAATGCATTTTAAGGATATTAGTTTGCGCCTCATAGTCGCCCCAAAACATTCCTGTGTGATTATTTAGCAAAGCGAGTTCCCAAAGGGAGAGGCAGAGAAATGTCCCGCCAGCATTCTCATAAAAACTATCACCTCATAACATTCTACCGAACGCTCCCTAGCTGAATTCGATTTATTACCCTGGACAAACTGTCCTTTGACCCCTCTAAAACCAGAACTCTGGACCTTGACGCGGGGCCTCACTAATCCTGCTCTCCCAGATCTCCTTACTCTAAACATTATATATTCTCTTTGACAATTTCCTTGACTCAACGGCGCCAGGCATGCTTATTTGAAAGAGACAGATGTTAGTCAATGTCATGTACATACAGTTCTCTTTGTTAGACACTAGGATTGCTTATTTAAGGTATAACCAAGGCTCGATAATAAATATGAGCGGCTAAGTATTGTCGGGAGACGTCTCTTCTTGACTCTTGAAGTGTGTGTGCATGTCCGTTATTCTCTCCGCTGCGACATTACAAAGCAACATTTGGACCACAAATGTGTGGTTTCCTACAGTACCAAATACCAGAAAGACTGGGGCAGGGGAGGGAGGTTTGTCCAAACAAAGGTTCCTTATATTAAACAATCTCATGCACAGATGTTAGATGTTTTTCCCATATTGAGATATTGACGTAAGCTCAACGGAACGGACTTCTATGGTTAAGACTTCCAATCAGACAGAATACTTTTTCCCCATTTTGCCCCTGATCACTCTATGTTGCCAAGCATTGTTTACCTCTCATGGGACTTTGTCACCATTCTCATTGAAATAGGTATCATAGCTCATGGATGTTGGAAAAATATTGACACAGTGTTGATGACACAAGGATATAGTGAAGCCAGGACCTTCATAGGAATAAATACTCCGTTTGGATGAGGATGAGGCAGAAACAACTCCAAGTCATTCAGAAAGAAGGATACCCCCCCCCAAAAAAAAAACACCCCACCCTATTCACTAAAATGTTGTTTTTTTTAAAACACAGAAAAGTAAAAAGAGTGGCATTGTATGAATTTTTAAAATAATCATCCCTCAAAAGGAATATCATAATTTTCTGCACTGAATTTTCTGCTGTCAATGACAGATAATAAGGCAGAGCTATTTCTGTGAGAGAATTGCACAATGGGCAAAAATCAATGGTAACAAGAAAGGTCTTCGATTGATGCTATCCTGTGCATATATTTCCCCTTCGTGGCAGGGATTCTCAAGCACTTCCATTCAGAGCTGCTGAGGTCACGGTTGTGAACAACAATAGAGGTTTCTCCTCTAAAAGAGGAAATGGTTCCATTCTTTCCAGAAGTCAAGATGTGGCTATAATTCAGTTTCTCTTTCCTCTCCCTGACTTTCTGGGAAATCAGCAGATAAGCCACTGGAATTAAAGCTGAAAGTCCCCATTCTTTAGGACATTCCCCACCCCCAGCTCTCCCAAGAGGCACAAGTCCAGTTTTTTACTTCCAGGCCCAGCTGGTGAACACTGAAAGTGAAATTCCCTGGAGTTATACGATCCCCAACCACGATGCTGTGGAAGATCGAAGGCAAAAGGAGAAAGGGCGGCAGACGACGGGATGGTTAGAAAATATTCTTGACAGGGGACATGGGAAGGGAATCGATTACAGCCTTGTTCAGCATCAAAATACCTTGGTGTGACACCGGACAGAGCACTCTCTTTTAAGCAGCACTGCCTGAATGCCAAAGCCAAAGTTATACATAGAACAACATCATCGAGGAAACTCACAAACTATAAAGGGGGAACTCACCCATCCGCACTGTGCACATCAGCTTTGGCCCTAAGTGTCTCTGCAGCAGAGGATGCTGCTCCAGTATGGAGTGCATTCACACACGCAAAGCAAGTTTATTTATTTAGTTATTTATTGCACTTCTATACCACCCATTTGGGTGGTATCCCACTCTTGGCAGTGTACAAGCACTGCTGTTAATGAACCCATGCGTATAGTGACAGGATGCCTCAAATCTATAGCAATTGAGAAAGTATGGCCTCTTGCTGGTATTGCTCCACCTAAGCTCAGGAGAGAAGTAGCAGCGGACACCGAGAGAACTAAGCAAGAGAAGGACCCTCAACACCCTCTGAACGGATATGAGCCTCAAGTCCACCGGCTCAGATCCAGGAAGAGCTTTATGGCAAGAGCAAACATTCTTGAGGGTACACAAGAGCAAAACCAAACTAGGAGATGGAGGAAGGAGCTCACTGGGAAAGGAACATCACTAAAGGTGGATATAGCTGAAGATCTCAACCTCTCCTACATCACTTGGAGGACTTTGAAAAGGCTGAGGGTTGGAGTCCCTAAATGCAAGAAAAACATGCTCAAGTGGGGGCTGCTGGTGGAAAACAACACAGTGTGAATGTGGAGAGACACAGAATACGGCTCATTTGCTGGTCTGCCAATTACTGCCAGAAACATGCACCGATGAGTGTGGGTTGCCCGCGGGAATAATTGGCCAAACCTTTCCCCAGGGGTTCGCCCAGCCTTCAACAGATCCGGGGACTAACTGGACTTTGCTGGAAAGGCATTTGGGGTGCGGGCTAGCTAGTTAGTTAGTTTGGGGGGCAAATCATAAAGCCTTGGCTTATGGCTACGATAGAAACAGGGCAAAAACCTGACTCCAATGGAAATACACAATCCTCCGCTTCTGGCTGCAGATTAAGTTGGGCAAATAAGCCGCGCCAGACAGCAGAACGAGTAGGTACCCGGAGTCAATACACATAGACTCCAAGATTAGGGCAGGAACAATGGGTTTCGCCAGCCCAGACCTTAATTAGTTTTGGGTTGTCCATTAACCACAGGGTATCTTCCAAGAGCTGGCATTGTAGCTGGACCACCGGAAAACACCACATATGCAAGCCTTCTGTATTAGGGGGTCACGCGCATCCTATGTGCGCATCACCCCAAGGTAGGGTAATAAATATGTACCACCCAACCCAAATCGGGGCTGGACTTCACCGCATGAATGTCTCACGTGTCTTCCTTGCGGCCAGCCACTTCCACACCTGGGAGCCATCGCAACATGTGAGGACGTAGGTTTGGCCAACGCCAAAACCAAGAAAGTGGCTTCATTTTGACAGTCCAGGGTTTGATCTGGACAACTGAGAAGAAGAAGTATTGTTGATGTGGTGGGTGTGGATCTGGGCAGACTCCGGAGGATGGCAGCTGAGGCAGGAGCCTGGCGTGATGTGGTCCATGGGGCCCCAAAGGGTCAGGCTTGACTGAGTGACTGAACTACAACAACACCCAACCACATTTCTGCAAAACCCAGGAAGTTGAATGATGCGTACATGCCATTGTGTAACAAGAACACCAAAGGCAAAATAGGGGCCCATCTGTGGCGGAAAAGCAACAAGAGCCGATTAGAACATTGAGTTTAGTTCTGAGCTGTAGATCACACTGCAAAATTCTGAAAACTATGCATTTTGATGTACTTCCCAGGTTTGTGCACAAGTTTCAAATAAATAAATAAATAAATAAATTCTTCTTCCCTTTCAGGTGTTGAGGGAGATGCAAGTTTCTTGTTTTGGCATTTCTAGCAGCCTCCACTGGTGATATTTGGTGTTCCTGTAATGTGTCTTTGATATTCTCTCTCCACCTTCCTCTGGGCCTGCCTTGTGGTCTTTATCCTTCTCCTCTTTCCACATAGGATGCCTTGTATGGTATGGAACGACAAAACATTCTCTCCAAATGGGCAAACTACTTTGCTTGTTGTTTCTGGATGTATTTTAAGATGGGTTCTATTCCAATTCTTTCCCTTATAACCTCATTCCTGATTTCATCCCTTCTAGTCACTCCAGCAGCTTTCCTCAGGCATCTCATGACCGACTTTAATTTATGTTTTGTTGTAAGAGTCCCTGTTTGGCACTGGTAACATAAGGTGGGGATGAATAGGCTTTGCATGAGGTGTTTCTGCCCTGTGTCCACACTGTGAGAGGCACTAACAGGTCCAAGTAAAAGAGGTCATGGGCAAAAGTAAGGTAAAGGTCTCCCTTGTTCAAAAGCCAGCCGTATCTGACTATATGGTTTGGTGCTCATCTTCACTTACAGCCAAAGAGCCAGCGCTGTCTGCATTTGCAGATGTTTCCATGGACATGTGGCAGGCATGACTAGATGCTGGAGCGTATGAAATGCTGTTTAATTTCCTGCTGAAGTGGTACCTATTTAATCTACTTGCAATTTCTTGCTTTTGAACTGCTAGGTTGGCAGGAGGTCAGACAGAGACGGGAACTCACTCCATTGTGCAGCACTCGGGTCTCGAACTGCTGACCTGCCGACCTTCCAGTTGTCAAGTTCAGCGTCTTAACCACTAAGCCACCGCAGACCCTTTAAAGCTTTATCATCTTCATTTTAATACTGATCAATGTTTAATTGTTTCTCATATAGGTTATGCATAGTATTTTTAACCTCTGAGCAATGTATAGTTTTAATTGTTCTGCTGACCTGCCGACTTTCCAGTTGAAGCTCAAGGAGAAAGTCAGGAACCGTTGGCATTAGCATTCTGCAGCCCCATCAGATTAACGAGGTCCAGGAGTGTAATTACTTGGTACATCATGCTACTTGGAGATAAGGGGGCCTCTTCTCAGTCAAGTTGATTTACAGAAGGGAAGGAGGTGGGGAGGACTGCCTGGCATCCTGCCCTTGAAGACCGCCGGCACCTTCTCCATCTCACCTTGCCAGGTGCCCAAGGTTAACTGGCCAGGGTTGGCTGGAATTAAAAGCACTCCATGCCTGGAGCCAAGGACTCCGTGCACCTGGGGTCAGGGTGGGTGGGTGGGTGGGTGCGCCTTCTTTGGCTCTTGATTTTGCTCTTGCCTTTCCAGAGAATCTCATCTACTGGACAATTCCCAGATTTCTCAGTCAAGTGGTTTTCGGGCAGGTGGTGGTGGTGGTGGTGACCACACCTGCGGCTGGATTTTATTTCATTCCGTTGAACATGACAGGAAAGATATGATTCACATAGAACTGAGCGAAAGTCAAGGGCAGGATCTAAAGCAGGTGCCCAAACTACGGCCAGTGGGCCAGCTCCGGCCCCCAACACCAACTCATCCAGCCCACACCACCCTTGCCGTACGGGCATGTTTTACTTCCACTTCCAGGAGCGGCAAGGCCGGCGCCAGCCAGATGAATTGGTGTCGGGGGCCAGAGCTGGCCCACTGGCCATAGTTTGGGCACCCCTGCTTTAAAAATCTATCTCATCTGTTGCAAAACAGATTGCAAGGCGCGTTTTACTTATGCTTCTGGTGGGAGGAACCACATGACCGGCCTGCTGAATAATGTGACCGGCCCGCTGAACCACGTGAGCGGCCTGCAGCAAAAAACGTTTGGGCACCCTGGAACAAAATTCTTTGCTTGCCACATTTTTTACAGGGGGGAATGAGATGTGGCCCCCCAAAAAATTCTCCCAGCGGGAAAAAAGGAATTACTGGTGGCATAGGGGTCAAACTGCTGTCCTGCAGCTAGAACGTTGTGAGTTCGATCCTTCTGAGGTCAGTCTAATGAGTCCCCAGCATGTTGGGGGCAAAATACTAATTACATTGTGAAACAGCCAAAGAGGGCAATAAACGCTATGGGACAGTATAGGAAAGAAGTCTGATTGCTTTTGCTATATCTTTGTTAAATATATCAATGTTCTAATTATGGGCTATCTACGATGTCTATTTCTGCCCCTCCGCTCTATCAAATTCCTCTTCATGGTTTCTGTGAACCCACATGGATGGGTTTACTATGCATAAACCCATTCATGTGGATTCACAGGGGACCACGAAGAACAACAGTTACAGGTAAGCAACCTGTCCTTATAGAGCCTTGGTGGTGGAAGGTTTAAACTGGCCCTTAAAACAGGGAGTTTGGCTTGTCCTTCTGCTTTGTCCCTGTGTGTAGACAGACCCTTGGGGTATGCGGCTCTGTTCGTTTTGCCCCGGAGGAACAGTTGGCTGCGGTGGCTTAGCAGTAGTTAAGATGCTGAACTTGATGGTTGGAAGGTCAGCAGTTGGGGACTCGAGTGCTGTGCGACGGAGTGAGCTTTCATCGTCTGTCCCAGCTCCTGGCAGCCTAGCCATTCAAAAGCAAGAAATTGCAAGGAGATAAATAGGCACCACTTCAGTGGGGAAGGTAACAGCCTTCCGTGTGCTCCAGTGTCTAGTCATTCATTCATTTTATTTATTTATTTTTCTGATTTCTATTGCCAAAGACTGCCACAGGACCACAGAAATGCCTGCAGTGCAGATGCAGACAGGGCTGGCTCTTTGGCTGTAAATGGAGATGAGCACTGCACCCTAGAGTTGGATACGGCTGGCTTTCCAGCAAGGACCTCTTCTTTTACCCTACAGTTGGCTGGAGGAGGCTTTATTTGTCAACTGGAGCCTTCTTCTGCCGCTGCTGCTGAGCCACCAATGTGCGCTCGGAGTCATGACCCACACCCCGCACTCTTGTTGCAAATTCCTTTCCGGAGTTTCTAAAAAAGTGTGCTCTGAGTAATGTTTATCCCGGCAGAGTCTCTTTGAGTTTAGTGTGCTCTCTCCTCCTCCTCCTCCTCCTCCTCCTCCTCCTGCCTGGCCTCACTTACTATCCTGGGACGGCCTGATATCCACCCAGCAGAGGGGTGTGGTGGTTTGGGGATGACTTTATAAAGTGGCTACAACTCAATGGGGAGTCAAGAGCTCCTGGTTCTCAGCTGAGCTGCCTGGAGTCGAGGGCAGAGGGAGGCAAAGAAGAGCCCAAGAGAGCCCACCACATCGTCAGCATGGCTGAAGGTAAAGACCAGCGTCCAGAAAAAGTCTCCCCAGGGGCAACCTGGGCTCGGTGGGCTTCTGACTTCTCTTATGCTTTGGTTCTCTGGGTGGCTTTTGCTAAAGAATTTGAGCAAAGGAGCAGGTGTGTCTCGCTCTCTCTCCCCTCCCTCCCATTCCTCAGTGTACATGGTGTGCTGGTGTGTGTTTGAGCATTTCTATGAAGCCTGGGAGGAAAAAGAGGCATTCCCCATTCTCTTTCACCCGGTGTCCTCCCTCCTTTAGCCGAGGGCCGTGATGGTGAAGCTTTGGCACTCCAGATGTTCTTGGACTTCAATTCCCAGAAGCCCAAGCACCCTGTGAATCCACATGAATGGTTTTACTGCGATTCATCCGGCCCACCATCCTCGTTGCTCCTGGAAGCAGAAGTAAAACGTGCCTGTGTAATTGTGTGGGCTGGTGACTGTTGATGTACAGTATAATTCCAGGACCCATTGACCAGTCGTGAACGTTCAAAGGCATTGAAAACCTTGCCTCCAGAAATAAGCCAACACCTGGATGGAGGAAGGGTTAACCTGGAAGAGTCTTAATCGTAAGGGCACCTTTTCCTTCCACTTCCGAGAGTGACGAGGGCAGCACGGGCCGGATGAATCACAGTAAACCCCTTCGAGGGGACTCACAGGGGCTTGGGCTTCTGGGAATGGCAGTCCAAGAACATCTGGAGTGCCAAGGTTCGCCATCACGGCCTTAGGGCTTCCAACAAGTTATTTTTATTTTAAAGGGAGTAACTCTTTCTGTTTGGTGGGGAAAGGGCATCATATTTGGGCCGGGACGGAATTCTCCTCTGTAATGCTTTGTGCTTTTAAAAGGGAAAATATGACATTAAGGATGGGGGGAAAAGAAGAGAGAAGATATATATATTTTTTTGGGAATAAATGCTTGTAACAAGGAATCCATGAACAGCTGCGATGGAGTGCAATACATTTCTGTTTCGGAATTCCTAAACTCTCGAGAGTTTAATGTTCACGAAGACCAGCCTCAACAATGGGGGGGAAATTGTGTCTTGGCTGCCTTTTGCCTGCATCTGTTCTATGCATTTGCCGATGGAGCAAAGGAGGAACTCCGCTTTCTTTTTAGCTGAGAGCATCATGCACGGAAACCAATCCACTCCAACCATATTGGGTTACAGTTGATATTTAATTGAAAGGATTTGTTTATTGCCCTCTTCTGCTTCCCAAATGTTTCTCGAGGTGGCATTGCATGCGCCAAGAGTGCTTCTAGAGAGTGACATGCCAAAAGGGCTTTTGCTCTTGGACTTTCTTCCCCGAGTCTTTCATCTTCTCCATCACTCCCCTCTCAATGAGAATGCCTTCCAAATTCCTAGCATGTCTGCCCTCCTATTAATAGAAAGGGCATGGCGAGCTCTCTATCGGGGACACCATCAGAGAAACCACGTTTCTCTCTGTTTTTCCCTCCTTCTTAGAACTCTGTTCGCTCGGCTTTGTGTTTGTTGGAAGGGGTTTTAGCTTGTTTAAAGTCTCCAAAAGAGTGTCTGTGGTGAATGGGTCACAACCCTTGCAAAACTCAACTCTGTTGCAAGTAACAAAAAGTGAAGTCTGAGCTGTTGGTTTATATTTGCAAACAGTTAAAAGTTAAAAGTTGCCTTTGCTCGAAAGCCCGTTGTTTCTGACTCTAGGGCTCCGTGTTCATCTCCATTTTCTGCCAAAGAGACTGTGCTGTCTGTGTCTGCAGACATTTCTGTGGACATGTGGCAGGCATGACTAGACACCAGAGCACGCAGAATTCTGTTACCTTTCTAACCAAAGCGGTACCTATTTATCTACAGTGGTACCTTGGATAAAGTCCAATTCGGATAAAGTCCAATTCAGATAAAGTTGCGGTTTTCATGCACACGTGATGCATCGCATAAAGTCCAAAACCGCCAAAAAAAAATTGGACGTTATCCGAGGTATTTGGTATAAGAACCTCGGATAAAGTCCATTTTTGGACGTTATCCGATGCGTCGCCCATTTGATTTGGATAAAGTCCAAAATGGGATAAAGTCCAAGCTTGTGGAATTGAGTTTGGACTTTATCTGAGGTTCTACTGTACTTGCAATTTCTTGCTTTCAAACTGCTAGGTTGGCAGGAGCTGGGACAGAGATGGGCGTTCACTCCATCATGCAGTACCCGGGTCTCAAACTGCTGACCTGCCAACCTTCCAATCATCAAGTTCAGTGTCTTAACCGCAAAGCCACCGCAGTCCCTTGTAAACAGTTTAGGGTTCTGCAAAGTAGTATTCTAGGATTTCCTTTCTGAGTAATATAAGTAATGGGTGCATTCCACCTGGAGCCCAGGAAGACAAATAAGATGCAGTAAAAGCATGTGATAACCTTGACGAGCCATTGGGAGAGAGCCTTTTATCATGGATGAAGCTGACTGCCAGAGGTTTTCAGCCAGAGCTAACAAATCTCAGAAGAATCTCATGCATAAGGTGTGCCCACACCTTATGAGTGTGAGGTTCTCTGACACAGAGTATAGCAAGAACCATAACTGGTCTTTTTTACGGGATAGAACGTGGTCATGAAATCCACCAGCAGCATCTTTGTGGAGGATAGCTACCATGGAGATGAGGGTTCAAATGGTTGAATGACTGGAACCCCTTCTTCCCAAGCTTTCACCTGCCTTGGGCTCAAGGTTTGGTGGGATCCAGGCTAAGGTTGTGCTTAGGTTTCGCAGCCAGATTGTGCAAAAGGGTAGAAGACCTTTACCTTTACCTGTAGACATTGGTCGTCCCCCTCCCCCATCCCCCAGTCGAACTACTAGAACTTGACCGTCTTTGAGACTCTGGATCCTGGCTTAACCAAGAGCATTTCCTAAATTCAATCTAGCCCAGTGTTTCCAAACCTTTGGATTTGGGAACTTCAGTTCTCAGATGCCTAAGTCAATTCCCCCAAGCACAAGGATCAGCCAATGGACTGATTTAGGCTTCTGGGAATTGAAGTTCCCCCGTAGGACATGTGCCCCACGTCGGGAACCACTGATCTAGCCGAAGTATATTGAGATGGGTTCAGACATCTGTTCTTAGCATTTGCCTGTGTTTTCTCATTCGGAGTTCCCAAAGGAAGCAGGTTGGGAAAGCCATTGGTGCCAACCATTGTAAAAATAATTCTTCTTATGAGCCATTTTACTTATCAACCCTTGATAGACTGGGGCCAAACCATAGCACAAAAAGTGTTTTTGGTATAACTGCTAGGGACTGAGGAGGCTGAATGGTTAAGACGCTGAACTTGATGACTGGAAGGTTGGCAGGTGAGCAGTTCAAGACCCGAGTGAGCTCCTGCCTCTGCCCCAACTCCTGCCAACCTAGCAGTTCGAAAGCAAGAAATTACCTTCGGTGGGAAGGTAAACAGCGTTCCGTGTGCTCTAGACTCTAGTCATGCCTGCCACATGTCCATGGAAATGTCTGCAGCTGCAGACAGCACTGGCCCTTTGGGTATAAATGGATATGAGCACCGAACCCTAGAGTTGGATTCGACTGGCTTTTGAGCAAGGGCAACCTTTACCTTTTTTTCAATTGCTACATGTTAAAACCATATCAGGTATGCTTTTTGTCAGAAGTTCTCAACCTTTGTAAGCCTCAGACAGCTTCGGGGCCAGATGGCCATTTTGCCCTTCCTCTACCACATGGCACTTCCAGATGTGGTGGAGGCAGTGGGGGGGGGGGCACATGAAATGGAGTCATGGGCTGCATCTTGCCCATGGGCCACAGGTTGATAATCTTTGCTTTTTTGCCAAGCAGGGTTACACTAATACTCATGTGGTGCTGGGAAAGATGACAAAAATGGACGTGTTGCTATGGAAAACTGCACAACCATGGGACAGTTCTCAGCATTATAAATGGTGCCAGCCCAGTGCTCTGCACAAAATGTGCAAAAAATAACACTCTAGAGCCGTGATGGTGAACCTTGGCACTCCAGATGTTCTTGGACTTCAATTCCCAGAAGCCCAAGCACCCTGTGAATCCACATGAATGGGTTTACTGCAATTCATCTGGCCCACGCTGCCCTGGAAGGGGAAGTAAAACACACCTGTACGGAGAAAGGGTTAACCTGGAAGAGCCTTAACCATACAGGCGCATTTTACTTCTGCTTCCAGAAGTGATGAGGGCAGCGTGGGCCGGATGAATCGCAGTAAACCCATTCATGTGGATTCACAGGGTGCTTTGGCTTCTGGGAATTGAAGTCCAAGAACATCTGGAGTGCCAAGGTTCGCCATCATAGCCCTAGAACCACGCCGAATTCCAATCCGCTTGGTTCCCCCTTGGAAGTGAAACCAGTTGAGTTGGTCACTCAGAACTCCCACTGGTGGGGGAGATGGTTTGGTGCTCGAGGGTCTTTGAGCTGCTGGCGTGATCATTTCTTTCCTTGCATGAAGTAGTTAGGCTTCAAGCCCTTCCCTTGGCATCACTTTCACTGCCACTCCCACGGGGGACAACGCTGTCACAGGCCAGGGAGGTCCTCTCCTCCGGTGACCTTCCTGCTGTCCTTTTGCTGACAGTGCCCTGTTCTCAGTTTCCAAATTAGCAGGGTAGTGAGGGAGGAAGTCGTAAAATCCACAGGCCATTGACTCACTGGCCTGGGACCCCCTTGAGTGTCTTCCACAGAAGTTGGAAGCAGAAGTTGACTTGGAAGTGGAAAAGCTTTGAATGGAGGAGCAAGAGTCATCGGGGAGGAAGGACAGAGTGAGGTCATGAGCATGTCTTCTGAAGTTCAAAAAGCCCTCCCAAATTGTTGTGGACATCACTTGCAAAGCGAGGTCAGCAGACAGAGGCTATGGGTCTCCGTGGGCTTTGCTGGGCTTCCACCCAACATCTCAGAAGCCACAGCATGAAACTGGAAGTTAGGTCCAGTGGGGCTTTTGTCTGACCCAACCTCTCTTTATGTTCAAGCTGCTCTTGCTTTTCAAAACAGAGAACTGGGAATTGAACATTGCAAAAATCGTTCCAGCTGCTGCCGGAGAACTGTGCAGAGTGGCATCATTTAGAGCAGAGGTGCCCAAACTACGGTCCGTGGGCCAGATCCGGCCCCTGACACTAATTCATCTAGCTCACACCACTCTTGCTGCTCCTGGAAGCAGAAGTAAAACGCGCCCGTACAGGCGTGTTTTGCTTCTGCTTCCAAGAGTGGCAAGGGCGGCATGGGCCAGATAAATTGGTGTTAGGGGCCCAACCCAGCCCACAGGCCATAGTTTGGGCACCCCTGGTTTAAGCAGCCTAAAAATCTATCTCATCCTGTTGCAAAACAGATTGCAAGGTGTGTTTTACTTCCTCTTCTCGTAGGAGGAACCATGTGACCGGCCCACTGTACCACGTGACCGGCCAGTGGCCTGAAAAGTTTGGGCACCCCTGATTTAGAGAGATGCAGAAAGCCTGGGATAGCTAGCCAGGGAGTGCAGACCATTAAACTCTGTGTCGTTGGTTTTCCCAGAGGAGGGGGAAGAAGTGACTCAAGGGTGGTTCATGCGGGGGAAACTGAGCGAGTAGAGGGAAAATAATGATATGGGTGATTAATGTCTGGGAGAGGCTGCCAATAAAGATAGGGCAGGGTCTTTTTAGAAGAGGTCCTCTTGTCCTGACTTCAGCCAAGTGGACGCTTTCCAAAAGCCTTGAGCTTTGATGAGTGGAAGTTCTTCCGCCAAAAATTTCCATACCTGTCTCTTGTATTAAAGCAGTCTGGTAGACTGGGAGCAGTCTGGGAGTGGGCGAGCTTTCTAATGCTTCAGAGAACACCGTTGAGACATTTAAGCAATCCTACTTAGTGGTTAAGATGCTGAACTTGAAAACTGGAAGGTTGGAGTGTGTAACCAGCCCCCCCCCCCCCAAGTAAAAATAATGCAGTCACTGTTTGGGCCAGAAACGAGGCTTCCCGTGTGACTAGCCAGTGACTGAAGTCTGTGACAGGTTGTACATCCATAATGTATAGATTTCTAAATTAAAAATTCATACAGTATTTTCCCCCTCACTTTATGGGGTGAAGACCATGATGTGGTGAAAGCCTGGCCTTCCATGAATTGCAGCAAAACTCAAATCTGTTTCGTAGATCTGCCTGCGAACAGCGCATAGATAACATAAACCGCATTGAGTCGGTCCTCGGGCTGAGAATTACGGTATATAAATTAAAATTTCAATTCAATTCAATAAGAATGGATGGACTCTCTCTCTCTGTGTGTGTGTGTAACAGCACCAAGTAATTCTGCAAAGATAAAACCTGTTCGTGACTTCATGAAATATTAGTATTATACAGGAATGTACGCTGTTTTGGACAAAGGTGCAAAAATAACTGATTAAGGAATAGTGTTCATTTCTGAAGGGTTTAGCCATGTTAATCTGTGCAGGTGTATCAGACAAAAGAAAACAAAAGCAAAACAAACAAACAAACAGATCAGGATGTGCACCTTAAAGACTAATTGCTATATTTTAAAGTGAGCTTTTTTGGATTAAGTCCAGTTCCTCAGACTTTAAAAAGGAGACTAGGTAAAGGTAAACATTGCCCTTACTTGAAAGCCAATTGTATCTGACTCCAGGGTTCGGTGCTCATCTCTGTTTATAGCCAGCGCTGACTGTGTTATCTACTTGCAATTTCTTGCTTTCGAACTGCTAGCTTGGCAGGAGCTGGGGCAGAGACGGGAGATCACTCTGTCATGCAGTACTCGGGTCTCAAACTGTTGACCTGCCGATCTTCCAGTCATCAAGTTCAGCGTCTTAACCACTAAGCCACCTCAGCCCCTTCCAAAGTGAGTCTACATGGCATATATTTATACATGGCCCCAAGATTAAATGACAATGGTTGGCTAGTAGACACAAACTGCAAGTTGTGTGAGTCAGTGTGACATTTCACACCCGGCAAGTCGTGTCTGCTAACCAACCACTGCCACTTTATCCTGGGGCCCTGGGTAAATATTTGCCATGTAGTCTCACTCTAAAGTCTGGCTTGAGCCATAAACGAATCTCATGAAAAGAATCTTGTTGCGCCTTGAAGATTTAGAACATTGTTGGGCTAATAAGCTTTTTGGAGACAACTCTCCTTTTTGGAATACAGTAACACCTCATACAAAGTCCGCTTCGTACAACATCGAATTCATACAACATTGCCTAATTCCTTGAAAAAAGTTGCCTCATACAAAGTCGCTTGACTTTGTACGAGGCATTGGGGTTTTTCGCATGTTGCATTGTGCCTGGGCAGTATAAAAGGCAGGACGCATGCGTGCATTGCTCTTGTGGGTTTTGCACGAGGCCAAGAGTGGTTAGGAGTAGTTTTGAGTGCGATTTTGGATTTTGACATGTTTTTGTAATGTATTTAGCCTTTAGACAATGATTTCTCAAAGTTCTGTCAGTTTCCTCTCTGTTTCCTTGACTTTGCCCTGAAGTCTGTGCTGACACAGTACAATGTATTTCTATAGAAATGACGTTGTATGAGGCACTGCGGCAAGGATTTGGACGTTGTATGAGGAGGCATCGCGGCTAGGATTTTGCATGCCTCATACAAAGTCCAAATCCGTATAAAGTCCAAACTTGTGGAACCAAGTTAGGAAGTTGTATGAGGTATCACTGTACAATTAATCAGTTTACATTCACAGTGTATGTGGTACAATATGTGGATGGCGAATGAATGGGCTACAAAGATATTAGTATGTTCACAGAAAGGAAGGCATCTTTAGGCTCCTCCTAGAGATCCAGCAGTTTTAAGACTTAGGCATTAAAGGCAGAAGCAGGCATTGCAGACCATTTTTCATTCTACAGGATCCTCCTTAACTGCTGGAAGCATCTGAGTGCATAACAACTGCTTTCCTCACCTTCTGTAGCTTGCAAATCAGCTGGCTTTCTTTTGTGGTTGATCTTCAGGGCTTAATCCTTCTAATGCAGGAGTTGTTCTCATCCTTTTTAAACTGGGGACCGAGTCACGCTCTGGGGGCTGGACGGCCATTTTGCGCTTCCTCCACTACATGGGACTTCCAGGTGTGGTGGAGGTGGTGGTGGGCCACATGAAATGGCATCACGGGCCGCAGGTTGAGGATCCCTGTTCTAATGTCTCATATTTGAGCATGCACCTGAATCTTAATTCTCCAACAAGCTTTCAGCTCTAACCATGTACTCTGTATAAATCCTGCTCCTGTCCTTATGCATTTTGCTGCAGTTGTGAACCGAGTAAGTGCCACATCGCTGCTGCCCTGAGCCAAAGGCCTCCTCTTCACCATTTGCTCTTGACCTTGCAGATCTACAACTGGCATCTTGGGACCTCGAATGCAAGCACAACAGCCTGGACCACCGGACCGCGGAAGGCGACTGCCAGCAACTCATGATCCGCCGGGGACAGTCTTTCATCATCACGCTGCACTTTGCTGGGAGGGCGTACGACGCCGAAGTGGACCAACTGGCCTTTAACGTTGAGACGGGTGAGTGCTTTCTCCTGATCCTACACTGGACCCAGCTCAATGGGAGGCAACATCCTAGATCCATGATGGCGGTCCTTGTCACTCCAGCTGTTCTTGGAATTCAGTTCCCAGAAGCCCAAGTCCCTGTGAATCCACACCAATGGGTTTGCTGCGCTTACATGCAGTAAACCCATTCATGTGGATTCACAGGGGCTTGGCTTCTGGGAAATGAAGTTCAAGAACAGCTGGACTGCCAAAGTTTGCCACCAGTGATATAGGGCTATCAACCTTCCAGAGGTCTGCATTGTACCCAGAACATCTCCCTTCCTCCCCCACATCTGGTCAGGATACTTGCTTCTCTTCCATCAGGCGTTTTGTTTTTGAAAGCCTTTGGAAACCCCACCAAAGTCTCCCCAGATTCCCCAGGGATGACTGACTCCCTCTTCCTGCAAAGAGCTCCAAAGCCCCCGGGTCAAAGCGAGGAGGAGGAGGAGGAGGAGGACCTGGCGGCCAGGATCCGGGTCTCCTTTGTGCTTTCCTTTCGCCGCTTGCCTGCGGCAGGGCGATAAGAGCTTGCGTAGAGTCATGCTCCAGATGTAGGGTTGGACATCTGCCAGGCTTGGTGTGGGTGGAAAGGGGGTTGAGTCCTCCTTTGGAGAGGTGGGGCTCATGCCTGCTACCAGACGTGCTGAGATGTGAATGTCCTTTTGTTCAACAAGAGCCGGCCCGGGCTTTTCGGGGCTTAAAGGATTTGGATCCACTGTCAGCTGCAGTCTTTGCCTATTTGATAGGTTGGAACGTGCCTTGTTTGAAGTCCATATCCAAATAGGGACCTTGGTTGTAACCGAGCCTTCCAAGATTGCCAGCAAAATTCTTGAGCCAGCTAACTCATGGTTAGAGCTGAAAGCATTGTACTGTTAGAAAGACATGGTTCAGGCACAACGTAATGTCTGAGAAGCCTTGACTTCAAAAGAAACTTGTACTTGAGGATGATCACAAAATAGAGCAGGGATAGAGCGCAGCAGATTTCCTACTGAGACACTCGGGGACAAACTGGCCAAAATGCTGCTCCCATATCTAGAAGGAGTGCTCTCTCAAGCGGTGAAAGGCATCTGATTATAAAAGTACATTAAAAGTAGAAGAAGCGTTGATTATCAGCTATTCTATGATTGGATTGTAAGCCATTTTTATCATGTGAAATAAAGATTCATCTGAATTTAGGTCCTTAACCCCACCCCCATAGAATCAGCCTTTAAGAATTTTTCTCTTCTATTGGCAGGTTATCTATAGGTAACATCTATTCTTCTGCTCAGAGCAATTTCCAGAGGAGATTGCAGCCACGTAAAGATGTTGCAGCAAAAACAAGAGAGAAACTTGTGGCACTTTAATAAGTTTCATTTTGGGAATGTTTTTGTGGAATAATAATAATAATAATAATAATAATAATAATAATAATAATAATAATAATAATAATAATAATAATAATAATAATAATAATAATTTATATGCCGCCTCCTCGATTGCTCAAGTCTGGGCTGCTCACAGAACAGGTAAACATCACAAAATCATACAAGTCATAAATACCACATTATAAAATATCATCATAAAAACATCATGTGCCAAATGCACCTGCTTAATTTAGAAGGGGCTGTGAAACTCCTTAGCGCCATAGGATTAATCAAATAGGAATCATTGGGTTGCATTAGAAACTTCAGGGATTCTTTCTACATTTGGGGGTGGTTGTGGTGGAATTATATGTAGATTTTAAAATTACATTTTAGGGCTTAAAGTGTAGTTAGCTGGCTCAAGAATATCTTCAGCCACTTCCATTAGTCCAGAACTGAGGTGTCCTGGGGGCAAAGGGGGTGAAGTGCTCCAGGCCACACTCTCTTCTTTGGGTGTTTACTCGTGTGTTTTCCTTTTTGCTTCTTCCTTTTCTTTTCTAACGGCAGCATGCTCATGAAGGATCAATGACAGGGCAGCTGCCCAGGGTCTTTCGATTGTCCCTAGACCTTAGAAGGGGACTATGGTGAGTTAGTGGTTAAGACACTGAATGTGAATTTCGGCAGGTCAGCAGTTCAAGACCTGAGTGCTGCACGACGGAGTGAGCGCCCTTCTCTGTCAACCTAGCAGTTTGAAAGAAAGAACTTGTAATTAGATAAATAGGGACCACTTCGGTGGGAAGGTAACAGCATTCCGTGCGCTCCAGGGTCTAGTCATGCCTGTCATATGACCACAGAAACACTTGCAGACAGTGCTGGCGCCTTGGTTGTAAACGGAGCTGAGCACCACACCCTAGAGTTGGATGCGACTGGCTTTTGAGCAAAGGACACCTTAACCTTGACCTTGACCTAGAGCTGTGATGGCCAATCTTGGCACTCCAGGTGTTTTTGAACTTCAATTCCCAGAATCCTTGATCAACAGGAATGCTGACTTGGGCTTCTGGTAATAGAAGTCCATGAACACCTGGAGTGCAAAAGTTCGCCACCACCGACCTAGAGTTTAGACCAGGGCTTCTTAACCTTGGGCCCCCAGATGTTCTTGGACTCTAATTTCCAGAAGGCCCGAACAGCAGGTGTGTTAACTTGAGCTTCTGGGAATTGAAGTCCAAGAACACCTGGAGACCCAAGGTTCAGAAACCCTGGTCTAGAGCCCTGGAGAGACCTTAGAAAAGTTACTTTCCTAGGGTGCGGCTCCCACCATCCTCTGGCTAATATGTCTCAAGCCCATGGTGACCAGAAGAAGAGGGACGCTACATCCCAAAATATTAGAAAGGGTTAAAGTTTTAATGGATCGCATTAGAAGCCCCTGTGTTGGTCCTAAACATGATCCTCCCCCTCTCCCCACACCATCTGCCAGTGCCCCATGGCACGTGGAGGAGAGACACGTGGAAGCAACCCAGAACCCTACAACCATCTCAGCTCCTCTGTTATCTCCACGCCTCAGGCTGTTGGGTCCTCTACCAAGACAAACAAGAAAGGAGAACAAAGGGAGGAAACTCTCTGGTTAGCCTTTCCCACAGCACAGCAAGGAAGACAAGACCCCCCCCCCCTCTTTCCGTTTTGTCCCCCCCCCCCCCCTTGGGAATGTTCCAGTGAAAGGAGAGAAAGCCCGCATCTCCAAAGTGGAGCTCAGCTGGCCACGTCTCTGGCATTGGCTTGGTGGCTGTGGCCAGTAGGTTGGCAAACCAACCAGCCATCTAACCAACAGGATCTAGGGCAAGGGTGCCCAAACTATGGCCCATGGGCCGAATTTGGCCCCCAATTCCAATTCATCTGGCCCACGCCGCCCTTGTCACTCCTGGAAGCATGTTTTACCTCTGTACAGGTGCATTTTCCGATGAGGGCTGCATGGGCCGGATGAATTGGTGTCAGGGGCTAGATCTGGCCCATGGGCCGCAGTTTGGGCAATTCTGGTTTAAGCAGAGAAAATGGCAGCTTAAAATCTATCACATCCTGTTGCAAAACAGATTGCAAGGTGCTGAACCACATGAACAGCCCATGGTCCAAAAAGTTTGGGCACCCCTGATCTAGGGCTCAGGGGCATGTGGGTTCAAGGGGACAATTGTTTTGGTTTTAAACTATAGATTGGGATTGGGACCACTCAACAGTGCAGCTGGGCACAAATCCGATGTCTGATTTCACATCCCTCTCCCCACATACACCCGATGAAAGGGCTTCTGTCTCACACCACCCATAGGCAGACCTCAGGTTCCAGGATGTCTTTGGAAAGGGTGGACCTGAAGCCCAGGTCTGGTCTGGTCTGGCCTCCATCCCACCCCACCCACTCACCCCCGGCCAAGCCTGCCTGCTCCATGCCTTGCTTTCTTCTTGAGCAAACCCCAAAGTGGGCAGTTGGGTGGAGAGGACAGGATGAGGCCATGTGCTGGGCAACAGACACATGTCCCTCTCCCGGGAAGGAATGCTCTGCCAGGAGACTGAATTAGGGACTGTTTGAGGGAGGAGAGGGAGGATTGGTCCCTGGCCCCACTTGGGAACAAGGCAAGGATGGAGGAGGAGAAGGAGGGAGAGACTCAGCCCCTGTCACTATTCCCAGTCCTATTCCCAGGGGAAGAGGGTTTAAGGGGCTGAGTCATGATGGCTCTAGCAAAAATGGCCCGGTTCTCACGGCCAACGGCCATTTCCTGGGAATCCAGATGGCATCCTTGATGGACAAAGGAGGACCCTCTGCCCGCTCCCCCCTTCCTCTTCCTCCTCCATCTTCTGCCTTCACTCCTGTGTCTTTTTCTGTGGGCCTTAGGAAGCAGAGGGCAGGGCAATCTCACAATAGCACTCACCCTTATACACCACCCATCGCTCTTACTGTAGTGCATCCTCTGGGAGGTTCACAAGGCCATTATCATTGTGCCTCCAACCAGCTAGTGGGGGACTCATTTTAACAAATGGAAGGCTGAGTCAACCTTGTGCCATGCCAGGATCAAACCCACAACATTTTGGCTGCAATGCAGCAGTTTAACCACTGCGCCGCCAGGTGCTCCGTAGACAAGGTCTTGGTGGCACCATGGATGGTGCCAGCCGTGAATCCCCCAATCCTCAGGACCTCTGGGTACTAGGATTGTACTCCAGAAGTAGAGAGAGAGAGAGAGAGGGAGAGTCTTTTCCATGCTCTGTTACAGGATGGCCCATTTGTGCCTTGAGGAAGAACTGGAATGAAAGTCCCTTTTCTCAGCCTCAGGTGTGGTTTCCTGCCCAAACTATGGCTGAAAACGGAGAAGCCTTGGTTGTTAAAGGGCCTTGTGTGGCGACCTGTGGGCGAGCTTTGCTTTGGATGACTCCCATGCCTGTAGGATGCCAGAGACCTGACAGTGCCCCCCCCATCCCCCTTATGACTAAGGTGTGGCCATCAGAGACCATGGTGGCCTTGTTTGCTTTGCTTATTTACATGGCCTCCTTTCCGATGCTTTTGCGTCACTCGTGCAGCATCAGGGAGCTTTTGTTTAAAACAGCGGCAGGTACAGAGCCTGGCTTTGACAACTCAGTACAGAGCCTGGCTTTGACCTGCCCCCCCTCCCTGTCCCACCCCATCCTCGGGTCCTTTCAGCCCTTCTTTACAAAGGACAGCAGAGGGGGTGAGGATGGGGAAAGGCCAATGGTGGTAATGACGAGTGCATGGTTTTTCCAACCAGGAGAGGTAGCTTGTGAAGTCCAGCAGCCTCAGAGGTGACGGGCAGAGAACTGGATCTCATCCCACCCCATCGGCCACATCAAGCAGCTGCCCATTGAATGAGAGGGTCAGAGAATTATAGAATCAATGCGTTGGAAGGTGCCCGTGAGGTCATCCAGTCCAACCCTCTGCTCAAGGCAGGGATCCGAATCAAAACAGAGCAGACAGAGGGTTGTCAAATTTTCCCTTGAATGCCCCTAATGTTTGAATGCTCACAACCTCTCAGGGCCATGGGTCCCACTGTTGTGTTGCTCTAACACAGCACTGTGGTGGCTTAGTGGCGTCCCCTGAGGCAGAATTTATCCAGGAAAATTTCTTTCAACCCAAATTTCTGACCCAAAATGTATTTATTTATTGCTCGAATAGTTCAGTTGATTTTACTGATATTCTGCCTATATTTGGCTTCCTGTAGTTTCAGCCCATTATTCCACCTCCTGCACTCTGGGTTAGATGGGGAAGAACAGGTCCTGCCCCTCCTCCTCCTCTTTAGGACTCTCTTTCAAGTACTTGAAGGGTGCTATCATCATCATCATCATCATCTCTCCCCATCTGCCTGGGTTGTGTTTGCATTGCTGAGTGTTTAAAGTGATGGACGGTATCTGTGAGTGGAGGGAATGTGCTTGTGACTTTTGAAGGGGCTCCTTATCGGAAAGTTCTGGTCAAGCATAGGTGTGTGTGTGTGTCTGTGTGTGTGTACATGTGCACGCACGTGTGCATGCACATGCATGTGTGTGTGTGTGTGTGTGTGTGTGTGTGTGTTTTGAGATACTATGTGTTGCCTCTCTTCCCACTGGGGGAAATAAGACCTATGTGGAGAATGGAAGGGGCAGGTGGCCAGGAGGCATTTTGCGCAGGGCGCGACTCTTCTGTCATCATACTAATTTCAGTAACCTTAAAGCAATCAAAGCAAAATGACCGTATTTCTCCTGCAATGGAAGGCACAACACATAGCTTTGGTCAACTTCTGTTTACTTCAGGATCCACCGCAAGGTTGCAGATAAAGATGTAGTTCAAGGGTGCACAAACTTTTGGGCCATGCACCAGTCACGTGGTTCCTCTCACCAGAAGTAAAACGCGCCTTGCAATCTGTTTTGCAACAGGATGAGATAGATTTTAGGCTGCCATTTACTCTGCTTAAGCCAGGTGTGCCCAAACTATGGCCTGTGGGCCAGATTTGGCCCCTGATGCCAATTCATCCGGCCTGTGGGCTGTAGTTTGGGCACCCCTGTCCTAGGGTTTGGTTTCCAGATCATCCTTGTTGCCTTTCTCTGTATCTGCACGTTTTACTTCTGCTTCCAGGAGCGACGTAGTTGGCATAGGCCAGATAAATTGGCGTTGGGGACAGATCTGGCCCACAGGCCATAGTTTAAGTACACCTGCTGTAGTTCAACTAGTGACAAACTAGCATTGGCTACCGGGCTTCGCCTGCCGGGTTACTTGGGCCCTCTTCTTACCTCCATCCCCATTTTTTCATCTGTGTCCTGTCCATTTTCCCCTCCGCTGTTTTGAGGGCTGGCTAGAAACAGCAGAGGGGGAATGGCAGGGCAAGAAGCAGGTACCTGTCAGGGAAGGCGCTCTCCATGGCGGATCGCTGGCTGCAGGGCAGAGGCAGTGCCTATGGTGCCACCTCGTCCGGCCCGCACGTGTGCGAAGTGGCCATTGGCTGGAGTGTTTGCGCGCTGGCTGTCCCACCTCCTCTGCGCTTGGGCCATCCTGACTGATTGGCTGTGGCATGCCACGGAGGATGCTGGGACTTGGAGGTTTTTTGTTGGCATTTGTGGGGCGCAGGACCCACTCTCGTTCTCAGGACCCTTGCGACGATGATGTCAGGGAAGTAAGGTAAGTGTGAACAGCGCATTACGGGATAGTCTGGACGGGTGTGGAAACGCATTCCACACATGCACGGCCACATCCCTTTCTTATAGGTTAAGATTGATTAACAGAACGGTTAGAGAATTGTTCTGCAGCATCTTTTGCATTCTGTTCTTGAATATTATTTCTGAATGACACACCCAAAGTCTTGCCTCAAGGCTGAAAAAGATCCTACACACAGGATTATAGGATCAGAGAATAACTGAGTTGGAGGAGGCCCATGAGACCCATCAAGACCAACCCCTCCTCCACTCAATGATTTATGGGTTGCTAGTGCTAAGATAGGACTAGCGGTGGTTAAGATGCTCTTTGAAGACTAGAAGGCCGGGGTTCGATACCCGTGTGCTGCACGATGGAATGAGCTCCCATCTCTGTCCTAGTTCCTGCCAACCTAGCAGTTCGAAAGGAAGACATTGCAAGTAGATAAACAGGGACCACTTTGGTGGGAAGGTCAGCAGCGTTCCATGCCCTCCGGTGTCTAGTCATGCCTGCCACATGTCCATGGAAACATCCGCAGACACAGACAGCACTGGCTCTTCAGCTATAAACAGATGAGCACTGATCCTTAGAGTCGGATACGACTGGCTTTCGAGCAAGGGCTACCTTTATCTTTACCCAGTGCTAAGATTAAGGGCCTGATGGCTTAGTGGTTAAGATGCTGGGCTGGATGACCATAAGGTCAGTAGGTCAGTAGTTCGAGACTTGACTGCTGCACGACAGAGCGAGATCCTTTCATCTGTCCCAGTTCCTTCCATTTTAGCCATTCAAAATCAAGAAATTGCAAGTAGATAAATAGGTACCAGTCTAGTGTCTAGTCATGCCTGCCACAGTGCCACAGAAACATCTGCGCTGCAAACAGGGCTGGTTCTTTGGCTGCAAATGGAGATTAGCACCGAACCCTAGAGTTGGACCCGAGGGAGCCTTTGACCTTGACCTAGTGATGGGTCCCCTGCCCAAGCAGGCCCCTTCGAAGTCGTGGTGGCTGATGTGCTGCGTTGTCTTCCTCTTGCAGGGCCTTGCCCGACTGAGTCCTCAGGGACCAAATCCCATTTCCCTCTCTCTTGCTCCCTGGAAGAAGAAACCACCTGGAACTCGGCCGTGGAAGGCCAGGATGGGAACTCCCTGACCGTGTTCATCTTCCCTCCGCCTGATGCCCGGATTGGCCGGTACCGCCTGACCATGGAGATCTCCTCAGGTGATGAGGGCTCCAGCTACAAGCTTGGCGACTTCCTCCTACTCTTTAATCCATGGTGTCCAGGTAGGTCTCCTCCTGGCCTCAGGAAGGCCTGTAAGAAGTTGCTTTGCTCAGATGTAGACTGCTAGCAATGACACTTCTAGACTGACCCATGGCGCTTAGTGCACTATCTGGGTCAGGGGTGCTCATTCAGCCCCGATGCCAATTCATCTGGCCCACGCCACCCTCATTGCTCTCGGAAGCGGAAGCAAAATGCGCCCTTTTGCTTCCGCTTCTGGGAGCAACGAGGGTGGCGTGGGCCAGATGAATTGGCATCGGGGCCCGAATCTGGCCCCCAAGCCATAGTTTGGGCACCCCTGCTCTGGGTGGCTCACAATTAGCATTTTGCCCCCAACATGCTGGATCCTCATTTTACTGACCTCAGAGGGATGGAAGAGGCTGAGTCAACCTTGATCCCCATCAGGATTGAACTCACAACATTCCGGCTGCAGGACAGCAGTTCTAACCCCCGCACCACCAGGGCTCTAAAATGACAGGTTGCTTAGCTGTAACTGTTGTTCTTCTTCGTGGTCTCTGTGAATCTGCACAAATGGGTTTATTGCGCGTACGCACGGTCGACCCCATCCGTGTGGGTTCACGGAGAAGAACGTGATAGAGTGGAGGGGGCAGAAATAGCCATTGTAGACATTGGTCTATTTAACAAGGGTAGAGCAATAGCATAGCAATGACCTTAACTCTACCTGCCCTATGTGGACGGTTCATGAAGGAATTAGCATGCTGGGGACTCATGGGGCCAACCTCGGAAAGATGGAACTGCTGTACTGCAACCCAAAAGTTGTGAGATCGATCCTGACTGGATCCAAGGCTGACTCAGCCTCTTCTATCCTATGGTAGCGATGGGGTGGGATAGAAGTGGAATTGCTCTTGCTTTTGCTCGGGGGAGATTTTTGGGCACCCTGATGTTCGGCCAGCTCTGTGAGCCAATGGAAAGAGTCCCCAGATTTCTCCAGCAAAGGTGCTGATGCTGAAATTATGGCTGGGAGAGACAAGCTGCAGGAGGACGGGCCAACCCAAGGACCCAGACGCGGCCGTGGGATCATGCCACTGATTCACATCAGCCTTGCCCTTTGGGATGTCCCGTCTCATGCAAGCATTTCCCTTGGCCTCCCCTCCAGTTTCATGTGCATTTCCAGCCTGCAGAGGCCAAGAGAAAGTGGAAGTTTCCCTTGGGCTGCTGTAGCAGGAGGAGGTGGAAGGTGGAACCACGGACACGTCGGGGTGAACTTGTGCCCCAGACCCAGTTCTGCCTGGTTGGGGAGCCAGGAACGTTTTCTGGCTCATATGGAAGCCTTTGAGGCCAACATCCTTTTATGGATTCCAAGGTTGGGCAGATCCACAGACTATGGAAGTTCTTGAGGAGCCTCTAGCTGCTGTTTAGACCTAGAGACGTCTAACGGGGACTTGGAAAACACATGTGGTGATTCCTCTTGAATCATGCGCTTGGAACCAGCAGACAAGCTGGTCCAGGATTTCCAGAGAAGGCAAGCAGAAACCAGAGGACAATTATTATTGCAGGTTCAATTGGGGGAAATGTTCTTCCAAATTGTGCTTCTGTAGAAGAAGAGGCTGCAACCCGCCCAGCCTCCAGATGTGACAGACCCCCACCTTGTCTGTTCATACCAATGCCCCACCCGCTAGATATTTCTAGGGTTTGCAGACCATCCAAAGCCCTCAGGAGATTTCCTGCTTGCTAACGCACCCAGCTTCCTTCTGCTATCTTTCTGCTGCAACTGCTGTATCTGTGGGTTTTTCCTTCTTTCCCTCCAGATGATTCTGTCTTTATGGAAAGTGAGGAGGCACGTGTCGAGTACGTCCTGACGCAGCACGGCCAGATTTACCAGGGGACCAAAGACTACATCTATTCCATCCCATGGAACTTTGGGCAGGTGAGGTTTCGGTCTTGTTTTGTCTTTTTTTAGTTGCTAGTTTTATAGTTTTCCTTACATTCAGCCCTAACTTTTGCCAGAAGGATAGGCTTGACCGTCCAGGCTCTCAGCCTCTATCGCTTGCTTCAGTATGTCTAAAATTTGCTAATTTGTGCAAACGTCAGCCAAGACCCTGAGTTTGCTTATGCTCAGGCAGGGTTGTTAACAACAAAACCTTCGGGAGGTTGTTAAGGTATAAAGTTACCCTGACTGGATAAGCAACTTGGCTGCTCCCAACGATATCTATGTGTGATGGAAGCCTTGGCAACTCTGTTCATCAACATTATCTTGATGGATAAAAGTATCAGGTTGAAGCTCATGTGGGGATTGTCCCGATGTCAGCGTCCTTTTAGAAGCATGGTCTGTTTTTTTTAATAACCCTGCAACTGCCACACCTTCCTAATGTCCCTCTTCCCCTCCAGCCCTCCCCACGTTGTTGCTGTACATGCTTAAAAACAGGGATTCCCAACCTGTGGCCCATGGGCCGGATGTGGCCCACAGCACCATTTCATGTGGCCCATCACCACCTCCACCACACCAGGAAGGGCCATGTGGTGGAGGAAGGGCAAAGTGGCTGTCTGGCCCCCAAAGCTGTCTGACGGAGCATGACCTGGCCCTTGGCTTAAAAAAGGTCTAGCGAGGGGGCCTGACGCAACTCCAAGATAGCAAAATCTCAGCCAGCTTTTAGGATTGATGACTTTTCTGTAGATTTGATTGAAAAGGTTTGCTAAACATGTCAGTCGCCATTTTCTGATAGCTTTGGTATTTTTGTGACATGAATGAGTTTGAAGATTTGCCACTTTTCTAAGTCTTATTAGATTTCAGATTTCTATCATGCCAGTCCCTGATCTAATACAATACATTCTTCTGGTCTGGTCTGTGCAAACACATGTTTAATGTGTGCATTTTTTTCTTGTTCAGTCGCACAGTCTATTCCAACCCTTTGCAACCCTATGGATCATTGTCCTCCAGGTGCCTCTGCCCTTCACCATCCTCCTCTGTCCTCCCAGTTCTGTGCCCATTGCATCTACAATACTACCCAGCCATCTCATCTTTGGCCGCCTTCTTCTTCTTTTGCCCCCCACCTTTCCCATCATCAAGGCCTTCTCAAGTGAGTCCTCCCTTCTCATTTGATGTCCAAAGTACTTTAGTTTCATCTTCACTATTTGTCCCACCAATGAACAGTCAGGGTTGAGTTCTTCCAGTATTGACCTATTTGTTCTTTTTGCTGTCCAGGGGACTCGCAAAACTCTCCTCCAACACCACATTTCAAAGGCGTCTATTCTTCTGCACTCAGCTTGCCTAATGGTCCAGCTCTCACAGCCATACATCACTACCGGGAAAACCATTGCTTTGACTATGCGGACCTTTGTTTGCAGTGAGATGTCTCTGCTTTTCACTATGTTCCCCAGGTTTCTCATCGCTTGTCTCCCAAGCATCAGTTGCTTTTTTATTTCATGGCTGCAATCTCCATCTGCAGAGATCTTGGATCCTAAGAAAGTAAAATCTGTTACTGCTTCTACTTCTCCCCCATCTATTTTCCAGGGACTGATATGGCCTCTTGCCATTATCTTGGTTTTCTTGATGTTGAGTCTCAAGCCAGCTTTTGCACTCTCCTCCTTCAATCCAATCAAGTGGTTCTTTAGGTCTTCCTCACTTTCTGCCATTAGGGTGGTATCGTCTGCATATCTCAAATTGTTGATGTTTCTCCCAGCAATTTTGATCCCATATTGTGATTCCTCCATCCCTGCATTGCACATTATGTTCTCTGTGTATAGGTTGAACAAGCAGGGTGATAAAATGCAGCCTTGTCTTACTCCTTTTCCTATTCCAAACCACTCCGTCATTCCGTGTTCTGTCCTAACTGTTGCTTCTTGACTCACGTACAGATTTCTCATGAGACATATGAGATGTTCTGGTATTCCCATCTCTTTAATTACTTGCCACATTTTGTTGTGGTCCCCACATGCAAAGGCCTTGGTGTAGTCAATAAAACAGAAGTAGACTTGTTTCTGGTATTCCTTTGTTTTCTCCATGATCCACCGTATCCCCTGCCTCTTCTGAAATGTGTGCATATCACACTGCATTAAATCCTCCTTAACAAGACCATATACATTGGGTTGTTTGATTTGAAAGCTTTTTCCATTTTCCCATTGTTGTATTTTCTTTAATATGAGGCGAATTAATGGTGATGATGGGATTATGATCCTAATTTACTTTAGCTGAGGGATATGCTTCCTCCTGTTTAACGCTATTGTAGTACCTCTGAATAAATTAGATTCTGATCTATTTCACTCCAATCCATTTGTTAGTGCCTTCTGGCAGGAATTTCCACCTGTGTCGTCTCCATGTTGGCCATTTTCATGTGGTGCTGTGGTCTGAAGTTCTTCTTCACAAAAGTGTACCATTCTTTGTCCTCAGAATCACAGAATCACTGAGTTGGAAGAAGAGACCTTTTAGGCCCGTGATGGCGAACCTTGGCACTCCAGATGTTCTTGGACTTTAATTCCTAGAAGCCGCCGTGAATCCATACGAATGGGTTTACTGCGATTCATCCAGCCCATGCCACCCTCATCACTCCTGGAAGCGGAAGTAAAACGCACCTTGCAATCTCTTTTGCAAGAAGATGAAATAGATTTTAAGCTGCCATTTTCTCTGCTTAAACCAAGGGTGCCCAAACTATGGCTGGTGCGCCAGATCTGGCCCCTGATGCCAATCCATTTGGCCTGTGGGTATAGTTTGGGCACCCTGTCCTAGTGTTTGGTTTCCAGTCCTGTGTTCATCCTTGTCGCCTTTCTCTGTATCTGCTCTAGTTTGTTTACATCTTTCTTAAAGTTTTGGTGCCCAGAATTGGGCACAGTACTCTTGATGTGATTTAACCAGTGCTGAATAGAGGGGGACTAATAGTACCTCATGGGTTTTGGAGTCTAGACTTCTGTTAATGCCCTCATGTTAAAGCCATGTTTCTAGCCCATAATTTCTTACAAACTCTCTGCTAACTCCATCCTCACTCTTTGCATTTAATTTCCCAGTTTGGAAATCTCAAGATTGCCTTTGATAAGTTTTATGACCACTCTGAGTTTTATGGCCACTTCTTCTTCCTCCTTTCCAGATTGCAGAGCAGAAGTATAAATAAGTCACAGCCTCTCTCTGGCAGCCCTTTGAGCCAAGGGACCCCATAGAAGGAATTCTTGAGCCGCCGGTGGCCTCTGCCCATTGAGAATCAATGCCACGCATTCCTTGGTGTGGGCCGCTGAAACGGAAGGGAAGAGCAGAGCAGAGGGAACCGGGCGGTCCATCCTTTTTGGCAGGAGAACATCCGTTCAGGTCCTCTGCGGTTTGGTTGCCAAAGGGTTGCACTTGGCCTCCCTTGTTTAGAAAGACTCCCTGGCATGGCTCAGCATTTGCCAAGGGAGAGCAAGATGGCCCTTTGGGTATTACAAGTGGTACCCTTGGTTTTAGATGAGTAACGATGGTCTAATTATGCTGTATGCCATTCTGGTTGTCCTTTCGACCAAAGAATGGCACCTAAGTAAAAAGAGTAAATACGTAATGGAGGGACCCACTCTGACGCCACTTGCTGTTTGGCTGGAGGGGGAACCCCTCCAATTTACTGCACCAAGCCCCCCCCCCCCCCCCCAAAAAAAAAAAAAAGCACCTGGGGGAATTTTTGCAGGAGGGAAAGAGAGATGCAAAATGCTTTTTTCCATGCTGTGTTCCCCCCTCCTGCAGATGCTAGATTTTAAATAGGGACTCATTGACTCCACCACTTGTGAACATCCATCCATCCATCTGGGATAATCTCCCATTCTGACTAGGTTACATGACATTAAAAAAAACAAGCCCTGAGTGACCCTGGCGTGGGTCAGCCAACGGCCTCCTGTGCCTGTTTCCTGCCAATGCATCCAGTGGGTTCTTCTCCCTCCTCTCAGCTTCTGCCTCCTCTTTCCTGCCCTAGTTTGAAGATGGCATCATGGACATCTGCCTCCAGCTGCTGGACACCAACCCCAAGTTCCTGCACAACCAGGACAAGGACTGCTCACGTCGCAACAGCCCCATCTACGTCAGCAGGGTGGTGAGCGCCATGGTGAGTCTCGGGCTACCAGGGAGACAACACTCCCCCCCCCCCAAGAACTTCACAAGAGGCCCATCCTTATTCTGAACACAAACAAACCCCAAATCTCTCTTTATCTTTTTCTTAGCTGGCTATGTATATGAGTGTGTGTGTGTGTGTGTGTGTGTGTGTGATGTTTGCAGATTGATACGCAGTAGGCAGCACTCATAGGGCCAAACACATCTTTATTTCATGGTAAGCAATCTGAACATGAGGTAATGGCGGAGGTGCAGCTCCTTTTATACAGCATGGTACATTTGAAACTGGTTACATGTTTGTTCATTGGTTACTGTATTCGTGACATCATTGTGACGCACGGCATTCTTCGTCAGGTCTACCTGTGGCGGGAATATCTCCCGTGGCTGACTGTAATTGGATCATGTGGGTTGATCGCTATCAGCTGCCTCTCGATACCATCTAGAGGCAGCGGTAGCTCATTGTAAATGTTGCAATTCATTGGGTTACATTGTTACATTCCATCTTAAAGGCATAGCATCTCATACATAACGGGGGGGGGGGGAGCACACACTTGGAAAAATAACAAATCCTGGGAATTTTTTTTGCTTCAAACAATAATCCCTTTTAAAAATATTAATTCTACCATAGTTAATCCATAATCTGTTAAATTATTTTTAATCATGCACGGTGTGGACAAAGTAGATAAGGAAAAACTGTTTTCCCTATCGCACAACACTAGAACTAGGGGACACTCCATGAAACTTTTGGGTACTAGTTCTCAAACAAATAAGAGAAAGTACTCTTTCATCCAGAGGATCTCTGGTCTATGGAACTCCCTGCCAGAAGAAGTGGTGACAGCTGTCAGTCTTGACAGCTTTAAGAAAGGATTAGACAAGTTCATGGAGGACAACAAGGGTATCAATGGCTATAATTATGGCTACCTAAGGACAACCTCTGGGTTGGAGAGATAGGCAGGATATCTCTCAATATCATTTCCAGGGAATCCTAAGCAGGTGAAGGCATCTCCTTGGGAATACCCTGAAGGAAATGGTGAGCCACTGTGTGAGACAGAATGCTGGACTGGATGGGCTCTTGTGGCCTGTTCCAGCAAGGCTGTTCTTATGTTCTTATGTTCTAACAGCAGGACAGTTAATATTTTAGGCAATTTTATGTTCAAATGCAGCTCTCCCAGTTCACCCGTTTTTAGCTCAGTTAATAAACACAATTGGACTAGATACTTCAGAGAAAGAAAAATAGCATTTACTCACAAAATGAGGTCAGAAGATACATGTGCTCAGGAGACTTGGTGAAGTTGGTATAGAAAAAAGTCAAGTCTTTTTTCCAGCAACATGGCCTGGAAGATGGAGGAGCTCAAAAAGACATATTTCCTCCTCCAAGGACAGAAAGTAAGAGAGAGAAGACCAGAGCCTAAGAAACGCCTTAAGACAGGGGTGTCCAAACTACGGCATGCGGACCCAATTAGGCCTCTACATATCATTAATGCGGCCCGCAGTGAGCACCCGGGATCACTGTGGACTGCCACCCAACCTGCCCCCACCGCCTGATGTCAGCAGTGGTAGCGGCGGCGGCGCTTTGTCCAGGCTGCCCCAAGAAGCCTCTTGCTTGGTCCCATTTCCTCTCCAGCCTTTGCCAAAGGCAATCACCGTGTCAGGGAATTTTTCGGAGCCTCCTGTGTTTCAAAATTCGCGGCGCTAGGAGAGCCCCCTGGTGTGCCCGGGATGACATCACCGCAATGTGCCAGGTTTGCCCTTCTAGCACCGTGGATTTTGAAACACAGGAGGCTATGAAAAATTCCCCAACGCAGCAATCAGCTTTGGCAAAGGCTGCAGAGGGGTTTGGACCGAGCCAGAGGCTGCTCGGAGCAGCCCAGACAAAGCGCAATTTCTGCCACAGCCGCCACTGCTGACGTCAAAACTGTCAGCAACGGGAGCAGCCCACCTCAGATCCCCGTAGCTGTGTGCCGGGGGCGGGACTGTCCCACAAGAAAAAGGACTTAAGACATGTAAATAGAGTCAGGTAACCTCTGAGGCAGGAAAGAACCTTTCTGATTGTAATTAGAGGCAAACAATGCAAAACAACTTCATTTACGCCAGGCTGTCTCTCTGATTACTGAATTCTGGGGTTGCACTAGAATACTCAACAGTGCTGCCATGATCTGAGAGAGATTCATGCCTCACATGTCAAGACCTCAGGTGGAAATGTGACACTGCAGGATGGAGGGATGGATGGACTCTGCAAAGTCTTCTCTGAGCCACTTGGCCTCCTCTCTTATGTCTTGGGCTGCAGGTCAACTGTAATGACGACCAGGGCATCTTACTGGGACGCTGGGATAACCAGTACCACGACGGGGTCAGCCCCATGGCCTGGGGTGGCAGCGTGGACATCCTCCAGCGGTGGCAGAAGTACGGCTGCCAGCCGGTCCGCTATGGCCAGTGCTGGGTCTTTGCTGCTGTGGCTTGCACAGGTGAGAAAAGAGATGCCTGCGAGAAAACGGTCCAGAAGGCCACATCCCAGCACTCATTGGGCCACCTTGCCCTGTGAGAGATGGGCCACAGCCTAGGATGCAAAGCTCCTGTTTTGGAGAGCATGACCATAATCTCCTGTGACAAAATGGCCAGTGATCACCCCTTCCTCCGGGGAGATTCTGGGTCGTGCTGTCTCCAAAGTAATTTCCACAGGTTCTCTGTTTGGAAGAAGCAACCAGATTAAGCTTTCTAGAGAGTAAACAAAACAAAAAGATTTTAAAAAAGTTGTGGTACCTTAAAGTCTCACTGCTGTATTTTAATGTGAGCTTTCTTGGATCAAGTCCACTTCACCAGACCTAAGAGTGAGACTTCATGGCATCGATTTATACATATCAGGTACAGAGGCATCTGTGTCTGACAAAGTGCACTTGATCCACGAAAGCTAAAATACAGGAGTGAGTCTTTAAAGTGCCATAAATGTTTTTGGTCTTTTTGTTTTGTTTACTCTCCGATATGCTTTGAAACACAAACTAACACCGCTACAATTTCAGAAGCTTTCTAGTTCAGTGTCCAGATTCCCAGATGGCGAAGTAGATAAAATTGCTCACGAAAACATCTTTTTTGGCTTCTGATTAGCAGCAGCATCGAGCAGAAAGAGAGCCAGGGTTGGGTTTGTTTGTTTGTTTGTTTATTTAGAAGGTGGAGTGATGGCAAAATTATTTTCCATTGTTTTTCATTTCTCCCCTTTTCTCCATCTTTTTTTCTTCTTCTTCTTGACATTTTTGTTTGCCACAGAAGACAAAAGCAGGTTTTGGGCAAGGTGGAGGACGTTTTGCTGCTGAAACAAGCGCAAACAGAGCTAAGCTTTGCATCCGCCACAACACCAGCTTCTGACCCATATCAATGCCATGAAATTAAACCTTGGTAGCCATAAAGGGGTCACAATTAAAAAGATTTGGTGAAGGTTTCCAACTTGTGCTCTATCAGAGCACAGCAGCATTTATGGGAAAGACTTTAAGGTTGCATTAGGACCATGATGGGGAACCTTGGCACTCCAGATCTCCTTTTATATCTGTGAGCACCCCACTCTACCTCACTCTCCATCCCCAAGAGCAGGAAATTACAAAGCACATGTTCTTATCCCCTATGTCCGTGATGGTGAACCTTGGCACTCCAGATGTTCCTGGACTTCAATTCCCAGAAGCCCAAGCACCCTGTGAATCCACTCAAATGGGTTTACTGTGATTCATCCGCCCCACGCTGCCCTCGTCGCTCCCGGAAGCGGAAGTAAAACACGCCCATACAGTTAAGGCTCTTCCGGGTTAAACCTTCCTCCGTAGTGACAAGGGCAGCGCAGGCTGGATGAATCACAGTAAACCCATTTGTGTGGATTCACAGGGTGCTTGGGCTTCTGGGAATTGAAGTCCAAGAACATCTGGAGTGCCAAGGTTCACCATCATGGCATTAGGATTTTATTTATAGAAATATTAGATGTTCCAGTGTCTTTATCCTCTGATGTGGTGCATAGCTGAGGGTGTTAGTGGTTGATGTGCTGATTTTAATGTGCTGAGTCTAGGCTTGGATGGAGGAGGAGGAGGAGGAGGAATTCTGTTTCTCTATCTGCTCTGCTTTTGATTTTTCCTAGAGTTGGGCCATCTTAACCCATCCTTTCACTTCTTCTTTCTCCTCTTCCTTCCTTCCTTCCCTCCCTCCCTCCCTGCCTGTCTCTAGTGCTCAGGGGCCTGGGAATTCCCTCCCGCGTTGTCACCAACTACAACTCTGCCCACGACACCAATGGCAACTTGATCATTGAGCTGTACCTGGACGAGAATGGGAAGTTGCAGCAGGGGAACCGGGAGTCGATCTGGTGAGTGGCGGAAGAGGGATCATCCGTCCCCATAACTCCATGGGAAAGTTGGCAGAGAAGAAGCCTCAGACTCAGCAGTATCTGCTCGAGATAATTGCAGCGCATTGCCGAACCACACATTAATTTGGGAGCTGCTGCTTCATAGGTCTCCCTTGCTCAAAAGCCAGTCCTATCCAACTCTAGGGTAGTGGTGGTGAACCTATGGCATGCATACCAGAGGGGGCACTCAGAGCCCTCTCTGTTGGCATGCGCCCCATCACCCCAGCACAGAGTTAGCCAGAGGGAACTGAGGACATTTCTCACATCGCTTGCCTCTCTGCCAAGCAGCCCAATAGGCAGGCGTGTGCTGGTATATCAGGCAATCGGGCTTTGTCCCTCCCTGCCCTCACCTCTGGCACCCTAGGACACCAATAGCAATGTATGGGATTACCTCCTCCAATAGGTGCCCCCCCCCCCCCACTCCCTGTCCAGTGCCTTCCCATAGTGCCCTGCTCACCCCTGCCAATGGGAGCGCTTCCTCACTCCCTTTCTGGGTTAAGGTGAGCAGCTCAGATGCAGCCTCAGTATTCAGGTTAAATTGCTGTGTTGGCACTTTGCAATAAATAAGTGGGGTTTTGGTTGCAGTCTCAAATAGGTTTGCTATCATGCTCTAGGGTGCGGGACTAATCTCCATTTTTAGCCAAAGAGTCAGGATGGTCTTCATCTCCAAACATTTTCATGGTCATGTGGCAGGCATGATTAGACACCGGAGCACACAGACTGCTGCTTACTTTTCCCACTGAAGTGGTCCCTATTTATCTACTTGCAATTTCTTGCTTTCAAACAGCTAGGTTGGCAGGAGTTGGGACAGATGATGGGAGTTCACTCAGTTATGCAGGACTCGGGTCCCAAACTGTTGACCTGCCGACCTTCTAGTTGTCAAGCTCGGTGTCTTTACCACTAAGTCACAGCTTCATAGGTACCCTAAATTATCATCTCACACTGAAAAGCCTCCAAGCGAGAGGCTTCAAAACGATGCCCCACACTTCAGCAACGTGACTCTAACTCTGCCCTTTGGTACAAAGCAACTCAGAGTTAAACTATAGGTTATAGATGAGAAATCCTTGTATCTGGAATCATTATACAAATGTCCCAGGGATGGGATCCTGGGAGACCAAACTTGCAAACAAAGCCCTTGTTTACCTCTGGACTGGAGGATCAATCCTAAAACAAAGAGAACCCACTTGCCCACTGTGGCGGGTATAAAAAGCTCCTGGTGTGACCATCAGGCATCATCAGTTATGGAATTCCCTCTTGCAGTGACAGGCGGAAGACATGCCCAGAATTGCCATCATCCACCAAGGGCCCTGTGGGGTACGCAGTGGCAGGCACAGCTGGCAGGTTCAGGGAAGACCTAGACCCATGATGGTGAACTTTGGCACTCCAGATGTCCTTGGACTTCAATTCCCAGAAGCCCCCGTGAATCCACACGAATGGGTTTGCTGTGATTCATCCGGCCCACACCGCCCTGGAAGCGGAAGTAAAATGTGCCCGTAAACCCATTCGTGTGGATTCACAGGGGCTGCTGGGAATTGAAGTCCAAGGACATCTGGAGTGCCAAGGTTCAGCATCACGGACCTTTACACTCCGTGAAGTCAATATTTTGTAAAGAGGAAACTGGAACCGAGATGTTTTCCTTTCCTGGCATCTCACCTCCATCTCAGCAAGGCTGGCCCTGATGAAGACCTGAACAAAGTGGGGACTGCAGTGGCGCAAGTGGTTAAGACGCTGAACTTGTTGACTGGAAGGTCGGAGTTCAATTCCTGGGTACTGCATGATGGAGTGAGTTCCCGTCATCGATCTCAGCTCCTGCCAACCTAGCAGTTCAATAGCAAGAAATTGCAAGTAGAAAATAGGGACCACTTTGGTGGGAAGATAAACAGTGTTCTGTGTGCTCTGGTGTTGAGGCATGCCTGCCACATGTGCACGGAAACATCTGCAGATGCAGACAGCACTGGCTCTTTGGCTATAAAGAGAGATGAGCACTGAGCCCTAGAGTCAGATACGACTGGCTTTTGAGCAAGGGAAACCTTTACCTTGACCAAGGTGCTGGGATGGCCCTGGTGCCTTTCTTTACCTGGAGTTGCCATCACTGCACTTCTTTCCTCAGGCAGCGCGAGAGCTTGGGTTGGCTGTGCCTGACTGTTTGCAGCTGCAAGCTACAGTCTTCTCCTGATAAATTCTGATTCATGGGGTGGGCTGGTGAGAAATTGACTCCTTTCCCCTGGTTCATTTTCTAGCATCATGTCCAGGCGGCTGGACTGACCTCAACACCACCACCCCATGCCCCCAACAAGGACAGGAATGGCAAATATTTGCATTTCTAGCTGCCCTTCCGATTCCACCCTGGAGGAATTTCTCACTTTGGGTGCCAGACAAATAAAATAGGGATTGACAGCCCAAAGGGTTGCAGTTGCTATCATGGTGCGGGAATCGTTTGATGTGGGAGCTGCTCTCCAAGGGCTCTTGAGAGATGGAAAAACTCCCAGGAATCTTATCAGGACTTCAACCTCCTCCTCTCTCCCCACCCTTGTGTGTGTGTGTGTGTATTTGTGTGTGTGTGTGTGTGTGATTGATGCAGGAATTACCACTGCTGGGTAGAAGCTTGGATGACTCGCCCGGACCTTCCTGAAGGATACGACGGCTGGCAGGTCTTGGATCCAACCCCCCAGGAGAAAAGTGAAGGTGGGTCTGCCTGGCACGAGGCAGTTACACGATCCCAGGAAAATGAGAGTTCCTGGCATCCTCTTTGAAGCTCATTGCTATGCTTGGCAACGATCCGTATCCAACCTTTTCTCCATCTCATCCTCACTCGTGGCATGTGCTTTTACAGTTGTGAGGGAAAGGCCAAGAAAAGCCACGAGAGACGCAAGGCGCTTCATGCCCTGGAGGTTAAAGCAGACCAGAGGGCGAGCTTTGCAATTGGAAGCAGAACTGACTTAAGCAGTAAAGGAGATGCTAATGTCTTCTGCATCCTGGAAGAAATTATATATACTGGTCTCAGGAAAGAAACGAGAGGTTTAGATTGCTGCTTAGTCTTCCAAGATATTTGGGGGGACAGAACATTCTTCTTCTTCTTCTTCTTCTTCTTCTTTGCTTCCTCCTTTACTCCCTTGGGTGTTGAGATAGATGCAAGGTTCTTGTTCTGGCACTTCTGGTGGCCTCCATTGGTGTTATTTGGTGTTCTTGCAGTAATCCTCTGATGTTCTCTCTCCACCTTCCTCTGGGTCTGCCTCATGGTCTTTGTCCTTCTCCTCTTTCCATATATGATGCCTTGTATGGTATGGACTTTCCAAGACATTCTCTCCAGATGGGCAAACCATTTTATTTGTTGTTTTTTGTATGTAGTTTAAGCTTGGTTCTATTCCAATTCTTTCCCCTTAAAATCTCATTCCTAGTTTTATCCCTTCCAGTCATTATGCATTAGATAATGCATTATTGCTTCCTAACTGTGAAGCTGTCTATATGGTCTGTATTTGGCTTGGAAACCAACTCTTCAGTCTTTATGGCAAAAAAAAGCAGAGCTCAGACAGAAGTCTCCCCTTCACCTGTTACCTGTCCCTGGCAGAAACTATCAACCTGGTGTCTTTCCAGAGCTTGAGCAAGTCCAGAGATCCGCCAGCCAGGGACATTCCCACAGTAGAGTCATGGGCTGGATTTCAGGGCATGTGTGGCATTTTGGAAGAAGAAGAGGCCCTATATAACTCAGCTGCCCTGGACTGGTTGCCTTCTTCCAGAGGTGCCCCATCTTCCCCAGGCAGCAATGGAGCTGCAGCTCAGGCCACCTGGGGGAGGTCAGTTTCGGGGGAGGCTGCAGTGACCTATACCTTGAAGGCCATTGTTGGGAGGGATCGGACCCTCAGGCGGCCACGGTGGTTCTTGGCTTGGTGGTCTCCCTGGGCCATTCCCTCTTGCCTGGTCCAGCATGGAGGCTTTCTTCCCTTCCCGGTGGCATATTCACAGCCTCTTTTGCCCACCCCCCAGGTGTCTACTGCTGTGGCCCCACTCCAGTCAAAGCCATCAAGGAAGGCGACCTTCACATCAAGTACGACGCCCGGTTCGTCTTTGCCGAGGTCAACGCGGACGTGGCGTATCTCATGCTGCAGAGCGACATGTCCCGGAAGAAGACTACCTACGCCGCTGTCGTGGGGCAGAACATCACCACCAAGAGTGTGGCCAGGGACACCAAAGAAGACATCACCCACAACTACAAGTATCGCGAAGGTACACGGGGTGGCTTGGGGTCCTTCTTTCAGGAAATGAGCCTGTCTCTCCCCACATTCATACAGCATGTGTTCTCCACCAGCAGCCTCCACTCGAGCATGTTGGTCTTACATTGAGGGACTCCAGCCTTCAGCCTATTCAGGGTCCTCCAAGTGTTGTAGAGGAGGTTGAGTTCCTCAGCCACATCCTCGTCTTTTAATGTTGTTCCTTGTCCGGTGAGCTCCATCTTCTAATTTGCTCTGCTTAAACCAGGGGTGCCCAAACTACGTCCTGTGGGTTTCTGGGAGCAGCAAGGGCGGTGTGGGCCAGATGAATTAGCATTGGGGGATGGATTCGGCCTATGGGCCATAGTTTGGGCACCCCTGCTTTAGAGACTGCACAATGGGAATGAAGGGAGGATATCGTGGTCTGGCACAGGGAAGGGGAGAAAGATGCTCTTCTGGCATGGGTTCATCATCTTCCTCCAGGTTCTGGATGGCATGTTGCCCCATGCGTCCCCCCACCCCCTTACCCTACCCAGAATGGGGCCAGAGGCAGACCAGAGTGGCCTCAGTGGCTCTCACTTCCTTTTGGCAGACTCGGAGGAGGAGAGGGCTGTCTTTGAGAAGGCCAAGCACCAGAAGAGCCCTGCGCCCACCCAGGAAGGCCTGAAGGTCAGGATCAAAGGCTCTGAAGGGATGGACAATGGCTGCGACTTTGACGTCTTTGCTGTCATCAACAACGACACCCTGGAGGAGCATCGGTGTCGCTTGATGCTGCGGGCCCGCACAGCCAGCTACAAAGGGGCGCTGGGCCCAGACTGTGGATTCAAAGACCTGCTCAATGTCCACCTGGAACCCAGTGAAGGTAACGAGAGAGAGAGAGAGACCAGGGGGTGGGTGGGGGGGAGCCGAGCTATTTGCTTCCTTTGGCCTCTCTCAGTTTGTGAAGCTGCCTTTGGTTGAGCCACAGCGGTTCACCTGGCTCAGGGTTACCATTGGGGACAAGTTCTGTTGTGTGTGCGTGTGTGTGCACAAGCATATGTGCATGTGTGTGCACAGAATTCTTGATGAGCTCCTTCTACACCCCAATAAGCAATAGTACAGCAATTATACTTATACACCGCTCCATAATGCTTAGTGGACTCTCTGGGTGGCTCACAAGGTACAGTAATTAGCATTTTGCCCCCAACATGTTGGAGACTCATTTTACCGACCTTGGAAGGAGGGAATGGTGAGTCAACTTTGATCCCACAACATCAGCAGATTTGGCTGCAGTATACCAGTTTAACCACTGCACCACCAGGACTCTTCCTCTTCTGATGAGGAATTCTAAGCTCCACAAGTTTTCTTGCTTCCAGAGCAAGAAAATGAGCTAGCTTTCTTTCTTTCTTTCCTTCCTTCCTTCCTTCCCAGGGTCTTTGCAACTTGTGTAAAAGTTCTTTTCCTTTCAGAAGCACAGGTAGCAAGTGCAGAAACACTGGCTGGTGGCACAAAAAGACACAACACACCCATCCAGTGCTTCTAGCAAGGAACAAGGCAACGGCCATGATTGTAGACTTTCTTTGTGTGCAGAAACCACGCTCACCAAGAGGAGTTTGCTTTGGTTATGGGATAGGCAGGTTTGAGAGCCACGGGTAGGAAGTGTGCTCAGTCTGGACTGCATCAGAAGCAGGCTTCACTGCACTCCATCCGTCCCCAAAGATTTGAATGTCTCCCTGGTGACTTCTTCAGTGGGGAAAGTAACAAAGAGCTATAACTTCTTAATGGTTCAATGGAATCAGGGAAAAGATGAAGGCTTAATAGTCCCTTTGTGGAGGGTGATACCTCTCCCATTTCAAGCAGACTGGCACGGGATTTATGGGTCTGGAAGCACGAGAGAAATGCACATGGTTGGTTTCTTTGCTTTTTTAAAAAAAAAAATAGCTTTGCTGTGGTTTCTGGGTGGTTTACAGAAATAATGACTTCTTACAATCCAGAGGTACCCATTGATCTATCTCCTTCCAAAGTACAGGAGGCTAGACAGCTCTGATGAATGGAAGGGAAAAGCAAAGGTTCCGGGCCAGGCCAGACCTTTTTTGAAATTCTATCCTTGGCACCCAATTTTTTCTTTACAAAAAAATAATAATACACCACATGCGGTCGTTTGCTTTTGTCGCCAGCTTTTGGTAGTCCAACTGTTTGATAGGCAGCTCCCTGTTCTTTGTGCAGGGTGTTGTGTGACGGATGTACCCCCCCCCCACACACACACACTGTCCACACCTGTGACCTCTGCAAGATCTTTGCTGCCTGTCAGGGTGTCGGTTTGGAAAGAGCTGTGAAAGACACCCGGCGGCTTCAAGGCCCCGAGAATTACCAGTACAACCAATGGCAAAGTTGAGCAACCCATTGCAAAGTTAGATTCTGCTCCTTTTCTGCTCCATCTTGCCTACTGTTTTTGTTTCATGGAGAGCTTAGTGGAGTGGGAGGTCGACATTGAAGAATGGCACTAGCACATTAAAACTAGAAACCCTCCTCCAATGTTTTGGAAAAAGTCTTGAGTTCTGAGGTCCCTTCGGAGCAAAGGTCACAAAGGCTGGGGCCAAAATGCAAACCGCCCAGAGAGTGCACCAAGTGCTATGGGGAGGCAAGATAAGATAAGAGTTTTATTTATACCCTGCCCTCCTGGTGCGAGCACCACTCAGGGCGGCTTCCAACACAGAAAAGATATACAATAAACAATATACAGGAATATAGCATAACAAATACAATAAAAAAATATACAGTACAATTCCAAATGCGAATTACAAACACAAATCAGAAAAATACAATATACAGGTGCGCTCGACGTACCCCGCAGCCAGTGCCAGGCCAGGGAAGGAGGTATATAAGTGTATTTGCTAATTGCTATATGAATGGTTTTTCAAGACATAGGAACAATTAATTATTCGTTGAAAGGGTTTAGGTCAGGGGTTCTCAACCTACAGCTCATGGGCCAGACCCGGCCTGTGGAACCATTTCATGAGGCCCATGCTGCCACTGCCACCAGAAGTGGAACCAGACACGTTTACAACAGCCGCGACATGTTTTACGGCAGTGTTTATGGTGCGGGGAACCATCAGTCCGGCATGCTCAGCTGTCTGAGGGTTGTGGTCTGTCCCATGGCTTAAAAAGATTGGGAACCCCTGGTTTAGGTGGTACAAGATCTGGCATTTTATCAATGAAAGCTAGAAAATGTTTTGAATTAGCTGTTTCATAGTAAGTAAACACAGGGCCGTGATGGTGAACCTTGGCACTCCAGATGTTCCTGGACTTCAATTCCCAGAAGCCCAGGCCCCCGTGAATCCACACAAATGGGTTCACTGCGATTCATCCAGCCCATACTACCCTTGGCGCTCCCGGAAGCAGAAGTAAAACATGCCCATACCGTTAAGACTTTTCCGGATTAACCCTTCCTCTGTACGGGTGCATTTTACTTCCGCTTCCAGGAGCAACGAGGGCGGTTTGGGCCGGATGAATCGCATTAAACCCATTCGTGTGGATTCACGGGGGCTTGGGCTTTTGGGAATTGAAGTCCAGGAACATCTGGGGTGCCAAGGTTCACCATCACGGACACAGGGGATAAGTGCTTTGTAATTTCCTGCTTTTGGAGAAGGAGAGTGAGGTAGAGTGGGGTGCTCACAGATATAAAAGGAGATCTTAGCAAGAAAATAAATAGGGAAAAGAAGCTTGATCGAGGGTTTGTTAAGGAGTTGTGGATGTGTTTCCAGTGTGGCCACAGCCTCCCTTTCCAACCTGCAGACAGGATACTTTCAAAGTGCCAGAAAAAATAAAACTGACCCTATGACTTTCCCAGTTAGGTTTCAACAGATGTGCAGAACGAAGTTCCAAACTCATGTATCTTTGACTGCATTTCTGGCCAGAGGCTTCCTTGGCTGGGGATTGGGGCACACTGCTACTTTGCTAGTAAAGCGCAGCCGGCTGACCGAAGCAGGCAAAGAAGGCGAGCTAAATCCTCTGAAAAGAAGTCTCTTTCTCTCTCTCTCTCTCTCTCTCTGGCTCATTTGAGCCCCAGATTGAGGCCGGCCCTCTCCTTCCAGCCTGGCCCAGCTCAGGCACAATAACGCTGTGGGTGAGGTACTGACCAAGACCCTGCTGTCACTTGTGTTCATGAAAGCATCCTGTCACTCAGGAATCTACAACCAGAAAGCATCAAAGGTTTATGAAAAGATAATGGAATCACGGAATTGAAAAGGGGTCTGTGAAGCCATTCAGTCCAACCCCCTGCGCAAGGCAGGAATTCAGATCAAAGCAGATCTGGCAGGCGGTTGTCCAATTTCCTCTTGAACATCTCCAACTTTGGAGCGCTCACTACTTGTCAAAGTCATAAACCCCATTGTTGCGTTGCTCTAACATATGTAGTGTTTCCCAAACTTCGGTTCTTGGACTTCAATTCCCAAAATCCTAAATCAGTCCATTGGCTGATCAGTTCTTTGGGGAATTGACTTAGGCTTCTGGAAATTGAAGTCCAAGGACCAAAGGTTATGAACATTTTTTCCTGATATTCAGCCTAGACTGTATTTGGCTTCCTGTAGTTTCAACCCGTTATTGTGTCCTGCACTCTGGGATGAGGATGGAGAACAGATCGTGCCCTTCCTCTGTAGGATTCTCTTTGAAGTCCTCTTGCCATATACCCCCTCCGTCTCCTTTTCTTAAGGCTAAACATGCCCACTTCTTTCAGTCTTCTTTCCTTATAAGGTTTGGTTTCCAGTTCTCTGATCATCCACATTCCAATTTGTTAGCATCCTGCTTAAAGTGCAGAGACAGAATTGGACACAGTCCTTGTGGACTGAATAGAGGAGGACTAGTGGTAAGGACTAGTAGGACCTTATGAAACTAGACCTTTTTTAATGCAGCCTAAAACATTGGCCTTTTTTTGCAACCACATTGCACGTGGACTCATATTTAGCCTGTGATCTACAACAATTAAGATGCTTCTCACTCGTCAAATATCCCCCATATTGTAACTGTGCGTCTTTTTTTTTACCTAGGTGTAAAACTTTGCGTTTATCCCTGTTACATTTCACTCTATTGGTTTCATCCCAGTATTCGAGCCTATCAAGATTTTTTTTAAATTCTGCTCCTATCTTCAAAGGGATTAGCTATTCCACCCAGTGCTGTGTCATCTCATCTCAAATCAAATCTTTATTACGGTCCATGACCAGCCTAGGTTTTGTGTCATCTGCAGATTTGATGAGAATTCCCAGTAGTGCCTTATCCTAGTCATTAATGAAAATGTTGAAGAGCACTGGGCTCAGGACTGAAACACCTTGTGAAACGCCAGTTGTTACTCCTTTCCACTTTGAGAAGGAGCCATTTAAAAGCATTCTTTTGGTACAATTCTCTAACCAACTGTGCATCCACGTGTCACTTGTGCTATCAAGGCCACACCCAGTTAGCTTGCTAAACAGAATATCATGGGGCATTTTGTCCAAAGGCTTTGTTGAAGTCAAGATATATTACATCTACAGCATTCCCACTGTCCACCATGGAAGTTACCCAATTGAAAAATGAAATCGGATTAGTCTGGCAGGTTTGCTTTACAAATCCATGTTGGCTTCTAGTTATTACTGCATTGTTTTCTAGTTGCTTACAAAGTGACCACTTTATAATCTGTTCTAGAATTTCCCCTGGGATTGAGTTCAGCCTGACTGGCCTGCAGTTCCCCCTTTTTGCTCTTTTTGAAGATAGGGACAACATTAGCCCTCCTCCAATCATCTGGCACTTCTTCCATCCTCCTCCATGATTCCAAGAAAACGATAGATGGAGGTTTTGAGATCTCTTCCCCCTATTCCTTTCATATCCTTGGATATCCTGCCCTGGGGATCTGAGCTCATTCAAACTAATAGAGTATTCCTCAAGTATTATACTAAATAAACGGTTGCTAGGAAGATCTTTGCCTTGGCCTTTGCTCAGAAGCATCTGGAGGGATTTTGTTCCAGGAGTCTAGAATTCCAAGGTGGTTGGAACCATTTAAAAACATTTAAAACTGGACTGGCTCTAAATTCTCAGTGCAACTTAGTTCTGGAAAGAGGAGGAGGAGGTGGTGGTGGTGGCGTCATCGTCAATTATTGGATTAGAGGGACTTTTGAGCATATTGTCAGAGTGAGGTCTGTGAAGAGGGCTGAGTTTTGCCTGCTTTGTCAGAAGGGTTCTGGGCCAGGCACTGAAGCAGGCACTGCTGGTGCCACCTTGATTTGTGCCTTCTGGCTGAGGGAGGCCACCTCTCCTTGGTTCATGGCCACTCTCCCGTCCCCTTTCACCTCCTCCATCAGGGAAGGGGAAGGGGATCATGTCCTGTCCTGGAAAGGCCTCCAGAAGACCAGCTGTTAAGTTATTCCCCTTCTTTACATAACTGCCGCTGGGGCGCCTGCTCAGGCAAACAATGGGCTGTCAGTCCCTTCCCAGGGTCCATGCCAGGGCAATGGCAGGAGAAGTCACCGGAGGCAAACCCACAGAGGTAAGCAGCCCTTCCGGCGTGCTTCAAGGCTGAGATGGAAGCTTCAAAGCAGGCATTGTTCCTTCAGTGTGTTTTGGGCTCCATCCAAGACCTGTCATTTCCCCCCTTCATGCTTGCTGGGTTCTTTCCTGATCACACTGCAGAAAGGCAAGAGGGTCTCCTGGAGGAAAGAGGCACCATTTCACCATAGGGCAACTCAGTGCACCTCAATTCCTCAGAGCACCTTGGAATAATATGGGCCAAAAGCTCCACAAGCTAGGCTTGGGATGATAAGAAACCCCACTGGGACAGAGGAGCTGACTTGAACCTCTCTCCGTTAGAACACCCTGGATGAGTGCAAAGCTTCACTCCAGCCTAGGCTTCTATGTGAGCAAAAAAGAGGAATGAAAGGAGCCACTGGTTTGTGCAAAATTGCTTTTATTGCATATTGTATTTGGAGCTGATTTCCAACGTCTCTCACTCAGGGGTGGAAGGGCAGGTTGCTTACCTGTAACTTGTTCTTCAAATGGTCGCCTGTGAAGTCACATTAATCTGCACATGCACACAGTTAACCCATTTAATGTGACTATACAGGAACCACCAAGAAGAGCAAGACCAGGGTTCCAAGCAGAGGGAGAGCCTCTTTGAAGGAGCTTGGTCCTCTCATATCCCCTCAAAGGACTGCCTAAATGTGGACCTGTGCTTTCCACCCATTCCTCCAACCCAACTGCAAAGGGCTTAAGAATTTGCCCTGCCCCCTGCGTGGGAGGATGCAAGTTTGGAAGACATGTGCAGCTAGGGTACCAGGAGCAGGTCTTGTGGAAGAGAGGGGGGATGTTTTGCCAAGAGCCAGTGGAGAAAGAAGATGCATGGCCAGTGGCACAGTTTTGAGGAGCAAGAGTAGAAATCAGGGCATAAAAACAGGCCTATCTGCTCTTGGGAAGGAATACCCTGAAGCAAATGGTGAGCCACTATGTGAGACAGAATGCTGGACTGGATCATGGGCTCCTGTGGCCTCTTCCAGCAAGGCTGTTCTTATGAGAGTCTTTTTCCAGTGCCAGCTTCATCTTTTTTCATGTCACAATTAGGACTGCCAAAATGAAGCCACTTTCTTGGCTTTGTCATTAGCTAAACTCAAGTCCTCTTCAGTGCATGATTCTGGTGGTAGTCAGCAGACCAGTAAATGAGCCAACAGATTCTGTATCACTCCACATTCACACAGCATGTTGTTGTCCGTCAGCAACCCCCACTTGAGCCTGTTGGTCTTGCATTTAGGGACTCCGGCCCTCAGCCTTTTCAAAGTCCTCCAAGTGACGTAGGGGAGGTTGAGTTCCTCAGCCATGATCTCCTCCTTTAATGTCATTCCTTGTCCATTGAGCTCATTCCTCCCATCTTCTAATTTGGGTTTGCTCTTGTGTACCCTCAAAAATATTTGTTCTTGCCATAAAGCTCTTCCTGGATCTGAGCCAGCGGACTTGAGGCTCATCTCCATTCAGAGGTTGTCGAGGGTCCTTCTCTTGCTTAGTTCTTCCGGCGTCCGCTGCTACTTTTCTTCTGATCTTAGGTGGAGGTGATACCAGCAAGAGGGTATATTTTCTCAACTGATGTAGATTTGAGGCATCCTGTCACTCTGTGCATGGCTTCATTCACAGAGATGTTAACTTCTTTTGTGTATGTGGATATGTTCCATACTAGAGCAGCAGAGCATACTCTGTTGCAGAGATGCTCAGGGCCAAAGCTGACGTATGCAGCATGGATGGTTGACTCCCCCATTTATATTTTGTCAACTTCCTGATCGCACCAGATCCTGTGCCAACTGCCTTGAAGGGAAACCCACTGGCAGGATATAAAAGAGCCACATGGCCGTTTCTTCTCCAAAGGAGTTTTTTTATGCCTGACATCTATTCTTCCTCACCAGGAGACTTGGCTGGGGCCAGGAGGTTCATTCATGCTTGATGTGCCTCTTGGCTTCCCCATGAGCAATGAGGGCCAGAGATGCAGAGGAAGATATTCAAGAAAGTCAGGGAACGAAGGTCAGAGTGGATGGAAGCATCGGTGCAGCCGGAGGCCATGCCAGTTGACTTCCGCTTGGAGAGGTGCGCCAAAACATGCTGAGGCAAAAATTAGGCCATTGTTTCACCTCTCTGAGCAGCTGGGGAAAAGAATCTTGGCTGTGGAGATGGCCGGGGCAGGAATGCAGCTTGGCAAAATCCCACATGGGCATCCTTAGGTGAACGGAGGTGGGCCACGCCTGCCAGCTTGTGCCTGGAAAGTATGCCCAGAGAGCATTCTTGGCTGCAGACAAGATGGAGAAGCCACTGCAACCTGGCTGGGATGGTGGGAAGTTCCTTTTCTGGACCCCAACAACACCAAGAATGCCTTAGCCACAGGCCATGCTCACTGGTGCAAAAAGCCAGGAGACGGACGGAACCCACTGTTGCCTCAAGAGGTGGCAACTAGTGCTCCAATGCTGGAAACATTTGAGAGAGAATTGGACCATCCGATCTGCTTTGATACTGGCTGACTTCATTCTGCCCCTTCCGACTCAGTGATTCTATGAGTTCACGTTGAAAAAAGAATGTTTCTGAGCTCAAATCCTGATGGCTTGACCTTCATTCTAGCAAACGCCACTGCATTTCCGCTCGCTGCAGATCACAAATGGCTCGCTTCTTTTGCATGTTAAAAATCTGAGATTGCTCTGGGAATGGGTCAAGGAAGGAGACTTCAAATGTTGAGCATCTCTCCCAGTGTCTCCAGAAACAGCGGGTGACAGCGGTCCAAACCAGGTTGGCTTCAGGCCTGGCCCAGAATGGTTGCTTTCTCTTCCTCCACTCCACTCCACCTCCCATGATCCTTGTGACGAGCCTTGCTTTCCCTGCTCAGCCCCTGCTGCTAGCAAATGAGTGCGGGAAAACTTTTGTCCTGCTCTTTACCAGCTAGTGTTTGTTGTCTCTCCAATCTCAAAGGCAGCTGCAGCGTTTAGCTGTGCCAGGAATGTCCTGTGTGCGCGCACACACACACACACAACTGGAACAGGTCACACCCACAGCACTCGTGCCCAGGCAGGAGCAAGTCTCCAGAGCCGCGCAGAACGGAGCGGGCAAAGAAAAGGCTCTTTTCTAGGCTACACCAGGGCCAAATATTACAGCAAGTCTGCCGGCAGAGCTGAAAGCATGTTAAGTGTTCCAGGAAACACAAAGCTAGACAGACTATTGTGTCTGAGGAATTGGACTGGCGAACAAATCCCTTGTTTTACACCTGGGGGGACCAATCACAAAACCATGGAAGCTTTTCATGTTAGAGCAGTATGACAGTGGAAACCACGGCCTCGAGAGGTGGTGAGCACTCCAGCGCATTCGAGAGAGAATTGGAAAAGCAGCCCTCTCTGTCAGATCTGTTTTGGCTTGGATTCCTGTGTTGAGCAAAGGGGGTTGGAGATGATGTCCTTCTTCCAACTCAGAGCTCTCAAGACCTTATAGATCTCTGAGAAAAACCCCGCCATCAAATCTCTGTTCATAGCAGCTGGCCTTTATCCCATTCAGGGCTAATTCCAGAACAAAATCGGATAACCATTTCCAAGCGTCTTCAAAAGTGAATGTCTTTTCATCGTCACAGTAATTCCAGGCAATGTCAGCTTGTCTCTTTCTACCAGTTTTATTTATCTGCATTGCTTCAGCGCATTGCTTCATCTGCACAAAGATATTTCAGAGTCTAAACATCTAAAAGTCTTACAGCTATGGAAAAACTACAGGCACAAATGCTTAAGCAAACGTCAGTTCTTGCAGGTTGTTAAAAGCTGCAGGTGTGACACTTTCATCGACATTCTAACAACTATGAGAAGTTGTGAACAAAAGTACCTTCAGGGGGGAAAAGACTTAAGTAGTAGGCAGAACTTTAATCATGTTGTGCAATGGTTAAACTGATGTTCTGCAGCTGAAATGTTATGAGTTTAGTCCTGACAGGTTCAAGGTTGACTCAGCCTTCCATCCTTCTAAGGTTGGTAAAATTAGTACCTGGCACCTTGGGAAGAAAAAAAAGCTAATTACAGTGATACCTCATACAATGTCCAAACTTGGTTCCACAAGTTTGGACTTTATATGGATTTGGGCTTTGTATGAGGCATACAAAATCCTTGCCGCGATGCCTCGTACAACGTTGTTTCCATAGAGAAACGTTGTACTGTAATAGCACAGACTTCAGGGCAAAGTCAAGGAAACTGACAGAACTTTAAGAAATCATTGTCTAAAGGCTAAAAACATTACAAAAACATGTCAAACAATTGTCAAAATTGTCAAACTGATTGTCCAAGAACCTGAAGAATGCTGCAAAAATCCCAGGAATGCTTCTAAAAATTCTGATGAATTTTTTTTAAAAAAAATCCAAAATCACACTCAAAACCACTCCTAAACACTCTTTGCCTTGTGCAAAACCCACAAGAGCAATGCACGCATGTGTCCTGTCTTTTATACTGCCCAGGCACAATGCAACCTGGGAAAAACCCAATGCCTCATACAAAGTCGAGCGACTTTGTATGAGGCAACTGTGCACTAAGCACAATGTGGAGGTATATATGCATAATGGCTATTGTTATTGATTCAAAATTGCAGAAGCAAATGTAAAAACACAGGAGCTTACAGCCTAAAAAGGCAGATTCAAAAAGCAAAAGGATACATTGTTAAAACACATCATTAAAAAACACTGTATCGTTAACCCTTGCAGTTATCTTACCTGCAAGCGAGTCTTATGGCACAGTGTGGTGTTTGTGGGCATGTGTAAGCCTAACTTTGACGTGGAGGGCAAATGAAAAATAAAGAGTAAAACATTTTTGTTGAAAATAAAAATATTTTAAAAAATAATACAAGGGGCAATTTTCAGATATGGGGTAACAAGTTTGGGCACTCCATCTCTGAAAGGTTCACTGTCCTAGTGAGGAAACAGCAGTCTATTTCTGTGTACTTCCTATTTAGAAAATCCTGGAGAGAGTTGCATAAGTCAGAACTAACACGATGACACTCAGTTATTATTGTTGTTGTTGTTGCTTTAACCAATGTGTCAAAATCTGGTTCTGTGAAGTCTGGCAAGCCATTCTTATGGCATAATAGAGTCGTTGCTTTCGCTGTGTGTCTTTGCTCCTGTAGGAATAGTAAATTGCTTGGCTCTTATTCTGCCCTGCCATTTACTGTGTCTGCATTTTAGGACGCGAGGAGGTTTTTTTCCTGCTTTGGATTTTTCTTATAATTTGTATACATGTTCATTTGTTAGCCCTGAAATACATTATTTTGCAAGGCAAATGTTACCGCACAGGGACCTTGTTCCCAAACCTGGCAGATTGTTTTGCTGTGACTTTTAGTAAACTGCTGTTCAAAGCTCTTTTCTAAAATACAGCGTGGATGTTCGGTGCTGCTTTTTCTATGCCCCTTTAATTATTTTAGCACTCTATGCATTCCATATTTCACATCTTGACAAGCTAATTTGCAAACTAGAGGAGGTGAGAAAAGCCCTGCTGTGGTAAGTGGGAACATCTTAAGTGCTTTCATCACCTAAGATGCTCCCACTTCTAATATGACAGGCTACCTGCAGACATTTCTGCAGACGTTTCCATACTCATGTGGCAAGCGTGCCTCAACACCAAAGTGCGCGGAACGCTATTTACCTTCCCACCGAAGTGGTACCTGTTAATCTACTTGCAATGTCTTGCTTTCGAACTCCTAGGTTGGCAGCAGAGAATCTAGGAGCCAGAATCCAAAAGATTTTTCTGAGCTTTAACAAACAGACATCGTCTGAATCTGGGGCCTCTCTTTCCCTCTCCCTCCCATACATGTGTGCATGCTTGTAAAGGAGCTGTGAGCATCCAGCTCCGGACCTGTGAGTCAGCGCACCGTCTTCATGGGTGAAAAAAGGGCTTTGGGAAGTAATTTGTGGATTAGAATTATTTCACCTCTAGGGATGTAGCTACAACCCAGTCTTGCTGTTGTCCCTCAAGTACCAAACACTAGCAAAAATAGTGTAAGTCCATTGTTCCCAACATGGGGCACATGATGCCCACCCAATTTAATTTTAAGGGGGGCAATTAAAGAATGAGTTATTAACAATGAGTGTTTTGCATTTCATGTTTAGACCAAGTTTATGGCCTTTTAGGCTTCTTTCACGTGAATATGAGTTCACTTTTTGAATTATAATTATATGCCACGGGTGTGTGTGTGTGTGTGTGTGTAAGGATTTTAGAGATGCTTAGGTGGGGCATGTCCAAAAAAAGGTTGGGGACCACTGGTCTAAATGCTTTTAGCCTCTTGGCCTAAAATACAACAAACCTCTGGATTTGTACCCATGCAGAAATCCCACTAAGTTCTTGATGCTCCCAGGTGGGAAAGCCAGAAAGTCTCTTGATTGTCATAATACCACATCTCCAACAGCAATTCCTGTTGGCATCTCAGGATCTCTGTTGTATGCAAAGTTTCCATTAGAGGTGCAGCAGAAACTAAGAAAGAAAAGAGAGCAACTCTTTCCCATCCTCTCTTCTTCTCCTGCTGGGTCTCTCTTCTCCTACAAGAGGCATTTATTTTCCCTCCCAGGGTTGGGAAGGAATGATGTCTTCTTTGACCCAACATAGCGCACTCAGCTATTTTTGGCTGCACTCTCTCTCAGCGGAAACCTTTCACAAGAACAACTTTAGCTTGACCTGCCTACATTAAGGGTGTTTTATCTGAGCAGCGCTTTGCCGTTAAGCAGGATTGAGGGATGGTGGAAGGAAGAGAACAAAGCCAAGGTTTCAGCTCCCTGAAAGGAAATGCGGCACATCTCCACAGAGGCAAGATGAGAGCTGGGAATCATTCTGGCTCCTGCAGGGAGAGAAGGGGCGACGTTGGGCTCTTGCGTTGCAGAGTGAGGGTCTGGAAGTTTGAGCATCAAACTGGTCCCCGGGAGGGTACTCAAAAATCAGAGCACCGTCTCTGTGGTGCCAAACGTCCTGGCCTGGTGGCCTAAGCCAGGAGTGCCCAATCTTTTTGGGCCACGGCCCAGTCATGTGGTTCAGTAGGGCGGTCACTACACTCTGGGGGCTGGATCCAGCCCCTAATGCCAATTCATCCGGCCCATGATGCCCTCGTCGCTCCCGGAAGCGGAACTAAAACGCGCCCGTACGGGCGCGTTTTAGTTCCGCTTCCGGGAGCGACGAGGGCATCATGGGCCGGATGAATTGGCATTGGGGGCTGGATCCAGCCCCCAGGGCGTAGTGACCGCCCCCCTGCCCTAAACCATCGTCCTGTAGACCGCAGGCTGAAGCCCAGGAAGATTGGGAAGAGGAGAAGCCAGCCTGTGGAGCCAGTCCTTCTGGTGGTTACCTTTCTTGGATATCTCTGCTACCCTAGGCACTGCACAGCTAATGGTTGACATGGACAAAAGGGTCTGCCTTTTGTTTCACCAAATTATGCCAAATGAGGAACACAACCGGATTTATCCAAAACTGAGATGGAGAGACATGGAATCCTAGAATCCCAATCCCAAACCCATCTGCTCAAGGCAGGAATCCTAATCAAAGCAGATCTAACAGAAGAGGGTTGCTTTCCAATTCTCTCTTGAATGCCTCCAGTCATACCTGTCAAGTATCCCGTATTGGCCGGGATTTCCCATTTTTCAACGCTCGTTCCTCCCCTTTCCCACCGCCGTCCCATATTTGAATGACAGGGAAAGGGGTTCCTGCACATGCGTGCCCATGGTGCACATGCACAAATGGGCTACTGCGCATGTGCGCCCACAGTGTGCATGCACAAACGGGCTACTGCGCACACATGTGTAGTAATTTCCTGTATTTGTGGTGCCGTGCTTGACGGGTATGCCTCCAGTGCTGGAGTGCTTCTCTCACACCAAAGCTGCCTAGAGTAGGGGTGGCCAACCTTGGTGCTCCAGTTGTTTCCTGGACTTCACTTCCCAGGAACACTGATCAGTTGATGTGGCTTCTGGCCCTTGAAGTCCAAGAACACCTGGAGCACCAAGATTGGACACCCCGGTCTACAGGAATGTGGAGAGTGTAGTGCAAGGAAAAGTAACTTGTCCAAGCTTAGGGGTGTGATGCAAAATGGTGTTGAGGAAGCATCTGTTGATGTTCCTTCCCTCGTCAAGTCAGGAAATGGGTTAGGTAGTCCTTTTATCTTGGCATTATCTTATTAATAAAGGACATGTGAAGCCAACAAGGAGGGGATTAGAGCCCCAGATCCAGAGAAAAGAGGGCTCGATCCTGCTCTTTTCAGACAGAAAACTTATCCAGCGCTATCCATTCTGTCCTATTTTCTACCAACTGGTTTCTTCTTTCATTTCCAGATCAAATCTTGGACTGCCAAATTGAAGCCACTTTCTTGGCTTTGTCATTGGCCAAACTTGAATCCCCATTGGTGCATGTTTCTGGTTCTTCTTTCATGTCCCGATCAAATCTTGGACTACCAAAATGAAGCCACTTCCTTGACTTTGTTGTTGGCCAAACTTGAGTCCTCGTTGGTGCATGTTTCTGGCAGTGACGCACTGGGCTGAAGGAATTAGTTGATAAAAGTTGACACAAGTCTCCCCCAAAGCAAACCAAGAATGGGTCTTGGAAGCAAGGCAAAATGAGGTTAATGTTCCCTGTTGTGGCTTTATGGTTGGCTTCTTTACCCAACATTGAGGAAAAATAACTTTGAGTTCTAAATCCCAGAAGATTAGGTTGGTGTGTAGTTTTGGGTGTTGTAGTTCAAACACACACACATCATGTTGTGAATTCTTACTGAATTTTGGGCACAGGTACCAAGTGTGTCTGTTAGTGCTCAACTGTGTCAATGCCCAAGGTACCGTCCGGTTTTCAGAAGGAAGACTCTTTCTGGAATTTCTTGGGGTGCTGCGGCTGAACGTTTGAGGCCATTATGGTGAACCTTGGCACTCCAGCTGTTCATGGACTTCAATTCCCAGAAGCCCAAGTCTCTGTGAATCCACACAAATGGGTTTACTTGGGCTGGATTACCAAGGTTCACCATCACTGGCTTAAGGCAGTCTTGGTTCAGACTTTGGGGAAGCCTCATGGCGTTCTTCTTCTTCCGGTTTCCTTTCCAGAGAAAGTCGTCCCCTTACGCATCCTGTATGAAAAGTACGGCGATTGCATGATGCAGGACAACATGGTCAAAGTGATGGCTCTCCTCATGGACCACGATACCAAGGAGGTCGTCCTCGGGGTCCGAAATATCCACGTCAAAAACCCAGACATCAAAATCAGGGTGAGTCAGGCCAGAATGTCCTTCAAAGCTACTGAGAATTGGGGGGAGCCCTGCCCAACCGGGACAAGATTAGTCCCTTTTTGGAAGGCAGGAAGGGAAACCCTACGAAAGAAGAGATGTTTTGTACACACACTAGTTTGTTTATTTCATCTATGTTTTTGAAAAGGAATCATGGAAGACCCCCCCCCATTGCTCTGTCGGAGGTCTTCCCAGACTCCGGGAGCGCTGAACCACCTGGAAGGAAGGAAGGCCCAAAGAACTGGGGGGAAAAACCTTATTTTAGGAACAGTAGCCATGTTAGTCTGTGTTTCAAGCATGATCAGAGAACAAACAAAACAAAAATGTTGCAGCATTTTGAAGACTGTTATATTTTAATGCTAGCTTTGATGGATTGAAGTGGACTTGATCCACAAAAGCTAACATTTAAATATAATTAGTCTTCAAAGTGCTACAACATTTTTGTCTTGTTTAATTATTCTCTGATGACCTTATTTTAGGATTGCAACCTTCAACTGGCAACGAACGGCAGGGGCTGCTTCAACGGGGGACTCTGGTACAGCTGAAAAACAAAAGCCACATTGCGTCCATGTTTGAATTCCTTGGCTTCTCAAACTGAGCATGTTTAAGAGAGTGACCACCTTCCTTCCTTCCTTTTCTTGTCTTATATTCTCTCCTCCTTTTCTTCTCTTCTCTTCTCTTCTCCCTCCCTCCTTCCTTCTCTTGTCTTCTGCTCTCTCCTTCCTTGCTTTCTTCTCTTGTCTTCTCTCCCTTCCTTCTCGCCTTCTACTCTCTCCTTCCTTACTTCTCTTGTCTTCTCTTCCTTCCCTCCCTCCCTCCTTCCTCTTGTCATCTACTCTCTCTCCTTCCTTCCTTCCTTCCCTTCCAAATGCAGGTCTTGGGGGAGCCAATTCAGAAGCGCAAGCTGGTGGCTGAGCTGACGCTGACCAACCCCCTCCCGACCCCCCTGAATGGCTGTGTTTTCACCATGGAAGGCGCCGGGCTTACAGGAGGACAGAAGGTCCACGAGATGTAAGTGCTCCATCTTGGGCTTTCGGGGCTGGCTGGCGGGTGATGGACAGGGGGCATTATTGCTCCCCATGAGAGAGAGAGAGTAGCCTTTGTGGGGTGCAGAAGAAGCTGCCATTCCCATGAGCATCAGTCACTTCCCCTCACCTGGTGGTGGAATACAAGCTGTGCTGCCTGACCATCCAACTTCTTGGCATCTCCAGGTAGGGATACGAGAAACCCCCAGCCAGAAACCCAGTGAACCCGCTCTGTGCCCTAGGGCTGTGATGGTGAACCTTGGCACTCCAGATGTTCTTGGACTTCAATTCCCAGAAGCCCAAGCCCCCGTGAATTCACACAAATGGGTTTGCTGCGATTCATCCGGCCCACACCGCCTTCATCGCTCCTGGAAGCGGAAGTAAAACACGCCTGTATGGAGGAAGGGTTAACCCGGAAGAGCCGTAACTGCTTCCGGGAGCAACGCGGGCAATGCGGGTCGGATGAATCGCAGTAAATCCATTCATGTGGATTCACAGGGTGCTTGGGCTTCTGGGAATTGAAGTCCAAGAATATCTGGAGTGCCAAGGTTCGCCATCATGGCTATAGTCCATCACCCTTCCTTCCCTGTAGACTTTGCCACCCAAGGCTGCTAGTCCTCAGGGTGGTCAGGTTAGTTAACCACCACCTGACACTCGGCGTTGAATCACTGGCAGTAGGGTCTTACTCTATTACCATAGCAGGAGAACGTGGGCAGACTCGTATATGTTGGTACATACTGTATTTGCTGGTGTATAAGTGCACTTCCCCCCTCCCCTTAAAATACACCAGAAAAATTGAGTGTGTCTTATACTCGAGTGCGTCTTATAGGCAGGCAAATACGGGACATAGTCTTGCAGGGTTGTGGCCAGATGACTGGCTGTGGGATGGACTGACTTATGGGGTTTAGGTGTTCTTGGACGGTTCTTGTGCCAGAGGGTCACTTTTCCGAAGTTCTTGCGGTCCATATCTGCAGCACCTTGAAAGATGTAGGTGAAATTCTTCGAGCGGTTAGGAAAGGAAGACGGTGGAGAAGTTGGGCTACCGTGAAGTTTCGTCTGCTCTGTTGGTTCTTCTCCCCCGGCTTGGAAGGGCTGGGAGCTCTCTTTTAAACATGGATTTGACAGTGTTTTTGTTAGACTGTCCCAGACTGCCTCTAAGACCTCGGGTTGGCGCCTACTGTTTATTTGGGAAGTTTAAGGATCATTTGATATAAACACGGCTGTCTTGCTGTCCGGCCGCCTAAATTGCACCAGCGTCAACTTGCCAGGAAAGGGAAGCAGCTGAACAAAGTGAGCCATTCCCGGATATTGGCAAATCAATCAACAGAGGGAGTGGAAAAAAAATAGGTTTTTCTTCTGCTTAAGACTATCGCTGATGCTGTGTATCAGTTACAAAAAATGTTTTCTTTTCCTTGGCAGGTTTCACAATAGCAGAGATTTTTTTAAAAAAAAAAACCTGACATTTTGCATCAGCAGCAAGTTTTGCAGTGGTTTCCAACGTGGGGCACAGGCCCCACCGGTGAACTTCCATTCCCAGAAGCCTCAGTCAGCACATTGGCTGATCAGTGCTTTGGGGAATTGACTTAGGGTTCTGTGGATTGAAGTCTAAAAACCAAAGGTTGGGAAACATGGCTCTGAGAATCCAAGCGATGCATGCGTGCAGGAAACCCATTTGTGTGGATTCACAGAGCAATGTTTCCCAACCTTTGGTTCTTGAACTTCAATCCACAGAACCCTAAGTCAGTCCATTGGCTGATCAGTGCTTTGAGGAGAGGTTGCAGTGGCTCAGGGGTTAAGAAGCTCACCTTGTTAGCTGGAAGGCCGGCAAGACGGCAGTTTGAGGCCCAGGTACTGCATGACGGATTGAGCGCCCATCTCTGTCCCAGCTCTTGGGGACATGAAAGGAGCCTTCCCTGAGCGGAGTTTCTTCCGCAAAAATCCTTTTCAACCCAGAATAATTTCCTACATGAAATTATTATAGTGTTTTGAGGAACTGACTTAAGCTTCTGGGAATTGAAGCGCAAAAACCAAAGTTTGGGAGACAGTGTTGTAAAAAGAAAATGGGTTGTAAAGAGATCCACCTGCTTTCATGCATGCCTATGAGAAATGCAAAGAGGAGAGGTTTGTTGCAGACTGAGAAGGTTTATTTCAGCACAAGGGTGTGTGTGTGAATTGCAATTCATTTCCTCAGAATCGGACCACAAAAGCTCACCCGAAAGAAGGTGTGTCAACCTTTAACAGGCCCGGTGTTTTGGTAGGACATACGGGAACATCGGGAAGTTCTCCCTGTAGTCCTTGCAAAGGAGGACCAGGTTGGGGCTGCGAGACGAAGCTGCCTGGGAGCTGGGTTCATGATTGGTGGTGGTGGTGGTGGTAGTGGTGATGTTCCGAAGCATGGATGGGGAGGTGGCCTGGCTGACCTTGGCCTTTCTGTCTGTCCCTCCTCAGAGAGACCCCCGTGGGGCCTGGCGAAGAGGCCAAAGTGAGGCTGGACTTTGTGCCCCGGCAGTCGGGGCTCCGGAAGCTGGTGGTGGACTTTGAGAGCGACAAGCTGAAGGGGGTGAAGGGCTACCGCAATGTCATCATTGCCCCGCTGCCCAAGTGAAAAGGCCGCGTGTGGACTTTCCCTCCCTCCCTCCCTCTCTGGAAAGGCCAAAGACCCAGGCAAACCTTCTCTTCTGCAACCAGGCAGCCTCCCGGGGTGTTCTACTACGTCTCCCATCGTCCTCAGCCCACATGGCCACCGGGAGTTGTAGTCCAACACATCTGGGCAGCGCGAGGTGGGGACAAGCTGTGCACACCCCAAAACCAGGGCTAGAGCCGGCACTTGGGCAGAGGGAGCCCTGCTAAGAAGACCCAGGCTTCTTCTCAAGAGCTTCTGGATGGAGACAACATTCAGGGGTTCAGCTTTGCTTTCCCAGGTAACCAAAGGCAGTTCAGCAGGTAACTAAAGGGATTGGGAGCGGGGGGGGGGGGGGGGGGGTCTCTCTCTTGCCCAATTTACGGCCTCCCTCCTCCTCCTCCTCCTCCTCCCGGAGCAGAACCAGAGCTGGTCCATAAAGCTCTCCATGCCAGTATCTTCCCACCCAGCAACCCCACCGCCTGCTGGGCCGTCTCTCTCTCTCTCCCTACAAGGCTGCCGGGTTGTCTTGCGCACAGCTTGGAACGATGCATTATTATTATGACCTTTTTAAGCATAGCCTGACAGCGTTTAAATAATGTGAGCTGTATAACTGTGTGTGCATCTATGTCGATGATATACTGTATGTTTCATGCCACGGCATTATTCCTAACTTTGAATGTGCGGAAAGATCCGCTTTACTTGCTTTCCTGATAATTTCTAGATCACATCTTTGGCAAAACAGTGTGTTTTCTTACTGAGGGCAATTTGACTGTGCAATCACGGAATAAAGAGATTATTTTTCACTGCCAAGCCTTAGTGGGCCAGCCTGCCCTTCAATGGCTCTCCGGCTACTTTAGGAAAGGGAGAGAACTCAAGTCTGCTTTCAGCAGAACATTCTTGCTGCAATTTTCCTAAAGGCCACCCTTGCTTGAAAGCCAGCTGTATCCAACTCTAGGATTCAGTGCTCATCTCTGCTTATAGCCAAAGAGCCAGTGTTGTCTGCATTTGCAGACGTTTCCATGGCATAGCTGTCAAGTATCCTGTATTGGCCGGGAAAACCCCTTATTTTACCCTCTTTCCCACCGTCATCCCTTATTAATTGGACTGCAATGCCCTATTGCCACCATTGGAGGGCAGCACAGGATAAGCATAGCTGTCAAGTATCCCGTATTTGCCGGGAAAACCCCTTATTTTACCCTCTTTCCCGCCCTCGTCCCTTATTAATTAGGCTGCAATGCCCTATTGCTGCCATTGGAGGCCAGCACAGGATAAGCATCGCTGTCAAGTATCCCGTATTTGCCGGGAAATTTCCCTTATTTCCAAATCCAAAACTTGACAGGTATGTTCCATGGACATGTGGCAGGCATGCCTAGACACCAAATTGCATGAAACATTGTTTACCTTCCCCCCAAAGTGGTACCTATTTATCTGCTTTACAATTTCTTGCTTTCAAACTGCTAGGTTTGGCAGGAGCTGAGAAAGAGACGGGTGCACACTCTGTTGTGCAGCACTCATGTCTCGAACTCTGACCTTTGGTCATCGAGTTCAGCATCTTAACCACTAAGCCACTGCAGTCAAAAGATGCCCAGGTCCACGGCCTGTGGCCAGCCCTCAGGAGCATGAGCTTAACACCCCAAAGGAGATCAGTCGGACTGGGCAATGCAGTCCTTTGGACCAAACTGAGAGGTTGTGGGTCTCTCTGTCTTCATGACAACATGAATCTAGTTCTACAGTCGCACAAATGACACAGGGACTGCAGTGGCTTAGTGGTTAAGATGCTGAACTTGGCAACTGGAAGGTCGGCAGGTCAGCAGTTCAAGCCCCAAGCGCTACAAAACAGAGTGAGTTCCCATCTGTCTCAGCTCCTGCCAGCCTAGCAGTTTGAAAGCAAGAAATTACAAGTAGATAAATAGGTACCACTTCAGTGAGAAGGTAAACGGTGTTCCATGCACTCTCGTGTCTAGTCACGCCTGCCATATGACCAAGGAAACGTCTGCAGGGCTATTTGGCCAAAACGGAGATGAGCACCAAACGTTAGTCAGATACAACTGGCTTTCGATCAAGGGCAGCCCATGAATGATACAATCTCACATTCCTTACAGTTGGTCTCACTCGCAACACCCCTTGCCCTTTAGGATTGCCTTGGGACACATTATGGGCCTGGTGTTTTGCGCTCCTATGCTGGAGGTGGCCAGCTGTAGTCACTGCAAACCCACCCACCCACCCTGCGATCTGGGTGCCACATTGAAAATGACCCCCACCCCCCAAAAAAGAGTGGCTGTGGAGTTTGATTTGACAGCAAATCTGCCCCACGGATAAAGGGTCGTCCTTCTTTTTGCATTTCCATCATCCCAGCCGGTGCGGGTGAACTGGGATCCAAACTCCAGCCCTGCCCTCAGGTTGGGGCTAATGTAGGACTTTTGCTTTGCAGTGTTGGCCTTTTATGGCCAACAGCAGCATGCATGCGTGCGAGGGTGGGCAGACGGATGTGGTTGTGCTTGTCTTGCTTTTTGCAAGTGAGATGACACATTGGTTTTGCTGAGAGCTGTTTATGCTTGAAGTTTACGAACTCCATTGGTGTTTAGTGTTCACTTGCTAGACTGCCTCTTGGGGTTACAAAACCAGCCCTTTTGGCTCCCTGCCACTGCCCCCTGGCCCCCCCCCCCCCAAAGCAAAGATTAGAAAATGCACCCCCCCCCCCATCCTCTCTCTTGCCATCTCGGCCAGATCAAGCCCTGAACGGAATATGAGGCAGAAGCGTCCGACGACCACACAAATTAAAAGCCACGCACAGGATGGACGACACCCTCTTTATTCAAAAATATATTTATGAGACATTTCAGAATATACTGCTGCTAAAACGGCAGCCTCGATCTCTAAAATTTCTCTCTAGATCAAATCATATACAGATTTAAGAAAGCATCTTGGGGAGAAAAAACATGGGTCTACTCCCGTGACGGCCAACCTTGGCACTCCAGCTGTTCTTGGACTTCCATTCACAGAAGCCCAAGTCTCTGTGTATCCGCACGAATGGGTTTACTGCGTGTACGAGTGGATTCACAGAGACTTGGGCTTCTGGGAATGGAAGTCCAAGAACACCTAGAGTGCCAAGGTTCTCCATCACTGGTCTACTGTCAGCAAAAGACAACCATTGAGCCCCCCCCCCCCAACCCGACAGAGGCTGTGGCCCCTCCCTGAAAACCTTTAAAGCAAATTGGCTTAGTAAGATTTCAGTGTCATTAAACAAAACAAACACGGAACACTTGGGCTGCCAAAATGGTGCTGCTGCATCTTCTACATGTGCCCATAGATCCACCACACGCTTCCATATGGGGTTTCTTCCCCAACATCATTCTGATGTTGGGGAAGAAACGGCAAGAGAAACGGCATGACACCAGCTTGGGAAAAGACCAATGCAGGATCGTACATTGAACTCAAAGCTGCTCTGGCCCTATGCTTTGAGAAGACATGCCACGCGGGGTGTGGGGGGTGGATTGGTTAGGAAATAAGTTAGGATGGCTGGACGTTTGCGGGGGCGGCAGAGGGAAACAGGAAGAGATTCCAGGGAAAGGCAAAGACTCGGGAGGCCCTTCTCTCCTCACAGAAGAGTCCCTGCCATCCCAGAATAACAGCTGCACAGGAGACCCGTTTTTATGTTCAGAGGGGAAATGGGAAATCCCCAAACCAACATGATGGTCAACACTCTACCTTTGGTCCTCTGCATGAAGTTTTTGACTTCAACTCTTATCCCCACATGGGAACTCAAGTCCATCCACATCTGGCACACCTGGGGTCTTCCAAATACAGTGGGCTCAAAGTCCTACACCACTGGCTGTGGGAGCTCTTGGCCAAGACATTGAGAGGGTGCCACTCAGAAGAGGCTGCTACAGGCTGTGCTATGGTTGCTACTTTGCCGATACGGACAGGTGGGAAAAGGGGAAGAACACAGTCCTCCCAACAAGCACAATTCACAAAGAACACCTCTGGTGGGGCGGGGCGTCCCATCCTTTCAGACGGCCTGGGGCTTAATGGCTATTCCTTTTAGACCAGGCTTTCCCAACCTTTGGCTTTTTGGAGTTCAAATCCCCAAAGCACTGATTAGCCAATATAGGCTTTCTGGGAATTAAAGCCCCCCCCCCCCCCCGTGGGGCGTGGGCCCCAAGTTGAGAATCACTGCTCTAGAATGTGTCTGACTGAAGCTTCTGGGAACTAAAGTCCAAAAAAAAGCAAAGGTTGGGAAACGCTGCTCTGTGGATCCACACAAATGCATATGCGCAGTAAACCCTTTCGTGTGGATTTACAGCAGTTTCTTTTTGGACTTCAATTCCCAGAAGCCCTGATTAGCCAATGGTGTGTATGTGTTAAGAACCACTGCTCTAGAATGTGTCTGCTTGAAACCCTCTCCAAAATTCAGCCAAGGCAAGCGCGCGCACCTCTTTATGAGGGGAAGACGTCGTCCTTAAGGAAGGTTTCGCTAAAGAAACCCGCCTTAACCAGCTGACAAAAAAAATCTAATCTGGCAACTTCTAAAGGCCGTTGAAAGGGCCACACGGCTGAACACAACACACAAGGGAGGTTGGGCCAAACGGTTGTGCTCTCCACCACAAACGATGGCCGTGCTGCAGGAGGGGAAGTCTGGTCTCAACCGAGAGAGCTACCTGTGGCCCTCCATGGTCTGCGCCCTTTCCTATTTTTTGTTGCTTGTTCAGTCGCCCAGTCGAGTCCAACCCTTTGCGACTCCACTGACCATCGTTCCCATCACATTGACAATGCCGTCTAACCCTTTCCTATTAACATGCCACAAAAGTGGAGGTTCCCCATCTGTAAGGCAGAAGCCTCGACCTTTGTGGATGTCTTTACACAGTGGTGCTGCCAGTTTCACCCAGAAAAATTAAGCTTGACACACACCAAGCTAGTTCAGAAAGGACACATTTCATTTTCTTATGGGCTCTGGCGAAGAAAGCATAAATCAACTTTTTTCTTCTTCTTTTACTGAAGCAGTCACACATGATTTGCACAGGCTGCGGTAGAAACTGGAAGTGCAAAGAGGAAAACCAAATAAATGTGATTTTCCTGACAAACATGAGATGGCTTGCCTGCATGCCTTCCTTCCAAGAGAATGAGAGATTTGCACTTCCTCCGTCACAAGGATGAGCAGCTTGTCCTGCCGAGAGGTCAGAGGAGGGTCTCTGTCCATGCTTCCTATGTATGTCACAGCTCACTCTGAGGACTGTCAAGCATCGTGAAGTGTTCTTCTGCTGGTCTTAAACAGACAGGGAGTAGGGAGAGGAGGCGAGGGGTGGTGGTGGTGGTGGGGGAGAAGGTTAACACAGACACAATCCTTGCATCCTAGTCGGTTGAGAAAAGGTCCCCAGCAGACGGCAGAGGCGCCAACCCTCCTGTGACGTTGGGCAGGAGGGACAGGTCGGGCAGGCTCTGGATGTGGGATTTAAGCTCTTTGCGGACCTGCGTTACCCGAGCAAGCTTCTGTTTGTATTCCTGGAATTAGAACAAAACATACAACGGAATTAGAATCAGTGCTGCCGCTTCTTCCTGACCTTTCCTCCCTGCTTGATTATAGAAGTAAGCCACTTGCAGGGGGATCTTGAGCTAGACGAGTCCTCCTCCTCCTCCTCCAAGTGCCATATCCGAATCTGAATGTTGGCGATCATCATGGCGACCAGCCATGAAGATTGTCCTGGGAACCCCATAATGCCGTGGCCTTTCATCTGCCTACCACATCGCAGCATGGCCCCCATAGTACCACTGATCCAGTTCCACGAGTCACTTTCTGGTCCTGAGCCCTTTTGGCACGCAAAGTCCTAATCAGCCTCAGGCCAGGATGGATGGAGCTGCTGCCCTACCTTCAGGATGGATTCAAGTGGGATTTAACCCACTCAGGGACCATCACCCTTCCTTCCTTCCTTCCCTGTGGACTTCGGCACTCAAATCGGTTAGTTCTCAGGGTTGTCAGGTTAGTTAAATGCCGCCTGACATTGAGTGTTGAGTCACTGGCAGTAGAGTCTACTCTATTACCACAGCAGAAGAATCTGGCCAGGCACGATTTCAAAATTCCTGCTTGGTTTATATTTGGCTTCCCCAGGTCTGTTTTACATGAAGTACAGAGAGAGATCCATACTTCGACACAAAGGGTTTGCAGCAGATACTATAAGGCAGCGGTGCCCAAACTTTTCAGGATGTGGGCCGGTCACGTGGTTTAGAGGGCCGGTCACTACGGCTCATGAGCTGGATCCGGGCCCCAACACCAATTCACCCTTGCCGCTCAGGAAATGGAAATAAAATGCGTCCATATGGGTGCATTTTACTTCTGCTTCTTCTGGGAGTGACGAGGCTTCGTGGGCCGGATGAATTGGTGTCGGGGGCTGTATCCGGCCCATGGGCCGTAGTTTGGGCACCCCTACTATAAGGCATACTGTGTGCCATTAGAGGAGGCGTTTGAGTGCATAAAGGAGCCCCGAAACATGATCATGGATTCGGAAGGGGAAGGCAAGGGTTGGGTGGGAATCTAAATACAAAGACCAGCTTGTCAGCTTAACCGTGTCAGGATGATAGGCTCCCTGAATATCTTGCTGGCTGTGCGGATCCTATGCACACACATTGCATTATCAAAGGTCAGCCACACACTTGCTTGAAAAACAGGCATCCCTAAAATAACACAAGGCCGGGGGAAACGCAAAGGCCTCATCCTTATGGAAGGAATCTCAGGCAGCACCACTTTTCTCACTTTATGCCATGAGGATAGCCAACATTCGGAATCAGATACGGCACTTGAAGAAGAAGAATCAAACACTCTGAAGTACAGTACCATCCCAAGGCCAGATTATTGAAGGGAAGTCTTGAGTCCATCTAGACCAGTGATGGTGAACCTTGGCACTTCAGCTGTTCTAGGACTTCAATTCCCAGAAGCCCAAGTCTCTGTGAATCCACACGAATGGGTTTACTGTGCGTATTTATTATTTATTTATTTATTGGGATATTTATATCCTGCCCTTCTGGTGCTGACACCACCCAGAGCGGCACAGTAAACCCATTCATGTGGATTCACAGAGACTTGGGCTTCTGGGAATAATCCACACAAATGGGTTTACTGCACCTAAGCACAAGTAAACCCATTTGTGTGGATTCACAGGCTTGGGCTTCTGGGAATTGAAGTCCTAGAACAGCTGGAGTGCCAAGGTTTGCCATCGCGTCTCTAGACGATGGCTCTGACCCTGTCCTCCATGACTTTCACCCAGCAGAAGGACCCACAACCACCCACTTCTATGGAGTTGAGAAGCAATCTTTACAGAAAATCAAGGGGGTCAATTCATGGGTACCTTGAGGGGAAAAACCTTCAACCTCCAGTTTTTAGCTCTGATGCAATATTCTGGTAAGGGAGCGAAATTTACATTTATACAGGTGGGAGTGAAAAAGTCTGGAGAACTTTTCCACTGGGCAGATGGAGGAGGACAGCTCAGTTTGCTAGCCACCGATTAAGACTAATGTCTGAAGAGAGGGATTTTTTTCCTTTTAAGGAATGAACTGTTTCATAAAATCAGAGGTGGGAAAAATAACAAACTGAGCCATTTCAAACTTGCAATTAACTTTTCCCCAGTTTAAATAAGCCACCCCTAGGAAGTCGTTATGGGTAGCATTTACATGCCTATATGCACACAAGCTTTCAATGTGCTAAAATTAGGATATTAAATTGGTATGTGATGTGTCCAAAGGTATTTATAAACTTTGGAAAACTCCATCAAGCTTCCCAAACAAAACTTTGCGTTTTTTGCTGTATCATTCAAACCACGCTGGATGTGCTTTCGGATAAAGTCACAGTTTTCATGCACACGTGATGCATTGCATAAAGTCTAAAACCGCTAAAAACGGACGTTGTCCAAGGCATTTGGTATAGGAACCTCGGACAAATTCCATTTTTGGACGTCATCTGATGCATCGCCCATTTGATTCAGATAAAGTCCAAAATCGGATAAAGTCCAAACTTGTGGAACGGAGTTTGGATGTTATCAGGGGTTCTACTGTATGAGCAAAACTTTCTAGCAGACCCATGTTTCTGCTTTTGGCCATCTACTTCCACCCATCAGGTTCCGCCCTTTGCCTCCAAACTCTTTCACAGGTCCTAAGAAAAGGCTCCAAGAACTTAGTCCCAATAGGTCTGTGATAGCCAACCTTGGCATTCCAGCTGTTCTTGGACTTCAATTTCCAGAAGCCCAAGTCCCTGTGAATCCACACGAATGGGTTTACTGTGCGTACGCAGTAAACCCATTCGTGTGGATTCACAGGGGCTTGAAGTCTAAGAACACCTGGAGTGTCAAGGTTCGCCATCACTGCACTAGGGGACTAGGTGTGAACCTTGGCACTCCAGCTGCTCTTGGACTTCAATTACCAGAAGCCCAAGTCAGTACACCTGCTCATCAGGGCTTATGGGATTTGAAGTCCAAGAACAGCTGGAGTGCCAAGGTTCGCCACTGCGGCTACTAGGCCATTTATGCATTTCCAGGGTGCTTGGTGGGCCTACCCTAAATTGCACATATTATTTATACTGACAAATCCTTAATTTCCTAGACAGAAGAGACTCCTTCCCAACTACAGAGGGGTGAGGTGGGACGTCATTTAAAAGGCCTCCTGCTAAGTTTCCACCAGGACAGGGATTCAAGAGATGAGTTGTGAACATACACAAGCATTTCACAGAATAACCACACTGGGGACTGGGAAGATGACATCTGCTACATTAGCATAAGAACATGGAAATTGTTTACCCCCAAGCAGATAATTTGTCCATCTAGTCCAGTGGTTCCCAAACTATGGGCTGACCCGGCCCACAGCACCATTTCATGTGGCCCGCCAGCGCCGCCGCTGCACCCAGAAATGGAAACGGATGTCATAAAATGCACCCACACATGCTTAAACATGCCAACAATATTAATCCACAGTTCTCCTTCCTCAAGGGTGGTGAATAGGTTCTTCTCTCCCCCACCACTTCTTGACTTCTGTCTCCTTTCGGAGAGACAACATGTTCTCCCCGCGTGGATGATGGGAGGATCTTGGCCTCCCTTCTGTTGGCCAGGCAGCCCAATGTACTCCAGAGGGGGAGAGGGAAGAGCAGAGAGCCCCTGATTAGAGATCTTCCCTGCTTCCTGATGAAGAAACCAGGCCCACTTTAAATCCATCATTTCACCAACAAGGACATCTTTGCCGATTCTGTCAGAGAACAAAGTCACTCCGGTTCAGTCTATAAAGCTGTTGGGATGAAGCGCCACACTGAGCATTGAAAGGGGAGTGCCTCCCTATTGCCCTGAAGAAGAGAGATTGGACCTGAACATGCTCCAAGTCAGGAGGCCAATTGGAGTGAGTCTACAGAAAGTTCCTCCACAGGAATTGCAGTACATGATGAACCCAGAAGGCAGTGATGGATGCCGTGCTTGAAAAACCCAGCAGTGGAGAAAAGGAAGCAGAAACAGCCAGATGTTGTTCCCTTTGCTGTCAGAACACCAGGACGTGAAACATCTGGCCAGGCCGATGATTTCCATCACCCCTTGGGGGGTTAAGGAAGACCAAGAGGAAAACAGAAACCAAGCAGGCTTAAAACGTAGTCCTGTGATGGCGAACCTTGGCACTCCAGATGTTCGACTTCAATTCCCAGAAGCCCTAGCCCCCAAGAACCCACACGAATGGGTTTGCTGCTACGCCGCCCCCGTTGCTCCTGGAAGTGGAAGTAAAACGCGCTTGTACGGAGGAAGGGTTAACCCGGAAGAGCCTTAACCGTCCGGGTGCATTTTACTTCCACTTCCAGGAGCGACAGGGGCAGCGTAAGCCAGATGAATCGCAGCAAACCCAATCATGTGGATTCGTGGGGGCTTGGGCTTCTGGGAATTGAAGTCCAAGAACATCTGGAGTGCCAAGGTTCACCATCACTGGACTAGACCTAGAAAGACCCACAGGTACAATTCTGCTCCCGCAGCTGATGAGGCAGAACAGTTGGTTGAAGAGGAAAGGCAAGGGTGGCCCATCCTGGAAGAGCTTAGTGTTGGAGAATGGAAAGTCAACACCTCTTCATTCCTTTGCCAGAAATGCTCCCACTCTGCCGTGTCCTCCACACCCTGAGCATGTTCTCTATCCTTCCACTTGCCAACAGGCAGGAGGAAAAAGGCAGGCAGTCACACACACTATGAGAGGTCTAAAAACTCAATGGGGGAGGGGGGAAGAGATGATCTTTCCTCCTCCTCCTCCTCCTCATCATCATCCTCCTTGCCTCCAAAGAAGGGAGGGCTTTTCCTATCCCTCCCACCTCTTTCCATGTTTTCCCAGCCTTCATATGGAGAGAGAACTACCAGAGGTGCAGGCTGGTTTCAGAAGAGGCAGGGGGACTAGAGACCACATTGCCAACATACGCTGGATCATGGAGAAAACAAAGGAATACCAGAAACAAGTTTACTTTTGTTTCATTGATTACACTAAGGCATTTGACTGTGTGGACCACAACAAGATGTGGCAAGTAATTAAAGAGATGGGAATACCAGAGCACATCATATGCCTCCTGAGAAATCTGTACATGAACCAAGAAGCAACAGTTAGGACAGAACATGGAATGACAGAGTGGTTTGGAATAGGAAAAGGAGTCAGACAAGGCTGCATTTTATCACCCTGCTTATTCAATCTATACACAGAGCACATAATGCGAAATGCAGGGATGGAGGAATCACAATATGGGATTAAAATTGCTGGGAGAAACATAAACAATCTGAGATATGCAGACGATACCACCCTAATGGCAGAAAGTGAGGAAGACCTAAAGAACCTCTTGATTGGGCTGAAGGAGGAGAGTGCAAAAGCTGGTTTGAGACTCAATATCAAGAAAACCAAGGTAATGGCAACAGGCCCAATCAGTTCCTGGAAAATAGATGGGGAAGAAGTAGAAGCAGTGACAGATTTTACTTTCCTGGGATCAAAGATCACGGCAGATGGGGATTGCAGCCATGAAATAAAAAGGCGACTGATTCTTGGGAGACAAGCCATGAGAAACCTGGGGAACATAGTGAAAAGCAGAGACATCACATTGCAAACAAAAATTAGAATAGTCAAAGCAATGGTATTCCCAGTGGTAATGTACGGATGTGAGAGCTAGACAATTAGGAAAGCTGAACGCAGAAGAATAGATGCCTTTGAAATGTGGTGTTGGAGGAGAGTTTTGAGAGTCCCCTGGACAGCGAGGAGAACAAATAGGTCAATCTTAGAAGAAATCAACACTGACTGCTCATTGGAAGGGCTAATAGTAAAGACGAAGCTAAAGTATTTTGGACATCAAATGAGAAGGGAGGATTCACTTGAGAAGGCCCTGATGTTGGGAAAGGTGGAGGGCAAAAGAAGAAGGGGGAGGCCAAAGATGAGATGGCTAGATGGTATTGTAGACACAATGGGCACAGAGCTGGGAGGGCTGAGGGGGATGGTGGAGGACAGAGGTGCCTGGAGAACAATGGTCCATAGGGTCGCAAAGGGTCGGAACCGACTGTGCGACTGAACAACAAAAAAAATATCCTGCCATGTTACCCTGATGTTTCTGTCCTTGCTTACTGGCTTTCGCCATCTGCCAGGAGGGTCACATTTTCCATAAACAATAGGAACCTTTCAAGGCCTCCGTCCAGGTCAAGCTATTTGGGAAAGGATCCCCTTCTGTGAAAAGGCATTCCTATTACCACTAGAAAACTACTGGATCCCACCCAGAAAACCTTGGGAGGAAGGAGAATTCCTTTGGCCAAGCAACAGCAACTGGTTTGACAATTAATTTTAGTGACAAACAAACCTCTCATGTGCGTGATTTTAGAAGTCTGGTTTGTGCGCCACACTCCCAAGACTCACACAACCAACTTTTAAAATGATTAAACTCTACCTCCAACTCCAAACAACTGCCCACTCAGGTCCACGATATCCCAGAGATGGGTGGTTTATAAATGCAATAAATAAATAAAATAAATAAGCCCGAGAAAGGTTTATGCTTATTTGCAGAAATCTGAACTCATGCTTAGGTACATTCAAGAATGCATCTCGGCCTTTTAGGAACATCTCCACATTTCCCTCCACCCTACACATAACAACGCATTCCAGTTGCTTGCCTAGCACATTGTTTATAGGCAGAGGTAAAGGACTCTCAGAAAACAAAAACGCTGCAGCACTTTAATGACTAACTGCTATATTTTTAATGTGAGACACTGAAACAAGCACAGGGTGAACCTTGAACACACGGAATAGTTTTCAGGGGCCACAACTTTAAGGAAAGTCGTTTGAAGCAAAACGAATGCTGGCTGACTTGTTCACTCACCGTGTCCACATGGAAAAGCCTAAAAGGTGTTGTTTCCTAAACACGAGATCCAAATGGCTTCCTCTGTAGAGCAGCCAATTTACCCATGTGGTGGGCATAGAAGAAGGAAGCTTGGAAATATTTCCATAGGAATTAGATGAACTTTGAGAGCATGATCAAGCTGCCAAGAAATGTGAAGGAGGGGCCATAAGCTTGGAGGACCCTTGGAAAAGGAAGCCACGCGGTCAACCTGGGCTAGGACAATAAAACCCTCAAGCCATCTTACAACTGTTTTAGCAGAGGCCAAAGGGTCACTGGTTAGACTGGTGCAGGTGCAGGATACACTCCACCACCACCACCACCACCTTTCTTTGGCTTTGAATCCTGCTGGCTGGATCCAATGGTCTGATGGGCTTCTTCCAACTCAGTGGTTCTATGACCCCACAGACTCTGTTGGACCTCAATCCGTCAACCCCAGCCAGTCCAGGAAATCATGCTCTGTGTCTATAAGGGGCCACCGGCAGCCAGGAGACATCAGCCAATGGATAGACAAGGGTCGCCTTCTCTCACCAAGTTACGGGCTTGGATCTCCTGCTGAGACACTTCACACAGACCAGCTGAAGAGTCTGTTCTCTAACCACGAGAAGGCTGCCTACTGAACTGGGCAATGTTTGAGGGTCCGAGCAGTGTGGCAAGCTCAGGAAGGATGTGGCTACCAGCCACGAAGACAGGCATTAGCTCCGGTATCAATACACTTCTCAGAACCAGCCACTTGGGGAATGTACGTACGTACGCAGGAAGGTTTGGTTGCAATGTTGGCCTAGAGGTTCAACTGCTGTACTGCAACCAAACGGAGATTGTGGGTTCGATCCTGACCAGGTCTCCAGGTTGACTCAGCCTCTTCCATCCTTCCAAGGTCGGTCACATGAGTCCCCAGCATGTTAGGGGGGAGAATGCTAATGAACTTGTGAGCCGCCCAGAGAGTGCACTAAACGCTTCTATGGGGCAGGGTATATAAGGGGGATTGCTGTGCTTTGATACTGCCTTTTCCTGCTCATGAGCACCTGGTTGGATACTGTGGGAATAAAATGCTGATCCAGATAAACCTCTGGTTTGATCCAGCCATTTTAATGTTCCCTTAATACTCTAGTCTTGCACATCTGCCCGTCCCACCAGAGCAGATCAGAGGGACTCTCTCATAATTCCATCTGCTAGAGAGGCTTGCCTCTCTAGCACGAGAATGAGAGCCTTCTCTGTGTCTGCTCTGGCCCTGTGGAACCTCCTGCCAAGTGAACTTCGTCTCCAGGCAGAGCTTTTACCATTCCATAGGGGCCTCCAGACCTGGTTGGTGCAGCGAGTGTGGGGGGCGGTCGGGGATATAGCCACCTTGGCGCTGGCTTGTTTGAGTGGTCACTTCTTGGAAGATTGGGTGGTGGCATTTGTGGGCTTTTTAAAAGAATTTTTTAAACTTTTAACAAGTTTAATTTTAAATTGTTTTTTAAATGTTTCTGTGTTTTTACTGTTTTATTGTAAGTCGCCCGGAGTCGCCTCGGCGAGGGGTCGGCATTAGAAATATGATTAAATAAATAAATAAATCACATTGGATTAACAGGCCTGAAGAAGAGACTGCTCATGAAAAGGCCTTAATTTCAAAATTGTTAATAGGTCAATACCGGTGGGTGGGTGGGGGAATAGAAATATTTTTTAAAGAAGAAACCAGTTTGAAAAGATGAGGAGATAATGGTGAGGTCAACATGCGGTACTTCAGGGTCATCAAAAAAGACAGCCAACAAAAAGGACCTCTCAGATAGAAAAGCACTACTAGGGCTGTTTCCTTCACCCAGACAGCTTGTAAGAGAATTAGAGACCGCAGCCCATTTGTTTGCTTGGCCTACCTACCCCATAGAGGGGACATCCTGGTGTAATTTGGTTCCCAAACTGCAACACCTCAATGCCATGTGGGGCCATCTGCCAGGAGACTTAAGCTTCATGGGCGCAAAACACAAGCGACTCCGGCTCCAAGGCACTTACTTCTCCAGCAGAGATGTTCCAAGTTTCAGAGCAGGATTCAAATATAGCCATGTCTTTCCCCCCCGTAATTCTCCTCTAAGCCTCCTGAGCCACCACAGCTGTTGCAAACACAGGAGTGGTTGTGGCTCCGTCACTTGCGTGAATCTTCAATCTGGCCAACATGCAGCGTATGTTTATTTATAGACATATGCTGGATCATCTCAATTAACAGAAGAAAGGGCTGTTGTAAAAGGATATAGTTCAGGGCCTTGATGCCTCTCCCAGGAAGACTGACTGGAGGGTTTCACAGGTATTTCCAGGTGCAAAGGTGCTCTCCCTCTCTTGGTCAACAAGCTTTAAAAGGAGAAGGCAGTCCCTAGGGCTCTCATAGTTCAGTTCATGCTCTTCGGACAGATGTTGATGCCAGTCACTAGACATGGCTCCTCTTGCCTATGCTGAATGCATATGCACAGTAAACCCATTCATGTGGATTCACAGAGTCAGGCTTCTGAGAATTGAAGTCCAGGAACACCTGGAGTGCCAAGGTTTGCTATCACTGCACTAGGAAAACACCTTGATAGAGAAACATGGGGGAGATGGAGAAACTTTGTGACTCTTCTGCACTATGCCCACATGCACCACAATGTAACTGCCTTGAAATGCAGGCTGACATAAGGAAATCTGAGTCTGGCCAGGTTATCCTGCTAGAGTAGACCCTGCTGCCAAAGCGACTCAACGCCAAGAGTCAGGTGGTGGATATCTAACCTCACCACCTTGGCTGCCAAAGTCCACAGGGATGGGTGACTAAATCCCACTTGAACCCATCCATTTTCATGGAGGGCAGCAGCTTCATCCATCCTGGCCTGGGGCTGAGGAGGACTTTGTGTGCCAAAAGGACTCAGCACCAGAAAGTGACACGGGACTGGATCAGGCATGGGTGTCATGTTGCAAAGTAGAAGGCAAATGGAAGGCTTCTACTTTATATTGTCCCCAGAACAAGCTTCATGGCCGATCGCCTTGAGGGTCGCCAATATTCGGAATCGGCTATGGCACTTTAAGGATGATAATCTATACCTATAAGAAGGGCCTTGCATGGTATGTGCCCGGCATGCATGTCCACACTCAGCCCAACCATCCCGTACCGAGCCGGCCACACTTACCTTAAGACCCTGCGAGCATCGCCGCAAGAGTCTGCCAGCCGAGAGTGGGGCAACCGCCCCACAAACCAGATAAAAAACTACAAGGCCCAGCATCCTCTGCGCAGTGCCACCCCTCAGACAATCAGGCTGAAGGGTGCGAGCGCGGAGAGCACTGGGAAAGCTGGCGCGCACAGTTTTAAAAAAACGCCAAAGCGCCGCAACCACTTCGTCTCCCAGGGGGAAGCCATGCCCGTGATCCCAGCAAGCGAGGCCAGTGTCGGCCTCGCAGCGCCTTTGGCAGAGTTGCGAAAAGGAGGAGGAGCCCCACATATCCCCGCGGCTCCGCTGATAAAGGGCAGCGCCGACCTCGGGAGAGGAGCGCTCCAGATACCTTCCCCGCGGGGTGGGGGGGGGGAAGAGTAAGGTAAGGGAAGAGACAAAGAGAGGAGGGGTGGAAGAGAGAGACAGAGAGTGTGGGGGTAGAGAGAAAGAGGGGGGTAGAGAGAGACAGGGAAAGCACACGCAACAGAGGGGGGAAAGAGAGAAGAGGAGGGGGAAGAGAAAGTGGGGGGAAGAGAGAGAGAGAGAAAGAAGGGGGTAAAAGAGACAGAGATGGGGAAAGTGCACGCGAGAAAGAGAGGGGGAGAGAGAGACGGAGAAAGCACGCGCCTTCCCCTGTTCGGGCCTTCTTGCCTGACAGAGGAAGGGAGCCCCCTTCCCCTCCAGGCATGGGCCGTACACGTGTGTGTGTGGTTGTGTTGTGTGTGTGGTTGTGTGTGTGCGTGTATTGTGTGTGTGGTTGTGTTGTGTGTGTGTGTTCCCCTGAAAACCACCCCAACCACCAACATACAAAACTAAACCTGCCCGGCTTGCCAGGCAAAAATGCTAATAATAATAAGGAAATGGTTGCAAGATGCATTTCACAAGGGCATCACTATATTATGACAACTGCCCTACAGTGGACAGCTGGTAACACATAAGCACAAACACTTGCAGTAGAGAGATGTTCAGGTTCAACAGCTACACCCCCCCCCCCCGCCCCCAATCACACTCAGGGTGCTAAACAAATTCAGGGCAAAAAACTGTGCATGGAAACAACGCACGTCCATTAACTGGCCAATGACCCTTGCTCCCACCACCAGCTGGTCTTCGTCCCCAGTAACTGGGAGGTGAGGACCCTTGAATGGAAACAGATTTAAGTGGTAAAGGCACAGCTGAGCCAGAAAAATGTTAAATAGAGTTAATGAAGGTCATCTAAGCACTTGGCCGTGTAAGAAAGCTACAGAGCAAGGAAACAACATGTGAGATCAGCTCTGCCTCCACCCATGTTCAGCAGGGACCAGAATTCAGAGATGCTGAAGGCACAAATAAAGTGGAAGAAAATGCCTTCCAAAAATAAAATAAAAAATCAAGAAATGACACAAAACCAGAACAGCTACTTACTATAGCTCTTTCCCTCTGCCCAGATTCATGGAGTTGCTTTGGACTTCAGCCCATCTCTGAAGTCTGTTCTCAGGCTTTGCTTTGGAAACCTGGACCACTTTATATCCCCTCTTCCCATTTTTTTTCAATTTCCAGAAATTTAAGTTTCTTTTACATCCTGTAGCTTTCAGGGGTCTCGTTTTCCCTCTTTCCTTCAGAACAGCTGCAGTGGCCCAACAGATGTTCCACATCTGAAGCTGCAACTGGCCCTAGAGCCATGATGGTGAACCTTGGCACTCCAAGTGTTCTTGGACTTCAATTCCCAGAAGCCCAAGTCCCTGTGAATCCACACCAATGGGTTTACTGCGCCTGGAGTAAACCCATTTGTGTGGATTCACAGGGACCTGGGATTCTGGGAATTGAAGTCCAAGAATACCTGGAGTGCTAAGGTTCACCATCACTGTCCTATGGCATGGGGCCCTTTAAGAAGCAAGATCACACTGGAACATAATCACACACCCACAGAGCACCACTGTGGCACAACGGTGTGACACCCCCGCCACAGGTTTCAGCTTCCTCTGACAGGTCATTCAATCCCCTAGCTAGCTAGCCTTTGGCTCTTGCAGGCGCTCCATCATCACTCATCTCTGGCCCCATCCCGTCCCATCCCTCACTGTGTCCAGGCATGACGGGTGCTTTGGAAGGGCAGCTCCCAGCCAGGGTGCTCAGAGATCCCAGAGCGGTGCTATTTCAGGACCTCTTGGTCAACAGACTAGCATTGAGTCAACACTGTCAGTGTCCATGTCAATAAGACCGCGCTGCAGAATTTGCCTTGGCTGAGGAGCAGTTGTGTCAGCAGCCTCCAAATTAAAATTCTCCTGTTTAGACAGCTAGCTGAGACAGGGATGAACTATTTAAACCACTGGATCAATGAGAAATCACTCTGGGAATCTGAAAACTGTAAGACATACAGTTACTTGCCTTATATGATCAGAACATGGCAGACCTTTTCAGACTTACTAGAATAAATCCTCACTGAGATTGCCAGATAGGAGGAGGCCAATTTCTCTTCTCAACTCGTTCCAGAAGCAGGATTTGGCTTCACAATCTCTTCCCTCTCCGAGGACAAGAAGTCGTTTTTCACAGTTTCCAGAAGGAAACTGTGTCCGTCTAGTGCAGCAAAACCACAAAGAGTCCAACAGCATCATAAAGACTACCTACCGTATATACTCGAGTATGAGCTGACCTGAATATAAGCCGAGGTACCTAATTTTGACCTGAAAACCCAGGAAAATAGATCGACCCGCGTGTAAGCTGAGGGTGGGAAATGCAGCAGCTGCTATTGAGCTTCAATAATCAAAGTGCATGAAAATATGATAAAATTCATTAAATTGTTGTGCATCTGAATCCGGCATAGTCTTTGGACTTGTCATTGACCCGAGTATAAGCCGTGTCCCCCCTTTTGGGGCTAAAAAACTCGGCTTATACCCGAGTATATACGGTGGTAATACATTTGCGACATCACAGCCTTCCAGCTCTAACAAACTGTTAATCTTTAAAAGAGCTACAGGACTCTGTTAATGTTCATGAAGTAGAATGCATTATGCATTGGGCATTATGTTTCCATGCTCTGGAAATCTCATGTCATGAGAAGGTATAGCAAAACAAGATAAGCCTTCTAAACAGAGGGCTTGAAATACATCGCAGTTTGCAGCTTTCTCAACATTTTATATCCTGTACCATTCTCATTCTTTTCCACAAACCCTTTCCAGGCTGGAAAGAATCCAACAGAGCTTCACAAGGAAGTCAGTATATTGTTCTTTTTCCTTTGTCTTCTGTGAACAGTAGCATTAACCAATGATGGAAGCCATCACAACCTTTACATTAAGGAATGCCCCCATCTTCACACTTCACACACAGAGAGACTAAATGCCATGTCAGGTAACGTGGACACACGGAGGATCCCAGAGGCCTGGGAGCTCCTGGATATCTTCTTCCCTTGTGCAGTGGTTATCACGTAGGCAAAACAAGAGTAGCAAGGTTGCCAGTTGCACAGGTGAAGAGAACCAGGTGCCAACACCGCACAGCTGAGCTTTAGCCATGACTCCCTAAGAGCCAAAGTGCTACTTTCCAGAGGCCAGACAAACAAGTGCATCTTAACAGCCTTTTAAAACCCTCACCTCCCTTCTTCCAAATGGAGAGTGTACCAACTATTTCTATTACGGCTGAAATGCAACCACGCCTGTGAAGCCTGTGGAATCACATGAAACTACAAGATGAAGCCAAGGGCAGGCTGAGAGGCCAGCGCAACAAACTGCTTACGAGAAGGCAAGGCTTGCCTTTGGCAGAACAAGAGCCCTCCACCGGGGTAAGCTGCTCAGCGCATGGCCTCCTTCCGGACCACTCTACCCTCACGCCCTGCCCAAAAACAGCTGCTCAGAACAGTCAGTGCTTGACAGGCATCGGAAGCGCTCCATGTCCTGCCCAGAGGTAATGCAACAGATGGCAGAGTGACAGACAAGCAGAGTCATTAATTACATTCCTGTATTAGTCCAGGGGGGCAACAGCAGAACATACGGCCTTGTTAGGAACAGGAAATTTCCGATGAAGAAACACACAGCCATGCTCCTGCCCTCTTGCCTTCTGCAACTGGGCAGCACATGGTCAAAGGCTGTCTCTAGAAAAGGCATGTTTGATCAAGCTGTCTCTAGAAAAGGCATTTTTAGCATTCTGCCACATACTTGGTCATGATCAGAGGGACCAACGACTGCCAGGGTTTCCGCTAAATTGGGGTCAGGGCACGGCAAGGAGTGTCGTACCATGTTGGCCACACATGGAAGCAAAGCAAAACTCAACGGATCACAGAAAAAACAAGGGGGAGGTTGTCGAGACCAACACATCTGAACAACCTGGGAGCTTAAATGTTCCCTTCAAGGACAGTCCAGTTTTGGAGAGATCCTTTTGCCACAAAAGCAGTTTAGTAAACCTTGAGCAGGGTGCATGCATTAAGGCAGTGGTGACAATGCACTTATGCAATGCTCATGCACTTAAGTGTTAGCACCAGTTATATACTGAAAGGAGACACAGAGAAGAAATGTGAAGATGAATCAGGTGCAAAGCATAAACACAACACCCTAGTGCTGTGATGGCGAACATTGGCACTCCAGGTGTTCCTGGACTTCAATTTCCAGAAGCCCACATCTCTGTGAATCCACACGGATGGGTTTACTGCATGTGTTCTTGGACTTCCTATTCCCAGAAGCCAAGACTCTTTGAATCCACATATACGCACAGTAAACCCATTTGTGTGGATTCACAGAGACTTGGGCTTCTGGGAATTGAAGTCCAAGAACACAAGGAGTGCCAATGTTCGCCATCACGGCACTAGGGTGTTGTGTTTATACTTTGCACCTGATTCACATTCACATTTCCTCCCTGTGTCTCCTTTCAGTATATTACTGGTGCTAACACTTAAATACTATGTCCCATGTCATGCACTGATCATGCACAGTCATGTTTTAAGGAAGGACATGTGTTCTGCAAGTATGAGTACACACCCAAGGGCTGCTCTTTTGTGCCTTCCAGTCTGGGCACATGGTGACAGAGAAAGGTCAACAATGCTCCTGATACAACAGGTAAGACACAGCCTACAGGGCAGCAAAACAAGACCTTGGTTTTGCACAAGGTGGCCTTGACTGAGATACTATGAAGGAAGGGAGACTATACAGCATCCGTTTAATACACAGTATTATTGTATATTGTTGTAGTCGTTTTTGTTGTTTTATTGTTTCTTTTAATGCATAGTTGTTGTTGTTCTTTTTAGTATGAACAAAATGTATTAAATTTTAAAAAAACACACACTCACTTCCAGTTTCTTCTCCTTTTCCGTCAGCATATCCTTCTGGTTCTGTGTGTACTCAACCAGCATGCGTGCCAGTTGGCGCCGGTCGTCCAGTTCTGCCGCCAGTCTACCATTGTACTCTGCGAGGAGCAAACACGCCTCGTCCACCGTCTTCGACAGGCGCTCAGCCGCCTCTTTGTCTGTGCACAAAAGGTAACACACAATGTACACGGGCTCCGCTCAAGCCCTTCTGTGCTGAGGACAAGAACCAGCCCCCCTTCTTCTACCACCCTCTGCTCTGTAATGAATTCTAATTCATTACAGAATGAATTCTAAACGCACAAACACCAACCAATGTGGATTTCCTTTAAACACAGCTAGAGAAATACAACAATGTACAACCTCCAAGAGCTGGCGGACTGGAGGCAGCCCACGAAGCTGCAAGACAGGCTGGCAGAGATGACTGAAGAGCAAATCTGTCTGTGCGCAGGAGTAAAGGGCTAAGCATGGGGAACCAGGCCACAGTCAGGAGCTTGACAGGATGACCCTTTTAATTCACTCAGCCCCAATGGGCAAGCTGGAAGCTGCCAATATTACCCTCTAGCCATTGCAGAGATAGCATGGAAATAAAACTCCATGCTAATCAGCAGCTGTCCTCCCTTGTAAGGCTGCCATGACAGAAAAATGTGCAATACCTGGCTCAATACCCCAGGGATCCTACTTGTTAGAGAGCACCTGGCATCAATCTGTGGAGCCTAAGTGTTGGCAACCCTTCCTGAAGTCCAATGGCACAAGTCCAACACTTCTTTAATATGAGGCATTGGGAAGAACAAGCATTCACGGAGACACTACAGCTGCAGGGGCTGAGGGACCAAAGAGGCTGGGAAAATTATTATTATTATTTGGGGGGGGGGGGGGAGAGCGGGGATTCCCAAAAAACCCCCAGACAGCACACGGCTTGTGGGATCTGTTGTCCAAAGCAACTTCTTCCAAGATCAGCTCTTAACACAATCTCTGTACGTATGTTAAGTTTCCCCTTTGCAGAAATTGCCTAACCTGGGGAGAAGTAGTGGTCCATTTCAGTGAGGAACGTAGTAACCACATGAACAGCACCAGCATTCCCAAGGGGAATGAAGTCAGTAAGCATTAAGCAGGATGTGGTTGGGAAGGCTACAGTCCTGCAGCACCCACTTCATATGGGACGACACCACCACCACCACCACCACCACCACCACCACCACCATGGGAAGAAGGGCAGTCCTTCTGCTACTCCAGATACAGGAAAAGCTCATGCTGCATACTCTGTGGAATTGAGAATTTCACCTGTAATCTTCTCTAAAAGCGACACGTCCTGCACCTCCTGGGGAAGAGAGGCGATCTTCTGCCGTACCGTTGCATCTCCCGAGGCTGCGTTTTCTAGATCTTGCAGGGATTTGATCAAATCTTCGGTCTGCATAGAAAGACTCCAATGACCATTTATGCTCCCACAAAACACCACTGACACCTCTGCCAGCGACAGCCACTTCTTAAATACACTCTGCATTATGCAGTTGTACATTCCCAAAGTTAAGTTTACTGGCATTCTAGAAATAAGTCTTTATGGAGTCAGAATGTACACTCCTAGTCAGTTGCTTGCTGTCCTTACAAAACCACATTTAGGCATCAATATTCCAGCAAAAATTTTGTTCCCAGAGTTTTGGGGCCTCCCAGTAACAACCAAGTCTTATCTCCCCTGAACATGTGCCAAGCATTGGTTGCCATCGGCTTTTGAGGGCTGCAGCTGCTTTTCATCAGCTGATCAGCATTCCAGTGGCATGCTGTACTTGCCTATCTTTTCAGGAAGGAAACCAGGACAACAGCTGTAGTCACCTGCTATGTGTGATGTGCATGCGTATGCAGGCACACAACACTAGATCAAGCTTTTATTTATTTATTTATTTATTTTTTAAAAAATTCTGATTAATTTTGCAACTTTAAAGTTTGGCCTGCAGTTTTAAAGTTTGCACTGTACTGAAGAGATCACAATGCTTTAAAGCAGGGGTGCCCAAACTTTTTGGACTGCGGGCTGGTCACATGGTTCAGTGGCCAGTCACATGGTTCCTCCCACTGGAAGCAAAAGTGCCTTGCAATCTGTTTTGCAACAGGATGAGATAGATTTTAAGCTGCCATTTTCTCTGCTGAAACCAGGGGTGCCCAAACTACAGCCTACAGGCCAGATTCGGTCCCTGTCTCCAATTTATCCAGCCCATGCCACCCTCATCACTCCTGGAAGCAGAAGTAAAATGTGCCCATATTGGCGCATTTTACTTCTGCTTCTCGGAGTGACAAGAGCGGCGTGGGCCAGATGAATTGGCATCGGGGTCAGATCTGGCCCATGGGCCGTAGTTTGGGCACCCCTGGTTTAAAGACAGATGTACTTTGTTATTTGCTAATATCCACATATACCCGTAGGCTATTAATTTACAGGTGAAACTCGGAAAATTAGAATATTGTGCAAATGTTCATTAATTTCATTAATGCAACTTAAAAGGTGAAACAAATATATGAGATGGACTCATTACATGCAAAGCGAGATAGTTCAAGCCTTACTTTGTTATAATATTGATGCTTATGGCTTACAGCTTATGAAAACCCAACCCCTCCATCTCATGTACCCCATAATCATCACATAATCTCTTGTACGCTGTACATTGCCATGATCATCACAATTATAACGCATTAAGGCATGACATTTCTCGCTTTGCATGTAGTGAGTCTATCTCATATATTTGTTTCACCTTTTAAGTGAAATGAATGAACATTTGCACAGCATTCTAATTTTCTGAGTATCACCTGTATAAGTGTTAACTCTTACAGTTCTTAAGATAGGCAATAAGCATCTTCTATTACTTTATATTTCTCCTTTATATGAAATCTTGCTTTTGAAACAATTAGTTGTGCCATATATACTCATGTCAAATTAAAGTTAAAAAGGATTTTCATTGTTCATTGCCTCTCAATAATTATAAAAGAAAGTGCATACCTGCAAATACCTTAATCAAAGATGCTGGGTTTTGGTAAAGAACCTAGAATCTGGTCTCTAAGGGTAGAGGACTAATGTTTACTGTGCGTTTGTGCATAGGGGATGCTATTTCCCATACGGGGCCAACCTGACCTTGGCAAAATCCGTTCTCACAGACATTTATATGCTGACCTATGCCCTAAGATCTCAGGACAAAATACAACAATAAGAACAAGATGACACAGTTCGCTGTTTTAAAAGCTCTTTAAAAATTAAAAAGTGCATGATGTATTAAAATTAACAGCAATAAAGAAGGCTCCACGGGCTATTAAAGCCACAGCCCTTAATCCACAAAGATGCTCGTGTTTCAAATGAAGTCAGTGTTGCCAACAGTCCAGCCTTTAATTGGAGAGCATTGCACAACAAAAACTAGATATTTTAGGGTATCAAGTTAGAGGAAGCCATATATACACTGAATATCAGGGGAAACTCAGGTGGTGAGCACTCCATCGCTGGAGGCATTCAAGAGGAAGTTGGGAAACGGTCTGACGGTTAAACGGATTACTTCATAAGCCCCTTGCAGCTCAGTTATTTTATTATCTTTTAATAAACCTTGGATACTTTCTGGCTGCAGATTCCTGAGTGGAATCCAGAGAGAAATTTCCAGGGGGAAATATGTCATTCAGATTTTTTGGAACATCAGTTCCAGCTTTAAGAGGAAGCAAGGTTGAATCAAAGCTATGGAGGCCTTTCTCCAGTTGAGTGAACTTTACATGTTTGTATGTGTGACCTGTTAGGTGAAACATCCAGAAGGGAGCTTTCTGGGAGTTGGAATCCAAAAAATCTGAATGGCATGGTCCACGTTCCAGGCCACAGTCTGAATTTACAACCTTTCACAGCTATTATTAAAGGATCTTGGGGCTGCCCTTGATGACCATTCGGAGGCTACAGCTGGTCCAGAATGTAGCTGCTTGGGTGGTGATGGGGTGGTGCAGACGTTATGCTTGCGCCTCGCCACTGCTTCGGGAGCTGCACTGGTTACCAGTTTGTCTCCGAGTGCAATTCAAGGTGCTGGTTATGACCTTTAAAGCCCTACATGGTAGTGGGCCAGGTTACCTAAGAGACTGCATTGCCCTAAGAATGTCTGTCCGTCCAACCAGAGCAGACCGGAGGGGCTCTCTAATTGTACCATCAGCTAGAAGGGCTTGACTCTCTAGCACAAGAAGGAGGGCCTTCTCCATGTCCACAATGGCCCTTTGGAACCTCCTGCCAATAGAGCTCCAGCTCCAGATGGAGTTGCTGCCCTTCAGAAAAGAACTTAAAACTTGGCTGGCGGACCATGATGGAAGGGTGACAACCACTGGTTGGTTGGTATAACTCAGAATCCTTCCCCTCTCACTCTCCAGCACTCTTTTATGGGGTGGGTGGTTTTAAGTGTTTTATGATGATGGTGTTTTTAATATTTTATATTTGGTTGTGTATGTTTTAGCTGTTATTCAGTTTGTTTTATGATTGTGAGCCACCCTGAGTTGGTCTAGGCTGAGTGGGTGACATAGAAATCTAATTGAATTGAATTGAATCTTGTGAATCCTGATTAATCCTCAGTTACTCAGGCCACTGCGCATGCCACGCAAAGCAGCACACCTTCCTGCAACTAGACTCCCTGCAAGAGGCCTTTATATGTACTCGCATCCCTTCCGTCAACATTTGCTTCTCTAAAAACCCCGATAAGCCACCCAGAAACCAAATCATAGAAAATTTGAAGGATATTTCTGTTCTGCAACAAAGAGCCAGCAGCCAGCTTTATAGCTCAGCAGGGCAGAAAATCTAAGTTTAATGAATTTCCTGGAGTCATCTATTAACAGTATAAATTAAGTCACTCCCTGCTGGGTTGTGACAGATTTCCTTGCTTTGAGCCATTTTGTTTATTTTGCTGTGAGTTTTGCAATTTTATTTATTTAGCATTTGCTTTATGTTCCTTTTTACTATGCTCTGTGCCCTTCTTTCTAGAATCTAATAATTTTAAACAAATAAATATTATTTATGGCTGTGACAGTTTCACTGCGCTTGTTAGTGGCGCCACCTGCTGGCTCTCTCTTTACACAAAGGGGGTACGATCCTGTCCTGCCCCCCCCCCCCTTTCCAGACATACCAGAAGGGGCCCAGCATTGGCATCCTGCGGGGAGTAGCTCCCTGGGTAATCATCATCTTCTTCTTCTTGTATCTGCTGAAACGTCCGCTTCAAGGACTTCTTCTCTTCTGCAACTGAGAACAGGCACAAGCATTCACAAACGCCGGAGACGCAAGGGCAAAAGCACCTTTTTTTTGGGGGGGGGGGGGGGCAAAGTGAACACAAGGTAGTTTCTTTTTGTTCTTCTATATATAAAACAAAGGTGTGGTCTTGTATGTGCTCTATACAAATCTGCACCCCTGGACCAATCGCACTGAAAATGGGCACTTACCTTGCCCTCCAGAGACCAGCACTGGGGGGGTCACGAGCCCCAGGGGGGGGTGCATGCCTCTAAATTGATCTGCAAAGGGAAGTATACTGGACAGGAGGGTCTGTGTGTGTCCCAGTGATGTCATAGTGATGCTAATGTCATAGCCCCAGGACAGTAAGTCACCCGATTGTGACATCATTGTGATGTAATTGAGCTGGCTAATATTACAGTCCCAGGTAGGGACGCAAAGGAGACACATGTATGGGAAGGATAAGGGCGGACTGTCGACGGAGAAGCAGGACGGGTGAGGGAAGAGAGAGACGGAGGAAGGGATGTCACAGTCTCAGGTAGGGACAGACACATGTATGGGAAGGGTAGTTGACGGGTGTGGGAGGCAGAGAGGGGATGGGTGAGGAAAGAGAGAGACGGAGGAAGGGAGGGAGGCAGGAGTAACCCACACACACACCCCATGAGGTTTCCATGGGAAAGGCTGGCCTACGTTAAAGAAAAATAAAACCCAAGCAAGGCCGGGTAATCAGCTAGTATTCTTTAAAAGATGGAAGCCCAGGAAGGTCTGCAAATTTAAAAACTGCTGTTCATGCCAAGCCAACTCTTGCATGCTTTCCAATTTTATGATAAGGCTGAGGCGCGAGCCTGCTGTCTGTAGCTTGCTGAAATGAAAAGGGGAAAATGGATGTATGCACCATTATGTCTTGTTTCAAGTCTGCACTGACAGCAAGAATTGTCCAGGCAGAAACAGCAAAGGGGGTTGCCTGGCCAGAAGCAACTGGAGCTGCCTATAAATGGCAGATGCCCTTGAGACTTTCCTCTGCCCACACGGTGACTGTGACTGAGAACGGTTCACAGGGGCCTGTGATGTATCTCACACAACTCCTGTCATTTCAAAAAGAAGGAGATGCTTCAAGCAGGAAACCTGACCGTCCTAGCAAGTGGCTGATGCGGACGACATTCTCGGCCACTGCAACAAAGCAGCCAAGGCAGTATTTATTTTATTTAAATCTTTATAGCCCAGCCCTATCAGAAGATCTCAGAGTGGCTTAAAGATCACAATACACAAGGAGTCACCCACCAGGCTAAGCTAAGCAGCAGCTCATCCAACGCAGGGAGCCACAGTCCCTACAGCATTTCTGTTTGTGACTATTTTAGTCGGTGGACACACACACCCAATGAATAGGGAAAGCTGTTCAACTATAAACGCCACCTGCTCCACAGAAATCAGTTTTGCAAACAGCCAGTTTTATCCAGGTAGCGCGTGGGGCTATTTTTGGAGCACCTCCAATGGTCATGAGACTGTACAGAATAATAGCCTCATGAGATCGGCAGCAGGAAGAGGGGAGGGGAGAAACTAAACAGGAGCCTGTGCACTCTCTAAGCCTATGGCAGGTGCCAGGGCGGCTAGCATTGCACACTGCTGCTGCAAAAAAGAAAAGGAAGGGAAACTCTCCAAGACGTACTTGTCAAAAAGGCACAAAGACTCCGCATGTTGGCAGCCCAGCCCTCCTCGCTCAGTGAGCCACACACACAAGTGGCAGCGCATTTTAATGTCCATCAGCCTCCTGGTGATGCCAGGGCAGTCACCCCGGGTAACCCGGAAACCTGCCAGGCAAGAGTCTGCTTGCTTCAAAATGGACTGCAGGGCTGTGAAGACGAGCTCAGTTCAGAAAACGTGATGCGGCCCAAACCAAACCAAGGAGTTTCGCTTGTAGCCTTCAAGTCGAACCAGACACATGAAATACTTCTGCAGACGGGAATGTCGGGAGGGATTCTGCACTTCTGGCCCGTTCCCTTGATTTCCACCAGGCTCTAGAGGGGAACCTGGCAACAAAACGCCCCTGCAGAGCATCAGGCATGCGGTGAGATCTCAGGGCGATCTCAGGCCCTCGTTTCTGTTGTCTTCCTTGCTTTAAGGCAGAGGTGGGTGTCCAAACATTTTGGGCCGCGGGCCGGTCATGTGGTTCAGCGGGCCGGTCACATGGTTCCTCCCACCAGAAGCAGAAGTAAAACAGGCCTTGCAATCTGTTTTGCAACAGGATGAGATAGATTTTAGGCTGCCATTTGCTCTGCTGAAACCAGTTGTCCAAACAACTGCCTGTATGGCCGCGTTTTACTTCCACTTCCAGGAATGACAAGGGCAGCACGGGTCAGATGCATTGGTATCAGGGGGCTGGATCTGGCCCACAGGTCGTAGTTTGGGCACCCCTGCTTTAGGGACATGGCAGGCAAAGAAACAGAGAACACACACAAAGGGCAGCAGAAGATCTGGAGAATGGGTGTTTGCTTCTGGTCACTTCTTTTTCAACTGCTCCTCTTCTTAAAAAGAAACACCACCACCCCCCGCGCCCTTCATGTCAAACAATCCACACATTTTGGCTGGTGGAAGCCTAGATACAGATATTGCTGAAGGGTGAAGGAAGACTGGCCTGTCCTCAGAAACCTTGCTAGAAAGACAGCAGCATCAAAGAGGAAGACGACACTTAAAGCTGGTCAGACTGCATTTGCTGCCACCAGTGTTCCTGGCCAGCTTCCTGAAGCTAAGAGGCTCTCCTCCTCCTCCTCCTCCTCCTCCTCCTCCTCACACTGGCCAGATCTTCCAACCAAACACCTGAGAAAAGCCTGCTGGACTAAGGGCCTCTTTCCCAGGGAACCTCCTCTAAGAGTCGTTTGTATTAAAAGAAACCCCAATAATATTACAGATTCTGGCTCCTAATAGATATATGAGAGACTCACGTCCTGCTTAGAGGGAAGAGTGTTTTTGGCAACCACATCCTGCAGATGCTCTAGCCCACAAGACAAGATAGCCAAAGTCAGATACATGAAACTGGTCTGCTCATGAGGAATGATAACTGGACAGCAGTCAAGAGCAAAGATACCCTCCTTTCTGACCCAAAAGCCACTGTCAGTTCCTCAATAAAGACCTTGGGTGAATCCCTCAATGCAACACTCCAAATCTTTGGCTGAGACAAAGCTAAAGTATTTGCACATCCTAAGCAGGTGAAGGCATCTGCCTTGGGAATAATACCCTAAAGAAGCAAATGGTGAGGCACTGTGTGGGACAGAATGCTGGACTGGATCATGGGCTCCTGTGGCCTCTTCCAGCAAGGCTGCTCTTATGTTCTTATGTGCTGGTATTAAAGCTTGTCAAATGTTCTCTAACCCTAAGCCTTCCCAAAGTAAAATTCAGAATCTAGTCTCCTTAGGACAGGCTCATGGTTTCGGAATTATTCTGGAAACTGATGACGATATAACCATCGTCCGCTATCAATAAATGTGAATAAATAAACATGCTTTAGAAATACATTAGAATCATATGGTCACAGAATTTAGTTGGGAGGGCCCTTTAAGGCCTTCAACCCCCTGCTCAAATCAAAGTAGATCAGACAGATGGTTGTCCAATTTTCCCTTGAATGCCTCCAGGGTTGGAGTGTTGACCACCTCCCGAGGTCATGGGTTCGGTTGTCCCTGTTGCTTTCACAGTTAGGAAGTTTCCCCAACCATTTCAGCTTAGATATGGCTTCCTGTAGTTTGAGCCATTTATTCTGTGTCATGCACTCAAGAATGATGATGGAGAACAGATCCTGCTCTAACTCTTTAGGACTGTCTTTCGAGTATTGGGAAAGTACTATCATATCCCTCCTTGGTCTCCTCTTCTCAAGGCTAAATGTGTCCAGTTCTTCCAGCATAGGGCTTGGTTTCCAGCTGTCTGATCACCCTTGTTGCCTTCTTCTGAACATGATCTAGTTCAGTGATGGCAAACCTTGGCAATCCAGATGTTCTTGGACTTCAATTCCCAGAAGCCCCCATGAATCCACACGAATGGGTTTACTGCAATTTATCCGGCCCACGCTGCCCTCGTCGCTCCTGGAAGCGGAAGTGAAACACGCCCATACGGTTAAGACTCTTCCAGGTTAACCCTTCCTCCGTACAGGTGCGTTTTACTTCCACTTCCAGGAGTGACAAGGGCAGCGTGGGCCAGATGAATCACAGTAAACCCATTTGTGTGGATTCACGGGGGCTTCTGGGAATTGAAGTCCAAGAACATCTGGAGTGCCAAGGTTTGCCATCATGGATCAAGTTTGTTGGCATCCGTCTTAAAGTGTGCTACTGTACCTCGAATTAGAGACAGTGCTCTAGATGTGGTACTCTATCTCGTGTAGAAGAGTGCCTCCCTTGACTGCTGCAGCTGAAGAATTCAGTCTATGTCCTATTCATCATCTCTTACAAACAGGTTCAGTTCCCACCCAAGAGGAGAAAAGCCAGCCGTTGAGAGGGAGCGTTGTACGATCACATCCCACACACCTTGCTGCAAACCAGTTTTTCTAGCTTTCAAACTAGAAAATGGTCTTCAAGCTAAACTTCTTAGGGTATGGCAGAGGCTACAGCTCAGGGGTAGAACACACTTTGCAGAGAGAAGGTCCCGAGCATCTCTTCCTCCCTAAAAGGATCAAGAACAATTGGAATGGCAAACTTCTGCCCAAGGCTTGGAAAGAGGCTGTCAGAAAGGGCATACAGGCCTGGAACTGAAGAGCATCTAGTATGGCTTCCTAGGAGGCCATTTCCGACACTCCTCTTGCACACCCTTGCTGAAGGTGGGCAGATTTTAGGCTTATGACGTTGCTTTCCCCCCAGAAGCCCACAATAACACCAGGGCGTGAAGGCTACGTAACAGGATGCTGCTGAGCACCTTCTGAGCCCAATAATGTTTTGGTTTTCAGAAACAGACCTCATAACCCCCTTTACACAAAATCATACTGTAGCTTACCTTAAAATATATTTTATGTTTTCCACTTTAACTATGGATGGAATTAGAAGGGGAAATGTTTCCACTTTAGGTTTTAAAAATACAAAAGTCGAACCCATCACAAACCACTTTCCACAGTGGCAGCCAGGTTAGTAGTCAGCGCAGGCATGTCAGACAAAAATAAAGCAAAGGTAAAAACAGGAATGAAAAAAGAACAAATCTTGTGCCCCCTTAAAAACTAACTGCTAAATGTCACATACAACTTCCAAGTAACTCACAGGTCTGTTAAGACATCTTAGTCTACTTTTCAACTACTTCTACTGGCCAGATCGCAGGAAGCAACTTCCCCATCTTTAGGCGATGCTGGAGCAACTCCCATCACTCTTGAGCATTCTCAGTGCTGGCCAAGGCTTGTTGCAAGTTGTGGTTTTAGGACCACTCCAGAGCCACAAGTTGCCCACCCTAACCTAGCAGACTGTCACGAGACAATGTGCACTGCTTTAAGCTCCCCAAATGCACACTGAGATACAAGGCTAACAACCCCAAAATGTTTTAGGGAGAATCTAAATATATAGGTTACATAACAGCGTCTTGCAAAGTCTACCTCTGCACTTCCATTATGAGTATGCAAGATCAGCAGACCTTGTGTTTAGTTATTGGAAGAAAGGCAGGATATGAATAAAGTAAACCAATACACAGGGAAAAGCAATGCTTTGAATACACTAATATAAATGATCCTGGACTACAACGTAGGAAGTTCAGTCCTTGAATCCAGGATGGCTCTGAAAAACCAGCACATTTTTACCTTTAGGCTGCGGGCTATTGGTGTCTTCCAGAGACAGTTTCAACTGCTGTATAAACTCACTGCCATAAACACTCCTTTCCTGCCAGATGTTCAGCAATCGCTCCAGGGGCTTTTTGCAGCCTTCGTCTGCCTCTCTGGAAGGACACAAATGAAAATACATCAGAAATAGGTGCAGGGCGGGAGAATGGTAAACACAAACAGAAGATATATATTGGGCAGAGAGCACTGGCATAATGTCCTTCCCTCCTACAGACAGGTGCAGAGGCAAAGCAACTATGGAAGTCCAAAGGCAATTGTATGGTTTTTCCAAGGAAGAGGCTTACCCAGGGACCTATATTAAAAATAGGGAGTTTTAGAACAAGATTTGTCACATCACCTACAGTATAAATAAAGAGGTTTATCCAGAACACACTTGCACACCTACTCCCCTGTGTGATTCAGATATACAGTAATACCCCGGATAACACTAAAACTTGGTTCCACGAGTCTTAGTGTTATCCGATTTTTAACGTTATGCGATACATTTATCGCATACTGTTAAAAAAAGCCGGCTTCCTTTGGGGGAAGTCGGGTTGAGTGTGCCTGCCCGCTTTCCCCCAAACCAAGCCAGGGAACACAGTGTCTGATCCCCGGCTTGGTTTGGGGGAAAGCGGGCGGACACACCCACCCGCATTCGCCCAAACCAAACCGGGGATCAGACGCTGTGATCCCAGGCTTGGTTTGGCAGAATGTGCGTGCACATTCATTCAAACCAAGCTGGGGATCAGAAGTGATCCCCTCCTTCCCTCCCAAGGCGAGCAGAGAGTGTGCATGGGCCGAGCCCGGCAGGCCTTGGAAGGGAAGGGGGGATCGCTTCTCTGCTTCCCTCCCAAGGTGAGCAGGGAGTGCGCACGGGCCAAACCCAGCTTGCCTTGGAAGGGAAGGGGAGAAGCGATTCCCCCTTCCCTCCCAAGGTAAGCAGGGAGTGTGCGTGGGCCGAGCTTGACTCACCTTGGAAAGGAAGGGGGATTGCTTCTCCCCTTCTCTCCCAAGGCGAGCAGGGAGTGTGCGCAGGCCAAGCCCAGCTCACCTTGGAAGGGAAGGGGGGAACCTGCAGGCTTTGGGGCAGAGATGAACGTCGGGAAATTTGAGGAAAACTTTTGCATCGCACAACGTTAATTTAACATTGTATGGTGCAAAAGTTTTCCTCAAATTTCCCAACGTTATCCATTTTTAACGCTGTGCGGTGCACATGTTATCTGGGGTATTACCGTAATCCGTTTAGAGCCTTAAGGTCTTCTCTTAATAGCAACACAGCCTTTAACAAGCTGATAACATATTGCATGCCAGGAAGTGACACATCACTTGCCCCACAGTAAGAGAATAGTTACCTAATGACAGATGGAATGAGCCAAGCAGAAAAGCAATCTGAGAGGTTGGGGAGGGAGAGAAATCTGATAAATCCATTATCATTTGAGAAGCTGACCTTACTTAAAATGGTGTTTAGACAGAGTGAAGGCACGTGGAATAACTAGCAATTGCTCAAGGCTGCCAATGTGGGATCTGAGAGTAAGAGCTGACATTTCTAAAGGGAATACTTCAACTGATGCTCTTTCTGCCACTGTTATAACTCCTCAAATAACAGATGAAAGGGAGCGCAGATTTGCTGAAATCCAAGAGCATTTATCTTGTATAGGAAGATCAAATATAGTCCCCAGCTATCTCCCAGAAAGCAAAAGCAGGCTTACATTGAGCAACCTCCTTTGTAAGCTTGTGGCAAATACACAGTGGTGTACATCCTCTGTTCCACACAGGTTATGTCTCACATGTCCTATCCTGTACCATTCATCATAAGTGACATAGGATGTGTCCAATGGCACCTGAGACAGGCACACTTTCTTCATGCAATTGAATTCCCTTACCCCCAGGAAAGAATCACAGGAATGGAGCTAATGTGTGATTGGGAACCATGAGGGACGGGTGCTAAGTCATGTGTTCTTAAAAAGCGAAAGGAATTGAACACTAGATAGGTGCAAGAAAAGTGAAATAAATAAACAAGCGTTAGCATCTGAGCTGTGCCAAATTCTTCCCTGGTTGGTCAGCTGGTTCTAGGTAACCCAAAGAAACACAGTCCATTCCTGGGAGCAGAACAGAAGATAACTCTGAACTATTTAGGTACGGGTTTTGTTGTTGTAGCACAAGTCAAGCGTTACATCTGATACTGGAGATGGGAAAGCAAGAAGATTTCTCAATCTCCATCGCTATCTCCACTTCAAATCTTCCCTGGATGAGCAGAGCAGCCACTATTGGAAAGAAGAGTAACGGATGGCTGATCTGCACCAAGCCCAGCTGCTTGAGATGCTGAATCCCTCTCCTAAAACATCCGACAAGTTTGGCCAGAATTAGCCAACAGCAATGATTTCTGTGAGAAAACTGGCACGATCTTATTTCTGATCATACACGTGACCTGAAGAGAAGGTTCTCAAAAGCAGACTAAAAATCCCCTCAAACTGGAGGTAAACAGAGATATGAAGACAGATATGAATACCCTACCTGGCAACATGTGAAAAAGCGTCCACGAGAACGGATTCAAACTCCCGTGTGAACTCAGGTCCTTTCCTTTTGCTGTTCTGGATGACGTCATTTGCCAAGTATAGGAAAGTGAGCTTCCTACTTGACTTCGCTGCCAAAGAAGAGATGAAAGCATTTGTATGGCATATTTTGCACTCAAACCCCCCCTTCAGTTGGTTTTGTTCCCTGACAAGGTGGCTAACAGAGGAAAAGCGCTAAGTTCTCAGCTGATGCACTCCTTCTGTATCACAGCCTATCAATCTCCACTCCCCGAGGTACCGTAGGTATATACTCGAGTATAGGCCGACCCCAATATAAGCCGAGGTATCTAATTTTTACCTGAAAACCCAGGAAAATAGATTGACCCAAGTATAAGATGAGGGTGGGAAATGCAGCATCTGCTAGTGAGTTTCAATAATCAAAATACCTGAAAATATGGTAAAATTAATGAAATTGGCACATCTCAATCTGGCGCTGCCTTAGGACTCCTGTGGTCGTTGACTCGAGTATAAGCCGGTTCCCCTTTTTGGGGCTTAAAATTTGGCTTATACTCAAGTATAATACTTATACTCCCCTTCCTTTTTTAGCTTTTTAACATTTCTTTTGGCATTGTTTAATTCTTTTAAAACAGTTTTTAAATTTGTGTACCTTTTTTTCTTAAGGGTTTAGGGGTGGATGTTGTTGTTTTTAACCTGTATGTTTTTAACTGCCATGTAAGCCGCTTTGGGTCATCCACGGATGAGGAAGGAAGGGTAGAATTTTTTTTAATAAATAAAATATACGGTAATCCACGTGGGCTGCTCTAGCACAAGGCACAGCTTCATAGCATCGCAAGAGGCCCCATTACATACATACATACATACATACATACATACATACATACATACATACATACATACATACATACATACATACATACATACATACATACATACATACATACGTACGTAGTTTATTTTGGTCAATGACCAGCATAAAGAGCTCCATTTATTAAAACTGCAGCTTTCCAAAGCTACCACAGAAGTGATCTTCCATACTGAAGAAAAGTCTTATGGCTATCCTCACCCAACAGGTACATATGTTCAAGGCAAACAGTTCCTAGCTAGCTAATTTCAGGTCAGATACTTATGGGGGAAATGGTGAGGACAGAAAGTTTATCTACCTTATTTACTTATTAGCTGTCCCATGACAAAACAAATTAAAAATATCTCACAAAATCTGGAAAAATCCAATAAATGAGCACACAGGAAGCTGCTCTTGAGGGCTTCATGCTGAAGAGTCAAGGCAGAGGCAGGCATGGAACAATAAGTGTTCATTTTGACATCATCTGCCACACACAACACAAACCCATCAACACGGAGAGGAAAATCTGCACCTAGAAATACCTTAGGATTTCTCTCTCTTCCATCTTTTCCCTTTTCCTCACCCACCCACCTCCCTTTTGTGTGCCTGATCTTTCTAGATTATAAGCCTGTGACAGTCTTGCCTTGTTTTTACAGATAAGCAGGTTGTTCTGGGAGACTTTCCACCGGTGAAGTGTAGTTTGAATGATATCAATAAAGTAAATGGATAGAGACAAGAGAGCCAATTGTCATGGCTCAAGCACTTCTAAACTTTAGCAGCCCAAGAATGACTCTCTTAAGAATCACAAGCTTCTTTTCCTAACCTTTTATGTTCATCATAGTGAATCCTTCTGTCTCCCTGTGCCACGCATTCAGCACATCCTGCCCAAATCCAAGTGAATCTTTGTTCCAGACCAGTGAACTTTCACAAATATACACCTCACAGGTAGCTAGCCTGTTGTAGCAGTAGAGAAACCAGAGGTCACGGAGCAGCTATAAGCCTAACTTTAAGTTTCCATAAGCTTGTGTGTGTCCAAGTGCACATCTCACAATGGCACGGCAGCAACGGGTAGCTGAACAAGTATAGTGGTGCCTTGCTTAAAGAGCATAATGTGTTCCACGGGATTGCTCTTTAAGCACTTTGAAAAAGCTCCGTCGCCGTCATGGCAAGTTATACCCTGTATCTGAATTTCGTAATTATTGATATTTTGAGGTTGTGCCTTTTGTACTATTGTGGATTTTTGATTATTTATTTTGTTTATAATTAGATGTATTATTATGATATTGTAATTGTATGTGTATTGATTGTTGTAGCCGCTCTGAGTCAGTCTTGTGCTTGAGTAGAGCGGGGTATAAATCCAATAAATAATAATAATAAGTGACCAATCATGACTTCTGGCGAGGGGATTGCGAACCCTGATTTAGTTGTTAAGCGAGTTTTTAGTTGTTCTACGAGGCGACCATTTGGAGAAAATTCTGCTCTTTAAGCGAGATAGTCTCTTAGTGAAGCGCTCTTTATGCGATGTTTTACTGTATGCCCAATGCTCTTCCAGCCTTAAAGCTTTACAAAATCAGATCAGCTCAGCACATTCTCAGTGACTGAGTCTGTAGCTGACCATCATCAAACAGGACATTCTAAGCTCCAAAATTCAACACTTGTCTACCACGAGCTTTGCAAAAAGAGACCTACCTCTACGTGCGCAAACAGACAGACTGACCAGAGGATAAAGAAGGACTGAACTCATAGGAAGTTTCCTAGCTCTGGAGTTCCAGATTTCAGAACAGAAACAGGACTTCTTTTTCTCACTTTGCATGAAAGAATTAATTTAATTAATTAAGTTGGACCCTTAGAGGGACTGCAGTGGCTCAAGTAGCTAAGATGCTGACTGGGAAGCGAAAGGTCAGCAGTTCGATTCCCGAGTACTGCAGGACGGAATGAGCTCCCGTCTTTGTCCCAGCTCCTGCCAACCTAGCAGTTCGAAAGCAAGAAATTGCAAGTAGATAAATAGGGACCACTTTGGTGGGAAGGTAACAGCATTCCATGCGCTCGGGTGTGTAGTCATGCCTGCCACATGACCACAGAAACGTCTGCAGAAGCAGACAGCGCTGGCTCTTCGGCTTGGAAACAGAGATGAGCACTGCACCCTAGAGTCAGATACGACTGGCTTTCGAGCAAGGGAAACCTTTACCTTAGAAAAAACAAGACAAAATCAAACTGTCAGCTCCAGAAACAAAATAGTAAACAGAACTCCTTGCTCAGCTGTGAATAGACAAATGGCGGGAAGCAGCTTCCTACAGATTTCTGGACAGGTCAGTGGCAACAGGTGTCTTTTTCAAACCATCCATCTCTCCTTCCCTTCTTAGAGAGACTGGGAGCCATACAACATGAAAGAAGGACTGGATTGAAATAAGTTCAGGGCATCCTAATCTCACCACCAACATGTTAACACTTAACTCCATCAAACTCTATAGCAGAGAATTTCCTGCAGCAATGGGTTAGGGTGGCTTTCCAACTCTGTGATTCCTGTAAGTAGTGGGCTGGTTACGATGGGGTCGGGGTGGACAGCACGACTTTCAGACAAAGTTGGGCTAATTCAGTGGATTTATTACCACGTGAGCCATTTTGACTCTGCATGTGCTCTTAAGCAGAGCTGCTGCTGAGGAGAGCCAAACAAAGGAAGTGAGCACTGGTAAGTTTTGCAGTTGGAGTAGAGCTGCTTTAGAGGCCTCTACTAATTTAAATTGATAATTTAAACTGCTGAGAGCCACCTCTGTTCAAACAGAGGAAGCAGTTTGAAGCTTCCAGAAGCAGGGGGGCAGGGCCACACCAGGCCCTTCCCTGAACTGTGACTCATAGGGGCGGAGCCACACTAGCCTTTAAAAGCTCTGAGCTCTTTCAGGGTCAGCCATTTTGACTCTGCATGTGCTCTTAAGCAGAGCTGCTGCTGAGGAGAGCCAAACAAAGGAAGTGAGCACTGGTAAGTTTTGCAGTTGGAGTAGAGCTGCTTTAGAGGCCTCTACTAATTTAAATTGATAATTTAAACTGCTGAGAGCCACCTCTGTTCAAACAGAGGAAGCAGTTTGAAGCTTCCAGAAGCAGGGGGGCAGGGCCACACCAGGCCCTTCCCTGAACTGTGACTCATAGGGGCGGAGCCACACTAGCCTTTAAAAGCTCTGAGCTCTTCCAGGGTCAGCCATTTTGACTCTGCATGTGCTCTTAAGCAGAGCTGCTGCTGAGGAGAGCCAAACAAAGGAAGTGAGCACTGGTAAGTTTTGCAGTTGGAGTAGAGCTGCTTTAGAGGCCTCTACTAATTTAAATTGATAATTGAAACTGCTGAGAGCCACCTCTGTTCAAACAGAGGAAGCAGTTTGAAGCTTCCAGAAGCAGGGGGGCAGGGCCACACCAGGCCCTTCCCTGAACTGTGACTCATAGGGGCGGAGCCACACTAGCCTTTAAAAGCTCTGAGCTCTTTCAGGGTCAGCCATTTTGACTCTGCATGTGCTCTTAAGCAGAGCTGCTGCTGAGGAGAGCCAAACAAAGGAAGTGAGCACTGGTAAGTTTTGCAGTTGGAGTAGAGCTGCTTTAGAGGCATCTACTAATTTAAATTGATAATTTAAACTGCTGAGAGCCACCTCTGTTCAAACAGAGGAAGCAGTTTGAAGCTTCCAGAAGCAGGGGGCAGGGCCACACCAGGCCCTTCCCTGAATTGTGACTCATAGGGGCGGAGCCACACTAGCCTTTAAAAGCTCTGAGCTCTTTCAGGGTCAGCCATTTTGACTCTGCATGTGCTCTTAAGCCTAACGGCGCGCGAGATTACAAACTAGGAACAAAAAAAATAGTCTTACTAGGTAGAAAGGTAGTAAACGTGTACATTTTTGAGGCCCAGAATACTGCACTTGTTAAAATGGATTCTGAGGGAACAGCTGTAGTTACCTGCAATTCTTGTGCCATGTTTGTGTTCTTGCCAAAGCATATGGAGAACTACACTTGCAGCAAGTGCAAGCTGGTTGCACTACTAGAAGAGAAGGTCCAGCAGCTAGAGGCCCGCATATCTAACCACCAACAAATTAAGGAGCTTGAGCTGTTCTTGGACAGAGCGGAGCAGACTATGCTGGACAAAGAAGTGACAGGGCACAGTTCTGAGGGAGAAGGCCCTTCACTAACTCAGGAGGGAGATGGTTGGAGGAATGTGACTCAAAGGAGGAGAAGAGTAGGGGATCACTCTGAGAGTCTGAAATTACAGAATAAATTTGAGGCTCTTTCCCTTATCACACCTGATGAGGAACATACAGAGGAACAACTGGTTCCACCTGATGATCTCTCCTTCATCACACTTGATGAGATCCAGGAAGATGAACAACAGGAACAAACTGAGGTTCTCTCCCTTAATATGGTTGATGAGGTGCATGTAGATGAACAGATTGCAGGAGAGAGGCTCCTTGTACTAGGCGATTCAATAATTAGAAATACAGAGAAATGGATTTGTGATGCACATGATAACCGTATGGTGACTTGCCTGCCAGGTGCAAAAGTTGCAGACATCACAAGAAATCTAGATAGATTGTTAGAGAGAACTGGGAACGAGCCAGTTGTCATGGTACACGTTGGTACTAATGATGTTGGGAAGGCCAAGCGGTCTGTCCTGGAAGCCAAATTTAGGTTGTTAGGAAGAAGATTGAAGTCCCGGACTTCCAAGGTAGCATTTTCAGAAGTGCTGCCTGTCCCTCGCGCAGGACCTACCAGGCAGGCAGAGCTCAGAAGCCTCAATGCGTGGATGAGGCGGTGGTGTCGAGAGGAGGGCTTCAGATTTGTCAGGAACTGGAGAACATTTTGGGACAAGCCAAATCTGTTCAGGAGGGATGGGTTGCATTTAAACCATGATGGGACCAGATTGCTGGCACTCAACATCAAAAAGGCTGCAGAGCAGCTTTTAAACTGATAACTGGGGGAAAGCCGACAGGAGCTGGGCAGCATCCGGTTCAGGAAAGTGTGTACTTGAGTAGCGAGGAGGATGCAAAAATTACTGAGCAGAGCAAGGAGCTAGTCACCAGCACTCTAGCAGAAGGATGCAAGAGGCAGTCTAACAATGCAACTGGACTCAAAAGACTGTATCAGGAAAGCATATATAAATGCTTGTATACAAATGCCAGAAGCCTCCGTAACAAAATAGGGGAGCTGGAATACTTAGCAATAGATAAGAATATTGATATTATTGGTATCACTGAAACCTGGTGGACGGATGATAACCAATGGGATACAGTTATCCCAGGCTACAAACTGTACAGGAAAGATAGGAAGGGGCAAACGGGAGGTGGTGTAGCCTTGTATGTCAAAGAAGTGATAAAATCGTATGAATTGGAATATCTAAGTGATTTGGAGTCACCATTAGAAGCTCTGTGGGTAAGAGTACCAGGCCACAAGGATGGTCTAACAGTAGGCATATACTATCGGCCTCCGACCCAAACTCTTGAGGGAGACTGGCAGTTGGAGAATGTTGTAAAGGAGGCATCCAAGAAGGGAAGCCTGGTTATAATGGGGGACTTCAATTACCCTCACATAGACTGGGTGAACTGTTGTTCAGCACATGATAAAGAGATAAAGTTCCTAGATATGCTCAATGATTGTTCCCTGGGACAGATGGTTGAAGACCCAACTAGAGGTACAAGAATCCTTGACTTGATCCTGAGTAATACTCAGGATCTGGTGCAAGATGTTAATGTGACTGATCCAATAGGGAACAGTGACCACAACTCAATTATGTTTAACTTGATCATAGACCGCAAGTCACTGATAAAATCTAACACAGAGACCTTAAATTTTCAAAAAGGAAATTTCCCAAAGATGAGGAAACTAGTAAAAAAGAAACTGAAAGGGAAAATTGAGAGAGTCCAAACACTCCAAGAGGCATGAAGGCTGTTTACAAAAACAATAACAGAGGCTCAATTGGAATGCATACCCAAAAGGAAAAAGGGCACTGCCAGGTCCAAGAGGACTCCGATGTGGCTTACAGGAGCTGTTCGGGAAGTGATCAAGAGCAAGAAAAGCTCATTTAGAAGATGGAAGGCTTGTCCAAATGAGGACAGCAGGCAGAAACATAAATTCTGGCAGAACAAATGCAAGGCAACAATCAGGAAAGCAAAGCAAGACTTTGAGGAGCGTATAGCTAAAAATACTCAGAGAAATAACAAGGACTTCTTTAAGTACATTAGAAGTAAGAACCCAACTAGGAAGGCCATTGGACCATTAGATGACAATGGAAGGCAAGGGGTTATGAAAGAGGAAACAGAGATTGCAGAGAGACTCAATGAATTCTTTGCTTCAGTATTCACTGAAGAAGACAGAGACCACATGCCCAAAACAGAGCCTATCTTCGTAGGGAGGGAAACCGAAGAATTAAGCAAGATAGAAATAACCAGGGAGGAGGTCCTTGCATGTCTTGTTAAGCTAAACACTAACAAATCCCCAGGACCAGATGGCATCCATCCACGAGTTCTCAGGGAACTTAAAGATGAAATTGCTGATATCCTAGCCAAAATATATAATCTTTCCCTCAAATCAGGCTTTGTGCCTGATGACTGGAAGGTAGCGAATGTAACACCAATTTTCAAAAAAGGATCCAGGGGTGATCCAGGAAATTACCGGCCTGTCAGTTTGACATGTGTCCCAGGTAAAGTGATGGAAACCATCCTAAAAGATAGAATTAATAGGCACATAGAAGAGAAGGCGCTGCTAAAGGAGAGCCAACATGGCTTTTGCAAGGGCAAATCATGCCTCACTAATCTGTTGGAATTTTTTGAGAGTGTCAACAAGCATGTGGATAAGGGGGATCCAGTTGACATTGTTTATCTGGACTTTCAGAAGGCTTTTGACAAGGTCCCACACCAAAGGCTCTTGAATAAACTGACCAGTCATGGAATAAAGGGACCGGTCTTGTCCTGGATCAGCAACTGGCTAAGGGACAGGAAACAGAGGGTAGCACTAAATGGACACTTCTCCAAGTGGAGGGAAGTAAAGAGTGGGGTCCCCCAAGGTTCAGTACTGGGACCCCTGCTTTTCAACCTCTTCATAAATGATCTAGAGGTAGGAGTAAAAAGCAAGGTAGCCAAATTTGCTGACGACACTAAATTATACAGGGTAGTGAAAACTGTGAGATTGTGAAGAGCTCCAGAGGGATCTCTTGACACTGGGGGAGTGGGCAAAACAGTGGCAAATGAGCTTCAACATCAGTAAGTGCAGAGTGATGCATGTTGGGGCAAAAAACCCCAATTACATTTATAAACTGATGGGGTCTGAACTCTCTGCGACAAACCAGGAAAGGGACCTTGGTGTCCTGGTGGACAGCTCAATGAAGGTGTCAACCCAGTGTGCCTCAGCAGTGAAAAAAGCAAACTCAATGTTAGGGATCATTAGGAAGGGTATAGAAAATAAGTCAGCAAGTGTCATTTTGCCTCTTTATAAATCTATGGTGAGGCCCCATCTGGAATATTGTGTACAGTTCTGGTCGCCATACCTCCAGAAGGATATTATGGAGTTGGAGAAAGTACAGAGGAGGGCAACCAGAATGATTAGGGGACTGGAACACCTTCCTTACCATCTGAGGCTGCAACGGTTGGGCCTTTTCACTCTTGAACGACGGCGTCTAAGAGGTGACCTGATTGAAGTTTATAAAATCATGCACGGTGTGGACAAAGTAGATAAGGAAAAACTGTTTTCCCTATCGCACAACACTAGAACTAGGGGACACTCCATGAAACTTTTGGGTACTAGTTCTCAAACAAACAAGAGAAAGTACTTTTTCACCCAGAGGATTACTGGTCTATGGAACTCCCTGCCAGAAGAAGTGGTGACAGCTGTCAGTCTTGACAGCTTTAAGAAAGGATTAGACAAGTTCATGGAGGACAAGGCTATCAATGGCTATAATTATGGCTACCTAAGGACAACCTCCGGGTTGGAGAGATAGGCAGGATATCTCTCAATGCCATTTCCAGGGAATCCTAAGCAGGTGAAGGCATCTGCTTGGGAATACCCTGAAGGAAATGGTGAGCCACTGTGTGAGACAGAATGCTGGACTGGATGGGCTGTGGCCTGTTCCAGCAAGGCTGTTCTTATGTTCTTATGTTCTTATGTGATTTGCACAAGTTGCCATCCTTATCAAATGCATCCGCCTATAAAATCCTGTGTCTGCAGATGCAGATAAATAATTCTGCAGGCAGATGGTGTGTCCATACATATATAAGAGAACTGAAATACCAAGCCTTTCTAAGGACAATCCCGGCAAATAAAACTGCTTGCCTAGGATAGCATTTCGAAGCACCAGCAGGTCCCAAGCCATCTTCACAAGCAGATCTCCATACAGGAAGCAGCTAGTTATCAGAGGCATCCCATCCTACCATTGTCACGTGAAGGCTGCAGCAGACCAGAAATCCCCGGCTCTGTATTACTAAGAACACTTCGTTTCTAAAATAAAATACTGGAATTCCTCTAAAATATAAACATGGGCTTCAGAGGGAGTGCAAACAGTGGGAAGGTCCTAAAAGAAGTAAGGGGAAGATGGTGGGGAAATTCAGGACACCCTCCTTTTGGGAAAGTCCTCCTTTTATTTTTAGATGCAAGATTGCTCCCCATCTTTATTGCGCCTCCCATGTGGCTCAAGGTGGCTAACAACAAAATGGGGGAAAAAATAATTAAGTTGACATATTAGATTGACTGAAGTGTTGTTTCATAGTTAATGTTTTGTTTGTCTTCCACAAATTGGTGAAAATGAAGGGTTACTAAATTGTTGAGAGACTAAAAGGCCCAGGCTGGCAGGACAGACTAAAGCAGGGGTTCTCAACCTACGGCCCATGGTGCCCTTTCATGTGGCCCTCGCTCCAGTCGCTGCCTCCGCTGCCACCTCAATCCTTTCCCATTCTGCTTGTCTTGGCGCGTCCCTAACGGAACTCCATAGCAGGGCAGGTGTTGTTTGGTTCCTCACGGTGCTTCCTGGGAGTAGCGCCAGCCTGTGTGACCCTGGTCAAGGCTCACAATCTCAGGGGCATCCCCAGAAGGGAAGGGCAAGCTGCTCCTGACTATTCTCTACCTAGAAAACCCTGGAGAAGGTTACCATAAGTCAGAGTTGATCTGATGCGTCTTCTTCTGTGTCTAGGCCAGATGTGAAAATGCCAAAACGAAGCCACTTTTTGGGGAGCTCATTCTGCAGTTCCTTTGGCCTGACCTAGTGTGAGAAAGATTACCTGGCCGTTGCCCAGGGTATGCCCAATTGTGGTTCAAAAAGACCACAATCTTCAAGGAGACTCTTTCTCTGCATCCCAACTGACCTGATGGCACAATTATTACTATTCCCACCCAGAGTGGGAAAATATCCCAGATGGGTGGGATACAAATGTAATAAATAAATAAATACAAATACTATTAACTCACAACTAGCACAATGAACTGTTCTAGGCCAGGAAACAGACCAATGGCTAGTGGAGCTGTTCAAATAGGCAAATTATGTAATCTCTGTAACCAGATTACCAACCTGGCAGCAGCATTCTGGACCGGATGAAATTTGCATTACAGTAATCCAAATGGGATTTAATTTAATTTAATAGATTTATATACCACCATATCCAATGGACTCTGGGCGGTGTACACAAGTTAAAACCAATATATAACAATTGAAAACCCTTAAAAACATAGCAATACAATGCTACATGAGTCAAGAAGCAACAGTTAGGACAGAGTATGGAATGACGGAGTGGTTTGGAATAGGAAAAGGAGTAAGACAAGGCTGCATTCTGTCACCCTGCTTATTCAACTTATACACAGAGCACATAATGTGCAATGCAGGGATGGAGGAATCACAATATGGGATCAAAATTGCTGGGAGAAACACCAACAATTTGAGATATGCAGATGATACCACCCTAATGGCAGAAAGTGAAGAAGACCTAAAGAAGCTCCTGATTAGGTTGAAAGAAGAGAGCACAAAAGATGGCCTGAGACTCAACATCAAGAAAACCAAGATAATGGCAACAGGCGCTATAAGTCCCTGGAAAATAGATGGGGGAGAAGTAGAAGCAGAGGCAGATTTTACTTTCTTAGGATCAAAGATCACTGCAGATGAGGATTGTAGCCATGAAATAAAAAGGCGACTGATTCTTGGGATACAAGCGATGAGAAACCTGGGGAACATAGTGAAAAGTAGAGACATCTCACTGCAAACAAAGGTCCGCATAGTCAAAGCAATGGTATTTCCGGTGGTAATGTATGGCTGTGAGAGCTGGACCATTAGAAAGGCTGAGCGAAGAAAAATAGATGCCTTTGAGATGTGGTGCTGGAGGAGAGTTTTGAGAGTCCCCTGGACAGCGAGGAGAACAAATAGATCAATATTAGAAGAGATTAGCCCTGAGTGCTCCTTAGAAGGACAAATAACAAAGACGAAGCTGAAGTATTTTGGACATCAAATGAGAAGAGAGGATTCACTTGAGAAGGCCTTGATGCTGGGGAAGGTAGAGGGAAAAAGGAGAAGGGGGTGGCCAAAGATGAAGTGGCTAGATGGTATTGTATACACAATGGGCACGGGGCTGTGTGGACTAAGGAGGATGGTGGAGGACAGGGGTGCCTGGAGAGCGATGGTCCATGGGGTTGCAAAGAGTTGGAATCAACTGTGCGACTGAACAACAACAACAATGCTACAAATGCATGTGCCAGCATGGCTCAATCAGACCTTTCCAGGAATGGTACATTAGTTTTAAACTGTGCAAATGTACCTCCTGGTGTGGGGTGAGGAGTACCAGCCTATATAGCCTTGAGCAAGCAGCACAACCCAAGGGCACCCCTAGCAGGAGGGAAAGGTAAAGCCACTTCTGAGTACGCTCTACCCAGAAAACCCTGGAAAGAGTTGCCATAAACTGGATTTGAGTTGGCAGTACACTATTTATTCAATAGCTGGCTGGTCTGCTCGGTGGTGGTGAGTTCGCTTCCCTACTGTACTTCCTGAGTTCAATTCCTCAGCCTGTGTAGCCCTGGGCAAGTTGCAGAACAGTCCCAAGAAGCCCCCATAAAAAGAGTAACCCACTTCTGTGAACTTTCTACCTGGAAAAGGGTCGCCGTAAGAGAGAAGTGACTTGACAGCATGCAGGTTCTAGAACAAAGGAAGCGAGCAAACCTTTTTCTTCCCAACTCTGCACCGTCCTAATAAACCCATAGTTTTATTTATTTTTATTTTGGGGAAGGGCCTTTTAGCGATAGGAAATCTTCTTTGTGTGTCATATCCGATTCTGAATACAGTGATACCTCATACAATGTCCAAACTTGGTTCCACAAGTTTGGACTTTATACGGATTTGGACTTTGTATGAGGCATGCAAAATCCTAGCTGAGATGCCTCATACAACGTCCAAATCCTTGCCGCAATGCCTCTTGTACAACGTCATTTCCATAGAGATACATTGTACTGTAACAGCACAGACCTCAGGGCAAAGTCAAGGAAACAGAGAGGAAACTGACAGAACTTTAAGAAATCATTGTCTAAAGGCTAAATACATTACAAAAACATGTCAAACAACCCTGATTGTCCAAGAACCTGAAGAATGCTGCAAAAATCACAGGAATGCTTCTAAAAATTCTGATGAAAAATTCAAAAAAATCCAAAACCGCGCTCAAAACCACCCCTAAACACTCTTCGCCTCGTGCAAAACCCACAAGAGCAATGCATGCATGCATCCTGCCTTTTATACTGCCCAGGCATAATGCAACCTGGGGGAAACCCCAATGCCTCATACAAAGTTGCAGCGACTTTGTACGAGGCAACTTTTTTCAAGGAATTAGGCGATGTTGTATGAATCTGATGTTGTATGAAGCGGACTTTGTATGAGGTATTACTGTATTGGCTCTCCTCATGGCCATCATCCATGAAGGTGGTCCTGGGAACTGTATAATCCAGTTTATTTTCCATCTGCCTTCCACTTCGCAGCCTGACACCCATAGTACCACTGATCCAGTAACCATAGTACAGTACCATTGATACCACTGATCCAGTTCCGTGAGTCACTTTCTGGTCCTGAGCCCTTTTGGCACGCAAAGTCCTCCTCCTCAACCCCAGGCCAGTATTGGTGATGCTGCTGCCCTCCACCAAGATGGATTCATGTGGCATTGAATCCATTTGGGGCCATCACTCATCCCTATAGACTTTGCCACCCAAGGCTACTAGTCCTCAGGGTGGGGGTCAGGTTAGTTAACGACCAGCGTTGAGTCACTGGCAGTGGGGGTCTAACTCTGTGTACCGTAGCAGGATCACCTGGCCAGACTCGATAGCAATTAGCAATGTTATTGCACTCTCTCTGGGCAATTCAATTAGCATTCCCCCCAAGAACAATGTCCTCATTTCCCCGGCCTTGGGAGGATGGAAGAGGCTTTGAGTCAACCTGCGATCTCCCCGTCAGGATCGAACTCACAACGTTTTGGCTGCAGTTAGGCCCTGCGCCACCCCCACCAGGGCCGGTTCCCATTTCGGATCCCTAGAAGTTGGTCAGCCATGAAAGCCCTGGAGAAACCGTGGGGGCGGGGGGCGCGGGGCCCGATCCTGGCTGCGTAGGCCCCCCCTCCCCCCCCCCTCGGCCTCCCTTCTCCTCATGGTGGCCTTTTGACGCGGCGGCTGCCTGCCTGTTTCCCGCCGCCTCAGCGAACCAAACCAGCCAAGCGCTGCCGGCCCGGCTCGGCCCTGCGGCGGCTTTCTTTCTTTCTCTCGCTCCTCTCTCTGCCCGTGCCCGCCTCCTCCGCCTCACCCTTACGGAGCTCGCGGTGCCAGACGCTGACGATGGGCCCGGCGTGCTTGCGGTGGTGGATGAGCCACAGGCTCAGCGTCTGGACGCTCTGCTGGGAGTTGCTCAGCTCCGACAGCTTCCGCTCCAGCGCCGACTCGGAGAACGAGGACATGGCGGCGGGCGGGCGAGCGGGCGGGGGCCCAGGGCCCTCCCTCGGCTCCGCGTTGCGGGTCGGCCCGGCCTGGCTGGACCGGCCCGGTCCCGCCGCCCACCCTCTCCGGGCCTCCCTTAGATATACAGCATAGATTTGTGGCTTCAGCAACCACCCACCGCCACAAAATGGCCGCCCGGCTGCCCTTTCACCCTCCCCCCCCCCGTCCCCGTCCCCGGCAACGCCGCGGGTTCAAAGGACAGCCGGCTACGGGTCGCCGGAAGGGGCCAAACAGGCGTGAAGGCCGCAGCTAGGGTCGGGCTGCTTACAACGCGTGCGCAGTACGTCGCGCCGCTCTCGGGCAGTGTGTGCGTGTGCCCAGCGGACGCATGCGCACTACTGCCCTCCTGGGACCTTTTTCGCGCACCTTCCCTGGCCTTGTTGTGCGCGGGACTTTTTTTACGCCAATTGCACTTCCGCCATGTGGGAAAGCGGCTCCTTCCCCCATCTGCCCCCACACTGGACAGGGGCGGGAGGTAAGAGGAAGGAGGGAGGGAGGGAGGTCGGTTGGTGGTCTGGGTGGGTCCGGGTGTCAAGCGCGGCAGAAGGAGCGCAAGGCAGGGCCTGGACTACAACTCCCATTATCCCCGGCCACGTCTGTGGCAACGTCTGGGAGGTCCCATGTTCCCCTCTTCGACGCTTCCTCACCGGGGGAAGAGTGGGTTCCCGTGTACTCCGGTGAAGGCGAGAGGGCTGCTGGCTGGGTGGGGGAGCATGGGTACTGTAGTCTCTGCAGTAATGCTTTCCCGTTGAGCTGGGGGGTTCAACCACAGCATGCCCACCCCAGCCCCACGTGACATGCCCCCCTGCCTTTGGGGTGCCCCCCCTCCACTTCCAGGGTGGCTGCCTGGCTTCTGGAGGGGGTTTTGCCCACAGTTGAATGGGACCAGCCTCAGACAGCTTCCCATGAGAGGCGGCAGGCTACAGCCAATAGCAATGGCACTTCTATCCCGCCCCATTAGTGCATGGTGGTTCCCAAGGTAATTAGCATTTTGCCCCCAACTTATTTTATCCACCTTGGAAGTATGGGAGAGGCTGAGTCAACCTTGGCCCCTGTCGGGATCAAACTCACAATGTTCTGGCTGCAGGACAGCATTCAAACCTCTATGCCACCAGAGCTCTTGGGGATGGAACGGGCAAAGGACCAGCTAAATGCAAAGGTCTTTTATCTCTGGGATATTCCCAAACTGGATGGAGAGATTTATAGCTGGCCTGGTAAATGTTTGCAAGTATTTTTGGCTGTATATTAATTAATTAATCCATGGAAAAAGCAAGAAAAACTCATGGTTCCAACCTCCGAACTGGTTGCCACGCGGCACCTGTGAACAGTTTGTGGATTTAGTTGTCTTCCTCCCAATTTCTGTATTGCTGACCTGTCCCAACCAGTTGCCGTGGCTCATCCTTCGCCCAGTTCCCAACTTCCACTGGGGGTCAAAGCCATGCCAGAGAAAGTCTGTAGAGTTTTCAGCCTTTGGATGAAATCTCCACCATGAGGAACTGGGTGCAATTTGTTCTCCGGTTGCTCTGGAAAAGAAAACACTCCCTTCCTGCTTTCACTGCTGGGGTTATTTAGCACAGGCCGAGAGGGCAGAACATGGGAAAGATGGGAAACTGCTTCTCGAGTCCCTCCTAGCTTGTGAGGCTGCATTCCAGGAAAATAATTTGCAAGCACAGCATGCAAGATCCTGCGCCGAACACGGAATTAGGCTGCAAGTTTTTTGCCGCCTGTGCCTTCCAGTGGGGGATGAAATGGGTCTGCTCTCATGTGTCCTTCTTTCTCCTTTCGTGCACAGGAGGATGATTGGCTGATGAGGCCGGAGGCGGCGGCGGGAGGAGACCATGGCTGTGTTTGACACTCCGCAGGAGGCCTTTGGGGTCTTGCGTCCAGTTTGCGTCCAGCTGACCAAAGCGCAGACGTTGGAGAACGTGGAACGCCTCCAGTCTCAGCTGCAGGTGGTCAGCGACTCAGCCCTGCAGGAGCTTCAAGAGTACGTCCTCTTCCCTTTGCGATTTGCCCTCAAGACGCCGGGGCCGAAGCGCGAGCGGGTGGTCCAGAGCGTGGTGCAGTGCCTGACCTTTGTGCTCTCGACAACCTGCGTGAAGAAGCCAGACCTCCTCCTGGAACTTTTCTCCGAGCTCTGCGTGTCTTTGGCCTCTCCTTCTGCCCCAAGCCAGCTGGCCCCGTGGTCAGAGGAAGTGAAGCAGGTGGTGGTTCAAGCCCTCCTGGCATTGCTGCATTCGGCTTACGGGGACGTCATCTTGTCTCTCTATCAGCCTTCCAACCTCCCCCAGCTTGGCTTTGCCGTCTCCTTGCTCTTGTCCATGGCGGAGCAAGAGAAAGCCAAGCAGCTGAAACTCTCGGCCTTAAAATGCCTGCAGGCTCTTGTTTTGCAGTGTGACTGCCCGGAGTATCACCGGCCCCTGGAGGAGGGAGAGAGGAGGCAGTGCGGGGACCTGTTTGCTTCCTTCCTCCCCGGGCTCTCCATCACCCTCTCCCAGGTGATCACGGCCGATGTTAAGCAGGGTCACGCCCTCGTGGTCTCAGCCCTGAGGCTTTTCTCTCGAGCCATAAGCGTGGTGATGGCGGATGAGCAGCTGGCTCAGGTCACGCCGGAAAGGGAGAAGCCAGCCTTGGAGCCTCAGAGTAAAATAGCGGAGCTCATGGTCCACCGAGGCCCAGGGTGGGCCCAAAGCACCACAGCCAAGCTCTCTGTCCTTGTCCGGAAGGTGGTGGCCTTTGTGTCTGTTCACCCCCACTGGAAGGCCAGGCAGGCGCTGGTAGAGATGGTCTGCCTTCTGATGTCCAAATGCAGCCGGTCTCTGGCCGAATCGGTTGGGCAGCTTCTCAAAGCCTTAGTGAGTCTCGTGAACGATGAAAGACCTGAGATCCAGCGGCAAAGCAACGAGGCCCTGAGAAGCATCGCAGCCCAAGGGAAAGTGGCTGAGAACAGGCTCTTGGCTGACGTCCTATCAGAGGACCTCCACTCGCTGGCCACAGCTCTCCCGCGCTTACTCAACTCCCAGGATGACCGGGGCAAGGCCTCCACCTTGAACCTGCTCCTGGGGTACGTCAAGTTGCTGGGCCCCTCCGTGAACAGGGTCCTCACCTCTGCCTCCCACCTCCAGCGCCTCTCCAGGGCTCTCGTGCAGGTCCTGGAGCTGGAGGTGAAGGATGTGAAGGTGGTGGAGGAGAGGCGTTGGGGCTCAGAAGCCCCACGGGAGACAGATGGGCCCCCACTGGAGCACTCGTGGGGCGGCAGCTGGCAGGGGAAGCATTTCCGCTTCTTCACGGAGGAGCGAATTTTCCTGCTTCTCCAGCAGATCTGCCGGGCTCTGGGCTATTACGGAAACATCTACCTGCTAGTGGACCATTTCATGGAGCTGTACAGGGAGTCCGCCTCGTACCGGAAACAGGCGGCCATGGTCATCAACGAACTGATTGCTGGAGCTGCAGGGCTTGACGTGGACGTCCTGCATGTGCGGGACACTGACCTGAGCACAGAGGACCTCAGAGAGGTGGTGGCTTCGGTGGTGGACGAATACGTGGACCCAGCGAACTGGCATCTGGTCACCACCAGCATGGAGACGCAAGAAGCTATGGGTGAACCCTTTGGGAAGCCATCTGGCCTTCTTGCCATTTCGCCGGGGGCATCTGGGCAGCCCTTCCTTTCCTTGGATACCAGGCCCACCATCCACTCCATGAATAGCAACATCTGGCAAATCTGCATCCAGCTGGAAGGGATTGGCCGCTTTGGGCAGGCTCTCCAGGAAGACTTCCGCCTGCTCTTGATCTCGGTCCTGTACCCTGTCCTGGAAAAAGCAGGAGACAACACTCTCCTCATCAGCCAAGCGGCCAGGAGGGCCATGGTGGAGATCAGCCAGGCCTGCGGTTATGCTTCCCTCCCGGAGCTCATCAACCGGAACGCTGACTACCTGGTGGACGGGATCTCCTTGCACCTCCGGCACCAGGCTCTCGAGTCCCAAGCCATGCGAGTCCTGGAGGCCATGCTCCGACATTCGGACGCAAAGGTCCTGCCCCTGGTAGAGGACGTGGTTCAAGACAGCCTGGCCAGGCTGGACCAGCGCCACCATGAACGGGTCTCTTCCTTCCTCTGCGTCATGCAGACACTGATGACAGTCATAGGTACCATCAGAAACCACAAAGGCAGAAAGGGCTAGAAGGTCTCCAATGTGCGTGGGGTGGTGGTGGGGGTTGGCTTGGTCTTTTTTCAGTCTCAGCTGGGGTAACAAAGGGGTCTATGATGCAGTACAGACTCCCCCGGTTACTCCTTTGCCCCTTTAAAAGCCTATGTTGCCGTTACAGCTTTCTCATCCATTCATTCATAGTTTTATTTGTATCCCGCTTCCCTCAGCCTGAAGGCGGCTCGAAGTGGCAACAACAATAACAAACAATACAATAGAAATCCACATACAAGATAAACAAATACACAATAATACAAAAATACCACAATACAATATAAACAGTTTGTTGTTGTTCAGTCGCACAGTCGATTCCGACCCTTTGCGACCCCATGGACCATTGACCATCAGGCACCTCTGTTGTCCTCCACCATCCTCCTCAGCCTGCCCAGCTCTGTGCCCATTGCGCCCACAATACCATCTATCCATCTCATCTTTGGACGAGTATTATCAATAATATTATCAATAATAAGAGCATGAAAAGCAAAAATACAATATAAAATAACAAAATTCAATACCCAGCCATCAACAAGGCCCGGGGTACAGATATCCTTATAAGGCACCAACCTTTCTCTCCCTCCCTCTCATGTTGGGTTCCTTCTGAGATTCTCTTCCCCTGAGAAAACTTTTTCTGGGAGGGTTCGATTCCCCGAGAGCTGCACGACAGGGGACATGAAAGGAGTCTCACCCAGACCTCCCTTGCAAAAATCCTTTCAACCCAGAGTAATCTCTGACACGAAAAGCAAAACCAGCAGTTTGGTGAGCCCAGTAATAACAAATTGGGTTTCATCAGCATGTGCTGGAATTTCAGTGCTTTAGTGGTTAACTAAGACTCTGAACTTGACGACTGGAAGGTCAGCAGTTTGAGGCCCAAGGTCTGCAGGATGGAGTGAGCTCCCGTCCTCTGTCCCCGTTCCAGCCAACCTGTCAGTTTGAAAACAACAGCTGGCTTTCCACCTTTTTGCTGCCCTCATTGATGAGTGTAGGGCTTCCTTCCTGGCCTCATTCTTTCTGTAAAGGTCCCAGCCTAGTTGCTGTACCTGGAGGGGTGGCCATGGGACTTTTCCGTCTGCCACGACCGGACGCTTAAGCTCCCTGCACTGGGTCCTAAACCAGGGCTTTGTAGAAGAATCTGCTGCCCAAACTGGGACCTGTTTCCACCAGCCGGTCTGGTCTGGGATCTGCTTGCTGTGACTTCTGTGGTGGAGCTGGCTCAAGCCATAACTTTTTTTCCTCCTGTCGGCAGCGTCCTGGTCATGCGTGGGGCACCCGGCAAAGAAGGATTTGGAACCAGAAGGTGGCTTTTTTGGGGGGTCAGCACCAGCCCCGCCGCGACCCACACCAGAGGCGATGGAGGAGTTTTTCCAGGCTTACATCAGACAGAAGCGGGTTGCAGAAGGCGACCTCTCAGATACGGAGGAGGAGGATGGCGGCAAAGGTCAGTGTCCTGATTGACCTTCCAGAGCTATTAAGGGGTGGGGGGCTCCTCTTTCAGCTCCAACTTTCAGTAAAATTCACTGCCAGGGAGGCTTTCATGGGCCAGGTTGAAGGGGGGGGGCAAAAGCTTAAGACTGGTGCTCTGCACCCCCCGGGCAACTCTGTTGTAGCTTGGAGCCCTTTCTGCCCATAACCAGGTCTATGGGGAGGCTTTTTAGAGTGAGTGAGGGAGCCATAAAGAAGCTGTGAAACCCCCATACAGTGGGGTCATGGGAAAGAGTCATTTTTTGGACAACCAGACGTTCCTCACGCCTAAGCGCACATGCATTTGAGACATTGTAGAGGGAACCTTTGTGGGAATGTGATGCGGGGAGTGGACAAACAACTGCTTTATGAGAAGACACATGAGCAGAATCTGTGACCCTTTGGCTGCTTTGATTGCACACAGTCGAACTGGCACATTAACTGTATTCCTTTGAAATCACACATCTGGCGCATGGAGCTTGTCAATAATAGCACTTAGCGACCCCACTTATATACCTGCCCCATAGAGCTCAATGCCCTCTCTGGGCAGTTTGCAAGTTAATTAGCATTTTGCCCACAACATACAGGGCACTCCTTTTACCCACCTTGGGAGGCTGGAGGAGGCTGAGTCAACCTGGAACCCCGTCAGGATCAAACTCACAATTCTCTTGCTGCAGTATAGCAGTTTAACCCCTGCACCACCAAGGCTCTATAAGGACAGGTTGCTTACCTGTAACTTGTTCTTCGTGGTTCCCTGTGAATCCGCACGAATGGGTTCACAGTGCTGATGTGCAGTAAACCCATTTGTGTGGATTCACAGAGACTACAAAGAAGAAGAACTTGCTTGAGCGGAGGGGCAGAAATAGACATTGTACATAGCCCATAACAATTAGAACATTGTTATATTTAACAAGGATTGTTATATTTATATGACTTTAGTATAACGCTTATATCCCACCCCATAGGGGCTTAGTACACTGTGGAGTTCACAAGTTATTTAGCATTTTGCCCTCATTAACATGCTGGGTCCTCATTTTACCCACCTTGGAAGGATGGAAGAGACTGAATCAACCTGGATCCCCATTAGGATTGCACCCACAACATTTTTACTGCAGTACAGTAGTTTAACCCCATGCGCCACCAGGGCTCTCTCTGTCATCCCATCCTCCTCCTTTCTGACACAGAAGGACCGCTGCCAGCTCCAGAGCCTGAAGCAGATGAGCCGGCTGACGCAGGGGAGACCCAGTTGCCCCTCCACACCCAGACTGCCAAAGCCGTGATGGAGAGATGCGTCCACTTGCTCTCAGCTGAAAGTCTACGTGTACGCCTGCAGGTACACAAAGCTCAGAGCAGTTGCAGGGAGGAACCGTGGGGCTTCGCTTCATGTGCACACCTGGCTGGGGATTAAGAGAAACCACTTCCTCCGTCCTGGAGCCCAGACCTCCCAAGTGTTGGGTCATCCAGATGTTTTACCTGTGCTTCCACCCTGGTTGGGGGTTAGCAACCAGGGGAGTTGAGGCTGAATACATCTGGGGTGTGTGCAATAGTTATTCCAGCCCACACCCAGGTACTAAAGGTTCCTGTGTACGATACCAGATGTTAGAACCTGGAGAAATAGCCAGACCTCTGCACATTTGTTCATCTGGAGACACCCAGACCATGGGACAATGGGGAGCCCTGGGAGTTAGGCCAGGCCTTGTGGGTTGCAGTCAAGCCCTGTCTCATGGCTGTCGTGCAGGTAGCCCAGTAACCAGGTATTTCTGTGGTTCAGATTATAGTTCTGTTGACACACGCATAGGACAGGCAGTGGGTGAGGCGGGGGTTATGCTTTAGGAACCCTTCATTGGATTGAACAGATGCCTATGTTTGCCAGGCTGGTTCCTGGGAATCTCACAGATCCAGCCTGTTTAGGGCCATTTGTCCTAGACGCTGAACTTGATGACTGGAAGGTTGGCAGGTCAGCAGTTTGAGACCCAAGTGCTGCATGACGGAATGCGCACCCGTCTCTGTCCCAGCTCTTGCCAACCTAGCAGTTGGAAAGCAAGAAATTGCAAGTAGATAAATAGGGACCACTTTGGTGGGAAGGTAAACAGCGATCTGTGCACTCCGGTGACTAGTCATGCCTGCAGCATGTCCACAGAAATGCCTTCAGAGGCAGGCAGCACTGGCTCTTTGGCTATAAATGGAGATGACCACTAAACCCTAGAGTCGGATATGACTGGCTTTCGACCAAGGGTGACATTTACCTAAAACGGGTTCCTTGCCTGTGTCCAGAATTCCTCCCATGCATAGTGACTCCCCCGCCCTTATGGGTTAGCCAAACTGCGTCCCCTCCTCCTACCAGTTTTCTCTGAACAATTAAGCCTGGGTCCCATCTAGATGAATGGGCAGAGCCCCGAGGGCTGGACTTTTGCAAACGCTGTCCCTGGCTCAGTTGGTTCATGTCTGCTTCGCCTTTCAATCCACTCCCTTCCATGCAGGTCTTGGATATCCTGGAGGTTTGCGTTATGGTGCTGAGCCCTCACGAAGACGTCCTCCTCCCGCTGGCTCACCAGGCCTGGCCTCCGCTCGTCTGCCGACTGACCAATGACGACCCCCTGGCTGTCCTGCGAGCGTTCAGGGTAAGCCTGGCCAGAATTCAGCCCAGAATGGAAGCGCCCGTACGGAGGAAGGGTTAACCAACTCAGAAGAGCCTTAACTGTTTAACCATACGGGCATGTTTTACTTCAGCTTCTGGGAGCGACGAGGGTGGTGCAGGCCAGATGAATTGCAGTAAACCCATTCCTGTGGATTCACAGGGTGCTTGAACTTCTGGGAATTGAAGTCCAAGAACATCTGGAGTGTCAAGGTTCGCCATCACGGCTCTATCAAGTTCTTCATGGCCTCTGTGGATCCACATGAATGGGTTTACTGCCACTAATGGCCATTCCGTCCCACCCTATTGAGTTACAAGCCTGCTTTTCCAAGCCAACGTGGATTCCTCCTCTGCTGCATCTCACAAGGCTTTCTGGTGGGGTCTTTGGCAGGTGCTGTGTACACTGGGAGCCCACAGCGGTGACTTCCTCCGGCGGCGATTCTCCAAAGATGTCTTGCCGAAGCTGGCGGGCTCCTTGGTCTCCCAGGCTCCGGTCAGCGCCCGTGCTGGGCCCATCTACAGCCACACCCTGGCCTTCAAGTTGCAGCTCGCCGTGCTCCAGGGCCTCGGGTCGCTCTGCAAAACCCTTGACCTTGGTGAGTGACCAGGAAGTGTGGGGAGGGGGTGGGGGTGGGGAGAAGGGTCCTTGCTTATCAAGCGACTCAGTCCAGCCCCAATGTTTCTGGTCCTTCTTCCTTCGTGTCCCGATCAAACCTGGACTGCTAAAATGAAGCCACTTTCTTGGCTTTGGCCAAACTCAAGTCCTCATCAGTGCAAGTTCCTGGCAGTCGTTGGCAGACCATCCAATGAGCCCATTTATTCTGCATCTCTCCACATTCACACACCATGTGTTGTTGCCCACCATCAGCCCCCACTTGAGCCTGCTGGTCTTGCACTTAGGGACTCCCACCTTCAGTCTATTCAGGGTCCTCCAAGTGATGCAGGTTTCTCAGCCATATCTTCCTCCTCTAATGTTCTTCCTTGTCCAGTGAGCTCCTTCCTTCATCTGCTAATTTGGTTTTGTTCTTGTGTATCCTCAATAACTCTAACAATGGCCTCAATAAATATTGAGGGACTTTTGAGTAATAAGAGTGTCCGACTAGCGGACTCGTGCATGAAACACAATTGTGACATAATTCTGCTCCAGCAAACGCATCGGGAGACAGCCCCAATGCTTAAGAGAATGTTTATGTGGGCAATTATATGTGGAATTTAAAAAATACAGGTGAAACTCAGAAACAGGTGAAACTCAGCTGGCATTCCAGCTGTTCTTGAACTTCAGTTCCCAGAAGCCCAAGTCTCTGTGAATCCTCATGAATGGGTTTACTGCACGTGTTCTCGGACTTCAATTCCCAGAAGCTCAAGTCTGCAAATCCACACGTATGCACAGTAAACCCATTTGTGTGGATTCTCAGAGACTTGGGCTTCTGGGAATTGAAGTCTGAGAACAGCTGGAATGCCAAGGTTCACCATCACAGCCCGAGGCAAAGTCCTACCCTGCCATCTGGAGTGACCTTTTCCTGTTCCTCTTCAGGGAACTCCTCTCTGCTTATTCTTGGGGTTGTGGGGATCTTTTGGGCAGAGGGGCATGTGTCTATCCCACAGCCTTTCCCAGACCTGACCGTTACCCTTATGCCAAGCTAGGGCAGGTCGCCAGTCCCATCCAGCACCTTGTCTCAGAGGAAGATGTGGCGCGCACCCAGTGGGATCCCAGCTCCACTCCTCCATCAGCGGGGTTCCCTTCTCTTCTTTGCTCTGCGACCTTGATATGCTCAATACGCTGTCTGGCCATAGATACCTGGATGCAAACCAGACCCTTTCTGCAGAGTCCCCCCCCCCCCCCCCGGTGCAATTCGGCTCCTGCTGATTCCTCTCCTCTTCCTGTCCTTGCAGGTGAGAGTGACCTGGATAAAGTCGTGGAGGCCTGCCTGCCCTACCTCAGCGCCAAGCAGCCGGGGAGGTTGCAAGAAGCTGCCTGCAGGTAAATGCCTGGTCAATTCATGGTCACTGCAAGAAGCCTCATGCCTCTGGTCAGTGGTGGCAATCCTTGGCACTCCAGCTGTTCTTGGACTTCAATTCCCAGAAGCCCAAGTCCCTATAAATCCACACAGATGGGTTTACTGTACACGCAGTAGACCCATTTGTGTGTATTTGCAGGGACTCTGGCTTCTGAGAATTGAAGTCCAAGAACAGCTGGAGTGCTAAGGTTTACCACCACTGGCCCAAATGATGGCTTTCTCCTGCCTCAGCAGTGCCCCCCCCCGCACCCCCCCAAGCGCCCAAGAGCAGCTAAAATTATCCACCTTTTTGGATGGGCCCAGCACCATAAATTGCTCCTCTTGGTCTTTCTGGGCCAGATCATGCCACGAACATCTCATGCTGGGCTGTGGGGCTGCCTCCACAGAAGCAGGTCAAAAGGGCATGTTTGCATCGATGCTTACTTGGAGGAAGGTGGGAAGCAGCTGGCTGGCAAAGCTGCTTGGCTGCTGCTACAAAACCAGAATGGGTTGCCTTTTGAACATATGGAGGGAAAGCCAGAGGTGCCCTTCTCTCCTGCCAGCAACCCCCTCTCTCTGGCGGCTGTACATTTTGCACTTTGGCCATTCTGCCTTGTTCTCAATCCCAGTAAGCAAAAACTGAAAGCACTCAACCATAATCAAGTGCAGCGCATCTTGAAGTCTGGTCTGGAGATAGATACATAGCGGAGCTAATCTAGCTTTTCTCTGGACTTCACATGAAAAGGAAGAATTTGAAGCATGCCCAGGATCAGTTGAGTGCTGCAATTGGGCAGTCAAAAATTAACCTCTCTTGGCATGGATTGAGCTGCGACAGACTGGCAGGGAACCCTCAGAGAAGGGTTGAGACTAAACATCTGCCCTTGGATAGGTGTGTGTGTGTGTGTGTGTGTGTGTGTGTGTGTGTGTTTTCTCCCCTCTCAAGAAGGCAAATGCAGAGAGAACGGTTGTGGAGCAGATGGCGTTTGAATGGGAACGTCGGCCCTTCCAACTGAGGGATTCTCGGAGTTTAAAGGGAATTTTCCCCCAGCTTTGCTCTAGGGAATTGAACCGCTGGATTGGTTCTGGAGAACGCTGCGTGAAAGGAAGCCAGCAGAGATCGCTTGGTGGGGTTGAGAATTTCCCCCGGGGATCCTACCAAACCAATGTTTGTTTGTTTGTTTGTTTGTCTTTAGCATTTTTTATACCACCTGCTTTAGTGCAGGTGGTGAACAACATGGAAATATAAATACAACTATAGCACATACATAAACAAGCCCTAAAGTAAAACCAGATAAACCCGAGAGGCAGCAGATAGTCATGAACAAACCAATGATCAAAATGATAATGCAAAAATTATAAGTACAGTCAAAAGGAGAAGATAAATTAATGATTACCTTTCCTACTGAGAGAGGGTTTCTCTAGGAAGGAAGGTCTTAACACCAGGAGCCCTGGTGGCACAGGGGTTAAACTCCTGAACTGATGCCAGAACTTTGTGAGTTTGATTTTGACAGGGATCAAGGTTGACTCAGCCTTCCATCCTTCCAAGGTTGGGAAAATGAGGATTGGCATGTTGGGAGCAAAATGCTAATTACAGTAATACCCCGTATAACGATTTTAATTCATTCTACGGGTCTGTCTGCTATGCGATTTTTTCCGTTGTGCGATTCATACAATGAATATTTCACTAAGCGGTTTTCCCATTGAATATTCGTTGTACAATTTTTCCCATAGGAAAAATTGTTATGTGAGGTGTCATTTTTTTAAAAAAAATATTAGTTATGTGATTTTTTTCCCCCGCTATGTTGGGCCGTTTGTTATATGAGATTCCACTGTAACTTGTAAACGCCCAGAGAGGACACTTAAGCTCTATGGAGAGGGGTTGTAAAAGTATGTTAAACTGCTGCCCTGCAGCCAGAAGGTTGTGAGTTTGATCCTGGTAAAGGTAAAGGTTTCCCTTGCTCGAAAGCCAGTCGTATCCAACTCTAGAGTGCAGTGCTCATCTCTGTTTTTAAGCCGAAGAGCCAGTGCTGTCTGCTTCTGCAGACGTTTCCGTGGTCATGTGGCAGGCATGACTAGACACCAGAGCGCACGGAATGCTGTTACCTTCCCACTGAAGTGGTCCCTATTTGTCTACTTGCAATTTCTTGCTTTCGAACTGCTAGGTTGGCAGGACCTGGTGGGGTACAGGAAATTATGCTCTGTGTCTATAAGGGGCCACCGGCAGCCAAGAGACATCAGCCAATGGATAGACAAGGGTCCCCTTCTCTCACCAAGTTACGGGCTTGGATCCCCTGCTGAGACACTTCACACAGTCCAGCTGAAGAATCTGTTCTCTAACCACGCGAAGGCTGCCTACTGAACTGGGCAATGTTTGAGGGTCCGAGCAGTGTGGCAAGCTCAGGAAGGATGTGGCTACCAGCCACGAAGACAGGCATTAGCTCCGGTATCAATACACTTCTCAGAACCAGCCACTTGGGGAACGTACGTACGCAGGAAAGTTTGGTTGCAATGTTGGCCCAGCGGTTCAACTGCTGTACTGCAACCAAACGGAGATTGTGGGTTCAATCCTGACCAGGTCTCCAGGTTGACTCAGCCTCTTCCATCCTTCCAAGGTCGGTCACACGAGTCCCCAGCATGTTAGGGGGGAGAATGCTAATGAACTTGTGAGCCGCCCAGAGAGTGCACTAAGCACTAGGAAGAGGTGTGTGTGTAAAAGTGTGACTTTGCTTTGGACCCACAAGCCCAGGAGTGTTTGTGTCTTGAAAGCTGGCTGGAGGTAGCCTCAGCCATGGAAAGACTGGCCGGCCACAGCTTTGCTCAACCTCTCCCTGTATCCCTCCCCGTCTCGTGTTTTTGCAGCGTCTTTCTCCACCTGATGCAGATGGATCCAGACGCGCTCTGGTTCTTCCTCAGCAGCCTCTGGTGCCCCCACGCCTACGAGCCTCCCCACCACAGCCTGGCCCCCGTCAAACTCGAAGGAATGGAGAAGAAACACAATGAGTTCACCGACAATGTCCAACGCCTGCTGGACACGCTGCAGAGAAGTGAGGCAGGGTCACCCTGAGAGCCAGCCTGGCCATGTTGGAGACGGGCAGGAGAGAGATTGGCCCCAGGCGGGGGCAGAAGAAAGGGGCTTGGTCTTAATAGGGAGCCCTGCGGAAGGACCGAAGGTGGCCAGAGAACCCTCATGGGAGGCTCCACTCTTGTGCAGGAACAAGTCATTTAAGCTGCTTCCGACATGGTTTTGCAGCTCTCCTGGTATGGATCTGCCACCAGAAGAGGCGGGGGTAGGGACGACGTTGCTGTTTGCCCCTTCAGAGTTGGTTGGGGAGGGAGGAGTTCAAACCATATGCGGAGAGAGATCCCTCCACCGAAAGCAGCGGTGCTCAAACCTTTCAGGCCGCTGGGCAGTCACGTGGTTCAGTCACTATGGCCTGTGGGCCAGATCGGCCCCCCGACACCAATTCATCCAGCCCTGAAGCCCTTGTTGCTCCCGGAAGCAGAAGTAAAACGTGCCCATACCCGGTCACATCCAGTGCCTTGTCTCAGAGGAAGACGTGGGTTGCACCAGCAGGATCCCAGCCTTACGAGTGCATTTTACTTCCACTGCTAGGAGCAACGAGGGCTTCATGGGCTGGATGAATTGGTGTTGGGGCCCCAATCAGGCCCACAGGCCGTAGTTTGAGCACCCCTAACCCAAAGGGTTTGGATTGTGCAAGGACCCTTGCTTGTTTCCTCTGCAAAGGATGGCCCAGGTGTCCTAAGCCAACCTGGAGTCAGGTTGCTTAAAAGGTGGGAGGACAGAAGGTTGAGAAATGGGGACGGTGTGTGGTGGAAATGGTGGTTTGCCCCCAAGGGAGACACACAAACCACCCCATGAGCGGCTTTCAAGGGAATGATGGCACATGCGGCAGCCTGATACAGAGGAGCTGATTTGCACAAAACTATTCCCCCAACTTTCCACATTTATCACAAGCAATCCTTAGGTCATTCATGGCCAACCTTGGCACTCCAGGTGTTCTTGGACTTCAATTCTCAGGAGCTCAAGTCTCTGTGAAGCCCCACTGTGCATATGTGCAGTAAACCCATGCATGTGGGTTCACAGAGACTTGGGCTTCTGGGAATTGAAGTCCAAGAACACCTGGTGTGCCAAGGTTCACCATCATGGCCTTAGGACCTCAGTTTCCCCATTTGTTACTTAGTATTACTGGGGTGGTTGTTTCCTCCTCTTCAACAGAAATGGAGAAGCCCCTCTTTCAAACCAAGAGGCCTTTTTGTAGTTTGTGCTGGTTATTTCCCCCGTTGCCATTAAAGAAGAGAGACTTCGATGAGCCTCCGGAAGGGTTTTGGCGTGGAGTTTTTTGCTGTCTGTGCTTACAGGAAAAGCAATTACAATTACACTTCTATATGGTAGTACCTTTTGTGGGCAAGTTCACAAGGTAATTAGCATTTTGCCTCCAAAATGCTGGGAAATTATTTTGCACATCTTGGAAAGATGGAAGGCTGAGTCAACCTGGAGCCCCTCAGGATTGAACTCAACATTTTGGTTGCAGGGCTTTAATGTAACAGGTTGCTCACCTGTAACTGTTCTTCTTTGTGGTCCCTTGTGAAGCCACAAGGATGGGTTTACTGCCTGTATGCACAGCAGGCCACAAAGAAGAACTTGATAGAGCGGAGGGGCAAAAATAGACATTGTAGGTTGCCCATAATTAGAATACGGCAGTGGTTCAAGTGGTGAAGACGATGAACTCGCAGAATGGAAGGTTGGAGTTTGATTCCTGGGTAGTGCGTGACGGAGTATGTCCCAGCTCTTGACAACCTGGCAGTTCAAAAGCAAGAGATTGCAAGTAGATAACTAGGGACCATTTCAGTGGGAAGGTAAACAGCGTTCCATGCACTCCAGTGTTGATTCGTGCCTGCCACATGTCCACGGAAACCTCTTTAGATGCAGACAGCACTGGCTCTTTGGTTGTAAGCAGAGATGAGCACTGAACCCTAGAGTTGGATACTAGTGGCTCTTGAGCAAGGGCAGCCTTTACCTATATTTAGCAAGGATACAGCAATAGCAATTACACTTACCTAGTGTAGTAGAGTAGAGTAGACCATACTACCAGTGACTCAACGTTTAGTGTCAGGCAGCGGTTAATTAACCTGCCCACCCTAAGGACTAGCGAGCGGCCTTGAGTGATGAATTCCATAGGGAAGGAAGGGTGAGGGTCCCCAGGGGGATTAAAATGGTCCCACTGGAATCCCTCTGGGTGATGGAGGGAGGGCAGCAGCTTCCTCCGTCCTGGACTGGGGATGATGATGATGAGGAGAAGGACTTTGCATGCCAAAAGGTCTCAGGACCAAAAAGTGACTCACGGAACTGGATCAGTGGTACTACGGGTGTCATGCATGTATGCATCACAGCATTATTCTATGGTTCCCAGGACAATCTTCATGGCTGATCACCATGAGGAGAGCCAATGTTCAGAACTGGATATATGGCACTAGAAGAAGCATGCATAGATAGAGTGGGCCCTGAAGACACTCTCCTTCCCTCCCCGTCCCTCTTTCCAAAATTCCCCATGCCCACCTGGTGCTTTGAAGCGGGGCGGTGCGCAGCAGACGCCCGGGCAGCTGGCCCACGGGCATCCTTCACAATCCCGGCCCCTGATTTGCTTTTTGTTCATTCTTGCAAATGGAGAGACTTAATATGCAAAGCACCAGCAGGGAATAAATAGGCAACACGGAAATGTCATTTCTATGCAGTCACTTTCCTGACCATTATGTCGCTTCAGACAAAAGCAATTTACTCTGCCTATAATAAAGCCAAGGTGATAACGAAGCTCTGGAGTGGCTTCTCCCCCCCCCCCCCCCCCACCCTCCGGCCTCCATCTCAGCCTGCCAGATGCCACCCATAAAAAAGGAGCCATGGACCATCCTGCCTGCAGCCACTTGCTGGAGAAACTCTAATGGAGACATAAACTTAGAGAAACATCTTGTTTCCCAGCCAAAGGAGAGACCATAACCTGGCTGAGAGACACCAGCGCGGAGAAAGACAATTTCTTCTTGACAAGGTTAAGCCGAGGCTGCTGTTTTCTCTGCTTAAACCAGGGATGCCCAAACTACAGCCCGTGGGCCGGATCCAGACCCCAATGCCAATTCATCTGGCCCGTACCAACCTCATCGCTCCTGGAAGTGAAAATAAAATGTGCCCGTCTGGATCAGGCACTAGAAAAAGAAGCATAGATGGAGCATGTCTGGGCGCATTTTACTTCCATTTCCAGGAGCAATGAGGGCGGAATGAGCCAGATGGTGTTGGGGCCGGATCTGGCCCATGGGCCGTAGTTTTGGCGCCCCAGATCTAGGATTAGACCAGCAGAACAAGGCTGGGTGGAGAGGGGACTCGTATCCTGGTGTGCACGGTCCACGGGGCATATTATTACATAAGACTCTTTAGAGGCATGGTGTTTGCACCTTTGGCTGATTTCATGTGCACCCTCTTTGGCAGTATCAACTGTGTACAGCTTCTGCAGGCAACTATGTTTTCAGATCTTGTGCAAAATGCAACATGGATTTCGTAGTCTGCATGAACGCCCCATCATTTTTAACAGTAAGTTCTACTGAGTTGAAGTCTGTATCCACAGACGTAGCCATAGCACTGACACATATATCGCTTAGTGCTGTGATGGCGAACCTTGGCACTCTAGATATTCTTGGACTTCAATCCCAAGAAGCCCAAGCCCCCGTGAATCCACACGAATGGGTTTACTGCAATTCATCTGGCCCACACTGCCATCGTTGCTCCCAGAAGCGGAAGTAAAACACACCCGTACGGAGGAAGGGCCTTAACCGTACGGGCGCATTTTAGTTCCACTTCCGGGAGAGATGAAGGTGGCATGGGCTGGATGAATCACAGTAAACCCATTCATATGGGGGCTTGGGCTTCTGGGAATTGAAGTCCAAGAACATCTGGAGTGCCAAGGTTTGCCATCACGGGCTTAGTGCACTCTCTGGGTGGTTCACAAGGTAATGAGTCTTTTTGTTCCCAACAATGCTGGGTGCACCTTTTAACGACATGGGAAGGATGGAGAAGGCTGGGTCGACCTGGATCCCCGTCCAGATCAAACTCAGAACGCCAGCCGCAGATTTGGCTGCAGCCCAGAATTAGCCATTCTCAGTGCGCGGAGAGGGATTTTTTTTTCTCTAGGTCAAAGTAAGACTTGGTTTTTAGGGCTTTACAGCTGTATAAACACCACCTCATTCTCATGCACGGCAGCCTGCTGTCTTAATGCTACAAGACTTTATGAAATTGAAGACACGGACATAATGGTGACATCCAATATCGTAAAACTGAGTAATGCTCCTTGGTCTAACCGCCATCACGACGGGAACTCCAAATCCACAACCCTCAGGGGGCCGGATTGAGAACGGCACGCGGCTTTTTGTCCACAGCTCCAGATAATTGACTTGGAATCCTTTTCTTGTTTTCTCTCTTTCTGGCATTTTAAGAAACTTTTGATGGAGAAAAAAATAACACGGAGCCTGAGATTTGTTTTGGGTGTCCCTGTTTCTCACTTCACAACCACCAGTCCTCTCCTTCAGATTTTCCCAATGCAAGTCTGGCTTAAGTAAGAAGAAACGTCTAAGGAGCTGAAGTTGCTACCCATTTACAATTGCTTTAATATTAATTATTTCTTATCATTTGGGACATTTACTTCCCAGTTTTCCTTCCCTGCAACCTGGACAACAGACACATCAGGGGGTCCTCAACCCTTTAAAGTCGGGTGGGGGTGTGGAATCAGGGCTTCTGGGAATTGAAGTCCAAGGAGAGTGGGCGCACCAAGGTTGGACACCATTGCATTAACCTGACAAGGCAAGATGTGCTTTAAATTAGAAGAGCAGCCTGGGTTTTCCCCACACACACTTTAAAGTGGGAACTGTGTCATCTGAATGGCCTACTTTTATTCTGACTTAAATATGGATGAAAAAGTGGGTGGGGGGGGGAGAGAGAAAAGAGTTTGATAGCCCCCCCGCAAACACCAGCTGCTTTGGTTTTCTCAGTCTCTTCCATCTAAGACTGCAGATCCTATGGAAGACATTCTTTTTTGGCTTTCTTCCCACCTGCAGTTAAGATGATGCCCTGGTCTGAAGTCCAAGAACATCGCTTCCTGATCCCTGCCTTCTCTCTGGCCCAAACTTTAGGAAACAGCAGCTTTGAGTTTAGAAGCAGAGCTTCCTTAAGAGATGAAGGATGTCTGTTTTTCTCCCCCCCCCCCCCCCACCCAGGTTTCTGCAGTTCCAGTTGCAAATTAGCATGCTTTGTTTGGTCATCTAGGATTTCATTCATCATCGAGAGGTGAAGAATAGACTTCCTTTGCAAGGTGCTGACACAGCAGCTTTGGAGGAATACGTCTCTACAGACTAGACCAGAGATGGGCAGTCTTGGCCCTCCAGCTGTTCTTGGACTTCAATTCCCAGAAGCCCAAGTCAATACACCAGCTGGTCAGGGTTTCTGGGAATTGAAGTTCAAGAACAGCTGGAGGGCCAAGACTGCCCATCACTGGTCTAGGATGAAAAAATGGATTTCATTCATCATCTAGAGGTGAAGAATAGACTTCCTTTGCAAGGTGCTGACACAGCAGCTTTGGAGGAGGAATACGTCTCTACAGACTAGACTATGTCTATTGCCCCAGTGGTCCAGTGGTTAAACTGCTGTACTGCAGCCAAAAAATACTGCTGATGTTATGAGTTCAATCCTGATGGGGATCAAGGTTGACTCAGCTTTCCACCCTGCTGAGGTCGGTAAAAAGAGGACCCAGCATGTTCCCCAATCTCGTTGTTCTCTGCAGGACAATGACAATTAAGATTTATCTATCTATCTGTCAGGGGCAAAATGTGCATTGCCTTGTGAACCACCAAGAGAGTGCACAAGTGCCATGGGGAAGCACATAAGTGTGATTGCTGTTATGCTTTGGCCCTTACATTTGAGGGGGAAAGTGACCATTGGCTCAGGAAGAAGCCACACCACTTTGTAAGGACGATCAGAACAGAGCTGGCTGGGGTGGAAGGTTTGCATCGCTCCCTCCCGGAGGAGTTCAGCTCTTCTGACCGGCTGTGGCTTCTTCATCAGGATGCTCAGAGAGTGGACCTTCCCTGCCAATTGGCACAAAAGGCTTTGCTCTGTCCGAAGAGAAGCCAAGCCAAGGCAAGGCAAGGCAAAGATGTCCCCCTTGGAAGCCCCTGAGCTTCATGGGCTCCTTAGGCTTTCCGATGGCCAAAAAGAGAGTTTGGGATCAGAAGAGCCCCCCCGAGGGAAAGTCTTTGTGTTGCTCTTAGCTGGTTCCCTCCTCTTGGGTTGGCTTGGCGGATGGGGCACCATCTTTGGAGCAGATTCCCCCCCCCCAAAAAAAAGCACCAACACCTGTGCACTATCTCCAGAGATTTGGGGTGGTGGTCTCAGTAAGGTTTTGTTTTGTTTGACTTTTATTGCCACCCCCTCCCCAAGGCTACTCCGGGCAGCTTGCAGTCTAACCCATGAGAATACTATCCAACCAGTGCCGAAGACTGGGGCTTCCTATGCAGTTCTGGAGTGCCTTTTCTGCCTCCCCCTCCTCCTCCTCTCCCCCCCCCCCCAATGCCTGAGAAGGAAGGAGGCTTCCAATATTTGAGTCATTTTGCCTGGGGGCTGAGTTGAAGGAGCAGGTCCTACTCTTTAAAAACAGAATGGCCCCCGAGCTAGTTCAAAAAGTGCTCCCTCCTGCTCCCCTCACAAGGTGGCTCTGAGGCACCTCAGAGACATTCTCTGCACCTTTCCACTTAGGCTGTGGGGTGTGCGTATCATCATCATCATCATCATCATCTTCTTCCTCACCAATTCCGAACATTGGTTCTCCTCAAGGCAATCAGCCATGAAGATTGTCCTGGGAACAATATAATGCATTGGCCTTCTATTTGCCTTCTGCATCACACTGTGACCCCCATAGCACTGATCCAGTGATGGTCCTGAGCCCTTTTGGCACACAAAGTCCTCATCATCATCATCATCATCCCCAGGTCAGGATGGATGAAGCTGCTGCTCTCCATTAAGATGGACTCAAGTGGGATTTAATCCACTTGGGGACCATGACCCTTCCCTGTGGACTTTGCCACCCTGAAGACAGTTAGTCCTCAGGGTGGTCAGACTAGTTAACTGCTGCCTGACACTCGGCATTGAGTCACTGGCAGTAGAGTCTACTCTCTTAATCATAATTTCATGTCAGAAATTGCTCTGGGTTGAAAGGATTTTTGCGGAAGAAACTCCACTCAGGGAACGCCAAAATGAGGCTCTTTTCATGTCCCCAAGAGCTGGGACAGAGACGGGTGCTCAATCCATCATGCAGTACCCGGGTCTCGAACTGCTGACTTGCCAGCCTTCCAGCTAACAAGACGAGCTTCTTAACCCCTGAGCCACCACAGCCCCTTGTCTACTCTATTACCATAGCAGGATAGCTTGGCCAGACTGTTACTAAAAAGGGGATGGGGGGTCACTAAAGAAAGAAAAATCTGGGTTGTGGCACCCAATGCTGGAGCCACCTCCCTTGAGGAGGTCTCCCTGAGCCATCCTCCTTCTCCCTCCTTGGCTATCACCAAAGACTCTTTTATTAGACTAGGACTTCCTTGGTTATTGCTTTTCCGAAGTGTTTTCTTAACAGCTGCTGCTGCTTCTGCTTTTATCGACATTGCAGATGGTGTGGCATCATTGCATTGTTATTAATGTCCATTGCAATTTTACTGTCATTCATGAGTGTCCCCCGCTCTCAGATGCATGTACAGACCTGTGTGTATTCTGACATACATGCATAAAAGGGGTCTTTTGACCTCAGTGGCAGGACCTCTTACCAGATTTTGCCCAGTGACTCCTATTTATTTATTTATTTATTTATTTATTTATTCAATTTATATCCCGCCCACTCAACACAAGGCCGACTCTGGGCGGCTAACAACATAAAAAGTAACCCCAGGGCAACCCAAGGAGTTTACAGACAATATTCACAAATACAATAATAATCCTAAAAACAGTTAAAACAGTAAAAAAAAGTTAAGACTACCCACCCCCTAAAAAGCAAGGGCTGCAGGATCGAAAAGGCACCATGGGGAAGAGTTCCTCTACACCAACCACCCCATGGTGGTTACCCTTCCACCCGCACCCCACACTTGACCTGCCAGCCAGGTTTTAAGATCCCTTCTGAAAGGCAGCAACTCCGTCCGAAGACGTAATTCTGTTGGCAGGAGGTTCCAGAGGGCCGGTGCAGACACGGAGAAGGCTCTCCTCCTTGTGCCAGAGAGGCGAGCCCCTCTGGCTGATGGCACAACTAGAGAGCCCCTCCGGTCCGCTCTGGTTGGACGGACAGACGTCCTCAGGGCGATGCGGTCTCTTAGGTAACCCGGCCCACTACCATATAGGGCTTTAAAGGTCAAAACCAGCACCTTGAATTGCACCCGGAGACATACTGGCAACCAGTGCAGCTCCCGGAGCAGTGGCGAAGCATGAGCATAACGCCCATACCCCATCACCACCCGGGCAGCCGCATTTTGGACCAGCTGTAGCCTCTGAATGGTCGTCAAGGGCAGCCCCATGTAGAGCGCATTGCAATAATCTAGTCTGGAGGTAACCAGAGCGTGAGTGACCATGAGCAAGGAGTCCCGGTCCAGGAGTGGGTGCAACTGGTGGATCACCCGAAGTTGGGCGAAGGCCCTCCTGGTCACAGCCGCCACCTGTTCTTCTAGCAGTAGCCGTGAATCCAGGAGGACCCCCAAGTTGCGCACCGGGTCTGTCTGGGGCAAAATAGCCCCATCCAGAACCAACGATGGTAGCTCCCGGATTAACACAGGACCCCCTATCCATAGCCACTCAGTCTTGCTGGGATTCAGTTGTAGCCCGTTAGCCCCCATCCAGACCCCAACAGCTTCCAGGCACCTGGAAAGGACTTTGACGGCATCACTGGGGTCCCCATGGGCCGAGATGTACAACTGAGTGTCATCCGCGTACTGATGGTACCGCACCCCATGGGAACGAATGATCTCACCCAGCGGTTTCATGTAGATGTTAAATCTATCATACCCATCAAGTGCAGCTCCCAAAAATACAGGAACTGCTCCGGCTCGGGAGCGCATGTGCAGCAACAACCCCTCTGCACATGTGCAGAATCCATTTGCGCTAGGCACGCATGCACAGTAACCCCTTTCCCCACCATTAAAATATGGGACGGCGGCAGGGGAGGGGAGGAACCGGCACTGAAATACAGGAAATCCTGGCCAATCTAGGATACTTGACAGGTATGACTCCTATCCATTACAATTCTCTGCCTCAGGGAAATATTTATTTATTTATTTATTTATTGTTTAGATTTCTATACCGCTTTACTCCCCGAAAAGGGAACTCGAAGCGGTTTACAATAATAATGCTAAACAATACAAATACGATACAAATATCAGGGAAAACATCTTAATGGTTCGAGTAGAACAACCATGGAACCAGTGGTGACCTCAGAAGGTGGTGAAATGCTCCTAAGCTAGAGGCATTCAAGAGAGAATTGGAAAGCAACCCTCTGTCATGATCTGGTTTGATTCGGATTCCTGCCTTGAGCTCAAGTTGGGTGCAGCTGACACGTGGACTGGACACCACTGGCAAAAAGAAGAAAGCAGCCGTGGCCATTGGGACCAGCCATGTCCAAAGAGTGTGTTTCGTCAACCTCAGAAACCTCTTAAGTCAGGTGCTTTTGGTATCCCTATACCTGTTGGGTGGGGGCCTTGGTCTGCTCTGGAGCACCTTAGATGCTCTCTGACTGACTGGGTACCACTCACCGTCCTTGCTTGACTGATGGTCCTCAAACAGACAGACACAGGAGAGAAATGGCTACCTCTACATGCCACACACAGTTTTCGGGCCCGTGTGGGTTCTTTGAAGCCCCATTGACACCCTGTTTTGTCCTGCATAGCATCCTCCACAGACCAGCTACACAAGAGCAGAAAACCCAGCACTTTACTCACACGGAGAGGCAGTGCACCTGAGTGAGTGCAGTGACTACCCCTTCTTTTCCTTGGAACACCTACTTTGGCAGGTGTGTGTGTGTGGGGGGGGGGGCACCAAATACCCTTCCCAGAATACTGCAGCTAGTGTGAACGTTGGCCATTATCCCTCAAGTTTGAGTCCTGGAAAGTGACCTTCCAGCATCTTGCCCTACGAATCGGCTGTCTTGGTGAGTCTTCATGGGCTGCGCTCTTGCCTGTTGAACCTGTCAAATAGCAGGTTATTTAGACTTCTTTACAAGGAGGAGTTGTCCCCAAGTTATCCACAGCAGCCTTTGGCAAATCCCGAATGCCCCCTTCCTTCCTTCCTTCCTTCCTTCCACCTGCCTCCTGTCTTGAGGAGGACGTACGGCTGTTTGACGGGAGAAAGAGAAGACGGGCACCTGGAGTGAGAAAAGTGCTGCCTGGTGAAGACAAGTCGGTGAGCGACAATTACAGCTTTGGGTTTGCAACCAAGCAGCCTTCCCCCATCTCCCTTTGAGTAGCTGCATCTCTCTTTTCTGACAAGACATTCAGGCTATTTCCCGGGTTCTGCACAATTTAACCCTGCATCCCATTGGGCCTGGGTGACGGTGGTGCTAAGAAGAAGGAAGAGAGATGATCCAGGGCTTTGTGGCCGACATGTGACACAAGAGTTTGCCAGTGAACAATCACCTGGTGAACTTCTAGCCCTCCATCCCCGTCCCTCTTGGTTCCCTGCCATTCGGAGACAGATGTGTGCCGGGCTCCAGCCAGAACAATCCTTTCTGAATGCTGTCTGAGAGCAGGCATCCCCGTAATCTCCCACTGCTTCAGACCTGTTGATTGTTGTGGTACAACCCCAGCATGCAGTGGGTGTTAGCACAATAACCAGAGAGACAAAAATACTAGCCTAAACTAAAGGAAGTTGTTTTACATTGTTTGTCCCTAAGTAAACAATTGGAAAGTTTCCTGTCTTCCTGGATCTAAAGGTCATCTGACCTATTTTGCATGTATTAAGGCTTTATATGTTCTGACCTTCTCTCTCTATCGTTTTTTGCCTTTCAAAGAAGAACAACATCTATTTGAGCTCCTCCACGTTGCAGACCATATGGCAGGCCTAAAAGACTTAAAAGACCTAAAGACTTTACTTTAATTGTACTTCGTTCTAAAAAACAACAACGCAATCTTACCAAGAATCCTGAACACATGTGAATAAACAATATTTTTTCCTCTAAACATTTAATCCAAGTGTATTCATTGGCTTGGCTAAAGAGGGGATAAGCTTTGGAGAACTTGCAATCAAATGAAGATTTCCCTAAATCCTGCCCTGCTTTACTTTGCTGCTGCCATGTATAACTTAACAGGATCATGACAGAACTGGGGTCCACAGAGGGCAGCCATAGTGGACCCACTAGTTGGCCAACGACTGAAGCTTGGCCACAGGATTTGGGGTATGCTCAAAGACGGTGGGGCTGGGCCTTGCCTAGAAAAGCCCACAGCTACAGCATAGAGCTTCTTGGGAGTAAGAATTGCTTGAGCTGTTGCAGTTCAAGAAGGATCCCAACCTCCTCTCCCATTTCCCTCACTGCAGCTGTTTGTGTAAGAGACGGCTGATACAACAGCCAAGGCTGCTGAAGACAACCCTCCTTGCACTTGGCTGCTCAGGCTGGCTTGGCTGGCATCTGACCTTGGCTGGATTAGTGACTACCTCTCTGACCTCCCTCAACTTGATTCATTCATTACCTGTTGTGCTGTCCTCCATTATCTAAGGACCTCAGCTTTGTTCTCCAACCTTTCCTGCCCCTCTTATCTGCCTCCTTTAGTGATTCAACCTATAGTGGCAGGATGCCTTAAGCCTACGTCAGTTGAGAAAATATATCCTCTCGTTGGTATCACTCCACCTAAGATCAGGAGAGAAGTAGCAGCAGATGCCGAGAGAATGACCCTCGACATCCTCTGAACAAAGATGAGCCTCAAGTCTGTCGGCTCAGATCCAGGAGGAGCTTTATGGCAAGAACTAACGCTCTTGAGGGTACACTAGAGCAAAACCAAAACAGAAGATGGAGGAAGGCGTTCACTGGATAAGGAATAGCATTAAAGGAGGAAGATATAGCTGAGGAACTCAACCTCCCCTATATGTCACTTGGAGGACCCTGAATAGGCTGAGGGTTGGAGTCCCTAAATGCAAGACCAACAGGCTCAAGTGGGGGCTGTTGGTGGACAACAACACATGGTGTGAATGTGGAGACAGACAGAATCAGGCACATCTACTGGTCTGCAGATTACTGCCAGAAACATGAACCAATGAGGATTTAAGTTTGACCGAGGACAAAGCCAAGAAAGTGGCTTCAGGGTTTGATTGGGACACGAATGCCAATTCCTTTAAAATAAAACACACACACACACACACACACACACACACACACACACACACACACACACACACACACACACACACACCAATAATTTGGAGATGACAGACCCTTGCCTTGTGAGTACCCATTTGGATCAGATCAAGAAATTGCCCAGGGCTGAAAGTGGAGAAAAGCGATGCCAGCAACATTTGAACCACCCCACTGGTCTCTCATTTTTAATATGGCTTCATCCGTGTTGAATTGATGCGAACTGTGGTGTGAATGAGCAATGTTGATGCCCCTTCAGCTTTTCCTGAACAACCCGGGTCAAGTTCTTGAGCTCCTGCACTCTGCCCCAATGCCCCAAATGCTCTGGATATTGTCTTGAGTTGCATCCCTTCTGAAACGAATGAAGACACCAATCTCTGAGCCCCACTGAGAGAGCATTTATTTGTTTCAGCTGATCAGAAAACCATGTGGTCCCATGTGGTACAAGGACAGTTCATAGCAAGGAATCAGGCTCCCACGCTTCAATGTCAGTGCAGCATTGGGGACTCCTCGGATAGCTCAGGAACCTGGCAGACTGACCTGGACCCCACGCCACCCCCCTCTACAGCTCTGTGGGATCCAGAGTCTGTCGTGTCATGGTGTTGTCCAATCGCCAACAGGAGAGGAGGAAAAACATGAAGAAAGATGTCCTGGAAGAAAGCTGCAGAGGGTCTCTTGTTGCCTTCCAGACTGACCCCCCTCTTGCAGGGGGTGGGGAAGAATCTGTGGTTCTGTTTGACAGAGGGAGGTCCACACAATCCCCCAACCCAATCGCCATATATGTCCTGTACAGGTATCCGTCTTGGTTGCTTTTAGAATTGGTCTCCCTCTAGAGAGAGCAAATAGACCTATATACAAGAGGAGCAAGGGTGGGGAGGGAAGGGACGGGAACGGGACGGGACGGGAGGAGGTTGGCTGGACTGTTTAGTCAAGTGGTCTGCTTTCAAACCTTAGAACAGGGGTGGCCCAACTACAGCCTGAGGGCCAGATCTGGCCCATGCTGCCAATTCATCCAGCCCACACTGCCCTCATTGTTCCTGGAAGTGTAAGAATTCTGGGTGGTGTGGGCCAGATGAATTGGCTTCAGGGGGTGGATATGGCCCTCAGGCCATAGTTGGGGCACCCCTGGTTTAAGTAGAGAAAATGGCAGCCCAACATCTATCTCATCCTGTTATGAAACACAGAGTGCAAGGCGCATTTTACTTTTGCTTCTGGTGGGAGGAACCACGTGACCGGCCTGCAGCCCAAAAATTTAGGGCACCCTGCCTTCCCTAGATGATAAGTCCTTCTCTTCCTGAGCTTTGTCCTCTGCATGGTGGAAACAGGGCACGGAGGACTTAAGCTAAATGGTTCCAGCTTCCTCAACAGGCTGAAAGAGAAGAAATAGCTCCTTAAATCAGATTTGGAAATACTGTAGAGAGACTAAAAGAGAGATCTCCATCTTCTATTCGCCAGGGTCAGATTTTCAACTAGGAACATTACCTTGAGCCTGGCTTCTCCCCAAAAGGTGCATTCATGTATATCTCTCTCTCTCTTTTTTTGCACCAGGCACAATAGAGGCACATGTCTGGGTGGGGTTGATTTTTCAAGGGCATTCAGGCAACTAGGCACTCTCCCCACAACTGACCACAGCAGTGACTTTGACGATGCTCCACGAGTGAGTCTCAAAACCTAACCAGGGGCTGCTTCTCATGCAACACCTCCTTCTCCTCCTCCTCAAGATATCGGTTCCCGAGTAGAGCAAGAGGACATTGCAAGAAGCAGTCCTGTGAATGTAAGTAACAGGCCAGCACACCAAGGGGACTCCAGAGTCCACGGATCCTTAACCTGTCCTAAAACAGGTTCTCAAAAAAATAAAAAAAATAAAACCCAACCTCTTTCTGGCTGAATGGACTCCACCATGCTTTGATCTCAGGCTGCTTCCTATCGCATGACCAGAATACGTTGGAAAGGTCATACTGGGGACATGGATTGGATAAGGTTTCATTAGGAAACAGAAACCCAAGACCTCAGTGAAATTCTGGTCATAAATATCAGTGTCATGAGGAATGTCTGGTTTTATCATGACTTCTCAATTCCGTCATCCCAAGAAAGGATGTGACTACACTTTGAAGCCAAACTGGAGACCTACACCTGTATAGAGCAGGGGATTGGAGCTGATGGCCTAAAAGGCCCCTCCCAACTCAGCTATTCTTTGATTCTATAATTTGGCTTTGCTGCAATTTGAAACACAGTGTGTAGTATGTTCCAAATTGCACACTGTGCTCACACAGAGGTTGAGGACGGCTTCAGGATTTCTCCTTTCTGGCTGGAATGCAATGGGACTTGCCTTACAGGCCACCAACCCTCCCTTCCATACACCTATCATCTACTCTCCCTTCGATTCATTCTTCCTTCTTTTCTTCCATACACCCATCATCTACTCTTCCCTCCTTCCTTCCTTCTGTCCTTCATTCCTTCTATAAACCCATCATCTATTCTTCCTTCCGTCCTTCCATCCTTCCTTCTTTTCTTCCATACACCCATCATCTACTTTTCCTTCCTTCCTCCCTTCTTTCCTCCCTTCCTTCCTTCCATACACCCATCATCTATTCTTCCTTCCGTCCTTCCATACACTCATCATCTACTCTTCCTTCCTTCCATACACCCATCATCTATTCTTCCTTCCGTCCTTCCTTTTCTTCTATACACCCATCATCTACTCCTCCTTCCTTCCTTCTATACACCCATGATCTACTCTTCCTACCTTCTTTCCACCCTTCTACTCTTTTTTCCTTCCATATACCCATCATCTATTCTTACTTACTTCTTTACTTCTTTCCTTCCTTCCATCATCTATTCTTCTTTCCTTCCATCCTTCTTTCCACCCATCATCTACTCTTCCTTCCTTCCTTCCCTCCCCTTCTATTCCCTTCTCTCCTATTCTCTTCCTTCCTTCCAACCATCACCTACCATATATACTCGAGTATAAGCTGACCCAAATATAAGCTGAGGTACCTAATTTTGACCTGAAAACCTAGGAAAATAGATTGACCCGAGTATAGGTTGAGGGTGGGAAATGCAGCAGCTGCTAGTGAGTTTCAATAATCAAAATACCTGAAAATATGGTAAAATTTATTAAATTGTTGGCGCATCTCAATCCTCTGCAGTCTTGGGACCCTCATGGTCATTGACCCAAGTATAAACTGGGTTCCCGTTTTGGGGGCTAAAAATGGGCTTATACTCGAGTATATAAGTACTCTTCCTTCCTTCCTTCCATACACCCATGATCTATTCTTCCTTCCTTCCTTCCACCCATCATCTACTCTTCTTTCCTTCCATATACCCATCATCTGCTCTCCCTCCCTCCCTCTGTGTCTGTCTCTGCTGAGCCTTTTAAGGTCTTGGTGGAGAAAGGAAAGAACAGAAGGGGGAAGGAAGCAGTAAAAGAAAGTACAATCAGAAATTTCAGCAGGAGGAAGCTCCTGTTGCTTTAAAAAGGTAAACAAGGAAAAGGTGAGTGTGCAGTCTAGGTAATAAGGACAGAAAGCTGGAAGAAGGAGGTGCAGAGGGTCAAAAATCACATATATACACATGCACAGGCTGGCAGGCACGGGGTGTCCCATGCCCTGTCAGATCCTCCTCCATCATGGGATCAGTTTGACGGGGAGCTGATGAGGGGCCCAATGGGGATCCACCACCATCATCAGCCCAGCCCAGCCCAGCCTGAACCAGTCCAGATCCCTGATGCTGGTGCTGCTGGCCATAAGGTCAGAGGGACCTGCCAAAGATCATGCAAAGAGTCCAGGCTTGTTCCCCCTCCTTCCCTGATTCTCCTTCATTTTATTTATTTTTATTTCTTAGGTATATGAAATTAGCACGAGACCACCCTGTCACCTTATTGCTCCTTTCATATATGTAATAAGTAAGTAATTTTTAAAGAGGAAGATTGTGGAGAAGGAAAAAAACCGGGTATGTTTGTGTGTTCTTAGGCCCTGTACATCTTGTCCCAACTGCCTATAATGTCTGCAAGCACAACGGAGCATGCAAGGAAAAGCCAGGTCAAATCCTCCTGATATGAAAAAGTAGAAGGTCCCTAGTACCACAAAGCTGGGTGGGGGTGGGTGGGTAGGTGGGGAGACAGTTTGAGAGTTTAAGTACCAGATGGATTTAAATCAACCTTTGCATTATGTGGTCAATGAAAATAAATCAAAACCACCCATTTTATAAGTGGAGGAAATTTCACATTTTTTATGGTGTAGTCAGGCATGAAGCTTTTCCTGCTGCTACGGCTTTACTCATGGGTCCACGATCTCTCTTTTCACCTGGCAGAGGTGGAGTCAAGGACAAAAAGCAGGTGTGGTCAGTCCAGGGCTCTTTTCGGAAAATTCCTAGGGTCAAACCAGGTGATCTTTCCAGCATGTAGGTTAGAAGGAGCTTTCTCAAGAAAGAGGTTAAGGAGTTTGTCATAACACATGATTTCTCTCCCCCGGAGCATATCTTACACTTAGTAAGCTCTGTTTTGTGATTGGTCTGCTGAAGGTAGACATGGGCTTCATTAGCAGGTCTGATTGCCAAACGAAGTTTTAAAGGAAATCCCTTGGTTTTAGGGGGAAATAAGTTAATCAGAGGAACCCACATTCCCTTCCAGTGTCTTGCTTGACCCGGTTTCCGTGCCTGGGTGCAGGGGAAATACAGGGGAGGAACAGACAGACAGTTGTCTATATTTACAATAGAAAGTCATTGCTTCCATAGGAGATGAATGCTAGTGACTTGAAAGTGAGGGTCCAAATTGAACCCTTTCCGTGATCTTGTTTTTACAAAGCAAGGTTGAAAAAGGGGTGGTGGGGATTTACAAATGGCAGAAGAAGAAGAGGAAGGAGTAGTAGTAGTAGTAGTAGAAGAAGAAGAAGGCAGTGAGCAGTGGAAAGGGGGTGACTTAGCTATGGATGGCTTGGGGGTGTCCTTTTAAGAAATGAGCCCCAATTTAGAATCCAGTCTCCTGGCAACCAAGGGACTGGTGATGACTTCGATTCCACACCTGTGGACATCTGACTTTCCCAAAGGTCAAGGATGGAGGCCATGCCCTGCCAGGGCTGGAACCAAAGGTGCCATGGAGGCCAACTTGCTGCTGTATTCCTCGGGCACAAGCCATCTCATCCAGTAGAACGACACTGGGACCATCTACCTTGAGAGGTGGTGGGCACTCCAATCCTGGAAGCATTCAAGAGAGAATTGGACAACCATCTGCCAGATCTGCTTGGATTCAGATTCCTGCCTTGAGCAGATGGGGTTGGACTGGATGGTCTCACAGGCCCCCTTCCAACTTTGTAATTCTATGACTCTATCATTCTTACCAGGAGAGAAGGTAGCCAGGGGCAAGAGGCTAAGCCTGCCAGGTGGCCTTCCTCTGTCTACTCTTGCCCTGGGGTTAGAATTGTTTTGCCCTCCGAAACCATCAGCCCCTTGTGTGCCCTGCAAGGAAGAGGAGTCATGAGAAAAGAGGGTTTAAGATGCAAGACTGGACAGTCATGAGCAGGGGGTGCTGAGAACAGGGTTCACCATGCACATAGGGTGGGTGGGCGGGCAGATGTCTCAAGGGTGGGGCATTCCTGGGACACATTCATTCTGCAGCTACCGGACCCCAGATTCTCCGGCCGCTGCAATGTTGTGGGGTTTTTTTTGTCACCTGGAAGGACTGAGCAGGTGGTGGTCAATGGCTGTGGTGATGGTGTGTGCCTATGTGCTTGTCTATGGAGGGGGCGGGCAGTGAAGTGCAGGGGGAAGGAGCCCCACCCAGCCACTCTGCTGCCGTGGCCAAACGCCGAGCACAAACCAGTCTAGAGGGCACAAGAGTCACCATCGTCCAGGGAGCGTTTCCTCAGCTCCTTCCCCGGTTGGTGTTGGTGGTGGTGGTTTGGGTGGTGATGGAGCTGAGGATGGGCCGGGGAGCCACTCAGCTTGCCGTGGTCAGAGAGCTGCAGCGCCTGGTTGTCTTGCAGGTGCCCCGTTGGGGAGCCATGGCGGCGTGGCTCCGTAGCTCTTGCCATGGTTTCCTCCTCCGGCTCCACCCGCAGGTAGGCCTTCACTTTGTGGTGGCGAGCCTTGCTGTCGCTGAAGTCGATCACCCGGCACTCGTAGGTCCCTTCATCTGTCGGCTTGACCCGGGAGAGGCGCAGCTTGTGGGAGATGTTGCTGCCGGCCACCTTCACCACCTGGAGGGAGAAGGAAAAGGCACCGATGAGTGAGTCCCAGACCCAACAGCTACCCAACCCACGCTGCCGTTTCAGGATTCTGCTCGTCTCTCACCTGTGAAGAATTCCCCCCCCCCAGCCCTGGGCCAAACCCCTGCAGCCCCTGCTGTGGCATCAGTCCATCCCCAAGAGAGGGTCAACCCCTTTTTCTTGTGGCCTCACATCATCTGGCAATTCCCCACCCTCTGTGCAGAATTTCACCTACAACCAAAAATGCTCAAGTGCCTCTCTTAAAGCTGAGTTACTGGCAGGGAGTACCAATGAGTACTTCCTCACATATTTTTGTGTCTTGCCAACATCAGTGAGACACAAGAAATTTCCCTCATATCTGCAGGTTCAGTATCCAGGGTTTCAGTTATCCACAGATGAAGTGGACTTGATCCATGAAAGCTCACACTGAAATATAATAGTCTTTAAAGCACTACAGCTTTTTGTTTTTGTTTTGTTTATTCTCTGATATGCCTCAAACACAGACTAACACAACTACTATTTTAAAAAAATCAACTAAAAAAATCTTCTGCAGGGCATTAACAAAGCTGGTGACTAGAGGCCATCATCTGCAATATAAACTACTAGTTGGGATACCCGCTTCGCTGGGTAGTGGATACTTACCTGCGCTCTGGGCCGCATTGGTGTGAGGGGCACTGCGGCCGCCTCTGGTGGTCTTGCATTCCCGGTCATGGCAAGGCTGAGGGGCAGGAGGGGCAGCAGGGCAGAGGCTGCATCCTCAGGCGGCTTGGCTTAGGGTGGAAGGGGTGGCAGGGCAGAGGTAGCGCCTAAGGCGCTGCCTCACCCGACCATATCCTCAGGCTGTGTGGCTGAGGGCAGGAGAGGTGGCATGGCAGAGGCAGCGCCTACGGCAACACCTTGCCCGGCCGCATCCTCAGGCGGCATGGCTGAGGATGGAAGGGGCAGCAGGGCAGAGGGCCTGGCAAGGTCTCCAATCCAGGCCCCTCCATGGCTAGTCTTGAAGCATCAGCCAGCGTTGTGTGTGCACATGCCCAGTTCTTGCGTGTGGGGGCAGTTGAAGTTTTTTGGAGCGCGTCCGTTGGCTCGGCTTTTTCGTGCGAGCGTCGGCCTCTTGGATTGGCTGGCGAGTGGCGCATTGATTCCTGGGAATAGTAGTTTTCCCTTTTTGACTGATTTTGTGGGGTGTAGGTCCCACCCCCGGCCTCCAGACCCTCGCGGGGCTGATGTCCGGGACACAAGGTAGGTGTGTGCCGAGTATTACAGGATAGGCTACAGGGGTGTGGCCACACCTGCCGGACACGAACGGTCGTGCCTTTCCTTTATAGGTATAGATAGCGTTTGCTGTTATCTGGGGTTTCAGTATCAGTAGCTTACAGAAGCAAAGGAATGGCTCCTCTCTTTAAGTCTGCCTCTCGCTGCCAGCCAGGCTTGGCATGTTGTGTTCCACTTGCTAGCAGATTGCACCTTGGAAGCTTCTCATGTGGGGCTAAACTCCAGGCCCACCCCCAGTGTCTGACTCTAGGGTTTAATGCTCATCTCAGTTTACAGCCAAATAGCCAGCGCTGTCTCCGCATCTGCATACATTTCCGTGGTCATGTGGCAGGCATGACTAGACATGGAACACTGTTTACCTTCCTGCCAAAGTGGTACCTGTTTATCAACTTGCAATTTTTTTTGCTTTTGAACTGCTAGGTTGGCAGGAGCTGGGCCAGACAAGGGGACTGATGACCTGCTGACCTGCCAGTTGTCAATTTCAGGTTCTTAACCACTAAGCCACCGCATTCTCAATGTAATGCTTAACCATAGGCCAGCATAAGATGGGACCTGACCAGTCATCAGCTAGCTTCGCAAATAAGGATGCACATGCACTTTGAAATGTATCTGCTAGATCAGGGGTTCTCAACCTTTTCAGGTTGGGGGATGGGTCAAGTTCCCTCAAACAATTGAGGGGGGTTGGACTTGTTATCCCACCCCACCATTTACAGCTGCTGTAAATGAGTCCACGGCTGTTGTAAACATGTTTAAGACAGCCGTAAATGAGTCCGCTGCCGATTCTGGCAGCAGTGGCTAGAGCAAGGGTGGGGGCCAAATTATTTGGCATGGTGGGCCGGATCTGGCCTGCAGGCCGTGGGTTGAGAATCCCTGTGCTAAATAATAAAACATAGAAAATGTACAGAGAGATTGCTATGGAATGTCATGTAAAACTTGTTTTTCTCTGACAATAAAAGTTAAGCTGAGGGGCTTCATAGTTCTCCACATGCATGCATTTCTGCTAAATGTCTCTTGTAAATAAATCCCCTTTTCCTTCAAGAAACTCATCTGGCTAAATAATTCTAATCTTAAGGAAGCCCAAGAGCTGGTCTCTGTTTTCAAGGGAGTTTCCAGGTAACCAGGGGATAATGATGATGATGATGCTTCCTCCTCAGCCTGCGCCTGCTTTCCTCCGCTGACCACTGATGGAGCTAACAGCCCCCGGGGCTTGCAAGTGGCTGCCTAGCAGGGCTCCGTGAATCCGGCTGGAGAGTCCACCAGCTTCTCTCCTTTGGGGCACCCGCCCCTCCCTCCCCCCTCCCTCCCCCCAAACCCCTGCTCCAACCCATGGCGAACTCCATCACGGGAAGACTGACTCCTGGGCCTCCTCCAGAGCTTGGAGATCAATGCGGCAGCATTGGGACAGCTAATTAGCTTTCCTAGCAAATTGATTCGCTCTCAGTATTTATCGCCTAATGAAATTTAAGACTTACTCACTGGCTGGAGTTGCCGCCGCTGCTGCTGCCGCCGTTATTGGTCAATAAATCAGGTTTATGACCCTCACCCTCCCACAAGCTAGCCAGGCAGATGCTGATGCTCCTGGTGCTGCTGATGTTGGGGTGGTGGTGGAGCTGGGCTCTGTGCTCCACAGGGGTCAAGGGGGCCAGGACAGCCCCTCCGCTTGGCCACAGCCTCCCTTCTCCAGCCCCTTGGTTAGCGTGAGGTTTTATGGTCCCTAGGTGAGGGGCTGGGGGGGGATCACTTGCGGAAGAAAACCCATCCATCTCTTCTGAAGGGCAAAGAAAGGGAAACAAGGAGAGAAAGCGTTGGCAGCTGCTCGGAGCACAGGACAGATTTATTGGGGGCCCTGATTGGAAACTGCCTTTTCCGCAGTCTGAGCTGTCAACCAAGAGATGGAAAGGGTTACCGAGCAAGCAACTGGCCCTTCCCTTTGGCTTCCCCCACCTCTGCTCCCCAATGCTCTTGGTTGCTTTTGCCCCACTTCCAAAGCCTCAGGTGTCTGTCCCGGATGAGCAGGAGGACCCAGGGCACCTGGGCATCTGGACTTTGCCTGTCATGGAACGGGAGCTCTGGGCTTCTTTGGTTGAAACCAAAGCTCCCCAGAAGCACCTCAGAGGGAGGGATGCTTCTGTTGAGTATTGTAGTGCAACCCCAGCACGCAGTGGGTATTTGCACAATAGCAACCATTGAGACAGAAATGCTAGCCTAAACTAACGGAAGTTGTTATATATTGTTTGTCTCTAAGTTACCAATTGGAAAGTTCCCTGTCTTCCTGGCCCTAGCCATCATCTGACCTATTTGCATGTATTCAGACTTTGCATGTTCTGCCCTTTTCTCTCTCTCTCTCTCTCTTGTTTTTTGCCTTTCAAAGAAGAAAGACGTCTATTTGAGCGCCTCTATTCTGCGGGCCACACGGCAGGCCTAAAAGACTTCAACTGTACTACTTTCTAAAAAAAACCAATCTAACCAAGAATCCTGAGCACATGTATATTTCTCTGACCTAACTGTGAATGAACGATATTTTGTTCTTTCTCTAAGCATTTAATGCAATTACAGTGGAACCTCATACAACAATCGCCCCATATAACAACAAAATCGCATAACAACTAGTTTTTTTTTGGGGGGGATGGTCTCCCGCATAACAATTTTCCCTATGGGAAAAAATCATACGATTTTTCATTGGGAAAAACCACTTAGCAAAAATATATATATCATTGTACGATGCATCCCATCGGGGAAATCGCTATAAGATGCATGCATTGTATAGTAATTTCTTCATACAACAACGAGCCCCATGGAACGGATTAAAATCGTTGTATGAGGTACCACTGTATATTCATTGGCTGGGCTAAACAGGGAGAAAGCTTGCGAGAACTTGCATCCAAGTGAAGATCTGCCTAAAAACCTGCCCCGTTTTACTCCGCTGTGGCTACATAGGACTACATAGGAGGCAAAGCCTTCCCCCATCAGGAGCCTTCAAGATCTCCAGCCGTCCTGGATGGGAAGGAAGGGTCCGGCGTGCATTTCCCCAGCAGGCCAGGAGGGAAGAGACGACTCAGCCCATTGTAGTTGAGGCTCCCTGGGAGAGGGGAGTGGGGCTCCATAGCTCAGAGGCAGCCCCACCTCACCTGGGGAGGGAGGGCAGGTACCCAGGCATGGCTGGCCACCATCTCCTCTCTGAAGGGTTAAGGGTTCCTCCTCCCTCTGCCATGGCATTGGGGGTGGGTGGGTGGGTGGTTGACTCTTTTAGGGCATCCATGTGGGGCTGGAGAGACCTGCACAAAGCTGAGGACCAAAAAAAGAAAAATCTCCCCACCAGAAATGCCATGTTTTCGTAAAATCTGCTCCTTGCTATCATACAGCCCCCACCCCCTTTAAAGGTTCTTTGCTCCACAGGGATGGGGGGGGGGTAACTGTTGCTCCCCAGAGATTTTTCCTTGGGGGGGGGCACTAGGAAGGTGGTGATTCCTTCCTTTCAGCAATGCAGGAGGGGAGGAAAGAGTTAAACCTCCCCCCCCCCCCCCCTGTTCCCAATTCCCATAAAGACTGGGCTCTCCTCTGAAGCAGCTCAGAAAACAAAGCAGCACAGAAGCATCCTGTGAAGTTTGGCCTTGAGTATGAGAGATCATCATCATCATCATCATAATGAGCCGTAGTAGGATCATTACTCTGTTCCAGTGGAAGGTTTTCTCATCCCTGCTTGGGTGGAGGCGTTTGAGGGGGCCTTTCTCTCTCTCTCTCCCCCCTTCTTTTTCTAAGGGTTTTTTAAAAAAAGTTTCTCAGAGAGCAACAGGACGGAAGATTAAAAGTGACTCCTTCCCTTTCAATCAGAAGTAACACTATGCAAGGGACTGTGGTGGCTGAAGTGGTTAAGACACTGAACTTTAAGACGAGAAGGTTGGGGTTCGATACCCAAGTACTGCATGAAGGAGTGAGCTCCCATCGTCTGTCCCAGCTCCTGCCTACCTAGCAGTTCAAAAGCAAGAAACTGCAAGTAGATAGATAGGGACCACTTCGGTGGGAAGGTCAGCAGCGTTCCGTGCCCTCCGGTGTCTTGTCATGCCAGCCACATGACCACGGAGATGACTGCAAAGCACTGGGTCTTTGGCTATAAACAGAGATGAGCACTGAACCCTAGAGTCAGGTATCACTGGCTTTTGCACTATGCAAAGATCCTACCTTCCAATCTTGATCCTACCTACCTACCTACCTACCTCTCCGGCACTTCTAATGTAAACAAGCTAAATTAACGGAGCCCATCTGTGCATCTATCTTAAGTAGGGACAAGAATAAAAGCCGTGCCTTTGATTCGCAGAGACCTGCAGGGTGTAAGGTTTTAGTTAAAGGTAAAGGTTTCCCTTGCTCGAAAGCCAGTCGTATCCGACTCTAGGGTGCAGTGCTCATCTCTGTTTCAAAGCCGAAGAGCCAGCGTTGTCTGCTTCTGCAGACGTTTCCGTGGTCATGTGGCAGGCATGACTCGACACCGGAGTGCACAGAATGCTGTTACCTTCCCACCGAAGTGGTCCCTATTTATCTACTTGCAATGTCTTGCTTCCGAACTGCTAGGTTGGCAGGAGCTGGGACAGTGACGGGAGCTCATTCCGTCCTGCAGTACTGTACTTGGGAATCGAACTGCTGACCTCCCGCCTCCCAGTCAGCGGCTTAGGCACTTGAGCCACTTAGGAGGAGAAATATATATTTTGGAAAGAAGAAATGTTTTTCCATCAGAAAGTGATTCTCCATGGTGTTAAGATGAAAAATCACATCAAGATGAAAATTAAGATGGCCCCGACATTCAGATAAAAAGCGATGGATATTGAAACATCATAAAACTATTCTCAAGCTGCCTGCGTAAATTTCTCCGGAGAATGATTTCTGATTAAGCAGAATGCTTAAGGAAACTCCTCCTTAAGAGCCCTGATGAGGCAGGGGTTAAACTCTTGCACTGCAGCCAAAACATTGTGAGTTCGATCCTGATGGGGACCTCTTCCGTCCTTCCAAGGTCAGTAAAGTGAGTACCCAGCACGGTGGGGACAAAATGCTAATTCCCTTGTGAGCTGTCCAGAGAGTGCGCTGAGCACTCTATGGGGCAGCATAGAAGTGCCATTGCTAATTGCTATTAAGAGGGATGGAGAAAGAGCCAAGCGGGTGTTGCAGTCACTCTTGCGGGGTCTGCCGTGGGGGTTTCAGATTTGCTTCTTTAATGCCCAACTTCTCCTTCATGCAAACGTTGTGTTTCTCTCTTTCCGTGTTGTAGAAACTTTGCATTTTATCTCCTGCCCTTTCAATACGTTTGCAAAATCCTTTTGAAGAAAACAGTTCCGAAGGAAATAGTGTCTCTAATTAATAATTGTAAAAGATTGACCAAAACTGCACCCGAATTAACAGGGGGAATCTTGTGTTATTTTTGGTTAACATGGACATTTCATAGAACCCGGGAATTGTAAAACTCAGGACAGGGGTGCCCAAACTACGGCCCGTGAGCTGGATCCGGCCCCCAACACCAATCCATCTGGCCCACACTACCCTTGCCACTCCTGGAAGCGGAAGTAAAACGCGCCCATATGGGCGCGTTTTACTTCCGCTTCCAGGAGTGGCAAGGGTAGTGTGGGCCAGATGGATTGGTGTTGGGGGCCGGATCCAGCCCACAGGCCATAGTTTTGGGCACCCAGAGAAAATTGCAGCCTAAAAATCTATCTCATCCTGTTGCAAAACAGACTGCAAGGCGCGTTTTACTTCCGCTTCCGGTGGGAGAAACCACATGACTGGCCTGCTGAACCATGTGACCAGCCCACTGAATCACATGACCGGCCCATGGCCCAAAACGTTTGGGCACCCCTGCTGTAAGAGATCCCTAGAGGTCATCTAGATCAACCCCCTGGTGCCAAAGGAGGAAACACACAACTAAAGCATCCCTAAAGCATCATAGTCAAAGCAATGCTATTCTCGGTGGTAATGTATGGGTGTGAGAGCTGGACCATTAGGAAGGCTGAGCGCAGAAGAATAGACGCCTTTGAGATGTGGTGTTGGAGGAGAGTTTTGAGAGTCCCCTGGACAGCAAAGAGAACAAATAGGTCGATCTTAGAAGAAATCAAACCTGACTGTTCATTGAAGGGACAAATAGTAAAGATGAAGCTAAAGTACTTTGGACATCAAATGAGAAGGGAGGACTCACTTGAGAAGGCTTTGATGCTGGGAAAGGTAGAGGGAAAGAGAAGAAGGGGGTGTCCAAAGGTGAGATGGCTAGATGGTATTGTAGACACAATGGGCACAGAGCTTGGCGGGCTGAGGAGGGTGGTGGCCAGAGGCGCCTGGAGGAAAATGGTCCATGGGGTCGCAAAGGGTCGGAACCGACTGTGCAACTGAACAACAAAAAGCATCATACAACTTTAGTTTAAAAATAAGCCCCGAAGGAAGGCGAGTCTGCCACTTTCAGAGGCCATCAATTCTACAGTCCAGCTGCTCTTTCTGTCCAGCAATTCTTTCTAATGATTAGGTAAAATCTCCTTTCTCATCATTTGAACCCTTGGCTTCAATTCCTACCATCTGGAGCTACAAAAAGCAAGCCTTCCCTGCAGGAGCTGTTGAAACATTTGGAAGATGGCTACCAATATCACAGTGGAAAATTGCAAGGCGATCAATAGGTAACACGTCGGTGGGAAAGTAAACAGCATTCCATGCACTCTGGTGCTTAGTCATGCCTGCCACATGGTCACAGAAACGTCTGCAGACGCAGACAATGCTGGCTCTTTCACCGTCAATGGAGATGATGAGCACCAAACCCTAGCGACCCATGGGACGCATCCAAGGCAGCCCCTGGGTCCCGTCCCACTCTTTATCTCCACCTCCTCTTCAAGGCTTGCTGCCATGCCTCTACCTGAAGCTGCAGCGAGGCTGAGGAAGTGGACTGGGTGGCCATAAGAACATAAGAACATAAGCACAGCCTTGCTGGAACAGGCCACAGCCCATCCAGTCCAGCATTCTGTCTCACACAGTGGCTCACCATTTCCTTCAGGGTATTCCCAAGGAGATGCCTTCACCTGTTTAGGATTCCTGCCTGGAAATGGCATTGAGAGATATCCTGCCTATCTCTCCAACCCGGAGGTTGTCCTTAGGTAGCCACAATTATAGCCATTGATACACTTGTCCTGCATGAACTTGTCTAATCCTTTCTTAAAGCTGTCAAGACTGACAGCTGTCACCACTTCTTCTGGCAGGGAGTTCCATAGACCAGTAATCCATAGACCATGAAGGGTTGAATAAATCTATCTATTCGTCTTGCAAATTGCCCACAACTCTGTCATTCTGCTGTGGCAGACGAAGGGGACTCCTGTCTCAGAAAGAAGCACATCGGACGGGTCCCTTTTCCTCCTCTTCCTCCTCCTAAGCTTCTTTCCCTTTCTTCCTGGTGGCCATACCTGTCAACCGCAGCTCCGGACAATCCAGGACCTGCGCAGAACAGTTCTGCGCAAGTCGCCTTCTACGCATGCGTAGGCTTTTATGCTTGCGTAGAACCCTTTTACGCATGCGTAGCCTTCTACGCATGCGTAGAAGGGTTCTACGCAAGCGTAAAAGGGTTCTACACAAGCATAAAAGCCTTCTACGCATGTGTAGAAGGTGACTTGCGCAGAAGGGATGCGCAGTACCTCTTTCCCCCTGCTGCCAATTCCGGGGTTTTGGCAGCTCCAGGCGGGAAATGGCGCAAATCGGCGCTGAAAAATGGGAAATCCCGGCCAGTCTGGGAAGGTTGACAGGTATGCTAGTGGCTCCTTGATGGAGGGAGTTTGAGTCTTCTGCCCTTTCTTCCAGATACAGTGGAACTTCATACAACAATCGCTCCGTAGAGCAACGAAATCGCATAACAATTAGGTTTCTTGGGGAGGAAACTGGCGTCCTGCAGAACAATTTTCCCTATGGAAAAAACCATGCAACAATTTTTCAATGGGAAAAAACACTTAGCAAAAAATATATATTGTTGTATGATGCATCCCATAGGGGAAAGCGCTATACGATGCAAGCATCGATCCCCATGGATCAGATTAAAATTGTTGTGTGAGATAGCACTGTATCCCCCATCTCAGCCATGGCCAGGAGGAAGGGGAGAGCCCTCACTCGCTCGAACGGAGGGGTCTTGGGGCAAAATGCTTTCCAGGAGCTCTTGAGGAAGCCAAGCAGCCTCGGCAGAGCCCACGGCCCCGAGTGTCATCTTGCCAGCGACCCTTTTCCTTTCTGTTGGAAAGAAGGACTGAGCGGGAAGGGATCGAATCCCCGGTTACCTCCACCGTACGAGAACAAGGAGTCACTTAGAGAAATTAACAGCCGGCAAATTCCGGAGCAATAAAAGGAAATGCTGTTTTGCACATTTCAGCCCGGGGGATGCTCTGAGCCGGGGGATTATAAAAGGGCTGGATAACTTTATGGCCCTCCATAACATTTGCAGTTATTCAGGCTGGGAGAAGGCCCAGAACGATGTTTCATGCTCCATCACAGGGGTCAGGAAGGGAAGACCCTTGTTACCTTTACAGCTTGACTGGTTCCCTTGCGGGGAAACAACTCAGGCTAGGCTGGTGGTGCAGTTTGTGTGCCCTCTGGGAGAGGGGGAAACCCTTCAATGGGTGGCTGGAAGGCTGAGGGCAGGGGTGCCCAAACGTTTGGGGCCGTGGGCCGGTCATGTGGTTTGGCAGACCGGTCATGTGGTTCAGTGGGCCGGTTACATGGAAGCAAAACGTGCCTTACAATCTGTTTTGCAACAGGATGAGATAGATTGTAAGCTGCCATTTTCTCTGCTTAAACCATGGGTGGTCATACTATGGCCTGTGGGCCAGATCTGGCCCCTGCATCACCTTCGTTGCTCCCAGAAGTGGAAATAAAACATGCCCATGCTGGAGGCTCATTTTACCTACCTTAAAAGGATGGAAGACTGAGTCAACCTTGAGCTCTGGTCAGGATAGAACTCACAATGCTCTGGCTGCAGTACAGCAGTTGAGCCACTAGGATCCTGCCTGTTTTTGAAAGTTAAGCAGGGTTGGGGCTTGGTTTGTGTCCCCCCCCCCCAGGAGACTGACAGAGTAGGGTGTAGTTTGATCAATAATTTGGATTACATGTTGGTTTTGATTATCCATGCCATAATCCTCTGGCCCATTGCAGTTACTGCTTGGGGGATTCTGGGCACTGTAGTATAAAATTTAATTATTCCAAGCTCTGGCCTGGGGTTGAGGTTGAGAAAATTGCGGCTCTCACTAGACAGCATATAAGGGACTGCAGTGGCTCAAGTGGCTAAGACGCTGACTGGGAAACAGGAGGTCAGCAGTTCGATTCCCGAGTACTGCGGGATGGAATGAGCTCCCGTCTTTGTCCCAGCTCCTGCCAACCTAGCAGTTCGAAAGCAAGAAATTGCAAGTAGATAAATAGGGACCACTTCGGTGGGAAGTTAACAGCGTTAAGTGTGCTCCAGTGTCTAGTCATGCCTGCCACATTACCACGGAAACGTCTGCAGAAGCAGACCAGCGCTGGCTCTTTGGCTTAGAAAGAGAGATGAGCACTGCACCCTAGAGTCGGATACGACTGGCTTTCGAGCAAGGGAAACCTTTACCTTTACTAGACAGCATGAAAATCCTGTTTCTGAAAAGAGTGCTCTCTCCCTTCAGGAGTGAAAAGAGGAGTAATTGTAAAAGCACATTTCAGTGGCGCTTGGTGAGTCTCTCTTATCCTTCTGCCTAGTCTGCAATGTAAACAGTGACTTCCTCTGTACATGTAAATCCCAGAGACACGGATGTAAAAGAGAGGAAACCGATGCAAGAGGAGAAAAGACCCACGTCTCTTCCATGGGTCCTTTGGCTTGAGTGAATCCATGGGGAGATTTGAGCCAGCCGCTCCCTGATTTCCATTCTCAAGGTTGCTGCTACTCGCTGTCATGTCTTTTGACTCTTATCTTAGTAGAAGCTTCTTGGCACATCACACACTTATGGTGAAGAAGATGGACAGAGGATGGATGCCTTCATGGGGAAGCAAGGGAGCTGCGATAAACCCCTGCAGATCTGAGCTGCTTCGAATTAAGACGTGTGATATTGCTTGTCTGATTGCCTTCGGCAGGTTTGCATTTCTTTCGAATGGGATCCGTGAAGCCTTCCCCTGGAAGGAAGAGAAACCGTTCCAGGCACCATCATGTAAGAATAATGGGCAACCCATGCTGCCTCGAGAAGGGCGGCCAGGGCGGTTAAAGGTTCAGTCACCAGGCCCTGAGGAAGGATGGATGAGGGAACTGGGGTGGGTTTACCTAGGGAGGGAGGACGGGGCTGTGAGAATTGAGGCAATGGCCACCTTGAACCACAGCATAACTGAGTTGGGAAAAGGGTCTTCCTTTGAGGCCATGTGCAATCCATCCTCTTGCTCAAGGCAGGAATCCAAAGCAAAGCAGATGTGACAGAAGGTTGCTTTCCAGTTCTCCTTTCAATGCTTCCAGTGTGGGGGGTGCTCACCACCTGGTTCCCCCCCCCCCCCAATCCTAGTGCTCTAACTGTTAAGTGGAGATAACCTTTCTAGTGTCCAACTTTGACTCTGCACTTCTATGTTTCTGTGAGAAACTTCAATAGTTTGACCAAGCTGAAGGGGAGGGTTTGGCCCCAAATGTTCCAGATTTCAGATAAGCTGTGATGTTCAGCCTAAGCCCATGATGGCCAACCTTGGCACTTCTTGGACTTCAATTCCCACAAGGTCAAGCCCCTGTGAATCCACGCAAATGGCTTTGCTGCGATTCATCTGGCCCGCCCTCGCCACTCCTGGAAGCTGAAGTAAAATGCGGCTGTACGGAGGAAGGGTTAACCCGGACGTACAGGCGCGTTTTACTTCCGCTTACAGGAACGATGAGGGCAGCGCAGCGCGGGCTGGATGAATCACAGCAAACCCATTTGTATGGATTTACGGGGCTTGGGCTTCTGGGAATTGAAGTCCGAGAACATCTGGAGTGCCAAGGTTCGCCATCACAGGCATAAGCCCTCGTTCCAGAGCCTCTTGTTTCCTTGGTTTCAACCTATGCCGTAACTGCAAGGTGTTGAGTATTGTAGTGCAACCCCAGCATGCAGTGGGTGTTAGCACAATAACCCTAGAGACAGAGAAACACCAGAAGTTGTTTTGTGTTGTTTGTCCCTTGGTAACCAATGGGAAAGATTCCTATCTTCCTGCCTTTAGAGGTCATCTGACCTATTTGCATGTATTAAGGTTTTGCATGTTCAAGTCTTCTTCTCTCTCTCTCTCTTTTTGCCTTTCAAAGAAGAAAGATGTTAATTTGAACATTTCCCTTTTGCAGGCCACATAGCAGGCCTAAAGGACTTTAAAGACCTAAAGGATTTACTTTAACTGTACTTCTTTATAAATAAATAAAACCCCCACAATCTCATCAAGAATCCGGAGCACAGGTATACTTCCCAAGACCAGTAGTTTGTTCTTTCTCTAAGCATTTAGTGTATTCACTGGATGGGCTAAACAGGGAGAATGCTTGGGATAACTTGCATTCAAACCAAGATTTGCCTAAAAACCTGCCCCGCTTTACTGTGCTGTTGCTCCAGACCACTTAACAATTTTGACTACGTTGAGAGTGAGGATCTGCCCTTGAAGATTCCTGATTTTGGAAACACTGTGATGTTCAGCCTTAGCCAGGGGTGGCCAAAATTATCAGGCCGTGGGCCAGTCACATGGGAAAGCGGGCCGCTCACGTGGTCCCTCCCACCGGCAGCAGAGGTAAAACACGCCTTGCAATCTGTTTTGCAATAGGATGAGATAGATTTTAAGCTGCCATTTTCTCTGCTTAAACCAGGGGTGCCCAAACTATGGGCCGCAGGCTGGATCTGGCCCCCAACGCCAATTCATCCAGCCCACACAACCCTCGTCGCTCCCAGAAGTGGAAGTAAAACGCACCCTTACTTCCGCTTCTGTGAGCGACGAGGGTGGCACTGGCCAGATGAATGGGTGTCAGGGGCCAGATCTGTACTTTGGGCACCCTTGGCCAAAGCCCTCATTAAAGAGCCTCTTGCTTGCTAGTGCAGGATGAGGCTTCCTTCCAGTGCTGCAAACCTCAGTGTTGGCTTTGCAAATGCTGTGGTTGGCTGGCGGGGAGTTGGGTAGATGAGCCAAGCTTACTTCTGGCTGGAAAGCTTTCCCCTTCCCAAACCCAGACATCTTGATGGAAATCTCCATTTGGCTTGCCGGAAGCTTCCACCCTGCCACCCTTGCCTTCTGAGCCCTTTTAAACAGTGGATGGGCTTCATGGGTGGGAATGGAAACCTCATTAAGAAGCGGGTTTGAATCCCTTCCCCGGCAGCTGAAAGCAGCCTCTTCGGCTTTTTTTTTTTTAAACAGCTCCCGGTCCTTTCCGGTCCAACAAAAATCTGTTTTTGAGTCCCACTTAAATAGTACCAGCTGGGAAACGGCTCTTTGGGGACGCCGGTGTCTTTTCCAGGGCAATTGGCACCAAAGTTAATTTCACCCTTGGCAAGGATTTATGGGTTATTGGTCCCTAGGAAGTGGCTGCAACGCTTTCTCCTGGGGCCCGTAAGGCATTTCTGTACCTGAAATTAGGCCTTTTCCCAAGAGTGGGAGCAACGGAGAGGATGATGCGCATGATGGTTAGAACATGGGCAGCTGCTTCCCTCTCCTAGCCCCAGGCTCTTGGATTCCTTAAAAAGCAGTCGAAATGCAGCAGTCAAGCCAAATGCCCTTTCGCCATCAAACTACACACCGCGTCCCAGACCTCTTTCGAACCGCCCAAGGATGAGCAAGTAAGGTCAAGGTCTCCCTTGCTTGAAAGCTGGCTGTATCCGACTTTAGGGTTCAGTGCTCATCTCTTTTTACAGCCAAAGAGCCACTGCTGTCTGTGTCTCCATAGTAATGTGGCAGGCACACAGAACACCGTTACAGTTCACACCAAAGCAGTACCTATTCATCTATTTGCAAATTCTTGCTTCTGAACTGCTAGGTTGGCAGGAGGCTGTAGACATACTGGGTGTACTTTTTTCACCCAGAGGATCCCTGGTCTATGGAACTCCCTGCCAGAAGAAGTGGTGACAGCTGTCAGTCTTGACAGCTTCAAGAAAGGATTAGACAAGTTCATGGAGGACAAGGGTATCAATGGCTATAATTATAATGGATACCTAAGGACAACCTCCGGGGTGGAGAAATAGGATATCTCTCAATGCCATTTCCAGTGAATCCTAAGCAGCTGAAGGCATCTGCTTGGGAAGGAATACCCTGAAGAAGCCAATGGTGAGCCACTGTCTGTGTGAGACAGAAGGCTGGACTGGATCATGGGCTCCTGTGGCCTGTTCCAGCAAGGCTGCTCTTATGTTCTTATGACATTTCCATAGCAATGTGGCAGGCATACAGAACACTGTTACCATTCACACCAAAGCAGTACCTATTCATCTATTTGCAAATTCTTGCTTCTGAATGGTCGAGCTGCTGACCTGCTGACCTGCTGACTTTCCAGTCGTCAAGTTCAGCATCTTAACCACAAAGCCACTGCAGTTCCATTTGTTGAGCGAGTGCCCCGAAATAAATGAACAGAGAGTCTCCTTCTGGCTGCTTGGGAGAAAACGGGTGGATTTTCAACACTCCTTTTTCCTGTCATACTGAATCCCCAACACCTCCACAATTGAGGAAGGTAAGAAAAAAGCTCTGCTGCAAGAGACCGCTCTAACATGTGCCAACGCGTAGGCATAGCTGTGGGATTAGAAATGAATTTTTGCACCTTGAAGGCTTCTCTCACTTCAGAGGGAAGAACTGTGGGCAGGTGTTGATCTATTGCAGTTAGCTGCATGAAGGGGATGAAGGACAAGACCCCGGTCCAAAATAACTCCCCTCCTTTGAGAACTTAACCCCCAAATTGGATCCAGGGATCCATCCTTCAAACGGGGGACCCTCCTCTCTACTCGAAGGAAGGAAGCCACTGGACCCCAGTTCCTGAAGGGGATCAGCATGGGGGCCTTGTGTGTGTGTGTGTGTGTGTGTGTGTGTGTGTGTGTGTGTGTGTGTGTGTGTGTGTGTGTGTGTGTGTGTGTGTGACTTTGGAGACCCATCCTTTCCACCCTGAACTTGGTCACCACTGGCAATCAGCCCCGGCCACACACGCCCACAGCCTGTCATGGGATCTTTCCCATGGTGAGTGCAATTACAATGACACAATGTCAGAGGAACGGCCATTAGAATAAGTGCTCTTTAAATATTATTCTATTTTTATCATGGACAAAACCCTCTGCTGTAATGAGCTGCAAGATAATTGAGAAAGCAATAAGTGTGTGTCCGCCCCCCCCCTTGCCTTTGTCCCCCACCTGCTGTCACTACCACCAGAGCAGAAAAAGCAAGAGCCCAGAAGAGAGACAGGCTCAAGACAGGGAGTGGGAGTTGGGGGGGGGGGGGGGGGGAGAGAGAGACAAACATTGTTGTAATTTAGCTAATTAGCCCCTCTCCTCATTTTCTTCACATGAGCCCGAATGGGCTTGGAATTCTAATCCGCTCAGCAAATGAGATCATTGTCTCCAAAGCACAAGCTTTGCTCTTGAGATGCTGGGAGGCATCTAGGCAGAGATTGCCCAGACTGGCTGGTGGGCAATGGGTGGTGTCCAGCTTCTCAATGGCCAAAGCCAACCTGAGTGTGCGTGTGTGTACTGTGCATTCAGGCACATTTTCAAGTTGCGTGGGCAGCGCCTTGCAAGAGGAAAATGGCGGTTTCCCACCATCCAAATTAGGAACACAAAGTGGCGCGAAAACCCCTGCACAAGGGCGCACTTATTATTCTAATCAAAGTTTTGGATCCTGTTCTCCATTGTTTAACTACATATATTCCCTGTTATGATTGGTTAGTTACGGTTATCCGGCTACTATATAACACTATATAAGCCCCATGAGTAAACAAGGCTGGGGGTGGACCAGATCTATACTTCCCTCTCTGTACAGGTAGCCAGGAACGTGCTAGCCTGGGTCTCCTCCATTATGCTATGCTCCTACGCTAGCTAGTATATTGCCTTGCTACGGCAAGAGTCAGGAGGGACTGATTCCATGGGACTGTATAGCCATCTCTGTGTCTGGAACGCCTTGTAAGCGCATCTTGAATATACTGTTAATTAAAGACTTGTTGCTGTTCTGTTCATCGTTGTTTGGACTATTGCTTGCAAGTGCCAGACATAACAGGGGGAGAAGCCAGGACACAGACCGCGGCCTCCAAGCGCTCAACCAAAGCTTCCAGGGGAACAAATTTCATCTCTGAGCCCCCTTATACACCCCGGTTGGTGCTGTGGTCCACCCCTACAAGTAGCCAGGTTGGGTTGGCACAGTTGGATGCCATTAATAGGATGGGTGACAGAGGGAGCCACGTCCCAGAGGGAGAGCAAGTGACGATATTATGGAGCTGGAAAAAGTGCAGAAGAGGGCAACCAGAAGGATTGGGGGACTGGAACACCTTCCTTACCATCTGAGGCTGCAACGGTTGGGCCTTTTCACTCTTGAACGACGACGTCTAAGAGGTGACCTGATTGAAGTTTATAAAATCATGCACGGTGTGGACAAAGTAGAGAAGGAAAAACTGTTTTCCCTATCGCATAACACTAGAACTAGGGGACACTCCATGAAACTTTTGGGTACTAGTTCTCAAACAAATAAGAGAAAGTACTTTTTCACCCAGAGGATTACTGGTCTATGGAACTCCCTGCCAGAAGAAGTGGTGACAGCTGTCAGTCTTCACAGCTTTAAGAAAGGATTAGACAAGTTCATGGAGGACAAGGCTATAATTATGGCTACCTAAGGACAACCTCCGGGTTGGAGAGATAGGCAGGATATCTCTCAATGCCATTTCCAGGGAATCCTAAGCAGGTGAAGGCATCTCCTTGGGAAGAATACCCTGAAGCAAATGGTGAGCCACTGTGTGAGACAGAATGCTGGAGTGGATCATGGGCTCCTGTGGCCTGTAATCCAGCAAGGCTGTTCTTATATGTTCTTATGAGGGCAGGTCAGCAGGGCAGCTGGGCAATGTTTCCTATGGCCTTCCTGGCCTCAAAGACCTGCCCTATCTATCAGTCTAAATGGGAGGCACAGGGAGGAAAAAAATCCAGGAGTCCTTGGCCCAGGCAATTTATTTTTTACACTGTCCTTGGTCAGGCAAAGCACCCTCCTATAATTCATTGGCTGGCCAAGGAAGGTAAAAAAAATAGCTGTCCATCCGGCAGGAAATTTAAAATCCCTGCCACGAACCCCCGGAGTCCTGCTGGAACAGCATCTGTCATGCTGTGGAAAAGTACATACACGGACCAGGGAAGGAGCAAAAAGCCAGACAGGGTGTGTGTGGGGTGGATGCCCCAAGAAATTCCCACTTCTGGACTCAGGTTCTATGGGACAAGGAGCAGCTTTAGGACCCAGGCTTGGTGGTGGGGGTGGTTGGCTTGGGTTTTCTCTGGCACCCTTGGGGTCCAAGGCCATCCAGAGGGGTCTCTTAGCCAGCAGAGCAAGCAATGGGAATGGACTGCAAGAGAGGGGAATGCATGCCTTGGAAGCAACCACAGCATTGGAGGTTTCCAGATCGGTTCTAGAAGAGGTAGACCTCGAAAGGATCATTTCCAAGCTCTGGAAGCAAAAACAGTCTTGAGCTGCACAGAAATGAGCTGGGCTGCGGGTTGCCAGGGTTGCTCTGGCAGACATCTCGGGGAAGTGCATTTCTTCTCCAAGTCTCCAGGCAAGGAGACCAAACTCCAGGCTAGTGCAACAGGATGATGATGAGGATGATGAAAAATGCACTTAAAAGCCCCCAAAATCATTCTCTGCTCATGCTCATTGATGGGTGGCTCAGTGGCATAAGACAAAACTGTTTGCAACCTTCACCTGCATCCTCAACAAGGACCCCCCCCCCCCAATTGCGCTTGTATTTTGACCCCATGGATGATTTCCCTCCAGACTTTCTGTCTACAATCGACAACACACGTGCACTTCAGCCGTGACAATGACTGTCCAATTCACTTTAATCTGTGTAATGAAGTTGGTGCCACTCTGTGAAAATTCATGCAAACATTATAAAGGGCATATCAGAGAGTAAATGAAACAAAAAGACAAACAACAACAACAACATTGTGGCACTTTAAAAACTCACTGCTGTTTTTTTAATAATGTGAGCTTTCGTGGATCAAGTCCACTTTGTCAGACATAAGAGTGAGGCTTTATGGCATCAGTTTATACACATCAAATACAGTGGTACAGAATGGTTGGTTAGCATAACAGATAAGTAATGTGTTGTTGCTTTTTTACAACTGGTGATAGCAGGAGATCACTGGTTGTTATTCAGATTAGTTGTGAAGTTTGGCCCTGTTGAGTTGCAAATGTTTGGTAGATGGAAGCAAGGCAAGCATTGTGACATTGCACATTTGCTAATGAGTTTACCCATCAGGCCTAGCATCTTTTGACAGTTGTGTTGTGATGAAGTGGACGTGATCCACCAAAGGTAACATTAAAATACAGCAGCTAGTCTTTAAAGTGCCACAATGGTTTTTGTCCTTTTTTGGGTCTTGAACCTTCCTTCCCAGGGCCACAGGATTCTTTCCGTCCAGATTACCACTGCTGCTTCATGGAATGGGGAGAATTTTTGTTGGTTCCACTTGACATGGAAGAGGCTCAAAAGAGATGGGAGTAGCTGCCCCAGCATAGATGTCACAGAGAAGCCGCACCTCTGGAAAGTGCCACAGACTGGTGTGGGGCCCACAGATATTTTCCAGCCCTGTGCATAGAGTCCTTCTGGGCTCAATGGCCCACTGTTGCCATGGGAGAAGGATGCTACAGAGGTGGAAAAGGAAAGTTGACCCACAGGATCAGACCTCCTGAAGAGCTGCACACATCAAATGCAGCGGATAGCTCAGTAAGTTGGGCACCTGGCTACAGAACCAGAGGTTGAGAGTTTGATTCCCCATGGTCTTGGAAGAGAAAAGCCAACCTGGGCAACCTTCAGCAGGTGAGAAGGACTTGGAGTGCCTGCAGGAGGAGGTCCTGGTAGACCCCTTCAGAGGACTCTCCACCTAGTAAACCTCAAGAAGAAGAAGGCTCCTCCTTTCCTGGCAACTACTAGGAAACACAGCTACTCTGGTCCCCAGTTCTCACTGCCACAGGTGGGCTGGGGTGGCCTGGGGTGGACGACAAAGCAGCCACGAGGATGAGGGAGCATTCTCAGAACTTCCCAAGCGCTGGCCTCTGCCTTCCCCTCCCAACCTCTGTCTTGTGTCAATTTTTGCAAAACTCTGCCTCGCAATATTGCCGAGGAGGGAAGTTGCAAGCTGTGCCCTTGATTTAAAGTCTTCCCAAGAAGTCATTAATGGAAAACTCACGCTTATTTTTGTCGCGTCCTTCCCGACTTCTTCCTGTGGAGATGCTTTTAGCTATCAGGAATGGAGGGGAAGAGAGAGAGAGAGAGAGAAAACCCATTAGTTCAGCTTGAGGGGGAAAAGCACTCCTCCTCGTTCATCCTCCTCCATCCTCCTCCTCAGACTAATTCACACCTTGGCCTTTAATGCAGTCTTCAAAGGCAAAAACTGGGCTGGGAGAAAGAGGGGAATGTATGGGGAGGGATGGATTGGAGGGAAGGGAAGGGAAGAGGGCCAGGCAGGGCTCCCAGCCATGAAAGCTGAGGAGGAGGAACAGAAGGAGAAGGCGGCTCAAAAGAGGGAAAGTTTTGGGACAAAGCGGTGGGAAGTTTTCGGTCTTCAAAGTGAGTCGGACCATCCCAGCAATGGGGCATTTGTAGAGCTCCGTTTGGAAAGCCGCAGCCTCTGTTTAAAGCAGGGGTGCACACACTTTTTGGGCCATGGGTTGGTCACATGGTTTATGGGGCTAGTCACTATGGCCCAGGGGTCGGATCCAGCCCCTGACACCAATTCATCCGGCCCACGAAGCCCTCGTCGCTCCCGGAAGCGGAAGTAAAACGTGCCCGCACGGGCACGTTTTACTTCCGCTTCCGGGAGCGGCGAGGGCTTCGTGGGCCGGATGAATTAGTGCCAGGGGCTGGATCCGACCCCTGGGCCATAGTGACTAGCCCCTTGGTTTAAAGCCTGAAAGGTTAAAGACTGTGGGAGATCAAGTCATTCGTTAATCCAGTCATGTTCCTCTGGGTCTGATGGTGTCTGGAGAAAGTTTATCATCTCTTGATTGGCTATATATATACATTGCACACATTGTTTCATGCTTCAGTTACAGAATGTGTTCTGTTATCTTTAATTCTCACCTTTTTATAATGCAGTTCTTAACCACGCACAGTGCGCAGAACCTTCCTCTCCTCCGGAGTCTCCTTCACAGGTTGGGCAAAGGGAGCCCATACTCCCTGGAAGACCCCTGGCAGAGCTGAGAACGAATTGGCTTATGGCTTAATATTGCCTCATCCAGGGAAGGAAGGGACCTTGTTCCTGCTGCTGGTGCCGAGGGCAAAGAGAGTGCTGCTGCTGTCCATGCCTAGGTCCTATCAGGGATGTAGGGGGAGGAAAATGCCTCACAAAGGCTATGTTGGGCACCCAGAATATTTCTTTTGGGAACACCCAGCAAAGATCCAGCGTCCTGCTATGCCTTAATGAGCACTCCTCACCCTAGCCCGATTCGCTGGGTACAGGGACAGAGTAGCCTTTTGCATATGGCAGGTAATATTGATCACTTGGCAGAAGATAGGCTTCTTAGTGCTGAGGTCTATGACACACAGCTTATGATTTGCTACTCCTCCTCCTCTCCTTAACAGACAGAGCAATCCCTCTCACCAACTTCTGGAAGGCTTCCGGTGTTGAAGCGATGAGGACAAGTGGAGCCCCTTCTGCTCTGCTGGGTTTCCTTCTCCTTCTTTACAAAGGCAGGCAAAACATGACCGGCTTTTTAAGATTTATTGAAGGAAACACAATACGGGATGCAGATCTCAAATTAATCTACACTACATAAAACACAAGCTAATAAAACAAATAAATGAAATAAAATCTTGCTAGCTCCCTAGCAGGTTCAAGCTTATTGGTTTGGGGCCCCTCATGGCTGAGTGTTAGCCCCGAAGAGTCATGTTGAGGAGCTGTCGGACAAGAGCTCCCGCTGAAATCAAGATCATGGTGTTCAGAGACAAGGGTTTTACCCTTGCTCAAGAAATGCCCCCTGAGTGCTCAGATTGGGCTCCTTTTATTGAGAAAAGGTGCTTTGGAATGTGGTGACCTAATGGGAAAGCACCTGTGTTCACATGGGAATGGGACGTGCTGTCCTCGTGGACAGTTTGCAGGTGCAAGTGCCATCTGTTTGGCATGTGGCCCCCACCTTTGCATTCCCTGGGAAAGTTCCGTTCTGCAGGTGTCCTGGCAATTATAATTTGATTGACATGAGTGGAGATGTCATCTCCCTCATGGTGTGGTCAGCTGGTCTAGCTGTCATTCAGTAACCTCGTGGTACTGCAGGTGGTTCTTGGAATGTGTCCAGTCCTGGACACTCACTTTTCCCTCCTCCCTTTGGGGAGGCAACTATCCTAACTATGCATCACTGTCATGTCAGACTAACAGCCTGGCATTCCAACATGCTTTAAAATGAGAGCTGGCTTTCTAAGCCTAAGAAAACTTCAATATGTGTCTTAACACTACATTGATCAAATGCATACCTGTCAAGCGCGGCTCTGGACAATACGGGACCTGCGCAGAACGGTTCTGCGCAGGTCCATTTTACGCATGCATAAAAGCCATTTACACATGCGTACAATGGACCTGCGCAAAACCGTTTTGCGCTGGTTGGTTCTACGCATGTGTAGAAGGGTTCTATGCATCTCCTTCTGCACAGAACCCTTCTATGCATGCGTAGAAGGGTTCTACGCATGTGTAGAAAGGATCTGCGCATAAGGGATGCGCAGTAACTCCTTTCCCCCCGCTGCCAAGGTCCGGGATAGCGGCAGCTCCGGGCGGGAAAGGACGAAAATCGACACCGAAATACGGGAAATCCCGGCAAATCTGGGATACTTGACAGGTATGATCAAATGTCACCTTAAAATCAAGACAAGGTCGCATGTGGAAACCATGACAGGTCCTTCTTCTCTACGGCTCAAAGACTAAGGGTATCCCTTGCTGATGCTGATGCTGCTACTGTGTGGCCAGTAGTGAAAACAATAAATTCTCATTAAAATGACAAAGAGGTTGTTCCATGATGGCCCTTATCTTTGGGCAAGTGGGGAGAACTGGAGCATTAGGCAGCTGGTCACTCAGCTTGATCTAGGGCAGGGGTGCTCAAACTTGTTGGGCCACGGGCATTTTACTTCCGCTTCCAGAAGCGACGAGGACTTTGTGGGCCGGATGAATTGGTGTCTGGGGCTGGATCCAGCCCCCAGGGCCGTAGCGACCGGCTCCCCTGATCTAGGAAGGAGGAAGAAGATGGGGGGGGGGGGCATCATCCTTGGAAAGGCTGGAGGAGAGGAAAGGGGACTCTACAACCACAAATGTGTGTTGTTTTTTTAATCACATATTTATTTTAAAAGGGGAAGACCCAATAGAAGGTAGATTGACTCCCTAAAGGAGGCCACAGCATTGATTGTGCAAGACCTGATCAGGGTGCCTAATTAGCATGACCTCTGAGATGTCCCTCATTCATGGGAACATAATGAGTTGGAAAATGATTAATTAATTTTGTTGTTGCTGCCGTTCAAGGACCTTACACACACCTGTTGTTGTGGTGGTGGTATTTGCCATTGCTATTTTGATTAAAAGGCTTTCTGCTCAGCAATCCAGAGAGTCTAGTCCCGTGATGGTGAACCTTGGCACCCCAGCTGTTCTTGGACGTCAATCCCCAGAAGCCCAAGTCTCTGTGAATCCACACAAATGGGTTTACTGTGTGTACGCGCGGTAATCCACTCGTGTGGATTCACAGAGACTTGGGCTTCTGGGAATTGAAGTCTATGAACACCTGGAGTGCCAAGGTTCGCCACCACTGGTCTAGCCACTGCTCCAGACCAAACCTTCAAGAGGCATGCACAATGACATTCCCGGGTCCTTCTTGGCAAAGGATTCTCCATCCCTGGGGGGGGGGGGTGTGTGTGTCTGGGCTGGAAGGGGAAGGGGTGGCGAAGGAAAGGATTGGAGAAGAAAGCCAGAGTGGAGAGGAGGAGGAGGAGGAGGAGGAGGAAGAAGAAGAGGGATAGAAGCAAGATCCGTGGTACCTGGTTGGTGGCCCAGTTCTCCTTGTCTGTCCAGTCCCTGTGGGTGCGGACATACCACCACTGGATCTCAAGGGAGTAGGAAGGGGAGCCACTGCCCCGGAAAGAACAGGCCATCTCCACATCTTCGCCAGCTCGGGCAGTCATGTCATGGGGGGTCTCGGTGAAAAATGCTGCAGGGAAGACAAAAGAAAGAGACACATCAAGCTGCTGCCAGGGGGGCCCTCGACTCTTCTCCCAAGGTACCCGCGGCATGGGTTGGCTCACTTGCCTCCGTGCTGCTGCCCCTCTCAAGCACAAGAGCAGCCTTGGCCCTGTTTTGGAGCAGTTGGCAACCCAAGACCTGGAGCTTCACAACAACAACAACAACAACAACCCTGACCTAACGCTCAGACCACAGATCATCAAATTCGGCATTGCATTCCATCATGGAGGGAGGGCAAAATCCTGCCCATTCCTGTCCATTTGGGATTTCTCAAAGAAATCAGAACTGTCAACTCATTAAAGGCCTTTCAGCTAATTAGCAATTGTCTTTCAAATGATTAATCAATTATCCAATTAAAATAAACACTACTGTAACTTCATGCAGGTGTTACCTTGAGACTATGCAATTAAGACGCCAATTGCTCTTGACTAAATAACCCAGACAAGTCATTTATTGTCAGAGAAATCACCACGACTCCAACCCTCTTGCTGTGACCAAGAAATGGGCACAGAGAGTCCCACCTGATATCTCCTGCAGTCTTGGGACACGATAGACACAGCCTGCTTTTGGGCATGGCCAACACGCATTCTGTCTAAGCCACCCCAGCGGGAGCCAAATGCCATTGCCAGCACGATGGTGTTCATTTGGGCACTCAAAGAAGAGCACGACTCCATTGCTGGATCTGGGCAGAGCTAGTAAAGGCCAATGTCCATTGATACTTTCTGTGTCTGCAGACATTCCTGTGGTCTTGTGGCAGGCATACCTAGATACCAAAGTACATGGAATGCTGTTACTTTTCCTGCTGAAGCACTACCCATTTATCTACTTGCAAATTCTTGCTTTCCAACTGCCAAGCTAGGAAAGACGATGGGCACTCAAACCATCATGCAACGCTTGGGTCTTCCACTGCTGACCTGCCAACCTTCCAGTCATCAAATTCAGCATCTTAACCACTAAGTGACTGCCAGGGACAACTTATTTATTTATTTATCTATCTAATTTATCAGCCAATTTTCTCCTGTTGTGGAGACTCAAAATGGCTCACAGTGTTGAAAAAATAGAATTAACAACAATATATTATTTGTTGCTGCAGGTTAGTTCCAAACAGATGTGACCGCAGTTGTAACATAGGCAGTGCTGTTGTGTTGTTTTACTCCAGTGTGGACAGATGTTCACACTGTTGCTGTGGACATGTTGTCATGTGCACACCACACTCCTAACCCCCATTTTAAATTTTAAAACAAAGAATGAATGTGCACAAGCAGACATTCAATCGCCACGAACCTCTTTTTGCCCACAAGACTGATGCACATATAAATAAACATGCTGATGTACATATAAATGTGCCAAGCTGATGTAGATATAAATAAACAGATTCAGGAAGGGGAAGCCTCCCCACCAGAAACCCAGGTGTATCCATACAAGAGACAGGGCTTTATCCCCTTCCCTTCCCTTCCAGAAGGATCATGCATTCTGGTCTCATCTTCTCCCTTTCCCTTTCTTTAACCCATATAAGCCAAGAAGATCCGTTAAAGATAATGGTCACCCTTGCTCAAAAGCCAGTCGTATCCGACTCTAGGGTTTGGTGCTCATCTCTATTTAAAGCCAAAGAACCAGTGCTATCTGTGTCTGCAGATATTTCTGTGGACATTTGGCAGGCATGATTAAACACCAGAGTGCAAGGAATGCTATTTACCCTCCCGCTGAAGCGGTACTGATTTATCTACTTGCAATTTCTTGCTTTCAAACTGCTAGGATGGCTGGAGCTGGAACAGAGATGGGAGCTCACTCTGTCTCAAACTGCTGACCTGCCAGTCGTCAAGTTCAGCATCTTGACTCCTAAGCCATCACAGACCTATTTGATGAGCAAGTGCCCGGAAGTAAGCAACAGAGAGCCTTAAGATCTGGCCAGATCTTCCTGGAATAAAAAAAAACCCTCCTACTTGCAACAAGGAGCGAGAGAACAGCGCATGGACAAGCTCACTTCAAGCAAAAAAGCAAAGCAATCACCCTTATATACCACCCCATAGAAGCGCTCAGTGCAATCTCTGGGCGGCTCACAAGTTAATTAGTATTTTGCCCCCAACATGCATTTGCCGACCTCCAAAGGATGGAAGCCTGAGTCAACCTTGGTTCCTGGTCAGGATCAAACTCACAACCTTTTGCTTGCAGGACAACAGTTTAACCCACGCACCACCAAAAGGGAAGAGTTGCAGCCCAGAAACCTAGTCCTCCCACCCCAGATTCCTCTTTCTGGTTGTGTGTGCCAGAGGGTGCCATCCAGTGTGGGCACAGACCTCTCTGATTCTGACATGCAGAGGCACAGCAGGCAGCCTCCCCCCCCCCCCCCCCATATCACCTTTGCTGCCTTGATGTTTGCAATCCCCACACCTGGCTTTGAGCTCTCCAGTGGACCCTTGAGGGTAAGAAATAGGGTGCAGAAAAGAGACAATTCCTTTGCAAAGAGAAAGAGGAACATCACGTCTCTGGCATCTCCTTTTGGCTTTGGAGTTCTCTAACTTTCTAGCGTGGGGCTTCTTTGAGAAAAGAGGAAATGAGCGGGGCCCACCAGCCCTCATGCCACAACATAAGAACATAAGAACAGCCTTGCTGGAACAGGCCACAGCCCATCCAGTCCAGCATTCTGTCTCACACAGTGGCTCACCATTTCCTTCAGGGTATTCTTCCCAAGGAGATGCCTTCACCTGCTTAGGAATCCCTGGAAATGGCATTGAGAGATATCCTGCCTATCTCTCCAACCCGGAGGTTGTCCTTAAGTATCCATAATTATAGCCATTGATACTCTTGTCCTCCATGAACTTGTCTAATCCTTTCCTCAAGCTGTCAAGACTGACAGCTGTCACTACTTCTTCTGGCAGGGAGTTCCATAGACCAGGGATCCTCTGGGTGAAAAAGTACTTTCTCTTAACATGATGGACACATCCAGTGATCAAACAACTGGGGTTATTTAACCCCCCAGTGAGTTTATCCTTTCTGGAAATGGTCAGATTTCATGCATGCAGCAGGACTTCCAAGGCCGCTCTGCCTCATCTTTCTCTAAGAGCCGCTGTTCTGCATTTAATGGAGAAATTGAGCATCCTTTATAAAATAAAAGGATATTTTGTTTTCAGGGGGGGAGGTCCTACCCAAACAATCTGGCTCTAGTTCATTCAATGTGCCAGGAACACTTTTCCACCTCATGTTCAGCATCCCAAAGGTGCCAAGGACCCGTGATGAGACAAAATGCCTGCATGTTGTCTGCAGGAGTGAAGCCGCCCCAATCGATGTGCGACTCTGGACAGCATACATAAAATCCCCAACGTTTAAACTCTAGAAACCCTTAAAAGTCCTAAAAACACGTGACTGGCTCGCTGATCCACGTGACTGTCTCACAGCCCAAAAAGTTTGGGCACCCCTGCTGTATGCCCTCGTGCAATGAGGATCTTATGATAAATGCAACACCAGTGGGGCTGTGAAGCCGCCAGAGGGGAGCCTCCCCTTCCTTCTGCATTCTCCAGCTTTGCACCTGGGTCCCCCAATGCACCTGAGACCAGTCACTGGACTTTGGGCTGCCATGAGAGGTAACTCCAGCCCAGTCCTTCACAAACAGCTGGATGCCTTGGGCTTCTAATGCGTCTGTCTGGAGCTGAGCTGTGCTCTGTAGAGCCATGATACCAAAGCAGCATCACACACACACACCCTCCGTTTGCCTTCTGAGCCATCGCTATTCCCCACCCCACCCGGCCATCCGTCTCCCTGGTCCCTCTGAGGAATAACATGACAGGCCAGGAGCAGAACATTAAAAAGGAGCCACTTGGATTAATGACAAATGATCGTCTGCCTTCACCTCAGCTCCTCTTGCCGTGGCTGGAACCCTTCTAGGGAAGAGAACGCCTAATTAAGATGAGTCACCGCAGGAACCCTTAGCCAGGACTTCCTCATCAGACATGCAGAAATATGTAAATAGTAGGCAGGGGCGGCAGAGAGGAGATTCCCAGCTGCCTCATGTGCCTTCCCCACCACCGCCACCGCCACTGCCACATCCCTACGGCTGGGCTGTTCCAGAGATTGAGCACAGACGGCAGGTACTGACACATCGCATCAGTCTAGAGCAAATATTGGAACAGGGGCATGAAGCAACTGCCACTTCTCAAACTACAGAAACACAGAGAGATGGAGCAGTGGAAGGCCAAAGGCCGTCAAGTCCAACACCCCCCCCCCCCCCGCCAGTTAATACAGGAAACCCACAGCAAAGTCTCAGAGAGCCTTTAAGGCCATCAAGTCCAACCCCACTGGTTCATTCATGAAGGGATCCGAATCAAGGCGGATCTGACAGGCGGTTTTCTCAAGGGTTTAGCCCAGTTCTTTCCTCACATGGCTTGGTTTCCATGATCCTCTGATCATCCTTGTTGCCCTTCTCTGGACCCGCTCTAGTTTGTTTGCATCTTCCTTCAAGTGTGGTGCCCAGAACTGGACACAGGGACTCTAGATGGGCTCTAACTACTAGAGGGGGATTCCTAGCACACCTCAGGGGTTTGGGAGACTCTACCTCTGTCAATGCAGCCTAGAACAGTGTTGGCCCTTTTTTTTGCAGCCACGCTGCACTGTTCACTTGAGCTCCGACAAAATCTTTGGATCTCACCCTCCGGAGCAGCAGAAGACAAGCTTTGCCACTCCATCTTCTGTATGATGGTCTTTTGGACATCATGTCCCCTCCCGAATCCTCTCTTGGCCAGACCAAACATACCGGCTTCCTCCCCCCCATTCCCCCTAAGGCTTGGTTTCCAGACCCTTTCCCAATTTTCCTGCCTCCCTCTGGTCACCTGCAGGCTTATTGAGTCTCCTGCCTTCTCCTCTGTAGAGCATCTCTTCCCCCAACACCATGTTTAACCCTACGCCACTGCTTCTCTCCATTCGTACACGTACTCCCCGCCTCACTTCTGCCAGGGAATCATTCTTGTATCCCATTGGCCAGCCATCGATGGGTCAATGTCCTTGGACATCAGCTCCTTTCTCGTGAAACCCCAAAGCATAACATCTTCTGCACGTAAAACTAGCTCTACAGCTCAAAGCGGCTGAGGTCTTCTTTCAGGGCAGGATCCAGAGAGCACGGCGATTTTCCTTGGGCCCCTGGGAGTCTTAGAAGGGGCAGGGGCTGTCCTCCATCACCCCAGAGGGCAGGACCCATATTCATGGGCTCAAACTAAAGGAAGCCAGACATAGGCTGAATATCAGGAAGAAGGTCTTAACTGTTAGAACAGTACAGCAGTGGCACCCACTGTTGCCTCGAGCCAGAGGTGGTGAGCGCGCCACTGGAAGCATTCAAGAGAGTATTGGAAAGCATCCCTCTGTTCGATCTACTTTGACAGGGATCCCTACATTGAGCAAGGGGTTGGACTAGATGGCCTCAAAGGGCCCTGTTCCAACTTTTCAGGCTGTGAGCCGGTCACATGGTTTAGTGGGCCGGTCATGCGGTTCCTCCCACCGGACGTGGGAGTAAAGCGTGCCTTACAATCTGTTTTGCAACAGGATGAGATAGATTTTAGGCTGCCATTTTCTCTACTTAAACCAGGGGTGCCCAAACGACGGCCTGTGGGCTGGATCTGGCCCCCAATGCCAATTCATCTGGCCCACGCTGCCCTCATCACTCCTGTAAGCAGAAGTAAAACACGCCCATGGGCTGGATGAATTGGCAGTGGGGGCTGGATCTGGCCCACGGGCCGTAGTTTGAGCACCCCTGTTCTAAATTCAGCCACCATCACAGGGACTGGGGCAGATGGGTGAAATGAGTCTACATGAGGGTCCAAGAGTGACTACCAAGCACTGCCAGTTTTCCCAAAATTGATCCCTCCTCTATGGCTGATGAGGACCCAACCGGGCATGGCTTTGCCCGGAGAAGGGGAACAGAAACTACAGCTTTCCCTTGGGATTCTGATCTGGTCTGAAAAGTGATTTATTATCAGGCTTCACAGCAAAGTTAATACCTTTAATATCTCCCTCTGTCCCTCCGGATGCCTGGGAATCCCATAGACTTATCGCTTTCCTTTAATCCATTTTAGAGGGCAAGACCAGCAAAAAAAGGAGTATGAGAGGCTTATGGAACAGCCCGTCTCCTTGCAGGCCCTCTTTCCTTCCCAACGGTCTGTTCAGACAGGGTGTTTCTCCCCCCACCCGAAAAGGACAGGCTGGCCCCATGATGGTGAACCTTGGCACTCCAGATTGAATCCACACGAAGGGGTTTACTGCGATTCATCTGGCCCGCACCGCCCTCGCCGCTCCTGGAAGCGGAAGTAAAACGCGCCCGTCCGGGCGCGTTTTACTTCCGCTTCCAGGAGCGGCGAGGGCGGTGCGGGCCGGATGAATCGCAGTAAACCCCTTCGTGTGGATTCATGGGGGCTTCTGGGAATTGAAGTCCAAGAACACCTGGAGTGCCAAGGTTCACCATCATGGGGCTGGCCCATTCCAATGTGTAGGAAGAAACCAAAGGTCTCTGGGGTGACTCAAGATGAGCTGTCCAAGGTAGAAGTTGCAAAGAGTAAAAAATGTGTGTGTGTGTGTGTGTGTGTGTGTGTGTGTGTGTGTTTGTGTGTGTGTGTGTGTGTGTGTGTGTGTGTGTGTGTGTGTGTGTGTGTGTGTGTGTGGAGAATCTCCGTCCCAGCAAGTCATCCCAAGAGTTTTCCCTTGGCCAGTGAGGCTTTCGCACTTTCCCATGAAGATGAGATCCTGATCTTGATCCCCCCCCCCCCCTTGTGTTGTGGCTGAGCTGCTCTTTCTTTCTTTCACGTGTATTCCTGCCAAAGCCTGCGCATCTCCTCGATGGCCTTTGCAGGCCATTTTGACCAGATATTATAATAATTTTGCACAGGCAGCATTTCTCAAGGAAGCAAAAGCGACCGCAAAACAAATGAGAAAGCCCCCTGTGCAATTCCTGGGGTGGGGGTTCACAGGAATCTCATGCGGAGAAATCAATCTGTAAAAAGCAAAGAGATTATCTCCTCCCAAGTTTCTCACCAGTGGAGCAGGGGTTAAACATCTGGACTACAGCCAAAAGGTTGTGAGTTTGATCCTGATGGGGAATCTAGGTTGACTCGGCCTTCCCTCCTTCCGAAGTTGGTAAAATGAGTACCCAGCATGTTGGGGGGAATGCTAATTAACGTGAACCTCCCAGAGAGTGCACTAAGTACTATGGGGTGGTATATAACTGCTTTGCTGTCTGGCTATGGAGCTGGAAACTGCGAGTTTGATTCCCTACTGTACCTCCTGAGTTCAATTTCCCCAGCCTGTGTAGCCCTGGGCAAGTCCCCAGAAGGCCCCCCCCCCCCAATAAATATAATTGCTATTGCTCACTGAGTGTGAAAGGCTGTGAAATTCACATCTCTATTTTAGTGCCTCATAGAGACCCAAACCAATGTTCTTCTTGCCTGATCATTGGAAGCTCACCCCATAAAGTAGAGGTGCCCCAGATGTTCTTGGGCTTCAATTCCCAGAAGCCCTGATCAGCAAGATTGCCCACCCCTGTCATAAAGCAAAACATTCTCAGGCCAGCCCCCGCCTGCCTAAATATTTACCCTTTCTCTCTCTCTTTTCGGCTCAAATTTCCCGGTCACCCTTGATTCCATCCCACATTGGCTCTTGTGCTTTCTGCCCCACCAAACACCCCGGTCACCAGGCAGGGGCAGCTGGCTAACATGAATGGCAAAATGTCCCTCTCTGTTCTAGCCATACCTCAAACTGTGAAGGGCAGGCAGCATGTAGTAGTAGTAGTAGACAGAATGGTGTCCTTCAGCTTCCCACCCCTGGTGATGAGGCTGAGGACCCCCTCTGTCTAACTGTAGGGCCAGCTGTGGCTTCAGCCAGCCCTGGGGTCTTCCTCTTCACAGCAAGGAGATGACCATTCCGTGGAGTCTGATCCATGCAACCTGCCAACTAACGAAGATGGAGACCGGCAGTTCTCGTTAGCTTCATTAATAAAGGAACTGCCTTTCTTCCCAGTCACCCTGATCTAAGATGGAGACAATTCACCCCTCTCTATGGGGACGTCTAGGTCTATGTTATAGCTTTTCCCCTCCACCCCCCAATGCCTCTTGGCCTCCACCCCATCTCCTCTTTCTCCTCTTAGGATCAATGCTTTCACACTCCTTCTTTCCTCTCTATTCTTCTGTATTATTTGCCAGATTTGCATTCTGCTTTGCTCTTTCCAGAATGAGACTTGAGGCAGCTGGTGCGCTATCTATCTATCTATCTATCTATCTATCTATCTATCTATCTATCTATCTATCTATCTATCTATCTATCTATCTATCTATCTATCAAATGAAACAAGTGCAGGACCATTTGCTGTTGGTCAGAGCTGGACCCTCGTGGACTGTTGAAGGTTAACAACTCCAGTTTCACAGAAGCAGGGAATTTCCTCTGGGTTTCTGTTCGAACCATGCAAGGAGTTATCCAAGGTGCTGAGCTAGATTCCCTCAAATAGTCTCATCACTTGTTTAAAGTTGGACCTGAAACCCACAATTTCCATGGAACTGCCTCCTTTCATGCTCGTGAGCACTAACCTCAAAGAGGGGGCAATTATAACTCATTTTGATTGCTTCCCCCCTCCCATCATCATCATCATCATCAGACCTAACACAACAAGCCCTCATCTTCTGTCTTTCTCTCTCTTGTTGTTCTCAGCGCACCCTCCTCCTTCCTCTCTTCTTCCCCTAGGGAAGCTGCCTTAATTATAGAGTTTAAGGAGCGCACATTGTATGCACTTGCCCCAGGGTCTCAAGCCGGGTCTAAATTACTCAGGATGCAATTAAATTCCATTCCCAAAGATTAGAAATTCAGCTGAGGCACTGCGAAGAGGCTTGATTGAATCAAACATCTTTTTTCTGTCAGCCTTTAATTGGGAAGCCGCGATATTCATTAACCCTGGGGCTTGGCCCGCTGAACGCATAGAAAAAGACCCAGCCACACTGGTGCAGGGCTTTTGTGTGTGTGTGTGTGTGTGTGTGTGTGTGTGTGTGCGTGCACGTGTGTGTGTGTGCGTGTGCGTGTGTGTGTGTGCGTGTGCGTGTGTGTGCATGTTGTGGTGATCGGTGCCCTTCCTTTTGCAAGTGCCGTTTTCCTTTTCCCCTTACACAAGCATCCAGAGATGGTGGGAAAGTAACTTGGGGAAGTTGTGGGGAAAGAACCACACATCAAGCATGGCCGTTGACTGGGGTTGCGGGGGGAGAGAATCCTAGGACATGCAGTCCCCAAAGTGCATTTTCCCAAGCTTTGTTGTTGAAGCAATCGGGCAGATGTTCCCTCCTAGGAACTCACATATTTAGAGCTGGAAAGGACCTCTAAAGTTTATCAAGCCAAACCCTTTGTCAAAGCAGGAAATCCATAGCTAAACTATCCCTGATGGACAGCCAGCAAACTTCAGTGTCCAAATCTCCAGTGTCTGAGAGTCCACCAGCCTCCTAGTCAGTCCACTCCCATGTCAAACATCTTCTTCTTCTTCTTCTTCTTCTTCTTCTTCTTCTTCTTCTTCTTCTTCTTCTGGCGTTGAGGGACATACAAGGTTCTTGCTCTGGCATTTCTAAGCCACAGGTCACAAATCCTATATCTCTGCATCTGACTTTTCCTGACTACCTGCAAACCTTCATATTTATCTCCAGATAAGTTCACTGGCTTTGCTTGGGCCTCTTCCTCCCACCAGATCCTGTCTTCTGTCAGGCGTTTATCTCCCTCTTTCCAGCTTGCAGTTTTCTGCCAATTCGGTGCACATCCCAATCCCTGCCTTCAACCGTGTCAATTGAAACGATGTTGGAGAAGATGACAGCACTGTGCGGGAAGAGCTTTGACAGCAAAAAAAGGGGGTGCTTCCTTTCCTGGCATCCAGGTGCGAAAGAGAGGGAGCATGGGCTGTTAATGTTCAATAATTAACGTAGCGGAAAAATCAACAAGGAAAGTGGGCGGGCAGGAAGCTTCCCTCTTTGCTCTGCTTTTCCCAAAGAGCTGCGTTGGCTGAAATGCTGCCTTCATCATCTCTACTTTGCATCCTCTCTCTCTCTCTCTCTCTCTGTGCAACCAACCCCCCACCCCCCAAACACACACACACACACACACACACACACACACACACACACACACACACACACACACACACACACACACTCCTTTCCATCTCATCAAGGGTTGGCCTTTCTTGGAAGATGGTCCTCTTTGAGTCTGGCTGTGATTAGAGAGAGGAGGAGGGAGAGGCAGCCCAGACATCAAGAGGGGCCAGGAGGAGAAGAAGAAGAAGAAGAAGAAGAAGTGGGGGAGACAACTCTCATCTCTCATGACTGCATCTGTTACACTATCTGCTCTTCTGAAGGCTTAAGGTCTTAAAGCTGCTTATTAAAATGAGATGCAGCCCAATCCAGGGCAGGCGCGGCAGCAGAAGGGTCACAGCCACAGCCACAGCCACAGCCACAGGGCAGCTGAAGCCACAAGTCCAGCTCTGTTTGCTCTCCTTGCCACTGCTAATCCTTCCAGGTCTCTTGAGGATGGGAGGGGAAAAAACCCTCAAGTCAAACAAAGATGAGACCAGGAGGGTGGGGAAGGGGTGGCTAAAAAGTTGGTGTGCTCCCTGGCAGAGAGAGGGGCCCAAGGATCCCTCCCTGCCCCTAATTAACTTCCACCCAAGAGGGTCACTCAAGAGGAGAGCCCTGCGTTCCCTCTGGCTGCTTTGAAACCGGATTTATTTCACACTAGGCAAGAAGCAATTACACGGGCTGCATTTCTTTGAATAAACCAGTGTGCTGGGTCTCTGCCTTCTCCCCTTCCCTGAACAGAGGAGAGTGTAAGGATAACGTAGCCCATTATCCCACTAGCACAGGGTCTGTTTCACCTGGCAGAGACCTCCAGCCTTTTTGGAAGCCAGCATAAGACCTTTGCTGCTTCCGAGCACATGAGGTCCTGCTCTAGGCTAGAGAAATCTCTTCTGGGTTTCAATCACTGGCTGTTTATGCTGACAAACCAGCCAGATCAGGCAGGACTTAGCAATATGTGGATTAGGTCAAAGGGAAATCCCAACAAAGGTTCAAAAGGAACTGGAATTCTCCCACCCAATAAAAAGTCCAAAATGTCTTCTATAAAAGGCCAAAGCTTTATTATATGGAGGGAAAATTAGATATCAGGCACACAAAACATTATAAAAATAAAATAAAAGGGAACATTGTTAAAACAAGAAAGGGGTAGTAAAGGTAAAGGTTTCCCTTGCTCTAAGGCCAGTCGTATCCAACTCTAGGGTGCAGTGCTCATCTCTGTTTCTAAGCCAAAGAGCCAGTGCTGTCTGCTTCTGCAGACGTTTCCGTGGTCATGTGGCAGGCATGACTAGACACCGGAGTGCACCGAAGTGGTTCCTATTTATCTACTTGCAATTTCTTGCTTTCGAACTGCTAGGTTGGCAGGAGCTGGGATGAAGACAGGAGCTCATTTCCGTCCAGCAGTAAGGGGTAACTATCTATATTTTCTTGCTTAGCCAAATAACACAACCAGGACAACATTTTCCTACTTTTCTACTACTCACAAGCAAGAATCAGTAGACATCTCTCCTCCTGCCTTGAACGTGTTTAAAACGATGGCGTTTCTTCTCTACAATCCTAAAATAACAAAAACTATCTTTCATCCTTTGTCCCATCTTTTCCTCTCTCTTTCTCTCTATTGCCCACTAAGATGCCCACTTCCAACGTCCGAGATCCCTCCTTCTGTTCTCACCATCCTGATTATTTTGACTGTCTATGAGGAAAAGAATTTGCATGTGGCCCAAAAGAAGGAATGGGCAGAGGAATAGGAGGCAGGAGGTTATTATGAGCCATGCTTCACAGGTCATTATTTCATTATTCATTAATAACAAGGCATACTTTTTTTTTTAACCAAAGTGAAAATGGAAGATGTAACTGCTTCCTGTGGTTGGCAGCTTAATTAGGTGCGAGGCCATATAGAAAAAATTAAGAAAGTTTTCTCCTGTTGTCTTTTTTTAACTCTTTCCTCCCCCAGCTACTCTAACCAAACTCCTGGGTTTAGCCGGGTCTCTGTTTCTCTCCCCTCCCCTTCCTTCTGCTGCCCCACAGCAAAACTGCATCTTCATTTCCAAGAGCATCTTTGACTGTGGCCAGAACTGGCAGCATCTGTGCAAGAGGGAAATGCTAAGCATCAGTGAGTGGCAGGGCAGGAATGCCTAAGAGACAGCTCATAAAACCTGGGAATGACAACCTGGAAATAACCTGACAGGGCAAGGCGTTGTTGGGTGGGGGAGGTTTCCTTCCCTCTTCTGCATTTCTCCTTCTCTGACCCCCCCCCCCTTTCGTGGCAGCCTCCCAGGGCAGTTGCTCTTTGCCACCCCTCAAGTTTGGAGATGGGGGGGGCCTTCTTATTTAAATGGTTACACTTGGCTCACTCCCCAAAACTTGGCAGATTCCTGCCTCAGAGAAAGGTGGGAATTGATTTGCCAATTTTTGCAAGAAAAGCTCCCTTTGCATTTTTTTTTAAAAAATGCATGTGTTTGCACAATGACGGAAACTTAATCTGTATTAAGCTTGTTCAAATGTCAAATTTCTACCATTCTGCCACAGTCTCTTAACTGTCTCCAAAGAAGAAATATGCAAAGGTTTTGGGAGATATTTTGCTTCCCTTTAATGCACATGACTCTTGCACCCTTACCATCTCCAGTAGCAAAACTTGCGTGAGAAAAGGCTCGTCTATCAAATGATGCTCCACAGTTTTAGGGCGAAGGCAGGTGTAACATCTTAAAACTGGATCTACTACTTTGGAAGCACCTCAGCTCCACTCAAGACAAACATGAGCTTTGGCTCTTTGCAGCGAGGGCAACGTGTTGCTGAATGCCTGTGAAATCAACACCTAACTATCTGACGTTCTCTTCCTCTCTGGATCAGTTTCAAAAAAACTTTTTTTTTAAATTAACAAGTCTTTTTAAAGAGAAGAAGAAGCAGAAGAAGCAGATGGGTCCCTAGCTAACAAGAAAGTAGGGAAGCAAGAATAATAGAGAGGGTTTAGCAGGTTAGTAGAATCAAACTGTTGGAGATGTTTGGGCCAAAGCCGGAGGGGCTAAGAGCAAAGACCTCTTGATATCACTGGGGACAGACCTTTCAGCAATAGTTGCAAAATGGTGGGCTGAACACATTCTAGTGCCATGATGGCCAACCTTGGCACTCCAACTGTTCTTGGACTGCAATTCCCAGAAGCCCAAGTCAGCACTCCTGCTGATCAGGGCTTTTGAAAATTGAAGTTCCAGAACAGCTGGAGTGCCATGGTTGGCCATCACAGTCTAGTGCCATGATGGCCAACCTTGGCACTCCAGATGTTCTTGGACTTCAATTCCCAGAAGCCCAAGCCCCTGTGAATCCACACAAATGGGTTTGCTGCAATTCATCCTGCCCGTGCTGCCCTCTTTGCTCCCAGAAGTGGAAGTAAAATGCACCCCTACGGAGGAAGGGTTAACCTGGAAGAGCCTTAACCGTCCGGGTGTGTTTTACCTCCGCTTCCGAGAGCGATGAGTGTGGTGTGAGCCGGATGAATTGCAGCAAACCCATTCATGTGGATTCATGGGGGCTTGGGCTTCTGGGAATTGAAGTCCAAGAACATCTGGAGTGTCAAGGTTGGCCATCAAGGTTCTAGTGTGATCTGATGAGCTAAGGCCATTCCCTGTTGCTCTACTCCATCATGCTTTTAATATCTGACCCATGGTTTTTAGTACAGACGGTACTATTGCTCTTCAACATTTACTGTCTCATGGACTGTGCACCACTTCAGCTGATAGGACGAGCTGCCTTGTAGACCCTGTGTGAGAGCCTGAAAGGTGAGATATCAATCTCTCCAGACAAATATGTAATAATGCTTTAAATCAAAGGAGATAACATGAACTGACGGTGGAAGGAAAGCTGAAGGGAGAGGGGAAAGTGAGATCAAAGCTGAAGAGCAAAGCAATATTTTGGCATGCTCCTAAGGGCTGCTCAGGGGATGGTCTGCAGTCAGGGCAATACCTGTTTGATGAAATGTTGACTTTTTAAATTACCCCCCCCCCCTCCCCAATGGTTTTCTGGCTCTGGTGAGATATGGCAGATCTTGGGAACTTGCTGAGATTGCAACCCTCAGTGATCCCTCCCAAAGTCAGCCTGAACACTAGCTATGCTATGCTGGCTGGGGTGGGGGTGGGGGACGTTGTTTGGCTATTGTAGTACTAAAAACAGGGCTCACCCTAAGCCTTGAGTAGATTGCCCAAGACCACTGCAGCCTCTCCAACCCCTCTGGAAAGCCAAAAGAAACACATCTACACCCTGACACACAGTATTTGGAAGACGATACAGAGAAAGCTCGTGAAGCACGGGGGAATAATATAAAGTCCCTGAAGAGCAGCCAGGAGAGAGATTCGCCCCTCTGTTCAGCAAACGTGTTCTGGCTTTTTGGCTGCCCTGGGAGAGTCCAAGCACAAAACAAATGCTTAATGCATGGCTTCCGTAGCCTGTCTATTTGTGGAGCCTGGACCAAAATTGCTGAGGCTGGAGAGCATTGCATCGCGGCATTTCTGAGAGGCAAATGTGGCTCTAACATCTTTAAATATTAATTTGGCGCCTAACCTTTATTCAATATTTGCAAAAGCGCAGTGGAGCTTTCAATAACAGTGCTGGCCCAACAGAAGGGGGAGAAGGGACCTCTCGGTCTTTGGGGAATTGATTCCTGGCGTTTAGGAAAAGCTAATCTGAATATGTTGCCCTCCGGAAGGGGATCACGTCCATTTCTGCCTCCATTCATGCTGGCACTTAGCTGCCGGGCGCTTCTGCTTATCATTCCATCCCCAGCGTTTTTGTAATAAAGGGAGGGCTTTGTATTCTGCCCGGTGGGTTTCCAGGAGGAGCCGACACCTTCTTGAACCCGCGCAAGTGAGCACTCTAATCCACCAGGCAGAAGTACAGTCCTCCCCAACACCTGCCCCCTCCCCTTGCAGCTGAGCCCAGCACCACCACTAAGGTGTCCAAATGGCAATCGGACCAGCAGACTGCATGGCTCTTGTGAATGCCTTCAGGTCAATGGGCTTTCAGGCGGCTGTGCTGAATGGGGGAAGGTGTGAGCAGTTTCACAGTTTGTTGGGCAGCAGGTTGGACGTTGACCTGCATGCCCGGCTCCTATCTTCCATAAAGCCCTGCCCGGTGGCAGATACAGAGAGGGCAGGCCTGTTATTTATGCCACTGGAATTCACTTGGGGGAAATTGGGACCTTGTTCTTTCTTCTCCGAGGGAGAGAGAGAGAGAGAAAGCCACAGAAAACCTCATGGCTCTCATGGGGCTTCCAAGGGTTCCCTTACTTTGCTTCGTCCTCCTCCTCAAGTGTGAGAGTGAGACATGAAGGGATTCCCAGGAACAATGCTCTTGCACGGTTGGGTCAGCAGGGGTGAAAGCCCCCCTACCCCAGCATCCCCGGTTCCTCCCCTGAAATTTGCACAGAAACTGGGATCAGGGAGAGTAGATGTCCCAAGAGGTGGGCTGCCGTTACATGCCACTCCAGTTACAATTTTAAAGTGTTTAAGAGTGACAGGTGAGCCCAATTGAGGTGTCTGTATGGCATATGTCAGTCAGCCAGCACTCCCAGGCTAGACACTTATGAGATTTGTAGTCCAACACATCAAACATCCCATCCCTGCGGATGAGTGGCTGAACTTCCATATTTACCATGGCTCCTCTTGTTGCGAAGCAAGAGAGACCTCCCCCATCCCTCCCTCCCCCCCATCTTCAGGCAGCTTTAAGTAGAAGCCCCCTCCCAATTTCCACAGAGCAATCTTGCAGGGAAAAGTCCCAGATTGCTTCCACAAAGAGGGGCAAGGGAGAGGATGTTTTCAATCTATTTGCAAATATTTTTGTTTGATGCATCAAAAGGAGCTTCCAAAAGCCCCCTCACCTGCCATTCAGGAAGAGATGATTGCACGCAGGTTTGCAAAAGCTGAGCCAGAAGGAAGACGCGCATTGGCAAAGTGCAAGGGGCAGGGCAGGAAAACCGCAGGGCTGAAGAAACCCGCTCTAGCGGGCCAGATCTGGCCGGCAGGTCTTTAGGGTGGCTTGAGCTGCTGTGTGTCTTCCACTGATGATGCCCCGGGTGTGGTTTTCTCCTGCTCTCAACCAACCACCTGCATTTCATTTCATGCCTCTCATGGTATTCAACTCATTATATTCCACTGACAACCAGTGCTGTGGAGCTGCATAAAACTGAGGACGATCCTGATCCTGTTTTCTAAGCCACTATTGTATAATAACACAATTAACGGCATCTCTCTTTCTCTCTCTCTCCCTGGCAGCCCTAAATTTGCTTGAAATTGCAAACTAGCAAGGCAGCCCTTCTTAAAGGTTTTATCTTTAGCTGCACCCGCCCTGACTAAAGATGCCCCCGGGTTTCTGTGAACCCCCCTGCAAATGAAATCACAGGGGAATGGAAGAAGGGATTCAGAAGTGGGGGTGGGGGTTCTCCCCACCACCTGTACTCAAAACAATGGCCTGCCTCCATTCGACATCCATTGTGAAGGAGGTTTGCTCATTTGGGGGTTTGGAAGCAGCAGGGTCTGTTTGGAAATGGTCGGCGCTGCCTCCTCTTTCGCTCAAGGAAAGCCTCTCCATCTGCAAGTTTGGTATATGAAGACCAAGACACAGGACACAGCCTCGGGCTGGGTTAACTCAGGTTTATTGCATCGTGGACAGAGGGAACATGAGGTAATGGCGGATCGATAGCTCTTTTTATACAGCAGTAATACATTTGAACGTGGTGCCATGGTAGCCCATTGGCTACTGCCTGCGTGACGTCATTGCGAGTCACGCCCTTCTTGTCCAGGTGTAGGTAGTGGCGGGAAAGCTTCCCGCGCTGTTGCCTTTGATGAGTTCGGACCAAGAGAGCTTGGACGCTCGCTGCTGCCCACTGGTGGTCATTAGCTCGCGTCCTATTACAGGGTTTATATGATACAGCTGAAGGTTACATTGTTGCTATAGGCAAGGTTACATTGGCTCCGATACATTGTAATCCATGTGGAAGGAAAACCATTAGAACACAACACCCCTCCCCCCTAGGATGAGACAAAGTCTCGAGCCCCCACTCAAACACACTCCCCCCCTAGGAGACAAAGTCTCTCAGCCAAGATGGCTTATTTCGAACACGCTGGGGTCTCGATGCGGGCTGCCTTTGCCCGGGTTTGCTACCTTCTCTTTGTCCCCTGGTTTCCTGCCCTGTAATTGGAGAGGGAGACTCGTTAGTGACTTGCCGCGGCTCCGCGGCGTTGTTGGGAGGTGTGCTCTCTCTTAGGGAAGAACCGGGGGCACTGGGGACTAACGAAAAACCCCTCTTCTCGCTTGGATGGGTGGGGGAACACTCCTGAAAACCCCCCCGGCTCGCAAAACCAAAACCAAAACCAAAATTACATTCGGGGGCAGCGGTCGCGAATTCCTCTCCCCCTTCCCCGGCCTCTGATGGAACTGGTTTATCAAAAGGATATGAGTCGGGGCCGCTGCTTCTTCCTTCCCCCCTTGCTTGGGACTGTTGTCCGCTGATGTCTCCCCCTTGGGCTAAGCGGGTGGGGGAGAACCCTAACGCTGAATCCTGTTGATGGGCCCCACTGTCTGGTACGCTCACTCGGTGCCTCAGCTGGTCCGCGTGCCTCCTCCAGAGGAGACCTGTGCTGGTCTCGACCCGGTACGACACTGGCCCCGTCTGTTCTACTACCGTCCCCGGCACCCAGGCTGGCCCTGCGCTGGCATAGTTTCTACAGTGAACAGGGTCGCCGGCGGCGAATCCTTTCGAGACTGCCAGCCCTATGTTTTTTCCCTTCTCCTCGACTCTCGTCGGGTCTAGCCTGGACAGAATCGTGGTCAGTTTTCGCCGCATCAAGAGCTCTGCCGGCGAGTAACCTGACGCTAAGGGGGTCACCCTATACGCTAATAAGAACTGACATACTTGGTGATTTAGGTCCCCCGGGCCCATGCGCCGAAGCGCATCCTTTGTTGTACGCACCAACCGTTCCACTTGGCCATTCGTGGCCGGGTGAAACGGTGCGGATGTGACATGCCGAATTGCGTTCGCCGCCATGAATGCTCCGAACTCCGAGGAGGTGAAGCAACTCGCGTTATCGCTGACTAACGTGTCGGGTAAACCGAACGTGGAAAAGACTCTCCGTAGCTGGCTAATTGTCGTGGCGGAGGACGTGCTCTTTACTGGGATAACCTCCAGCCACTTGGAGAACGCATCCACCACCAGGAGAAACATGGTTCCTCGGAATGGGCCAGCGAAATCTATGTGTACTCTGGACCACGGCCCCCTTGCTGCGTCCCATTCCCTATGCGGGAGGCGAGCCTCCTCTGGACGGGATCCCTGACATGCCTCACAAGTGCCGACCATGTGCTCAATGTCCGCGTCCAGTTGTGGCCACCAAAAATAACTGCGGGCCAGCGCCTTCGAACGAACGATCCCCGGGTGGCTGACGTGCAGCAGTTTGAGCACCCTCGGCCGCATGGATGTAGGGACCACCACCCGTTGGCCCCACAACAGGCACCCCCTTTCTAGGGACAGCTCTAGCTTTTTTCGAAAGAATGTGTCGAATTCCGTGCTCGGGGACGATGCCGGCCACCCCTTCTGTACCCATGAGCTAACTTTTTCCAGCGTTTTGTCCTTGCCTGTCGCCCTAGCAATATCGGCTGGTACTAGTGGGGGTGCGTCTAAGACCTCGATTAGCAACACCTGGCGGTCTCTTTCTACTCTAGCCTTTTGGTCATCCGACAGGGGCAAAGGGGATCTCGAAAGTGCATCAGCATGGCTGATCTCCTTTCCGGGCCGGTACTCCAACTCGTGTTGGTATGCGTTGAGAAAGATAGCCCAACGCAGCATTCTCGGGGATAGGATCTGCGGCGTGGGCTTGCTTGCCGTGAAAATCCCTAACAGGGGCTTGTGATCCGTTACAATTTTAAACGGGCGGCCATACAGAAAATCGTGGAACTTTTTGGTCCCCGCTACTATGGCTAATGCCTCCCTGTCGGTTTGTGCGTAATTTCGCTCTGCTTGGGACAGGGACCTTGAATAAAACGCAACCGGGGCCTCCCTTCCGTCATCCAATACGTGGCAAAGCACCGCCCCCACCCCCACCGGTGATGCATCGCAGACTAATACCACCGGCCGTTTGGGGTCGAAATGCGTTAGAATTGCGTCAGAAGTCAAGAGTTGCTTTAGCTCTTTGAATGCCCTCTCGTGTTCGTCACCCCACATCCATGTCTCCTCCTTTTTAAGCAACCGATGAAGCGGTTCGGCTACGGACGCTTTCCGCGGAAGGAATGTATGGTAAAAATTGAGGAGCCCCAGGAATGACTGTAGCTCGGTTTTGGATGTGGGGCGAGGGGCCTTCTTGATGGCTGCCACTTTGGATTTGGATGGCCTAATACCCTCGGGTGTGATTCGGAACCCTAAAAACTCGACCTCGGTTTCGAAAAAGACACATTTGTCCTTCCTCAGTCTCAGCCCCGCTTTCTCGAACACAGTTAGTACTTTGTCCAATCTTTTTGCCAGTTCGGCCTCACTCCCCCCTGTTATCAACACGTCATCAAAGTAAGGCAACACCCCCTCCAGCCCCTTCAGGAGGCGTTCCACAAGCGACTGAAAAAGGCCGGGTGCCGAGTTCACGCCGAACTGTAAACGCGACACCTGGAACGCTCCTTTATGTGTGACTATCGTTTGGGCCGCGGCCGTGGCGGGAGTTACGGGGAGTTGCTGATAGGCTTGTGCTAGATCGAGCTTAGCGAAACACTTTCCCCCATTTAGCCTGGCCAAAAGGTGGCTGACCACCGGCACCGGGTATGCATTAGGGCGGATCGCCTTGTTAATTGTACACTTATAATCAGCGCAAATGCGCACCTCCCCGTTAGCCTTCAGAGCTGTTACAATTGGAGTTTCCCACTCCGCGGAATCAACAGGAATAAGAATCCCCTGGCCCACCAATTTGTCCAGTTCCGCCTCTATTTTGTCCTTTAGTGCGAAGGGCACCCTGCGCGGTTTGAGTCTTATCGGGCGGACCTCCGGGTCTAGGTCGAAGGCTACAGGGGGTCCCTTGAATTTTCCCAGTCCTTTTTTAAAAACGTCGGGATGCGCGTCGCACACCGCTTGTATTGGATCCCCCCCCACCGAATGTACTCCCCCTATGAACAGGCCTAAAGGCTGAAACCACTGTGTCCCAAGGAGGCTACAACTTCCCCCCTTGAGGACAACTAGGGGCAGTTCCGCAGAATGTCTCTTGAAATTAACCCGAAATTTCCCGACCCCCAATACTGGAATGCTGTTTCCCTGTACATCTCGTAGCGTGGACCTCAATGTTTTAAGTTTGGGCCGCACGTGGGGGTCGATTTTCAAGAACTCTTTCTGGGGGATTATGGAATAGGAGGACCCTGAGTCAATTTCCATCCTGATAGGGGCCCCTTGTATTAGTACCTCAACGAAGTAATGGGACTGTCCCGTGGACACGCTGAACACCGGGGCGTCATCTTCGCTGCCGTCCGAGACGCGGCCCACGCCGTCCTTCTTCCTCGTGGTCTGGGCGCCATCTTTGGGCCTCGCGGGACGGTCCGGTCTGGTCGGACGGTCTGGTGACTGCCTCCGGCCCTCCTTTCTTTTTCTGCATGCCTTGGCAATGTGCCCCCGACGGCCGCAGGTGTAGCATTCAGCCTTTCTAAATGGGCATCTCGCGCGTTCATGGGCCGCCCCGCAACCATCGCAGCGGCGCCCCCCTTTTCGGACCTTCTGGACCTCCTCGCCGTCGCTGCCTTCCGAGGACGATTTTGAGGCCCGCCGAGTTGCGTGCACCGATTGTCCGGACTTCCCGTGCACCGAATTTTCTGCTTTGCCGGCCCTGGGACGCCACTCACGCCACTGGTGCATCACTCCCCCCTGTTATCAACACGTCATCAAAGTAAGGCAACACCCCCTCCAGCCCCTTCAGGAGGCGTTCCACAAGCGACTGAAAAAGGCCGGGTGCCGAGTTCACGCCGAACTGTAAACGCGACACCTGGAACGCTCCTTTATGTGTGACTATCGTTTGGGCCGCGGCCGTGGCGGGAGTTACGGGGAGTTGCTGATAGGCTTGTGCTAGATCGAGCTTAGCGAAACACTTTCCCCCATTTAGCCTGGCCAAAAGGTGGCTGACCACCGGCACCGGGTATGCATTAGGGCGGATCGCCTTGTTAATTGTACACTTATAATCAGTGCAAATGCGCACCTCCCCGTTAGCCTTCAGAGCTGTTACAATTGGAGTTTCCCACTCCGCGGAATCAACAGGAATAAGAATCCCCTGGCCCACCAATTTGTCCAGTTCCGCCTCTATTTTGTCCTTTAGTGCGAAGGGCACCCTGCGCGGTTTGAGTCTTATCGGGCGGACCTCCGGGTCTAGGTCGAAGGCTACAGGGGGTCCCTTGAATTTTCCCAGTCCTTTTTTAAAAACGTCGGGATGCGCGTCGCACACCGCTTGTATTGGATCCCCCCCCACCGAATGTACTCCCCCTATGAACAGGCCTAAAGGCTGAAACCACTGTGTCCCAAGGAGGCTACAACTTCCCCCCTTGAGGACAACTAGGGGCAGTTCCGCAGAATGTCTCTTGAAATTAACCCGAAATTTCCCGACCCCCAATACTGGAATGCTGTTTCCCTGTACATCTCGTAGCGTGGACCTCAATGTTTTAAGTTTGGGCCGCACGTGGGGGTCGATTTTCAAGAACTCTTTCTGGGGGATTATGGAATAGGAGGACCCTGAGTCAATTTCCATCCTGATAGGGGCCCCTTGTATTAGTACCTCAACGAAGTAATGGGACTGTCCCGTGGACACGCTGAACACCGGGGCGTCATCTTCGCTGCCGTCCGAGACGCGGCCCACGCCGTCCTTCTTCCTCGTGGTCTGGGCGCCATCTTTGGGCCTCGCGGGACGGTCCGGTCTGGTCGGACGGTCTGGTGACTGCCTCCGGCCCTCCTTTCTTTTTCTGCATGCCTTGGCAATGTGCCCCCGATGGCCGCAGGTGTAGCATTCAGCCTTTCTAAATGGGCATCTCGCGCGTTCGTGGGCCGCCCCGCAACCATCGCAGCGGCGCCCCCCTTTTCGGACCTTCTGGACCTCCTCGCCGTCGCTGCCTTCCGAGGACGATTTTGAGGCCCGCCGAGTTGCGTGCACCGATTGTCCGGACTTCCCGTGCACCGAATTTTCTGCTTTGCCGGCCCTGGGACGCCACTCACGCCACTGGTGCATCTCGTCTACTCCAGCATTCGTGGACTCCGCGGCTTCGGCGGCCTCGACGACCTCTGCCAGCGTGGGTGGCGGCTCCTTGTTCATCAAGCTGCGCTGCACCTCCTTGTCTCTCAGGCCACACAGCACGCCGTCCCTGAGGGCCATGTCTAGGATGTCGCCCCATTTGCAGGGGACGGCGGCTACCCTCATGGCGGCCACGAATGCCTCAACCGACTCGTCCGGCGCTTGGACTCGCCTCCAAAACGCGCTCCGAGCGGGAAACATCGCCCTCGAGGGTTGGAAGCGCTCCCGTAGCAGCTTCATGATGTCGTCCGCCTTAAATTGGCTCACCTTCTTCGGAGCGATGATGCCCACCAGCGTCCGCTTGGTTTCCACCCCGAGCATTCTGGTGAGGATGGCCCTCTTCCGCTCCTCATCGTCTTCCTTGACTTTGAGTTCCACCAGCGCCGCCTGGAAGTCCATCTCCAACAGCTCCCAGTCTTGCGGTTTGGTGATGTTGAACCCGCTCTGTGCCCTGGCTGCTCCTTGGGGATCCATCATCCCACCTTCGTCGCCAATTTGGTATATGAAGACCAAGACACAGGACACAGCCTCGGGCTGGGTTAACTCAGGTTTATTGCATCGTGGACAGAGGGAACATGAGGTAATGGCGGATCGATAGCTCTTTTTATACAGCAGTAATACATTTGAACGTGGTGCCATGGTAGCCCATTGGCTACTGCCTGCGTGACGTCATTGCGAGTCACGCCCTTCTTGTCCAGGTGTAGGTAGTGGCGGGAAAGCTTCCCGCGCTGTTGCCTTTGATGAGTTCGGACCAAGAGAGCTTGGACGCTCGCTGCTGCCAGCTGGTGGTCATTAGCTCGCGTCCTATTACAGGGTTTATATGATACAGCTGAAGGTTACATTGTTGCTATAGGCAAGGTTACATTGGCTCCAATACATTGTAATCCATGTGGAAGGAAAACCATTAGAACACAACAGCAAGCAAGACAAAGGCTTCCTGGAGGAACTGGCATCCAAAGCCAACCCTAGCCTGGTCTTGATTTCCAGATCTGGCGCAAGACCTATTAATTTTTCAAGCCCGAGTAGAGACTTTAATGATACAAATGCACTCTTGGCATCCTGTGATAAATGCACATTTCAAATGCTTTTTTAAAAAATAGCCTTTGTTCAAGTCCACGATTCTGTGAATACGGTAGAACGGAGAACGCTGAGCATGATTAGACAATGTAGATTCCGAAAGCCGGCTTTAAGCTTTTGTTTAATTTTGCATTCTTTGTCTTGAAGTTGCTCCTATGCCACCCCTACTCATTTGTTGCATCATTATGATTCGCTGCTCATTCAAGGTATTGGGTGGCACTGTATTTCTCAGTGCAACCCCCCTCCCTACCCCCATCTTGTTTCTGACTTCTGACAAGCCATACTGCCAAGTAATAATCCTAAAAGATCATAGATGAGGCTACACTCGAGGTCTCAAAGGGACCAGGATCTCAGCTCTATGAAGCCATGCCTTGGAAAATAGTTCCCCAAACCACAAAAAGACTAGGCAAGAAATTCAGTTACTACTGGGAAGGCGCATAAACTCACGAATTCAATGAGGCTTGCAAAAGTGTTAACTTAGCAAAGTCCATTTGATTCCATAGGCTTCCTCTTGTAGGGACTAACAGCTGGATTTAAGCTCACATCTCCTGTCCACTGCCCACAACTGCCATGTCTACACACATATGAACATGTTCATGCACGCACGCATGCACACACATGCATGCGCGTGCACACACACAAACACAAACACACATACAGAGAGATCTAAGCTTGCTTCTCCTTGACCCACACGAACCTCTTTGCGTGTACAGACAAAGCAAGACAGAAAGTGATATTTCAGTAGTCGTTCTTGAGTGCCTGCCAGTTTATAACATTCTCGTTGTCATAAACTGAGAATATCCAGGGGAATAAATCTTCCAGGAAACGAAAATCCGGGGAAGTCAAATGAACTCAATGAGGAAACATAGATAAACAGAATTGAAAACGGCAGCCGGGACAGCTTGGAGCTATCATAAACCCTCAGATAGATCGTTTAGCACCCCTTATTTGCCATCATCACTATCATCTCCCAGCCTCTGAGCCCACTTTAGTTACCACAGCAGGAGACCTATCCTTCACCTGGGAGATGCACAGCAAGCCTCGGTTACAAACCCCATTCTCTGATGTCACACCGGGACCATGAAATTGGCAAGCAAGAGAACGACTCTCGACATCTTCTGAATGGAGATGTGGCTCAAGTCGGCCGGCTCAGATCCAGGAAGAGCTTTATGGCAGGAACAAACATTCTTGAGGGGACACAAGAGCGAAACCAAATTAGAAGGTGGAGGAAGAAGGAGCTCACTGGACAAGGAACACCATTAAAGGTGGAGGCTATGGCTGAGGAACTCAACCTCCCCTACATCACTTGGAGGACCCCAAATAGGCTGAGGATTGGAGTCCCTAAATGCATGACCAACATACCCAAGTGGGAGATACTGGCGAACAACAACATGCTGTGCGAATGTGGAGAGATTCAGAATCCAGCTCATTTGTTGGCCTGCCAATGGCTGCCAGGAATATGCACAGGTGACGAGGGCTTAAATTTGGCCAATGGCAAAGCCAAGAAAGTGGCTTCATTTTGGCACTCCAGGGTCTGATCGGAACACGAAAGAAGAAGAAGAAGAAGAAGATTGAAACTGGCACCTGCCATTCCCACATGCCAGCCAGTTCCCTCTTTTACCCCTGCTGAGGTCCTTCCTCTCGCCTCAACCATGACCTGAAGATGTGCCGCTCACACATAATAGCAGGGCTTTCCCTGTTCCTTCAAGGAAGATCAGTGCCTTGGTCAATCAAGGGAAGCCCTCAAGAAGACTCACCCACAGGGCCCCGATTCCAGGTGTACAGCTGAGCAGGCAAGCAGCTCCAGCGGCCGGATCCTGCTGCTGCTACTGCTGCTACTCTAAAAAGGAAGGAAGGAATAGAAGCCAAGAGAAGGGAGGAAGGAAGGAGAGGGGGGAGGAGAGGTATGGTGTCAGTGGAAGGCAATTTTCTTAACCAAATGCCTCCACTGCCTTCCTGGCTTGGCATCTTTGCCACAGGACACTTTACAAGAAGCCGGAGCAAAATTATACCCACCAGGGCCAATAATGCCAAGAGGGCCTCCGTCTGGGCTTCATTAGCGGCACTCGTTAAGGCCTGAGGTTTGGGAAGGGCACCCGTTACTAGCAGCCACCCACCCATCGGATTTCGAAGGGGAGCCTCTTTCTCTTCTCCTAGCCCTGTCACTGCGAGGTGGCCGTGTCGCTCTGAGATGCCGGGCCATGTCTAATTGGAGGAAGGAGAGGCACGGAGCACTGGAGATGCCCCCAAGCTGTGCCCGGCAACCCTCCACGGGGACGTGACAGCTGCCACAGCCAAGGCAATCTCAAGGCAGGAGGTGTACCGCACATGCCCCTTCTATTTGCATGCCTGCCTTCCGTTGTAGCAGCACTGCTGGGGAGGTAGGCATGCACCGCCATGCTGCGAGGTGATGTGTGGGCCAGGAAGGCTGATTTCAGTTTCCTCGGATGATACCTCCCACAGAGACTGAAAGAGGGGCAGAAGCAAAAACACAGACATTTTCCCTTCTCTGTGGGACATTTGACAGCAGGAAAGAGCAACTCACGCTTGCTTAGTCAACAGGCATTCTGGGTGGGGAGGGATTGTGACGCAGGTTGCCAGGAGTGGGCCACGCGTATCCCTCCAAATAGTGTTGGATTGCAATTCCCAGCACACACACTCTGTGGGCAGCGCATGGGGATTGTAGTCCAACAACCGCCAAAGAGATTCACCTTCCTCGCTCCTCCTCTATGCTAAGCCTCCGTAGGGTCTTTGCTAAACCTTGTTTTCAATCACACAAGATGACTCAAGCTGGGACTATACACAGTATGACAGTTCTTCGAATTGCAGGATGGTGAAGCTGGAAGGGATCCCCAGGGGTCATCTAGTCTGACCCCCTGGACATTCACAGACAAAGCATCCCTGACAGGAGACCCTCCAGTCCAGCCTCTGCTTCGAAAATGCCCCCAGCTGTAGGAGAACTCAACCATTTCTTCCATTGTCAAACATCCCCTCCTGCCAGAAAATCTGCATCCTAAATTTTAAGCAACTTTCCCTTTCTTGCCATTTGAGCCCTGTTAGGGTCAAATCCTGTCTCAGATCCAACCTCAGCGCCATGATCCTGAGTGGAAGGTAAGAAGGGGAATCCTATGAGGATCGCTGTTATCAGGATTGGTGCCATTTCAGTGGCTTGTCATCAAAGTCACAGCATGGCGGTGGTGGCTGTCATGTGCGCTTATGAGGTGGTCTGTTTCTTACGGACGGACACAGAACGGTTCAAGAAAGAAGCGAGTGAACAGGTGGGATGAGAGAAATACAGGCCAGTATCAATAGTACTTGGGATGAAACATGGCAACACCACAAAAACGTCAAATGGATTTTATGAGTGGCCATAATGTTAACACTCCTCGTGAGGAGACATTTCCCTCAGCACCCTCTGCTATTCGTAGTGGGTCTTATTTAGCCAGAAGCCAGAATATGTCTTTCCTGTGGACCTTCTGAACTCCCCCATTTTTAACACCTTGAAAACCATTATTCTCATCACTGCCTTACAATATTAATTCAGCTCCACAAATTGTGAGAGACATTCACGAATTGCAAGCGGACTGTTCAATAGGCTGTACGTTCCTTCTAGAGTTGATGAATGAGAGGTATTCCCGGGCTCCTGAACCCAAGACATTACAGGGACATTTTGTATGGCATCTTCCCAGAGAACTGGGGGTCATTGCTATGAGCGCACTCTTCTCCCAGTTACATGCTGTACGTGATAAACCCAGCATTCCAGCAATGACTTCTGACTGGTGGGTGTGAAATTGCTTCCCCTGGTCCATGGATTGAGGACTGGCTGGCATAGCCTTGACTTGTGGCCATCTGGGCTTTGCCTTAAGTGCCAAGACAAAAGGTATTGCAATGAGACACATCCCACCTAAATGTCATGCATATTTATACCAATTGTGATGCAAAAGCAAGCTCATCTGAAACTTATGGAACTTCAAAGTAATTTTGGAAGGGAATCAAAAGGCCTTTACTTCTTTAAGGCAGCTCCATTTCCAATCGTGAAGCTGCCACCTCTTCTGTTTTGGTTCTTGGTGGAATGGGAAGTTCTGTGTTCACGAAACAATGAATTCACTAAGGCACTGATGGCCAACCTTGGCACTCCAGGGGTTCTGGAACTGCAATTCCCAGAAGCCCTGACCAGGAGGGGTGCTGACTTGGGCTTCTGGGAATTGCAGTCCAAGAACAGCTGGAGTGCCAAGGTTCACCATCACAGCACTAAGGTGTCTCCATCTGAGTGAATGGGAAAACTCACACAACAGAGAGAGGCTGGATCCTGTGGAATGATGTTGTCAGCTGCGGCTCACCATTGATAAATAAACTAAATTTTGTGTCAGAAATTACTCTGGGTTGAAAGGATTTTTGCTGGAGAAACTCTGCTCAGGGGATGCCCACATGAGGCTCCTTTCATGTCCCCAATATAAAGTTCCTTTTTAAATGTTGGGGAGCACCCAATTTCATCTCATTATGTGCAAGCCATGGATAACCTCAAATTTAAAAAAGAGAAGTCTTTAATTAGTGGCAATCTTCTCGTCCCACTGACGGAGGTGTGTTGACAGGGATTTGGGTGCAGGGCCTTCCAAAGGTGGGGGGTGGGCTCCAGCAAATAAATTCAGATTTCTCCTGGTGGCAAATAGGCTGATAGATGATGGAGGAGCGGCTGCCATCTGGGCCCACCAGCGGAAGGTTTCCAAGGGGATTTCTCTTCCCATGCTCTGCTCAGCCAATCTGAGGGGAGAGACAACATCCTCATGACAAGCATTGCTGAATATAGAATCAGCAGCCGGGCACTGCTTTGGCAGCAGATCGCAAATTAGGCACAGACACGGTGCTAAGCGCGAGGGGGGGGGGGGACTCATCGCATCATTTCAGGGAGCTCACGTTGGCTGGGGATCTGTCTGCAGAACAACACACGGGAGCACCAAGGGCGGCTGCTGCTACTGATGGAATAGCAATAGCAATGACACTTCTATCCCGCCCCATAGAAGCGCTTCCTGCCCTCTCTGGGCAGTTCACAAGATAATCAGCATTTTTGCCCCCAACATGCTGGGGACTTATTTAACCAACCTCTTGGAAGGCTGAGTCAAGTCGGCCTTGATCGCCGTTAGGCTTGAACTCACAACCTTCTGGCTGCAGCACAGCAGTTTAACCCCTGCGCCAACAGGGTTCTATAATGACAGGTCGCTTACCTGTAACTGTCCCCTTCTTCTTCGTGGTCTCTGTGAATCCACATGAATGGGTTTACTTGCATGTACACACAGTAAACCCATTTGTGTGGATTCACAGAGACTACGAAGAAGAACTTGATAGAGCATAGGGGCAGAAACAGACATTGTAGATAGCGCATAGTTAGAACATTGTTACATTTAACAGGAATAGGAATTGCAATTCTACACCCTAGTTCTTAGTGGCCTTTCTGGGCAGTTCACAACGTAATTAGCGATTTTGCCCCCCCCCCCCCCCCCCCCCCAGGATCGAACTTGGCTGCAGTACAGAAGCTTAACCCCTGCACCACCAAGGCACTCTCTTTGTTAGTCAGTAGCCGACAAATAATTGTAGGGCAGATGAAAAGGTCCTCATGTGCAGGTAGAGGTTCCCAATGCTTCAAGGATTCCCTGCCCTACCAATATGCTGGCAGGGATGGATAGCTTTTGACCCTGAAGCTACTCTGTGGGTCTGTGCAAGAGCAGAGCAAACGGAAACAAAGGGTAGAATCCCTGAAGGGTGTAGGGCAGGGGTGCCCAAACATTTTGGGCACCGGAAGTGGAAGTAAAATGCCCCTTGCAATCTGTTTTGCAACAGGATAAGATGGATTTTAAGCTGCCATTTTTTCTGCTTAAACTAAGTGTGGCCAAACTAAGGCCCATGGGCCAGATACGGTCCCCAATGCCAAATCATCTGGCCCACACCGCCCTCATCACTCTCGGAACTGGAAGTAAAACACACATGTATGGGTGCATTTTGCTTCCACTTCCAGGAGCAATGAGGGCGGTGTGGGTTGGATGAATTGGCATCAGAGGCCGGATCCAGCTCATGGGCCGTAGTTTGGGCACCCCTGGTGTAGGACCTCTATACTTGGTGAAGCATCTCTTGCCTAAGGATTCCACTTAGACAACCAGATCCTTCCAAACCTGTGGACTACAGGTACCTACCTTGAAAGGGTCAGGAAGACCATAACCAGGAAGAGGTGGCACCAGCACAACACGATGCCCTTCCAGGATATATATCTGCCAGGTTCCCTCCCTTTCGGCCTTTCAGACATTGACTAAGGCAGAACTTTTAAAGAAAGCACTTGTAGATATCCTACCCCTGAGTTAATCTTGTCCCCCCCTCTTGTATCACCAATTAATCTAACATCATCTATCCTTGAGTAAAGATGTGTTATTTAAAGAATATATTTTAATGGTTTCAGGGTTGGTGGTGGGTTTCACAATAGATACTTTTTAATTATTATGTTCACTACCCAGAATAACATCTAAGTCAGATGAGTGGAATGAATGAATGAATGAATGAATGAATGAATGAATGAATGAATGAATGAATGAATGAATGAATGAGCTTCTCGGATGTGGTAATGGCTGTTCACCTGGGTGGTACCAGAACGAGGTACCTAAAGTCATGAAGAAGAATCTACAAAGTGGCTAAAGGGATCCTGTCTTTGTCTGTCTGTGTCAGTCTGTCCACATACACCCAGCCCACCCAAATGCCAGAGGCTGGAAATGGAGAAGACTCGAGGTGGAAAACTGGCTGGGAGTTCACTAGACGCATCCAGCTTTCTACTGCTCAGATGGATGGACTCTTTTCAAGTTCTGGACGCCATTGGCAAAGGAACATCTGCTTCTCTTCCTCTAAAGGATGGCAATGTGAGTCCAAACGCCAAGTCAATCCTTCTGTTCAGAGGCCACCCAAACTCACTGGCAGAGATTCGGTCCTTGATAGTGTGCTGGGAGGAATCTGTGGCCACAGTCTTCAGTCACCCGTTAAAAAGAGTGGCTGGTGGGACAGAGCTGTGCATAAGTCATGAGACAGAAGTCCTTCTGCAGCCAGCCCTGGGCAGCCAAGGTAGTGAGTCCAGCCAGTGGGAGTCCAGCTGGCTTTGAGGTTCCTGGGCTGCTGCTACCAGGGGTGGTTATCCCCTTTGAACTCCAGGACTAGGGCGAAGAGGCCACCCCTGAGAAGCAGCGTTATGGGAAGGGTCAAGGGGGCAAAATGGGCAAGAGCCCAAGATGCAAGGTGGGCTACACTTTCTCGTTAGGTAAAGGCCACCCTTGTTTGAAAGTCAGCCAAAGAGCCAGCACTGTCTGTATCTGCAGAGGTTTCTATGCCATGTGGCAGGTAGAGCACATGGAAGGCTGTTACCTTCCCACCATAGTGGTACATACTTATTTACTTGTAATTGCTTGCTTCTGAACTGCTAAGTTGACAGGAGCTAGGACAGGTGCTCACTCTGTCACACAGCACTCGGGTCTCAAACTGCTGACCTGCCGACCATCAAGCTCAGCATCTTAACCACTAAGCCGTCACGATCCCTATTTCTAGCTACTGCTCAACATTTCACTTTGAGGCAGGGGTTCCCAAACTTTTCACGCTGTGGGCCGGTGATGTGGTTGAGCAGGCCGGTCACATGGCTCCTCCTGCCATAAAATGCATCTGTGGCTGTCGCAAAACACATTTATTGCCAGCACGGGAATGTTTACGCATGCACAGGTGCATTTTATGGCAGGAGAAACCACATGACCAGCCCGTTCAACCACATGACTGCTTCCACTTCCGGTTGTGGCAAGGGTGGCCACGGGCCACATGAAATGGTGATGTGGGCCAGGTCAGGCCCATGGGCTATAGTTTGGACACCTCTTGTTGTTGTTGTTCAGTCGCACAGTCGATTCCGACCCTTTGCGACCCTATGGACCATCGTTCTCCAGGCGCCTCTGTCCTCCACCATCCCCCTCAGTCCTCCCAGTTCTGTGCCCATTGTGTCTACAATACCATCTATCCATCTCATCCTTGGCCTCCCCCTTCTTCTTTTGCCCTCCACCTTTCCCAACATCACGGCCTTCTCAAGTGAATCCTCCCTTCTCATTTGATGCCCAAAGTACTTTAGCCTCATCTTTACTATTTGACCTTCCAATGAGCAGTCAGGGTTGATTTCTTCTAAGATTGACCTATTTGTTCTCCTCGCTGTCCAGGGTACCCTCAAAACTCTCCTCCAACACCACATTTCAAAGGCATCTATTCTTCTGCGTTCAGCTTTCCTAATTGTCCAGCTCTCACATCCGTACATTACCACTGGGAAAACCATTGCTTTGACTATTCTAATTTTTGTTTTCAAGGTGATGTCTCTGCTTTTCACTATGTTCCCCAGGTTTCTCATGGCTTGTCTCCCTAGAATCAGCCGCCTCTTTATTTCATGGCTGCAATCTCCATCTGCAGTGATCTTTGATCCTAAGAAAGTAAAATCTGTCACTGCTTCTACTTCTTCCCCGTCTATTTTCCAGGAACTGATCGGGCCTGTTGCCATTATCTTGGTTTTCTTGATATTAAGTCTCAAGCCAGCTTTTGCACTCTCTTCCTTCAAACCGATCAGGAGATTCTTTAGGTCTTCCTCACTTTCTGCCATTAGGGTGGTGTCGTCTGCATATCTCAGATTGTTGATGTTTCTCCCAGCAATTTTGATCCCATATTGTGATTCCTCCATCCCTGCATTGCGCATTATGTGCTCTGTGTATAAGTTGAATAAGCAGGGTGACAGAATGCAGCCTTGCCTTACTCCTTTTCCTATTCCAAACCACTCTGTCATTCCGTGTTCTGTCCTAACTGTTGCTTCTTGGTTCATGTACAGATTTCTCAGGAGGCATATGAGGTGCTCTGGTATTCCCATCTCTTTAATCACTTGCCACATCTTGTTGTGATCCACACAATCAAATGCCTTAGTGTAGTCAATAAAGCAAAAGTAAACTTGTTTCTGGTATTCCTTTGTTTTCTCCATGATCCAACGTATGTTGGCAATGTGGTCTCTAGTCCCCCTGCCTCTTCTGAAACCAGCCTGCACCTCTTGTAATTCTCTTTCCACATGCTGCTGAAGTCTGTCCTGTATTATCTTGAGCATCACCTTGCTAGCGTGTGGGATGAGCGCAATTGTTCGATAATTTGAGCATTCTTTGGCATTGCCCTTTTTTGGGATTGGAACATATACTGATCTTTTCCAGTCCTGTGGCCACTGTTTTGTTTTCCAAATCTGCTGGCATATTGAATGCAGTAATTTGATGCCATCATCTTTTAGAGCTTTAGGACATTATGGCTGGATTCCCTCCTCCCCATCCCAGACATTAATCTTTTCAATATTAGAAGGAAGCTGACTATCTTTAGCCATATATGAGTGCTGGAATGGCACCACACACTCATCCCACACCCCATAACTGGCAATGGCAAAGTCCCAAGAGGCCCTGTGGGCCCCATTTTAAAAGAGTACCTTCAAGTTCTGGTTTGGGGGCCGGTGCACCTTTTCCTTAGCCTGAGCTGCTATTTGCCCCTCCTTTGGGTAACCAAGCTGTGTGTGGCTCCAGGCTTGTGCATAGCAGGCAGGTGGGAGGCAGAGACCCCCCAAGTGCCCCTCCAGCCATCTGGCTTGCATTGTTCTGGCTTTGTCTAACTGGAGAGGCTGCCACGGCTGATGAGCCGATTCCTTCCAGTAATTATGCATTTGCCCTTTTCCAGATGAAAGCCTAGGCCTTGGCAGGCACCTCGAATGTGCCACCGGGTGCCAGGGGAGGCCCATTGTTTCCTCGGAGCAAGCAGAGAAGCATAGTTCCCCTGACCCTGGTGGTTGTTGTATTAGTGGCAGAATTAGCTCAGATTTGCACTGGAAATGAAGGACGACCCTTCCACCCTCGGCAATCCAGCCCCGGCAGAGACTGCCATCAGGGCAAAGCTGGCCTTGCCAATGCATTGACCCTGACGAAGTGGACAGGATCCTGGGGAGTGTACGCGCCACCGCTTGAGAGTTAGACCCGTGTCTGGCCTGGCTCATGAAAATGAGCAGGAACGTGACAGGCGACTGGATCTGAGTGATGGTCAATGCCTCGTTGAGGGAGGGGGTGTTGCCACCACAACTCAAACATGCACTGATGCGCTCCTTCCTAAAAAAAAACATCGCTCGATCCGAATATACCATCCAATTTCCGCCCTGCCTTGAATCTCCCCTTTTAGGGGAAGGTTGTTGAGAAAGTAGTGGTGCGGCAGCTCCAGTGGGTCCTGGAGGAAGCGGATTGTCTGGACCCTTTCCAGTCAGGCTTTAGGCTGGGTTATAGTATGGAGACTGCATATGGAGTACCCCTCCATTCTCGCTCTTCTTGACCTCTCAGCAGCTTTCGATACCGTCAACCAAGGTATCCTGCTGGACAGGCTCCAGGGGTTGGGGATCCGGGGCATTGTGCTGTCCTGGTTCTCCTTCCTGAGTGGCCAGACCCAGTTGGGGTGGAGTGGGGGGCACGGGGTCAAGTCCGAAGCATCTCACATGTGGGGTGCCACAGGGCTCAGTCCTCTCGCCCCTACTCTTTAACATCTACATGAAACCACTAGGTGAGATCATCCGATCCCATGGGGTGAGATATCATCAGTGTGCTGATGATACTCAGTTGTATATCTCTGCCCGTGGTGATCCCAGTGATGCAGTCAAGGTCCTGACCAGTTGCCTGGAGGTGGTTAGGGTCTGGATGGGGGACAACGGACTACAGCTGAATCCCAGGAAGACTGAGTGGCTGTGGATGAGGGGACCCGGTCCTCATAAGGAATTATCACCACTGGTTTGGGATGGGGCACCGTTGCCCCAACCCGACCCAGTGTGCAACCTGGGGGGCCTCCTGGACTCGCAGCTTCTGCTCCAAGAGCAGGTTACGGCTGTGGACAGGAGGACCTTTGGGCAAGTGTGTGCTATTAATCAATTGCACCCACTCCTGGACTGGGAGGCCTTGCTCACGGTCACCCATGCCCTGGTCACCTCCCGTTTGGACTATTGTAATCGCTCTTCATGGGGCTGCCCTTCCGGAAACTGCAGTTGGTCCAGAATGTGGCAGCATGTGTGGTGGTGGGGTGTGGTCATTTTGCCACTGCTGCGGGAGCTGCACTGGCTGCCTATATGTCTTCGGGTGTAATTCAAGGTGCTGGTGGTCACCTTTAAAGCCCTTCATAGTAGTGGACCAGGATACCTCAGGGACCGCATCGTCCCTTGTACATCGACCCATCCCACAAGAGCAAACCGAGAGGGCACCCTCCAGGTACCATCCATTGGGGAGGCGCGCCTACTCAATCTTAGCCCCCACACTATGGAACTTCCTTCCGGTAGAATTATGCCTCCAGGCCCAGTTGCTACCATTTAGGAGAGAAGTTAAAACATGGTTAGCAGAATGGGTCTGGGGTCCGGGATTGTCAACAAGCTCATCTGAGGTCCCCCCCTCTTGTAATTGGTTTTATTGAAGGGCTTGTCAACAAGCTCATCTGAGGTCCCCCCCTCTTGTAATTGGTTTTATTGAAGGGCTTTTAACTGTTTTTATGTTTTCCTGAGCAGCCAGTGAGGTGCTTGCTGGACTGTGTACACTGCCCAGAGTCTATTGCTTGGGGCAATATAAATAAATAAATAAATCCTCACTTTTGGTCAGCTGGAATGAATGTGGACGTATCCAATTCCACCCAGTCAAGAAGACTCCAAGCCTTTTGGCATCCGGACATGACCAGGAATTTTCTCGGCGGGGCAGATTCACCTCCTGCTGCCTGTCTCATCTTAGCCAGGTGGAAGCAATGCTGATGACATGTTGGATCATGTAAGAGAAAGCCTTCATGTCACACATTTAGGAATATGTCTGGGATGCTCATACTCTCCCGGGGCCATTCCAGGGGCCAGACACAACAGCCGATGTCTGTCTCCAAGCAGTTGGTTGGGAACGAAGTCTTTGGAAAGTAAGCAGGGCTGCTGCAGAAGGAGTCTTGAACTAGAGCTGCGGTGGCGAGGCTTCCTTCCTTCCTTTAGTGTTTGCTTTAACTGCTTTTTAACCCATCTTTTGTTTTAATTAATCCGTTTTATGCTTTCATTGTTGTACTTAATCTGTTTGGTTTTAGTGTTAGCTGCTTTGAGTCCCATATTTTGGGGACAAGTGGAAGCACAAGACTCATCAATAGAGAGATAAATGCATAACTCATGTGGGAAAGGACTAATCAAAGTACCAAACAAACTTATGAATGTGGAATGGCCCCTTTTCTTCCACTGTATGAGAAAAGTACACACAAAGAAGAAGGAGGAGGGGGAGGAGAAGGAGGAGGAGAAGAAGGAAGAGAAGGAGAAGAAGAAGGAGAAGGAGAAGAAGGAGGAGGAGGAGAAGAAGGTGAAGGTGAAGGTGAATGAGGAGGAGGAGGAGAAGAGGGAAAGATAGAAGTGCTTCATCATATTCTCACGTTGATAGAGAAGCTGCATTACTCTAGCTCCTGTCTTTCTGTCTCAGTGTATCTATTGCTTGTCCTGGTTAGGGTAGAACTGTGGGATCAATAATAAAGCATTGCTACATCACCATTTTTGCAAGTTCCACTGATTCATTACATCTGCTCAAGTGGAAACCTAGCATATGAATTTAGCCCTAACTGTTCACAACCTTAACGTTTCACCAAAAAGCTTGGTTTTGCACGACTTCTGCCTTTGACTGTAATTCTATCCAATGTTGCTTACCATTTTGACATTACATTTTGATACGGATTTAAGCTTTATTTTGAGAATGAGCTATTGGATGGTACAAAAGTAGAACGAATAAATAATATCACCCAAGGGATGCAAGCACTGTAATGGACTGACGGGCACAACGTCTCCCAAGTGAAATGGCTCTCCCTCCAAAGAAGCAGAGATGGGAGCGCTTTACTACTACTTCCAGGAGTGACGAGGGCAGCATGGGCTGGATGAATCACAGTAAACCCATTTGTGTGGATTCATGGGGGCTTCTGGGAATTGAAGTCCAAGAACATCTGGAGTGCCAAGGTTTGCCATCATGGGCTTATGCTAATTCCTTCCCAATTTATCCAAACTGCCCCTCAGTTTCCTGGCTGTTTCCCTAATACTTGATTTTACACTGAAAGCCCTAAAGGGATTACAAGGAGGCTGTTACCCCAAAGAACTGCCTGTGCTCATATCAGCCTACCATTGCTTGAGAGCAAAGATTGGGACTCTCCATTGGAGGGCTTGCTTGGAGCATGACACACCCAACAGTGGCTCCAGATTTCTGAAATCCTCAACCCCCAGATTATCTACTGTACTAGCTTGGGTGCCCGGCTCAACCTGGGCGATGGTATCCCAGCACCCATGGGATTTGTTGCCGACAGCCATCTTACCTGGCCTGGGTGTCTCCCCTGTCCTCCGCCTCCTCTGGGCACTCATTCTAGTACACTATAATGCTCCATGCAGCGATGGTGCTCCTGCTCTCCCTTGTCTGAAAGAGGAGAAGTTTTTGTCTATTCTCTAGCAGCAGTTAGCATAGAGAGAAAAAGCTACAAAATGAAAATCTGCTTCCCCTTTTGCTTGTCTTTCCTTCCTTTCCTCTCTCTGTCACATGCATGCATGCACACACACACACACACACACACACACACACACATGTGCACACACATACACAAACACACAACCACCCTGCAGACATGTCAAGAAAGAACTGTCTGGCAAGAACATGATAGAAAATGCTAACAGGCGGAGGAGGCTGTTTCCACCAGCAATACTTCAACTAGGGTTTTTGTTGTCGCGGCGCTGTCGTTGCATTTTCCCCAACTGTAAATCACTGGCAAGCACCACATGGATCAGAAGGGACCTCCCCCTTCAAAGCTTGTAATCACGCAGACAGACCTTGTTGCAGAAGTGATGCGAGGAATGGTTCCTGAAAACCGGGAAGGGGGGGAGCTGCTTTCTGATTTCTGTCCTTATTTCTCACAACAAAAGGGCCACTTCATTTGATGCACGAGGAGGCATCATGGAGAAAGCAGTGCCTCTATCATGCATCTTGCCACTCCAGCCAGAAATATAAATGTGGTTTGAAATCCAAGTTACCCTCCTTCTTATGCTTCTGTCCATGGTAGGGCTTTGTCAATCAAGGAATTGGCTATGAAGAAGAAGAGTGGGTGGAGGTGGAGGTGTCAGAATGGCCTTCCCATATAGAGCAAAGATTGGTGGCCCAGAGGTTGTGGTTAGACCTAATGGGTTTGCATTGCATGAGGTTGGATCTCACTTGAACATTAGTAGAAACTGTGGGGCTGTAAGAAGAGTCTGACAATGGAACAGATCCCCAGAAGGTCAGTCAGAACAGACTTACCTGTATAGTGACCCTAATAGGGCTTTCAAAGTAAGACAGGTATTTAGGTAAATGTAATAGTTTCTCTTGCTTGAAAGCCAGTCATATCTGACTCTAGGGTTCAGTGCTCATCTCTGTTTCAAAGCCGAAGAGCCAGCACTGTCTACTTCTGCAGACATTTCTGTGGTCATGTGGCAGGCATGACTTGACACAGAACGCTGTTACCTTCCCACCGAAGTGGTCCCTATTTATCTACTTGCAATTTCTTGCTTTCGAATTGCTAGGTTGGCAGGAGAGAGAGGTATTTAAGGAGGGCTTTTACCAATTCTATGCCCCAGTGGGTTTCCATGGCAGATCAGAGATTTGAACCAAGACCCCCTGAATCCTAATATCTCACTTCATGGGTAAAGGTAAAGGTCACCCTTGCTTGAAAGCCAGTCATGTCTGACTCTAGAGTACAGTGCTCATTACTGTTTACGGTCAAAAAGCCAGCCATGTCTGCATGTGCAGACATTTCTGTGTTCACGTGGCAGGCATGACCAGACACTGGTGTCAGGAACAAATTTACTCATGAGTAGGACTTCTTGCCCACCAGTGGTTGGCTCCTGTGCATGGAACACTGTTACCTTCACTGCCAATTCAGTAACTATTTATATACTTGCAATGTCTTGCTTTCGAACTGCTAGGCTGGCAGGAGCTGGGACAGACACAGGAGCTCACTCAGTCATGAAGTACTCAAGACCTGAACTGCTGGCCTGCAGTCATCCAGCTTGGTATCTTAACCACTAAGCCACCATGGTCACTCCCACTTTGTGTCGGTACATAGCAACAAAGCCTCTTAAAGCCTTCTTATGAACATAACTTTCCAGCCGGCATCACCAATCTGAAAGCTTTAAACTCACCCCACCTTCCAACGCTACAAAACCACCTGAAATCCTCTTTCTGCATTCTAAGGATAATTAGCCACCCAGTCATTCATTATGCAGTGGCCTGTAAATAGGATGAGAATCTCTCTTATGCCTTTATTTAGCTCGTCATCTTACCAGTCCAGAATGACTTGTTCTGGAAAGGAGGAGGGGGGGGGGCTTTCTTAACCACATCATCCTCCCCACCCCAAATTTTTTTACAAAGGGACTGTCTAATTGTTTTCTTCTACATCCTCTTGAAGTGCCTGGGTTGAACTAACCAGCCAATAGTCCCCAATGATCTTGCCTTCCTCCCACATTGAATATAGGAAGATTTGAGTGTGCGCCCAATTCCCCAAGTGCTTCACTTATTCTTCAAGAATTTGCAAGAAAAAGAAAAAGAATATCACAAACTAGAGGTTCTCATATTTCAGTTGCAGAGGCTGCTCAATGCTCTGGGAGGACTCAGTGTGCACCTGGCCTGGAAGAACCAAATCTCACTAGCATGGTTTAGGTAGTCCCGTACCATGTCCTCACCAGTCTTGGTGCCATTTGATTTGCTTCTAAATATTTGGAGCTGGGCAAGGATGTGGTTGATAAATAAGCTCTGGACCTCTGTTGCAACAGAGAACAATAATAATAATGTTGTGTCAGAAATTATTCTAGGTTGAAAGGATTTTCGCTGGAGAAACTCCACTCAGTGGACAACTGAATGAGGCTCCTTTCATGTCCCCAAGATCTTTTCACATTGAAGTGGTCCCTATTGATCTACTTGCAATGTCTTGTTTTCGAACTGCTAAATTGGCAGGAGCTGGGACAGAGACTGGCACTCAAACCATCATGCAGTACCTGGGTCTTGAACTGCTGACTTGCTGGCCTTCCAGCTAACAAGACGAGCAGAGAATAATCCTTGATATCAACAACTGCCCTACTCTGCAAACTCCCAAGCCTGTCTTGTGAGAAGGTGCCCAAGCAACACAGTGGGAAAATGCATCAATTCATGTGACATGAATTGGCAGGCTGGATTAGGCCAGCCAGGCTGGGCAAGCTTACCTCTGGGGTGGTGGTTGTATTTTATTTTATTTTGAGATTGCTGATGCCAGTTCTTTCTCCCCCCTCCAGAATCCAACCAGCTAACCTCACAAGTGTTTACAGTGTTTAGAAGAAGATGCCCGGGAAGCTCAGTTCAAGAGATTGCGCGAGGAGGAGTGGCAGAAGCCATCCAACGGAATAGCCTTCCTGATCCGCAGAAGGGAAATTGTACAGCCGAGTGCTTGGGGAAGGGGAAGATGTTCAGGGTGGAAACTGGACAATCCCACTGGATGCAAAGCATCTCTGTGAAGACACCAACAGAGTCCTCCTCGCTCTGTGGCTGAGGCCAAGGAAGAGGACACGATCCTGCACTGAGGCTCCTTGTCCAGCCAGCATTTCACCACCACCACTCCGAGGTGTCTTCCTCACCATGTGGAGAGAGGGCAGCAGCGCCGGTGGATTTAAAGACCAGCTCTGATGCTCCCCTTTTGCCCAAAGACTTTCCCTGCTCCCTGTCTCCGGGCAAGAAGCCTCAGTCGGAGAGATCTCCTTGGCCACCTGGCTGCAAGAGGGGGCTTTATTGGTGGAAGCTGTTTGTCTGGAGAGAAAGTAAAGCAGTCCAGAGGAGGAGGAGGAAAAGAAGGCAGGATGCGAGAGAAGGAGGGAGGGATGAGGAAGAGGAGAAGGATCCGAACTGCAGCAGAAGCTGCCTGGAGAGGGGTGGGGGCAGAGCGGCCGGGTGGGCTGGTTGGAACAAGAGAAGAAGGAGACACACAAGGCTGAGACTGTCTTCTGGCTGCCCGATCTCTGTTTGTGAGAGGCGTGAAGGGATGCAGTCCAGTTTCCTCACTCTGCCTAACGAAGGGGCGCCAGGGAGGGGAGGATGTATAACTGGCCACTGGCCCACTGGGACACACCGACTTTAAAGGAAAGGTGGTTTCACAGTGAGAACCACTGAAGTCATGAGAGTAGACGAGGAAGGTCGGACGGGAGAGCCAGCTTGAGCTTTGCGAAGTTAAGCCTTTGCCTGCACAGGGAAATCTGTTCTGGGAATGGGCCACATGAGAGGAGATGAGATCTCCCTCAGGCCAGGTGACTGATCTGGTCCGGCCCACCTATTTAGGGACTGGTTCTCAAAACCAAAGGCTTTGGCGTAATCAATGAAACAGAAGTAGACATTTTCCTGGGACTTCCTTGCTTTTCTCCATGATCCAGCGAATGTTGGCAATTTGGTCTCTAGGTTCCCCTGCCTCTTCGCAACCCAGCTTGTCCTTCATGGTGGTTCTCGATCCATGTGCTGCTGAAGCCTAGTTTGTAGGATCTTGAGTATGACATGACCAAGCTAGCATGTGAGAAGAGCGCAATTGTGTGACAGCTGGCACACCCAGACAGGCACCCAAGTTCCCCATGTAGACAGGCTCTCTCCCCTAATCCCCTCCTTTCTAGTGCCCACCCACCCACCCATTCGGTCCCACCCCTGCAGAGGCTGGCAGACAAGGTGTTCTGGGCTCTGCCTCTACACCAGAAAAGAGGAGCCTGGCATGTCTTTCTGCGAAAGAGGTCGCCGAGAACAAGCCGGTTCTAAAGGGAAGCAGCCGGTTCGGGGGCGCCAGTTATTCCCTTGTGCCCCACATCCTTTCGCTGCCAAAGGATGTGCCTTCACCCCAGAAGGAAAGGGGAAGCAGGAGAGAAAGAGGGAGGGGGAGGGGAAGAAGGGGTGGGTGGGTGTGGGGGCGGGGCAGGAGTGGGGGGGGGCACTCGGATACATACACCGGATCACTCTTAACAAGGAGGTTCCTTTCCCTACAAGGTCCCCCCATCCAGTCCCTGTTTGAGGAATCGCCCCTGCTCCACTGTCTGTCTGTCCGTTTGTCTATGCCCAACCAGCTCAGCTGGGGGTCAGATACAAAAGTTACGAGAACACGTGAAGAAGAAGAATCAAAAGGAATGATCCGAGATGATTTCCGTGAAATGCGCCCCAGCCTCCGAGGAAGCGGTCTGTGCCCCCCCCCTCCGCGGATCCTTGGCCCGATTCACGCCCAACCCCGACCCGTGGCAAAAGACAAGCCTGTGCCCTTCCTAAGGGTGCAAAAGGAGCCTGGCAGGATCCGTCCCAGCCCTCAAGGCTCCGTCTCCCCCCATGCCATGTATGTATGTACCCAATGGCGGTGGGCGAAGGAAGGGGGCTCCACGGCCCCTCCGGGAGGTGGCCTTCCGCCCTCCCTTCCTCCTCCGCGTAGTCACCGCCGCCTCCCAGACGCCGGGCGGCTCCTGCTCGTCGGAGGGACCGGGAAGCGCCCCCGCCCCTCCACCCGGGCTGGCAAGCCGCTCCGGAGCCACTCCGGCGTCGTCTTCAAGGCCCCCGCCCGGGACCGCGCCGAAAGGGGCTTCTCCGACACCCCCCTGTAAGAAACGGGGCGATGGGGGCGATGGAGAGAGAGAGAGAGAGAGAAAGGCTGCGTGTATGTTTGCGAGACACACAGTCGCACACACGCACACACAGGCTGCCTGCAAGGCAGCTGGCAGACCGGCGACCCTCCTCCTCCTCCTCCCAAACCGAGAGGGCTGTCAATCAAACCTCCTTCCGACTCGGAGTCGAAATCCATGTTTGCGGTCAAGTTGGTTTGGTTTCCGAGCGACTCTTCCTTCCCAAGGTTTCCCGGGCTCCCCTCCCCTTCTTCTTCTGGGGGTGGGGTGGGGGGTCACCCTGAGCTTCCTGGGGAGGGAGATGGCCCACCAGGGCCACGCAGCCTGGCTCTTTCATTTAGGAGGCATATGGAGGCAGGGGGTGGGTGGGATCGAACTCCCCACCCGGACCTCCGCCCCACCGAGCTCTCGAGCATTGCTTCCAACTCGGAAGAGAAGACAGAAAGTCCCCGCGCAGGGCTCTCCGGAGGCTCTGACTCGCGCGGAGGGAGCGCGCAACCCTCTCGCCCCCGACCCCACCACCACCAACCGTAGGGGCCGATCTTGCCCCACTTTCCTCCTTGGGGAGAAGGCGGCCCCTTCTTCTCTCGGAGGCAGCATTCCTAATCCACCACCCCCAATACACACACACAGCGGGTCCCTAGCTGCTCAACACCCCCCCCCCCATCAAACGCCCAGACAGGCGACCAAAGCCCCCTCCGCCCCCCCTACCGAAGACTAACACCCCCCCCCCCCCCCAGACAGCCGCAGTTGCATTCTGGGCGAGGGAAGCGGCCGGCCGGAGGGGGGGGGGCTCGTCTGGCTAGGCCTAACCCCCCCCCCCCCCCCACACACACACACACACACTCCGCAACGCTGCTCGCCCAGCCAGCTCGGAGGTGGGTGGGCAATATAGGTCAGGATAGGATCCGGTTCACCAGCCTGGACGCCAAGGGTGCAATTCGGCTATCCCAGCAGGGGGCGCTTCTTTCGGTCATCCCGGCCCCCCAACCTCCTCCCCCCCCCCACGCCAAGGGTCTCCACTCACAGCCCCTTGGAATTGGGATGGGGCCCACGATCCTCCACCCCAGGCGACTGAGCGGCCCGGGCGAGGGGCAGGTGGGCTGCGAGGGGGCAGAGAGGGGGCCCCCACCTTGCCGCCTCCACCCCCACACACCCCACCCCACACACCCCCACCTCGACCCTCCCCCTCTTCCCGGCGGGCTCACCGTTGTTGGCGATCTGGTTCTCCCACTGCGGGGGAGGCGAAGAGGCGCCGAGCTGCAGCAGGTAGAGCCCCACGGCATGGCAAAGGGCCAAGGCCAGGCCCACGGCGGCCCCCATCTCGCTCCCCTCCTCCGGAGTCCGGCCCGAGAGTAGACCTCCGGCTCACATCGGGCAGGGCGAGCGGAGCCGCCACAGCCACCCGCGCCTCGCCTCGCCCCGGCTTCTCGCCTCCTCTCCCTCCTCCGCCGCTTCCACTGGGCTCTGGGCTGGGCCGGCGGCTGGGCGACTCTGGCAGCCCGAGACGGCGGGACTCTCTTCCCTACGGCGGAGGAGGAGGAGGAGGAGGAGGAAGAGGAAGAGGAAGAGGAGGGCGCCCCCCTGTGCCGCGCCTGGTGCCAAGCCCAAGCCCAAGCCCAAGCCCAAGCCGCCGCCCCGCCTTCTCGTCCGGCGGAGGGATCCGCGCGCGCCCCCGCCAGCAGCCCGGGCTTCAGGCAGGCAGGCAGGCAGGCAGGCAGGCAGGGAGGGAGGACCAAAGTTTCGCCGAAAGGATGGGTTTTAAAGCTGCCACGGAGGAGGGAGGAGGAGGAGGAGGAGGAAGGGCGCCGCTGGAGGGGGCGCTGGTCCTGGAGGGTGAGGGGCGGAGGAGGGGGTCGCGCTCTGGTCCCGAACCCGCAGCCGAACACTTTCTCTTCCCCCCTTCATGCCCCCCCCCAGAAGTCGGAGTGTGCCTGAGTCCTAGGGAGGGGGAGAACGCATGGGTGGGGGGGGGGGGTGTTGGCTGGTGTGTGGGTTGATCTAGGGTTCTGTGGGTCAGATGCCGGCACGTGTCTTGCTCTTTCTCATCTATCGGACGCGTGTTCATTTTAGCTTTGTATGTTATCAGATGCTGGTGGTGCCTCTCTGGCACGAAGGAAGGAAAGAAGGAAGGACGAATCTATCGGACAGCCGGAGTTGTGCAGTAACGCATTGTTCCCTCCACTGCGGCGTTACTTTCCATTCCTCCCGGGCCGGGCCAGGGAAGGTTTAGCTCTTTTGTGGCTGATTCAGGTAGGGAGGGAGGGAGGGAGGAGAAGAGGAGGTTCCCCTCCCCTACGGATCTCGCTGCCTGTGGCCAGCCCAGCCCAGGCCCTTTCCGGCCCAGGGAAGCGAGAGGGTGGGCCGGGAAGGTGGAACCCCAGACACCCAGCTTCACCCGGGACAACACACACGCGCCACGGGCGTCCAGGCTGCGGGTACCGACCCCGAAGCAGGTCCTTTTCCCGGGGCTCTGCTGCCTCGTGGGGATCTCTGACCGTGCCTGCCTTTCCATTGCCTTTGTTCCTGCCTGCCTGCCCTCCTCCTCCTCCTCCTCCTCCACTGGGACCCTCCTGGAGCACAAAGTCCGGGGCTTTTGCACTTGTGCTGCGGAGGCAAGCTCAGCTCCTACTCCCCGTGCAAAGGCCTGAGAGGCCTCCGGGGAGAGGTCGTGTTCCGCCGTCCCTCCTCAAAGGGCTGCCCAGAGAGAGCTTCAGCACCTTCTCCCGGACAGCTCCTCCTCCTCCTGCTGCTGCTGCTGCTGCTGCTGCTGCTGTTGCGCCCGCACACGCACACCCTTGATGCATTGGCCTCAAATCCAAAGGATTTTGAGTTGTTGTTTCTATAACCTTGTGCCCTTCAAGTCGTCTCTAACCTATGGCAGCCCTTTTTATAAGTACTGTACCTTGAGGCCACGGTGGCTTCGTGGTTAAGATGCTGAGCTTAATGCTCAGAAGGTCAGCAGTTTGAGGCACGAGTGCTGCGTGACAAGTGAGCTCCTGTTGCGTGACAAGTGAGCTCCTGTCGTCTGTCTCAGTCCTGCCAAACTCGCAATTCAAAAGCAAGAAATTGCAGGGAAATAAATAGGTACAACTTTGGTGGGAAAGGTGACAGCATTCCGTGCATTCTGGCATCTAGTCATGCCTACCACGTGATCACAGAAACGTCTGCAGATACAGACAGCGCTGGCTCTTTGGCTGTAAATGGAGACGAGCCGTGCCAAGTTGGATATGACTGGCTTTCAAACAAGGTAGACCGTGACCTTTACTTTCATAACTAAAACATTGCTAACCTGTCATATGTCACTAGATTTTATAGTGGGTTAATCAACACAAGCATCCTAAAACTCACAGCATTTTTAACACTTTCGAACAATTTAAACTCCTCTTTAAAAATTGGGCAACTCACACTAACCGTAAACTGAAAGAGAAAACCAGACTGTCCGCTCAAGTGTCTCAAATGCTTCTCTGAATGACTGGGTTTTAACCCGGAGCTGAAGAAATGACAACGCAGAGGCCAGCCTCTAAATGATGGGAGCTCCATACCTGGGCAAGGCAGCGCCTTCACCATGTGGCCTGCTCTTCACAAGACAGGTGAGGTCACTTAGCCTCAATGTCACCTGTACAGTTCTTTGTGAAATGTTTTCTTTTAACTGAAAAAGGTTGCAGCCATCTTTGTAGACTAATGTACCATTCTTGCTAGAATTTTTTTAAAAAAAATTCATCCCATTGCAGAGAATAAAGTTTTCAAGTAAATTCCAAACCTGAATTGTCTTTTCTAATCTGGCACTCCAAAACCTTTCTAAAAGAAGGTGAAAGGAGATACTTTGGTACTCTAGGAATGAGACAAAGCATAGTAACATCAACATGCCCACATTGGCCATGGGACTCTACCTTTGTTCTTTGTCAATGCTGACACTTTTCAGACTGAAATCTCTCTATTTGCCAGGAAAAGTGTCCTCTCAAGGTAGGCACCTGAATGACATGTGGGAGGCACACAAATCCAGTCATGAGGAAAGACATCAGCTCCAGGGCATATCACTCATGAGGAAAGACATCAGCTCCAGGGCATATCACTCCTTGATACACCTGCTTGATTTCACAAGAGTAACTGTGACCAGAGAAGGAAAACTGCCTTTGGTGTCTTTGGAAGGGAACCTGAGAAGAAAGATGTGTTGTCAGTCTTTGAGCTTGGCCGTGTCTGACCCTATTGCTACCATCACCCAAGAAACTCCTAAGACTGCTTCTAATTTTTCCAGAGGTCCACATCAAAAGAGAGCGCATTTGCAAAGTTATCAGGATCCAGTTATCATCAAAAGGTGCACATTCAGACTACAGAATTTACACCCATGATGGCGAACCTTGGCACTCCAGATGTTCCTGGAGCCCACACCCCATGAATCTGCACAAATGGGTTTGCTGTGATTCATCCGGCCTGCGCCACCTTTGTTGCTCCTAGAAGCAGAAGTAAAATGCAGAGGAAGGGTTAACCTGGAAGAGCCTTAACCATACAGGCACATTTTATTTCTGCTTCCAGGAGCGATGAGGGTGGCATGGGCTAGAAGAATTGCAGTAAACCCATTCGTGTGGATTCATGGGGGCTTGGGCTTCTGGGAATTGAAGTCCAAGAACATCTGTAGTGCCAAGGTTCTCCATCATGGATTTATGCTTATAGGTCCTTGGGATTGGGTTAAGCACAGTGTACCTGTAAGTACCACAGCACCCTCCCATATGTATTTGAAGCAACTGGGGTGTCTCCAGCATGCTCAACATTTACAATCATCCTCATGGACAAGTGGCTGAAGAACCTGAGCCTTGCATTTCTTGTTCTCATCACTCACCCCAACATGTGAAATCCTGAGGAGATCCTGGCATTTGCTTTTTTTTAATTTGAAAGAAAGGAGACACGGGATTAACGATCTGCTGTCTTGCATTTCAGTGTCAGTTTTCTCCATGGCTGAGAAAAATGCCCCATCCCACTGTAGGGAAAAGTCCTTCTGGCTTCTCACATAGTGCTGTCAGGAGTAACTGCTCCAAGATTTGTTCTTTTAATCCAGAATCAATAGCAAATTTCATTTAAAAATAAATTAAAGCTGGCATTGGAAATCATTCACTGTGTGGGACGGGGCTGAATGTGGAACCGTCCAAATGGCTCCCTTCGGCTCATCCATCACTGCCAAAGGGTGAAGTTAGAGGGAGGAGGGGGTTGCTCAGAAGGAGCAATGATTCATGGGAGACCTTAAATGGAGGAGCTGTTTAATCCGAGCCAAGCCATAGAAAAGGCAGACCTTATAACATACATGAATGTGAGTTTACCAAGACAAACTGGCCAAAGAAGCCATCCTGTGCCTGATAGAAGGGGTGAATATTTTTGAGATGCAAACTATCATGTCAGATCAGAACCACCACCACCACCACCCCCCAAAAAAGGGAGGCTGGATGGAAAACCTGAAGGCCCTCCTCAAGTGTAAACTATTCCAACCCTGCCTGCAAACCTCTGCATTCTCTCCTGGTTCATCACCTGGTTGCCAAAGACATGCTGACAGCATGCCAGAGAAAAGTCTTAGCTTGTAGCCGCTTGGGAGGCAATGTTTGACATCGGCTTTGTGGCTGATGGACTCTGTGATCCTTGGGGAACTGCCCCCTTCTCTGCACAAAACAATTGGCTAAGTGGGTAGATGAATGAGAGGAGGATGCAGGACACCTGGGGGGAGGAAAAGGTGAGCCAGTATCCTTACTGGTCCAATACTTCTTAGGATTTCCTTTTACTTATAAGCAATGTGTTAAGGTAGTGCGGGCACCTTGTCCTCACTCCCACCCCAACGCAACAGATGTTTGTGAAGATAATAGTCATTGAATCAAGATCATTTCATTAATTGCCATCAGGTTGCCCCTGACTTACTGTATAGGATCTCCAGTTGATCCTGTCCTTAATAGCCCTGCTCTGCTCTTGCAAACTCCACACTCGTTCTTCTTTGAGGCAGCCTGCCCTTCTCACACTCTGCTGCCTGCAACTTTCCTGAGCATGATGGTCTTTTCCAGTAAGTCTTCATCTTCTTGTTATGTGCCCAACATCCAATAGCCTCAGTTTCGTTATGTTTGCTTCCAAACAAACAGTGCCAAGTTGCTTGATAAGGGTATACAGTGTTGTGCCGTGGACAGAATGATAAAATACCACTCCTGAGAGCTAAATCGGAATCTCTGCTCAACCATGAAAATTCACGAAGATGGGATGAAACTGGTAAAAAATACTTCTTGAAAAATCTCATTTGCTTTGAAAGCCCAGTTAGAGTTGCAACTATAAGTTGATTCCAACCTAACAGCCCATTAAAACACAGCAAACTGCTTAATAGATTTGAAGACGTTTGGGAAATTCAAAAATGAGAGGGAAAGCTAGCTCTCCTGCTTTGGCTTAGAGATCACTGATTCAAACATAGGCATTTTTATGCATGGTGTATCTAGCCCATACATTATTTGCTTAGTCCCTCTCACCTCTTTGAGTGCCTGCCATGCTCTACTTTATACTGTTGACCTGTTAAAACCTCCCCCCCCCTTTCTGGGGTACACAGACAAAACCTCCTCAAAGATTGTGATACTGTACTTTTGAACCACTATCAGGCATACCCTAGTAATGGCAACCTTGTGTTGCCGGCTAATCTTTCTCACACTAGGTCAGGCCAAAGGAACTGCAGAATGAATTCACTCACCAAAAGGTGCCTTCATTTTGGCAGTTTCATGTCTGGCCTGGACATGGAAGAAGAAGAAGAAGAAGAAGAAGAAAAATACCCCTCCCCTTCTTTCCCTGTTTGGGTGGGTTTTGTCTCTGCAGTTAATGTGAGCAGCTCTTCAAATAGTGGGTGGCCCTTTGTAAAGTACAATCCATGGCCATCCTGGGTGGAAGCAGGTAGACTAGCAGCACAGGTGGGTCGAACATGAGTCTGTCCCATCCAGAGCTTGGCAACAAATGCTCACCATACACCCTCTGGATACCCATGATACCATAGCCAATGGAATCCCACCACCAATGGTTCCTCGGTTTCCCCAGAATGTATCTTTCTATGCCCACAGCCTCTCCCCCGCCCCTTCACTGCCAACACCTACTCAGGATCCTAAAGACACCCAGCATGGCATGGAAACAAGAGAAGGCTGGACACAGAAGTCAGATTAACTTTTATGCCAGTAAATAAAACCTTTCCATAAAGTACTCCGGGTCTCTCTTGGCATTACCCTTTTATAGCTTCTGCATATTTCATGCACTGCAACCGGTAGTCAGGCAGCTCCTGTTTCCTGCACATTCTAATTAAAAGGTGAAATGTGAATTGTAATGGGACACTTGACCAAAATGAAATAGTTATAGCTAATTGCAGTTGCCCCTTCTCTTCTGCTGGATGCAAAATATATGGCTTACGCATCACTATATAGAAGGGCTGTGTGTCGCACCCAAGAGCCCAAGCAGGGCTTGATGAGGGTGGATCTGCCTGGCTGGTAGGCAGGGCGATAGTAAGGTCAGGGAATCATAATAATAATGATTTTGTGTCAGAAATTATTCTGGGTTGAAAGGGTTTTTGCTGGAGGAACTCTGCTCAGGAGACACCTGAATGAGACTCCTTTCATCTCCCCAAGATCTTTTCCCGCCGAAGCATTACCTATTTATCTACTTGCAACTTCATGTTTGATGCTAGGTTGGCAGGAGCTGGGACAGAGATGGGTACTCAAACAGTCATGCAGTACTTGGGTCTTGAACTGCTGACTTGCTGGCCTTCCAGCTAAAAAGGCGAGCATCTTAACCACTGAGCCCCTGCAGCCCATACAGGGAACCAGAGTTATTTTTAAAATGGATCTTCTCTAGTCTTTGGGTAGATGAAAGTGAGCTGTGTGCCTTTAAACTTCAGATCTGTCTTGCATAGGAAAAACTAGTGCAATGGAGCCTTATCACCCACATGAGTGCAGGGTCTTCTGACAACCACTGAATCCCAGAGAATGTTAGAGGAGCCTGGGAATGGGGTGGCCAGAGGTGGAAGACCAGCTTCTGAGGACAGAGTGCCCACTGAGTGCCCAAATCACACAAACAGTGTCTCCCACGCAGCGTAAGAGCCTGGCAAACTTGCTGCCCTGTGACCCTTCTTGGCTGGACAGGCAGTCCAACCACAAGACTCTTGGGAAGTCCCTCCAGCTAAGGCCATGAGAGGTCCATCTGCCCAGGCTTCTGACAGAACTCAGCTAGAAGCACTGAGAAGCCTGCTAGGAGTGAGCAATGCATTTCACACGGCTCTGCCTCCCCAGGAACTGGCATGGAGGAGGAACTGTGGATATGAGAACGCCATGGGCACAGGAAGAAGAAAACACCTTGGAGGTACCAAGAAAGCCCTAGTCAACGATTAGGAGCTCACGGGCCAAGCACCATCTGATTCAAAACGACTTCTCAGGACTGCTACAACGAAATACATAATTCCTAATATAACTCACTTTAAAAAATACCACACCACTCTCTGGTTAATGAATGTGGGATATTGTGCTTCTGTATCCATTATTTAAAATGTCAGGATAAGGCTGGATATTGCTGCACAATAGTGTTCCCGCTTTGCCAACAGGAAAAGGGAAGCCAATTTTTACATGGCAAAGAGCAGCTTAAATGCCAACAACACCTCCTCCTCCTCCTCCTCCTCCCATGCTTCATCTTTTACCCCTTTGGGTCTTGAGGGAGATGCAAGGGTCTTGTTCTGGCACTTCTCGCAGCCTCCACCTGTGTTCTTGTAATATTTATTTGACTTTATCTCTCCACCTTCCTCTGGGTCTGCCTCGTGGTCTTTGTCCTTCTCCTCTTTCCTTTTACACCAAAGGCAGTAATCAAGGTGGTCTACAGGATGTGTCTACAGAGTGACAATAAAGATCTATCTATCTATCTATCTATCTATCTATCTATCTATCTATCTATCTATCTATCTATCTATCTATCTATCTATCTATCCATCTATCACATATGTGAAAGACCTATCTATCTATCTATCTATCTATCTATCTATCTATCTATCTATCTATCTATCTATCTATCTATCTATCTATCTATCTATCTATCTATCTATCTATGTAGGATGCTTTTTTGTGCTCACCACAATTCACACTTGTAAAAAAAAACACCACCAGCCATGACCCCATCCTCTACCCTGGAAGGATCCAACCTGTCCCTCAAGGCGGTTGGTTTTCTGTGCATGAGGATGTCAGCTGGAGACCGACAGACCCGAGGCCAGGGGGGTAACCCGATATGTTAAAAGAAATTGGAAGAGGAGTGATTAAAAAAGAATAAACTTCTGGAATCTTCCCTTGCTCAATGTCTTGGTGTGAATGATACTATTCTCTATGTGTTTGTTGACCATCTTGATTGCTGCCATTGGTGTTGTGAACATTCAGGCTACCCTTTGATATATAAAGCTGGACTTCTTTCCCCCCGCTGACAATGTGGGCACAATACCAAGCAGCAAAACTGGACTTTTTCCTGACATTTTGAGTTGTATATGCATATTGTTTTATTTATAATAGTTTTATGGCGAGTAGGGTTTTTTCTTACGATTGTCCTTGACACATAGAGCAATAAATTTTCACCAAATGGGTAGGATATAAATCTAAATCAATAATAAATAATATTATTATTATGCAGAAGCACATTTCTCACTCAACTGGAAGGGGTTTCTTTTTAAAATTGAATTAAACTTAAAACCTGGCTGGCGGGTCAAGTGTGGGGTGCAGGTGGAAGGGTAACCTCCATTGGGTGGCTGGTGTAGAAGAACTCCTCCCCATGGTGCCTTTGGATCCTGCACCCCTTATTTTTAGGGGGTGGGTAGCTTTAACTGTTTTTAACATGTTTTTTTTTTAATTTTTATTGTGAACCGCCCTGAGTTGGCTTTGGCTGAGTGAGCGGTATATAAATGTGACAATTAAATTAAATTTAAATTAAATATCCTGGTTTTTTAAAATGGAAGTTTAAGTAGACATAGAGTACACCCAAATTCCAAAGGTACATTTCCCTTGCATAAGAATTGCCTGATGCTAGAGGAACTCAGAAGGTGAGCACAGGATGTGTATAATAGTTGGTGAGAGAGGATGGAAACAAGGACAGCTGGCATGTAGCTGTTGCGCCAAAGTATTTTGGAGGGCTGGTGTGGACTGAATGAAGTGGTAAAGCAAAGAGGCCCATGAAGACTAAGCAAAGACATCAAAATCACCATCCAGAAAAGAGAAAGGAGGAATCCCCAGGTACCACCTAGATTATGAATGTCCGGGCCATGTTGGTGGATGTATGCACGGCATGCAAGTTGTTTTTTTAAAAAAGAATTTCTCTAGTCTTTGGGGGCTCTTGCTGCAGGTAAACTACAACTACAGCATCTCTAATGGAAAGCCACCCAGCCTTTCTTTTAAAAACCCCAGGTGAAAGGGGTGTCCGCTATCCTCTAAGGAAGTCCATTCCTCTGTGGAATAGCTCTTACTGGCAGGATGGTTTTATTTGATTCAGGTCCTACCAGTTGCCAAAGAGAAACCCGTTGCACCATCAGGTAGTTGAAGATGGCTATCCTATTGCCTCTTCTCTTCCCCCAGTCAAAACCACCCAGCTCCCTCAATCTTTCCTCCTAGGACAATGAAGGCGAACCTTGGCACGCCAGCTGTTCTTGGACTTCAATTCCCAGAGGTGTGTATGCACAGTAAACCCATTTGTGTGGCTTCACAGGGATTTCAGATTCTGGGAATTGAAGTCCAAGAACAGCTGGAGTGCCAAGGTTCGCCATCACTGTCCTAGGGCTTGGTATCCAGACTCGTTGCCATCTTTGCCATGTATGTTAAGCCTGTACATTTCTAGTGGCTGTCTGTCTCCTCTTTGGCGAGGCGCAGCAGCCCTTTCCAAGGACCATTTCCTGGGGCAGTGAGAAAGGAGGCAGAACGGAAGGCCCTCCCGGGGTCTTGTCCATTCCTGACTTTCGTGATGCCATCGGTGCTCACTGATCGTGAAGGATGCAGTTTTTAGAAAGGTCAGATTAAATCCCTAAACCTTCATGTTCCCCTGTTTGGGATGGAATATGCATTTTCTCATTATTAAAATGCATTCATCCCCCTCTCTGATTTTCTGGTTAAGTGGTCTAATCTCTCCCTGTTAATAGGGAAAAGTAAAATGTACGAGTGGAGCCCATGAAATATAAATGGCATGAACCCATAAATGCTGCATTTGCCAAAGCTGTTTGCATACATTATGCACACAACATATTGAGGGAGAGGGATGTGTCCTCCCATTCCCCCCACCACATAGGAGTGAGGAGCGCATCACAAATCACTGATTTGCCAAGATTCCCTTCATAAGAGAATGTAATAAAATCAACGCTCAATAGCCTCTCATACAAGATATAAAGGCACTGTTGCTACCTTCCCTCTCTACCTGCAAGGAGCAATAAACTCTGCCAATCCCATTTCTGAGGCTTTCTTGCCTTTTCAGTTTGGGCATTTCATGGAAGTAGGCTTGGTTTTGAAGGCTCCTGTTTTGCTCTCAACAGAAAGCAGATTATCTATACAGCGAAATCCGATAACAATGAAGCCCCAGGGTTCAGCTGCTGAAAGACCCTAGCTGGTATCTCCTTCCACTTTCTCCCACAACATGCTCAGACTATTTGGCAGGTCCAGACCCAAAGGGTATGCTATGGTCATAGAGTAGATCCTACTGACAGTGACTTGATGTCCATCGTCAGGCAGCGATTAACTAATACCCTGAAGACTAATGGCCTGGGATGGTGAAGTCCACAGGGAAGGGTGATGGTCCCCAAGTGGACTAATTCCCACTTGAATCCCTTTGGATGAAGGGCAGCAGCTTCATCCATCCTGGCCTGAGACTGAGGAGGACTTTGCATGCCAAAAGGGCACAGAACCAGAAAGTGACTCATGGAACTGGATCAATGGTATGGGTGTCATGCTGCGATGCTGGATAAACTACTCTTTAAATATATATATATTATACCACCCATCTTGAATGGCCATGATTCTAGAACAGTGGTTCCCAATGTGGGGCCCATGTCCCACTGGGGGACTTCAATTCCCAGAAGCCTCAGCCAGTACATTGGCTGATCAGTGCTATGGGGAATTTCTGTGACCTGGGGTCCCGGGTGCGAGGAGGAGGAGGAGGACTTTCATCTGGCCGAGCTGCCAGCTCCAACTTTGAATCTGACCCTGAGGAGGACCCCTTGCCAGTCCCCCAGGCCACGGCCGGCTCAGATCAGGAGGCCGAATCGGTTGGGGATTCTAGGAGGTCTAGTCCTGCGATGGTGAACCTTGGCACTCCAGATGTTCTAGGACTTCAATTCCCAGAAGCCCAAGCCCCCATGAATCCACACCAATGGGTTTGCTGCAATTCATCCAGCTCTTAACTGTCCGGGCACGTTTTACTTCCACTTCCAGGAGTGACAGGGCGGTGTGGGCCGGATGAATCACAGCAAACCCATTTGTGTGGATTCATGGGGGCTTGGGCTTCTGGTAATTGAAGTCCTAGAACATCTGGAGTGCTAAGGTTCACCATCATGGGTCTAGTCCAAAGGAAGACTGTTCTGGGCTCTGTTCAAACCAAGACCCTTTGCCCAAGAAAAGTCTACTAGGAAAGACCTTCTGCCACTACAACAAACCCATATAGTTTCATTAGTCTCCGTCTCTCTCTTTGTGCACACTCATGCACATCCATGTGTTTTGTTCTTTAGTGTCATACTCCATGATATGTAGAAGCCCATTCAGAGGGCCAAAGGACTCCTCAAACTATGGACCTGGCAGTAATAATACTTGAGAAGGTTAACCTTCAAGTTTTGCCCAGGATGCCTTCTGGACTCCAACGGTACATGGTGTGACGCATGGAGGCCCAGTGCCTTTCTCTTGTTGTTCAGCACTTGGAGAAGACTTTGCTTCATGGTAATAGGCATAAAAAGCTTCCCCCAAAGCCTTCCTCCCTCTCCACTATTTGTGCAGCATCTGACCCCCTTCCTTATTCCCTTGCAGATGTAACTATAGCATAAGATTCAGGCCACCCCTGCTGAGAAAAATCCCTTTTTAAAATTCTCTAGAGCACTTCTCCAATGATTAAAAATATTGACAGAGATCATTTTAATATTCCCAGCCTACTGTCACTGTTTATATTCTGCAAGGGAGGCGGAAAATCTTGTTGATAGCTAAAAAAGCAGAATCCAGAGCTTAGAAAAATCACTTTCTGGATTCAGTTTCCCAGAATCCCCTGCCAGTATGACCAATGGTCATATTTGCAATCTTTTCTCCCAAAAGTCAACTTTTCCAAGATCTGAGTATGCTTTTTTTAAAAAAAAATTAATAACATGAACATAAATCGATATATACAAATAAACACATAATAACAAATTGTTATATAAATGGTGGTTCCCCCTTCCACCTTTGGGAGCTTGGAAATATCTATTCATGTTGATCCATTTCATCTCACTTAGTTTCGCCCCACCCTCCCCTTCCATAAGACAGTCTTTCACATGCTGGCATCTCGCCTTTGCCTGTCAATAGGAGAAATGCTACAAAATCTCCCCATAGATCTTCAGATCTATTGGAAAGTGAGCCTTGAGTTTCGATAACTTATTGAACAGTAAAAAGACCTTTGGAATATACCCTGTTAATGAGAAACTGACACGAGAGGTTTGGAGTTTGAAAAGGCTGTTGAACGTGATCTGAGATCCTACCCTGCCAGGGATACGTCTTGTACCAACGGCTAATAAAACATCATAGGTTTTTGAATAATTTGTTATATGCAAGTCCCCAGCATGTTGAGGGCAAAATGCTAATTGCTCCGCGAATTGCCCAGAGAGTGATAGGAGGCCGGATATTTAAGTGGGATTGCTGTGCTTTTTTACTTTAGACTCAGAAGTGCAATTGCAATTGCTATATCCTTGTCAAATATGATGTTTTTAAAATATAACCATCCTTGTTGAATAGAACAATGTTCTAATTGTTATGGGCTATCTACAATGTCTATTACTACCCCTACACTCTGTCAAGTTCTACTTCGTGCTCCCTGTGAATCCACATGAATGGGTTTACTGCTCATTTGTGTGGATTCACAGGGGACCACAAAGAAGAACAACAGTTGCAGGTAAGCAAACTGTCCTTATAGGGCCCTGGTGGCACAGGGGTTAGACAGCTGTCCTGCAGCCAGAAGGTTGTGAGTTCAATCCTGACCAGGGATCAAGGTTGACTCAGCCTCTTCCTTCTGTCTGACATCGGTAAAATGAGTCCCCATCATGTTGGGGGCAAAATGCGAATTTCCTTGTGAATTGCCCACAGAGTGCAATGAGTGCTACGGAGACAGGGGGGGGGGGGGGGAGGGATAGAAATAGAATTGCTTTGCTTTTTCCTTTAGACCCAACCTGCTGTTATTATGGGCTCTAAAGTGCTTTGGAATGTATTCCCTGTGGGTTTGGTCAGTGGATTGGCCATTGGTCACTCCACCCAATTTGGCCACCACCTGTGCAGTCTCCCTCATTGGCCCAATTTTTCCCTCTATAGGAAAAAGATTCCCAAAACTCTGTGCAAACCCCCCCACCCCCACCCCCCAGGAGTCCTATGGTCCCCTGTTTTGGTTTCTGGGCCTCATGGCAAGGGCAAGGTCCAGTCCACTCTGAACCTAACCTTGCCCATGGGAAAGACCCACTCACTAGCTGCTAAGGGCAATTGCCACCTGAGCACATCAAACTTAGATTCACGTAGATCCATAGATGAGCCTTCAATCAGGTTTCTCTTGCTTGAAAGCCAGTTGTGTCCAACTCTCATCTTCCATTTACAGCCAAAGAACTAGTGCTGTCTACATCTGCAGATGTTTCCGTGGTCATGTAGCAGGCATGACTAGACACTGGAGTGCACGGAACACTGTTACCTTTCCAGCTGAAGCAGTAGCTATTTATCTACTTGCAATTTCTTGCTTTCGAACTGCTAGGTTAGCAGGAGTTGGGACAAGTGACAGAAGCTCACTCTGTTGTGCAATACTCTGGTCTCAAACTGCTGACCTGCCGACCTTCTGGTCATCATGTTCAGTATCTTAACCACTAAGCCACCGTAATCCTCTGATCCTTCAAACAACCTGCCCCTAAATGTCTCATTGCATGTGCATCATTACCTTCAACATACCAGCCATATTTCATGCTATGAGCAAAGGGTGCTACTCAACCAGAGTACTTCCATGTGCTGCTGCTGCCAGAGGATGCCAGGGAGAGCATTTGCTTTCTCCACCATGTTATTCTCCAAACACCATCCACTTCAGCTCCTCCTGCATTATGCACCATGTTGACAATGGAGAATGCGGAGGGAGTTTTGGACGCTTTCTGCTTCGCAGTTCTCAGGCACACTTGATGAGTTTTTGAAGGGGATGCAGCCTCCACTGTGTCAAATCCATGGCAACCCTAACCTTGTGCATCATGGCCCTCTGAAAGGCATCCCTGTAGCTTAGCTGGAAGACCTTGGATTTCCATGGATGTGGACTCTGGAGATGGAGCCGAAGATGAGGAGAGGAAGAATCCCAGACCTTTTCCTGATTCAGCTAGATTCGGTGGAGAATTTATCTTCTATCCCATGTGGGGTAAATGTGTGGCAAACAGGGAAAGACTCCTGAGACGGAGGGAATGATGGGCATGGTGACAATGCTGTGGCTGCTGGTAGCGGGAGTGATATGCTTTGGACTAATAATAATTTTGTGTCAGAAATTATTCTGGGTTGAATAATTCTTTGGACTGATACATGGAGACCAGAGCCTTATGATGCGGCACTTGATGGTTTGCATGCAGATGGTTACAGGTGTATTTGCCAGCCTCTCTCAGGTAAAACAGGTTCTTCTTCTTTTGTGTCCCAGTCAAACCCTGGACTGACAAAATGAAGCCACTTTCTTGGCTTTGTCAATGCCCAAACTTTAGTCTCCATCGGTGCATGTCTCTGGCAGTCATCGGCAGACCAGTAAATGAGTCAAATCCTGTATCTCTCCACATTCACGCACCGTGCGTTGTTGTCCGCCAGCAGTCCTCACTTGAGCATGGCCCCAACCTGGGTTTTCAAAGGAGTCTGACCTTTTTCAGATTTGAAATGCCAGAGTCAAATTAAGCAATTTCCCACTCAAGAGATATCAGATGATATGAAGAGATTGTTTTCTTATTATTATTATTATTATTATTCTCTCTCTCTAAGAAAAATCTGGCTTAGCAAAGGAAAATAGTACAACCTTTGCAGCTTCATTGCTCTGGTACTTTGCGAGATTCTGCTGGAGGGAAAATCAGCAGGGAACCCATTCGTGAGGATCCACAGAGGCTTGGGCTTCTGGAAATTGAAGTCCAAGAACACCTGGAGTGCCAGGGTTCACCCTCACTGCTTCATTTGTAAGGGAGCGGATGGATGTGGAAGGAAACACACAGTGGCAAACCTGGTGTCTGTTCCTTTAAGGCAGGGATTCTCAACCTGTGGCATGTGGGCCGGATACAACCCACAGCACCATTTCATGTGCCCCAACCCACTGCCTCCGCCACACCAGAAAGTGCCATGTGGTGGAGGAAAGGCAAAATGGACATCCAGCCCTCAAAGCTGTCTGAGGGAGGGTGACCCGGCCCCTGTCTTAAAAAGGTTGAGAACTCCTGCTTGCAGAGCTAAAGCAGGGGAAACAGCTTGAAAGTGGCCAATGTGCATCACACAGGAGTCCTGCGGGGAGGGTGTCTCAGTGAAATGGTGCTGAATTCTGCCAGATGTATTCCTTAGGGCCTCATTAGTGACTGGAATTGAGCCCAAAATCTCTCCTGATGGCTCTCATTCATTTTGATTGAAAAAGGAATTCCTTTTAAACCAATCTTTTCAGTGGAGGAGAAGTTTCACAGAAAATCTCATGGGTGGTGCTCAAGTCACTTGTGATTCTCCTACCTGAGAAGGATTTCCACAAATTCTCACAGTCGAGAGAAGCTTGGAAATGTTGCTCTGGGGATCCTATCTCCAGAGCCAGGACCGAGCTGTGAAGCTGAGCATTGGAGGGAAGTGGGAGCCTAGGAGGCTGAATCCCATTCTCTCTCTCTCCCCTGATCTGCTTCCTGGCTGACCTCTGGCTTTGCTGGGCGAAGCTCCAGGTTATCCATCTCCGCTCTGTTAGTGATGTCAGACACGGGTTTAGAATTAAAACACCTTCCTCAGATTAAGAACGGAGGGGGATATGAAGACCGACGTCACGGGCACATTGCTGACACCAAATCCCAAACCTCCAGATAGTCTCCCTGGTGATTTCATAGGAATGTTAAATAGTATATTTGTGTGTGTCGAGAGTGGGGTGGGGGGGAATGCAAGTTAAAGAGGAGTACCTCCAAGGAAAGGGATTGTGGAGGCTTAGTGGTTAAGACGCTGAACTTGATGACTGAAAGGTTGGCAGGTCAGCAGTTTGAGACCCAAGTGCTGCACGGCAGAGTTCCCATCTCTGTCCCAGCTCCTGCCAGCCTAGCAGTTCAAAAGGAAGAAATTGAAAGTAGATAAATAGGAACCACTTCGGTGGGAAGGTAACAGCACTCCATGCGCTCCGGTGTCTAGTCATGCCTGCCACATGACCACGGAAATGTCTGCAGAAGCAGACAGCGCTGGCTCTTTGGCTTTGAAACAGAGATGAGCACTGAACCCTAGAGTTGGATACAACTGGCTTTCGAGCAAGGGAAACTTTCACCTTTACCTTTATAGGACTCTAGAGTTGGATACAACATGCAAGGGTGACCCTTACCTTTTCCTTACCTTTGAAGAAAGTTTCCAGAAGCTTGGAAATGGGAATAATTTTGGGGAATGCAACTGCCAGAATGCCATGGTAGCCAGAGAGGTTCATGTTCATGTCCAGAGAATACAGCAAATATAAGGGAATTAAGTCACCTAATAAGATTTTAAAAAGAGAAGGTGATAGATGGAGACAGACAGGTCTACTTTTGAATGGTTTGTGGAACTCCCTGCCAGAAGAAGTGGTGACAGAAAGGATTAGACAAGTTCATGGAGGACAAGGGGATCCATGGCTATAATTATAATGGATACCTAAGGACAACCTCCGGGTTGGAGAGATAGGCAGGATATGTCTCAATGCCATTTCCAGGCAGGAATCCTAAGCAGGTGAAGGCATCTCCTTGGGAATAATACCCTGAAGGAAATGGTGAGCCACTGTGTGAGACAGAAGGCTGGACTGGATCATGGGCTCCTGTGGCCTCTTCCAGCAAGGCTCTTCTTAATGCCAGGTATTTTCTGGGCTCCTCAAGCCAGCTTCTCTCTCACCCTGCCCCCCGCCCCCAACCCAGGGACCAGGGAAACTTCACCTTTGGCGGGGCTATTTCCTCCAGCCCTTGACTGTCTGTACCTGTTGGACTTCTCTCTTGGTCAGGAGTCACCTGTGTATTTATTTATTTATTTAGATTTATATACCGCTCTATCTCAGCCCAACGGGCAACTCAGAGCAGTTCCCAACATGTAATAATACAAAAGCACAATACAAACATATAACACCTGTGATCTGCACAGGGAACAGATGAAGGAATGATCTGTCTCCGGAATCTGGACGCTGGCGTGGCACAATTACATTAAAACGGCTGAAACCTTCTAAGATATTTTATTGCACAGTCGCATGCATTTAAATCATGATACAAAGAAGCAGGGAGGGCTTCAGTTTCTCATGAAAATAGGAGCACTTCCAAATGCAGATGTGCGGCAGCCTCCAACTGCAGGAGACTTCTACCTGCCCAGCAGGTGGGCCATTTGATCAGAAGTTACCTGTGGAAGAAAGAACTTGGATGCCTTTGCAGGGAAGAGGAGGAGGAGGAGGAGGAGGAAGGTTTGGAAGCTCAGGGTCTTCCACCAGAAAAGGAGCCCTCCTTCCTGGACTCTCTCTTTGCAGAGAATGGGATTTTTCTGGGGGTGGGTTGAGTTGGGAGCAGAAATCAGCGCTTCCCACCTAATTGGGAGGTAATCAGATTTTATCCCTCAATTTAATCAAGCAGAAAACTTGAATTTCTGGGTGTTTGGAGGGAAATCCCTCCATTGTGTTAAAGCAGCAGAGAGCTCAGGGCTTCCTCCTGCTTTGACTTGGGTTCCTCCACTGAGGAGCGGGCTGGGAGGTGGGCTTGGGCTTGGTGGCCTCAGAAGCCCCTTCCACTCCCGTTATTCCATGAGCCTATGATGCCCCCCATGCAAACTGGGAATGTTGGAGGTTCACCCCCTCTTTTTTTTAAAAGCACAATCTCTGTCTAAGCACAATCTCTCCGTTGGGGCAGCACGAAGTCAATCACCAGAAGATTGTTTCTTGCTTCCTCCTCTCCCAGAAAGACCTTTACAAATGACAAATGTCCTTAATTTTCACAAGAACTCTTTTTTCTTAAGAAGATCAGGGCAAGAGATGAGAAAAAGGCTAAATTACCTTGACACATTTAGTGTTTTTTTCCCCTTCCTTTCAAGGAAGTCAGGTGGCCATGACTAATGTGCTGTGCATTAGAGATGCTCTTCAGACATTTTCATCAAGGAATCTGACTGGCACAATTAAAAAGCAAATCCAAAACAAGAGAAATCTACACATGGCTGAAGAATCATTTCAATGCCAGTCCTTAACTCACACGAAGACTTCCTCTGGCGTTGGGGCTGAGCAAGCAGGTAGATCAGGGGTGCCAAACTATGGCCCATGGGCTGGATCCGGCCCCGATGCCAATTCATCTGGCCTATGCTGCCCTCGTCGCTCCTGGAAGCAGAAGTAAAATGTGGTGTAGGCTGGATGAATTTGCGTCAGGGGCTGGATCTGGCCCACGGGCCATCATTTGGGCACCCCTGGTTTAAGCAGAGAAAATGGTCCCATCCTGTTGCAAAACAGATTGCAAGGCGTGTTTTATTTCTGCTTCCAGTGGGAGGAACCATATGGCCGGCCCGCTGAACCTCTTGAACGGCCCACTGCCTGAAAAGTTTGGGCACCCCTGAGGTAGTTTGTCTTGAGCAGAGTGGATGATGGCACTTGACCACTGCTAGGAGTGGGTGACTCTTCCTGAGATTTCAGGGCACGGAAGGTCAAGGAGACGAGACATCCCACTGGGGATCTGATGGACTCCTCTTGCCCGTCTGCACTGATGTTTCGCCCCACAGCCAGACGCTTCTCCCTGATTCTATTGTTCCCGGAGATCCGTGCACATCACAAGATGACAATATTACCAGCAGCCAGCTATCAAACAAAAGGCGACATCTTATTACACAAGCATGTTACAACGATGATAACAGCTCCATGGAGACAGCTAAGGGCAGATTGTAGATATAAAAGGAATAATCAGAAGGAAAGCTGGATGTGGCAAGGATTTATGGCTCAGCCAGGGAGAGCGGCCCTATTTATTCAATGGGAAAATAATGCAGGCTGAAGAGGAATTTAAACACTGGTGGGATTGGGTGGTCTGGAATTGAGGGAAGATGGTGCCTATGCTCAAGGACAAAGGCCCTTGTTGTCGTGACGTGCCATTAAGTGGCCTCGGATTTATGGAGACCTCCCCAGAAATGAGGGCGCACCAGCATGTTCTTTCCTCAACAGTCCTGCTCAACATCTGAAAGTTAGTTTGTGGCTGGCCTTAGGACAGTCTTCGTGGACTTCAATTACCCGAAGCCCAAGTTAACACCCCGTTTTACTTCCGCTTCCTGGAGCGACAAGGGCAGCACGGGCCAGATGAATCGCAGTAAACCCATGCATGTGGATTCACAGGGGCTTCTAGAAATTGAAGTCCAAGAACATCTGGAGTGCCAAGGTTCACCATCATGGGCTTAGGTGATTCAATTCCCAAAACTCAGCACAGAAACATTTTGTGTCAGAAATTCTCGGCCAACCGACCTCACTCTATACCAGTGGCTGTGAACGGTTGGCATTCCAGGTGTTCTTGTGCTTCTGTGAATTGAAGTTCAAGAACAGCTGGAGTGCCAAGGTTCGCCATCACTGCTCTATACGATACCATTCCATAGGGAATATAATTTCAGAAAGACCAACTGGGGAAAGTTTACAACAACGCTAAATCCAACTGTGCTTCAGACTCCTCCTCAACCAGAGGACTAGGATCCATCTGCAACTTCCATTTTGGAAAGTTCTCATGCCTCCATTCTCAGAGGATGTCAGACCAACTCCATCCCAGGTCTCACTCCAGAAACCTACAAGCCCAAGTCTCTGATTATTTTCCACAGTGTGAAGACATTCCTTCTAGTGAATTTCTGATAAAAGCCGGGAGGGATATTTGAGCTTGAGCCTTGCAGAAACAAAAAAGACTGACTGGATAAGTCAACTCATAGGTTCTCAACCTTGGGTCCCCAGGTGCTTTTGGACTTCAATTCCCAGAAGCCCTGGTCAGCTGGTGTAGTGACTTAGGCTTCTAGGAACTGATGTCCAAAAACACCTGGGGACCCAAGGTTGAGAAACACTAGACGCTATAGCAGAGCTCGAGATATGGTGCTGAAGGAGAACTTTGCAGAGACCTTGGTGTGCCAGAAAGACAAGCAAGCAGGTCCGAGAACAAGTCAACCTGAAGTGCCTCTCTGGAGGCAAAAACGATGAAACTGTTTTGGGCACATCATGAGAAGAAAGCGAGACTCTCCAGAAAAGACAATCATGCTGGGAAAGGTGGAAGGCAGAAGGAAAAGAGGAAGATTAAAGGTAAGGCAGATCTATCTCCTAAGGCAGTGATGGCGAACCTTGGCGCTCCAGATGTTCCTGAACTTCAATTCCAAAAGCCCCTGTGAATCCACATGCATGGGTTTACTGCGATTCATCTGGCCCGTGCTGCCCTTGTCGCTCCAGGAAGCGGAAGTAAAATGCGCCCATACGGGCCGGATGAATCGCAGTAAACCCATGCGTGTGGATTCACAGGGGGCTTGGGTTTCTGGGAATTGAAGTCCAACAACATCTGGAGTGCAAAGGTTCGCCATCATGGACCTAAGCTCTTAATGCACTGTTGAGCTATAGGTTCATTAACATCTGGATTGTAGCCTCTGTCCCACCTACCGCTGTTAAATGAGCTGAGTAGTTTGGGATCATGTATAAGGCGCATTGAATGAGGTTCTGCTCATTGTATAAAGGCTTTGTCAGTTTTGTTGCAGTGTCTGGTGTCAATAGGTTGGAATTATTCAGGGACAGAGGACAGGAGACTCCCGAGTGTAAACCAATATATGGATAGCTGAGTGGTTTAGGTGCCTGGCTATGGAGCCAGAGGTTGGGAGTTCTATTCCCTGTTGCACCTCCCAAGAGAAGAGCCAGTCTGTGTGGCCCTGGGCAAGCGTCACAGTCCCAACTTGCCCCAGGAGAGGTTCATCTCCCATGCTCGAAAACCAGCCGTGTCCAACTCTAGGGGCCAGTGCTCATCTCTGTAGACTACAGACATTTCCTTGGTCATATGGCAGGCAGGACTAGACACCAGGGCACATGGAATGCTGTTACCTCCCCACCAAAGCGGTACCTATTTATCTACTTGCAATTTCTTGCTTTTGAACTGCTAGGTTGGCAGGAGCTGGGTAGGACTGTAATGGCTTCCACACACTGGAAATCCTCATGGTGCCAATTTACTGTACCTGCACTCTCACGAAGGCAGATCTAGTCCCTCTTTTTGCATATACAGTAGAACTCCGCATAGCGATCGCCCCATACAGCGATGAAAGCGCATAGCGATGAGGCTTGGCTTTTTTTGGGGGGGGGGGGAGCCGTTCCGCATAGCGATTGTTCCTATGGGAAAATCCGTACAATAATTTTCCAATGGGAAAAACCGCTTAGCGCCAAACATTGTTGTATGGTTTTTCTCATAGGGAAAATCGTTGTACAGATTTTCCCATAGGAAAGATCATGCAATGATGAAAACCGCAAATTGATCATCTCCATTTGTTGTTCAGTCGCACAGTCGACTCCGACCCTTTGCGACCCCATGGACCATTTTCCTCCAGGCGCCTCTGTCCTCCACCATCCCCTTCAGCCCTCCCAGCTCTGTGCCCATTGTGTCTACAATGCCATCTAGCCATCTCATCCTTGGCCTCCCCCTTCTTCTTTTGCCCTCCACCTTTCCCAACATCAATGCCTTCTCAAGTGAATCCTCCCTTCTCATTTGATGTCCAAAGTACTTTAGCTTCATCTTTACTATTTGACCTTCCAATGAGCAGTCAGGGTTAATTTCTTCTAAGATTGACCTGTTTGTTCTCCTCGCTGTCCAGGGGACTCTCAAAACCCTCCTCCCTCATCTCCATGGAATGGATTAAAATCGCTATATGGGGTTCTACTGTACCTCGGATAACGTTTGCATCAGATAACGCTAAAACCGCATAACGTTAAGCAATCTGGGGGGAAAATTGCATCGTATAACATTAAAATCCTATGGGATTCATCAGATAATGTTCGCTAAAGCCTGTGCCGGTTACAATGTATCTCTATGGAGTTTTAATGTTATATGATTCATCCCATGGGATTTTAACGTTACCCAATGCCTCAGATAATGCTAAAAATCAGATAACATGAAGACTCATGGAACCAAGTTTTAGCGTTATCCGAGGTATTACTGTACTCTTTTTATTTTGTTAATTTTAATTTTGGGCTGTTAAATCCAGGGCAACCTGGTGACCTAACCTGAGTTGGTTTCCAGCCTCTCAGGGCCTCTGGCAGACCTCCTAAGTAAGTGGGCTCAGGTGCTGAACTACAGAGTCCTCCTTCCTTCCTTCCTTCCTTCCTTTGATGTTCCAAGAGTGATACGCAGTAGGCAGCATTCAGGGGGCCAAACACATCTTTATTGCAAGGTATGCAATCTGAACATGCGGTAATGGCGGAGGAGGCGCAGCTCCTTTTATACTGTACAGTACATTTGAATCCCGCTCCAAGAGCGCCCATTGGCTATGGTGTCAGCGATGTCATTGGGATGTACTGCACACCTTATAAGGTTTACCTGTGGCGGGAATGTTTCCCGCGGTTCACTGTGATTGGATGATTTGGATCATGTGAGCTGAGCTATTGCAGCTGCCATCTACCGGCAGCTGAATCGCTTGTAATTGCGGCTGGTTTACATTGAGTTACATTGTTACACCATTGAGTTACATTGTTACACGGAGACTCCTTTACAAGGTTCCATTCTTAAAGGTCCAATGTTAATACACAACACTTCCACCTGGGCCTTCCTCTCCTGCAGTCGCCTCCCTCCTCCTCCTCCTCCTCCTCCTCCTCCTCCTCGTCCCTCGGCTGCCTTTACTTTGTCTCGCTTGGCTGCCTTTGGCTTCCACTGACGGGTTCTTGGCAGAGGAAGAAGAGAAGGAATCTCTATTGCACCAGATTCATTTACTGATTTCGGCGATAATGTTGCTTCCCAATGAAATAGGCTTACAATCAGAAGTCAAGCTTGGAAAGAAGCTGCTCAGGTTTGCCTGGTCTTGTCTTGCTTCATTTTCAGGGGCCAGGAACAAAAAACACCTTTCCCATGAAAGAGATTTTAAGAAGGGGGGAACGAACAGGATGTGGAAAGGTTGTGGTTGTGGTTGCTAAAGATGGATCTGCAATGCACTTTTAGACGGTGCGCCCCCTTCCCTCCCTCCCTATGAACAAGAGGCCCTAAATGGTTCTTTGCTCAGAAATGGTGCTCCTTCCTCCCCTCTTCCAGGCTCAAGGCAAAGCAAAGCGAGACCTTGATGGATTTCCCATTTGACTGATGTGCAGCTGTGAGGCCCTCAGCAGTTTTAAGTCTCTTGGTGGGACCAGTGGGGGGAAAGAAAGGCTGCATCATTCAAAATTGAGTTTTTCTTTGCAACCCATTAAGGAAATATCTGCACTGGTGCCCGGAAGGTCTTTTCTAGTTCCCTGAAGCGACATGGCAACCCGTTTGCTTCCTGCAAGACTCAAGCGTCAACAAAGCAAAGGCATACACGGAGTCTTTGCTGCTTTGAGACAAACCTCCCCCTCCCCCCCAATAAAAGAAGGACACCTGTATTAGAAATAATGATAATAATATTCCAAAAAAATTTAATAATTTCATGTCAGAAATTATTCTGGGTTGAAAGGATTTTTACTGGAGAAACTCCGTTCATGGGACGCCCAATTGAGGCTCCTTCCATGCCCCTATTTATCTACTTGCAATTTCTTGCTTTTGATGCTGCTAGGTTGGCAGGAGCTGGGACAGAAATGGGTGCTCATTCTGTCATGCAGTACTCGGGTCTTGAACTGACAACTTGCTGACCTTCCAGCCAACAAGGCGAGCTTCTTAACAAACTGAGCCACTGTCACTGATTGTATGAGAAATGATGCAAAGGAAGAAGAGCACAAAGACCCAGAGGGTCTGGTGCCCCAATCGACATCAGGACTGGCCCTGCTATTAGGCAGAGGGAAGCGGCCACCTTAGGCAGGGATCAGTGCTGCACGCCCTCAAACAAGAAGAACAACAGCTTTGTTCCTGCACTACTCAACAGCAGAATGTGCTATCACTGTATGGTATAAATCAGCTCATGCCAAACAAGTGGATGCGGCTCCTAATAAGTCAGGAGGGATTATTACAGGCTGCTTAAAATTGAGCCCCGTGGAAAATTAATAATATTTGGCTGGCACCGCCCTTCCAGAAGTACTGTATGGTGATAGATGCTAGCAACAAACAAACTAAAGTAATACTGCAACAAATCCATTCATTTCATGGACACTGATCCCCTAGACCAGGGGTCGGCAATCTTCTTGAGTCAAGGGCCAGGTCATGCTCCCTCAGACAGTTGAGGGGGCAGGACTGGTGGTCCCCCTGCTGCAAACACTGCCATAAAAACATCTGCAGCCACCATAAATGTGTCCGCGGCTGCTTCTGCCAGTGGTGGCAGCAGTGGTGATTGCAGCGAGGGCGGGGACTGGATTATTTGGCACCACGGGCCGGACTCTGCCTGTGGGCTGTAGGTTGCTGACCCCTTCCCTAGACAATGGCTAAAATCACGGAAAGGTTTTCTGCAGACCTCTCTAGCTCTAAATGTCAAACCAGAAGAGGCTGGGTTGAACCTTTAGAAAGCAAAAACAGCACATCCTTGTTGAAAGGGTGAATGCCAGAAAGGGTCTCCCACCAGGACAAGATTCTGTGTGGTTCATCTGGAAGTCACAGCATAGACTTCAAAGCAAAGTAGGGAGATCAAAGCATAATCAAATAAAAAGTGGCGACTTGGCTACAGAACAGATTTTCAGTGAATGTGGAGGAATTCAACCCATGAAGCATTCATGTGGCTTGCAATTTATGCTCCACCACCACAGGTACAAAAGAAGATCTAATAAATGACTGATGGAGATGCCCAATCTCTTTGCATTTACTAAAAGAACAAGTAGTTGAGAATGCTAGGCTGCAGATTCTGACTTAAAACAGCCTTCCATGTGCGATTCCCAGTAACTAACTGGGACCCAGTAATGTCCATGGGCTTCCCGGGAACTAATTCCTTTGGCACCTGGCCAATGATGACCCTTAATGGCGTTTGAACGTTTGCATGGGGCTGCCTGTGCCTGCATGTGTGCATGTGTGCATTGACTGGGAGAATGGCGCAGCACAAACACGATGACTGCCCGGCGGACAATAAAAAGGCTGCTAAACAGGTTCCAGTTCTTTCAGTAAGTAGCAGCAGACTCATAGTGAAATTCAACATGGTGTTAAATCATTCTTAAAAAGAGAACGGGGGGAAAACGTTTCTGGTCCATTTACTGAGAGACGTGCCTCAAAAGCCAATGCAGGCCAGGCTAATGATTGCAAAAGAAGATGATCGTTACACGCAGCAGGGGCAGAGGAGAGCCTTCTCCGAGCGGTAATGTGTTTATTGTGTGTACGAGGGTGGGTCTTCCACATACCTGACCTGAACAGAGGCATCCTCACTAGGAGTCACAGGTGGCCGTGGCCTCCATGAATTTGCCTGACCTCCTCTGAAGGCTGACCACATGGGCCACCAAACACTCTGCCTGTTGTGATCCAGTCCTCCTCAGACTCTGGGGAAGGCCTGGATCAGGGGGCACTCCCTATGCCCAGCCCAGTTCTGACTGCACCCGATCCTGAAGATGTCCTGAGCCAGGGATCTCAGCCTGCGCCTGGCCCAAGTCTGTTTTCCCTGGCAGCTGGTCTGTCAGATCAGGGCTCTGGCTCTGACAGTGATCAGCCCTCAGTCAGGGAGAGGTCCAGGAAGGAGCTACACCTGAGACGCAGGCAGGCTAGAGCGAAGCACCAAAGAAGGCTCCCAGCTGATATTGATTACCTGAGAGGCTTATAAGCAAGCTTCTTGCAGCCTGCCAGTGTCGGTACAACTCTCCTGTGAAGACCGTCACCCTGCTCGACTCCAGACTGCCTGACATGACCCTGACTTCTTTGCCAAACCTGATGACGCCCCTGGACACCCTTTGGTGGACTAGACGCTTGCTCGGATTTCTGGTAAACAGACTTTGGCTTGCCTTTTGCACTTTGATATCTGGTCTCTCCTCGAACAGACTCTCTGTGTAGCGCCGCCATGAGGCAACCGTGCCTGCTCGCATAGGTCAGCACACTGCCTGCAAGCAGTTAATTTCCAGATTCCCTGGAATGGGAGGGCTGGAGAAGAATTTACAGGAATCCCCAGTGAGTGTTTTCACCTGTTTGCATTCCTACTCTCATGCTTAATGGCAACATGCTTTTATCTGTGGCAAACCAAACTCAGTGGCTGCATAAAAGCTCTTTGATGTGCCTCCCGCATCCAAGAAGGACAGGAACAACAGGTACCAGGGTGGGACTACCAGCGAGGAGGGTGCCAATGGGCAAAAACAGAGGCAAATTCTACCCACTGTTTTCCCTACTGGGGAAGCCCTGGCTGGTCCCCGGCTGCCTCCTCTCCTCCCTGCAGAGCAGAAGGGGCCACCCGATTGGCAGTGTGTCCACCTCCCCAAAGGCCTCTCAAGGAATCCTGCTGCCCAAGGCCTCCCATAAGTGATCTGGCAGGATGGCAGGTGTTCAGACCTTGCCGTGAGTCATTAATGCTTTAATCCTCCCAGGAAGACTTGCACATTCATCTGCTAATAGGTTTAGAAGGAATTAGACACAAAACCTTATCCACGCCTACAGGGAGTAGGCATTGATCCAATTTGGCAAGGAAAGAGGCCGGTCCCAGGTCTGGGGTTCAAGAGCAGCAGAAGCAGCAGCAGCAGAAGAAGAAGAGCTGCCTGTCCTGGGGGAGGAGGGCACGTGGTTGCAACCTTGCGGAGCAACTTTGGCTTGAAATGCATGGGTGGTGCTCACTCTGTAGTCTGGCCACTTCCCCTACTGAGCGGAGCTCAGCCAGCGTCACCTGTAAACCCTCTTACAAACAGGGACCGACCCTGAAGTCGCTTTGGTGGTTGGGCGGCCATACAAATCCAAAGGATAAATAAATAAATAAAACTAGCCATTGCCCATAGGGCGAACTCCTTGACCCCACTTAGAAGAGGCAGAGCCAGGCCAGTAGCCAGCCCTGGGTTTCTTTATGGCCCTTGCGGCTGCCGTGAGAGCGCTGCAGCTTCCTCTCGTAATGACATTTTACTGCGGGTGAGAAGGATGCGACATCCCATCCCAGGAAGGGTTCCTATTTATTCATTACTGTTATTTATGGCTCAACTGCCTTCCTGAGCCACCAAGCTTTGTCGGAGAGCAGCAGGAAAAGCCTGTGGCCAGGCCGGCGGCTGTCCAAGAGGGTCACCAGAGGAGGGCCAGACAGCCCTTCCGGTAGGGCAGGGGTGGCCGAACTTTTCGGGCCATGGGCCGGTCACGTGGTTCCTCTCACTGGCAGCAAAAGCAGATTTTAGGTTGCCATCTTCTCTGCTGAAACCACGGGCGCCCAAACTATGGCCTGTGGGACAGATTTGGACCCCAACACCAATTAAACCGGCCCACACTGCCCTTTTTGATTCTGGAAGCGGAAGTAAAATGCACCCATACAGGCGTGTTTTACTTCCGCTTCCAGGATCAAGGGCAGTGTGGGCCAGATGCATTGGCATTGGGGGCTGGATCCGGCCCACAGGCTGTAGTTTGGGCACCCCTGCGCTAGGGCCAGGCCCTTCTGAAGCTCAGCAGCCTTTCCTTTGGGTCTGGCCTTCCATTTGGGATGGGAACGAAGGGTACAGAGATGGGTCTTCTTCTTCTTCGTGTCCTGATCAAACCATGGATTGCCAAAACGAAGCGACTTTCTTGGCTTTGTCGTTGGCCAAACTTAAGTGGCAGCACCAAAGATAAAACTCTACGCATGATCAGAGTTTGGTTGTGACAGGCTCCAGGTTGACTCAACCTTCCTTCCATCCTTCCGAGGTTGGCAAAATGAATACCAAATGCGTTCGGGGGGGGGGGGGGGGAGAATGCGAATTGCTTTGTGAGCCACCCAGAGAATGGACTAAGCCCTTTGGGGTGGTATAGAAGCATTATTTGCTAATTGCTAGTGGTACCCAAGTGATTGCTCTGGACATAACACAGCCCTCCCTTGCAGGAAACAAAACATGGTTGCCCAGCAATTCCTTTCCACCGACAATGAGAAAAAGATGGGCGGTGAGCACAATCCCATGCACCGCCTACTTGGAAGACAATTCCACTCATTTCAGCAAAGCTTACTCCCAGGTAAGCAGGTCTGGGGCTGCAGCCTCAGGCAAGGGAGCTGCTGCAGAGAGAAAGGCTTTTAATTCTGCTCAGGATCGGAGCCCCTTTGGGAGACAGCGGTTCTCTCCCTGCTCCCACCCACGGCAGGGGCACGATGGAGTTGAAGGCGTTCTGGATCCTCTTCCGACAGCGTAATTGCCACGGCAGGACTGGGCTGGGCAGGAGGATATCACCAAACCAGTAACAAGTATCAATGACAATTATCCCAGAAAGACAAAGAGTGGAAAGGTGCCTGAGAGAGGGATGGATGGATCTGGTCCCTCCAACAGTAAAGAATTAGCCAAGAACTTTTTGAAAAAACAACAGCACATCTTTAATGAATCAGAGGATTTCTTCAGAAAGTCCCTTCTACAGTTCACGGAAGCTGCAGGAGCAACAGATCATTGATGCCACAGGGCAGGAGGTTCAGAAATTCTCCAGTAGATCCAAAATCCGCTTTTGTTCACTCTCTTGGAATTCTGGGTTCTTCCCGTCCCCAACGTTCTCCGCAAATTCTGCCGAAAAACAGAAATGCATATTAAATACTGGTTTAAATCTTGGGCAGGTGAGGACAGGAGGGGAAGGAAGCCCTACGATGAGTGTGGGGTGTGGGTGGGATTTTGCCTCTGGGGGGCTGGTGCACACGCCAGCAAAAGAAGCAGACCAGAGCCCGGGAAGTGGGGCAGGAGGTTCCCCTGCCTGGGTGGGCTTGGCAAAATGTCAACTTTGGAAATGACAACCAGAAAGACCCAAGAGAGCTGGGAACCCAACAGGTCACCCAAAGGCTCTTTTGTAGAACGGCCCCCCTGGCAAATGCCGCTCTGCCCAGTGGTTTCCAAGCAGCACCATCAAATTGAACTAGACGAATCAAGACAACTGTCATGACCCCGTCCGTCTTCAGACCCTGACAAACCCACTGAGGAACAGGCTCCGGAGTCCGTTTCAAACCCCGTTTTGCCTCCTCTAGATCCGGAACGGTCTAGATTTGACCTAGCGATGGCTGACAGCTCTGATCCTGAACTCCTGACCCCGCACGTGTTGTAGGGAAGACCTGCACAAGGAGCTGCACCTGCGTCGCAGGTCAGCGAGAGATCCGTTGCAGAGGAAGCTGCCCGCTGCAAGCCCTTAACCGTGAGCCCTCTTAAAGAGCATCAGTAGATGCTTCGGATTTATTTATTTATTTTTCTGATTTATATTGCCGCCAAACTCCGGAGACTCTGAGCAGCTCACAGAAAATAAAACTAATCACATTTTAAAAACCAATAAAAAACCCATTAAAACTGCCACCAAAAATTACTCCGAACCCTACAGATTAAGAGATTAAAAGAGGGAGGAAATTTGTCGGTTCAACATTCGCGCTGGCTGACTCTCTGCAGGAATCCTTGCTTGTCTTTGCCCAAGACTCTGACGGACCTCCTTGCCAGACCCTGGACTCATTTCTGGACTTGACCTTGACTTTCGGACATCCCTTGGGACATGTGAATCGCTCTCCCGGTAAACGAACCCTGGCTTTGTTGACTATGCTGTTCAGACCCTCCTTGAAAGACTTTTATGAGACTCTGCCTCTCCCTGTGCAGCGCCGTTTAGCGGCTTCCCCGTCCCGTCGGGGTGGGCTTGCACACCAATGAGAATAAATGCAAATTAAAAAACAGCATAGATAACATACTCAGATTGATAAATAAAATGAGAAAGCACGACACATTGACACCTAGGAGTTGAGGCTTTTCAATTATTGTCAATAGATGCCAGGCCTGAAGGGTAAATTCATTAGCAAATGTGTATTGCCACAATATTTGTCCCACATTCATCTACTAACCATTTGCATTTCAACAGGGAGAGACTTCACAACTAATCTGAGTAACAACCAAGGATCTTCTGCTATTACCAGTTGTAAAAAGCCACACTGAATTGTATACTCAGCTGTACATCTCTGCCTGTTGTGATCCCAGTGATGGGGTCAAGGTCCTGACCAGTTGCCTGGAGGCAGTTAGGATCTGGATGGGGGGCAATGGACTACACTGAGTGGCTGTGGGTGAGGGGACCCAGTCCTCAAATAAGGAGTTATCCCCGCTAGTTTGGGATGGGGCATCGTTGCCCCAAACCGACCCATTGCAAAACCTGGGGGTCCTCCTGGACTCGCGGCTTCTGCTCCAGAAGCAGGTTATGGCCATGGCCAGGAGGGCCTTTGGGCAAGTGTGCGTCATTAACCAATTGCCATTGTCATTAACCTGGACTGGGAGGCCCTGCTCATGGTCACCCATGCCCTGGTCACCTCCCGTTTGGACTATTGTAATGGGCTTTACATGGGGCTGCCTTTGATGACCCCCCCCCCCGAGACTGCTGTTGGTCCAGAATGCGGCGACCTACGAGGTGGTGGGTGTAGTCATTTCGCCCATGCTTCGCCACTGCTGCGGGAGCTGCACTGGCTGCCTATATATCTCTGAGTGCAATTCAAGGCGCTGTTTGTCACCTTTAAAGCCCTTCATGGTAATGGACCAGGATACCTCAGGTACCGTCTCATCCCTAGGACATCGACCCGTCTCATGAGAGCAAACCGAGAGGGTACCCTTCAGGTACCATTCATTGGGGAGATGCATGTCTCCAGCACGAGGAAAAGGGCCTTTTCGGTCGTAGCCCCCATATTATGGAACTTCCTTCCGGTAGAATTACGCCTCCAGGCCCAGTTGCTACCCTTTAGGAAAAAACTGAAGACGCGGTTGGCAAAATGGGTCTGGGGGCCAGGATTGTCAACAAGCTCCCCTTTCTGGCACATCTGAGGCTCTACCCTCCTGTAATTAATTTTTTAATGTTAGGTTTTGTAGATTTTATATTTGTTTTCAGATAGTAAAAGGCACGGGGGGAGGGGGGTTAATATTGCCAAATGTTCTTAAGGGTTTTTAATTGTTTTCCTATTGGTTTTAACTTTTTTCACTGTATAGTCAGTGAGGTGTCCGCTGGCTTATGGACACCTGCCCAGAGTCCACTGGATTACGACGGTATATAAATCTATTAAATAAATAAATTAAATAAAATACTTATCTGTTATGCTAACCAACCCTTCTGTGCCTCTGCAGCGGATGTGTATAAATTGATGCCACGAAGCCTGACTCTTAGGTCTAATGAAGTGGACTTGATCCACGAAAACTCACATTAAAGTGGCACACCATTTTTCCCTCTTCTTGTTCTTTACTCCCAGATGAACTGTACCTTTCTCTCCCGTGCCTAAGGGAGGACCTCTTGCAAAGCGGCTCTAAAAACCTCTGTTTGCAGAAAGCCTTTGGCAAGTCTCCGGGGATCTCTCTGTGCCATCCGAGAGGCCACCTGGGCCGCTGGAAAGGCTTCCTGCCCGTCCCGAAGGAGGCGCGGAGAGGTTTTGGCCCTGCAGGTGGTTTACTATGGGAGGTTGGGAGAATGTCAAGGAGGAAAAAGCATCCCAGGGCTGAGGAATCCGTGTTTGGGGGGAGGAGGAGGAGAACTAAGCCGCATAATCTGACCACCACCTGCCAGCTCTCCCTCCTGCAGCCCTGCCTGCCCTCTTTGCCCTAACATGCACCTGAGGGGGCGGGGGGGGGGGGAGACCACACCAGGCTCTCAAACCTCCTCCACCTCTCTCCACCCTTCCTCCTCCTCCTTGTGCCGTATCTGATTTGAAATACTGATTCTCCTCATGGCCATCGGCCATGAACATTGTCCTGGGAAGCATAGAATCATGCAGTGGGGCCTTCCATCCGCTCTCCACATCGCACCATAACCCCCATAGTACTCCTGATCCACTTCCGCGAGTCACTTTCTGGTCCTGAGCCCTTTTGGCATGCAAAGTCCTCCTCCTCCTCCTCAGCCCCAGGCCAGGACGGAGGGAGCTGCTGCCTTCCATCCAGAGAGATTCAAGGGGAACCGTTTAATCAACTCGGGGACCCTCACCCTTCCCTGCAGACTTTGCCACCCAAGGCCGTGAGTCCTCAGGGGTGTCAGGTTAATTGACCACTGCCTGGCACTCTGCGTGGTCACGTAGGATCTAGTCTATGACCATAGCGAGATAACCTGGCCAGATGGGCCATTCCTGCATCACCTCCACCTCCACCCCCACCACCACCCCAGCCATTCACATGGCACCCAATTTGCAAGACACAACCCTTGCCCATCCCTGAAGCCCACTAAGCCACCCTCGTTCCCAGTCTAGGGTCCTGCGTCCATTTTAGGGTGGGAAGCCAGGGTGGGCCATGTGGAGAGCCTGCCCCCCCCCCCCCACACACACACCTTCAGGACAAAGCAAGCTGTCTTAGGGCCCAGGGCTTGGAGGGCGTTGCATAGCCGAAGGGGCAAATGAATATTTATGGGGCTGGCGCAGCTGCCTGCCTGAGAGGCTCATCCAATCTCTTAATATGCATCCTAGAATGGGGAAAGTGGCTGGGGGGGGGGGGAGGCGCAGGGGAGGAGATGCTTCCCTTCATAAGCAGCAAACAAAGCACAGGAGGAGGAGTGTATTGCTGAAGGGGGGTGGGGGGGAGTGGGGAGTGGAGAAGAGCCTTGAATATGCATGAGGTGGTGCCAAGGCCAGTCTCAGGCAGATCTTGCAAAGGGAAATGAACCTGAACTCACCATCCGTTTCTCCTTGCTTTACATACACCTCACAAGTCACATTCACACAAAGCATAAGGTGCCAACCACCCACCCCACAACACACACAAGAATGGGTTCTACACACACACACAACCTTGGGAATGTTGCGTATTCTAGTGCAACCCCAGCATGCAGTGACCAGGGAGACATGAAAGACCAGCCTGGCCTAAAGGACGTTGTTTTGCATTGTTTGCCTGTAATTGCAATTAGAAAAGGTTCTTTCCTTCCTTAGAGGCCACCTGACCCTATTTGCATGTCTTAAGGCCTTTGCTTTGCTTCCTCTGGCCTCCTCTCTCTTGCTTTCTGCCTTTGGAAGAGGAAAGATGTCCTTTTGAGCGCCTCCATCTTCCAGGGCACATGGCTGGAAGAAAGACTTTACTTGTATTTTTCTAAGCCAACTTCATCAAGACTCCTGAGCACATGTATCTTCTGGTTACAAATTTTGTGAGTAAATGCTATTTTTCTTTCTCTCAAGTATCTAATCCAAGTGTGTTTATTAGCTGGGTTAAAAAGGGGTGAACTGGGAGACTTGCATCCAAACTAAATGGCCTGAAACCTGATCGGCTTTGCTGTGCAGCTGCTACAAATGGCTTAACAGGGGAGACACCTCAAGGTCACCACTCCGTTCCCTGCCATCTTTGGATCAGGCTGCCTCCATTCCTAAGCCAAAGTGAGCAGGCAAATGAGGGATCAGGTCTCAGTCATCTCAGCCCAGAGATGTTCAACGGGAGCCGCGACAGAAGACAGACAACCTCTCCCTCGGAGAAGGCAGGGAAAGAGGATCTGAGAGAGAGAGAGAGAGACGGAGAGAAGGAGCCAATGGAGAGCTCGGATCACTAGGAAGAAGATTCCCACCACCACCCTCCCAAACGCTGGGGAGTGAAGGGCCAGGACATGATATCTGAGACAACACTCTAAAGCAGGGGTGCCCAATTTTTTTGGGCCGTGGGCCGGTCATGTGGTTCAGGGGGCCGGTCACTATGGCCCATGGGCCAGATCTGGCCCCCAACACCAATTCATCTGGCCCACGAAGCCCTCGTTGCTCCCGGAAGCAGAAGTATGGGCTTTTGGGAGCAATGAGGGCTTCGTGGGACAGGTGAATTGGCATTGGGGGCTGGATCCGGTCCACGGCTGTAGTTTGGATACCCCTGCTCTAAAGGTCCGGCCTGTTCCCTGTGCATCCATCCATTTACACACTCCTCCTCCTCCTCCTCCTCCTCCTCCGATTAACCTGCACTGCTGAGACTGTAATTCATCACAAGTGGAAGAAGAGAGACAGGAAAAGTCAGAGATGCCTGCAAGCAGAGGATATTTCAGCGCCAAGAAGGGCTCAGGTTAGCAAGGCAAAGTAAACGTGGTAAATGCAGAAGTTTCCCCCCAGGAGGTGGAAGGGGAAGCCCCCGTCCAAGCCCCGTCCTGGTTAGGCAGGCAGGCAGGCAGGCTTTTAGCAACCAGAACCCAGTGCCTGGATGCGGGGATTTAATTTCGTGTCAGAAATTAGTCTGGGTTGAAAAGATTTCTGCTGGAGGAACTCGGCTTAAGTTTAAACACCTGTACTGCAGCAAAGCAAGGGACCGCCGTGGCTCAAGTGATTAAGACGCTGACCGGAAGGTCGGAAGGTCAGCAGTTCAAAACCCAAGTACTGCATGACGGAATGAGCGCCCGTCTCTGTCCCAGCTCCTGCCAACCTAGCAGTTTGAAAGCAAGGAAGTAGATACAGAGGGACCACTTTGGTGGGAAGGTAAACAGCGTTCTGTGCACTTTGGTGTCTAGGTATGCCTGCCACATGTCCATGGAAATGTCTGCAAATGCTGAGGATCTAGGTTGACTCAGCCTTTTTCATCCTTCCCAGGTCAGTCAAAGGAGGACTCAGTGCGTTGGGGGCAAAATGCTAATTAACTTGTAAACGGCCCAAAGAGTCCAATAAGCACTATGGAGTGGGAGAGGTGGGGATTGCGCTTGCTATTCTCTAGCACAGGGCTGACCAAACTATGGCCTGGGGGCCAGATCTGGATCATCCATCCCATGCCGCCCTCGTTGCTCCCGGAAGCAAAATGCGCCCGCAGAAGAAATGGCAGCTTAAAAATCCATCCCATCCTGTTGCAAAACAGATTGCAAGGCACGTTTTTTTCTACTTCTGGTGGGGGGAGCCACATGACCGGCCCACAGCCAAAAAAGTTTGGGCACCCCTGCTCTAGTACTCCACCCCAGGTACCATCTTGAGCCATTGGGGTCTCTGGCATGTTCAGAGGCAGGGAGGAAAGACCCCCAAATGGGTCAGAGAAGGACCCAGACTTGCTGCCCACCCCCAACACCAGAGTCTCCTGCCTGGTCAGCGGGCAGAGAGAGAGAGAGAGGGGGGGGGGGCTTTGATGAGCCTGGCACCCTTCCCTGCCTTCTTCAAAGCCCCCCACTTAAACGAAATAGAGAGTCTCCCCCTTCCCTCCTTTGCATCCGAAGCCATTCCTGGCCCTCCCCAGGGACCCATCAGCTGTCAAGCTGCTAGAGAAATGGGGAGGGGGAAATATGTAGGCCATAAAAATCAAACTCAAAAACAGGCTCCCAATTAGCATGCAAAAAAGCAGGCAAAGGGGGGGGGAGAGGAGGGGGGGGGCAGCAGTGCCTGTAAAGCAGAAAGCGAAAAGGCTGAGTGGCCATAAATTGGCCCCTGCGGAGGAATCCAGGAAGGGGGGGAGCTTTGCTACTCCCTCTCCTTGCTCCGGGACCCTCCCTAAAGGAAAGCCCCCTTTCCTCCTCCTCCTCCTCCAACCTCAAACACCAGCTGGGTGAGCCACACACAAGGTTCATGGCCAGTTGCACGAAGGTGCACACAGGAATCAGAGCCCCAGATGTGGAAGGGGAAGCCGGCCCTTCCCTTTGGCCACGGAGGCTCCCCGTTGAAGCATATGTGCTCCAATTTCATCCACGGCATGGGTGCGGGAGAGGCATGACAGGACCCCCATGTTCCAGCCCAAGACCCTGGAGAGCCAGACACAACACACAGAGATCCCTTTCAGCAGCCCCTGCAACCAGTGGGGTAAGAGGACAAACCAAAGCAAAGCAAGCAAACTTCTGTACCACCCCATATAAGTGCCCTCTCTGGATGGTTCACAATTAGCAATTTGCCCCCAACATGCTGTGTACTCATTTTACTGACCTCGGAGGATGGAAGGCTGAATCAACCTTGATCTCTGGTCAGGATCGAACTCACAACCGTTTGGTTTAACCACTGCACCACCAGGGTTTGGGGTGAGGGTGGGGTGGGGGCTCAGCGCGACCTGTTTCCTACCCCCTTGTCTTGAGGACTCACCTTTGATAATATGCCGAACAATTTTGACGGAGCTTCCTCGCATGTTCAGAATCTGATGGACTCTCTGGCGAATCTGAAGAGACAACAGGATTAACAACAACAACAACAACACAGAGAAACCTTCTTTCATTCAAGGGGAGGCAGGGGAAAGGGCACCCATCGCCTAGAATTGGCTGGAGAGCCGTTTCTGAGGGGGGGGGGGAGGACCTGCTGTCCCTTTCCCCTACCTGGCCACCCCTCTCTCTCCTCCAAAAATCCTGTCCAAAAATCCCCTTCCACTATAGAAAAACTCAACCAAAACGGTCCATCGTGAAATACGCAACAAAAATATCTGCTGATTGCGCATTGCCGAACTGTGAATTCTTGCAGCTGAGATGCCGTGGGGCTGCAGGTCAGTCCCAGGGCCCCATGGGGCTGGATGGTGGTGGTGGTGGTCTGGCTCCCCTCACCTGGGGGATGTTGGCATTGCAGATCTCGGCCATGATGTAGCCAATCAACTGGAGAACAAAGAGGCCGGCGTCCAGGCGGCGCAGGTAGAACTCGTCTTCCATGTCGTCGTCAATGATCTCTCCACGGCGAACCATGTCCTGCAGGGAAGGACACAAGAGGGGTGTGTGTGTGTGTGTGTGTCTTGGTACAAGAGGGCAGCAACCATTCATGACATGTGCGACTCCTGGCACCCATCCTTAGCTGGACTGGCCGGGTGGCACAGGGATTAAACTGCTGTTTGGCAGCCAGAATTTGTTATTTTTAATAGTTTTTTTAAATAGAACAAACCTTTTTAAATATAACCATGTTCTAATTGTTATGGGCTATTTACAATGTCTATTTCTTTGCCTACGCTCTCTCCAAGTTCTCCTTCGTGGCCTCTGTGAATCCACACAAATTTGTGGATTCGCAGGGGACCGCAAAGAAGGAAACAGTTACAGGTAAGCAACCTGTCATCACAGATGCCTAGTGGTGCAGGGGTTAAACTGTTGCACTGCAATCAAAAGGTTGTGAGTTCAGCCCTGACAGACAGGGATCCAGCAGCAAGAGGGCAGAGGCCATTCCTGAGGAACTGCCCCCAACAGTCGACACAGCAGAGCCGCTGACAAACAAGGCAACTCTCTTCTGGCTCCAGAGAGGGGTGTGTGTGTGTGTGTGGGGGGGGGGGGGCACATGAAATGGCATTGCACACTTTGTGAGCCCATCTGTCTTTCTTGGCCTGGTGAGTGGAGTGAACTGACAGGTAGAGCCAGAGAATGGATAAGGGAACCTGGCTCTGGGCTTGGCCAAAGGCTAGCAGGGCTTGGGTAGGCACAGCTGGGCAGGTGGGCAAGGCGAGAGGGGGGCTGGCAGGTTCTGTTGTTGCCAGGGCAAAGGGTACCTGCAAGCATCAACTGGGCCCCCCTCCGTCCAAGACCAGGTGCTGAGGCCAAAACACAAGGAGGAGCGACCAAGGAAAGGCCCTCGGAAGACCCACTTCTCTGGGGGAGGGGGACATGAGCGCCCTCTCCCAATCTCCACCCTGCCTGATGCCCTCCCTCCCAACCACCTGCCCTAGAAACCTTTTCCAACCACCCCCAGCCCTGCCTTCCTCTGCCAGCAGTAACTCATGCCAAGCCTGACCTTTGGCTAGCCTCACACTGGAAGTTTTGTTTTTCCAACCAGAGGAGGTCTGCCTGCTGCTCCCGTGATTTATGGCCTCCCCGCCACAGGTGGGCAGCCTCAGCTGGAAGGCTGGAGGAAGGGCACACCTTGTGCTTGCCTGAGAGAGAGAGCCCCACTTCCTCCCGCAGATGTGCCATGAGCAGAAACCCACAAGCAAGGCGACATCAGACGCAGGAGGAGGGTGGACAAACCCAGAGGGAGGGAGCCTGCAGGTGACTCAGGGGCTCCGGTGCCACCAGGTCTCTGTGCTGTAGATGCATTTACAGAGAAAGGGAGAGAGAGAGAATAGCCTGAAATGCCAACCTGGCACCACAGCTGCCCTGGCCAATGGTGCAGTTCTGGTGTCCACACCTTTCCCTCCCTCGGCCTCATCCAGCCCAGCTCCCGGGCACTCACACTGGAAACCCTGCGCCTGTGCCAGGAAGGGCTTAGAAGGGCCCTTGGAGCCCCCCGCACCCTCGTCTGACCCCCGGAGCCAGGAAGGACGCTTTGCCTCTGGGGGAGGAAGCCAGCTTGGGTGAGATGTGCCGGAGGCCACTCGTGTGCATCACTGAGAGTCAGTGACCAGCAAGTCTTTGGCAGCACATATTAAAGGCAGTTCACAAGCTCCACAGAGGAATTAGACACTGCCTAAATAAACCACGTCCAAGATACCACGCCATTCAGCCTTGTCAGACGAAGAGAGCGTCAGAGCTTGTGGTGCTTGGGATAATAGCCTAGCCCTGTAGTGGCGAACCTTGGCACTCCAGATGTTCTTGGACTTCAATTCCCAGAAGCCCAAGCTCCCGTGAATCCACACGAAGGGGTTTGCTGCAACTCATCCGGCCCGTGCCACCCCCGTTGTTCCTGGAAGGGGAAGTAAAACGTGCCCGGACAGAGGAAGGGTTAACCCGGAAGAGCCTTAACCGTACGGGCGCCTTTTACTTCCGCTTCCTTGGAAGTCCATTTACTTCCATTTTGACTCTGCATGTGCTCTTAAGCAGAGCTGCTGCTGAGGAGAGCCAAACAAAGGAAGTGAGCACTGGTAAGTTTTGCAGTTGGAGTAGAGCTGCTTTAGAGGCCTCTACTAATTTAAATTGATAATTGAAACTGCTGAGAGCCACCTCTGTTCAAACAGAGGAAGCAGTTTGAAGCTTCCAGAAGCAGGGGGGCAGGGCCACACCAGGCCCTTCCCTGAACTGTGACTCATAGGGGCGGAGCCACACTAGCCTTTAAAAGCTCTGAGCTCTTTCAGGGTCAGCCATTTTGACTCTGCATGTGCTCTTAAGCAGAGCTGCTGCTGAGGAGAGCCAAACAAAGGAAGTGAGCACTGGTAAGTTTTGCAGTTGGAGTAGAGCTGCTTTAGAGGCCTCTACTAATTTAAATTGATAATTGAAACTGCTGAGAGCCACCTCTGTTCAAACAGAGGAAGCAGTTTGAAGCTTCCAGAAGCAGGGGGGCAGGGCCACACCAGGCCCTTCCCTGAACTGTGACTCATAGGGGCGGAGCCACACTAGCCTTTAAAAGCTCTGAGCTCTTTCAGGGTCAGCCATTTTGACTCTGCATGTGCTCTTAAGCAGAGCTGCTGCTGAGGAGAGCCAAACAAAGGAAGTGAGCACTGGTAAGTTTTGCAGTTGGAGTAGAGCTGCTTTAGAGGCCTCTACTAATTTAAATTGATAATTGAAACTGCTGAGAGCCACCTCTGTTCAAACAGAGGAAGCAGTTTGAAGCTTCCAGAAGCAGGGGGCAGGGCCACACCAGGCCCTTCCCTGAACTGTGACTCATAGGGGCGGAGCCACACTAGCCTTTAAAAGCTCTGAGCTCTTTCAGGTCAGCCATTTTGACTCTGCATGTGCTCTTAAGCAGAGCTGCTGCTGAGGAGAGCCAAACAAAGGAAGTGAGCACTGGTAAGTTTTGCAGTTGGAGTAGAGCTGCTTTAGAGGCCTCTACTAATTTAAATTGATAATTGAAACTGCTGAGAGCCACCTCTGTTCAAACAGAGGAAGTAGTTTGAAGCTTCCAGAAGCAGGGGGGCAGGGCCACACCAGGCCCTTCCCTGAACTGTGACTCATAGGGGCGGAGCCACACTAGCCTTTAAAAGCTCTGAGCTCTTTCAGGGTCAGCCATTTTGACTCTGCATGTGCTCTTAAGCAGAGCTGCTGCTGAGGAGAGCCAAACAAAGGAAGTGAGCACTGGTAAGTTTTGCAGTTGGAGTAGAGCTGCTTTAGAGGCCTCTACTAATTTAAATTGATAACTGAAACTGCTGAGAGCCACCTCTGTTCAAACAGAGGAAGCAGTTTGAAGCTTCCAGAAGCAGGGGGGCAGGGCCACACCAGGCCCTTCCCTGAACTGTGACTCATAGGGGCGGAGCCACACTAGCCTTTAAAAGCTCTGAGCTCTTTCAGGTCAGCCATTTTGACTCTGCATGTGCTCTTAAGCAGAGCTGCTGCTGAGGAGAGCCAAACAAAGGAAGTGAGCACTGGTAAGTTTTGCAGTTGGAGTAGAGCTGCTTTAGAGGCCTCTACTAATTTAAATTGATAACTGAAACTGCTGAGAGCCACCTCTGTTCAAACAGAGGAAGCAGTTTGAAGCTTCCAGAAGCAGGGGGGCAGGGCCACACCAGGCCCTTCCCTGAACTGTGACTCATAGGGGCGGAGCCACACTAGCCTTTAAAAGCTCTGAGCTCTTTCAGGTCAGCCATTTTGACTCTGCATGTGCTCTTAAGCAGAGCTGCTGCTGAGGAGAGCCAAACAAAGGAAGTGAGCACTGGTAAGTTTTGCAGTTGGAGTAGAGCTGCTTTAGAGGCCCGCGCGCCGTTAGGCGCGCGAGATTACAAACTAGGAAAAAAAATTTATAGTCTTACTAGGTAGAAAGGTAGTAAACGTGTACATTTTTGAGGCCCAGAATACTGCACTTGTTAAAATGGATTCTGAGGGAACAGCTGTAGTTACCTGCAATTCTTGTGCCATGTTTGTGTTCTTGCCAAAGCATATGGAGAACTACACTTGCAGCAAGTGCAAGCTGGTTGCACTACTAGAAGAGAAGGTCCAGCAGCTAGAGGCCCGCATATCTAACCACCAACAAATTAAGGAGCTTGAGCTGTTCTTGGACAGAGCGGAGCAGACTATGCTGGACAAAGAAGTGACAGGGCACAGTTCTGAGGGAGAAGGCCCTTCACTAACTCAGGAGGGAGATGGTTGGAGGAATGTGACTCAAAGGAGGAGAAGAGTAGGGGATCACTCTGAGAGTCTGAAATTACAGAATAAATTTGAGGCTCTTTCCCTTATCACACCTGATGAGGAACACACAGAGGAACAACTGGTTCCACCTGATGATCTCTCCTTCATCACACTTGATGAGATCCAGGAAGATGAACAACAGGAACAAACTGAGGTTCTCTCCCTTAATATGGTTGATGAGGTGCATGTAGATGAACAGATTGCAGGAGAGAGGCTCCTTGTACTAGGCGATTCAATAATTAGAAATACAGAGAAATGGATTTGTGATGCACATGATAACCGTATGGTGACTTGTCTGCCAGGTGCAAAAGTTGCAGACATCACAAGAAATCTAGATAGATTGTTAGAGAGAACTGGGAACGAGCCAGTTGTCATGGTACACGTTGGTACTAATGATGTTGGGAAGGCCAAGCGGTCTGTCCTGGAAGCCAAATTTAGGTTGTTAGGAAGAAGATTGAAGTCCCGGACTTCCAAGGTAGCATTTTCAGAAGTGCTGCCTGTCCCTCGCGCAGGACCTACCAGGCAGGCAGAGCTCAGAAGCCTCAATGCGTGGATGAGGCGGTGGTGTCGAGAGGAGGGCTTCAGATTTGTCAGGAACTGGAGAACATTTTGGGACAAGCCAAATCTGTTCAGGAGGGATGGGTTGCATTTAAACCATGATGGGACCAGATTGCTGGCACTCAACATCAAAAAGGCTGCAGAGCAGCTTTTAAACTGATAACTGGGGGAAAGCCGACAGGAGCTGGGCAGCATCCGGTTCGGGAAAGTGTGTACTTGAGTAGTGAGGAGGATGCAAAAATTACTGAGCAGAGCAAGGAGCTAGTCACCAGCACTCTAGCAGAAGGATGCAAGAGGCAGTCTAACAATGCAACTAGACTCAAAAGACTGTATCAGGAAAGCATATATAAATGCTTGTATACAAATGCCAGAAGCCTCCGGAACAAAATAGGGGAGCTGGAATACTTAGCAATAGATAAGAATATTGATATTATTGGTATCACTGAAACCTGGTGGACGGATGATAACCAATGGGATACAGTTATCCCAGGCTACAAACTGTACAGGAAGGATAGGAAGGGGCAAACAGGAGGTGGTGTAGCCTTGTATGTCAAAGAAGTGATAAAATCGTATGAATTGGAATATCTAGGTGATTTGGAGTCACCATTAGAAGCTCTGTGGGTAAGAGTACCAGGCCACAAGGATGGTCTAACAGTAGGCATATACTATCGGCCTCCGACCCAAACTCTTGAGGGAGACTGGCAGTTGGAGAATGTTGTAAAGGAGGCATCCAGGAAGGGAAGCCTGGTTATAATGGGGGACTTCAATTACCCTCACATAGACTGGGTGAACTGTTGTTCAGCACATGATAAAGAGATAAAGTTCCTAGATATGCTCAATGATTGTTCCCTGGGACAGATGGTTGAAGACCCAACTAGAGGTACAAGAATCCTTGACTTGATTCTGAGTAATACTCAGGATCTGGTGCAAGATGTTAATGTGACTGATCCAATAGGGAACAGTGACCACAACTCAATTATGTTTAACTTGATCATAGACCGCAAGTCACTGATAAAATCTAACACAGAGACCTTAAATTTTCAAAAAGGAAATTTCCCAAAGATGAGGAAACTAGTAAAAAAGAAACTGAAAGGGAAAATTGAGAGAGTCCAAACACTCCAAGAGGCATGGAGGCTGTTTACAAAAACAATAACAGAGGCTCAATTGGAATGCATACCCAAAAGGAAAAAGGGCACTGCCAGGTCCAAGAGGACTCCGATGTGGCTTACAGGAGCTGTTCAGGAAGTGATCAAGAGCAAGAAAAGCTCATTTAGAAGATGGAAGGCTTGTCCAAATGAGGACAGCAGGCAGAAACATAAATTCTGGCAGAACAAATGCAAGGCAACAATCAGGAAAGCAAAGCAAGACTTTGAGGAGCGTATAGCTAAAAATACTCAGAGAAATAACAAAGACTTCTTTAAGTACATTAGAAGTAAGAACCTAACTAGGAAGGCCATTGGACCATTAGATGACAATGGAAGGCAAGGGGTTATTAAAGAGGAAACAGAGATTGCAGAGAGACTCAATGAATTCTTTGCTTCAGTATTCACTGAAGAAGACAGAGACCACATGCCCAAAACAGAGCCTATCTTCGTAGGGAGGGAAACCGAAGAATTAAGCCAGATAGAAATAACCAGGGAGGAGGTCCTTGCATGTCTTGTTAAGCTAAACACTAACAAATCCCCAGGACCAGATGGCATCCATCCACGAGTTCTCAGGGAACTTAAAGATGAAATTGCTGATCTCCTAGCCAAAATATATAATCTTTCCCTCAAATCAGGCTTTGTGCCTGATGACTGGAAGGTAGCGAATGTAACACCAATTTTCAAAAAAGGATCCAGGGGTGATCCAGGAAATTACCGGCCTGTCAGTTTGACATGTGTCCCAGGTAAAGTGATGGAAACCATCCTAAAAGATAGAATTAATAGTTACATAGAAGAGAAGGCGCTGCTAAAGGAGAGCCTACATGGCTTTTGCAAGGGCAAATCATGCCTCACTAATCTGTTGGAATTTTTTGAGAGTGTCAACAAGCATGTGGATAAGGGGGATCCAGTTGACATTGTTTATCTGGACTTTAAGAAGGCTTTTGACAAGGTCCCACACCAAAGGCTCTTGAGTAAACTTACCAGTCATGGAATAAAGGGACAGGTCTTGTCCTGGATCAGCAACTGGCTAAGGGACAGGAAACAGAGGGTAGCACTAAATGGAACTTCTCCAAGTGGAGGGAAGTAAAGAGTGGGGTCCCCCAAGGTTCAGTACTGGGACCCCTGCTTTTCAACCTCTTCATAAATGATCTAGAGGTAGGAGTAAAAAGCAAGGTAGCCAAATTTGCTGACGACACTAAATTATACAGGGTAGTGAAAACTGTGAGAGATTGTGAAGAGCTCCAGAGGGATCTCTTGACACTGGGGGAGTGGGCAAAACAGTGGCAAATGAGCTTCAACATCAGTAAGTGCAGAGTGATGCATGTTGGGGCAAAAAACCCCAATTACATTTATAAACTGATGGGGTCTGAACTCTCTGCGACAAACCAGGAAAGGGACCTTGGTGTCCTGGTGGACAGCTCAATGAAGGTGTCAACCCAGTGTGCCTCAGCAGTGAAAAAAGCAAACTCAATGTTAGGGATCATTAGGAAGGGTATAGAAAATAAGTCAGCAAGTGTCATTTTGCCTCTTTATAAATCTATGGTGAGGCCCCATCTGGAATATTGTGTACAGTTCTGGTCGCCATACCTCCAGAAGGATATTATGGAGTTGGAGAAAGTACAGAGGAGGGCAACCAGAATGATTAGGGGACTGGAACACCTTCCTTACCATCTGAGGCTGCAACGGTTGGGCCTTTTCACTCTTGAACGACGGCGTCTAAGAGGTGACCTGATTGAAGTTTATAAAATCATGCACGGTGTGGACAAGGTAGATAAGGAAAAACTGTTTTCCCTATCGCACAACACTAGAACTAGGGGACACTCCATGAAACTTTTGGGTACTAGTTGTCAAACCAATAAGAGAAAGTACTTTTTCACCCAGAGGATTACTGGTCTATGGAACTCCCTGCCAGAAGAAGTGGTGACAGCTGTCAGTCTTCACAGCTTTAAGAAAGGATTAGACAAGTTCATGGAGGACAAGGCTATCAATGGCTATAATTATGGCTACCTAAGGACAACCTCCGGGTTGGAGAGATAGGCAGGATATCTCTCAATGCCATTTCCAGGGAATCCTAAGCAGGTGAAGGCATCTCCTTGGGAATACCCTGAAGGAAATGGTGAGCCACTGTGTGAGACAGAATGCTGGACTGGATGGGCTGTGGCCTGTTCCAGCAAGGCTGTTCTTATGTTCTTATGTTCTTATGTTCCAGGAGCGATGTGGGCCGGATGAATCACAGTAAACCCATTTGTGTGGATTCATGTGGGCTTGGGCTTCTGGGAATTGAAGTCCAAGAACATCTGGAGTGCCAAGGTTCGCCACCACAGGCCTAGCCCACCCTTTAGAGAGGGAGAGAGAGAGGAGGGGGGCTAGGCCATGCTTCCCATCAGTCCATGGCAGGATGGACTCAAGGATGCCATTCCAAGAGCCCAGGAGGACCACAGACGAGAAAGCCAAGCAGCCCCTGTTGCTCTGGTCCCCACTATGCCATACCTTGTATTTGTGGAGTGAAATCACCCCCAGGGAAGTAAAACATACAGAGTGTAATGGTAGGTGCTCAGGATCTGAGCAGGGTGAGGGTCCGGAGGCAGGGGGTTGGGCCACGAAGCAGGAAGCCAGGGGTCCTGCTTCCTGGCTCCGCCAAGTAGACGTGGACGATCATCCGGCAGCCTGTGCAGCCCACCGTGCGCGGCAGCGAAAGAGAACACGTTCTTCCTTGTGTGCTGCATTAACCTGTCATTATTTCTCACCCTCCACATAATTCCATGCAATTCAAAACATTTGCAGCCGCACTGAAATGCCAGCTTAATTCCGATCCCCATTTAAGTGATCAAAACCTACAGACGCCATTAGGCTTCCCGGAGCCCCGCTTCCACCTTCCAAGGTTTGGAACAGGGGCACCATTAGCATCTAAATTGTAAGTGGTTATTATGGCCCCAAATATCCAGCCGGAAGGAAGGCTTTCTCTCGAATCAACCTCTGCTGCTGCTGCTGCTGCTGCTACTGGGAGGGCCATTTTCCTCGTAGGAGGAAGAACAAACACACCCAGCCATTTCCCCTTTTGCAGAGAATGGGGCGAGGGAAGGTCCTTTGCTGTGGGGTGCCCTCCTTCGCCTTCAGCATGGGGGGAGGCAGCAAGTGTTTCGCCCCCAAACCCCTATGCTGAGATGCTGGGGGTCTTGGGTCTGCTGGGGAAGGCAGGACGCCCGTCCAGCCTCTGCTTCTTCTTCCTGCTCCTGGGGTAGAGGTGGGGGGCGTTCGGAGACTCACTTCCTGACATGGATCGGGGGGGGGGGGGGGGGGCTCTGCCAGGAAGGGATGCCAATATGTGCTGGAGCTGCCAAGCACATCATTCACTCCTCACCCCCTTCCTCCAAAGCCTGGGTGGGGAATGAGGCACCTTCCACCCTCTGGAAACCAGGCAGCTGATCTGAGCAATGGCCACGACAATTCTAGACCTCCCCACCACAGTGCGCTCTCTGGGCTGTTCACAAGTTAATTCGCATTTTGCCGTCATTAACATGCTAGGGCTCCTGACAACCTGGCAATTCAAAAGCAAGAAATTGCAAGTAGATCAATAGGGACCACTTCGGTGGGAAGGTAAACAGCGTTCTGTGCGCTCCGGTGTCTAGTCCTGCCTGCCACATGACCATGGAAAGGTCTGCAGAAGCAGACAGCACTAGCTCTTCGGCTTTGAAACAGAGATGAGCACTGAACCCTAGAGTCGGATACGACTGGCTTTCGAGCAAGGGAAACCTTTACCTTTACCTAACATGCTAGGGACTTATTTTACCTACCTCAGAAGGACAGAAGAGGCGGAGACAACCTTGATCCCCATCAGGATTAAATTCACAATGTTTTGGGCTGCAGTACAGCAGTTTAACCCTTGCACCATCAAAGCTCTATAATGGCTGCTTACCTCTAACTCTTCTTCTTCTTTGTCCCCTGTGAATCCACACAAATGGGTTTACTGAGTGTATGTGCAGTAAACCCATTTGTGTGGATTCACAGAGACCCCGGAGAAGAACATGATAGAGCGTAGGGGCAGAAATAGACACTGTATGTAGCTCATATTGTTATACAGTATTGACTAAGGATTGCTATGTTTAAAACAATGTAATAGTTGACAAGGATAGATAGCAATAAGTTCCCTTTTCGGGGAGTAAAGCGGTATAGAAATCTAAAGAATAAATAAATAAATAAATAAATAAATAAATAATACTTCTATGCTGCCCCACAGAGCTTAGTGCACTCTCGGGGTGGTTCACAAGTTAATTAGCACTTTGCCCTCATTAACGCACTGGAGACTCATTTTTCCAAGCTCAGAAAGATGGAAGAGGCTGAGTCAACCCTGATCCCCGGTCAGGATTGAACTCACATTTCGGCTGCCGTGTGGCAGTTTAACCCCTGCACTATCAGGGCTCCTATGTTCCTGCGTTGAGCCTCTTTACTGCTGAGAATGATCAGCCCGCCCCCACCCCCCCACGGGAAGAAGGGACCAGAGACTGAGACTGGGGTCAGCAAAGCATCCCGAGGACCCCCGGCCTGCCTAAGTCGGGTCAAGCCAAAGCAAGCCTGTTCAATGGGAAACCCATGAGAAAATGCAATCCCTCCTTCCCGGGGGCTGCTTTTCAGAGACCCCCCCCCCCCTCGCTGCTGCCGCCGCCCCAGCTCTGGTGCTGGAGGACAAAGAACGACAGAGACTTACATGCTTTTCCCCTTCAATCTTCTTATCGGCTGCCTGCATTGCATCCAGGTACTTGAAATACAGCTCCATCAGCCTGTCCACCTGCCAGGAAAAGAGGGGGGGGGGACCAAGGGTTGGGGGTGAGCCTGGACGGAGAGTCTCCCTCCCTCCTTCCTTCCTTCCTCCCTTCGCCATCTTACAGCCCCATTTCCTTCAGCCCGAAGCAAGCGAGAGGCCATGAGCCAGGCTAGCATCACGAAGGCCCGTCTCCTGAGCTGGAGGAGGGCCACTTGCGCTGCCTTGCACGGCCAGGAACAGCCCCGTTGTGGCTCTGGGGCCTCCAGGACTCATGGCAGGAAAGGCCTGAGGGTCCTGGGTCACTGCTTCATGCCTTCCCTTAGTAGTCCACTGTTCAGCTCTCCCTGCCCAGGCATATTAGGGAGTCTGTGGCTGAGAGAGCAGGAAGGCAGCCAGCGCCCCTCACCCCAGCAACAGGGATTCAGAGGTAGACTGCTGTGGAGCATGGCTGCTCTATCGTAGATCCGCACCACAGACTGGCTCTTCCGTCTTCACCATGAATTTCAGAGAATAAGACAGCATGTCTAACGGAAGGCGTTTCAACAGCAGGGCTTCAGAGGTTGTGGGGACACTTCCTTAGCTGCTGCCGCTGCCTTCTTCTTCTTGTGCCGTACCTGATTCCGAATATTGGCTATCATCATAGCGATTAGCCATGAAGATTGTCCTGGGAACCCTATAATGCTGTGGCCTTTCCTTTGGCTTCTGCGTCATAGCGTGACACCCATAGTACCACGGATCCAGTTCTGCAAGTCTCTTTCTGGTCCTGAGCCCTTTGGGCACTCAAAGTCCTCCTCCTCCTCCTCATCCCCAGGCCAGGATGGATGAAGCTGCTGCCCTCCATCCAGAGGGATTCCAGTGGGACCATGCAACCCCCTTGGGGACCCTCACCCTTCTTCCTCTGTGGACTTCAGCACAGTCAGCGTTGAGTCGCGGGCAGTAGGGTCTACTCCATGACCGCAGCAGGACCACCTAGCCAGACCGATGCTGCTCTCTGCAGAATATCCAATTGACACCCCCCCCCCTCCCCAGGGTCCTTCTCTATCCGGACTGGGCACAAAGCCCGCCGAGTCTTGCTGCCCCTTAGGGACTGGTTTCCTAAGGCTCCTCTTTGGCTGTGGCACCCACTGTGTGGGAAGGTGTCTCTTGGAACAAGAGGTGGGGTGGGGGCTTCCAGGCCAGGCTCCTTTTGCTCTCCTGAGTCCAAGACTTACCTGCTCCCTGAGACACTCTCGGGACCGTTTGCATTACAAAGGCATTTCGATTAATTGTTTTGATGGATTTTACCCCTTTGAGGGTTTTGCCCATTTCTTCTGTTGCATTATCGTAAAACCTTATGGAATACTTAAATGGGAAATCAATACGGAAATGCAATCCCTCCATCCATCAGGTCGGGCCGAGAGACCGGACAGGTATCATCTCATCACAGGGGTGGTGGTGGTGGTGGTGTTGTAGTCTTGTGTAGGCCCTTGGCTAGAACAAGGATGGCCTCACCACAAAAGCCAGCCACAGCAGCCATAGGGGAAGGTGGCCTGGGGCAAGACCCACTGAACCAGGGGCCCAAGAGGACCCTGGTTGCTGGGATGAGGCCTCAGACTCCCACCCGCTGCCTTCTCCCTCGGAATCTAACCCGACACTGCTGCTGTTGTCACCACCGTGGCAAGCCACCAAGAAACACAGTAGGTCTTTCCCATCCACCGAGGGCATGAGTGGGTGGGGCTGGTTGGTGCATGGTGGCTATCACTGTGCACCAACCAGCCACCCCCCTCAGCAGATGGGAAAGACTCACTGGGCTTCTTTGCAGCGGCAGTGACAGCAACAGCAGTGGCAGCGCCGGGTTGAATTGGCTGGTGCAGTGATAGCCAACATGCACCAACCAGCCATGGTGGGGGGCAGGGGCTGGTTGGTGCATGGCAATACCCACCCCAAAGAAACAGTGCCCCACCGCCCGGAAGGTTCCAGCTTGGTGGGGGGCTATGGTGGAAATCTAGTGTAGCCGCCAGGTGACAAACGTCTGCCCGTCTCGGGTGTGTGTGGGGTGTGTGCCAGTCACTGGGGCACACTGGGACTTGTCCCTGTGTCCCAAATGCCCAGCAGAGGCCTGGCCATGCATTCCCAGCCATGCCCGCCTGCCCCACCCGCCCCTCTTTCCCACTCACCCACCTTCTCGCTGTCATTCTCCGTGAATTTGCTGAGCAGGCGCGTTCTTTGCTGGGCTCGCAGGTTCCTCAGCAGGGAAGCCAGAATGGAGCAGACGTGTTCTGGGGGTGCAAGGAAGAAAGAGTGGCTTGAGTTGTGTGTGTGTGTGGGGGGGGGGGGGGGGGGGGAGCAGGGGCAAAAGTCACTCCTTCCCCTTCGGACCATTCCCTGTCTTTGGGAAGGCCATGGGGAGGCCCAAAGGTCAAACCCAGACATGTGAGGGGCAAAACCTATGCCAGAAAGAACCGCTTCCAATGGTGGGATTTCTGTATTTAGCCACAGCAGGAGGAGTGTATTCTGCACCCAGGCTCCTCAGATGGATTCATGGGGAGGCCTTGGTACCCAACGCAGAGCGCCACACAAAAAACAGTGCGGATTCATGAGGATTCCGCCTGCTTGGCAGCCTCTCGGATTTTGCTGACAGGTCAAGCCCAGTATAGCGCAAGAGCCATGAGAAAGGAGGGAGCGGGTGGGGAATGGGTGGGCTTCCCCCAGAAGAAAGCCCATTCTTAAGTAACTGACTGACTGGTTGGTTGACCTTAGGCTTCCTTGGAAACCTGACATGGAGCCTTTAAAGGGCATCAGGGGGATCAGATCCCGGGACTTCTAGACCTCTGGACTTCCAGATGTTACTGGAAACCCCAGCAGGTCTCACAACTGATTCTCACCCCTGGGCACGATGACCAGGACTCAGAGGGCTCACTGGCCACTATGGGTTTCGTCAGCCAGCAATGTTCTACGCTGCTTTTTATTAGAAACCTTCTTGTGGCAAAAAAGTTAAAAGTTTCCCTTGCTTGAGAGTTAGCCATATCTGACTCTAGGGTACAGTGCTCATCTCCATTTGCAGCCAAAGACCCTTCGCTGTCTGTGTCTGCAGACGCTTCCGTGGCCGTGTGGCAGGCTGGACTAGATGCCCGATTGCATAGAATGCTGTTACCTTCTCCCACTGAAGCAGTATCTGCTTGCAATTTCTTGCTTTCAAATTGCTAGGTTGGCAGGAGCAGGGACAGAGATGGGTGCTCACTCCTTTATGCAGTACTCGGGTCTCAAACTACTGACCTGCTGACCTTCCAGTCATCAAGTTCAACATCTTAACCACTGAGCCACATTCATGTGGTAGTTAATATCAAAATAAAGTGATTACAAGAACTAAAAAGATGATGATGGTGGTGGATGAAAACTGCCTCCCCCACCCCCAATTTGATTATTAAAAATCAAAGGAGGGAAAAGAGCCACTGCTTTTCTGCCAGGCGTGGCCCACAGCCCCCACCCACCCACCCACCCAAGTGCCCAAAGTCCTCCATCAGGCCAGCTTCACCCCTTTGCAAAACCAGGTCCCTCTCCATCAGAGGGACTTTCTGATGCACTGAGAGAGCAGAAGGGACAATGAGGAAACTCCATTTCTCTCCCCGCCATGAGAACAACGAGGGAATTGTCTTGGGCATTTTCCTTCTTGGAGTGAAGCATCCCTTGCTCACCTATACCAAGCAAAGAAGAGGGACGCAACAACTCTGGGCTGCTTCCCAAGTCTAGCCAGACAGGCAGCAGAACTCATCACGGAACATGTTTTGGGCAGAGGTTGCTCTTGCCAACGTGGAAGTCCTTGGTGGCAACCAGTGGGAGTTTCCTGACATCTTGCCATGAGAAGAAGACTGTGATAGCTTCTGCCCCCAAAGAAAGCCCTCTGGCGATGAGATGCAGAGTGATGATGGGAGAGGATTTCCCACCCCGCCACCTTACACGTTTGCAAGGCTTTAGATCTAAGCACCACCTTACAGATTGGTGCAATACGGCCTCAGACTGACAACGAACACGCGTGCTTAAGGATTAGGGAAATGCGTTCCCATCCGCTGAGCCCAGGCCAAAGCCTTGATGCAAAGCTGTGTTTTGAATTTGCAGAGGCTTACCAAGAGTCTTAAAGTCATAATAGACTGCGTGCATAATTCCCTGCAACACTCTTAACCTGGAATCGAGCGTTGTGGCCCAGGAGGTGGCTTAACCAGCCTTAGCAGCTACTCACGGAGGACTGAGGAAGATCTTGGCTCCCCCCTTCACTGACGAGGTTTAGTTATGGGCAAGAAAAGTGGACCTCTTTGGCCTTACGCGCTCCCTCCTTCCAGCCCTGCTCCCAACAGGAACTTGTCACCCTTCATGTTCTCTGAAGTTCAGGACATAAGAACATAAGAACAGCCTTGCTGGAACAGGCCACGGGAGCCCATGATCCAGTCAAGCATTCTGTCTCACACAGTGGCTCACCCTTTGCTTCAGGGTGTTATTCCCAAGGAGATGCCTTCACCTGCTTAGGATTCCCTGGAAATGGCATTGAGAGATATCCTGCCTATCTCTCCAACCCGGAGGTTGTCCTTAGGTATCCATTATAATTATAGCCATGGATCCCCTTGTCCTCCATGAACTTGTCTAATCCTTTCTTGAAGCTGTCAAGACTGACAGCTGTCACCACTTCTTCTGGCAGGGAGTTTCCATCTGGTCTTCCTCTCGAGGAGGAGAAGAAAGGGGAGCTGGGCCCAGAGCCATGCAGTTGGGTGGTCCACGCCTCAAAGCACAGACAGCTGATCCCCGGGGGTTGGAAACAGGGCTTGGTCTGCAGGCCCTTGGACTGCCATCACAACAGCCCTCTCCACCTTGGCTCTCGTCTTGCTGAGTAAGACAAATCAGTCAGAGGTGCTCCTAAAGTTTGCCGCTGCTACTCTGCAACCCAGGGAGAAGGGGATGAGGACTTGTTATGTTCTGGAGAGGAAAGGGAACTACACAGAGGAGGAGGAGGAGGAGGAGGCTCATCTCCTCATTACTGTCCCAGCATGAAGTGCCCGGGAGGCTGAGACCAATGAGACTAACTGGGCAGCCCTGTTGGCTTGGGGTTAAACATTGTGAGTTTGATCCTGTTGACTCAGCCTCTTCCTTTCCTTCTCAAATGAGAACCCAGCATGTTAATGAGGGCAAAATGCTAATTAGCTTGTGAACTGTGCACTAAGTGCTTATATGGGGCGGGATAGAAGTGGAATTGCCATTGCTCTATCCTTGTTAAATAGAACAACGTTCTAATTGTTATGGGCTATCTACAATGTCTATTTCTGCCCCTATGCTCTATCAAGTTCTTCTTCGTGGCCTCTGTGAATCCACATGAATGGGTTTACTGTGTGTATGCGCAGTAAACCCATTAGTGTGGATTCACAGGGGACCATGAAGAAGAACAACAGTTACAGGCAAGCAACCTGTCATTATAGAGTCCTAGTGTTGCAGGGGTTAAAATGTGGTCCTGCAACCAGAACATTGTGAGTTCAAGCCAACCGGGGATCAAGGTTGACTCTTAGCCTCTTCCATCCTTCCATGGTCTGTCAAATGAGTCTCCAGCATGTTGGGGAGAAAATACGAACTAGCTTGTGAGCTGGAGGGAGAGGGAAGGCGTTCATATGGGGCAGGGGTATAGATGTGGGATTGCTATTGCTCAAACAAGAGAAACTGTCCCTGTTTGAGAAGGGGATCAAGAAAAGGGTCAGCCAAGCCATTAGGGGTAAGAGGCACAGCAGGGCCTCCGAAGGCACTGAGCAGAGCAGAGCGGCCCCTCTCACAGCACATGGAGCAGGACCCTCTGGCAAGCAGCCCATGGCAAGAGGGAGGGAGACCTTGGTGTGCGCACAGGTTCCATTAGCTACTAATCAATGGAGCTCCTTCCACAATGGATTTCAGCCTTGGGTGGCCTCTATTTTTCAGCACAACAAAGAGGTACAGTGTGTGTGTGAGAGAGAGAGAGAAAGAGAGAGCGTGCTTCTAGGAAGAAAAAAAGATGCTCACAGTCTCCATCATTCCAATGAGGGAGCAAGAGGGAGAAGAGGGGAGGAAAGGCAGTCTTCAGCAGCCATTCAATGCACACAGTAGCAAATGAGCACCCTCAGTGTCATTAAAAAGAGGGTTTTTTTCAGTGTCATTAAAAAGAGGGAGGGGGGTTGGGCGGGGGAGGGACTCACAAACCCTGCACAATTGTTTGCAAATAAATAAAGAGCCCCAGGAATTCTCTCTCTTGCTGGTTGGAGAAGCCAAGATGAATTTTCAACCTGACAGCAGCTTCTGCTTAAATGTCACAAACTAAAGTTGAGTCCACGTTTCACATCCAAGGAAGGCACATTCTGAACCTGTATTTTGAAACAAAATCACTCAAAAGAGACTCCTCAAAGTCTGTGGTATTCTTGAACCACAATCAGGCCTACCATGGTTACGGTCACCTTGTGCTGCTGGCTAATCTTTCTCGTGCTAGGTCAGGCTAAAGGAATAGCAGAATGGACTCACCAAAAGGTGACATTGCTTTGGCAGTTTCACGCCTGGCCTAGACATGGAAGAAGAAGAAGAAATGTCTAGTAAAAGCACGCAAGTTGAAATGTTGACATGGCATTGGCTGATGTAAGCTGACCAACCTTGAGGTACAAGATTTCACCCTCCTGTCTGGCTTAGCGGAGCCCAAACTCCCCTCCCCTCTATCCCAAGCAATGTTACGCATGGAGAAAGGCAGTGATGCTGCCGGCCTCACTCTGCACCTGGCCCATCTGCTGGGTACCAGAGCAGTGGCTGCACATCTGCAAAGCCCATCCCATGATAAAAGAAAAGAGACAGAGCGATGCACCCCCTGGTTTGTCATCAGGGCAGCCTGTGGACCCATCCGAGAGGTGCATGTCTCCAAAGTCAGCTATGGAGCAAGGAATGCCCCACCACACTGGCCACACGTAGCATGAATGCATTAAAACATCGGGCCTGGGTGGGACCAGCAAGGAGCTGAGCTCAGCTTCAAGAGCAGCTCCTGCAGCGGCTTGCTTTTGATCTCCTCTTCAGCTGCAGGGACACGGTTTTAGCATTCTGCGGGTGGCTCACGGGCCTCGGGCGAACCTCAGGCATCACAGCCGGAGCGCCTGCAGATTTTGCAAAGAAAGCTCCCAAACAGGGGCACGGAAAGAACGCAGCGAAAAAGTTAACTTTCTGGGCCGCAAGAGTTTCCGCAGGAAAGAATAAAAAGGGCAGTTTTGAGCTCCCGAAGGCAAAGAGACGGCAACAAGCCCCACCAACTGCATTCGCAGACCCCGAAGGAGATGATGGTTCAAAGAGATCTGTCCCCCAACACCACCACTATGGCCACAATGCCCGAAAGAAGAGGAGCCCACCAACTCCTGGTCTGAATTCTTGGGTCAGGCAGTTTGGAAAATGGGCGTTTTCATATCAACAATGTAGTAAATGGCGAGTTCTCAATCTTCAACCTTTCACAAAACTAGCCCAAGCCACCACAATCGGAAGCACAAAAGGATCATATAATTGTAGATCTTGAAAGGTACCCTTGCAGAGCATTAAATCCACAGCCAAACCCTCCCTGGCAGGTGCATCTTTAGGAGGTTCTCCCTAATGTTTGGTCCGAATCTCTTTTCTTCACATCAGAATCCATGGGTTTGGCTAAATCTTCCTCTCTGGAGTAACAGAAAACACGTTTACTGCACCTTCCACATCTATCTATCTATCTGGCACAAAATTATTATTATCCATCTATCTATCTATACCACCAATATGGGAAATATTCCCACTTTGGGCCATTTACATGGTTAAAAACGCAAAGATACACAATAAGACAACCCCAATGCCCGACCCAACAGCTACAGACATGTGAAGGTAGATTGTGTAACCTATGCTCAGTCTTCCCTTTTCCTGGCTAAGCATCCTCCGCTTCCCCACATACTGGAGTGGTTCAGCCACCCAGCAACTGCCTCCCTTGACTGCTGTTTTTAAAAACCCTTTTGTTTTTATCGACCAGCCTTTTTGTGATTTACGAGTCCAAAGACTCTTGTGTAACTTGGGATTTTCACTGTGTGCTTCTGCAAGCCACTGCTGCCCCCCCCACCGCCCTTCCTGGGATGCTGCTCAGGCCCATTTCCAGCGGTTCAGCCCCCTGGTCCATCCCACTGTGAGAGGGCTAGGAAGCCCCAATATTCAAAATATCCGAATTATTGATCACGACTTTGGCGGTGGATAGAGCCCGTCAGTCCAGGGGCACCAGGAACACCACCAGCAGCAATGGCGGCTGTACCAGGAAGGCTCATGGGACGGCACCCTAAGGTCTGTTCGGCTGTGAGCTGCTCCCCGCCCGCCCGCCCACCGGCCCTTGGCATGCCATGGCAATGGACCTTCTGTGGATGAGCCTGTGCTGGGCACAGGATGTGGATGCAGGACCAGCGCCAGGCTGCACAAAGCTCCACAAAGGAAGAGAGGCGATGGTTTTTTTCTGGAACACATCGAGATAAAAGCCTGGAGACAAAGAGCAGCCAGGCTGGGCGGAGGGAGGATGTCTTGTTAACATGCGCCAAAGGAGGGAGCTCGGGGAGCCAAGCCCAGAGCCCCATTCAGGCCTTGGCAGGGTTTCAAAACAGGAGCAGCAGGGAAGAAGAAGAAGAAGAGGAGGAGGAGGAGGAGGAAGAAGAAGCCAATCCCCCTGCCCACCTCCTCCTCTGTGCCCATCTGCACACTGGCCCACCTGGCTTGCCCTTCTGCTGGCGGGTATAACCGACTCCATGCAGCATTGGGGGGCCGGGGGGGGGGAGTCAACCTGTGGACCAGCCATCTACCTGCAAAGGTGAGGTGGGTGATGGACACACCTCAGCTGCTCCTCACTGGCCAGCGGTTCTCTAGGGACTGAGTCCCTTGGCCCAAGCGCCTCCCTTCCCAAAGGGCGGCCACAGTGATTGCCCTCTATGCCAAAGACAACCCTCAGGACTGGGCTTGAGAAGCTCCTGCTTGATGCTCATGATGAAGGGCACCAGGCAAAGGCAGCGGGCATCATCGTCTCAAGTGTACAGGGATGGGTGGGCAACCTCTTTGCTCTGCAGTGGTGGGCGGATTCACTCTGCCACGACAGGCACATGAGTCCAGAAGTGCAGGTGTAGGTAGGTCACTGGTATGGATTTTCTATCCCACCCGATTCCCTCTGTATCTACAGGTTCCTTACACATTTCTGCCATTCACCCAAAGTGTAGTAATAGGTAACGTCTGCACCAAGCACACGCTCTGCTCCCTGTACCCCTGCTCTTCTCCACCAAACCAGAGCCACTCTGGATCAAGCCGTCTTGTGTGGGCTTCCGGAAGCCTTTCAAAGAGTGGGTCAGAAGAAGAGCCACCCCTGCTTACGCCTACTCGTAGGAAAGACACAGTCTTCTTCTTCTTCCTCCATGCCTAGGCCAGACATGCAACTGCCTAAAAATGAAGGCACTTTGTGGTGAATTCATTTCTGCAGTTCCTTCCGCCTGACCTAGTGTGAGAAAGATAAGTTGGCACAAGGTGTCCATTGCCCATTGGGGTACGCCTGATTGGGGTTCAACAATACCCATCTTGGAGGAGGCTCTTTTCTGGGCACCTCAATGCACCAAGTGGGGTTGGGGCATGGAAGGACAGGAGGTCTCTCCCAAAGGGACACAAGGAAGCAGATGTGCCCTCCCACATGCACACACAATCCAAGCACCGGGCAAATCACTTGCTAGCGGTACTGGCCAGGTAAAGAGAGGGGCCTGATCCACTCTGTGTCCGCCTCTTTCAGACGCAGGTGCATGCCAAGAGCTGGCCAGTGAAACTGGAAGGCTGGGCACCTTAATGCCCCAAGGGTAGAGATGGGGCAAAGGCAGTTCCCTCAGGGCCGTGCCCTCTTTTCCTTCTGCCCTCGGTGCCAACCTGCCCTCCTGCCTGCTGGCCGTGCCATGCGCGGGCTCCTCTCCCTGCGGGTCCCTCTTTAGCATTCCCGTCACGCCACCCTCCCCTCCTCCTTCCGCTCTGAAGCAGCACTGAGGTCACGGCGTGGCGCCTACTTGAACAGAACCCATGTCTTCCCTTTCAGATTTCCCAAGCTTGAGATTCCAGGCAATTAACACATGCGGTTTCTTTAAGCTACTTGACACCTTGATTCATTATGTTCGAGATGCGGCAAGCGAGATGCGTGTGTTTCAGTGGCAAAGCGATTTAGACATTTAATGCAGGACGTCGGCTGAGCTTGTCACAAGGAGAGGCAAAACAGGGAGCTGACGGGCGTGCGGACCCAGTTACACCTCTGTGGGCCAAGGATGTCTGGGTCTGACCACTGCCAGGGGTGGTGGTTTGTGCCCTGCCATATGGGGCTTGGCCCCTGGGGCCCCCCAGGTTCAGAAACCATCAGCTGGGGAAGCCTGAGACACTCAGGTACATAAGGAACATTCAGCGCATGACGCTGCCCATCATTCTGGTACAGAATCCCAGGTCAACCTATGACACTTGCACACACAAAAAAATGCCTGCACTTGGAGCAAGAAGAAATGGGGCCTGTGCCCCCCTCCCAACCAGGGCCTTTCACCCTGGAATCCGACAGCTAATATCAGGCCGAGAGGGGCAGGATGGCCTGCCTCAGGCCTTGTGGGCCAGAATAAACAACAGCCCAGCTCCAACTCTGCCTTGGTATTTTCAACAAGAGGTCAAGGTCTCCCATGCTCAATAGTCAGCCGTCTCTTTCTCTAGGGCGCAGTGCTCATCTCTGTGTGCAGCCAAAGAGCCAGCGCTGTTTGCTTCTGCAGACGTTTCCACGGCCAGGTGGGAGGCATGACTAGATGCCTGAGTGCAAGGAACACTGTTACCTTTCCCGCTGAAGTGGTACCTATTTCTCTACTTGCAATTCCTTGCTTTTGAACTGCTAAGTTGGCAGGAGCTGGGACAGACTCTGTTGTGCATCACTCGGGTCTTGAACTGCTGACCTTCTGGCGGTCAAATTCAAAGTCTTAACCACAAAGCCACTGCAACCCCATTTTCAACAATGCATTCCCATCCACACCCAATGGCTACTTCTCTTTGCTGACCAAGAGAGAGAGAGACACACACGGAGGTCCTAACCTGCATTTGGAACCAGGGGCAACTCAGGCCACCACTGGTCTTTCAAGGCGTCTTTTGGCCAACGAAAGGTGCCTCAGACTTAGCAGAGGGCCTTTCCATGAAGGAAGGAAGGAAGACCTTGGCCTTGGGTTGGGTCTGCACCAGTCCCTGAACAGAGCACCTCCAGGGCCCACGCAAGGCCCAACCCTGCTCTTCCTGACTGGGCACTTCTGGGTCAGCGTCCCGCCACCCCCTCTGCAGCCACAGAACACCAACTCAGCTGCACAGCTCAGCTCCCTCCATGCGCGCTGTGCGCCATCGACTCTGGGGAGAGTGGCAGGGCTTATGCTCCTACAGGGACTGTAATCCTTAATCAAGAAGATTACAACATGCTGCTAATCCACGAAAGACAAACAGGCCCTGCGGCGCTGGTGGGCAGAGCTCAACTCCCGGGCTGGCGAAGGATGTCTCCGGAGCCCACGGCTCCCCGTGGCAGTAGCACAGGCTGGGGGTTAAGCCACCCCCTTACAATGGGTGTTCCACACACGGCTACACCCGTGGTACAGGTGCATTTTACTTCCGCTTCCGGAGTGACAAGGGCGGCGTGGGCCGGATGAATTGGCATCAGGGGCTGGATCCGGCCCGTGGGCTGTAGTTTGGGCACCCCTGGTTTAAGCAGAGAAAATGGCAGCCCAAAATCTATCTCACCCTGTTGCAAAACAGACTGCAAGGCACGTTTTATTTCTGCTTCCGATGAGAGGAACCATGTGACCGGCTCGTTGAACCACATGAGCGGCCCACTGAACCAAGTGGCCGGCCCACGGCCTGTAAAGTTTGGGCACCCCTGAACTAGAGTTATGATGGCAACAAGAACCAGAGGTGTATCACCCGCCCGCTGAAGCACATACAGCTTCCAGCTCTCAACCTGGAGACCAGTTCCCCTTGTCACTCTGGTCTATTCTTTGACTGCTGGCCCCTGGACCCCACGAGAGGTGGGCATTCGGGATTTTCTTCAACTACAAGTCCCAGAGTTCTCCTCTGTGGGAAAATCCCAGCAGGCACTGCATACAGACTAACTTCCAGTTTGAAAAAAGGAAACTGCTGAAGCAACTTTGGGCAGGCTGCACGGCGGTTCCCAGAAGACCATCCAGAAGAAGGGATGGGAAAACCCTATCTAGGTCCTCTGTACCTATAAATCAGGGGTGCCCAACCTTTTTACGTCATAGGCCTGACCACGCCCCCAGACAGTTGAGCGGGCTGGACCACACTCCCCAGAAGTGGGCACATTTACATCAGCTGTAAATACGGGCCAGAAGTGGGCACATTTACAGCTGTCGTAAATGTGCCCACTTCCACATTTACAACAACTGTGGGCATGTTTGTGCATGCGCGGGTATGTTTTATGGATGATGTAAATGTGCCTGCTTCCACTTCCGGGTGCGGCAGAGGCAGCGATGGGCCGGATGGGATGGCGTCGGGGGTTACATAAGAACATAAGAGCAGCCTTGCTGGAAGAGGCCACAGAAGCCCATCCAGCCCAGCATTCTGTCTCACACAGTGGCTCACCATTTCCTTCAGGGTATTCCCAAGCAGATGCCTTCACCTGCTTAGGATTCCCTGGAAATGGCATTGAGAGATATCCTGCCTATCTCTCCAACCCGGAGGTTGTCCTTAGGTAGCCATAATTATAGCCATTGATAGCCTTGTCCTCCATGAACTTGTCTAATCCTTTCTTAAAGCTGTCAAGACTGACAGCTGTCACCACTTCTTCTGGCAGGGAGTTCCATAGACCAGTAATCCTCTGGGTGAAAAAGTACTTTCTCTTATTTGTTTGAGAACTAGTACCCAAAAGTTTCATGGAGTGTCCCCTAGTTCTAGTGTTGTGCGATAGGGAAAACAGTTTTTCCTTATCTACTTTGTCCACACCGTGCATGATTTTATAAACTTCAATCAGGTCACCTCTTAGACGCCGTCGTTCAAGAGTGAAAAGGCCCAACCGTTGCAGCCTCAGATGGTAAGGAAGGTGTTCCAGTCCCCTAATCATTCTGGTTGCCCTCCTCTGTACTTTCTCCAACTCCATAATATCCTTCTGGAGGTATGGCGACCAGAACTGTACACAATATTCCAGATGGGGCCTCACCATAGATTTATAAAGAGGCAAAATGACACTTGCTGACTTATTTTCTATACCCTTCCTAATGATCCCTAACATTGAGTTTGCTTTTTTCACTGCTGAGGCACACTGGGTTGACACCTTCATTGAGCTGTCCACCAGGACACCAAGGTCCCTTTCCTGGTTTGTCGCAGAGAGTTCAGACCCCATCAGTTTATAAATGTAATTGGGGTTTTTTGCCCCAACATGCATCACTCTGCACTTACTGATGTTGAAGCTCATTTGCCACTGTTTTGCCCACTCCCCCAGTGTCAAGAGATCCCTCTGGAGCTCTTCACAATCTCTCACAGTTTTCACTACCCTGTATAATTTAGTGTCGTCAGCAAATTTGGCTACCTTGCTTTTTACTCCTACCTCTAGATCATTTATGAAGAGGTTGAAAAGCAGGGGTCCCAGTACTGAACCTTGGGGGACCCCACTCTTTACTTCCCTCCACTTGGAGAAGTGTCCATTTAGTGCTACCCTCTGTTTCCTGTCCCTTAGCCAGTTGCTGATCCAGGACAAGACCTGTCCCTTTATTCCATGACTGGTAAGTTTATTCAAGAGCCTTTGGTGTGGGACCTTGTCAAAAGCCTTCTGAAAGTCCAGATAAACAATGTCAACTGGATCCCCCTTATCCACATCACTTTACCTGGGACACATGTCAAACTGACAGGCCGGTAATTTCCTGGATCACCCCTGGATCCTTTTTTGAAAATTGGTGTTACATTCGCTACCTTCCAGTCATCAGGCACAAAGCCTGATTTGAGGGAAAGATTATATATTTTGGCTAGGATATCAGCAATTTCATCTTTAAGTTCCCTGAGAACTCGTGGATGGATGCCATCTGGTCCTGGGCATTTGTTAGTGTTTAGCTTAACAAGACATGCAAGGACCTCCTCCCTGGTTATTTCTATCATGCTTAATTCTTCGGTTTCCCTCCCTACGAAGATAGGCTCTGTTTTGGGCATGTGGTCTCTGTCTTCTTCAGTGAATACTGAAGCAAAGAATTCATTGAGTCTCTCTGCAATCTCTGTTTCCTCTTTAATAACCCCTTGCCTTCCATTGTCATCTAATGGTCCAATGGCCTTCCTAGTTGGGTTCTTACTTCTAATGTACTTAAAGAAGTCTTTATTTCTCTGAGTATTTTTAGCTATACGCTCCTCAAAGTCTTGCTTTGCTTTCCTGATTGTTGCCTTGCATTTGTTCTGCCAGAATTTATGTTTCTGCCTGCTGTCCTCATTTGGACAAGCCTTCCATCTTCTAAATGAGCTTTTCTTGCTCTTGATCACTTCCCGAACAGCTCCTGTAAGCCACATCGGAGTCCTCTTGGACCTGGCAGTGCCCTTTTTCCTTTTGGGTATGCATTCCAATTGAGCCTCTGTTATTGTTTTTGTAAACAGCCTCCATGCCTCTTGGAGTGTTTGGACTCTCTCAATTTTCCCTTTCAGTTTCTTTTTTACTAGTTTCCTCATCTTTGGGAAATTTCCTTTTTGAAAATTAAAGGTCTCTGTGTTAGATTTTATCAGTGACTTGCGGTCTATGATCAAGTTAAACATAATTGAGTTGTGGTCACTGTTCCCTATTGGATCAGTCACATTAACATCTTGCACCAGATCCTGAGTATTACTCAGGACCAAGTCAAGGATTCTTGTACCTCTAGTTGGGTCTTCAACCATCTGTCCCAGGGAACAATCATTGAGCATATCTAGGAACTTTATCTCTTTATCGTGTGCTGAACAACAGTTCACCCAGTCTATGTGAGGGTAATTGAAGTCCCCCATTATAACCAGGCTTCCCTTCCTGGATGCCTCCTTTACAACATTCTCCAACTGCCAGTCTCCCTCAAGAGTTTGGGTCGGAGGCCGATAGTATATGCCTACTGTTAGACCATCCTTGTGGCCTGGTACTCTTACCCACAGAGCTTCTAATGGTGACTCCAAATCACCTAGATATTCCAATTCATACGATTTTATCACTTCTTTGACATACAAGGCTACACCACCTCCTGTTTGCCCCTTCCTATCCTTCCTGTACAGTTTGTAGCCTGGGATAACTGTATCCCATTGGTTATAATCCGTCCACCAGGTTTCAGTGATACCAATGATATCAATATTTTTATCTATTGCTAAGTATTCCAGCTCCCCTATTTTGTTACGGAGGCTTCTGGCATTTGTATACAAGCATTTATATATGCTTTTCTGACACAGTCTTTTGAGTCCAGTTGCATTGTTAGACTGCCTCTTGCATCCTTCTGCTAGAATGCTAGTGACTAGCTCCTCGCTCTGCTCAGTAATTTTTGCATCCTCCTCACTACTCAAGTACACACTTTCCCGAACCGGATGCTGCCCAGCTCCTGTCGGCTTTCCCCCAGTTATCAGTTTAAAAGCTGCTCTGCAGCCTTTTTGATGTTGAGTGCCAGCAATCTGGTCCCATCATGGTTTAAATGCAACCCATCCCTCCTGAACAGATTTGGCTTGTCCCAAAATGTTCTCCAGTTCCTGACAAATCTGAAGCCCTCCTCTCGACACCACCGCCTCATCCACGCATTGAGGCTTCTGAGCTCTGCCTGCCTGGTAGGTCCTGCGCGAGGGACAGGCAGCACTTCTGAAAATGCTACCTTGGAAGTCCGGGACTTCAATCTTCTTCCTAACAACCTAAATTTGGCTTCCAGGACAGACCGCTTGGCCTTCCCAACATCATTAGTACCAACGTGTACCATGACAACTGGCTCGTTCCCAGTTCTCTCTAACAAACTATCTAGATTTCTTGTGATGTCTGCAACTTTTGCACCTGGCAGGCAAGTCACCATACGGTTATCATGTGCATCACAAATCCATTTCTCTGTATTTCTAATTATTGAATCGCCTAGTACAAGGAGCCTCTCTCCTGCAATCTGTTCATCTACATGCACCTCATCAACCATATTAAGGGAGAGAACCTCAGTTTGTTCCTGTTGTTCATCTTCCTGATCTCATCAAGTGTGATGAAGGAGAGATCATCAGGTGGAACCAGTTGTTCCTCTGTGTGTTCCTCATCAGGTGTGATAAGGGAAAGAGCCTCAAATTTATTCTGTAATTTCAGACTCTCAGAGTGATCCCCTACTCTTCTCCTCCTTTGAGTCACATTCCTCCAACCATCTCCCTCCTGAGTTAGTGAAGGGCCTTCTCCCTCAGAACTGTGCCCTGTCACTTCTTTGTCCAGCATAGTCTGCTCCGCTCTGTCCAAGAACAGCTCAAGCTCCTTAATTTGTTGGTGGTTAGATATGCGGGCCTCTAGCTGCTGGACCTTCTCTTCTAGTAGTGCAACCAGCTTGCACTTGCTGCAAGTGTAGTTCTCCATATGCTTTGGCAAGAACACAAACATGGCACAAGAATTGCAGGTAACTACAGCTGTTCCCTCAGAATCCATTTTAACAAGTGCAGTATTCTGGGCCTCAAAAATGTGCACGTTTACTACCTTTCTACCTAGTAAGACTATAAAATTTTTTTTCCTAGTTTGTAATCTCGCGCGCCGTTAGGCACGCGGGCCTCTAAAGCAGCTCTACTCCAACTGCAAAACTTACCAGTGCTCACTTCCTTTGTTTGGCTCTCCTCAGCAGCAGCTCTGCTTAAGAGCACATGCAGAGTCAAAATGGCTGACCCTGAAAGAGCTCAGAGCTTTTAAAGGCTAGTGTGGCTCCGCCCCTATGAGTCACAGTTCAGGGAAGGGCCTGGTGTGGCCCTGCCCCCCTGCTTCTGGAAGCTTCAAACTGCTTCCTCTGTTTGAACAGAGGTGGCTCTCAGCAGTTTCAATTATCAATTTAAATTAGTGGAGGCCTCTAAAGCAGCTCTACTCCAACTGCAAAACTTACCAGTGCTCACTTCCTTTGTTTGGCTCTCCTCAGCAGCAGCTCTGCTTAAGAGCACATGCAGAGTCAAAATGGCTGACCCTGAAAGAGCTCAGAGCTTTTAAAGGCTAGTGTGGCTCCGCCCCTATGAGTCACAGTTCAGGGAAGGGCCTGGTGTGGCCCTGCCCCCCTGCTTCTGGAAGCTTCAAACTGCTTCCTCTGTTTGAACAGAGGTGGCTCTCAGCAGTTTCAATTATCAATTTAAATTAGTGGAGGCCTCTAAAGCAGCTCTACTCCAACTGCAAAACTTACCAGTGCTCACTTCCTTTGTTTGGCTCTCCTCAGCAGCAGCTCTGCTTAAGAGCACATGCAGAGTCAAAATGGCTGACCCTGAAAGAGCTCAGAGCTTTTAAAGGCTAGTGTGGCTCCGCCCCTATGAGTCACAGTTCAGGGAAGGGCCTGGTGTGGCCCTGCCCCCCTGCTTCTGGAAGCTTCAAACTGCTTCCTCTGTTTGAACAGAGGTGGCTCTCAGCAGTTTCAATTATCAATTTAAATTAGTGGAGGCCTCTAAAGCAGCTCTACTCCAACTGCAAAACTTACCAGTGCTCACTTCCTTTGTTTGGCTCTCCTCAGCAGCAGCTCTGCTTAAGAGCACATGCAGAGTCAAAATGGGTTGGCCCATGTGCCGTAGGTTGGGAACCCCTGCTATAAAGCCACAAGGGATCATCATAAGTCTGAAGCAACTGGATGGTATGCAATCATAATTTATGACAATCCAGGCTGACTCAATAAAGGAAAGAAGGGTCTTTCGTTTGCAAGACCCGAACAGCAGGGCTGTTAATGATACCTCCTTCGGGACATGGATAGTGCATTACAATCACCATAAAGGAGAAGGGACCTGATGGCATGTAACAAGCAGCCAGTGGCAGCCAATTTGTTTTTGGCACAAGGGCCACGCGTCACGTCCAAAGCATCTAGAGATCACTGCTGCACTGCATGTGGAAGCAGATGTTATGTTCCCCTCCCTGGAGACCTTGCACAATTCAGCCGGTGGTGTTTCTGCCGGGCAGGCAGCTGCTAAGCTTCACGCTGATAGCGGAGGGCAGGCAGAAGGGCAGCAGGTAGTGCCACCTCGGCACTGATGGGAGGAAACCTTCCTGTACTGCCAACTGCCTGATCCGTTTGAAGGCACACCTCTTGCATGGCCTGGCTGTTTCCGTCATCTGCTCTGCTATACTGGGCATAAGAAATGGTAACTGACAATAAATATACTTTTTCTCTACTTTAAATGCTTCTAGAGTGATTCCATCATGCCAAGTGCTAGTTTGTGTGTAATGAAGAAACCAAAGAGGTGGGCAAGGCCTGCCTGAGACTGAATTGATCTCTCCTTGTTTTATCTTGTGTTGCTGTTGTTTTTTCTACCTCATCCTCAGTTACCAGTCTGCCCAGGTTATCCTGTTATGGTAATAGAGTAGACCCTACCGCCAGTGACACTCATCAGGGGGTGGTTAACTCACCTGGCCACCCGAGGACTAATGACCTTGGGTGTCAAAGTCCAAAGGGAAGGGTGAGGGTCCCCAAGTGGACTGAGTGGCCCCACTTGAATCCCTCTTGATGGAGGGCAGGAGCTCCATCCATCCTGGCCTGGGGCTGAGGAGGAGGACTTTGTGTGCCAAAAGGGCTCAGGAAATCCAGAAAGGGACTGGTAGAACTGGACGTCCTCCGTTAACTTTGTCACCCATCTCGATGCCTGTCACCTGCAACCTCAAAGATTCTGGCATAACAACCACCCAGCTCCTTGGAGTACCCAAAGGAAGAGGATTCCTGAGGTTGTGCTGCAATAATGTTCAAGCCCTCTCCCAAGTCCACCTTGATTAAATGTTATGTTCCCTATCTCTACAGCCCAGCCTGGAGATTAGGAGGCCGAGAATGGCCTCCAGGTTCAGGCAGTAAAGGCAGGGAAGCCATGTGTTTGTACACTAGCGGCTCAGAAGGTGGCAGGGAGACGAGCCAGGCTCACCAAGCCGCAGTGTCTTTGCAAGAGTAGATAACAGCCATTATAATTAAACATGTATAGCCGAATACTAGGCGGCTGCTTTTGTTCAGAACTGGGAGAAGCCCACCTCCACCTCCACCTCCACCACCACCACTACCACCACCACCACCACCTCTATTCCTTCCACCTGAGTGGCAAACAGTTGAGGACCGAAGAGGCCTCAGGTGCAGCTGAAGTCTTGGGTCTTTCTTCTCAGCCACAGACGTGCGCTTGCGCTCCTTTCCAGCAAACACCACCTGGTCTCACCTCTCTTCGAGACACACAACGGCAAGCAAGACCTCCCAGAAACAGCTGACTCGGAGACTGCCTGCCATTCAGATGTCCACCCCACAGCCCCACAGCCTCTTTGATCCACGCATGACGATTCCCTTCTTTACCCCCAACCAAGAACCCCAATGGGTTCCAGGTTTTCACAGCCTCTTTGGAAAACCCTCTCACCAGGTCACTTGACCCACAGCCGGGAGAAATAGTCCACTTTGAGGGGCTGCGGAGTTGACCTCGATGCTTGTTGCCTGATCGATCTCCTTCTTGGCTCGCCCTGGCAATGCAGATGCGCCTAGCCCACTTGGCCCTACTGCAAAGTGCTTGAGAAAGGTTGTCATCTCAGCTGGTGTAATGGGAGCCCTAGCTAACGGGCCATTAAGACGAATGGGGAGAGAGAGAGGGGGGGTGGCAAAACGGCTGCCCGGCTGCGTGGCAAAGACGTTTCTTCTTCCTCCTCTAAGCAGGAGATGGTCAAGCTAACCCATGCCTCCTCCAGGCACAGTGTACTGGGGAGGGCTCCTGCACAAGCCCCACAGATGTGCAAAGCAGGTGTGTGGAAATGTCACAGAGACGCAACAGAAGGAGGGGCCTCCACAGCCGACACTTGGCTTTTGAGTGGGCAAGGTCCACCCTGGGGTGGAAGGGGAAGGGGAGGGGCGGGAGCTTTCCCCTGGAGCATCCATGCTCATCATGTCTACAAGGACCCCGTGGAAGGGCAGGGCTCCATGACAGGACACCTGAGCACCCGCCTTCAGCACCTCCCATGGGAAGGATTTGGCACAGCAGAGCTTCTATCCTGAAGCTCTTCAAGAGTTGAGCCCAATCACAAGAAGGAAATGGGGGGGGGGGTGGGAAAAGGGTGAACGGCCTTAGGAAAAGTCCTAGTGTTCACGTCATTCACCAAGAAAAGCTAAGACAGGGATAGGCAACCTATGGCCTGCGGGCCGGATCCAGCCTGCGGCACCAAATAATCCAGCCCCTGCCCTTACTCCACTCGCCAAAATCAGTCGCAGACTCATTTATGGCTGTCGTAAATGAATTTATAGCAGCCGTAAGTGGCGGGGAACCACCAGTCTGACCCCCTCAACTGTCTGACCCAGCCCCCCTGTCTAGACCAACAGGTAAAGGTCACCCTTTCTTGAAAGTAAGTAGTATCTGACTCTAGGGTTTGGTGCTCATCTCCGTTTGCAGCCAAAGAGCCAGTGCTGTCTGTCTGCAGACATTTCCATAGTCATGTGGCAGGCATGACTAGATACCAGAGTGCATGGAATGCTGTTCTCCTCCCCACTGAAGTGGTACCTATTTATCTACTTGCAATTTCTTGCTTTTGAACTGCTAGGCTGGTATGAGCCAGGAGACAGAGACAGGAGCTCATTCTGTCGTGCCTCACTCAGGTCTCAGGTCCCTGCCAGCCTTCCATTTGTCAAGTTCAGCGTCTTAACCACTAAGCCACCGCAGTCTCCACAGATAGATCACTAAACCCAAACTCCATCTTAGAGGAATTTATTAGACCTCTTGTTCCACAGAAGGCACAAAACCCATGCTCCAATGTTCAGAGCCGCATTTGCCAGCCTCGGCATCGTCGGAGCTCTGAGTGCTTGGCAGGGGATGGGGAGGCTAATAGGGAGGTTTGGGGCATCTTCACAAGGTGACTTATGACAACCACTGGGACCCCAAAGCAGCCAAAGATAAAATGCCACAATGATACAAAACATAAAACAACGCCAAGGGCTAAACAGTTGTAAGACAAGCCTAATGTCTTTGTGAAGCTGTTCTCACTGGCTGTTAATGTGGAGGGTGGGAGAGAGGGAGCGATGGCTTTGAAACACGCATTGGGCGCACACACATTCCTCCCACTGGCTCGCACCCTGTTAAGACACCTTGGGGGCTTGGGATTGAGTGTTGACAGGTTCAGTGCTCCTCTCCATGGACATGTGGCAGGCAGGATTCAATGTTGGAATCCATGGAACACTGTTACCTTTCTCGCTGAAGTTTTACCTATTCATCTACTTGCAATTTCTTGCTTTCAAACTGCTCGGTCGGTAGGAGCTGGGACAGACGACGGGAGCTCACTCTGGTATGCAACTCTCAGGTCTCAAACTGCTGACCTGCCGACCTTCCGGCCATTAGGTTCAGCATCTTAGCCACTAAGCCACTGTAGTCCCCTCTTCAAAATTACTGTTGTTTTAACTTGAGAGGCTTTGAGGGCCAACGGCTGGTAGCAAAGGATGAGAAGATCTGTAGCCACAGAGTCCGACTAGGCCAGCAGAGGCCAAATGAATGGGTAAAGGTAAAGGTTTCTCTTGCTCGAAAGCCAGCTGTATCCGACTCTAGGGTTCAGTGCTCATCTCTGTTTCAAAGCCAAAGAGCCAGTGCTGTCTGCTTCTGCAGATGTTTCCGTGGTCATGTGACAGGCATGACGAGACACCGGAGTGCATGGAATGCTGTTACCTTCCCACCGAGGCGGTCCCTATTTATCTGCTTGCAATGTCTTGCTTTCAGACTGCTAGGTTGGCAGGAGCTGGGACAAAGACGGGAGCTCATTCTGTCCTGCAGGACTCGGGAATCCAAGTCAGCGTCTTAGTCACTTGAGCCACTGGGAGGCTGGACCATAAGAGGGAACGTGTGGGGTTGGAAGCCACTCATCTAGGGCCGAGTGCTGGAGCAGAATCCTAGCAAAGGGAGCTAGCTCAATGGTGAGAGTCTTAAACTGCAAAGAGGGGAAAAAAACCCCATCAAGACACACATTTTAATCCTTGTTTAACACAAAGTGCCTATTAGTGAAGAGCTTAATGCCATTCTTTAATTTAAACAGCAGTGACTGTTTAAGGTTTTTATAGCCAAGCAGGAGAAATCCTCTTTTCAGATTTCCAGCTCAGAAGTGTAGGTGGCAGAGCCATACGGACGCGACACAAGGGATTTGGGCACGCTCTGGGACAGGCGGGAGATGTTAAATGCAAACACATTAGCCCAATTGTTTTTATTAAGCGGGGATCTGCTTGGGACTCTGAGGAAAACAGCCAGTAGTACAAGTAATCCATGCCATGCTTCCCCACCCAACTGAATCCACCGGGATTCAGGGTTGCATCGACTCTTGCAAACGCGGGGCTTTCTTCTTCTTCTTCTTCTTCTTCCCAAACCCATTCTTTCAGCCTCCAACGGAAGCTTCTTTCCATTCAAAACCTGTTAGGGAAGTTGAATTCTTAGACCCACAAACATAAGTCTACCAGAGGCCTACAAACAGATGTGGAAACTCTTTAGAGGAGACAGTCGCTCACCAGCTACCAGAAAGCTCTGAAATCCTTCCGGACTATCCTAAAGCAAAGCAAAGCAATCCCACTTCTATGCCACCCCATTTAAGCGCTTCGTGCACACTCTGGGCAGTTCACAAGTTAATTAGCATTTTGCCCCCAACAAGCTGGGCACTTATTTGACTGACCTCAGAAGGATGGAAGGTTGAGTCAGCTTTGAGTCCTGGCCAGGATCGAACTCACAACCTTTTAACTACATCACCAGGGCCAGGAGATGTTTAGCAATGCAAAGTGAAGGTACTGGACACACGACACACACACACAGGCTCCTCTACCCATGGCAATGGGAGGGAAGACGCAACGAGTTAAGACAACTCGGTCAACTTTCAATGCAAAGCCATGAACACCCGACTCATTTCCAAAAGATGGATCTATGCCAAAGCCAATCCTGAATTCTCTCCCGCTGTCACCCGGCCGGCCTTCTTTCTTAAAGACATTAGTCATGAACCAAGGGAAGGCTGGGAAAGCAGCCACCGCATCCACACCTCACGACAAAACACAATGGAAACCATAGACATACGTACTTCAGAGAAGGTGTTAGCCAAGGGTGCATCCCCCCCCCCTCATCTGTCCAATCTGTACATGGCATCATCCAGAAAGCCAGGCTAGATTCTGACATTACATTAGTAATTTAAGATATGCAGATGACACCACCTTACCGGCAACAAGAAGCAACGTCCTGAAATGACTTTGAGTGAAAGTAAAGGAAGGAAGGAAGGAAGGAAGGGCTGAAACAAGATTGGGAGCTGGACATGAAAAGGACAGAAATTACGACCACAGGAGAACTTGAATGGTGACAATGAAGAAATTGAAATAGTGGAAATTTTTGGATACCTAGGCTTGTCATGGCGAACCTTGGCACTCCAGCTGTTCTTGGACTTCAATTCCCTGAAACCCAAGTCTCTGTAAATCCACATGAATGGTTTTACTGCGTGGCTGTTCTTGGACTTCCATCCCCAGAAGCCCAAGTCTCTGCGCAGTAAACCCATTCGTGTGGATTCGCAGACTGCTCCAAAGATTGCACAGGTGAACACCGCGTCGATATGCAACATGTGTTTGACAGCTAAGCAATTTTAAACTGTTACGGATAAATACTAAAGAAGATGACCACCCTAGGAGAAAATGAACTCTTGAGGAAATGGTTTCATACCCTCTTCCCCATAAAACCTTTCCCACCATACAAGTTCCGCAATGCTTTAAAACGGATGGCCAAGCAGGGAGGGCAGAATCCCATTAGCCACTGGCCCTTGCCCAGGAATTCCTGCACACTGCTGATGAAGATGACTGGAGGGGGCTGCCTGTGTTGTCCCTGCAGGGCCTTCGCCTGATGGCGCAACCAACACCCAACACCTCACTCACAACCAGGGCTGAGAAGCCAGGGCCAAGGCGCAAACCTCTGGCCACGCACAGATCGATCTGCAAAGAAGCCTTTGACTGAAAGTGGAAGACCAAGCAGATGGGGCCGACTGTGTTGCTTCCAGTGGCGTTTGAGAAGACCTTGGTGCAAGCCTTGGTGATTTCCAGAACCAGGGGAAATAAAAAACCAAGGTGGGCATTTTCTGCCAAGCAGTATTCGATATTTTGCAACATCTGCTGATAGTCTCCCTTAAAGACTGGTAGAGAACTCTTGCTCCCCACCCGACCATGAATGACTCAGGCTGCAGAAGGTTCAGCACCCTTTGCTTCGCACCACTGTTTCTTCTGCTCGACAATGGCTGGCATATGGACAATAGAGTCAATGGACAGGAACTCTGGGTCTGCCAAGTTGAGCCTCCCTGGGGAGTGACAGCGGCGGCGGCGGCGGAGGTGGAGGAGGATGGAAAATGAGAGGAGGAGGGAATGGGGCACCATGAGCCGACTGTGTCTGCTGTGTCTGCTATGCCTGATGTTCACGTCACACTTCAGTGCTGAAGCCAGGCAAAACACAGCTTTGGAGGTGACATTTGCAGTTGGCTCATTACTCTTTTCAAAAGAGTTTGGCATCAAAGAGACAGCTTAAAACGACAGGCTTGCATGTGCATATGCAAGAGCTAATTAACCACCATGCCAGTTAGCTGGAGGAGGAGGAAATGATGATGATGATGCTGGAAACAGACCCAACCTCCATGCTCTAATCGACTAGGCACATCTCCATGCATTCTGCACCACTGAGTGACTGAAGGACTTGTGCCTTCCCAGGGAGGCTGGAGAGAGAGAGGGGCCGCAACTCAACCCTTACCTTCGTGCTCTTTCTCAGAGGTTCCAACTTTCTTGATTTTTTTCGGGGACTTCATGAAGAGAGGGAAGATGGTCCGGAGGCCCAGGATGTCAACAAACTTGTGGCAGTTGTCCGCCCCTTCTGGCCCAATCATGGCATGATCCAAGACTTTCAAGGCACTGCTCCGGGAAATCTTCTTTTCTCTGTTTAAAAAAGAGAAAAGGCCCTTGTCTGAGAGCGGCCACTTGGCTTCTCCTACTTTGCAAATTTTAACGTCACACACAAGGATAAAGAATGACAAAATTCTCCTCCTCCTTGGAAAGGAAGCAAGGGATTTCCTGTCATTTTGGACTGAATTCTTGCAACACTACACCATTATGCCACTTGCCCAAAACAAGCTTGCCTCCTGCTTTAAGACTCTAGCTGGGTTGGTGGCCTCATCCTTAGCAACCTGCCAATGTTTCTGTGCTTGCTGTGCACATGCATGTGCACGCACATTTATACGCATACTTACATTTCCCAAAGAAAAAGGACATTAGAGAGATTTTAGGCCAATCACAGAGAAAACAAGAGCTCTTTGTCTGAACCTCAGTGGGAGCCGAGGAATCTTGCAGGTCTTTAATTTTCCTTGCTGAGATTTAAATATCTGACAAGAATAAATAAATCTGAACAGAAGCAATCAATCAATCAATGAGGAGTAGGAATTTGCAAGCTTGTTTCCCACTGCGGCTGTGAGTCAAACAAGATTTTCTCTGCCAATTACAGGAAAGCTGCACGGGAAGAGATTCACACAGCAAAGCTGAGAGCTCGACTCAGAGAGAGACTTTTGGAGACTCTTTTTCCAAGTCAGCCCCTAAATGTCACTCTCTCCTCCCAGTTTCTATCCTGTACTGACTCTGCTGAACAAGTGACTTGCAAAATGTTCCTCCCCATGGCTACCACTACTGCATAAGGGAATCGCTTCCTATCAGGCGGCAAGAAAGGAAAGTGGCCCAAAGGCCCCCGTCAGACGGAAGGGTTGGAGGGATAGGCAGGATATCTCTCAATGCCATTTCCAGGGAATGAATCCTAAGCAGGTGAAGGCATCTCCTTGGGAATAATACCCTGAAGCCAATGGTGAGCCACTGTCTGTGTGAGACAGAAGGCTGGACTGGATGATGGGCCCCTGTGGCCTGTAATCCAGCACGGCTGTTGTTCTTATGTTCCTTTGGGCTGCTGCTCCCTGGGGTGGCAGCTTCACTTTGCCAAGTGCTGCATCCCCTTTACGGTGTTTGCTGGCTGAGTCACCTGTTGTCACACTCCCCTTTTCAGTAAGGGATGCCGGAGGTTGTTGTAATGGTTCGAGGGTGTTGAGGTGCTGAACTCAAGGAAGGCATGCAAGACTGAAGTATGATGGTAAAAGCCAGTCTCGAGTCCTCGGGTGGTCTATATTTATTAGCTTGCATTCTGGATCACTTACACACAGACTGCACATGACCCCTATTACAGAAGGCTTGCTTACATAGCATGTTGCTGGCTAAGGTACATTTGCCAGCCTAAGAAAGTACTGCGTGCCTAGGTTCGCCATAGGCAGACTAATCAGCAGATGTAGCGAGACTCACTGTTCCTGCCTTATCTCAGAGTCCTTGTAACTCTGGGCATCTATGCTTAGCATGTTTGATCTAGCTGCGGTTTGCCTTTGCCCAGCTTAGTCCGTGGACGTGAGCTGGACAACGTGTGGTGTTTGCTAGACCTTGAGTCTCTACTGGGTGTTTCACCTTAGGACATATGTCCTACTCCCCTCAGTGCCCTCAGCCAAGGAAACATGGAGTCACTGTTGCTCCCTATTACTATTAGCCCATACCCAATTTCCTTTCCGGTCGAGTCAGGTTGGTCTCGAGCCTGTTTGCATAGCCCGACAAACCCATTGGGAAAGGTTGCTGTCCAATCAGTGACCTGGGCAACTCACAGGAGGTCAAGGCAACGACAGACCTGGTCCTCTCTCTGTCACAGGTCAGGGCTAGAGGCAGAAGCCCCATTTTCTATTCTCAGTCTAGCTGTGCCTCCTGGAGATGCTAAGGGCAGACCCCCCTTTTTTTAGGGCAATGGGGTCACTTTCTGTTCCATTACTATTTGAGGAGGACGAGTTGCCAAAATGCATCACTTGGCCACAGCCCAGGCCAGTTCTGGTCAGCCTAAGAGCAGGGCTGCATATGATGTTAAGACTCGACTACTGAAAAACGTTTGTGCTCTGGGCAGACAGACTGCATGCAGAGGAAGTTCTAGGGCCACAATGGCCAACTTTGGCACTCCAGGTGTTTTTGGACTTCAATTCCCAGAAGCCCAAGTCAGCAGGTATACTGACCTGGGCTTCTGGGAATTGAAGTCCAAAAAAAGTTGACGCGCCAAGGCTGGCCGCCTGCTGATCCCTTAGGGCTTCCGGGAATTGAAGTCCAAGAACATCTGGGGGCCCAAGGTTGGGAAACCGTGTCCTAGAGCGTCTCCATTGCTCTCTGGCGTTGTTCTGTTGAGGCTCAGGCCTTCCTTCCTCTTGCAGCTGTAGCAAGCAAGAAGGCTGAGGTGTGACGGCCCGTCCTGGGGGAAAACACTCCCTATTCATAAGCTTACGGATTGGCTAATAAGCTTCCGTATTTCTTCTGCAACAACTACACGTGTGTGCAAATACTCTTAGAAAGCAAGAGGTAAAGAAAGGAGGAAACGGCCCAGACACCAATTCATCCAGCCCACGACACCCTCGTTGCTCCCAGAAGCGGAAGCAACATGCACCTATACGGGTGCATGTTACTTCCACTTCCGGGAGCAACAAGGGTGGTGTGGGCCGGATAAATTGGTGTCAGGTCCGGATCCAGCCTGCAGGCCATAGTTTGGGCACCCCTGCTCTACAATTAGTGGCCGTGTCATCCAATCCCACATGTTAACCTCTGCATTGTGTGAAAGACCTTCTTTCGCCTGGTCCCGTCCATAGCCGTGGGTGACTCTACTCACTGTGGCCACTTCTGCAGTATCCATTGGCGGACAACATCTGCAATGTTGCCCCCATGCACGCCTCTGGCAAAAGTCTCAAACATTGCAGGGGAGTGGAAGGGACCGGCTTCTTGGCCCTTTGGGTTTCCCCGTGGACCCCCGTGTATAGGCGGCTGGTCTAGGCTGAGAGTGCTGTTCACCATACAGTCTCTCTCGATGGATTTACACCTTGCCAGAGGTTACTTTTACAACTCAACCCCACTAAAATAACCACAGTCTTGGGCAGTTCCTGGCCATGTCACCAGTACTTCCCAGAGGAGAACTTTCTCAGGGTAATGTCTAGCCCTTCCTATACTCTACATGTAACGCTAGGACCTACCATTACTCCAATAGGCAGTTTTCACAAGCATTGCTTCTGAGACACTTTATTTGTAAAGACTTCTGCCGTTTCCTTTTTGTGTGCAACAAATGCCATGCTGGCACCCAAGCCTAGCTTTGGCTCACAAACACAGGATGCGAGTGACCAAGGAGGCCAGGATTTTCTGCTTCTTTGCTGCCAGTATCAGGTACAGCTGGGAACAAATTGGCCATCCAAGGGAAATGCGGCTGCAGAATGCCTCCGCGGATGCGTGTTTGTAATCCGTGCCAAGAAAACAATGCAAAAAAGGCAGCCATTTGATAGAAGACGCAGTTGTTATTCAGCAAAACATCACTCCCAATTTGTTCTGGGAGGACGTCCTGTTTTGGGAAACACTGAAACAATAAGGGAAAGAAGAGGCACCGGGATGCATGAACTGGAACATAAGCGGATGAGAGGAAGGGAAGACGGAGAAAAGGAACAAATCCTGGCAGCTTCTTCTGAGTCGCCACCAATCCTGCCCAACACCGAAGGAAGCCTGAAGGAGCAACGCAGCCTCATACAGAGCTTATCAACTCCTCAACCTGTCTGTCTCCACGGCTGGAGTGCAGAATGGTCTATGGCTCACGGCAGAAACAAAGATCAGATAAGGCAGCTGTTCCTGAATGGAAGACTTCAGGGCAAGGAGAGAGTACGGCCATACACAAGGCAGCCATGGAAAAGGTCAGCCCTGGAAGAAAGTCTTCCCTCCCTCCAGAATATATATGATACAGCAACATGACCATGCCTGGATGACCCTACATTCTGTATCTTGCCGCTGGTGATGTCGAACAACAGGCCCGTGGAACAAGAGTCCATTCAAGCCAATGTCTGCAGAAGCCGATTAGAACAGGGTGGGTAGGTTATAGGAAGAGGATCAGGATCTCCCGTGGGGAGCATGTCTGATTCCAGGTTGCTTCACAACTAGCAACAACTGCACGGACACTTCCAGCTAAAGTCAGCAGGTGAAAGAAAAGCACAAGTCTGGAGTTGACTTGGAGTGAACTAACTGCATTTGGAGCCTCAGATCATGCTGAAAATAAATTCTTTGACCCAGAACAAAGAAGCCAGAGGTATCCTATTTCTTCTCTGACTCTTAGTACATAGCTTCTGCATCTAGGGCTTGCCGGTGGAAAAAACGCAAAACAAAGCAGACTCAACAAGCCTGAAGTGTGGTAACCCATGCTTTAGTGCCATGTTGCCCAACCTTTGGTTTTTGGACTTCAATGCCCAGAAGCTTAAGTCAATTCCCCAAAGCACCGATCAGCCAATGTATTGACATAGGCTTCTGGGAATTGAAGTCCACCAGTGTTCTGTTGTTGTTGTTCAGTCGCACAGTCGATTCCGACTCTTTGCGACCCTATGGACCATCGCTCTCCAGGCACCTCTGTCCTCCACCATCCTCCTTAGTCCACACAGCCCCGTGCCCATTGTGTCTACAATACCATCTAGCCATCTCATCTTTGGCCGTCCCCTTCTTCTTTTGCCCTCCACCTTCCCCAGCATCAAGGCCTTCTCAAGTGAATCCTCTCTTCTCATTTGATGTCTAAAATACTTCAACTTCATCTTTGTTATTTGTCCTTCTAAGGAGCACTCAGGGCTAATCTCTTCTAATATTGACCTATTTGTTCTCCTCGCTGTCCAGGGGACTCTCAAAACTCTCCTCCAGCACCACATCTCAAAGGCATCTATTTTTCTTCGCTCAGCCTTTCTAATGGTCCAGCTCTCACAGCCATACATTACCACCGGAAATGCCATTGCTTTGACTATGCGGACCTTTGTTTGCAGTGAGATAGCTCTACTTTTCACTATGTTCCCCAGGTTTTTCATAGCTTGTCTCCCAAGAATCAGTCGCCTTTTTATTTCATGGCTGCAATCCCCATCTGCAGAGATCTTGGATCCTAAGAAAGTAAAATCTGTTACTGCTTCTACTTCTTCCCCATCTATTTTCCAGGGACTTATAGCGCCTGTTGCCATTATCTTGGTTTTCTTGCTATTGAGTCTCAGGCCAGCTTTTGCACTCTCTTCTTTCAACCTAATCAGGAGCTTCTTTAGGTCTTCTTCACTTTCTGCCATTAGGGTGGTATCATCTGCATATCTCAAATTGTTGATGTTTCTCCCAGCAATTTTGATCCCATATGGTGATTCCTCCATCCCTGCATTGCGCATTATGTGCTCTGTGTATAAGTTGAATAAGCAGGGTGACAGAATGCAGCCTTGTCTTACTCCTTTTCCTATTCCAAACCACTCCGTCATTCCATACTCTGTCCTAACTGTTGCTTCTTGACTCATGTACAGATTTCTCATGAGACATATGAGGTGTTCTGGTATTCCCATCTCTTTAATTACTTGCCACATTTTGTTGTGGTCCACACAATCAAAGGCCTTGGTGTAGTCAATGAAACAGAAGCAAGCTTGTTTCTGGTATTCCTTTGTTTTCTCCATGATCCAACGTATGTTGGCAATGTGATCTCTGGTCCCCCTGCCTCTTCTGAATCCAGCCTGCACATCTGGTAGTTCTCTTTCTACATGCTGCTGTAGTCTATCCTGCATTATCTTGAGCATCACTTTGCTGGCTTGTTGGATGAGCGCAATTGTTCGATAATTTGAACATTCTTTGGCATTGCCCTTTTTTGGGATTGGGACATATACTGATCTTTTCCAATCCTGTGGCCACTGTTTCGTTTTCCAAATCTGTTGGCATAAAGCATGTAGTAGCTTGATTCCATCATCTTTTAGGGCTTTGAAGAATTCAACTGGGATACCATCATATCCACTGGCTTTGTTATTTGCCGTGCTTTTTAGGGCCTTTCTGACTTCACTCTCTAGGATGTCTTGTTCAAGTTCAATTTCCCCCTCATTGTTATTATCCGCGGTGTTTAGGTCTTTTTTGTAAAGTTCCTCTGTGTACTCTTTCCATCTTTTCTTTATCTCTTCTGCATCCGCTAACTCTTTGCCATCTTTGTCTTTTATCGTGATCATTTTTGCTTTGAACGTTCCCTTGACTTCCCCAATTTTTTTAAAGAGATCTCTAGTCCTGCCTCTTGTGTTGTTTTCCTCTATTTCTTTGCACTGTTCATTTAGGTAGCTTTCCTTATCTCTCCTTGAAATTCTTTATTTAAGTGATTGTATTTTTTCCTTTCTCCTTTGCCTTTTGCGTTCCTTCTTTCCTCTGCTATTTTAAGAGCCTCATCCGACAACCACTTTGCTTTCTTGCGCTTCTTTTCTTTTGGTATAGTTTTCCTTGCTGCCTCCTGCATAATGTCTCTCATCTCTGTCCATAATTCCTCTGGTACTCTGTCTGTCTGGTCCAGACCATTGAATCTGTTCCTCACCTCCACCGTGTATTCCTTGGGTATGTTGTCTAGATCATATCTATCCGGCCTATTAGTTTTCCCTATTTTCTTCAGTCTGAGCCTGAATTTTGCAATCAGTAGATTGTGATCTGAGCCACAGTCCGCTCCAGGTCTTGTTTTTGCTGACTGTATGGAGGTTCTCCATCTTTGGCTGCAGAGTATGTAGTCAATTTGGTTTCGATGTTGGCCATCTGGTGATGTCCATGTGTAGAGTCTCCTCTTGTGTTGCTGGAAAAGGGTGTTTGCTATGACTAGTGTGTTATCTTGGCAGAACTCTATCAGTCTTTGCCCTGCTTCGTTTTGTGTTCCCAGACCAAACTTGCCTGTTATTCCGTCCACTTTTTGATTTCCTACTTTTGCATTCCAGTCTCCTAAGATAATGTGGACATCGTTTCTTGGTGTCTGTTCTATAAGATGTTGTAGGTCCTCATAGAACTGGTCTACTGTGGCTTGATCTGCACTGGTAGTTGGTGCATATATTTGGATTACAGTGATGTTAAATGGTTTGCCTTGTAGTCTGACTGACATCATTCTATCATTTTTGAGATTGTATCCCATTACTGCTTTTCTCATTCTTTTATTTACAATTATGGCCACTCCATTTCTTCTGAGGTTTTCTTGTCCACAGTAGTAGACATGATGGTTTCCAGTGTTCTGTGGAACATAGTTTGGGAAATGCTGATTTAGAGGACACATACTTTTGTTTATTCCACTCTTCTCTAAAGCTGGGAGACTCAATAGCTCTGTGATGTTGATTATGCCAAGGGAGAGAGACTGGCCCAAAGTCATTGCTGATCTTCCCACCTGAACCATGATTTGAACCAGAAAGCACATTGGGATAGCCCTAGATTTCTCCAACCCAATGAGATGTCAACATTTGGACTACAAGTTCCATCGCCCCATCCAATTGACAAGGCCAAGACAGTGATGAAAACAACAGAATGCCAAATTATCCAGAGGACATCAGGTTCAGGCAACTTGCTCGTGCCACAACATTATTTAGCTATGAAGACTGCTACAGAAGGGGAGGAGGGTCTGAAGGCAGCACCGGGTGCTTTATGGCTACTCCTCAGTCTCTGGAAGGCAATTTCTCATCCTTAAAACAGGAAAATCAGCTCCCTTTTTTGGTACTCAAAGCAAAAAGGAGGACAGGTAAAAGTCAGCTGTGCATAGATTGGGACCTCTAATTCGTGAAGGTGTTTTATGTCAAGAATGAAGACAGAAAGACAGCCATCACTCTTGTCTTGGCCAATGTACGAATTGTCATTTATTCCGGGTATATATTGATATTACTATCTTTGAGACTTGAGACAGATGAAAATCCACTTAAAGCAAACAGAAAGTGCTGCATATGACAAAGAAAACTGTAGGACTGTGATGGCGAACCTTAGCACTCCAGATGTTCCTGGACTTCAATTCCCAGAAACCCAAGCCCCCGTGAATCCACACGAATGGGTTTACTGCGATTCATCCGGCCTGCACTGCCCTTGTCACTCACAGAAGTGGAAGTAAAACGTGGCCGTACGGTTAAGGCTCTTCCGGGTTAACCCTTCTTCCGTGCAGGCACGTTTTACTTCCACTTCCGGGAGCGACGAGAGTGAAGTGGGCCGGATGACTCGCAGTAAACCCATTCATGTGGATTCACAGGGGCTTGGGCTTCTGGGAAATGAAGTCCAGGGACATCTGGAGTGCCAAGGTTTGCCATCACGGCTCTAGGATACAATTCTCAATCACCTCACTCACCAAGTTAAAGGATCACAGATTTCCGAATGCCACCATCTACTGAAGAAAAGCCCTATTTTTTCTCCCACTTCAACCACTCAGTCCATCAGATACAGAGAAACAGAGAACAAAAGCCTGCGAAAGCTATTCTTGGTCTTGCAGGTTTCAGGAGATAAATAACGAGGCCAGACATTATCCAACTAACATCGATTAAGAATTATACTGGAAGCTACAGCCAACGTTTCCGCTTGGGGCAGCTTGGCAGGCATTCCGACTGGAATAAAGTGCAGTCACTGTACCCCCAGGTCCACCAGAAACCTGGTGTAATGGTTGCGCATGATGACAAACGCAACAGAGTACAACGTGGGAGGTTTGTTGCAAGTGCATCATAGTGTGATGCATAGTGTGTTCTCCCATTTCTCACACCCTGCCACCCACCCAACCACCCACCCTCCATTTCCAACTCCCTTTCACCTTGTGAGCCAGAACGCAAAGAGGCTAAAAGACAAAGTTCAGGTTTGGCCTGGAGAACTGGAGGACCCTTTTCAGGGGAGGCAACTATAGATTGATCAGCAGCCAGACAGGACGCAAGGAGATGGTCTTTAGCCTATTCATGGGGTTGGAATCCAGGCATTCAGAGATCAATAGTTGTTTGACTGAACTGTCTCTGGCTGATTTTACTTGAAATATTTATTCTACTCGAGGGCACGCAGTTTGTCTTCCTCTCTTCTTAGACAGGCTGAAGACACTCTTGGGTGGGAATCAAATCAGAGGTCTATGCCTGGGAACCTGGGCAAATGAAGAAGGCTGGCCTAGATTTGGCATAGGGAGGGTGGCGAACCTTGGCACTCCAGCTGTTCTTGGACTTCAATTCCCAGAAGCCCAAGTCCCTGTGAATCCGCACGACTCTGCGCAGTAAACCCATTTGTGTGGATTCACAGAGACTTGGGCTTCTGGGAATTGAAGTCCAAGAACAGCTGGAGTGCCAAGGTTTGCCATCACTGCCCTATAGGTGCTGGAGACTGACTGACCTCAGGCCCTGTAGGGCTCTGCTGTTACTACTTAGGTTGGGCCGGAAGGCAGGAAGGAGAAGGTGTGATGCAAGTCCTCAGGCTGCTTCTGGTTTAATGAAACAGGCATTGTCGGCTGCAACTTGTATCCGAGAATCATACCTGTCAACCGCGGCTCCGGAAAATACGGGACCTGCGCAGAACGGTTCTGTGCAGGTCACCTTCTACGCATGCGTAGAAGGCTTTTACGCTTGCATAGAACCCTTCTACGCTTGCGTAGAACCCTTCTACGCAAGCGTAGAAGGCTTCTACGATCCCCTTCTGCACAGATCGCCTTCTACGCATGCGTAGAAGGCAATCTGCGCAGAATGGATGCACAGTACCTCTTTCCCCCCAGCTGCCAATTCCGGGGTTTTGGCAGCTGCAGGCGTGAAATGGTGCAAATCGGCGCAGAAAATCGGGGAATCCCGGCCAATCTGGGAAGGTTGACAAGTATGCCGAGAATGCATTTTCCCCCTGAAGCACTATGATCACGGAGCCATCTTCTGTGGCACATATGAAATATAGACATGCAGGATTTAACACCGGGGCTGCAATGGACTGCCGCAGCCTTGAGGATACCTTCACGCATAGTGCATGTGGATAAGAGGGTGAAGGACAAGTTTTGAACCCGGACACTGAAGGGAAGGTGTCCCTAGGAAGCCCTAGGAAGCACAGGCTACATCTTCTGCCACTACTAAGATTGAAGCTTCAAGGACAGTCTGAGGCACCAGTGACTGATCTCCCAGTCCCTCCAATTCCTCCACTGAGAGGACTCTGTTAATCCCAATGATTCACACAGTAATGACCCGAAGAGCCTCTATCCCGAACAGCATCTGGAGGTCGAAAGAAATGCTAAATCTTTATGTTACAATGGTGTATCTCTTGGGGCATGCAACTCTTTTTATGCTATATTTCTTATACAAGAGTCTGGCATTTTGATTAGCAGAGCAAAATAAGCCAGTTCAGTGAGCTTACAGTTGACCACCTACTAGGATGCTCTGAGGAAGACAAGCTGCGCATGCAAGCGTGCTGAAGGCCGGCGAAGAGGAGGCATCTTCACAGGCGGCCCTCCTTTCTATGGAAATGGGGACAAAGGACCAAATGGTTTCCTTGGAGAGTACTTGTGGGTCTCAAGAAGTGGCAATGTCAAGGGAATCAAGAAGCCCAAGATCATCCAGCTACCTATCCAGATGTCCTTTCCTTCACCCTTAGCTGCCTCAGGGGTGGCCATGGGCCGGTCAAATGGTCCCTCCTACCGGAAGTGGAAGTAAAATGTGCCTTGCACATATGTTTTGCAACAGACTGAGATAGATTTTAGGCTGCCATTTTCTCTGCTTAAATCAGGGGTGTGCAAACTACGGCCTGTGGGCTGGATCCGACCCCCAATGCCAATTCATCTGGCCCATGCCACCCTTGTCGCTCCTGGAAGCGGGGGAAATGTGCTAGTACGCATTTTACTTCCGCTTCCAGGAGCAACAAGGGCAGCGTGGGCCAGCTGAATTGGTGTCGGGGGTCGGATCCAGCCCACAGGCCGTAGTTTGGGCACCCCGAGCTACCTGAATTAAACTGTTGTTGCCCTTGTTCTTGCATCAAACCCACAAACAAAGTCAAACTCTCTCCCGGACAGAAGCTATCTAGTTTGCCAAAAGCAGACGAAGGCAAGTCATGTTGGGAAAATCAGCCTTTTCCACTTAAGACTGTGCAACCTCCAGATGCATATCCTGGTCCCTGGCCTGGTGAAGCTCTCAGAAAAGCTGAACCATCTCCATGACATGTTCCCCCTGGCCATGTCTTGGAGGGAGGAGAAGCGGGCAGGCACACGCGCACATGCACGCGCACACATACCCTGCACCAGGACTCTGGGGATACAACTTTGGATGGGAAAACAAAGAGAAAGGCCACAAAGGCTGTGGCTGGAGGGGTTGGTGGTGCAGCTGAAGAACTCCGTCTCTGCTTGTTTGCAGAAAGATGCCTGAAAAGACCCTGGCACCAGGGTACGGTTTCTGCTAGGTAAACACAGCATGCACCTGCTAATAAAAGGAGCTTTCAGAAAGGAGCACAGTCATTTTGAGTACCCAAGGAGCAGATGTGACAGGAGAACAAGAGAAGCGACACAGCGAGGCAAAGCAGGAGTGAGTGGCTATGGATCACCACACGAGAGAGGTTCTCATGCTCTGGGTCCGGCCCCACCCAAAGTCCTCCTCACCAACAAATAAACAGGTGAATAATTGAATAGGTAGCCTGCCATAGCCAGAGGCTTCAGGAAAGAGCCCTGCCTCTCTGCATTGTGTCCCCGACACCGTTCCACCCTAACCCATTTCTTTACCTACCCTTGTTCTTGTTCAGTCGCACAGTTGAGTCTGACCCTTTGTGACCCCATGGACCACTGCACACCAGGCGTCCCTGTCCTCCACCATCCTCAGCAGCCCGCTCAGCTCTATGCTCATTGCGTCAACAATGCCATCTAGCCACCTCATCCTCTGCCGCCCCGTTCTCCTTTTGCCTTCGATGTTTCCCAGCATCAGGGCCTTCTCTAGTGAGTCCTCTATTCTCATGTGGTGACCAAAGTACTTTAGCTTCAGTTTCAGAATTTGTCCTTCCAAGGAGCAAACAGGGTTGATTTCCTTCAGGATGGACTGATTTGGTCTCCTTGCAGTCCCAGGGACTTTCAAGAGTCTCCTCCAGCACCACAGAGTTCAAAGGCGTCTCTATTCTTCTGCGCTCAGCCTTCCTTAGGGTCCAGCTCTCATGGCCATACATTACTACTGGGAAGACCATCGCTTTTAACTATGCAGACTTCTGTTGGCAGGATGATGCCTGCCTTTAATTTTTATTATGTTCCTTGGGTTTCTCATAGCTGCCTCCCCCTTGAACTCAAAAGCTAAGCCAGCCCTGCCCTAAATAGGGAGGAAGAAGAAATGAGGAAGAGGAGAGCCCGCCAGTGCCAAAGCCCTTGTGTCTTTCTGGAAAACTTCAGAGGGACACACACACGCACGCACATGCACACCTTCTCTTGTGTGAGCTGCCACAGCCACCAAACTGAGAAGAAACTGAGAAAGACCTTCCCTGGATGTGTCAACTCTATACCTCTCATTGCAGAGCATCAATTTGCAACAAGATTGGACCCTTCACCCCTTGGTTGTACGGTGGGGGCTTCCTCCCATGTTGCCCCCCGGACGATGGCACATGCTCCTCCACCATCGTGAATGAGAACAGTTCATTCTTTCATTGCTCTAGGATGGGTGTGAAGATGCATCTCAATACATGGCCCTTTTAAACTTTTCTGATTACTGATTATGACACTGATTTCAAACCGTTTCGGTTATGATGTTGATTGTAATGGGCTTATTCACCTATCTCCTGCTTAACATTAAACTCAAGGCTGCAGAGCAAAAAATGCTCCATCATTATAATTAAGGCACATTCCTCACAGCACAGACCAGCCAAAGTGGAGACTGAGGTTGTGTGGAAATGTTGTCACCAAGGCTTTTTAGCTCCTGATGGAATATCAAGAGGGGAGGGAACCGATGGGATAGGAAGATGTGCCACAGAAGGCGGATGTCCTGCCCCACATCCCCGAGAGGGCTCCAAGTGCTATGGGGCAGTACAGATGTGCAGTTGCCACTGGTCTTTCTCCCAGCCACACCTGGGCGAAAAGTGAGCCATGACACCAAGCTTCCCTCTTGAATCTCAGAGGCTGGGAAAGGACTTGTGGAGAAAGGGACATCCCAACGTGCACAAATACAGGGCAGACAGCAAGCATGCAGCTCAGCCTAAGCCCGTGATGGCGAACCTTGTCACTCCAGATGCTCTTGGACTTCAATTCCCAGAAGCCCAAGCCCCGGTGAATCCACACGAATGGATTTACTGTGATTCATCCAGCCCACGCCACCCTCATCGCTCCTGCAAGCGGAAGTAAAATGCACCCATATGGAGTGACAAGGGCAGCACAGGCCAGATGAATCGTAGCAAACCCATTCATGTGGATTCACAGGGTGCTTGGGCTTCTGGGAATTGAAGTCCAAGAACATCTGGAGTGCCAAGATTTGCCATCACGGGGGGCCTAAGCCAAGCAGGCCGCCATATTCTGCACACACAGAGGCTTCCAAACAGTCTTCAAGGGAAGGTGCCTGAAACGGGGTGGCCACCATCCAGGAATCAATGGAAGCAAAACCAGAGACTGCAGACCACCTGTCTCCACTCTCCTCCTCCCAGAGATCCAGACACCGTCCCCACCCGACCTCTGGGCAGGGTTCAAAGGACTGGGTGTGGGGGGGGGGGCGGGGGGGGGGCTTCTGTGTGGGTGGGTTACTACCACCACCACCCAACGTACGCTGCTCCATGGACAGAGATGGGAAAGTTGACAAGGAAGCGTTAGCACTGCCACGAGCTCTTGACTGGTGGCCGTCCTCTCTTTCTCTCCAATAACTCCCCAGAAGTTAACTGTTCTCTCTTTCCTCTTTTCCCACTGGGGCCCTAGAGTAGACCCTGTCGATTTGCCCCCGGCGCCACGCGTGGGACCAAAGATCATGTAGCAAGTCAGACGCAGATGCCTGGACAGACTCAGGGAAAGAAGCAGGGTCTTCTTCTTCTTCTTCAAGTGCCATATCCAATTCCGAATATTGCCTATCATCATAGTGATCAGTCATGAAGGTTGTCCTGGGAACCATCTAATGCTGTGGCCTTCCACTTGTCTTCCACATCGCAGTGACCCCCACAGTAACACTAATCCAGTCCTGCGAGTCACTTTCAGGTCCTGAGCCCTTTTGGACACACAAAGTCCTCCTCCTCCTCCTCAGCCCCAGGCCAGGACCGATGAAGCTGCTGCCTTCCATCAAGATGGGTTCAAGTGGGATTCAAGTGCCGCTCCTAGGTAGTCTCTAGTAAAGGTCGCCCTTGCTCGAAAGCCTGTTGTATCCAACTCCAGGGTTCAGTGCTCATCTCTTATAGTCAAAGAGCCAAGGCTATCTGCAGACATCTCTGTGGACATGTGGCAGGCATGCCTAGAGTGCACAGGAGTGCACGGAATGCTGTTGACCTTTCCCACCGAAGTGGTCCCTATTTATCTACTTGCAATTTCTTTGCTTTCAAACTGCTAGATTGGCAGGAGCTGGGACAGATGACAGGAGCTCACTCCGTCATGCAGTACCCGGGAATCCAACTCCGACCTTTCAGGCCGCGAGTTCAGCGTCTTAACCCCTTGAGCCACGGCAGTCCCTCAGGGACTCTCTACTTATGAGGTAAAGGGAGACCTTGCCCTGTTTCCAGAAATACTGGCGGTACAGCAGCAGCAGCCACTGTCAGAGCAACAGATGGGGCGGCTGATTTATTCACACTTTGTCCTTCAGAGCTCCTTTTCAAGGTAGCCACATCCAGGGAGACATTCCCCTCCTTGTTGTTGTTTGCCAGCTGGGGCCAGGGAATGGAAGGACGGCAAAACAACCCAACGCCAGACTGCCAAAGGCAGGGAGGGAGGGGGTGGTGGGGAACAGTTTAAGGAATATTAACATGCAAGGTTCCACCCATGCGGTTGGAGGATTCCAGGTAATTAGTTCTGCAAGGCATGCTGACCAGCTTAGCGTTCAGAGGAGAAAAGGACAAGCAAATGTAGGACAGAGAGCAGAGGCAGGAAAGGAGAGATCCCCCCCCCGCCCCGTTCCCCCCTTCTCTCGGCCATGGTTTCAGAGCTGTGGAGCCTTGCTTTAATTAGCCTAAAGAAAACTCAGCACTCCTATCTGAATAATCCATGCTTCTCATTATTTATTCAGTTCCCTGCTGCTGGGCATTGCCAAGCCTGAGTCTGCAGGAATAGATAATTTCTTCCTGGCACTTGCCAGCCGCCTGGCTGTGCGGCTCAGTGCGCCCAAGGAAAGCCAGGAGGCTGTCCAAGGGAAGAACACTACGCAGGGGGAGGCTGGCTGGCTGGCTGGCTGGGTGGCAAGGCATCGCTTCACTTGGCTCAGGAGGGGGTTTGCAAAGGGTGGTGGGTGGGGGCGGTTGGGTGTCTCCGTAACAGGCGGCCAGCACTAAGGGGCTTTCCATGGGTGCAGCTTGCCATGGATCTGGGCAAAGATGGAGACTTCAAGACACCAGGGACACGAAGGAAACTCCCTTCCAGAACTACTACTTCTTTCTTTCGGGTCCAGATCAGGGTCCCTCAAACTTGGCTGTTCAGATGTTCTTGGACTTCAATTCCCAGAAGCACTGATCAGCAGGTGTGCAAGGGTATCTTGGTAATTGCAACCTTGTGTTGCCAGCTAATCTTTCTCATACAAAGTCAGGCAAAAGGAACTGTAAACTGAACTCACCCAAAGGTGCCTTCATTTTGGCGGTTTCACATCTGCCCTAGACACGGCAGTGGTGGCGACGGAGGAGGAGGAGGAGGAGGCAGCAGGTGTGCTGACATGGGCTTCTGATAACTGAAGTCCAAGAACACCTGGAGAGCCAAGTTTGGGGAACCCTGGTCCAAAACAAACCCTGGTCTGCCAAAATGAAGCTACTTTCTTGCCTTTGTCATTGGCCAAACTTAAGTCCTCATCAGTGCAGGTTTCTGTTATTAATCAGTAGACCAGTAAATGAGCCCATGGATTCTGTCGCTCTCCACATTGACACAACATGCTGTTGTCCCCCAGCAGCCCCCACTTGAGCTTGTTAGTCTTACATTCAAGGACTCCAACCCTCAGCCTATTCAGGTACACCCCGTGTACTCCAAGTGATGAAGGGGAGGTTGAGTTTTTCAGCTATTTCCCCCTTTAATGATATTCTTTGCCCAGTGAGCTCCTTCCTCCATCTTCTAATTTGGTTCTGCTCTTGCGTACCCTCAAAAATGTTTGTTCTTGCCATAAAGCAATTCCTGGATCAGTGCCTTCCAGAACTGAACAGCCGCCAGGCCTTCGGGGTGTACCAAACACTTACAAGCCTGGGATCAGCTCTAGTTTGCCCCTGTTAAGCCATGCCAGAAACAGGATGGGTGGGTGGGTGAGAGGCTGGACACAAGTGAGGGATGGCTGGCCAGTGGAGTGGTTCACCATCTGCATTCCTTAGCACACCCCAGGCTGAGTGGCATCCAGGACCTGATCATGACAGAGGAAGGGCAGATGCGCTCAGCCTCAGATGTCTCCAGCAAAGAGAACAGGCCATCCCACAGCTTCCCCAATCCAAAATGCAGACCCTAGAACTGTCCTTATGAAGGTAAACTTATGGCCTGTAGAGCTGGCCCCCCATCCACTGAGCAGGTCTTGGGAGTGACAGGCAGTGTGTGTGTGTGTGTGTGTGTGTGTGTGTGTGTGTGTGTGTGTGTGTGTGTGTGTGTGTGTGTGTGTGTGTGTGTGTGTGTGTGTGTGTGTGAGAGAGAGAGAGAGAGAGAGAGAGAGAGAGAGAGAGAGAGAGATTGATTCTGAATTTTTATCCCCCACCTCACAAACTGCCTGTTGGAACGTGAAGCCCAGAGGGCTTAATGGTGCAGTTTCACTATGAATCTTGCCCCTCTCAGACTTGACAACCACAGAGCCCTCTGTGCCATCACCAAAAGCTCTTCCCCTGCCCCCACCCTGCAAACAAGCAGATCCTGGCTATGAAAGATCAGCCTAGCAGTCAAGCCATGAGGAAGATAAGGCCTTCTGCCCTTCCACCCCCAACCTATGGCTAGGCACACCGAGGCTCCCCCCGCCCCTCGGCCTGCAGCCTTCACCTGAGCATGAGGTTCATCAGCTGCAGCCCCTCGCCTTTCAGGAAGCGGTCTCGGTTGGAGCTCAACATCAGGGAGGAGCAGAGGGAGTCGAAAAGGTTCTCCATCATCTCCTGCTCCTCTGCTGTGCTGGGGTTGTGGCGCTTGAACACCTGCAAGGAGGGGAGAGGAAGATGAGGATGAGAAGAGACCCACCGACATCACGGCCCGCCTTTCCAGAAGTGTCCTCTTGCTCCCCAGAGGGACTGGGAATCTCAGGCCCAGACATGGCCAGCATCAGCTGCACACTGAGGGGGGAGATCCCTTCTGGGCTGAGGTTGGGGGGGGGTGGGACTGCATGAGCCACCTTTAGGAATCAGGAAACGCCAAGACCATGGAAAGGATCCCTTGGAAGCTTCCAGACAAGCAGTTTTACAAAAAGCATTAAGAGGTGTTCAGCGGTAGGAGGAAAACACAGAGGAGTTCGTACAATAGGGAGACAAGATGTTGGTGAGCTAAAGAGGTTGTCGCTGGGTTGAAGTGGCTAAATTTATGGTTTCTATTTTTGCAGCCTCTGATCTTCATAGCATCAGCTGCTCTCTGAACACATCAGTCTCCACATATTCTGGGCCTGACCACGCAGGTAGGGTTCAGCTGCAGTTCCCATCACCCCAAAGCCCCCAGAATGCAGAAGCTGACATTTGTAAAGGAAATGTTAAGTTGCACCCATTAATTCTAGTTCCCTGTGACCAGAGAGCATTGCTCAATGTAAGACAGAATCTTGTGGCATCTTAAAAACGGTCACCTATAAGCTGGCACAAACTTTTTCTAGATTGCATCTTCACTTTCAGAAAAGTGGGACACAGCCCAGGAAAGCTTCGGCCAAACAATGCTGGCTAGTCTGTCAGGTAACACAAGGCTGCTTGTTTCCAGGGAATCCTAAGCAGGTGAAGGCATCTCCTTGGGAAGGAATACCCTGAAGGAAATGGTGAGCCACTGTGTGAGACAGAATGCTGGACTGGATCATGGGCTCCTGTGGCCTCTTCCAGCAAGGCTGTTCTCATGTTCTTATGTTGCTGTGAACAACCTAAGACAAGACCCCTTTCTGGAAAATATGGTTTAGGTTTCTTAAAAGAAGAACAGCTAAAATTATAAAGAATCCATCCAAACATTTTCCACTCAAAAAATTAATTACATTACAAATAGCTAATTAGTCTTTTGAGGAATTATCACTATACTGCCATTAGCCCATAAACGAACGTGTTACAGGGTAACAGGTAAGGGGTTGTTTCCAAACTTCCTTCCTGACTTCAGACTATGGAGAACAACAGTTTCAGGTAAGCAACCTGTCCTTATACAGCCCTGGTGGTGCAGGGGTTAAACTGCCGTACTGCAGCCAGAACGTTGTGAGTTCGATCCTGCCCAGGGATCAAGGATGACTCAGCCTTCCATCCTTCTGAGGCTGGTAAAATGAGGACCCAGCGTGTTGGGGGCAAAATGCTAATGAATTTGTGAATCAGTTAGAGAGGGCACTAAGTGCTAACAGTATATGGGGCAGGGTATAGAAGTGTAATAGTGTTATTAATGGATTTTGGAAATAACTGCTTTAAAAAAAATATATGATTATAGTAATGGTAACGGCTATGAGATTACCTATTGTTAAAAGATGGGAAATAGAGTGCAAATTTGAGTTGGATGATTGGTATACAGCAGGGGTTTGCAAACTGCAGCCTGTGGGCCGGACCTGGCCCACGGCACCATTCCATCCAGCCCACAGCGATGACCGCGGAAGCTCTGGGGCTCACTGGGACATACAAGGGTGGGAGTAAATTACTCACCGATAACTGCTGAAGTAGCACATCAATCCCGTCCAGTTCTCCAAGCAGCTCTCGGTTGTCTACAAAAATTGGGGGTGGGGGGGAGAGACAACAGTCAGATTTTACAGCCATCTAGCACTGATATATCAGCAAAGAAAATCAATATGGCTTGACAGAGTACAAATGCTGCAGCATGAGAGAGAAAGAGAGTGTGCAAATGCAAGGGAAGCCAAGGCAGGAGGGAGGCCGATGTCAGGAAGAGAGCATGGACAAGAGGCGGAAGCAGCCACCCTCTGAAAGACCACACGGGCAGCTCAGCAGCCGAGCGGACCCCGTGAGTGGAGGAAGGGGAGACTCTTCTGCTCCACACCATGAATTGGCACCAATGAAACAAAGAAAGTTGCTATTGAAAAGGGATGAGCCCTGGTGGCACAGGGGTCCTGCAACTGGGTCCTGCAACCTAAAGGTTGAGAGTTCGATCTTGACCAGGGCTCAAGGTGGGTTCAGCCTTGCATCCTTCCAAGGTCAGTAAAAGGAGGATCCAGCATGTTGGGGGCAAAATGCTAATTAACTTGTGAACCACCCAGAGAGGGCACTAACTAGTGCTCATATGGGGCAGGTATAGAAGTGTGGATGCTTGGCTTTGATGCTGCTTACCGTCCTTGTTCTGGAGGAGAATGGCCAGCACCTCGCTGCAGTATAGCTTGTTGGCATCAAAGGGCATCTTGGCCTGGAAGAGAAAAAAGAAGTCACTCAGTCCACGTGGCCAGGGCTGCCCGCGTGTGGTGAGAGTGGGCACAGGAAGGGGACCAAGCTGCTGGTTTCTGCTCAGCACTAGCCAGAGCCAGGCGGCTCCCCGTAAGGGTCCTCCCCACTTTGCCAGGCCTTCTCTTGCAAAGGGATGTGAAGCAACGACATGCCAGCCTCCCTTGAATTGATGCGGTCTCATAAGGCTCCCTGGAACCACCAGCTCTGCTGCCCTCGATGCCAACGGCACCGTTTCCTAGAGAGCTCAGATCTAGCCACGGACATTTTTTGAGACATCTGGTCTGGGTACTGTCATGTTTCATTAAGGACAGAGCTTGGCCTGATCACATCCATTTCTGAAAAAGCAAAAAATTGGCCTTAAAATAAGGGTTAATTGCCTTAAAATGGAGCCTGTGCTCGTTATGGCGAACCTTGGCACTCCATGTGTTCTTGGACTTCAATTCCCAACAGCTCAAGTCTCTGTGGAGCCACACGAATGGGTTTGCTGCGCATACAGAGACTTGGGCTTCTGGGAATTGAACTCCAAGAACAGCTGGAGTGCCAAGGTTAGCCATCACTGGCCTATACCATCTAATGACCCCTCATAATTTTCATCAGGTCTCAGGATATTCTGAGGAAGGCTTTCTCTTCGCCACATCACCTTTCCAGGTGTGTTAGATGGGGACCCGAGAAAGGGGCTTCCAGGTTATGGAATATCTCCCCCCCCCCCCCCCCCCAATGTCTCCTCTCTCCTTTTGGCAGCAATTGAAAACTCTTCTCTTCAGAGCAGCTTTCAATATCTAATTTTAACTCAAATTCATGCCTTATGATTCACGTTTATATATCGCTTTAATGTCTTTTTAATGTTTTAACATTTCAACACTGTTTTTCAGCTGTCTGCTTTAAAGTTATGACGTTTAATAGATTTTAATGGCTTGTATATTCTGTTTTAATTTTGTTTCTTCTCATGATGCGTGAGCCATCTCGAGTCCCTGCTCTAGGAGGAGGAAGGCATAAAATGCAATAAATAAAACAGGATACATTAACATACATTTATGCTCTAGGCACCACCAGGTTCTACTGCTGTAATGTGTTCTGCCAGGAGCTGACCTTGAAAATTGTTCAGAAATGTTGAGATGAATTAATCTAGTTTCAATAGGTTCAAGTCTGATAGTTTTGACTCTGCTATTTTTTGATTCTATGATTCTAATGCAGGGGTGCCCAAACTACAGCCCACGACACCAATTCATCCGGCCTGCACCGCCCTTGCTGCTCCTGGAAGCAGAGGTTAAACATGCCTATAGTGTTGGGGGCCGTGTCCGGCCCGCGAGCCGTAGTTTGGGCATCCTTGGTTTAAGCAGAGAAACAGCAGCCTACAAATCTATCTCATCCTGTTGCAAAACAGATTGCAAGGTGCGTTTTACTTCTGCTTCCGGTGGGAAGAACCATGTGACCGGCCCGCAGCCCAAAAAGTTGGGCCACCCAAGTGCCGGAGGGCCAGCTGCCCCCCTGTGGGGTGGGGTGGGGGAGCGTTGAGTGAGTCAAGCTAATGGCTCCTGCATTTTCCCAGAGCCGGCTGAGACAAAGTGAATTATGCAAAGTGGCCAGATATGCAAATGGTTTTAAAGTAAATGAAACACAGTAAAAAAGAACAAGGAAAGGCTTAGGATTAAAACATTAAACCATGCGCCTGCTGTTCCTCCCTTTCGGTGTGTTCTCCGTTTAGCAGGCAGCTTGATGTGAGGACCTCTCCCACACTCCCATCACCACAGAAACCGTAACATAAATTCCCTCACCAGGAATAACATCTCCCTGCGCAAATCTCTTTGAAACGAGGGGGGGGGGGGATGCAAAAAATGGAAAACCACCTTTAAAAGGGAACCAGCTGGGAACTTAGGGCTGCAAAATTACTTCTCTAGGCCTTCTATCTTGGGATTTAAGTCTCCTTCCAGGTGGCCCATTTTATGGACATGGAAAGCAGAAGCTTGTCCTGAGAGCCAGGATGGTCGACAGATGCAGCCAGATGAGTGGCTTGCCCAGGGAGGCTCACGCTGGCTGAGCAAAAGTACCACAAAGGCAGAGAGATCTGCCAGCTTCCAAGGCTCCACCATCGTCTTCTTCTTCTTCTTCTTCTTCTTCAGGTGCCGTGTCCATTCCAGATATCGGCCATCATCACAGCCACAGTCTTCCTGCATTTAACCCCTCAGACTGTCACACCAGTCTCTCCGGTTCTTCAGCCATGACGTCTGTCTATGTCCGGGGCGTCCTCTCTTCCCAAGGATCTTCCCTTGCAAATTGGAGTCTTCTACACTTTATGTCCGTGATGGTGAACCTTGGCACTCCAGATATTCTTGGACTTCAATTCCCAGAAGTCCAAGCACCCTGTGAATCCACACGAATGAATTTACTGCGATTCATCCGGCCCACACCACCCTCGTTGCTCCCGGAAGAGGAAGTAAAACGCACTCGGATGGTTAAGGCTCTTCCAGATTAACCCTTCCTCCGTACAGGCGCGTTTTACTTCCGCTTCCGGGAGCGGTGCAGGCTGGATGAATCACAGTAAATCCATTCGTGCGGATTTATAGGGTGCTTGGGCTTCTGGAAATTGAAGTCCAATAACATCTGGAGTGCAAAGGTTCGCCATCACGGCTTTATGTTGTTCCTCATGATATGGCCACACTATTGGGGCTTTCTTTGCTTTAATGGTCTTCAAGAGTTCTTGTTCTTTATCCATCTGACACAATACTTCTACACTAGTCACATGGACAACCCATGACATCCTTAACAACCATCTGCAGATCCACGTTTCAAAAGCATCGATTCTCTTTTCAGATGCTTTTGTCAATGTCCAAGCTTCGACTCCGTAGAGCAACAGATCTTCGTAGCGAGAGTTAGATTTCTACTGCATAACAAATGTTGTACTTTTATGAATGAAGGTGGATCTTGCCTTTTCTATTTGCATTTTAATCTCTACCTTGGGATCCCACTTTTCATTTACAAAGCAGCCAACTGGTAAATGTCCCTCTGTGATCCTTCAAGGTGCTGGGTTCAAAGAAATAGTTCTTATCCACCCCCACTCCCCAAATCCCAGTCTGACTTCATTCAACCCAGTGCAATGGCCATCTGAGAAACACAGGGAAGAGGGAAACGGTGGTTACACACACTCCACATTTCAGGAACTCTGTATGGGATGTGGGTGGAGAAACCCACCACTTTGGTGCTCCTGACTTCTTCCCAAGCTTCTAAACTGCCAGGAGAATTGCAAGGAAGAGAAGAGCCTGATGTTCAAGGAAGGGCTGACATGGATAACATTAGATGGATATGGGCATTTTCTAAGAAAACGTAGGGATATATGACCCACAACCAGGCTGTTTATGCTCTCAAGCATACAGAAGCACTGAGGAACATCTGTGGCTTTCTGCAGTAGGTGGAACATTCTCTGCACAAGCGCACAGGGAGTGTTCTTTGTGTTGGATGAAAAGACGATGGCTCTTCTCAACATAAAACCAAGGCCTTGTGCTGCCCAGATTCAGCCCCATCTCCAAAACCATAGCCTGCCAATCCCATCCGTGTCATAAGCTGATGGTTTCCTATGGAATATTCATGGACATACTTAGCGTGGAGGGGGGAAAACCAAGATTAAAATCATGAGTTGGAACAGGGGCCTTTGAGGCCACTGAGTCCCACCCCTAATGCTCAATGCAGGAACAACAGATGGCTGGTAGAAGCAAGGAGGTCAGTTTGGTTGAAGACCAAGAGAAGCGTCATGCAGTAGCTGGAGACAGGAGGTGATATATGCCAAGTGCCATTTTCACCACTGGGGATGGGGATGGGCCATGGGTTGGTCACGTGGTTCAGGGGGCCGGTCACTTTGGCCCATGTGCTGGATCCGGCCCCAACGCCAATTCATCTGGCCCACAAAGCCCTTGTTGCTCCCGGAAGCGGAAGTAAAACGCACCCATACAGATGTGTTTTACTTCCGCTTCCGGGAGCAACGAGGGCTTCATGGGCCAGATGAATTGGCATTGGGGTCAGATCCGCTCCATGGGTTGTAGTTTGGGCACCCCTGCCCTATATGGTTTGGGACCTTGTTATTTGTCAGAGTGTCTCTTCTTCAGAACAACTCCCTGCATCACTCGTTGTCACATTCCGATGGCTAAAAAGCCTATAACTAGAAACAGAGCCTTCTCTCTCAGTGGTGGCACCAATGCTGTGGAACACTCTACTGGTGGAGCTGCGCCAGGCCCCATCACTGGCTATCTCAAAAAAAAAAAAAAACAATTAAAAACTCTCTTGTCCAAGGAAGCTTTCCAGAATGTTATCCCCTTAGCAATAAATGAACCAGTCCATTGATCTTTTGCACCCACAGATACCAGTTATTTTATTTTAGGATGTATTTGTTTGGTTGGTATATTTTTAAATTGTTTTGTGTTTTATTATGTTATTTTGATATTTGTATGTACACCACCCAGAGTGGGAAATTTCCCAAATGGGTGGCATAAAAATGTAATAAATAAATTTAAAAAATCTGTTAGGAAAGAGTGACCCATGCCTCCCATTGGCCACCGACCCCGCCATGAGCTCACCTTTAGCCTCTTGAGGAGCCACTGCATCAGGCCCTGCTGCGCTGCGTCGGAGCACATCTCCGGCCGGAACTCTGCCATGTTCTCAATGATAGCTGAGAGCAGGAGAAGAACAAGAGAGAGAGAGAGAGAGAGAGTGCAGACTGTCAGTCTTCCATCCCCAGCTTTCCCCCCACAGCAGCCTTGCTAGTGAAGATCACTTCCTGTCAGCCCAGAGCTCCAAGGTCCTCGCGCGAGCGCACGGGTAGCTCTCCTTGCATTGGCAGGCTTTAATCAGCACAGTGCAGCTTTCAAACAGGGTGAGGAGGAGGAGGAGGCTTTTGTTTCGTCCTGTTTGAAGCATCACTCAGGCCCAGCACGTGGCAGCACTCTGGTGCCATTCTCTACAAGGCAACCGAGAAAGTGCACTTCCACACCGGGCAGTGGCGCTCCTTTTGATCTCGACTGCTGCTTGCCTTGTTCAAAGGGACAAAGCAGTTCCTGAGCCTCTGGGCCCAGATCAGATCAGACAGGAAAGAGACTGTCAGACAAAGGCACAGGGACTCCATGGGCTGCGCCTCTTTCCTAGCCATAGTCACTGGCTTTTGTCCTAGGAACCAGGAGAACAGAAGGCACTTAAAATCCACCCCCCCCCCAACACACACACACACACTCTTTTAAAATCATGCTTTTAATGTACAGTATTTGGAGGCATTTCCCTAACCTGTTTGTTGTCCCTCTTTCTCCTCTTTCTAGGGCAGTGATGGCAAACCTTAGCACTCCAGCTGTTCTTAAACTTCAACTCCCAGAAGCCCAAGTCTCTGTGAATCCACACAAATGGGTTTACTGTGTGTGCGTGCAGTAAACTCATTTGTGAGGATTCACAGAGACTTGGGCTTCTGGGAATTGAAGTCCAAGATCACGCGCAGTAAACCCATTCATGTGGATTCACAGACTTGGGCTTCTGGGAATTGAAGCCCAAGAACAGTTGGAGCACCAAGGTTTGCTATCGTGGTTATAGGGGACATCAGGTTACACAGGGAGAGCCTCCTTGAAGATTGTGGTATTTTTGAATCACAAATGGGTGTACCCACTTTGTTGTGCCAGCTCATCTTTCTCACTCTAGGTCAGGCAAAAGGAACTGTGGAATGAATCCACCAAAAGGTGGCTTCATTTTTCAGTTCAACACCTGGCCTAGACATGGAAGCAGCAGCAGCAGTGGCATAGAGAGTATCTGGTTAAAGCAATACAGCCTTCTCTAAGTGAATACATGATGACAAGCAGCCACTGGCCATTCACTGGTGCAGGAAGTGGCTTAATGCGCTGCTGCAAGGAAACAGGTCTGTTTAGTGAGTATCAGCCAATGGTGACATCAGGCTTCAAGGGAAACATTGGCCTGAACAGAAGAAGATGATGAAGATAGTGCCTGCAGCTGCCTCCACTCACTCCTTCCACTCGGAAACAGAAGGCTGAAATGGCCTTGTTCTATCCCAGGTAGCCCTTGGACAAAGAGGCTGTTGCTTTGGAACAAGCAGAGGGGGTGGGATGCTGCCAGCCAAGGCCCTTGCCAGCAAGGGTGAGATGAGTGGATAGGGTAAGGGCATCCTTGTGACGTTTGCCCTCTTGCAAACAGCTCCCGGCAGCCGGAAAAACAGCCACCTGAGTGAGCCAGATCCTGCCTGCTCATTTTAAAGCTGTCAAGGCTTCAGATCAGGCATTGGCTGCATCGGATTCCTCTGCCTGGCCCATCTCTCTGCAGTGGGAAAAGTGGAGTGCTCCATTTTCAAGGGACAAAACCCACCTGTGTGAATCCACCCCTTAGAGGCCACACGTAAGGCTGACGGGGCGTGTGGCAACCATAGACAGATGGATTCCTGAAAAGCTTCTCTCCAAGCCCCCCCCCCTCCCGCCCCCCGCTCTGAGTTCTCAACCATGCAGAAACTGCCCTGTCTCCAGCCTCTCCATGTGCTTGTTGTCCAAAGGTCTGCTATCCAAGTGGGTAAAAACCCCTTTCAGATCTTTGGGCAAAGGCACACAGAGCACCTGGGAAATGGGTTGCCCTGCATGGCCCTAACTATGCATCTAATAGCATTCGGACTTTTATGCCACCCAATAGCCCTTAGCGCACTCTCTGGGTGGTTTACAGGTCAGTAGCCTTTTGCCCCCAACATACTAGGGACTCATTTTTCCGACCTCGGAAGGATGAGTCAACTTTGACCCCCTCTAGGATCGAACACGTGTTTTGGCTGGAGTACAGCAGTTTAACCCCTGCACCACTAGGTCTCTTAACAATCCAAGACATCGTTCACAGATGAGAGCGCATAAGCGTGTCTAGGGGGCTTGCCTAGAGATTTCACATGACAGCAAGAGCCCTCATCCTCATCCTCCTCATCCTCCTCGGGGCTTAAGAAACCACCTTCCATGTCGTTTGGGCCCTCCTTACCTAAAGTGTTATGGACGCCATCAGCCTCCTCCTTGACACCTTCATCCAGGCGCTCCAGGTTTTGGACAAGCAAGGCCACCACCTGCCCTTCAACCTGGACCAAAGGAGAGGAAGAGATCACAGATCGGGATGGAGGGATTAGAGCGGTGTAGGGGTGTGTGTGCAAGAGAGAGAAAGGCCATGCCGTTCAGAGATGTTGGTGGAAGAACAGAAATCAAATGCTACAGAAATAAACACCGCTCCAACAAGAAACGTTTAGATCAGGGACCAATCTTCCCATCACAGCATTTCCCAGCAAAATCCACTGCTGTGCCCCCCCCCCCCTTTTAATTAATTGGTCTATTTTTTGGAGTCAGGCACCACAGACAAACGTCTGAAGAAGATGAACCTTGTCACAAGGCTGCTATTGCCTAAATCAAGTCCTGATTGACTTATCTCCCTGCCTTCCAAACTGCCAAGTGGAACAACCCGCCCAGGCATCAGCAGCCTGTCAGCCCCCAAAGTCGCTCTGTGGGATTCAATTGTCAGATGCTATTTGTGCCTGATCTCCCTCCCTCTATGCTTTCCTCCACGCTGGCTGGGAAGCCAGGCTGGAACCAAATCCAAGGGCCTCGCAATTACGCATGATGAAAGCCTTGGGGAAGAAGAGGGGGTGTCCCCTTTCTCAAGGGGGAGGGAAAACACAGCAAACAGCAAACACTTTCTGCCTTTTATTAGGGAGACTGACACGGTTAGAGTTGCCAAAAGGCAATTCTCTCTGATTAAAATGGCCTGGGTCGTGTGAGCTTGTGGGCATGAGTATCATTCCCTTGGGGGCACCAAATTTATTAACACCTGCTCTTCATTTCCTGCAAAGTGGGCTTCTCTGCTGAGCCCCCTGAGATCTTCTTTGAAGGAACACCTGCATCATGACCAGGAAGCACACCACACAAAGAAAGCTCCTATAATACCTTGGCCATATCATGAAGAACAACATAAAATGTGGAATTCTCTGCTCTGCAAGGAAAGATCCCTGGGAAGAGGAGAGGAAGCCCTGGATGTAGGTGGACTTCAGGGCTGAAGAACCTGAGAGACTGATGTGGAAGATCCTCGGAAGACACTCTTCCAAAGAGTGAAGAACAGGAAGACTATCGCCAGGAGGAGAGCCAATATCCAGAACGGACACGGCACTTCAAGAAGAACACCTTGCACAGGAGGTTGGCCAAGAGAGCATCGGGGGAAAGTGCTCATGGCCAAGCCCTAAGAGACGAACAAAGAAGACAAATAAGCTCAGATTCCTGGAAAGATTCAGGAGTTTTTGGAGGGGAGTGATGGAAGCTCAGGAAGGATCAGCACCATGCGCTGATACAGAAAATGAGCATGGCTGTTCAAAGGCTTCGCCAGACACATAACCTGCTCTCAGCATGTGCTTTACAGCAACTCTGCATGCAGGAGCCATCGACAGAAGCAAGGATCTCATGACGACTTCCGTCGCTACAGGAATAGCAAAACCAATTATAGCTCTGTACTGTCCCCACAGCACCACTTGGGGCCCTCTAGTCTGGGCGGTTCACGGGTTAATTAGCATTATGCTCCCAACATGTTGACAACTCATTTGACTGACCTTGGAAGGATGGAAGAGGCTGAGTCAACCTTGAGCCCATCGGGATTGCGTTAAGTGTATGAGCATAACTATTGTGCAACAAGGGGATGATGAGCTACATGTCATTAACAGGACCCTCTCCTCCCCCATCCCCCGAGTCAGGGTGAATTCAAAGGATAACACATGTTTTCACAAAAGGCACAGAATGACGAGTGTCCAGACCAGGGGTTCCCAAACTATGGCCCGGGCCCCGAACCCAGCCCCCCACACCAATTCATCCGGCCCACGAAGCCCTTGTTGCTCCCAGAAGCAGAAGTAAAACACGCCTGGACGGGCGTGTTTTACTTCCGCTTCCAGGAGCGACAAGGGCTTCGTGGGCCGGATGAATTGGTTTCGGGGCCCGGATCCAGCCCCCAGGCCATAGTGACCAGCCCCCTGAACCACATGACCGGCCCATGGTCCAAAAAGTTTGGGCACCCCGGTCCAGACTGTTTCTTTCCCCTCCAACACAGGTCAGGCAACTCAACTACTTCTCTGAAGCTATGTTACCGCATGGCCTTTGGACACAGGGATGTTGTCACTTTCCCACATGCCCGCAGGTGAGGTGGAGGCCTCTGTCAATACCCAGCTGTGTTCAATAGACTTGGGTGGGAAAAGGGGGTTTTGTGGAAGGAGGAAAGAAAAGGCAAAGCTGAACAAAAAGGACATTCAAGTGTTGGTCGGAGGGTGGAAAAGAGAACATGATTGTTCACACAATTTCGTAAGAGAGAGAGAGTAACTATCTTCTGAGCACACAGCAAGGAAGAGAGATCAATTTAATCTTGCTGCATCACAGAAGCCTGTTGCTGAATTGAAAAAAGGGAAAAGAAGCATTTTTATACCAAGTCAGACGACTACTGGTCATCTCGCCCAACAATCCTGTCTATTGAAGAACCCAGAAATGAAATGTAAAAACTAGAAATGGAACATTTAACAATGTTTACATGTGGGGAATGCAAACTAAAGTGAACTATTTTTGACAGGACTCACTAGAAAATGACAATCGGGCGAAGAGAAGCAGAAGGTGCCTAGAAATGAGGAAGATCTTACCGAAAACGGACTGACGGCCTAATTCAATGAAGAGGTCAATGCCCTTGAGTGCAAAAGACCTGCACAGGCCTATTGTGAAGGTCATTAAGCCTTTCACGAGTGACCTGTTGGCCAAAAGGGCAGGATAAAATTATAATAAATAAATGGCTTAAGCTGGATGTGGACTGAATGAAAGTATTAATGACAAATGTCTCCTCCACCAGTTTTGGATTACAACTGCCCCAAGCCCAGTCAGCACAGTCCAATTGTGAGGGACTCTATGCAGCTGTAGGTAGGCCAAACGTGGGTTTTGTTGTTGTCCAGTTGCACAGTTGAGTCCAACCCTTTGCAATGATCCCATGGACCACCGCGCGCTAGGCTCCTCTATCTTCCACCATTCTCCTCAACCCACTCAAATCTACGCCCTTTGCGTCAACGATGCGATCTATCCACCTCATCTTCTGGCGTCCCCTTCTCTGTTTTCCTTCTATCTTTCCCAGCATTAGGACCTTCTCTGGTGAGTCCTTTCTTCTCATTTGGTGGCCCAAAGTACTTGAGCTTCATCTTTAGTATTTGGTTGTCAATGCTAAACAAGCCCTGGATCATCCAAAAGTCATTTCATCCAAAGGGGGCCATCGATGTGGCCAGAATCCAACTCTACTCACAATCCTACAGGCCACATGTGGCTCCCTTGCAAGTGACTGTAGAACACACGTTGACAGTACAGCGTGAATCATCCGGGCAAACACTTTAGCATGCTCAGCCAAAATGCTCAAGGAGCAATAATTTGTGTAAAATGAAGAGAAAACATTCAGCAGTCAGATGTGACTGATTTCATGCAAGGCAAGTCGTAAAATCCTCTTCAACGTGACCTATTGTTACCAGGCTGAGAGAAAGAATGTCACACAAAGGGAGCCTTTGCACGGGCTTATTGCTTTCCAGTGCAAGAGAGTCAGAAGGCAATCTCTCTCTCATTCTCCCCAAACTTCCTCTTTCCCCAGCCCTGCTGTCTCATTCTTCCAGCCTGCCCTTGCCAGAAAGAGCAGGTAATTAATAAAGCTCAGAGGCCAGCCAGAAAGCAAGTATAATTAACCTCTGGAAGGTGGCATCAAAACCACAAGGCAGGAAAGAGAGCAGATGTGGCCACCTCTTCACCCAGACCTTCCAAACTGACAGCTCCATGTCCCCTCCTCTGCCCAACAGCAGCCAAAAGGCCAAACCACACACACAGGTTTTCCACAAGCACACAATCCTTCCTCCTTAAAGGAGAAGGGAGGTGTTAGAAACTGGCACTCAGTCACTACCATCACCTCTACCTGCCTCAAAACCGAACCAGTTGGAAAAAACAAACCCTCTTGTTGGTAACGCTCCATCTAAGATCAGGAGAGAGGTTGCAGTGGACGCCAAGAGAACTAAGCAATAGAAGGACCCTCAACACCCTCTGAACGGCTATGTGCTTCATGTCTGCCAGCTCAGATCCAGGAAGAGCTTTATGGCCAGAAGAAACATTCTTGAGGGTACGCAAGAGCAAAATCACATTAAAAGCTGGAGGAAGGAGCATAACACTATCGCATAACACTAGAACTAGGGGACACTCCATGAAACTTTTGGGTACTAGTTCTCAAACAAATAAGAGAAAGTACTTTTTCACCCAGAGGATCCCTGGTCTATGGAACTCCCTGCCAGAAGAAGTGGTGACAGCTGTCAGTCTTGACAGCTTCAAGAAATGATTAGACAAGTTCATGGAGGACAAGGGTATCAATGGCTATAATTATGGGTACCTAAGGACAACCTCCGGGTTGGAGAGCTAGGCAGGATATCTCTCAATATCATTTCCAGGGAATCATAAGCAGGTGAAGGCATCTGCTTGGGAATACCCTGAAGGAAATGGTGAGCCACTGTGTGAGACAGAATGCTGGACTGGATGGGCTGTGGCCTGTTCCAGCAAGGCTGTTCTTATGTTCTTATGAGCTCACTGGACAAGGAACATCATTAAAGGAGGATCTGGCTGAGGAACTCAACCTCCCCTATGTCATGTGGAGGACCATGAATAGGCTGAGGGCCAGAGTCCCTAAATGCAAGACCAACAGTGGGGGCTGCTGGCAGACAACAACACATGGTGTGAATGTGGAGAGAGACAGAATCAGTCTCATTTACTGGTCTGCTGACTACTACCAGAAACATGCACCGAAGAGGACTTCATTTTGGCAGTCCAGGTTTTGATCGGGACAGGAAAGAAGATGACTACTACCAGCTTTGCTGGCATCTCATCCTTGTCTTGGGTGGCTTTCCTAAGAGCTATGAAACCTTCCCTCCTTTCAGCACAAATATATTCCATGGGAGGAAATTTCCCTGAAAAAGAGGGATGCATTTTACAGTTAAGGAGTAGTGCCATGAACGACTCTCAAGGTGGTAGCTGTGTTAAGTCTATCTCATGTTGTAACACAGAAAGAAATCCCAAAGCACCATGCCATCATGAAATCTCATTCAATTCCAATGGCTGGAATCCTGTTTTATTATATAGACAAAAGGCTAAAGCCGTAACATTGACTCACTCCCAGCTGGCAATTAAAAAATCCCCAACAGGGATTCTCAAGAGTGTGCCGAGCCAGCAGTGAAATGCAGCAGCGACTCCTTAATTGCTGGCTGGAAGAAAGTGAGTATTATACCACTTGCCTCCCACCTGTGTAGTAAAGGAACAAGATGACACACCACTTCCTCAGGCACATGGAACATAAACCATAAAGCCTGAGGAAATGGACTGTAACCCACAAAAGCTCACAAATCTTGTCTTCAAACACGCCAGAGTGCTCTTCTTTTTCCTGTTACGCTTTTAGTAACTTTTTGCCACCCAACTCTGCAAACCAACCACAAGAGGTGAAAAAAGAAAGGAGAAATGTTGACGTGGGGAGGAAATGACCCCAAAGGACAAGAAAGACCCCCTACCTTCCCGAGAAAGAGGACAAGGCATGTGTTGAGTGCTTAGCCATGTGAGTACTGGGCAGATGACCCATCCATCGCCCCTTCTGCCTACTGGCTGCACCCTCCCCTTTCCCCTCCTCCTCCTCGCCTCTGGATTTGGCACAAGCATTGCCTACAAAACTCTAATTAGAATACCAAATTGCAAGGACCCCCATCTCTTCTTCCCTTTCCTTTGAGGAAGCTATTAAAGATATGACTGACACGCAAAAAGCCTTGGATTGGTGGCATCAGCTAGAACAAAAACAGCAGTGAGTGGCTTGGGCAGAAGAATGGGGAAAATGTTCAGGCTTGCCCGCAGCCAAAGGGTTGCACTCCTGTGGGAGAAAGGCTAAAGGGTCTAATTTGCATATTTAATTTTAATTTGCTGCCACCGCCATTTTTTTTTAAAAAAGAAGAGAGATTTCAGCAATCGATTTTTGTTAATTGAAAAACAGGCTTCATCTAAAAAGCCAGTGTGTGTGTGTGTGTGCGTGCGTGCGTGTGCGCGCGCGTGTGTAATTGTGTGCATGTGCGTGCATGTGTAATTGAGATTGCTTGTTTGAGCCCTCCAGGGGCCTAATATATTTTCTTTTCCTTTTTGCTAAAAATGGAGGGTTTGCATATTGCTGCTCCCTGAGCTAGAGAGGGATGCTTGTTGAATGAATCCAGCTGTCTGGCTAGTAAAGGCTACTCACCAAGGCGTCGATAAGGACCTCCGCTCCTTCTTCACTTTCATGGAGGGTGTCGATGTCTGTGAGTTCCTGCAGGAGATCCACCACAGCGATCGATATATGTAAGGAGAGCTAAGGAAAACGAGGGTGGGAACACCTACAGGGTGAGACATAGGATAGACCTTCTCTTTTGCTGCCTAGGGAACCCTAACAGAAGCGGCAAGGGGGGCAACTACAGGAAGGCAGCCAACAACATGTCCACCCAAATAAAAAGCACATCAGCCTGGACGAGAACTGCCTAGGCCAGTCATGGCGAACCTTGGCACTCCAGCTGTTCTTCAACGTCAATTCCCAGAAGCCCAAGTCTCTGTGAATCCACATAAATCAAATGGGCTTACTGTGTATAAACTGGAGCGCCCACCAGAACTAACTGAAGCACACATTGGCTTAATTTTGAAGGTGAGCATGGATGGCTTTGAAAGGTCTATTTGAAGTGGAAGGCTTGACAAAGGCCTTTCATCCTCTTAGGCCCATGATGATGAACCTTGGCACTCCAGATGTTCTTGGACTTCAATTCCCAGAAGCCCAAGCCCTCTGTGAATTCACACAAATGGGCTTACTGCGATTCATCTGGCCCATGCCACCCACGTCGCTCCCAGAAGAAGGTTAAACGCACCTGTACGGTTAAGGCTCTTCCGGGTTAACCCTTCCTCCGTTCGGGCATGTTTTACGTCCGCTTCCGGGAGCAATGAGGGCGGTGCGGGCTAGATGAATCACAGTAAACCTATTTGTGTGGATTCACAGGGGGCTTGGGCTTTTGGGAATTGAAGTCCAGGAACAGCTGGAGTGCCAAGGTTCGTCATGACTAGCCTAGGTGAAGAAGTCAGGGTACAAACTGCAGGTGAATTGCAAGAGGGTTTAATGAAGTCAACAATGCAGCAACTCAACTAGTGTTAAGACAGCAGAGTAAATGACAGCAAATGAGTGCCAGGAGACCAGAGTTCAAGACAAACATACACAAACAATTAATTAAAGGTGGTGTAGCAATCTCATGTAACATAATCAGTCTAGGAGCAGCTGTCCCAGAGAGAGTTTATGCTCCACTTTGATAATGAAGTGGTGCATCACTACAATCTCACATCCTAATAGCATCCTAAGAACTTCTTGGGGTTGAAGGACATTGAGATTCAGGACTAAAATAAATCTGGTAATTATAAAGGTATCAGCAGAGAGAGAGAGTTCCCTCAAGTTAAACATTTTGAAAACAATAAAGTCACATTTTCAGTGTGCGCTTGCCTGTACCTCCACATGCGCCCTCTTGCGATTTGCCCAACAGGCCTCCCCTCCTTTTGAAAAGTGTGACCCTCTCTGCTTTGGATAAAGATTTCCCTATCCAGCATTAAGGCTTGGCTTTTCCCCTGTACTTTCTTTCTCCGGGCTTCCAGCAAATCTCTTCTCTCCCCTTTCCCTGCATATATCCCCTTTGGCCTGATTAGAAACCCTCACAATATTCTGGCATGCTCCTCCCCAAACTCCAACTTCTTGGTGAAGGACAACTTTCTATCCTATTGGATAGGGTTGCACACACCATCTAAGCAAACTCACTTTGGGTGGAACTAGGGACAGCTAGTTAGATGCTTAATAAAGAAATGCAAAGGGTGTAGGAATAATAAAATCATTGAGTAGGAAGGGGCATGTGAGGCCATTGAGTCGAACCCCCTGCTCGAGGCAGGAATCTGAATCAAAGCAGATCTGAGAGAGCAATTTTCTCTTGTACACCTCCAGTACTGGAGTGCTCACCACCTCCTGAGGTCATGGCTTCCATCATTTGCAACCATATAACATGGCTGGCTCATATTCAGCTTGGGATCTACAATTCCAAGCGCTTTCTCACTTGTAGTAATACTGAGCCAAGTATCCTCCATCTTGTAACCATCCATTTCTCTCTCTCTCTCTCTCTCTCTCACACACACACACACACACACGTAGTAGAACCTTTCACTTATCCATTAAATATCATTATGTTCTTTTTAGCCCAATGTTCAAGCCTATCAATACCTGTCTTGCAAGGTGTTCACTATTCCACACAATTTTATGTCATCTAAGTGTTCCCTGCATTCCCTCCCCCACAAGACATTTATGAGACTGTTGAAGAGCATCAGGACCCAGGACTGAGCCTTCTTGTCCTCCACTTTCCCCCACTCCTAGTTTAAGAAGAAACCATTTACGAGTACTCTCTGGATACTTTGATAGCATACTGAACATTGATTTTACGAGTCCGGCTTGTTTACTCATTTGTTGTGGATTCCTGTCATAATCCAGGCTCCTCTATCATGCCCAGAAAGACTTTATGGCAAAAGGGACCCTCTTGCTCACAAAAAAGTATAATAGGAAGCTTCTCTTCTTCTTTTTGAGCAGGAATGGGAAAGATGCTAAGGCATTTTCTAAAATTTACAACCTCTGGTTGCTTGCTACTTTGCATGTGGAAAGAGGCAAAGGTTCTGGACAGTGGAAAGGAGCAAGATGCCAGCCTCTGGGTACCAGGCTGCAACTGATAATGTGGCTGCTAACGGGTTTCTAATGTGGATAGAACCCAAAGGAACAATCAACAAAGCCAGAATCTGCTGCCAACCCAACTGCCGGGTGGCCTGCCCTAGTTCTACTCATTAACTCGGGGTTGGTATAACCAACCCCTCCATCAGACACCCATCCACATTCATGCTCATTAGACCTGTTTGGCTATTCTCAGCGGCTACACTGATCAATCCTGACCTATTCCTTGCGCATCACAAAAGGCAACCCAGTTTCTGAGATGCCCCAGATAGCCGATCCTGGAGGGACTTTTTCTAGGCAGGCAAGCAAACACTTCTGCTCAGGATTTGGTGCTTTTTCCATCTCTGCTTGTGGGAACGGTGAGCCTCGTTTTAAATGCTGAAAACTGGTGCTCTGAGTTGGTGCCACAGATTTGGGCTTTCCTCCTTCTCCTAAGTGGTACTTCTTTACAACAGAAAGTGAGATTTGCGTTCTGAAGAAAGAAAGCCCCCCCAGCCCACAGCAGCCACTTGCCAGAAAGCAGAAGGAAAGGTTTAGTGGTTAGTGTGGAATCAGGACCTAGACCTGGGTTGAGATCTGTATGTAGCCCTGAGGTTCATAGACAAGAAACAGTCTCTAAGCCTGGGCAACCTCATATAGTTGTTAAGGAAATGAAACACGAATCAAGAGATCCATCCTGTGTGTGTGTTTGCGCACATGCTGTCAACTGGCCATAACCTCTATGTTCCACTGGCCAGACAACCATGACTAGCATGCAAAATAAGATTTCCTAATGCAGGGTTTCCCAACCTTTTTGAAGTGACAACTCTTCTTGTATACTAGCCAAGTAACCTGCAATCCCCTGCCACATTTGCATAAAAAGGTATTTTAACGGGGCAAAGAAAACACATTAAAAATAGATTTCTAACCTGAAATGCAGCTGCTTTGCTACATGATCTACCTCGCCAAATAATGTCAAAGCCTCCCAAATCCGCGCCTTCTTAACTAGCACAGAGAAAGCCTAACTGCAGCGACCCTCCAGACAACCACTTTGTGACCCCCAAGTGGGAAACCTGTGCCCTACAAGACAGTGAGACAAACAGCGGCTGGGACCTTTCCAGGCAAAATGAAGGCAGGAGAGGAGGCCCGTGACCGCCTTTGCTCAGGACGGGCAGAGCCTTTCCCTCCGTTCTCCTTTTTGGAAAGAGGTTTCCCCCAACGGCCTTTGGTTTCACATGATGACTAGCATTCTCAACTGATCCCTTCTATAAAGCCGGTTCGAACTCCACAGGAAAGCAGGAAGGTTTCCTGAGGCGAACGGCGCTCCTGCTCTGAGCTAACCTGGGATGACCTGAGCTATCCCCAACAGCTGCCAGGCAAGACAGATGGGAAGCCACCTGGCCAAAGGCAGCTGGAAGGCAGCAGGCACGGAAAAGCACCTTATCGTCGACAGAAAAGTATCCCCACTTCCCTTCCTGCAAAGCCATGGGGAGCAAGGAAAGTTCCTCCCTTTTCAACTCCCCCCACCCCAACATGATGATGGGGGAGAGGTGCTGCCCATGTTCACCTTCCGAATCCAGTGAGTAGCTGGGCAGATCATCCGGCAAGGGGCATCTGCCCCCGTTGTCACCTCAGCAGATGCGGGAGTGAACAGAGAAGGCATGGCCTGCTCCATGATCCTATGACTGCCTTGTTCTCTGGACCCTTCCACCTGCCTTAGCAATAACAATGACACCGTCAATAAAACCACCACATGAACCCTGGCATTGGGCAGACGCAGGCAGGCCAATGTCAAGTCTGCATTTGACCAGGGCCAGGGAGCAAGGCTTTATGGCCACATTTACCATGAAAGGTTGTAGCATATTGTCGTCAGCAGCAACGGATCCCTGGGGAGATGAGGTGGCATAAACAGAGCCATAGAAGGTTGCGCAGGGAGAGTATCATCAGACGTTCAGCTTCCTCAGGGATTAATTCATCTCGGGAAAGAGGGGTGGGGAATGTAGTGGCTTTAATGTTAAGACAACTGGAAGGTCAGCAGTTCGAGATGCAAGTGCTGCATGACGGAGTGAGCTTCCGCCTCTGTCCCAGCTCCTGCCAACCTAGCAGTTTGAAAGCAAGAAATTGCAAATAGATAAATAGGGACTACTTCGGTGGGAAGGTCAATAGCATTCCCTGCACTTCAGTGTCTAGGCATGCCTGCCATGTGTCCATGGAAATGTCTGCAGATGCAGACAGCCCTGGCTCTTTGGCTATAGAGATGAGCACTGAACCCTAGAGTCGGATACGACTGGCTTTTGAGCAAGGGCGAACTTTACCTTTACTGAAAGAGTGGTGGTAGTGGGGGGGGGGGGGGGATGGGACCAGGAAACCAGGAGCTATTCCTGTGAATGCTGCCCTCCAACCTGAGCTCAGATGAAGGCCTGAACACGGAAGGTGAGCCTCTCTGCACCTGCGTAATCTTTTGTGACTGTCATCGCTGGGGTTCTCATTCCTGAGGTGGTCCAGAGGGCTCTTTGGAGCAGCAAATCCTCTTGCACCTGCCTACCTGGCCACTGCAGCTGTTCCCACCAGAGGCAAAGGAATATGGAGATGGGAACGGGTCCCCCCAGAGATGACCTCATGGCCTTCGTTCATTTTAGGGACCCTTTGGGCTCTAGCCTTCCTTCACATCCACGGCTCTGCTTGATCTACAGTCTCCTTCCTTAATTCGACTGCTGGGGATTTTATCCCATTGGTGTGCCTCTCCTCCTTCCTCTGCCTGGCAAGGCACGGACTTAAAACCAAGTGTAAAGCCTGGAGCACCAGTTTAGCATTCCTTGCAGGGGAGCTGGCTTTCTAAAAACACCTCCTTCCCCACCTTACGCAAAGCCAGCAGACATTCTCCTCCCAGATGCTTCCCTTCAGCAACCCTTGCCTTTTTCAAGCCAGCTGCAATGTATTGTTTCGAGGGCCATAATTCAGTCTGCCCTTCCTGCTCTGCCTTCCAGCATTTCAGAAAGGCTCTGGCATTTGTTTGCAAACTGCGCCTTTCCCCAGGGGGTGGCGGCGAGGGGCCTGAGACTGCAAGTCAGGTCTCTGCCCCCAATCTAATCCACAGACCCAGGGTGGCCTGCCCTTGTCAGAAGCTGTGGCTCACGATGGAAACTCTGACAAGCCATGAACAGCTGCTGTCATCTCCAGGCAGGGCGCTTAACGTCTGGAGAGACACCAGAAGCTGTGTTTCCCCCGCTGAAAGGTCACTGCGAGCAAGTCCAGAGAAACCCCATCGAAAGCCCCACGGTTTATGTTTTGCTTGAGCAGGACAAATCCACGGCAACCTTTTGGCACAAGAAACCACAGCCAAGCTGTGCACCGTCTCTAGCAAAGGGTCCAAAGAATGACCCACCAAAGGCTATTGCACTGGTTTCACGTGCAAGATGCTCAACAAAGCTGCTCTGAAATCAATAGGGAGCCTTGTGGCATCCGAAGGACTCATGGGTTTTATTCAGCATAAGCATCTGTGGATGCAACACCTCAAAGTCTTTAAAGATATTTCAAGACTTTGTTCTTTCTGCTGCCACAGACTTAAGTGGCTTTGTTGCTGTTGTTCAGTTGCATAGTTGAGTCAGACCCTTTGTGACCCCATGGACCACCACACGCCAGGCTCCTCTATCACCTGCTATCATCTGTAGTCCGCCCAGATCTACACCTACCACTTGAATGATGCCATCTAGCCTTTTCATCCTCTGCCGTCCCCTTCTCCATTTGCCTTTGATCTTTCCTAGCCTCAAGTCCTCACTGTGTCCATTGAACACTCACTGTGTTCAATGGACTTAAGACTGCTTCTACCGGGAGGAATAAAGGGCCGTGGGCCGCCAGGGCCAGGCCGAAGACCGCCGCCCGGAGCGCCGCCGCAGCTGCGAGGGGTCCCCGCCTCTCCCTCCCTGCTCCTACCAGGAGGGATAAAGGGCCGTTGGCCGCCGGGGTCATTCAGTGAAACTGTTGAGCTGGTGGCTCCGTTATTTGTGGACCTTGTCACTTGGAATCTGGTATTTTTGCTATTGTATGCTTTGATTATATTGATCACATGGTTGCTATTGCTGTTATACTATATTTTATGGATTTTGTATTTCTAATATTGTACCTCTATATATATTCTTTGTAAGCCGCTTCGAGTCGTCCACTGGACTGAGGGAAGTGGGATATAAATAAAAACATTATTATTATTATTGTTCTGTCCTGTCATGTGACTTCTGACATGTGACCAACCTTTATCGGGGTTTTCCAGGCACGTGAGGTGTTCAAAAAGTGAATTTATCACTGCCAACTCCCCATATGGCTGAGCAGAGATTTGAACCCAAATCTGTTGACACGCTAAGCCATTGGTTTCCAATGGTGGGGAGCACATCCCACCAGGGGACTTCAATTCCCAGAAGCCTCAGTCAGTACATTGGGTGATCAGAGCTTTGGGGAATCGATTCAGGCTGCGGGGAATTGAAGTCCAAAAAAACAAAGGTTGGGTAACTCTACACACTACACACCAGCCTTGGTGCCAGGAATTAGCAGCCTCCCAAAGGTCCCATCGTTTGCAGCTTTACGTAAGATCTTATGAGTTCAAGACCAGGGCTTCTGTTCTCAAATCAGCCATTTTTACAGGAAGAGTAAGATTGCGATTAGATATTAGCAAACACGAACATGCAGCTGGCCTCCCTCTGCAGAAGTCTATGTCAGAAACAGTTCCATGTTGCAACTATACTGAAGGTTTTAGATGCAAGTACTGTACTTTCATTACTTATGGAAAAGGTCAGACTCGACTGTGCAACTGAACAACAACTTTCATGATACGCATTGCATGATTTCAATTTTGCAAAGATCAAAAGTAAGAAATGCTGGGCAGATCATCTTTGAATATTGAACTATTCCCCAGCTCTGTGGGGCTTTGATTGAGCTGAGTTTCCAAATTATACTAACTGCTTATCTAGTAGGGAGACATTCCAATCAATGTCTCTCTCTCTCTCTCTCTCTCTCTCTCTCTCTCTCTCTCACACACACTCACACACACACACAAAATGAATGTCTGTTTCTAGTTATGCCCAGGCTGAGGCCGCTGTATGCTCCATGCTGTCTTGCCCCTAATATATGGAAGCAAAGGTACAATCCCTCTCCGGAATATTTGCTAACAAATCATCCCAAGACATAACAGTAGAATTCCTGGATGATAAACAGCCATTTGTCACCTACATGGTTGCTCTGTTCACTGTGGCAGCTAAGAAATTATACCATTTCTTTTGTGAAAATGAAATGTTCACTATAAGTTAGAGCCTTGTTTGGAATCTTAATTATTTTTTATCTTCCTTATAGCTCTTATTTTAGTTTTTACTGTACAATTCTACTGGAATGTTTTTAAAGTTCTGTTTAAATTATACTTTTTAATATTGTTCTCCTCTTTGCAGTTTTATTTCCCTGTGTTTCATTTGATGGCTTACAACTAAATATGATTGAACGTGCATGATATATGATAGCTGAATACCCAAGCCTGCCTCCTTCTGCGGTTTTGTGCTATCACAAAACCCCAAAGTAAGCCAGAGCACACAGCACCATATGACGCAGGGGCAAGCCAGCCAATTTTACAGGAAGAGTAAGATTACGATTAGATATTAGCAAACATGAACATACAACTGGCCTCCCTCTGCAGAAGTCTGTGTCAGAAACAGTTCCATGTTGCAACTATACTGAAGGTTTTAGATGCAAGTACTGTACTTTCGGTACTTGCTCCCCACCAGAGAAAGGATATCAGTGTTGTCGTGCCCCAGCAACCCCAGGAGGGAGTGCACAGCGTTGAGTTCCACCAGGAGGTGGTACAAGTCTGGCATGGTTGCGATCACGTGCATCTCCTGGATGATGTCGTTGAGATCCAGCTCTGCCTCCATAAACCTGTAGTAGAGGAAGAGACACAGCAAAGTTCAACCGGGTTGATGAGAGGGAGGATGTCCCAGAAGACCACACATACATCAGGCCTTGGAAGAGACCAGAGAGAGAGAGCTGGCTGCCCAAGCGACATGTTCCTTCCTTCACTGGACCTTCTGCTCCTAGGTAACAACGGGAGAAGCATTTCTGAACCAGCCCACTTCTATGGCTTTCGTTCCCTCTGTCCTGCACTTTCCCTTTCCAAAACCTTATTTTTCCACCCTCGTTTCCCTCCTGCCTCTTCACTTCCTTTGGCTCTGCCCATCCCTGTTTGTCAGCCTCACCTGTGCAGCCCAAGCTTACTTTCCAGGGTACATCGCCCCAATGCTGTTCTCATCTGTGATGTTGGAAACAAGACATGCAAGCACCACACGTGCCAGAACCAGACTCTGCCACAGCTCACTGGCATCCCACCAAGGCCGAAGGCACTCCTTGAACACCAAACCCGATGCCAGCTATCTGCAAAGACTCTGAAAAGCCTCCTTCTGCTCCTCACCCCACCCCACGTGCAACCCATGTGGCAGCATGCGCAGGACCAGGAAAGGTGGCCTGGCAGGTCTGAATGGCCACCTGTCAATTGTCTTCACTGTTTTATTTGTATCCTGCCTTTCTGGTAGTGCAGTGGTTAAACTGCTGTACTGCAGCCAGAGGTTTGTGAGCTTGATCCTGACCAGGTATAAAGGTGGGCTCAAGGTTGACTCAACCTCTTCCTTTCTTCTGAGATTGGTAAAGTAAGGGCCCAAAATGAGGGGGGGGGGGGCCGGCAAAATAATAATTAGCATGTGAACTTCCCAGAGAGTGCACTAAGTGCTGTGGGGTCGGATAGAAGTCTAATTGCTATTGTTATTCTCCTGGGGTGTGAGCTGGACCATTAGGAAGGCTGAACGCAGAAGAATAGATGCCTTTGAAATGTTGTGTTGGAGGAGAGTTTTGAGAGTCTCCTGGACAGCGAGGAGAACAAATAGGTCAACCTTAGAAGAAATCAACCCTGACTGCTCATCGGAAGGTCTAATAGTAAAGATGAAGCTAAAGTACTTTGGACATCAAATGAGAAGGGAGGATTCACTTGAGAAGGCCTTGATGCTGGGAAAGGTGAAGGGCAAAAGAAGAAGGGGAAGGCCAGAGATGAGATGGCTGGATGGTATTATAGACACAATGGGCACAGAGCTGGGTGGGCTGAGGAGGAGGGTGGAGGACAGGGGTGCCTGGAGGTCCATAGGGTTGCAAACGGTAGGAATCGACTGTGTGACTGAACAACAACAACAAACATTAGCAAAAACCTCCCTTTGAAAGAAAAGCTCCTACTTACACTGGGTTGCTTTTTTTAAAAAAAGGTAACAGGTTGTTGTGCAAAAAGACTTGCAAGGCTGGTACCGATCACAAACTCTGGGGTGAACGAAGCATATGCTCAGAGAGAGACACACTGCTTGTACCTCTCCGAACACAGCTGCCTGCTTTGCTCACTTTCTCTACCTGGTTTCAGCAGAAAACAAAGCTAATCCCACAAAACCCAAAATCTGCTCACCATCCCCCCCCCAGGTACTTTTGAGTCCAGAGAGCCCCCATGATTCAATTTACAGTTCTGTCATTCAGGAGAGAAAGCATGCAGGGAGAAGCCAGGAGGCACTTTGCGAAATTGGAAACCCACAGGACTGTGGCGAAGACTTGACTAGTCCAAAGTGTGTGTGTGTGGGGGGGGGGGGGGGGGGGGGCAGCCAGCGTGCGAAAAATAAAAGTAAAAAAACCCCACCGCCGCTGCCCTTCTTCCCCACAGGCCAGCGAGCATGGCCCACGGGGAAAAAAAAGAAACCCCCCACCGCCGCTGCCCTTCCTTCCCACGGGCCAGCCAGCATGGCCCGTGGGAAAGAAAGCCAACCTCCCCCTGAAAAACACAAAAACACAAACCAAAAACAATCAAAAACACTCAAAAATCCAAAAAGGAAACACAAAAACAGCCAAAAACAAACAAGAAAAAACACACAGACCCCCCCCAAAAAAACCCAACACCCACCCACCCACCCACCCACCCAAAAAAACAAACAAACCAGAGACCTTACCATAAGACGTCTTCTATCCATGAGGACCGGAACTCAAATGAGAAAATAAAGAAAAAACTAACCGGAAGCGACACCCAGAGGACAGAAGATAAAAATTGTAGAGAGGAAGAAAAGCTCACCACCCCCACCCAGAGGCCAGAATAGAAAAAACATTCAAAAATATTGAAACTAATAAGATTAATTCCAAAATTAATCAAAAAAGTTATAAAAACATTCAAAAATAATCACAATAATCTCAAAAAAACCCAAAAAAACCAGAAATCACTTTTCACTCAAAAAAAATTTTTTTTAAATGCATAAAAATAAAGGTTTAAAAAACCAAAATTAAATTTTAAACTAAATAAAATTAATTTACATTAAATAAATTAAATTAAAATAAAATTTGCATAAACATAAAACAAAAACCTTCAAAAACCAATTCAAAGAGCCCGGCACTGAGGAAGCCGGCACACACACACACACACACACACACACACACACACACAAACCACTGGGAGCGCAAGTCCGCCTTAGGCGGACGCAGCGCCTCGAAACCACAAAATCACAAAGCCTTACAACACCATTTAAAACAGCCCAGCACCATTGGTTCAAGAAAAAAAACCGAAACGTTTACTATCCAACACAATTTTAAAAGGCCTGGCACCACCAGGCAAAATATGCTAGTAAATAAATAAATTTAGGAGGACACGCTCCACCTTGCTCCAAGTGGCTGCAAAAGGGTAGCTCACATAAACCAAGGGTACCGATTCCCAAGACACATTTCATATTCCGTGCGTTGGGAACCGGCAACCAGGAAAGCTCAGTCCGGCTATTTCATGCATGCTGCCAGTCCAAATACTCTCTGGCTTCTTCCATGGCTATAGAGAAAGGAGGAAAGATTTGGAGACGTCTTCTGACTCTTCTTTCCCCCTCCCCTTCTTAACGTCCATTGCCTGACTCTGAATACAGTAAAACCCCTACTTACGAGGGGGAAAGTCCGTTAGTAAGCTTTTGCTTAAATCGTTTTGTTACGTAACTTGAAGCAAACCCATAGGAAAAAAATGAAATTTTTATGTAAATCGAAGCAAACCCATAGGAAATCATGTAAATCAGGACATGGTTTTAGCACAAAATCATTATGTAAGTCAAATTTTATGTAACTCAGGGCATTTGTAAGTTGGGGTTTTACTGTATATCAAAGAGGGACAAAGCTCAGCAAGTGTACAGGGCAGCAACAGACCGACCCCTTTCCCCGAAAATCCTCCCCAGATCTGATGGCATTTGGTGGGGGTACTGGGGAGATTGGGGGGGGGGGCAACCAAGAGATCTGTTCTTGATTTCTCCCCACCACCCATCAGAAAAGGCCTGGGACTGGGCTGGCAAGAGACACAGAGGGCATTTTTAGGGGCTTTCTACACAATCCTAGAGGAACATCCATTTGCCATAGGTTATAAGCCTCCAAACTGAAGCCTCTCACTTTTGGGAAAGAGCCTGACCTTCTTCCTGCCTTCAGCAGCACTCACACGTTCTTCTCTTCTATTCACACAAGAACTTATACTCTGTGATTCTGGTGCTTACCAACAAAGCCAATAAAATAAAATAAAATAAAATAAAAACTTTATAATGAAAACCAGAGAGATGCTGCAGATAAAACATTCAATAATCTTCATTGTTCCAATTGTTCAGGTTTTTAAAAAAACAAAACTTCCTTCCTTCCCAAAAAAGGAGTCTTAGATTTGCAAAGAAATATTGCAGACTGAACCAGATGTTCAACTGCATGCTGCTCATCTCTCTCTCACACACACACACACTCAGTGAGTGAGTGAGTGAGAAAGATGGCAGTGGCTTTATTTTTAACATTTGTGTTTTCCTTGTCCCCAAGGAACTTGTGGATTTGGGCGCAGGTGTGATGACACTCTGTGGCCTCCTCCTCCTCCACACTCTTGGGGGAAAGTGCACTTCCACCCCAGAAAGGCTGAGTCCTGTGGGGTGGTGGTGGTGGACCGAGCGCTTGCGATTCACCAATGCTGAAGGCTAGGAGAAGAGTCTATCCCAGCCGTGGCTAGCAAAGCTGCAGATCACCAAGGAAATGGTCCAGAACGATCAAAGCAGGTGGTGCAAAAGCAGAGAGCTATCAGTCCAAGAATCCGGCATGGGATTGAGATGGCAAGAGAGAGTGTTGGGGGTCAGGAAGGAGGACCCCCCATGTTTTTAGACCTGTCACTCCAAGAGATCTCCAGCAGAGCAGCACAATCCACCCACCTCCACTTCCAATCGGCACAGCATGTCCTCCTCCTCCTCCTGAAGTTCCCTGGATGCATAAAGAACCCACTGCGCTCATGAGCGAAGTGTCAGCGGCAGAGGAAAGTGCCCTTCAGCCAATCTGCCAGTTCTGAGCACCCTGTCAAGAGGATGAAAAACAGCTTTTGAGGGGAAACAGGCAGGCAGGCACCTGGCAAGCGGCAAAGTCAGGCCAAGAAGGCTGCAGGGAGACCCAAAAGGCACCCAGGGAGGAAAGGCAAGCGTTGTGGGCCAGAGTTCCAGTTCAGCCCCCACCAAGCCATCTCCAATGTCTCAGAAGCTACAAGATAAAGTAAGGGTGGCACCATGTTAACATGGCTGTAGGAAAAGTCAGAACTGCGGTGACTTAATGGTTAAGGTGCAGAACGTGATGACTGGAAGGTCGGCACATCAGCAGTTCGAGACCCGAGTGCTGCATGACAGAGTGAACTCCCGTCATCCGTCCCAGCTCTTGCTAACCTAGCAGTTCGAAAGCAAGAAATTGCAAATAGGTACCACTTCGGTGGAAAAGGTAACAGTGTTCCATGCACTCCAGGGTCTAGTCCTGCCTGCCACCTGACCACGGAAACATTTGCAGATGCAGACAGCGCTGGCTCTTTGGCTGTCAACGGAGATGAGCACCGAACTCTTGTTGTTGTTGTTGTTGTTCAGTCGCACAGTCGGTTCCGACCCTTTGCGACCCTATGGACCATTGTTCTCCAGGCGCCTCTGTCCTCCACCATCCCCCTCAGCCCTCCCAGCTCTGTGCCCATTGTGTCTGTAATACCATCTAACCATCTCATCCTTGGCCTCCCCCTTCTTCTTTTGCCTTCCACCTTTCCCAACATCAATGCCTTCTCAAGTGAATCCTCCCTTCTCATTTGATGTCCAAAGTATTTTAGCTTCATCTTTACTATTTGACCTTCCAGTGAGCATTCAGGGTTAATTTCTTCTAAGATTGACCTATTTGTTCTCCTCGCTGTCCAGGGTACCCTCAAAACCCTCCTCCAACACCACATTTCAAAGGCATCTATTCTTCTGCGTTCAGCCTTCCTAATTGTCCAGCTCTCACATCCATACATTACTACTGGGAAAACCATTGCTTTGACTATTCTAATTTTTGTTTTCAGTGTGATGTCTCTGCTTTTCACTATGTTCCCCAGGTTTCTCATTGCTTGTCTCCCAAGAATCAGTCGCCTTTTTATTTCATGGCTACAATCCCCATCTGCAGTGATCTTTGATCCCAAGAAAGTGAAATCTGTCACTGCTTCTACTTCTTCCCCATCTATTTTCCAGGAACTGATTGGGCCTGTTGCCATTATCTTGGTTTTCTTGATATTTAGTCTCAGGCCAGCTTTTGCACTCTCCTCCTTCAGCCCAATCAAGAGATTCTTTAGGTCTTCCTCACTTTCTGCCATTAGGGTGGTATCGTCTGCATATCTCAGATTGTTGATGTTTCTCCCAGCGATTTTAATCCCATATTGTGATTCCTCCATCCCTGCACTGCGCATTATGTGCTCTGTGTATAGGTTGAATAGGCATGGTGACAAAATGCAGACAGCGCTGGCTCTTTGGCTGTCAACGGAGATGAGCACCGAACTCTACAGCCTGGCTTTTGAGCAAGGGGCAACCTTGACCTTGACCCAGGAAATGGATAAAGTGCTCTGAACCTCCAGAAATACTGCAAATGATGTTGTCATTCAAAAGAGAAATTACAGGAGCGTGAAGGACTCGAAGGCGATGGGTGGCTCAAGGGACACACACTCTGTTGCAGCAGGACACCCTACGAGCAAGCTCAGGTCGAAGCAGGAGGAGAGAACAAAGCCTCCAAAGAATGAAAGGGAGAAGGTGAGAGAAGGAGGACAGAAGTGGAAGAAGAGGAAGGGAAGGGCTGGGATGTGCTCAACATGTTCCCCTCTTCCCCCATAAAGTAGCCATGTGCTTCCAAGAGGGCGCAGCAGGGTCTCCTGCCTGCCTGCCTGCCTGCCTAGTGGATGAGGCTGACCTCCTTCCACCCAGTGGGCCCAGGTCTTAGGGAGGAAATCCCAACCTCCTCCCACCACCAGCAGCTGAAGGGAAACCTTCCTCCCCGTCTTCTTCTTCCCTTCCGTTCTCGCTGCTGCCGCTGCTGCCTGAAAACTGGCAATGGAGAATTTCTCAGCATCCAGACATTTTTTTATTAGAGAGGGCATCTGCCACCTTCATAGCCCACCATTGTGCCCAGAGTGCGCCACTGGCAGTGGGCGCGGCCCAATGGACTGGCATTCCATTTTGAATCAAAATACTGTACCTACAGGAGACCATTTGTACGGCCTGAACATGATGACCAAGCCTTTGCCTCCATTGGCTGAATCCATCCATTAAACAGACCAAAACTAGGCACACCCCTTGAGGTTCTTGTTCTAGCTCAGGGTTTCCCAAACATTTTGGGCCACGGGCCAGTCACGTGGTTCAGCAGGCTGGTCACATGGTTCCTCCCACTGGAAGCGGAAGTAAAATGTGCATTGCTGTGTCGGAATGAATTGTACCCTTTGCTTTAGCCTAATCCAAGATGGGGAAATTGGTGTGTATGAGTCCCGCCACACCAGGTCTGGAATGGAAACTATATGGGCCTCATGGTTTAGAAGAATCGAAACTTAATGTGTGATCGACATGTCTTATTGTAAGATCATTGGTTGGAATCCCTAAGGGGGAGGGGCAAGGGTGGTCCCTGGGGGGAGGAGATATAACCCAGAGACGCACGCACACACACTCAGACACTTTCTTGGATGCTGTACTATAAACTGCAAAAATGTAGAGGCTCGAGAAAGAAGGAGGGCCATGGGCTATCCCTTGAACATGCAGCTTGCTTTAGATCTTTTGTTTTGAAAATCTTTCTGAGCTTTTGATAGATAGATAAATCTTTAGTGTCATTGTCCCCTTGCGGGAACAACGAAATTTCTCGGTTGCTATATATCAGCTCGAATAAGGCATACCTCTTAATTTAAGACAGCTACAGAAACACCAATTAAGATAGTACCATACAGTACAATTTAAAAATTTAAAAACTTCAAAACTTTAAGATTTCAAAATTTCAAAATTCTAAAATCCTAAAAATTAAAAATCTAAAATTTTAAAAATAAGATAAGATGACTTCAGAGTCCAGAGTTTCCATTTAAGGCCAAAATTGCTCTGGAGAAGAAACTGTTCTTGAGACGGCTCATTTTTACCTTCATTGTTCTATATCTCCGACCTGATGGCAGAAGCTCAAAGAAGCAATGGCCAGGATGCGATGGGTCTCCTACTATATCTAATGCTTTTGCTCGACTGTATCCTGAATCTTGCTATGCTTTCAATAAATTTCTAAAATACCTGAAGAGACTTGGAGTGATTACTTGGCTCGATGCTACCTGAATCTACACTAATTTCACGTGCACCCTTTGTCAACACCTAGAGTGTTGGGCACACTGATAGGAGAAGCCTGAACTGCGGGGAAGCAGGATCAGGCGCAATCCCATTCCCAAATCCTACCTGGGAATACGCAGATTGTCATAATTGCAATCTGTTTTGCAACTGATATGTTTTGCAACAGGATGAGATAAGATTGTAGGCTGCCATTTTCTCTGCTTAAACCAGGGGTGCCCAAACTACAGCCCATGGGCCAGATCCGGCCCCCAATGCCAATTCATCCAGCCTGCACTACCCTCAAGTTGCTCCCGGAAGAGGAAGTAAAACACGCCTGTCCGGGCACATTTTACTTCCACTTCCGGGAGCGACGAGGGCGGTGCGGGCTGGATGAATTGATGTTGGGGCCCAGATCTGGCCCACAGGCTGTAGTTTGGATACCCCTGATATAACTGTTGGGCAACATTCTTAGACAGCAACACTGAGAAATGAGAGACAACCTTCCTCTAGATTTCATCAGTCACAAAAGAATAGTTCCCATTTCCAAAAATAGTTCTTCTTCTTCTTCTTCCGTGTCTAGGACAGACGTGAAAATGCCAAAATGAAGGCACCTTTGGGTGAGTTCATTCTGCAATTCCTTTGGCCTGACCTAGCGCGAGAAAGATTAGCTGGCAACACAAAGTGGCCCTTGACTATTGGGGTATGCCCAATTGTGGTTCAAAAATACCACAATCTTCAAAGAGGCTCTTTCTGTGTACCCCAAAAAGTTCTGAATGCCACTTACTACTTATAAGCAAAATCATTTATTTGTTTCGTTCCAAATACACATATGTGCAAATGAGCGGAGGAGGAACCACTTTCTGATTCCCAATGGTCATGGAGATGGAAGAGGCCATGTCAGATGGACTGGCTGTGAAGGCGCAACTTGATAATATCCTCAAAGCTGTGGCAGTCCACTGAATCCTGCATGTTTCATTTCATGTGTGCCACAGGAGATGGCTCCATGATCATAGCGTGTGGGTGTTGTGATCCAGCCTTCATCAGACTCTGAAGATGGCCTGGATCAGGAGATACGTCCTATGCCCAGCCCAGTTCTGCCATCCCAGCCTGCATCTGACCCTGAGGTCCAGCCTGTACCTGAACCAGAGGATGACTCGAACCAGGAACCTCAGCCTGCTTCTGGCCCAACTCTGCCTCCCCAGGCAGATGACTTGTCAGACCAGAGGTCTGACTCTGACAGTCCTCAGCCAAAGACCGGTGCCGGAAGGTTCTGCAGCTGAGACGCAAGAAAGCCAGAGCTCGTAATCAGAGGAGGCTCCCAGCTGATACCAATTAGCTTGGAGGCTTCTTAAGCAAGCTTGTTTCACACGGCAAGCATCGGTACAATTTCTCAGTGCAACGACTGATGCTCGTGCCTTGTGACTGACTGCTGTGTGTGACCCTGACTTCTGCCTACCTTCACGGCGCCCCTGGATATCATTTGAACTCGATGCTCGCTCTGATCCTTACCGGTACCCTGACCTCGGCTTGCTTTTTGGACTTGACTATTTGACTCTCCTTGGATAGACTTTTGCCAGGACTCTCCTATGTAGCGCCACTGCATGGTGATCCTGCCCGCTGGGTAGGTCAGCACACTGGGTCACTTCATGGCAAGCTAGGATCCATCTTAGATAAATTCACGCCAGTGGCATTTTTCCTGCTTGCCTTGAAAGGCAAAGATGACCCAGAGCTAGCCGGCCTCCAAAACAGGCCTCCCGGCAGCCCAGGGGCAGGAAAAACATACTCGGATAGAGTTGCAGACGATGACATATGTGCGCATACACACCCTCTCTTCATACAAGAACTCCTGAAATGACAGCTATATAAAAAAAACTCAGTTCAATTAGAAATCTCATCTGTGATCCAGTTCTGGCTTATTCAGATCAGCAACCTCAGCCTTTTTCCTTTTTGAACCATCTGCAGCCCCTGAGATTGATGGCCATGACTTCAAACTAGATGGCTCCGCTCAACATGTCTTCAATCCTCACACTGACAACACCGCTCAAACTGTGGCCCAAGAGAAATGGGGAAATGATTCTTTCCTCAAAATAGCACAGTACATTTATTTCTTGGGTGATTTCTCAACACAACGGGCTGTAGTCATCTTAATGATGAAAGTCCTGCAATTAACTCCCCAAAGATAATCTACGTCGCGAAATGGATACAATTATGATCTTAAATGCTGGAAACTTACATGTTCATAGCCCATAAAGCTCTCTCTCGCAGCAGAGTGCCAAACTATAAATGTAGTTTTAAATCATATTTGCAAGGACTGAAGCATCACATATAGGTATATAAACGCAAGGATGGACGCATCGTTTGCAGAAAAGATCAACTGAACTAGCAAGAGAAACAACCTTAGAGCAGTTTGCTGCAGAGTCCCTAATAAGGAAATATTACAAAGTTTACATCAAGCCAGGAATGCGAGCAGCACATTCTCAAATGTACCTATATATTCAGCAAAGTCGCCTCTGCAATGCTCCCCTTTTCCCTTTAAAATCCCCTCTACTGCTCCCTTGAGATCAAAACAGAGGAACAAGGATCAAATGTTGCCCTTAAGAGCATTGCGACATTATGCTCCTACTGCCTGTCCTCTGTCCACCGCCTGGAGGGAAGGAAGGGAGACTGCTACTAGAGCTAATCACCGGACTTGAATTACACCGTTTAAGAATAATTATGACCAGCAAAACTGACAGGGAACAGGACGGTAGACAGAGTCACAACAAGATCAGTGGAGGGAGCCCAGTTCATTTAGCCGGGAGAAATGAATCTGGAGTGAGTGGTGATCAGAGACGATCAACCTCAAAGATATGATGGGCTGTTTGCCACGCTGAAGGATGGACCAGGTTCCTGCTCCATCAGACAGACAGACAGACAGTAGGAGCCAGGATCCCAATGGATTCAAACCTCAACACTGGTGACTCTGACTAAATATTAGGAAGAATTTACCAAGAGTAAGAGCTGCTAGACAGTGAAATGGCCTCCTTGGGAGGTGGCAGGCTCTCCTGCGCATACCCGTCAACTATCCCGTTTTTCCTGGGGAAAACCTTTATTTCACCCCTTATCCTGCCCCCTCCCATTTTATTAATTTACCCGTATTTTCCCTTATTTTTTAAAAAATATCCTGACTGGAGCCCTCACAGGCGAAGCTGCAGTATTTTTTTCTGACCACCAGAGGTCACTGTGTGGCAGGCTTTTCGCTTGTGGAAGGGGAGAGAGAGAGAGAGAAGGTGGGGGCATTCTGTAGTTTCTCTTTCCCTTTCCTGCCATAAGGCTGCTTCGTTTTTGCTGCTGGGAGCAGGAGTCTACTCTAGGTGAGCAATATATTTCATATATGCAGGGGCAGATCAGTGGGTGGGGGGTTGCCTGATCACTATATGAGAGAGAGGGAGGGAATTAATCCCTTGCTCCTCCACACTAATTGGGGGGGGGGGCGTTGCCTGATCACTATATGAGAGAGTGGGGGGAATTCACTATTTGAACTGATCACTTTCGAACTGCTAGGATGGCAGGACTGAGACAAAGATGGGAGCTCATTCCATCCTGCAGTACTCGGGAATCGAACTGCTGACCTTCTGCCTCCCAGTCAGCATTTTAGTCACTTAAGTCACTGAGTAAACAAGAAAGAAAACAAAACAAAAGTCCCCCAAGAAGATGGGGAAAGGGTTCTTTGGCCCACACAGCCTTCTCCTCATTGCATCTACAATACCATCTAGCTATCTTATTTTAGCCACCCCCTTCTTTTGTCCTCCACCTTTCCCAGCATCAAGGCCTTCTCAAGTGAACCCTCTCTTCTCATTTGATGTCCAAAGTACTTTAGCATCATCTTTACTATTTGACCTTTAATGAGCAGTCAGGGTTGATTTCTTCTAGGATCAACCTATTTCTAACACCACATTTCAAAGGCATCTATTCTTCTGCGCTCAGCTTTCGTAATGGTGCAGCTCTCACACCCATACATTACCACCGGGAATACCATTGCTTTGACTATGCAATTTTTTGTTTGCAAGGTGATGCCTCTACTTTTAACTATGTTCCCCATAGCTTGTTTCCCAAGCATCAGTCACCTTTTTATTTCACGGCTGCAATCACCATCTGCAGCGATCTTCGATCCTAAGAAAGTAAAATCTGCCAGTCGTATCCAACTCTAGGGTGCAGTGCTCATCTCCATTTACAGTCAAAGAGCCAGTGGTGTCTGTGTTTTCAGACATTTTCATGGCCATGTGGCAGGCCCAACTCCTCCACTTCTACCACTCTACTGGGGCTGCGGCAGCTCAGTGGTTAAGAAGCTCGCCTTGTTAGCTGGAAGGCCGGCAAGTTGGCAGTTTGAGACCTGGGTACTGCATGATGGACTGAGCGCCCATCTCTGTCCCAGTTCTTGGGGACATGAAAGGAGCCTCCTTTGGGCGTCCCCTGAGCAGAGTTTCTCCAGCAATAATCTTTTCAGCCCAGAATAATTTCTGACATGAAATTATTATTATTACCACTCAATTGAACCCTTTGATTAACCATATTAAGCAGCTGCTCACAGGACCAGGACAGGAAGAGCTCTGTTTCCCCACAAACAGCTAATACTGTCGTCCCAAAAAGGAGCCTCTTTTCACTCACTTTTACCACCTGTCATCTTCTCCTCCTCCTCCCGACATCCCTACCTTATAAAGTTTGATGATAAGGGCTGACTTTAATACTTTACTGTTATCAGCCGCGTAGGTCTCAACAAAGCCCCTCCCACCACTTTCAAGCCCTGGTTCTGATTCTGTATAGCTGGCAAGATAAGACTCTCAGATTGGCTCTGGATAACAAACCAGTCGCAGGGCAGGCAGAGATGGGCACTGAAGAACAAACAGCCTGTCAGATTCTGAACATTACAACAGAAGCCGACTCAATCTTACAGGTGAGGCTTCAGATTTATACAGCCTGCCAAGAAGTTCAGCTACAGAAATACGACTTGCTCCAAATGTACAGAGTTCAGAAGTTGCATCTGATCTGCCAGAAAGTGTTGCTTAATTCATTCCAGGCAAACACAGAAGAGCCTGGCACGTCCCAAAGCTACTACTTTAGCATCCTTTTAAAACTTCGGAGGAGAATAGAAGTCTAGATCAAACGCCCGCCAACTCTCCTTCTCCAAAGCAGCTCTGACTTAAAAGCCAGGCAAATTTTACATCAGGACAAGAAGTCTCTGCCGTGCCCTTTTCACAAAAGGGAACAAAAATATAGCATAAATGGGCCAAGTAAAAAGGCAAAACTGGACAAGGCTTACTTCTCTGGATTATCAGGGAACTTGATCCGAAGTTCCTGGTTCTTGTAAGACCTCTTCTCAAACGTGAGGATCATTTTCTTCACAGAGCTCTCGTCCAAGGGTTCCTCCTGGCCAAAGAGACATGAAATCACAACTGTATCACACCTCATAACTCGAGGATTGTTTAGGAGGGGAAAGCTGTTATTTATTTATTTATGGCCTGTCTAATTCTACCTTCATCCTGGCAATAGGACTCAAGGTGGTCACAACTGTCTGCTGGTTTCAACTGGTGGTCAACTTTGACCTCTCCACAGAGACTTTCTACCTTGAGTTGAAGACCAAATGCCTCCCTCCCACCCTCTAAAGCTCTTCCAGCCCAACCAACCTCCTGTCTGAAGTGAACTTCAAAGCCAATGGTGTGTTCTGTGCATCTCCTTAGTGAGAAGGAAGGAAGGAAGGAAGGAAGGAAGGGAGAGATCCCTGGCTACCCTGAGAGACCTACCTCCTCCTCTTCCTCGTCACCCTTTTCTATTATATGCAGCAGCTTCTTCTTCTCATCCTCCGTCTCCTCCACGGCGGGGACCTCCTCTTCACGGTGACGGCCACGTTCTCGCAACCCAGCTTGCTTGTGCCGCACCTTAAGATCTTCTTCTTCATCTTCACGAGTTCTTTTGGTCCCTCGGTTTGGCTACAAAAAGAAAAACCAAATCAAGAACTGGGAATGTCCATCTCCTCCTTGCCGTTTGTAGGCCAACATTTTAAAAACCCTAGTCTTTGTCTACTAGGAACCTTCCCTCAGAAGCCCCTGCAGAAGATGAGGGACCATCCCAGGGACTCCTGCCCTCTTCTTCCAGGAAGTAGCACTTTCCTGTGAGCTATGGCACCAATGAAAACATGGGCCCAGCAGTGTCAAAGGTACAAAACATTACCCCTGAAGTCCTAGACCAGGAATTCTCCATCTTTTTAAGCCGGGGGGCCTGGTCACACTCCCTCAGACAACTTCAGGGGCCAGATGGCCATTTTGCCCTTCCTCCACCACATGGCACTTCCTGGAGGCAGTGGGGGGGGGGGTGGCGGGCGGCGGCACATGAAATGGTGCCGTGGACCGCAGGTTGAGAATTTCTGTCCTAGACAAAGTGACTCCATTTACACTTGGTCTCTTGCAACAACAGGTACTTCAGACTTACATGGTGCTTGCACCAAAAGGACGGGGTATAAATGTAAATAAATAAAGAACAGGTCAAAATCCACAGGTCTGATAAACAGAAATATGAATCTAATCTCAGAGATCAGGCTAAGAGGCACATCAATACTGCCTTCATGGGTAGCAACACTCTTGGCCTACACAGAAAGCAGACGTGGCTTTCCATACAATACACAATGTCTCCGCATTTCCAACATGACAGGTGTCACAAAGTGGAAGTGTATATTCAGATAAGCAAGCCGGACGCTTCCCTTGTGGCCTCTGGCAAAGGAAGACTTGTCTGAGGATGTCATCAGGTAGGAAGGTTGTTCTGTCTCCTCTGACCTGTCCCACAAATGCCCAGAGGCCATGTTCACACCTGCTTTTCTCCCAGTCAGAAACTGGAGAGAAGCCCAGCTGGAGGGAAGAGGGGCCATCCAAAACGACCGATGCAGGAGAGAGGAAGCATTTTCCTGCCCCTGCAAGTTCCCATTTCCCCTTGTACTCACATTATTTCAGCAAACACAAGTTTGGAAAAGGCTATTTAAGAGCAGCAATGTGCAGTTCCACCCTCATTAAGATCCAATTAAGGAAAAAAGCATTCCAGCAGGACGGATGTGCTGCTGAGTCCAGCTTCCCTAAGAAGAAACATCTATTGCGCCCAGCATGAAACCGCAAGTTAAAAGTTCTGAAACACTTGCAAGGATTTCCTTTTGCCTCCACTGATCAAGGCTGTGTTCAATTCTAGGTTGCTGGAAGTTTCTCTCCCCCCACCCACCCACCCTCCTCTTTTTAATTAAAAAGCAATGAGACTGCAGCTGTAACGAAGGGCTAGGGCAGCACGCGGTTTGTTCGGACGCAAAGTAATGTACCATAGAATAGGCGACGCCACCAGAACGATTGCTAAATTAAAACTCCACGGCAAAGCCGACGCCATTTCCTCAGAGCCTGCCATCAATGTCATTATCGGCAGTTACGATCTGTTTCGACCCCAATTGGGGACCGGAGGGGGGGAATCTTCCCTAATTTGCAATAACAGAGTCATTATGATAAATTATGAAAGTGCCTGGAGTGTAATTATTAATGCTGCCAACCCGTCTGCACCCAAATGGCATTACATTTCTGAAGAAAATATAACCCTGAAGTTTCCATCTGACAGGGACGGGAGTTTTTCCAAGAACTCGACTGGGGCTGAACAACTGTCAGCAGAAAACCCACAGTGTGTGCTGATTCAGAACAGCCACCAACCCACCGCAACGAAGAAATGTTTCGCCATGTCACCAAATGTGCCCCCAAACACCTCCTAAGGCGACGAAATGCTGCAGGCAAGGGCCATGGGAAGAAAACTGCTTCTATCTAGGCTTCTTCTCATCAACACCCAGCAGCGTCTATGTCAGGAAAGATGCTGGACTAGACCAGGCAGGCAGTGTTGGTCTTCTACTCAGCATGCTTTTGACAAGTCTTGCCTCTAGACAATGTCGGTGTGCCAAGCGAACATGTAGGCCACTGTCAGCCAACAACAGATGACACAAAAGGCTACCAACCAGTGTCACGCTTTTCCCATCATTATAAGGCACTGGAACGGATGATGCACAATCATATTCCTGGATTTATTGATGGGAAGATCATGAAGGAGCAAGCAAGCTTCAGGCTGGGCAGATCATGTTGTGGTCAAATCCTTAACCTTACACAACACACTGAGGATGGCTTCAAAAGAAAGCAAATAATAGGAGTGGCTTTTACTGACCTAACCGAGGCATATGATACTGTCAATCATAGGATCCTGCTCCGTAAAACAAATAATCTTACCAAAGATAACAAGCTTACTAGGGTCATTGGCAGCTTCCTCCAGAACCAGAGATTCTATGTGACAGATGGAGGGTGCAGAAGAATGGACTGCCCCAAAGAGGTGCATTGCTTGCAACGGCCATTTTGACCTTCCTCCACCACGTGGCACTTCCTGGTGTGGCGGAGGCGGTGGGGGCCACATGAAATTGTGCCATGAGTCACATCTGGCCCACGGGCCGCAGGTTGAGAATCCCTGATCTATGTGGAAGACACAACAATGGCCATTCAAAAAACAAGCTTTGATGAGGTAGCTGGTAAACTTACTGGAACACTTGAAGAATTAGGACAGTATTACAACATCAACCAAGTGTGAGCTTTTCACCTTTGAAACCGAGAGGCAAGTGTTGACTTGAATGTTATGTGGCAATGGAACCTATTACAGCATTATTCTGCACCAAAATACCTCAGTGTGATGCTCGACAGGGTGCTCTCTTTTAAGCAGCACTGCCTGAATATCAAAGCCAAAGTTAGTACAAGGAACAATATCATCATGAAACTCAAAAACTATAAATGGGGAACTCAACCAATGAAGCTGCATACATCAGCTTTGGCCCTGAGCATCTCCACAGCAGAATATGTTGTTCCGGTATGTGCATCCACACATGCAAAACAAGTTCACATCACTGTTAATGAAGCCATGCGTAGAGTGACAGGATGCCTCAAAACTACATCAGTTGAGAAAATATACCCTCTTGTTGGTATCGCTCTACCTAAGACAAGGAGAGAAGTAGCAGCAGACACTGAGAGAACTAAGCAAGAGAAGGACCGTTGACATCCTCTGAACAGATATGAGCCTCAAGTCCGCCGGCTCAGATCCAGGAAGAGCTGTATGGCAAACATTCTTGAGGGTACACAAGAGCAAAACCAAATGAGAAGCTGGAGGAAGGAGCACACTGGACAAGGAACAACATTAAAGGAGACTACGATTGAGGAACTCAACCTCCCTTACGTCACTTGGAAGACTCTGAATAGCTAAGGGTCGGAGTCCCTAAACGCTAGACCAACATGCTCAAGTGAACTATAGTTTGGATTTAATTCTGACTTAAGTATTTGCCTGCACTTGGAATTTATTTTCACATATTTTCAAACATCTGTGCCTGCAGTTCTTAGCTGTAAGACCTTTGGATGTTTTCACAACTTTGAAGTATTTTTGTGCCAGTGGAACATAGAAGTAAAGTAGATAAGATGTTATCTGGAATTATTACAACGATGAATGACTTATACTACCTTATTATCTGGATGAATTTTGATGTGCTTGGAAATGACTTTCTAATTTCATTCTGGAGTTATCCCTTTAATGGGATAAATGCCAACTGTAACACACACAGGCTTCTGAATTTTCAGAAGGGCTCTTTTATCAATAATAGGGGCAATGTTCAGGTGTCATTCTCTCTACCCAGACATGCTGACTTTTTTCATCTCATAAATACATTCATCCTATTGCGGAGCAAAAGATGGGACAACCTGTCTTACACTATTCAACTAGAGTTCTTGGAACAAATCTCATTTTACAGAGCAATATTAACCTACTTTTAATTGTTAAGCTGAAACCATTAAGTTGGAAGTCGGAGATTTACATGCCGTTCACTCAAAAAGCTGAGCGAAAACGTACGTGTCAAAGCAAAGTGACACTAAACCCACAGCAGAACACCCCATCAGAAGCTGTGGCGGTGCCGTCTCTCCAAGCATCAGTCTAGGCAAGCTAATCCTCAGAATGTTTTCCCAAAGATGACCAAGAGCTTACAATACCCACATGAATGTTACATGAACAAAAGCTGCCCATTATGCTGCCCATTTTCCACTCAAGGCAAGTAGTCTCCTTATACAACTGCGCGCTATATATATATATATATATATATATATATATATATATATATATATATATATATATATATATATATATATATATATATATATATATATATATATATATATATATATATATATATATATATATATATATATATATATATATATATATATATATATATATATATATATATATATATATATATATATATATATGTGTGTGTGTGTGTGTGTGTGTGTGTGTGTGTGTGTGTGTGTGTGTGTGTGTGTGTGTGTGTGTGTTATGACATGCTTCTCCTTGAGCTATCAGTAGGGAGGAGGCAGATATGGAAGATAGCAATAGGTCAGTGGTTTAGGTTAGGAGTTTGATTCCCTGTTGTGCCTCCTTGCCAGGGGCTGGACTCAATGATCCAACAGGGTCTCCTTTTCAGCGCTGCAGCTCTAAAATTATCTTGTTTTCTAGTACACCTTCCACTGTCCCTTGTCCACACCTAACCTTAATTTAGCCAGACATGTTGAGAGACTTTGGCAATGCAACGCCTTAAAGCAGGAGTGCCCAAACTATAGCCCGTGGGCCAGATCTGGCCACAATGCCAATGCATCCGGCCCATGTTTCCAGGAGCAGCAAGGGTGGCATGGGCCAGATGGATTGAAGTCAGGGGCCAGATCTGGCCCACGGGCCATAGTTTGGGCACCCCCTGTTTTAAGCAGAGAAAATGGCAGCTTAAAATCTACCTCATCCAGATTGCAAGGCATGTTTTTGACTTCTGCTTCCGGCAGGAGGAACCACGTGACCACCCCACTGAACCATGTGACTGGACAGTGACCCGAATAGTTTGGGCACCCCTGCCTTAAAGGAAAACCACTGTTTAGCAGTTTCCATCTGGCCTTTCTTTTATAGCATTTGTCATATAATCCTCTATAATTAAGCCTAAGCAACATATATTAAGTGCCTAGTTGTAGTTTATAGAAATCATTTTGCTTAAAGGTTGAGAATCCAGCATTTTCTAACAGTTGGCACAAGCATATACACTGGAATTGGCAAGTAACCTGAAAGGATTTAATTAGTCAAACTTTCTACCTCAGACTCACAGTAAAGAGGGGGGAAGAGAGAAGCAATGTATATGGGACCTCATCCACTAGATGGGAGGGGGAGTTCAATGTACACTTGCCCTAGGATATCCATACGTTGAGATGTACCATATTTGCCCCAGTCTGGCACACAAATGCCAATAATCTATATCATTAGCCATAAGACAATGACGAACATAGTCTGGCTCAGAATCTTATAAAATACACAAGCAGCTGACAGCCCACAGCTGGGGGGAGAAAGCTGAGGAGAAGCTCACAGCTCCGACGAGGGAGGAAACCTTATCAAGATGCCTTATTTGACTTGATGCCAAATGGAAACTTCATGGGGGCAAATTTGCCCATCCAAGAAGCCAATTTGCCAGAGAAAACAGGTAGCTATGAAAGCTGAGTTTATTATGTTTCTTTCTTGCACTCATTGAATGCTCAGAGGAGTGAGACAGGATTTTAAGAAACAACTTTTTAAAATATTGTTCAAATGCCTATTTTATAGAAAATAGCTCTTTTGCTAATAAAGAGATCCTATGCTGATGGAACAGTGTCTTTCGTCAAAGCAAATAGGAAATTGAGAGTGGAAGGTGAGATAAGAAATTTAACAAGCTCTAAACAAAGAGACTATTCCTTTAATCTCCAAAGACTTGGGAACCAGAAGTCCTGAGAAGAAGGGTAGCGGGCCAGCCTTCACCCTTTAAGAAGAAAGGGGACAAAGTGAAGGGGAAAACCTCAACAAAGAAGGCACAGGGCAACAACTTGGCACCCAAGTATCTCAGAAGGACATACTCATTCACCTCCTATTCTTCCCAGTGCAGCAAGGTGATTGGGAAGTGTCACTTTCTTACAGGAGTCAAAGGAAACTGACTTCCTTTATAGAGCCACCCTTTACCCAGCTAATAAAGAGAAGCAGGGGAGCCACTTCTCTCACCAAGTTAATCTACTACAGGCCAAGGCAGAAGCTACCAAAGCAAGGCCAATGCACTGGGCATTTTGAAAGCTCCACCATTCCCCTAACTGATGAGACCCGGGGTGGCTGGCAGCAAATTAATCAAGGGTAAATCAGGTTAGAGTGCCAGCACGTGGTCACACCACGTGGGACGGCGCAGACGGAGCGGTGCCAACAGCACTGACCTGACCCTGGTGCTTTTCCACTTAGGAATTCTCCCCCTCTTTGCCTCACACTAGGTAGGTGGTCCCTGTTATTGGCTGAGGTTTGATTCTGCTCTCTGGATGTTTTAATGCCAGGACTATTGTTGCTCAGTCCTGGATTTGATCGCGGGAGCCAGAATCCCACAAGGCAGCCAGCAGAGTATCATATTCTGCTAGCCCTGTAAGGCAGGACCCTTCCCTTGCACAAACTTTTTCCCTGCCCATGACATTAAAAGAACCCAATGAAAGTTTGGTCGGCACAATCTTGAATGCTGTTTTCTTCAAAGGCCGCAAAAATCAAAATGTTGTGCAACTTGTTGATGGAAGAGGATGGGTCCTGCCCTTCATTTTTAAGGTTGCCTACTGCCTTGCAAACTGTTTCAGCATAAAAAGATATATTAACAAATCATGGCCAACTAGACAAGACCTCCCAACTCAATGGGATCTGCACACATGTCGTCTTATCATTCAGCAGCTGTATGTCAATAGGTCAGCTTTCTAGCAGTAGCATTCCCACCATTACCAGGGCTATGAATAATTTGCTTGATTACCTGCAATGCTATTGATTCACAACAGATGGACCAAGCAAGGAGAGGCTGACAGCCTTGGCTCCTTGAGTCTATGATGTCTTTTCTAGAAACAGTTCCTTCCAGTCACATAAGGAATAATTCTGACCTCTAGTAATCGCCAGCCTTTATCAGCAACTCAATAAAATTGCATCTGGAGCGACAAAAAGAAGCCAGTAATGAATTAACAGAAGAAAAAGGAAAATGCCTACTTTGCATACCACAGAAGCAAAAGAGCCTTGTTACTACTAGGGAGCTCTGAAATAATCTGTTAAAGAAGTTGAAATGAATCTTCGCAAGTAAAAGGGCTCCCTTTGTCTCCTGATCTCAGCCGGCTGAATCTAGCCAGAATGAGCCATCAAGGAGAGCGACCTATTAGCTGTCAATTTAGAAAGCGTTGAGAAAGCAAGCCCCAAATCTCCAGCCGCATCTTTCCATCAACCTCTTAATCTTTTCTGTAACACCTATGTTGAGACAGTCTGCTTTCAACCCTGCTTTTTGAAAGTGCATCTCAACAGAAATAAGCAGTGTCAGGGAGTGTAAAAGCCAAGTGGTTTTTTTTTATAGAAAAAGGAAATTAAACTGCCTTGCAGAGAAGAAAGTATACAGACATACCATACCATACCAGCCATCATCACAGAAGAGGCAAATTTCTTTGTGTAATCCGCCAGTTGCGCCCGTTCCTGGACCAGGACTCCTTACTCATGGTCACTCATGCTCTGGTGACCTCCAGACTAGATTAATGTAATGCACTCTGCATGGGACGGCCCTTGATGACCATTCGGAAGCTACAGCTGGTCCGGAAGGCGGCTGTCCGGGTGGTGATGGGATGCGGGCGATATGCCCGCGCCTCACGGCTACTTTGGGAGCTGCACTGCTTACCAGTTTGCCTCCAAGTGCAATTCAAGGTGCTGGTTATGACCTTTAAAGCCCTACATGGTAGTGGGCCAGGATACCTGAGAGACCGTGTCGCCCCAAGAATGTCTGCCCGCCCAACCAGAGCGGACCGGAGGGGCTCCCTAGTTGTGCCTTCCGCTAGGGAGGCCCACCTCTCTAGCACAAGGAGGAGGGCCTTCTCCGTGTCCGCCCCGGCCCTGTGGAACCTCCTGCTGGCAGCTGCTGCCCTTTAGAAAAGAACTCAACACCTGGCTGGCAGGGCAGGTGTGGGGCATGGACGGGGAGGTGGCCCCCACCCGGTGGCTCGTTAAATAATTTGTTCCTCTCATCAGATAGGGTGGTGGGTTTGCAATGGGTATTTAATATGATTTTATTGGATGTTTCGTGTTTTATGCTGTTGTAAGCCGCCTGAAGTTGCTCCAGCAAGAGGGCAGCGATATAAATTCAAATAAATAAATAAATAATAAATGCAAGCAACACAACCTTACGTGGCTTTTCCAAAAATGAAAGCCACATATTCTCACCACCATAATCCTCCTGCCCATGCCATGGGTCCTTCTCTACTGGGGCATCTTCTCCTTCTCCTACATTAGTGTCAGAAGCAATCCAGTGGTACGTTTGGGGTGGAAAGAGTACCCGACAAGGGATGTCCCAATGCATTCACAGTCTTCATGTTCTTTGGGGACACTCATTTGTGTCCCCTTCCCCTTTGGTGGAAACAGACTTGATGTTCCCCCATATGTGCAACCACTCCCACTCCCCTCTTTCTTCCCCTCCCTGGACAGTCTCAGAGCCACAGCTCAAGGGAAGGTTGCCCTGCATTGCTAGCGGGGGCTTCTCAGGGCTGCCAGGGCTGCCGTTCATGTCTTTGATAACTATCATTTCGGAGTGTCATAGTGAGGCCCCTTTGACCTCCCTGCTGCCTTCATTGTGGCTTGGAAGTAGACTGTGGTCTCTCCTGAAAGCCAGGCCACCAGAGGACAAGCTATGGCCACTGAGGACTTCAGGAGAGAGTAACATCTCTGTTCACCAACAAGCGGTTTAAGTAGGGAGGGAGACGCTCACCGGGTAATGAACTGACCACATCAGTTAGGGACACACTAGCAAAGCAAAACTTTCTCCCATCTGGCAGTGTACTATTGCCTGCTCCTGATTTCTGCCCACCAAAGCTGCCACGGTGCATATTCTTCTTCCATTCTGGCAAGAGCAAAAAGCCCCCGGTCTTCACCTCCACTGTCCAGCAACACAAGATAGTCAGCCAAACCCATTTCCCCACTGCACACATTCATCCTTGGCTGCACGTCCTCCCACAATTCCCCCCCCCCCGCCACAATCCTCATCTGTCACACCCATTTATCTTTCCTGACAAAACTGGGAAGAGGGGCTTCCCCTGTAGTGGCCAATTTGGAAAAAAACAGATTTCAGCAATGGGGGGGGGGGGGACAATGGAGGAAAGGCAAGAAACATGGGAGAAGTCACTCCCACCACCCCCAATGGAAGACACAAAGGGCTCTTTAGATTAAGGAATGTTCATGGTGAGGAACATAAGAACAGCCTTGCTGGATTACAGGCCACAAGAGCCCATCATCCAGTCCAGCCTTCTGTCTCACACAGTGGCTCACCATTTCCTTCAGGGTATTCCCAAGGAGATGCCTTCACCTGCTTAGGATTCCCTGGAAATGGCATTGAGAGATATCCTGCCGATCTCTCCAACCCGGAGGTTGTCCTTAGCTATCCATCATTATAGCCATTGATTGATACCCTTGTCCTCCATTCATGAACTTGTCCAATCCTTTCTTGAAGCTGTCAAGACTGACAGCTGTCACCACTTCTTCTGGCAGGGAGTTCCATAGACCAGTAATCCTCTGGGTGAAAAAGTACTTTCTCTTGTTTGTTTGAGAACTAGCACCCAAAAGTTTCATGGAGGCATTTCACAAGCCAGGCTCTCCTCGAATTTACCAGCTCCCACAAAAGCCATCCCGCTGGCAACGGCAGGGAAAACTTCTCACCTGCAGAAAGTACAGAAACGCTACAAGGACCTGAAGAAAGCCACATGGGGACCAAAGGGTGCCTTTGACACTCATGGGTTTGAGACCCGGAGGCTGATCATTACCCTCTCCCTATCTGATGCAGCCACTTCAATCATTTGGCCCCTGTGAGAACAGGAGAGAGAGAGAGAAAGAGCCTCTGAGCCATCCTTGCCTTGAGTCTTCTTTGCTCCATGCAAGCGCTCTGGCCAGAAAACCAAAGTGGCCATTGGGCTGAGTCGGCCGAGTGCAGCAGTGCAGATCAAGTTTTTGGCAGTCATGACAATTGCTTCCCCCCCCCCCCCCCGCCCTCTCTCTCTCTTTCCTCTCCAGAGATAAATTGGAAGAAGAAGAGCTCTGGAAATAGCTGGGCTTGGCTGTCACCCTCTAATTATCCAATGTAATCAGAAACCAGACGCACAAGGCATGGGCACAGCCTTTCTGGGCATCACGGCAACACTATTTAATCAGCGGCTCAGGCCATCTGCAATGGTTCTGCTGCGCTGTATAGAAGAAGTTTATGGCTTCCCGAGTTCTTTGCAAACCAACAGCTGCACTCAGGGCAACAGTGGCAGACACACTTCCTTCCCCTTCAGACCAGCCTTTCCTGCTGAACTGGGAGGGCACAGTGCCCAGCAAACCTGGCATGGAGAGAGTGCCACTATTTATAACAACATCAGAACAGCCTTGCTGGATTACAGGCCACAGGAGCCCATCATCCAGTCCAGCATTCTGTCTCACACAGTGGCTCACCATTGGCTTCAGGGTATTTATTCCCAAGCAGATGCCTTCACCTGCTTAGGATTCCCTGGAAATGGCACTGAGAGAGATCCTGCCTATCTTTCCAAACCGGAGGTTTGGAGATTAAGCAGGTGATGCATTAAATGTTTAGGAAAGAGATAGCCAGACAATGGAGAAGAAAAGCAATTACCCTGGCTGGCTCAGGGAGAGGGAAGCCATGCTTCTAGCAACACAACTGCCACGCAGTCCAGCGTAGAAGCCAAATGTCTGGGTAGGGTCAGCATTCCATACCTGGCCACAAGCAGGTATTGTCATCCCTACCTTGGGAAGCTATCACCATTAGTGCGTGGCATGATTCAAGAAGTGGGTGCCGCCTGAAGATATCTCTTTTGGAGGCGACTCAATACAGAAAACCTCTACAGGACTTTGCAATTCTGGCATAGACTACCACTGCTCTAAAATTGGCTAACCTTGCACTGAGAATGTGACACAACGGTACCCATGTTTAGGTTCTGGGGGCATACATAGCTCATGCACCACAATGCCCAGCCATCTGGAACATGCTTCAGGGTACACTGGCGGCTGACTTTAATTGAAGAACTGCAGCATGCTACAATGCCCACTGACCCACCCGCCAATCCCTGCACACATATTCACCCTCTGTACTCCCAAGCAGGAGTTAACACGTTGTCTGTACTAAGCCATCTCCAGAGGAGACATCTTCAGCTGACATGCATCTGAGCCAAGTGGCATGCAATGGTGTGTGTGTGTGTGTGTGTGTGTGTGTGTGTGTGTGTGTGTGTGTGTGTGTGTGTGTGTGTGTGTGTGTGTGTGTGTGTGTGTGTGTGTGTGTGTGTGTGTGTGTGTGTGTGTGTGTGTGTGTGTGAGAGTAATGACAACCAACCTTCCCCCATGATGCTGAATGCTGCCAAAGGTCTGCCACTGAGTAATACCCAGACTATGCTCTGAAAATCAGCAAACAAATAAACCATCTCCCTGCCAAATCTAACTTGCAAAAAAACAACCCTCCTGGGGGGGGGGGGGGAATAGGACATTTGACAGATGCCTGGATAGAAGCAACCCCCCCCCCCCCTGCCCCCACCCTGCTTAGCAACTCTCACTGCAGGCGCCTTTCATTTCTAAAGCCTGGAGAAGGAAAAATATGAACAAAATCAATCTTCTTTTCCAGACGAGCTGCTGAAACAAGCAAGCGCGATGAAATATAGAGCAGCATTACATTCTATAATGTCTTGCATGGCACATGCAAATGGCATCAAAAATACTTAGAATTAAATAAAAGGGTAATAAATAACAACAAACCACAAGAAAACTGAGAAAATATAGACAGGAGAAAAATGAATGTTTTCACTTGGGATTAGAAGTAAGATGAAGAGTTGACATAAAATATAGACGGACCAGAGTGGGGGGCACATGCATGGAGGGGGGGGGGGGAGAAAGGAGAGTCATGTTTGCAATCTGCATAGGGTGTGAAGTAAGACAAAGGTAGGAACAATCTCTTCTATCCACTGGGGTTGCTTTCCTTGTGCTTCACCAGGCAGAGTGGCAGGACTTGATGAGATCCAGATCAAGCAAATTAAACATTTGGGGCACCTCCAGCTCCTGAATGACAGCTGGGTGAGCAAAGAAATTCCAAAGGTTATGGCAGGAAACAAAAGTAAACACTATACAGAAACTAGGCAGAGGACCAATGTGAACAAATGATAATAAATTGTCTAGCCCTAAAAAAAAAGAAGAACCTCTTCTAATTCCAGAACAGGCATGCTTTGAACCTGGCAAGACCTGCGCATGTGGAAAACAGTTTTGAAACATGTAAAATAACATTTGTCAGCTTATGACACTGTCCACTGCTTCTTAATATTGACACAAGCGATCGGCCCTTGTTCCCAAATGCCAGGAGTTTCACCTGTACAGTACTGACCATCTTGCCCTGACAGTCCAGGGGGAAACCGATGAGTTCCTCGAGCACAGGCTAACCTTAGAAGGTCTCTCCTAATAATGTTATAACAACCACCAGCTAAAACCAAGCCCTTTGAAAACACTGGTCTAACAGGTCTCCTGCTGAAAAGAATACAGAAGCAGAGAGGAAGGAAGCTCTGAGTTGGCTGGGAAGGCAGGATTTTTCAAACACTGCCCTTCCCAAAGTATTGGAGTGTCACTCTAGATCAGTGGTTGCCAATGTGGGCCCCACGCCCCACAGGAGGCCTTCAATTCCCAGAAGCCTACGTCAGTACATTAGCAGATCAGTGCTTTGGTGAACTGGCTTAGGCTTCTGGGAATTGGACATCCAAAAACCAAAGGTTGGGAAACAGTGCTCCCTCCTGCCCTTTAATTTTTATCATTACACTGGTGATGGGTTCTCAGCAGCTTCTCAAGGGCATCCACAAGTTTTCAAATGGGAAGTATAATTATTTTTAAAAACTGGGGTGGTGGTATCATCTTGGAGTGAATGAAATTGAACAGCTGAAATAAAACCTGCTTCAAAGACATTAAGGTTATGCGCAAGTGGAAATCTAGATTTGAAAGGAAAAGACAGAATAGTTCTAACAAGGTTGCGTATCAGAGATATAAGGAGCCAGTTGTTTCAAACCTGGTCATTTCCTACCCTATAACTTTAAACCAGCATTTTCCTCTTCCTGGAATGAGAAGACATCCATGCTCTCTCTCAATCCCTTGTCGCTGCTAGAGGGGAAATGCCTCCTGACAGCTGTGAGCAGGATCCAAGCAACATCACACTTACAGACAGACAGAGCCTGCCCTCGAGACCTTTCCAATGGCTAGATTCTACAGAAATCAATCTAGCCAAACCTCCCTTAAATGAGAATGTCCCCCTGTAATGACTTGGGCTAATGCTTTAACTGCATTTTATTTTATTTTTGCTTCCTCCTGAACTGTCAAGTGAAGAATGGGTTTGCTGAAGCATGAAACTCCAGGCCCTCTGCAGATAAATTGATCAGAACACTCTTATGAAAATATTAGTTGAGTTTAGTGAGTCCATATGAGATTATTTTCACAAAGGATGGAGAAGCCAACAGTCTACCTAGAAAACAAGTATCACAGAGTAAACAAAACAAAACAACAAAACAGACCAAAAAAAGTTGTGCCACCTTAAAGACTAACTCCTGTATTTTAAATGTGAGCTTTTATGGAACAAGTAAAGTGTGGTGTGTGTGTGTGTGGGGGGGGGGTGTTATTGTCTTAATGGTGTTTGTTTCGCTTTTTAAATAGTGTAAACCATCCAGAGTGGGAATCCATCCCAGACGGGTGGGACATGAGTCCAATCAATCAATCAATCAATCAATCAATCAATGGGAGCTGCTACCAGAAGACAGAAGCCACCTTGAACCATGTAATTCGTCAGAAAGAGAGAGAGAGAAGTTCTCTTAAGACTTTACCAAGGAAGAGCAAGTGACACCCATCAGATCATATGAGCTGCCAAACTTTGGCCTCTCATAGATGGCAGCCAAACAATCAACAGGGAGATAACTTCCCACACAGAAGGAGGAAAGCTCCTCCACCATCTACAGAAGTGTTTCCCAACTTTTTTTTTTTAGTCACAATCCCCTTTTATAATACTCAAGTAACCTGCAACACCCACACCCGCACTCTTACATAGAAAGGTATTTTCAATGTAGTAAAAAGTAGCTCAAGTGGCTAAGACACTGACTGGGAAGCGAAAGGTCAGCAGTTCGATTCCCGAGTACTGCAGGACGGAATGAGCTTCCGTCTTTGTCCCAGCTCCTGCCAACCTAGCAGTTCGAAAGCAAGAAATTGAAAGTACAGTAATACCTCATACAAAGTCCGCTTCATACAACATCGGATTCATACAACATCGCCTAATTCCTTGAAAAAAGTTGCCTCATACAAAGTCGTGCGACTTTGTATGAGGCATTGGGGTTTTTCCCAGGTTGCATTGTGCCTGGGCAGTATAAAAGGCAGGACACATGCGTGCATTGCTCTTGTGAGTTTTGCACGAGGCGAAGAGTGTTTAGGAGTGGTTTTGAGCGCGACTTTGGATTTTTTATTTTATTTTTTCGTCTGAATTTTTAGAAGGATTCCTTGGACAATCAGGGTTGTTTGACATGTTTTGTAATGTATTTAGCCTTTAGGCAATGATTTCTTAAAGTTCTGTCAGTTTCCTGTCAGTTTCCTTGACTTTGCCCTGAAGTCTGTGCTGTTACAGTACAATCTTAACCTATAAATCCAAGGGTTAACCGTTGGAACTTGCTATAGGTTGCTATGCCTCGCCCTACTTGCCTGCACTCATCCTTCGTGCACACGGCCGATCTGGGTACGCAGGTCAACAAAGGATTGAGAAAACAGGCAGTGGGGCAACAGCCCCACAAACGCGAAAAAAGGGAAACAACTTCCTTTCCCAATGTTCTTTGCGCCGCGCCCACCACAGCCAATCAGGCTGAGAGGCGCGACCACAAAGAACATTGAAAAACGCGCTGCGGCCAATCAAAATTGAGCCGCAGGGAAAAAAACGCACCACAACCAGAAATCAAAAACCCATAACTACAAGCCCCAGAGTCCTGCGCGACATTAGCGTGCAGAACGCTGAGGAAACCGGCGCCCGAAAAATTAAAAAGAAAAACAACTCACCGCCTCACAGCCAAGCAAACACCAGCCGGCTTTCTTTCCCTCACCCACGGCGCCTGAAGGTCTCGACTGGAGTTTCCCCTTTAATATCAGTGGGTGGGGGGGTTGCGATCCCCCTCTCCGCTGGCTACCCTAGGGTTGGGAGGTTTGTGGGGACAAAAGGGGTATGCCCCCACCCAACCCTTCTGGACCCAGGAGACCAGGGAGAGTGGATCGATTCCCCCCTCCTAAAAAAACTCCGTCTTTAAAGAGAAGAAACCAAGCAGAGTTGTTTTAAGGAGGGGGGGGGGGGGGGATTGATCCACTCTCCCTGGTCTCCTGGGTCCAGAAGGGTTGGGTGGGGGCATACCCCTTTTGTCCCCCCAAACCTCCCAACCCCAGGGGAGCCAGCAGAGAGGGGGGTCACAACCCCCCACCCACTGATATTAAAGGGGAAACCCGATCTACTTTCACGACTCCACACAATCAAAGCACCATAACACACTAAAGCCCCCCTCCCTACCACCTAGCCCACACTTCCTAATCCCAACGACCATGCCCCCTCCCCACCACCTAGCCCACCTTTCCTAACCCCAACAACCATGCCCCCCTCCCCACCACCTAGCCCACCCTTCCTAACCCCAACGACCATGCCCCCCTCCCCACCATCTAGCCCATCCTTCCTAACCCCAATGACCATGCCCCCCTCCCCACCACCTAGCCCACCCTTCCTATCCCCCACTGACCACGCCCCCTCCCCACCACCTGGCGCACCCTTCCTAACCCCAACGACCATGCCCCCCTCCCCACCACCTAGCCCACCCTTACTAACCCCAACGACCATGCCCCCCTCCCCACCATCTAGCCTATCCTTCCTAACCCCAACGGCCATGCCCCCCTCCCCACCACCTAGCCCACCCTTCCTAACCCCAATGACCATGCCCCCCTCCCCACCACCTAGCCCACCCTTCCTATCCCCCACTGACCACGCCCCCTCCCCACCACCTGGCCCACCCTTCCTAACCCCAACGACCATGCCCCCCTCCCCACCACCTAGCCCACCCTTCCTAACCCCAACGACCATGCCCCCCTCCCCACCACCTAGCCCACCCTTCCTAACCCCAACAACCATGCCCCCCTCCCAACCACCTAGCCCACCCTTCCTAACCCCAACGACCATGCCCCCTCCCCACCACCTAGCCCACCCTTCCTAACCCCCAACGACTACACCCCTCTCCCCACCACCTAGCCCACCCTTCCTAACCCCAACGACCACGCCCCTCTCCCCACCACCTAGTCCACCCTTCCTAACCCCAACGACCATGCCCCCCTCCCCACCACCTAGCCCACCCTTCCTAATCCCAACGACCATGCCCCCCTCCCCACCACCTAGCCCACCCTTCCTAACCCCAACTACCATGCCCCCCTCCCCACCACCTAGCCCACCCTTCCTAACCTCCGACCACGCCCCTCTCCCCACCACCTAGCCCACCCTTCCTAACCCCCAACGACCACGCCAAAAACAAAAACACCAAAAACAATACGAAGTAAACAAAGACACAATCAAAAACAAAACAAACAGACAAAAAATACAAATTCCAAAACCCCCCCCGCCCACACACACACACACACACACACACACACACACACACACACACACACACACACACACACACACACACACACACACAAAAGAAAGAAAACAAGCAAACTTACCAAAAGATGTCCTACCTCCACCAGGACTAGAAAAGAAATGAATAAAGAAAGAGACTACTTACCAGAAGAAGCTCCACCCTGAGGCCAGGAGAGAAAAAACAGTCAAAATACAATAACCCCTACCAGCACCACCTGCTGGCTACAATAGTAAAAACAATTCAAAAACACACAACAGCTCCAAACAAAAGGCCACAAGAGTAAAAACAAATCAAAAACATAACACAAATTCACAATTTTACACAAAAGGTCATACCAATAAAAACAAGTCAAAAACATTACACTAAAACACACTTTAACACAAATCACAAACATATGTCAATAAAATACAATAGAAACTTTTAAAAATCCTGTGCTGAGTTTTAACTCAAATTTAAATCCAAAACATCTAAACACATTTTAAAAACATTGAATGTAAAAAACATTTACTTTTACATTATTAAAATTATGACCTACGGTACAACTAATTAAAAAAATTCAAAAAACTAAAACATTATTCGCTTACATAAAACAATTTGAAAAAATTATATCATACTTTGTTCTTTTATTAATCCTCAAAAAAAAGCAGATCACAGTTAAATACAGCCAAGCCAAAAAATTTTTACATAAATAAACATTTTAAAAATTGAAATTACAGACTAAGCAATTTTTAAAAAACATTAACACAATTTAACCTTCCAACACAATTTAAAACAGCCCGGCAATGCCGGGCAACCTCTGCTAGTGTATATCTATGGAAACGACGTTGTGTGAGGCATCGCAGCAAGGATTTGGACGTTGTATGAGGCATCGCGGCTAGGTTTTTGCATACCTCATACAAAGTCCAAATCCGTATAAAGTCCAAACTTGTGGAACCAAGTTTGGACGTTGTATGAGGTATTACTGTAGATACATAGGGATCACTTCGGTGGGATGGTAAACAGCACTCCTTGCACTCTGGTGTTTAGTCATGCCTGCTACATGACCACGGGAAAGTCTGCAGAAGCAGACAGCGCTGGCTCTTCGGCTTTGAAACAGAGATGAGCACTGAACCCTAGAGTCAGATACGACTGGCTTTCAAGCAAGGGAAACCTTTACCTTAAAAAGAACACATTAAAGTAGTAATAGTAATGCAATGGTTGTCCTTGCTTTCCTCTATGACACTCCCAAACAGAATATTTTTGAATACTGCAGTGTAAATATCACTACAGTGACTCTCCAGGAAACACCTTGCCAACCTCCTTAAAGAACAGGTGGTCTATATAGCCAAGAGGTATCTTAGGATAAGGGAGAGTGAAGGAGGCTGAAGGACCAGAAGACTGTCGTGTTGGACAGAAGGTCTAGGATACCAAAGGCAGCCAAAAAGACAAATCAGTGGAGGGACCCTAGATCAAATCAAAACCAACTCTCTATAGGAGGAGCAAATATGACTCAACTAGGGGCTCTCAGACCTTCAACACATACATTATGAGAAGGATCACTGAAAAAGAAGGTAAAGCTGGGGGAAAGTGGAAGGCAGTTATTAAAAATAAAAAAGGGTGGGGGGAGAAGACCAAACAGAAGATGTATTACTCAAATAATACATCAAGCAATAGCCTTGAGACCTAAATAAGGCTGTTAATGACCTGAGTAAGGCTGTTAATAATGGCAGTTTCTGGAAATTACTAGTCCGTGTTGCTAAGTACTATGAAGTCCCATCTGTTTTATGGTGCCTCTGGGAGGATTTTTGAGGTATACGAGATATTTCAGGAGTAGTTTTACCAATGCACCACAGCCATCCACCCCCAGTAAGTCTCCTTGAGTGAGCAAAAATGTCGCCCCTTGAGTCTCCTGATCCTCTCTATGCACTCCACCACATTGGCTTTCCACTAGTTCCTGTAATCAACCTAGACTGGAAGGAACCGGATGATGGCACGTAAGGACAATAATGAGTAAAAGAGTAAGTTACACACACACACACACACACACACACACACACACACACACACACACACACACACACACACACACACACACACACACACACACACACACACACACACACCAACTAGAGAGGTGTTGGGTTTGTTACAGTGGAGGAAGGAAAGGAGTGCTCCGATTATAATTGCTGGAAAGAGATGCATTTAGTTGAATTTTATCCACTGCCATGAGGCGTCTGAGACATCTAAAATCAAAAACAGCAGTGCAAAAAGGAAGGACTCAAGAAATCCCATTAACCCCAGGTCTTCCACCACCACCCTTCTACTCTGGATCTGAATCTTAGGCCCAGCTGCTCTAGAAGGCCAGAGGCGGAACCAGTGGTATCTCAATGCCTTCTTAAAGGGAGAGATCTTCTATGTCCATGGTAGCGAACCTTGGCACTCCAGGTGTTCTTGGACTTCATTGAACAGAAGCCCAAGCCAGCATTCTTGCTGATCAGGGCTTCTAGGAACTGAAATTCAAGAACACCTGGAGTGCCAAGGTTCGCCATCACTGGCTATGTGCTGGTTTGCTGTTATTCTTTTTGTTCATCCTAATTAAAAACAGGAGAGTTTAAGCATAATGCTAGCAATTTAAAGGTGTGTGTGTGTGTGTTAATACCAGTGAGAAGAGAAAAGGTGGAGCCTAAAATTGCTGCTCAGAATTGAAGCTCAGTGCTAAGTACCAAAGGAAGGGAGGAAAAGAAGGCAGTTCTTTGCAATGGCATCTTGGAACATGTTCACCATGAGCGGGGGAGAAGACTTATTGCATGTGCAGAAAGAGGTAACCAACATGTAGATGGTATTTTTTTAAAAATTGGGATGAATATTTCATATATTAAGGTACATTTCGCTACAATTTCCCACTGTGAGGCAGGTGAAGATAACAGCTTAGGTGTGGCCCGAGATCACTGTGTGTGCATCATGCCTGCATATTAACCGATTTCTTTCAAAAGCCCAATACCGGAACCACTATGAGCTACTGGCCTGTGGCTAAGCCAAACCTGTGGTCCTCCCGCCTCCTGGGGCACTTCAGGGCCTCAAGCAGGTTCCTGCCAAACCTGAAACCTTGGCATAAGCCTTCCTCATTCAAAGCCAGCCCTTGGCTCATTGAAAAACAGTCCCCCAGCTCTTCCATCAAGACGAGTCACAGGCACCTTTGGGGGTGAGGCAGAAGTTTGGGGAAAGGTTCCTTCCCAACTGACCACAGCCATCTTCACAGAAGAGTCTTCAAAGAACAAAGATTCAAAGGAAAGAAGGGAATTGGAGGTCCTAAGTCATTATTGGGTGTGAAATGCCAAACTGACTGGCACAATTTTAGGTTTGTGTCTACAACATACCACCACCGACTCTTGGGGCCATGTATAAATATTTACCTTGCAACCTTTAAGAAACTAGACTTGATCCACAATATCTCACGTTAAAATGTGACAGTGAGTCTTTAAGGTGCCCTGACATTTTTGTCTTCTTTAATTTCTTATTTTAGCTTTTGTTCCGCTTGTTTAATAGGTTTGCACAGACTAGCATGGCTACCACTTCAAAAACTGACAAGTGCCTGAAATTGAAGATGCTTTTGCAAAAATATTATCATTAACAGAGGATGATAACTTAGATGTTATAGCAGATCTTCCCAATCAAAGCTTTAGAGTAGGAATCATTCCTGACATTTGCTTGAGATAGACTTTTATTACTTTACTCAAAAAGGGAACGCCAGCAGTGAATACAGCACAGCTACGTAGCTTAACAGCCCATTTGTTTAAGGTTTTCTGAAGAGATACTGTAATATATTGCAGCATTTTTATGCAGGGCAAAGGCAGAGCAGAAGATATGGAATTTGGGTTCCAAGAAGGAGCAGAAATCATGGGAGCACTATTAATATTGCATGCACTATGGGAGAGATTGTGGAGCATGAGCATGCAAGCTTGTTTCATTCTCTGTGAGAAAGTCTTTGACAAAGTCCAGCATGGCTACCTGATGGAGAGCTGTCAGTAAATCAAGATCTTGACACAAGGAATATTCATGAAAGGAGCAATAAAAAGCTGTAGTGCACTTTGAAAGTCTAATGACGGAACATACAAAGAGTATGTGTGCTCAGGAACATGCGCTTTTCCATTTCAGAGATCAACATTCATAGAAATAAATAGTGTTAGCAAGCTGAATCAGGTTTTTTCCAGTAACAGAAAGTGAATTCAGCTTCATTTGTATTTTACATCGAACTCTGCATTAACTGTTACAAAGAAGGTGGGATTTAAACTGATTCTGAATTATGTTATCACACTGGTGGAGGACATGGGATAACCTGCCTGCAATAATCTCCTTTGCCTCTTCACCGACCTCATCCCTAGATAACAAAGATTTAGACGCAAAGTCTGCAGCAGAGTCATTCCCTCTCCTTCTTCCTAGGACTGCATCTTGAGACTGATAGACCAACCATCAAGGAATGAATACCTTGTTAAATTCTAGTCCAAATCCCTAGGGCCAGAGGAACTGCATCCAAAGATATTGAAGAAACTGACTGAAGAGATCTAAGAACCATTGCCTATCATGTTCTTGAAACCATGGAGGAGGATAATCTTCAAAAAGCAGGAACTGGGGAACTATAGGCCAGCCAGCCTGGCCTCCATCAGAGGGGAAATTGTGGATAAGATTATAAAGAATCACTCTGCAAGCACCTTGATAACAATGCGGTAATAACTAGAAGCCAACATGGACTGCAGTGGCTCAAGTGGCTTAGACGCTGACTGGGAAGCGGAAGGTCAGCAGTTCGATTCCCAAGTACTGCAGGGCGGAAATGAGCTCCCGTCAACTTAGCAGTTCGAAAGCAAGAAATTGCAAGTAGATAAATAGGGAACACTTCGGTGGGAAGGTAATAGCATTCCATGCGCTCTGGTGTCTAGTCATGCCTGCCACATGACCACAGAAACATCTGCAGAAGCAGACAGCGCTGGCTCTTTGGCTTTGAAACAGAGATGAGCACTGCACCCTAGAGTCGGATACAACTGGCTTTTGAGCAAGGGAAACCTTTACCTTTACCTAACATGGATTTTTAAAGAGCAACACCTGCAAGACTAATCTTGTCTCATTTTTCAATCTGGTAACTTTCTCGGGAGACAACGGGAATGCTGTAGATGTAATATATCTTGACTTCAGCAAGCCTTTGACAAAGCGCCCCATTTTATTCTGATTAGAAACTAATCCGATGTGAGCTGGATAGCACAAGCGTTAGGTAGATACACAGCTAGCTAGCTGATCATGGAATTGTACTCAGAGAGTATTGATCAATGGATCCTTCTGACACTGAAACAATTTGAGAGGAGGACAAAAAGAATGATCAAAGGACTGGAAACTAAACCTTATGAGGAAAGACTAAAGAAACCAGGCCTCCTTAACCTTGAGAAAGGGAGACTGAGGGGTGGGAATGGGATAGGATGGCACTTCTTCAATACTTGAAAGACAGCAATAAAGAAGAGAGGCAGGATCTGTTCTTGATCATCCCAGAGTGCAGGATATGTAATAATGGGCTGAAACTACAGGAAGCCAGAAATAGGATGAGTATCAGAGGGAAACTCCTAACTGTTAGAACAGTATAACAATGAAACCCATGGCCTCAGGAAGTGGTGAGCGCTCTGACTCTAGAGGCCTTCAAGAGAAAACTGGAGAACCACATGTCAGATCTGCTTTGATTTAGATTCCTGCATTGAGCTGGGGACTGGACTAGATGGCCTTACAGATCCCTCCCAACTCAGCTATTCTATTATTCTCAACAATCTGCCTTCCAGAGGGTGGGCAAGAAGCAACATGTGCTCCAATCCTAGACTTGGATTTGGTAAACTTGAGAAATCTTGCAAAGAATGAGACAAGTGGCTTGGATTTTGCCACTGGATCAGGGCTTGGTCAATAGAAGGGTTTTAAATCCCAAAGAAATACTTATGTGAAACATATTTGGATTCCCTGACCCTTTGATTTCACATTGAGCACAACCAATCCTCTGTTGTGCAACGTTTCTGTCATCTTGCTATCAGCAAATCTCATCATGCAATCATCCTCCTGATTTTGCACAGTTCATCCCAGAGCCTGACTGAGTTGACGGGCATCAGGAGATTTGAATCCACAAATGTCTGTCCTATAGCTAGCTGACTATCGGGCTACTCAGTAAAGTCAATGAAATAAGTAACAATTATGTTGTGAGAATGTATGTTAAGGAAAAAAAAGTTAAATGTAAGCAGCTCAAGACATGCAGTTTAGGATTCACAATGAACATGTAGAGCATGTTGAGAAATAATTTTAACTTGTAAATTGCCCAGAGTAATGCTTGCACTAATGGGAAAGTATATAGTGTGCAGTAAATGTATTTAATAGGTCAAATGGGTGACTCAGGAAGTAATTAAAGGCCAAGAAATCATAAAATAAATACAACACAGAAAGCAAGAATTCCTGGGTCACATTGTGAGAAACTGAAAACACAGATTGTTGTAGCTGATCATTCAAAGTGAAAGGAGAAGTTCTTGCATGAAGGGCTTTGGTATAAAAAACAGGAGATGGCACTACTACAGACTTCATGCTGCAAGTTTTTTGAAGCCAGTGGGCGTAGCCTGCCGCCATATTAGGTGGACCAAAACATTAGCAAACTATCGTTTACGATTGCTTCTTGTGTTTGGGGGGTGGGGGGATTGATCTGGTCCCCTGGGTTGGGAGGGGTTGGGGGGACAAAAGGGCTCTGTCCCCACAACCTTTCTGGACTCAGGGGAGCCAGCGGAGAAGGGGATCGCAACCCCCCCACCCACTGATATTAAAGGGGAAACCCCGATCTACTTTCACGACTCCACACAATCAAAGCACCCTAAGGCAAAGTTTTGGTGGACTGTCAGATTAGTCGGCTTCAAGTTTGTGACGTCATGACATCATGTCACCTCCTGTTTTATTATACCTCCATGATGGCAACACAGACCCCTTGCTTGACCTCCAACCAGGAAACGGCCTGAAGGGGCCTTGCTTGGTGCCAGACTTCACAGCATCCCTCCAGGCTAAACTGGGCCTAGGCTGATGGCCAACGGGAGCCAGAGGGTGTCCAGGCAGGTTATCCTCCTATGGTAATAGAGTAGACCCTACTGCCAGCGACTTGGTGGTTAATTAGCCTGACCACCCTGAGGATTCACAGCCTTGGGTGGCAAATTCCACAGGGAAGGAAGGGTGATAATGGTCCCCAAGTGGATTAAATGATCCCACTTAAATCCATCTGGATAGAGGTCAGCAACTTCGTCCATCCTGGCCTGGGGCTGGGGAGGACTTTGTGTGCCAAAAGGACAAGACAGTGACTCATGAAACTGGGTCAGTGGTACTATGGGTGTCACACTGCAATGCAGAAGGCAAACGGTAGGCCACTGCATTACATGGTTCCCAGGACAATTAATTTAATTTAATTTCTCACATTTATACAGCCGCCTTACTCACAAAGACTCTGGGCAGCTTACAAAACACACACAATGAGGGCCCTGGTGGTGCAGGGGGTTAAACTACTGTACTGCAACCAAAAGTTTGTGAGTTCGATCCTAACCTGAGACCAAGGTTGACTTAGCATTTCCCATCCTCTTGAGGTCTGTAAAATGAGGACCCAGCATGTTAATGAGGGCAAATTGCTAATTAACTTGTGAATCGTCCAGAGAGGGCACTGAGTGCTATTGGGGTGGCATAGAAGTGTGACTACCATGCCTATAAATATAACAATGCTCTAATTATGGGCTACCTACCATGTCTATTTCTGCCCCTACGCTCTATCAAGTTCTTCTTCGTGGTCTCTGTGAGTGAATCCACACAAATGGGTTTCCTGTGCATCCGCATGTGGATCCCAAGGTAGAGCCCTGGTGGCGCAGGGGTTAGAACTGCTGCCCTGCAGCTAAAACATTGTGAGTTCGGTCCTGATGGAGCTCAAGGCTGACTCAGCCTTTTCCCATCCTCCCCAGGTCTGCCCAATGAGGACCCAGCATGTTAATGAGGGCAAAAGTGCTAATTAAGGAGTGAAGCGGCCCCAGAGAGGGCCCGGACTGAGACACACTGGAGCAGTGTGTGGGAGACGCGTCCATTGCTTTGCTTAGCCAACTTCTTTTTGGAATCATTTATTATTATTATTATTATTATTATTATTATTATTATTATTATTATTATTATTATTATTATTATTATTATTATTATTATTATTATACGGGAGGGACAAAAACGCTATGTAATAATCAATTATAATGGCACACAGCACTTCATCATGCTTGCATGCCAACTTCAGGAAAGCCACGCAGAGTCCTATGTTGCCCCGAAAACGACGAAGCCGCCCCCCCCTCGCCCCCAAACTGGCAGACCTCCTCCACTCTCTCCCCCGCCTGCTCACAACACCCCGGCGAGGTAGGCCAGGCGGAGACAGGCCAGGCAGGCCGCGTGAGGGGCTGAGCCAGGTCTTGAACCCGGGGCCTCCCCTGACCCACCACCCCACACACCCACACACCCCGCCGGGATGGGGGGCCGCATCCTCCCAGTCCACCCACCTGGTAGTTGAGCAGCTCGCCCACGTCCATGGCGGCCACCACCGGCGCCTCAGCCTCTCCGACTGTCGGAAAACGCCGCGCGGTTGCCGCAAAGCGCCGGACCAGGGGAAGGGCGGGCAACGACGCCGGCGCCGTAAAGCGCGCCGCCCGGAGTCAGCGCCGCCGCCGCCGCCGCCGCCGCCGCGAATGGGGCGCCGTAAATACTGAAGGAGCGGCGCACGCAATTTTCCTTCTCTCGCTCCGTCCGTGCGCCGGGCCGGGAAAGCCCTTGGAGGAGGAGGAAGAAGAGGAAGAGGAGGAGGAGGGCTCGTCTTAACCCTGGCTAGGCAGCAGAGAGGAAGGCCTAGCCGCACTTTAAAGACTCTCTGCTGTACCTCATGGTATAAGCATGAGAACGTTTGGGGATCCAGACCACTTCGCCAAGCCTAAGAGTGAGACTTCATGGCAACATCCATGTCGACACATCAGGGACAGAGAGGCACATGAGGCCTTTGCCTAGCATAACAGAGAGGGTTGCATAGCTTACAATTTGTTTTTTATTGTATTTTATTTTTCTGGCCTATATTGCCGCCCAACTCCGAAGACTCTGGGCAGATCGCAGAAAATAAAACCAATGACATTTTAAAAACCAATAACACCTGTAGGGATGGCTGGCCGCAAGGAAGGCACGCCAAGGCAGTGAAGGTGAAGTCCAGCCCCGACCAGAGTCGGGGGTACGTATTTATTACCCTGCCTTGGGGTTTGTGACACGTGCCTAGGGCACTCGTGCCACCCCTACACAGAAGGCTTGCATACATGGCATTTTCCGGTGGTCATGTCAGTTCTTGGACGTTGCCCTGTGGTTAATGGACAGCCCGCAGTTAATTGCCTCGGGCTGGCGAAACCCATTGTTCCTGCCCTAATCTCGGGGTCTATGTGTATCTATCTTGTCCTCTCTCTGCCCTGGCTTGTTTGCCTTACTCTACTTTGCCCCCAAAGGTTATGATTCATCTCTAACTAGCCCACTTTATCTTCCCAATTTCCTTTCCCGCCGAGCCCGGGTGATCCCCGGATCTGTTGACACCGAGCAAACCCCTGGGGAGAGGTTTAATTGCCCATTATTCCCACGGGCAACCCACAAAAACCCACACTATCACTGCCACCAAAAATTGGTAATACTGTACCTGTTCTTCAGATTAGTTGTGAAGCTTTGCCCTCTTGAATTGCAAATAATTAGTAGATGGATGTGAGGCAAACATCATGGCATTACACGTTTGCTAGTGAGTTTACCCTTCAGGCCGAGCATCTATTGCAGGGGTGGCCAACCTATGGCCCGTGGCACCATTTCACATGGCCTGCCGCCACCCTCACCGCTACCAGAAGCGGAAGCAGACACATTTACAACAGCCGTAAAATGTGCCCCTGCATGCCTAAACATGCCCGTGCCTGCCATGAATGCTGCCATAAATGCACCCGTGGCTGTTGTAAATGCTTTTGCAACAGCCACGGGCAGGGTTTACTGCGGGGGAACCATGTGACTGGGCTGTTCAGCTGCCCTGAGGCATGGTGTGGCCTGTGGCGTGAAAAGGTTTGGAACCCCTGATCTATTGTGTGAGTGGCCCAGGCCAAACACCAAGTGCTTCCTTCATTCTGAGAGGAAGCCCGAGGCTGTGGTTGAGAATTCTACTGAAGTAGGTTCTGTGAAAGTGGTATAATATAACAACATACAGCATATATAGCAGCATATAACAACCTGTTAGTTGCGGTGTACCAAATTTGGTAATGTCCCAGAAACCCTTGACTAACATCCATACCTTTGAGATGGGTGTCCAGCATATGGGTGTACAGTACTTTATCTCTGCTGTCTCTCTCTGGATCCTTGTCTTGTAATTTTTCTGCTCCAGAATGGCAACTTTCAAGTCTTGCACACAATGTCCAGGTAGAGTGAAATGGTTTGAAACAGGTTTCTGTGTATTGCCATTACTGATGTGTGATTTATGTGTGATTTACACTTCTATACCACCCCATAGCACTTAGTTTACTCTCTAGGCAACTCACAATTAGCATTTTACCCCCAACAAAGCTGGGTATTCATTTTACTGACCTCAGAAGGATAGAAGAGGCTGAGTCCACCTTGAGTCTGTAAAATGTGTTATGTTGTAAAATGTCATATTTTGTAGCTGTGATATTGTAATTGTATTCAGTGTAACTGATATTTTGCTTCTTTGTTAGCCGCCCAGGGTCACATTGCGAGTGGGGCGGCATACAAGTCGAAGAATTGAATTGAATTGAGTCCCATCAGATCAAACTCACAACATTTTGGCTGCAGTACAGCAGTTTAACCCCTACGCTACCAGGGCTCCTCTTCTGCCACTTGCCTCCTTCTCCCTAGACCACCAGTGTTTCTCAACCTTTGGTTTTGGGACTTCAGTTCCCAGAAGCCTCAGTCAATTCCCCAACGCAGTGATCAGCCAATGGACTGACTTAGGCTTCTGGGAACTGAAACCCCCCTGTGGGGCGTTGGGAACCACTGCCCTAGAGGGTTCAGTGGGGGAACCAAACCCCCAGCTCTCAGCTTCATGCTCTGCAGCCAGATAACCTACACCTTGAGCATCCCAGTCAGTAAGACTTTAATAGTGCTGCCAAGTCAGTTCCGACTTTGGGTGACCCTTTTCACAGGCATTTAGGTAGGAGAACACACGCAAGTGGTTTTGCCTTCCTCTGTGGATTGCGGGGGGGGGGGTGTTCCTGGGACTCTTGTCCCGCTTGCTCAAGACCCTTCTTCCTTGGAGGCCCCTGTGGGGAATCAAACCCACAGCCTCCAGTGCCACCACTAGATCACCTCCGCCACTGACTTGCCCAGCCTGCTTGCCAAAGGTGATCCGTCACCCGGAGGCATCTCTGCTGCCACACAGAAACACATGCACACACACCAAGCCTTGGCTAGTTTTTGCCGGAGCCCGGCACCTCTTCCAAAGCCAAGCTTCCTGCTCAGGCCCTTCACGATGTGCCCAAAGGATGAAAACCCCAATTCCACCCCTGTTGCTTCTAGGAAGAACTCCAGCTCTAGTTGACTTAGGACTCCCTTGTTTGTCCTTTTTGTGATCCAGGGGATTTCTTTCATCCTGTGGATAAACCCATCTTGACTTTTCAAAATCTTTTCTGCGCTGCTCCAGCAGAAAACCTGCCTCCCTGGAGTTTTGTTCCAGTTTCAGTCGCTGGCTAACGGGGAGGTCAGAATCTGCACTGACTGCAAGTGCACGATTAACAAGGCCATTCGCACAGATGCGTTTCCGGTGCCGGTAGTAAGCCAGGGGGAGGTGTTTCGCCAAGCTAGCCTTGGCCCAGGCATACCAGCAATTGTCGGTAACCCCAGCTACAGCCGCCGCTCAGACAATTGTTACCCACAAGGGAGCTTTTAAAGTCACGCGCCTCCAATTCGGCATAAATTCGGCTCCGGGGATCTTTCAGTCCCTCGTAGAAAGATTGTTGAAAGGGCTCCCAGGTGTTTTTCCCTATTTTGACGACATTCTGATACAGCGGGAGGGGAACAGGAATTGGCCAAGAGGTTAATATAAGAACATGAGAACATAAGAGCAGCCTTGCTGGAAGAGGCCACAGGAGCCCATGATCCAGTCCAGCCTTCTGTCTCACACAGTGGCTCACCATTGGCTTCAGGGTATTATTCCCAAGCAGATGCCTTCACCTGCTTAGGATTCCCTGGAAATGGCATTGAGAGATATCCTGCCTATCTCTCCAACCCGGAGGTTGTCCTTAAGTATCCATAATTATAGCCATGGATACCCTTGTCCTCCATGAACGTGTCTAATCCTTTCTTAAAGCTGTCAAGACTGACAGCTGTCACCACTTCTTCTGGCAGGGAGTTCCATAGACCAGTGATCCTCTGGGTGAAAAAGTACTTTCTCTTATTTGTTTGAGAACTTATTTGTTAGTACCCGGTCCTAGGCTCTATGCAAAGTCTGCTAAGTCCTGTGGACGCGAGACTCTATCACTTGGAATATTTTACCAATTTATACTGAGATTTCCCTGAGGAAAGGGCTTATGCCCAGAAAAGCTTATATTTTACCAGAAAAGCTTTGGAAATATATTCTCAGTGGTGAATTGTATGGAAATATCTCATTATGGAACTGCACTGCACACAAATATAGTTATATAGGCTGTTGTCTTGGACTTATTTTTACTCAGATTGTTGCATTATATACATCTTTCTACTTTTTTGCCTTCTGGCCACGAACGGATTTTTCTTCTTCCCGGTGAACCTTGGCACGCCAGCAGCTCTTGGACTTCAATTACCAGAAGCCCAAGTCTGAATTCACATGAATGGGTTTACTTGGGCTTCTGGGAATTGAAGTCCAAGAACAGCTGAAATGCCAATAAACCCATTTGTGTGGATTCACAGAGACTTGGGCTTCTTGGAATTGAAGTCCAAGAACAGCTGGAGTGCCAAGGTTCACCGCCACTGACCTAGGGGAAGACCACCTCGCAGATGGGAAGATTTTCTCAACGAAAATGTTGGACCAACATGAAGAAGAACTGCCAGGGACAGATCACTATGGACAGAAGTTGTGCGGAATGTCGTCGCAGAGATGTCTACTCATACAAGGACTCCTCACTGAATAATGACTCCAAGGTATCCAAGGGGGAATGGGTGGGTGGGTGGGTTGGATGGATGGAGAACATGCTTGAACTTCATAGCTTGGATCCCTTCCACTACATCACTTCCGACCACAGAGGCTCTATTCATGCACCATAAGTAAAAATAATCTGTTAATAGGCCTTTCTCTTCCTCCGAGTTTATCTTGTCCTTTCAAAACTCCGTTTCAGACCCTCACAATTTCTCTATCTTTTGCCAGCAGCAACATCAGCGAAACCGACTGTGAATTCTACACCTCGAGCCCTTCCTTCCTTCCTTCGTCTGCCCTGAACCTCTTGCCCATTTGTTCCATCCATTGACTGCCAACCCTGAGCCTGCCCTGCCTTCTGCAGCTGTTGGAAGGGGCCGGAAAGCCAAGCCTCGGATGGAACTTACAGGGAGGAGAGTCTCTTTAATGAGCAGAAGAGCATACAAGCCGTTGGAGTATCTGTGAGACAGACAGAGAAGGCGCACCAGCAACACTAATTGGTTTATTCTGGCAGCTTCCTTTGCCAGAGAGGTGGTTTTCCGCAGAACAAAGGTTTGGACTGGTGTAAAAACCTAGAGGGGTTGTTGTTGTTGTTGCCTAGGGTGGTCTGCTTCCTGGGCTGAAGGCTTTCCCCCGGGTCCATCGCCAAGAAGGAGGAAGCGGAGGGCGACCAAGACCAGAAAGGAAGGCATTCTTCTCTAAAAAGGGAGCAGGTTTTTGCATTACATTTCCCATTTGCTCATTGAAACTAACCTGCTAAAGTGTACGTCGAAATATACTACTGCTCACAATATCGCTCAAGATGTGGCATAAACCGAAGGCATAAATAAAGCACTGCATTTGGTGATTCTCCCAATGCCCTGGACCTTTTATTATCTGCAAAGGAATATAGAAAGAAAACAAACAGAGAATCAGTGTGGCTTTGTGGGAATATCTAGCAAAGGCAACCATGGGTTATTCCAGCAGATTGGCCTGCACACGCCTTCCTTGCAATTCCACCCACCCCACCCACCGCCTTATTTCCTCTTGAATGATCAGCTGTTGCAATTTGCACTGCTCATTGTCTTGATACATACAACCAAGGTATTCTAGCAGACATTTTTGAAGTGGTAACCGGGTTAGTCTGGGCAAGCATATTAGAGAGTAAACAAAACAAAAAAGACAAAAGAACACCTTTGTGGCACCTTAAAGACTAACTCCTGTATTTTAATGTGAGCTTTCATGGATCAAGTCCACTTCAGACATAAGTATTCTTGCTTTCTGCGTTTTGTATGCTTCATGATTCTTTGGTTTTTCTTTGTTTGTCTTATCCAGGAACAACAGACTTAAGTTAAGCAACAATATTTGAACCAATATGTTGCTTGTTAAAGGCAGCTTAAATGACACCTTTGTTATCCTAAAGAAATGACTAGTTTGGGTAACAAAAGGGCTTCTAACCAGCTCTTTCCACACTCTCAAATAATGATTATATCTCTGGAGCATAGTTGGGTCAGAGGTGAGCATGTTGTGCTATGAGCTTGAGGGACTCCAAGGCCAGTGTCCTGATGGCTGAATTCTGACATGAAGGAAGCCACGGAAACCTGCATCCAGCTGAAAGTGCCATGCAGAGGGTTGCTCTGTGGAGACCACAGCTGGGGTACTTCAGGTTCTGCAATGGCATGGCGCATCACTCCACTCCACCCAAAGCATCACTCCCTGCTCCATTGACTGGCAGGGCTGTTTCATGGGGTTTTTCCTCTGGGAATCAGAGACTGTCTCTTACTTGTTTCTCATCCTTCTTGCCCTGCCAACTCCTTCTTACTCTTCTTCCATCTCCAGATCACACTTTTGGTCTGCCAAAACGAAGCCACTTTCTTGGCTTGGTCATTGGCCAAACTTAAGTCCTCATTGCCTGTGTATGTTTCTGGCAGTCATCGGCAGACCAGTAAATGAGCCAATGGATTCTGCATCTCTCCACATTCACACCACATGTTGTCTGCCAGAAACCCCCACTTTAGCCAGTGGGCCTTGTATAGAAGGTCTTCAGCCCTCAGCTATTCAGGGTCCTCCAAGTGACATGCGGGAGGTTGAGTTCCTCAGCCATATCATCATTGAATTTTGTTCCTTGTCCAAATCCTAATTGTCCTCATCGGTGCATGTTTCTGGCAGTAATCGGCAGACCAGTAAATGAGCTCGATTCTGTATCTCCCCACATTTACACAGCACTTGAGTATGTTGGTCTTGCATTAAGGGACTCCAACCCTCATCCTATTCAGGGTCCTCCAAGTGATGTAGGGGAGGTTGAGTTCCTCAGCCATATCTTCCTCCTTTAATGTCGTTCCTTGTCCAGTGAGCTCATTCCTCCATCTTCTAACTTGGTTTTGCTCTTGCATACCCTCAAGAATGTTTGTTCTTGCCATAAAGCTCTTCCTTGATCTGAGCTCTTGAACTTGAAGCTCATATTCGATCGGAAGATGTCAAGGGCCAACCCCTTTCCAGCCAAACCATTTACAGAGAGATTGCCGGCTCTCACTCCATAGTTCCCTTTCTCTGTCTCTCTCTCTCTTTCATCCTGTCATTTGCACCTCTCTCTCTCTCATTTTTTAAAACAAAGCCATCCGGGTAATTTCCTCCACCGTCTCCTTCAACAGGAAATGCTTCTACAACAAGTGATGCCCCAAAGATTCCTTTGTTCAAGGAGTCTGGCGAATATCTGCCGCAAGGCGGCGCTAGGTCCCGGAGGAGACTGATCAATGACAATACGAGGCAAGGAAGCAGGATCAGATCAGTGTTTATTGGGAAAATGCATACACCTTTTATAGACCAGAAGGCAAGGAGAAAACAACCGTCACCAATAAGTCAATCACAATACCTGTTTACTCAGGTTAATTGGGGAAACTCTTCAGGGGAAGTTAATTAGCAGGGGCAAACATTGACAGGGGAAGCCCTATTGTTTTGGGCTTAGAGGCTGGGTAAATATGGTCGTTGTATGCACCAGGGATTTACGCTAAACCAAGGAGAGGAATGTTTGCCTAATTATGTCCAGGAGTTAGCGATCTGCTTACCTGGCAGAGTTGTGAGTCAGGTCAAGGAATTGGGTGAATCAAACCCTATATTTTATCCACCCCCCCTATAATTTGGCTGCTCGCAGAGCCCACGGGCCAGGGAGCCTTTCTCCCGAAAGTGGCCTCTGCTGGGCTGATCCATGCCCAAGAGGGCACGGGGAAACCATATCTCCCCTTTTAATTTTTCTTAAGAACCTGACTGGCAACTCTGCGTAGGAGCGGGACCAGCTGTTGGTCGGGAGTGACGTCACGGGGTTTCCTTCTTTTGCGGCATCTCGAAATCAGTGAGGGAATACATTGAGCAAAACAGCAGACTGTGACGCCCAGTATGACTACCCCCACCACCACCTTGATTACCGTTTGAAGCCACCCCCATGGAATCCACGACCACATCCATTTCCATAGTGAGCTCCACCATGCCCCCCATGCAGAGCCTTCTGTGATGCCAGCCACTATGGAGTGAAGATCTTCGATCTGGCTTTGAATCTTACGAGAGTTGTCCGTAAGATTAAAGCAGCACATACCGTGAAAAGACTCGCAGCCCAAGTGGTGCAACAATAGGAGATAGTCGATAGCCGCTCGATTATCAAGAATGGCATGGCGAAGTTCCGCCTGCTCCTGATTGAGGAGCGCTATCGCTGAGGAGGTATGGTTGATGGCCTTTGCTAGACCGCAAGCCAAACGACCAATCCTTTTTGCGTTGCCGACGGCTAAGCCTGGCACGCCAAAGATGCTGACTGCCAAGGAGAGATACTCGGCAGGTCTCATTACCCTGAAGCTGCTTTCACATGAGCTGTCTAACATAGTGGTGCGAGTGTGCCGTATGAGTGTGGGAACATTAGATACATTGGAAACATTGGGAACATTAGGGCTTGGGGCAATCATATCCTTAGTGGGGAGCAAGAGTGTCAACCGACTTATACAACATATAGAGTCTGTAATATTAGCAGGAATGTAGTTGAACGTATACTGGTTACAAGTGAAAAACCATCCAGATGGTAGGGTGATATGTGCATATGCTGTGCCGCGTGGCACTGGGTTACTGCAAGTCCAATTGCCGCTGCCCACATCGAGGCATCGGCGCCGGGTTCGGCCGAGTCCAGAGCAACCGTAAATTCGGCCACAGGTAGAGTTCGGGCTGACCGCCACTCGAGGAGTGTGGAGAGTGGCCGCATCAGCCGGTAGAGTCATGGTTAGCCGCATCTCCCAACGAGCATATTCCAAGGAAGCTGTTGGGATGTACGGGCTGAAGAATCGCTTCACCAGCCAGTCCCCATCCCGGGGGTGTGCGCCTGGAGAATGGCACACCGGGATAAGGCAGGTGCTGAGGATTGAAGCAGAACCGACGTCCTGCCTGAGGCAAAAATCGGACTGGTTGACAAGGCTTGCCAACCTCTCCCAAATGTTGTACTGCATGCGGGCAGAAAGGTCTCCGCCCGGCATTAAATCGCTGGCCTCCAATGAGGCGGCCTGAACGCCTCCCCCCGAAAGCAGGGTGAGGGTCAGGATGATGGCAAGTGCCAGGGTGTTGGCGTGAATCTGGGCAAAGACTGCAGCTGTGATGTTCTCCGGCGTCGGCTCCTTCCTCTCGCGTCGGACGGTGTCCTCGGCGCCACGGCAAAGGATCTTGACCATCCCCCAGGTGATCCTCGGTGCTGCCGTCGGTGGTCGTCTCCTCCGGCGGGTCCTCTCGGTCAGAGTGAGGTCCTCCATCTCCGGGATCGGACTCGGGCCGGTCTGGTTCCACGCCATGTGGTTCCAAGTAGGGTTTGACACACCGAGCTGGAATCCAAACGACACCTGTAGGAGACATAACTGCAGCATACCCTCTTCCCCAGGTTATGAGCGGCACCGGGCCCCTCCAAGAAGGATCTGGTGGCGCTCGGTACCGGACCATAGGTCGCGGGAGAGCTTCCGAGCGGCGGAAATGCTTCTCCTGCGGCGTACAGTCCGAAAAAACATTAAGGTGATTGTAAGTGAACAATACCTTATTCAAGTAAAACTGTACCTGTCCCTGTGATTTGGGGAGGGCTGGTGGTTCCCCCCTTTCTGTTTGTTTGTCAATATAGGACTTTAGCGTCCGATTGACCCGCTCTACAATCGCCTGCCCTTGCGGATTGTAGGGAATTCCAAATGTATGTTTGATGTCCCAAGTAGCCATGAAGGCGGCCAACTGCCTAGAGCAGTAGGACGGGGCGTTATCCGTTTTCACGTGCCGCGGCTTGCCCATCGCCGCGATGCAGGAAAGGAGGTGCTGCTCCACGTGGGAGGCAGTTTCCCCTTTCTGCGCCATGGCCCAAACGAACTGAGAAAATGTGTCTATGCAGACATGCATGTACTGCCATCTGCCAAACTGCGGCACATGCGTGACGTCCATCTGCCACACCTGATTAGCTTCTGTCCCCCGTGGGTTAACCCCCCACGAGGGCCCCCCCGGTGCCCCTGCACAATGCTGGCAAGAGCGGACTATACCTTGGGCTTGAGAAAGTGGCAGATTGAACTGTCTTGCGAGAGCTTTGGCATTTTGGTGGAAAAAGGCATGACTCTGGATTGGAGTAGTAAAAACTCCCAAAACTGAACGTTGCTGAATCTCCTTTGCGGCCGCGTCCGCTCTGCTATTGCCCGCGGAAATCGGACCCGGTGGGTCTTGGTGACTTCGGATGTGGGCAATATAGAGCGGCTCCGTGCGGTTTCGCAAATGAAATTGAGCAGTGAGAAACAGACTAAGCAAGTTTTTGTCTATCGCGGGAGTGATGTAAGCTCCCGGTAGACTGTGGAGTAAATTCCTAACATACAGACTGTCAGTTATGATATTTAAACGTTCCCGGGCGAAGGTGCGCAAGGCAAGGTTCACGGCTGCCAACTCTGCCCGCTGCGCGGACTTCTGTGGAAGAGTTAGCAGCGTGCGCCAAGCTTCGCCCTCCTGCCAGGTCAGAACACCATATGTGCGACCCGCATCTGTGAAAACTGTCCTGGCCCCCTGAAGCGGGACCAGCGAGAGCAATTCGAACAAGCTGACTGTTCCTGTCTGCAGTGAGACGAGTCTGGGGTCTTTGGGCAAATGGTACGCTAAACTTCCAGTGAAACCTTCCAAAGCTATCGGAAGCGAGTCACCTAACTGCATTAACTGATGAATTTGTTCCTTGGTGAATGGGACTACAATTTTGGCCAAATCATTTCCTGAAATGTCCCTAGCTCTCAGCCTGCCGCGGTAAATCACCGCGGAAACCAGCTCTTGGGGCGGAACGATGTTCCGTGAAGATGTGTTAGGCAAGTATACCCACTCCACAATTTTCGCTCCCTTCTCTGAGTCTACGCCTAGCGCCCCAGTGAACATGGATCCTGACTGTACGATGTACAAATTCAGGATCGGGGCATATGGCCCCTGGGCGATCCTATCCACCCACCTCTGGCTGAGAACCTGGTTCACTTTCTCGATCGCCAAACGCGCGTCTCGAGAGATTTTTATCCGGTCTGCTGGCTGCTTACCTAAAGTTAGCAGCGAGAAGAGCGGTTTTAGAAGATCCGTATCCAGTCGGAAGTACGGTCTGGCCCAATTGATGTTTCCTAAAACCTGCTGTAACTCTACCAGGGTGACTGAATCCTGTAAAGCTATCTGGGGTAAAACCGGTGCGGCAAAGGAACGGAGAAGCCGATGACCCAAGTATGAGAAGGGCTCGGTCTTCTGCACCTTTTCTGGGGCAATGAGTAAACCTTTGTCCCCCAGGCTGGCCTGGAGGTCAGAAAATATTTCGCTGCCAAGTTGTGGCAATGCTACTAAAATATCATCCATGAAGTGACACACAATAGCTTTAGGGTAAAGGCTTCGGAACTTTGCCAGTGCGTCGTGAACATATATTTGGCACAGAGTGAGCGAATTGAGCATGCCCTGTGGCAAATATTTCCACGCGTAACGCTGCGTGGGCTCACTGTGGTTCACGACCGGCACTGTAAAGGCGAACCTTTCCCGGTCCCTGGGGTCTAAGGGGATTGTATAAAAGCAATCCTTGAGATCTACGACTAGAATCTCCCACCCCTCGGGAATCATATTAGGATTTGGGATGCCGCATTGAAGCGGACCCATCGGCTGAATGCATTTATTGATCTCTCTGAGATCGTGGAGGAGTCGCCACTTCCCCGACTTTTTCTTAATAACAAAAATAGGCGAATTCCAGGGACTTGTGGACTGTTCTATATGTCCTGCGTCTAGCTGTTCTTTCACTAGCTGCTTGAGAGCAACCAATTTCTCTCCCACTACCGGCCATTGTTCTACCCAGACCGGAGTATCGGTGAGCCATTTAAGTGGCAACGCCATTACCCGAAGGTAAGGGTGGCACCGTACTGCTGTAGAATGTCTCGCCCCCAAAGATTGACGTGCACGTCAAGAATGTGCGGCCGAATCACCGCCGTGCCGTCAGCCCTTGGGATTGTGACTTCTACCCACTCTCGGCTTCTGAACGCTTCCTGGACCCCGCCTACCCCCCACACATCGGAGACCGGCTCGATGGCTCACTCCTTTGGCCACTGGCTTCTGCTTATCACGGTCACATCCGCTCCGGTATCGAGTAACCCTGAGAACACTCTTTTGTTCAAAAATACCTCGATAACGGGGCGCTGCTTCCACTCAATGTTGGTCTCCACTGTCGCTAAGACCTGGTATCCTTGCACTGCCTCACTCGCGCTCATGCGGTCTGCGAAACCGGACTCTGAGCTGTCACTGAGCCTTCTCTGGCTGCCTGCTGGCGAGTGACAAGGAACCATGATCAGTTGCGCTAGGGTGTCTCCCTTGTGGATTGTTTGGGGCAGGTGTGTCCAAAGCTGGACCTGGAGAACGCCTGAAAAATTCGAGTCAATGACTCCTGGAATTATGAAAATTCCACGTGCTCCAGCTACACTACGGGGCAAAACTAAGCCTATAAAGCCTTTGGGTAGGGGTCCCATGTACTGAGAATCGACTAGATAGACTGTGCCCGGCAGATCGCATGTAACGTCCGCCTGGCAAGCCAGTTCTAGCCCTGTGCTACCCTTGGGGCTGGCCTGTGCCCTAGCAGTGCCTGGAATGTGCTTGGAACCTAGTCTGATTCTGGGGAGTGCTGGATCTGGGTGAAGGAAGCCTCTGTTTGGACTGGGGCCAGAGACGTGCCCGGATTCCGGTTTCCCGAACTCGGACAAAACCTGGCCCAATGATAGCCTTTCTTGCACTTCGGGCAGGGGGTGTTCGGAGCCTTGGGACGGCCGGACTTTTGTCCGCCTCCCTTGGATCGGCACTCCCTAGCGAAGTGTCCGACCTTGCCACAGGAGTGGCATGCCCCTCTGGTCTTGCCATTACCCTGAGGTCTTTTCCCCCCCTGCACTGCTGCCGCTAGCAGACCCATCTTGTAAGAGTCTGTGCCAACGTCGGAACATGCTCGGATCATGTCCGTTAGGGTCAAATCAGGGCGATTGCCCATGGACTGCAAGATTTTACGGCAGTCCAGGTTGGCGTTGTCCTTCGCTAGCTTGATCATGAGCTCTTCCTGGGCTTGTTCATTCTCAATCTGCCTGCTAATTGCTTCTTCCAGGCGATTGATGAAGTCCATGTAGGGCTCCTGGGCTCCCTGCTTAATAGCGGTGTAATTTTTTGCCGTTTTGCCAGATGCTGGGACCTTGAAGTATGCCCTATAGGCAGCCTCGGCTGACATTTCTAGGGTGGCGAGAGGCAAGTTAATTTGAGCGTTGATGGACTCATAGTTACCAGAGCCATACAGTTGCTCCGGAAGCACCGCGCCTCCCATCCTGGCAGCCCGAGTTTGAGCCTCTAGGCGAAACTCGCTGTCCCAGATCATGTACTGGCTAGGGGTTAGCATCATCCTCATGACGGCTTTCCAATCATGAGGAATCCACATGGTGGTTTCGCACACTTGCCGAAGCGTGCCCCTCATGAAACGACTTTGGAGCCCTGTCTCTGAGATTGCTTTCCGCAAAGCCATGAGAAGCTTGTACGGGACTGGGGAGTGTACTACCTGCTGTGCGCCCGTGAGCGCGTCCATCTCCATGCGGATTGGACAAATCTGTCTAAGTTCAGCTAGCTGTTCTGCTGACAATTCCCCCTTCTTTAGCTCTATCTCAGCTGTGCGCTGAAGGGCACTCTTCGCGACTGGGGAACCCGGAACTGTCAGAGAAGCGCCTGCGCTTCTCATTCCTTGCGTTCCTCCGGTGACGTCTGCAGCTGTCACCGCGGGAAGGCTCCCTACGCTACTCTGCTGATAGCTAATTGACGGATAGAGTGCCGTGGGCGCAGTCGGTTCGACTGACTTGCCTGATGGCTCGACTAACGGGGGTTCTTTGGCCTCTACCCGGACTGGTTCGATCTGCTCTAAGAGTCTCCTACACTTTCTCCATGTAGCAACTATCCCTCCTGGAGCTTTCGGGGGTTGCTGAATGCAGTCTCCTATCTGATCCCAGAGCTTCAGGGTTAACGTACCTACTTCTGGGTAAAGTAGGCAGTGTTCCCCGAGGTACGCCAAAAGTCTTGCTAATTCCTTGCTGTGAAATCGTAATTTAAATACCCTGGCCAGGATTTTAAACTCCTCCTCTCGAGTTCTTTGGCTAGCGGACGGACTTGGTCTGTGAGAACAAGTCCCCATATTACCTGCAGTTGGGTCTCCGGAAGATTCCTTCTCGGGACGAGTCGACACGTCTTGTCAGGCAATAGGTTCGGGCGTCTAGTGTCTGGGGTAGACCTCGGAGCGTGGACCTTCCGCCACGGGCCCTTCTAACGGCCTCTGCGATGTCAGGGGCTCACAGCCTGCCCTGAGCGGAACGCGTTTCCCTCTATGGCAACCTCCTCGAAAGCAGGAGCAAGCTGTAGGAATGTCTCTCTGGAATGCCTCGCCGCAGGCCACTTCTCCGATCGGCTGGCTGCCGGTCGGAGCGCCGCGCTGTCCTCCGGGATGACGGGTCGCGGTTCTAGCGCAGAACCGGACCGCGTGGTTCGTTACTCACGAGTAGACCTCTCCGGGGTCCCTTACTCACGAGTAGAATCACGTCTCGGGGTCACCAGATGTAGCGAATATCTGCCGCAAGGCGGCGCTAGGTCCCGGAGGAGACTGATCAATGACAATACGAGGCAAGGAAGCAGGATCAGATCAGTGTTTATTGGGAAAATGCATACACCTTTTATAGACCAGAAGGCAAGGAGAAAACAACCGTCACCAATACGTCAATCACAATACCTGTTTACTCAGGTTAATTGGGGAAACTCTTCAGGGGAAGTTAATTAGCAGGGGCAAACATTGACAGGGGAAGCCCTATTGTTTTGGGCTTAGAGGCTGGGCAAATATGGTCGTTGTATGCACCAGGGATTTACGCTAAACCAAGGAGAGGAATGTTTGCCTAATTATGTCCAGGAGTTAGCGATCTGCTTACCTGGCAGAGTTGTGAGTCAGGTCAAGGAATTGGGTGAATCAAACCCTATATTTTATCCACCCCCCCCTATAATTTGGCTGCTCGCAGAGCCCACGGGCCAGGGAGCCTTTCTCCCGAAAGTGGCCTCTGCTGGGCTGATCCATGCCCAAGAGGGCACGGGGAAACCATAAAGGAGTAAAACTGTAGTTCTGCTAGAGATGTTATAGGCATATCTCACTGGCAGACATAGCAAAAGTTGGGCTAAATATAATTTAAGGACAAACCTAAAGAATTAGCAAAGAACTGCTAATTGTCTGGAATCCTACAAAACTGCAGCTTTGTGTTATTTCTCAAAACCTCCCTTCTGTAGTCATTAATAGCAGACTTTGTGTAGTTATCTCTGTGGGAGTTTGCTTGAAAGATAGGCCAGAAATTAAAAACATATATAATTTTTTGACAGAAGCCCCCGGCCAAGATGGTGGTTGTTCCATGGAAACCGAGGGCAAGCCGGGCGAGATGAAATTAACTCAACAAATCTCCCCCTCAAGAAGAGATAAATGGCACATAATGGTTAGATCATCTGCCATCCTTTTATTGAGCAGCCAGATAAAGCACCAGCTGTGATCAAGGCGCGCATACAGGCGTTCTGCAAAAATCGACACACATTCCTTGGAACCTTTAAAAGTTATTGGAAAGCTCAAGACTGATGCTAATAAAGAAGACATACGGACTTGTAAAAAGCAAAATTAACTAGAGAATAAATATCTAAGCTGTGAAAATGTGTCCAAGCTCCATATACAAGTGGAACTCCACAGCTGACAGATGTTGAAACCAACAGTCCGGAATCTCCGTTTATGCCTCCTAGAGGACTTCCTGCCATTTCAGCTCTTGGATTTCTTTCCTTTCCCTCCTGTTGATGGCCAGACAGAAAGCCCCTGCAAGACTTAGAGCAGGAGTGCCCAAACTTTGCAGGCTATGGGCCGTCGGCCGGTCATATGGTTCAACAGGCCGGTCATGTGGGTCCTCCAACTGGATGCAAAAATAAAATGCACCTTGCAATCTGTTTTGCAACAGGATGAGATAGATTTTAAGCTGACATTTTCTCTGCTTAAACCACCCCAGCCGGGGGTGAGGAGGAGGAGGAGAGCCGGGGCGAGCGGCAAAGGGGCCTGCCGCCGCCGCCGCCGGACAACCACCCCAGCTGGAGCGCGAGAAGGAGGAGGAGAGCCGGGGCGAGCGGCAAAGGGGCCTGCCGCCGCCGCCGCCGGGCAACCACCCCAGCCGGGGGTGAGAAGGAGGAGGAGAGCCGGGGCGAGCGGCAAAGGGGCCTGCCGCCGCCGCCGCCGGGCAACCACCCCAGCCGGGGGTGAGAAGGAGGAGGAGAGCCGGGGCGAGCGGCAAAGGGGCCTGCCGCCACCGCCGCCGGGCAACCACCCCAGCCGGGGGTGAGAAGGAGGAGGAGAGCCGGGGCGAGCGGCAAAGGGGCCTGCCGCCGCTGCCGCCGGGCAACCACCCCAGCCGGGGGTGAGGAGGAGAGCCGGGGCGAGCAGCAAAGGGGCCTGCCGCCGCCGGGCAACCACCCCAGCCGGGGGTGAGAAGGACGAGGAGAGCCGGGGTGAGCGGCAAAGGGGCCTGCGCCGCCGCCACCGCCAGACAGCCACCCCCAGGGGGGGTGGGGGGGTGAGGAGGAGGAGGAGAGCCAGAGATCCAGGCAAAGGATAAGTAGCAGATATGTAAATGTAGAAGACCTAATATAGCAACTGACATAGAGACTTTATACTGACTAAACATAGAAACTGACATAGAGACTGTGTTTTAAAGTGTGATAATATGCATGATAATATGTTGTCTTAAATGTTTTAAACTTTTAAAAAAACTGTGATAAAATGTATGAGGAGAGAAAAATGGCGCAGACACCGGCAACCACGCCACAAATCTTGCCAAGAGAACCCTATTGACCAAAACAAAAGGCAAAACAAAAGGGCAGGCTAGGTGATACAGGATGCTTAGCACCACAGAGTGGAGGAAGGGGAGGGACAGGAAAGGGGGAGGGGAAATGCAATGTTGTAAGGAGCAATACTGCATAGGGACATGGAATGTGAGATCAATGAACCAAGGAAAACTGGAAGTGGTAAAAAGTGAGATGGAAAGAATAAGCATTGACATCTTGGGCATCAGTGAGCTCAAATGGACAGGGATGGGTGAATTCAGCTCTGGAAACCATCATATCTACTACTGTGGACAAGAAAACCTTAGAAGAAATGGAGTAGCCATAATTGTCAATAAAAGAGTGAGAAAAGCAGTAATGGGATACAATCTCAAAAATGACAGAATGATGTCAGTCAGATTTCAAGGCAAACCTTTCAATGTCACTGTGATCCAAATATACGCACCAACCACTGGTGCAGATGAAGCCACAATGGACCAGTTCTATGAGGACTTACAACACCTCATAGAACAGACACCAAGAAATGATGTCCAAATTATATTAGGAGACTGGAATGCCAAAGTAGGAAATCAAAAAGTGGAGGGAATAACAGGCAAATTTGGTCTTGGAACACAGAATGAAGCAGGGCAAAGATTGATAGAGTTCTGCCAAGAGAACGCACTGGTCATAGCAAACACTCTCTTCCAGCAACACAAGAGGCGACTTTACACATGGACATCACCAGATGGCCAACACCGAAACCAGATTGACTACATACTCTGCAGCCAAAGATGGAGAACCTCCATACAGTCAGCAAAAACAAGACCTGGAGCAGACTGTGGCTCAGATCACAACCTACTGATTGCAAAATTCAGGCTTAGACTAAAGAAAATAGGGAAAACACAGAGACCAGAAAGATATCACCTAGACAGCATCCCTAAAGAATACACGGTGGAGGTGATGAACAGTTTAATGGCTTAGACTCGGTAGACAGAGTACCGGAAGAATTATGGACGGAGATGAGGGACATCATGCAGGAAGCAGCAAAGAAAACCATACCAAAAGAAAAGAAGAGTAAGAAAGCAAAGTGGTTGTCTGATGAGGCTCTTAAAATAGCAGAGGAAAGAAGGAACGCAAAAGTCAAAGGAGAAAGGAAAAACTACAACCATTTGAACACAGAATTTCAAAGAAAAGCAAGGAGAGATAAGGAAAACTACCTAAAAGAACAGTGCAGAGAAATGGAGGAATTTTGTTGTTTTGGCAGAACCAGAGATCTTTTCAAAAAAATCGGGGAAATTAAGGGAACATTTAAAGCAAAAATGACCATGATAAGGGACAAAGAAGGAAAGGAGCTAGCTGATGCAGAAGAGATTAAGAAAAGATGGAAAGAGTACACAGAGGAACTCTACAAAAAGGAACTCAACACTCCTGATAGTCACAATGATGAAGAAATTGAACCTGAGCCAGACATCCTGGAGAGTGAAGTCAGAAAGGCCCTAAAGAGCACTGCAAACAACAAAGCTAGTGGAGATGATGGTATCCCAGTTGAATTTTTCAAAGCGCTAAAAGACGACGGCGTCAAATTACTGCATTCAATATGCCAGCAGATTTGGAAAACAAAACAGTGGCCACAGGATTGGAAAAGATCAGTATACGTCCCAATCCCAAAAAAGGGGAATGCCAAAGAATGTTCAAATTATCGAACAATCGCGCTCATCCCACACGCCAGTAAAGTGATGCTCAAGATAATACAGGATAGACTTCAGCAGCATGTGGAGAGAGAACTACCAGAGGTGCAGGCCGGTTTCAGAAGAGGCAGGGGGACTAGAGACCACATTGCCAACATACGTTGGATCATGGAGAAAACAAAGGAATACCAGAAACAAGTTTACTTTTGTTTTATTGACTACACTAAGGCATTTGACTGTGTGGACCACAACAAGATGTGGCAAGTAATTAAAGAGATGGGAATACCAGAGCATCTCATATGCCTCCTGAGAAATCTGTACATGAACCAAGAAGCAACAGTTAGGACAGAACATGGAATGACAGAGTGGTTTGGAATAGGAAAAGGAGTAAGACAAGGCTGCATTTTGTCACCATGCCTATTCAACCTATACACAGAGCACATAATGCGCAGTGCAGGGATGGAGGAATCACAATATGGGATCAAAATCGCTGGGAGAAACATCAACAATCTGAGATATGCAGACGATACCACCCTAATGGCAGAAAGTGAGGAAGACCTAAAGAATCTCTTGATTGGGCTGAAGGAGGAGAGTGCAAAAGCTGGCTTGAGACTAAATATCAAGAAAACCAAGATAATGGCAACAGGCCCAATCAGTTCCTGGAAGATAGATGGGGAAGAAGTAGAAGCAGTGACAGATTTTACTTTCTTAGGATCAAAGATCACTGCAGATGGGGATTGTAGCCATGAAATAAAAAGGCGACTGATTCTTGGGAGACAAGCGATGAGAAACCTGGGGAACATAGTGAAAAGCAGACACATCACATTGCAAACAAAAATTAGAATAGTCAAAGCAATGGTATTCCTGGTAGTAATGTATGGATGTGAGAGCTGGACAATTAGGAAGGCTGAACGCAGAAGAATAGATGCCTTTGAAATGTGGTGTTGGAGGAGGGTTTTGAGAGTCCCCTGGACAGCGAGGAGAACAAATAGGTCAATCTTAGAAGAAATTAACCCTGACTGCTCATTGGAAGGTCAAATAGTAAAGATGAAGCTAAAATACTTTGGACATCAAATGAGAAGGGAGGATTCACTTGAGAAGGCATTGATGTTGGGAAAGGTGGAGGGCAAAAGAAGAAGGGGGAGGCCAAGGATGAGATGGCTAGATGGCATTATAGACACAATGGGCACAGAGCTGGGAGGGCTGAGGGGGATGGTGGAGGACAGAGGCGCCTGGAGAGCAATGGTCCATAGGGTCGCAAAGGGTCGGAATCGACTGTGCGACTGAACAACAACAACAACAACAAACCATAGGTGCCCAAACTATAGCCCATAGGCCAGATCCAGCCCCCAACACCAATTCATCCAGCCCGTAACCCCAATTCATCCGGCCCGTGCCACTCTCGTCACTCCTGGAAGTGGAAGCAAAATGTGCGGGAGTGTTTTGCTTCCACTTCCGAAAGCAGCGCAGGCGGCATGGGTCGGATGAATTGAAGTCGGGGCTGGATCTGGCCCACGGGCCGTAGTTTGGGAACCCCTGCCTTAGAGTCTCAAAGGAGAAGGGGTCCTTTCCTGCACAGTGCTCTGAAACCCTATCTCTCCTGTCTGTATTCTCTGGGACTGGAGTGGGTAAGGTCTCATCTTAACAGGAGCCCCAGTACAGCTAGTCATCAATCTCCCCCAACCCACCTCCCCCCCACCCCCGTCTACCTCCAGGCTCCTTCAACCTGCCAGGTGCTTTGTTGCATCCTGATGGTGCAGCGATTAAACTACCACTGCGGTGGCTTTGTGGTTGAGATGCTGAGCTTGAAGACTGGAAGGTCAGGGTTCGATACCCGAGTGTTGCACGATGGATCTTGGGTACATGAAAGGAGCCTCTTTCGGGCATACCATGAGTGGAGTTTCTCCAGCAAAAATCCTGTCAACTCAGAGTAATTTCTGACACAAAATGTATTTATTTAGTGGTGAAACTGCTGTTGAGAGTTCAAACTTGAGCATCCTTGGGGACAGGATCTGTGGCGTGGGCTTATCTGCGGTGAAAATGCCTAGTAGGGGCTTGTGGTCGGTCACAATGGTGAAGGCCTTGGATGAAATCGCACCACTACGGCCTCTCAGAGCTCATCGAGCTAGGTCATCTCCATGGTTCACAGATGAACTGCGGGAGCTCAAACGGGCAAAGAGACGCCAAGAGCGCCGCTGGGTGAAGACCCAGAGAGACTCCGATTGGACACTAGCTAGGGCCGCTATTAGGGCCTATCTAGTGGCGATGGAGGTGGTGAGGCGACAATACTTCACCACCCTTATTGCCTCCGCTGATAATCGCCCAGCCACCCTGTTTCGGGTTACCAGGTCTCTCCTTGGTAGGGGGACCCCGGTGCCCGGTTGGCAGGGGTCGGCTGAGGACTTTGCTGACCATCTAGTGGAGAAAATCGATCGGATTCGTTCTGGGTTTAATCCTGGCGTGGATGGGGAGAGTCCGGAGGGAGCCGGAGCACAGTCTTGCCATGCCATCTGGGACCGGTTTGATCCAGTTGCCCCTGATGAAGTGGACAGGCTCCTTGCAGCTGTGCGCGCCACTACCTGCCCTTTGGACCCCTGTCCCACCTGGTTGGTGAAAACCTCCAAGGCAGTGACAGGTGGCTGGGTTGGGGCTGTGATCAATGCATCATTGCGGGAGGGGGTGTTTCCTGCACCTTTAAAACATGCTTTGGTGCGCCCCCTCCTGAAGAAATCTTCCCTCGACCCAGCTGTCCTAACTAACTATAGGCCTGTCTCAAACCTTCCCTTTTTAGGGAAGGTGTTGGAGAAGGCAGTGGCGTGTCGGCTGCAGGGGGTACTGGATGAAGCGGATTATCTGGACCCTTTTCAGTCAGGATTCAGGCCTGGATATGGTACCGAGACGGCATTGGTCGCACTGATGGATGATCTCTGGCGGGAGCGGGACGGTGGTCATCCATCCGTCCTTGCTCTTCTTGACCTCTCAGCGGCTTTCGATACCGTTGACCACGGTATCCTTCTGGAACGGCTCCGAGGTTTGGGAATCCAGGGTACTGTGTGGTCCTGGTTTTCCTCATTTCTGAAGGGTCGGTCCCAGTCGGTGTGGTTGGAGAGTGAGAGGTCCAGTCCTAGGCCCCTCAAATGGGGGGTTCCTCAGGGCTCGGTGCTCTCTCCTCTCCTATTTAACATCTACATGAAACCGCTGGGTGAGATCATTCGCTCCCATGGGGTGCGGTACCATCAGTACGCGGATGACACTCAGTTGTACATCTCGGCCCATGGGGACCCCAGTGATGCCGTCAAAGTCCTTTCCAGATGCCTGGAAGCTGTGGGGGTCTGGATGGGGGCTAACGGGCTACAGCTGAATCCCAGCAAGACTGAGTGGCTATGGATAAGGGGTCCTGCGTTAATCCGGGAGTTACCATCGTTGGTTCTGGATGGGGCTATTTTGCCCCAGACAGACCCGGTGCGCAACTTGGGGGTCCTCCTGGATTCACGGCTACTGCTAGAAGAACAGGTGGCGGCTGTGACCAGGAGGGCTTTCGCCCAACTTCGGGTGATTCGCCAGTTGCGCCCACTCCTGGACCGGGACTCCTTGCTCATGGTCACCCATGCTCTGGTTACCTCCAGACTAGACTATTGCAATGCGCTCTACATGGGGCTGCCCTTGACGACCATTCGGAGGCTACAGCTGGTCCAAAATGCGGCTGCCCGGGTGGTGATGGGGTGTGGGCGTTATGCTCATGCTTCGCCACTGCTCCGGGAGCTGCACTGGTTGCCAGTATGTCTCCGGGTGCAATTCAAGGTGCTGGTTTTGACCTTTAAAGCCCTATATGGTAGTGGGCCAGGTTACCTAAGAGACCGCATCGCCCTGAGGACGTCTGTCCGTCCAACCAGAGCGGACCGGAGGGGCTCTCTAATTGTTCCATCAGCCAGAGGGGCTCGCCTCTCTGGCACAAGGAGGAGAGCCTTCTCCGTGTCTGCACCGGCCCTCTGGAACCTCCTGCCAACAGAGCTACGTCTTCGGACGGAGCTGCTGCCTTTCAGAAGGGATCTTAAAACCTGGCTGGCAGGTCAAGTGTGGGGTGCGGGTGGAAGGGTAACCACCATGGGGTGGTTGGTGTAGAGGAACCCTTCCCCATGGTGCCTTTTCGATCCTGCAGCCCTTGCTTTTTAGGGGGTGGGTAGTCTTAACTTTTTTACTGTTTTAACTGTTTTTAGGATTATTATTGTATTTGTGAATTGTATGTAAACTCCTTGGGTTGCCCTGGGGTTACTTTTTATGTTGTTAGCCGCCCAGAGTCGGCCTTGTGTTGAGTGGGCGGGATATAAATTGAATAAATAAATAAAATAAATAAATAAATAAAAGGGGCGGCCATATAGAAAATCGTGAATTTTTTTGGTCCCTGCAATTATCGCCAGCGCTTCCCTGTCTGTCTGGGCGTAATTCCTCTCCGCTTGGGACAGGGACCTGGAGTAAAACGCTATTGGGGCCTCCCTCCCGTTTTCCAACACGTGGCATAACACTGCCCCCACCCCCACCGGGGATGCATCACAGATCAGTACCATCGGCCGTTTGGGGTTGAAATGGGTCAGAATGGCGTCTGACGCCAGGAGTTGTTTCAGTTCCGTGAATGCTCTCTCCTGTTCATCGCCCCACTTCCATGCCGCATCTTTCTTGAGCAACTTGTGAAGCGGCTCAGCCACCGCAGCCTTCCGAGGAAGGAAGGAGTGGTAGAAATTTAAGAGCCCTAGGAACGACTGCAACTCGGGCTTGGAGGTGGGGCGAGGGGCTTTCTTGATGGCGGCCACCTTGGATTTGGACGGTTTGATCCCCTCGGGTGTTACTCGGAACCCTAAGAACTCAACCTCCTTCGCGAAGAAGACGCATTTGTCTTTTCACAACCTCAACCCCGCCTGTTCGAATGCCTCCAGGACCTTGTTTAGCCTTTCAGCCAACTCAACCTCACTCCCCCCCGTTATCAAAACATCATCAAAATAAGGCAAAACGCCGTCCAGCCCTTTGAGGAGGCGTTCCACGAGCGGCTGGAAAATCCCAGGCGCCGAGTTCACGCCGAATTGGAGGCGCGTCACCTGGAACGCCCCCTTATGCGTGACTATGGTCTGTGCAGCAGCTGCGGCAGGGGTTACCATGAGTTGCTGATAGGCCTGTGCCAGGTCGAGCTTAGCGAAACACTTTCCCCCATGTAACCTGGCTAGCAAATGGCTGACCACCGGCACCGGATACGCATTAGGGCGGATTGCCTTATTAATGGTGCACTTATAATCGGCGCAAATGCGAACCTCCCCATTGGCCTTCAATGCCGTGACAATTGGAGTTTCCCACTCCGCAGAATCAACAGGAACAAGAATCCCCTGGCCCACTAATTTGTCCAGTTCCACCTCTATTTTGTCCTTTAGTGCAAAAGGCACTCTGCGCGGTTTGAGTCTTATTGGGCGGACCTCCGGGTCCAGGTCGAAAGTTACTGGGGGTCCATTGAATTTCCCAAGTCCCTTTTTGAAGACTTCAGGGTGCGCGTCGCACACCCTCTGTATTGGGTCAGTCCCAACGGCGTGCACCCCCCCAATGAACAGACCCAGGGGCTGGAACCATTGAGTCCCGAGGAGGCTGCAATTACCCCCCTTGAGAACGACTAGGGGGAGTTCCGCGGCGTGCCGCTTATACTGGACCTGGAATTTCCCAACCCCCAACACCGGGATTTATTTTATTTTATTAGTCAAATTTGTATATGCCGCCCGCTCAGGCAGAACCCGACTCAGGGCGGCATCACAACAATTCACAAAAGACATAAAAACAATTATAAAAAATAATTATAAAAAAACACCCCCAACCCACCCCCTTTAAAAACCCCCATGTCCCACCCACCCATCCCATCCACTGGGATACTGTTCCCTTGCACGTCCCGAAGCGTGGACCTCAACGCTTTGAGCTTGGGCCGTACGCGGGGGGCAATTCTCAAAAACTCCCTCTGGGAAATGATGGAATATGAGGAGCCAGAGTCAATCTCCATCCTAACAGGGGCCCCTTGCACCAGTACCTCAACAAAGTAGCGGGGGTGTCCCAAGGACACGCTGAAAACTGGAGCGTCGTCGTCGCTGTCGTCGGAGATGCGGCCCACGCCGTCCTGTTTCCTCGTGGGCCGGGCACCATCCTTGATTCTCGTCGAGCGGTCTGGCCTCGCCGCGCGGTCGGGCGAGCTCCCCCGGTCCTTGCGCCGTTGTCTGCATACTTTGGCGATGTGCCCGCGTCGTCCACAGTTGTGGCACTCGGCTTTTCTGAAAGGACACCTGGCGCGGTCGTGAGTCGCTCCGCAGCCGTCGCAGCACCGGCCCTCCTTCCGGACCCTCCGGACGTCCTCGTCGTCGCTGTTTTCGGCGGACGATTTCGAAATTCGCCGGGCTGCGTGCACCGAACTCTCTGTTTTGTCGGCTTTCGGACGCCAGTTCTGGAGCTCCTGTACCCCGGCCTTTGTGGCTTCCGCTGCCTGTGCCGCTTTCAGGACCTCCTGCAATGTGGGGGGCGGCTCCTGATTCATCAGCGTGCGCTGGATTTCGGCATCCTTCAGGCCGCATAGCACGCAGTCCCTGAGGGTGACTTCCAAGTTCTCCCATTTGCATGGGCCGGCAGCCAGACGCAGGGCCGCTACGAAGGCGGCAACCGACTCACCAGGCGCTTGGACTCGCCTCCAAAACGCGCTCCGAGCGGGAAACATCGCTACCGAGGGCCGGAAATGGTCTCGCAACACCTTCAGGAGCTCTTTCGCCTTGAATTCAGCCGCCTTTTTGGGTGCGATGAGGTCAATCAATACCCTCTTGGCGTAGTGCCCGAGCATTCTGGTGAGGATGGCTCTCTTCTTTGCCTCGTCCGTCACCTCGAACTCCACCAGTGCACCTTGGAAGTCCATTTCGAAAAGTTCCCAGTCTTTGCGGTTTCTTGATGTCGAAACCGGCGTATGTCTTGGTCCCGTGGGCAGCCATTATCCCACCTTCGTCGCCAATTTAGTATATTGGACCAAAGACACCAGGACAGCCGAAGAGCTGGCTTAACAGAACTTTATTACATGCTGGTCAGTGGGAACATGTGGTAATGGCGGACGAGCAGCTCAATATATACAGTGGCTATACATTTTGAATGTGGCTCCGTGACAGTCTATTGGTTACTGTCCGCGTGACGTCATTGTAGGTCACGCCCTTCTTGTCCAGGTGAAGGTAGTGGCGGGAATCTTCCCGCGCTGTTGTTCTTAGGTGAGTTTGGACCAATGAGCTTGGACGCTCGCTGTTGCCATCTGGTGGTCACTAGCTCGCGTCCTATTAGGGTTACAGTGATGCAGCTGAGGGTTATCATGTTACAAGTAGAAGGATACATTGGTTACACATGAATAGGTACATTGTATAAAGGTACAGTGTTTGAGAACACAACAGGGATCTATCTAGGTTGACTCAGCCTTCCATCCTTCTGCAGTTGGTAAAATGAGTTTGTTGCTAATTAACTTGTGAACCCCCCAATATGAGCCAGTCTCTCGTTTACTCTTCCTTCTCTCCTTCTCATGTAAGTGAGTTGACCTTTGTGCCTCTGGGAAAATGAAAGGCTCCATCCTGCTTCTGGGCAGCTGCTTGGCGCTCTCCCTCTCCAACCGGGGCAACTCAGAATCAGGCCCCAACCAGGGTCTTGGGCACACAGAGCCTAGGCGGAAGAGACTGGGATGGCTGCGGAGACCTTCTTCACCCAGGCTCCGCTCAGCCAGTAGCCGGGAGCACTCCTGGCCTGGGGAGGCTCTAATCCGACTTTATTGCTGCCTGCGAAACTGCATTTTCTCCTGCCGCCGTGGGAGAGGATTCAATAACAGAGTACAGTTATCCAATAAAGAGAGATGGCGCATGGGGGCCAAATATTGAATTAAAGGCAAATACAGAAAGCAAACAAAGTTGAACAGAAAGGAGAGGAAACAGAAGGACGTGGTGGTGGTGGTGGTGGTGGTGGGTTTTTGCAGGTCGTTTGCTCTGGAACTGTAAACTGAGTTAGAAAGCAGAGCTGGAAGATATTTGGCCACAGCCAGTCCTTTTATAAACATGTAGTGCCTTTACGGATGTGAAAAACAGAGACAGGGAAGGGAAATTTAAGATGGCTCAGTTTTATATACAGTGTGTGTGTGTGTGTGTGTGTGTGTGTGTGTGTATGTATATGTATGTGTGTGTGTGTGTGTGTGTGTGTGTGTGTGTGTGTGTGTGTGTGTGTATATACACACACACACACACACACACACACACACACACACACACACACACACACACAGCTGAAAAGGACCCTAATGTTCCTCCAGTACAGATTCTGTCAAGGAGCCCCAGTGGGGAAATTGAACTCCTGATGGCTTTAAAGCTAGAGACCTAAACCAGTGAGCTACGCAGCAGTTCTAGTGTACAAGTTCAGAAGGTTCATTTCCTCCTGGGATGGCCACCTTTTATGTGTGTGCACATGCACGGGCGCACACACCTTCTAGATGAGGGATGGCCAAACCTTTTGGGCCGTGAGCCGGTCACGTGGTTCAGCGGGCCGGTCCTGTGGTTCCTCCCACTGGAAGTGGAAGTAAAACATGCCTTGCAATCTGTTTTGCAACAGGATGAGATAGATTTTAGGCTGCCATTTTTTTCTGCTTAAACCAGGGGGTGCCCTAACTATGGCCTGTGGGCCATATCTGGTCCCCATGCCAATTCATATGGCCCACAACACCCTTGTCACTACCAGAAGTGGAAGTAAAACGTGCCCATACAGGCGTGTTTCACTTCCACTTCCGGTAGTGACAAGGTTGGCGTAGGCTGTGTGAATTGGCGTGAGGGCCAGATCCGACCCACGGGCCTTCGTTTGGGCATCCCTGCTGTAGATAATCCTTTCTTCTTCTTCTTCTTCTTCTCCTCTCTTTCGAAAGCCCCTGTTGGGAAAGAACTCTGGAAATCATACAACAACTGAGTTGGAAGAAGGGGCCTTTAAGGCCATCCATTCCAACCCACTTCTCAAGGCAGGGGTCTGGATCAAAGCAGATCTTGGCAGAGGGTTGCTGTCCAATTCTCACTTGAATGCTCCCCGTGTCGGAGTGCTCACCCCCTCTTGAAGCAGTGGTTTCTACTGCCGTACTGCTCTAACCATTCAGAGATCTTTCCTAATAGTCAGGCTATATCCGGCTTCTTTTAGTTTGAGCCGTGCCCTGCTTTCTGGAATGATGGAGAACAGATCCTGCCCTTCCTTTTTATGATTATCTTCCAAACATTTGAAGAATGCTATCATCATCTTCCTCTTTCCATCTCCTTCTCTCCAGGCTAAACTTGCCCAGTTCCTTCTCTCTTTCCTCCCAAGGGCTTGGTTCCCACTCCTCCAGATGTGTATCACCTGTGCAGGTTCCCCATTCCTGGCCCGCTTTTGCATCGGCGCCTTGGCCAGATTTAAAATATTGGTCCTGAGAACAAATGGAGTAGTAGTTGTAGGAGACCCCTGCCCCACCCCATCAGGAGACCAAAAGCAGCAGGGGAGGGGGGAATTGGGAGTCTGATTGTCTTCCGTCCAGACACCTCCGTGTGCTGATTCCACAACAATCACCCCACACACTGCACACATGAAGACCCCATGAAATTGAATTAGTGGGGTGCTCCCCTCCCCCCCCCCCAGAAATATTACCAAGGGTTGATTAAGAAATGTAAATGAAGCCTCTCAGGGGAGGAGAAGGCAGGCTTGGCCAAACTGCTGCTCGGTGGAGGTCCCGTCCGGCCTGAGAGCACCCGGCCCTTTTTGTGGACTGCAGCTGTTACGGGTGACCTGGGCTAAGAGAGACTTTACTTTCTGGCCCTCCAGTTTTCCAGAGCCTTCTCGGAGTGGGAAACTGACAGTCTTGGAAGCCCCGCTTTGTTGTTTGCAGGCTGCAAATGTATTTTCGCCTGCCAGGCGCTGGTTGCTCTTGACTGGAGCGCTGAGCCCTGGGCTGACTCTGGTTCAGCATTGCTGGCCAGGAAAGAGCAAATGTGATAAAAACTCATGCATTTTAACAGGCTCTCGCTTGTGCTCCCCGCGCCTGGAATAAAAGCTGACAGGTGCAGTTGAGTTAATCAGGGTGGATAATAGAGGGAAAGAGAGAAATCTCAGAGCAAATTGATGGAGGCAAAGAAAGAGAGAGAGAAATCGGGAGAGTGAAGTTCAAAAGCATCCAGTGAAATTGCGATGAAACTTAAAAGGACAACTGACTCTCCAGCTGCTGCCAAGAAAATCAGCCCTTGCAGCGTAATTCTTAATGTTTGGCTGGCAAGAAAGGAAGGCTATCTTTTCAAACCCTGGGCACAGCTGGACAGAGCTGTGGTAGTCTCAGAAGTGAGCAAAGCAGGGGTGTGCCTGACATGCTCGGGAGAAGGGCGCAGCTCTAGTTTCATTTGGAAGCAGAAATACCTTTCTTGGCTTTTCCTCACTTTTACATTTCTCTGCCTTTGGACTCCAGGCTTTTCCCTAGCAGTGACCTCGGCCACTCAAAAGGCCGCTATGGCTCTCTCATGCCTGGACCTCAATCCCAGAACCTTCTAGGGGTGTCCATTGTTCTTGTTCAAAATCTCTTGGACATTTTGTCCTGGAGAGACCGAAGGGTAAATGGAGAATCCAGGGACAGAAGTTGCCGCTTTTTGGGGTGACAACTCCCAAAAACCAACAGCCAAGCATGGTCACGGGTCATTTTGGTGGTTCTTCTTCTGGGAACGAGGTCAACTCTTCCATCTCTAGGGACAAATGGGAAAGCAGAAGGAAGCTGGTGCAATCCTCTTTACTCTTTCAGAAATGCTAAGGCCCAGAGAGAAGGAAGGCAGACTGGATTCTTTGCTTGATTTTAGAGGGAGGAGGGACTTTAAATGAGAAGGGCCACCATGTCATCCTGCTGTCATACTTCCATTCCAAGGTTGGTGGGAGAAGTTTGCTCCTGACCTGCCCATTGTCCAGGATCTCTGACATTTGATGGTCTTCCTTCCCTTGCAACTCAGATCTTTGTCTCTGAGTCTCCTATTTCTTTTCAGATCCTTCCGCTTGTTTCTTTCCAGCTCCACCAACCCTGCAAAGGCAAAGATTTTGTGTTAATCTCTGTTCATTACAGAGGTGACTTCTGTTCAGGGCATTCCTAAGCAAGAATAAGAGCACACAAAGGAGATCTGGGCATCTTAAGGAGATCTGGGCATCTTATCTGAATTCTGAAGAGCTCTAATTGGTGCAGGCCAAGCCTGTTCTGGGAATCCTCTGGGCTCAAACAGGCTTGACTTTCCACCCCATACGGTCTTGCTCAAGGCTTTCAATCCACTGAGGTCTCCAAATAGCCTTCTCTAACAGGTAGGATAGTGGGAGGTGCCCAGAGAAACTTAATCTCCCCTTGGGTTGGGAGTGTTGAGTATTCTAATGCAACCCCAGTATGCAGCCTAACCTAAAGGGAGTTGTTTTGCATTGTTTGCCTCTAATTACAATTAGAAAGGTTCTTTCCTTCCTCAGGGATCGCCTGACCCTATTTGCATGTGTTAAGGCCTTTTGTTTTGCTCTGGCTTTCTCTCTCTCTCTCCCTTTCTTGCTTTCTGCCCTTAGAAGAGGAAACATGTCCTTTTTTTAGCTCATCCATCTTCCAGGCCACATGGCTGGAAGAAATACTTGACTTGACTTCTTTCTAAACCAACTTTATCAATTCAAAACCCCTGAGCACATGTATCTTCTGACCTCATTTTGTAAGTAAATGCTATTTTTATTTCTCTCAAGTATCTAGTGCTTGTGTGTTTATTAGCTGGGCTAAAAAGGGGATGAACTGGGAGACTTGCATTCAAACATAAAATTGCCTTCAAAAATCCTGCCCCGATTTGTTGTGCTGCTGCTACAAATAACATAACAGGGAGAAGGCCTCTCAATGTGTATCCCATTTGTATACACAAATACTTCCAATTTGGCTTCTTCTTCTGCCACATCAACATCTTGGCGATCATCATGGTGATCAACCATGAAGATTGTCCTGGGAACAATATAATGTAGTGGCCTTCCATTTGCCTTCTGCATCTCAGAGTGACACCCATAGCACCCAGTGATCCAATTCAACAAGTTACTTTCTGGTCTTGAGCCCTTTTGGCACCCAAAGTCCTCCTCCTCAGCCCCAGGCCAAGATGGATGAAGCTGCTGCCCTCCATCCAGATGGATCCAAGTGGGATTTAAGTTGGCATAACAAGCAAATGGGTGGTGTCTTCTTCCTTACCTGATGGTCCAGCTGCACTCTTCTGTAATAAGATAGATGTTTGATTTCCCTTTTTCTTATTAGGAACCCACCCAGCCCTAGCTTGACATCAACCAGACCCATCACCAAAATGCTCCTCACAAAGCCAGACCACCAGATGTGTCCCTTCTCCCCCCCCCCCCCCAATAAGAAAAGGATGTGCCCTTAATGTAGTCAAGGTCCATTACAGCTGCCGATCGAATACAGCTGGCATCACGGTGGTTTTATTGCAGACAAATCAGGCCATGCACAAAGAACAAGGGTTGGTTAGCATTCAGGTCTCTCCACACCGACAGGTTCATACAGATTCATAACTCCAACCTTCTCGTCTAATTGCACCCTGAAGTGTGGAAATTACTGAAGAGTAAAAATGCAAATCAGCTTTAACCTTTTGCGAGTTTGTCACTGGAACTGCAGTTTGGAAATTGGGCCGGGGGAGAGGGGGGAGAATGTGCACACAGGTCAGCTCAGAGAGTTCTCCCCCCCCCCACGACCCCCCTCCTCCCCAGCCTCGATGTTATTTTAATTGCTAATATAACTGAGAAGTGATCCCTTTCCAGGGTCTTCATTATGTGAGAGCCAAACAGTGCTTCTGCTATTGCAGATTAGGGCTATTAGACATAACAAGAATGAAGGAGGACCCGCAACAAGTGACGCAGAATGATACCTTTGGTGGGCAAATGGATCTTGAAAATACTGAAAACAAGCTGTACAACTTTTTTTATCAGATGTAAGGATATGCAGCCAAAGAAGAGAAGAGAAGAGAGAAGAGAAGAAAAGAGAAGAGAAGAGAAGAGAAGAGAAGAGAAGAGAAGAGAAGAGAAGAGAAGAGAGAAGACGTTGGAAAGAATGATACTATGGTTGCATCCAGGCTGAAGAAGAACTTTGGGATGGTGCAGTTAGCCCAGGGCCATGCAAGGTAGGCTCTTTTCCCCCCAAGAGATCTTCTTCTGTGTCGAGGCCCGACTACAAATTGCCAAAATGAAGGCACCTTTTGGCGAGTTCATTCTGCAGTTCCTTTGGCCTGACTTAGTGTGAGAAAGATTAGCCGGCAACACAAGGTTGCCATTCCCAAGGTATGCCCAATTGTGGATCAAAAATACTACAATCTTCATGGAAGCTCTTTCTGTGTGCCCGTACCATGAAGACTGTTCTGAGAATATAATGCATTGGTCTTTCATTTGCCTTCTGCATCTCAGGGTGACACCCATAGTACCCCTGATCCAGTTCTGCAATTCACTTTCTGGTCCTGAGCCCTTTTGACACCCAAAGTCCTCCTCAGCCTCAGGCCAGTGTTGATGAAGCTGGTGCCCTCCATCAGGATGGATCCAGGTGGGATTTAATCTACTTGGGGACCATCGCCCTTCCTGGTAGACTTTTGCACCCAATGACATGAGTCCTCAGGGTTGTCAGTTTAGTTCACCGCTGCCTGACGATTTGCGTTGAGTCACTGGCAGTAGGGTCTACTACTCCGTGACCACAGCAGGATCACCTGGCCAGACAGCCTTCCCATGAGGTACAGTCGGGGAATCAAACTCCCAACTTCTGGCTCCTTAGCCAGAGACCAAAACCCCTGAAATCGCCAAACAGCTATGTTTCAATTTTTTTTAAAAAAAAACCTTCTGGATTCTTGAAAAACTCCAGTCAAAATGCCTTTCAAATGTCTGGAAACGTTATTTAAGAGTAGCTTCTGAAAAGAGTAATTCACAGCACGGAAAGGATGGTTCGTTCTTACGTCACTTTTGAAAGATCTCTTGGTTCCTCCCTCGTAGGCTTACCAGTGACCCAATGAGTTAGAGCTTGTGTCTTGAGCTCTGAGGTGGGGATCAAACCCTGCGTATCCCCTGCGGTTTTGTTCACAAACTGGACTCCCCATCTTGTGCTTTCACTGATCTGGTGAAAGATCTCCATGTGCCTCCTTGCCAGTCGCTACCCACCACCGTCCGGGCATCTCTGGCTTTTGTTTTTCTCCATCCTGAGCTGATGCTTGTATTTACGGCTCTCTTCTTCTCTTGATTTAAAACTCCACAAAGTGTGACAATCAAAATTAAAGATTTCTCCAGAAAGCCAGCCTGGGGGGAAATCATATTCGAAGCTAGGGGAGATTTCCCAGCGGCGAGTTTCAAATTAAAAGGGAGAAAGAATTTCTCTAATTTGGCGACGCAGCTCAGTGGGCACATCATTTACCAACTCAGCAAACGCGCATGGAATGCACTTGCTTTCGGAATGTCCATTTTTATCTGCCGGCCACGTCTCTCCTGCCGGTGTGGCTTCAGTGTAAGGGGTGGGTGGACACTGGGGGGCTTGAATTGACTAGGGGAGCCCCTGAGGTATGGTGTGTGGTGGTGGTGGTGGTGGGAAGCATGGTCTTGAAAGGCCGTATCTCTCTGGATGTAGCTTCTTTCTTCTTAGCCTTGAAATCCCAGTTCCTGCAAGCCCCTCTTGGACTCCTCCAAGAGGTTGGGTTACATGTACCTCCAGGAACCAGAGGTTGGGTTACCTGTACCTCTTGTAGCTGAAGAATAGAACATGGGTTCCATAGTTTCCCAAACTATGTTCCATAGAACACTGGTGGACTTCAATTCCCAGAAGCCTCAGTCACTACATTGTCTGATCAGTGTTTTGAGGGACTTAGGCTTCTGGGAATGGAAGTCCAAAAAAACCCCCAAAGGCTGAAAAATGCTGATCTAGTCAATGCAGAAACCCCACAGCTAAAGCATCCCTGACAGAAGACCAGGTCATCCTACTTTGGCTTAAGAAGCGCATGGAAACAGTCTGCTGAGAAGGTTGGCCAAGTTCTCGGTGGTCCTCAGGAAAGGTTCCAGTACTGGGCAGAGGGCTTCCTTTTTGATCCTGGGGAGAAGAGTGGCCCTATGCCCCTTTTCAGGGAGGATGGTCTTCCTTTTGAGCATGGCCCCTATGGGAAAAGTTATTCAGTCCACATCAGTTTTACAGATAAAGAGCAGTAGAGATGAGGTGCCTTAGGAAGACCAGTGGCTCTGGTGTGGCCCATCATCCGATAAGCAGCTCGGGGGGAGGGGAGGTCCACAGTGATGTTCTGCCTCAGTTTGGTTGCCATGCATTGGAATCCTGTGCATTCTTTAGTTCAGTAAGCATCATAGAATCACTGAGTTGGAAGAAGGGGCCTTTGAGGCCATCCACTCCAACCTCCTTCTCAATGCAGGAATCCAAATCAGAGCAGATATGAAGGCTGGTTGTCCAATTCTCTCTTGAAGGCTCCCAGTGTTCGAGCGCTCGCCACCTCTCGAGGCAGTGGGTTCCCATGTCGTACCACTCTAACCATTAAGAGGATTTCCCTGATATTCCGCCTAGATCTTCCTGGAATTTGAGCCTGTTATTACGCCTCCTGCACTCTGGGATGGTGGAGAACAGATCCTTCCCTTTCCCTTTATGATTATCTTTCAGGCATTTGGAGAGTGCTTTCATCATCATCATCATCATTATCCCTTTTAGTTTCCTTTTCTCAAGGCTAAACAGTTCCTTTGGTAAGTTAGCTGATGCCTTTTAATGCCAAGCCCTGCCCTATTTTGCAAGCGTTCTCCCTCAGGGAAAGGGGGCTAAGCCTCCCTCTATCCTTACAAACTTACTATTGCACCCACTGGCTGAAACGACAGGTATTTAAATACAGCGGGTATTTTTTTTCGGGGGTGGGTGGGTTCCGGCGGACCATCCTCAGTACAGAGGCTACTACCACTGAGCAAGGGAGGCCACGGAGGAACAAAGAGCCATACCTGGGTGTGGGGCATGGTCCCTGCTTCCCACCACTGCCACTAGAACCCCCACCACCATCACCATCATCATCATCATCATCATCATCATTCTCTTCTCCGAGTGGCCGCTCCACAGGAGGGTCCTGACCTCTCCCTGGAACATGACCGGAGCTGCCACCTTGCTTTTCCCTCTCTTCCCCGGCCCCGTTTTTCCTCCTCTTAAGATGAAGCAATGAAATTATTTTTCTACTTGAGCAGTTTTCAATTTAGATTAAGAAAAATCTGTGCACCAGTTAGCGGGGCTGCAGTAAATCACAGGCAAGCTGCACTCTTGCGCCCGACAGGGCCGATTGCTTATCATTGGAGGCAAACCTTTTTTCAAGTTGACAGACTCCAAGGGTGACATTGAGCGACTGGCCGTGGGGCTGGGGAGGGGGGAGGGGTCAGAGGTGTGAGTGTGTGCACGCGCGCACGCATACACATTGACAGCAACCCAGCATGGGACCTGGCCACTGGGTCTTCCCTGGGCACCCCGTGGCATCCATCTTCAGGTGCTTTGGGAAGGACTAGCTCTACAGATGCCTGTCTTGAGAGGCTAGGATGGTCCTAGGGGAGCATTTGTTCAGCCACAGTTGCCTTAAAGCCGCTGGGCATCCACCTTCCTTAACATGGCAAAGGGGTGTGAGTGGGTCAGTGAAGTTGAGAGCAAAGCTGCCAGGAGGGCAGAGGCCCCCAGGAGCCATCATATGGCTGAGCCTCGGACTAATGCGGTTTTGGATGAGGGACACCAAGGAAGCTTCCTGACTAAGCAGGGATGTCAGCCTGAGTCTCTCTGTTCCAGGTCCATCTCTGTCACTCTTCTCCTCTAACCCTCTCCCCACATTCAAATGAGCAGTTATTCTAGAAATGATGCCACAGAGCCGCAAGCTATACAGTTAATTTGAATGATACATAGAGTTGTACCATCTGAAGCGAAGGCCACCTCATTTTGCATAAAATGCCGACACTCCTGCCTGGATTTGGAGAATGAAACAAAGCCACTTGAATGATGATCTGAAGCCTCCCAATGTTCCCCTTCTATGCAGCACTGGAGCCGGCACTGCCAGCAGTAGGTGCCAAGCTGCACAGCTGTGCCCACAATCAAAGGATTTCAGCTGGCAGGAGCAAAGACCTCATTTTCTTTCTCAGACCCCCACCCCACCCATACCTGTCAACCATCCCGATTTGGCCGGGATTACCCCATAATTCGGCACCGATTTGCACCATTTCCCGACCCATGCTGCCAAAACACCATAATTTGGCAGCAGGGGAAAGGAGGCACTGTGCAGCCCATTTGCGCAGGTCGCGTTGCACACATGCATGGAAGGGCTCTACACTTCCATAGCTCCCTTCCACGCATGCACAGAAGGCTACGCTGCCTGCATAGAAGGCTACACAAGTGGCATAGCCCTCCACGCGCATGCATACAACGCGACCTGCACAGACCCAGTCTGCGCAGGTCCCGGATTCGTCAGAGCCGCGGTTGACAGGTATGACCCCACCCCACACACTCTACCATTTTCCTCTCTTATTCCTGCATGCATGCATGCATGCATTACATACACACAAAGAAAAACAATGTCCACCCCCACCCCCTTGAGGTCTGTGTCAACCTTCACCAGCTCTTTAACTCTGTTTTAACATCACACTAATTCATATGGATGGGATGGGATATATATAAATAAATTACAGTAGCCTGACCCCATCTGCAGATTCGGTAACCCAGTTGTCCACAGATCCAAAATTATTCAGTGAAAATCCCTGACATACATTCGGTATGTATTTCCAAGGCGCATTACCAGAGCTGCCCATTAGAGGCCACTACCTAGAATGTAATGTTGAGAAGGCATGGGTTGTATTTTCAGGGGACCTGTTTCCTGAGTGCACATGAAAGAGTGATAGGCATTGGCAACCTCGCCCCACCTGTATGACTTTAGTATGTGTGCTGTAATACAGGGTCTGCTGTTTTCTGTGGTTTTGGGGCATCCAGGGAAGATCTGTGAATCCATCCCCGGTGGATACAGGAAGTCTATATCAGTATAGTATTAAAATAGAATTAAATAGCTATCAATTTAGAATGTCATTCCAGTGCGGAAAATTTTTTTTTTGTGTCCAATTTTTTTAAAATGTGGATTTTAATACTGTGAAACACCTTGTGTCCTTCTGAGAAGAAGATAATGGGCAAAAGATTTTAAACAAATGCTAAATAAATGCAATAATAATTACTAACTTTCCCAACTGGGTTGTTGAGAATTACTCTGTCTGCTCAATTGAGGATTTTTCTAGCTGGTCCCTGCTAGGCACCGAACGTGGTTGGACTGGATGGAGCCCCGCTGCTCTGATCCAAGAGGGATAGCCTTATATTCTTAAGAGGGAATGGAAGATTCTCAGTGGCAGAAGATTTTGTAATGCTGGAGGGGAAGAATATGAAGCTCAAACAGATTATTTTGGAGTTACTAATGAATTCAGAAACAGGCCACTATGAGATGAGGAAAGTTCCTTTTTACATGCTGGAATGATCTCAGTGTACTGAGATCATACCTGTCAACCTTCCCGGATTGGCCGGGATTTCCCAGTTTTCGGCGTCGATTTTTGCCCTTTCCCGCTCCACGCTGCAAAAAACCGGATTTTGGCAGCGGGGGAAAGGAGGCACTGCGCAGCCCATCTCCGCAGGTCACGTTGCACACATGCGTGGAAGGGCTCTACACTTCCGTAGCTCCCTTCCACGCATGCGCAGAAGGCTACGCCGTGTGCGTAGAAAGCTACACAAGCGGCGTAGCCCTCTACGCGCATGCGTACAATACAACCTGCGCAAACCCGGTCCGCGCAGGTCCTGGATTCGCCGGAGCCGTGGTTGACAGGTATGACTGAGATCCAAGCTAGGAATTTCTTACATTTTGCTAGAATGATATTCTGTCGTCGTAAATTACCTGGGTCTCAAACTGCTGACCTGCTGACTGCCAGTCCAGCATTTTATTTATTTATTTATTTTTATTTTTATGCCGCCCACTCAGCCTGTGTCGACTCAGGGCGGCTTTCAATCACAGGACAAAACAACTATATAACAAATAAAACATACCCAGCCATTATAAAAAACATTAAAGCACTATCATCATAAAACATTAAAATCCACCCACCCCATAAAGGGGTGCAAGAAAGCGATAGAGGGGGGGGGATTCTGCTGATCTACACCAACCAACCGGTGGGGATCACTCTTTCATTCGCGCCCCACACTTGCCCCACCAGCCAGGACTTACGACTGGCAAGCAAGGATGACCTATAATGAGATGGAACTGAGTTACTTTTCATTCTCTGTGAGCAAAAAGTTACAAGCCTTTTCCCATGCATGGAATAGATTTATGAATTTCTGGGGTGGGGGTGGGGGTGGGGGGAGACATCATTAGAAAATAATGGACTTGCATGAACTAGCCAATCCACTAACATTGGGGAGTTGTTTGTGTCTTTATGATAATCAGCCCTGTTCTTTCGCGCACACGCGCACACACATTCTCTCTATTTGTACATCCAGGGAAGAGGCACCAGTTTTTCCACTGCTATGCTTTGTATAAAATGTGAAAAAGCAAAGAAGGATGTTTGTTGCCTTGCTCTCTTGCTGAAGCTGAGGATGATTGTAAGGGCAGGCTATTATCCCTTCACTAAGAGAGAGGACACTGCTCTTGTTCATTTCCCTTCGCCACAGGTTGAAGAGGCAGGACCCGGCTCCCTTCACCTGAATGATGTTCCCCCTTAGACTCATCTGAAGTGAGTCCTCCTCCCTCCCTGCTCCCCACCTTGTCCACTTTTAGGACTTCTGCACAAGAGACTGCCAAGAAGCATCCAGGTTTGGCTTCATTCTGGCCACAGCAGGGATTGAGCGCTCCTGCCCCGTCATCCTCTGCAGCTGTTTCCAGGCCAGGGCTAAGAAGAGCTCCTTGATTCAAGGGGACTGAGCTCTCCGCCCCATTTCCCCACAAGTTCATCATCCGCAAGGCGATTTGTTAAGACCCTCCTATTGTATGATGCTTATCAGCTGCAAACCAGACATCGCCTGGGTCGCCAACCCAGCACTCTGACACTCAGCTGGCTGGCTCAGACGAGCCTTTGCTGGCTTGCCCAAGCTAATCCTATTTGGAGCGCCAGGATTTAGAGAGATCCCATTACTCCCACTCTAGAGGCATCTCACAGCCCCTCCATGGCCCAGGGCTTACCATGCAAGAGGGCACTTCTGATCAAAACAAGGCTTAAGTGTTGGGGGGGGGGGGGGCTCTTCTCACGAGGAAGGCTTGCCAGGTGGAGAGTGGCTGGGTAGAGTCAACCAGAACGGAGGAGCATCTCCCTTGTATGCCTCCCTGTATCTATATCCCCCCTTTTAAAAACCCTTTCTTAGAATGAACAATCCTCAAGGCAGAAGGAAGCAGTTCTATGCAGAAGGCATGTAGAAAGCATTCTGTTATGGCCACAGTTAATAGTAAAGGTTGTCATTGATTGGAAGCCAATCATATCTGACTCCAGGGTTTGGTGCTCCTCTCTGTTTATAGCCAAAGAGTTAGTGCTGTCTGTGTCTGAAGACGTTACCATGGACATGTGGCAGGCATTGTCATAAATCTTGCTTTCCTTGCCTTCATTTTCTTAAAAATCCTTTGTCTGCATCTATACCTATAAAATGGTGCGTTAACCGTTGGAATGTGACAAAGGATGTTGCACCAGGCCCCACTAGCCCGTAATGGGCCTCCGTTCACTCGCCCAAACCCGGTTCGCAGGTAACTGTCAGGTTGAAATTTTCGACCCGGGGGCAGGAGCCCCCCAGTCGCAAACAAAAAAAGGGAACTTCAATTCCCAACGTTCCTTGCACCGCACCGCGCCAGAGCCAATCAGGCTGAGCGGCGCGCAAAAGGAACGTTCAAAAACGCGCCGCGGCCAATAAAAAAAAGCCGCAGGAAACAAACCGCTAAAGTATGCAAACACGCGCAGGCAAAATTACAAGCCCCAGCGTCCTGTGCGCCATTAGCGCACAGAACGCTGAGGCGGCCGGCGCACGAAAAATAAAAGTTAAAAAAAAAAGCCCGCCGCCGGTGCCCTTCTTCCCCACGGGCCAAATCCAAAAAGAAAACACAAGCACAGCCAAAAACAAACAATAAAAAACACACAGACCACCCCCCCAAAAAAATCCAACCCCCCCACCCCCCAAAAAATCAGAGAGCCTACCAACAGACGTCTTGACTTCATGACCACCGGAAATCAAATGAGCAAAGAAAGGAAACACTTACCGGAAGCACCCAGAGGACAGAAGAGAAGAATTGTAGAGAGGAAGCAAAGCTCACCACCCCCACCCAGAGGCCACAAGAGAAAAAACATTCAAAAATATTTCAAAATAAAAGATTAATTCCCAAACAAATCAAATAAGTTAGGCAAAAATTCAAAAATATTCACACTAATCTAAAAAAATTCCCAAAAAAAACCAGAAATCACTTTTCACTCAAAAAAACCAAAACACCAAAACAAAAAATAAAAAATGCGTAAAAATAAAGATTTTAAAAAACAAAAATAAATTTAAAATTTTAAAAAAATATTTAAATAAAATAAATTAAAATAAAATTTGCATAAACCAAAATTAAATTTTAAATAAAAAAATTAATTAAAAGAAAAAAATTAAAATAAAATTTGCAAAAACAAAAAACAAAAAACCTTCAAAAACCAATTTAAAGAGCCCTGCACTAAGGAAGCCAGCGCACAAAAAATAAAAATAAAACACACACTGGGAGCGCAAGTCTGCCGCAGGCGGACGCAGCGCCTCAAAGCCACAAAACCTTTCAACACCATTTAAAACAGCCCAGCACCATTTGTAAAAGAAAAAAAAGAAACCCTTTACTATCCAACACAATTTTAAAAAGCCCGGCAGCGCCGGGCAAAATATGCTAGTCCCTTCTAAAACAAGCTTAGGCATGTCTAAAACTCAGAGACACTGGCATAACTTCATTTACCCAATGGGAGGGGGAGGGAGTACAGGGTGAATAAACTCCAGATGCACTATTATTCACCTCCCAATACCAAGTCATATGTTAGTGTGACCTCATCCAACTGATGGGAGGGGGAAGGAGTATGATGTGTGTATGACTTTTCATCTATAGGATAGGAAGACATAGGTTAACAAGTCTCCACCCTGATATCTTAAAGATGGGAAAGCTCCCAGTCCAGAGGACTATAAAAATACTATTCTAATAGCCAGACGTTGGCTAGCCTTTATTCTTGGCTGCCCTATTCTTAAGAATACAAACCCTGATTCTGTTCCATATCCATTTGCTTTATGAGTGATTGAAATGAAATATTTTATGTTGCTCTTTTATTGAAACTAACTTGTTAAAAGAAATAAACTTGTCTTCTTTAAGATTTATTCTGTTTGCAGATCTGGACTTTGTTTTAACAGGCATTTATTCACAGAAGCTCTCTACCTTACAACGCTACCAAAAACGGACACGCTTCAGAGAGAGAGAGAGTTCTTAGCTGGGCAGGAGTCGGGTTTCAGAGGTGACTAAGCAGGTTGTGTGGAGAAGGAGTATGTGCATGCAGATTTTAAAAGAACAGTAACAGCCTTAAAGATCAAACCAGCCTCTAACTCTCGATCTCCTGACCAAGCTTTAAGACATGCATGACTAGACACCGGAGTGCACAGAACACTGTTTACCTTCCCATTGAAGTGGTGCTTATTTTTTTTTGTTGTTGTTCAGTTGCACAGTCGATTCTGACCCTTTGCAACCCCATGGACCATTGCCCACCAATCACCTCTGTCCTCCACCAATCCATCCTCCACAACCCGCCCAGCTCCATGCCCATTGTGTCTACAATACCATCTACAATACAATTATGGCCTAAAGCTCACCTCTTCTCAATGTAAGCTGTTGCAAACATCTGTAAAACATTTAGGTGGTGTGATATCTGGAGCAGGCCTAAAGCGAGAGGAAGACAAAGCTGGTGCCACCACTAGTTGGCCATTGCCAGGCACTTCCAGGGAACTTCTGCACTTCCTTGGATTAGCTGGCTATGATGGGAGATGTACAACATGATGCTCATTAAATTCACTATTAGTAGACAACTCTTGGGGTAACAGGAGTTCTGGAAACCAGACTCTTAAACATCAGCGGAATGCAAATTGTATAGAAGGCTTTTGAGACCGTGGACAAAACCTAGCTTCTTCTCCAGTGCTGGGGTTTGTTCCACTTTATAGCTCAGTTCTTTTTGGAATCCATTTCCAGACTGAGTCCTGCCGGCTATGCATGCTAGCAGTAAATAAACCCCTTTGCTGTTGTTTTTCACCTATCATCTGGTCTCTTTCATTCTTTGGCCTGATATAGCCACTACAGAATGATTTGTGCCCCGCTTGTGTAACAAATTAAAATAGGGGTTTTTCCTTAGTAGTTTCTTTGAGTACCACACCCAAATCAATTGGTCTTGTTGCTGAACAATGGCAAGGCAGTTTTACTTTGAGCAGTTGAGTTTATAAAAATAAAAAATAAGGAGAGATACTTGCACCAAAAGTAGGGGGGGGGAGAGAGAGAGAGGCTTTATTTTTCATATGCATATGGGCTCTTCTGATTTGGTCACTAATTTGGGTTCCAGCTGAGTCAGGTGCAGATATTTAAGTAATAACGGGTTGTCCGTATCTGATTTGGTTGAGAAAAGAGTCTGCATTTTGTTCTTGCCGGATTGAACCTTTTGCTTTTATCTGATAATGCCTAGAAGCATAGACGGCTCGAGACTGGGGTGGAGGGGGCTCACCCCCCTTTGGGAATGCGATGCACCGACCCACCCCCACCCAAAATCCTGGCCCACAAACAGCCCATGGCCATAGGTTTCAAAAGCAAGAATTTTATTTTCAATGCAGTGTTGGCCTTCACTGCAGGAAAGCCCTTTTCCTCTTTCTCAGCCATGAGGAATGGCACGGCAGAAAAGCAAAACATCTTTCAAAGTACAGAAATCCAAACCTTTTTACAAGACTATCTCCTGCGTGCTCAAGTTCCTCTGTTCTAGATAAGCCTTGATAAGGCATCTCAGATAAATGCCAACAGGTTGGCCATAATAGTCTGTTGCAGTGGTGGAAAGAAAGGAAAGAGTAGTCTTGCAATGTTTTTAACCCAGATTTTTCTAAAATAAACCATGCAAGCCTTTTTTTGGTGAAATTTCAGCCCACGGCCTTGGAAGAAGAAGACAGGCAAACAGTTGCCCCAAACTAGCCCAGTCCTGATAGAGGGGCAAGGAAGTCCTCGCTCTCGCTCTCTGTGTGTGTGTGCACGCGCACATCCTATGAGAGCAAGACCAGCGGGAAGTAGCAGTATGTGCTCTTCCAGAGCAACGGATGAGATGTAGGAGAGTTTAAAAACAAAACAAAAACCAGTGAAAACATATTTGAAGTAAAACCGAGTCTGTTGCTAATTGTTTGTTTCTCTTTCCTTGGGGCGATCAAAAGCATTTTGTTGAAAACAGTGTGCTTCCACCTGCCCCCAGCCAAGTCCTTGAGAGCCGTTTCCATGGAGATGATGGTTGCACACAAGAGATGCACAGGGTGTGAGTAGGTGGGGTGGGGGGTAGGGACTCCACTTTCGGAGAGAGCTGTTGCTACACCAGAAATAACTTTGATTGATTGGAGTCGCGAGCAGCAGGGAGCGCCACGTGAAGACGGGAGGCAGGTGCTCGTCTTCAAAGACAACCCCCAAAAGTGGCTTTTTGGGGGGTGGGGTGGGGGAAAGGCTTTGTTTCTCCTGACAGGTGCTGGCAGAGATGCTTGTGTCTGGGGTAAGGAGGGGAAAATCTCCTTAGATTTCTCACCCTCCAATAATGTAGCCATTTTGCAGCGATTGAGACTCCTGTGCGCAAAGAAAGGCCACTCACCTGGAAAACTCACCTGTCTGTGAAACCTGCAGGGCAAATTAGAGCCGTGAAGAGCCAACGCAGCAGTGTGCGTCCCATAACTCACAGATTTTAATATGCAGGTGGCTAAAAATATGCACAATTTGCACTTTAGTCATTGGGTAACATGCATACCTTGGGCAAAAAGGCCTAAATAAATGCATGCATGAAGAACAGAAGGCTTAAAATGTGCACAGTTAAGAATCTGGAAGTCTGGCGAGATGGCGAAGAGCAAGTACTGGAAGAAAAGGCAAGTAAGATTGAAAACAGACAACAACAACAACAACAACAACAACAACAACAGGACATTTTCACACCCTTGCTTTGGATAAGCATCTGGGCTCCAGGTTTTTCTCACCTCAAAAGCTTGTTTTATCAGAGGCAAAGGAGGAATGAAATAATAAAAATTAAAACTTTTCTCTTCCATAAAGAGCCCTCTTGGCTTCTCTGCCTGCTGTCTCCAGCCCAAGGTGGCACTGGGAATGCCAAAAGAACAAGGGTGCCCAAACTATGGTCTGTGGGCTGGGTCCGGCCCCCGATGCCAATCCATCCGGCCCACAAAGCCCTCATCGCTCCCAGAAGTAGAAGTAAAATGCCCCGTATGCAAACCCATTTATGTGGATTCACATAGACTCGGGCTTCTGGGAATTGAAGTCCAAGAACACCTGGAGTGCTGCAGTAAACCCATTCATGTGGATTCACAGAGACTTGGGCTTCTGGGAATTGAAGTCCAAGAACACTTGGAGTGCTGCAGTAAACCCATTTATGTGGATTCACAGAGACCTGGGCTTCTGGGAATTGAAGTCCAAGAACACCTGGAGTGCCAAGGTTCACCATCATTGCTCTAGAGACATTTGGCTATTGGCCCTCTTCCTTTTTCTGGCATCTTTTTTCTCTGTTAACATTCTCTTTTTTATTTGTAACTGTATTGCATTATATATTGTTTTTATTGTACTATGTATTGTATTATGTACTGTATTATATCGCTGTTGTAAGCCGCCTTGAGTCGCGCTTGCGTCGAGTAAGGCGGGATATAAATTTAATAAATAAATCTTGGGGTATGGTGGTCCTCCTCCTCCCCCCCCCCCTTTCCCACTGGCATCCACCCCCAATTGTGGCATGCACGGCTTCTCCAAGACATTCCACCTGGCCTCGGTGTGGCTTCTCCCTCCCGCTGTGATGGAAGGCCTCCTGGGAGAACACAGATAAGGTACAAGCCCAGGTCAGCCGAAGCGCATGTAGCCCATCCATCAGGTGTGGTGTGCTTTCCCTTTGCCACCCTCTGACGTGTGCCTTCCCCGCCACAAATGTGTTCCTTCCTCCAAGGTTAAATGGATGAGCGGGGTTTAGGCGGTGACAGCTCTGCTTCCATGCTGGAAGAATAAATGAGCTCGAAGGAGGAGGCGAAAGGTGGGCCATCTGCCTCGGTTGGTGTTGTGTATGTAACCAAGTGTAATGTGAATGAATCGGATCTAGCGATCCTCCATTTCCCCCCCTCCCCCCTTGTTAATACTCCTATTGTGTAGATACTGTGTATGCATGTAAGTCTTCTGCCACTCGCATAGAATTCACCTGCCAGCGATAGCGCAACTGAAGGAGCTCAGCTCATGTGGCTCCAATCACCCAATCAGTGATTAGCACGGGAAACCTTCCCGCCACAGGTGAGCCACGCCAGGTATCCAATACGTCAGAATGACGTCACTGACACAGTAACCAATGGGCGCCTTCGGGCGAAATTCAAATGTACTGTACCATATATAAGGAGCTGCGTCTCCGCCATTACCTCATGTTCAGATTGACTACATTGCAATAAAGATGTATTTGGCCCCCTGACTGCTGCCTATGGCGTACAATCTGCAAACATCAAAGTTGGCCATTCCACCTGGCCGCTGCACCTTGCCTTGGTTGTGGGGGCTGCACAGTCATAGGACCACCGCCCACTTGGTGGGGACCGGAAGCTGGGTGGCCTTTGCTAGGGGCTTCAGCCCCGGAGGACTTGTTACCCCATATCTGAAAATTGGCCCTTGTATTATTTTTAAAATATTTTTATTTTCAACAAAAATGTTTTAGTCTTTATTTTTCATTTGCCCTCCATGTCAAAGTTGGGCTTACACATGCCCACAAACACCACACTGTGCCATGATTCACTTGCAGGTAAGATCACTGCAAGGGTTAATTTCTAATACATTTATAAAGATCTCAAACCACTACTTAAAAAGGCCATGGTCAAGGGTCTCCCCCCCCCCCCAGCCCCCTTTCTTCTCTCTTTCTGCTTAAGGAGCCGTAGTGAAAAGGCTCCGGGAACTGCGGTTTGGTTGAAAATGCATCTTTCCTTTCTGCCAAAGAGACACAGCACACTTAACCCTTTCACTCCTGATCAATTTTATTTCATTAGCAGTTATACCTAGGATGTCAAATAATTTAATAAAAATGTTTTCATGTTCTTTCAACTGTTCAATTCTTATCTATTCAAGCAAGAATCTCTTAACTTCCTCTTCATACGCTCAGACCCTATTTGGGCAAGCAGGATCTCATTATTCAAGGAAGCTCCATTCATCACTACAGCTTCTCAAGACTCTCCTGATGTTCTGGTTTCCTTAAAGCCTAATTCTATTGTTTCTGGGGAAGCGGATGTTAGGAAATTAGCATATGTGTACACAATAAGTGGTAGGGCTTTTCTATTTGGGGGCTATTGAATAACATGGTGTAGGGATTGCGGCCACTTGTGGGGGTGAAATCAGACAGACATGCGGGTAAAGGCATCAAGATGAGGCGACCGCGAGGAGCGCCGGGCTACCTCTATTTATTACCTGGCAATATTCCTTGGTCTGTGCGTGCCTAGCACAGTCGCACGTCCATCACAGGCTAAAAGGAAGTGGGTTCGAAACAATGGGTTCTGTGTACATACATTAATGAGTGTGCATACATTGATGGGTGTACGTGCGGCAGAGAGGGCAACCAGGACACAGGGGCAAACAATGGTATGTGGAATGGGGATGTCTGGTGTGGAAGATAAGAGGTTTGTGGCTCCGGAAGCTATCTTTGCAGGTCCAATAAGGACTCGCACTCATCAGCTTATTCCGGGGGGCGCCTCTGGAGGTTGTTGCAGTCCATACCTGTCAACCGTGGCTCCAGAAAATCCGGGACCTGTGCAGAACGGTTCTGCGCAGATCGCCTTCTACGCATGCGTAGAAGGCTTTTATGCTTGCGTAGAACCCTTCTACGCTTGCGTAGAAGGCTTCTACGATCCCCTTCTGTGCAGATCGCCTTCTACGCATGTGCAGAAGGGTTCTACGCAAGCATAGAAGGGTTCTATGCAAGCGTAAAAGCCTTCTACGCATGCGTAGAAGGCGATCTGCGCAGAAGGGATGCGCAGTACCTCTCCCCCCCCCCCCGCTGCCAATTCCAGGGTTTTGGCAGCTGCGGGCGGGAAATGGCGCAAATCGGCGCCGAAAATTGGGAAATCCCGGCCAATCTGGAAAGGTTGACAGGTATGTTGCAGTCATGCCTTTTGGCACTGACCCCAGGTCATGGGCCGCGCGACCTGGCCTCCCCCCTTCAGAAGCTGGCAGGGGCTATGGGCTGGGGCCATTTCTTGGGCAGGCTAAGGACACTTTTGGGGGCTAAGGCTGTGTCACCCCTTCAAGATGGGGAACTCCACATTATAAGAGCAGCCTTGCTGGAAGAGGCCACAGGAGCCCATGATCCAGTCCAGCCTTCTGTCTCACACAGTGGCTCCCCATTGGGTTCAGGGTATTATTCCCAAGCAGATGCCTTCACCTGCTTAGGATTCCCTGGAAAATGGCATTTATTGAGAGATATCCTGCCTCTCTCTCCAGCCTGGAGGTTGTCCTTAGGTATCCATAATTATAGCCATTGATACATTAGGTAATATTATTTTGGTAAACATTGGTTCTTCCTTATAAACTGCTATATAAGAAGGTAAAAAATAACATTTTAAATTTGCTCCATGTCTTAGAAGGTCAAATTGAAAAGGAACTCAAGCCAGAGATATTGCTGCAATCTGGGTGTTTGGAGAGGCCAGAGAGAGAGAACAACAACGGGGGCCATTTAAGCCCACCCGGAAACCTTGTGTGTGCAAGCCCCTTTCTGCTCCATTTGAACGCACATCTACGCTCAGCTGGCTTCTCCCATTGCCTGGTGCAGAACCTGACCTCCTTCCGTTCTGGTTCTGCCCTGTGATATAGCAATTTCCCATAACATATTGGCCATGTGTTATGGAGGTGATTAATTTGCCTAACAGAAGTTCTAGTTTTCCTTTCTCTATCCAATGTTTAATTTTGTTTTCTTATTTTTTAAAATTGCTTTCTAAGTAAACTTCTCTAATTCGCATCAAGCAATTTGTCTGTGGTTCATTTAAAAGTTTGGGGCTCATTTTGTGGGTGGACTCTATGGAATTGGAACGGTAGTACTTTCAATTCAATGGTCTCCTTTCTATCTGAACTCCCAATTTAATGTGGTCTTAGAACATAAGAACAGCCTTGCTGGAACAGGCCAGAGGACGTTCCCCTAAATTAAAAGGTAACAATTGTTCAGGCATACCTGTCAACTTTTGGATTTGAAAATAAGGGAAATTTTGGGCACACCCCTCTGTGGGTGTGGCCAAATCTGTGGGTGTGGCCAAATATAGCCATGTGACTTGCTGGGCTCTAGTCATGCCTGCCACATGGCCATGAAAATGTCTGCAAACACAGACAGCACTGGCTCTTTGGCTGTAAATGGAGATGAGCACTGCACCCTAGAGTTGGATACGACTGGCACATTTTACTTTCTTAGGATCAAAGATCTCTGCAGATGGTGATTGCAGCCATGAAATAAAAAGGCAACTGATGCTTGGGAAACAAGCTATGAGAAACCTGGGGAACATAGTTAAAAGTAGATGTAGGAATCCGATTCATCTAAACATCTATTCAGCCTCATAAGGAGCAGTTTATAGCCCCAGATAAACAGAGGAAAAGTTAAGGAGCCTAACGGAGTCCAGCTTCATTAGACAAGGAAGAAACAGAGATAGAGAGAAAAGCATACACACGACTGCAGTTTTGGCTGAACAAAGGAATAATCATGGCGTCTCTTTATTCATTTCGACAAACTTTCATCATGTCTGCTATCGATGTGCCTGGCCGAGCATAAACAGCTGTCAGAGCACCCTTACAATCCTCATTGGCATTTTCAAAAGCCAGTTGTTTCATGAGCATTTCCCGTGCCGGGACATTTTCCACCTGGCGGCTGAGGGCAGTCATGAGTCTGTTAATGAACTCAGTGTAATTCTCTTTAGGGCCCTGCCTAATTGCTGCAAACCCAGCAACTGAGCTATCCCCTTTGGAAGGAATCTTACTCCAGGCACGCATGACTATCTGTGCAATATCTCCCAACTGGGCATCAGTGAGTGCCAACTGCTGTGTGGGGTTGGCAAAATTTCCCTCCCCACATAACATATCCATCGTGAGTGCAGGGCGTGTGTGATGTACCTCCCAAGCCACATCCCTCCACTCCTGCAAGCAGAGCATGGCTTCTGCAGGAGGCAGGAGTGCTTTGATCATCTGTTTCCAATCAGCTGGTATCAATTTTTGAGAAGCAATGGCTTCCAACAGAGCTTTTGTAAAAGGTGCATTAACCCCATAGTCACGTATGCTGACTTTCAGTTCCTTCAGATATTTGTAATGGAGGGTTTCATATCTATCTGGGATTGCCGGTGCATTGCCAACAGCCGGAGCCCCCCGATCACTGGGTATATCTCAGTAGATTCCACATCCAGCACAGCTGCAGTTAAAGCAGCAGAGAACTGTGTTTTTGTAGGGCTAAAAGTGCTTGATTGCTGCAAGGCAGGATATAATGTCCCATCTCCTTTTCCACCCCCATCCCCATCAGGGCGCTCATGCTGTTGTTTCTCATATGATGGAGGGGCCGTTGCCAGAGTCCCTCCCTTGGCTGGGGGCAAAAGCTGTGGAAGGGGACCAGCAAGCCGTTGGGACAACAAAATATTTCTTGGAGTAAGCCTTTGAAGACAGTTTCTGACTTCATTCCAAGTATATTGCACTGAAACAGAAACTCCCTCATGCTTCTGCAATTCATTCCCAATCTTTTCCCAATCTTTTAAGTCCAGACAGTCATATTTAAACAAAGGACAGAGTTTTCCTACAACTTGGACCAGCTGTTGTACTTCCTTCTTATCAGCTCGTTTCCCATTCTTATGCAGAAGATATGAGATATCTTTACAAAGCTCCGCTCTGGCGAAGCAAGCACGCACCCCATGATACATTTTTCACTCACCCTGTTGGGATATTTTCTCAAGCGCTTGATTGACCTTTCCTCTGGTCGGACTTTCTGGTCGTGGGTGAATGAAGACCTTGTCCCTGGTCGCAATGAGGTGCTAATTAGGTGCTAATTGCTGATTGCTGAAGCAGATATCTTCAAAGCATTCCTTTGAATTTCATTCAAATGCCTCACAACATGGCACCACTTGTAGGAATCCGATTCATGTAAACATCTATTCAGCCTCATAAGGAGCAGTTTATAGCCCCAGATAAACAGAGGAAAAGTTAAGGAGCCTAACGGAGTCCAGCTTCATTAGACAAGGAAGAAACAGAGATAGAGAGAAAAGCATACACACGACTGCAGTTTTGGCTGAACAAAGGAATAATCATGGCGTCTCTTTATTCAAACAGAGTATATCAGAAACAAAACTAAGGCACACATAGCCAATCAGAATGTCAGAACCAAATAAGGAGAAATAAGGAGAATTCTTCTCACTATTCTACGCATGCCCAAAATCAAGCGTTGTCTCTCATGTATACAAAGAGGCCTTTGTTTACAAAATGTGTAGGCGACAGCCAGACAGAAACCAGATGCATTCCCACAAGTAGAGGCATCACCTTGCAAACATGCCTGCCACATGACCACGGAAATGTCTGCAGACGCAGACAACGCTGGCTCTTCAGCTTTGAAACAGAGATGAGCACTGAACCCTAGAGTCGGATACGATTGGCTTTTGAGCAAGGGCGACCCTTTACCTTTACCTAACTCAGATCCCCTTACACAACTGTGCAAGCACACTGGATCTATGAGCTCTGATAACTCTCCCCGTGTATTTTGGATCTGCTCTCTCGTACAAAAAGCAGCTTCTTGCTCTAAAAATTGGCCACTGTAGGAATCTATGACTCTGATGCCGAACCTTGGCACTCTAGATACAACTTCCTTTCGAGCAAGGGAAACCTTTACCTTTAGCATATAGTGATCAAGCCCATCACCCCCACCCCCACCCCTCCCAAGTTAACTCTAGAAACGGAAGGCAGGGCAGAAACAACTCAATAAAGCATGAGAGTGAGAGAGAAGTCTCTACCCCCAGACCAAGAGCTGATTTGCCCCTGCATAAATGAAATATCTCTCACCTCTGACTTCCATCCCTCCTCCCAGCATGGTGGCTCCGACCACCCGCAATCTTGGACATGTGGCTGGCAGGAGAAAAATGAAAGAGAAACCTACAGAACGCCCCCCCCCTTCTCTCTCTCCCCTTCCAAAAGCGAACTTAGAGCCTGCCACACAGCGACCTCTGGTGGCCGGGAAAAAATACTGCAGCTTCGCCTGTGAGGTCAGGATATTTGTTTTAAAAATAAGGAAAAATACGGGGAAATTAATAAAACGGGAGGAGGGCAGGAAGAGGGGTAAAAATAAGGGGTTTTCCCGGGTAAAATGGGATGGTTGACAGGTATGTTCAGGTAACAGACTGATGGCTTTTGTGTTTGCATTGTGCAAAAATCTGCTCTGCAAAATTTCCTAAGCAGGACAGTCTAAGAAGGACCCAGAAGTGACTCAATGGCCAGGCAGATTTTGGTTAAATGCACACAGGTTTGCAGCTGAGTTTAGGAGGGAGAGATAAGGTCAAGGTCTCCCTTGCTCAAAAGCCAGTCGTATCTGACTCTAGGGTTCAGTGCTCATCTCCATTTACAGTAAAAGAGAGCTGTCTGCTTCTGCAAACGTCTCTGTGGGCATGTGGCAGGCATGACTAGACATGGAATGCTGTTTACCTTCCCACCCAAGTGGTCCCTATTTATCTACTTGCAATTTCTTGCTTTCAAACTGCTAGGTTGGCAGGAGCTGTGAGAGAGATGGAAGCTCACTCCATCATGCAGCACTCAGGTCTTGAACTGGTGACCTGCTGATATTCCGGTCATCAAGTTAAACCACCATAGTCCCAGGGAAAGATAAGGGGATGACTAATTTTTAAGGCAGTGGCTGGATTGATTTAAGGATGCATCTCGCTTTCAATTTGTGCCACCCCCACCACCTCATCCCCTGCACTTTCAAATCCATATCCGTATCCCAGAATATATGAATGAAAGAGAAGGCACGTACAGTATCCATAAATGTTAGCATTAGAAGGAAATGGTCAGCACATGCAAGCAGGGAACTTCAGTATTATTTTCGTTTTGGTATCTTTCATGGGTTTTAGGTTATTCTGGTGCAGGTCTTTTCTTTTCAGCCATCCCCAAAATACCTGAATTTTTCATGTGCTTTCAGGTCCCTTTCAGGCTTCTGGGGCATAGATCCAATAATGGAGTCCTACAGAACCCTCAAAACTAGTCCAGTTTTTTAAAAGCCAGGAGAAGACAACAATTATCTCCTCCGCTAGTGAAGCCCACCAACAGAGCATGAGAAAGCAAAATCAATCATCCACAGCCCTCTGCAAGTCCTTCTAGTACTCTGAAGTTCATATTTATTACCACATCATCCTCAACCTCATTAATTGTTCAACAGGAAACAGTATCCATGAAAAAGGCCACAATCACTATCATGATTGAAATAAAACACAGATTCGTTCAGCGTAATATAATTAGCCCTGTCCTACCCCAAATGTCAAAATTTGGGAGGGGGGGGGGGTCTGGGTTCCACCTCCTACAATTAGGGTGCCCAAACTATGGCCCACAAGCTGGCCCCAACACCAGTTCATCTGTCCCATGCCGCCCTCGTTGCTCCCAGAAACGAAAGTAAAATGCACTGTACGGGCGCATTTTACTTCCGCCTCTGGGAGCAACAAGGGTGGTGTGGGCTGGATTCAGCCCACGATCCGTAGTTTGGGCACCCCTGGTTTATTCAGAGAATATGGCAACCTAAGATCTATCTCATCATCTTGCAAAACCACATGACCGATCCGCTGAACCACATGACTGGCCCACAGCCCAAAAAGTTTGGGCAACCTTGTCCTACAACTTTACATAAGAACATAAGAACAGCCTTGCTGGAACAGGCCACAGCCCATCCAGTCCAGCATTCTGTCTCACACAGTGGCTCACCATTTCCTTCAGGGTATTCCCAAGCAGATGCCTTCACCTGGAAATGGCATTTATTGAGAGATATCCTGCCTATCTCTCCAACCCGGAGGTTGTCCTTAAGTATCCATGATTATAGCCATTGATACTCTTGTCCTCCATGAACTTGTCTAATCCTTTCTTGAAGCTGTCAAGACTGACAGCTGTCACCACTTCTTCTGGCAGGGAGTTCCATAGACCAGTAATCCTCTGGGTGAAAAAGTACTTTCTCTTATTTGTTTGAGAACTAGTACCCAAAAGTTTCATCGAGTGTCCCCTAGTTCTAGTGTTATGCGATAGGGAAAACAGTTTTTCCTTATCTATTTTGTCCACACCGTGCATGATTTTATAAACTTCAATCAGGTCACCTCTTAGACGTCGTCGTTCAAGAGTGAAGAGGCCCAACCGTTGCAGCCTCAGATGGTAAGGAACTTTGAAAGGTTTGGTTCACAGGTGCAAATGGTAGTCCACCAGGTAAAGGGAATGGGGGGGGGGGGAATTCCTCAAAGAAATTGGTGAAATAAAAGGGGTGGAGGAGCAGAATAATCTGAAAATACAGTACATAAGAAATCTGCAAGTTTCAGCAAACTTGCTTTTCAGATTCCTGAATCTTTCTTATTTCGGAGGCTCTTTATCATAAAGCCACAAAAGACACAGATTTTTTAATATATATTTTTTGGGTGGGGGGGGAATCCAGTCTCCTTTATGCTATTTTCCTCATTCAGGTCAACTTGAAAGTCCCCCCCCCACACACACACACACACTGAAAATGGTATGACCTCATCAATTATTTATTTTAAAAATGTTTTTAACATTTTCAAGTCTCACCCCCCACCCCCCCGGCCCATTTACATTTTCTTCTGCTTTCATGAGTTCCTGAAGAAGAAACAGCATTTTTGAAATGCCTTGGCACAATACATAATTCAGACACTTTGAGAACTGTAACTGTTCCTCTTTGTGGATCTGTTCTCCCCCATCTCCTTGGGTGTCAAGTGTCTCCTCATTTTTCGTCAGTTTTATGACTCATTTCTCACCTCCTCAGTGTAAAATATATCTTAGGAAATACTCTGAGAATGAAACAAAGTGCAGATCCCAAACTTGCAAAATAAAAATAAGAAGGATGAGAACAATAGGGATACAAGAGCATGTTAGAGTTTCCAGTTCATCTTCTTTCCATTACAGTCAGAAATCCAACTGTGTTGCAATGGCTACCAGATGTTGGTGTGGCTGGCCGCAAGGAAGACACGCAAGACAATCGTGCGGTGAAGTCCAGCCCCGATCTGGGTCGGGTGGTACGTATTTATTACTCTGCCTGGGGGTTGTGACACATGCCTAGGGCACCTGTGCCGCCCCTGTACAGAAGGCTTGTGTACGTGGCGTTTTCCAGTGGTCCAGCTCCAATGACAGCTCTTGGAAGTTGTTGTTGTTGTTGTTCAGTCGCACAGTCGATTCCGACTCTTTGCGACCCTATGGACCATCGCTCTCCAGGCACCCCTGTCTTCCACCATCCTCCTTAGTCCACACAGCCCCGTGCCCATTGTGTCTACAATACCATCTAGCCATCTCATCTTTGGCCGTCCCCTTCTTCTTTTGCCCTCCACCTTCCCCAGCATCAAGGCCTTCTCAAGTGAATCCTCTCTTCTCATTTGATGTCCAAAATACTTCAACTTCATCTTTGTTATTTGTCCTTCTAAGGAGCACTCAGGGCTAATCTCTTCTAATATTGACCTATTTGTTCTCCTCGCTGTCCAGGGGACTCTCAAAACTCTCCTCCAGCACCACATCTCAAAGGCATCTATTTTTCTTCGCTCAGCCTTTCTAATGGTCCAGCTCTCACAGCCATACATTACCACCGGAAATACCATTGCTTTGACTATGCGGACCTTTGTTTGCAGTGAGATATCTCTACTTTTCACTATGTTCCCCAGGTTTTTCATAGTTTGTCTCCCAAGAATCAGTCGCCTTTTTATTTCATGGCTGCAATCTCCATCTGCAGAGATCTTGGATCCTAAGAAAGTAAAATCTGTTACTGCTTCTACTTCTTCCCCATCTATTTTCCAGGGACTTATAGCGCCTGTTGCCATTATCTTGGTTTTCTTGATATTGAGTCTCAGGCCAGCTTTTGCACTCTCTTCTTTCAACCTAATCAGGAGCTTCTTTAGGTCTTCTTCACTTTCTGCCATTAGGGTGGTATCATCTGCATATCTCAAATTGTTGATGTTTCTCCCAGCAATTTTGATCCCATATGGTGATTCCTCCATCCCTGCATTGCGCATTATGTGCTCTGTGTATAAGTTGAATAAGCAGGGTGACAGAATGCAGCCTTGCCTTACTCCTTTTCCTATTCCAAACCACTCCGTCATTCCATACTCTGTCCTAACTGTTGCTTCTTGACTCATGTACAGATTTCTCATGAGACATATGAGGTGTTCTGGTATTCCCATCTCTTTAATTACTTGCCACATTTTGTTGTGGTCCACACAATCAAAGGCCTTGGTGTAGTCAATGAAACAAAAGTAAGCTTGTTTCTGGTATTCCTTTGTTTTCTCCATGATCCAACGTATGTTGGCAATGTGATCTCTGGTCCCCCTGCCTCTTCTGAATCCAGCCTGCACCTCTGGTAGTTCTCTTTCTACATGCTGCTGTAGTCTATCCTGCATTATCTTGAGCATCACTTTGCTGGCTTGTGGGATGAGCGCAATTGTTCGATAATTTGAACATTCTTTGGCATTGCCCTTTTTTGGGATTGGGACATATACTGATCTTTTCCAATCCTGTGGCCACTGTTTCGTTTTCCAAATCTGCTGGCATAAAGCATGTAGTAGCTTGATTCCATCATCTTTTAGGGCTTTGAAGAATTCAACTGGGATACCATCATATCCACTGGCTTTGTTATTTGCCGTGCTTTTTAGGGCCTTTCTGACTTCACTCTCTAGGATGTCTGGTTCAAGTTCAATTTCCCCCTCATTGTTATTATCCGCGGTGTTTAGGTCTTTTTTGTAAAGTTCCTCTGTGTACTCTTTCCATCTTTTCTTTATCTCTTCTGCATCCGCTAACTCTTTGCCATCTTTGTCTTTTATCGTGATCATTTTTGCTTTGAACGTTCCCTTGACTTCCCCAATTTTTTTAAAGAGATCTCTAGTCCTGCCTCTTGTGTTGTTTTCCTCTATTTCTTTGCACTGTTCATTTAGGTAACTTTCCTTATCTCTCCTTGCTTTTCTTTGAAATTCTTTATTTAAGTGATTGTATTTTTTCCTTTCTCCTTTGCCTTTTGCGTTCCTTCTTTCCTCTGCTATTTTAAGAGCCTCATCCGACAACCACTTTGCTTTCTTGCGCTTCTTTTCTTTTGGTATAGTTTTCCTTGCTGCCTCCTGCATAATGTCTCTCATCTCTGTCCATAATTCCTCTGGTACTCTGTCTGTCTGGTCCAGACCATTGAATCTGTTCCTCACCTCCACCGTGTATTCCTTGGGTATGTTGTCTAGATCATATCTATCCGGCCTATTAGTTTTCCCTATTTTCTTCAGTCTGAGCCTGAATTTTGCAATCAGTAGATTGTGATCTGAGCCACAGTCCGCTCCAGGTCTTGTTTTTGCTGACTGTATGGAGGTTCTCCATCTTTGGCTGCAGAGTATGTAGTCAATTTGGTTTCGATGTTGGCCATCTGGTGATGTCCATGTGTAGAGTCTCCTCTTGTGTTGCTGGAAAAGGGTGTTTGCTATGACTAGTGTGTTATCTTGGCAGAACTCTATCAGTCTTTGCCCTGCTTCGTTTTGTGTTCCCAGACCAAACTTGCCTGTTATTCCGTCCACTTTCTGATTTCCTACTTTTGCATTCCAGTCTCCTAAGATAATGTGGACATCGTTTCTTGGTGTCTGTTCTATAAGATGTTGTAGGTCCTCATAGAACTGGTCTACTGTGGCTTGATCTGCACTGGTAGTTGGTGCATATATTTGGATTACAGTGATATTAAATGGTTTGCCTTGTAGTCTGACTGACATCATTCTATCATTTTTGAGATTGTATCCCATTACTGCTTTTCTCACTCTTTTATTTACAATTATGGCCACTCCAATTTTTCTGAGGTTTTCTTGTCCACAGTAGTAGATATGATGGTTTCCAGAGCTGAATTCGCCCATACCTGTCCATTTTAGCTCGCTGATTCCCAAGATGTCAATACTTATTCTTTCCATTTCCTTTTTTACCACTTCCAGCTTTCCTTGGTTCATAGATCTTACATTCCATGTCCCTATGCAATATTGTTCCTTACAACACTGTATTTCTCCTCCCCCTTTCCTGCCCATCCCTTTCTGTCCATCTAATGTGCTGAGCATCCTTCCTGTTTCCTCTGATTTGTCCCTTTGTTTTGCCTTTGCTTTGGTCAATAGGGTTTTCTTGGCAAACTCCCTGGCGTGCTTTGCCGGTTTCTACGCCATTCCCCCCCCCCATCATACATATTATCACAGCTTAAAACAAGGTAACATCATCATGCATATTATCACAGTTTAGAACACAGTATCAGTTTAGAACTGATGTCAGCCAGCTCTAAACTGACACAGTGACACAGTCACTCTGTCAGTTGCTATAAGTCATCTATGTTCAGTCAACTATATTATTTCAGTTCAATTACTGATCCCTTGCATGCATGCAGCAGCTCTCGCCTCCCTTTGGCTGCGAAAAGTTGGTTAAAGGCTCCAACTCAGGCCTCACTGTGATGGTGGCTACGGATGGTGTCTTCTGGGGGTGGTCGAGGGTCTCCTGTGTCTGCAGTGTCTGTAGTGTCAGCGCGGCCCTTCCTCTTTGCCCTCTGGGGTGTTGCTACTTTAGGAGGACTCCCGTGGGCCTCTGGATGGTTACTGGGCAGTTGGGGCCTGTGTCCTTCTCTGCCTTTTCCTTCCTGTGTCCTTCTCTGCCTTTTCCTTCCTTGCACCCAGGTTTTAGGATGGGGTGGGGGGGAGGGGCCGATTCTTCACTCACCTCCCCCAAAGGCCTCTGGATGGTGACTGGTCAGTTGAGGCCTAGTTACCCTGTGGATAATGGACAACTCGCACTTAATTGCCTTGGCTGGCAAAACCCATTGTTCCTGCCCTAATCTCAGAGTCTATGTGTATTGACTCCGGGTACCTAGCTTGTTCTGCTGTCTGGCGTGGCTTGTTTGCCCAACTTAATCTGCAGCCAGAAGCGGAGGATTGTGTATTTCCATTAGGGTCATCATCCTTGGTTTCTATTGTAGCCATCAGCCAAGGCTTTATGATTTGCCCCCCAAACTAACTAGCTAGCCCGCACCCCAATTGCCTTTCCTGCCAAGCTCGGTTGATCCCCGGATCTGTGGAAGGCCGAGCGAACCCCTGGGGAAAGGTTTGGCCAATTATTCCCGCGGGCAACCCACACAACTGGTGCAGATCTTTCTCTGATGTTCCTTCTGTTGCAGCTGCACAGAAACATGGGCAGGTTTTAGGCAATTTTATGTTCAAATGCAGGTCTCCCAGTTCTCCTCGATTTAGCCTAGCTAATAAACAACCTTGGACTAGATAACTTAAGAGAAAGAAAAATATCATTTTTTTCACAAAATGAGGTCAGAAGATACATGTGCTCAGGAGCCTTGGTGAAGCTGGTTTAGAAAAAAGTCAAGTCTTTCTTCCAACTGTGTGGTCTGGAAGATGGAGGAGCTAAAAAAGGACATATTTCCTCTTCCAAAGCAGAAAGCAAGAGAGAGAATAGGGGGGAAAAGACCTTAAGACATGCAAATAGGGTCAGGTGATCCCTGAGGCAGGAAAGAACCTTTCTAATTGTAATTACAGGCAAACAATGCAAAACAACTTCCTTTAAGTCAGGCTAGTCTTTCCTGTCTCTCTGGTCACTGCATGCTGGGGTTGCACTAGAATACTCAACAGGAAGCAGGGGCAATTCTGCATTGGGTGCCACATGAAGTCCTGGAAGGATTGGAAATGGTGGACGTTCTGCTTCAAAGCCAAAGATTCTTACTTGCATTTCAAGGGAGGCCCAGTCACCGGAGGAACCGCAAGAACCATCTCCCACAGGGTAGCATCCTGGCACCATTACCTTTTAACATTGACACAAGTGATCATCTGATATTCCCATATGCCAGTAGCTTCATCTCTACTCATGATCTTCCCTTGACAGTCCAAGGGAAGACCTTTTGGCCCATTGAACACCAGATAACCCTTATTCTCAGATAATATAAGGGAGAACCTTCTTTATATTATATAAACAACCAGCCAAAGCCAAACTCTTTTAAAAACACAGGTCTGAGCCTTCCAGTTAAGTAACCGAGAAGTGGTGGTGGTGGGAATCCAAATTATCTGGGAAGGAAAGATTTTGGAACATTGTTCAATCCCAGATCATTTGGATCAAATCTTGACCTACAAAAACACTGTCGAAACACCAAAGGGAAAGTTGCCGCTAGAAATTAACATATGGTACTTGGGAAACTGGCCAGAGCAGAACGACAACAAGAGCTACGGTTTTGTGCTTGTGTTTTCCTACTGCAGAATATACTTATTATGCCTTCTGTAGCATCTGGTGGCCAAGCCAAGTGCCAAGCCCTTCTCCATCTCTTTGGCACGTTGGCCTCTGATTTTGCATTGGGCTTTTTCCTTATCAAGCCACCCTCCTCTGAGTTGGCAACCCATGGCTTTCTGTTGGCATGTCCACCCCCTTGCTCTAGCAGGCTCTACTATCTATACCACCAAACACACTCAAGGCTCACCCTACCCACCCCTGCCTTGGGTGGGCAGAAGAGGAGCCGTTGGGGGGAGAGAGGCGGCTTTTCCATCTGTGCCGCCCCACCCCCACCCCCGGGACTCTCACCCACCCAAGTCCTGGGTGGGCAGAAGAGGAGCCGTTGGGGCCCTGTGTATATTATGTAATGTAAACCGCCTTGAGTCACCCCAGGGCGAGGAAGGTGGTATATAAATAAATAAATAAATAAAAATTAAAAAAAATTGAATCTAAAACATGACTTGGAAATCAGAATAGCGAAGTGGTTCCTCCTCTGCTCATTTTGCCGTTGTGATGGTTTCCAGTGGTATTCCCTCCACTGAGGGGGACTATCACCCAGTGATGGGCATAAAAAAAATACTACCATACTGTGGGCGGGGCTATCTCTGTGGGTGGGGATATCTCTGTGGGCATGGCCAAATCTATGGGCGGGGCCAAATATGTGGGCATGTGACTTGCTGGGGTGGCCATGTGATCTAGTGATCTAGTCATCATGCCTGCCACATGGGCATGAAAACATCTGCAAACACAGACAGCACTGGCTCTTTGGCTGTAAATGGAGATGAGCACTGCACCCTAGAGTTGGATACAACTGGCTTTTGAGCAAGGGAGACCTTTACCTTTACTAACCACAGCAAATTTGAATACCAAAGAGGGATCTTCTGTTATTAGGTAAAGGTTGCCCTTGCTCGAAAGCCAGTCATTACCAACTCTAGGGTTCAGTGCTCATCTCTCTTTATAGCCAAAGAGCCAGTGGACTTGATCCACAAAAGCTCACATTAAAATACAGCAAGTAGTCTTTAAGGTGCCACAATGTTTTTGCTTTTTTGTTTTGTTTACTCTCTGATATGCTTGTACAGAATAAAACTTTTTAACTGGTAGCCTGTGTTTTAAGCATATCAGAGTAAATGAAACAAAAAGAAACCCCCTTAGCCTGCTCCAGACCCTCTCTATCCCCCTCCATCCCCCCCCACGTGCACACACCATCCCTCTCCACACACCCACACACCCACATACCCAAAGGCGAGTCTCACACACAGACACAAAGAGAGAGAGAGAGAGAGCAAAGTAAACAAAACAAAAACACAGACAGACTTATTCAGAAGGAGCAGGCAGTGGGGCGCCCGGGTGGCGGGGCGCATCCCTGTTTGGCCCAGCCATGTTGGGCAGCTTCCTCTTCCTCCTCACCCCAGGACCACGATGTGTGTTTGAGGAGGCAGGAGCGCCCAAGCGGCAGCGGCGGAAGCATGGCCTGGCCTGACCCAGGCCAGCCGTGTCGGGCAGCTGAGCTTCCTCTTCGCCCTGGGACCACGGGGGTGGGGGGCAGAGGCAGGAGTGCCCTAGTGGCAGTGGTGGAAGCATGGCCCGGCCTGGCCCAGGCCAGCTGCATCGGACAGCTGAGCTCCTTCTTCCTCTTCGTCCTCGCCCCGGGACCATAAGGAGGAGGGTGGAGGCAGGAGTGTGCAAGCCGTGGTGGCGGTGGCATGGCCTGACCTGGCCCAGGCTAGCCATGTCAGGCGGCTTCCTCTTCATCACCCCTGGGAGGAGGGTGGTGTGGGGTGGGGTGTTGTGGTAAGGTGGGCTGGTGAGCTCCCCCTGCTCCCATGACGACACCCTGAGGGGAGGGCACAGCCAGTTTTGCTACCGGTATGGGCGATCCGGTGCAAACCGGCTGGTGCCCACCACTGGCATCACCCCACCCAAAAGGGTTCATCCGCCCATAGCCGTTTTGTTCTCTACTTCAGCATTTTATTTTATTTTTACTCTGCTTCCATACACTCCTGCCACCTTTTTACAACCTGCCTCCTTCCAAAGCCATTTTCAGAAATTTACCTACAGCCCTCCCCTTCTCTCCCCCTTGCTGTTCAGTGAAGATGCACATCCCACCGATTAATCTCTCCAATTTCCATATACGTATCCAGTTCTCCCTCTATATCATTAGGCTTTACTGATGAACTGTCCCTTTTAATGAAACCTCAAACTTCAAACATTTTCCTGCCCAAACCTCACACCCCTCTCAGGAGATGAGTGTAACAATTCACAAAACCTCCACCTGCCACACTGCTGTAATCACACCTGCCTCTCTGCCTTGTTCCACCTTAAGCTTTCTGCCCACCCTTCCTCCTCCTCCTCCTCCGTGCCATTTAGTCGTCTTCTTTCTCATACCCTTCCCGTTTAGGGAGTCAGGTGCTTTACTGCCCAATTTAAAGGCAACCCTCTCTTCCCCAGCTGCAAGGGCCTTTCATAACTCCCACTGGGCCATTAAACTCTGTTTCCATGGATCCCTCCCTCCTGCGGCAACAAAGGTGCCTCATGGGCCTTGTAGTAGAGAGAGAATGAAAAAGAGCTTCAGGGGAATGACTGCATCACTTTCTCTCTCTCTTTCTGGCCTGTGCAGACCCTGAGAAATGCCATTCATTCCCTTCTTGTGCCGGCCTCCCACCTGCCAACGGGACCACTTAGAAAGCATGCGACAAGGCACACCTGCTTGTCCCTCTGCTCCTCCAGAGCATTTGGGGGGGGGGGGGGAGGTCGTCCCTTCTGCCGGCCACCAGGTCTCTCATTTCCAGAGTGTTACCGAAACTAAAGAAGTTACATTTTTGTTATGTTTAATAACGAGTTCCCCCTTCTGATAGTTCTTGCCTCTTCACATGTTTCACACAATCACTACATATCCCAGTTTCCACAGACATCACGTGAACCCAGCTTGCTGCTGGTTGGACCTATTGGCGGGAGAGACGGTCCATTCAGTGAACCAGGGAGGTTCCCCTGGGTTTGCTCTAGAAGAAATATTATGTGTAAATATGCATCTTGAGACGCATGAGTTCTCTTTCTGATAGAACGATTGACAATAAATTTTATTTTCCAGCAAGGATAGCTGACATGTTTTCAGACTTGCTTCCTGTTTTGGAAGGGCTTGATAAGGTCAAATGAATTAGGAACCAAAGCCAGAGGTGTTGCTGCCATTCCAAGGAAGGCCACCCCTGCATCTCATCCATGAGCTGAGCCATGCTGCAACCCAGGTCGTTCTCCACAGATTCCTCAAAACACATTACCCATTCATTCCCGAGAAAATCAGCAATTTCTGCCTTGAGCATCATGTGCTACTTGAAGTTGGGGTTGCATCGCTCACAGCAATAGAGCCCATTTAGTTGCTCAAACACCCTCCTGTTGCATGCAACAGGCCTGGCGCATGCAATTCTTCTTCCAGAGTGAGTTCAGGGAGGCCATGCAGCTGAGGGATTCAGGCTTATCTCCATGTTCTGGGTTTTCCACTTTGGCTTCGCCGAGAGACTTCCAGTACATGATCCTCCCTGCCACGGGGGCACCCTGTATGCGCATGTGATGGAGGAGGACTCCAGAAGCTGCCCTTCTCTGTCATACCACGCACAATTCACATAAAGCCATCATGGCTTTGTGTGAAAAGTTTGCCTTGTGGAGTAAATCATTGGCCAGCAGGATGGAAGGAGGTTCTTCTGGACTCTGGTGGTTACTTAGCACCGAGCAAAGCTAACCCCCCTGTGGAACTCCCTGCCACAGGGTGGAGGGATGGCTACCAAGGTGAGCAGATTTGAAAAGGGGGCTGAATAAATTCACAGGGGGGAATGGCTATGTCAATGGCTACTTTTCTGGAGGGACGTACCCAGTTGGTGTGGTTGGAGAGTGAGAGGTCCAGTCCTAGGCTCCTCAAATGGGTGTGTGTGTGCGTCAGGGCTCGGTGCTCTCTCCTCTCCTATTTAACATCTCCATGAAGGCGCTGGGTGAGATCATCCATTCCCACAGGGTGTGGTACCATCAGTACACGGATGACACTCAGTTGTACATCTCAGCCCGTGGGGACCCCAGTGATGAGGTCAAAGTCCTGTCTGGATGCCTGGAGGCCGTTGGGGTCTGGATGGGGGACAATGGGCTTCAGCTGAACCCTAGCAAAACCGAGTGGCTTTGGGTTGGGGGTCCGTGGTTATCTAGTGAGCTACCACCTCTAGTCTTGGATGGGGCAGTCTTGCACCAGACAGACCCAGTGCGCAACTTGGGGGTCCTCCTGGACTCGCGACTGCTGCTAGAAGAGCAGGTGGTGGCTGTGGCCAGGAGGGCTTTTACTCAACTTAGAGTAATTCACCAGTTGAGCCCACTTCTGGACCGGAACTCCTTACTCATGGTCACTCATGCTCTGGTCACCTCCAGACTAGATTACTGTAATGCGCTCTACATGGGGCTGCCCTTGACGACCATTCGGAGGCTACAGCTGGTGCAGAATGCAGCTGCATGGGTGGTGATGGGGTGTGGGCGTTATGCCCATGCCTCCCCACTACTCCGGGAGCTGCACTGGCTACCAGTTTGCCCCCGGGTGCAATTCAAGGTGCTGGTTTTGACCTTTAAAGCCCTACATGGCAGTGGGCCAGGATACCCGAGAGACCGCATCGTCTTGAGAGTGTCTGCCCATCCAACCAGAGTGGACCAGAGGGGATCCCGAGTTGTGCCTACAGCTAGAGGGGCTCGCCTCTCTGGCACATGGAGGAGGGCCTTCTCCGTGTCTGCTCCAGCCCTCTGGAACCTCCTGCCAACAGAATTGAGGCTACAGACAGAACTTCTGCTGCCCTTCAGGAAAAGTCTGAAAACCTGGCTGGCGGGGCAGGTGTGGGGCCTTAATGGGAATACGGCTCCAGCCTGTTGGCTCATCCCCAGTTAGTACTTAGTTAATATCCCTCCCTTTGTGTTGTTGTATCCCCCCCCCCATTCCCTTTTTTCCCTTTTAATTGGGGTGGGGGTAGTAGGGTGGGGAAGTGAGTGGGCGATTTGGGATTTTAAAATCTGTTTTTATACATTTTTAACTGTTGCATGCCACCCTGAGTCGGGTTCTCCTGATTGGGTGGCATAGAAATTTAAACAAATAAATACTAGCCAAGGTGGACCTTCAGCCGCAGTTGGTTCCAGTGGTTGGGGGATAGGAGAGGAAGTTTGCCTTTATCCTCTCCAGTGGTACTGTATGCATGGGGCCACTGCTCCAGATATCACAACTCCACCACCAACCCTGGTATGTGCACTATGCAGATATTTTCCCATGGCCCCATCTGGGCTGAGTGGATTTACTGTCTCTTTGCCGATGGTCCAAAGTCCATGCTGTCTGGCAAAACCCAAATCTCCACCCAGACCTCCTCTGTTCGGTCCTTTTCTCCCACGCCGTCCTTGGGACTTTCCTAAGTCAGCATTTTCAAACCCATTAACAAAGTGTGTTTAAGCAAAATGTTTACATCACAAACCTTTGGAAAAGAATTTTAAAGGAGTGGTTTCTTTGGCCACAAAAATTAGTTTCAGTCAAAAAGCATAGATTTATGCATTTCCTTTCATTTTGGGTGGGGTTTTTTTTTGACGGAAATGAATTTCAACAAAGCTCTTTATAAGATTTAAAATAAATCTTTTAAAAAATATTTTATCATCTCATTTATTTTAAAAATGTCAAAATAGCAGAATGTAGAAAGGAATGTGCCATTGCATTAAAGCACCTCTTCCGGAGAATAACAAAAGCACACTGATCTGCTTTAAATCATGATCATAAATGCCATTTATCTTCTATTTCCCTAAGCTTTGTATTTGATCTGTTTTAAAAAAAACCCCACAGATGCTTATTATTCATTCTGTGTCCATTCAAAGACTGGGAAATGAGTGAGCTATTTATTTGATATATACAGTACTTACTTAGTTACTTGGTTGATCTGTACTTCACACGTCTAGCTTGACATGGTGGATCAAAGCGTCATCTCCCATGAGATTTTAGTGAGCTCTCGCATTGGGAGGTCCAACTGCTACCGTAGCAGAATCCGATGGCGCATGGGGAACTGAGACCCATGTTTTCAATGCTCCTTTAGTCATTTTAAACACAGCAACACAGATAGATGGGCCCATGTTGAAGTTGGCCATGTTAGAGCAAGGCACTTGAGTACTCAATTCCACTTAGCTGACCTGCAGTTCCAGATGTTGCCAACCTCCTTCCATCTGGGGGCAAAATGGAATTCGACAGGCGGAGGGGTTGGGCAACCAGGTGCACCCAAGTTGGGACTTCTAGGCCTTGAAACCCAGTTCCCTCCTTAGACTCCCCAGGGCAACAATTAACTCCCACAGATACCTCTCTGTATCCAGCCCTGAGAATTATTTCTCCAGCCTGAGTTAACTCCTTATCTCCCCTCCTCCTGGGCGATCCTCCAGAGACATGCAATGGGAGTTTTGCAGGGTAGCGTGATAACATAGACGTTGAAAGAATCCGGTGACTCCACAAACACAATACAGTGGTACTTCATACAACAATTTTAACCCATTCCACTGGGCTCCTTGTTGTATGAAACAATTGCCATATGATACATGCATTGTATAGCGATTTTCCCTATGGGATGCATCGTACAACAATTTTTTTTTTTTGCTAAGTGGTTTTTTCCCATTGAAAAATTGTTTTACAATTTTTTTCATAGGGAAAATTGTTACGCGGGACGCCATTTCCCCCAAAACCTAATTGTTATGCGATTTCATTGCTATACGGGGTGATTGTTGTATGAGGTTCCACTGTACTTCCAATTGTCTTAGGTGGAAAAGAGACCTGGTTCTGCCTCCCTCCTTTTATTGCGATAAAAAGCAAAGCAATGTCCATAAATCCAATTGAAGTACTGTATCCAAATGCAAAGCATTACGGTTGCTAAAATACTAATCCGACTAAAAGATTTCAAAGAAAAAGATCCCATTCCTGGGTCCCTAACTCTCTAAACCTAAGCTTGCATAACTTTAACTGTAAAATAAGAAAATGTGTAAAATCTAAGAGTAGACCTTAAGCTATCCTAGAAATTTCAAAGTCTGAAGATTTCTGTAAATTCAGCTAAGTGTCAGTTCAGTGGTAAAATGACTAAGTCCGGAGACCTAGACTCACTCCATCTCCCAAAGGGGCGGCCTGGCTTTGGCCCCATATCAAAGTCCCATCTCCACTTTTCCTCCAATGTTGTCCCGAATTCCGACTGACTTGGGTAAAGAACTCCTCTAACTGAGCAAAGTCAGGTCCTTTTTTTTGTCAAAAAGTCCATCTTTCCCCTACATAAGGAATTTGTGGATGTCCTTAAGAATAAGTCTGAAAAATAAGATTTCCATTATTTCTCCAATATCTCTCAAGCTCAAGATTACCTGGCAAAATGCCCAAGGTCGAATTTGCCCCCCCCCCATCTCGTGTGGGCGACTGACCTTACAAGTTCAAAGTACATAAAATTGAAGTTCAAAGTGTGAACAGGTGTGTTGGGCTCTGGGAAATCTCCCCTTTGATGACCATGAAGGCCTCTAGGGATGCTAATCCCGGTGACGTAACGCTTTCCAGGGAAATCTCCATGCAAACTGCATGGAGAAGTTCCGTTTCTCTGGATGAGAAGCGGCGGTGGTTTATCTACATTTAAGGTCATGTTTTCCAAGTTCATTACACCAGAATGGAGAACTGTTCTGGACCGCTAGCCAACACCTTTGTGGCATGGTTGAACCTGCCAAGGGAATACACCCCCCGCCACCATAGCTGTGGGATAGCCAGGATCACTGCTGTGCCACGTTGAGGCATGAGGTGGGATTTGCAGTGGATTTGATATATAAAAATAAAAAAAAATATTGGGTTCAATCAAATCACTTTGGAAATGAAATAATTTGAAATGAAGTGGCCCTGCCTTAACTCCGGGATTCTTTCTTCCGTTTCTCTCCACATGGGTCTGGTTCTTTAATTCCAGCTTAGATGCAGATTGTCGGGAATTCAGAATTAAAAGAGGGGGGGAAACAGATTTGGAAGAAGCATTATCTGCCCTCTTGGGTGGAATTTTCATCACTAACACAGTTATGTTTCAAGAGCTGTAAAACAATAAAGAAAAAGAAATGCAAGATTCCACTGCATCTCAAAGAAAGCAACAAGCTTTGAAATTGGCTTTTTTACAGGGAGCTCCTTCTTCTTCTGTGTTATTGCACAGTGAGTGAGTTCAGAAACGAGACCTGGTTTTAAAAGTTTATTTAATGAGGAAGCGGAAAGACTGCCGGTCCTGTCTTAGAAGTTCCTCGTGGTGGAAGTGGTTTGAATGTTGTATCTATTGTATGAGCTGCTGTGCTGCCTATATTTGACTGTATGCATTGTATGCATTATTTTGTATTCTGTATTGCTATGTTTTTTTATCATTGTTTAATCTATGCTGTATTTATGTATTGCTTTGCTAATATTGTTTTGCTTGTATTACATGGTATATTTGCTTTGTTTCTTAGCCGCCTTGAGTCACCCATTGGGTAGAGTAAGGCGGGGTATAAATAAAACTTGACTTGACTTGACTTGACTTGACTGGCAGAGGACTTGGAGAGGCTACCGTGAAACAGATGCTGTCTTGCAAGGGGTGGTGGTTGTGGACTCCCATTCGTGGCACAGGGGGGGGGGGGTTGGGTGGCCACCTGACAGGGTGCAATTTCTGTGGGCAGCCCTTTAAACAGCTTCCCAAAGAGGACTGTCCCCTAGCCACCCTTCCAAGAGAGGAGCCTCCTCTCAGGCCACAGGAAATGGCCATCTCTTCAGGGGGGCTTGATAGGCAGGAGCTGACCCCCAAAGCCTGAACTAGTCTGGCGGAGAGTCCCTCGGGATTAATTTGTCCCATTAATTTAAATATGATCCAAATGTGGCTAACTTTGAGCAGGTCCAGCCAGGGCACACATAACTCAGCTGGTGGCGCCGTCAGGGTTTGATGGAAAGGGTGGCATCTGGAACATCTGGACTTGGAGCTGGTGTTGCCACACGACAGAGGTGTGTGTGTGTGTGTGTGTGTGTGTGTGTGTGTGTGTGTGTGTGTGTGTGTGTGTAATAGTCGCCTAGGCAATGCCCTCCCTCACCACGATCTCTCCTTCTCTGGAAGGCCAAGCACCAGCTCCTTTTGCTTGAAGAGAAATTAATATGGTGTAAAATCAGCAGCAGATGATTTGAGAAAACTTAATTTCCAATCCCAGTGCAAATAAGCTTTTGATAAGGTCAAATGGAAGATTAAACACCACAAATCCACAAGCCGTTTGCTGCTCAGAGCACCATTCTGTGCCATTCATCTCTGTGGCTGGTCAGAGCCTGGGGTGGCCCAGCACCACCATCACCGCTGCTGTGCCCCTTCTCCCACCCTGCCCCATCCCTGGCTGCTCTCTGGGGAATGTGGTTCTCTGGCACATTTCCCTCAAGGAAGCCCTTGTCCAGTCTGGAGACCCCTGCACAGCACCCCTTCTCCTTGGGCAAAGAAGACAGGATGGTGGCCGCCTTATAAATTGGGTTCTGCTGCATACGCAACTTCACCTGGCCAGGATGCCAGGGGTTTTCTTGCATTTTTCCTTTCAGGTGGGCGCACTCTGTTACCCGGCGAGAGTCATAGACTCATTGAGTTGGGAGGGGCCTTTGAGACCATCCAGCCCAACCCTCTGCACTCAGTGCAGAAATCTGAATGAAAGCAGATCTGACAGGTGGTTGCTTCCCAATTCTCTCTTGAATACTTCGAGTTTTGGAGTGCTCACCACCTCTCGAGGTAGTGGGTCCCACTGTCATACTCCTAGCAACTCACACAAACACACACCCTTTCTTCTGGTTTTACTTGGTTACTTGGTGGGGGTGCCTGGAAGATATTTGCTCCAAATGAACAGATGGGTTTGGATAACTGGGGTCTATTAGCTGCTAAGGGATGCTTCTCTCTCTCTCTCTCTCTCTCTCTCTCTCACACACACACACACACACACACACACACACACACACACACACACACACACACACACACACACACACACACACACACACACACACACACACACCTGCCCTTCCTGCTCTATTATGCTAGGATTTCTAGAGCTCTTTTTAAAATCCATTTTCTTAATTGCTAGATTCCAGGGTATTTGCTCCTTAATCCTAATACTCACAAATTCAGCAACAAACCCGGGTGCTCTGCCAGTATCAGTATCATAATGTTCACTGTCAGGACAGCCTTTTTACTCTTTTCACTCCTTCCGGAGCAGGTGGTGAAAGAGGAGTTTCTCCTGCCAAAACCAGCTTCTCCTATCCCGGAGCTGGACTAAACAAAGCATCCTTCAACCTCCTCCTCCTCCTCCTTTTCATCACCCAGAGGCCAGGATAGATGGTTGTAGAGCTGAAAGGCTCCAACTGTATGGGTTATATTCCAGCGACAGACGCATCCATCACCAATTTTTCATTATTAAGAAACGTTGGGTAGGCAGGGACAGAATTCGCCCCTTATCTGAACCCAGCAGCTGTGCCCTAAATTCCGAGCCTGGTGCCTGGCGGGAGGAATTCGTCTGCCTGTGTTTAAAATTAGTGTTGGCATCGATCATGTCCCAGCACCAAATGGGTTTGTGTCAGAGGCTGGCAGCCTTCATCTGTCACGGGCAGGCTGGGTTGCCCACCTCCCTCCGCGATCCATCACTGCCAGTTCTCGGGGGACCCTCCAGTGGGCATCTGTTACCCACAGGACAAAAGCCTTGCCAGAATAAGAAGACTCTCTCTCTCTCTCTCTCTCTCTCTCTCACACACACACACACACACACACATACACGCATGCATACAGAGCATGCCTGAGGTAGAGAGGACTCTGAGGCTTTAACATCGGGAGTTGCGGGGGGCCTTGAAGAGAGCCATCAGGGACAGCAAGAACTGCATGTGGAAGGAGTTGTGCAATATGAACAACAGTGACCCATGGGGTAGACGGTATAAGACAGTAATGGCCAGGTTAGAACATAAGAACAGCCTTGCTGGAAGAGGCCACAGGAGCCCATGATCCAGTCCAGCATTCTGTCTCACACAGCGGCTCACCATTTCCTTCAGGGTATTATTATTCCCAAGGAGATGCCTTCACCTGCTTAGGATTCCCTGCTGGAAATGGCATTGAGAGATATCCTGCCTATCTCTCTAACCCGGAGGTTGTCCTTAGGTAGCAATAATTATAGCCATTGATAGCCTTGTCCTCCATGAACTTGTCTAATCCTTTCTTAAAGCTGTCAAGACTGACAGCAGTCACCACTTCTTCTGGCAGGGAGTTCCATAGACCAGTAATCCTCTGGGTGAAAAAGTACTTTCTCTTATTTGTTTGAGAACTAGTACCCAAAAGTTTCATGGAGTGTCCCCTAGTTCTAGTGTTGTGCGATAGGGAAAACAGTTTTTCCTTATCTACTTTGTCCACACCGTGCATGATTTTATAAACTTCAATCAGGTCACCTCTTAGACGCCGTCGTTCAAGAGTGAAAAGGCCCAACCGTTGCAGCCTCAGATGGTAAGGAAGGTGTTCCAGTCCCCTAATCATTCTGGTTGCCCTCCTCTGTACTTTCTCCAGCTCCATGATATCCTTCTGGAGGTATGGCGACCAGAACTGTACACAGTATTCCAGATGGGGCCTCACCATAGATTTATAAAGAGGCAAAAAAGCTGTACAATGGTCTCACCTTCTTGTTCAGTGCTGCTTGAAAAGATAGTGGCTACTCTCTTCCCAGGCCAACCGGGACTCACCTATACTGAGGATGTGTCAGCTGCCCACCGCTTCGATGTCCCAACTATTTCGGATCAAGGCCTGTAGTAAGATTGGGGATGTGAAGGCCCCTGGCCTGGATGCTGTCCCCAACATTGCTCTTAAAACCACCATCAGGTCCCGACCAGAAATTTCCCTAGAGATGTATAACATATGCCTTGCTCAGGGAATCTTCCCAAGCTGGTGGAAACTGCAGAAATTGGTCCTTCTCCCGAAAGGGAAAAAGCCACTGGAAGATCCATCATCTTATCGACCAATATGTCTGCTGGGTACGGCAAGTAAGGTACTCGAAAGGATCATTTGCACACGGATGGAGGAGTTCAGTGAAGGAACTCGTGGATTGTCCGAAAGCCAACACGGATTCCGGAAGGCGAGATCTACCGTGGATGCCATCAACGTAGTCGTAGATATTGCCCGCAAGGCCATAAAAGGCAAACGTTGGAAGAGAGCGCCCAAGAAGTACTGCGTGAGGAACACATTCAATTCAGTGAACTCTGATTGCATCCTGGATGTGCTTAGATTGATGGAGGTTCCGGAGTACATCAGACTCATAATCATGAGTTATTTCACAGATCAAACCTTGATGTATAACACTGATGCCGGACTTCAAACCTATAACATCACAGGAGGTGTTCCACAGGGTTCGGTGCTCAGTCCCTTATTGTGGAATATTATGTACGACGGGATGCTTCGGTTGCCTATGCCAGTAGGGACAAGGACAGTTGGGTTTGCAGACGATGTGGTGGTAGTGGTTGTCGCCAAACATCTGGAGGAAGTTGTCCAAACCACAAATGAGAGTGTTGACAAAATTCGCCAATGGCTCTCGTCAGCTGGCTTGCACCTAGCAGATCATAAGACTGAGGCAGTTCTCGTGACCAGTAGGAAATCTAGGGAGACCATCACCCTTACTGTTGGAGGCTACAGTATACTCTCGCAGCCGTCATTACGATATCTGGGTGTCCAGATAGATGCCAAGCTACGCTTCGACGAGCATTTGCAAATTGTGAGCACAAGGGCTGGAGCAGTATGTAATGCATTGACAAGGATCATGCCAAATATTGGAGGCCCGCAACAGACTCAGCGAAAACTCCTCTTGAGTGTTGATAGTTCCGTGTTGCTGTATGCAGCCCCGATCTGATCGGAAGCCATGGCAGGGACATCGTATATGCGACAAATAACTTTGATATACCATAGGAGAGCCCTGCGAGTGGCTTGGGCATTTTGAACCATCTCGTACAATGCCATGTGTGTCACTGCCAATATGATGCCAGTCCATCTGATGGCAGAAGAATGGGTGAAGATCTACCGGCAGTGAGAAAAACAGGTGACAGAACGATGCACAATTGCCATGGAAGCCAGGATAGAAAGGACAGTGTGATGGCAGCACATCTGGGATATATCGACCAAGGGACGGTTGACTCATCGCCTCATCCCAGACATTAACGTGTGGTCAACAAGACAGCATGGAGAGGTGGATCACTAACTCACACAGTTTTGACGGGGCATGGCTGCTTCAGAGCCTACCAGCACCGCTTTAGGCTGGATGATGATGCTTTGCGCCCTGTCTGCCGGCCCGTGCAGGAAGACGTGGAGCATGTGTTTTTTCACTGTCCACACTTTGATGCATAATAGGAAATCTTACAGAGCCATCTCCGGAAGACATCATTGGCGAGATGTTGAGCAAGGAGACAACCTGGGTCACGATGTACAATTATGCAGCCGGAGTCATCTTGGAACATAGATGTGTGGAGAAAATGAAAAGAGGGCAGCCAGAGGCATAAAGGAGGAGGGCAAGTAGTGGTGGCGTTATGCCCATGCCTCACCACTGCTGCAGGAGCTGCACTGGTTACCAGTGTGCCTCCGGGTGCAATTCAAGTGACTGGTGATTTCCTTTAAAGCCCTACATGGTAGTGGTCCAGGGTACTTAAGCAGACAACCACATACTGTGTGAATGTGGAGAGAGACAGATTCCATAGGCTCATTTACTGGTCTGCTGATTGCTGCCAGAGGCATGCACCAATGATGACTTAAGTCTGGCCAATGACAAAGCCAAGAAAGCGGCTTCATTTTGCCAGTCCAAATTTTGATCAAGCAATGGAAGAAGAAGAAGAAGAAGAAGTAGTAGTAGTCATCAGAGTTGGACTGCACAGCCCTTCAGGTGGAGGCCACCTTCGACAGGTAAAACTGGCCTCTGGAAGCCCTTCAAATGTCTCTGGTGATTTTGCCCCAAAGAAAGACAACCATGGGGGGTTCCTGACCTTTCCGCCTTTTGGGGCAGTGGCCATGAAACACTGTGGGTGAGCTCTCTCTGAGCATGACAGTCATGGTGTGTTGAGGGGCCGGGTGGGTCAGCAGATTCAGAGCCTGGCTTGTTGGCAAATGGACTACAGTTGGGTCACAACTATGGGATCGGGCTCCCTCCCACTGTCCCCTGCCTGTTGAGCATCAGAGGAGGTGGTGTGGCCGGCCGTGCCTCCTTCAGTGTGACATTGGCGGGCGGGTCTTCTGCTCCGTGGCTGCTCCTGCGTGGCGCCCATGAGGGACGGCTGTAAATCACCTCCCATTATGGATGTCGAGACGCTTTGCTGAGCAACTTGTTTGGCTGGTCACATTATGGGCTCCATAAAGAGTGTCATTTATTTCCCATCCGTTTCTCCAGGCGCCTGAAGGCGGGCAGACGGAGTTTTTGTGAGACTGTGCGCACACACATGCTGTCTCGCTGTGCTGTGACAGGAATGCCCAGAAGGGGCCTCAGAGGCTGGAATTTTCCCCAATGTTGGGTGGGGAGAGACCTTTTGGGAGAACCCGACGTCATCAGGGCAGGTTCGAGGCTGGCTTGGGCATTTTGAAACCCACCCCGAAGTCTATTTGTTGGTGGGTTTTGACCTTGTTTGACCCTCTCTTCTTGTTAGACACACGGGAGGCCTGGACCTTGCAAGAGAGACCCAAACGGTACCTTACAGATACAGAGAGTGGCTCTTATTTGCACATACAAATCACAAAATAACATAATAAAACAAGCAACAAAACAAAACATAATAACACAAATACAACACCATAATAAGACAAATAAAATTTTGTGCCTGTGTTTTAAACCTTGTTAGGAGCTGCCCTGAGTCCCAGTTTCAGAGAATAACTAGGCAATACATTAAGTAAATGAAAAAAATTATAAGCAAACGGCATCTAGCTTTTTGCCAATTAGCAATCACTCAATATTTGAAATAAATAGGCAAATAAAATTATTTTATGTGGAAATTTACATTTTCTGCCTCTTTTCCAGCTGCGCCTAAATAGTACAACTGAAATGACACAAGCACTGTACAAGTGCAAGCAAAACATGCAGTTAAGAAAGCCTTTGCATGAGAAATGGTTTTTGTGTATGTGTGTGTGTGTGTGTGTGTGTGTGAGTGTGTGTGCTCCAATTCATTCCCCCAGATCTAATAACACATTTTAGTAACTGGAAGTAATGAGAAACGGGCAGGGGAAACACTTCCCATTTCCCCAAACACATTCCCTTATTTATTGGAACTTGGCTTCCTGCCTAAATAAGGACCCAATTCTTGTCCCTTTAACACAGGGGTGCCCAAACCTTTTGGGCAGTGGGCTGGTCACATGGTTCAGGGGGCTGGTCACTATGGACCATGGGCCAGATCCGGCCCCTAACACCAATTCATCTGGCCCATAAAGCCTTTGTTGTTCCCAGTTTTGCAGGCTGGATGAATTGGCATTGTGGGCTGGATCTGGACTGTGTGCCGTAGTTTGAGCACCCCTGCTTTAACAAAAAAGAGGACCAAGCTACTGCCTCTTTAATTGCTACATAGAAGACCAGCGATTCTCAATGTTTTCAGGCCATGGGCCTGACCATGCCTCCTGGGCAGCTGATTGGGCTGGTTACGTGGTTCCTCCCACCCGACAGTGGGACTAAAATACATGCCACACATGCGCAGAACACACTTAGCAGTGTTCTGCGCACACGCAGTGCACGTTTTACTTCCACTTTTGGTAGCGGTGAGGGCATCGGGGGGCTGGATGAAATGGCTTCGGGGTCTGGGTTTGGCCCACCCCATGGGCCGTAGCTTGCAAATGCCTGTAGTACACCGTAGAGGAAACCGAGGCATGAAAAGCTGCACAAGCTGGAACAGTTCCTCTTCTCACGAGCAAAGGTTCTTTCTAAACCAACTTCGCCAAGACTGCTGAGCACATGTATCTTCTGACCTCATTTTGTGAGTAAGTGATATTTTTCTTTCTCTCAAGTATCTAGCCCAAGTGTGTTTCCTAGCTGGGCTAAAATGGGGTGAACCAGAGACCTGCTTTTGAACATAGAATTCCCTAAAAATCTGCCCTGCTTTGCTATGTTGCTGCTTCAAATATCACTTCCAGTGAGGATCTTATTGGGTTCCTGCATGACCAGAAAGGATGAAAATCTCTCCTCCCCACTTCCAGTTTTCTACATACATTGCATGATTTCATTCCAGTCTATCTTGTCCTGGCAATACGTCTCTTTTCTCTAAGCTAAAGAGCCCCCAAACACTAGAACCTTTCTCCCTAGTTTTCCAGTCCTTTGGTTGCCATTCTCTGCACCCTTTCTAGATCAGCAAAACCCTTTCCTTGCGGCAGCGACTGGAACCAGGCACCGTATGGCGAAGGTGGTCACTCCATAGAACTGAACACCGGATGGTGTTCTGTCTTCTTTCTTTATCAGCTATTAGCATGCCATCAAACACATTATAAAAGAAGCTGCTGACATTTACTTTGCAAGAACTCTGCAGGTATTAATGAAAAGATGATCTTCAGGAGGTCACCAATTCATGGAGCTGCCACAGGTCAGAAGTGACTTAACAGACCATAAAACAACATTTCACTTCATGGAGTGAGTATTTTAGTTTAAGAAAGACCTGCGGCAAATCTTCAAGGGCGAAGAGAGAGCTGACCTTAACTACATTCACAAATCTCATTAATACATCAGTAAACACCTGTATCACTTAATGTCTCTATGTAAGATGAACGTAGTGGCTTCACCTGTAGAGAACAGCTATAGCTAAAATGGCATTTATTGCTCACCTGAGCACACCTTCCTGGAAGCTGCTACATCTGCACTTCAAAGCCAACCGCTGGCATCAGATGATAGACAGGCTAATTGCTGTAGCTATTAGCTGGACATATTGGAACCCGTGCTGTCTGTTTTCACCACCAGTGTTGAAAATGCCATTGTTGCCCTGAAAGATCATTGCCAATGTAACTGATGTCTCCATGTCTCCATTTCTCTCTGTCTCCAACTCAACACAATGTCCTCTCAGTCCCTACCAGCCTTGGATTACCCTCCATGTGTCCAAGGGAGTGGACAACGATCCATGAAACCAATCTTTTAGTTTTTCAGGGGTAGCAGGTGCTGTTGGGCAAGTGAGTAGGAGAGTGAGTGAGTTTGTGTGTTGTGCGTTGTGTGTGTGTGTTCCTTGTTTCCTTATTTATTATTCCTCTTTGGCAGAAGAGTTATCTGTAAGGATAGAGATTAAGGTCATTTGCGGTCCTGTTAGTGTCCAAGACACTGAACTGGATGACCCGAAGGTCGGCAGGTCACCAGTTCAAGACCTGAGTGCTGTAGCACAGAGTGAGAGCCCATTGTCTGTCCCAGCTCCTGCCAACCTTACAGTTTGAAAGCAAGAAATTTCAAGTAGAAAATTAGGGAAAGGTAACAGCGCTCCATGCATTCTGGTGTCTAATCATGCCTGCCACCTGACCACGGAAACATCTGCAGACGCAGACAGCGCTGGTTCTTGGGCTGTAAATGGAGATGAGGACTGAGCCCTAGAGTCAGATAAGACTGGCTTTCAAGCAAGGGAGACCATTATCTTTCCCAGGATCATTTTGCTCATCAGCAAAGTTTATGGAGCATATACTAGGGCAGTGAAAGCCAACCTTGGCACTCCAGGTGTTCTTGGACTTCGATTCCCAGAAGCCCTGATCAGGAGGAGTGCTGACTTGGGCTTTTGGTCATTGAAGTCCAAGAACATCTGGAGTGCCAAGGTTCGCGGTCACTGTGCTGGGGATCAGAAGGATGAGGGAGTGGAAAGCGGTTGCCCTCCTCCTCCTCCTCCTCCTCCTCCTCTGTCCTCTCTCCCCAACCTGCAGAACGGCCTGTGCCCAGCTGGAGTGCCCGGCACCAGCTGCCGCGCTTTGTGTCCCTCAGCCAAGGCAGGCAAGCAGGGAGCTGGAAATGGGCTTTTTATTATGCCCATACATCAAAGTGGCTGCCTGATGCCAGTGGACTGGAGCGATTCTTCTTCCCGGTTTGCAGACAAATGAGGAGAAAGGAAATGGATGTGAACTTTGCTCCAGCGTGAGGTCACTGAGCATGTCAAGGGAACTGGTTATGGATTGCCAGAACATTAACGAGGCCCGGCTGAAAAGCTGGCAGGATGCGAGGGGCAGGATTTGTCTGGGAAGCAGACAAGTGTGTGTGTGTGTGTGTGTGTGTGTGTGTGTGTGTGTGTGTGTGTGTGTGTGTGTGTGTGTGTGTGCGTGTGTGTGTGTGTGTGCGTGTGCGCGTGCGCGTGTGCGTGTGTGTGAACATAATCTGCCTGGTGCAAGCTCTTGGCTTTGAGGTTGGGAAGCTTTTTGCAGATATTTCGGGGGAAATGGCAAGAACAGCCATGACTTTGAATCCCTCCCAGACCTTGGACAGGCTCCTGTTTTGGACTGTACTTCCCATACCCTAGAGCTGTGATGGCGAACCTTGGCACTCCAGATGTTCTTGAACTTCAATTCCCAGAAGCCCCCATGAATCCACACGAATGGGTTTACTGCGATTCAGTCCAAGAACATCTGGAGTGCCAAGGTTCGCCATCACGGCTCTAGAGTCCAGTGTCAAATTCTGGGCACATTAAGAAAGAGGCAAACAAAACTAAAGCAGGTCCAGAGGAGCGCAAGGAGGATGATCAGAAGATACTGGAAACCAAGTCCTATGGAGGGAAGACTGAAGGAACTAGACAAGTTTAGCCTTCACAGGAGGAGACTGAAGGGGGAATAGGATGGTGTTAGCCCTATTTAAATAGTTGAAAGTTTATCATAAAGAGGAAGGGAAGAGGGCAGGGCGTGTAATAACAGGCTCAAACTAAAGGAAGCCACATCTAGGCTGAATATCAGGAAACATCTCTGAACAGTTAGAGCAGAAAGAGAGTAGAACCCACTGGTTCCAGAGGTAGGTGGTGCGCGCTCCATCACTGGAAGCATCCAAGAGAGAATTGGAAAGCAAACATTTGTCAGATCTGCTTTGCTTTGGATTCCTGCTTTGAGCAATGGGGTTGGACTGGATGGCCTAAATGGCTCCATTCCAACTCAGTTCTTCTCTGATTCTAACCCCCTCAGACAACCACAGGGTCAATGGCTTTGCTGGACATTGGCCACTCTGACCTGGTGAGGCTGGGAAGTTTGCTCTGAGGAAGAACCTTTTCCTGAGCTCTGCAGAGTCCCCAGGGGAATGGGGGTTTGGCAGCTGTCCAACTCATGTGGATCTAGCAAGGCTGTCCTTATGTTCTTATCCCTTTCCACATCCACGAGGCCAAGGGTGGTGGCACCCAGGAGATGCTGGACAGGGCTCAGCCACACTGTCCGCAGCACGGAGCATGGACAGTGGCACCCTCTGCTCAGGCCTCACTTTTGCTTGTGGCCCCCTCCCAGATTGGAGGAGGCCATGCACTCCGGTATGCCGATTTTCTGCCAGTAGCCGCACTTGGGCAGCTACGGGTCTGTGGGTCGCACCATCTTCCTGGCTTCAGATTGATCAGTTCAGCCCTTGTTGATGGGAGGGGGGACAGACCCTTTGCCTCGGCCCATCCCAGGGGGGGCTGATGGGTCCAGAGGTTCCACATAGTCTCCCAGGGGTGGTTCTGGTAGGGCCTATGCCCTAGCAGACAGGCCAAGGCTTATCTTCTCTGGGACAGGGAAATGTTGAGGGGCAACCCTGGCTTTTGCTCCTCCTTGCTCAAAGCATGAAGCCATGGTGGCTTCCAGAGGGCTGCAGGCAACGAGTCACAGAGGGAGAAGCAAGAGGAGGAGGAAGTCTTGCAAGGAGCAGAACCAAAGGCAGGTGAGAAAAAATAGGGCAGAGCCAACTCTGCAGTATCCACAGCGATGGTGAAAAAGGACTTCCTTCTCTGGCCCCATCGCTAGGAATATCCGCTAGAGAGACTTTCCTCAGCTGGTGAATAACCTCGAGCCCAGGTGAATGAAAACATTGCATTTTGCTAATAAAACCATGTCCTTTCATTTCACTCTGGACACCACAGTGTCAGCAAGGAAGGCAGACGGAGCTCTGACAAGGCATGTCATGCCATCTACTTTTCAGCTGGAGCAACCTGACCAGCTCCTGGGTGGGGGGACTGCCTCTCCTCCCCACTACCACCACCACCACCACGTGGTCTTAGGATCTTTGTCTTTCCTAGTGGAGACCATCAGGAAGCTTTGTGTGTGTATGGGTGTGGATCCTTCCCTGGCAGAAGGCATTGTGCCAGATGCCAGTGACTCAATGTCAATCGTCAGGCAGTGGTTAACTAACCTGACCAGCTTGAGGACTCACAGTCTTGGGTGCCAAAGTCCACAGGGATGGGTCACAGTTCACAAGTGGATTAAATGGCCCCACTTGAATCCATCTGGATGGCGGGAGGGCAGCTTCATCAATTCCTGGCCTGGGGCTGATGATGAGGACTTTGTGTGCCAAAAGGGCTCAGGACCAGAAAGTGACTTGTGAAACTAGAAAAGTGGTATGGGTGTCATAGCTGATTGCCATGAGAATAGCTGATATTCGGAATTGGATATGGCACAAGGAGGAGGAGGAGGAGGAAGGCAGGGGTCCACCGGGACCCTCTAGGTACAGACCAGCACCAGCCAAGATCAGAGAGAGGGCATACTTGAAGGAGAGTCTGGACTGAGCCATTTTCCTTCTTCCCTGTCTAGGCCAGACATGAAACTGCCAAAACGAAGGCATCTTTTGGTGAGTGAGTTCATTCTGTAGTTCCTTTCGCCTGACCTAGTGTGAGAAGGATTAGCCAGCAACACAAGGCGGCCGTTACCAGGGTGCGCCCAATTTTGTTTCCAAAATGCCACAATCTTCGTTCAATGAGATTTTTTTATTCCTTTCCACTGCCCTGGTTTCCTTTTGTGAGTGAATTGTGCCATTGTGTGGAATCCGTGTGTCTGTGCAAGAGAGCAGTTTGGTTTGTTCTCCTTGGATTTCCTGGGAGGCGTTGAGAGAATCAACCATTTAAAACAATGTAAACTACCTTTAGAGTGTTCTTGCTTGGCTGCCTTTTGGTCAGGGGGATGGAGTTAACTCTTGGACAAGCCTTGCCACCAAGAACCCACCACAGACACAACATGTGCACACAGGCAACAGAGGCCAAGGGAGCCCCTTCCTCCCTTGACAGGTGGGGAGATATTTCTGTTGTGGGTTATCTGCTCCCCTGGAACAGAACCCTCGACAAAACCCAAGCTCTAAAACATTCCCTCTTCATAAGCCACAGAGATTGCACGTCTTTTATTGAGGACCAGTTGTTCAACCCTTACAGTCTGGATTCTTCCCAAATTAAATAACAGCACCAGCAAAAATGGGCTGAACCAGCGAACTCTTTCAAGATCCAAACAAGGTTGGTCTTTTCAATAGATATGAGTCATTTAGAATCTGAGGACATAAAGAATTGTTTGATTCTGCACTGGGGTGGGGACACTTTTACTATTTAAAAATATATATCATGGTTTGAAAATTAACTCGGGCAAACACTGTCAGGGGAAAACTATTGTTCGAGGCTTACACCAGAGTAAATATGGCTTCTATTTGCACCAAGGATTAGGCTTAACTGCGAGTGAGTGATTGCCTAATATGTAACGGAGGTTAGCAATCTGCTCTCTCAGCGGAATCGCCGGTCAGGTCAGATGTGGGCGAATAAACCCTAATGATTTATATCTATTAATCCGCTCCCCCAATTTCTGGGCCCGCAGAGCCCATGGACCAGGAGCCTTCTCGACCGGAGTGGCCTCTGCCAGCCGCCGTGTTATTCCAATTGTGCTCGCGGAATCCATATCTCCCCTTACTTTGTTATTTTTGGACCTGACAGGCGACCCTGCACAAGAGGGGCATCAGCTGGAGTACGGGAACGACGCTTCGGGGTTCCCCCCACGGGGGACATCTTGATAACAGTGAGGGAATACATTGCATGAAACAGCATCCTGCTATGCCTAGTATAATCACCCCCACAATCACCTTGAGCGTCGTTTGGAGCCACCCCCACGGAAGCCATGACCACAAGGAACTCCACCAATCCCATGCGGAGCCCTGCTTGATGTTCTTGACTAGGGTGTGGAGGTCCGTGAGCTGGCTCTATACCTTGCGTGTGTTGTCTGTGAGATTAAAGCAACACATGCCATGAACAGATTCGCAACCCAAATGATGTAGCAACAGAAGGTAGTCTATAGCTGCCCGATTGTCAAGAATGGCATGGCGAAGCTCTGCCTGCTCCTGGTTGAGCAACGCTATCACTGAGGAGGTATGGTTAATGGCTTTTGCTAATCCGCAAGCCAATTGACCGATTCTCCGAGCGTTGCCGACGGCTAAGCCTGGCACGCCAAGTATGCTGACTGCCAACGAGACGTACTCAGCTGGACTCAGGACCCTAATGTTGCTATCACATGAGCTGTCTAACTGGGTGGCACGAGTGTGTCGTATGGGTGAGGAAACATTTGTGCTTGGAACGATCATATCCTTAGTGGGGAGTAACAATGTCAAGTGACTGATACAACATATGGAATCTGACACATTTGCGGGAATGTAGTTCCAAGTGTACTGATTGCATGTAAAGAACCAACCTGAAGGTAGGGTAACATGAGCATACATTCAACCAAGTGTCTCTGGTTTATCACAAGTCCAGTTGCCGCGGCCAGTGTCGAGGCAGCGACGCTGAGTTCGGCCCACTGCAGAGCAGCCGACCATCCGAGCACAAGTAGAATTCGGACTGACTGCCACTCGAGGAGTGTGGAGAGTGGCTGCGTCAGCCGGCAAAGTCATAGTCAGCTGCATTCCCCAGCGAGCGTATGCTGTGAAGCTCGCAGGGAGATGCGGGCCGAAAATCCGCTTCAACAGCCAGTCGCCATCCCTGGTGCACGCGTCCAGAGTGTGGCACACTGGGATGAGGCAGGTGCTCAAAACTGAGGCAGAACCCGCGTCCTGCTTCAGGCAAAAATCGGACTGGTTGACGAGACCCGCCAACCTTTCCCATAGGTTGTAGTGCATCCGAGCAGAAAGGTCTCCGCCTGGCACCAAATCGTTGGCCTTTAGTGAGGCTGCCTGGACGCCTCCCCCCGCGAGTAGGGAGAGGGTCAGGATGATGGTGACTGCCACGGAGTTGGCATGAATCTGGGCAAAGACTGCAGCCACGAAGTTCTCTGGTGTCGGCTCCCTCTCCTCGCGCTGGATGGCATCCTGGGCCTCATGGCAAAGGGCCTTGACCATCCCCCAGGTGATTTTCGGCGCTGTCATCTGCGACCACTGTCTCTCCTGCCGGGTCCCCTCGGTCAGGGTGAGGTCCTCCATCTCCGGGATCGGGATCGGGTCGGCCTGGGTCCACGCCATGTGGTTCCAAGTGAGGCTTAACATTTTCATTTCATTTCATTTCACTTTATTCTTGTATACCGCTTCACTTTACCAAAGCAAACTCTAAGCGGTTAACATTGGTGCATGCTGACTGTAATGCAGCCAGCAGCAGGAAAGTGAAAGATACAATAAAAATAGATACATAACACTTAAGACAATAAGCCGACACAATCAAACGAAACAGTCCAATGAACCAACACTCAAAGTACATCGTCTGGCGATGTTGTGGGCCAGAGGGTCGAGGCAGCGCATCCCAGCGTCTTTGGGGCTGCGGCGGGTCTTTTATCCCTCTCCAGGGGAAGCAGGACCCGGAGAAGGGAGGGCGGGAGCCGAACTCCACCGCCCGACCGCCACAGCTGATGCCTATTCGTCCTCTGGCGATGTCGGGGCCAGAGGATCGAGGCAGCGCGTCCCGGCGTCTTCGGGGCTGCGGGCCAGTCTTTTATTCCTCTCCGGGGGAAGCAGGACCCGGAGAAGGGAGGGCGGGAGCCGAACTCCACCGCCCGACCGCCACAGCTGATGCCTGTTCGTCCTCTGGCGATGTCGGGGCCAGAGGGTCGAGGCAGCGCGTCCCGGCGTCTTCGGGGCTGCGGGCCAGTCTTTTATCCCTCTCCGGGGGAAGCAGGACCCGGAGAAGGGAGGGCGGGAGCCGAACTCCACCGCCCGACTGCCACAGCTGATGCCTGTTTGTCCTCTGGCGATGTCGGGGCCAGAGGGTCGAGGCAGCGCGTCCCGGCGTCTTCGGGGCTGCGGGCCAGTCTTTTATCCCTCTCCGGGGGAAGCAGGACCCGGAGAAGGGAGGGCGGGAGCCGAACTCCACCGCCCGACCGCCACAGCTGATGCCTGTTCGTCCTCTGGCGATGTCGGGGCCAGAGGATCGAGGCAGCGCGTCCCGGCGTCTTCGGGGATGCGGGCCAGTCTTTTATCCCTCTCCGGGGGAAGCAGGACCCGGAGAAGGGAGGGCGGGAGCCGAACTCCACCGCCCGACCGCCACAGCTGATGCCTGTTCGTCCTCTGGCGATGTCGGGGCCAGAGGATCGAGGCAGCGCGTCCCGGCGTCTTCGGGGCTGCGGGCCAGTCTTTTATCCCTCTCCGGGGGAAGCAGGACCCGGAGAAGGGAGGGCGGGAGCCGAACTCCACCGCCCGACCGCCACAGCTGATGCCTGTTCGTCCTCTGGCGATGTCGAGGCAGCGCATCCCGGCGTCTTCGGGGCTGCGGGCCAGTCTTTTATCCCTCTCCGGGGGAAGCAGGACCCGGAGAAGGGAGGGCGGGAGCCGAACTCCACCGCCCGACCGCCACAGCTGATGCCTGTTCGTCCTCTGGCGAACACACCAAGCTGGAATCCAGATGACACCTGTAGGAGACATAATTGCGGCATACCCTCTTCCCCAGGTTACGAGTGGCGCCGGGCCCCTCCAGGAAGGGTCCGGTGGCACCCGGTATCGGACCATCGGTCGCGGGAGAGCTTCCGAACGGCGGAAGTGTTTCTCCTGCGGCGTGCAATCCGAAAAAACATTAAGGTGATTGTATGTGAACAATACCTTATTCAGACAATGCTGTGCCTGACCCTGTGACTTGGGGAGGGCTGGTGGCTCCCCCCTTTCTGTTTGTTTGTCAATGTAGGACTTGAGCATCCGATTGACTCGTTCCACAATCGCTTGCCCCTGCGGATTGTAAGGAACGCCAAAAGTATGCTTGATGTCCCAGGTGGCCATGAAGTTAGCCAACTGCCTAGAGCTGTAGGACGGGGCGTTATCGGTTTTCAAGTGCCGCGGTTTGCCCATGGCCGCGAAGCAGGAAAGGAGGTGCTGCTCCACGTGGGAAGCTGTCTCCCCTTTCTGCGCTGTCGCCCAAACGAGTTGTGAAAAAGTGTCGATGCAAACGTGCATGTACTGCCATCTGCCAAACTGCGGGACATGCGTGACGTCCATTTGCCACACCTGGTTAGCCTCTGTCCCTCGTGGGTTGACCCCCCACGAGGGGGGCCCCCTGGTGCCCCTGCACAATGCTGGCAAGAGCGAACTATGCCTTGGGCTTGAGAAAGTGGCAGATTGAACTGTTTGGCGAGCGCTTTGGCATTCTGATGAAAGAATGCATGACTCTGAATTGGAGTAGTGAAAACACCCAAAACTGAACGTTGCTGAATTTCCTTTGCAGCCGCGTCAGCTCTGCTATTGCCCGCGGAAATCGGACCCGGTAGGTCTTGGTGACTTCGGATGTGGGCAATATAGAGTGCTACCGTGCGGTTTCGCAAGTGAAATTGAGCTGTGAGGAACAGACTCAGCAAGTTCTTGTCTATCGCGGGAGTGATGTATGCTCCCGGTAGACTGTGAAGCAAATTCCTGACATACTGACTGTCAGTAATGATGTTTAGGCGCTCTTTGGCGAAGGTGCGCAAGGCAAGATTCACCGCTGCCAACTCTGCCCGCTGCGCGGACTTCTGTGGAAGAGTTAACAGCGTTCGCCAAGCCTGGCCCTCCTGCCAAGTTAAGACACCATATGTGCGACCCCCATCAGTAAAAACTGTCCTGGCCCCCTGAAGTGAAACCAGCGAGAGCAATTCGAACAAGCTGACTGTCTGCGTTTGAAGCGAGACAAGTCTGGGGTCTTTCGGCAAATGGTATGCCAAGCATCCGGTGAATCCTTCCAAGGCAATTGGAAGCGAGTCACCGAGCTGCATCAACTGCTGAACCTGCTCTTTGGTGAATGGGACCACGATTTTTGCTAAGTCGTGCCCGGAGATGTCCCTAGCTCTCAGCCTTCCGCGGTAAACCACCACGGAGACCAGTTCTTGGGGAGGAACGATGTTTCGGGAAGAGGTGTTCGGCAAGTACACCCATTCCACGATACTCGCCCCTTTATCGGAGTCCACTCCTAGAGCTCCGGTGAACATGGATCCTGCCCGAACTATGTACAAGTTCAGGATTGGGGCATATGGCCCCTGAGCAATCCTGTCCACCCACCTCTGGCTGAGAATTTAGTTGACTTTCTCGAGAGCCAAGCGTGCCTCTCGAGGAATTTGTATCCGGTCTGCCGGCTGTTTACCTAGCGTGAGCAGCGAGAAGAGCGGCTTTAGAAGATCTGTATCCAATCGGAAATACGGTCTGGCCCAATTAATGTTTCCTAAAACCTGCTGCAATTCTACCAAGGTTACTGAGTCCTTCAAGTTGATCTGGGGCAAAACTGGTGCTGCGAAAGAGCGGAGAAGCCGATGACCCAAGTATGAGAAGGGCTCGGTTCTCTGCACTTTCTCCGGGGCAATGAGTAACCCTTTCTCCCCCAGGCTGGCCTGGAGGCATCCATGAAATGGCATACTAAGGCTATGGGATAAGGTTTCGAAACCTTGCCAGTGCGTTGTGAACATAAAATTGGCACAGGGTGGGCAAATTGAGCATTCCCTGTGGCAAAAATTTCCACGCGTAACGCTGCGTGGGCTCACTGTGGTTCACAACTGGCACCGTAAAGGCGAACCTTTCCCTGTCCCTGGGGTCTAAGGGAATGGTGTAAAAGCAATCCTTGAGATCTACAACTAGGATCTCCCACCCCTCGGGAATCATATTTGGATTTGGGATGCTGCACTGAAGCGGACCCATTGGCTGTATACATTTATTGATCTCTCTGAGATCGTGGAGGAGTCGCCACTTCCCCGACTTTTTTTTGATGACAAAAATTGGCGAGTTCCAAGGGCTGGTGGACTGCTCTATATGTCCTGCGTCTAGCTGTTCTTTAACCAGTTGCTTTAGGGCGACTAATTTCTCTCCCACTACCGGCCATTGTTCCACCCAGACCGCCGTATTAGTGAGCCATTTAAGTGGCAACGCCATTACCCGAAGGTGAGAGTAGCACCGTACTGCTGTAGAATGTCTCGCCCCCAAAGGTTGACGTGCACGTCCAGAATGTGCGGCCGAATGACCGCTGTGCCGTCAGCCTTTGGAATCGTGACTTCCACCCACTCCCGGCTCCTAAACGCTTCTTGGATGCCGCCTACCCCCCACACATCGGAGACCGGCTCAATGGCCCACTCCTGTGGCCACTGGCTTCGGCTGACCACACTGACGTCAGCTCCGATATCTAACAACCCTGAAAATGATCTTTTATTCAAAAATACCTCAATAACTGGTCGCTGTTTCCACTCTATGTTGGTCTCCACTGTCGCTAAGACTTGGTATCCTTGCACTGCCTCACTTGCGCTCGAGCGGTCTTCTGACCCGGACTCTGAGCTGTCCCTGAGCCTTCCCTGGCTATCTGCTGGCGAGTGACAAGGAACCATAATCAGTTGCGCTAATGTGTCTCCTTTGTGAATTGTCTGGGGTAGGTGCGTCCAAAGCTGAACTTGGAGAACGCCTGAAAAATTGGAGTCAATGACTCCTAGAATTACAAGAATTCCGCGTGCTCCTGCTGTACTGCGAGGCAAAACTAAACCTATGAAGCCCTTGGGCAGGGGTCCCATGTACTGGGAATCCACCAGATAGACCGTGCCTGGCAGGTCGCATGTAACCTCTGCCTGGCAAGTCAATTCTAGCCCTGTACTACTCTTGGGGCTGGCCTGTGCCTTCACAATGCTTGGAATGTGATCAGAATTTAATCTAGTTCTGACTCGCCCAGAGCAAGGGAAGCCTCTGTTTGGACCGGGGCCAGAGACGTGCCCGCGTTCCGGTTTCCCGAATTCGGACAGTATCTGGACCAATGGTAGCCTTTCTTACACCTCAGACACGGGGTGGTTGGAGCCTTGGAACGGCCGGAATTTTGTCCGCCGCCCTTGGATCGGCACTCCCTAGCGAAGTGACCGACCTTGCCACAATTGCGACATGCCCCTTGGTTTCTGCTCTTGGGTTTCCTACCCCCTTGCACCGCTGCTGCCAACAGACCCATTTTGTAGGATTCTGTGCCAACATCAGCGCAAGCTCTAATCATGTCCGTGAGAGTCAAGTCGGGACGATTACCCAGTGACTGCAAGATTTTACGGCAGTCGAGATTGGCATTGTCTTTGGCCAATTTCATCATGAGCTCTTGCTGGGCTTGCTCATTATCGATCTGCCTACTGATCACTTCCTCTAAGCGATTGATAAAGTCCATGTAGGACTCCTGGGCTCCCTGTTTGACTGCGGTGTAATTTTTGGCCGCCTTGCCAGTTGCTGGAACCTTGAGAAAAGCCCTGAAGGCAGCCTCGGCTGACATTTGAAGAGTGGCTAGTGGCAAGTTGGTTTGCGCATCGATGGATTTGAAGGCACCTGAGCCATATAACTGGTCAGGAAGTACTGCGCCTCCCATTCTGGCAGCCCTTGTCTGAGCCTCGAGGCGATACTCGCTGTCCCATAGCAAATACTGGCTGGGGTTGAGCATCATCCGCATGACGGCTTTCCAGTCGTGCGGGATGAACATGGTATTCTCGCACACTTGCTGGAGCGTGCCCCTAGTGAAGCGACTCTGGAGTCCTGTCTCTGAAATGGCCTTCCGTATAGCCATGAGGAGCTTATACGGGACTGGGGAGTGAACAACCTGCTGCTGCCCTGTGAGGGCATCCATTTCCAAGCGAATTGGACAAATCTGACTAAGCTCAGCTAGCTCTTCTGCTGGCAAATCCCCCTTCTTGATCTCTTCCTCAACTGTGCGCTGAAGGGCACTCTTAGTTTGGGAACCTGTAGCTGTCAGAGAAGCGCCTGCGCTTCCCATTCCATGCATTCCGTCGGTGACGTCTGCAGCTGTCACCGAGGGAAAGCTCCCTACACTACTCTGCTTAAACTGTAATGACGGATAGAGCGCCGTGGGCGCCGATGGCACTACTAACGCTGGGGGTTCTTTGGCCTCTACCCGGACTGGATCTACCTCCGCTAAGAGCTTCCTACATTTACTCCATGTGCGAATTATGCCCTCTGGAGCTTTCAGGGGTTGCTGAATGCAGTCTCCTATCTGATCCCAGAGCTGAAGGGATAACGTACCTACTTCTGGGTAAAGCAGGCAGTGTTCCCTCAAGAACACCAAAAGTCTCGCTAGCTCTCCACTGTGAAAGCGTGTCTGATATACCCTGGCCAGGATTTTGAATTCTTCCTCATGAATTCTTTGGCTAGCGGACAGACGTTGCCGCTGAGGACAAGTCCCCATATTACCTGCGGGGTCCTCTGAAGTTTCCTCCTCGGGACGGGTCGACGCATCTGTAGTTCAGGCAATAGGTTTTGCGTGACGAGTGTCTGGGTAGAGCTTGGAGCATGGCCTGCTGCCACGGGCCCTCGGTGGCCTCTGTGCTGTCAGGGGTTCACAGCTGACCCTGAGCGGAACGCGTTTTTCCGTTACTGCAAGCCTGCCGCGAAAGTCGGAAGCAAGCTGTAGGATGCCTCTCTGTAATGCCTCGCCGCTGGGCCGTCTTTCCGATCGGCTGGCTTACCGACCAGACTGCCGCGCTGTCCTCTGGGATGATCGGACGCGGTTCTAGCGCAGAACCGGGCCATGTGATCGCTTACTCTCGAGTAGATCACGTCGGGGTCACCAGATGTAGAATCGGGGCCGCTGGACGGCCGTGAGGTCCCAGAGGAGACTGATCAAGTAACGATACGAGGCAGTATGGAGCGAGATCAGATCAGTGGTTTATTGAGGGAAAAGTATCATCATATATAGATCAGAAGGCAAAACGGGATAGAATCGTCATCTGACAGAAAATCACATCACCCATTTACTCGGGTTAATGGGAAATCTCTCTTGGGGAAGTTAATTAACTCGGCCAAACACTGTCAGGGGAAAACCATTGTTCGAGGCTTACACCAGAGTAAATATGGCTTCTATATGCACCAAGGATTAGGCTTAACTGCGAGTGAGTGATTGCCTAATATGTAACGGAGGTTAGCGATCTGCTCTCTCAGCGGAATCGCCGGTCAGGTCAGATGTGGGCGAATAAACCCTAATGATTTATATCTATTAATCCGCTCCCCCAATTTCTGGGCACGCAGAGCACACGGACCAGGAGCCTTCTCGACCGGAGTGGCCTCTGCCAGCCGCCGCGTTATGCCAATTGTGCTCGCGGAATCCATAGAAAACCATTTGACAAAACTTCCTCAAAGTTAGCACAGAGCAAGTGCAGATGATTTGCTATATCTCTGCCATGTTCAATCTCATCTAAAGTTAAGTTACAAAGTTACTATTGTTTTGTTTTTGTTGGGTGCCCCATTTTTTAGAATTGCCTTGTAGAACATTGTTTTGCTCTGTTGCATAATAGCATAGCTGCATGATAGTTATATCTACAATATATAGTAATAATAATAATAATAATAATAATAATAATAATAATAATAATAATAATAATAATAATAATAATAATAATAATAATAATAATAATAATAATAATAATAATAATAATAATAATAATAATAATAATAATAATGCCAGGGAAGAATCCATACCCTCACACACTCAAAGCTTCCTGATGGTCTCCACTAGGAAAGACAAAGATCCTAATACCAAGGGGTGGTGGTGGGAAGGAGGAGGAGAGGCAGCCCTCCAACCCAGGAGCTGGTCTATATCCTCAGGTTGCTCCAGCTGAAAAGTAGATGGCATAACATGCCTTGTCAGAGCTCCGTCTGCCTTCCTTGCTGGCACTGTGGTGTCTAGGGTGAAATGAAAGGGCATGGTTGTATTAGCAAAATGCAATGCTTTTCAATCACCTGGACTCGAGGTTATTCACCAGCTGAGGAAAGTCTCCCTGGCTGATATTCCTAGCGATGAGGCCAGAGAAGGATGTCCTTTTCACCATCGCTGTGGATACTGCCGAATTGTTGTTGTTGTTGTTCAGTCGCACAGTCGCCTCCGACCCTTTGCGACCCCATGGACCATTTTCCTCCAGGCACCTCTATCCTCCACCATTCTCCTCAGCCCACCAAACTCTGTGCCCATTGTGTCCACAATACCATCTATCCATCTCATCTTTGGACGCCCCCTTCTTCTCTTTCCCTCCACCTTACCCAGCATCAAGGCCTTCTCAAGTGAGTCCTCCCTTCTCATTTGATGTCCAAAGTACTTTGGCTTCATCTTCACTATTTGTCCCTCCAATGAACAGTCGAACTGCCGAATTGGCTCCACCCTATTTTTTCCTCACCTGCCTTTGGTTTTGCTCCTGGCAAGACTTCCTCCTCCTCTTCCTCCTCCCTCTGTGCGCTAGCCACTGGGCCAGTTGACTCGTTGCCTGCAGTCCTCTGGAAGCCACCATGGCTTCATGATTTGTGAGAGACACACAGAGAGAAGCACCCAATGCCTTTCCTGAGGCTTAAAGACAACCTCAATGGTTGTCTTTGCTCCATATCTCCAACCTAAAATAAACCCAGAGAATCTAGGTTTCCTATGTACCACCCTTTTCTCACTGCATGGTGACCCAGGGGCCGTGATGAGTTCTCTTTCTGCTGGTGCCGCTCTCTGTAGATTTCTGCTGGCAGCACTCTGGGTTTCTCATGCAATTGGGTGGGCTTGGTCAACCGAACCAGGAAAGATGGGTGAGATCAGTGAACTAAATAGGATGGCAGAAATTGGGCCTGGTGCCAGAGCTTCACCAGAACTGGTAGCAGAAATTCCGGCTGGCACTGCCCATTCAAGTGTTGAAATAAAGTACAGTACAGTAAACCAATCTGGTATACCATCTATCCCTATAAAATGGTGCGTTAACCGTTGGAATGTGACAAAGGATGTTGCACCAGGCCCCACTAGCCCGTAATGAGCCTCCGTTCACTCGCCCGAACCCGGTTTGCAGGTAACTGTCAGGTTGAAATTTTCGACCTGGGGGCAGGAGCCCCCCAGTCGCAAACAAAAAAAGGGAACTTCAATTCCCAACGTTCCTTGCACCGCGCTGCGCCAGAGCCAATCAGGCTGAGCGGTGTGGCAAAAGGAACGTTCGGAAACGCGCTGCGGCCAATCAAAAAAAAAAAAGCCGCAGGGGAAAAACCACTGCAGTAAGCAAACATGCGCAGCCAAAACTACAAGCCAGCGCGCGAAAAATAAAAGTAAACAAAAAAAGGCCTGCCGCCGCTGCCCTTCTTCCCCACGGGCCAGCCAGCATGGCCCGTGGGGAAAAAAAAGAACCCCCCCCCCACTGCCGCTGCCCTTCCGTTCGATGGGCCAGCTGGCGCACGAAAAACCAAAGTTAAAAAAACACCCCGCCACCGCTGCCCTTCTTCCCCATGGGCCAGCCAGCATGGCCAGTGGGGAAAAAAAAAAGAAACCCCCCCGCCGCCGCTGCCCTTCCGTTCGAGGGGCCAGCCGGCACACGAAAAATAAAAGTAAAAAAAAAACGCCGCCGCTGCCCTTTTTCCCCACGGGCCAGCCAGCATGGCCCATGGGGAAAAAATGGAAACCCCCGCCGCTGCTGCCCTTACTTCCCATGGGCCAACCAGCATGGCCCATGGAAAAGAAAGCACACCCCCTGCCATTGCCCTTCCTTCCCACGGGCCAGCCAGCATGGCCCGTGGGAAAGAAAGCCAACACCCGCCTGAAAAAATAAACACAAAAACACAAACCAAAAACAATCAAAAACACTCAAAAATCCAAAAATGAAACACAAAAACAGCCAAAAACAAACAAGAAAAAACACACAGAACCCCCCCCCAAAAAAAAATTCCCCCCCCAAAAAAAAACACCCAGAGAGTTTAACAAAAGACGTCTTCTATCCATGAGGACCAGAACTCAAATGAGAAAATAAAGAAAAAACTTACCGGAAGCGACACCCAGAAGACAGAAGAGAAAAACTGTAGAGAGGCAGAAAAGCTCACCACCCCCACCCAGAGGCCAAAAGAGAAAAAACATTTAAAAATATTAAAACTAATAAGATTAATTCAAAAATTAATCAAATAAGTTATAAAAATATTCAAAAATAATCACACTAATCTCAAAAAATACCAAAAAAACAGAAATCACTTTTCACTCAAAAAAAATAAAACAAAAAATAAAAATGCGTAAAAATAAACATTTTAAAAACCAAAATTAAATTTTAAACTAAATAATATTAAATTAAAATAAAAAAATTAAAATAAAATAAAATTTGCTTAAACATAAAACAAAAACCTTCAAAAACCAATTTAAAGAGCCAGACACTGAGGAAGCCGGCATGCCAAAAAAAAAACCCACTGGGAGCGCAAGTCCGCCGCAGGCGGATGCAGCGCCTCAAAGCCACAAAATCACAAAACCTTACAACACCATTTAAAACAGCCCAGCACCATTGGTTCAAGAGAAAAAACGAAACCCTTTACTATCCAACACAATTTTAAAAAGCCCGGCACCGGCGGGCAAAATATGCTAGTATTCTATAAAGGCCTGACAGGCCCGGGCCTGGCCCGCCTTCTCCATGGTTCCTCCTAGGGAGAGTGTGCTGCTTTCTGATTGGATGGTTTACCCACATGCACGAGTGGTGGTGGTTAAGATTGGTGGCGCCTGATGAAGTGGACTGTAATCTACAAAAACTCACACTGGACCCATCAGTCTTAAGGGAGGGGTGACAAATCTGTTTGTGCTGTTGCTGAAATAGACTACCGTGGCTACCTCTGTGAAAATCGGCTTTAATGCATTCTTCCTGTCCCTGGGGGTTAACACAGCCTCCTGCACCCCTCCCTCTGAAAGGAAAACCACCCACCCCCTGGGCACAGGGAGAGATTCATTCCCTTTGGATGCATACTGATGCTGGCAGTACTTGTGGAGGGAGGGGAGGAATGGTGGTGGTGGTGGTGGTAGCCGGGATGGGGGTCAGCTGGTGCTTCAAGGGAACCAAAGGAAGAGACCCTGGCAGGCAGCAGCAGTGGAGGATGCCCAGCATGTTGTGGGGTAAAATGCTAATTAACTTGTGAACCACCCAGAGAGGGTGCTGAGTGCTATGGGGGGTGGTATAGAAGTCTAATTGCAATTGCTAATTGCTAAAACCCCATCGAGAACTTTCTCCACCATAGCCCCCCCCCCCCCCCCCGCCCTCTGGAATGAATTGCCGGTGGGGATCAGAATGGATCCTGTGTTATTAACATTTCATTAAGTCCCTAAAGGCTTCCTTTTGTCAGCAAGCCTTTCAAGGCTAATAAGAGGACAAGAACTGCGCAGTAGTAGTGTTGGCCCTGGATATTTTTTCCCCACCTCCTCTGGCTGCTGCGGAAGGCGCTTTCTATGAACATGGTCATGGTTTCCAGATTTCCTGATGCCCTCTGGTATACTGGGGGATATTTTATTCTGGATGATTTTATTCTCATCTTTTGTATATATTGAATGAAGTGCATTCCCTCCCCCCCCCCCCCGCCGCCTATAGTGTAAGTGGCCCTGAGTGGCACATCACATCCAAAGGGCAGAGTATCAATGTGAATGAATGAATGAATGAATGAATGAATGAATGCATGCATGCATCTCCCCAGGACGCTTCAGCTCTGCCTCTCCTCTCGTGGAGCTCAGCCAGAGCTCAGGGGGGGAAGGGGGAGCTGGTTTTCTGCAGGAAGCTGCAGCGTCCAGTTTCAGTTTCTCCACAGCTCCAGGCAAGGCGGTCAGAAGGCAAAAGGGCCAGTCATGGCTGGACGAACCCTGGCTGGCCGCAGCCTCTTAGAGGAGGCTGCACTGGATGGACAGGCCAATGGCTGGAAGGCAGCTTCACCCACAAGGGCCCCCAGAAAGGGACCTGTGGGGTCTTCTGCAGATTAGAGGAAACAACATAACCTGAAGATATCTTCCACAGTTAGAAACAGAAATGAGCACTGAACCCTAGAGTTGGATACAACTGGCTTTTGAGCAAGGGAAACCTTTACCTTTACTAGGTGGGGTGGATGGCAGACATTGTCTCCTGGTGGAGGAAGTTAGGCTGGAAATGGGAGGAAAAAGAACAATATTTTATATCCAGGGAGTTTGGTTACATTGAACCATACCTGACAAGAATCCCGGATTGGCCGGGAAATCCTGTATTTTGGTGCACGTTCCTCCCCTTTCCCAGCGCCATCCCATATTTAGAATGGCAGGGAAAGGAGTTACTGTACACATGCACATACGCAGAACCCATATGCGCATGCGCAAATATGTTCTGTGCATGCGCAAAGGGGTTCTGTTCATGCACAAAGGAGTTTTTCCTGCGCATGCACACCCAGCCTGGAGCAGCTCCCGTATTTTCTGGAGCGGCGCTTGACAGGTATGCATTGAACCCCAACACAAGTCCCCATTCCAAGGTCCAGGAGAGCCAGCGACTGGGACCAGCCTGCTTCCCAGAGATGCCCCCGTCCTTTCCTCTGCTCTTGCAACTGGGGCTCCTCCATTCCTCCAAGAAAGGGCAAGGGGTGACACAGCCCCCACCCTCTCACCTTCAACAGGGTCCTTACACACTTGGCCATACCTGGTGCTACAACACTTTCTGGCTCCATAGTCTATGTAGTCCCCACAGTATATTGTATTGGATCGCAGTCTGTCCCTTTAAGAGCCTCTCTGTGCTCTGTCCCAGCTGAACCGAATCAGAGAGTGGCTAAGCAGTTTTGCTACTATAAAGGAAATGCACTCTGAGCATTCTCTTAGGCTATATTCTCCAAGGGCTATATTCTCCATGGGCTATCTGAACTATGGTGCTACATTGCTTGAAGCTATGATAAGCTATGGAACTATGAGCTATGAGGCTGGATACTGAAAGACTGCAATGATACTGCTAAAGGCTTCTAAGGACTGAACTCTGTTTGTCTCATGCTTGCAACTGAATAGCAAGTCTGCTTACTGCCCTGGAAGGAAACTGCCATCTGCATCTGCTCAAAGGTAATCTCTGCTAAAGACTGTTTACTTGGACATTTGCTATCTCTTGTGGACTGCTGCCAACTGTACTGAGAGCTGCTTATCTCAGGCATATGTTTTTGCTTCTCCTGTGTTTGCTGAAAAGTAAAGCTATTTTATTTTCCTTATATAACCTGCTTGTCTGTGTGGAAAGCTCTCCCAGCTGTCACTGCGTACACAGCTAGCCGCTTTGCTCTGCTAAACACAGCCAAGTCTCATTGGGGTACCCCCAGTACCCCAACACCCTATCACGCCAGGGCATTTACAGTTCTTCTGGCAGGTCACCAAGCAATGGCCTGCATCCCCTGGGGGGCAGGAGCCAGGGTTCACTGCAATTATTTAATTAATGTTATTAATTATTTTAAAAAATAAAATTGGTAGTTACTAGTGTTGAAGCTCATTTGCCACTGTTTTGCCCAAAATATAGAATTAATAGGCACATAGAAGAGAAGGCGCTGCTAAAGGAGAGCCAACATGGCTTTTGCAAGGGCAAATCATGCCTCACTAATCTGTTGGAGTTTTTTTTTGAGAGTGTCAGCAAGCATGTGAATAAGGGAGATCCAGTTGACATTGTTTATCTGGACTTTCAGAAGGCTTTTGACAAGGTCCCGTACCAAAGGCTCTTGAATAAACTTACCAGTCATGGAATAAAGGGACAGGTCTTGTCCTGGATCAGCAACTGGCTAAGGGACAGGAAACAGAGGGTAGCACTCAATGGACACTTCTCCAAGTGGAGGGAAGTAAAGAGTGGGGTCCCCCAAGGTTCAGTACTGGGACCCCTGCTTTTCAACCTCTTCATAAATGATCTAGAGGTAGGAGTAAAAAGCAAGGTAGCCAAATTTGCTGATGACACTAAATTATACAGGGTAGTGAAAACTGTGAGAGATTGTGAGGAGCTCCAGAGGGATCTCTTGACACTGGGGGAGTGGGCAAAACAGTGGCAAATGAGCTTCAACATCAGTAAGTGCAGAGTGATGCATGTTGGGGCAAAAAACCCCAATTACATTTATAAACTGATGGGGTCTGAACTCTCTGCGACAAACCAGGAAAGGGACCTTGGTGTCCTGGTGGACAGCTCAATGAAGGTGTCAACCCAGTGTGCCTCAGCAGTGAAAAAAGCAAACTCAATGCTAGGGATCATTAGGAAGGGTATAGAAAATAAGTCAGCAAGTGTCATTTTGCCTCTTTATAAATCTATGGTGAGGCCCCACCTGGAATACTGTGTACAGTTCTGGTCGCCATACCTCCAGAAGGATATTATGGAGCTGGAAAAAGTGCAGAGGAGGGCAACCAGAATGATTAGGGGACTGGAACACCTTCCTTACCATCTGAGGCTGCAACGGTTGGGCCTCTTCACTCTTGAACGACGACGTCTAAGAGGTGACCTGATTAAAGTTTATAAAATCATGCACGGTGTGGACAAAGGCATTGGTCGCACACATGGATGATCTCTGGCAAGAGCGGGACGATGGTCATTTGTCCGTCCTTGCTCTTATTGACCTCTCAGTGGCCTTCGATACCATTGACCATGGTAACCTTCTGGAACGGCTCTGAGGATTGGGGATCCAGGGTACTGTGTAGTCCTGGTTTTCCTCATTTCTGAGGGGTCGGACCCAGTCAGTGTGGTTGGAGAGTGAGAGGTCCAGCCCTAGGCCCCTCAAATATGGGATGCCTCAGGGCTCAGGGCTCTCTCCTCTCCTATTTAATATCTACATGAAGCTGCTGGGTGAGATCATCCATTCCCATGGGGTGTGGTACCATCAGTATGTGGATTGAATTGAATTGAATTGAATTGAAATTTTAATTTATATACCACAATTCTCCGCCCAAGGACCGACTCAATGTGGTTTACAAGTTAGAAGTACAGCATAATAATATCACAATAATCACACAAAAAATACAATATATCACAATACATTACAATATATTCAATACAATTCATTAAACAGTTACACCAAATGCAAAGTGCAAAAGCAAATACAAATATAGATTATACAAAATACCATTGAATACAGTACTGAAATCCCAAGAACAATTTCCCAAACCCTCAGCTCCCTCCCATCCATGAGACAAACTACTGGCTTCGAAACATCCTCACCGGAGCCCTAAAGCCCCCACCACTGGGAAAACAGTTCCAGCTGGGCTCCCACCTCCTCCGACCGGGCGGGCCAGGGAAGGGAGCCAAAGGTGTTGCATTGGATAACACTCAGTTGTACATCTCGGATCGTGGGGATCCCAGTGATGCAGTCAAAGTCCTTTCCAGGTGCCTGGAAGCTGTTGGGGTCTGAATGGGGGCCAACGGGCTACAGCTGAATCCCAGCAAGACTGAGTGGCTATGGATAAGGAGCCCTGCACTATCCTGGGAGCTACCATCTTTAGTTCTGGATGGGGCTATTTTGCCCCAGATAGACCCTGTTCGCCACTTGGGGGTCCTCCTGGACTCGTGGCTACTGCTAGAAGAACAGGTGGTGGCCGTGGCAAGGAGGGCTTTCGCTCAACTTCAGGTGATTCGCCAGTTGGACCCGCTCCTGGACCAGGACTCCTTGCTCATGGTCACTCATGCTCTGGTGACCTCCAGACTAGACTACTGTAATGCGCTCTACATGGGGCTGCCCTTGACGACCATTCAGAGGCTGCAGCTAGTCCAGAATGCTGCGGCCCGGGTGGTGATGGGGTGTGGGCGTTATGCCCATGCCTCACCACTGCTTCGGGAGTTGCACTGGTTACCCGTTTGCCTCTGGGTGCAATTCAAGGTGCTGGTTTTGACCTTTAAAGCCTTATATGGTAGAGAGCCAGGTTATCTAAGAGACTGCATTGCCCTAAGGACGTCTGTCCGTCCAACCAGAGCGGACCGGAGGGGCTCTCTAATAGTGCCATCGGCCAGGGGGGCTCGCCTCTCTGGCACATGAAGGAGGGCCTTCTCCGTGTCTGCACCGGCCCTTTGGAACCTCCTGCCAGTGGAATTGTGTCTCCAGACGGAGTTGTTGCCCTTCAGAAAAGAACTCAAAACCTGGCTGGTGGGCCAAGTATGGGGTGCAGGTGGAAGGGTAACCTCTGTTGGGTGGTTGGTATAAAGGATAATTCCTTCCCCCATGGTCTCTTCGGTGCCTGCACCCTTTTTAGGGGGTGGGATCTAAATCTGTTTTTATCTGGGGGGTTTTATCCTTGATTGTGAACCGCCCTGAGTCGGCCTAGGTTGAGTGGATGGTATAGAAATCCAACAATTAAATTAAATTAAATTAAATTAAATTAAAATAAGAAAAAACTGTTTTCTCTATTGCACAATACTAGTCATAGTCATAGTCAAAGCAATGGTATTCCCGGTGGTAATGTACGGATGTGAGAGCTGGACAATTAGGAAAGCTCAACGCAGAAGAATAGATGCCTTTGAAATGTGGTGTTGGAGGAGAGTTCTGAGAGTCCCCTGGACAGCGAGGAGAACAAACAGGTCAATCTTAGAAGAAATCAACCCTGACTGCTCCTTAGAAGATAAAATTGTAAAGATGAAGTACTTTGGAAATCAAATGAGAAGGGAGGACTCACTTGAGAAGGCCCCTGGCTAAAACCCCTGGCTAAAACAGGGGTCATTTGTATTAACGACAAAACCATAAAACAAAGAGAAAAGCTATGAGGTCAAAAGTTGCCGCTTCTGTGCTCCAGGTAGGTGATCTGTTTTGTATGTCTAAAATGCTAGCTTCTGTGCTGTGGGGAAAAACCACCACAGAGGTTGTGGGAAGGATCATGGCTTAGTTGCAGAATGCATGGGGTTAATTGCAGAGGGGCCTTCCCAGGTTTAAGTCCCAGCTAGTAGAAGCTGAAAGAAAGGCCAAGGAGCATTTGCTGCTCAATTTCACCTCAATTTCACCAAGGGCATTTGCTGCTCAATTTCACCTGCCAGAGACCTGGCCTATCCCGGTTGACCATGTTCTGCGGTTCATGGTCCACCTGCATGCTCTCGGCCTCGCACCTCGCACCATAGCATCCAAGCTCTCGGCGCTGGCTTTTATGGCCAAAGTAGGGGGTCATGTGGACAGCACCTCTGACTTCCGTGTGAGACATGTTTTGGAGGGGTGGGTGCGCGAGCGCGGGCGTTGCCCGGACGATCGGTACCCTATTTCCCCAGGGGTTCTTACCCAGTTGGCCCGGGGCTGGCCAAGCCTCTGTTTTGATCATTATGAGGCAGCCCTTTTTCATGCAGCCACAACGGTGGCATTTTTTGGAGTGCTCCGCATCAGCGAACTTGTGATGCTGTCTAAGGCGGATGCAAGTTGTAGGGCACTGGAACTCGGAGATGTATATGTCGCCAAAGACTGGGCCCAGTTGAGGATACGTTCCTCCAAGTCAGATCAGCATGGCGTAGGCAGTGGTGTAAGACTGCTACGGTGTTCTTTGGCAGACATCTGTCCGGTTGGTGCCCTACAGGAGTTCCTGGCACTGCGTGGCATGCACCATGGCCCGTTTTTCTGTCACCAAGATGGGTCTCCCCTTACTAAATTTCAGTTTTGGAAGGTGACAGGCAGAGCCCTCGCCAGGGTGGGCCTACCAGGTGCCCGTTACGGCACACATTCATTTCGTATTGGGGCAGCCTCTACAGCAGCTGCTTTTGGGTACTCCGGGGCTGACATACGCAGCATGGGGAGGTGGGGCTCGCAATGTTTTCAGTTTTATGTGCGCCCACTTCCACCGTGAGTACCAATCCTATCACCTTACCTTCCTTTTTTCTTAATTTTTCTTACAGACCCTGGGTGTCGTGTTACACCGGTGACAGTATGGCTGGTGGGCCACAGCTATGTGCACAGGGCAGCGCGTTACGCTGCGGCGACAGAGTGGGGACCCCGACTGGGACTGGGTGAACACGCCAGTCTCACATGGCATGGTAAGCCAGGGATGTTGTGGCGGGAGCTGCTGCCTTTCCTGTTTTCCAGCAGGAGTGCTGACCCGCCTGACATCCTCATCATACACCTTGGGGGCAATGATTTGGGTCAGGTCACCGGCTTATCGCTCAAGCATGCGATTTGTGGGGACCTTGCTTACTTGCACTACGTCTGGCCTGCCACAACCCTGGTTTGGTCGGACATGATCCCGCGCCATTCTTATAGAGGGGGCATTGACCTCCTGGCCCTTGACCGCGCTAGGCGCGCGGTCAACGGGGCGGTGGCGCGGTTCCTTGCCGACAAGGCTTGGGGACGGGTCAGTCGTCACCCCGCTATTAGCCTACGAAATTACGACTTGTATGTAGGGGATGGGGTCCATCTGTCGCGAGGAGGTATGGACCTCCTGTTGGGTGATTGGCGAGCAGGCCTGTTGACCGAGCTGACGGTCTGGGGGGGGGGCATCAGGCCTTCTTTGAAGCCCCTCCATGTGGCGGGTAGCACTGGTAAGGTAAACAGTATGACCCACAGGTATCCGGCAGGTTCGCAATTGACTGGACAACACTAGACAGGAACAAATTAGTTAAACGTTGTCCGGTCAACGACGAACCAGGCGACGGGGTGATGGCGATAGCTAGCCAGCATGCATCACCCTGTGATTTTACGGATACGAGTCAGAGGGTGGGGTCATGAGTTAGATATTGACTACGGTCAACAATTTGTTTGTTGTCAACAAACAAATTGATACAAATTGATACATTGTAACCAATTGCCGTTGGCAATTTTGGGGTGGTACCTTACCAGTGTTACTTCGGCCTGCTTGCCTTAAGAATTATGATTGGTCGTTTTACCAATACAAATTTATAATTCGGATTAGGGCATTGAATCAATAAATGTGGCCCTATGCTGTTATCCACTTTCAATGTTGTCTGAGTCCGTTATTGGGGGGGTGCGCCTGCAAAGAGCTGCATTTAGGAAAGTGATTTTCTTCAGGGGGACAAAGAGTTGAAAAGCACAGCGGGTGGAGGCCGTATCCTGCTGCCCATCCACCTGGCAGCGGCAGGGGCCCATGGGTGAGGGGGTCAGTCTGTCCTGGGACTTTGGCTGCTCTACCTTCTTCTCTCCCTGTCGAGGTGGCTTCCCTCCTTCCCCTGCTCACGGTTCCCCTCCTCTTCTTTTCCTCTTCCTCTAAAAGAAGCCAATGCAAGGGGGGCAGGAAGAGGTGTCTCCCCCCCTCACCCTCACCCCATACCATTCTTATCCTGATCCCTTTCCTTGAACTAAGCTAGAATACAGCTTCAGGCATCCTTCCTTTCCACCTTTCGTCTGGCGTAGGATGTGGGGTAGGACTCTTTTCAGCCAGATATGGGGAGCGAAGGGAACCAGGGAAAAGGAAAGGCAGGATCTCAGGATCTTTCTCTCTTCCTGGAAGAGCAAAGAGCAGGAGCCTGGTGGGACTGAGAGGCTTAGAAGAGACGGGCAGGGAAGGTCCTGCCCTCTAAGGAAAAGGAGCCATGGTTTCCGAAGGCTCCTCTAAACACTCACCATTTCCTAATGCTAGTTCATAATCATTGGATCCTGCAGCCTGGCCTTTCCTCAGGCACAGACAGACTGCTCAGGTTTTGGGTCAGGGTTACACTGTTGCTCTGGACCTAATAGCTGCAAACCACACCTTGCCAACACAACCTTCCCTGAGAGATTATTGTGCAAAGAGGTCCGAGGAGAGGAGATTCTCTGGGCAACTTTTGGGCCACGGAAAGCTTGGCTGATCTCTTGGGGTCACTGCTGAAAGTTCTCCACTACCAGGGTCACCAGAAACATGCCCTCCATATGACACCCCTATGCTTAGAAAGACAGAAGGTAGCTCTTACCTGGCTGACCAGAGATGACGCTTGTCTCAGCCCAGAAAGTGATCAGCCCAAACAGGAGAAGAAGGCCACCAGACTGCATGGTGAGGCAGGGTGGTGAGTCTGGTGCCCAGCCCAAGGGCCTGCTCTTTTAAAGGCTAGTGAATGGACTTGGTTGGGATGGGCTAGCTAGTGGAAGTATGTGGACATGCTGGGTCTTTAGCAAAATTGGGCTACCAATGATTGCGGAACAGTTTCAGAGCAGATCACATGTTGGCAAATGTTTCCTGGTTCCAGCAGAAGGAAGAGATGGAGGAGGAGAGCCACAGACCTCCCCTACAACTCCACCCTTGGAGCATTGGAAGAAAGGCCCTTCCCTGTAATACTCTCCCTTTCTAGGAAGGCAGGGAATAAATCTCCCCCTTTTCTCAGGACAAAAGCTTCTGTTTGCAATTTTACAGACAGAAAGAAAAGTTCTGGATTCAACAGCATACAACCATTTATCACAGCATCTTCCAGAGATGTTTTCTTAGAAAATCTGGATATTACAGGGAAGGGTCTTTCTTCTGATGCTCCAAGGGTGGGGTGGGAGGTGTGGGGAGGGCTGTGGCTCTCCTCCTCCATCCCTTCCTCCTGCAGGAACCAGGAAACGTTGGGCAAAATGTGATCTGCTATGAAACTGTTCTGCAATCGTCGTTTGCCCAATCCTGCTAACGACTCTTCCATTTCTCCACAGCGTGTCCACATACTTCCTCTAGCTCACCCCAGCCAAGTTGGTTTGCTAGTCTTTAAAAGGGCAGGCACTTGGGCCGGGCACCAGACTCCCTAGCCTGCCTCACCATGAAATCTGGTGGCCTTCTACTCCTGGTTGGGCTTCTCATCTTCTGCGCCGAGCTGAGCCTTATCTCTGGCCAGCAAGGTAAGAGATAACTTCTGTCTTTCCAAGGACAGGGGTGTCATCTGGAGGGAACATCTCCAGTGACCCTGGAAGAGGAGAATGGCCAGCAGTGACCCCAAGAGATCAGCCCAAGCTCTCCCCAGCCCAAAGGTTAGCCATAGACACTTCTCCCATCAGACTTCTTTGCACAATAATCTCTCAGGGAAGGTTGCTTTGGGAAGGCACGGTTGCCTCTATTAGGACCAGAGCACCCCACTGGTCGTAAGAACATAGGAACAGCCTTGCTGGAACAGGCCACAGGAGCTGTCAAGAGTGACAGCTGTCAAGAGTGACAGCTGTCACCACTTCTTCTGGCAGGGAGTTCCATAGACCAGAGATCCTCTGGGTGAAAAAGTACTTTCTCTTATTTGTTTGAGAACTAGTACCCAAAAGTTTCATGGAGTGTCCCCTAGTTCTAGTGTTGTGCGATAGGGAAAACAGTTTCTCGTTATCTACTTTGGTCCTGGCCAAAGACTACAGGGTTTGGCTGTGTCTTGCCTAAGGAACACAGTGATGGTTGTGGTTATGTTTCCAATGGAACCACAACCCACTGCTCAGTTCCAAGAGGCTTTGGAATGGAATGGGATGGATTCATCTCAGGGGCAACATCTCAAACTTTGGTTGCTCCATCATCTTTTTCCTCAGCCGAGAGTGGCAGAAGGGCAGTGCAAGCTGTATTCAGAGGACAGGATAGTACAGTAGGCTTACCTACATAAGAACATAAGAACAGCCTTGCTGGAACAGGCCACATGAGCCCATCCAGTCCAGCATTCTGTCTCACACAGTGGCTCACCATTTCCTTCAGGGTATTCCCAAGCAGATGCCTGCTTAGGATTCCCTGGAAATGATATTGAGAGATATCCTGCCTATCTCTCCAACCCGGAGGTTGTCTTTAAGTATCCATAATTATAGCCATTGATACCCTAGTCCTCCATGAACTTGTCTAATCCTTTCTTAAAGCTGTCAAGACTGACAGCTGTCACCACTTCTTCTGGCAGGGAGTTCCATAGACCAGTGATCCTCTGGGTGAAAAAGTACTTTCTCTTATTTGTTTGAGAACTAGTACCCAAAAGTTTCATGGAGTGTCCCCTAGTTCTAGTGTTGTGCGATAGGGAAAACAGTTTTTCCTTATCTACTTTGTCCACACCGTGCATGATTTTATAAACTTCAATCAGGTCACCTCTTAGAGTGAAGAGGCCCAACCGTTGCAGCCTCCGATGGTAAGGAAGGTGTTCCAGTCCCCTATCCTTCTGGTTGCCCTCCTCTGCACTTTTTCCAGCTCCATAATATCCTTCTGGAGGTATGGCGACCAGAACTGTACACAGTATTCCAGATGGATGGGGCCTCACCATAGATTTATAAAGAGGCAAAATGACACTTGCTGACTTATTTTCTATACCCTTCCTAATGATCCCTAGCATTGAGTTTGCTTTTTTCACTGCTGAGGCACACTGGGTTGACACCTTCATTGAGTTGTCCACCAGGACACCAAGGTCCCTTTCCTGGTTTGTCGCAGAGAGTTCAGACCCCATCAGTTTATAAATGTAACTGGGGTTTTTTGCCCCAACATGCATCACTCTGCACTTACTGATGTTGAAGCTCATTTGCCACTGTTTTGCCCACTCCCCCAGTGTCAAGAGATCCCTCTGGAGCTCCTCACAATCTCTCACAGTTTTCACTACCCTGTATAATTTAGTGTCGTCAGCAAATTTGGCTACCTTGCTTTTTATTCCTACCTCTAGATCATTTATGAAGAGGTTGAAAGGCAGGGGTCCCAGTACTGAACCTTGGGGGACCCCACTCTTTACTTCCCTCCACTTGGAGAAGTGTCCATTTAGTGCTACCCTCTGTTTCCTGTCCCTTAGCCAGTTGCTGATCCAGGACAAGACCTGTCCCTTTATTCCATGACTGGTAAGTTTATTCAAGAGCCTTTGGTGTGGGACCTTGTCAAAAGCCTTCTGAAAGTCCAGATAAACAATGTCAACTGGATCCCCCTTATCCACATGCTTGTTGACACTCTCAAAAAATTCCAACAGATTAGTGAGGCATGATTTGCCCTTGCAAAAGCCATGTTGGCTCTCCTTTAGCAGCGCCTTCTCTTCTATGTACCTATTAATTCTATCTTTTAGGATGGTTTCCATCACTTTACCTGGGACACATGTCAAACTGACAGGTAGGTAATTCCCTGGATCACCCCTGGATCCTTTTTTGAAAATTGGTGTTACATTCGCTACCTTCCAGTCATCAGGCACAAAGTCTGATTTGAGGGAAAGATTATATATTTTGGCTAGGAGATCAGCAATTTCATCTTTAAGTTCCCTGAGAACTCGTGGATGGATGCCATCTGGTCCTGGTGATTTGTTAGTGTTTAGTTTAACAAGACATGCAAGGACCTCCTCCCTGGTTATTTCTATCTGGCTTAATTCTTCGGTTTCCCTCCCTACGAAGATAGGCTCTGTTTTGGGCATGTGGCCTCTGTCTTCTTCAGTGAATACTGAAGCAAAGAATTCATTGAGTCTCTCTGCAATCTCTGTTTCCTCTTGAATAACCCCTTGCCTTCCATTGTCATCTAATGGTCCAATGGCCTTCCTAGTTGGGTTCTTACTTCTAATGTACTTAAAGAAGTCTTTGTTATTTCTCTGAGTATTTTTAGCTATACGCTCCTCAAAGTCTTGCTTTGCTTTCCTGATTGTTGCCTTGCATTTGTTCTGCCAGAATTTATGTTTCTGCCTGCTGTCCTCATTTGGACAAGCTTTCCATCTTCTAAATGAGCTTTTCTTGCTCTTGATCACTTCCCGAACAGCTCCTGTAAGCCACATCGGAGTCCTCTTGGACCTGGCAGTGCCCTTTTTCCTTTTGGGTATGCATTCCAATTGAGCCTCTGTTATTGTTTTTGTAAACAGCCTCCATGCCTCTTGGAGTGTTTGGACTCTCTCAATTTTCCCTTTCAGTTTCTTTTTTACTAGTTTCCTCATCTTTGGGAAATTTCCTTTTTGAAAATTTAAGGTCTCTGTGTTAGATTTTATCAGTGACTTGCGGTCTATGATCAAGTTAAACATAATTGAGTTGTGATCACTGTTCCCTATTGGATCAGTCACATTAACATCTTGCACCAGATCCTGAGTATTACTCAGGATCAAGTCAAGGATTCTTGTACCTCTAGTTGGGTCTTCAACCATCTGTCCCAGGGAACAATCATTGAGCATATCTAGGAACTTTATCTCTTTATCACGTGCTGAACAACAGTTCACCCAGTCTATGTGAGGGTAATTGAAGTCCCCCATTATAACCAGGCTTCCCTTCTTGGATGCCTCCTTTACAACATTCTCCAACTGCCAGTCTCCCTCAAGAGTTTGGGTTGGAGGCCGATAGTATATGCCTACTGTTAGACCATCTAAGGGACACAGTGATGGTTATGGCTATGCTTCCAGTGGTATCCCTAAGGTGGGATCTTTTTCCCCAGCGTATGCTAAGGTTTTTCCCCCTACCAAGAACATTATGTCTAGTGGAGACTGCAGGATAGAGTAAGCACATCAACACTGGCCTTGGGCTGTAATAAAGAATTTGATTGACTGAGTAAACACATCCCCAGGTTTCTGTCCATTTTTTCTGTGAAGGAAGTTTTGATCCTGGTTATTCCGGTGAGTTGAAGCCATTCTGTTTTGTCCACAGGTATCTGCCGCCTGCCAAAGGTTGTAGGGCCATGCAAACTTTACCTTCCCCGTTATTTCTTCAACACCCAAAGCAGGAAGTGTGAGAGGTTCATTTATGGAGGCTGCCAAGGGAATGGCAACAATTTTGAGACCCTGGAAGAATGCCGTCGCACCTGTGAACGTAAGTGGAGAAAAGAAGAAAAATGTGGGTTTGTCTACATGAGGCCATACATCAGAATGCAAATGACACATTGAAACATAGCCATCACAATAACCTTCACAGCATTTTCAAGACATGTGAGAAATCTCAGTGGATGGGCAGGTATTTTAACACTGATGGATGAGTAGCAGAACACAAGGGAATGGGGTTTTTTAGCTGGTGGAAAAGAGTCCAGATTGTTCTGTGTGAATGGTTGTGAAATTACCACCCAACTCTTTATAGGTTTGAGCTGGGATTCTTCATCTGTGGGACACCCAATTCCTTTAGCTATGTCTTGGGTTAATTTCCCAAACTTTCCTGGAAGGGCCTCCTCTGATGGGGGAAGTGAAGTTGTCAATTGTGTGGCAGCTGAGTGTGCTCACTATGCAGTGGGAAAGTAACACTGGTTTGGGTCAGAGGGCTCAGTGGGCACCACTGGTTTGAGAGCTGGTTTGGGTCAGAGGGCTCAGCCTTTGTTCCTCTGGGCTAAAGGGAAGGGGGCACAGGAGGAGGCACAGGAGGAGGAGGAGGAAGAGGAAGAGGCTCTTTACTCAACTCATCAGCCAGAGGCATCTAAGGAAAGAAGGTGTCTGTAGTTTTTCATTCACTCACCTTCTGGATTGGGCTGAGCCTCATCTCTGGCCAAGCAGGTAAGAGCTAACCTCTCTCTTGCTGAGGGCACAAGTTGGCCATAGAAGCTTCTCCCCTCACACCTTTTTGCACAACAATCTCTCAGGGAAGGTTGTCTTGGCAAGCCACAGGTCCTGGCCCAAAGCCTGCAGAGTCTGGCTGTCTCTCGGGAAAAGGCAAGGTGCAGGTTTCGATTATTACCCAGCCTATTAGTATAGGTGAATATTAGGCAAAATCTCGTAATGGTTAGAGCAGTGCAAGAGTGGAACCAACTGCCTTGAGAGGGGTGGGTGGTGGGTGAGCGATCCAACACTCGAAGCATTCGAGAGAGGATTGGAGAGCAAACCTCTGTCAGATCTGCTTTGACTCTGGAGGGGAAGTGGAAAAACTCCCCGGGAACATGTCCCTCCCTTCAAACGCCCGAGGGCAGGAGAAAAGCATGGCATAGACCAGTCGCTAGAAGCTCTGCGCTGTTCTCATGCAACCTTTTTAAAAGGGGAGGATATTCTGCTGGGAGAGAAAATCTCACTAAAACTGGGGCAAATTCAGTGTTCAGCAGAAATGCTGAGCATTGCAGGAGAAGAGATCCACCCTTGTAGCTCACGGGAGGTTAAGAGATAGAGGCTCTCCTGGGCAGAGAAAGCAGCAAAACGCATGCCCCCCTTCCCCCTTAGTGGCTTCCCTCCAGGGGAGGCTGAGACAATGGGGGCTTCTGGAAGTCCCAAGAGATCCATCCTGCCTTCTTCAGACTTCTTCATGTTTATGGGTTTCTTGCCGGGAAAATGCCCCAGGCCTCCTCCAGGAATTGTGGTGTCCTGCATTGCCAACTATGAGACTGATGCAAGCTGTCCTATTCCAACCCAAAAGTGCTGCAGTTGGGGCTGCATGAGAACCTGTCTTGCCTCTGTTAAAGATAAGCCATCTCACCTGGTTTCCAGAACCTCCTTGGGGAAGCCCAAGTCCAGGCCTTGCACCAGGAGTCAGCATTCAATTCTTGCCCTTTACAAACAGAAATGACCAACCACTGTTTCATTCCAGAGAAGCCTGGACGCTGCCCGAAGCCCACTAGGCCAGGATTATGCGCGGAGTTCTGCAGCTCAGACAGCATCTGCCCTGGAAGGCAGAAGTGCTGCAGCAACGGTTGTGGCCATGCTTGCAAAAATCCAATACTGTTAGGTAAGTGTCCTTCTCCTCCAATTTGGGATTAGGTGGGTGGCAGGTTGTGAGAGAGCTGCACGGAGAGCGAGAGAGAGAATGAGAGACAGAGAGAGGGAAGGAGAGAGAGGGGAGAGAGAGGGAGGGAGGGAGGGAGAATGAGAGACAAAGAGAAAGAGAGGGAGATGAGTCTGCTTCCCCAATGGGAGAATGCTCCTTGTTGGAGAGCAGAGGGAGTTTATGGGGAAGACCAGGGAGCTTCAAGAGCCACCAACTTTGGGCCCCTCCAAATGCTTTAGGATACCAATAAGCCAGGGCCGTAGCCAGGATGCTACATGTGTGTTGAGTCCGAGTATTAATTGCAATGCCACAGCAGATCGGGGGTTAACCATCAAGAGGTTAACCATTATAGCTCTGTTCGGACTGGGGTAAACAGGGGTGAGGTAGCAACTTATATACAGACAGAACGGCAGTTACAGTGATACATTTGCCCGGGCTTTTGTCAGCGTGGGAAACCTGTGCTAGAACCAATCAGATTACATTGACAACACATGAATGTGGCGCCTTACAGAAAGGGCACACTTTTACAGCAAAGACTTCATGCTATTGCAAACTTAAGCAATATACGTTTGGACACAACAATGTGGGTGGGCAAATATTTTTTCAGGATGTGCAACAATGTCACACATATATGTCACATATATATAAGCAGCTGGGAGTTTGAGGGTGGGCAAACTGCTAACTCAGGGTGGGCAACACCCACCCTGGCCACACCCTGGCTACGGCCCTGCAACCAGCTCTTCCTGCATGGGGTTACTTTGGGAGACCAACTTCCCCCAGCTGTTTCCCATCAAGAAGCCCCTATAAGCTCTAACATCACTTACAGCTGTCCCACTTTGTGAAAGGACAGCGGTCCATCAGTGGTCCAGAGGCTGGGCAGCTGCCATGACCACTCCACCATGAATCCCCCTTGCTCTAAAGAGAGGCTTGGACAGGTTTTGTTCCTTGGGGTAGTTTCTGAGACTTCCCCCGCTGATTTCCTTGGGTGGATCAGGCACCTGCCCTTTAGCATTCGACAGGGAATGGTTTTCAAAGGGGATTTATTAGTCCTGTTTTGTCTTATGAGCGATGAACTCCTATCTCAGTAAAAGGTGCAGGGAACATGGGACCTCCATCCAACAAGTGTAAGAAGGACCAAGAGAGTTTCTCAGAGTAGGGCTTGCTTGGTGCTCCATTGGACCTTGTGAAGAACTTCCCCTCCTCCCGTTTTCCTCCCTCTTTCCACAGCGGATCCATGAAGCCTCCTAGCACCATGGACAGTGCCCGCTAAACCTGCTGCTGGCACTTCCACCCACGGCCCTGGACATCAAAGCCACCAGCCTGCTCCCCACTGCATCCCTCTCTTCTCCCACGAAGGACAGCGGTGGCTTCGTGGAACCCCTTTTCAATCTCCTGTTCTTTTGGCAATAAACCCAACCTTGCATCTGCATCTTCCACTCCGAGAGATTCTTTCCAAGGGGGGTGGGGGGGAGTGGGAAGGGAAATGCCATCTCCCCCCTTCTTCCTGAGGCCAACTCCAAGGGGGCTCTTTTTTCCCCTTTCAAGTGTGCCTGGCAGCTCACCATGATGATGATGATGATGATGGTGATGATTCACTCAATACAAGTTCATCCTATCCACCTTTGTAGGACAGGGTTATGAATGTGTGTGTGTGTGTGTGTGTGTGTGTGTGTGTGTGTGTGATACCTGTCAACTTTTGGATTTGAAAATAAGGGAAATTTTGGTCACACCCCTCTGTGGGTGTGGCCAAATCTGTGGGCATGGCCAAATATAGCCATGTGACTTGCTGGGCTCTAGTCATGCCTGCCACATGGCCATGAAAATGTCTGCAAACACAGACAGCACTGGCTCTTTGGCTGTAAATGGAGATGAGCACTGCACCCTAGAGTTGGATACAACTGCAAGACTTTACTTTCTTAGTATCAAAGATCGCTGCAGATGGTGAGTGCAGCCGTGAAATAAAAAGGTGACTGATGCTTGGGAAACAAGCTATGAGAAACCTGGGGAACATAGTGAAAAGCAGAGACATCACATTGCAAACAAAAAACTGCATAGTCAAAGCAATGGTATTCCCGGTGGTAATGTATGGGTGTGAGAGCTGGACCATTAGGAAAGCTGAGCGCAGAAGAATAGATGCCTTTGAGATGTGGTGTTAGAAATAGGTCGATCCTAGAAGAAATCAACCCTGACTGCTCATTAAAGGTCAAATAGTAAAGATGACGCTAAAGTACTTTGGACATCAAATGAGAAGAGAGGGTTCACTTGAGAAAGCCTTGATGCTGGGAAAGGTGGAGGGCAAAAGAAGAAGGGGGAGGCCAAAAATAAGATGGCTAGATGGTATTGTAGATGCAATGAGCAGAAGGCTGTGTGGGCCAAAGAACCATTTCCCCATCTTCTTGGGGGACTTTTGTTTTGTTTTCTTTCTTGTTTACTCAGTGGCTTAAGTGACTAAGATGCTGACTAGGAGGCAGAAGGTCAGCAGTTCGATTCCCGAGTACTGCAGGATGGAATGAGCTCCTGTCTTTGTCCCAGCTCCTGCCATCCTAGCAGCTCGAAAGCAAGAAATTGCAAGTAGATAAATAGGGACCACTTTGGTGGGAAGGTAACAGCGTTCCGTGTGCTCTGGTGTCTAGTCATGCCTGCCACATGACCACGGAAATGTCTGCAGACGCAGACAACGCTGGCTCTTCGGCTTTAAAACTGCAGCGGTGGTGGTAGCTGGTCTTCCCGCCGTTCAGCTCCTCCTCCTCCTCACCCTCGGCTGGAGGTGGTGGTCTCTGGGCAGCCCTCGTGACCAGCTGTCACCACAGTCCTCCCTCCTTGCTAGTAAAAGTTAAGGTTTCCCTTGCTCAAAAGCCAGTCGTATCTATCCCTAGGGTTCAGTGCTCATCTCTGTTTCAAAGCCGAAACGCCAGCACTGTCTGCTTCTGCAGATGTTTCCGTGGTCATGTGGCAGGCATGACTAGACACCAGGGAGTGCACGGAACGCTGTTTACGTTCCCACCAAAGTGGTCCCTTTTTATCTACTTGCAATGTCTTGCTTTCCAACTGCTAGGGTGGCTGGAGCCTGGGACCAAGACGGGAGCTCATTCCATCCTACAGTAGAACTCGGGAATCAAACTGCTGACCTTCCTTCCGCCTCCCAGTCAGCGTCATAGCTACACACCGACCATTCCATCCACTCGCTCCCCCCTCCCGTCTTGCCTGCTGCCTCTTATCCAGATAGTGCCTCAGGTCCAGCCGAAAGTGTGGCGGCCCCCCGTTGAGCTGGTAGAGAAGGGAGCCGAGGCAGAAGAGGTGGGTGGGTGGGAAAAGTTCACCCACAGCTCAGGTGGCTTCGCCTCCTTGGCGGCCCATGGCTGGCCGGCCCAGGAGGAGGAGGAGGAGGAGGAGAAGGCAGCGGCAGGGTCTGGCACTCCTCGGCTCCTGCTGCCTCTCTGCCAGGGCAACACGGTGCGGAGCTTCCGAGCGCTGCCGGCAGGTGAGCTTCGGTAGCGGGGCAGGTGGGCACTAAAGGAGCCCTCCCTGCATCACGGCCGGCTTCCTGTTGCCGGGAAGAGTGGCAGAGATGCAGGCACGTGCGCGGGCGTCCATTTGAAGAAGGGCTGCGACGCGTTGCCTGCATGGAGGTATGAAAAACAGGAGATGACACTACAGGCTTCATGCTGTATGCTGCTTTGAAGCCACAGCGAAAAGCCACACAGCGACCTCTGGTGGCCAGAAAAAATACTGCAGCTTTGGTAGGATTTTTTTTTTTTTAAAAAAAAGGGGAAATACGGGGAAATTAATAAAACGGGAGGGGCAGGAAGAGGGGCAAAAATAAGGGGTTTTCCCGGGTAAAACAGGATGGTTGCCAGGTATGCACAGTGTGTGAGTGTGTGCATGCGTGTGCACGTGTGCACATGAGCTTGTGTGTGTGTGTGTGTGTGTGTGTGTGTGTGTGTGTGTGTGTGTGTGTGTGTGTGTGTGTGCTCTCACATGTGTGAGTGTGCACGTGTGCGTGTGTGTCTGTGTCCTGGAGTTACACCTCTTCCAGGGTCATGGGATATGTTCCCTCCATATGTCACCCCTATCCTTAGAAAGACAGATGGTAGCTCTTACCTGGCTGGCCCGAGATGAGGCTCAGCCCAGCCCAGAAGGTGATCAGCCCAACCAGGAGAAGAAGGACACAAGATTGCATGGTGAGACAGGTTGGTAAGTCTGGTGCTCAGCCCAAGCGCCTGCTCTTTTTAGAGGATACTGAACAGACTTGGTTGGGATGAGCTAGAGGACATGCTGGGTCCTTAGCAAGTTTGGGCAACCAATGATTATGGAATGTTTTCAGAGTGCATCACATTTTGGCCAACATTTCCTGGTTCCAGCAGAAGAGCCACAGCCTACCCCTCTGACCCCACCCTTGGGGCATCAGAAAAAAGAGCCTTCCCTGTAATACTCAGCTTTTCTAGGAATAAATCTCCCCCTTTTCTCCTTCTCCCTGCCTCTCATTCCCCACACTACAAGAAAAACTATCCCATTAAGACAGCTAGGTTTTGACCTGACCCTTGTCCTTGGGGTCTCTCCTGTTCCAGCGAGCGACTTTTACCAGTCTGCCCTATTGAACTTCCCCAAAGACTCTCTGGGCCCAAGGAGGCCTATGTGCTGTCCTGCAGATCCTTCTTCAGCAACAACCTGGGACTTACCTGTATTAGCAGAGCCCAGCAAGTATTATGGAGAGTATTGTATTAAATGTGGTAGCGTGTGGCTTATGGCTTAACTCTTGTCTTGCCCCCTCTTCCAAAGAACAGGCATTGTTGATGAAGCAAAAGTGTTTAATGTTCTCAAAGCAATAGAAATAACAGTTCTTCCGATGGTTCAGGATACAGAAGTTCAGCATACAACAATACTGATCAAAAAGGACAGTTAGGGAAATCCACACTCAGGCCTTCCACCAGATACAAAAGGAAAACCTGATTAATCTAAGTAATCATGACTAAGCTTGGGTTGGAGTCAGGGATTGAGTCTCTCTCCCCCTTCTGAGGTGTCACTCTCAGAAACCCCCAAACTTGAACTACCTGTAACTCTCAAACCCGTGTGCCTATAGGAAAGACATGAGCTTGGCCCTCCTAATTAGCATACAGTCCATTAGAGCCCAGGGTTTGTATAAACAACCACTCACTGGTTCCCATACCAAATGTCTGGTGTTCCCAGGCTCTGGATGTTGACCTAAATGGACATCCCAGACCTGGGGAAGAAGACAAAACATAGGCCTGAAGCTTTGAGAAGCTTCCACTAAGCCCACCTGCTCGATAAACACAGCAGAAAGAATTGTGAGGCCCTTGCAAAGAAGTAAAGCTACATTCAAAGACAGTTTAAAAACCAAAGACACTCCAGCAAGACAGAGTGGCTGTGGATAGGGGGCCCCGTGTTATCCAGGGAGTTACCACCTTTGGTACTGGATGGGGCTGTTTTGCCCCAGACAGACCCAGTGCGCAATTTGGGGGTCCTTCTGGACTCACGGCTGCTGCTAGAAGAACAAATAGCGGCTGTGGCCAGGAGGGCTTTTGCCCAACTTCGGGTGATTCGCCAATTGCGCACGTTCCTGGACCGGGGCTCCTTGCTTATGGTCACCCATGCTCTGGTTACTTCCCGACTAGATTATTGTAATGCGCTCTACATGGGGCTGCCCTTGACGACCATTCGGAGGCTGCAGCTGGTCCAGAATGCGGCGGCCCGGGTGGTGATGGGGTGTGGGCGATATGCCCATGCCTCACCGCTACTTCGGGAGCTGCACTGGTTACCAGTTTGTCTCCGGGTGCAATTTAAGGTGCTGGTTTTGACCTTTAAAGCCCTATATGGCAGGGGGCCAGGATACCTTAGAGACTGCATCGTCCCAAGAGTGTCTGCCCGTCCAATCAGAGCGGACCGGAGGGGCTCTCTAATGGTGCCATCAGTTAGGGGTGCACATCTGTCCAGCACCCGAAGGAGGGCCTTCTCCGTGTCCGCACCAACTCTCTGGAACCTCCTGCCAATAGACCTAAGACTCCAAAGAGAATTGCTGCCCTTCAGGAAAGGAGTGAAGACCTGGCTGGCAGGGCAGGTGTGGGGCCCGAATGGGACTATGGTGCCCGCCTGCTGGCTTTTATAAGAACTCTCTCTTCTTTCCTTTTGTATAGTAGGTGGGATGGGTGGGTGGGATATGGTTTTTTTTTTAAAGGGCGTGGGATGTGGGTTTTTATAACGTTTTTTTATGTATTTTTAGAATTGCTGTAATGCCGCCCTGAGTCGGGTTCTGCCTGAGTGGGCGGCATATACAAATATGACTATAAATAAATAAATAAATAAATAAATAAAACTTGCGACTCTGTCTGTTACACCCATACAATATTGATGAAGTCCAGACAAAAACTTCTGTTTGCAATTTTACAGACGGAAAGAAAAGTTCTGGATTCAACAGCATACAACCATTTATCACAGCATCTTCCAGAGATGTTTTCTTAGAAAATCTGGATATTACAGGGAAGAGTCTTTCTTCTGATGCTCCAAGGGTGAGGTGGGAGGTGTGGGGAGGGCTGTGGCTCTCCTCCTCCATCCCTTCCTTCTGCAGGAACCAGGAAACGTTGGGCAAAATGTGATCTGCTATGAAACTGTTCTGCAATCGTCGTTTGCCCAATCCTGCTAACGACTCTTCCATTTCTCCACAGCGTGTCCACATACTTCCTCTAGCTCACCCCAGCCAAGTTGGTTTGCTAGTCTTTAAAAGGGCAGGCACTTGGGCCGGGCACCAGACTCCCTAGCCTGCCTCACCATGAAATCTGGTGGCCTTCTACTCCTGGTTGGGCTTCTCATCTTCTGCGCTGAGCTGAGCCTTATCTCTGGCCAGCGAGGTAAGAGATAACTTCTGTCTTTCCAAGGACAGGGGTGTCATCTGGAGGGAACATCTCCAGTGACCCTGGAAGAGGAGAATGGCCAGCAGTGACCCCAAGAGATCAGCCCAAGCTCTCCCTGGCCCAAAGGTTAGCCATAGACACTTCTCCCATCAGACTTCTTTGCACAATAATCTCTCAGGGAAGGTTGCTTTGGGAAGGCACGGTTGCCTCTATTAGGACCAGAGCACCCCACTGGTCGTAAGATCATAAGAACAGCTTTGCTGGAAGAGGCCACAGGAGCCCATGATCCAGTCCAGCATTCTGTCTCACACAGTGGCTCACCATTTCCTTCAGGATATTCCCAAGCAGATGCCTTCTTAGGATTCCCTGGAAATGATATTGAGAGATATCCTGCCTATCTCTCCAACCCGGAGGTTGTCCTTAAGTATCCATAATTATAGCCATTGATACCCTTGTCCTCCATGAACTTGTCTAATCCTTTCTTGAAGCTGTCAAGACTGACACCTGTCACCACTTCTTCTGGCAGGGAGTTCCATAGACCAGAGATCCTCTGGGTGAAAAAGTACTTTCTCTTATTTGTTTGAGAATTAGTACCCAAAAGTTTCATGGAGTGCCCCCTAGTTCTAGTGTTGTGTGATAGGGAAAACAGTTTCTCCTTATCTACTTTGGTCCTGGCCAAAGACCAGACTCAACAGCCTACATCGCCATGCAATCTAGTGGTCTTCTTCTCCTGGTTGGACTTCTCACCTTCTTGGCTGGGCTGAACATCATCTCTGGCCAAGCAGGTAAGAACTAACCTCTCTCTTGCTGAGGACACAAGTTGGCCATAGAAGCTACTCCCCTCACACCTCTTTGCACAATAATCTCACAGGGAAGGTTTGCATTGACAAGGCCCAGCTGTGGCTAGTAGGACCAGAGCACCCCACTGGTCCTGGCCCAAAGCCTGTGGGGTCTGGCTGTGTCTGGCGAAAGGGTAGGGTGCAGGTTCCAATGATCACTCAGCCTATTAGTATAGGTGGATATTAGGCAAAATATCTTAATGGTTAGAGTAGTACAACAATGGAACCAACAGCCTCGAGAGCTGGTGAGCCCTCCAACACTCAAAGCATTTAAGAGAGAATTGGAAAGCAGATCTGCTTTGACTCCATCCATCTGTCTTATGATCCCAAAGTGGCAGAAGGTCCATCCGAGCTGCATTCTGTGGACAGGCAGGAATGGGTGGCTGATCTGAAGGACATAGAGAAGGATACAGTAGTGTTCATTTATGGAGGCTGTGATGGAAATTACTTTTTCACCCAGAGGATTACTGGTCTATGGAACTCTCTGCCAGAAGAAGTGGTGACAGCTGTCAGTCTTGACAGCTTTAAGAAAGGATTAGACAAGTTCATGGAGGACAAGTGTATCAATGGCTATAATTATGGCTACCTAAGGACAACCTCCGGGTTGGAGAGATAGGCAGGATATCTCTCAATACCATGTCCAGGCAGGAATCCTAAGCAGGTGAAGGCATCTCCTTGGGAATAATACCCTGAAGCAAATGGTGAGCCACTGTGTGAGACAGAATGCTGGACTGGATCATGGGCTCCTGTGGCCTCTTCCAGCAAGGCTCTTCTTATGTTCTTATATATGTTCTTATGAAATGCCAAACATTTTAAGACTCTGGAGGAATGTTGTTGAGCTGGTGAAGGTAAGTGAGAAAACAAGAAAGACTGGCTTGTCTACATGAGGCAATAGCATTGAGAGGCAAATAACATATTGAAACATAATCATCACAACGACCTTCATAGCATTTTAAAGGCATGTGAGAAATCTCATTGAGCCCCTATGGATGAACAGGTATTTTAACCCAGTTCTCCTGGGTCCTAGTCTGACATTTAATGTGCTGTAGGCCACTGCTTTTCTTCCATTCATCCCAAAGTTTGCAAAACAGTTCCTTCTGAGCAGTATCTGGAAGGTCAGTGCTGTTCACACACTGGTGAAAGGGTAAAACCTTTTTACAAGGGTGGAATATTCTGCATGGGGAGGAAATCTCACTAAAACTGTGGTGAATTCAGTGTTCAGCAGAAAAGCTGAGCAACGCCAGTGAAAAGACCCCCCCCCCCTTTGCAGATCAAGGGAGGCTGAGAGACAGATGCTCTCCTGGGAAGAGAAAGCGGGATGACAAATGCTCCCCTCCACCTTGGTGGCTCCCCTCCTGGGAAGGCTGAAACAACGGGGGCTTCTGGAAGCCCCAAGAGATACATCCTGCCTTCTTCAGACTGCCTCACATGTATGGGTTTCATCTGTGTTGCAGAAAGGCTGGGAAAATGCCCCAAGGCTCCTCCAGGAACCGTGACGCCCTGCATTGCCAATTGTGGCACAGATGTGGACTGCATTATTCCAACCCAAAAGTGTTGTACCTGGGGCTGCATGAGAACCTGCAGTGACCCTGTTATAGGTAAGCCATCTCACTTGGTCCTAGAACCTTCCTGGAGAGTCCCAAGGGCCAGGCCTTGCACCAGGAGTCGGCATTCGATTCTTGCCCTTTACAAATAGAAATAATAAACCACTGTTTCATTCCAGGGAAGCCTGGACGCTGCCCGAAGCCCAAAAGGTTTGGACACTGTGCTTTGCTCTGCATTTCTGATGACAGCTGTCCAGGAAAAAAGAAGTGTTGCAGCAATAGTTGCGGCCGTAGTTGCAGGGATCCAATACTGTAAGGTACAGTAAGTGTCCTTCTCCCTCAAGGGATTAGGTGGGTTGTAAGTTGTGTGAAGGGTGCAGAGAGAGAGAGAGAAATGAGTCTTGTTTCCCCAGTGTGAGAATACTCCATGTTCAGAGCAGAGGGAGTTTATGGGGAGGATCAGGGAGCCTAGGGAGCCACCAAATTTGGGCCCCTTCAGATAGGTTAGGATACCACCAGTCCACTTCCCACACAGGGCTAGTTTGCAAGGCCACCCTACCTCTTCTAGCTGTTTCCCATCAGGCAGCCACCTAGGACCACCAACATCACTCACAGATGCCTCACTGCGTGAAAGGACAGTGGTCCATCGCTGGTCCAGAGGCTGTGCAACGCCATGGCCACTCCACCATGATCCCCCTTCGCTCTAAAGAGAGGCTTGGGCAGGTTTTGCTCATTCCAGTAGTTTCTGAGAATCCTCCTCTGGCTTCCTCTGGTGGATCAGGCACCTGCCCGTTACCCATTCTGCAGTAAATGGTTTTCAGACTGGATTTATAAGCCCTATATTTTTTCTTGTACTCTATTAACTCATATTAGTAAAAGCCACAGGGAACATGGGGTCTACACAAATGTAACAAAGTCCAAGGGAGTTTCTCAGACTAGGGCTTGCTTGGTGTGTCTGAGTACTCTTTGAAGAACTTCTTCTCATCCTGTTCTCTCTGATTCCTCCCTGTTTCCACTTCAGTTCCATTAAGCATCCTAAAATCACGGACAGCAGCCGCTAAGCCCACTGGCTCTCACCGACTGCCCTGGACATCAAAGTCACCAGCCTGCTCCCCACTGCAGCCATCTGTTGTCACATTAAGGACAGGACTTGCTTTGTGGAACACCTTTCCTCTCTTCCTGTTGTTTTGGCAATAAACCCAACCTTGCATCTGCATCTTGAGCTTTGAGATATTCTTTTTTGGGGAGAAAGTATGGAGACAGATACCTTCCACCCCATACTCTTCTTTTCCAATGGGACCTGGCAACACACAATTACAATGATGATGAGGATTCACTCCATACAAGTTTCATTTTATTTCATTTATTATTTATACCCCGCTTTCCTCAACCCAATGGGAGACCCAAGTATACAAAATACAGTATATCCAAAATGCAATTATAACAAATACAAAAGAAAGAATACCGTTACAAATGCTAATTACAGCTACAAGTCAGAAAATGCAATCTCGCTAAATGCAAATTACAGGATACAAATTAAACAAGTACAATATACAATACAATAACAAGCAAATATACGGTTTGTCACATTACCAAAGTTACACAGTTTCAATGTCCTCCACCACCTAGTGTCCACGACGGAGCCCCAGGTTCAAACGTCCACGGCGGAACCAGGAAGAACCTTGACCCGGCGGCTCCGATGTCCTTTTCAAACCCCTCTGGCAGGCGAGGCCAGGAGGGGCAAGGAGGGGCGAAGCAGGCAGCCACAGGTGAGCTGAGTCTCCCATCCCAGGCCAGTTGTGTGGGCCCAGAAGAAACGCGGTGAGGACCCTCTGCAGCTGCGGCTCTGACGTCCTTTTCAAAACCTTCATCCTATCCACCTTTGTAGGACAGGTGTGTGTGTGTGTGTATGTATGTGAGAGAGAGAGACAGAGACAGAGACAGACAGACAAAAAGATTTATTGTGCAGAAACTGTTGTTGGATTTCAACCAAGGCAGCTTCTCTGATTTCATGTATAGCTTCTGGTTTTTCTCTTCTTTGCACTCTGGTATTCATCAAGTATGAGTGTGAAACCTAGACAGGAAAGAAAGCTGAGAGCTGTTGATCCAGGAGTAGAAGGAGAGTTTTGTGGGTATCCTTTAGTGCCAGAATGACAAACATATGGGTCCTTGATGAAACCAAGCCTGAACTTGTTTTGGAATCAAAAATGATGAAACTGACATTGTACTTTGGACATGTCATGAGGAGGCAAGACTTGATGGAAAGAGGAAGACCAAGTAAGAAATTTGGTAGCCAAATTTGCTGACGACACTAAATTATACAGGGTAGTGAAAACTGTGAGAGATTGTGAGGAGCTCCAGAGGGATCTCTCGACACTGGGGGAGTGGGCAAAACAGTGGCAAATGAGCTTTAACACTAGTAAGTGCAGAGTGATGCATGTTGGGGCAAAACACCCCAATTACATTTATAAACTGATGGGGTCTGAACTCTCTGCGACAAACCAGGAAAGGGACCTTGGTGTCCTGGTGGACAAGAGCTCAATGAAGGTGTCAACCCAGTGTGCCTCAGCAGTGAAAAAAGCAAACTCAATGTTAGGGATCATTAGGAAGGGTATAGAAAATAAGTCAGCAAGTGTCATTTTGCCTCTTTATAAATCTATGGTGAGGCCCCATCTGGAATATTGTGTACAGTTCTGGTCGCCATACCTCCAGAAGGATATTATGGAGTTGGAGAAAGTACAGAGGAGGGCAACCAGAATGATTAGGGGACTGGAACACCTTCCTTACCATCTGAGGCTGCAACGGTTGGGCCTCTTCACTCTTGAACGACGGCGTCTAAGAGGTGACCTGATTGAAGTTTATAAAATCATGCACGGTGTGGACAAAGTAGATAAGGAAAAACTGTTTTCCCTATCGCACAACACTAGAACTAGGGGACACTCCATGAAACTTTTGGGTACTAGTTCTCAAACAAATAAGAGAAAGTACTTTTTCACCCAGAGGATTACTGGTCTATGGAACTCCCTGCCAGAAGAAGTGGTGACAGCTGTCAGTCTTCACAGCTTCAAGAAAGGATTAGACAAGTTCATGGAGGACAAGGCTATCAATGGCTATAATTATGGCTACCTAAGGACAACCTCCGGGTTGGAGAGATAGGCAGGATATCTCTCAATGCCATGTCCAGGGAATCCTAAGCAGGTGAAGGCATCTGCTTGGGAATAATACCCTGAAGCAAATGGTGAGCTACTGTGTGAGACATAATGCTGGAGTGGATCATGGGCTCCTGTGGCCTGTTCCAGCAAGGCTTGATTTTGCAAGGGGTTTGGCAAGATTGTTAATTAGCAGAATATCTAGAAGTCATTAATTCATCCATTCATTAATTAGAAATTAATCAAAAGTAAAATATGGTAAAAAGTAAGTCAGGGTTTCTGAGAAAGAGGGAGGAGAAAAGAAGAAACATGAATTGCAAGACTTCATGAAAAGAACAACTGGAGCAGATTATAAAGTGGTCACTATCCAGGCACCTTGAAAATGTGGTAATAACTAGAAACCTTCTTGGATTCGTCTCCATTTTCTCTCTTTCCACGCTGTGTCCCCCCCCCCCCATGCCTGTGGGGGATTGTGCTGATTTGCTAGGCATGGACCTTATGGTCATCAAAGGTGGTTCCACATCTTTGCCATTAAGAAGGATACACTGGTTGGTGCTTGAGTGGCTAGCAACCGACCAAGCAAAGTTGCACAGGCTGTGACCCAAGCCCTAGATCTGTTCCCATGGGGATGGCACATCCTGTGTGCCTATGTACATACGTCCACATGTGTGTCTGTGTGTGTACACACACCTGGTGTGTTGTTTCTCTCAGTGTCTGGAAATACCTGCAGAAGGGCATTCAACACACAACGGTTTGCTTGCTTGCTTGCTTGCTCGCTCGCTCATTCTGCAAAGTCTTTTCAGAGAACCTTCCGTTCTTTCTGGTGGAGTTTCTTTGGCACTAGAGTGTAGCTTTGGTCCCTTGTGTGCTCTTGACAGTTTCCATTGTTATCCTTTCCCACCTTATGCCCAATAGGGAATGTGCTTTTTTCATGGCTCTTGCTCTCCAGATGTTCCTTGAGCCCCCCTCATGTAACCTTGAGGTGTCTTTCCTTGGTCACTCGCTCCCAGCTCAGATCATCCACTCAGTCGCTACTTCCTGATGTAGACCATGCGATTAGCAATGCATGGAGGCCCTGGAGCTGACCGGAAGCTGTGCTTTTCCCCACAAGGGAAGAAGACATTTCAATATCCAGCCCTATCAGGCCAATTGTGTTATGGATCTGTGTGCAACAATGACTCAGTTGAGCAGGAAGCAAGACATGTTAAAGGATTTCTGTATAGAACCATAAAATAGCTGAGTTGGAAAAGGGGCCCCTAAGGCCACCAAGTCCAACCCTCTGCACTCAATGGAGGAATCCAAAGCAAAGTAGTTCTGACAGAGGAGTGTCCCATTCTCTCTTGGACACCTCCAGTGTTGGAATGTCCACCCATCATCCCACGAGGTAATTGGTTTCATTGGCTTATGGCTCTAACAGTTAGGAGATTTCCCCTGTTATCCAATCTATACCTGGCTTCCTGTAACTTGAGACTCTTATTATGTGTCCTGCACTCTGAGATAATTAAGAACAAATCCTGCTCCTCCTCTTTAGGACTATATTTCAAGTATTGGAAAAGTGCTATCATCCTATCCCCCTCCCCCTCCCCGTCTCAAGGCTAAACTTGCCCAGTTCCTTTGGTCTTCCTCATATGCCATCGTTGCCACTCCTTTGATCATTCTGCTTGCTTTTCTCTGGACCTGCACTAATTCTTTTTCATCTTTCTTGAAATGCAATGCTCAGAAATTGACACAGTCCTCTTTTGTTGTTCAGTCACACAGTCGTCTGGCTCTTTGCAACCCAATGGACCAGGCTCACCTGTCATCTGCCATCCTCCATAGCCCACCCAGATCTACAACCATTGTGTCAATGATGCCATCTAGTCATCTCACCCTCTGCTGCCCCCTTTTCCTTTTGCCTTTGATCTTTCCCATAATCAGGGCCTTCGCCACCGAGTCCTCTCTTCTTATTTGGTGACCAAAAAATATTTGAGCTTCAGCCTCAGTATTTGTCCTTCCAATGAGCAGTCAGGGTTGATTTCCCTCAGGATGGGCTGATTTGATCTCCTTGCAGTCCAGAGGACTCTCAAGAGCCTCCTCCAGAACCACAGAGTTCAAAGGTGTCTATTCTTCTCCGCTCAGCCTTCCTTACATTCCAGTTCTCACAGCCATACATTACTCTTTGGAAGACCATTGCTTTAACTATGCGGATTTGGGTTGGCAGGGTGATGTCTCTATTTTTATTATGCTGTACTCTAGATGTGGTCTAATTAGTGACAAACAGAGAGGGACTAGTAGTCCGTCATGGGTTTTGAAGACTAGACTTCTGTTAATGCAGCCTAAAACAGCATCAGCCTTTTTGCCAGCCACATTGCACTGTTGACTCAAATCCACTTTGAGTCTACAACAATTCCAAGATCCTTCTCACCGATGGTATTATTGAGCCAAGTATCCCCCATTTTGTAATTGTCATTTTGTTCCCCACTTTAGGTATAGAGCTTCTCACCTGTCCCTGTTCTACTTTATTTCATTGGTTTCAGCTCAGTATTCGAGCATATCAAGATTTTTTGTTTTTGTCTTCAAAGATATTAGCTATTACAACCAACGTTGTGTTATCTGAAAATCTGATAAGTATTTCCTTCACTCCCTCCTCCTAGTCACTAATGAAAATGTTGACCAGCACAGGGCCCAGGACTCAGCTTTGTGTTACTCCATTTGTAACCCCCTTCTAGTTTGAGAAGGAGCCAATATTTAGGACTCTCTGAGTAGAGTACATTTCTGCAACCAACTGTGCATACTCCTATCATTTGTACTATGCAGGCCACAGCTTCCTTGTCAGAATATCATGGGGTGCTTAGCTTGCTAATGAGAATATAATAGGTCATTTTGTCAAAGACTTTGCTGAAGGCAAGATATATTAAGTCAGCAGCATTCCCACCATTTACCAAGAACTTTACCCAATTAAAATGAGATTATTAGTCTGGCATGATTTGTTCCTAACAAATCCAAGTAGGCATTCAAGATACTTGGATAGTGACCACTTTAAAATCTGATCCAGTTATTTTTTTTCATCAGGTCTTGCAAGTCTTTGCTTCCTCTTTCCTCACCCTCTTTCTCAGAAACCCTGAATTACTTTTTACCAAATTAAACATTTGATTTATTCCTTATTAATGAATCAATGACCTTCGAATTTCCTGTCATTTACAATCTTGTTCAACTCTTGAAATACCATACCTGTGGTTTCCTTTCTTGAGACAAGTCATAAGAACATAAGAGCAGCCTTGCTGGAAGAGGCCACAGGAGCACATCATCCAGTCGAGCATTCTCTCTCACACAGTGGCTCACCATTTGCTTCAGGGTATTCTTCCCAAGGAGATGCCTTCACCTGCTTAGGATTCCCTGGAAATGATATTGAGAGATATCCTGCCTATCTCTCCAACCCGGAGGTTGTCCTTAGGTATCCATCATTATAGCCATTGATTGATACCCGTGTCCTCCATGAACTTGTCTAATCCTTTCTTAAAGCTGTCAAGGTGATTGCATTTAATAGACAAGACAAAATTAAATATATGTTGGAGGTGTAAGGAGGATATAGGAACGTACGAGCATATGTGGTGGGGGTGTAAGAAGTTGACGCCATTCTGGATGAGTGTAGAGTATGAAATTGGGGAAAATTTGAATGTAAAGGTTAAATTGGATGCAGTTATAGTACTACTAATGGATGTTGATAAGGTGGATTATAGTAAAAGAGAATTAATGGCAGTCATGTTATCAGGTGCCAGACACTGTATAGCGCGGCAATGGAAGAATGATGTTACTCCAAAAAATTGATGAATAGTACAATGAGTTATGGACTATTGCTTTAAACGATAAGCTTACCTGGGAACTAATTTAAGAAAAGGACTAATAAAAGAAAATAAATTTCAGGACACGTGGAGATGTTTTATAGACTATATACTGCATAAAGATCAAGGTCAGAAGCCAACGCCGGATCAGCATTCCTTTTGGAAAGGAATCATATAAGAATTAAGTAACTCTGCCCCATATGGCAATGTAAATAGCACATGGTGAATGTCCTCTATTAAGTTGATGTGTTTGTTTTTGTTATTATGTAATGTGCAGATTTAAATAATTTTTTTTTAAAAAGCTGTCAAGACTCTCTTCCCACTTTCTCCACCAGAAAGAATATCTCAAATTTCAAGATAGAGATGTAAGGTTGGGTTTATTGTCAAAAAAACAGGAGAGAGAAAAGGAGTTCCACAAAGCAAGTTCTGTCCTTAATGGGACGGACAACAGACTGCTGCAGTGGGGAGCAGGTTGGTGGGTTTGATGTCCAGGGCAGTGGGTGGGAGCCAGTGAGTTCAGTGGCCGCTGTCCATGGTGCTAGGATGCTTCAGGGATCTGCTCAGGAAAGAGGGAAGAATCGGAGAAAACAGGAAGTTACCATAAAGGTGAATGTAAAAAGATACAGGCACCCTCTTTCCTTAGATGCCTCTGGCTGATGAGTTGAGTAAAGAGCCTCTTCCTCCTCCTCCGCCCCACGCCCTCCTCTTTAGCCCAGAAGGGACAAGCCCTGTGACCCCAACCAGCCCTCTGGTTGGAAGTAGGCCAGGGTGTGGCTTTCCCACTGCGCAGTGAGCACACTCAGCTGCCACACGATTGACAGCTTCACTTCCCCCATCAGAGGAGGCCCTTCCAGGAAAGTTTGGGAGATTAACCTAAGACATAGCTAAAGGAATTCAATGTCCCACAGAGGGAGAATACCAGCTAAAGCCTATGCATAGTTTGTCCATTTCATGCACCAAAGATCTTGGGTGGTGATTTTGCAACCATTAGCACAGACTTACTTTATTTGTTCATTTATTTATTTATTTATCACATTTCTATACCACCCATTCTGGCTAGTGTACAAGCAAATATGAAATAATATGACAGACGACACAACAAATCAAAACAGATAACCAACAAATACAGCTCAAAATAAAATAACTGGCATCTGGGGACATAGGTGATCAACCTGACTGACTAATTTATAGATAAGGGAACAACACCCTGAAAGGCCTCCTTGAACAACCTGTACCCTTTCCCACCAGATAAAACCCCTATTTCCTTGTGTTTTGCTACCCATCCATCAGTATTAAAATACAGTACATGCCCATCCACTGAGACTTCTCACATGCCTTGAAAATGCTATGGAAGTCATTGTGATGGCTATGTTTCAATGTGTCATTTGCATTCTGATGCTATGGCCTCATGTAGACAAACCCACATTTTCTTCTTTTCCCCACTTACGTTCACAGGTGAGACAACATTCCCCCAGAGTCTCAAAATTGTTGGCATTCCCTTTGCAGCCTCCATAAACGAACCTCTCACACTTCCTGGTTTGGGTGTTGAAGAAATAACGGGGAAGGTAAAGTTTGCATGGCCCTACAACCTTCGGCAGGCGGCAGATATCTGTGGAAAAACCAGAATGGCTTAGGCTCACCAGAAGAACCAGAAACAACACTCCCTTCACAGGTAAAACTGACAGACACCTGGGAATGATTTTACTCTATCCTGGACTTGCCACTAGACATTAGAATGACATAATGTTCTTGGTGGGGAAAAACCTTAGCAGATGCTGGGGAAAAAAGATCCCATCTTAGGGATACCATTGGAAACGTTGCCATAACCTTCACTTTGTTCCTTAGATAAGCCTACAGCACTATCCTGTCCTCTGAATAGAGCTTGCACGGCCCTTCTGCCACTCTCGGCTCAGAAAAAAGATGGATGGAGCAACCATAGTTTGAGACATTGTCCCTGAGATGAGCCCAACCCATCCCATTCCAAAGGCTTGTGGAACTGAACAGTGGATTGTGGTCCCACTGGAAACATAGCCACAACCTTCACTGTGTCCCTTAGGTAAGTCACAGCCAAACCCTGTAGTCTTTGACCAGGACCAGTGGGGTGCTCTGGTCCTAATAGAGGCAACCGTGTCTTCCCAAAGCCTTTGGGCCTGGAAAAGCTTGGGCTGATCTTTTGGGGTCATTGCTGGAGGTTCTCCTCTACAAGGGACACAAGAGATGTTCCCTCTGTATGTCACCCTTATCCTTGGAGAGACAGAAGGTAGCTCTTACCTGGCTGGCCAGAAATGAGGCTCGGCTCAGCACAGAAGACGAGAAGCCCAACCAGGAGAAGAAGGCCACCAGACTGCATGGTGAGGCAGGCTGTTGAGTCTACTGCCCAGCCCAAGTGTCTGCTCTTTTAAATGCTGGGGAACTGACTTGATTGGGATGGGCTAGTGGAAGGCTGTGGATAGGCTGGATCATTCACAAGATTGGGCAACCAACAACTGTAGTTCAGATCACATGTTGGCCAAAGTTTCTTGATTCCAGCAGGAGAAAGACATGGAGGAGGAGAGCCACAGCCATCCCCCTCCCTCCCAGCCTTCCCTGTAATATCCAGCTTTTCTAGGAAGGCAGGAAAGAAACCCACACAATACAATTGAAGCTCATCTCAAAGCTTATTCCATTTGCATTAACCTTCATAGCTCATGGAGGGGTATATCTGCAGTATATGTATATGGAGGGGAAGTTCTTCAAAGAGTACACAGAAGCATCATAAGCCTATAAGCTCTCCCCCAACATCCTTTCCAAGTCATGACTCTGTGAACTTGAAAAGATCTCTGCTTGCGTTCACTGTATTATCCATGTACTCTTTCCCCTCTTACTATCCTTCCTGATCTCACTTTCCCTGTGGCTAGACCAGTTCTGCCAGTTTGCAAGCTTGCTCTCCCTTGCCACCCATATGGCCTGCATTGTTTCCTCCACATTCTCTGTTGAGAGATCACCTCTCTTTTCCTCCTCCCAACACTGTTTTGGAAAGATACAGATTGAAAGGGCTCAAAAGAAATTTCCACTCATCAGCAAGACAACTGATGTCCTTATTGCAAGGAAGGAAGGAAGGAAGGGTGTCGAATCAGGCGTGGAACAGTAAGAAGAGGCTGGATCTAGATTATTGAGTTAACAGAAGAACCCTTTTGGTCAGGAACCACGGTCACCCAGGTGCCAGAGGTGGCATGGCTACTACAGATCTGTCGGGGAATTAAAAGGAGGTTAGTGGTAATCCCAAACTCTGGAGTTTCTCACCATCACAGTGGAGAGGCTCCATCTGTCCGTTGGGGATCCATTAGCAGTTCAGGACCCTTTAGTTCTTTAACTGTCACTTCATGTGAAAAGCAGGGGGTCCTGCTGAGTGCTGAATGGTGTCATTTACATCTCTGTGATGCTTTTAGTACAGAGGTTCCCATTAGAGGTTCAGGAATACCATTTGATCCAATTTGTCTATAAATATTTGCTGCACAGATTGGAACTAATGTGCTCTGGGCTGAACCAAAGCTGATCTAAATAGGTTTATTCTCAGGTTCATGCAAGTGTTTCTATGCTTCCAGATGAGGGGAGGACAATGTAAATGGGGAAGACAAAAGTCTATGACCAGCACCCTTGATTTAGGCAATGGACTGTCCAATGTAGAGACAAACCTCCTACCAGTCTCCTTCCTTCCTTCACCCCCCCCCGAGTGCCTCCCCCCCCCCCACGCTGCCTCTTGCCCAGTTTGTGCCTTTCTAGGAATCCACCTTGTACCAGCCAAAGGAGAGGGTTTTTTATAGGAAAAAAAGGAAAAGCTTAGAAAATGACAGGGTGGAGGAGAGATTCCCTAGAACTGTTTTGACCAATCTCATCAAAGCCTAAACAAGACAGTCAGTCATCCATCCCGGTGCGCAACTTGGGGGTCCTCCTGGACTCACAGCTGCTGCTACAAGAACAGGTGGCTGCTATGACCAGGAGGGCTTTCGCCCAACTTCAGGTGATTTGCCAATTGCGCCCGCTCCTGGACCAGGACTCCTTGCTCATGGTCACTCACGCTCTGGTCAACTCCCGACTAGACTGTTGTAATGCGCTCTACATGGGGCTGCCCTTGACGACCATTCAAAGGCTGCAGCTGGTCCAGAATGCAGTGGCCTGTGTGGTGATGGGGTGCGAACGTTATGCCCATGCCTCGCCGCTACTTTGGGAGCTGCACTGGCTACCAGTTTGCCTCTGGGTGCAATTCAAGGTGCTGGTTTTGACCTTTAAAGCCCTATATGGCAGTGGGCCAGGATACCTTAGAGACTGCATTGTCCCAAGAGTGTCTGCCCGTCCAACCAGAGCGGACCGGAGGGGCTCTCTAATGGTGCCATCAGTTAGGGGTGCACATCTGTCCAGCACCCGAAGGAGGGCCTTCTCCGTGTCCGCACCAACCCTCTGGAACCTCCTGCCAACAGATCTAAGACTTCAAAGAGAATTGCTGCCCTTCAGGAAAGGATTGAAGACCTGGCTGGCAGGGCAGGTGTGGGGGGGGGGGGCCCGAATGGGAACACGGCCCCCGCCTGCTGGCTAACAGCAAGATAACAATCAGGAGCCCTTTCTGTCTCTTTTTTACAGTGGGTGGGTGGGATAACCAGGGGTTTTATGTGTTTTTATATGTTTTTAAAATTGTTGTAATGCCACCCTGAGTCACGTTTTACCTGAGGGGCGACTTATAAGTGTGACTATTAAATTAAATTAAATTAAATCCCAGATTCCCACAAACACTCTGTTGTGTTTTAAGACGTTTTATGTGTTAACGGCTTGTAATGTAATTGAGTTAAATACGATCCACCATTTTATTCCCTTTCTTCTTGGCTTTGAAAAAAGGTGCGGACTGCGTTCCCACCTAAACTGTGTAGTTCGTGAAGTCTTCACTCTGGTCCATTGACAGCCTCCCCCCCCCCACTCCTCTCCTGACCAATCATATGTTTTCACGCCTAAATTTATCCATTTCAGACGGTATATATTTGACAGCACTGCGCCGCTGCTCTCCATGTTCTGACTGCCTTCATAAAGAGTTTGAGCCCTGTTATGCTGGCTGCTGTGTATTTCTACCAGAACATCAAACACTCTGAGTCCTAAATGTGATGAAGACTCGGTGTCACTATCTAAGGGAGAGGGAGATGTGAGAATGCAGGAAGTCTGATACATGAAATGCCAACCAATCCTTCCTGTGCCAGAATGAAAGTTTTCTTTCTCCGGAGGGGGGGGGGGGGCTGAAAGAAGAAGAGTCTGGTGGGATCATTTCTGAATTCTCCCCAGAGGCTCAGAGTTATAAGAACATAAGAACATAAGAACAGCCTTGCTGGAAGAGGCCACAGGAGCCCATGATCCAGTCCACTATTCTGACTCCCACAGTGGCTCACCATGTGCTTCAGGGTATTCCTTCCCAAGCAGATGCCTTCACCTGCTTAGGATTTCCTGGAAATGGCATTAAGAGATATCCTGCCTATCTCTCCAACCCAGCGGAGGTTGTCCTTAAGTATCCATAATTATAGCCATGGATCCCCTTGTTGTCCTCCATGAACTTGTCTAATCCTTTCTTAAAGCTGTCAAGACTGTCAGCTGTCACCACTTCTTCTGGCAGGGAGTTCCATAGACCAGTAATCCTCTGGGTGAAAAAGTACTTTCTCTTATTTGTTTGAGAACTAGTACCCAAAAGTTTCATGGAGTGCCCCCTAGTTCTAGTGTTGTGCGATAGGGAAAACAGTTTTTCCTTATCTACTTTGTCCACACCGTGCATGATTTTATAAACTTCAATCAGGTCACCTCTTAGACGCCGTCTTTCAAGAGTGAAGAGCTGGGAGTTTCCAGGGGAGGTTTGAGTGAGTTCTGCTCAGGTGTTGAAGCCGTCATTGTCATTGAACTTTGGCACTTCCATCCATTGCTAATGCTTCTGGTGCATAGCAATCCTCACCCACTGCACCCAAGTCCTACAACGTCGGAGGAAAATGACCCTGAACCTGTTCATTGCATCTGTACCAGTCGAATACCTCCCTCCATGTTTTTGGGCATGACACCTTCCTTGTCCTCCCAGCTCTACAGGGAATCACTGCTTTCCACCTAGGACAGTGATGGTGAACCTTGGTGCTCCGGCTGTTCTTGACCTTCAATTCCCAGAAGCCCACATCCCTGTGAATCCACAATTTAGACCCTCAAGAGTGTAGCCAAGGTGCTGGAGCTTTCCCATCCAACCAGGACAACTTTCCTTAGGGGGGGGATGAGAAAACCCACCAGGAGGAACATCACACACACACACACACACACACACACACACACACACACACACACACACACACACACACACACACACACACACACACACACACACACACACACACACACCAGCCTTCATGGAGAGGCAGGAGTGAGCTTTGCTGTTCATCTCCTCCCAAAAGTTTTAATTCCTTGAGAGATTAGGAAACTCCAGCCTCATATGTCTACTTAAACTTCCTCTTTAAAAGTCATAAAATGTCTTTTAAAAAATCCTCTGGTTTGAAAATGTGAGTTTGCTTCTGTACACATAATTCAAAATGTGACAAAATGCCTGATATTGCTGCACAATATTGTGCCTACATTGACAGCAAGAAAAAGGATGTGGAGCTTTACTTAGCAAAGGGCAGCCTGAATGCTGATAAGATCAATGGCAGCAATCAAGATGGTCTATGCATAGATGGTCTACACAGAGAAAAGAGTGCTAGTCACATAAAGACACCGCACACTAGGTCATGCGAAGGGAATTGCAGAATGAACTCACCAAAAGGTGGCTTTATTTTGACAGTTTCACCTCTGGCTTACACATGGAAGAGGGGGGAGGAGGAGGAGAAGGTTGTGATCAGAGTGGAAGAAATAGAGAGACCAGAAGCTGTACCTGAAAGACAAGAATTAGCCCTGATTGTGTTCTGCCAGCAGTTGCTACAAATAAATCTCTCTCTCTCTCTCTCTCTCTCTCTCTCACACACACACACACACACACACCCCTGTCCTGCAAAGGTGTATTGAGTGGACCATCATCATAATGATAATTGTGTGCTGCCAGGCCCCCTTGAAAAAGAAGAGCCCCCTTGGAGGGGGCCTCAGAAAGAAGGGGGGAGATGGCATTTCCCTTCCCACTCCCCCCCTCACCCCCCTTGGAAAGAATCGGAGAGGAAGATGCAGATGCAAGGTTGGGTTTATTGCCAAAAGAACAGGAGATTGAAAAGGGGTTCCACGAAGCCACCGCTGTCCTTCGTGGGAGAAGAGAGGGATGTAGTGGGGAGCAGGCTGGTGGCTTTGATGTCCAGGGCCGTGGGTGGAAGTGCCAGCAGCAGGTTTAGCTGGCACTGTCCATGGTGCTAGGAGGCTTCATGGATCCGCTGTGGAAAGAGGGAGGAATTAGAGAAAAAGGGATAAGGGGAAGTTCTTCAAAGGTACACAGAAGCACCAGGCAAGCCCTAGTCTGAGAAACTCTCTCTGTCATTCACTGATGTTCACTCAGAAACTACCAGAAGGAGCAAAACCCATCCGGGCCTCTCTCTAGAGTGAAGGGGGAGCACGTGGTGCGGTCATGGCTGTTGCTCAGCTTCTGGAGCATAGATGGACCACTGTCCTCTCCTACACATGGGGCCCAGTGGGGTGGCTGTGAGAAGTTATGGAGCTCATAGGGGCTGCCTGATGGGAAACAGCTGGAGGAGGTTGGTCTCCCAAAGTAGCCCCATGCAGGGTAGCCTAACCCATCTGCAGGGCCCCAATGTGGGTGGCTCTCAGGGCTCCCTGGTCTTCCCCATAAGCTCCCTCTGCTCTCCAACAAAGAGGTCTCTCTCAGTCTGTGTCTGTCTGTCTGTGTGTCCCTATGTCTGGGAAAACTGCAGCCCTCCTACCCACCCCACATATACCCTTTTCCCTTCAGGGAGAAGGATACGTACCTTACAGGATTGGATTCTGGCAAGTGTGGCCACAACCGTTGCTGCAGCACTTCTGCTTTCCAGGGCAGATGTAGTCCGAAGAGCATAACTCCACGCACATCCCACCCCCAGTGGGCCTCGGGCAGCGTCCAGGCTTTGCTGGAAACAAACAATGGTCTGAACTCCGGGACAAACCAACCCCACTGAAAGACCCAGGTTTGGCCTCAGGTGGGCTATGAAGAAAGTGACCCCCACACACACACACCACTCTGAAGACACATGAGGAGGGTGGATAGAACAAGGAGAGCGTTAAATATAATTAATTATATAAATGGGAATAAATTGAAAGTGGGTGTAGGAGCTGTAGATGTTTTCAAAGCCTTGGATTCAGTGGAATGGCATACAATAAAAAAGTTAATTCAAGTTCTGGGATTTGGAGAAAATTTTCAACAACTAGTAAAACAATTATGTTCAAAATAATTGGGCTTCAATATTAACAAAATATCCCATAGGGAACATATACAAGAAATATATGAGAAAGTCAAAGTATCTTGGTATAATATACTAATGTTGGAGAAATGGACTGAATATTGGCTAAAACAATGTGGTGTTTGTAAACAATTGACAAAGTTTCAAGAGTGTATAATACAGATGGAACAGAAGATTAATAAGTAAAATATTTGAAATATGAATTTAATGGGAGGTAGAGCAAGAAGCTTTAAGAGTAGGTTGGAAAGCGGATTTAGTAGGTAATATTAAAGAGGATGAATGGACTAGAAAATGGAAACAAAGAGCTATGGAAATATATCAGAATTAAAGAGAACAGTACTGTGATAAAACAAGATGGAAAGGTTATGTGACTCCAGTACGTTTAAGACATTATGATACAAAATTGTCAAAATACTCTTGGATATTTGAAAAAAGGAAGCTGGAATATGTTTTCATTTAGTGTCGGAATGTAAGAGTATGAAGAAAATATGGGAAATGGTTTTTATGGAGATTAATGAAATATTGTCTATGAATTTGGAAATCTCCCCTAAATTAGCATTATTGGTGGATTTTGGAAATACAGTGGAACCTCATACAACAATCGCCCCATATAGCAATGAAATTGCATAACAATTAGGTTTTGGGGGGAAATGGCATCTTGCATAACAATTTTCCCTATTGAAAAAATCTGTACAACAATTTTTCAATGGGAAAAAACACTTAGCCCAAAAAAAATCATTGTACGATGCATCCCATAGGGAAAATCACTATACGATGTGTGTATTGTATAGCAATTGTTTCGTACAACAACGAGCCCTGTGGAATGGATTAAAATCGTTGTTTGAGGCACCATGGTATGTAGATAGGATGGAAAAAGAAAGAAATGATTTTTATATTTGTAACAACACTGAGATTGAAATGGGACGTAGACTGGGAATTGGAGCTGGGTGATTTTTCTTCTTCTTCCATGTTTAGGTCAGATGTTAAACTGCTAAAATAAAGCCACCTTTGGAGAATTCATTCTGTAGTTCAACTGAGTGATTGGTATAAAGAAATATAGACTATAGCTATTAATTATAAAATAACATGTGAGATAAAGGTAAAAAAAGTATTAGCAAAAAAATGATTTTAGAGATATGAGGAGAATTTCTAGACTATGTATTGGTGAAAGGAAAAAGGCATAAAGCCAGAACAAGATGTATTATCTTTTGGGGATAAAGAGGTGAACATGAAATTTGATGATACAGAAAAGTCTTAATGGAGAAGGTTTACAAATACAACAGATGGCAGTATCTTTCCTTTCGGATTTAAAAAATAAAAAAAAGCATGGAGGGGATCCCTGAAAGGTTTCTGCAGTCTACGCTCTACCCCTGGAAGCTTCCGGACTGGAAGGCATCACCTTGTTCAAGGAGACTCACCTTGGCTGGAGGAGGCCACGGCAGAGAGGACGAGGAGCCCCACCAGGAGGAAGGCCACGGCACCCGACTTCATGGTGAGGCAGGAGTGAGCTTTCCTCTATCTCCTCACCTTTATATCCTACTTGAGTAGGAATTAGGCAACCCCACCTGTTTTGGCTCAATAGAGAGATGAGCGATAAAGGAGATGTTGGCCAATGCCCTGGTTGCAAAAGAAGTCCCCATTGCAGCTCTGGAAGAGAAGGTGACTTCTGGTCTTCTCTGGCACGGCAGTTTCTAGTAGGAGGAGTAGGCAGCCCTGGATGGAACCGCTGGAGTGACCTCACCATCGCTTCCTCAGTGGGTTGGAAACATGCCTTCCTTCTCTGTGTCCAACGGCCACCCATGGATGTGGGATTCCATTCTCTAGTCAGGGATAACTGGAGATAGATTGAGGGCCAGAAGGAACAAAGATGTAAACCTCATAGGAAAAGAAATGGCTTAAATTTCATATAAAGGAGAGGGGGGGGTTGCTTTTCTCATACGGTACTTGCATAGCACAAAGTCTGCCATCAATGCCAGGATGAATCTCAGGTTCCAATCAGTCTGTTAAATTCATAGAATCCCTCAGCTGGAAGGGGCCACGTAGGCCATCGATGCAGCAGTCCAGATCAAAGAAGATCTGAGACATGGTGGTCTAATTCTCTCTTGAATGTTTCCAGTGTTGGAGTTCTCATCACCTGGATCCACGATTGTCCTGCTCTAACCATTAAGAAGTTTTCCCCCCTAATGCTCAGTCTATATCTGGATTCTTACAGTTTCAGCCCATTACTACACATCCTGCACTCTGGGATGATGGAGAAGAGACCCTCCCCGTTCTCTCTATCAGGGGTCGGCAACCTTTTAAAGTCAAGGGCCAGGTCATGCTCCCTCAGACAGTTGAGGGCTCTCGACTGGTGGTCCCCCTACCATAAACGCTGCTGTAAACGCATTTATGGCAGTTGTAAACATATCCACAGCTGTCGTAAATGCATTTACGGCGCTGTAAACATGCCTGCAGCCACCATAAATGTGTCCATGGCTGCTTCTGGCAGTGGCAGCAGCAGCAGCAGTTGGAGCAAGGGCGGGGGCTGTACGATTTGGCACAGTGGGTCGGATTCAGCCCATGGGCAGTAGGTTACTGACCCCTGCTCTATTATCTTTCAGGTACAGTAGAACCTTGGATAAAGTCCAAACTCCATTCCACAAGTTTGGACTTAATCCGATTTTGGACTTTATCTGAATCAAATAGGCGATGCATCGGATAATGTCCAAAAAATGGACTTTATCCAAGGTTCCTATACCAAATACCTCGGATAACATCCATTTTTAAGCAGTTTTGGACTTTATGCGATGCATCACTTGTGCATGAAAACCGCGACTTTTTCCAAATCGGACTTTATCCAAATAGGACTTTATCCGAAGTACCACTGTATTTGAAAAGTGCTATCATTATCCTAGCCCCTTCTTTGTCTCATTTTCTCAAGGCTAAACATACCACCAGTTCCTTTAGTCTTTCCTCCTCATATGACTTGGTTTTACCATTCCTCTGATCAACCTTGCTGCTCTTCTCTGGATCTGCTCTAGTTTGTTTGCATCTGAAGTAAAGCTGTTATGATGCTCAGGACATTTTCTAGATCTCTCTTCTACATTCCTCCTCCCCCCCCCCAAAAAAAAATTGTAAAACAGTGTGTCCAAATCCCATCCCAGAGAGACAGCCCAGTGGGCTGATGAGAGGTCCCATCAGACCCCTCCCCGTCTATTTCCTAGAGTAGGTCATCCAGCAAGACAACAAAGCCATCTCCATTCCATAGTTCAAGCGCGATCGAAATGGATATAAAGAAATGACTTCACCTGCCCAACCTGGTGGCAACCCCAAAAAGTGATGCAAGTTTTGGGAATAGCCGACACCTGAAAGATCTGGTTCTCTAAAAGAATGTAAGATGTCTCAAATGCAAAGAAGGTGCAGCAGGGAAGAGAGTCAGGTTGAGAAACACCGCCCAGCATTTCCAAGAAAAGGCCTCCTCCCTTTCCTATTTGGCAACATCTGTCTGAAAACGAATGCCTAGAAGAACAGGCAAGGCTTTGAGATCTTCTGGAGATGCCCTTCTTGTGCCCCACCACCTTCACAGGCCTGTTTGGAGAGAAGACCTTCTCTGCAGGAAGACCTTGGGAAGGCCTTCCCAGCTTTGGAGCTCCTGACCCAGAGATGCTACATTGGCTCCCTCCTGGCTGTCTTTCTGGTGGCTGTCAAAGATTTCTTTATCTGCGTGGGTTCAGGGCACTTAAGACCCTCAAGAGCATAGCCAAAGTGCAGGAGTTCCCCCCCCCCAACTTCAATCAGGCCTAGTTTCCTTATGGCCTGCTCAGAGGGGAAAGGCATCCCTTAGAAAGCAAGAAACCACACAAAGCACATGGATGTTCCCTCTAGCAAGGAAGTGAGAAGCCCCACCACGAGGAGGAGTCCACCAGCCTTCATGGGGAGGCAGGAAGGAGTGCACTTTGCTTTCCTTCTCCTCCCAAAAGTTGAGTGATTCATCCACTCTACCCTACTAGGCTCAGCAAAGAAATAACTGGAAAGAAAAGCAAGAGTTGACAGCTGTTCCAGCAGGTAAATGCCTCCCCTCCTCACAGTGATGCTACTTTTATTTTTGGCTGCATTAAGAGAAATATAGTCTCCAAAACCAGTGAGGTGCTAGTCTCCTTCTTTTTAGCACCTGTCAAACCACACCTAGAATAATGTGTCCAGTTCTGGACATCTCACTTTAAGAAGGATGCCAACAAAATGAGACATCTTCAGAAGAGGGCAACAAGGATGATTAGGGGACTAGAAACCAAGCCCTAGGAGGAAAGACTGAGAGAACTGAGCATGTTTATCCTTGGAAACAGGAGATTGAGGGGAGATAGGACAGCATTTGGTCAGCTACAGTACTTGAAAGAGATTCCCAAAGAGGAAGAGCAGGGTCCTGCCTTGAGCAGGTGGGGTTGGACTTTGTGGCCATAGAGGCCCCTTCCAACTCTGTTATTCTGACTCTATGAAGAAACTTTCAGTAGCACATGCTACAGGGAACACCACTCTCTTGGCTGAAGAGGGAAATGAAAGAAAATTTTAGACACATGTTCTTGTTGTTCAAGGAACTATGATGACCTATAACTATGGTGAACCTTGGCACACCAGGTGTTCTGGAACTTCAGTTCTCAGAGGCCCAAGTCTTTGTGAATCCACATGAATGAGTTTACTGCACATACAGTAAACCCATTCATGTGGATTCACACGAGACTGGGGCTTCTGGGAATTGAAGTCCAAGAACACCTGGACTGCCAAGATTTGCCACCACTGACCTATAAGAAGGTTCATCTCCGGAGGCCAGATGAGACCAAATGAAGCCATGTCCTATTTTCTAAACCGTTGAAGGAGGGAATCTAATCAGGTGATAGTAAAGTTCTGTTGCTCTGTAAGGCTGCTGAATAAGTGAATTCAAAACAGGATGTTTGCAAACTTTAGCCTCCTTTACATGGGGATGAACAGAGCAACACATATGCTGAGATCGCTATTGTTCTAGGGGAAAGCAAGCTCTTCTCCACAGGATCTCTACAGGTGAATGCGGTATCCGCGAGCACAATTGGCATTAACTGCCCCTGACAAAGGTTACACCGGTTGAGGGAGGCTCCTGGTCACTGGCCTTTGCGGGTACAGAAATTGGGGAGCAGATTAATAGTCATAAGATTGATTCACCCACATCTGACCTGACCAACAGTTCTGCTGAGGGAAGCTGAATCTCTAACTCCCGTTAGACATTAAGCAATTACACACTTGCAGATTAGCCCTAGCCCTAGTGCAAATAGTGGCCATGTTTACCCTGGTGTAAGCCACGAACAATGGACTTCCCCTGTCAGTGTTTGCCCTAGTTAATTAACTTCCCCAAGAGAGATTCCCAATTAACCCGGGTAAATGGGTGATGTGATTTTCTGTCAGATGACGATTCTATCACACGCTGCCTTGAATTCCTATATATGATGGTGTTTTTCCCTCAATAAACCACTGGTCTTCGCTCCATCTTGTCTCGTGTCATTCCTTGACCAGTCTCCTCCGGGACCTCACGGCCGCCCCGCGGCCCCAATCCAACATCTGGTGACCCCGACGTGATCCTACCCGAGAGTAAGTGATCAACGCAGTCCGGTTCTACGCTAGAACTGTGTCCGATCATCTCGGAGGACAGCGCGGCAGCCCGGTCGGAAAGCCAGCCGATCGGGAAGACAGCTCCGCGACGAGGCATTTCAGAGAGGCATCCTACAGCTTGCTCCGGCTTTCGCGGCGGCTTGCAGCATGGAAAAATGCGTTCCGCTCAGGGTCAGCTGTGAACCCCTGACAGCGCAGAGGCCACTGAGGGCCCGTGGCGGCAGTCCACGCTCCGAGCTCTACCCAGAGATTCATCACGCAAAACCTATTGCCTGAACTTCAGACGCGTCGAATCGTCCCGAGAAGGAGACTTCAAAGGACCCGGCAGGTAATATGGGGACTTGTCCTCAGCGGCAACGTCCGTCCGCTAGTCAAAGAATTCATGAGGATGAATTCAAAATCCTGGCCAGGGTATATCAGATAAGCTTTCACAGTGGAGAACTAGCGTGGCTTTTAGTGTTCTTCAGGGAACACTGCCTGCTTTACCCAGAAGTAGGTACGTTATCCCTTCAGCTCTGGGATCAGATAGGAGTCTGCATTCAGCAACCCCCGAAAGCTCCAGAAGGCGTAATTCGCACATGGAGCAAATGTAGGAAACTCTTAGCAGAGGTGGACCCAGTCCGGGTAGAGGCCAAAGAACCCCCAGCGTCAGCAGAGCCATCGGCACCCACGGCGCTCTATCCGTCATTTCAGTTTAAGCAGAGTAGTGTAGGGAGCTTTCCCTCGGTGACAGCTGCAGACGTCACCGGTGGAATGCATGGAATAGGGAGCGCTGGCGCTTCTCTGATAGCTACAGGTTCCCGAACTACCAAGAGTGCCCTTCACCGCACAGTTGAGGAAGAGATCAGGAAGGGGGAAATTGCCAGCAGAAGAACTAGCTGAGCTTAGTCAGATTTGTCCAATTCGCTTGGAGGTAGATGCCCTCACCGGGCAGCAGCAGATAATTCATTCACCAGTCCCGTATAAGCTCCTTATGGCTATACGGAAGGCCATTTCAGAGACAGGACTACAGAGTCGCTTCACTAGGGGCACGCTTCAGCAAGTGTGCGAGAACACGATGTTCATCCCGCACGACTGGAAAGCCGTCATGCGGATGATGCTCAACCCCAGCCAGTATCTGCTATGGGACAGCGAGTATCGCCTCGAGGCTCAGACAAGGGCTGCCAGGATGGGTGGGGCAATAATTCCTGACTAGTTATATGGTTCAGGTGCCTTCGAATCCATCGATGTGCAGACCGCCCTGCCGCTCGCCACCCTTCAGCTGTCAGCGGAGATGGCCTTCAGGGCTTTTCTCAAGGTCCCAGCGACTGGCAAAGCGGCCAAAAATTACACCGCAGTCAAACAGGGCGCCCAGGAGTCCTACATGGACTTTATCAATCGCTTAGAGGAAGCGATTAGTAGACAGATCGATAATGAGCAAGCCCAACAAGAGCTCATGATGAAATTGGCTAAAGACAACGCCAATCTCAACTGCCGTAAGATCTTGCAGTCACTGGACAATCGTCCCGACTTGACTCTCACGGACATGATTACAGCTTGCGCCGACGTTGGCACGGACTCTTACAAAATGGGTCTGCTGGCAGCGGCGGTGCAAGGGGGTAGGAAACCCAAGAACAAAAACCAAGGGGCATGTCACAATTGTGGCAAGGTTGGTCACTTCGCTAGGGAGTGCCGATCCAAGAGCGGCAGACAACATTCCGGCCGTTCCAAGGCTCCAACCACCTCGTGTCCGAAGTGTAATAAAGGCTTCCATTGGTCCAGATTCTGTCCGAATTTGGGAAACCGGAACGCGGGCATGTCTCTGGCCCCGGTCCAAACAGAGGCTTCCCTCGCTCTGGGCGAGCCAGAGCTGGATTAGATTCCAATCACATTCCGGACATTGCGAAGGTGCAGGCCAGCCCCAAGGGTAGTACAGGGCTAGAATTGACTTGCCAGGCGGACGTTACATGCGACTTGCCAGGCACAGTCTATCTGGTGGATTCCCAGTACATGGGACCCCTGCCCAAGGGCTTCATAGGCTTAGTTTTGCCTCGTAGTGTAGCAGGAGCACGCGGAATTCTTGTAATTCTGGGAGTCATTGACTCCAATTTTTCGGGTGTTCTCCAAGTTCAACTCTGGACGCACCTACCCCCGACCATTCACAAGGGAGACACACTAGCGCAACTGATCATGGTTCCTTGTAACTCACCAGCAGATAGCCAGGGAAGGCTCAGGGACAGTGCAGGGTCCGGGTCAGAAGACCGCTCGAGCGCAAGGGAGGCAGTGCAAGGATACCAGGTCTTAGCGACAGTGGAGACCAACATAGAATGGAAACAGCGGCCAGTTATTGAGGTATTTTTGAATAAAAAATCGTTCTCAGGGTTGCTGGATACCGGAGCTGACATCAGCGTGGTCAGCCGAAGCCAGTGGCCATGGGAGTGGGCCATTGAGCTGGTCTCCGATGTGTGGGGGGTAGGCGGCATCCAAGAAGCGTTTAGAAGCCGGGAGTGGGTGGAAGTCATGATCCCTAAGGCTGACGGCACAGCGGTCATTCGGCCGCACATTCTGGACGTGCACATCAACCTTTGGGGGCGAGACATTTTGCAGCAATACCGTGCCACTCTTACCTTCGGGTAATGGCTCTGCCACTTAAATGGCTTACCAACACGCCAGTCTGGGTGGAACAATGGCCGGTAGTGGGGGAGAAGTTAGTCGCCCTAAAGCAACTGGTTAAAGAACAGCTAGACGCAGGACATATAGAGCAGTCCACTAGTCCTTGGAATTCGCCCATTTTTGTCATCAAGAAGAAGTCGGGGAAGTGGCGACTCCTCCACGATCTCAGAGAGATCAATAAATGTATACAGCCAATGGGTCCGCTCCAATGCGGCATTCCGAATCCAAATATGATTCCCGAGGGTTGGGAGATCCTGGTCGTAGACCTGAAGGATTGCTTTTACACCATTCCCCTAGATCCGAGGGATCGGGAAAGGTTCGCCTTTACGGTGCCGGTTGTGAACCACGGTGAGCCCACGCAGCGTTACGCGTGGAAGTATTTGCCACAGGGGATGCTCAATTCGCCCACCCTGTGCCAAATTTATGTTCACAACGCACTGGCAAAGTTTCGAAACCTTCACCCCACAGCTTTAGTATGCCATTTCATGGACGATATCTTGGTCGCAGCGCCGCAACTCGGCAGCAAAATGTTTAAAGACCTCCAGGCCAGCCTGGGGGAGAAAGGGTAACTCATTGCCCCAGAGAAAGTGCAGAGAACCGAGCCCTTCTCATACTTGGGTCATCGGCTTCTCCGTTCTTTCACAGCACCCGTTTTGCCCCAAATCAACTTAAAGGACTCAGTCACCTTGGTAGAATTGCAGCAGGTTTTAGGTAACATTAATTGGGCCAGACCGTATTTCAGATTGGATACGGATCTTCTAAAGCTGCTCTTCTCGCTGCTAACGTTAGGTAAGCAGCCGGCAGACCGGATACGGATTCCTCGAGAGGCACGCTTGGCTCTCGAGAAAGTCAACCAAATTCTCAGCCAAAGGTGGGTGGACAGGATTGCTCAGGGGCCATATGCCCCGATCCTGAACTTGTACATCGTTCGGACCGGATCCATGTTCACCGGAGCCCTAGGAGTGGACTCCGAGAGAGGAGCGAGTATCGTGGAATGGGTGTATTTACCGAACACCTCTTCCCGAAACATCGTTCCCCCCCAAGAATTGGTCTCCACGGTGGTCTACCACGGAAGGCTGAGAGCTAGGGACATTTCAGGGCACGACTTAGCAAAAATCGTGATCCCATTCACCAAGGAGCAAGTTCAGCAGCTGATGCAGCTCGGTGACTCGCTTCCAATTGCCTTGGAAGGATTCACCGGATGCTTGGCATACCACTTACCAAAGGACCCCAGACTCGTCTCGCTTCAAACGCAGACAGTCAGCTTGTATGAGTTGATCTCGCTGGTTCCACTTCAGGGGGCCAGGACAGTCTTTACTGATGGGGGTCGCACATATGGTGTCTTAACTTGGCAGGAGGGCCAGGCTTGGCGCACGCTGCTAACTCTTCCACAGAAGTCCACGCAGTGGGCAGAGTTGGCAGCGGTGAACCTTGCTTTGCGCACCTTCGCCAAAGAGCACCTCAACATCATTACTGACAGCCAGTACGTTAGGAATTTGCTTCACAGTCTACCGGGAGCATACATCACTCCCGCGATAGACAAAAATTTGCTGAGTTTGTTCCTCACAGCTCAATTTCACTTGCGGAACCGCACGGAAGCGCTCTATATCGCCCACATCCGAAGTCACCAGGACCTACCGGGTCCGATTTCCGCGGGCAATAGCAGAGCGGATGCGGCCGCAAAGGAAATTCAGCAGCGGTCAGTGTCAGGTGTTTTCACTACTCCAATTCAGAGTCATGCATTCTTTCATCAGAATGCCAAAGCGCTCGCCAGACAGTTTAACCTGCCACTTTCTCAAGCCCAAGGCATAGTTCGCTCTTGCCAGCATTGTGCAGGAGCACCGGGGGGCCCTCGTGGGGGGTCAACCCACGAGGGACAGAGGCTAACCAGGTGTGGCAAATGGACGTCACACATGTCCCGCAGTTTGGCAGATGGCAGTACATGCACGTTTGCATTGATACTTTTTCAAAATTCGTTTGGGCGACAGCGCAAAAAGGGGAGACAGCTTCCCACATGGAGCAGCATCTCCTTGCCTGCTTCGCGGCGATGGGCAAACCACGGCACGTGAAAACCGATAATGCCCCGGCCTACAGCTCTAGGCAGCTGGCCGACTTCATGGCCACCTGGGATATCAAGCATACCTTTGGCGTTCCATACAATCCACAGGGGCAAGCGATTGTGGAACGAGTCAATCGGACACTCAAGTCCTACATTGACAAACAAACAGAAAGGGGGGGAGCCACCAGCCCTCCCCAAGTCACAGGGTCAGGCATAGCATTGTCTGAACAAGGTGTTGTTCACGTACAATCACCTCAATGTTTTTTCGGATTGCACACCGCAGGAGAAACACTTCTGCCGCTCGGAAGCTCTCCCGCGGCCGCTGGTTCGTTACCGAGTGCCACCGGACCCTTCCTGGAGGGGCCCGGCACCACTCGTAACCTGGGGAAGAGGGTATGCTGCAGTTATGTCTCCTACAGGTGTCATCTGGATTCCAGCCCGGTGCGTCAAGCCTCACTTGGAGCCACATGGCGTGGACCCAGACCGACCCGAGTCCGATCCCGGAGATGAAGGACCTCACCCTGACCGAGGGGACCCGACGGAAGAAGCGGCGACAGCAGACGGAGCTGAAGGTCACCTGGGGGATGGTCAAGACCCTTTGCCGTGAGGCCGAGGACGTCGTCCGACGTGAGGACTGGGAACCAACGCCGGAGAACGTCATGTCTGCAGTCTTTGCCCTGATCACCGCCAACACCATGGCAGTCACCATCATCCTGACCCTCTCCCTACTTGCGGGGGGAGGCGTTCAGGCAGCCTCACTGAAGGCCAGCGATCTGATGCCAGGCGGAGACCTCTCTGCCCGGATGCACTACAACCTATGGGAAAGGTTGGCAGGTCTCGTCAACCAGTCCGATTTTTGCCTAAAGCAGGACGCGGGTTCTTCCTCAATGTTGAGCACCTGCCTCATCCCGGTGTGCCACACTCCAGACGCGCGCACCAGGGACGGCGACTGGCTGGTGAAGCGGATTTTCGGTCCGTTTCTCCCTACAAGTTTCTCAGCATACGCTCGCTGGGGAATGCAGTTAACCATGACCTTGCCGGCTGATGCAGCCACTCTCCACACCCCTCGAGTGGCGGTCAGCCCGAACTCTACTTGTGCTCGAATGACCGGCTGCTCCGCAGTCGGCCGGACTCAGCGCCGCTGCCTCGACACTGGCAGCAGCAATTGGACTTGTGATAACCCAGAGACACTTGGTTCAATGTATGCTCATGTTACCCTGCCTTCAGGTTGGTTCTTTACATGCAATCAGTACACTTGGAATTACATTCCCACAAATGTGTCCAATTCAATATGTTGTATCAGTCACTTGACATTGTTACTCCCCACTAGGGATATGATTGTTCCAAGCACAAATGGTTCCTCACCCATACGGCGCACTCGCGCCACCCAGCTAGACAGCTCTTGTGATAGCAACATTAGGGTCCTGAGTCAAGCCGAATACGTCTCGTTGGCAGTCAGCATACTTGGCGTGCCAGGCTTAGCCGTTGGCAATGCTCGGATAATTGGTCAATTGGCTTGCGGATTAGCAAAAGCCATTAACCATACCTCCTCGGCGATAGCGCTGCTCAACCAGGAGCAGGCAGAGCTTCGCCATGCCATCCTAGACAATCGAGCAGCGATCGACTACCTTCTGTTGTTACATCATTTGGGTTGCGAATCTGTCCACGGCATGTGTTGCTTTAATCTCACAGACAACACATGCAAGGTACAAAGCCAGCTCACGGACCTCCACACCCTAGTTAAAAACATCAAGGAGGATGCTTCATGGGGGTGGTGGGATTCGTTGTGGTCGTGGTTCCCATGGGGATGGCTTCAGACGACACTCAAAGTGATTGTGGGGGTGGTAATACTGGGCACAACAGTGTGTTGTTTCGTGCAATGTATTCCCTCACTGCTATCGAGATGTCCCCCATGGAGGGAACCCCGAAACGTCATCCCCCCACATCAGCTGATGCCCCTCCTGCGCAGGGCCGTCTGTCAGGTCCAAAAATAACAGAAAAAGGGGGAGTGCGGTATCCGCGAGCACAATTGGCATTAACTGCCCCTGACAAAGGTTACACCGGTTGAGGGAGGCTCCTGGTCACTGGCCTTTGCGGGTACAGAAATTGGGGAGCAGATTAATAGTCATAAGATTGATTCACCCACATCTGACCTGACCAACAGTTCTGCTGAGGGAAGCTGAATCTCTAACTCCCGTTAGACATTAAGCAATTACACACTTGCAGATTAGCCCTAGCCCTAGTGCAAATAGTGGCCATGTTTACCCTGGTGTAAGCCACGAACAATGGACTTCCCCTGTCAGTGTTTGCCCTAGTTAATTAACTTCCCCAAGAGAGATTCCCAATTAACCCGGGTAAATGGGTGATGTGATTTTCTGTCAGATGATGATTCTATCACACGCTGCCTTGAATTCCTATATATGATGATGTTTTTCCCTCAATAAACCACTGGTCTTCGCTCCATCTTGTCTCGTGTCGTTACTTGACCAGTCTCCTCCGGGACCTCACGGCCGCCCCGCGGCCCCAATCCAACAGGTGAAGGTTCTTGGCTCCACTGGAACCTCTTCTAAGCAACACCTCTCTTTGCAACTCCACTTAAATGATCCCTGACAAAATTATCCTTCCACCGCTAGACCAAATAATGCAAGAGAAAGTAGGGGAAAAGCTTTTATGTAAATTGTTTTTTTTACTTAACTCAAAGCAAACCCATAGGAAAAATGAACTTTTTTACGTAACTCGAAGCAAACCCATGGGAAAAATGAACTTTTTTACGTAACTCGAAGCAAACCCATGGGAAAAATGAACTTTTTACGTAACTTGAAGCAAACCCATAGGAAATTGTGTTATGTAAATTTAGTGCAAAAGGCAGTGGCTCAAGTGGCTAAGATGCTGACTGGGAGGCAGAAGGTCAGCAGTTCGACTCCCGAGTACTGCAGGATGGAATGAGCTCCCGTCTTTGTCCCAGCTCCTGCCAACCTAGCAGTTTGAAAGCAAGAAATTGCAAGTAGATAAATAGGGACCACTTCGGTGGGAAGGTAACAGTGTTCCGTGCGCTCCAGTGTCTAGTCATGCCTTCCACATGACCACGGAAATGTCTGCAGAAGTAGACAACGCTGGCTCTTCGGCTTTGAAACAGAGATGAGCACTGGACCCTAGAGTCGGATACGACTGGCTTTCAAGCAAGAGAAACCTTTACCTTTACCTATGTAAATCAGGACATGGTTTTAGTATAATAATCATTATGTAAGTTGTATTTTATGTAACTCGAGGCATATGTGGGTCGAAGTTTTACTGTCCTTGCAATTTCTTGCTTTCAAACTGCTACGGTAGGTTGGCAGCAGGTGGGATAGAGTCGGACGCTCACTCCATCATGCAACACACGGGTCTCGAACTGCAGACCTGCCAAGCTTCCAGTCATCAAGTTCAGTGCCTTAACCACTAAAGCCACATGGAAAATATGAAAATAAGTTGGAAGAGTTTTGCCAATAAGGAAGCGGGTGGTTCAAAGGCAGCGACACCTAATTGAACCAGAGAGGAATGAGTTGCATGTCACAATGTGGAATGAAAAGTGGTAATTAGGGGGCAGATGGTGGCTCTTTCCTAGATGCATGAGGAGGGAATTTGCAGGCAACAGCAAATTCTCTTGGCTCAGGTGACCTGAGTCATCTCCTCCTTTGCACGTGGTCACCCCACAGGACAATTAAAAAGAAGGAAATCGCCACCATGGAGCGTGGTGGGTGTGAGATGTTTGTGCAGGGGGAGCCTGCATCCCTGTCCCTCCTATCAAAACAACTAGCAGTCTAACCATAAGCAGGAGGGACTTTCCTTTCCTAGAAAAGGGGAGCAGACCGAAGCAACAAACCAAGAATTAGGCTGATTGTATGATGATGACAGGCTGAGGCGTCCAGGCTCTCTGAAGGTGGAGTTCTTATTTGCTACAAATCAAGACCTTTGATCAGAAGAGTCAGTTCCTCCTTCCCTGAGTTGCTGGGACCTATTTATAGCCCAAGGATTCTCAACCTGTGGCTCGTGGGCCAGATGCAGCTCATGACACCATTTCATGTGTCCCACCACCACCTCCACCGCACCAGGAAGTGCCGTGTGGTAGAGGAAGGGCAAAATGACTGTCCAGCCCCTGAAGCTGTCTGAGGGAGCGTGACCCGGTCCCCAGCTTAAGAACATAAGAACAGCCTTGCCATATCTGTCAACCTTCCTGGATTGGCCGGGATTTCCCCTTTTTTGGCGCCGATTTTTGCCATTTCCCGCCCGGAGCTGCCGAAACTCCGAAATGTGGCAGTGGGGGAAAAGGCATTACTGCGCATCCCTTCTGTTCAGCTCGCTTCTACGCATGCGTAGAAGGCTTTTACGCATGCGTAGAACCCTTCTATGCATGCGTAGAAAGCTTCTGTGCAGAAGGAGATCGTAGAAGCCTTCTACGCATGCGTGAAAGCCTTCTACGCATGCGTAAAAGTGAGCTGCGCAGAACGGTTCTGCGCAAGTCGCTTTTACGCATGCATAGAAGGCTTTTACGCATGTGTAAAAAGCGACCTGCGCAGAACTGTTCTGCGCAGGTCCCAGATTGTCTGGAGCCGTAGTTGACAGGTATGGCCTTGCTGGGACAGGCCACAGGAGCCCATCCAGTCCAGCATTCTGTCTCACACAGTGGCTCACCATGTGCTTCAGGGTATTCCTTCCCAAGGAGATGCCTTCACCTGCTTAGGATTCCTGCCTGGAAATGGCATGGAGAGCTAGCCTGCCTCTCTCTCCAACCCGGAGGTTGTCCTTAGGTAGGTAAAGGTAAAGATTTCCCTTGCTCGAAAGCCAGTCGTATCCGACTCTAGGGTAGAGTGCTCATCTCTGTTTCCAAGCCGAAGAGCCAGCGCTGTCTGCTTCTGCAGACGTTTCCGTGGTCATGTGGCAGGCATGACTAGACACCGGAGTGCATGGAGCGCTGTTACCTTCCCACCGAAGTGGTCCCTATTTATCTACTTGCAATTTCTTGCTTTCGAACTGCTAGGTTGGCAGGAGCTGGGATGAAGACGGGAGCTCATTTCCGTCCTGCAGTACTCGGGAATCGAACTGCTGACCTTCTGCTTCCCAGTCAGCGTCTTAGCGACTTGAGCCACTGTCCTTAGGTATCCATAATTATAGCCATTGATCCCCTTCTCCTCCATGAACTTGTCTAATCCTTTCTTGAAGCTGTCAAGACTGACCGCTGTCACCACTTCTTCTGGCAGGGAGTTCCATAGACCAGGGATCCAATGGGTGAAAAAGTACTTTCTCTTATTTGTTTGAGAACTAGTACCCAAAAGCAGCTTTAAAAGGTTGAGCACTCCTGTTTCTAGCCAATGCTTTGCAAGTCCATATCAACATTTCAGTGCTAAGGAGATGCCTTTGGGTTGCTCTCTTTTCCCCTTGCTTTGATTGGTTTTTCTTTTTTTAAAAAATAAAATAAAGAAAAGCAAAACACTTTCTAAGAATCCAGTGGAACCACGTGTCTTCCTTGGGAAGTGGCCTTCCAGCCCCAGCTCCCGTGTGGTCCAGAGCGAGGTAGGAGCTCTTTCAAGTTCAGCCAGTTTTAAAATGCTTCCTCAACAGCTCTGCTCAAGGAACCCCAAAGGAGCAACTGGGAGAGGCTGGCAGAGTGGAGACAGAAAGAGCATCCCAAAGGATGGCAGGTTGAGCGCGTGAGCTGAAGGGTCAAGAGCAAAGCCCAGCCATGCTCCTGATTGCTTTGGGTCAAGGGCAAGAACTCTTTGGTTGAGGGGGATGGCCAGCAACCAGGGCCATGGCAGCTTCATGAGGAGAAGGCGGTACAGTATTGCAGTATTGGTGGGCAACAGGGTCGTGGACTGTCCCTTTCCCTTCCAGTGGCCATCTTTCCTTTCTCCTCTGGGCGGGCCCACAGCTGTCCAGATCTCAGCAGAATGTCGCTCTTTTTCTCTGAAGGAGAAATTGTGACATTCTTTGAAGAAGAGAGAGAGAGAGAGAAAGATTCTGAGACATAACAAAGTCATAATCCAGGAGTGCCAAAACTATGGCCTGTGGGCTGGATCAGGCCCCCAATGCCAATTCATCCATCCCACGCTGCCCTCGTCGCTCCCAGAAGTGGAAGCAAAACCCACCTATATGGGTTATAGTCTGTTTTACTTCAATTTCTGGGAGCAATGAGAGTGGGATGGGCCAGATGAATTGGTGTTGGGGGCCGGATCTGGCCTGCAGACAGAAGCACTGTCTGCTTCTGCAGATGTTTCTGTGGTCATGTGGCAGGCATGACTAGACACCGGAGCACACGGAATGCTCTTTACCTTCCCACCGAAGTGGTCCCTATTTATCTACTTGCAATTTTTTGCTTTCAAACTGCTAGGTTGGCAGGAGCTGGGACACAGACGGGAGCTCTTTCCGTCCTGCAGTGGTTCAAGTGGCTAAAATGCTGGCTGGAAGGTGGGAGGTTAACAGATATTAGGTAGCATGTAAGTCTCTTCTTTGACCCAATTACCAATAATCCAGACGTTCTGATGAAAGAATTCATGTGCACTGCCTGGATTTGCCGGGGCCCTCCCAGGAGACAGGAGCATGCCTGTTTTTCCCGCCGGTTAGGCAGGGAGGAGCCTACAGCCCTATATAAAGGGTGCCTCATCCCTGCCCAGCCCTTTCCCATTTCTTGTAGGAGAAGTTTCTGCTTCTCCTCCTGCTCCTTTTGCCCATCCACATGGAACCTCTCCTAGCTCCATTGTCTCTGCTGCCTGCTGCTCCTGCTACCTGGGCTTCCACAGGTGGGCGCCACACTGCCTGGGGCGCCCCGCCCCATGCCCGCCCGCTGAACAGAGGGCCCCAACCTGTGGTGCGCCTTTCTCAGCGCGCCACCACGGGGCTCAGCATTGTCTTTTTCCCCCTCCACTCCTGCTGTGCTACCAGTGCTTCCAGTGGCCGCAGCAGGGGCAGAGTGGGGCGAGTTTGCTGCTTCCCTCCTCCAGAGGGTTGCAGCCCTGGAGGCCTCATCTTTGCCTGCCCGGCCTCCCTCGCCATCCTCCATCCGGCTGCCTGAGGCCCTGCATCTTGCCTCTCAGACCCCTGGATGCATGGACCTGGCACCTTCGGCTCCTCCAGATGCCCACTGGGCCCGGCTCCCTGCATGCCTGGGTGTGGGTGAATACATGTCTCACACCAACACAGCTACACCATCACAAACCCTCCCCTGGCTCACTGCCCCTTCTGTCCGGTGGGTGGCCATGGGCTGCACAGTGCCCCCTTTCCCCCCAGTGGGCTTTGGCCTTATGGCCCTCTCTCCTTTCCAGCTGCCCCGTCCAGTCTACCCCAGCTTCCTCTGGCTTCTTCTGGGCTGCTGTCTGCCCCTTTCGGGCCAGACTGCAGCCTGGTCCCCCTGTCTGCTCTCCCGCCTGGGAAGATGTCTCTCGCCCTTGGGGACTACCTGCTCCAGTCCACCAGGGACAAGATAGTTCAGGGGGAGTATGTTGACCTTTTCAGTCTCCTTAATCATGAGGTCCTTAAGACGGAGCTCGACAAGATGGATGACGCGGACATGGAGCTGGCCAGGCGTAAGAAGCCACCACGTATGTGGGCCAACTGGCTGCCAGCTTTCCTTATTTATGCAGGGGGGTTCCATTAGGGCCCGTCCTGCGCTCACCCTACCCCTCATTCAATATCTAGATCTTATTTACTGTGCCCATGTGGATTTCCCTGGCGATGCTTGGTGAGCCTACGATGAAAATTTCCGCATGCGTGTGGCCCTCTGGCCCAATATATAGTGGGATGAGCCCAATTCCCAGCTCTGGCTCCAATTCATTTTTCATTTTCATTTCATTTAATACTTATATACTGCCTTACTCAGGCCAATGGCCAACTCAAGGCGGTTTACATAGGAAATGAACGACAGAGCAAAAATACCATATACAGTACAAGGTTCCACAATTCAATACACATATACTCAGTCATAAACAATAAAAATTCAGTTACAATACAATATAGCCCCATAAAACATAGGCAGCAGCAATACAAGTATCAATAATACAATATAAATTTGAAAACATTTCAAAGAACGGAAGGGAAAACCTCAACCTAGAAGTCCCACCAAGTCCAGTAAACAGGGCCAGGGGGGATGTGGCCACGCAGCGGCGGTGGCATGACTCCAGCCTGCTCGGCTTCCAGCAACCAGTACGATTGCGGCCACCTGGTCCAGTCACAGCCTGAACCTACTCCCATTTCTCTCGCTGAGGCCACCTCCCACCAGTCACGGACTTTTTGCTGGGAGTTTGCTGCAAAGGGCCATTGTGCTAAGAAGCAATGCCATTATAAGCATAAGAACATAAGAACATAAGAACATAAGAACAGCCTTGCTGGAACAGGCCACAGCCCATCCAGTCCAGCATTCTGTCTCACACAGTGGCTCACCATTTCCTTCAGGGTATTCCCAAGCAGATGCCTTCACCTGCTTAGGATTCCCTGGAAATGGCATTGAGAGATATCCTGCCTATCTCTCCAACCCGGAGGTTGTCCTTAGGTAGCCATAATTATAGCCATTGATACTCTTGTCCTCCATGAACTTGTCTAATCCTTTCTTAAAGCTGTCAAGACTGACAGCTGTCACCACTTCTTCTGGCAGGGAGTTCCATAGACCAGGGATCCAATGGGTGAAAAAGTACTTTCTCTTATTTGTTTGAGAACTAGTACCCAAAAGTTTCATGGAGTGTCCCCTAGTTCTAGTGTTATGCGATAGGGAAAACAGTTTTTCCTTATCTACTTTGTCCACACCGTGCATGATTTTATAAACTTCAATCAGGTCACCTCTTAGACGCCGTCGTTCAAGAGTGAAAAGGCCCAACCGTTGCAGCCTCAGATGGTAAGGAAGGTGTTCCAGTCCCCTAATCATTCTGGTTGCCCTCCTCTGCACTTTTTCCAGCTCTATAATATCCTTCTGGAGGTATGGCGACCAGAACTGTACACAGTATTCCAGATGGGGCCTCACCATAGATTGATAAAGAGGCAAAATGATACTTGCTGACTTATTTTCTATACCCTTCCAAATGATCCCTAGCATTGAGTTTGCTTTTTTCACTGCTGAGGCACACTGGGTTGACACCTTCATTGAGTTGTCCACCAGGACACCAAGGTCCCTTTCCTGGTTTGTCGCAGAGAGTTCAGACCCCATCAGTTTATAAATGTAATTGGGTTTTTTTGCCCCAACATGCATCACTCTGCACTTACTAATGTTGAAACTCATTTGCCACTGTTTTGCCCACTCCCCCAGTGTTGAGAGATCCCTCTGAAGCTCCTCACAGTCTCTCACAGTTTTCACTACCCTGTATAATTTAGTGTCGTCAGCAAATTTGGCTACCTTGCTTTTTACTCCTACCTCTAGATCATTTTAAAGACTTTAAAATGACTTAATATAGCAACTGACATAGAGACTGTGCTTTAAAGTGTGATAATATGCATGATAATATGTTGTCTTAAATGTTTTTAAATTTTTAAAAACTGTGATAAAATGTATGAGGAGAGAAAAATGGCGCAGACACCGGCAACCACGCCATAAATCTTGCCAAGAGAACCCTATGGACCAAAACAAAAGGCAAAACAAAAGGGCAGGCTAGGTGATACAGGATGCTTAACACCTCAGAGGGGAGGAAGGGGAGGGACAGGAAAGGGGGAGGGGAAATGCAATGTTGTAAGGAGCAATACTGCATAGGGACATGGAATGTGAGATCAATGAACCAAGGCAAACTGGAAGTGGTAAAAAATGAGATGGAAAGAATAAGCATTGACATCTTGGGCATCAGTGAGCTCAAATGGACAGGGATGGGTGAATTCAGGTCTGGAAACCATCATATCTACTATTGTGGACAAGAAAACCTTAGAAGAAATGGAGTAGCCATAATTGTCAATAAGAGAGTAAGAAAAGCAGTAATGGGATATAACCTCAAAAATGACAGAATGATGTCAGTCAGAATTCAAGGCAAACCTTTCAATATCACCGTAATCCAAGTCTATGCACCAACCACTAGTGCAGATGAAGCCACAGTGGACCAGTTCTATGAGGACCTAGAACACCTCATAGAACAGACACCAAGAAATGATGTCCAAATTATATTAGGAGACTGGAATGCCAAAGTAGGAAATCAAAAAGTGGAGGGAATAACAGGCAAGTTTGGTCTTGGAGTACAGAACGAAGCAGGGCAAAGATTGATAGAGTTCTGCCAAGAGAACGCACTGGTCATAGCAAACACTCTCTTCCAGCAACACAAGAGGCGACTTTACACATGGACATCACCAGATGGCCAACACCGAAACCAAATTGACTACATACTCTGCAGCCAAAGATGGAGAACCTCCATACAATCAGCAAAAACAAGACCTGGAGCAGACTGTGGCTCAGATCACAACCTACTGATCGCAAAATTCAGGCTTAGACTAAAGAAAATAGGGAAAACACGGAGACCAGAAAGATATCACCTAGACAGCATCCCTAAAGAATACGCGGTGGAGGTGATGAACAGATTTAATGGCTTAGACTCGGTAGACAGAGTACCAGAAGAATTATGGACGGAGATGAGGGACATCATGCAGGAAGCAGCAAAGAAAACCATACCAAAAGAAAAGAAGAGTAAGAAAGCAAAGTGGTTGTCTGATGAGGCTCTTAAAATAGCAGAGGAAAGAAGGAACGCCAAAGTCAAAGGAGAAAGGAAAAACTACAATCTTCTGAACACAGAATTTCAAAGAAAAGCAAGGAGAGATAAGGAAAACTACCTAAAAGAACAGTGCAAAGAAATGGAGGAAAACAACAAAAGAGGCAGGACTAGAGATCTCTTCAGAAAAATCGGGGAAATAAAGGGAACATTTAAAGCAAAAATGACCATGATAAGGGACAAAGACGGAAAAGAGCTAGCTGATGCAGAAGAGATTAAGAAAAGATGGAAAGAGTACACAGAGGAACTCTACAAAAAGGACCTCAACACTCCTGATAACCACAATGATGAAAAAACTGAACTCGAGCCAGACATCCTGGAGAGCGAAGTTATAAAGGCCCTAAAGAGCACTGCAAACAACAAAGCTAGTGGATATGATGGTATCCCAGTCGAATTTTTCAAAGCGCTAAAAGATGATGGCGTCAAATTACTACACTCAATATGCCAGCAAATCTGGAAAACAAAACAGTGGCCACAGGATTGGAAAAGATCAGTATACGTCCCAATCCCAAAAAAGGGCAACGCCAAAGAATGCTCAAATTACCGAACAATTGCACTCATCCCACACGCCAGCAAGGTGATGCTCAAGATAATACAGGACAGACTTCAGCAGCATGTGGAGAGAGAACTACCAGAGGTGCAGGCCGGTTTCAGAAGAGGCAGGGGGACTAGAGACCACATTGCCAACATACGTTGGATCATGGAGAAAACAAAGGAATACCAGAAACAAGTTTACTTTTGTTTCATTGATTACACTAAGGCATTTGACTGTGTGGACCACAACAAGATGTGGCAAATAATTAAAGAGATGGGAATACCAGAGCACATCATATGCCTCCTGAGAAATCTGTACATGAACCAAGAAGCAACAGTTAGGACAGAACATGGAATGACAGAGTGGTTTGGAATAGGAAAAGGAGTAAGACAAGGCTGCATTTTATCACCCTGCTTATTCAATCTATACACAGAGCACATAATGCGAAATGCAGGGATGGAGGAATCACAATATGGGATTAAAATTGCTGGGAGAAACATAAACAATCTGAGATATGCAGACGATACCACCCTAATGGCAGAAAGTGAGGAAGACCTAAAGAACCTCTTGATTGGGCTGAAGGAGGAGAGTGCAAAAGCTGGTTTGAGACTCAATATCAAGAAAACCAAGGTAATGGCAACAGGCCCAATCAGTTCCTGGAAAATAGATGGGGAAGAAGTAGAAGCAGTGACAGATTTTACTTTCCTGGGATCAAAGATCACGGCAGATGGGGATTGCAGCCATGAAATAAAAAGGCAACTGATTCTTGGGAGACAAGCCATGAGAAACCTGGGGAACATAGTGAAAAGCAGAGACATCACATTGCAAACAAAAATTAGAATAGTCAAAGCAATGGTATTCCCAGTGGTAATGTACGGATGTGAGAGCTGGACAATTAGGAAAGCTGAACGCAGAAGAATAGATGCCTTTGAAATGTGGTGTTGGAGGAGAGTTTTGAGAGTACCCTGGACAGCGAGGAGAACAAATAGGTCAATCTTAGAAGAAATCAACACTGACTGCTCATTGGAAGGGCTAATAGTAAAGACGAAGCTAAAGTATTTTGGACATCAAATGAGAAGGGAGGATTCACTTGAGAAGGCCCTGATGTTGGGAAAGGTGGAGGGCAAAAGAAGAAGGGGGAGGCCAAAGATGAGATGGCTAGATGGTATTGTGGACGCAACGGGCACAGAGCTGGGAGTGCTGAGGGGGATGGTGGAGGACAGAGGTGCCTGGAGAACAATGGTCCATAGGGTCGCAAAGGGTCGGAACCGACTGTGCGACTGAACAACAACAACAACAACAACAACTAGATCATTTATAAAGAGGTTGAAAAGCAGGGGTCCCAGTACTGAACCTTGGGGGACCCCACTCTTTACTTCCCTCCACTTGGAGAAGTGTCCATTGAGTGCTACCCTCTGTTTCCTGTCCCTTAGCCAGTTGCTGATCCAGGACAAGACCTGTCCCTTTATTCCATGACTGGTAAGTTTATTCAAGAGCCTTTGGTGTGGGACCTTGTCAAAAGCCTTCTGAAAGTCCAGATAAACAATGTCAACTGAATCCCCCTTATCCACATGCTTGTTGACACTCTCAAAAAATTCCAACAGATTAGTGAGGCATGATTTGCCCTTGCAAAAGCCATGTTGGCTCTCCTTTAGCAGCGCCTTCTCTTCTATGTGCCTATTAATTCTATCTTTTAGGATGGTTTCCATCACTTTACCTGGGACACATGTCAAACTGACAGGTCGGTAATTTCCTGGATCACCCCTGGATCCTTTTTTGATCCTATTTGGATCCTATTTGTTCTGGCACTCATGCAGCTTCCTCTTGCTCTCTTTTGGCTTCTGCATGCCCTGGACAGGGCAGCCGGGAGGTGGCTGCTTGCCTGACCGCACCAACCCCTGCTCCAGTACCTACCAGGGGTATTCTCTCTTCTTCTGTGTGATCCTTGTTGTTGTTTCTGCATTTCACCTGTTTCTCTATTCTCTTTTACCCGCTGGTTCCAACCGTGTTTGGCGTCCAGTTGTGTTCTGCTTTGTGGCATTCTACTGGCATTTGTTCTACCCCTGGGGACGGGGGGGTCTCTCTTTTCCACTGCACTGGGGTCCCCAGTCCGATGGGTTGGGCTGGGGTGGGGTGGAGGTCTGTCCCTTCCCACCGTGTGGCAGTTAGTGCGGGTGATCTTCTATCCCATATGGCCAGTGGGTATGGGCCGGGATTTTTCTAGGGGCTTGGAAGGCATTACCTAGGGGTGGGTCCGATGGCTCCAGGATCAATCTTTCAATCAGTTTGGCTTATAGGTAAGCCTTTACCATCTCCGGCATGTGGTGTAGGCATCACTGTGCGCCAGTCTTACAGCCCGTTGACCATTTATCTCCCATGGCTAATTCATTTCCGCCTATTGGCCCACACTACATTGCCCCCAGTGCAGTTAATTGGTTTCCATAAAGTGGCCATGTTTTAAATCCACTTTCTGTGTACGTCTCTTCATTGGGGGTGCACAAGGCAAAGGCTTATTTATTCAAATAACAGCATTCACTTAGTCCATTGAAACACAGGTACCGATGTTACAAAAACTATACTTTCAAGGAGTAAGTAAAGCAGAGTGTCCCCTTCACTTGAAATTAAAGTAAGCTGCTTGTCGAAAGGCCTTTCTTCCTTTTCCTGTTGCATTCCTCGTCTTTGAGCCATGATTTGGCTCTGATTCTTAATTACTGTACGGTACTTAATCTTTCTCCTCCATTTCTCTCCAAACCCTAAAATCCCACTGTTAACAACTAACTCTCTAACATGTTTGGCTACAGTAAGAACATGGATGCTGCATGTCACAAGACCAGCATCTACCAACAGAATTACAGTAATAATCCTAACAAGAGCTTTCCCGTGGTCGGTTCTCAGACCAGTGGTTGTTTATGCCTAGTGGTGTTAAGGGACTGCGCATTTTCCCTCCACCACAAGGTCTAGGAATGTCCAGCTTTACCAAAACATCAAGCTGGTTGTTTGTACTCATTAGGGTGAGAAAGCTTAACAGAAGGTAATACTCACAGAAGTTAATATGCCATAGGGAATCCATCTTGAATCTACTAAAAAAAAGTCCAGAGGCCATCTAATGTCTCTGACAGGAGGAACCATGTGACCGGCCCACTGAACCACGTGGCTAGCTCATGGCCCGAAAAGTTTGGGCACCCATGTCCTAACCCTTGAATGTCACCATCAACACCTTGTGCCTGATAGGAAAGGAAGAGGCAACCAGTGCAGATTTGCCAGTTCCAGCATGATATGATCAAACTTCCTTGCTCCCACAATTAATCTGGAGGCTGAGTTCAAACATGCAGAGGAGCATCTCTCTCTCTCTCTCTCTCTTTAAGAGGAAGGAAAGGTGCAGAAATAGCTGGAAAGAGGAAGGGCTCAAGGTGTGGCATGAGCAACCCTGGGCACCCCAAACTGAAGAGCTGGAAAAGCAAAGGAAAAGGACAGGCACAGTTCAGCGGTGAATCTAGGAGTCTCCAGGATTTCTAAATCTACAGCAAAAAGCAGAAAGCAATGCAATCACACTTATACACCTGCCCCATATGTGTTTAGTGCACTCTCTGGGCGATTTTCAAGTTAATTAGAATTATGCTCCCAACATGCTGAGTTCTTATTTATGGACCTTGGAAGGATGAGCAAAATTTTTATACACAGAAAGAGAGAGAGAGAGTACATTGTAAGTCCACCCTGAGTGGTGCTTGCACCAAAAGGATGTGGGTATACGTGTGAATAAATACAGGAATAAATAAAGGAGAAAAAATGTGGCATCCTTTTCTTTCACATTCACTAAACTTGGGAGGACATTGTCCATCTCGAGGGTCTTCTCAGCAAGGCACCAACAATGGGAGAGGACACATTTGACACCAGCTTCTGAACTCTGCCGTGGATCAGCCAGGCCCAAAGGAGAGAGAAGAGGAGGAGGAGGAGGAGGAAGGGACCATGCATACTTATGGAAACGTGGCTGGGGTTTCCCACTTCCTGGTGCCTGTGGTGAACTCTTTCGCCTGCAGTTCTGGGATTTCCCCCTCAGAGACCTGGCCAAGTCAGCCTCCCCTCTCCCTGCTAAGGAACATGGAGGGGAGCAAAACTCAGCTTATTTCCAGCAATGATGAGCCTAGGAGTCACTATTAAAGCAAGCAGTTGGTAGGAAAGGTCATTCTCCTTCTTTACCTCCTCAAAACTTTGGAGGACCAATGAATGGCTCGTGAGGAGGGGGGACAAATTTGCTGCTGGGTCTGGAATCAACTTCACGGTGAGGTCGACTAGGGGAGCTCTGCCCAGTTAGACTTGCAACCAGGATCCATCTGCATGGAGGTCCTTGCCAAGCGTGGCTAGTCAAGGTGCTCAAGGAACAGCCCTGGCCACCTTGCTTTGGCCCTCAGGTGAGAAGATGGATCATGGAAGGCCACAGGAATTTCTCCCATTCTTGACTTTTGCAAGAGACAGTCCAACTCAGGCAGTTTGAACCGGATAAAAAGCACAGGCTACAAACAGGTTTGATGTAACCTTCTGAGCTAAGGAACCAACGGCTTCCTCTGAACCCTGACGGGGCTTTTCCCCTTCAAAGAGCATGTGGGCCAGATTTCATCACCATCCCTGTGGCTTTGGCCTCCCCCCTCCCCTCCTCCAGGAAGCATTTATAATGGCTGTTCTGCCAGGCTGAATGTGTTGCACATGGTTCCAGAAGTTCTGCTTGTTGCACCATGAGCTCTGCTGGGTTTCTCTTGGTGGGGCTGCTCTGCCTCTCTACCGGAATGGTCTCCACCGGCAGCCCAAGGCCACGGTGTCCATCGGGAGGTAAGCAACGCAGGGATGGCACCGTCCCTGAAGGCTCTGTTCCATCCCCCAGCAGGGAAGGTGTTGTGTATGTAACTTAAGCGAACTGTGAATGAAAGCAAAGATGTAACCAAGTGTAATGTGAATGAATCGGATCTAGTGATCCTCCATTTCCCCCCTCCCTTTTCCCCCTTGTGAATACTTCTCTTGTGTAGATATCGCAGGACTGCGTTCCTGCCAGAGATGTACCTATTGTTTACCCATTACCCAATCAAGTGTTATCACCTGGCTGTTTACCTGCACTGACCAATCATGTGGCTTCGCGCCAGATTTGAATGATTACTGTTGCATATATAAGGAGCATCGCTCCACCATTGACCTCATGTTCAGATTGGCTACACTGCAGTAAAGATGTGCTTGGCCTCCTGACTGCTGCCTACTGCGTATCAATCTGCAGACATCAAATTGGCAATGAAGGTGGGATAATGGCTTCCCACAGCATCAAGCTACCTCCGTTTGACCTCAAGGAACCAGAGAAATGGAGGCTGTACGGGCATCAGTTCCGGCACGCGATGGCCACCGAGCGGATTGAAGAAGAGGAGCAAATGCACTCTTGCCTCCTCGCCCAAACCTCATGCTCGAGCTGGCAATGCACCTCTTGCTGCCTCAGATCCTGGCCGCGCTGCAGAACCACCTTCAGCCGAAGGTGTCCATCTATCGAGCGAGAGTCGCCTTCCACAGGCGAGACCAGCGACCAGGAGAGTCCATGGCCGATTATGCCGCTGCCCTCAAGTTAGCTGCTGCCCCTTGCTGGTGGGACAACCTGGAGGAAGCCCTGAGGGACCGCCTGCTGTCTGGGATGCGGGACGAGGAAGCCCAGCGGAGGCTGATGGCCAGAGACCATCTCACCCTCCTTGCGCATCTTTCTGCATAGCCCACCTGGGGCCAAGTCATTCTCCTATAGACGGGTTGGCTTGTGCCAGAGGTAAGACCACTGTTTGATTCCAGGGAAGCCCGGATTCTGCCCACGACCCACAGCCGTGGGGCCTTGCGTGGAGGAATGCTCTTCAGACTACAGCTGCCCTGGAGACCAGAAGTGCTGCAAGAACAGGTGTGGCCACATTTGCCATAATCCAATCCTGCAGGGTAAGTGTCTGGGAAAGGGGGGAGCATGGGGGTGGCAGGGCTGCAGAGAGAGAGAGGTGTTGAAGTCCTCAGTTGTATCCTCCTTTAATGATGTTCCTTCCTCCATCTTTTAATTTGGTCTTGCAAATTTGCATACCCTCAAGGCACACTCCTGTTGTTGTTGTTGTTGTTGTTGTTGTTGTTGTTGTTGTTGTTGTTGTTGTTGTTGTTGTTGTTGTTGTTGTTGTTGTTGTTGTTGTTAAGAACTTTGTTCCCTGCTGTCCCCAAGAATGCCCCAGAATTAATCTATGAAAAGTAGCAGGCAGGGCAGAAAGTGGCTGAAGTTGTAGCTCAGAGCTATGGGTGCCAGAACTAGTTCCATTTAGGAAGGAAGGGTTGCCGAGGCTGGGTTGGGGTCAATTCTCCAGTGTTAAGATTTATCATATTTAGCACAGCTTTTACAGCAGCTGAGCACAGGACGGGTGGTTGATGGGGGAAATTAATTGTTTGGCATGTAGAAGAAATTGAGAGCTTGTATGCTTTTTAGAATAGAGCTGGGGGAAGGAGTCCCAAGTTAGTTTTAGAAGCCCTTACCGCTGGTTCTCCTGCAATGGCTATCGTTCCATCCTTGCAATGACCAACAGCCACTGTCCAGTGGAGGAGGAGGAGGAGGAAAGTGAGCCTCAGAAGAAGCATCTAGATATTAACCTGTGGTTATTCAGAAGAGTGGGAGAGAAGACGCTGGGCAGCAAGATTCCCCACTCAGCCATCTCTTTGCCAATTGTCTCTCTTTCCCATTCATGGTCCTGATCAATGCTGGTGCTCAGTTCTGAACAGGCCGCATAGCCCAGAAATGCTGGCACCAAAGAGCCAAGAGGGCAACAGGGAATTTGGGGTGGGGGTGGGGGTGGGCAGGCACAGTGGGTTAGCAGCTCTCCAGGGCTGACTAACTCTTGCCTGGGATTTTCCTGCATTCGCTGGATTCAGGCTTCCTGTTTTGATCTTCCGCAGTAAAGCCTGGTGAGTGTCCCAAGTTCAAGCTCCCCCCTGGGCTGCCCTGCACACTGGAGTGCTGCCAGGACAGTGACTGCAAAGACACAGAGAAATGTTGCCAGCAGGGATGCAGCAAAGTCTGCTTCTGGCCAGGTAAGGTGGAAAGACGTTGCACACGCCTATGCACACATACATGCACACTCACACTTGGGTTGTTCTTCTTATTCCCCGTGCACTGCCCTCCCATCCCTGGCCTCTTTCTGTACATGTTCCACTTGCACTCAAAGTCTGGCCGTGGTCGCAGAGGCACCTGAACACAAAACCAAGTTTGGAGTCTAAAGTCTGCTGTTCTGTAGGAAGCGCCGCTGTTTTCCAAAGCACTTGGCTGGAAAAAGTCTGGATTAGAAACCCGACTCGTTCACACCAGGCTGGGGAAAGGTTGGGCCTTTGGAGCTGGGCCAGGGGGTCCCCAGGGTTTGAAATCTGAATTGCAGTTTGTTCTGAGGAATTGAGTAACCTCTGTGGGTCAGGGATCTGAGATGGCAATTTCTTGAGGTTTAAAAAGGAAACTCAAATTGGGGAGAAAGCCCCTCCGCTCCTCCAGTTAGCCACTGTTTCCCAATGTGGGGGGCCCAGGGCCCACGGGTGGACTTCAATTCCCAGAAGCCTCAGTCAGTCCATTGGTTGATCAGTGCTTTAGAGAATAGACTGAGGCTTCTGGGAGTTGAAGTCCAAAAACCAAAGGTTGGGAACATTGGGTCACTAGAGCAAGAGTCCTCAGCCTTTTTAGCTGGGGACCAGGTCGCACTCCCTCAGACAACTTCAGGGGCCGGACAGCCATTTTGCCCTTCCTCCACCCCATGGCACTTCCTGGTGTGGAGGAGGGCCACATGAAATGGTGCTGTGGGCCACATCTGGCCCACAGGCTGCAGATTGAGAATCCCTGCACTAAAGCATCCCTGGCAAGGCACTCTCTAGCCACCCCTCCCCCTCCTACTCTATCTTGCCCTCCTCACCAGGTTTGGTCTCTCCCTGCCTAGGCTCCCCAAAAGAAGCCCCCCCCCCCCACCGCCCGCCACCCGGATCTCACCTGGCCAACGAGACCCCTGGGAAGACGCAGAGCCATGACTTTGGGGGCACAGAGGTCACCATGTAAGCCAGCCCTTGCCACGCTCATCTGAACACACACACACACCAAAACCCAGTGACTTCAAGGACTCTGGCACACCACTTGCACGTTGCCCTCCCGAACTCACTCTTGGTTCCCCAAATAAACATGTGTGTTCGAAGCCTTGTTTTAAAAGAGAGAGAGAGTGTGTGTGTGTGTGTGGGGGGGGGGGGGGGGAGGGGGGTGTTGGGCACCTCTTGCAATGGAGCCCTGCCTGACCTGTCTTTGTCATCAACACCCCCCCCCCCCCGCTCAATCCTGGCAGTCCCACAGCCCAAGAGGGAGGGTGCTCTCCGGACCCCCTCGCCTGTCCAGACTGGACCTCTGGGCATTGCTGTCAAGTATCCTGTATTGGCTGGGAAACTCCCGTATTTTTCTCTCTTTCCCGCCGTCCTGCCGTATCTTTTTAGACTGCAATGTCCTAATGCCGCCACTGGAGGGCAGCACAGGATAAGCATAGCTGTCAAGTATCCTGTTTTGGCTGGGAAATTTCCCTTATTTTCAAATCCAAAACTTGACAGGTATGCCTCTGGGAAGCCCCGGGTGGCCCTGAAGGTTGGGTCTTCTCTGCACACACCCTTGCCCCTCTTCTCTCTGGATGCAAAGCCCCCGAAGAAGAGGAAGGCAGGGGGCCCTCTCCCACTCCCACCCGGGATAAGCCCAGTGTGTCCCCCTCTGCTCCCTCAGCGCTTCCAAGGGGGCCCTTCAAAGGACGACAGGAACCGAGAGAGAGTCCACTCCTCTCCACTCCACTCCCCCCAGCCCAGCCCCTGCTGCTAGGACTGGCTATCCAAGCCTAGTAGGGCTCCCCAGGCCCCCAATACTCCCTGGCAGCCAAGCCCCGGCCCCGAAGGACCCGGACCACGATCCCGCAGGAGGGGCGGGAAGAAAGAGACGCCCCACCCGCACACCCACCAGGCCGGCCTCCAAGGGTCCGGCCAGGATGAGCCCTTCCACGCCGAGAGGGAGGGAGGGGAGGGGGTGTCCCTGAAGGAGGGGGCTCGGATGGGAGAGGAGGGGCTCCGCCGGGAACGTGGGCTGTGAATGAGGGGGGGGGGGGGCGTGTAGGGGTGTCGTCGCCATTCAAAATCCCCGGGGAAATTAGTCTCAAATTATCCAATGGGACAGTCTGGCCAGGTTATCCTGCTCTGGTCATAGACTCGTCTGCCAGCCACTCAACACCGATCGTCAGCCAGGGCCATAGCCAGGAGTCTAGATGTGGGTGGGCGGGCGACTGTTTTTTCAGGATGGGCAACAAAGCCTCTTTTCAGTGCATTCCTATGGAATGGGAAACCGTGCTTTGCCAGGGTGGGCAAACTGGTAACTCAGGGTGGGCTAATCCTACCCTGGCCACCCCCTGGCTAGGCACTGTCGTCAGCTGGCGGTTAACCAACCTGACCACCCTGAGGACTAACAGCCTTGGGTGCCAAAGTCCACAGGGAAGGAAGGGTGAGAGTCACCAAGTGGATTAAATGGCCCCACTCGAATCCCTCTGGATGGAGGGCAGCAGCTTCATCCGTCCTGGCCTGAGGGTGAGGAGGAGGAGGAGGACTTTGTGTGCCAAAAGGGCTCCGGACCAGAAAGTGACTGGAGGAACTGGATCAGTGGTACTATGGGGGTCACGCTGCAATGCAGAAGGCCAATGGAAGGCCACTGAATTATATGGCTCCCAGAACAATCTTCATGGCGGATGGCCATAATGATCGCCAATATTCGGAATCGGATACAGCATTTAAAGAAGAAGAAGAAGAAGGATGAAATAGGCACGAAAAAGGGGCCATTCTTACTTCCTGGTTAGCCCTACTTCGTGCAGTTGGCAGAAAGCACATCCAATGTGCCCCTGGCTGTCAATAGCCATGTGGCCCATTTGCCTGCCTGCCTGCGGCGGTGTTGCACTGCCCAGCAGGAGACCTTTGGTGTTTGCTGCCACCTAGCGGCCCAATCTTTCTTTAATCATGTCAGATGCACCACCAGCATATTTAATTTAATTTAATAGATTTACATACCGCCCTCTCCAAAGGACTCTGGGAGGTGTACATAGAATATACAGGTAAAACAATTTTAAAAAAAACCCTAAAAACATAACCATGTTACCCCACCCCACCCCCGCCGTGCCATCTATTATCTAAAAACAAATATAAAATCCACAAAAACCTTTAAAAATTTATTACAGGAGGGGGGAAGCCTCAGACGAGCCAAAAAGGGAAAGCTTGTTGACAATCCCGGCCCCCCAGACCCATTTTGCCAACCACGTCTTCAATTCTTTCCTAAATGGTAGCAGGTGGGCCTGGAGCAGTGCTGTATTTAGGATCTGTGGGTCCCTAGGCTGAACCTGTGGTGCAGGCCCTACCGGGGAAAGTATTTTTTTTAAAAAAATAATAACCTACAAAAACCGCATTTTCGGCAATTATCCAATTAAAAACTGAAAAATAAATTTTTAAACTTTATTATTAAATTATATAAAATTTATGTACAACAATTCCTGTACAGTTCTTAGAATTAGATGAATTCATGAGATGATAAAAATAAAAAGAACTGAACATCATTAAGGTAATAATACTAGATGAAATGGAAAAATAAAAAAAAATTTAAAAAGACTTACTTCAACTTTACTTTGCTGTATTGAAAACGTCATAATATGAAACAGTATGCGCTCATTGCGCTTCGTGAAACTTCCGGCCGGCAGACAGTGGGAGGAGATATTCTTGTCGGGCTGGTCAAGCACCCAAACACCACATTAAGTTAAACCAAATGCAAATGATAAATGATGATTACAATCACCAAACTTTTATACAGTACTATTTATTTACTAAAAAAAACACCTGATTTTAAAAATTGACATAGAATCACGTGGTGCCAGCCCCCTTTGTGGTGCGGGCCCATAGGCTGCAGCCTAGGTAGCCTATGCTTAAATCCAGCCCTGGCCTGGAGGTGTCGTTCTACTGGGAGGAGGTTCCATAGTGTGGGGGCTACGGCCGAGAAGGCCCTTTTCCTTCTGCTGGAGAGATGACCCTCCGCAACAGATGGTACCTGAAGGGTGCCCTCTCGGTTTGCTCTCATGGGACGGGTCGATGTCCTAGGGATGATACAGTCCCTGGGGTATCCTGGTCCACTACCATGAAGGGCTTTAAAGGTGACAACCAGCACCTTCAATTGCACCTGGAGACGTAGTTCATAACATACAAAGCTAAAATTAACACACCTAAAAACAATGTTGTGAGCCGCCCAGAGTTGTTTTGAGATGGGCGGCTATAGAAATTGGAAAAACAAACAAAATAAAATGTAAAAGGGCTGGATGACATCCGTCCAATATCAGGCCACATCATCAGCATTTCCTCTCACCAACATAAGGTCCTCCTCCGTGCATGTTGAGGGGTATTGTGAGCATTGTACCCTATGGGAGATAGTTTGTACTTCTCTGCATTCACACAGGCTGTCGTCTACAGGGAAACCCCACTTTCTCAGATTAGCCCTTCATCTTGCTACCCATGCAATGTAGTCTGTCTAAAGCTCTCCACACAGGCCCTGGTTGTTCTTGGCCAGGTGGTAGAGAGTCATGTGGTTCTGCCCAGTTATCTGGCCGCTCCTTGCTCGCCTCCCATAGTTCTAAGGGTGGTCTGTGGGGATCTGGTTGTACGGGAGAGCAAAAGGTATGTCTGTGCCTTGATTCCAGTCTCTGCTTTGGTGGTTGGGGATCAAAGAGCAGGTGTGCTTCTCAGGCTCTTGCCTTGACCCACTCTTTCTGAGCAGCACCTTCTCGATGGAATTTGGATGGAGGGATGCCAGCTATTGTAGGTAAACGCACTTTTTGTCTCGGGGTTGGTTTTAGGCATCCGGTGAGCAATCTTGCTGTTTCATTTAGGGCCACCTCCACCTGATCTGCATGCATTGATCTGCACAGCACTGCACTAGTGGCACAATGAGGAAAAGTGACAGGCCTCTTGGGAGACTTGTCCATCCGTCCATCCATCCATCCATCCGCTCTCCCTGGAGGAAAGTGTCCCATGGGCACCTCAGTGGCTTAGAGGGGCTTCTCCCTCTTCTCAGTTCATCACCAGAAGGTGGGAAGCTCAGGAAGACTCTTCTTCCAGGTCACTTGCAGCCAACCAGAGCATCACCTGGGTCTCCCTCCAGGTGAAGCCAAGTCCCTAAGGCTGCTCTGAGCACTTACTTTCCACGTCCTCCCCTATTCCTGCATGGCTCCAGCCCAGCCTCCATACACACACACATGCACGCACGCACACACGCACACTACCACCTCTGTGGGCGGGGACAAATCTGTGGGCATGGCCAACGCAATGGGGTATGGAGGTGGGTGTGGCCAGCCAGGTGGGCGTGGCCTGGGGGAATTTCCGCTACCGGTTCTCCCGAACAGGACAGGACCTGCTTCAGTGCATCACTGCTTCCAACCCCTCACCACAAATATCCTTCCAGTGTCTCCTTCTACTCCTTGCTTGGCTCCATCTTTCTTTGACTCACCTCAAACGAAAATGCCAGCCTGCGGACCAGGACAGGCCCCCTGAAATGCAACCGCTGAGCCACATAGAAGCCATATATGGCTTTTAAGGGTCCTGACCCCTTGGGTTCCACCAAGCTAACAAAAATAGGCATACAATTGCCATATCACTCCTTCTGAAGACTCATTGTGAATATGGCCAGGGGGACTTTACTATCACAGGTGCATTAGGAGATGAGTCTGAGAGGGTGGCCGGTGCCTGTCAAAGGAGGAAAACTCTCTTATATGCATTAGCAATCCAGCTTTCTGTGTGAGCTGGTCTCCACCACACCTCTTTGAGGTAGTTGTTTCGTCATTGTTGCATTGACATAGGTAAAAGGTAAAGGTTAGGTAAAGGTTGCCCTTGGTCGAAAGCCAGGTGTATCTGACTCTAGGGTTCAGTGCTCATTTCTGTTTATAGCCAAATAGCCAGCGCTGTCTGTGAACATGTGGCAGGTATGACTCATGGAACGCTGCTTACCTTCCCACCAGTGGTACCTATTTAGCTACTTAAGAACATAAGGACATAAGAACAGCCTTGCTGGAACAGGCCACAGCCCATCCAGTCCAGCACTCTGTCTCACACAGAGGCTCACCATTTCCTTCAGGGTATTCCCAAGGAGATGCCTTCACCTGCTTAGGATTCCCTGGAAATGGCATTGAGAGATATCCTGCCTATCTCTCCAACCCGGAGGTTGTCCTTAGGTAGCCATAATTATAGCCATTGATACACTTGTCCTCCATGAACTTGTCTAATCCTTTCTTAAAGCTGTCAAGACTGACAGCTGTCACCACTTCGTCTGGCAGGGAGTTCCATAGACCAGTAATCCTCTGGGTGAAAAAGTACTTTCTCTTATTTGTTTGAGAACTAGTACCCAAAAGTTTCATCAAGTGTCCCCTAGTTCTAGTGTTATGCAATAGGGAAAAGTTTTTCCTTATCTATTTTGTCTACACCGTGCATGATTTTATAAACTTCAATCAGGTCACCTCTTAGACGCCGTCGTTCAAGAGTGAAAAGGCCCAACCGTTGCAGCCTCAGATGGTAAGGAAGGTGTTCCAGTCCCCTAATCATTCTGATTGCCCTCCTCTGCACTTTCCCCAGCTCCATAATATCCTTCTGGAGGTATGGCGACCTGAACTGTACACAGTATTCCAGATGGGGCCTCACCATAGATTTATAAAGAGGCAAAATGACACTTGCTGACTTATTTTCTATACCCTTCCTAATAATCCCTAACATTGAGTTTGCTTTTTTCACTGCTGAGGCACACTGGGTTGACACCTTCATTGAGCTCTCGTCCACCAGGACACCAAGGTCCCTTTCCTGGTTTGTCACAGAGAGTTCAGACCCCATCAGTTTATAAATGTAATTGGGGTTCTTTGCCCCAACATGCATCACTCTGCACTTACTGATGTTGAAGCTCATTTGCCACTGTTTTGCCCACTCCCCCAGTGTCAAGAGATCCCTCTGGAGCTCCTCACAATCTCTCACAGTTTTCACTACCCTGTATAATTTAGTGTCGTCAGCAAATTTGGCTACCTTGCTTTTTACTCCTACCTCTAGATCATTGATGAAGAGGTTGAAAAGCAGGGGTCCCAGTACTGAACCTTGGGGGACCCCACTCTTTACTTCCCTCCACTTGGAGAAGTGTCCATTGAGTGCTACCCTCTGTTTCCTGTCCCTTAGCCAGTTGCTGATCCAGGACAAGACCTGTCCCTTTATTCCATGACTGGTAAGTTTATTCAAGAGCCTTTGGTGTGGGACCTTGTCAAAAGCCTTCTGAAAGTCCAGATAAACAATGTCAACTGGATCCCTCGTAGCCACATGCTTGTTGACACTCTCAAAAAATTCCAACAGATTAGTGAGGCATGATTTGCCCTTGCAAAAGCCATGTTGGCTCTCTTTTAGCAGCGCCTTCTCTTCTATGTGCCTATTAATTCTATCTTTTAGGATGGTTTCCATCACTTTACCTGGGACACATGTCAAACTGACAGGTCGGTAATTCCCTGGATCACCCCTGGATCCTTTTTTGAAAATTGGTGTTACATTCGCTACCTTCCAGTCATCAGGCACAAAGCCTGATTTGAGGGAAAGATTATATATTTTGGCTAGGAGATCAGCAATTTCATCTTTAAGTTCCCTGAGAACTCGTGGATGGATGCCATCTGGTCCTGGTGATTTGTTAGTGTTTAGCTTAACAAGACATGCAAGGACCTCCTCCCTGGTTATTTGCAATTTTGTGCTTTCAAACTGCTAGCAAGTCAATCTATCATGCAGCACTCGAGTCTTGAACTGCTGACCTGCCTTCCTTCCAGTCGTCAAGTTACACATCTTAACCACTAAGCCGTCACAGTCCCTAGTGCATCAATTTGAGCTCAGTACATTTCATGTCTCTCTCAGCGGTCCCTCTCTTCCCTGGTTTGTCAGTCCATGACTTTGAGTATGAGAATGAGAACTGTCAAGGTCTAAGCAGAAAACAAATCTAAGTGTTATGAGTGATGACATAATCAAAACATCACCACAGTTTCAGTCAAAGAAGGCACACTATTAGATGCATGCATCGAACCAGAGGTTGGGAGTTCAATCCCTCACTCATATCTGTCAAGTTTCGGGAAATTTCTGTCAAACCTCCATATTTTACACTCTTTCTCATTGTCATCCTGTATTAGTTAGACTGCAATTAGACTGGAGTTAGACTGGAGGCCAGCAAAGGATAAGCATAGCTGTCCAGTTTCCTGTTTTGGCTGGGAAATTCCCCTTATTTGACAGAAATTTCCTGAAACTTGACAGGTATGCCCTCACTGTGCTGCCTGGGAGATGTGCTGGTCTGTGTGGCTTTGGGCAAACTACACAGTCATCCCAGGGCTCCCCCCAATGAAGAAAATGGTAAACCACTTCTAGGTATTCCTCTTCTTCTTTGCTTCCTCCTTTACCCCATCGGGTGTCGAGGGAGATGCAAGGATCTTGTTCTCGCACTTCTTGTGGCCTCCACTGGCATGATTGGGTGGTTTTTTTGCAGTATTTCTCTGATATTCTCTCTCCACCTTCCTCTGGGTCTACCTTGTGGTCTTTCTCTTTTTCCTCTTTCCACATAAGCCTTGTATGGTATATGGAATTCCAAAACATTCTCTCCAAAGGGAGAAGCTGTTTCTGGATATCCACGACTTCGAAACCCACATGAGTCTGAATTGACAGCACATAATTACTGTTATTTACAGTGTAATAACTTTTACAACCTCTTTGCCTTTGTGTTTAGCCGCAGCCTCATGGGAGATCGCCTGTTTTTCAGGCAAAAGACTCCAGGGTCAATCTTCAGGTCATCCAAGTAGGGCTGGAAACACAGGGTTGAGTTGTTCTAGTTCAGTGGTGGTTCATCTTGGTACTCCAGTTGTCCCTGGGCTTCAATTCTCAGAAGCCCAAGTCAGCACACCCAATGGTCAGGGCTTCTGGGAATTGAAGCACAGGGACAGCTGGAGTGTGTGCCACCACTGCTATAGGTGAAGGATATTTTACCCACAGGTTTTCTGCTCTGGCTCAACTCAGTGACCCATGGGGTATCGCCTGGCTCTAGAACCTTATGATTTCTGAGTCTCTTGTCAAAAACCCTGCATAGTTATGGCCACTCAAGGTCAAGTACTGAGCCTAGCAGACCAATGGTCTGTTAGACACATCCATCCAGAGTGCCCACACCAATGCGAGGCTCTCAGGAGGAAACACAGCCCCAAGGCAGGCTGAATGTACACTCCCTGGTTCAACCATCTGCTGACAGTTTCTCAGGCTTGTCAGAAAGCAACTTCAGATGTCAGTGAAGTCGCTTCCAGATCTCCATGACTTCCTCTACTGACCAACAGTGCTGCCCGTCCTTCCACCACCAGAAGAAAAGAGGCTAGAACTGGCCATCCTTCAGGCCACATGGGGCCCAGGCTCAGAGCTCCTCAACCTTTACTGTGTGATGCATCTAGTACTATCTCAGATCCTGTCCCTTGTGACAGCATCACATGCCAAACACATGCCAAACTCCCAAACCCCTTCCTCCCACATTTCTCATATAGCTGTCAAACAGTACAGGGATGGTGCATGAGGCTACAGAGGATACAAGAGGAGGCAGAACTTTTGCCATGACCTTCAAAAGTCTGGCGTAGAATGACCACTACAGGGCCATAGCAACAGGTGAAGACAGCAGCCACTAAAGAAATTCCACATCCAGCAAAAAAGAAATGTATTCTTGTTATCCACTAGCTACTCAAATGGATGGGGGATCACACAGAAAAAGTTGAGGATCTCCGAGCCTGGACGACGAGTGGCCTGAAAGATGGCCATTTTGACCACCACCACCACCCAGCTTCATGCCTGGTTTCCATCTCTGGCATCAAGAACCCACTAGGTGGAGTTGGACTTCCTTTCGCCACCCCACCCATTGCCACAATGGTCTAAGTCAGGGGTTTAAGTCAGGAGTGTCCAAACTACGGCCCAGGGGCTGGATCTGGCCCCAATGCCAATTCATCTGGCCCACAAAGCCCTCATCGCTCCCGGAAGTGGAAGTAAAATGTATTTTACTTCCGCTTCCAGGAGCGATGAGGGCTTCACAGGCTGGATGAATTGGCATTGGGGCCAGATCCAGCCCCCGACCTGAAAAATTTGGCCACCATTGGCTTAAGTGCTCTGATAGCGACAATTCTCACTCATCCAGATTCTTAGGGAAACCTCTTTGGCTTGTCTGACTCCTGGGATCTCATCCTCTCTTCCTGGCCTTTGGCTTCCTGGGCTTGACTCCAATGGCCTTACTCAGCCCCTTCCCCAAAGCAAAGGGGGAAGAGAGGGAGGGGGGCTCCAAAAAGGAACCTTAACAAATTGGGGGAGGGAGTGGTTTGCTCCAACACAGTCCTTTGTGAGTGTGGAAAAGAATGGGCAACTCCACACCTATGGCAGTGTGTCCTCTCCACTCCTTTGCATGGGAGACTTGTCATTAGCTACCGGCCCCACGACCATGGAAACATCTGCAGATGCAGACAGCATTGGCTCTTTGGCTGTAAGCGGAGATGAACACCATCCCCTAGAGTCGGACGTGACTGGCTTTCGAGCAGGGAAACATTGACCTGAAAGGTCTGTGGTGTCTTAGTGGTTAAGATGCTGAACTTGATGACTGGAAGGCTGGCAGGTCAGCAGTTCAAGACCCAAGTGCTGCACGATGGAGTGAGGAGCCCCTCATCATCTGTCCCAGCTCCAGCCAATCTAGCAGCTTGAAGGCAAGAAATCACAAGTAGATAAATAAGTACCGCTTAGACGGAAAGGTAACAGCATCTAGTCATGCCTGCCACATGATCATGGAAACATCTGCAGACACAGACAACACTGGCTCTTTGGCTGTAAATGGATATGAGCACCAAACTCTAGAGTTGGATAGGACTGGCTTTCAAGCAAGCAAAACCCTTTACCTTTATATCAAACTCTTGATGTTGCCCATTACTGGGCAAAAATTATCAAATGCATTTATTAATTGTATTGAATTGATATGTGTAAAGAAAAGGCCTCATTTGGCCACCTTTCTGTGAGAGATGCCAAGCTGGTCTCCTCCGCCCTTCCCAAACCATGGGCAAGAGCTGTTGAGGGTTTGGGCCAGACCCCAGGCTTCAGGAAGAGCTCACAAGAAGGACAGAGCCAAGGGGGTGATTTCCTTTCATGAGTCCAAAGCCTCTGGCTAGTTCAATCCCTCATTGGGGGTGGGGGGGAGGGGAGGGGAGAGAAGTGGTGGGGAGGGGCTGCCAGGTGGCCCACCATAGGGTGATACTGGCAGAAAGTGGGTTGAAGCAAAAACCCATGACCAGCCTTTGCCTGGACACAGCAGCAGAACAATGTGCGCACATGTGTGTCCATGTGTGGCTGTGCCTGTGGTCGTCATCATAGTTCCTTGTTTTTATATTTATACCATCAACACTTAATAGGAGTAACTTTCCTACAGCTGCAAGGAAATGTTGCCCTGTTTCTAATTTTAGCATCTAATTAGTTGAGATGGAGCTGATTTGTCTGTTGTCAAATCAAGGTGGAAGTGACATTTGACAGTGGAAACATTGGTGTCTGTTTGTGTGTGTCTGGGCTGAGGATGTGGTCCTTTGACTCTTTGTTTTCTTGACGCCTGTGACACCCATGCCTCACATGGATTTTATAAAACATCTAGGCTTTCCTCTCCACAAGATCTGGCAGTGACCATTTCATGAATACATATGTATATTCACAAAATTATATAATGCATTTATACTATCCATATTCTGTTTTTCAAACAAATTTGCCAAAATCAGCCTATCCAGAACATGGCGACCCTCAACTAAAAGGTAGAAAAGAAGAAAGTCAGCAAGAAACAGAGAAAGCCTGCCCTAACATTAGGCAGAGTGGGACAGAGGCCTCCAGCAGTGGCAGGTTGTAAGCAGAGATGAATGGGGCCAATCTAGGTTCCTGGGGGTCCCTGTCAGGAAGGTCCATGTTCTCTGTAGCCTCTCTCTTCCAAGCCTGCCTCCACCCCCACCCCCCGCCCCTCACTCCTTGCTCACTTAGTGCATGGCTCCTTTTGCTGGCCATGTGTGCCCTTGGCCTTGGCCACCTGCTGTGGGAGGAAGCAGGCCAGCACATTTGCCTAACATGGGGGCAAGAAGAACAGGATAACCAGACACACACAGGCAGAAGCATAGGTTGGGCTCCAAGACTTTGCACTAAAATGAGTCTGCCATGAGGAGAAAGGTGGACTAGAGAAGAAAAGAGAAGAAAAGGAAGGAAGGAAGGAAGGAAAGGAACAGAAGGGAGTGAGTGAGGGAGTGGTGCCTTTGGGGATGAACAAAGCACCTTCCAACCCTGCCTCCAAAGGGAAGAGGTGGGCTCTTAAGCATCACCAGAGAGAAAACCCGGTACCTGGCAGAGCTCCCACTGATGCTGATCAAGACCTGTCAGGTTGGAGGTCAGAGGGATGGAGACTCAGAAGAGGAGAGGCTCTGGGGCTGAGTAATCGGTGCCTTTTAGCAGAGACGTCAAAGGGGGTAAATGGAGGCAAGGAGGGTGTCAGCCCAATGCCCAACCCAGGCAGCAATGTGCACAGATCACCACCCCCTCCAACGGAGAAAGCTCCCCCTCCCCATCTTCTCCTACTAAGGCCTCTGGACTCTAGAGACTCTGGACTCCTCCGTCTTCCTGCCTCCTTTTCATTTGAGAAACCCAACCTGTATGTGTTTCTCAGGGCAGCAGCTTTTGAGCAGCTGCGGCAGCTGCCTCCGTACCAGGACGAGGCTCCTAAGCCGGGCTGACCCTCCCCAGGTGCTTAAATTGGCTCCATCTGACTCAAGGGCCGGAACCTGGAGCTTGTGGGCCTCCCCCCTCAAGGCTTTCATCCATGGACCCTGCGGCTTCCCTTTCCTTTGATTTCATGGCCTGGAGGCGCCTTTTCCCACAGTCCTTGCTTCCCAGCAGCAAAAGCTGCCCTCTGTGTTGCTACCGTACCGTGCCCTTCTGGGCTGGCATCAGGTGCTCTGTTGCTAAGAGCATTCTCTCTTGCCAGGGGCATGGTTCATGTTCCGAGAGCTACACAAGGCACAGTGTTCCAGGCCTGCTGCCTGAGGGTGCTCAAAGAAGGGCGCTCAGGCATGGTGGCAACTCGCACCCAGCAGCTGGCTTGATCGGAAAGGCCGTGGTCAGCCAAGCCAACAGAATGGATGGACGGGTTGTCCTTTGCATACAAGGGTGTGCTTTGGAGAGGTTGGAGGGGAAAGAAAAGAGGGTTAGAGAAGAAGCCAAGTGAGAAAGACCCCAAAGGAAAACAGAACACAGCACATTTCCAAGCACAAGGCAAAGGTAGGGTGCCTAGGAAGGTGCGGGGGGTGGGGGTGCGGGGGAGAAGGTCACTTCCAAGGGCACCTTCAGAGCTGGTCACTTGTTCAGCTTTTATGGCCCAGACTGGTGCATTACACACTCTTACACAAAGACGGAATCCAGGATGAGGAAAATAATCACCCATGCAACTAACTCTGGAACACCGCTGTGGTCACACCCTGGAGGTGTGTGGCTTCTTAGGGCTGGGAAAAATAGTTAAAAGTAGAGACATCACCTTGCAAACAAAAATTCGCATAGTCAAAGCAATGGTATTCCCGGTGGCAATGTATGGTTGTGAGAGCTGGACCATAAGGAAAGCTGAGCGCAGAAGAATAGATGCCTTTGAAATATGGTGTTGGAGGAGAGTTTTGAGAGTCCCCTGGACAGCGAGGAGAACAAACAGGTCGATCTTAGAAGAAATCAACCCTGACTGCTCATTAGAAGGTCAAATAGTAAAGATGAAGCTAAAGTACTTTGGTCATCAAAAGAGAAGAGAGGGTTCACTTGAGAAAGCCTTGATGCTGAGAAAGGTTGAGGGCAAAAGAAGAAGGAGGCGGCCAAGGATGAGATGGCTAGATGGTATTGTGGACGCAGCGGGCACAGAGCTGAGCAGGTTGAGGAGGATGGTGGAGGACAGGGGTGCCTGGTGGGCAATAGTCCATGGGATCACAAAGGGTCGGAATCAACTGTGCGACTGAACAACATCACGTCCTCAGGATCCCAACTGTTCTTGTGATTTTAATGCTCAGTCCCTCCATGATGTGGAGGTAGGCACAGAAACAGGGATGACGCAGCTTCCTCCTCCCCAGGCCAGAAAGAGTCTTGCGGTCAACCTTGCAGGACCTGTGGGAAAGGGAAGTGGACTTCACAGGATCCATCTTCAGATCCTTAGGCAAAACTAAAAGTAAAGGTTGCCCTCGCTTGAAAGCCAGTTGTATCCACTCTAGGGTTTGGTGCACATATCCATTTATAACTAAAGAGCCAGTGCTGTCTGCATCTGCAGGCATTTCTGTGGACATGTGGCAGGCATAACTAGACACCAGCATGCACAGAATGCTGTTTACCTTCCCACTGATGTGGTACCTATTTATCTATTTGCAATTTCTTGCTTTTGAACTGCTAGGTTGGCAGAAGCTGGGATAGACGATGGGAGCTCACTCTGTTGCACAGCATTTGGGTCTAAAACTGCTGACCCTGCCAACCTTCCAGTCGTCAAGTGCGGTGTCTTAACCACTTAGGTTTGCTTTAATGTTTTCATTGTTACTCTCTTTTTATATAAACCACCTCCTAGATTATTGAAATTTCACTAGATGGGCAATATACACATATGTGAGATCAGTAAATAACATAAAGAACGTGGAGGCCCCAGGCCCTCCCCTGCAGTTGCTTCCCAGAAGCAGCCCATAATATTCTTCCACCATGCTGCTGCCTCTTGATAGGAAGGCTTTGGCACAGAGCCATCCTAGTCAATAACTACAGCAATTCACCTGAAGAGGTGGGCTGTCCACCTCAAAAGCAGAGATCATCCAGGTAGAGTAAATCTAGCAGCCTGTGTTTATTTGCCCATTTCTTTTGCCTCATTTAGAGGCCACCTTTCTCCCCATGAGAGGACTCAGGGCGGCACATCATGCACACACACCCCAGCTGCTATTGTCTAGGTCAGAGGTGCCCAAACTATGACCTGTGGGCCGGATCCGGCCCAAAACCAATTCATCCAGCCTGTGCCACCCTCGTCACTCCTGGAAGCAGAAGTAAAATGAATATGGGCAGGTTTTACTTCCACTTCCAAGAGTGACGAGGGCAGCGTGGGCCGTATGAATTGGCATTGGGGGCCGGATCCAGACCATGGGCCGTAGTTTGGGCACTCCTGGTCTAGGTGGAGGATACCACCTCTGGGTGTTCTCTACCTAGAAAACCCTGGAGAAGGTCACCAAAAGTCAGAACTGACCTGAAGGCACTCAAAGATTAGCCAGAAACAGATCTCCTGTAGATCAAATGCAACAAGCCAAAAGCAAGGCAGTCGCAAAGACAAATTCTGCTCAGTTTGGATGTAAATGTAAATGTTACCCATGCGTGGTGGTCTTGCCACGTAAAAAGCAAATATTTTTAGTTTTAGGAAATACAGATCTGCTTTTAAAAAATTTAAAACTGTCCTCTTCATCTAGCTTCCAAGTACTGTAGTAAATTATTAGAAAAGTCACACTTGGGATACATTTGCAAAGTGGGAGAAGATCTATTTGTTTACTTAGATTTGTTGGGAAGAGCTTGATAGTGGGAGAAGAAAGAGCTTGGTTTTGACCGCATGTCAAAGGTGCCTCTTGATTTCCACAAAATCCCACATGCGTATCAGTCTTCAATTGATTTAAAGACCAGGAAACATACAACACAACACAGAGACTGGTTATCTGAACCTGCTGGCTGGAGATAGTTTATTCTGTAACAATACTGATCTCGATGTAAAATAAATTGATTTGGTCTTTGCACCTGCAGATAAACATGTGGCAGGAGCTATCACAGGTTCCAGCTGATCGGTGGAAACAGTCCCAGCTGATCGGCGGCATCTCCATAGAGCGGGGGATCAGCTGGCACTGGTCTCCAGCAATCAACTCCAGTCTCTATCAGCTGCTGCAGTGGGTTATTTAAACATATTTATCCAAAGTGTCATGCTGCTTAAAAAATTGTCACCAGAGGCCATGAAGAGCTGCTCCAGCTGATCAGTTTGCTTATCCCCCCACCCCACCCCGGTCAGAGAAAACCGCAGCCTCTAAAGAGAGGGTTGACACATTCCAATGGATATGGATGGACTAGGATGCATGCCTGCCCAGGTTTAGACACCATGTAACTGAGATCTAAGGGACTGCGGTGGCTTAGTGGTTATGATGCTGACCTTGACAATCAGAAAGTCGGCAAGGCCGGCAGTTTGAGACCTGAGTTCAGCACTATAGAATGAGTGCCCCATTGTCTGTCCCAGGTCCTGCCAGCCTAGCAGTTCAAAAGCAAGAAATTGCAAATGGATAAACAAACACTGCAGTGGCTCAGGTGGCTAAGACACTGACTGGGAGGCAGAAGGTCAGCAGTTTGATTCCCGAGTACTGCAGGACGGAATGAGCTCCCGTCTCTGTCCCAACTCCTGCCAACCTAGCAGTTCGAAAGCAAGAAATTGCAAGTAGATAAATAGGGACCACTTCAGTGGGAAGGTAAAAGCGTTCCGTCTGCTCCGGTGTCTAGTCATGCCTGCCACATGAGCATGGAAATGTCTGCAGAAGCAGACAGCACTGGCTCTTTGGCTTTGAAACAGAGATGAGCACTGAACCCTAGAGTCGGATACGACTGGCTTTCGAACAAGGGGAACCTTTACTTTTACCTTTACTAAACAGGCACCACTTTTGTGGGAAAGGTAACAGCATTTTGTGTGCTCCAACGTCTAGTCACGCCTGCCACATGTCCATGGAAACATCTGCAAACATAGACAGCGGTGGCTCTTTGGTTGTAAATGGAGGTGAGCACCGACCCCTAGAGTTGAACATGACGGGCTTTCAAGCAAGAGAGACCTTGACCTACCTTAACCTAACTGAGATCAGGATTTTTTTAAAAAAAAAACCAGTTTCAGGCCAGTATTTTGATCCTGTGGAGAAGGACCCTTGAGGGCAGCCAATTGTCCAGAGGGTGAGCTTCATTATCTACCCTTGCCATCCTCTCCTCAATTTAATGCAGGGGTGCCCAAACTTTTCAGGCCGTGGGCCAGTCACGTGGTTCAGGATTCAGCCAAATCATCTGGCCCGCAAAGCCCTCATCGCTCCCAGAAGCGGAAGCAAAATGCACCTGTACAGGCCAGATGAATTGGCATAGGGTGCTGGATCTGGCCCTCGGGCCATAGTTTGGGCACCCCTGCTTTAATGGGACATTTGGAAAGGGCTGACATTTCACAGGTCTTATTCACATCTTTCTTTGAGAGCCGTTTCCCAAACGAGAAACGTACACCACATTAACCAAAAGTTGTCTTTAAATTCAACCCAAATTCTAGAGCAAAAAGGCCAAAACAGTTCTAAGATGAAGCAAAAGCCCTTCTGTGACTGCAGAGACTGTGAAAGCTTTGTTGGAGTGATGCAACCCCTGGGTTTGATGAAACAGTTCTTTGTACATTTGACAGAGGTTTCCAACACCCCATAAACAAGACCAGATATTTCTGGATCAGGAAAGGACACATGAGCCTGTGTCAAAAAGAGAGGTGGCAGTGCGTCCAAGCACATCGTCTGCCTTTCTGCCCTGCTCTCTGAGTGCCCGCTGTCAGGGGGAGAAACAGTGCCGAGTTCTCTGGTGAGAAGGGTGCAGAAGTCATCCTCTCATGGTCTGGATAAATTGGAGATGCCCAGAAACGAAGAGCTTGGTTTGACCTCCCATGTCAGTGATGGTGAACCTTGGCACTCCAGGTGTTCTTGGATTCCAGTTCCCAGAAGCCCAAGTCTCTGCGAATCCACATGCATGGGTTTGCTACATGAACCAAGGCTCTTGCAGGGCATGCAAACTCATGGCAGCAGTGTGTTTTTAGAAAAGCATGGAGCAACGGTGGAGGGACCCCAACCAGTGACAGAGCGCTTGGTCCAATGGATTTGGAGAAAGTGCTTTTGTGTGTGTGTGGGGGGGGGGGTCTATATAGGAGTACTTGCTATTGCTGTTGCCTTTTGTTCTTCTTGTGCTGTACCTGATTCCAAATATTGGTAATCATCATGGTGATTAGCCATGAAGACTGTCCTGAGAATATAATGCAGTAGCCTTTCATCTACCTTCCGCATCGCAGCATGACCCCCGTACCACTGAACCACTTCCGTGAGTCACTTTCTGGTCCTGAGCCCTTTTGGCACACAAAGTCCTCCTCAGCCCCAGGCCAGGATGGATGAAGCTGCTGCCCTCCATCAAGATGGATTCAAGTGGGATTTAATCCACTTGAGGACCACCACCCTTCCCTGTAGACTTCACCACGCAAGGCTGTTCATCCTCAGGGCTGTCAGGTTAGTTAACCACCGCCTGACACTCGGCAATGAGGCACTGGAAGTGTGGTGTACTCTATTACCATATCAGGATAACCTGGCACTCATTGCTTCAGCTGGGTAAAAAATGCCCTTCTTTTTCTGCATAGCCTGCTTGCCTACCTTGACCATCAGGCAGCCAGACAGCAGGTGCGCCCAGGGTGTGTGGTAAGAGCAGCAGCAGAGGTAGCAGGGTAATTTCAGTGGTCAGTGCCAACATATGTGCCCATAATAGAATGTAGAATATGGGTTTTCCTGGAGAGTCAATGCTGCACAAATACCAGCACAAACACAGCTACCCCACAAGGGCTGAGGGTAAATTATTAGGCCTAGCCTGAGTGTCATTATTTGGAGGGGACACTTCATAAAACTTTTGGGTGCTAGTTCTCAAACAAATAAGAGAAAGTACTTTTTCACCCAGAGGATTACTGGTCTATGGAACTCCCTGCCAGAAGAAGTGGTGACAGCTGTCAGTCTTGACCGCTTTAACAAAGGATTAGAGAAGTTCATGGAGGACAAGAGTATCAATGGCTATAATTATGGATACCTAAGGACAACCTCCGGGTTGGAGAGATAGGCAGGATATCTCTCAATGCCATTTCCAGGGAATCCTAAGCAGGTGAAGGCATCTATCTGCTTGGGAATAATAATACCCTGAAGGAAATGGTGAGCCAATGTGTGAGACAGAAGGCTGGACTGGATCATGGGCTCCTGTGGCCTCTTCCAGCAAGGCTGTGCTTATGTTCTTATGACATGTAGACGCCCAAGTTACAAAATAAGCAATGAGTTTTGCAAAATATCAAATCCTGGACCATTCTAGGTAGCAGACTGGAGAGAATCCAGCCTTTCCTTGAAACTCCAGACAGCCACTGTTGGTCAGTCTGGATGTTACTTGGGTAGGTGTCCCAGGTCAGGCCATTGTTCCAACATAGTGACCTGTATTCTAGATGTGCCCAGAAATGTATTGCAACAAAGTTGTGTACCCTAAGAGAAAGAGAGTACCGTGAAAGTACTTTGCCAGGTAGATGTTTTCTTGGAAGCAGGTAAGGGACGGCAGGTACAGGCAGCGGGATGAGACTGAAATCAGTGCTGACTCATGGTGGAAGGTGAAAAGAGTGCTAGAACAGTGGAGAATGCGTCCAGTGGTTCTCTGAGCTAGCAAAGCCAAGCAAAGATCAGAAAAAACTGGAACGTTGCCAGTGTTATTCATACGATGTCAGTTAACAGGAGATAACAATTTGAGAAGAGAAGCAATCTAGGGTTTCTCAACCAGAAGCCCAATTAAGCACATCTGAGGGCCAAGATTGAGATCCTCCTCCTCCTCCTCCTCCTCCTCCTCTTCTTCTTCTTCTTCTTCAAGTGCCATACCTGTTCTGGATATTGGCTATCATCATGGTGATAGTCTTGTTCTTAACTTCTCAGAACAGATCTTCCAAGGAAATGCCACACCAGTCTTTCAGGTTCTGTCTACATCCAGGGCTTCCTCTCTTCCCAGGGATCTTTCCCTGTAAAGAATTCTTGTTCTTTATCCATCCAGCGCAACACTTCTACATTAGCCACATGGTCAACCCATGATATCCTTGGCAGCTGTCTGTAGATCCACATTTCAAAAGCTTTGATTCTCAGAAAACCTATGGGAGACTATAATGCTGGCAAAGATAGAAGGCAGCAGGAAAGTAGGAAGATTAATGTGAGATGGATAGACTCTGCTAGCGAAGCCACAGGAATGAGTTTGCTGAGCAGGACCTTTGGAAGGTCACTTCTTCCTAGGGTTGCGGTTCATTGGAAACAACTTGACGACATGCAACAGTCAGTTGGAAGACAGTCCAACCTCCCTTTGCAGCTAGAGTGTGGGCATGTACCTCTGTGCCAGGTGCCGGTAGGTGTGAGTCTAGGGGAGGGAGCAAGGGGGCCACCTAACCACTCGCCCCATTTCACTGTGCTTTGACCTCCAGGGTTCAGGCCCTGAACGACCTCCAGCTGACTGTTTGGAAAGGCAACTGGCCAAGGATGGCCATCCATCAAGAGGCTGTCAGGACAGGTGGGGTTGTGGGCGTGGGGGCATGGGGGCTCTGCGCAGGTATGCAAGGAGGGAGGGTGTTAGAGGCTGCTCTGGCAACCGCAGAGGGGGGGAGGGAGGAAAGGGGCATCTTTTGGAGGCCTGTAAGTGCCTCAGGCAAAGAGCACCAGCCCAGACCCATGGAATGGGGAGGGGGACCTTGACTCATTCCACAAGGTCACTGGGGGGGGGAGAGCTGCCCCTCCTTCCCTCCCTCCCCCCGATCTCTTCTCTCCCCCCCCCCCTAAACACACCCACCTACACACCCACTGTGGTTTTAAATCTTGGCTCTGCCTGAGACTTGCTTGCTTGCTCCCCAGTTGCCGCGCCATGAGACCTGGGCTTGTCTTCCTGCTGGTGATGGGACTTCTCGTGGGGCTTCTGGGGGCCAAGCCCCCACCAGTGGCTGCTCGCCTGCTGACGAAGACTGGACCTGAGGGTGAGTGTGGGATGGTCCATGCATCAAGGAAGGCACCAGAGGTCAGGGTGTGGATGGTCAACCCAAGTCCTTTGCTGCCCACCTGGGCCAAAGCAGGAACCCTTTGCAAGTGTGTGTGCGTGTGCGGGAGGGAGACTAGGTCAGGAAAAGGCCAAGAGGGCAGAACCAGGGGGCCTGGAGCAGGGCCAGGGAGGCTTCTGCCACAGCTGGCGCATCCATCTAAAGTTTAAGAATAGCCATTCCACTCCTATATCGCTCCATAGTGCTTTTGTGGCCTCTCTGGGCTGTTCACAAGGTCATTAGCATTTTTTGACCACTTCGGTGGGAAGGTATCAATGTTCCGTGCACTCCGGTGTCTAGCCATGCCTGCCTCATGACCACGGAAACGTCTTCAGAAGCAGACAGTGCTGGCTCTTCGGCTTTGAAACAGAGATGAGCACTGAACCCTAGAGGCGGATACGACTGGCTTTCGAGCAAGGGAAACCTTTCCCTTTACCTATGCTGGAAACTCATTTTACCAGAGTCGGAAGGATGGAGATTTTAAAAATCTGAATTAACCTTGCATCCTATCGTGATCAAACTCACAACCCTTTGGCTGCAGTACAGTGGTTTAACCCCTGCGTCACCATAGCATCACTTTAGGGCTGAAGGGACTCAACCTGAAAGGGGAAAGCCAGAGCCACAGAAAAAAAGGATAAGGGCTCCCTTGGGGTTTCCAGGTTCTCAGGGCAGCATCTGCAAACACTCAGCAAAGAGCCGTGTGGCTACCTGTAGCCTGTGGACTCAGCCAGGCTTGGGGATGCCTCATCTCTCTCTCTCTCTTGTGCAGGTGAGATGCTCTTTCTTGGTCTGACCTCAGGCCATCCCTGCTTGTGGCGTCAGAAAGAGGGCTTTGGCCAAATACCACAACCAATGCGGTCAGCTGTAAGACCTCTCACTGCTTCAGCCCCTTCTGAAAATGGTCAGAATAACCCAGAGGCCACGCTCCGTGGCTGGGCATGGATGTGGTCGTGGGCTGCCCGTGAGTGACTGCGTGGCTTTCATAGAAGCTGTAACACCTGAGTGCCAAAACAAGGTCCCCTCTCTCTGGCCAAGTGGGAGGATTCATCCTCTTGTGGGACAGGACGGCCGCTTTCCTGGTGCTGGTGGTGCCCCAGGGATATGTGTGCAGACAGAGGGCGAAGGGAACATCTGCCAACCTCTGGAGCAAAGCCACTTCTTCCGGCTGCTGGAGAAGTTTGGCTCCAGTTGTGGGTGACGCAAGAGGGCTGGTCTCTGCCCCTGATGTTTTCTCCCTTCCTGCCTCCCTACCCGGGGCTTCAAAGGTAGTCTCTGCCCAAAAGCACAGCAAGGGAGAGGTTTTGGTTTTGCAGTAGGTGTGGAGGAGCAGGAGAGGGAGAGAGCGCTTCAAGTGCCACAAAAGCACAGGTGAGATACGCACGCACGCACACACACACACACACACCACTGACACTGCCCAGCCCACAGGGATGTGGGCCACTGGAAAGTCAAGGCCACCGGGCAGGTAGAGGCACCTTCTGGATGGCCGCTCCACCTGGCTCTCCTCCCTGAGTCCCAGGGAACAAACCCGACCACAGGAGCCTCTCTCAGTGGATGCCATTTGGGTGGTGGGTTGGAATTGGTGGGGTGGGGTGCGGTGGGGGCAGCACCTCTTTTAAGCAGAGAGAACAACACACAGCAAAACCAACAGAGAAAAGCAAACACTGAGGAGGCCTAAATCAACAGAACGACTAACAAACCCTTGGCAAGCGCGGCTTTGGTCGACATCCTGGCAGATGCTCTGAACGTGCAGCCGGGTACCTTGGTCAACTCTGTGAGATTTGTTTTGAAACAAATCTTGTGTGAATCCACACAAATGGGTTAAATGCCCACCATTGGGTGGGCATTTTACCCATTTGTGTGGATTCACAGAGCCGTGTTTCCCATCCTTTGGTCCTGGGACTTGAGTTCCCAGAAGCCCCAGTCAGTCCATTGGCTGATCAGTGCTTTTGGGAATTGAAGTCGCAAAACCAAAGGTTGAGAAACACTGCCAGACCTCCTGGGATGCTCAGAAATGGGATGGGTGGGAAGGTGGTGGTGAAGACAGTCGGGGTGGGGTGGGGGGGCGGGAGCCCCCCTTCTTCTGCCCCTCCCGGTCCTGAGCTGGATCATGGATGCCTCCTTAGCAACTGGATTCCAGCAGCCACAAGTTTTGTATTTGTTTGTGTTGGAGGGGAGGGGAGGGGTGGGGAGGGGGGTGGATACAGGCGTGCTTGCCTGGCCTTCCCCCACCCCTGCCCAAGTGTGGCTCTTTTCTTTTCACAACACACACACACACACACACACACACACACACACCCCACCTGTTCCCCCCAGACCTGTTGCTTTGAGCTCTGAAAGCAAACAAGGGCAGGGCTTTGTCTCACAAGGAAGTCCTTTTGTCCTCCTGGCAGGAATGCAGAGACGTCACTGCAAAAGTCAATCTTTGGATACATCCAGTCTTGCTCGCCTTTCACTCTGAACCTGGAGATCTGGATGGCATCCAGAGGAGACCAAGTCCCATGGGACCGGTGGGGGGGGGAAATCTTCTCTTCTGCCCCCTCCTCCTCCTCCACACTCTAAGGCAGTGATGGTGAACCTTGGCACTCCAGCTGTTCTTGAACTTCAATTTTTGATCAGCTCTTTTTGCTTCTGAGTCAAGAGTGTTGACTTGGGCTTCTGGTCATTGAAGTCCAAGAACACCTGGAGTGCCAAGGTTCACCATCACAGCCCTTGACTAACATTCAAACCTTTGAGATGGGTCTCCAGCACATGGCTGTACTTTATCTCTACTTTCTCTCTCTGGATCCTGGTCTTGTAATTTTTTCTGTTCCAGAATGGCAACTTTCATGTCTTCGGTAAAATGTCCAGGTAGGTTGAAATGGTTTGAAACCGGTTTCTGTGCATTGGCATTCCTCTTAAGCATATTTCTAGTTTCTTTGTGGTTCATTCTGGGAGCCTGACCCGGCAGGTATCATAAATTCAAAAGAGTTGTGGCACTTTAAAGGCTAATCAGTTCATCTCAGATTCTTTCAGGCAACACACTGTGAATTATCTTTATCTTGCTATCGAATAACACATGCTTGCACAGCTTTCTAATTACATGCTTTCTAATCAATCTTCTGTTGATCTCTTAGTGGCTGTCTCTGCTGTGGTTAACCACTGGGCCAAAGTGTGGCAAATCTTTTACAAGAAGATTGTTAAAATGATCTCATCATATAAAATGGTGTAATTCTGCTAGGATCCTTATCTTTGTGTATCACCTTATCCTCCATGAGTTTCCCTTATGTCACATCCTTTGTCACATCTGCACAGTCCAGGTTCAAGCGGCTTGTGACAGTCCAAGAGCATGCCCGGCCGTGCCATCTATCTAGCTGGCAACTCTGCTTTCCGACTGCAAGGGCTGTGCCATAATCATGGCACGGATGCTGCCTTCCTGAGCGTGCGCCAGGGTTCCCAAAGAAAGCAGAATGAAACAGTCCCTTTGGCCTCTGGAAGTGCAAAACAGACAGAAAGGCAAATTTCATGAAGGATAAGTTTGCAAACAACTCCTGTGGGTGTCTTCCAGGTTCAGTGGCTCCTGGGAGAAGAGAAAGCCAGCCGAGGCCACAACCTCCAGGCAGGCAGGCAGGCAGGCAGGCAGATACCTTTCTAACCACATCTCTCTTCCCTTAGCCAAGACTGGGTCTGCTATACCTCCATCCATCCTGCCTGCTTGCAGCTTCATAAACCAAAAGGCAAGCTCAGACCTAGTTGCCCCCACCCCTGCTAATTGCCCCAGAGGGAAAGAGCGAGGGGGCCACCAAAGGCCAAAGCCAAGGAGAAAGAGGAGGGGGAGAAAGTGAAGCTATGAAGGGAGGGAGGGAGGGAGGGAGGGGGGGGACTTTGGGACTAAGCCAAGGAAGAGAAGACCAGCGGTGACTTCTTCTTCTCACCACCACCTGGGTGGGGCTCCTACCCAAAGGGCCATCCTGACCCACACAAGCTGGGTTGCCCAGGGCTCTTGCCTTGGCATGAGAGGTCTTTTGCTCCAGCAACTTCTGCTTTGGGATTTGCTCCACAAATGGCACAGGTGAATCCATGGTATCTTCCAATATGATCACAAAACACGAAGGCCTCCTTCCACTGAAGGCTTCTCCTTTTTTAAAGCTGGAATGGTTCAAAGGGTGTTTTCCTTGTGTGATTGTTTGTTTTGTGCTACGAAGGGATGGGGATATACGTCTGGATGGTGTTGTGGTGAGGACAGCATGACTGAGGCTGTGATGACTTTGACAAATAAGCTGGGGAATGATGTTTGGGGACAGAAGGAAGGTTCTTGGCCACAATCTCCCCCCCCCCCCAGTTGCTTTGAGATGTGTGTGTGTGTGTTTTTAAAAGGAAAAGTTTTGTGCTAGATCACCTTGCCACTCTATCAATACATTAGTTTAGCTCTAGATCACCTCTGCACAGACAGACAGAAGAAGAAAAAAGAAAGGTGGGCCAAGGAAGGCCAGGTGGGTAATATCAAAGAAAGGGGGCTTTGTGTTGTGGGCATGTGTCAAATCACATCGCATTGAGGGCCAGTGTGGACACCAAAACAATTTCCATGCAATCACTAAACTAAATATACTCCCAAAAGAGCAAAGCCATATCACTGCAATTTGGCTTGAATAGAGACGACCCTCTTACAAAGGTCGTAAATCTTAAGGTCTTGCAGAGGTTCATGTACCGAAATGCCACTTCTTTACAAACGGCCACTTCTTTCCAGGAATTTGGATGGGATTTTCAATAAGAGAGGTTGAAACTCTCTCGCCTGCAGAGGAGAAAATACTGAACTTTCCCTCTGCAGGATCACACCACAGTGTGAACCGTTCACTTCTGTGAAAGCCTTCCTGGAAATGGCTGCATTTCCTCTAGACGAGAGTGAAGGAAGCCACCCTTCTCCATCTCTTGAGCATCACTTGGGCAGCAGCTGGGCAGGGGGTCTCGCCTGGTGTTGCTCTACAGAAAAACACTGATTCAAGGAGCATCTCAGAGGCAGAACATGAGCTGGTGAGCAAGCAGCAAGTGATGTCCCAGGAAGGCTGGAAGGAGGCAGACCTCTCAGGGGAGTTGCTTCTGTGCGCACCCTCCGACAACAGAGACTCTTTCACTGGGCTGAGCCATCATGGCCCTTCTTGGTCAAGGGCTTGGAGAAGCCTGCTGGTGGACATGTTCCAGCTGATGCCAACACGGAAAGCCCTGGAAGCAACCCACGACTCCAGCCAGGCCGCCTATTGATTTCCAGCATCGCCGGGACTTGTGTGCCGCTTGCAAGAGAGCCCGTGGGCCAGGAGGAACAGGAGGTGGCCCAGCTGGCTACGTGAAGAGGCTGAAGCTCTCTCTCACCCTCCCCCCACCCCCACACCCCGAAAAAAGAATCCTGAGTCCCGTATGCCCTGCACCTGCTCTCTCCTCCTGCCATTTCCTGGTTTGCGCCGAGGCCAGCTGTGATACCTGATCCGCTCCAATTGTGCAACCCGACCACGAGAGGAGGGTGTTCAGCTCAGTGTGTTCCCTATTCATCACCTGGGAGCAAGGCTGCTGCTTCCTCCCTCTCCGCCCCTCCCTCTCGGCCAGCAGCCACACCTGGGAGAACTTAAAGTGTGGTCTGGGGCAGGCTGAGCCCCACAACGGTCCTCCTCTTCTGCCGCTGCCTCTTGTCATCACCACCACCACCACCACCATGATGTTCAGGATGAGCAGCGGCCGATGTCAGCTCTGCCTCTTCTCCCTGGTGGGGCTGCTGGTCTTTGGCGCTCAGTTGCTGAGCACTTCTGGGCAGAATGTGACAGGTGGGTGAGCGAGAGGTCCAGCCCCACTCAGGAAGGCCCCTGTGGGCAGCCTTGATCCGGCCAGAGGACGAGGGGCAATGCTGATCCACCACCCCTCTTCCCAAAGGAGCCCTTCTGCACCTGCTGAGCATGAGGCTCCCTGGGCACCAGCAGGAGGGGAGCCAGGCTGCCCTCTCCTGCCCATTGGGCTTGGCAGTTTCCTCCCCTTCAAGTGCCCACAGCCGGCTCCTCACCCTCCCTCACTGTGGCACAGAGGGCACCTCTCAAGGCCATGCCAGGGGAGGGGGTCCGAGCTGTGAAGTGGGTCCTCAAGGGCCTGTGTGTTCCTCTTTCACCTTTTCAGTTCCTGCAGAGAAAGCTGGCACATGTCCTGACACCACAGAGGCGGTGACCAGCAGTGGGAACTGCACGGAGAAATGCCAGTCAGATGCCAGCTGCGAGGAGAACCAGAAGTGCTGCCCATCAGGCTGTGGGACTTCTTGCCAAGTGCCAGACGGTAACGCTTGCCCTCCTTCTTGTGCTGCTGCCTTGCAACCCTTTGCCCGGCCTCCTCCGCTCCTCTGCCACAGAGGGCTAGCAGCACCAAACACTGGCAGACTGGATGGGGTGGCAGGGCTAGGTGCCGGGAGCTGAGTTCTGTGTGTAAGGGGTGGCCTTTGGGCGGTAGGGAAAGTGCGCCTGGCCTGATGCCATCCCTGCAACAGAACCATTTCCTAGGCCTGCTGAACATCAAAGCCCACTGTGCACGGTGTCAATTTAAGCCCTGTGTGCAAAGTGCTTTTATATGGCTGCACAACGTACAATTGGGATTGTGGTGGCTTAGTGGCTAAGATGGTGAACTTGGCCACTGGAAGGTCAGCAGGTCAGGACCCGAGTGCTGTACAATGGAGTGAGCTCCCATCTCTGTCCCAGTTCCTACTAACCTAGCAGCTTCAAAGTAAGACATTGCAAGTAGCTAAATAGGTACTGATTTGGTGGGGAAGGTAACAGCATTCCGTGTGCTCTGGTGTCTAGTCATGCCTCCCACATGACTACAGAAACGTCTACAGACACAGACAACCCTGGCTCTTGGCTGTAAATGGAGATGAGCACCGATCCCTAGAGTCGGTCGGATATGACTGGCTTTCAGGCAAGGGAGACCCTGAGCTTTACGACATGCAATGCACAACCCTAACATGTATCTGTGGGTCACACAGGTGTCAGACACCAGGTGGCTGGGACAGACAGACACCTGCCCTTCCCTGCTCTGAACTGCACCAGAAAGCAAGGTTTGACTTTGCTGTGGTTGCAGGGCTGGGTGAAGCAGGGACAAGCCACACACGCGCACACACACACCAACCCCCAACCCCAAAAAAGGTCCTTCCGAACATGGCTTTTCCTGGGGAATGTCCACATGAAATCTTCTTCAGCTTCCAAATCTCCTGAACTGTCCCCATCATTTTTACTTCTATGCCAGGGAAAATCCATTATGCAAAATTGGTGGCAATGCAGGTCATTGTATTTTGCCTTTCCCTTTTGGGGGGTGGGGGGGCAGAGGGACCCCTCTGCTCTGCCCAGAAACCCAGTGGAGCCCTTTGCCAGCAGAACGCAAGACCCGCCGTAGCTTCCCCCCACCTCCAAGGCACAGGTGTGGTGTCCCTGTGGCAGCCCCTGCAAAGGGCAAAGGGGTTATGGAGATGCAGGTGTAAATGCGGGTCAAGCAGGTACGTAAAGTGGATTGGGGTGGGTGGGGGGGAGGGGGGAGGAAACGGCCTGCCAAGAATGGGACTGAAATGAAAAGTGCTGGAAGGAAAACAAACAAGCAGAACTGAAGTTGTCTGAGAGATTTGCTTTGTGTTTGAATTTAGAACAGGGGTGCCCAAACCTTTTGGCCCACGGGCCGGTCACACGGTTCAGCAGGACAACGGCGTGGTTCCTCCCACAGGGAGCGGAAGTAAAACGCACCTTGCAACCTGTTTTGCAACAGGATGAGAAAGATTTCAAGCTGCCATTTTCTCTGCTTAAACCAGGGGTGCCCAAACTACAGTCCGTGGGCCGGATCTGGCCCCTGACACCAATTCATCCTGCCCACAGGCCGTAGTTTGGGCACCCCTGGTTTAGAAAGGAAAGCCTTTTAAATATTTATAAAACTCATTATTCTGTGGATATGCAGAGCAGAGTTCCTCTCTGGAGGAGGCTGGTCTTCAAGGCAATCCTTGGTGTCTCTCAGAAGAAGGCAACTCAAAGTCAATGCATTGCTCATCCCTTCCAACTCAAGTGCCATGCTCTTCCTAAATTGAAGGTGGTGGGGATTGAGCCTGGAGCTGGAGCACATGCTCGTCTTCAGTGGAGAGGAAGCCATGCCCATCTCACCTGTGGGCCACCTCTGCTCCTCTGGGGGCCTCCGCGCTCCACTCGTTTGACTGGGCAGGGCTGTAAATGATCACACTCAGTGTTGTGCACCTAAGTTGGGGGAACCTCAGCCAAGTGATCTCATTAGTTTAAATTAATTCCCTGGTTAAATATGTGCAGAAGGAAACCAAAGCCCTGAAGAGAGAAAAGCAAGCATTCCTTGTTGCCAAATGGCGGGTGTTTACTTTGTGAGGGCAGGGGTGGGGGTGGGGTGGGGGTGAATGTTGGCAACAGTTATCTAAGGACAGCCCATGGAAATGAATTAAGTCTGTTTCCAGGCCATCATCCAGTGCTGCCTGCGTTTGCTGGTGTTTCTGTGGTCACGTGGCAGGCATGACTACACAGAACGCTGTTACCTTTTCCGCCAAAGGTTGGCAGGAGGTGATATTTTACTGCAGCCTATATAATGGAGTGTCTCATGATACCTGACATGTGTTTGCGTGCTGTTGAATTGTTTTCAACTTATAGTGAGCCCGTCAATTTGTGACCTCCAAAACCTCTTGCGGTCCAATGGCTCTGCTCCACCCTTGCCTTCCAGGCCCGTCCCCACCCCACCCCCACATTGTTCTCTTTTGCCTTCTTACATGATAAGCCCAAAATGCCTCGCCTGAGTTGTTTTTGCTTCTGGCTGGATTCGATCTCGGGTCGGCTTATCTGTCTTTCTGGAATCCCAGGGCCTTTGCAAAGCTCTCCTGCATCACCCTGTTTCAAATGAGTTGATCTTCTCCTAGCAGGCATTCTTCGGTGTCTGGCTTTCACATCCATAGGTAGTAATTAGAAAGCATGTAATTAGAAAGCTGTGCAAGCATGTGTTATTCGATAGCAAGATAAAGATAATTCACAGTGTGTTGCCTGAAAGAATCTGAGATGAACTGATTAGCCTTTAAAGTGCCACAACTCTTTTGAATTTATGATACCTGCCGGGTCAGGCTCCCACAGGTCGCTGCTTGGAGACTAGGGTTCCTTGAAGACTCTGGCAGAAACCAGTGCTTGCCGTAACCCCACTGTGTGCCCCTGCTGTTGTGAGATGGGGTCCCCACAAGCTGATTCCAATAGACATGGTTAGTCTTCAAGGTGCCGCATGACTTGGTTATTTCACATAATCATATGGATGGGCAAAGGGATTTTGGCTTTTCTTGGAATGGCAACAAAGGGTCACCTCTTGGCACTTGCACGGACCAGAATGACCACAAGGGAGAATTTGGGGCGGAGGGAAACCAGAGGCGATCTTTCGACTCTTGGCTCTCTAGTCTCGGCTTCCCCCTGTGTCTAGTTCTTGGTCTGATATTCTTGGGCTCTGTCTATCAGTTCCTTCCTTCCTTTCCTGACCTTCTAAGAGGCAGACTCATGGCTGCTCCCCCAACTCTTAACCCCCAACTTGGTGTGCCTTCTAGGGCACACATCTGTCTGCTTTGGATCAGGGTTTAAGTTATTCTATCCAGAAGGTAACTTTCTTAGTAAGGCAAGAAACGAAACAAAAGTAAAACATAAAAAGCATGCAAAAAAATTGTTGCAACGTAAAAATCAAGTTCACTTCCTTGGACTTTTCTTAGTACATAAGAACATAACAACAGCCTTGCTGGAACAGGCCACAGGATCCCATCCAGTCCAGCCTTCTGTCTCACACAGTGGCTCACCATGTGCTTCAGGGTATTCCTTCCCAAGCAGATGCCTTCACCTGCTTAGGATTCCCTGGAAATGGCATTGAGAGATATCCTGCCTATCTCTCCAACCCAGAGTAAGAGTCAGGATGTGATTCAACAGCAAGATTACACTGGAAAGGGACCCTTCCCATGGAGCAATTTCCGGTGTGCCCTCCCTCGTTCTCAACCCCTTCTCCTCCTCTCCTGTGGGGCGAAGAGGGCCATGTACAGTTCCGTCTCCGGTGCTGACTCTGCTCCTGGGAGAAAAGTGGATCATTTCTTCTGCCCCACCTTGATGGATCTCACTGCATGTTTTGTGCTGCTTTGCATCCATGAGCCAGTTAATCCTCATGCAAAGCCTATTCATCCCCACCTTATGTTGCCAGTGCCAAACATGGACATAAGCAAAGGTTGGTCACCATGGAAATGAGATGTCTGAGAAAGGCTGCTGGAGTGACTAGAAGGGATGGAATCAGGAATGAATTGGAAGAGAACCACTCTTACACTACATCCAGAGACAAGGGCTTTGCCCCTTTGGGGAGAAAGAATGACTTGGGATGCCATACCTTACAAGGCATCCTATGTGGAAAGAGGAGAAGGACAAAGACCACGAGGCAGACCCAGAGGAAGGTAAGAAGAGAACATCAGAGACACATTACAAGAAGAACACCAAATAACGCCAGTGGGGGCCACTAGAAGTGCCAGAGCCAGAACTTTGCCTCTCCCTCAACACCTGTAGGGGTAAAAGAGAAAGTGAAGAAGAAGAAGAAGCCAGTTGATCCCTTCCAGTTTGTAGCCCACCCTTCCTCCTGGCATGACCTAGTGACCACCTTTCCCAGACCACTTTTCCTGAGAGAAACTGCTGGTTCTCTCTTCTGCTCTCTCCTCCTCCTCCTCCAAGGCCAACCTGCATCCCAGCTCCTGAACCTCATCTCCCTCCTTGCATTGCAGGACAGAGACAAGTCACCTTCCCATGGGGGCAGAAGGAGGGGGGTTTGGCCAGGGCTTCTGGCCGGAGGAGTCCTCCTGGGCGTTTGGGCCACTTTCTTGTTGCTAGGCTCTGTCTGTCCTGCAAGGGAGCCTCCCTCTCTGCCTAGCAACCAGGTGCGTCTTTCAAGCCCTGCTATCCTTAAGCCTCACTCAAGCACAGACCGCACCAAGAGTGATCGAGGAAGGCGCCCAGCCCCAGGCTTGGTCTCCTGCCTGAGCGAGGCTGGCAACCCTAGGAGACTTTCCCAGGTGTGTTTACCTGAGTTGTCTTGTTCCACAGCCAGCCTCACCTGGACTCCTCCAAGGCCAAGAGCAGGACGGAAACTCACCTGAGACAAGAAGGAAACAAGTGACGCACCTGGAAAGTGCAGAAAAACAGGTGAAGAAGGATCTGCTTAACAGAGGGGGGTGGTCTCTCCCCCCCCAACTCCAGTGTTGGAAGGAGTCAATCCAGGACTCAGTGGATGGGCTGATCCTGGTCTCACCTCTTCAGAAAGCCCTGAAATCACAATAGCAATTCCACTTATATGCTGGCTCCTTAGGGCTCTCTGGGCAGTTTACAGGTCATTAGCATTTTGCCCCAAACATGCTGGGGACTTATTTTACCAAATCAGAAGGCTGAGTCGACCTTGATCCCTGTCAGGACTGAATTCACAATGTCAGCAGTTTTGGGTGCAGGACAGCAGTTTAACCCCTGCACAACCAGGGCTCTATAATGGCAGGTTGCTTACCTGTAACTGTTGTTCTTCATGGTCCCCTGTGAATCCGCACGAATTGTTTATATGTGCAATAAACCCATTTGTGTGGATTCACAGAGACCACAAAGAAGAACTTGTAGGGCGGAGGGGGGCAGAAATAGACATTGTACATTGCCCATAACAAATAGAACATGGTTATATCTAACAAGGTTTGTTATATTTAAAAATTGCTATATTTAAGAAGGATATAGGAATAGCAATTACATTTCTCCACCACCCCATTTAGGTGTTTAGTGCTCTCTCTGGATAGTTTACAGGTTATGAGCATTTTGCCTCCAACATGCTGGGGACTCATTTTCACCGACAGTCAGAGCAGAACGACAGTGGAGCCCACTCTTGCCTCGAGGGGTGGTGAGCGCTTCAACACTGGGCGCGTTCAAGAGAGCATTGGAAAGCAACCCTCTTCTCTCAGATCGGCTTTGATCCGGAGTCCTGCCTTGAGCAGAGGGGGTTGGACTGGATGGCCTCAAAGGCCCCACTTCCAACTCAGTCATTCTATGATTCTATGACCTCGGAAGGCTGAGAGAGGCTGAGTCAACCTTGAATCCCCCCAATCAGGATCAAACTCACAATGTTCTGGTTGCAGTACAGCAGTGGAACCCTTGAGGCACTCCCAGAGCTCATAGAAAACAGGCTGCCTCTTTTCTCAATGGATGGCTCTTGCTCTCATGGGATGCGCGTCTATGGAGCCTCCTGAACCATTGGGTGTGGCCCCTTCTAGTGTGCCTTTGGGGGCTTCGTTCCTGGAGCGGGGCAGGTGTAGAAGTGAGGAATCCTCTTCCTGAGACAATGCTCTTAGCAGCAGCATGCCAATTGCAGAGAAATTGAAGGCAGGACAGCCTGGAAGATGGAACTGTCCGGCCCTTGGCAGCCGCCCTCATGGGACACCAGCGCTGGGCCAGCTGTGTCCATCAGAGCCTGCAGCCTCAGCCACAAGCAGAGAGAGAGTGTGACGATGGGTCCAAAGGAATTCCTCCGAGATGGTCCTCACTCCCCACCAGACAGAGTCCCTGGCAGCAGCCTTGCCTGCTTCTACCCAGGGTGGAAGGCATATAAGGCATGGCTTTGCCAGAAGGGATGGACAGCTCAGACTAGGATTAGGCCTCTGGCTGTGGAGCTGGCAGATGCGAGTTCAATTCCACCCTGCCTCTCCAAGGAGAAGAGCCAGGCTGTGCAGATTTGGGCACCCCATGAAGAAGAGAATGGTTAAACCGCTTCGGTGCATTCTCAGCCAGGAAAAACTGGGAAGGGTTCCTCTAAGTCAGAATTGTCTTAAAGGGCATAGAATTATTATTATTATTATTATTATTATTATTATTATTATTATTATTATTATTATTATATTTTCTTTGGGACTGCAGTGGCTCAAGTGGCTAAGACACTGACTGGGAGGCGGAAGGTCAGCAGTTCAATTCCCGAGTACTGCAGGACGGAAATGAGCTCCCGTCTTCATCCTAGCTCCTGCCAACCTAGCAGTTCGAAAGCAAGAAAATTGCAAGTAGATAAATAGGGACCACTTCGGTGGGAAGGGAACAGCATTCCGTGTGCTCCGGTGTCTAGTCATGCCTGCCACATGACCACGGAAACGTCTGTAGAAGCAGACAACGCTGGCTCTTTGGCTTTGAAACAGAGATGAGCACTGAACCCTAGAGTCGGATACGACTGGCTTTGAGCAAGGGAAAACTTTACCTTTACTCTATATTTTCTTCAGTCTTAATTCCTGAAAGTCTCACAAAGCAATGGTTATTGAATAGAGCAGGAATTCTCAACCTTTTAAAGCCGGGGGCCGGATCATACGCCCTCAGACAGCTTTGTGGACTGGATGGCCATTTTGACCTTCCTCTACCACATGGCACTTCCGGGTGTGATGGAGGCAGTGGGGGCCACATGAAATGGCACCATGAGCTGCATCCGACCCACAGGCCGCAGGTTGAGAATCCCTGGCATAGAGAAATCACAGCTGAGACCGTAAGGAGGTTGGCCTGCCAAAGGACTGGCCCTTGGATGCATCCTCTGTGCTGTAGGAATGTCACGTGGCATAAGTGGTTGGCGCTTGTGTGTTGCCCTTGCCACCCTCTGTCTGTCCCCTGGCATTCCGCCCAGGACCGTCTCAGCCTCAACAGCAGCATCACTTCCAGTGGCTTCTGGGACTTGCATTGCATAATCTCTTGTGCCCCATCACCCGTGAAATGGCCTGGTTCCTCCTGCCCAAGAGGGCTCCTTCCGCCCCTTTTGCCCCCAGGGCCATTTCCATGGCGCAGCAGGCAACCACTTCCCCTGGAGCTCCTTTCCAGGGATCTTGTTGGCCCAGGAGATGGTGGTGATGGGTCTCCAGACAGAAGGTCCACAAGGCTTCTTCCGAGCAGCATCTGCTGCCACAGCTTGGAGTAGAGAAAGGAGCCAAAGGAGTCCTTGAGGTGCTTCAAGGATGGAGAACAGCCGCTTTTCCCTCTTGAGAGGAGGCTCCACTTTTCATCCTTGCTTCTGTTCTCATTTGGGAACCGCAGACTGCACAGTAGAATCCCAGAACGATTCTTCTTCTGAAATTAGCTAAAGGCAGAATAAAAACAAGGTTTCAGGCGACACGTGGCATAAATTCCATTCTTTGCTCGTTGACCTTCTGGTTAATTTCTATTTGCATGCCTGGTTTCTGGCAAAAAATAACAAATTGCAAATGTGTTTTGAGAAACATATGTGTTTGTGTAGGAGCGGGCATGGATGTGGAGTCACTGAAAACCTGAAATAATATCATTTTCAAAAAGGGGAGATCATGAGTCATAAGAACATAAGAACATAAGAACAGCCTTGCTGGAACAGGCCACAGCCCATCCAGTCCAGCCTTCTGTCTCACACAGTGGCTCACCATTTCCTTCAGGGTATTATGCCCAAGCAGATGCCTTCACCTGTTTAGGATTCCCTGGAAATGGCATTGAGAGATATCCTGCCTATCTCTCCAACCCGGAGGTTGTCCTTAGGTAGCCATAATTATAGCCATTGATAGCCTTGTCCTCCATGAACTTGTCTAATCCTTTCTTAAAGCTGTCAAGACTGACAGCTGTCACCACTTCTTCTGGCAGGGAGTTCCATAGACCAGTGATCCTCTGGGTGAAAAAGTACTTTCTCTTATTTGTTTGAGAACTAGTACCCAAAAGTTTCATGGAGTGTCCCCTAGTTCTAGTGTTGTGCGATAGGGAAAACAGTTTTTCCTTATCTACTTTGTCCACACCGTGTATGATTTTATAAACTTCAATCAGGTCACCTCTTAGACGTCGTCGTTCAAGAGTGAAGAGGCCCAACCGTTGCAGCCGAGTCACATAAAGGTTCTTCTTCTTTCGTGCCCTGATCAAACCGTGGATATAAAATGAATTACAAAGAATGGAGCCCCACCTGTAAAGCCTTCTTCTCCTCTCATGTTCAGATCCAACCCTGGACTGCCAAAATGAAGCCACTTTCTTGGCTTTGTCGTTGACCAAACTTAAGTCCTCATCACCTGTGCATGTTTCTGGCAGTAACGAACAGGCCAGTAAATGAGCCAATAGATTCTGCAGCAATCCACATTCACACAAGTGGGTTGTTGTCTGCCAGCACTTGAGCCTGTGGGTCTTGCATTGAGGGACTCCAACCCTCAGCATCCCATCCAGGGTCCTCCAAGTGATGTAGGGGAGGTGGGGTTCCCCAGCCAGATACTCTTCCACCTCCTCCTTTCATGTTGTTCCATGTCCAGTGAGCTCCTTCCTCCACCTTCTATTTTGATTTTGCTCTTGCGTACCCTCAAGAATATTTGTAGTCTTGGGCATCCATCATCCTTCCTTTCTGGGGTCAGGTGGGGGGGGGGGACAATTTAGACTTGCCACTCTCCTCCCCAGTTGAGAAAAGCCAGGTTAAAAAACATCATGATTGCATGACACAGGAAGGATGGACAGCCCATAATATCCCTCCCCAACTGCAGAAAAGCTTCACAAGCTCTGGCCAGCCGTGTATCACTGTGTTACTTTCCACTGGATTTTAGCTGGTGATAAGGAAGCTCGCTGTACTGCATTTCTCCAAGTCTGGATAATCCAGTCTGTGCAGCATGCCAGCTAATGAGATTATTATTTGCATAATATGCAAATAGGTGTGTTATGAAAATTAAGTACACAAATTGCTGCTTTCCTTTCCTCTCAGCCTTGGCATCACAGGTAAAATAACCACAAGTGTCACAGTTAGTGCTGGTCTTTGAACTGGGACCCCTGAGTTTCATATCCCCACTTGGTATAATAAGAATTTCATGTCAGAAATTATTCTGGGTTGAAAGGATTGTTTTTTGGTTTTTTTTTTGCTGGAGAAACCCGGGTCTCAAACTGCCAACTTGCTGGCCTTCCAGCTAACAAGGTGAGCTTCTCAATCCCTGAACCAACGCAGCCCCATATACCCGCTTGGTGATCAAGCTTACACAGAGCTTACCTCTGTCCACCCTTACACCAGGCAGTGCCTCTCAGGCAAGGCTACCTTACAGGGGGGTCTTCTGGAAGGTAGCAGGGAAAGAGGAAGACCCCCACATGAGATGGATTGACTTCCCAAAGGAAGCCACAAGCTCGTGATTACAAGAATTGAACAGGACATTTCGGAGATCTCTCATTCCTAGGGTCGCCATAAATTGGAAGTGGCTTTATGGCACGTAACAACGGCAGAAATTACATTATATTTTCCCATCATCTTTGACTCTTCATCATTGCATGCACTGAAACAATCACACTTTCCCGACATGCACAAATCAGAGTAAGTTTCCACCTAGCCTGGCAGCACATGTATTTGGCTTCATGTTCTCTTCTTAAATTTTGTCTTTCCTAACTCTTGGCCTTGGTCCTCCAAAAAGAAACAAAAAAGGAGGTCTCCCAAACCTCTCCCCCCCCCCCTTTGGTTAATCCTAGGTGAGAGCCTTGTCGGGGCGCGGGGGCTTGAACGGTCTAACTCGGCAGTGTTGCCCATCTCTTGTCAATGATGCCAGGCTGGGACTAAAACTCAGCAAAGTGCCTTCTGTCGTATCCCTTGGGCAAGGTGAAAGCGGAGGGCGCATGTCATGGTCCGCCTAGACAGCGAGTGACGTGATATCCAAATGGCTAAAAAACCGCATGCAAATGGATTTGATTTCTCTGGTCCATTTGTGTGTGCGAAATGTCATTGCAGAGACATCTACCAATGCGTGGACTCCTCCCTGAATAATGATTCCAAGGTATCCAAGGCAATGCTTGTTTCTCCTTAGAGCAGGGGTTCTCAACCCATGGCTTGTGGGCCAGATCTGACCCACAGTTCCAAATAATCTGGCCCCTGCCTTGCTCCAGCCGCCACCACCACCAAAATCAGCCCTGGACTCCATCACAATTGATTTTATGAAATGGCAGGGGGACAACCAGTCCGGCCGCCTCAACTGTTTGAGGGAGCATGACCTGGCCCCCAACTTGAAAAGATTGAGAACCCCTGCCTTAGAGGACTTTGTGGCCAAACTGTGAGTCTGCATGGCCCTTTCGTTGTCTGGTAACCCTTGGGGGGCGTCCCTTTGGCTGAAGGAACAGGAACTCAGTTTCCCCCTGGAAGGGGGTTTGCAGTCTCTTCCCTCTTCCTCCACCCACTCATTTTGTACTGCAAATCAGATGACAGTGTACTGCTTCTGAGGGGTTTCTGTAGCATTTTGGAGGCTCCAGGGATGGGTGGTGGGTTGGATCGCCATGGGGGGGGGGGGGCCTGATGGCAAAACGTGGCCAGCCATCTGCCCAAAATAATCACCAGATGCCCCCAGGTGTGGCAAAAAGTCCACACTTCTGCATGCATGTACCTTAGCAGTGCGCACTATGGTTGTACATGGTGCTTGTCTCCTCATTCAAATCTGAAACTGATCCTTCCAGGTGGTTTTGACTGGCCGGCTGAAGGACGCCAATTAGTCTTTCTGATTTGAATTGGAGTTTCTGCTAAACCGACTGTCTCTGTTTGGTGGTTACTGTCTCCGTGATGCTAGCGGCTGAGACATGTTGATAAAGAAACAATGGTGGCACTTAATTTGCATAATAAGTACATGTGTACATATTTATAGTCGGGCAAAGCTATCTAATTTCCATGCTATTCAAAATGTGTGTTATGTGCTGTCACATCAGAACCAACACAAAGTGACCGAAAAAGGGGCTTCAAGGTGAGCTATATAAGGAGTGGCAGCATTATCAGTCTGGATGGAGAGCTCAGTGCTTAGGCGTCTGGCTGGAGGTTGGGAGTTCGATTCCAGGGGCAAGATGCACAGGGTGGCCAGGATCACACACACACAAAAGAAAAGGGGAATGGAAAGCCACTCCTATCTATTCTCTATGTGGAAAACCCTGGGGAAGGTCACTGTGTAGGGCAGAGTCGATGGCATGCCATTGTTATTAATGGCATGACTGGCACCATCCAATGAACTTGAACAGGAATTTGAACCCAGGTCTCTCTCTGTTACACCACGTGGGGTACCCTGTAAGAAACAGTCCATCAAAAGGGTGTGAGAATTAATGTCTCAGACTCTGCGATTGGAGGGGAAGCAGATAATGCAACAGCTGCAATTGTAGCCTTGCGGGATGGGGTCCTGAAGAGCCCTGGTGTGGCACAGTGGTTAAACTGCGGTAGTGCAGCCAAAATGTTGTGAGCTTGATCCTGATGGGATTCCAGGTTGACTCAGCCTCTTCCATCCTCCCGAGGTTGGTAAAATGAGTACTCAGCATGTTGGGGCCAAAATGCTAATTAACTTGTAAACCGCCCAGAAAATGCACTTAGCACTTATATGGGGCAGTAGATAAGGGTCATTGTGAATTGCTCTATCCTTGTTAAATAGAACAATGTTCAAATTATGGGCTATCTACAATGTCTATTTTTGCCCTTGCGCTCTATCAAGTTCTTCCTCCTGGTATCTATGAATCCACACGAAACAGTTTACTGAGCATACCTGTACATGCAGTAGACCCATTAGTGTGGATTCACAGGAGACCACAAAGAAGTAGAACAGCAGTGACAGGGAAGCAAACTGTCCTTATAGATCTCTGGTGGCAAAGGGGTAAAACTGCTACACTGCAGCCAGAATGTTGTGAATTCGATCCTGATGGGATCCAGGTTGACTCAGCCTTTTCCATTCTTCCAAGATCAGTAAAATGAGAACCTAGCATGTTAATGAGGGCAAAATGCTAATTACTTTGTGAACCTCCCAGAGAGGGCACTCGGTGCTCATATGGGGCAGTTATAGACGTGTGTGATGGCTCTTGCTTCATTCCCGCGGGATCGTCCGTGCTCAGCCGCCCTGGCATGTCTGTTGCCCAGAGGGATTCCCTGGCCGAGGCTGCTTCTCCCTCATGCATCTCCCTTTAGGTCGTCCAGCGGCCGCCCCACGGATCAGCCATGCTTTGAAGTGTATATTGTCTGAAATATGGACTGTACTGCTTATGAAATATTTCTGTATATTATGTCATGATATTTATAATTGTAAATTTGATATTGTTTGAAATGCGTACTGTACTGCTTTTGAACGGTTTTTGTATATTGTGTTATGACATTTTGTAATTGTAAATTGGGATTTGGTACTGATATTTGACTTGGTGTGAGCCGCCCTGAGTCGGCATATGCTGAGTAGGGTGGCATACAAATCAACTCAACTCAACTTAACTCAACTAAGCTCTCCCTTCCTCCTCCTCCTCCTCCTCCTCTTCTTCTTGTAGAAAAGCCCGGCTCTTGCCCGGAATTCGGTGGCATCCCGCCCCTGGGCATTTGCCAGGAGAGGTGCCAACGGGACTCGCAATGCCCCAACGACGGGAAGTGCTGCCGGAACGGCTGTGGCAAATTGATATGCATGCAGCCTGTCGTCTGAGGTGAGTGAGTCAGTCAGTGGGTCAGTGAGTGGGTCAGTGAGTGAGTGAGTGAGTGACAGCTCTTTGGGAGGAAGACCAAGGCAAGGCATGGGGCAGCCACCTCAGGGGGAATCGGGTCTCCTTGGAGCAAACTGCTGCCCAGAATAGGACCAATATCCCCCTCCAAGCTGCCCACTGGAAGGGGTATGACCAATGGGACCATCACTCTGGCAAACAGCAGGATTTGCCATTGGATCTTGTCTGTTAAGCAGTATGTATGGGGGGCTGGGGGTGTGCCTGAGAGAGCTGCCTTGGAGACAGAGTTCATGAAGAACGATCCCTGAGACATTTCTCCTTGTTGGTCCTCTCCTCTCCTACCAGAAAGCTGGACCATAGAAACCTAGAGCCACTGAGTTGGACCAGGGGTCCCATGAGGCCATGAAGTCCAACCCATTCCTGTTCAAGCCAGGACTCCGAACCAAAGCAGATCTGACAGAGGGCTGACGACTTCCAATTCTCCCTTTGTTGGAGCAACGTCTCGAGGCAGAGAGAGAGGGTCCATCCTACCACTGTCCTCCTTCCCGTTCAGAGGCCACTGGGACTGCCTTGAGTTGTTCAGGCAAAAAGTTCTCCTCCTGCTTCTTTCCCCACTTAATTTTATCCTGAGTAATCAATGGTGACGGCCTGCATTTCTTCTTCCTCTTCTTTGCTTCTGCTTTTGCCCCTTTGAGTGCCGAGGGCATTTCTCTTTAGGTGGCCACAGTATTCCAGTAAAGGAGCACAATTGCTATTGCTACATCCTAGTTAAATAGAACAATGTTCTATTTATGAGCTATCTGCAATGTCTATTTCTGCCCCTACGCTCTATCAAGTTCTTCTTCTTTGTGGTCTCTGTGAATCCACACAAATGGGTTTACTGTGCGTACGCGCAATAAACCCATTCGTGTGGAAGAGGCCATGAAGAAGAACATCAGTTACAGCAGTTACATGAATTTTCTGCTCCTTGTATTTATTTTATTAATCTTCCGGTCTTTACTCATCCCTTTGGTGGGTAGCTTTCTCTGTCCCAGAAATTCTTATTGTCCTGTGATAAATCCTCATTTATGCCATCAGTCAACTCAGGAAATGCTTTTCTAAAGAGCACCCATTGAAGAGCAGAGGTATTCGTCCTTGAGAGCACAATAGCTCCATCTCTTTTGTCATCTGATCTTCAACTTTCACTGCCATCTTTTGTTGCTAGTACTGTACAGGATGCCAATTACACTAATAGCTCCTCCATTCAAGAGCTTTGCTTGCCAACAGCTCCATTAGCCGGTTGCATCAATTACGCAAACATCCAGGCTGTGTCGATGAAGGTAGAGCCGGGCTTCTGCATCTTACAGTCCTTCTCCGGATCAACATTATGCACCTCCTGCCTCATCTTTGCACTTCTTTTAATTTGTGCCCTGTATTATCTGCAGGGTGGCTTAGTGGTTAAGATGCTGGTCTTAACAACTGGAAGGTCACCGGGTAAGCAGTTCGAGGCCAGAGTGCAGCACGACGGAATAAGCTCCCTTCTCTGTCCTGTCAGCCTAGCTGTTTGAAAGCAAGGAATCGCAAGTAGATAAATAGTGGCTCAAGTGGCTATGATGCTGACTGGGAGGCGGAAGGTCAGCAGTTCGATTCCCGAGTACTGCAGGACAGAATGAGCTCCCGTCTTTGTCCCAGCTCCTGCCAAACTAGCAGTTCGAAAGAAAGAAATTGCAAGTACTGTAGATAAATAGGGACCACTTTGTTGGGAAAATAACAGCATTCCATGTGCTCCGGTGTCTCGTCATGCCTGCCACATGACCACGGAAATGTCTGCAGAAGCAGACAGCGCTGGCTCTTTGGCTTTGAAACTGAGATGAGCACTGAATCCTAGAGTTGGATATGACTGGCTTTCGAGCAAGGGATACCTTTACCTTTAAATAGGTACCACTTCGATGGGAAGGTAAACAATGTTCCGTGCACTCCAGTGTCTAGTCATGCCTGCAACATGTCCATGGAAATATCTGCAAACACAAACAGCACTGGCTCTTTGGCTATAAATGGAGATGAGCACTGAACCCTAGAGTCAGATACAACTGGCTTTTGAGCAAAGGCGACCTTGACCTTTATCATCTCTTTAAGAAACCTTGAGGGTTTTGCTGTCACTGCACGTCTGGCGCGATCCCATTCAGGTCAAGAGAGAGAGGCTGAGCTCAGCCAAATTTCAGGAGAAGTGGAAGAAAGAAACACCAAATACCTGGGCCTCTAGACCAAACTGCTACTGGAGTAGTAGACCTATCAAACCAGTTGCAGAACGGCAAGCCAATCCCTGGGGGAATCTCACCGACTCAGGGGCCAGTATCCTGTTGCATAGCTCTGCCCGCACAGGGGGGCGTGGAGGATGGATCTAGCAGATGAGACATGGCACGTGAGCCCCTGGGGATCTGTCTAGGCCACCATTTGGATGGCCATTTGTGGGGTGGCCCTAAGGAATTGACTTTGCAGCAGCCACACAACACACAGCCGGACCCTGAGCTGTGCCCAAGGTGGCTACTCCTCCTCCTTTGGGTGCCAGTCTGGAGTGACTCCCCAGCAGACAGGAGGGTCGCTTTGGGTGAGAGCGCTCTCAGCAAAGCCACCCTTTCCAGCACTCTCCAGAATGCACCTTCCTCACCCTTTGCCTCATTGCGTGCAAGTCACCTGCAGCCTGTGAAGTTGACCACCTTCTTCCCACAGCGGCCCTCTCTTGCTCACACTATGCAGCAGGCAGAGCTGCTGCAGAAAAGGCTTTTGACCATCAGGTCTATTTTGCTTGGCTCTAGCAATTGCACTTCTGTTTTCCTGCCATTTTCCTCATGCCTTCAAATCTCTCTAAACTTATTGCATGGTGGCCACATGAATTAATGACCTCCAGGGTGTCCCATTAGCTCACAGTTGAGAGGACTTTGCTTCATTTGAGAACTGAGAGCCGGAACAATAAGGGACTAGCCTGGATCGATTTGAATTTGTTAAGCAGAGAAATCCCAGTTGAACAGTTTTGGTGACAAATTAATCTTTGGTCTTAAGGACTTTCTCACCATTGCCAAATCTGCAGCTGTTCTTTTCCAGTCTTTGTCATGGACACCAGCTAACAAAGAATCCTTTCTGGCAAGACAAGTTTCCGCTCTGGAGCTCCAGACCCCTTCTCTGCCCTTCTTCCGTGAAGGTGGAGATAGAGAGAGAGCAGGGGAAAGTTCCCTGCTTCGGTCCTGCCAGCTCTGCCACTGGTTCGGTTGCCAGCCTCATGCAAGCGAGAGATCTACAGAGAGCCCGGGCTAAGCACCACTCTTGCCCAAAGAGACGTTCCCTCTATCCGGACCCCTGGAAAGCCAGGGGTCTCTGTCACTAGAAGAGCTTCCACCAACTCAAAGCATTCCCCACAGTCTGCTGTGCATTGAACACAATGCTTAGTCTCACCTTCACATTGCGTAAATGTTGGATCGTGCCCTGTAATGTGCAGAGCACTGTCTGTCTTTCTGCATGTGCCACAGCCAAGGGCAAGAAAGAGGATGCCTCAGTTCACCAATAGCTCACAGATGGGATTGCAATGAAGAGCAATGAAGACTGGATTGCAGGTTTATGCACAGATTTGCATTCTGAATTCCTTCTGTGGAATCCAGAGGCTGTCTATGCAGGCCTATAGCCCACACTCTGGGGTGGTTTTGGCATGGATCACATGCACATCTCAATCAGGACAATAAGCCCCCAACACACACCCTTTTTAAGACTTCTTCGGGGTTCAGCTACATTTCCCTGCTGGATTTTATCGCATCCCCAGATAAACATGCATCTTCTGGGAACAGAGATAATATAAAGTGTGGTGGAAGGAGCCGCTTCCTGGCCTTTGGGGGATCATGAAGCAGAATATGGTTGGGGTAAGAGGATTGTGTCAAAAGGCATTTTGCTCCTCCCCTGACCTCAGGCGGCATTTGGAAAGCTGTACTACACTGGCCCACATTAGTGTTGACAGGCCCTTGGTAGACAGTTAATGCAGCTCTGGCTCAACTTTGTTAAAGGGTCCCCTTGGCCCGAGGGGTCCCCACTTCAAAAAGCCAAGGCAAAGATGAAGATCCTTGCCCAGGATAGCAAGAGTAAATAGCAATAGCAATTCCACTTCTATACCTTGCCCCATAGAAGCGCTTCAAAGTGCCCTCTTTGGGCAATTCACACGTTAATTAGCATTTTGCCCCAACATGGTGGGAACTCATTTTATCGCCCTCAGAAGGATGAGAGAGGCTGAGTCAACCTTGAGCCCAGGTCAGGCTTCAAATCACAACCTTTTGGCTGCAAGACAGCAGTTTAACCCCTGCGCCACCAGGGCCCTATATTGATAGTTGCTTACCTGTGGTGGCACAGTGGTTAAGAAGCTTGCTTTGTTAGCTGGAAGGTCAGCAAGTCAGCAGTTCAAGACCCAAGTACTGCATGACAGAGTGAGCACCCATCTCTGCCCTAGCTCCTGCCAACCTAGCAGTTTGAAAGCAAGAAATTGCAAGTAGATGAATAGGGACCACTTCGGTGGGAAAAAGATCTTGAGGACGTGAAAGGAGCCTCATTCGGGCGTCCTCTGAGTGGAGTTCCTCCAGCAAAAATCCTTTCAACCCAGAAATCAAGTTGTGTGCTTCTGACGTGATAAAAAAATCTGAAGTTCTTCTTGTTTTTATTTATGGTCCCCTGTGAATCCACATTGCATATGCGCAGTAAACCCAATCATGTGGATTCACAGCGACCAAGAAGAAGAATTTAATTTAATTTAATTTAATTTAATTTTCACGCTTATATACCGCTCACTCAGGCGAACCTGACTCAGTGCGGTTTACATAGCGGACAATAATACAAAATATAGTAATATAACATACAATAAATACAGCAAAAAATCAATCACCAAAAGTCCAATTACAAATCCCTGTCCGCAAAAATTACAGAAATATATATATATATATACTACAATATGCACTACATGTGCACTATAATACAGTTTCTAACAATACATCAAATAAGGTACAATACAATAAAATCCTAAACATCAATTAATCACATCAAAGAGTACACAATATAAAAATAAAAAAATTTCAAAACGTCAAATAACAATATAAAAATATGCCCAGCACAGCCCTTTTAGTCCTTCCAGAAGGGAGATGGGTGGGACAAAAGCGTGCACAAGTCCTGGAGCTCCAAGCCGACCAGCCTCCTCGCCTCCACTGAGGCCCAGACCATGGCAAGTCCAGCCGCCCGCCGCTGCTGGCCCCAAGTCCTAGCCAACAATAAGAAGATGGTAGCGAGGCATCCCGGGGGGCATGAACATGATAGAATGTACGGGCAGAAATAGACATTGTAGATAACTCATAATTAGAACATTGCTATAGTTAATGAGGGTATAGCAACTATATTTATATACCATCCCATAATGCTTAGCATCCTCTCTGGACTGTTCACGTTAATTAGCATTCTCCCCCCACCCACCCACCCCATCCCAACATGCTGTCAACTCACTATACCGACCTCAGAAGGATGGAAGAAGCCGAGTCATCCATGGAATCCTAGTCAGGATCAAACTCACAATGTTGTGGCTGCAGTACAGCAGTTTAACCCCTGCCCCGCCATGGTTCTTCTAAGCACCTTACAGCAGAAAGTCCCCTTTGCTGAAATAGCTTTTCTCTTTGACTGTCCACAGATGCCGCCCGGGTCCTGCAGGGCAGCCGAGAGGCCGGGGAAGCCTCCCTCAACATGGCCCAAACCAGCAAGGATGTGATTACCTGTAACCCTTCGCTGCCTCCCATCTATCAGAGCCCCTGTCGTACTTTTGCAATAAAACTCTCACTTTGCACACCAGCAGCACCTGCACCTGACTCCTGTGGCTTTCTTGCTCCTTGCGCTGCTCTTTAGGGCCCAGGTTCCTCTCCCCTTGCTCTGAGCATGTGCAGGTTTTAAGCCGATGTGGCCAACTGCCATGCTTTGAGAGAGCCCAAAGAAGAGGAAAAGTCAGAGCACCCCCACCTGGCTTCAGACACACACACATGCACACACGCGCACGCACGCACACACACACCACCCGTTCTGGGCTCAGGGCCACAATAAAGACAAGGAAACTGTCATAGCTGAAGTCACCTTCCTCAATGGTATCCTGTTGCATAGCTCTGCCTGCACAGGGGGAAGGATGACCCCTGGCAGTGTGAGCACCTGGAGATCAACTGTAGCTCACCATTTGGACTGCTTGTGGGGTGGCCCCAGGGCAGAGGTGGCCAACCTTGGCCCTCCAGCTGTTCTTGGGCTTCAATTCCCAGAAGCACAGATCAGCAGGTGTGCTGGCTTGGGCTTCTGGGAATTGAAGTCGAAGGACACCTTGGAGCGCCAAGATTAGTCACCCCTGCCCTATGGGATTAATTGCAGCGTGGGTTTCTGGGCAGAAGCTCCTCAGACCCTTTAGCCAGTGCTCCATAGGGGATGCCTTCTGCTCCAGCTGTGCCTGAGGCTCTTACCTTGGGGGGCCGGCCACTTGTTATCAAGGTTAGCGGGCCAAGCAAGAGTTGCAGAAGTTTTAGAAGCAAAAGCAAACACACGGTGCCTTTTGAGATGGAAGGTTCACCCAGGCGGAGTGTTTGTCCTCCCTTTTGTACTTGTACTTATCAAATCAGTGTTCTTTGCATTTTCCACCAGACATAAAAATGACTTTTTCCCCCAAATGATAAGAGACAAGATCCATGAGTTTATGAGGCGTTTAGTCCTCTTCTGAAGGCATGGCTTCGTTTTGCTCTGTTTTCTATTTCCAGGGAAGGGCAGAATTTAGGGCTAGGGCAGAGTATGACATTATCAGAGCATTTTTAAGGCTAAAAAAGGGTAAATGTCCTTCCTCCACTTCCCGCCCCTCCCTCCCTCCATCCCTTTTGTCCCACACCCAAGAAGCTGACCCAACCGTATCTTGGCTTCTCCTTGGCCACAGTGCCAACAGCAACGGGCTGTGGCTGAAGAAGCTGCTTCCACCTGGCAGCTTCCTACTGGGCAACCTTTGCCTGGCACCCGGCAGCTTCTCATGGCCCCTCTTGAGTCTGGGGCAGGTGAGAAGCAGGTCAGAGGTAGAGAGGCTCATGATCCCCACATGGGGCTGAGCCCGAGCATGGAATGGGTCCCCTTGTCCTTCTTCAGAGTGAGACACACACCCTTTTCCAAGCAAGGATCATTCTTCGCAGCGGTCAAAAGCTGACACACCAGGCATTTCCTGCTCAACTTGTGCGCTTTGGAAGCCTCCTTTGGCTTTGCAGGACCCACAGAGGGACCCCACCCTCGTTGTGACACCCTCTCCCCTGAAAACAAAGGCAAACATTTCAATCACGCGTCTCACGTACAAGGCTTAGTTTTTGTTCCTTGTTGTGACATTTCTGTTTTGTTTCTATGGATGAAAACCAGCCAGGACAACATTTAGCCGCCCCAAATCTATTTAAGGTTCATTTACGTTGTATTATTTGTAGTGTGCTATTCTCTCAAAGAGGTACTATGGTAGCTTAGTGGTTTAGACGCTGAGCCTGACAACCAGCCAGTCGGCAGGATAGCAGTTCGAGACCCAAGTGCTACATGATGGAGTGAACGCCCATCTCTGGCCCAACTCCTGTCAACCTAACAGTTTGAAAACAGTTTGAAAACAAGAATTTGCAAGTAGACCAAGGAAATGTCTACAGATGCAGACAGCACTGTCTCTATATATCATAGGTCACCAAAAAGGGGACAAGACAGTTCCTCTCCCCAAAAGAAACTTATCAACAGGGTCAGGATGTATATTTTGCTACTGTGGATATAATTTAGGGGAGGGAGGGAGGGGGAATGTTTTGCCCCCTTTTTGGTGACCTATAATGTGGGGAAGCAGAAGGGACACTTTCTGGTTGTCCGCCAATTGTCCCCACTAGTGCTGGGACCCTCCATGCATTCCAGAAAGAGAAGCTGCCTGCCTTCAAACCCAAGCTGAGCCCTCACAAACACCCCCCACCCCCATGTTGTCATCAAACAGGCGTGCCAAAGGGAGGTTGACCTTAGCAAGTGTGCGGCCTATTTGGGTTGCTGACCCTCAAAAAAGGCAAAAAGAAGGCGCTTCAAGAAGCAAAGGAACCTCTGTGGGCATTTCTGGCAAGTCAGCAGAGCCCACGGGATGTGGCAGAGAAACCTCCTTCTCTCTCCCTTCCCTTCTGGGGGTCCAGCAGGGGCTTCTCCGTCCCTCCCGGGGAGACGGCAAGAGACAGCCAAGGGGGTTCTGGCTGGGGAAGAGAGCAGCCATACTCAGGCAACCGGTTTGGATGTGAGTCACCAGTAGCCTCCCAAGCGCACCCTTGGCATCCCCAAGGATCTGTTCTGGGTATGAATTTCCCGTGTCTGTTTCCACCCTCCGCCCTGAACATTGGAACTCCTGGGCCAGGCTGCTGCTGCTGAATGACAAGGATCAGACCCACCACCACAACACCAGGAAACCCAGAAAGGGGTCCCATGTCCCCCTGAGATCTCCTTACAGGAAGCCAGGGGGCCTCTCAGTGGGACATCTTGGCCTGGGAAGACTCAGAGAACTCCTTGGGGGTATGACATTGCCCCACCATCCCATGCCTGCTTGGTCTCTCAGCCAAGGCAAAGGTCATAGGGGCAGACCAAGGGGCATCATCTCACACAGCATTGGCCAGGGGTCAAGCCTGGCAGTTAATCACAAGTTGGTTAGCATTTTGCCCCCAACATGCTGGGGACTCGTTTTACTGACCTTGGAAAGATGGAAGACTGAGTCCACTTTGAGTCCTGGTCAGGATTGAACTCACAACCTTCAGGGTGCAGGATAACAGCTTAACCCCTGTACCACCAGGGGTCTAAAATGACAGGTTGCTTACCTGTAGATTCACAGTCCACAAAGAAGAACTAGATAGAGCGTAGGGGCAGAAATAGGCATTGGAGATAGCACATAATTAGAACATTGCTTTGATTAACAAGGATAGAGCAACCACACTTATAGACCACCCCATATAAGTGCCAAGTGCCCTCTCTGGGCGGTTCACAAGTTAATTAGCATTCACACACACACACACACACACACACACACACACACACACACACACACACACACACACCGCCCCAACATGCCGGATACTCATTTCACCTACCTTGGAAGGATGGAAGACTGAGTCAACCCTGATCCCTGGTAAGGGTCGAACTCACAACATTCTGGAGTACAGCAGTTTAACCCCTGAACCACCAAGGATCTGAGGTGCTTCTGCCCAGAAACCCCACATTCCCAGGCTCTGCATGGGACAGACCCAACCAGGGTTTCTCCTTGAACCTGGGGCCACCTCTCTTTCACAGGTTATTTGTGGTGCTGTGTACAATAGACCTCCGCAGCCCTAGAAGCAGAATCCAAGGGAAAGAGGGTTCAAGGGAAGGGCAGCCTTACACACCCTACCCTAACCATTCCCCCCCCCCCCCCCCGAAAAAGCCTAGAAACCCACAATGCCAAAGGGGACTTCAGGGCAAATGGAGGTGCAGCAAAGCCAAAAGGGTGAAATTCAAACAGTAAGGAAGGAGACACGAAAGAATATCTGACCAGTGGGATACATTCAAGGTCACCCCATCCAAAGTCTGGAGGGAGGGCAGGAACCCCATATTTTTGAAGGCTACACCTGCAAGTTACTCCATTGTGCACAGAGAAACTCTCTATGCCAGGGATGGGCAATTCCCAGAGGTCCAGGAACCACACGTGCCCACTTCAAAACCTTAAGAAATCCACACCTTCCTCTGTCCTCCCCACCCCCCACCCCCACCCCCACTCGACCTCCAGGTTTAGTTTAATTTATTGGGAACTAAATGTGAGGGTTTAAAGAGGGAAACCCACTCATGACCTCTAGTGGCCAAAACAAGGGAGTCTCATGCATGACCATGGAGTAAAGGAAACCAAAAAGGTCATTGCCCCCTCGAGGGAGGAAGGAAGGTGTGCGTGCGTGCGTGCGTGCGTGCGTGCGTGCGTGCGTGCGTGCGTGCGTGTGTGTGTGTGTGTGTGTGTGTGTGTTTGTGTGTGTGTGTGTGTGTGTGTGTGTGTGTGATATCATTAGGAAGGGTATAGAAAATAAGTCAGCAAGTGTCATTTTGCCTCTTTATAAATCTATGGTGAGGCCCCACCTGGAATACTGTGTACAGTTCTGGTCACCATACCTCCAGAAGGATATTATGGAGTTGGAGAAAGTGCAGAGGAGGGCAACCAGAATGATTAGGGGACTGGAACACCTTCCTTACCATCTGAGGCTGCAACGGTTGGGCCTCTTCGCTCTTGAACGACGACGTCTAAGAGGTGACCTGATTGAAGTTTATAAAATCATGCACGGTGTGGACAAAGTAGATAAGGAAAAACTGTTTTCCCTGCTTTTTCACCCAGAGGATCCCTGGTCTATGGAACTCCCTGCCAGAAGACCTGGTGACAGCTGTCAGTCTTGACAGCTGTAAGAAAGGATTAGACAAGTTCATGGATGGGGGACAAGGGTATCAATCAATGGCTATAATTATGGATAGCTAAGGACAACCTCCGGGTTGGAGAGATAGGCAGGATATCTCTCCATGCCATTTCCAGGGAATCCTAAGCAGGTGAAGGCATCTGTTTGGGAAGAATACCCTAAAGCCAGTGGTGAGCCACTGTGTGAGACAGAAGGCTGGACTGGATGGGCTCCTGTGGGCTGTAATCCAGCAAGGCTGTTCTTATGTTCTTGTGTGTGTGCGTGCACTACTGTTAGAAACAGATGGTGAAAGTTCATAGAGGAAGAATGTCAAAAGGCCCGCCTTGTCTCTGCCCTTTTAATTGTTACAACACTCTATACCTGCATCATAGGATCGCAACTGAAAATTAAAACAGAAATAATCACTGTTGAAGAGGAATTAATAAGACCAGCCTTGCTGGAACAATTGCATCTTGAAGGCAGCAATGGCCTATAAGCAGCAGCACAAGAACAACAACAGAAGGAAATTTATTTTGGGTGGGTGGGTGGGTGGTTTAGTGAGTGAGTTGAGTTGAGTTGTGTTGATGGGTGCTTGCTGGCTTGATCCGTTGCAGCAGCACCCACACACCCATGAGACAGTGGCAGGGTTCCTGGGAGGGTCCCTGGCTGGTTGGGGAAGCATCTCCACCCACCCCCATGCTACCCTCCCCAGGCTTTCCAGGCCAACCAGTAGGCGCTCCCCTTACATTCCAAAGACTTGCATCACTGGTGGGTAAAAACCCCTCCCAACCTTCCTGGGCACCAGGTCCTTCCTCCGTCCTTCAGCAGTACTGCCCTTCTGGATAATGTCAGTTCCTCCTCACCCCAAGGAGGACCTCCCGGTGTATTTGTGAGCTGCTCCGGCACCTGGCCATGTGTCCCCCCCCACCCCGTCCCCCCTTCCGGGAATTGCTTACTCCCTGTGGAAAGTGGGCGCCGGTGGGGCCGGGAGTGCGTCCTTTGACCTGCCTTCTTGGACTTCTGGCCACCAGAGCCTCCCAAAGTGAAACTAAAAGGCTAAAGGTTGAGGTTCCAAGGACTTCGATCGAAATATTTTTTTAAAAAAAATAATCACAAATAATAATAATAAAGAGAATCCAATTAAAAATTGCTTATGAAAGAAGGGGAAACACCACCACCAACTATTGCCTCCTATGGGGTTCAGGTCCGTGGAGAGATGCATTTGGAGAAGAGTCCCATCTGATGTCCCTCCTCCAGCTTGATTTGTCCCTGTGGACTTTGTACAGTACTTCATATGGAGAGAAAAGGAGAACCAAACAATGTGGAGGGAAAGTCTGTTTTAGGACTCCCAAAGAAAGAAAAACAATTTGTTTATTCAGAAACACATCTAAGTCTGGGTCTTAAAGAATCACGGTTCCAATCAATGTGGAGGTTGTTGGGGTTTGTTTGTTTTTTAAACTGGGGGAAGGTCACGTGATGTTTGTCCCAGTTTCTCTGTTATGTATTGAATGAAACTGCAAGTCCCCTTTAACAGAATGTATCGGTCAATGTATCCACTTGTATCAAATCAGAGACACATTGTAGCAAGCTGTATAAGGATGCGAGCTAAGCAGCCACAGGTGGCAGTAGCGAGCATCTGGCTCACATGGCACAGATTCACCGAATATTTGCAGTTGGAGTAGAGCTGCTTTAGAGGCCCGAGATTACAAACTAGGAAAAAAAATTGTAGTCTTACTAGGTAGAAAGGTAGTAAACGTGTACATTTTTGAGGCCCAGAATACTGCACTTGTTAAAATGGATTCTGAGGGAACAGCTGTAGTTACCTGCAATTCTTGTGCCATGTTTGTGTTCTTGCCAAAGCATATGGAGAACTACACTTGCAGCAAGTGCAAGCTGGTTGCACTACTAGAAGAGAAGGTCCAGCAGCTAGAGGCCCGCATATCTAACCACCAACAAATTAAGGAGCTTGAGCTGTTCTTGGACAGAGCGGAGCAGACTATGCTGGACAAAGAAGAGACAGGGCACAGTTCTGAAGGAGAAGTCCCTTCACTAACTCAGGAGGGAGATGGTTGGAGGAATGTTACTCAAAGGAGGAGGAGAGTAGGGGATCACTCTGAGAGTCTGAAATTACAGAATAAATTTGAGGCTCTTTCCCTTATCACACCTGATGAGGAACACACAGAGGAACAACTGGTTCCACCTGATGATCTCTCCTTCATCACACTTGATGAGATCCAGGAAGATGAACAACAGGAACAAACTGAGGTTCTCTCCCTTAATATGGTTGATGAGGTGCATGTAGATGAACAGATTGCAGGAGAGAGGCTCCTTGTACTAGGCGATTCAATAATTAGAAATACAGAGAAATGGATTTGTGATGCACATGATAACCGTATGGTGACTTGCCTGCCAGGTGCAAAAGTTGCAGACATCACAAGAAATCTAGATAGATTGTTAGAGAGAACTGGGAACGAGCCAGTTGTCATGGTACGCGTTGGTACTAATGATGTTGGGAAGGCCAAGCGGTCTGTCCTGGAAGCCAAATTTAGGTTGTTAGGAAGAAGATTGAAGTCCCGGACTTCCAAGGTAGCATTTTCAGAAGTGCTGCCTGTCCCTCGCGCAGGACCTACCAGGCAGGCAGAGCTCAGAAGCCTCAATGCGTGGATGAGGCGGTGGTGTCGAGAGGAGGGCTTCAGATTTGTCAGGAACTGGAGAACATTTTGGGACAAGCCAAATCTGTTCAGGAGGGATGGGTTGCATTTAAACCATGATGGGACCAGATTGCTGGCACTCAACATCAAAAAGGCTGCAGAGCAGCTTTTAAACTGATAACTGGGGGAAAGCCGACAGGAGCTGGGCAGCATCCGGTTCGGAAAAGTGTGTACTTGAGTAGTGAGGAGGATGCAAAAATTACTGAGCAGAGCGAGGAGCTAGTCACTAGCATTCTAGCAGAAGGATGCAAGAGGCAGTCTAACAATGGAACTAGAGTCAAAAGACTGTATCAGGAAAGCATATATAAATGCTTGTATACAAATGCCAGAAGCCTCCGGAACAAAATAGGGGAGCTGGAATACTTAGCAATAGATAAAAATATTGATATTATTGGTATCACTGAAACCTGGTGGACGGATGATAACCAATGGGATACAGTTATCCCAGGCTACAAACTGTACAGGAAAGATAGGAAGGGGCAAACGGGAGGTGGTGTAGCCTTGTATGTCAAAGAAGTGATAAAATCGTATGAATTGGAATATCTAGGTGATTTGGAGTCACCATTAGAAGCTCTGTGGGTAAGAGTACCAGGCCACAAGGATGGTCTAACAGTAGGCATATACTATCGGCCTCCGACCCAAACTCTTGAGGGAGACTGGCAGTTGGAGAATGTTGTAAAGGAGGCATCCAAGAAGGGAAGCCTGGTTATAATGGGGGACTTCAATTACCCTCACATAGACTGGGTGAACTGTTGTTCAGCACATGATAAAGAGATAAAGTTTCTAGATATGCTCAATGATTGTTCCCTGGGACAGATGGTTGAAGACCCAACTAGAGGTACAAGAATCCTTGACTTGATCCTGAGTAATACTCAGGATCTGGTGCAAGATGTTCATGTGACTGGTCCAATAGGGAACAGTGACCACAACTCAATTATGTTTAACTTGATCATAGACCGCAAGTCACTGATAAAATCTAACACAGAGACCTTAAATTTTCAAAAAGGTAATTTCCCAAAGATGAGGAAACTAGTAAAAAAGAAACTGAAAGGGAAAATTGAGAGAGTCCAAACACTCCAAGAGGCATGGAGGCTGTTTACAAAAACAATAACAGAGGCTCAATTGGAATGCATACCCAAAAGGAAAAAGGGCACTGCCAGGTCCAAGAGGACTCCGATGTGGCTTACAGGAGCTGTTCGGGAAGTGATCAAGAGCAAGAAAAGCTCATTTAGAAGATGGAAGGCTTGTCCAAATGAGGACAGCAGGCAGAAACATAAATTCTGGCAGAACAAATGCAAGGCAACAATCAGGAAAGCAAAGCAAGACTTTGAGGAGCGTATAGCTAAAAATACTCAGAGAAATAACAAAGACTTCTTTAAGTACATTAGAAGTAAGAACCCAACTAGGAAGGCCATTGGACCATTAGATGACAATGGAAGGCAAGGGGTTATTAAAGAGGAAACAAAGATTGCAGAGAGACTCAATGAATTCTTTGCTTCAGTATTCACTGAAGAAGACAGAGGCCACATGCCCAAAACAGAGCCTATCTTCGTAGGGAGGGAAACCGAAGAATTAAGCCAGATAGAAATAACCAGGGAGGAGGTCTTTGCATGTCTTGTTAAGCTAAACACTAACAAATCACCAGGACCAGATGGCATCCATCCACGAGTTCTCAGGGAACTTAAAGATGAAATTGCTGATCTCCTAGCCAAAATATATAATCTTTCACTCAAATCAAGCTTTGTGCCTGATGACTGGAAGGTAGCGAATGTAACACCAATTTTCAAAAAAGGATCCAGGGGTGATCCAGGAAATTACCGACCTGTCAGTTTGACATGTGTCCCAGGTAAAGTGATGGAAACCATCCTAAAAGATAGAATTAATAGGTACATAGAAGAGAAGGCGCTGCTAAAGGAGAGCCAACATGGCTTTTGCAAGGGCAAATCATGCCTCACTAATCTGTTGGAATTTTTTGAGAGTGTCAACAAGCATGTGGATAAGGGGGATCCAGTTGACATTGTTTATCTGGACTTTCAGAAGGCTTTTGACAAGGTCCCACACCAAAGGCTCTTGAATAAACTTACCAGTCATGGAATAAAGGGACAGGTCTTGTCCTGGATCAGCAACTGGCTAAGGGACAGGAAACAGAGGGTAGCACTAAATGGACACTTCTCCAAGTGGAGGGAAGTAAAGAGTGGGGTCCCCCAAGGTTCAGTACTGGGACCCCTGCTTTTCAACCTCTTCATAAATGATCTAGAGGTAGGAGTAAAAAGCAAGGTAGCCAAATTTGCTGACGACACTAAATTATACAGGGTAGTGAAAACTGTGAGAGATTGTGAAGAGCTCCAGAGGGATCTCTTGACACTGGGGGAGTGGGCAAAACAGTGGCAAATGAGCTTCAACATCTGTAAGTGCAGAGTGATGCATGTTGGGGCAAAAAACCCCAATTACATTTATAAACTGATGGGGTCTGAACTCTCTGCGACAAACCAGGAAAGGGACCTTGGTGTCCTGGTGGACAGCTCAATGAAGGTGTCAACCCAGTGTGCCTCAGCAGTGAAAAAAGCAAACTCAATGTTAGGGATCATTAGGAAGGGTATAGAAAATAAGTCAGCAAGTGTCATTTTGCCTCTTTATAAATCTATGGTGAGGCCCCATCTGGAATATTGTGTACAGTTCTGGTCGCCATACCTCCAGAAGGATATTATGGAGTTGGAGAAAGTACAGAGGAGGGCAACCAGAATGATTAGGGGACTGGAACACCTTCCTTACCATCTGAGGCTGCAACGGTTGGGCCTTTTCACTCTTGAACGACGGCGTCTAAGAGGTGACCTGATTGAAGTTTATAAAATCATGCACGGTGTGGACAAGGTAGATAAGGAAAAACTGTTTTCCCTATCGCACAACACTAGAACTAGGGGACACTCCATGAAACTTTTGGGTACTAGTTCTCAAACAAATAAGAGAAAGTACTTTTTCACCCAGAGGATTACTGGTCTATGGAACTCCCTGCCAGAAGAAGTGGTGACAGCTGTCAGTCTTGACAGCTTTAAGAAAGGATTAGACAAGTTCATGGAGGACAAGGCTATCAATGGCTATAATTATGGCTACCTAAGGACAACCTCCGGGTTGGAGAGATAGGCAGGATATCTCTCAATGCCATTTCCAGGGAATCCTAAGCAGGTGAAGGCATCTCCTTGGGAATACCCTGAAGGAAATGGTGAGCCACTGTGTGAGACAGAATGCTGGACTGGATGGGCTGTGGCCTGTTCCAGCAAGGCTGTTCTTATGTTCTTATGTTCTTATCTGAAGAGCAGGAAACCTTCCTGACATACCTTCACCTGGAGAAGATGGGCGTGACGATCATTATGTCACACGGACAGTAGCCAATGAGCTACCACCCGGGATATTCAAATGTACAGTGTACTATAAATAGAGCTGTTTGTCCGCCATTACCTCATGTTCACCCTGACCATCATGCAATAAAGTTGTGTTTTAGCCCTTACTGTGGCTCCTTCTTTGTCTTCCGTGCAAGACACCAAATTGGCGACGAAGGTGGGATGGCGTCCCGAAAAGTGAACAATGCGTCCTTTGACACCACGAAGCCAGAAAAATGGGAACTCTACGAGCAGCAGTTCCTCTACGCTATGGACCTCGAAGGCATCGAGGAGGAAGCCCAGCGCCGGGCATTCCTACTGGCCCAGTGCGGCCTGGAGACATTGGAACTGGCCACGAACCTCCTGATGCCAAGGCTGCTCAGGGAGGTACCCCTAGACGAGATCCTCGCCGAGCTGAGGAAACACTTTCGCCTGAAAGTGTCGGTGTTCCCGGCAAGATTGGCATTTCAGCAGCGATGCCAGTGGGCCAGTGAGTCCATGGCCGACTTTGTGGCAGCCCTGAGGGTGGCTGCCGTGCCTTGCTGGTGGGGAGCATCCCTGAGCGAGGCCCTGAGAGACAGGCTCCTACTGGGCCTGCGAGACGAGGGGGCCAGGAAGAAGCTGCTCACCAAGGATGAGAGCATCTCCTTCGAGCATGTCCTGCACATCGCCCAAGCCGCCAAGTCAGTGCAACAAGGCAAACGGATGTGCCGGTCCAGGACCGCCGCGGTTGGGGGCCCCCGTTGGTGGTCCCAGTCCACAGCTGTTCCTCCTACAGAGAGCAGGGGCCCTCTGAGTCCACGTCCGCCTCCGATTTCAGCAAGGATGATGATGTGCAGCAGGTGCAGAGGAGGCCCGAGGCTCGAGACCACGCCAGAGAGGATTGCCGCTGCGATAGATTCGGGGCATCCAACGACCGGACCCGATGCCCATTCCAGAAGGCGGAATGCCACAGCTGCGGGCGACGTGGGCACATCGCAAGGGTCTGCAGGCGTCGTCGAGATGATGGTAAGGGCCAGGCGGAACGGCCCCAACGGAAAGCAGACGGGGTCGGCCGAATCTTCGATGACGACGAGCCCCAAGAGCACCGCATGTTTTGACGGATTCCCGACAACCGCGACCAGGCGGTTCACAGCGTGCCCTTGCGGCACCCCCGGTTCTTTGTTGAGGTACTGGTACAGAAGGTACCAGTAAGAATGGAGATCAACTTGGGGTCGTTGTACTCCATCATCTCCCACAGGGAATTTCTGCGCATTCCCTCCAAGTCACGCCCCAAACTGAAGGCCCTAAAGACTAACTTGCGGGACGTTCAGGGCAAGAGTATCCCAGTGTTGGGGGTGGGAGAGTTCAAGGTCCAATTCAAGAGGCATTCCGCGCAGTTGCCCCTAGTAGTTTTGAGGGAAGGGTCCTGCTGCCTCCTGGGTATGTAATGGTTTGGTCCCCTGGGGGCTTTCATTAGAGGCATACACGCCGTGCAGGCTGACCCAATTATGGAGGTGTGTAATGCACACCCCGCCGTCTTTGAGAAGGGGCTAGGGAAGTTCAAGGGGCCCCCAGTCTCATTCGAAATGGATCCCGACATCCGACCCATCAGGCTGAAGTCAAGGAGAGTGCCTTTCGCACTAAAGGACAACATTGAAACTGAACTGGACAAACTGGTGGGTCAGGGGATTTTGGTGCTGGTGGACTCCGCCGAGTGGGAAACCCCCATTGTTACGGCGCTTAAGGCTAACAGGGAGGTCAGAATCTGTGCTGACTACAAGTGCACGATTTACAAGGCAATTCGCCCAAATGCGTACCCGGTGCCGGTAGTAAGTCACCTGTTAGCAACCTTGCATGGGGGGAGGTGTTTCACCAAGCTAGACCTGGTACAGGCATACCAACAATTAACGGTGAAAGCAGGTGAAGGCATCTCCTTGGGAATACCCTGAAGGAAATGGTGACCCACTGTGTGAGACAGAATGCAGGACTGGATGGGCTGTGGCCTGTTCCAGCAAGGCTGTTCTTATGTATGTTTGACTCCAGCTGCAGCCGCTGCTCAAACCATTGTTACCCATAAGGGAGCCTTTAAAGTGACGCGCCTCCAATTCGGTATAAATTCGGCTCCAGGCATCTTTCAGTCCCTTGTGGAAAGATTGTTGAAGGGGCTCCCAGGTGTTTTCCCCTACTTTGATGACATTTTGATAATGGCGGGAAGGGAACAAGAATTGGCCAAAAGGTTAGACCGGAGGTTCTAACCGTGTTCGAGAAAGTGGGGCTCAGATTGAGAAAGGACATGTGTGTGTTTTTCGCTGAGGAGGTAGAGTTTCTGGGGTTTTGAATAACCCCGGAGGGTATCAAACTGGCAGAATCAAAGGTGTCGGCTGAGCAGGATGCCCCTCGCCCCACCACCAAGGCTGAACTACAGTCCTTCTTAGGGCTTCTAAATTTTTACCACTCTTTCCTGCCTGGAAAGGCATCGGTTGCAGAGCCACTGCACAAGTTACTCAAAAAAGATGCAGCTTGGTGGTGGGGGGACAGCCAGGAAAGGGCATTCCGAGGGCTCAAGCAGCTTCTATCTTCCGAGGCTGTCTTGACCCACTTCGATCCCAAGAAACCCATTGTGCTAGTCTGTGATGCCTCACCGGTGGGGGTGGGGGTGGGGCGGTCCTCTGCCACGTGTTAGAAAGCGGGCGAGAAGCCCTGGTGGCATTCTATTCGAGATCCCTGTCCAAGGCAGAGCGCAACTATGCGCAAACAGATAGGGAAGCCCTGGCGATCGTCGCAGGAACAAAAAAGTTCCACGACTTCCTTTATGGTAGACCGTTCACAGTCGTGACCGACCATAAGCCCCTGTTAGGAATTTTCACCACAGATAAGACAACCCCACAGATCCTTTCCCTCAAATCAGGCTTTGTGCCTGATGACTGGAAGGTAGCGAATGTAACACCAATTTTCAAAAAAGGATCCAGGGTTGATCCAGGAAATTACCGACCTGTCAGTTTGACATGTGTCCCAGGTAAAGTGATGGAAACCATCCTAAAAGATAGAATTAATAGACACATAGAAGAGAAGGCGCTGCTAAAGGAGAGCCAACATGGCTTTTCCAAGGGCAAATCATGCCTCACTAATCTGTTGGAATTTTTTGAGAGTGTCGACAAGCATGTGGATAAGGGGGATCCAGTTGACATTGTTTATCTGGACTTTCAGAAGGCTTTTGACAAGGTCCCACACCAAAGGCTCTTGAATAAACTTACCAGTCATGGAATAAAGGGACAGGTCTTGTCCTGGATCAGCAACTGGCTAAGGGACAGGAAACAGAGGGTAGCACTAAATGGACACTTCTCCAAGTGGAGGGAAGTAAAGAGTGGGGTCCCCCAAGGTTCAGTACTGGGACCCCTGCTTTTCAACCTCTTCATAAATGATCTAGAGGTAGGAGTAAAAAGCAAGGTATCCAAATTTGCTGACGACACCAAATTATACAGGGTAGTGAAAACTGTGGGAGATTGTGAGGAGCTCCAGAGGGATCTCTTGACACTGGGGGAGTGGGCAAAACAGTGGCAAATGAGTTTCAACATTGGTAAGTGCAGAGTGATGCATGTTGGGGCAAAGAACCCCAATTACATTTATAAACTGATGGGGTCTGAACTCTCTGCGACAGACCAGGAAAGGGACCTTGGTGTCCTGGTGGACAACTCAATGAAGGTGTCAACCCAGTGTGCCTCAGCAGTGAAAAAAGCAAACTCAATGCTAGGGATCATTAGGAAGGGTATAGAAAATAAGTCAGCAAGTGTCATTTTGCCTCTTTATAAATCTATGGTGAGGCCCCATCTGGAATACTGTGTACAGTTCTGGTCGCCATACCTCCAGAAGGATATTATGGAGTTGGAGAAAGTACAGAGGAGGGCAACCAGAATGATTAGGGGACTGGAACACCTTCCTTACCATCTGAGGCTGCAACGGTTGGGCCTTTTCACTCTTGAACGACGGCGTCTAAGAGGTGACCTGATTGAAGCTTATAAAATCATGCACGGTGTGGACAAAGTAGATAAGGAAAAACTGTTTTCCCTATCGCATAACACTAGAACTAAGGGACACTCCATGAAACTGTTGGGTACTAGTTCTCAAACAAATAAGAGAAAGTACTTTTTCACCCAGAGGATTACTGGTCTATGGAACTCCCTGCCAGAAGAAGTGGTGACAGCTGTCAGTCTTGACAGCTTCAAGAAAGGATTAGACAAGTTTATGGAGGACAAGGGTATCAATGGCTATAATTATGGATACTTAAGGACAACCTCCGGGTTGGAGAGATAGGCAGGATATCTCTCAATGCCATTTCCAGGGATTCCTAAACAGGTGAAGAAGGCATCTGCTTGGGAATAATACCCTGAAGGAAATGGTGAGCCACTGTGTGAGACAGAGTGCTGGACTGGATGGGCTGTGGCCTGTTCCAGCAAGGCTGTTCTTATGTTCTTATGTTCTTAAGGATGCTGAGATGGGCCATTTTCATCAACGCGTATCAGTATGCGTTGACCTAACGCCCAGGCAAGGAGATCAGCCATGCCAATGCTCTTTCCAGATCAACCCTCCCACAGGCAGAGGACCCAGGTTGCGAGGTAGAGCAAGACCACCAGGTGCTCCTGATTGAAGCCCTAGAGTTGCCCCCCATTCTGCCAGCCGAGATCGCTCTCTTTCCCTCCCGGCCAGACCGGCGGGAGATGAACAGGTACAGCTGGAGGGAGTTTCGGCAGGCAGCCTCAAAAGCGGGGCCAACGCCAAGGACCGCCGCTGTGTTCGGCCCCGGCGGGTGCGAAGAGGCTCGCTGGCCTCACCATCGGCCGGCGTTTCGGGCCCCGCCCCCCGCCCCTCGCCAGAAGGACACCGGGCGCTCTCTTTCCCTCCCGGCCAGACCGGCGGGAGATGAACAGGCACAGCTGGAGGGAGTTTCGGCAGGCAGCCTCAAAAGAGGGGCCGACGCTGCCAAAGCCAAGGACACCGGGCGCTCTCTTTCCCTCCCGGCCAGACCGGCGGGAGATGAACAGGCACAGCTGGAGGGAGTTTCGGCAGGCAGCCTCAAAAGAGGGGCCGACGCTGCCAAAGCCAAGGACACCGGGCGCTCTCTTTCCCTCCCGGCCAGACCGGCGGGAGATGAACAGGTACAGCTGGAGGGAGTTTCGGCAGGCAGCCTCAAAAGAGGGGCCGACGCTGCCAAAGCCAAGGACACCGGGCGCTCTCTTTCCCTCCCGGCCAGACCGGCGGGAGATGAACAGGCACAGCTGGAGGGAGTTTCGGCAGGCAGCCTCAAAAGAGGGGCCGACGCTGCCAAAGCCAAGGACACCGGGCGCTCTCTTTCCCTCCCGGCCAGACCGGCGGGAGATGAACAGGTACAGCTGGAGGGAGTTTCGGCAGGCAGCCTCAAAAGCGGGGCCAACGCCAAGGACCGCCGCTGTGTTCGGCCCCGGCGGGTGCGAAGAGGCTCGCTGGCCTCACCATCGGCCGGCGTTTCGGGCCCCGCCCCCCGCCCCTCGCCAGGACTCAAAAGGCGAGGGGGCCTGCCGGACGAAACATCACCGCCGCTGTGCTCGGCCCCGGCGGGGGCGAAGAGGCTCGCTGGACTCGCCATCGGCCGGCGTTTCGGGCCCCGCCCGGCAGTTGAGGGTTCAACACAGTTGTGGAAGAATGCCCCACCACTTCCATCACCACCGGAGCCGTGCGGAGGGTGGTGGGGGGAGTGAATGGGGCGGTTTTATATTGGGGTGGAAGGGAGGGAGGGAGAGATTGCCAGGCCAGCCAGGAAGGAGAGGCAGCATTCTGTCCAGGGCAAGCAGGGAGGCTCCGGAGACCAATATAGAGGTTGTGATGGGCATGGGGCGATATAGCGGGTACCGAGGGGCGGGCCGCACCCGGGGAACGCGGGGCAGATGCTTAGTACCTGTCCCTCGTTCCAGCCCCACGGTTACACCTCTAGGTCCTGAGCAGCTGACCCAGGGTGACCCTGTCCTTAGGCTGCTGCTGATGAATGCCAGGTCGGTATGTAATAAGGCCCCCCTGATACAAGACTCCATTATGGGGGAGCGGGCCGACCTGGCATGTATCACTGAGACCTGGCTGAGACCAGAGGATGGGGTTCCTCTGTCAGAAATGTGTCCAGCTGGGTTCAGTATTTGGCACCAGCCTAGGGATAAGGGTAAGGGCGGTGGCGTTGCCATCATAGCCAGGGAGTCACTGGGAGTCACCAGGGCTACTGCTCCACAAATTCTGGGCTGTGAGGCCCTGCTTCTGCGTCTGGGCTCTAAGGGTCAGTTGGGAGTCTTACTCCTGTACCTGCCCCCTTGCAGGGTAAGGGACTCCCTGCCTGAGCTCCTCCAGGCCATCTCAGCGTTGGCATTGGAGTTCCCTAGACTGATGGTTCTGGGGGACTTCAATTTGCCTTCGCTGGGGACTGGCTCCGAGGTGGCTCAGGAGTTCATGGCTTCCATGGCAGATATGGACCTGATTCAGGTAATTCAGGGCCCGACCAGGGGCAGTGGCCACACACCAGATTTAATCTTTTTGTCGGAGCGGTGGCAGAGTGATCTGAGACTACGGAAATTAGACATAACACCTGTGCCATGGTCAGATCACTATTTGGTGGCTCTAGACTTCCTGGGTGCGACGCTGCACCGTAGGGAGGCAGGGCCTATTAGAATGGCCCGCCCCAGGCAACTGATGGATCCTGATGGATTCCAGAGGGAACTGGGGGATTTCCCTCTGGATCGGCAACACGATTCACCCGAGGCGCTGGTCGACCTGTGGAACAGGATGACTACAGCGGCCTTGGATGAAATCGCACCACTACGGCCTCTCAGAGCTCATCGAGCTAGGTCATCTCCATGGTTCACAGATGAACTGCGGGAGCTCAAACGGGCAAAGAGACGCCAAGAGCGCCGCTGGGTGAAGACCCAGAGAGACTCCGATTGGACACTAGCTAGGGCCGCTATTAGGGCCTATCTAGTGGCGATGGAGGTGGTGAGGCGACAATACTTCACCACCCTTATTGCCTCCGCTGATAATCGCCCAGCCACCCTGTTTCGGGTTACCAGGTCTCTCCTTGGTAGGGGGACCCCGGTGCCCGGTTGGCAGGGGTCGGCTGAGGACTTTGCTGACCATCTAGTGGAGAAAATCGATCGGATTCGTTCTGGGTTTAATCCTGGCGTGGATGGGGAGAGTCCGGAGGGAGCCGGAGCACAGTCTTGCCATGCCATCTGGGACCGGTTTGATCCAGTTGCCCCTGATGAAGTGGACAGGCTCCTTGCAGCTGTGCGCGCCACTACCTGCCCTTTGGACCCCTGTCCCACCTGGTTGGTGAAAACCTCCAAGGCAGTGACAGGTGGCTGGGTTGGGGCTGTGATCAATGCATCATTGCGGGAGGGGGTGTTTCCTGCACCTTTAAAACATGCTTTGGTGCGCCCCCTCCTGAAGAAATCTTCCCTCGACCCAGCTGTCCTAACTAACTATAGGCCTGTCTCAAACCTTCCCTTTTTAGGGAAGGTGTTGGAGAAGGCAGTGGCGTGTCGGCTGCAGGGGGTACTGGATGAAGCGGATTATCTGGACCCTTTTCAGTCAGGATTCAGGCCTGGATATGGTACCGAGACGGCATTGGTCGCACTGATGGATGATCTCTGGCGGGAGCGGGACGGTGGTCATCCATCCGTCCTTGCTCTTCTTGACCTCTCAGCGGCTTTCGATACCGTTGACCACGGTATCCTTCTGGAACGGCTCCGAGGTTTGGGAATCCAGGGTACTGTGTGGTCCTGGTTTTCCTCATTTCTGAAGGGTCGGTCCCAGTCGGTGTGGTTGGAGAGTGAGAGGTCCAGTCCTAGGCCCCTCAAATGGGGGGTTCCTCAGGGCTCGGTGCTCTCTCCTCTCCTATTTAACATCTACATGAAACCGCTGGGTGAGATCATTCGCTCCCATGGGGTGCGGTACCATCAGTACGCGGATGACACTCAGTTGTACATCTCGGCCCATGGGGACCCCAGTGATGCCGTCAAAGTCCTTTCCAGATGCCTGGAAGCTGTGGGGGTCTGGATGGGGGCTAACGGGCTACAGCTGAATCCCAGCAAGACTGAGTGGCTATGGATAAGGGGTCCTGCGTTAATCCGGGAGTTACCATCGTTGGTTCTGGATGGGGCTATTTTGCCCCAGACAGACCCGGTGCGCAACTTGGGGGTCCTCCTGGATTCACGGCTACTGCTAGAAGAACAGGTGGCGGCTGTGACCAGGAGGGCTTTCGCCCAACTTCGGGTGATTCGCCAGTTGCGCCCACTCCTGGACCGGGACTCCTTGCTCATGGTCACCCATGCTCTGGTTACTTCCAGACTAGACTATTGCAATGCGCTCTACATGGGGCTGCCCTTGACGACCATTCGGAGGCTACAGCTGGTCCAAAATGCGGCTGCCCGGGTGGTGATGGGGTGTGGGCGTTATGCTCATGCTTCGCCACTGCTCCGGGAGCTGCACTGGTTGCCAGTATGTCTCCGGGTGCAATTCAAGGTGCTGGTTTTGACCTTTAAAGCCCTATATGGTAGTGGGCCAGGTTACCTAAGAGACCGCATCGCCCTGAGGACGTCTGTCCGTCCAACCAGAGCGGACCGGAGGGGCTCTCTAAATGTTCCATCAGCCAGAGGGGCTCGCCTCTCTGGCACAAGGAGGAGAGCCTTCTCCGTGTCTGCACCGGCCCTCTGGAACCTCCTGCCAACAGAGCTACGTCTTCGGACGGAGCTGCTGCCTTTCAGAAGGGATCTTAAAACCTGGCTGGCAGGTCAAGTGTGGGGTGCGGGTGGAAGGGTAACCACCATGGGGTGGTTGGTGTAGAGGAACCCTTCCCCATGGTGCCTTTTCGATCCTGCAGCCCTTGCTTTTTAGGGGGTGGGTAGTCTTAACTTTTTTACTGTTTTAACTGTTTTTAGGATTATTATTGTATTTGTGAATTGTATGTAAACTCCTTGGGTTGCCCTGGGGTTACTTTTTATGTTGTTAGCCGCCCAGAGTCGGCCTTGTGTTGAGTGGGCGGGATATAAATTGAATAAATAAAATAAATAAATAAAAATAATAATCGCCAAGGCTACGGTGAAAGACAAGTCACTGGCCATAGTCAGCTCATGGGTACAAAAAGGCTGGCCGGCAACCTCCCCTATGGAGGAATTCAAGATTTATGGTAGGCGGAGGGACGAGCTCTCCCTAGAAAGGGGCTGCCTACTCTGGGGGCAGCGGGTAATAATCCCCGAAGTTCTGAGGTCTCGGGTGCTCAAGATGCTGCATATCAGCCACCGAGGCAATGTGCGCTCCAAGGCACTAGCTAGAAGTTACGTCTGGTGGCCCAAACTAGACGCAGACATAGAACACATGATTGGCATTTGAGAAAGCTGCCAGAGCACCCGGCCTGAGGAGTCCCTACTTCCACACAGAGAATGGGACACAGCCTGGGAGCAGTGGTCAGGCCTGCACGTGGATTTTGCGGGTCCCTTCAGGGGCACCCTTTTCCTTATAGTAGTGGACTCTTACTCCAAATGGTTGGAGGTAATTCCGATGGCCAGTACATCGTCAGCTGCAATAATGAAGCAATTACGCAAGGTATTCAGCTGTTTTGGTTTACCTGACGTACTTGTGAGCGATAACGCTACAACTTTCACGTCAGCAGAGTTCCAAGGTTTCATGGAAATTAACAACATTTGCCACATAACTGCGGCCCCCTTTCACCCCGCTACAAATGGTCAAGCAGAACACCTGGTGCGAACAACAAAGGATGCACTGCATAGGATGGGCTCCGGGGAATTGAACTTGCAACTCTGCCAATTCCTACTGAGGTACCGTGTAACCCCCTTAGCGTCAGTCCTGTCACCCGCCGAGCTCCTCATGCGGAGGAAACCTGCCACAATCCTCTCGAGGCTAGACCTGACCAGGGTGGAGGACACGGGGACAAACATAGAAACAGGGGGCACTAAGAGTTTTGAAATCGGCCAGGCAGTGCATTGCCGTAATTACGCGGCCGGTGGACCTACCTGGGTGCCGGGAATAGTGGTCGGGCAAACAGGGCCAGTCTCCTACAACGTCGAGACAAGCACAGGACTCCTCTGGAGGAGGCATGCCGACCAGCTCAGAGGTAGAGTAGTCAGGAGGCAAGAGTCGAGTGACCAGGCAGAGCATTCAGTGTTAGGGTTCTCCCCCACCCTCTTATCCCAAGGGGGAGACACAGGCCACAGGGGGGACGGAAATGATACAAACCCACATCCTTTTGACCCCCTGGGTAACAGGGATAATTTGGAAGAGAGGGAATTCGAGGAGTTGGTAGACTTTGATTTAGGAGACCAGGGGGTGGGTGGGTTTCGGAGTGGTCCCCCACCCATCCAAGTGAAGAGCGGGGTTTTTCTTTAATCCCTGGAACCCCCGGTCTCACATCCCTGGAGTTTACTCCTACACCTAGGCCTCCCCAGTCCCCGGCTTGAGACTCACAACCAGTTGCTAATGACCCTCCTCCTCTCACTGCAGGATGGGGACAGAGTAATCAGGAGCATGCAGGAACTCTGGCCCGAAGTGCGGCCGCCACTCGCCCAAAGCGAACTTGTGGGAAACCTCAATGGCTAAAGGACTTTGTCCTCACTTAGGGGGGAGGGATGTTATGTATTGAATGAAACTGCAAGTCCCCTTTAACAGAATGTATCCGGTCAATGTATCCACTTGTATCAAATCAGAGACACATTGTAGCAAGCTGTATAAGGATGCGAGCTAAGTGGCCATATGTGGCAGTAGCGAGCATCCGGCTCACATGGCACAGATTCCCCGAATACCTGAAGAGCGGGAAACCTTCCCGCCATACCTTCACCTGGAGAAGATGGGCGTGACGATTATGACGTCACACAGACAGTAGCCAATGAGCTACCACCCGGGATATTCAAATGTACAGTGTACTATAAATAGAGCTTTTTGTCCGCCATTACCTCATGTTCACCCTGACCATCATGCAATAAAGTTGTGTTTTAGCCCTTACTGCAGCTCCTTCTTTGTCTTCCGTGCAAGACACCAAATCTGTCCTTTGAGAAACTTTGCCTAAATGTTATTTTGTTTTAAACTCTGAGGTTGACACTGCACAGCCCACTCCCAAAGACCCCTCCCCCTCTGCCCCCCCCTTTGGTAAGGGTGTTCTTTCACTGAATACTTATCCACCCCACCACCACCACCTCCAGTGGCCTCCATTCCAAGGGGGAGGGAGAGAGAGATGATTTGCTGCCTCAACCTCCCCTTCGGGCATAGCTTCCCTTTGCACAGTAGCTACTCCATGCCTGTCACGTGGTACCAATAATTTTAAAATTATATTTTACTGTAATAGCATTATGACAATGTCTTTGCCAGGAGAGCTGACAGCTCATTTGTTTTCATGTGAGAGATTAATCTGGGTTGAAAGATTTTTTGCAGGGGATGCTGCCCGAATGAGGTTCCATTTGTGCAGCTCTCGGGTATAGAACCCGTGTCTTTCCAATCTCCAAGCCTAGCACCTTAACCACTATGTCACCAGGGGAGTTGATAGCTGAACTGAACTACAACTGTTGTAGTGCTACAAGGGTAAAGATCTGGCAGTGGCAGTGGGGGAAGGGAGGGGACATTTTCAGGTTGCTGGGGATCCTGTTACCTTTATGGGGCAAGAGGCACACTTCACGATATGTGGCAACACATGAATGCGCACAAGAGAGTACAGCAATTCAGGAATCTGTGTAAAAGAAACAATCCCTCCTAGACGTTTCGAAATATACCACATTTGGACAAGAGAATAATGCCTGCCCCAGCCATGTGTTGCGTATTCCTCATTATCTGGACGGATTCTGAAACTGGCGAAATGAAGACAAATGTATCAATAGCAATTAGCAATTGCACTTCTATCCCAACGCATATAAGCACACAGTGCACTCTCTGGGCGGTTTACAGGTAATGAGGATTTCGCCCCTTCATGCTGGGTTCTGATTTTACTGACCTTGAAAGGATGGAAAAGGCTGAGTCAACCTTGATCCCCATCAGGATTGCACTCACAGCAGTTTAAACCCTGCACCACCAGGGCTCCTATTTAAAACTCTTCAATGTAATCAAGACGTGCCCAAGGTTGGGTTCAGCCACACTTTGCAGCTCCCCCGGTGGCTTAGTGGTTAAGGCGCTATGCTTGGAGACTGGAAAGACAGGTTCGATACCCAAGAGCTTCATGATGGGGGGCATGAAAGGAGCCTCATTCGGGTGTCCCATGCAAAAATCCTTTCAACCCAGAGTAATCTCTAACATGAAAATGAACAAGCCACACTTTGGGCCCTCATAATTAATTTCACCCGGAAGGAAGACATCCGTGTCCCGGAGGCAGAGGAGATCTGTCCTTCCATGTGGCCTCCAGGATGAGGGACTGCTCTTGGAGCTGGGTTTTGCACCCCACATCTGGGTTCTGAACATAAGGCCACATTCCCCCACTCCTCTTGCAGCTGAGCTCTCCGTTGGCTTCACCAGGCAGAACCATTCCCACATGAATCGGATCAGTGGGCTGGCCTCCTCCTCCTCCTCCTCCCTGTGTTCTTTCTGTGCTCTGACCTGAAAGCTGCAGATGACAAATGGTGGCTTGTTAGACCCGGTGGGAGGTGGGGTGGGGGGTGGGGGGTGGGGGGTGAAAGAGGGAAGAGGTATAAGACCTGCCTTCCACCTAGATGAGAAAAGCAGACTCATTAAGAACGCAGGGCTTTCCTTGGGACGCTGCAGGAGAGGCAGTTCTCACCACCACCACCACCAACCACAACCACAACCACCACCACTCGCTTTCTGGCTGGGCTTGGCCAGGGAGACAAGAGCTTATAAGTCCAGGAGGCCCAAGCCTGGGCATCCATGTATGTTCTAGTGGTCACCATGGAGCCACAGGCCCTTCTCCTGGGGATGATCGTCACAGCAGGCAAGCAAGGGTTGGCAGGCTACTGGGGAGGGGGCATGGGGTCTCCCTCCAGGAGATGTTGGGAGAAGTCAGAGACAGGGGTGTGGGGGAGGGGAGAGGGAGGGAAGGGGAGGGAGGGAGCACATGCAGGAGACAGAGCATGCACAAGAGAGAATAAGGGAGACGGGGGCTTTGCTTTCTGCTACAGCTGCCCTAAGGGACCACCAGCACCCAGCAGTATCTTCCAACATGTTCTGCTCCAGCCGAGGAGTAGATTCTTCCTCATGATGGTTTTTGTAGTACCAGGTTCCAAGAATGGCTCAAAAAAGGCAGGGAGGGAGGGAGGGAGCTGGTAGACCATTCCCTGCTTGCCCACCTCTCCTTAGGTCAAACATTGAAGGGAGGGGCTTCTCCTTTCAGGAAGAGGCTAGATCAGGGGTCCTCAGCCTCGGGTCTCCAGATGCTTTTGGTCTACAGCACACAGAAATCTTGGCCAGCACAACTTGTGGTGAAGGCTTTGAACAGCTGGAGCCCCAAGGTTAGGAACCCCTCTTCTGCACTCCAAGAGTTGCCTTGAAGTTTGTCTGGTCACTAGTGAATAGGAAGTCCCATGGGTCTGCTCCTTTTGAGGAGAAAGGACAAGCCCTGTACAACCCCATGATGGCTAATTGATCCAGCTCAATGGGTGGAGAACTCCTAGGGAGGGCCTGGGATTTGGGATGTGCGTCAGAAAGAGCTGGAGAGGCAAGAGCTCCTCTTCCCACTGAGGAAGACCAGGGCCCCTTGGCCAATCCTTCGTTAACTTTAGAGGCTGCCTCCGTGGATGGTGCTTATTCCTCTCTGTCTTGTGGATGTCCTACTATGGTTGATCAGTCCATTTGGGACCTTGTTCTCCTCGGGTTTAAAAGAGACATTAGAATCGTCCTTTCTGTCTGCAAGTAACTCCCACTCTGGTGAAAAGAACTCGGGGTTTGCAAATTGTAGCACCAGGTTTTGTTGTATGAGTCTTGTGGTTTGTTTTATATATACAGTATAAGAAAAAATATGTTGTGAAGTTTGTATCTGCAGTGTGCCTCTTGGTCTACAGCTCCCAGAAATCTTAACTAGCACAGCCCATGGTGAAGGCTTTGGGAAGTTTTAATCCAAGAACATCTGGAGAGCCAAGGTTGGGAACCACTGGTCTAGAACTCAAAGCATTGTCTTGAATTTCATCCGGAGAGAAAGCCTCCTTTTGGGACTGCTCCTTTGGAGGAGAAAGGACGGGGCTAGCCATCCTCTTCTCTGGGGAAGACCCTGGGAGGGAGGGGGCAGCATAGGGATGTTGTCTATCCGGGGCTCTGCATCCCGTCCACCACCACCACCACCACCACCACCTCTTCGATCTCTCTCTGGTCCTCTCCTTGCAGCTGCCCTGCCAACGAGAAGCCCACCGGTCCTGCCTCCTGCCCCTGCCCCAGTCAAGGAGGGTTGGTGCCCTCCCGCAAGGTACCAAAGTGCCCATCCCTCTTGGACCTACTGCATCGAGGATGCCACGTGCCCCAGCAGTGAGAAGTGCTGCACACTGGGGAGGATGAAGATCTGTGTGCAGCCCACCATGGGTGTGTACATGGGTGGACCATTCCTTGGAGGAGGGAAATGGGGGTGGGGGGCAATCCAACATGGAAAGGAGGGTGACCGCTTGCAACCATGTGGGGTCTCCTTGTGTGTCAGAGGAAAGGACCACACTGAAACAAAGCTCTCCATCTCTTCTGTGCTTATTTGGGCTTGGGTTCTTTTGGTTCCCGATCCTGGGGAAAGAGTTGGAGGAGTCGCCTTCCATGGGCTTGGCAGCTTCAAAGTGGGGTAGGAGGAAATCTCTTGGCTGGTCGGCTGAGTGGTAGGGGGGCGGGGGCATTTCCCTCCCTGGGTCCCCTTGAAGTTCCCCATAGCCTTTCGTGGTAGGGGAAGCTTTGTGGCACTAGGACAGAACTTTTTTCTTTGGATTTGAATGCTCAATGATGCACAGCCAGGATTGCAGTGTGGTGCCCTCTCCACCCGGCCCATTGGAATCTCACAGCAAGGAATGGGAGGGGAAAAACCCTATTGTGGGGCCTGGAGCATTCCATGTCAAAGGACAAGTGGAAGTTCTGATCCATCCTTCTGAGGTGGCCAAATGAGGACCCAGCATGTTGGGGGCAAAATGCTACTTAACTTGTGAACTACCCAGAGAGTGCACAAAACACTACTATGGATAAGTGTGGTTACTCTTGCTCTTGTTCTGACTGTCCTACCTCCACCCCACCCCACCCCACCCTCTCTGCCTGCCTTCCCCCAGTGGGCCTGGGCTACTGCCCCAACCGCTGCTCAGCCCCCAAGGGTCCCTGCCAGGTGAGCTGCCTGGACGACACCTGGTGCGGTCCAGGGGAGAAGTGCTGCCAGGATGACTGCCACGTGCACTGTGTGGTGGCCGAGCCAGGTAAGGCTGTTCCTGAGAGTGAGCAGAGCCCCCCCCCCCCCGGCCAAGAAATGGGGAGCTTCACAGCAGAGGAGGTTGCAGAGGGAGGTGGGAAGGAAGCCCTACTTTGGCAGACCAATGGCTCACCCTCTGCCCCCACCTCTTTTGCCCCAGCCAGGCCTGGGGTTTGCCCGAGGAGGAGGATGTGGCCCAGCACCCAGCCCTGTGCCAACCGGTGTGAGGACGACCGGAGCTGCCCGCCCGGCACCAAGTGCTGCTTCACCGGCTGCGGACTTGGATGCATGAGTCCCAACACAGGTAGAGGGTGGCCCACGGGTTCACCTGCAGAGCACCTGGACAAAGAAAGAGGGAGAAAGAGAGAAAGGGGTTTTTTTTTTTGGGGGGGGGGGCTCCACTGGTGACAAGGGTGCACGGACAACTGCCGGGGGCAAAGGCTGAAGCCTGGCCAGGGAGGATAAGGGGTGGGTGGGGCAAAAGTGCACTGTCTGTTTGCTGCAAAGTAGACAGGTAAAGGTCAAGAGCTCCCCTGCGTGAAAGCCAGTCGTATCTAACTCTAGGGGTCAGTGCTCATCTCCATTTACAGCCAAAGAGCCAATGCTATATGCATCTGCAGACATTTCCATGGTCATATGGCAGGCATGAATAGATGTGCGCGCAACGCTGTTACCTTTCCCTCTGACACGGTACCTATTTATCTATTTGCAATTTTCTTGCTTTCAAACTGCTAGGTTGGCAATACCACAAAAAAATGATGGCCCTAACTCTCAGGCTGATCTTATATGTTCTATGAAGAACCCCCACCGCACAAGCAGTAAAGATGGATTGCCACATAACAGAACAGCGGCACAATAGGGGCAACTCTTTATGGAGCAGTGCTGGGAAAAGCTGCGCTGATTGAATTTCTGCCTTGCCAAGTGGCAGTACAGTAATACCTCATACAAAGTCCGCTTCATACAACATCGGATTTATACAACATTGCCTAATTCCTTGAGAAAAGTTGCCTCACACAAAGTCATGCGACTTTGTATGAGGCATTGGGGTTTTTCCAGGTTGCATTGTGCCTGGGCAGTATAAAAGGTAGGACACATGTGTGCATTGCTCTTGTGGGTTTTGCATGAGGCAAAGAGTGTTTTTGGAGTGGTTTTGAGGGCGATTGTGGATTTTTTTGGATTTTTTCGTCAGAATTTTTAGAAGCATTCCTGGGATTTTTGCAGCATTCTTCAGGTTCTTGTACAATCAGGGTTGTTTGACATGTTTTCTTAATGTATTTAGCCTTTAGACAATGATTTCTTAAAGATCTGTCAGTTTTCTTTCTGTTTCCTTGACTTTGCCCTGAAGTCTGTGCTGTTACAGTACAATGTATCTCTATGGAAACGACGTTGTATGAGGCATCATGGCAAGGATTTGGACGTTGTATGAGGCATCGCGGCTAGGTTTTTGCATACCTCATACAAAGCCCAAATCTGTATAAAGTCCAAACTTGTGGAACCAAGTTTGGACGTTGTATGAGGTATCGCTGTATTTGGCAAGCACTGTTCACTTAGAAGATGGAGTGATGAATCAGAGGTGTGGAGGAGGGAGAAACACACACACTCACACACACACAGACACACACAGACAAAGAGACAGGTCAGTTAGGCTGGCCCAGCAGGTACAAAGCAAAAAGTGACCTGGTTCCTGCTTAAATACACAGCTCCCCCTCTGATTCTTTTTGCCTGTCACAATTATTTCATTTGCTTAATTAAATGCTCCGGGAGCCTTTGTTATTCAGCTGTGATCTTTGCAAAAGTGGCTCAGAGCCCATTCCAAATGCTTAGCCAGAGAATGAGCTTCCTTGAAGATTGTGGCATGATTGAACCACAATCGGATATACCCCAGGCAACGGCCACCTTGTGCTGCTGCCGGCTAGTCTTTCTCTCATTAGATCAGGCGGAAGGAATTACAGAAGCGAACTCACTGAAAGGTGGCTTCATTTTGGCAGTTTCATCTCTGGCCTAGACATGGAGGAGGAGGAGGAAGAAGAAGAAGACTACCTTCCTCCTTCCTCCTCACCCCCACGAAAGCCTGGGAGCCAAGAAAGAATCTGGTTCTTGACATCTATCCCAAACAAGCACAGGCCTGCAGGTATGGGTCGGCTAGGATTGAAGGCCAGGGGACCTGCCTCTATCCTTACATCTCCAAAGACAGCAGGAGTTCTTCCAGAGATTGGGAAAGTTTCCCTTTTGGGTTACTGTTCCTGCCAACATCATGCCCAAGGTCTGGTCCCCTCCTGACCCTACCTGGATCCAGGTGGTTGTGCAATTCGAGAAGCAGGGTAGGAAGAGAAAGCAGAGGGTGCCGTGGCTGCTTCCAGGCTGAAGGCCCTCAAAAAGGCACACCAGTGCATGCCAACATTTCTGCCATGAAGGCTCCTGCCTACCCCTTTCCTCCACCCTCCCCACCCCCACCCTCCAATAAACCAGGTGGGAAATGGCTGGTATTGGGCTGGGACTCGCCTCTAGACCTGGGGCAGGTGAGGGTCTGCCTCTTCCTTTCACATCAGTCAATGGCTGTAGTGCCCAAAAAACACCCAGGTTACAAATGACTCTTTGCAGTGCACGCATAAATGTAGCTGAAACTGGGTCGCCCACCCCATCTGAGGAATGCTTTGCCAAAACATTACCCAACTGACTAGACCAGGGGTGCCCAAACTATGGCCTGTGGGCCAGACATGCTCTCCCCTCCAACACCAATTCATCCAGCCCGTGCCGCCCTTGCCGCTCCTGGAAGCAGAAGTAAAATGCGCCCGTATGGGCGTGTTTTACTTCCGCTTCCAAGAGCAGCAAGGCTGCCATGGGCCAGATGAATTAGTGTCAGGGGGCCATGTCTGGCCCATGGGCTGTAGTTTGGGCACCCCTAGTTTAAGCAGAGAAAATGGCAGCCTAAAAATCTATCCCGTCCTGTTGCAAAACAGATTGCAAGGCGCGTTTTACTTCCACTTCCGGTGGGGGGAACCATGTGACCAGCCTACTGAACCACATGACTGGCCCATGGTCCAAAAGGTTTGGGCACCCCTGAACTAGGCTATGATAGGAAGAGTGCTTCACCAGTGCCCTTGGAGAGGTCACTGCGACTGGAGAGCAAGAGGGCAAAGATGACGCTGGATCCACATAGGCAAAGCTCATTGCCAGGAACTCTGGCCAGAGAGAGAGACCCTCCACATGTGCTGGGAAGGAACTTGGCAGAGGCTCTGGCACACAGGAGCTCTCGGGGAGATGTTGTGGACCAGAGATGGGAAGATGCATCTCATGCAGAGAGAGGGGTGGGAGATGGGCAGCAGCACCATGTCCCCGAAAAGGCAAGAAAGGAAGTCCTCCATCACAGCCACCGAGGAAAAGAGGGCTGTGCTGGAGTCTAAGCCCTTTCTCAATGTAAGACAGGGGTGTCCAGACTATGACCCATGGGCCAGATCTGGCCTCTGACACCAATTCATCCGGCCCACAAAGCTCTCGTTGCCCACAGAAGCAGAAGTAAAACATGCCCATACGCACCCAGGAGCATTTTACTTCTGCTTCCAGGAGCAATGAGGGCTTTGTGGGCCAGATGAATTGGTGTCAGGGGCCAGATCCGGCCCATGGGCCATAGTGACCACCCCCCTGAACCATGTGACTGGCCTGCAGTCCAAAAAGTTTGGGCACCCTGATGTAAGAGAATGGGTGAATTCATTCCACAGTGCGTTTCACCTGACCAAGTGTGAGAAAGATTAGCTGGCACCACAAGGTGGCCGTTGCCCGGGAACACCCAATACTGATTCAACAATACAACAGTCTTCAAGGAGGCTCTTTCTGTGTGCCCCATCTGTGAGATAAAAGCAGCAGAAAGGAAGACCAGAACACACCACTAGCAGATTTCCAAGTGCAAACATTTAAAATGGAATATAGACTCATAGAATAATTGGGTTGGATGGGGCGGGGGGGGGGGGGCTTTGAGGCCATCCAGTCCAACCCCCTCTGCTCAAGGCAGGAATACGAATCAAAGCAGATCTGACAGAAGAGGGTTGCTTTCCAGTTCTCTCTTGAAGGCTTCCAATCTTGGACACACACACACACACACCCCAATTGGGCTAAAACACTCTGGGTGGCTTAGAAAGCAATTGTGCAAACTATAGTTTGCCCCCTAAAGACTGCATACTCATTTCCCACCCCCCACCCCTCCGAGGCTAGTGGCTTCTGAACATGGCTTTGAAGAGAGCCATGTGCTTCTCTAGTCATGCCGAAGCATCTATGTCCCCACACACTGTCATATCACCAAACTGAACTGAAGGGCATCAGAGAGGAAAATGCAGGTTTGTACCATGGGAAAGTTGGCATGGATGCACACAGAAGGCAGATGGACACCACAGCAGCTGCTAGGCTGGGGATCGAGAGGACCTTCTGAATCTCCCTTTTCCCCCCCAGATGAGACCCTGGCATGCACAGAGGCTGCAACAACCCCGAAGGCGTGCCCTGATCTCTGTATGGAAGACGCCAACTGCCCAGGAGACACGAAGTGCAGACCCACCAAGTGTGGCTTCCAGTGCAAAGGCTTCCACCCAGGTGCTGGTCTCTGTGTGTGCCTAGGAGAGCATGCATGCCTCTGTTGGCTCTCCCCCCCCCCAGGGTGCTAGAAATGTTTCTCTGGTATCACCCCATGCAGAGCAGGAATGTCAGGGAGGAAGCAGGACACACAAGAAAGATCTGTAGGGAAGGTTTGGAATGGTAGAGGAGTGGGGGCAGGAGGGGGAGTTGGATCAGGTGAGAACCAACCAGAAGCAATGGCTGCAGAGGGCTTCCTCTGGGTCCTTCCTGCTTGCACGCCCCCCATCTCCCCAAACTGAGGTCCTCTGTCCCCCACGGATTATCCCTGGGGCATAGATGGCATGGACTGCATGAGCAGAGGAACAAGGAAACACATCCCTGATGGATGGGTGGGCGAGTGGGTGGATGGATTGATGGATGGTATGCATGCATGTGTGCGTGCATGCATGAGTGATTCTCTTGCCAGCGTAGATATGTGGGCGCAACTGTCATTTGGGTTCACAGCTGGATTTGGTCCCCAACTCTGCAATCCATGCTGCTTAGTCCCTTGGGTGTCAACCGTTGTTTGTGACACAGGGGTGTGTGGTGGTGGAGAAGGGTTCGGGAAGCAGGCCCAGGCGAGGTGGCCACTAAGGGCTTGTGAGAGGGAAGCCCCCATGCCAGGAAGGAACTGTAGATCATTGCAGGCGCACCCCCCAATAAAGGACTCAGACACTGATGAAAGTGGATAACGGCATTGGGCCACATTTATTGATTCATGCCCTAGTCCGAATTATAAATTTCTTCCTACCCAACTAGGAAGGCCATTGGACCATTAGATGACAATGGAAGGCAAGGGGTTATTAAAGAGGAAACAGAGATTGCAGAGAGACTCCATGAATTCTTTGCTTCAGTATTCACTGAAGAAGACAGAGGCCACATGCCCAAAACAGAGCCTATCTTCGTAGGGAGGGAAACCGAAGAATTAAGCAAGATAGAAATAACCAGGGAGGAGGTCCTTGCATGTCTTGTTAAGCTAAACACTAACAAATCCCCAGGACCAGATGGCATCCATCCACGAGTTCTCAGGGAACTTAAAGATGAAATTGCTGATCTCCAAGCCAAAATATATAATCTTTCCCTCAAATCAGGCTTTGTGCCTGATGACTGGAAGGTAGCGAATGTAACACCAATTTTCAAAAAAGGATCCAGGGGTGATCCAGGAAATTACTGGCCTGTCAGTTTGACATGTGTCCCAGGTAAAGTGATGGAAACCATCCTAAAAGATAGAATTAATAGGCAAATAGAAGAGAAGGCGCTGCTAAAGGAGAGCCAACATGGCTTTTGCAAGGGCAAATCATGCCTCACTAATCTGTTGGATTTTTTTTTTGAGAGTTTCAGCAAGCATGTGAATAAGGGGGATCCAGTTGACATTGTTTATCTGGACTTTCAGAAGGCTTTTGACAAGGTCCCACACCAAAGGCTCTTGAATAAACTTACCAGTCATGGAATAAAGGGACAGGTCTTGTCCTGGATCAGCAACTGGTTAAGGGACAGGAAACAGAGGGTAGCACTAAATGGACATTTCTCCAAGTGGAGGGAAGTAAAGAGTGGGGTCCCCCAAGGTTCAGTACTGGGACCCCTGTTTTTCAACCTCTTCATAAATGATCTAGAGGTAGGAGTAAAAAGCAAGTAGCCAAATTTGCTGACGACACTAAATTATACAGGGTAGTGAAAACTGTGAGAGATTGTGAAGAGCTCCAGAGGGATCTCTCGACACTGGGGGAGTGGGCAAAACAGTGGCAAATGAGTTTCAACATTAGTAAGTGCAGAGTGATGCATGTTGGGGCAAAGAACCCCAATTACATTTATAAACTGATGGGGTCTGAACTCTCTGCGACAAACCAGGAAAGGGACCTTGGTGTCCTGGTGGACGAGAGCTCAATGAAGGTGTCAACCCAGTGTGCCTCAGCAGTGAAAAAAGCAAACTCAATGTTAGGGATCATTAGGAAGGGTATAGAAAATAAGTCAGCAAGTGTCATTTTGCCTCTTTATAAATCTATGGTGAGGCCCCATCTGGAATATTGTGTACAGTTCTGGTCGCCATACCTCCAGAAGGATATTATGGAGCTGGGAAAAGTGCAGAGGAGGGCAACCAGAATGATTAGGGGACTGGAACACCTTCCTTACCATCTGAGGCTGCAACAGTTGGGCCTTTTCACTCTTGAACGACGACGTCTAAGAGGTGACCTGATTGAAATTTATAAAATCATGCACGGTGTGGACAAAGTAGATAAGGAAAAACTGTTTTCCCTATCGCACAACACTAGAACTAGGGGACACTCCATGAAACTTTTGGGTACTAGTTCTCAAACAAATAAGAGAAAGTACTTTTTCACCCAGAGGATTACTGGTCTATGGAACTCCCTGCCAGAAGAAGTGGTGACAGCTGTCAGTCTTGACAGCTTTAAGAAAGGATTAGACAAGTTCATGGAGGACAAGAGTATCAATGGCTATAATTATGGGTACCTAAGGACAACCTCCGGGTTGGAGAGATAGGCAGGATATCTCTCAATGCCATTTCCAGGGAATCCTAAGCAGGTGAAGGCATCTCCTTGGGAATACCCTGAAGGAAATGGTGAGCCACTGTGTGAGACAGAATGCTGGACTGGATGGGCTGTGGCCTGTTCCAGCAAGCCTGTTCTTATGTTCTTATGTTCTATTGGTAATTGACCAATTATAATTCTTAAGGCAAGCAGGCCGAAGTAACACTGGTAAGGTACCACCCAAAATTGCCGACGGCAATTGTTACAATGTATCTATTTGTATCAATTTGTTTGTTGACAACAAACAAATTGTTGACCGTAGTCAATATCTAACTAATGACCCCACCCTCTGACACGTATCCGTAAAATCACGGGGTGATGCATGCTGTCTAGCTGTAGCCATCACCCCGTCGCCTGGTTCGTCGTTGACCGGACAACGTTTAACCAACTTATGCCTGTCTAGTGTTGTCCAGTCAATTGCGAACCTGCCGGATGCCTGTGGGTCATAAATGTTTACCTTACCAGTGCTACCCGCCACACGGAGAGGCTTCAATGAAGGCTCGACGCCCCCCCCCCCCCCAGACCGTCAGCTCGGTCAACAGGCCTGCTCGCCAATCACCTAACAGGAGGTCCATGCCTCCTCGCGACAGATGGACCCCATCCCCTGCGTAAAGTTCATAATTTTGCAGACTAATGGCGGGGTGACGACTGACCCGCCCCCAACCCCTGTCGACAAGGAACCGGGCAACAGCCCTGTTTACCATGCGTCTAGCACGGTCAAGGGCCTGGAGGTCGAACCCTCCCCTATAAGCGTGCCACGGCACCATGTCTGACCAAACGAGGGTTGTGGCGGGCCACACGTAATGTAGGTAGGTGAGGTCACCGCAAATCGCATGCTTCAGCGATAGGCCAGTGACCCGACCTAAATCATTGCCCCAAGGTGTATGATCAGAATGTCAGGCGGGTCAGCATTCCGGCCTGAGAAAAGGAATGGCAACAGTTCCCGCCATAACATCCCGGGCTTACCATACCATGTGAGACTTGCGTATGCACCCAGTCCCAGTCGGGGTCCCCACTCTGTCGCCGCAGCGTAACGCGCTGCCCTGTGCACGTAGCTATGGCCCACCAGCCATACTGTCACCGGTGTAATACGACACCCAGGGTCTGTCAAGGAAAAAACAAGGGGAAGAGAAAAGGTGCGGTGACTCAACTGGTACTCACGGTGAAAGAGGGTGGACATAAAACTGAAAACATTGCGATCCCCACCTCCCCATGCGGCGTATTTCAGCCCCGGAGTACCCAAAAGCAGCCGCAGTGGAGCCGCCCCTATCCTGAATGAATGGGTGCCGTAACGGGCCCCTGGGAGGCCAACACTGGCCAGCGCTTTGCTGGTCACCTTCCAAAATTGAAATTTAGTAAGGGGAGACCCATCTTGGTGACAGAAAAACGGGCCATGGTGCGTGCCACGCAGTGCAAGGAACTCCTGTAGGGCACCAACCGGACAGATGTCTGCCAAAGAACACCGTAGCAGTCTTACTCCACTGCCTACGCCATGCTGATCCGTTTTAGAGGAGCGTATCCTCAACTGAGCCCAATCATTGCCAACATAGACATCTTCGAGTTCCAGTGCCCTACGACTTGCATCCGCCTTAGACAGCATCACAAGCTCGCTGATGCGGAGCGCTCCAAAAAAGGCCACCGTTGTAGCCGCATGAAACAGGGCTGCCTCATACCTATCAAAACATAGGTCATGCCAGCCCTGCGCCAGTTGGGTAAGAACCCCTGGGGAAATTGGGTGGTGGTCGTCCGGGCTACGCCCACGCTCCCGCACCCACCCCTCCAAAACGTGTCTCACACGGAAGTCAGCGGTACTGTCCGCATGACCGCCTACTTTGGCCATAAAAGCCAGCGCTGACAGCCTGGATGCTATGGTGCGAGGCCCTGGGCATGTAGGTAAACCATGAATCGAAGGATGTGGGCCACTGGGATCGGCCAGGAGTCTGGCAGCCGAAATTGGGCACAGAATGCTCGGAAAGAAATGAATGCGTGGTGATACACCTTACGCGTGCATGGCGCTAGCGACATGCCGATCGCCCTGTTCACCTCTCCTTGCCAAGGGTCCATATCTCGTCCGGGAGTGGCGAGGGAAATTCCTCCGCATCCGGGGCCAAGGCGCGGAACCGGGAGATCTGCAGGCGGGACAAAGCGTCAGCGATATCATTATTGACACCCGGGACATGCCTGGCCCTGAACAGCACATTGAGGCGCAGGCTGCGCAATACAAACTGGCGCACCAGGTCCATGACCCTGGGTGATTTAGAAGTCTGTGAGTTGACAATGTGGACAACGGCCGCATTGTCACACCAGAAATGAACCACTGAGTTGGCCCACTCCTCACCCCATAGCATCAAAGCCCCCAGGATGGGGAAAAATTCCAGATACGTAAGATCACGCAGGCGACCCGTGCCCGACCAGGCTGGCGGCCACCCACCATAGGCCCACTTCCCATTGAAGTACATCCCATAACCCAGGGATCCAGAGGCATCGGACTGTATCTGGAAACGAGGTGAAGCCAGAAGGTCGGACCTCCAAAATGACACCCCATTGAACTCCCTCAGGAACTGGAGCCAGATAAGCATATATGCCCTGATACCCCGGGTCAGTCTCACCCTATGGTGGGGCCTGGATAAGACTGTCATGGCGTCGCACAAGCGCCGAGCAAATGCCCTGCCCGGTGCGACCACCCTGCAAGCGAAATTGAGGTGACCATGTAGCACCTGCAGTTCCCGCAGTGATGCCTTGCGTTTAGCAAGCAAGTCCGAGATGAGGGTCACTATCCTTGACACCTTATCCCCCGGTAACCTAGAAGCCTGCGCTACCGTGTCAATCTCCACCCCCAGGAAGACTAGCTGAGTAGATGGGCCCTCGGTCTTTTCGGGCGCTAAAGGGACACCAAGTTCCTCCATTAGCGTCTGAAATGTGTTGAGGAGACGTGTGCACGTGTCCCAGCCCCGTTCACCCTCGAATAAAAAATCATTGAGGTAATAGGCTACAGACCGAGACCCTGACCTACGGACAAAAGCCCACTGTAGGAAGGTGCTGAAACGCTCGAAGGCCGAGCATGATATGGAACAGCCAAAAGGCATGGCCTTATCGAAATAATATTCACCCCGGAACTTGAAACCCAGCAACTCAAAGTCACCCGGGTGGACCGGCAGGAGACAAAAGGCAGACTTAATGTCGCACTTAGCTAACAGCGCACCCAGGCCACATGAGCGCACCATGCGCAGCGCTTGGTCAAAGGATGTATACCTGACCGAGCAAAGGTCATCAGGGATAGCATCATTGACCAATCGGCCGGCTGGGTAGGACAAGTGATGAATCAGGCGGAACTCGCCCGGTGACTTCTTGGGCACTAAGCCCAAGGGGGACACTTTAAGGTTGGGAAACGGGGGTGCAGGGAAAGGGCCGGCGACCCTGCCCGCATCAACCTCCTTAGTAATGCTGGCAGCAGCCACCTCCTCCCTTCCCCTATGGGACAAAAGGTTGGGGGCGTCTTGGGGGGACCTATCCCCCGTGAAAGGAATACGAAACCCCAGTCGAAAACCCTGAAGCAGGTAAGCCACGTCTGCCTTCCTCGGGTACAATGCGAGCCAACGCTCCAACATGTCCACATTAATTGGGGAGGGGGCCTTTCGGTGGACCAGCTCCCTCTGCGGCAGTCTTGCCAGCCCCTTGTGCACCCCTACCTCTGCCCCGCATCCCTCCCGGCCTGGGGCAGGCGGAGGCAGCATGGGGGCCAGCACAAGAGGGACACTCATGCCTGTACCGGCAATTCTTCCTATTGCAGGAACCATTGGACGAGAAGGTCCAGCACAGCAGGCGGGCTGGAACCCCCTGCCCCGCCACCTGGCGGGGTGTCTGTGCTGGGGCAGCTCGCTGGACCGCATGTCCACAATGGTATCTTTCCCCAGGCGCAGGGCGCGTGGGAGTCATGTACAGAAGCCACAGCTTCTGGCAGGGCTCGTCCCACCTCATCTCTGGGTGCAGGGGAATTCGCATACGGAATTCTTCATCGTAAGCCAACCACGACGGGCCCGGGAAGTCAACCATCGCCCGGTAGATGTTGTCCAAATACTGGACCATCGGGATTGCCAGATCCGGCCTGGCCCTGAGGTAAACCGCCATGTATATGAGGTACGCTGGCAACCAGTTGGCCCACGTGCGTGGCGGCTTACGACGACGTGCCTGTTCCTTATCCTTCTCATCCTGCCCCTCCCTCTCCTCCTTGGTGGGCTCTCTGTTAAGAAGGGAGAAGATGTCCACATACTCCCCACGCCAGATCTTCTCTTTGGTAGACTGGGCCAGATGATCCCCAAGGGGCAAGGAATACCCCGCTGTCGGCAACGCCGACACCGGCACGGTGGGAACTGCGGGCATTGTAAAATGAGCCTGGACCAACCCGGTCACCCCTAACACGTTCCCGACTGAGTAGGAGGCACCACCCCAAACAGGGCCCTGGGTGGGAGGTGAAGTCGCCGGGTGGGACGTGGGCGACTGAACCGTCGCGCCACCCGTGCGAGGCCACGGCCACTGAAATGCTCCCCCCAAAGTAGTTAGGTGTGTGGGTGCACTAGATTGAACCACATACTCACATGCTGCACCCCCGTGGGCCGCCCCCACCGGGGGTTCCGGCCCACTGGGGGCGTCGGAGCTCACGATCGCGATTGAGCTCGTCGATGGGGCCTGATCAGCACCAGCCTGTTGAGTGGGGAGCTGCGAGGCAGTGGCCGACGCAGCCCCACGCGCCTCGGGCAGCTCGACCCGTCCCGCCGCCTGCCGCTGCCCGGAAGACGAAGCATCAACCTGCGCCCAAAAAGGCACCCCTGGGTGGTTGACCCTCGTGAGGGATGCCTCGAGGGCCGCAACGCGGGCCAGAAGGGCCTCAACATTGACATAGCCCCCGAAGCCAAGGGGGGGGGCAAAGGGCCGGCCGGCCCACAGGTTGCAGGTGCCGGTCCAGGTCCCTGGACCCCGGGGCCAGGATACGGCCATGAGCCCAGGCCCGGCCCCTGCGGGGCCGGGGGCATGCCCTGCCAGGGGAGGGAACCCAACCACCCCCCATGGCTGAAACCCCCTGCAGGAAGCTGCGTACTAAGAGGAGAAGGCCCCGAAGAATGGACCATGCCAGGGGCAGTGGCCATTGCTTGCGTGCCGGGGGCCGCGGCCCCTGCCGGGCTGGTATGCGGATGCCCCACCTCAGGCCAAGGGGCTATCAACCCCATCCCACCAGTCCCGGTGGGCTCTGGCAAGGGAGGCTGCTGGGGAGGCGCAGTCGCGGTCCTCCGACCCGGCTGGCGCCTCCGCGCAGAGCGAACCGCATTCGCAGTTGCCTTCTTCTTAGAGGGCATAGCTGCTATCTGCTGGGAAGCCGGATAAAGATGAAGAAAATTGCGTCCAAAGAGGCTTCCCGGCGAAAGGCAAGAGCGACGGAGGTAAGAGAAAAAGAAAAACTTCTCCGCTCCGTCGCTTCGCAAAATGGCAGCTCGGCTGCCTCGTGGCCACCCCTTTTATAAGGGTGCTGGCCACGCCCCCTAACTACTCGGATGCCTTTGTCCGGTGGGGGGGGGTGGCCCGCAAAGAGCGCGGCGGCCATTTTGGCGCCGCGCTTGCATTTGTGATGTTAGAGAGATAGGCAGGATATCTCTCTCAATGCCATTTCCATGGAATGAATCCTAAGCAGGTGAAGGCATCTCCTTGGGAATACCCTGAAGGAAATGGTGAGCCACTGTGTGAGACAGAATGCTGGACTGGATCATGGGCTCCTGTGGCCTGTTCCAGCAAGGCTGTTCTTATGTTCTTATGCTCCTGGGTGGTCTCCATTGTAGGCTGAAGATGGTGGCAGCTGACGTGGGTATCTGACTGGGTGGAAGGCAGGAACACACACCCACACCCACCCCTGCTGACTCTCCCAGTTCACCTTCCCAGGTGGGGAAGGTGCAGGCAAGGCAACAGGAAGGGTGCATCCCTTCACCTCAGAAGGTACCTGAAGTATGCTCAGACCTGAGGTGCCCCTTTCCCCCACTGCAGTGCCCACCCCCTTCTCGGCCGCACCCCAGTTGAGACCAGATGGAGGAAGACTCATCTCTGCCCCTGTGTCCACCACGATGGAGCCACTGGTCCGGGGCTTCCTGACCTCCTCGGCCTCTCCCTGTGAGTGCCTGCTTTGCTGCCCACTTCTCCGTCCCTCAGCCCCCACCCCTTGGGAGCCGACTTTGCCCCCATTTTGATCCATGCTCAGCCAGCCAGAAGGTGTGCAACCTGGGGGGGGGGGGGGGGGCAACATCTGTTTGGTGGCCAAGGGGTTTCTCCAGGCAAGCTGTTTCTTCTATTATCCCACTACCAAACTCTCTGCAATGACCTTTGCCTGGGCTTCCCTTTCAGCTCCTTCCTCCCATCATCAAGGTAGGGTTATGTGCAGCTCCTGCCTGTCCGTATCCTCCTTCCCCCCATCCCCCCCCCCAACACTGTCCTCTTTCTTAATTTTGGCCTTCTTTGCCATCTGCTGATCTCTCTTCCATCCAGCTCAGGAGGGAACTACTGTAGTTACAAACACTGTAATTAGGAAGTGTAACTCAGTTGCATTTCAAAGAGAACATGATGAAGAGTTGCAGCCTTTCATTTTGGGTTACAAGTAACATTTCTAGTGACTTCCAAAGGCTAATTTTTAAATGACATTTTAAGCCACTTCTAAAGCCACTTGGACAGGACATCTCTCCACAGCCTATATGCCATTAGCTCAATTGTCTCAACTGACAGAGGGAAATATTGCTCTGTTTAGTTCGGCAGTAGTACTAGCAATGACACTTCTATACCGTCCCATAGCATACAGTGCACTCTCTGGCAGTTCACAGGTTAATTAGCATTAGTTCCTCAGCTTATCATTCCTTTGATTTTTTAACAAATGAAATCTCCTTGTTCCCCCGCACCACTCGATTGCCATGAAAGAAATGTCCCTTGTAACAAAAATAAATCCATTCATAATTTAAAAGCCAACGTAAATACCAAAACTTGTTTAAAATGCATTTAAAATTTAAAAAATAAGCCCAAGCAGTTTTTCTTCACATGTAGGATTAGTATTTATTTATTTATTTATATCCCACCCTCCTGGTGAGAACACCACTCAGGGTGGCTAACAACAAAGGAGGAAAAGGGAAAGGTGAAAAACAGAAATAAAAGTACAATATAAAACAATTAAAACATCAACAGTTAAAAACATTAACACCCCCCCAAAAAAAAAACACACAGCTAAAATCCACATTAAAACACATAAACCCCAAATAGTCATTAAAAAGCAACCCTCTCCACCCACCACCCACATTTAAACAGAGATACCAGACAGGTCAAGTCCGTCTCCCCTGCTAGACAAGCCAGCGGGCCTGAGAGGTGGGGGCACATGCCCCACACCTGCTGACACAACCATGTCTTCAGCATCTTCCTAAAGGGGAGTAGTTCCACACCTTCCTAAAGGGGAGACGCACCTTGGGTGGAAGGAGGTTCCACAGGGCTGGGGCAGACACGGAGAAGGCTCTCTTCCTGGCCACACTCAGATGTACCTCTCTCACTGATGGGACCACCACTGAGCCCCTCCTGTCTGCCCTGGTAGGATGGGCTGAATTTCTTGTGACGATGCGGTCTCTTAGGTAGCCTGGTCCAATGCCATGAAGGGCTTTAAAGGTCAGAACCAGCACCTTGAATTGCACCTGGAGGCATATCAGTAAAAAGTGCAGCTCCCAGAGCAATGGCAAGGCACGGGCATAATGCCCGCACCCCATCACCACCTGGGCAACTGCATTCTGGACCAGCTGAAGTCTCCGAATGGTCACCAAGGGCAGCCCCATGTAGTAAGAAGGTAATTTGGCTTAAGACAGATTAGAAACAAGACACATTTAACCAGAGAGTCTCACAACCACTTGGAATTTCTTTGGGAACCAATAGCTCAGTGGTTAAAAGCTGCTGCACTGCAACCTAAAGGTAGTGAGTTTGATCTGACCAGGGATCAAGGTTGCATCAGCCTCTTCCATCCTTCCGAGGTTGGTAAAATGAGTACCCAGCATGTTGGGGGCAAAATGCCAATTAACTTGTGAACGACCCAGAGAGGGCACTAAACACGTATACGGGGCAGTATAGAAGGGTGATTGCTTTGCTTCTTTCCCTCCTTTTTCTTTTCTGTTCTTTTTTGGTTAAGTTTTAGAACATGTGTCTCCCTGCCCCTGAGAAGTGCCATGTGGCAGCTAAAGAGTTATTAAGGGCCACTCCACAAACCATTTCCCGCAGGAAAGGGAGGGTGACCATCCTGTTGGCCTGCCCACTCCCCAGGAAGAAGGAATGGAATAAGGCCACGGGGTGGGGAGCAAAACCATGGTTCCAAGCTCTGGTCTTTGCTTATCTCTCCCCCCTTCCTCAATTTCAAACACACACACCCCTTGTTCTCTTTACCTTGGTTTCCTTTCCTGCTAGTGCCCCCCGCCCCCCCTTCATGATCCATGCTCTGCTTCTGACATCGTTGCCATTCCTGGTGAGTTAATCAATAGCCCAGTCTCTGGCCCTGGCTTTTGGGCATTGGCATGCCTTTCCTTCTTGCCTTGTGTCCTGTGGCACTTTGAAGGCTAACAGGTTCTATCAGGCACACCTTGCCCTGGACTTCAACCCCTCTCCTCCAGATGTGCCAGCTGCAAGTGGGTGGTTTGAGCTGGAATTTTTTCCTACCAGCTAGAAAATCCATCCACTCCAACATATCATCCTCCGGATTTGCCCATTGACCTGGTTCCGCTTTCCCCACCTGTCCAAAATGTAGCAGGTCTGATCCTTTGGAGGACGCCAGAAATGCAAAACCTCGCACCAGCGAAACAGAAATCTGTTGGGTGGGAGCAGCATAAAGGGAGAATTTCACACCCAAATTTTTTTGGCATTGCTAGATGGAGCAACGTGGGGGCTCTTCCACATGCCTGGCAGAAGCAGAACAACCCGGAGCATGTCCTGGGGCTGCCCAGGCCACCACAGATTTGTGCCAGGATTGGTGCCCATGTGGCAGTGAATGCCCTAGAACAAAGAAATGCTGCTGAATAGGCATCAAGGCACCAAACCCATGCTGGGCAGGCTGGCCTGATTTGTGGCCATAAAGCATCTCTTCTAAGTCCTGGCAGTGACAGGTGGCCTGGGAGATGCTTCCTTCTCTGTCTCAGCACAAGGGAAGTTCTGTGACTAGCAGGTCACCTAATTTCTTGTGCACCAACAAAGGTAGCTCTGCCGCCCCAATTAACCTATTAGTTCCTAATCCCCAGGATGCTTTAGTATCATCAGAATTGGTATCGGAGTACTTCCATGGAAGCAATTTCCCTCTGTGGGGAAAAGAGCATGCAGAGAAGTCCATCTCCTTTCCATGCCTCTGCTCGCCTTCATCGGTTGCAATGGAAGAGAGTAGTGGTTCTGGAGTGGGGGTGGCATGAGTGTGGGTAGGGGTGAATAGCAAGGGGAGGCATAGAGTGGGGTTTGGGACCCTCTCCGGAGGCGGCCAGGTTTGACTTCTCAGCTCCCCTGGGCCTCTTCTGGTGTCTTGCAGTGAAGCCCGGAGCATGTCCCTTACAGCTGAGGGGCTCCATGGGGCCCTGCCCAGAAGTCACTTTGCAGAACTGCAGCAATGATTTCGACTGTGAGAATGCCCAGAAGTGTTGCTCCATTGGCTGCAACCACGTCTGCCGGGAGGCAGAGGAAGGTAAGGCTGACCCTCCTGAAGCGCATCTACAGGGGCCCACCCACCCTCTGCCTCTGCCAGAGCCAGACCCTTCGGGGCCCTTCCCTTCCCAGGGTCTGGGACAGGGCTTAACCCCAACCACTGTTTTTTGGACTTCAGTTCCCAGAAGCCTAAGTCAATTCAACAAAGCATGGATCAGCCAATGGACTGGAGAATTGAAGTCCAAGAACCAAAGATTGGGGAACACTGCTCTGTGAATCCACATAAATGGGTTTACTGTGTGCACGCCATGTGGATTCACAGAGCAGTATTTCCCAACCTTTGGTTCTTGGACTTCTGTTCACAGACGTCTCAGTCAATTCCCCAATGCACTGATCAGCTAATGTAGGCTTCTGGGAATTAAAGCCCCCCTGTGGGGCCTGGGCTCCATGTTGGGAACCCCTGATCTAGCCAGAGAAGTAGGGGTGGCAGTTCAGCACAGTCTTCCAGGGAGGAGCTGGAAGAGCAATTAAGGGGCATTGCCTAGGTGCGCCGAGGTGCATCTCTGCATGCCTTCAGAGACAGGTGAGAGTCAAGGGACAACACCTTTCCCATTACCCTGCTAGGCATCTCCTTGTGCCATCCCATTCCCATAGCATGAACAGAACACTGGGCAAGACACACAAATGCACCTTGATGCTCACTGTTCAGGGCTGGAGAGGCTGCCCCCCCCTCCCCAGGCCTCTAAGAAACAGAAGTCTCTCCTTTGTCCCCCCACCCCCACCCCAAAGAAGGTTGGGTTGGCCTTTGGGAGGAAAAGAAGTGGCACCAACAACTCAGTCCAGGTTGAAGGAAAGTCAGGAAATATCAGAGGGAAAATACCGACCCGGGAATCCCAAGAGGGCCCTTCTCCTCCTCCTCCCTACGCCAAGGGATCTGTCTCCTGCGTTGGATAAGCTGAGGGGAACACAGTCCTCACTCATAGATCCTGAGGCTCAGAGCAGCTACAGGTGGACTGTCACCTCCTTCAAAATGATGTTGATGTTGATGAAGAAGAAGAAGAAGAGGTGCCCTTATAAATAGGATCAGGAGGAGAGAAAGGTGGTCCAGATCAACAGAGTCTCACAGTGTCAGTAAGAATCAACAGCATCACTAGCTGTTCTTGCTACTCTGGCTCTTCAGTCTCTTCTTCTTTTATGTCCAGATCAAACTTTGGATTGCCAAAATGAAGCCACTCCCTTGGCTTTGTTGTTAGCCCAGATAAAGTCCCAAGGGATGTCCTGCTCTGCTTCACAGCCTTTCCCTCCCTCTCTGCAGTGCGTCCTGGATCTTGCCCCTTTGGGGTTGCAGAGAGCACAGCCTCGGAGTGCCTATCCTTGACCTTCTGCATGAAGGACAATGATTGTGTCCAGCCCAAGGAGAAGTGCTGTTGGCTCAGCTGCGGCTGGGTCTGCCTGCTTACTACAGGTACAGTGGAGCAGGAGGATGCGGTGTTGGGAGGAGATGGTGGGGAGTAGCATCCAGATGTACAGAGTCCAATGGCTGTGATGAGAGAGGCTCCTGGGAAGGAGTGGTCCTCTCTGCAGCCTGAAAGAAAAGAGACTGTGTTTAACTCCAAACACAGGAAGATCCACATTTGACCTCTGACAAGATTTGTCTTGCAGATGGTCCTGCGAAGGAGCCCTTTCATGCTCCAGGTGAGCTCCAAGAAGAGCCTGGAATCTCAGGTAGGTTAATTGTTAGGCTGGCTGGTTAGCCTCAAAAGAGTAGATGCTCCTCAACTGCCAAATACTAAACTGTGGCAACTCACAAACACAAAAGCCAAGACAGTCAACAAGAATCACAAATACTGCAACCAGAACAAATAAATCAGGCCAAACAGGATGAGCATGTGGGGCAATCCAGGGTCACAAGCCATGAGCAGCTGCCTGTCCGGGTGCTGGCCCTCCCCTCCACCAGAAACACAGACATGAGAGAGGGTGCGGGGAGGGAATCTGGCCAAAGAGGCAACAGACACATCCAGATGCCTCTGGCAACGGTCAGACAAGGCACACCTTGTTTCAAAACCTTCTCATGTTTATACAAAACTGGGAGGGGTTGGCTCCAGGCATTTCCAGTTTCAGGTCTGGGGTGGCTTGTGTTGGCTCCTGGGGGCTCCGGTTTGACCCTGTAACTTCCCCACTTGGGTGGCAAAGGCATTACAACCAAACTTACAGGGTGTCCACGAGGAGAGGCCACGAGGAGAGGCCTGAACTGTTAAGGAACAGTTTTGCCTGCAGCTGAATGTCCCCCTAGATGACACTGGGTGGGTCCCCTGTGAGCATTTGGGGCCCAGACAGGCCATTGGGGCTCTGAAGTCTCTTCCTTTGGTAGCCACCTGCCATACTGTTGTGGCCAGCTGCTCTCAGGGAAGCCCTTTCACAGATACCCCTTGGTACCTTCAAGTGGGTAGGGGTGGGCAAAGTGTGTCCCCATCTAAGCTTATTCTTGTGGCCTCTTGTCCTCCCCAAGGACAACCCCTATTGTTTGAAACAAGGAGTCAATTACTTCCTCAGGCATCTCCAGGTGTGCGTGTGTGCACTTGCGTGCGTGCATGCGTGCGCACACCTTTCCAAGAGGTCAAAGGGCATCCCCTCCCCCAAGTCTTGATTCTGGAACACAGGAGAAGGACACCCAGCCATTTCCACTCTCCCTCTCCATGAGGTTCGGGGTGGATGGGTTTTGAGGTAGTCTTTTCCCATGCCTAGTAGCCCCTATATCTGGCAAACCTTGGCCACTGATTCCTTGAAGTTGGTGCCAGCACTTTGCTAGCCAGTATGGTTCATGCAGAAATTTGGGTTGCGGGAGGAGGAATTGGATGCAGACCCTTCAGATGTTTGTATCCACCACTTTTCTCCCTGGTCCTTTTGCCCTGTGTTATCTTCGTTACACTCCTGTTTCCCTTTCTTCATGAGGGCCCCACATTGTGGTCTGTGGTCTCAAGAGGTCAAAGCTCCCTCCATTCCCTGCTCTTTCCCATCAGGAACTGAGGTCACCCCCAGGGAACTTCCACAGATATCTAAGTACTGCTCAGAGGCATTACTTCCACAAGGTGCTCCTTAGGACTATATTTCCTGATGGCTTTTGCCTCAGCTTCTTTGGAATGAAACCCAAGAAGTGAAAGAACCCAAGGGAAAGATGCAGGTCCAAAGCACCTTGTTTTTCACAAGCTTTTAAGGTGCTTCCAACTGAGGGTTGACCAAAATGTCCTCTCCTGAGCCTCCACGCTCAGCTCTTGTAAGGTCAAGGCCAAGTCATTCTAGTGCATGGATTCTCAACCTGCAGCCCATGGGCCAGATGTGTCCAGGGCACCATTTTATGTGTGGGGCCCACCACCTCCACCACACCAGGTAGTGCCATGTGGTGGAGGAAAGGCAAAATGGCTGTCCAGCCCCTGAAGCTGTCTGAGGGAGCATGACTCGGCCCCTAACTTTTAAAGGTTGAGAACTCCTGCTCTAGGGTGCGTGTTTTCGTGTCAGAGATTGCTCTGGGTCTAGTATAGATGTATATACTGTATATTTGATCCTATTTGACGGCCAGCTAAATCCCAGGTGGCTCCTGAATGTGGATGAGGCCTTTGGTGTCTTGCACGGAAGACAAAGAAGGAGTCGCAGGAAGGACTAACACAGGTTTATTCATTGATGCTCAGCACGAACATGTGGTAATGGGGGAGATACATCTCATTATATACCATAACACAATACATTTGAATCTTGTTGCACGGTAGCTTATTGGCTGCTACCGGCGTGGCCTCGCCCAGGTCACGCCTCTCTTCTGCAGTTGTTTTCTCTTCTGCAGTTGTTTTCTGTAGCTCCTGATCATGTGGGGAAATTCCCGTGGCTGTTCGTGATTTGGGCAATGTGGACCATGTGAGACTGAACGCTCGCAGCTGCCCTCTATGGGCGGCTTGCTTGCGTTCCTTAACAGCTGAGATACATTGTGATTGTGGACTGGTTACATTCATATATTTAAAGTAACATTGTACATGCATACATAACATCCCTCCCCCCTAGGACGGGACGAAGTCCCTCAACCATTGTGGCTTGCCGCATGTGCGCCTGGGGCGTGCGGCCGCTTGACTTAACACAGGGGAGCCGGAGGCTCCTGGTTCCGCAGAGTCCTGCCCTGCAATGGAAAGGGGGGACTCATTAGCGGCTCGGTGTGGCGTCTGTGGTAACCTTGCATTGGGGGACGGGAATGGAATGAATAGTTGGGAAGTGAATCCCTGCCTGCCGTTTGAGGAGTTTGGGGACCCCCCCAGTACGAATCTCGGGACCGACGAAGAGGCCCTCGTGGCCTCGCCACCCCCCGCTGCCTGTCCAGGCGTTCTAGAGACTGTGGTGGGCGGACTCGCCCCTGTTGCCTGTCTTGGGGGTGTTGGTCTCCGGGGAGCAGGAGCTATTGTATACTCCAAAACAAAAGGGCTAGGGGGACTGGAAGTACCAGGGGCTGAACTGAAACCCCTCTTCTCGCTAGGACGGGTGGGGGACCACTCCGCTACATCCCCCTGGTACTGCAACTCATAATCATCATCAAACTGATCCCTCTCTTTCAAAGTATCCTCCTCTATGTCTCCCCCTTGGGTAATGCGGGTGGGGGAGGACCCTAACGCTGATTCCCCCTCGCCGGTGACTCGCCTTCGGAGTTGGTCGGCGTGCCTTCTCCAGAGTAGACCTGAACTAGTCTCGACCCTGTAGGATACCGGCCCCGTTTGCTCAACAATTGTCCCTGGCACCCACGCTGGCCCCGAGGCCGCGTAGTTTCTGCAGTGAACCGGGTCCCCTACCGTAAAACTTTTGGAGCTCTCTCCCCCTATGCTTATGTTTCTCCCTTCATCCTCCACCCTGGACGGATCCATCCGGTCAAACAGTGTTACCGGATGCCTCCTCATGAGGAGTTCGGCTGGGGAAAAACCTGATGCTAAAGGGGTTGTCCTGTAGCAGATGAGGAACTGGCACAGATGCAGGTTCAACTCACCGGGACCCATGCGCCGCAGTGCGTCTTTCGTAGTGCGCACTTGGCGCTCTACCTGACCATTTGTGGCGGGGTGAAACGGGGCAGCGGTTATGTGCCTGACGGCATTCCTCTCCATAAACGTCTTGAACTCTGCCGACGTGAAGGTACTCGCGTTATCGCTCACAAGGACGTCTGGCAGGCCGAAACAGGCAAACAGCTTTCGCAACTGTTTAATGGTTGCGGCAGAGGATGTGCTGTTCATGGGGATTACCTCCAACCACTTGGAGTAGGAGTCGATTACCAGGAGAAACATGGACCCGCGGAAAGGGCCGGCGAAGTCGACATGGATCCGGGACCATGGCCCGCGGGCCGTATCCCATTCCCTATGGGGTAACCGGGACTCCTCGGGCCGAGAGCTCTGGCAGCTCTCGCATGTGCCCACTAGGCGTTCTATGTCCCCGTCTATCTGGGGCCACCAAAAGAAACTCCTGGCCAGAGCCTTGGAGTGCACGATCCCGGGGTGGCTGGTGTGCAGTAGCCTCAGCACCTTGGCCCTCAGCTTCTCTGGGATAACCACCCGCTGGCCCCAGAGTAAGCAGCTCCTTTCCAGAGAAAGCTCTACTCTGCGCCTGAAAAACGGCTTGAAATGTTCCTCGGGGGGAGAGGTGGGCCACCCTTTTCTAACCCAGGAACTAACTTGGGCCAGGATCTTGTCGGCCGCCGTGGCCTTGGCGAGGTCGGCCAGCACAATTGGGGGTGAGTCGAGAGACTCAATCAGCAGGACTTGGTGTTCCTGCTCTACCTCACACGTGGGGTCCCCTAAACTAGGGAGAGGGGATCGAGACAGGGCGTCTGCATGGGAGATCTCCTTCCCTGGGCGATAGACCAGCTCATATTGGTAGGCGTTGAGAAAAATGGCCCAACGCAGCATCCTGGGGGATAGAATTTGTGGGGTTGGTTTGCCGGTAGTGAAGATCCCCAGCAGCGGCTTGTGATCCGTCACTACCGTAAACTCGCGGCCGTATAAAAAATCGTGGAACTTCTTGGTTCCCGCGATTATTGCCAGGGCCTCCCTATCTGTTTGCGCGTAATTGCGCTCGGCTTTCGAGAGGGACCTTGAGTAGTACGCCACCGGGGCTTCCCTCCCGCTCTCCAACACGTGGCACAGGACCGCCCGCACCCCCACCGGGGACGCGTCACAGACTAGCACCACTGGTTTTTTCGGGTCAAAATGGGTCAGGACCGCATCCGAAGACAGGAGTGACTTAAGCTCTTTGAATGCCCTCTCCTGCTTGTCCCCCCACCGCCAAACCGCATCCTTCTTAAGTAGTGCGTGCAGTGGCTCCGCGACCGATGCCTTCCGAGGCAGGAAGGAGTGATAGAAATTTAGGAGCCCTAGGAATGACTGCAGCTCCGGTTTCGCGGTGGGGCGAGGGGCGTCTCTCACGGCCGCTACCTTGGACTCGGAGGGTTTGATTCCGTCCGGGGTTACCTTAAACCCTAGAAACTCTACCTCCCTCGCGAAGAATACGCACTTGTCCCTCCTCAACCGAAGTCCTGCCCTCTCGAACACTGAGAGAACCCCATCTAGCCTCTTGGCTAACTCTAATTCGCTCCCCGCTGTTATCAACACGTCGTCGAAGTATGGGAGGACGCCTGGAAGCCCCTTTAAAAGGCGTTCCACGAGGGACTGGAAAATTCCGGTGGCCGAATTCACGCCAAACTGAAGGCGCGTTACCTTAAACGCCCCCTTGTGCGTTACGATCGTTTGCGCGGCGGCAGCAGCCGGGGTTACAGAGAGCTGCTGATACGCCTGGGCCAGATCTAACTTGGCAAAAAACCTCCCCCCATGTAGCGTGGCCAGCAAATGGCTGACCACGGGCACCGGGTATGCATTTGGCCGAATGGCCTTATTTATCGTACATTTATAGTCCGCACAAATTCTGACCTCCCCATTTGACTTGAGGGCTGTAACGATCGGCGTTTCCCACTCCGCCGAGTCAACTGGAACCAAAATCCCCTGCCCCACCAATTTGTCCAGTTCTGCCTCAATCTTGTCCTTGAGGGCGAAGGGCACTCTCCTTGGCTTGAGGCGGATGGGCCGGATTTCTGGGTCCAGCTCAAAGGAAACCGGGGGCCCCTTGTATTTCCCGAGCCCCTTCTTGAAAACGTCCGGGTGTGCGCCGCACACATCCCGCATTGGGTCAGTCTCGATGGCGTTAATGCCGGACAGTTCGATCCCCAGGGGAGCAAACCACTGCGTTCCCAAAAGGCAGCACCTCCCCCCTTTTAGGACCACTAGGGGCAGTTTCTCGGAGTAAGAACATAAGAACAGCCTTGCTGGAACAGGCCACAGCCCATCCAGTCCAGCATTCTGTCTCACACAGTGGCTCACCATTTCCTTCAGGGTATTCCCAAGGAGATGCCTTCACCTGCTTAGGATTCCCTGGAAATGGCATTGAGAGATATCCTGCCTATCTCTCCAACCCGGAGGTTGTCCTTAGGTAGCCATAATTATAGCCATTGATACACTTGTCCTCCATGAACTTGTCTAATCCTTTCTTAAAGCTGTCAAGACTGACAGCTGTCACCACTTCTTCTGGCAGGAAGTTCCATAGACCAGTAATCCTCTGGGTGAAAAAGTACATAAGAACATAAGAACATAAGAACAGCCTTGCTGGAACAGGCCACAGCCCATCCAGTCCAGCATTCTGCCTCACACAGTGGCTCACCATTTCCTTCAGGGTATTCCCAAGGAGATGCCTTCACCTGCTTAGGATTCCCTGGAAATGGCATTGAGAGATATCCTGCCTATCTCTCCAACCCGGAGGTTGTCCTTAGGTAGCCATAATTATAGCCATTGATAGCCTTGTCCTCCATGAACTTGTCTAATCCTTTCTTAAAGCTGTGAAGACTGACAGCTGTCACCACTTCTTCTGGCAGGGAGTTCCATAGACCAGTAATCCTCTGGGTGAAAAAGTACTTTCTCTTATTTGTTTGAGAACTAGTACCCAAAAGTTTCATGGAGTGTCCCCTAGTTCTAGTGTTGTGCGATAGGGAAAACAGTTTTTCCTTATCTACCTTGTCCACACCGGGCATGATTTTATAAACTTCAATCAGGTCACCTCTTAGACGCCGTCGTTCAAGAGTGAAAAGGCCCAACCGTTGCAGCCTCAGATGGTAAGGAAGGTGTTCCAGTCCCCTAATCATTCTGGTTGCCCTCCTCTGTACTTTCTCCAACTCCATAATATCCTTCTGGAGGTATGGCGACCAGAACTGTACACAATATTCCAGATGGGGCCTCACCATAGATTTATAAAGAGGCAAAATGACACTTGCTGACTTATGTTCTATACCCTTCCTAATGATCCCTAACATTGAGTTTGCTTTTTTCACTGCTGAGGCACACTGGGTTGACACCTTCATTGAGCTGTCCACCAGGACACCAAGGTCCCTTTCCTGGTTTGTCACAGAGAGTTCAGACCCCATCAGTTTATAAATGTAATTGGGGTTTTTTGCCCCAACATGCATCACTCTGCACTTACTGATGTTGAAGCTCATTTGCCACTGTTTTGCCCACTCCCCCAGTGTCAAGAGATCCCTCTGGAGCTCTTCACAATCTCTCACAGTTTTCACTACCCTGTATAATTTAGTGTCGTCAGCAAATTTGGCTACCTTGCTTTTTACTCCTACCTCTAGATCATTTATGAAGAGGTTGAAAAGCTGTGCGGCTTGAGGGACGAGTAGTTCTTGAACTTCACCTTGAAGTTCCCCACCCCCAACACTGGGATCCCATTTCCCTGCACGTCCCGTAGACTGGATCTCATGGCCCGCAGTTTGGGCCGTTTCTCTGGGGGAATGCGCATAAACTCTTTTTGGGACAGGATGGAATAAGAAGACCCCGAGTCTATCTCCATCCTCACTGGGACCCCCTGCAACAGTACCTCTATGAAGAACCGCCGGTGCTCCAGGCCCACGCGGTCCACACCTTCCTCGCTGTGGCCGGCTGAGACCTTCCCAGTGCCGGCCGCCTTTCGTTGGTGCGTCTGGGAATGGCTGGAACTGCCCTTGTCCTCGACTCGCCCGCGCCTGCATACTCGGGCGATGTGTCCCTTTCGGCCGCAGTTGTGGCACTCAGCCTTCCGGAACGGACACCTCGTGCGGTCGTGGGCCGCCCCACAACCGTCGCAGCGGCGGTCCTGCCGTTCTCGGGTCCGCCGCTTCTCACCTCGCTTCTTGATCCTCTGGACGTTGTCGCTGGAGTAGGGATCCGCTGTCGTGGAGGACTCCTCGGACGACGTTGGTGCGGCGGCGGGCGGCTTGGGGGCCCGCCAGGCCGTCTTCGCTGGTGTCCGCCGGGCCGCCTGCACTGGTGACTTGGCCCTCTCGGACGTGGCCCCTCGAGACTTGAATAGCCGGACGCCGCTCCTGGCCTCCTCGGCTGCTTGCGCCTCCCGCAGTACCTCGTTGAACGTGAGGCGATGGTCGCGGGTCATGAGCCTCCTCTGAAGCTCCTCGTCCCTCAAGCCGCACAGCATGCGGTCACGGAGGACCTGGTCCAGGTCGTCCCACTGGCAATGCACCGCTGCAAGCCTGAGGGCCGCCACGTAGGCGGACACGGATTCGCCCGGTCGCTGGTCTCGCCTGTGGAACGCGACCCGGGCTGGGAAGATCGAGACGGGCGGCTGGAAGTGCTCACGCAGCCTCTCCAGGATACGGTCGATGGGCACCTCGTCCACCTTTCGGGGGGCAACCAGGGACATCAGGATCCGCAGCGTGGCCGGCCCCACCTGAGACAGGAAGTGGGAGCGCATCTTCGCGGCGGCGTCGACGCCTGCAGCCTCCATGGCGTGCCGAAACTGGCACTTGTAGAGCTCCCATTGTTCAGGCTCACTGACATCGAACTGGTACGGCTTGACTTTGGGATTCGCCATCGATCCCATCCTCGTCGCCAATTTGGTGTCTTGCACGGAAGACAAAGAAGGAGTCGCAGGAAGGACTAATACAGGTTTATTCATTGATGCTCAGCACGAACATGTGGTAATGGGGGAGATACATCTCATTATATACCATAACACAATACATTTGAATCTTGTTGCACGGTAGCTTATTGGCTGCTACCGGCGTGGCCTCGCCCAGGTCACGCCTCTCTTCTGCAGTTGTTTTCTCTTCTGCAGTTGTTTTCTGTAGCTCCTGATCATGTGGGGAAATTCCCGCGGCTGTTCGTGATTTGGGCAATGTGGACCATGTGAGACTGAACGCTCGCAGCTGCCCTCTATGGGCGGCTTGCTTGCGTTCCTTAACAGCTGAGATACATTGTGATTGTGGACTGGTTACATTCATATATTTAAAGTAACATTGTACATGCATACATAACAAGGCCCTAATTCAGTCCTAAGCCCCTGATGGAGTCCCTTCCATGCATTGTCTTTTGCAGAGGTCATCTCTAGGAAGAGCTCTGCCCCTTCACCTGGCCAGCAAGCAGCAGACTGGCTGGACTGAATGAAATGTCACGGAGTTGCCAGAGACCTGCAAACAAGCTGTCGATCTGATTACTCAAAGTCTTGCAACTTGTAGTCTGAAACGAAAGGGGAGAAATGAAATTTGGTATTCATAGTCTAACAACAGGAACAATCATTGTTTAAATAATATTGTTTGACTGTGTATTGTATATGACAATAATAATAATAATACCGGTAGCAACTGGGGACGAGACCTGAGACTGTCACCGCTTGGAAGAATCCCAATGCATAACATAGAGAAAGTGGACAGTACAGATTCAGCACAACACACAGTCCTCCTGGTGACTCCTTTGGGATGGCTCAAGTAGCCACGTGGCACAAGGACAGTGTCTGAATGGCAAGAGCAGGTTCAAAGCTGTTCTTGGCTCCGGAAAACAAACCAAGATGAAGCCTAATTGTAGAAATGTGATTTTTGATTTGAGAAGCAGTTCACGGTAATCTCTTGAGAAAACCGTGAGGCCAAACCATAACTCTTAAATGCTTTACCAGAAGGACCCAAAGAATGGAGGTCGATGGTCAGACGAAGTCTATAGGGGGTTCCCTTCCGATTCCTCACAGCAATTAAGCTAGCAAAAGCCCAATTCTGCATGGGGAGAATGCTTCCCATAATGTCTTGCCATGATAGATGAGGAAGGGATTGTGTAGCAGTAGAATAATGGAGTCGGAAGTGGTCTACAAGTCCATTGAGCCCAACCCCCAGCTTGAGGCAGGGATCCAAGCCCAAGTCTAATGCTCCCATGTAACCTCCACCCCAACCCCACCCCCACTGATTTTTTCCTCCAGCCAGTTATATTGCACTATAAAACATGGGCCAGGAGTGGCCAGCTGCCTGCAGCCTAGCAGTTGCATGGAGCTCCTGACCAATTTCCAGGTTTCTTTCAACCTAATTTCAGACGTGAAATTCCTTTTTCTGGAGGAAACCCTTGGATGGGATGTGTGACGTGGGCACAGGCATATGTATATGGGTTCCACACCCCTTGTTATGCTCAGAAGGTGATGGGTTTGAGGGCTAGGGTGGCCAATTACACATCATGAGCAATGAGGACTGGCATATCTCCCCAAAGGATGAAGCAAGACATCTATTTACATAAAACCACCTAAGCAAAATTAGAAACAATGACTCTAATCCTGTTGGGTGGGACCCACCTGCATAAGAAGAATGGTGCCATTGGCTTTTGTGACTTTTGGGTGCCTATGACTTCATAGCATTGACACTTCAGAAAGAAGTCTTATAACAACAGCAGTCTGCCACCACGGATGATGTGATTCCCCATTGTGCAGGCAGAGCTGTGCAATAGGATTTCAGCAGATATTCATAATGTAAGCCTACCAGTGCAACCTTATGATGAAGACCGCACCTGAGTGGCCTGTGTGCTGTGGTTCAGTGGAGCCAGGGGTCACGGAATCAAACATTGGGAACCTCTGAGGAGCAGGGCCTATGTTGCCATCATCCTCCCCCAGCTCTCTCAGGCTTCCTTGTCCCCTTTCAGATCAGTTGCATTCCCCACAGAAGGTTAAAAAGAGGCACATCTTTTCCCTAGGACAGAGTGACACTGCAAAGCTTCTCATTTGCAATGTAAAATATCAGGTGGCCAATTCTTCTTGAATGGGATATTCAGAGCGCTCAACGACACTAAAGGTGTGTTCCTGATTTGTTGGGATGGAGCAATCCAGATGCACTCTCCTCATGGGACAAGTGGCGATGAGAAGAGTTCGTCTGTGATGGTGTAGACTAGAGATGCTACAGGGAGGCAGCCTCTACCTGGCTGATGGGAGGGAAGAGAGCCCACCCCGCCCAATGGCATAAGAGTGTCAGGTAGGCAGATACTGCTGCTGTCCTCAGTCCAGCTTCCTTCATTTAGCAATCATGGGGTTAAGCCATGATTTTTTTGTTTCCAAGCAGAGAGCCAGATGTAGGAATTTTAGAGGTTGTTGCTTTGGGCAGCTGTGATGCTTCCCCACTTTGATCCCCAACCAGACCTGCATTACATGAGAGTACACCTTTGAACAGTGCCAGAAACATCTGTGAGTTTAGAACAGGGATTCTCAACCTGCCGCCTGTGAGCCAGACGCAGCCCTCGGTGCCATTTCATGTGATCCTCCACCACACCAGGAAGTGCCATGTGGTGGAGGAAGGACAAAAATGGCCACCCGGCTCCTGAAGTTGTCTGAGGGAGCGTGACCCGCCCCCCAGCTTTAAAAGCTTGAGAACTGGTTTAGAAAGAAGCTAAGGTTAGTGGGGACAAGGCAGTGTTGTCAGGAAGAGCGTGTCCAGTGGACACCCTGCTTCTGCTTCTGCTTCTTTCATGTCCTGATCAAACCCAGGACTGCCAAAATGAAGCCACTTTCTTGGCTTTGTCATTGGCCAAACCCAAGTCCTCATCAGCGCATCTTTCCAGCAGTTACTGGCAGACCAGTAAATGAGCCAGATTCTGCATCTCTCCACATTCACACAGCATGCTGTTGTCCACCAGTAGTCCGCACTTGAGCCTGTTGGTCCTGCATTTAGGGATTCAGACCCTCAGCCTATTCAGGGTGATGTTGGGGAGGTTGAGTTCCTTAGCCAGATCCTCCGCCTTTAATGTTGTCCCTTGTCCAGTGAGCTCCTTCCTCCATCTTCTAATTTGGTTCTGCTCTTACATACCCTCAAGTGTTTCTTCTTGCCAAATCTTCCTGGATTTGAGCTGGCAGACATCCCGCTAACCCATGGGCTCATTGTCACTTTCTGGCCCCAATCCACCATGCTGCCAATGAGCTGGTCACTTCATTTTAGGAGCGAGGACACCTCCTGTCTCCAGTGTGAGTTCTCTTCATTTCCTGAACTGGTTGCTGTCCAAATCTGTTGGGTTTCACCCATGCCAGCCAGTCCCAGCCTCTGAACTCAGGGGCCCTTTGCTACCTGCCCTCGGTTCTGCCTGCAGCCATTTGGAACGGCAAATAAAAGAGTAGCATCAGTCCAAGGGAGGGGCTGAGATCTGGCGTTCCATCCTGCCTGTACCCCAAAAACCAACCCACCTCAAGTTCATGATGCCAGTGCTCACCTGTATTTGGAGTAAGGGACCAGGGGAGCAGGGGTGGGTGGGGTGGTGGTTTGTTCAAAGAAGTCGTTTTAAAGTGGTGCCCTACTTTATGGATGAGAACTTTGCGTAGTACAGTACACTAAATACAGATTACAAAGAACATTTCAATAAAATGTTCTTCCGGTAGATCCACATTTCAAAAGCCTTGATTCTATTTCCAGGTGCCTTAGCCATACCTGCCAAGTATCCCGTATTGACCAGGATTTCCTGTATTTTAGCGCTCGTTCCTCTCCTTTCCCGCTGCCATCCCGTATTTTGAATGGCGGGGAAAGGGGTTACTGCACATGTACGCCCATCGCAAAGGGGTTCTGTGCATGCACAAATGGGTTCTGTGCACGCGCAAACTGGTTACTGAGCATGCAGTAATTTCCCATATTTTCCAGAGCCACGCTTGACGGGTATGGCCTTAGCCAATGTCCAAGCTTCAACACCATAAAGCAACACTCTTCGGATCTTTGTAGTGACAGTCAGATGGCAATATATATATATATATATATATATATATATATATATATATATATATATATATATATATATATATATATATATATATATATATATATATATATATATATATATATATATATATATATATATATATATATATATATATATAGAGAGAGAGAGAGAGAGAGAGAGAGAGAGAGAGAGAGAGAGAGAGAGAGTGTATATGGCAATTTTCTCCCAAGGAAAGGTCTCAGGGTGACTCCACTGTGCCCTGATGAGGTGGTCTGGCTTTTGGTTCCCCAGTGGGTTCAAAAACATCTCCTGGCTAGTGTGCTAAAGAGGCCCAGCCAGCCGGCCAGCTTGCGCTTGACCTTGCTCCTCCAAGAGTGACACTGACCTGCTCCCAGAACTCACCTCTGGGGCAACCAGATAACTTTGTTGACATACTTTGGCAGGTTTCTGAGAACCTGTCCAAGCTGGACAAGAGGTAAAGGCTGCCCAATGCAGATCTACTGGGCTCAGCCTTGACTCACGGAGGATATATATTTTGGAACCACCCAACCTTGCCGATGGAGGCTGCAAAAATGAAGAGCCACCACCACATCGCTCTCCTTCTCCTGGGCCTTCTGGCCCTCGGACTGGAGCCCACCACGGCCACCGTAAAGACAGTGATAGGTAAGTCTCAGTTCTCTCACCCACTGCTCTGATTGAATCCCCTCTGAGAATCTTCTCAATGCCCTTAGCCATGCTCACTCCCATAACCATCTCCATCCACTTTAGCAAGACTTTGGAAAGCTGGACTCACTCATGTGGTGCTTTGAGAGCTGTTGCGATTCATCTCATCTCCAGGCTGTCAGGAAATTACAATCAGCTTAATTGCCCCTGGGGACTGTGGTGGCTTAGTGGTTAAGACACTGAACTTGATGACCGGAAGGTTGGCAGGTCAGCAGTTTGAGACCAGAGTGCTGCACAATGGAGTGAGCTCCTATTGTATGTCCCAGGGACTGCTAACCTAGCAGTTTGAAAGCAAGAAATTACAAATTTCATCAACGATAACAACATTCTTGGTACTCTGGTGTCTAGTCATGCCTGCCACATGACCACAGAAATATCTGTGGATGCAGACAATGCTGACTTTAGTTTTAAATGGAGATGAGCACCAAACCTTAGAGTTGGATATGACTGGTTTTTGATCAAGGGTGACCTTGACCTTGACCTTGACCTAACTGCCCCCAAACTCTCCTCACCCTCTTTTCCCCTAGGTATGCACAACTCTAAGGTCCAGCTCAATCTGGCCCCTGGCATGCATCGTCCTTTAGCACCGGGGACCAGATCCTGCTCTTCCTGCCATCCAAGCCCAGCAGTCGCTGGGTTTTCAAGGCACAGGCCATGCAGCGTAGTTGTGCCTTCCTAGAGAGCAGAAAGGGAGAGGAGATGCCCCTTGTTCCCTTTGGCTGTCTGGTGGTTTGCTCCAAGTCAAGCTAAGAGTAGATCAGGAGCTTCCGAATGGTGAAAACCCCAAGGGTTGGGCAGCCACATCATCATTCTTTCTCTCCTCCTCCTCCTCCTTTTAGGCAGGAATAAACACCAGAAGGAAGAGACACAGGAGGAGCAGGACTCTTTGCAAACTCAAGCACATCCAGTGCAGAGACCCCAAGGTGAAGGTGAGAAAGTGCTGGGGGGGGGGGATGCAAGATGTGGTTCTCTGCCTTTATTCTCTCCTAGAGGGAACCTCTTACTTAGTGCCCACAGAGTCCCATTCATATGATCTCCGGTTTTCTTGTGGTTGATGGCAGTTGTAGCAACACCTTCATCTTCCGAAAGGCCAGTGCATTGAAATGAGCATTTAAAAGAGCTCTGACTTGAAAAGAGAAAGAGTTCTGTGCCAATCCACACACTCACCGCTGGAACTCACCTTTCTGCAAGAAAAGGGGATGAGGCTCCCAATAAACACCCTGGCGTTGCAGAAGAAAGAACTGCCAATAAGGATGGCATTAGAGATGGGGAAATGTCTCCAATGGTTCTGCATAAGGTAAAGAGTCGGGTCCCCCAAGGTTCAGTACCGGGACCCCTGCTTTTCAACCTCTTCATAAATGATCTAGAGGTAGGAGTAAAAAGCAAGGTAGCCAAATTTGCTGACGACACTAAATTATACAGGGTAGTGAAAACTGTGAGAGATTGTGAGGAGCTCCAGAGGGATCTCTCGACACTGGGGGAGTGGGCAAAACAGTGGCAAATGAGCTTCAACATTAGTAAGTGCAGAGTGATGCATGTTGGGGCAAAAACAACCCAATTACATTTATAAACTGATGGGGTCTGAACTCTCTGCGACAAACCAGGAAAGGGACCTTGGTGTCCTGGTGGACGAGAACTCAATGAAGGTGTCAACCCAGTGTGCCTCAGCAGTGAAAAAAGCAAACTCAATGTTAGGGATCATTAGGAAGGGTATAGAAAATAAGTCAGCAAGTGTCATTTTGCCTCTTTATAAATCTATGGTGAGGCCCCATCTGGAATATTGTGTACAGTTCTGGTCGCCATACCTCCAGAAGGATATTATGGAGTTGGAGAAAGTACAGAGGAGGGCAACCAGAAGGATGATGAGGGGACTGGAACACCTTCCTTACCATCTGAGGCTGCAACGGTTGGGCCTTTTCACTATTGAACGACGGCGTCTAAGAGGTGACCTGATTGAAGTTTATAAAATCATGCACGGTGTGGACAAAGTAGATAAGGAAAAACTGTTTTCCCTATCGCACAACACTAGAACTAGGGGACACTCCATGAAACTTTTGGGTACTAGTTCTCAAACAAATAAGAGAAAGTACTTTTTCACCCAGAGGATTACTGGTCTATGGAACTCCCTGCCAGAAGAAGTGGTGACAGCTGTCAGTCTTGACAGCTTTAAGAAAGGATTAGACAAGTTCATGGAAGACAAGGGTATCCATGGCTATAATTATGGATACTTAAGGACAACCTCGGGGTTGGAGAGATAGGCAGGATATCTCTCCATGCCATTTCCAGGCAGGAATCCTAAGCAGGTGAAGGCATCTCCTTGGGAATAATACCCTGAAGCCAATGGTGAGCCACTGTGTGAGACAGAATGCTGGACTGGATCATGGGCTCCTGTGGCCTGTAATCCAGGAAGGCTGTTCTTATGCTCTTCTGTTCTTATGCTCATGGCAAGGTAGCTGAGAAAGGGGGCTGAGAAGGGAGGGGTTGGAAGTGAAAAAAGGACGGACACAGAGGCCATGCCCATTCTCAGCCTCTCCTTGTATCAGCCAACAGTGGACTAGACTGGAAGCCTACCTAAATCATAGTGCAGTGCCTTGCCTTGACCCAGAACCTGGAAAGAAAAAGACTTGCCACCGCCCTGTGCAAAGGTGGGTAGAAGGAAGGGCAGAGGCTACAGCAGAAAGGTGGTGGGACTCTATTCCTGCACTAATTTAATTTAATTTAATTTAATAGTCATATTTATATATGCCGCCCACTCAGGCAGAACCCGACTCAGGGCGGCATTACAACAAGTTCTAAAAACACATAAAAACACTTTAAAAGACCCACATCCCACCCACTTTAAAAAACCCATATCCCACCCACCCATCCCACCCACTATAAAAAGAAGAAGAGAGAGTTCTTAATGGTTTCCATAAGCCAGCAGGCGGGGGCCGTGTTCCCATTCGGGGCCCCCCACACCTGCCCTGCCAGCCAGGTCTTCAATCCTTTCCTGAAGGGCAGCAAATCTCTTAGAAGTCTTAGATCTTAGAACTAACTCCAAGGATACTTGCATTGTAAACTTTGTATGCCCGGACTGGAGCAAGTTAGGCTGGTGGGAAATGGAGAGGGGCTTTCTTTAGCCTTGGCAGCCCTGAGACTGACTCCCTGCCCTGTGTTCTGCTTGGCATTGCAGAGAAGGAAGGCATGTGCCCGGCTGGGGCTCCTCCAGGCGAAATCGAACCTATCGTCGGTCACTGTTCTCAAGACAGTGAATGTCCGGGCAGGAAGAAATGCTGCCAGATTGATTGTGGGAAGGCCTGTCTTGAGCCCCTGCCTGGTAGGGAAGCGGTGGGGGTGTCAGTGGTGCAGGGTGGGTGGCTGGGTGGAGAGTGTGATGGGGAGAAAGGCAGGATAAGGGGAAGGGTGGGTGGTGGCTTAGTTGTGTAGGTGGACATGGGACAAGACTCGGACATGGGACGAGACTGGGACAAGGGGAGGTAAAGAAACCCCATTCCATCTAAGCTTCTGGGACCCTGGAGGGGGGGGGAGGCTGGGATCCTTACCATTTCTGGCCCAGAGTCTCCAACGGTCTGGCTGAGCCCCTGTGTGTTGTGCCAGCCCACAAAGATGCAGTGGTTGGAGGTTGGTTGTGCATACAGGTATGGACCTTCCCTCTGGGGTTTCCTTTCTCAGGTGTGCCTCTTTTCCGAGCAGCTGCCTCCCCTCCACTTCACCACACAGGTGCTTTAGGAGGATGGGTCAATGTACCCACTCCTATTTTCTGCCTTGTCCTAAAAATACCTTTCTTCCCCTCTTCCAGATCTCTGCCTCCTTCCAGTTGACCCAGGACGCTGCCCGGCTTATATTCCCCAATACTTCTACAATCCAGCCTCTGGTTACTGTCAGGAATTCATTTACGGCGGTTGTGGTGGAAATGAGAACCGCTTCCCGACCCGTGAAGAATGTCTCCAGACCTGTCCAGGTGCTTTGAAGGTCTCCATGGAAGGAAGGAGGGGATGGGTGGGCAGATGCCTTCAGGTGACTTGGGAAGGGAGTCAGGACCAAGTGGGGCAGGGGCAGGGGGAGTGAAAGATCTCAGTCCAAGCCAGCAAGCAGCAGATCAGGCACATCCTAGAAATGGTGGGGGGTAGGCCTGAGGTGCCCCCTGGCCACATACTCTGCCTTGCCCATTGCATGAGTAGCCAGCCGACTCTTTGTGCAGGAAGAGCAGCTTTGGAGGCAGCAAGTTCTGTGTTTTGTGTGCGGAGAGAGCAGGAATGGAGAGATGCTGTGTCATTGAGGGCCTGCTGAGTGGTGAAAACCCAGGCATTGTTGCTAAGAGCAGTGATGGGCACCAGCCGGTTCGCACCGGATCGCCCGTACCAGTAGCAAAACAGGCTGGCTATGCCCACATCCCCACTCTGCCCACCTCCTCTTCCTCTTCAGAAATGAACTGCTCCATTTCCCCCTTCGACCAAGGCTTTCCCGGGGCTCTGTTTCAACCAGAGGTACCTTACCAGCACCTCCGGATTGGCTGGGGAGGGGCTTCGGGCTGAAACAGAGTCCCAGAAAAGCCTTGGACGAAGGTGGAGATGGCTTTGGAGGTTCACTATAGAGCAGGCTTCTGTTTTCATAGCTCTATAGTGAAGAGCAGTTACATGGCCAACAGGCCACACCTACCCAGTCACATGGCCATGCCCATAGTGTGGTAGGGGAAAAAATTTATGCCCATCACTGTGTAAGAGCCTTTGTAATTCTTCTTCTTCTTCTCGTTATATGCTCCAAGTCAATGTAAGAGTAGATCAGGATATGTGAAGTGGAGAAACCCCAGGCACTGTTGGTAAGACCCCTCATCATCCTACTTTCTTTCTTTCTTTCTCGCTCACCTCCTTTTAGGCAGGATTCATCTACAAGTGGAGAGAGAGAAACAGGCAGAAAGTGTCCCGTTGCAAACTCCAGAAGCTCTAGTGAAGAGACCCCAAGGTGAGAAATGGCGTGGGAGGAAACGGGAGGTGTGGATCTCTGCCTTTAGTCTCTCCAGGAGGGAACCTCTTAGGGGATGGCAGGATCCAGTTCTGACTGTCTCTGGTTTTCTTGTGGCTGATGGTAGCAGGAGTCATAGCGTTGTCTTCAAAGAGACCCGTGCGATTGGGATGCCTAAAACACACAGAGGGATGGAAGCATTGAAAAGAGCTCAGACTCTAGAAGGGAAAGAGTTCTGGGCTGGGCCAATCCACACACTCACTGCCTGAACTCACCTTTCTCCAAGGAAAAGAGGTGAGGATGCCACCCATTTTGCATCCCAGAAGGCAAAGCTGCTGGAGTGGTTGCCGTTGGGGTTAGAGATGGGGAAATCTCTTGAGTTGGTCTGCATGCCAGAAGGGCAGCTTCAGCATCAAGAAGGTTCCCGAGAGGAGGAACAGAATCCGTGCCTCTATGCCAGTCTGTGAACTGAACTCCTTGTCTAGTCTGACCCTCAGCTGTGGGTGGGAAAGAAGAGCAGAGGTGACAGCCGTGGGGCAGAAGGTCTTTGGGGCAAAGTAGAGGCAGGACTCTCTGCTCCTGTTGAGATACAGTAAGAGGGGTTGGCAGAGAGAAGAGGAAATCCTGAATGCAGAGACAGTATCCAGGATAGTCCAGGGAGCTTGCCTCAGCCCAGAGTCAAAACAAGGGTGGCCAGAGTGGGAGGGGGGCAAGAGGAAGCTCCCTGCCATGCCTTGCCTTGAGCCAGAACCTGGAAAGAGACTTCCATCCCGAGCAAAGTTGGGCGAAGAGGAGAGGCTGCAGCAGGAAAGGCAAGAGGTCTCCACTTCCCGATTCATGCATTGGTTCCCAGGAGGCTTGCCTTGTCCATTTCTCATGTGCTGTGATGGGAATGAGTGATGGGGCTGGTGGACACCAGGTGTGGACTCTGTGCAGACATGGCAAGCCCTGAGACTGACTCCCTGCCCTGTGTTCTGCTTGGTATTGCAGAGAAGGAAGGCGTGTGCCCGGCTGGGGCTCCTCCAGGCAAAATCGACCCTTGCTTCGGTCACTGTTCTCAAGACAGGGACTGTCTGGGCACGAAGAAATGCTGCCAGATTGATTGCGGGAGGGCCTGCCTTGAGCCCCTGCCTGGTATGGAAGTGGTGGTGGTGTTGGTGGGGCAGGGTGGGTGGTTGGGTGGAGAGTGTGATGGGGAGAAAGGCTGGTCAAGGGGCAGGGTGGGTGGTGGCTTGGTTGTGTAGGTGGACATGGGACAAGACTGGTCAAGGGGAGGTAAAGAAACCCCATTCCATCCAAGCTGGGGACCCACACGGCCTCCTATAACAACACAAGCAACTGGGCAGTCTATTAAACTAGATCATATTTAAGAATATGTCCAGACTATGGGGCATAGGTAACCCTTTCCAGCCAAAGCTAACAAATTGGTCAAAGGGGTGTGTGTGGGATTACCCAAAGCAAGTTACCAAAGCAAGGGTCAACTTCACCTGTTCAACAGATAGGGACTCTCTGGACAGGAGAAAATGTTGCCTGATTGGTAGTGGGCCTGCCTGCCTGCCTGCCTGCCTGCCTGCCTGCCTTGGGTCTCTGCCTGGTAGGGAAGCTCTGTCTGTGGGGCAGGTGTGGCTGGATGGATCGACAGAGGGATGGGGGGGACAGCTGGTCAAGGGGGGGTTACGGGAGGTGAATAAACCCCATGCTGCCCAAGGCCCTGGCTACCTGGGTAGGAGGCCAGGGGCAACGGATACAAGGAGGGAAGTTTATTCTCTTGGTCTGACTAGGAAGAGGACCAATGCCTTCCTGGTTTGATCCCACTATCTGTTAAAGAACCCACCTTCAACCCATTCCTGCTTCAAGGTGCATCGAATCACCACCCAGGGCTAGGGAAACAGCTCCTTGGTTCCTTGTTCTTGGTAGTTCTCAGTTGAACAACACCCAGACCAGGTAGTCCCATTAGCTAGTAGCGTGCAGCCTTCCTGCTGGGGCAACCTTCATTAGCTACCTTCAACCCTTCTTCCAAAAAACTGACAACTTGCTGAGAAGTTTAAAAGTTAATTCAAAAACTTTATTTAAAAAGAGTGCAATAATAAAAAAAAGCATTTCAAAAAGGCAAAGTTCAAAAAGCAGGACAGTTTCCATTTCTCCCCCATCCCAGGAAAACTAAGAAAAGCTCTCTAAACCTACACTAAGAAGAACCTTTTCCTCCCCCCCACCCCAGGCATTTTGCCGGGGCTTCACAGGTCTTAGGGTTAGCTACGTGCTTGCCAAATAAAGGACCAAGCTAAGACTCAATGCTTCTAGTATCTCTTTTAACTAACAAAATGACTACATTCCCCATCTGCCTGCGGCCAATCAATCTTCTTACGCATGTATGAATATATGTCTTTTTTGAGCCCCCCCCCCCTCTTTGCCACTGCCACCTTCACTTCCTCAAGTGAAGGTGCCCTGGGAGGCTGGGCCATCTCCCATCTCCCTTGGTTGGGTGGACACGAAGAGGGTGACGTGGGCTACCTGTGGTCTCTCTGGTCACTCTTTGTGCAGGTAGAGCAACTCCCAAGGCAGCAAACTCCAGGTCAGGAGGCCATCCTGCCCAATTCTTCATGAGCTGGGCATGTGAGCCTCACAGGTGTGGTGGCCCTTCCTGGGACCTGGCATGCATCTTCCTTCAGCACCAGGGCCCAGGTCCTCCTCTTTGCCACCCCATCCGAGGGCCGCAGCCGCTGGGTTTTCAGGGTGCAGTTGTCTCTGCCAAGAGAGCAGGAAGGGAGGGGAGCGGACCCTTCCCTTCGGCTGCCTGGTGGTTTGCTCCAGGTTAAGCTAAGAATAGAAGAGGGCCTGCTGGGTGGGTGGGTGAAAACCCAGGGCGTTTGGTCAGCCACCTATCTGGTCATTCTTCCTCTCTATCTTCCTCCTCCTCCTCCTTTCAGGCAGGGATCAGCAACAACAGGAGGGAGAAAAGAAGCCAGAAAAGGATACTTTGCAAAGTCAAGCATTTGCAATGAAGAGAGTCCAAGGTGAGAAAATACTAGGGGTGGCAGTGGGGGGAGTGGTAGGGGTGGAATTACGCCGGTCCTAACAGGATCCTCTTAGTGCGTGCAGGGTCCAACCTTTGTTATTTCTGGTTGTTAATACCTTCCTCTTCGCAAAGGCCAGAGCTGTTGAAAGGCTTAAAAGACAGGGAGGTGGCAGCGCTTAAAGGAGCTCTGACTTGAAAAGAGAAAGTGAGTTCTGGGCTGGGCTAAGCCAGACTCTCACGGCCTGAACCCACCTTTCTCCAAGGGGCTGAGGTTAGAGATGGGGAAATCTCTCTCCAGTTGATCTGCTGCCGGATGCTTTGCTCCAAGTCAAGCCAAGAGTAGATCAGGTCCTGCCAAGGAGTGAAACCCCAGGAGTTGGTAAGACTCACAATGCGACTTTGGGCCGCTAACAAAGAAACAGAGTATCACAAATTACAAAGTATCACATTAACATAATAGAGTAAAACCTCACGTAACGAAAAAACTCTGCTCCATGGAGTTCTTCGCTATGCGGTTTTTCACGTTAAGCGAAGCGAATGGGTGATACCCCAGTTAACGGGGGAAAATGTTCATTATCTGTTGTTCCTATACCAAACACCCCAGATAACGAACATTTTTTTACGTTATGCAGGGTATCTCCCTTGCATGACGAATGCATGCTTATGCTTATGCTTATGCTTAACTTTAACTTTAACTTTAACTTTAACTTTAACTTTAACTTTAACTTTATGTTTATGTTTATGTTTATGTTTATGTTTATGTTTATGTTTATGTTTATGTTTATGTTTATGTTTATGTTTATGTTTATGTTTATTCAGTTTATACTCCGCCCTTCTCAGCACATGGCCAACTCAGGGCAACCCAAGTGGTTTAAATATAGGATACAATGTTCAAAACACAATAATAAATACAATGTTTCAAGTAAATAGAAAGACAATGCATTGTTATGCGATACACGTTTCAAGAACCATACACATTTCAAAGCAATACAGGGGGGAGAAAAAAAATACATTGCAAAAACCAGGCTAATCCACTTCCCTCCAGGCTGAACGACTGAGGGGAAAAGTCCGGCAGCTGTGGCAGAGGTGGTGTTATTATGGCCAGCCGGCTGTTCCCATTGCCCTCAAGGCATTACACTTTCAATTGGGTTTGCCTTACAAATTCTGCCCATTTCAAGGACACATGCTATCTATTCTGGGAAGTTTAGAAATTAAAATTCAGGACCCACACTAGCCCATATAACAGCACAACTGTTGGTGCGCAGGGAACTTGCTAAGACTCCAGGAGAGAGAAAACATCAACATCAGCAAATTTTAAAATTAAATAATACTGTATTAGTACTAACCAGAGTTAGGCATATGCTTCTCAAGGCAATTGTCTAGTGTTGTGCCTTGCGCAATGTCCCAAATGTCATACAATTTCTTTTGAATTCAAAGGAAGAGGCGCCTTGTCCGAGGCTTCCAGCTCCCCAGGGCAGAGGTGGGCAGAAGGGGAGAGGTTGGGTCTCCCCGATTCCTGCCTTGGGTCCAATGAGGGGTGTCCATTGCTCACAAGCCCTAATGGGGTTGCATGGGGCTGGTGGAAAGCAGAGGGGGGCTTTGTGTAGCCTTGGCATCCCGGAGACTGACGGCCTGCCCTGTGCCTGCTTGTTGGCATTCCAGAAGGCGTGTGCCCGGGCGCAGCCCCTCCAAGTGAAGCCGATCCTTGCAACAGTCGCTGTTCCACAGACACGGACTGTCCAGACCAGAGGAAATGCTGCACCATCTACTGTGGGAATGCCTGCCTTGAGCCCCTGCCTGGTAGGAAAGTGCTGTCTGTCTGTGGGGCAGGGTGGGGGGTAGTGGTGGGCTCCCCAAAAAATTATTACCACACTGTGGGAGTGGTATGGTGGGCATGGCCAGGGGAAAAGCTGTGTGTTGCACCCGAATTAGGACTACTTTATTTCAAAACTTGGATTTGTGTGTGTGTGGGGGGGGGGGGAGGCAGAATATCTGTTAACGGTTCTGGCAAACTGGGGCGAACTTGCTAATGCCCACCACTGGTGTGGGGGTGGGGGGTGGGGGGGAGGTGAAGGGATGGTGCTTAAAAGCTTGGCTACATGATATTAAATGTAACCCAGCCTCTACATAGTTTTATGCAAAAGCAACAACATAACATAGAGCAATTAATATGCTATGTGATTTAAAGGGAAGAGCAATTAGGAACATAACTCAATTTAGATAACTTTTATAGCAATTAGGCACTTGGCTGGCTATGCTAGGAACATATCGCACAACACTAGAACTAGGGGACACTCCATGAAACTTTTGGGTGCTAGTTCTCAAACAAATAAGAGAAAGTACTTTTTCACCCAGAGGATTACTGGTCTATGGAACTCCCTGCCAGAAGAAGTGGTGACAGCTGTCAGTCTTGACAGCTTTAAGAAAGGATTAGACAAGTTCATGGAGGACAAGGCTATCAATGGCTATAATTATGGCTACCTAAGGACAACCTCCGGGTTGGAGAGATAGGCAGGATATCTCTCAATGCCATTTCCAGGGAATCCTAAGCAGGTGAAGGCATCTGCTTGGGAATACCCTGAAGGAAATGGTGAGCCACTGTGTGAGACAGAATGCTGGACTGGATGGGCTGTGGCCTGTTCCAGCAAGGCTGTTCTCATGTTCTTATGTTCTTATGTTCATATCCTTACAACATCGAAGCATTTATGCAATTATTATGACATGAAAGAGAACAGCAGGTTTAATAATTTGATTTAATAGATTTATATACCGCCCTATCCAATGGACTGCGGGCGGTGTACAGAAGTTAAAAACAATATAAAACAATTGAAAAACCCTTTAAAACATAGCAATATTAACACACACACACCCCACTATACCATTTGCTATAGAAAAACAAATATAAAATCTACAGAGCCTTAACATTACAAAATTGATTACCAATACATGTGGCATTTGGGTGAGGCCAGGTGGCTCCCTGGTAAAACAGAACCTTAAAACTCAGCAGCCATAAAATTCGCTTTCCCAATCATTACAACTTTCCAGAGGAAATTTTTCCCCAGCCTTGAGCTTATTATTATTGTTATTTTGTAATTGTCACTATGATATTGTGTTTCCTTGTTAGCTGCCCAGAGTCGCTCTGCGAGTAGGGCAGTAGGCAAATTGAAAAAGTAAAGTAAAGTAAAGTAAAGTAAAGTAAAGTAAAGTAAAGTAAAGTAAAGTAAAGTAAAGTAAAGTAAAGTAAAGTAAAGTAGCATTCCAAGGTAGCATTTTCAGAAGTGCTGCCTGTCCCTCGCGCAGGACCTACCAGGCAGGCAGAGCTCAGAAGCCTCAATGCGTGGATGAGGCGGTGGTGTCGAGAGGAGGGCTTCAGATTTGTCAGGAACTGGAGAACATTTTGGGACAAGCCAAATCTGTTCAGGAGGGATGGGTTGCATTTAAACCATGATGGGACCAGATTGCTGGCACTCAACATCAAAAAGGCTGCAGAGCAGCTTTTAAACTGATAACTGGGGGAAAGCCGACAGGAGCTGGGCAGCATCCGGTTCGGGAAAGTGTGTACTTGAGTAGTGAGGAGGATGCAAAAATTACTGAGCAGAGTAAGGAGCTAGTCACCAGCACTCTAGCAGAAGGATGCAAGAGGCAGTCTAACAATGCAACTGGACACAAAAGACTGTGTCAGAAAAGCATATATAAATGCTTGTATACAAATGCCAGAAGCCTCCGGAACAAAATAGGGGAGCTGGAATACTTAGCAATAGATAAGAATATTGATATTATTGGTATCACTGAAACCTGGTGGACGGATGATAACCAATGGGATACAGTTATCCCAGGCTACAAACTGTACAGGAAGGATAGGAAGGGGCAAACAGGAGGTGGTGTAGCCTTGTATGTCAAAGAAGTGATAAAATCGTATGAATTGGAATATCTAGGTGATTTAGAGTCACCATTAGAAGCTCTGTGGGTAAGACTACCAGGCCACAAGGATGGTCTAACAGTAGGCATATACTATCGGCCTCCGACCCAAACTCTTGAGGGAGACTGGCAGTTGGAGAATGTTGTAAAGGAGGCATCCAAGAAGGGAAGCCTGGTTATAATGGGGGACTTCAATTACCCTCACATAGACTGGGTGAACTGTTGTTCAGCACATGATAAAGAGATAAAGTTCCTAGATATGCTAAATGATTGTTCCCTGGGACAGATGGTTGAAGACCCAACTAGAGGTACAAGAATCCTTGACTTGATCCTGAGTAATACTCAGGATCTGGTGCAAGATGTTAATGTGGCTGATCCAATAGGGAACAGTGACCACAACTCAATTATGTTTAACTTGATCATAGACTGCAAGTCATTGATAAAATCTAAAACAGAGACCTTAAATTTTCAAAAAGGAAATTTCCCAAAGATGAGGAAACTAGTAAAAAAGAAACTGAAAGGGAAAATTGAGAGAGTCCAAACACTCCAAGAGGCATGGAGGTTGTTTACAAAAACAATAACAGAGGCCCAATTGGAATGCATACCCAAAAGGAAAAAGGGCACTGCCAGGTCCAAGAGGACTCCGATGTGGCTTACAGGAGCTGTTCGGGAAGTGATCAAGAGCAAGAAAAGCTCATTTAGAAGATGGAAGGCTTGTCCGAATGAGGACAGCAGGCAGAAACATAAATTCTGGCAGAACAAATGCAAGGCAACAATCAGGAAAGCAAAGCAAGACTTTGAGGAGCGTATAGCTAAAAATACTCAGAGAAATAACAAGGACTTCTTTAAGTACATTAGAAGTAAGAACCCAACTAGGAAGGCCATTGGACCATTAGATGACAATGGAAGGCAAGGGGTTATTAAAGAGGAAACAGAGATTGCAGAGAGACTCAATGAATTCTTTGCTTCAGTATTCACTGAAGAAGACAGAGACCACATGCCCAAAACAGAGCCTATCTTCGTAGGGAGGGAAAGCGAAGAATTAAGCAAGATAGAAATAACCAGGGAGGAGGTCCTTGCATGTCTTGTTAAGCTAAACACTAACAAATCACCAGGACCAGATGGCATCCATCCACGAGTTCTCAGGGAACTTAAAGATGAAATTGCTGATATCCTAGCCAAAATATATAATCTTTCCCTCAAATCAGGCTTTGTGCCTGATGACTGGAAGGTAGCGAATGTAACACCAATTTTCAAAAAAGGATCCAGGGGTGATCCAGGAAATTACCGGCCTGTCAGTTTGACATGTGTCCCAGGTAAAGTGATGGAAACCATCCTAAAAGATAGAATTAATAGGTACATAGAAGAGAAGGCGCTGCTAAAGGAGAGCCAACATGGCTTTTACAAGGGCAAATCATGCCTCACTAATCTGTTGGAATTTTTTGAGAGTGTCAACAAGCATGTGGATAAGGGGGATCCAGTTGACATTGTTTATCTGGACTTTCAGAAGGCTTTTGACAAGGTCCCACACCAAAGGCTCTTGAATAAACTTACCAGTCATGGAATAAAGGGACAGGTCTTGTCCTGGATCAGCAACTGGCTAAGGGACAGGAAACAGAGGGTAGCACTAAATGGACACTTCTCCAAGTGGAGGGAAGTAAAGAGTGGGGTCCCCCAAGGTTCAGTACTGGGACCCCTGCTTTTCAACCTCTTCATAAATGATCTAGAGGTAGGAGTAAAAAGCAAGGTAGCCAAATTTGCTGACGACACTAAATTATACAGGGTAGTGAAAACTGTGAGAGATTGTGAAGAGCTCCAGAGGGATCTCTTGACACTGGGGGAGTGGGCAAAACAGTGGCAAATGAGTTTCAACATTAGTAAGTGCAGAGTGATGCATGTTGGGGCAAAACACCCCAATTACATTTATAAACTGATGGGTTCTGAACTCTCTGCGACAAACCAGGAAAGGGACCTTGGTGTCCTGGTGGACAGCTCAATGAAGGTGTCAACCCAGTGTGCCTCAGCAGTGAAAAAAGCAAACTCAATGTTAGGGATCATTAGGAAGGGTATAGAAAATAAGTCAGCAAGTGTCATTTTGCCTCTTTATAAATCTATGGTGAGGCCCCATCTGGAATATTGTGTACAGTTCTGGTCGCCATACCTCCAGAAGGATATTATGGAGTTGGAGAAAGTACAGAGGAGGGCAACCAGAATGATTAGGGGACTGGAACACCTTCCTTACCATCTGAGGCTGCAACGGTTGGGCCTCTTCACTCTTGAACGACGGCGTCTAAGAGGTGACCTGATTGAAGTTTATAAAATCATGCACGGTGTGGACAAAGTAGATAAGGAAAAACTGTTTTCCCTATCGCACAACACTAGAACTAGGGGACACTCCATGAAACTTTTGGGTACTAGTTCTCAAACAAATAAGAGAAAGTACTTTTTCACCCAGAGGATTACTGGTCTATGGAACTCCCTGCCAGAAGAAGTGGTGACAGCTGTCAGACTTGACAGCTTTAAGAAAGGATTAGACAAGTTCATGGAGGACAAGTGTATCAATGGCTATAATTATGGCTACCTAAGGACAACCTCCGGGTTGGAGAGATAGGCAGGATATCTCTCAATGCCATTTCCAGGGAATCCTAAGCAGGTGAAGGCATCTCCTTGGGAATACCCTGAAGGAAATGGTGAGCCACTGTGTGAGACAGAAGGCTGGACTGGATGGGCTTCTGTGGCCTGTTCCAGCAAGGCTGTTCTTATGTTCTTATGTTCTTATGTAAAGTAAAGTAAAGTATTATCTGTACCTGTTAAGAGGGAGAGGAGAAACAGTACTACAGGGGTGCCTAAACCTTTTGGGCTGTGGGCCAATCATGTGGTTCAGTGTGCCGGTCATGTGGTTCCTCCCACCGGAAGCAAAATGTCCCTTGCAATCTGTTTTGCAACAGGATGAGATAGATTTTAAGCTGCCATTTTCTCTGCTTAAACCAGGGGCGCGTTTTACTTCCACTTCCGGGAGTGACAAGGGCAGTGTGGGACAGATGAATTGACATTGGGACTGGATCTGGCCCACAGGCCACAGTTTGTGCACCCCTGCAGTTGAAAAACCTCTCCTATGTCAGGATGTTTACTCTCTGCCTCCACACACACACACACACACACACACCCCTTGACCACCTTTCCTTCCCCACACAACCTGAGGCACCCTGGGATGCTAGGCAGTCTGCCCCAACCCCCTGCCACCCCCACCTCCCACCCCTGGCTTCTCTCTTACCCTGAAGTGACCTTTTTGCCTCCTCCTCCCTCTCTTCTAGCTCTCTGCCTCCTTCCTGCTGACCGAGGACCCTGCACACAGTCCCAACGCCGATACTTCTACTATCCAGCCTCTGGTTATTGTGGGAAATTCCTTTACGGTGGTTGTCAAGGAAATGAGAACAACTTTGAGACCCTTGAAGAATGCCTCCGGACGTGCCCAGGTGCATTGCGTGAAAGGAGGGGGTTGCTGAGGGCAGGAGGAAAGGGCTCTGGAGGCTTAGGGGGACTTCTCTGGGGAGCATAAAGAAGTGGATGTGGAATGGCCCTCCCCACCCCTTGTCTTGGTCAGGGAAGGCTCCCCCGCCCCCCTTCTCAGTGCTCGGCCTGAGGGAGGAATCCAGAGGTTTCTGGCTTGGCCAAGCAGCAGCAGATCAGGCATGTCCTAGAAGGGGTGGGTGGGTGGTTGGGTTACATGAGGACCCTCTGGCCACCTACTCTGTCTTGCACTTTGTCTGGGCAGCCACTCAATGGCTTGTGCAGCTCTGGAGGCAGCAAGACCCATGGGTGGAGGAGGAGGAGGCTGCCATCCTGCCCAATTCCTCATGAGCTGCTGGGTATGCAGAGCTCTCAGGTGCAGCTCCTTCTGGGACCAGGCATGGAGCTTCAAGGCAGCAAATTGCAGGGCAGCTCCCCCAGTGGCTTAATGGTTAAGATGCCGAGCTGGAGACTGAAAGGTCTGGTTTCAACGCTCAAGAGCTGCACAATGGGGGACATGAAAGGAGCCTCATTTGGGCATCGCCTACAAAAATCCATTCAACCCAGACTAATCTCTGACATGAAAACACACACACAGCAAATTCTATGGGGTGGAGGTGGATGCCATTCTGCCAAATTTGTCATGAGCTGGGTATGTGAACCTCTCAGGTGTGGCACTTTCTGGGACCATCTTCCTTCACACCAGGGGTGGCCACATCCTGCTCTCCACCCCATCCAAGGGTCAGAGTCAACGGGTTTCTGGGTCAATGTTTTGTGTGCGGAGAGAGCAGGAATGGAGAGAAACTGTGTTGTTCGAGTGGTGAAAACCCAGGCACTGTTGGTAAGAGCAGCCCTGGTAATTCTTTCTTTCTCCCTCTCCTCCTTTTAGGCAAAAATAAACAACGACTACAGAAGGGAGAAAGGCAGGCACAAAACGGCACTTTGCAAATTCCAGAAGCTCTAGTGAATACACCCCAATGTGAGAAACTTCTTGGGGGTGGTGGGTGGTAGGGGCTTGAGACCTGGGTCTCTGCCTTTATGCTCTCCTGGAGGGAACCTCTCAGTCCGTGCACTGCAGTATCCAATCCTTATCATCTCTGGTTGTCTTGTGGTTGGTGGTAGCTCTAGCAATACCTTCATCTCCTAGAACAGGGAGTCTCCAACCTTTGGTTTTTGGACTTCAACTCCCAGAAGCCTAAGTCTGGTTGGAGATGCTTGCCCCTTCCAGCTCCAAGCTCCCAACTGTCTGCCTGGATCTGTGCATGTTTGGGCAGAGGAGGAGGAGAGGGCAGAGGGGTGTGGGTGTGGGTGTGGGTGTGTTCTCTTCTTTGCATTTCCCCACTTCCTAGGCCTAGACGGGAGCAAGTGGGGCTGGTGGGAAATGGAGAGGGGCTTTCTTTAGCCTTGGCAGCCCTGAGACTGACTCCCTGCCTTGTGTTCTGCTTGGCATTGCAGAGAAGGAAGGCCTGTGCCCGGCTAGGGCTCTTCCAGGCGAAAGTGATCCTTGCATCAGTTTCTGTTATCGAGACAGGGACTGTCCGGACAAGAGGAAATTTTAATTTAAATTTAATTTAATAGTCATATTTATATATGCCGCCCACTCAGGCAGGACCCGACTCAGGGCGGCAATGCTGCCTAATTGATTGCGGGTGGGCCTGCCTTGAGCCCCCGCCTGGTAGGGACATGGCGGTGGTGCCGGGTGGGTGGGGAGAGGGATGGGGAGAAAGGTTGGTCAAGGGGAGGGGGTTTACAGGTGGGAAAGAAGCCCTATTCCATCCAATGCCCTGGCTCCCTGGGTAGGAGGTCGGAATCCTTGCCCTTTCCAGTTCAGAGCCTCCGACTGTCTGGCTGGATCCGTGCATGTTTGGGTCGAGGAGGAGGGAAGGACAGAAAGTTGGGAGGGGGGGTCACTTTTCTTCCTTTCCCCACACCTGCTCAAGTATTCGTCTCTCCTGTTCAGATGCCTCCCTTCCTACCTCTGCAACCTTAATTTCCCCACACAAACCACGAAGCCAATCTCCCCACCCACCCCCATTCTCACTGCTTTCTGCCCCCCCCCCCCAACTGTTGTCTCTGTGGTTTCAGGTTGTGAACAGGGAGCAGGCCACTGCAGATAGCACATTTCCTTCACAAAGAGGTCTCCTTCCAGTCTTTTTGTTGTTGTTCAGTCGCACTGTCGATTCCGACTCTTTGCGACCCCATGGACCATCGCTCTCCAGGCACCTCTGTTGTCCTCCACCATCCTCCTTAGTCCACACAGCCCCGTGCCCATTGTGTCTACAATACCATCTAACCACCTCATCTTTGGCTGTCCCCTTCTTCTTTTGCCCTCCACCTTCCCCAGCAACAAGGCCTTCTCAAGTGAATCCTCTCTTCTCATTTGATGTCCCAAATACTTCATCTTCATCTTTGTTATTTGTCCTTCTAAGGAGCACTCAGGGCTAATCTCTTCTAATATTGACCTATTTGTTCTCCTCGCTGTCCAGAGGACTCTCAAAACTCTCCTCCAACACCACATCTCAAAGGCATCTATTTTTCTTTGCTCAGCCTTCCTAATGGTCCAGCTCTCACAGCCATACATTACCACCGGGAATACCATTGCTTTGACTATACGGATTTTTGTTTGCAGTGAGATGTCTCTACTTTTCACTATGTTCCCCAGGTTTCTCAAAGCTTGTCTCCCCAGAATCAGTTGCCTTTTTATTTCATGGCTGCAATCCCCATCTGCAGTGATCTTGGATCCTAAGAAAGTAAAATCTGTCATTGCTTCTACTTCTTCCCCATCTATTTTCCAGGGACTGATTGGACCTGTTGCCATTATCTTGGTTTTCTTGATATTGAGTCTCAAGCCAGCTTTTGTGCTCTCTTCCTTCAACCTGATAAGGAGCTTCTTTAGGTCTTCCTCACTTTCTGCCACTTTCCTGCAAGGTTCTGACCACCACGTCATGCGGTCCAGTAAAACCAAGGAGGCATGAACTGGCCTCCTCCCTTGGCATAAGGCCAATCAGGGTCAAAAATTAACTAAACAACACCTGGCTTTCAAATTAATTGGCTATCTATGTCAGGTGATGAAAGAGGAGCATCTGTAAACAACTTAGGAAGCATTCTTTACCACCATAGGGCTGTCAACATCACCAAGGATTTCTAGAAGAGGTCAAAGGGCCCTTTTTCAACACAGTGACACACAGGTACTCCTGTACCTGCCCCCTTGCAGGGTAAGGGACTCCCTGCCTGAGCTCCTCGAGGCCATCTCAGCGTTGGCATTGGAGTTCCCTAGACTGATGGTTCTGGGGGACTTCAATTTGCCTTCGCTGGGAACTGGCTCCGAGGTGGCTCAGGAGTTCATGGCTTCCATGGCAGCTATGGACCTGATTCAGGTAATTCAGGGCCCGACCAGGGGCAGTGGCCACACACCAGATTTAATCTTTTTGTCGGAGCGGTGGCCGAGTGATCTGAGACTACGGAAATTAGACATAACACCTGTGCCATGGTCAGATCATTATTTGGTGGCTCTAGACTTCCTGGGTGCGACGCTTCATCGTAGGGAGGCAGGGCCTATTAGAATGGCTCGCCCCCGGCAACTGATGGATCCTGATGGATTCCAGAGGGAACTGGGGGATTTCCCTCTGGATCGGCAACACGATTCGCCCGAGGCACTGGTTGACCTGTGGAACAGGATGACAACAGTGGCCTTGGATGAAATCACACCACTACGGCCTCTCAGAGCTCATCGAGCTAGGTCATCTCCATGGTTCACAGATGAACTGCGGGAGCTCAAACGGGCAAAGAGACGCCTAGAGCGCCGCTGGGTGAAGACCCAGAGAGACTCCGATTGGACACTAGCTAGAGCCGCTATTAGGACCTATCTAGTGGTGATGGAGGTGGTGAGGGACAATACTTCACCACCCTTATTGCCTCCGCTGATAATCGCCCGGCCACCCTGTTCCGGGTTACCAGGTCTCTCCTTGGTAGGGGGACCCCGGTGCCTGGTTGGCAGGGGTCGGCTGAGGACTTTGCTGACCATCTAGTGGAGAAAATCGATCAGATTCGCTCTGGGGTTAATCCTGGCGTGGATGGGGAGAGTCCGGAGGGAGCTGGAGCACAGTCTTGCCATACCATCTGGGACCAGTTTGATCCAGTTGCCCCTGATGAAGTGGACAGGCTCCTTGCAGCTGTGCGCGCCACTACCTGCCCCTTGGACCCCTGTCCCACCTGGTTGGTGAAAACCTCCAAGGCAGTGACAGGTGGCTGGGTTGGGGCTGTGATCAATGCATCATTGCGGGAGGGGGTGTTTCCTGCACCTTTAAAACACGCCTTGGTGCGCCCCCTCCTGAAGAAACCTTCCCTCGACCCAGCTGTCCTAACCAACTATAGGCCTGTTTCCAACCTCCCCTTTTTAGGGAAGGTGTTGGAGAAGGCAGTGGCGCGTCGGCTGCAGGGGGTGCTGGATGAAGCGGATTACCTGGACCCCTTTCAGTCAGGATTCAGGCCTGAATATGGTACCGAGACGGCATTGGTCGCACTGATGGATGATCTCTGGCGGGAGCGGGACGGTGGTCATCCATCCGTCCTTGCTCTTCTTGACCTCTCAGCGGCTTTCGATACCGTTGACCACGGTATCCTTCTGGAACGGCTCCGAGGATTGGGAATCCAGGGCACTGTGTGGTCCTGGTTTTCCTCATTTCTGAGGGGTCGGACCCAGTCGGTGTGGTTGGAGAGTGAGAGGTCCAGTCCTAGGCCCCTCAAATGGGGGGATGCCTCAGGGCTCGGTGCTCTCTCCTCTCCTATTTAACATCTACATGAAGCCGCTGGGTGAGATCATTCGTTCCCATGGGGTGCAGTACCATCAGTACGTGGATGACACTCAGTTGTACATCTCGGCCCATGGGGACCCCAGTGATGCCATCAAAGTCCTTTCCAGGTGCCTGGAAGCTGTTGGGGTCTGGATGGGGGCTAACGGGCTACAACTGAATCCCAGCAAGACTGAGTGGCTATGGATAAGGGGTCCTGCGTTAACCTGGGAGCTACCATCTTTGGTTCTGGATGGGGCTATTTTGCCCCAGACAGACCCGGTGCGCAACTTGGGGGTCCTCCTGGATTCGCGGCTACTGCTAGAAGAACAGGTGGCGGCTGTGACCAGGAGGGCTTTCGCCCAACTTCGGGTGATTCGCCAGTTGCGCCCACTCCTGGACCGGGACTCCTTGCTCATGGTCGCTCACGCTCTGGTCACCTCCAGACTAGATTATTGCAATGCGCTCTACATGGGGCTGCCCTTGACGACCATTCGGAGGCTGCAGCTGATCCAGAATGCGGCAGCCTGGGTGGTGATGGGGTGTGGGCGTTATGCCCGTGCTTTGCCACTGCTCCGGGAGCTGCACTGGTTGCCAGTTTGTCTCCGGGTGCAATTCAATGTGCTGGTTTTGACCTTTAAAGCCCTATATGGTAGTGGGCCGGGTTACCTTAGAGACCGCATCGCCCTAAGAATGTCTGTCCGTCCAACCAGAGCGGACCGGAGGGGCTCTCTAATTGTTCCATCAGCCTCTCTGGCACAAGGAGGAGAGAGCCTTCTCCGTGTCTGCACCGGCCCTCTGGAACCTCCTGCCAACAGAGCTACGTCTCCGGACGGAATTGCTGCCTTTCAGAAAAGAACTTAAAACCTGGCTGGCGGGTCAAGTGTGGGGTGCAGGTGGAAGGGTAACCACCATGGGGTGGTTGGTGTAGAAGAACTCCTCCCCATGGTGCCTTTGGATCCTGCACCCCTTGTTTTTAGGGGGTGGGTAGTTTTAACTGTTTTTAACATGTGTTTTTTTAAATTTTATTGTGAACCGCCCTGAGTTGGCTTTCGCCGAGTGAGTGGTATATAAATGTGACAATTAAATTAAATTAAATTAAAACAGTTTTTTCTGAAGGCAGTTCAAGAAACAGGGGAAAGCCATGTTTAATGACTAGGTAAAGGTAAAGGTTTCCCTTGCTCAAAAGCTAGACATATCCGACTCTAGGATGCAGTGCTCATCTCTGTTTCCAAGCCGAAAAGTCCAGCGCTGTCTGCTTCTGCAGACGTTTCCGTAGTCATGTGGTAGGCATGACTAGACACCGGAGCGCACGGAACGCTGTTACCTTCCCACCGAAGTGGTCCCTATTTATCTACTTGCAATTTCTTGCTTTCGAACTGCTAGGCTGGCAGGAGCTGGGACGAAGACGGGAGCTCATTCCGTCCTGCAGTACTCAGGAATCGAACTGCTGACCTTCCGCTTCCCAGTCAGCGTCTTACGTACTTGAGCCACTGCAGTCCCTAGTGACCATATTATCACAAACCCTTCTTCCAAAAAACTGACAACTTGCTGAAAAGATTAAAAGTTTATTTTAAAAGTTTATTTAAAAAGAGTGCAAAAGTGAAAAGGCATTTCAAAAAGTCAAAGTTCAAAAAGCAGGACAGTTTCCATTTCTCCCCCATCCCAGGAAAACTAAGAAAAGCTTTCTAAACCTACGTTAAGAAGAACCTTTTTCTCCCCCCTCCATGAGGCATTTTGCCAGGGCTTCATAGGTCTTAGGGTCAGCTACGTGCTTGCCAAAGAAAGGACCAAGTTAAGACTCAATGCTTCTAGTATGATCTCTTTTAACTAACAAAACGACTACATTCCCCATCTGCCTGCGACCAATCAATCTTCTTACACATACAAGAGTATATGTTTTTTTTTTAGCCCCACCCCACCCCACCCTACCCCTCTTGGCCTCTGCCACCTTCACTTCCTCAAAAACACTGACTAAGCCCTGGGAGGCTTGGCCATCTCCCATCTCCCAATCCACCCCACCACCCACCCCCAAAGCTGCCTTGTCCTAAATAGAGGCCTTTCCCCTTCTTTCTAGCTCTCTGCTTCCTTGCTTCTGACCCAGGACCCTGCAGGGGTTCCTTCGAACGATACTTCTATGATCCAGTCTCTGGTCATTGTGAGAAATTCATTTACGGAGGATGTCGTGGAAATCGCAACAACTTTGAGACCCTTGAAGAATGTCTCCAGAAATGTACAGGTGCTTTGAAGGGTCATGTGGAAGGAGGGGGGTCACTGGGCATGCCTTCAGGCCATGGGTGTGGGGTGAGAGCAGTAGGGCTGGAGGAAAGTGCTCTGGAGGCTTAGCAGGCCTTGGTTGGGTGGACGTGAAGAGGGTGCAGAATGGCCCTCCCCACCCCTTGCCTTTCTCAGAGAAGCACCCCACCCCTTCCCAATGCTCAGAATGCCCTCCCAAGAAGAGCAAACAGTGGGAAGGATGCAAGATCTATGGCTTTCGAAGGGAGGCTGGGGTCAAAGAAAGGAGGGAGGGAGACAAGGGTCTCTGGCTTGGCCAGCAAGCAGCAGATCAGGCATATCCTAGACAGGTGGGCTACCTGTAGTCTCTCTGGTCACTCTTTGTGCAGGAGAGCAACTCAAGTGAAGGTGCCCTGGGAGGCTGGGTCATCTCCCATCCCCCTTGGTTGGGTGGACACAAAGAGGGTGACATGGGCTACCTGTGGTCTCTCTGGTCACTCTTTATGCAGGTAGAGCAACTCCCAAGGCAGCAAACTCCAGGTCAGGAGGCCATCCTGCCCAATTCTTCATGAGCTGGGCATGTGAGCCTCACAGGTGCGGTGGCCCTTCCTGGGACCTGGCATGCATCTTCCTTCAGCACCAGGGCCCAGGTCCTCCTCTTTGCCACCCCATCCGAGGGCCGCAGCTGCTGGGTTTTCAGGGCGCAGTTGTGTCTGCCAAGAGAGCAGGAAGGGAGGGGAGCGGACCCTTCCCTTCGTCTGCCTGGTGGTTTGCTCCAGGTTAAGCTAAGAATAAAAGAGGGCCTGCTGGGTGGGTGGGTGAAAACTCAGGTCGTTTGGTCAGCCACCTATCTGGTCATTCTTCCTCTCTATCTTCCTCCTCCTCCTCCTTTCAGGCAGGGATCAGCAACAACAGGAGGGAGAAAAGAAGCCAGAAAAGGATACTTTGCAAAGTCAAGCATTTGCAATGAAGAGAGTCGAAGGTGAGAAAATACTAGGGGTGGGGGTGGGGGGGAGTGGTAGGTGTGGAATTACGGCGGTCCTAACAGGATCCTCTTAGTGCGTGCAGGGTCCAACTTTTGTTATTTCTGGTTTTCAATACCTTCCTCCTCTACCCAAAGGCCAGGGCTGTTGAAAGGCTTAAAAGACAGGGAGGTGGCAGCGCTTAAAGGAGCTCTGACTTGAAAAGAGAAAGTGAGTTCTGGGCTGGGCCAATCCACGATACTTCTCAAGTGGGATTTATATAGTTCATGACGTGATTGTTGTATGCCACCCAGAGACGCTTGCTGAATGGGCGGCAATACAAATATGATAGATAGATAGATAGATAAATAGATAGATAGATAGATAGATAGATAGATAGATAGATAGATAGATGGAAACTAGATAGATAGATAGATAGATAGATGGAAACTAGATAGATAGATAGATAGATAGATAGATAGATAGATAGATAGATAGATAGATAGATAGATAGATAGATAAGCTCAGACTCTAGAAGGGAAAGAGTTCTGGGCTGGGCTAATCCACACACTCACTGCCTGAACTCACCTTTCTCCAAGGAAAAGAGGTGAGGATGCCACCCATTTTGCATCCCAGAAGGCAAAGCTGCTGGAGTGGTTGCTGTTGGGGTTAGAGATGGGGAAATCTCTTGAGTTGGTCTGCATGCCAGAAGGGCAGCTTCAGCATCAAGAAGGTTCCCGGGAGGAGGAACAGAATCCGTGCCTCTATGCCAGTCTGTGAGCTGAACTCCTTGTCTAGTCTGACCCTCAGCTGTGAATGGGAAAGAAGAGCAGAGCTGACAGCCGTGGGGCAGAAGGTCTTTGGGGCAAAGTAGAGGCAGGACTCTCTGCTCCTGTTGAGATACAGTAAGAGGGGTTGGCAGAGAGAAGAGGAAATCCTGAATGCAGAGACAGTATCCAGGATAGTCCAGGGAGCTTGCCTCAGCCCAGAGTCAAAACAAGGGTGGCCAGAGTGGGAGGGGGGCAAGAGGAAGCTCCCTGCCATGCCTTGCCTTGAGCCAGAACCTGGAAAGAGACTTCCATCCCGAGCAAAGTTGGGCGAAGAGGAGAGGCTGCAGCAGGAAAGGCAAGAGGTCTCCACTTCCCGATTCATGCATTGGTTCCCAGGAGGCTTGCCTTGTCCATTTCTCATGTGCTGTGATGGGAATGAGCGATGGGGCTGGTAGACACCAGGTGTGGACTCTGTGCAGACATGGCAAGCCCTGAGACTGACTCCTTGCCCTGTGTTCTGCTTGGCATTGCATTGCTTGGCATTCACCTGGCTTCTCCAGGTGAAATTGATCCTTGCTTCGGTCGCTGTTCTCAAGACATGGACTGTCCGGGCAGGAAGAAATGCTGCCAGATTGATTGCGGGAGGGCCTGCCTTGAGCCCCTGCCTGGTAGGGAAGCGGTGGTGGTGCCAGTGGGGAAGGGTGGGTGGGTGGGTGGAGACTGTGATGGGAAGAAAGGCTGGACAAGGGGCAGGGTGGATGGTGGCTTGGTTGTGTAGGTGGCATAGCTGTCAAGTCTCCCATTTAGGCTGGGAAACTACCACATTTTAGCCCTCTTTCCCACCGTCCTCCTGTATAAGTATTTTCCTGTAAATCTCCCGTATTTTCACAATTGTCGGTAGCAAAACTGGCTGACCACGGCCACCTCCCTCCCACAACACGCCCTCCTCCTCCTCTCCCCACACTCCAGGTGCAACCAGGAGCCAGGAGGAAGAGGAGGAGGAAGATGGAAGAGGTGCCGCAGCCAGAGCCAGGGAGGAGGAGGAACCGCCGCCAGACCACCACCCTGCCCCGCCCACCTCCCAAGGCATGTGGGAAGTGCATAGGTGAAAGCCGGTGAGCCTGGCTGCTTGGGGATCATCATCCTCATCCTCCAGAGTACATTGAGGCGGCGGCTCCTCCTCCTTCCTGGCTGTTGTATGCAAATATACTTGAAGCTGATTGGCTCATTATCTCTTTTCTCTCCTGGGAAAGAGGCAATGAGCCAATCGGCTTCAAGTATATTTGAATACAACATAAAGAGGATATTTCTCTGGTTTTGTATTAAACACAGAGTTTTTAAAAATGAAATTGAGGTACACAAGGCTAAGACAGTAGACAATTAACTGATATAAGTATAAAAAACAGTTCCATGAAAAATCACCATAATGTGAAATGCTGTCGCAGGAGAGAATGGGGAAAGAGATTTAAATTGAATTATTACAGTAAGGCTGGCCTGCTGCCTTGTTCTCCATGAGGGGCAGCCGTGGTGCTAAGGGGAATGCCTAGGGGCAGTTCTTCCTCCACCCAGGGGAGCCCAACACGCCTCTCTGGTTCTGGTGGCTCCTCCTCTTCTAGACTCTTGGATGTTTATCTTCCCAACACTGCCCTCTCTTAGCCGGCGCCTACGGACACCCCGATGTCCTGTGGCTGTGGTTCGTCCTTGCCACAAGAGAGATGGGGGGACAGCTGTTGTTGTCAGGCTTTGTAATTGGGTTTTGTTTTTTTGTTTTTTGGCTTTCGTGATGTATACTGTGCTTATACGAGGATAAAGGTAAAGGTAAAGGTTTCCCTTGCTCGAAAGCCAGTCGTATCCGACTCTAGGGTGCAGTGCTCACCTCTGTTTCTAAGCCGAAGAGCCAGCGTTGTCTGCTTCTACAGACATTTCCGTGGTCATGTGGCAGGCATGACTAGACACCGGAGCGCACGGAACGCTGTTACCTTCCCACCGAAGTGGTCCCTATTTATCTACTTGCAATTTCTTGCTTTCGAACTGCTAGGTTGGCAGGAGCTGGGACGAAGACGGGAGCTCATTTCCGTCCTGCAGTACTCGGGAATCGAACTGCTGACCTTCCGCTTCCCAGTCAGCAGTTATGCACTATTTGTATTGACTATTTTATTGTATTGTCTATGTGATACTTTGTTACACTCTGTATTTTATTGTAATTGTATCTCATTGCATTCCTTGTATTTATTGTATTATTCATTTTGTATTGTGGAGAAAGCATTCTTTTGTTGTAGAGAGCTTTCTCTTCTTGTGTTGTTAGCCGCTCTGGGTGGCGCTCATGCCAGAAAGGCAGGATATAAATATAATAATAATAATAATAATAATAATAATAATAATAATAATAATAATAATAATAATAATAATAATAATAATAATAATAATAATAATAATAATAATAATAATAATTTGATGATGATGATGTGCCTGGATTTTGGGGAAGAGAGGGTTTGGCCTGGTGGAAATGGGGTGGGGGCATGGCCCATAATTTCCCTTATTTTCATGTCCAAAACTTGACAGGTATAATTTGGCCATGCCTACCGATTTCCCTTATTTTCAAATCCCAAACTTGACAGGTATGGTAGGTGGACATGGGACCAGACTGGTCATGCCATTCCATCCAAGCTTCTGGGACCCTGGGGGCGAGGCTGGGATCCTTACCCTTTCTGGCCCAGAGTCTCCAACGGACTGGCTGAGCCCCTGTGTGTTGGGGAGGGGGAGGAGAGGACAGAGACTCGGTTGGGAGGGGGGTGTTTTCCTCTTTGCCAGCCCACAAAGATGCAGTGGTTGGAGGTTGGTTGTGCATACAGGTATGGACCTTCCATCTGGGCTTTCCCCTCTCAGGTGTGCCTCTTTTCCAAGCAGCTGCCTCCCCTCCACTTCACCACACAGGTGCATTAGGAGGATGGGTCAGTTTTCCTGCTCCTGTTTTCTGGCTTGTCCTAAAATGACCTTTCTTCCCCCTCTTCTAGCTCTCTGCCTCCTCCCTAATTGGAGAGGACCCTGCGCTGCTTATATTCCCCAATTCTTCTACAATGCAGCCTCTGGTTCCTGTGAGCAATTCATTTACAGCGGTTGTGGTGGAAATGAGAACCGCTTCCCGACCCTTGACGAATGTCTCCAGACCTGTCCAGGTGCTTTGAGTGGCTCCATGGAAGGAAGGAGGGGGTGGGTGGGCAGATGCCTTCAGGCAAGATCCATGACTTGGGAAGGGAGGTCAGGGCCAAGTGAGGGGAGGGGGGGAGTGAAGGATGCCAGGCCAGGCCAGCAAACAGCAGATGAGGCACATCCTAGAAATGAGGGACGGGAGGCCTGAGGTGCCCCCTGGCCACCCAATGGTTGGGTAGCCAGCCGACTCTTTGTGCAGGAAGAGCAGCTCTGGAGGCAGCAAGATCCAGGGTTTGAGGAGAGGGAGGCCATCCTGTCCAATGCTTCATGAGCTGAGTCTTCCGAGCTCTCAGGCGCTGCTCCTTCTGGGACCAGGCCCGCTTCTTCCTTCAGCACATCCTGGGGCCACATCCTGCTCTACAGCCCATCCCAGGACCAGAATCGATGGGTTTCTGGGGTCACTGTTTTGTGTGCAGAGAGAGCAGGAATGGAGAGAAGCTGTGCTGTTCGGGACCTGTTGAGTGGTGAAAACCCAGGCATTGTTGGTAAGAGCCTTCGTAATTCTTTTTCTCTCTCTCTCCTCCTTTTAGGAAGAAATCAAGAACAGGAGGGAGAAAAGCAGGCACAAAATGTCACTTTGCAAATTGAAGCCGCTCTAGTGAAGAGGCCCTTAGGTGCGAAACCTCTTGGGTTGGGGGGTGGCTGAGATGCGGATCTCTGCCTTTATTCTCTCCTAGAGGGAACCTCTGAGTCTGTGCAGTATCCAATTCTTATTATCTCTGGTTGTCTTGTGGTTGGTGGTAGCTCTAGCAATACCTTCATCTCCTAGAACAGGGGGTATCTAACCTTTGGTTTTTGGACTTCAATTCCCAGAAGCCTAAGTCAGGTTGGGATGCTTGCCCCTTCCACCTCAGAGCCCCCAACTGTCTGCCTGGATCGGTGCATGTTTGGGCTGAGGAGGAGGAGGAGGAGAGGACAGAGACTGGGGGGGTTCTCGTCTTTGCGTCCCCCTGAGATGCAGAGGCTAGAGCAGGAGTTCTCAATCTTTTAAAGCCAGGGGCCGGGGTCACGCTCCCTCAGACAGCTTCTGGGGCTAGACAGCTATTTTTCCCTTCCTCCACCACATGGTCCTTCCTGGTGTGGTGGAGGTGGTGGTGGTGAGGCCCCATCTGGAATACTGTGTACAGCTCTGGTCGCCATACCTCCAGAAGGATATTATGGAGCTGGAGAAAGTGCAGAAGAGGGCAACCAGAAGGATTTGGGGACTGGAACACCTTCCTTACCATCTGAGGCTGCAACGGTTGAGCCTCTTCACTCTTGGACAACGGCGCCTAAGAGGTGACCTGGTTGAAGTTCATAAAATCGTGTGGTGTGGACAAAGTAGATAAGGAAAAACTGTTTTCCCTATCGCATAACACTAGAACTAGGGGACACTCCATGAAACTTTTGGGCGCTAGTTCTCAAACAAATAAGAGAAAGTACTTTTTCACCCAGAGGATTACTGGTCTATGGAACTCCCTGCCAGAAGAAGTGGTGACAAGCTGTCAGTCTTGACAGCTTTAAGAAAGGATGAGACAAGTTCATGGAGGACAAGGGTATCCATGGCTATAATGATGGATAAGGACAACCTCCGGGTTGGAGAGATAGGCAGGATATCTCTCAATGCCATGTCCAGGCAGGAATCCTAAGCAGGTGAAAGCATCTCCTTGGGGATACCCTGAAGGAAATGGTGAGCCACTGTGTGAGACAGAATGCTGGACTGGATGGGGTGTGGCCTGTTCCAGCAAGGCTGTTCTTATGTTCTTATGCTTAGACATGGGTTTCTGCACTGAGCAGGGGTTTGGATTGGATGGCCATATAAACCCCTTCCAACTCAATAAAATAAAACCTAATCTGATCCCTCTCACCACTATGTTTATATTGCTGGTGTTCAATTCCCCCCCATATATGCAGCTTAGCTTCTCATTTCTCCTTCTTTTCATCCCTGAGAGTCCTTTTATGCAACTACCACAGAGTTTCCCATCTGGTCACTCTGGACATAGAAAAACTTGCATTTTCCTAAGCATAAAACTCCACACCTCGATGAATCTGATGCTCATGTATCAGAGGTACATGTATCGGAGATACCACCACCTGACGCTTGGCATTGAGTCGTTGGCAGTATGGTTTACTCTATTACCATAGCAGGATAACCTGGCATCCAAAGTCATTTTTCAAGGCACATGGTCTGTCACTTGGATCATCCCTATTTTAGTGTCTACTAGGTCTTTTGCCCGGCTCTGCAGGGCAGTTTTTTTGTGTGTTTTGGTGGTAGGTTTTTTTTTGGGGGGGTACACACCACGCTCAACACAAACACACACACAACACAAACACACACACAATACACACATACACAACACAACCACACACACAATACACACACATAACCATACACACAACACAAGCGCAGACACCACACACACCGCACAACCACACACACACACACTCAATACATACACAACACAAGCACACAAACACACACAAACAATACACGCATACTCTGCACACTGCACACACAGCACAACCACACACACACTTAATACACTCATATACACAACACAATCACACACAACACAACCACATACACTCATTACACACATACACAACACAATCTCATATTCACATACAGACACAACACACCCCCACACAACCCATTACACATACACAAAACACAACCACACACACAACACAACCACACACATACAAAATACACACAGAGAGAACACAACCACACACAATACACACACACAGCACACACAACTCAACCACACACTTCACAATACACACACATAAACAGCACAACCACACACACAATACACACACAACACAACCACATACACACAATAAACACAAGCATACACACAACACAACCACACGCACACACAATACACACACACAACACACACACAACACACAACACACACACATGACTGGTGCTGTGTGGGTGGGTGGGTGGCCTCGCCGAGGCTTTGGGGGGAATCACACACAACACAACCACACACACACAATACACACACAATACAACCCCCCACAACACAACCACGCACACAACCAAACACACAACAAAACCACATGTTGTGTCTGCATTCATGGGACGGCTGCCCCACTGGCGGCTGCTGGACCCTTGCGGCGATGCTCAGTTAATGTAAAAGCAAGTGTACGAGGCTCGGTACGGGATAGTATGGACGGGTGTGGGTGTGTATACCGGATTCCAACGGTTAACATCCCTCCTTACAGGTAAAGATTATGTTGTTCAAGAGGCCTTGGGAGATGGGAATCTCATTTCACCAAGAAAAGCCCCATCCCCCACCCCCAAAGAAAAACACTGGTAGAGACTGGGGTGAGTCCTGCACATGTGGATTTTTGGGGGAAAGAGTCCTCCCACCCTGCCTCACATGTCTGCCTTGGAGAGCAAAATGCCTTGTATCATTGGGACTTCCACTCCCATAATCTCCCATGCCACCATTGGCCCTGCTAGCGAGGCATTGCCCTGCCTAAGGAAGGCCTTGAAACAACACATCTGGCCATCTCTGTGCAAGGCCAGGGTGGGGGCTGTTCTCCTCTTTCTCCCCCTTCCTCACCCCACCCCCAGCCATCCCAGAGATGGGATTCAGCCACAGACCAACACAGCTATGGGCTATGACGTTGTCCTCCATGAATGCTCTCCATAGACATCCTCACCCAGCCATTGCAAAATACTCCTCAACTGTGCAGTTTTGAAACTGCCACCTCTTGAGACATACAGAGAGAGAGAGAGACCAGGTGGTTGGGCCAAGCTTGTGCAAGGCAGTGGCACGTGGCAACAACCTGGCTCACAACCAATGGCTCTTGCTTTGGAAGGGATTTCTCAAGGCTTCTGCCTATTGAAGAGCTGATTGTGTGTCACGGGTGGAGCCAGTTTGGCCAACTCTCCTTCACTTCCGGTGGCTTAACTGTCAGCCCAGCCCAGCCCAGCCCCTCGTAGGTGGGCTGGGCTCAGCTGGCTTTATCCGATGCCAGGCTGGTGCTGCTGGCTCATCTCTGACAGCTGCTGCCAGGGCGCGTCATGTGGGCTCCCAGGCTTCTCCTTTGGGGCCTCTTGTCCTCTGGGGCTCTCCTTTCTTCTGCTGCCAATGGGATGAAGCAGCACCTGCCCATATGTGAGTAGGAAGATTTGGGCTGCACATCCTGACAGGTCCAGCTAGCCAGGGGTCCCGTTTCAGTCTCTGCAGGTTTAGATTCGGGGGGGGGGGGGGTTGGAGGACATGCGGAGCAGCCTGTTTTCTCCAAAGAAAGGCATGAATCAAAGTTATGACTAGGACCCTCTGGACCATTGCTTCACTGCCCGACCGGTTAAGACTGGGGCATGTGGGGTGGGAGTGGGGGAGGCTGGTGGGACAGAGTAGGGCCTAGAATAGTGCACAACAACCCTGGAAGATCTCCCGCCTGAGCCTCCCTCTGGCATGTGTCCTCCAGCCTAACAAAGGCTGGTGGACACAGTTAGTTAGTTTCTCTCTCTCTCTCTCCCTCTCTCTCTCCCTCTCTCTCTCCCTGTGACAATTTGGCACCTCAAAGGTTTGCTCTGAGTCCAGCTCTCTCCCTCATCCAAGGACAGCAGTCACTGGGTTCTCAGGGCCCAGGTGTGTCTGCCTAGAGAGCAGGAAGGGAGGGAAGAGTCCCTTATCTGGCTGTCTGGTGGTTTGTTCCACATCAGCATTAGAGCAGATCAGGACCTACTGGGTAGGTGGAAACCCAGGAGTTGGTAAGACTCCTCATCATTCTTTCTCTCTCCTCTACCTTTTAGGCAGGCATCAACAACAGGAGGGAGACAATCCGGAAGAAAGGGGCACTTTGCAAACTTACGCACCTCAAGTGAAGAGACCCCAAGGTGAGAAAATACTGGGGGAGGAAATGGTAGGTGTGGAAATATGCCTTTACTAGCTGATTACCCGGCTTCACTTGGGTTTTTCTTTTCTTTAACGTGGGCCAGCCTTTCCCTCTTGGAAATCTCATGTGGTGAATGTGGGTGACTCCTACCTCCCTTCCTCCATCTCTCTCTTCTCTCACCCATCCCGCTTCTCCATCGATGGTGACTTACTGCCCTTATCCTTCCTATACATGTGTCCGGCCACCTGGTGGACCAGATGTCTCCAACAGTGGTGGCCAATGGCATACACCCCCACATGGGACTTGTGATCCTGACAGTGCTGATCTCGCATGCCCATTTGCCTTCCACCTACTGTGAAAACTACAGCCGAGCTAGTCAGATCTCAAGCCAAGACCTGAGCCCATGCACGATAGCTGGGTGGGTAGACAGAGGAACATTTGGGGGCAAGGCTGGTCAAGAGGATTATGGGAGGCAAAGAAACCCCATTCCACTCAAGGCCCTGCCTCCTGGGGTAGGAGGTCGGGATCCTTGCCCTTTCCAGCTCAGAGCCTCAAACTGTCGGGCTGGATCCATGTGCATGTTTGGGTGAAGGAAGAGAGGACAGAGACTTGGGGAGGGGGGGGCAATCCACCCGACAGCCAAAGTGAAGGGAGTCTTCCCCTCCCTCCCTCCCTCCCTCCCTCCCTCGGTAGACACACCTGCACCCTGAAAGCCCAGCCTTTTGGCTGCCTCCCAAAAGGAACGGGCTGGAGGGTTGGTGGGCATACAGGCAGGGAAATGAAACCTGGGGATTCCTGTCTCAGCAGGCACCAGACACTTCTCCCCAGGTACCCCTCTCTTCTTTGCAGGTGCCTTTCCGCCCCCACCCACCCACCCCTCCACCTCTGCCACCTTTCTTCCCCACCTAAACTGGGTAGCCCTGGGAGGCTGGGCTGTCTCCCCACATTTCCACTCTTCCTGGTGGATATCTTGTCCTGAAGAGACGATGTTCACCCTTCTCTCTGCTTTTGTCACGGAAGCAGCCCCAAATGTTGGGGAAGAGATCCTTCTCCTGGCCCGATTTCCCACGGATGGACAGCTTTGTCTTCTGTGGCCAAACCAAGTCTGAGTTTGGAGTTTCTGATCCCACCCTGCCCTGCCCCCCTGTGTTTTGGGCTGATGACCTCATACTCCTTCTTTCCTGCCCAGAGGCCCAGAATCCTGCCCAGTGCCCAAGAACAGAACCAGGACTTCCGCGCCCCATTAGTGCCTACTGTGTTGAAGGTTCTGCCTGCCCAGGAGATGAACTCTGCTGCCGTATTCAGAACATTCGGAAGTGTGTCCTTCCTGACGGAGGTACCGTATGTAGACCCAGCCTGTCTTTGAGGGTGAGGAAGGGGGCTAGAGGGGGCAGGAGGGGCTCCTGGGTCTCTGAAGAACTACCAGCCCTGCTCTAGAGAAGCACCAATGGCACAGGGCTAAGTCAAGCATTCCCAGATACCTCCTGCCCCTCCTCATGGGGCCTCCAGATTGCTGAGGGTAGATTCTGATCAGGTTCCCTTTGGCTGCTCCCCAGCCCTCCCCTCACTTCTTCTGACCTCAAGGACCCTGACCTCCCCCCCAGCCCCACACTCTGTCTCTCTCTCCCTCTTGCAGTGCACCCAGGCTACTGCCCCAGAGAACAGCAGAAGCAGCAGACCGTCGCCCAGAAGCGCTGCTCGCGGGACGCAGACTGTGCCCGGCATGAGAAGTGCTGCCAGAAGGATGGACACCGGAAATGCATCAGAGCTGAGCCAGGTAGAGGCCACAGGGGAGGTCTGATGCCCAAGGAACTGGGGTGCTTCATTCTGCATCGTCAAGCCCACCAGGCTATGGCAAGACAAGAAAGCACCTCTAATTGTGCCAGGGGCAAAGGGGCATTGCTCTCTGTCCACACCCCAAAGTACCCCAGGATTGCCCAAATTCAGCCGCTCACCTTCCTTTCTCTTTACACATACAGTGAGGGAAAGAAGTATTTAATCCCCTGGTGATTTTGTCTGTGTGCCCTCTGAAAAAGAAATGACCAGGCCATAATTGTAATGGTAGGTGTATGATGGCTGTGAGAGACAGAATAACAACAAACAAACCCTCAAAAACCCAGTGCCCAAAAGTCAGAAATGGATTTGCATTGTAGTGAGGGAAATAAGTATTCGATCCCTTCACAAGAGATGTCTTAGTACTTGGTGGCCAAACCCTTGTTGGCAATCACAGAGGTCAGACGTTTCTTGTAATTGGCCACCAGGTTTAATGCACACATCTCAGGAGGGATGGTGTTCCCAATCCTCCTCTTTGCAGATCCTCTCCAAGTCAGGAAGGTTTTGAGGCTGATGTTTGGCAACTCGAACCTTCAGCTCCCTCCACAGATTTTCTCTGGGATGAAGGTCTGGAGAATGGCTGGGCCACTCCAGGACCTTCATGTGCTGCTTCTTCTTGAGCCACTGCTTTGTTGCCTTGGATTTGTGTTTTTTGTCATTGTCATGCTGGAATACCCATCCACAACCCATTCGCAATGCCCTGGCTGAGGGAAGGAGGTGCTCACCCAAGATCTGACAGTACATGGTCCCATCCATCGTACCTTCGATGCGGTGAAGGCGTCCTGTCCCCTTTTGCAGAAAAACACCCCCAAAACATAATGTGTCCACCTTCATGTTTGATGGTGGGGATGGTGTTCTTGGGCTCATAGGCAGCATTCGTCCTCCTCCACACACGGCGAGTTGAGTTGATGCCAAAGAGCTCGATTTTGATTTCATCTGACTACAACACTTTCACCCAGCTCTCCTCTGGATCATTCAGATGTGCATTGGCCAACTGCAGATGGGCCTGTCCATGTGCTGTCTTGAGCAGGGGGATCTTGCAGGCACTGCAAGATTTCAGTCCTTCACGGCGTAGTGTGTTACCAATTGTTTTCTTGGTGACTATGGTTCCAGCTGCCCTGAGTTCATTGACAAATTCCCCCCATGTAGTTCTGGGCTGCTTTGTCACCGTTCTCGTGGTCATTGCAACTCCATGAGGTGAGAGATCTTGCATGGAGCCCTAGACCGAGGGAGATTGACCGTTATTTTGTGTTTCTTCCATTGGCAAATTATCATGCCAACTGTTGTCACCTTCTCACCAAGCTGCTTGGCGATAGTCTTGTAGGCCAGGCCAGCCTTCTGCAAGTCTACAACCTTGTCCTTGACATCCCTTGACAGCTCTTTGGTCTTGGGCATGGTGGTCATAGGGGATCAAATACTTATTTCCTTCACTACAATGCAAATCCATCTCTGACTTTTGGGCACTGGGTTTTTGAGGGTTTGTTTGTTGTTATTCTGACTCTCACAGCTACCATACGCCTACCATTACAATTACGGCCTGGTCATTTCTTTGTCAGAGGGCACATGGAGAAAATCACCAGGGGATCAAATACTTATTTCCCTCATGGCAGCAAGCAAAATACCTTCCAGTTGATCCACCCGCCCTGTAGCCTCGGCAAGGGCTTTATGTCAAAGAGTGGCAAAGGAGAACAGTGGGCAGGTTTGGCACGGTTGCCCTTGCCTTGAGATCAAGCAATCCATCCCTCAAGAGAGGGCCAGGCAGAAGTGCTCACGGAGCCACAGAGTGGGAGTCAGGAGTCAGGAGCCACAGCCCTGGCCGTGGCCCTTGGGGTCAGCCAACAGAGCAGCCTTTCTTGACCTCTACCCGGACATAACCTTTTCCTTCTCCTGCAGCCCACCCTGGCCTTTGTCCCAAGACGAGAAATCCGCGGGTCGGTGTTCCGTGCGCCGATGAGTGCAAGGATGATCGAGATTGTGCCGCTGCAAATAAGTGTTGCTTTAGCCGGTGTGGCCTGAAATGTGTCAGCCGTGAACAGCATGATCAGGATCAGGATCAGGATCAAGATCAGGACCAGACTGAGCCAAGTTTAGAGCAGGAAGGTGAGTTTGTGCTGCTTGGTTGCGGGGAGGAAGGGGCATTAGTGCACCCTGGCTCACCCATTCCTGGGGAATGTGAGATCCTGACTACTGCAAAGGACCTGACCGGGCAGCCCTTGACAGCACTGGCAGCAGCAGCCGTCAGTCCTCTGACAGTTTCTCCCTCCCTTTCCTAACTCAGGATGTGACCATGCCAAACCTTTTGATGTGGGCTAGTGGGGTCTCATTAGGGTCATTTGAGGTCCAAGGGGGAAGGAGTAACATGCCATTGGGTGCAATCTTTGTGGTAGAGGCAGCGTTCCTGCCCGTTTGGTAACGCAAAGGTTGAATGGGAGGGATTCCTCCATGGGCTAAACTCCCTGGAAGTGTTAGAATTGCAAAATGGGGAAGGCATTGAAATCAAGGGCAATGGGTCCAGAATTCTGCACCGTAGGCTGTCAGAGGGGATGACAGAAAGAACATCAGTACTGCAATTGGAGGAGCAATAGCAATAGCAGTGACACTTCTATCCTGCCCCATAGAAGCGCTCAGTCAGTGCACTCACTGGGTGGTTCATAAGGTAATTAGCATTTTGACCCTAACATATCGAACTCGGAAGGATGGGAAACTGAGTCAAACTTGATCGAACTCACAACTTTTCAGCTGCAGCAGTTTAACCACTGCACACCCAGGGCTCAGGGCAGGGAAAGATATGCTCTTTACACCTTGTGTGTTGTGTCGATCAAGAACCTGCCCACAGCCACAGTTTGGATCGGCCCTACATAAAGAGGCAAAGAAGTTTTAAAAGCTCAGGATATCATTGATGGTCTAGCTAGCAGACTAAAAATAAATAAATGATTTCACTTTTTCAGCCCCTCCACAGGCCTCAGTAATATCAGTAGAGGTAGAAGAAGGGTTGGAGCACATGGACATTTAGTTTAAAAATCCATAAAAGCCTCCGGAGTCTTTTGTGTGTCTAAACACTTCTCACTGTTCTCATTTATTAGAGCAGTGATCTTTGTTTGTCCATTTTTAAAAACCTATTTGTCAAAAGCATGGAGCCCTTCCCATTGAGGTGTAACATTCCTATGGTCATTCTGTTGATAGCTATGGCATTTCAGTCTTCCTGGGTTTCTGTCTAAAGTTGACCCCAGTCTTTGCACGCAGCTCACCTCATACTTTGCCACGAAGGAAACTATCTCTGATTCCAAGTGGCTTGGCATCTCATTTCTTGTTCTTTTCATCTCTGGTCATTCTTTTATACAGATGCCACGGAGTAGCAACTTCATAGTTTCCCATCTGGCCATGTCAGAGACTGACGGATCTTCTACACTTTCTTGAAAATAAATGTCCAAATATTTATGGATATTCTGCTTGGAGATGTTAACAATGACGCATTGAATCTCCCTATCCTGTCTTCGCTTTGCTGTTTACTTAGATTAAAAGTCATTTTTAAAGGCACCTGGTCTGTCACTTCTATCATCTCTATTTCAATTTCCATTTACTGACTAAAATTGTATCTAACCAAGAAAAGACCCTGTCTACTATAGATTAGTCCCTACGATTCATCCGGCCCGCGCCGTGCCGCCCTCGTCACTCCTGGAAGCAGAAGTAAAATACACCCGTACGGAGGAAGGGTTAACCCAGAAGAGTCTTAACTGTATGGGCGCATTTTACTTCCACTTCCAGGAGTGACGAGGGTGGCACGGCGCGGGCCGGATGAATCGTAGTAAACCTATTCGTGTGGATTCACGGGGGCTTGGGCTTCTGGGAATTGAAGTCCAAGAACATCTGGAGTGCCAAGGTTCACCTTCACGGGACTAGTTGGAACGGCCCTTATCTCTGAGATTAGTTTTGGTGTTTGGTGTTCTCTGCCAGTGTGGTTCGCATCTTTTATAAACGCTAATAATCCAAATCACTTACACAGAGGTTGGATCACACCCACCTTAGGGCAGATCTGTGTGACTCTAGGGTTCAGTGCTCATCTCTGTTTACAGCCAAAGAGCCAGGACTGTGGCAGGCATGTCTAGACACTGGAGTGCAACACCCCCCCCAAAAAAAACAAAAAAAAAAAACCACACAGTTTTCTTACACATCAAAGGGAAATGTGCCATTCATTCATCCATTCACTCAAACAAGCTTCCATTCACATCAATATTGCTCGGATAAGTCTGTGGTTCTCCAAATTGCATGCAGTCTTGTTGTGAATAGACTCATGTCTGAGTCTGGATGTCTTCCTACACATGGAGAGGATATGGAAAGATCTCTGTTTGCACAACCCTTTTCTGTACAAAAATCTGAAATAAGGATCATAACCATAAAAATTCCCAACCAATGGGTTCCCCCTCAGAAAGAAGACCCCATGATCCAGAAACCGGCAGAGACTGAGATGGGAATTTATGCAAAGGAGCACCTGTTATAGCCCTTCATGGTCCATTTTGAACCTCACCCTCAGTTTCCTCTGGTGGCACCAAACACAGAGACCTCCATTTCCAACCTTTCTCTCCCCCCTTTACTCCAGGTAGCTTACAGACAGGTTAAAGACCCAGAAGCAATGCTTGCATCTGTAGCTGTGGCCTCTAGCCAAGGGCAACCCAGCCTGGTTCTGATATTTAGCCCAGAAATCTCTCTTCACCCCCACCACCCCAGGGATGGGATTAAGCCACAGAACAACATGGCTATGGCGTTGTCATCCATGGGATGCTCTCCGTAGAGATCCTCACCTGGCCATTGCAAAATACTTCTCAGGTGTGTATTTTTGAAACTGCTACTTTTTAACACAGACACACCCAGAGAGAGAGAAAGAAAGACCCAAGGATGTCGGCCCAAACTTGTGCAAGGGAGCAGGTGGGAGCGACCTGGCTCCCAACCAAGGGCTCCTGCTTGGGAAGGGGTTTCTCAAGGCTTCTGCCTACTCAACAGCAAGGCTGTATCACAGGTGGAACTGTTTTGGCCAACTCTCCCTCACTTCCCAAGGCTCAGCTGTCATCCCAGCCGCCCGCCCGGCCCCTCCTGGCTGGGCTCCATTGGCTATATCTGACTGCAGGCTGGTGTCAGGTCCAGGTGAAAAGAGGTCCTGTTTTAGTCTTTGCAGGTTTAGCTTCAGACATGATTCTGGGGGTTCCTGGGGAAACATGCCCCTATTTCTACCTGAAAGAAGCCCAGCACTGTGCAAACACTACCCCTGCCTACTTTCAGGTCTCACAGTTGCTTGCTTTTGTCCATATCCACAAGTGTGTTTGTGTGTGTTCAAAAGAATTGGAAACACACCAATGTGTGTGTGCCCAGGCGAGTATGAGGTTGAGGCCTCTCCAGAGGCATAGGGCATGTCAGGCCCCGATCCATGTGCCCTTTCTGGAGACCGATGAATTTGGGGAGGGAAGTCTGTGCACCTAAATCAGATGGACACAGCTAAAGCATAATTAAGAACCTTCTTCTAAAGCAGTGGTTCTCAACGTGGGGTGCACGCCCCACAGGGGGACCTCAATTCCCAGAAGCCTAACTCAGTGCATTGGTTTAGTGTCTTGCACGGAAGACAAAGAAGGAGCCACAGCGGGGGCTAAAACACAGGTTTATTTCATGATGGTCAGGATGAACATGTGGTAATGGCAGAGGTACAGCTCATTTTATACTGCAGTAAATACATTTGAACATTGTTGCACGGTAGCTCATTGGCTGCTACCGGCATGACGTCATTCTGAGTCACGCCCATCTTCTCCAGGTGATCCTTCCCGCGGCTGCCGGTGGTTTGGGGAATGTGGTCCATGTGAGCTGAACGCTCGCAGCTGCCCTCTATGGGCTGCTTACTCACGTTCCTTAAACAGCTGGGTTACATTGTAATTATTGTCAGGTTACATTCATACATTCTTAAGGTAATACTGTTACATACACAACACTTGGCTTATCGGTGCTTTGGGAAATTGACAGAGGCTTCTGGGAATTGAAGTCCAAAAACCAAAGGTTGGGAAACATTGTTCTAAGGCCACAGTTTAAAAACACATGTGCAGATCTTTCTAGATAAACACTTTTTATAGCAATTCTCATATTATTTTTTATTTTATTTGGCCTGTATGCTAGATTAGCTTCTTGCAAATGAAATGGGGTTTTCAGAATGACTGTTCTCTGGTATTTCGAAGCGTTCTTGCAGAAAGCAAGCCAAGAGTGCTTCGGCCTCTTTCCAAGCTGCATGATCTTTAAAGAGGACACTTGTGGGGTTACTACTATAGTCCATGTTCAGTCCCCCACCCTCCCTGTATTCATCTTGGAAAGGGCAGGAACTGCTCCCTGGAACTGGCTGGGAAGAGAGCAACAGCCACAGCAGCCACTACACATGCGACGTGCCCCCACCCGGGGCCAAGGCCCCACCCAAATGTGAGCTAGTGGGTCTAGCAGAGCAATCCCTCTTGTTCCAGGCAGGGACCAACCAAGGGGTTTCAGTTCCAGGTGTAAAAATCTTGCCTTGTGTCTGCCCCCCTTCCCCATTCCATGTGCATGATCACCATTTGGCCAAAAGGTTTAACACCCACCCACCCCCCGCAATATATTCAATGGGAAGAATTTGCAGTTTGACATGTGCAGTAAGTAAGGGAAGGAGTAAAATGGATAAAACCCTCCCAGCCCAAGGCTTCAAATGTTTATTTTTTAAAGTCTGGACTTGGGTCCTGGTGCATTTCAGCCAGCCTGGTGGTGGGGGTGGGGGTGGGGGTGGCCTGGCATAGAGAGCCCTTTCCCTTCTCCCAGGGTCTTCTCTGCACAGGGGCCCATAAGACGTTCCTTTTCATCCTGGCAACGTCTGCACCTGTGGCATTTGGCCATTGCAGGTGGGTTTCTTCCTGGAAGCTTTGTGAAATTCACAGGGTTCTGTACAAGTGGAATGAAAAGAACTGGAGCATCCAAACGTGAGAGGAAACATCACTGGCAAATCCCTCCTGCCTGCTTAGCTCTCTGCCTCCTCCTCCTCCTCCTTCTTGTGCCTTATCCATTCCAAATATTGACTTAAGAACAGGAATCTTGATTTAAGAACAGGAAGACTATCCTGACAATAGTCTTCCTAGCCTGGCAATAGCCTTCCTGTTCTTAAATCCTTGGAAGAGTGCCTTCCGAGGACCTTCCACACCAGTCTTTCAGGTTCTTTAGCCATGAAGCCCGTCTACGTCCAGGGCCTCCTTTCTTCCCAGGGATCTTTCCTTGCAGACCGAGTCAGAATATTCTATACTTTAAGTCGATCCTCATTATATGGCCAAGGTATTGGAGCTTCTTTGTTTACTGGTCTTAAACAATGCTTGTTCTTTGTCCAACCAGTGCAACACTTCTACATTAGTCCCCTGGTCAACCCATGATATCCTTTGCAGCTGTCTGTAGATCCACCTTTCCAAAAAGCTTACCGTACCCAAAGCCTATTATTTCAGTGCCAGAGGCCGAGACTCTCCCAAAGGCCCTTCCATGCCTTGACAATAAAAATGACTCCTTGTTTTTCTTTCTAGTTTGAACAAAACATAAGAACATAAGAACATAAGAACAGCCTTGCTGGAACAGGCCACAGCCCATCCAGTCCAGCATTCTGTCTCACACAGTGGCTCACCATTTCCTTCAGGGTATTCCCAAGGAGATGCCTTCACCTGCTTAGGATTCCCTGGAAATGGCATTAAATGTTTGAGTAATCATTAATTGATGGTCCTGAATTCAATAGTGAAGATTCTGCTGGCCTTCCCTGTTGCCTCAACTCAGGTATCCTGAAGTGACTAATACCTGACTCTACCTAACCTAACCCTTTAGTGTGTCTGGGGGGAAGCCCCCCACCCCATCCCACCCCTGTCAGAGGCTTTAACTGGACTCTGGACTTTGTAGTAGATCCGAGATGGAGTCCCTGCAGTATAAGGACTTCTGGGTGTATTTCTTTCTGTAAAGCTTTCTCACACAGTCTACAGCCAGCCAGCAAGATGTTGTGGTTGCTGGAAAAATTCCTGAGCCTTGTGGCAGGGGAACATGCGCAGTCCCTTAACACAAGAATACCCAGGTGGGTAAACAATGCTTGCCTGGTCTGGGAAACGGAACGTGGAAAAGTCTTTGTTGTTCTTTTACTGTATTTCTATTGGCTATATGTTAATTAGGTGGTCCTGGAACCATGTTTTATGTTACAGACACATGGGATTCGGAGTTAGTTGTTAGTTGGAATGAGTTAGTTCTAGAGCGTTGTTGGTGAGAGAGGAAGGAGAAAGATGGAGGAATTAGGATCAGGGCCGAATCGAGGCCCACAGATGAAGACTACAACATGAAACGGAAGAAAGGCTTTAGATAGACAGGTTGCCTTGATTTCTCCTTGAAATATATATTTGGTAACATCAGAACCTGTTATTAAATAAAGAAACCTTCCTTTCATCAAGGCATCTGGATTATTGAAGATTGGGTCAGAAGAGAATCTTCTTAGCCACATACAGGCAAGCTACCAGATATTACCTTTTGCCTTCCCTTTCTGAAGTGAGTGAATAGCACTGGGATGCCATCCCCACGTTGCTTTCTTTTCAGATAGCAAGTGGTTTCTGTCCAGCTGATGACAGAGGTGTTTAGATAAGGGGCAATGCATCGTGGACCAGTCAGGGAGCCTTTGTAAGTGCCAAGGATAGCTGAGCTAAGTTAGCAGGTGGCACAGGGAGAGGCTAGGACCGCAGTGATGGGCAGTCTTGGCCCTCCAGCTGTTCTTGGACTTCAATTCCCAGAAGCCTAAGTCAACACTCCTGCTGATCAGGGCTTCTGGGAACTGAAGTTCAAGAACAGCTGGAGGGCCAAGACTGCCCATCACAGGGCTAGGGCAAGGGGAGGAAGCTGTTAATTGAAACCCTTACACCTCCACCCCACCACCACAAATGCTCTCCAAAAGTGAGCCAGGTAAAGATGCGTGGGGATAGGGGGGGGGGAGTCATCTGCCGGCCCAATGCCCCTGGGCAGGGGATTGTGTGACTTCTGATTTGGGGGAGTAGGATGTGTTCAATAACATCCTTTATTGTCTCTCTTTCTTTAGCAGGTGATGAGGGTTCTTTTGTACTGCGCTCTGTTCGTGGTAAGTACGGCATTTCTAACAAGATGGACAGGTGGTTGTTAGGTTCAAGCTGCCCATAGGAACTAACACTAATTTCATGTCAGAAATTATTCTGGGTTGAAAGGATTTTTGCAGAAGAAACTCCACTCTGGGATCACCCAAACGAGGCTCCTTTCATGTCCCCAAGAGCTGGGACAGAGACAGGCGCTCAATCCATCATGCTGTACCTGGGTCTCAAACTGCCAATGTGCCGTCCTTCCAGCTAACAAGGGAAGCTTCTTAACCACTGAGCCACCACAGGAACAAAGGAGCCAATGAATGATGCCTCTAAAATGCTCAAAGCTTTCCCCCTGTTTTAGCAATGGCACGTCTATACAATGCCCCATAGAAGCGCTTAGAATGGCCCTCCCTCTCCGGGTGGCTCACAAGGTAATTAGCATCTTGCCTCCAACATGCTGGTGACTCATTAAACCAACCTCTGAAGGATGGAAGTCAACCTTGTTCTCTGGTCAGGATTGAACTCACAACCTTTTAGCTACAGTACAGCAGTTTTTAACCCCTGCAGAGACTTAGGGTTTTGTCTTTTTTTTTTTTTTTTTTGGGGGGGGGGGGGTTTGATAAATTGAAATACCTGTCTCCCAGAATTAAAAATTAATGTAATGATGTAACAAAATTACTGGTATTAAGCTATTGTTTAAGTAACTAGAGCAGTGGTGGTGAACCTATGGCACATGTGCCAGATGTGGCACTTGGAGCCCTCTCTGCGAGCACCCATGTGGTCACCCCAGCACAGAATTTGCCCCACCTCTCTGCCCAGCAGCCCAATAGAGTGACTCCTTCCTCCCCTCTTGCTGTGTTGGCACTTTGTAATAGATAAGTGGGTTTTGGGTTGCAGTTTGGGCACTCGGTCTCTAAAAGGTTCACCATCACTGAACTAGAGTTACATGTCAAAAACAATGCAACAAATAGTTACACTGTTACTTCTTGTAGCAACAAGTAAAGTGGAGCGGGGTTGAGAAAGTTGCTTTCTAAGGATTCTGTATTTTTGGGCACATTTTGACAAGTTCTGTGCGGCTGTCCTGTCAGTCCTAAGCAATTATAGAAATGCTCTCTTGCTCCATCTTCTACATTTTCCTTTCGAAGGGCAGAATTTGAGAACTGGCTACTAAAGGGGAGAGTATTTCCCTGTATCCTCCCCACCCCCTGGGGCTACAAGGATTCTTGATTCTTCTCTGACAGAGGAGAAAGGACCACCACCACCTCCCCAACCCACCCAGATGTAATGAGTAGCATAACGGGTTTATTTTCAAAAAGAAATAACTTTTCAAGCTGTAAAGGTGTTGCTACCCTGATCCTTCCCTTCCTCCCCTGGAGGGTCTTGGGTTCTTCAGTCGGTGTAAACGGGCATCTCCTCCTCTGTTTTAGATGTCTGCAGGTTGCCCAGGTCTGAGGGTTCCTCTTGCAATGGCGCCTCCAGCCTCCACGTCTTCTACAATGCTCAGGTGGGGCTCTGCGAGAAGTTCGTCTATAGAGGCTGCGGTGGCAACGGGAACAACTTTGCAACGCAGTTGGCGTGTCTCCGTTCCTGCTCAAACCCCAGTGAGTAGCTTTGGCATATCTACTTCCCTTCTCTACCTCCCTATCGCAAATGAATTCCCAACTCTCATGCAGTCTTTGAAGATTGGAAAGCCCAGCCTGCTCCAAAAGGATGCAGGCAAGCCAACCCGTGGGCCCAGGCTGCTTACAGGGAACATGCCAGTTTCCTGTTGCAACATTTCCACCCAGTCCAGGTCCATTTGTAAGCCCATCCAAGTGCCGGTTGTGGCCCACAAACCCCTGTGCAGTTTGTTTCTCCTGCCATTCCTGCTGCCAGTTTGGTGGGTCCCACACACCTCCCAGGCATGAGGAGACCACAGAGCGGCTTCTTGGTGGCTGCTTCCAGGGTGTCAAACAGCCACCTGCTGATACCTAAGTATATGAAGAACACTTCAAGTTATGTTGCCATCTGGAAGAGAGTCAAATGCCTTTCAGCTTTAACATCTACTCTTTCCCTCCCTCCCTCCCTCTCTCCTTCCTTCCCTCCTTCCTTCCTTCCTTTCAGGTATCTGCCAGCTGGCACTGAATCAAGGATTCGGAGATGCCTTCAGAACCCGTTTCTATTACAACAGCACCTCAAAGACTTGTGAGAGGTTCCTGTATCGTGGCCACGGGGGCAACGCGAACAACTTTTGGGAGAAAGACTATTGTCTCCAGTTCTGCGCAAGACGTGGTAAGTCCAGGATGGTGAGATGGCAAAGCCTGGAATGGCCAGGGATACCTTGGTGGTGGTGGTGGTGGTGGGGATTTGTCTGGGGGAACTCTGTCCAGGGTTGGGAAAATAAAAGGAGCCTGCAGGCGTGGCTTCCAACCACTCTGTGGCCAGATGTCTTGCCCACAGGGATTACAGGGTCTCAGACTCAGTGTAAAATGGAAATAGAAGGTCACCAAAGTGATCCTGAACAACTGGACCAATGACTTCTGAGCCAAAGCGGGTTCCAGTGGACACCCCTGCCTGCCTCCCAGAGTTGAGGCGATGGGGCAGAGCAGCCGGTTGTGTGTGGCAAGTCGGGGGTTCCGTTTCCCATTGGAGGCTCTGGTTTGGCCGGGAAGGGGGGCGGGGAGGGTGTCTTTCCGAGAGGGGTAGCTGCCAGTCAGTGTCTGGAGCCCTTCAGTCCTGTGTCAGCTAGAGGAGTGGAGGTCTCTGTTGAAGTCACTTCCTGGGCTCATCCAGGACAACCCATGCCTGGCTAACTCTCTCTCTCTCTCTCTCTTTCCTTTTCTGCAGAGGAATGAGGAGCCAGAGGAGGAAAGAGCTTCCAGACCCTATAGAAGGCTGCTGTCTTCTTCTTGACTCTTCTTCTTCCACTAACTCGGAGAGAAGGGGGGTCCCCCAGCCCCACACCACCCTCTTCTGCCCCCACTCCCTGCCTCTCCTTACCTCCCTGCTCTCCTTCCCCTGATTCACGCCCAGCCCACCCCCTTTATTCCCCTCTGAGCCTCTCCCCCCTCACATGATGCCAGCCTTCCCCCCTGTGCTCCCTTCCTGGGCACCTGTTGTGTCCTAATGGTTTGATCCTCCACATGGATAACAATGTATCTGAACCAATGTAACCTTGCCTATGGGCAACAATGTAACCTTCAGCTGTATCACATAAACCCTGTAATAGGACGCGAGCTAATGACCACCAGCTGGCAGCAGCGAGCGTCCAAGCTCTCTTGGTCCAAACTCATCAAAGGCAACAGCGCGGGAAGTTTTCCCGCCACCACCTACACCTGGACAAGAAGGGCGTGACCAGCAATGACGTCACGCAGGCAGTAGCCAATGGGCTATCATGGAACCACGTTCAAATGTGTTACTACAGTATATAAAGAGCTATTGATCCGCCATTACCTCATGTTCCCTCTGACCACCATGCAATAAACCTGAGTTAACCCAGCCCGAGGCTGTGTCCTGTGTCTTAGTTCTCATACACTAAATTGGCGACGAAGGTGGGATATGGATCCCCAAGGAGCAGCCAGGGCACAGAGCGGGTTCAACATCACCAAACCGCAAGACTGGGAGCTTTTTGAGATGGACTTCCAGGCGGCACTGGTGGAACTCAAAGTCAAAGAAGACGATGAGGAGAGGAAGAGGGCCATCCTCACCAGAATGCTTGGGATAGAAACCAAGCGAACGCTGGTGGGCATCATTGCACCGAAGAAGGTGAGCGAATTCAAAGCAGACGACATCATGAAGCTGCTGCGTGAGCGTTTCCGTCCCTCGAGGGCAATGTTTCCCGCTCGGAGCGCGTTTTGGAGGCGAGTCCAAGCGCCGGACGAGTCGGTTGAGGCATTCGTAACAGCCATGAGGATAGCCGCCGGCCCCTGCAGATGGGACGACCTAGAGACGGCCCTCAGGGACGGAGTGCTGTGTGGCCTGAAGGACAAGGAGGTGCAGCGCAGCTTGATGAACAAGGAGCCACCACCCACGCTGGCAGAGGTTGTAGAGGCCGCGGAAGCCGCGGAGTCCACGAATGCTGGAGTGGACGAAATGCACCAGTGGCGTGAGTGGCGTCCTAGAGCCGGCAAAGCGGAGAATTCGGTGCACGGAAAGTCCGGACAGTCGGTGCACGCAACCCGAAGGGCCTCAAAGTCGTCTACGGAAGGCAGCGACGGCGAGGAGGTCCAAAGGGTCCGAAAAGGGGGGCGCCGCTGCGATGGTTGCAGAGCGGCCCATGAACGCGCAAGGTGCCCATTCAGGAAAGCCGAGTGTTACACCTGCGGCCGTCGGGGGCACATCGCCAAGGCGTGCAGAAAACGGAAGGAGGGCCGGAGGCAGTCACAAGACCGCTCAACCAGACCGGACCGTCCAGCAAGGTCCAAAGATGGCGCCCAGACCACGAGGAAGCCGGACGGCGTGGGCCGCATCTCGAGCGACAGCGAGGACGACGCTCCCGTGTTCAGCGTGTCCGCGGGACGGGTCCATTACTTCGTTGAGGTACTAGTACAAGGGGCCCCTATCACGATGGAAATCGACTCGGGGTCCTCCTATTCTATAATTCCCCAGAAAGAGTTCTTAAAAATCGACCCCCACGTGCGGCCCAAACTTAAAACGCTGAGGTCCACACTGCGAGACGTGCAGGGGAACAGCATTCCAGTGTTGGGGATTGGAAAATTTAGGGTCAATTTTAAGAGACATTCTGCGGAACTGCCCCTAGTTGTCCTTAAGGGGGGAAATTGCAGCCTCCTAGGGACGCAGTGGTTTCAGCCCTTAGGGTTGTTCATAGGGGGGGTGCATACAGTGGGGGTGGACCCAATACAAGCGGTGTGCGACGCGCATCCCGCCGTCTTTAAAAAAGGACTTGGAAAGTTCAAGGGTCCCCCTGTAGCCTTCGACCTAGACCCGGAGGTCCGCCCGATAAGACTCAAACCGCGCAGGGTGCCATTCGCATTAAAGGACAAAATAGAGGCGGAACTGGACAAATTGGTGGGCCAGGGGATTCTTATTCCTGTCGATTCCGCGGAGTGGGAAACTCCAATTGTAACCGCGCTGAAGGCAAACGGGAAGGTGCGCATTTGCGCTGATTATAAGTGTACAATTAACAAGGCGATCCGCCCTAATGCATACCCGGTGCCAGTGGTCAGCCACCTTCTGGCCAGGCTGAATGGGGGAAAGTGTTTCGCTAAACTCGATTTGGCACAAGCCTATCAACAACTCCCTGTAACTCCCGCCACGGCCGCGGCACAAACAATAGTCACACATAAAGGGGCGTTCCAGGTGTCGCGTTTACAGTTCGGCGTGAACTCGGCACCCGGCCTTTTCCAGTCGCTTGTGGAACGCCTCCTGAAGGGGCTGGAGGGGGTGTTGCCTTATTTTGATGACGTGTTGATAACAGGGGGGAGTGAGGCCGAACTGGCAGAGAGATTGGACAAAGTACTGACTGTGTTCGAGAAAGCGGGGCTGCGGCTGAGAAAAGACAAATGCGTTTTTTTTGAAACTGAGGTTGAGTTCTTAGGGTTTCGGATCACGCCAGAGGGTATCAAGCCGTCCAAATCCAAAGTAGCCGCCATCAAGAACGCCCCTCGCCCCACATCCAAAACCGAGTTACAGTCATTTCTGGGGCTCCTCAATTTTTACCATACCTTCCTTCCACGGAAGGCGTCCGTGGCCGAGCCACTCCATCGATTGCTAAAAAAGGAGGAAACTTGGATGTGGGGTGACGAGCATGAGAGGGCGTTTAAAGAGTTGAAACAGCTCCTAACATCTGAGGCAATCCTGACGCATTTCGACCCCAAACGGCCAGTGGTCTTAGTCTGTGACGCATCCCCGGTGGGGGTGGGGGCGGTGCTTTGCCACGTGTTGGACGACGGAAGGGAAGCCCCGATAGCGTTTTATTCAAGGTCCCTGTCCCAAGCAGAGCGTAATTACGCACAGACCGACAGGGAGGCACTAGCGATAGTAGCGGGGACCAAAAAATTTCACGATTTTCTGTATGGTCGGCCGTTCAAAATCGTGACTGACCACAAGCCCCTTTTAGGAATTTTCACTGCAAGTAAGCCCACACCACAGATCCTGTCCCCAAGAATGCTGCGGTGGGCTATTTTTCTCAACGCATACCAGCATGAGCTGGAATACCGGCCCGGGAAGGAGATCAGCCATGCCGACGCACTATCAAGGTCTCCCTTGCCCTTGTCGGGTGTCCAAAGGGAAAGGGCGGAAAGAGATCACCAGGTTTTGTTAATAGAGGTCTTAGACTCACCCCCGATAGTACCAGCCGACATAGCCAGGGCCACAGGTAAGGACAGGACGCTAGAGAAAGTTAGCTCATGGGTACAGAAGGGGTGGCCGGCGTCATCCCCAGGTACGGAATTCGACCCATTTTTTCGGAAAAAAATAGAGTTGTCCCTAGAGAGGGGCTGCCTTTTGTGGGGCCAACGGGTAGTGGTTCCTACGTCCCTGCGACCGAGGGTACTCGAACTGCTGCACGTCAGCCACCCCGGCATCGTCCGGTCCAAGGCGCTGGCCCGGAGTTACTTCTGGTGGCCACAGGTGGACGCGGACATTGAGCACATGGTCGGCACTTGTGAGGCATGCCAGGGCTCCCGACCAGAGGCGGCCCGTCTTCCGCATAGGGAATGGGACACGGCAAGGGGGCCATGGTCCAGGGTGCACGTAGACTTCGCTGGCCCATTCCGAGGAACAATGTTTCTCCTGGTGGTGGATGCATTCTCCAAGTGGTTGGAGGTTATCCCGGTAAAGAGTACGTCCTCCGCCACTACAATTAGCCAGCTAAGGAGAGTCTTTTCCACGTTCGGTTTACCCGACACTTTAGTCAGCGATAACGCTAGTTGTTTCACCTCCGCTGAATTCAAGGCATTCATGGAGGCAAACGCCATTCGGCATGTCACATCCGCGCCGTTTCACCCCGCCACGAATGGCCAAGTGGAACGGCTGGTGCGAACGACAAAGGATGCGCTGCGGCGCATGGGCCCGGGGGACCTAAATCACCAAGTATGTCAGTTTTTGCTAGCGTATAGGGTGACCCCCTTAGCGTCAGGCTACTCGCCGGCAGAGCTGCTGATGCGGCGAAAACTGACCACGATCCTGTCCAGGCTAGACCCGACGAGAGTCGAGGACAAGGGAAAAAACGTAGGGTTGGCAGTCTCGAAAGGTTTCGCCGCCGGCGATCCTGTTCACTGCAGGAACTACGCCAGCGCAGGTCCAGCCTGGGTACCAGGGACGGTTGTGGAACAGACGGGGCCAGTGTCGTACCGGGTCGAGACTAGCACCGGTCTCCTCTGGAGGAGGCACGCGGACCAGCTTAGGCACCGAGTGAGTGGGGGGCCGGTCGGTGGAGCTCAGCGACAGGACTCAGCGTTAGGGTTCTCCCCCACCCGTTTAGCCCAAGGGGGGGACAGCAACGGACAACGGTCCCAAGCAAGGGGGGAAAGCAGCGGCCCCGACTCATACCCTTTTGATACGCCAGCTCTATCAGAGGCTGGGGAAGGGGGAGAGGAGTTCGCGACCGCTGCCCCCGAATTTAATTCTGATTTTGAGTTTGAGAGCCGGGGGGGTTTTCGGGAGTGTTCCCCCACCCGTCCAAGCGAGAAGAGGGGTTTTTCGTTAGCCCCCAGTGCCCCCGGTTCTTCCCCAATAAAGCACACACCCCCCAACAACGCCGCGGAGCCGCGGCAAGTCACTAACGAGTCTCCCTCTCCAATTACAGGGCAGGAAACCAGGGGACAAAGAGAAGGTAGCAAACCCGGGGGAAGGCAGCCCGCACCGAGACCCCAGCGTGTTCGACATAAGCCATCTTGGCTGAGAGACTTCGTCTCATCCTAGGGGGGGGGGGGAGTGTGGTTTCGAGACTTCGTCTCATCCTAGGGGGGAGGGATGTTGTGTCCTAATGGTTTGATCCTCCACATGGATAACAATGTATCTGAACCAATGTAACCTTGCCTATGGGCAACAATGTAACCTTCAGCTGTATCACATAAACCCCGTAATAGGACGCGAGCTAATGACCACCAGCTGGCAGCAGCGAGCGTCCAAGCTCTCTTGGTCCAAACTCATCAAAGGCAACAGCGCGGGAAGTTTTCCCGCCACCACCTACACCTGGACAAGAAGGGCGTGACCAGCAATGACGTCACGCAGGCAGTAGCCAATGGGCTATCATGGAACCACGTTCAAATGTGTTACTACAGTATATAAAGAGCTATTGATCCGCCATTACCTCATGTTCCCTCTGACCACCATGCAATAAACCTGAGTTAACCCAGCCCGAGGCTGTGTCCTGTGTCTTAGTTCTCATACACTAAAGCACCTGAGTCCCTCCTGGGGGGCCCTGCTGCCCACCCCCTGCCTCTTCCCTTGTGGACTGCCCATGCCTTCATGTGAAATGCCTTGTGTGTGGACTGTACAATAAACACCCTTCCTATGATCACCATGCAAAGGCTTCTGTTCTTGGCCGGTGGAATAATGGGATGGAGGGGAGTGTGTGTGTGTGTGTGTGTGTGTGTGTGTGTGTGTGTGTGTGTGTGTGTGTGTGTGTGTGTGTGTGTGTGTGTGTGTGTTGGGGGGGTGTCCTTCAGTTTCACTGCTCAGACCTGAACCCCACAACCCCAGCAGGAAGGACCCTCTGAGTTAGGTGGGTTGGAGGGTGTGGTCTGGGAATGGGTGGGTGTGGAGGGGGAGGGATGGCCTGCATGCCTGCTCCCATTCCTTGCAGAGGTTCTCTGCCCTTGGAGCAACACCAGCTCTCCCCCCCCTCAAAAAAAAAAAGGGATACCACCCTCTTGGGGGTTTTTGCCTGTGGGTCCCTTTGGAGAGCTCAGTAAAAGGAGCCACAGACTGGATTTTTTTGGGGGGGGAGGCTGGATTAAGATATGCCCATTTCTCTCCCCCCCCCCCCGCCCCAGGGAATCAAGACAGGATATTTGGGTCTGACCCTCTTTTATCCTTGAAAAGACATTGGGATGAGTAAAAGAAAGTTGTGGGTGGCTCCAAATCTCCCACTGGATTTCACGAAGGAGGGCTCTGAACCTGGAATCCTGTTTCTCCACCTGCCCCTGCCCCCCCCCCTCCTCACACTTTTTGTAGGTGTCACCTGGAAGGTGGTTCCTCCGGACCCTAGGAAACCTCATTCCTCGAGACAGATCGGACACTCGGCCCCCACTGGCCCACCTATCTGAATGGGGCATTGTGTAAACGTGTTTAATGCCTGCAAAGTTCTACCAGTACAAGGGCCTACTCCTAGGATACTACAGAGATAATTTCCCCGATCTACAGTTCCAAAGATCTTCCACACTTTGCTTCTATGTGGCCATGAAATTCGAAATTCACCACGGGACTCCTTGGCCTGAGTTTGGTCCCTTTTCGTTTCCTGACGGGCATCTTCAAGTCCCGGCAGAGTTTGACTAAATCATCCTCCTTTCTATCTTCATCTATCAGCACAAATTAAACATGAGATTATTCATGTTTGTAACACCTATCTTCACTTTTCCTCTTTTTTCACCCGTATCATTTAAAGGGCAATATACCCTTTAGTCTATTAACTAGAACTAAGAGGAATTCTACTTCGGAACAGGATTTTTGTTTTTCAGCCAAGGCGTGATCTGAAATGTAGAGGTTATCCTGAAGAAATATTGAATTGATCCTTTGAGAAAGTACATGCCATTCCCAGATCTCAATTATTGACTCAGAAGAGACAAATTGTGGAGCTTCTACATTCAATTGGTCTATTGAATCCCCCCCGGGCTTTAGATGTTAAAAAGATAGTCCATAGGTACTAGAATTTAGTACAGGATATTCCGGGGTGTGGGAGTAAACCAAGGATAGCTTTTTGTAAAACCAAATCTTTGGGTGATATCCTTACCCATACTGACATTACTGTGAGTTCGAAACTTACCGACAGAGTTGTTACAGGACACTTTAAATGTGGGGGCTGTTCTGTGTGCCGATTTTCGACTGAAACCAAATAGGTTGTTATTCCAGGGAGTAATATACAACTTCGTATTAATTTTTTCAGTAATTGTAACTCTGTTAATATTGTCTACATGATTTCATGTCCTTGTAATAAGAACTATTTTTACTGTTTTAACTGTTTTTAGGATTATTATTGTATTTGTGAATATTGTCTGTAAACTCCTTGGGTTGCCCTGGGGTTACTTTTTATGTTGTTAGCCGCCCAGAGTCAGCCTTGTGTTGAGTGGGCGGGATATAAATTGAATAAATAAATAAATAAATAAACTATATTGGACAATTGTCTCGTTCTTTAAAAACACGGATATGGGAGCACCGCTCTCGGATAAGATCTCAAACACCGAATGCTCCTCTTCTTTCACATATTATCCAACAGCACCACACTGAAGATCAGATCCGTTTTGTTGTGCTGAATATTGTCAAACCCAGACTATTTGAAAAATTGGACATTAAAAAGAGACTGTTGCAACAGGAAACTTATTTTATTTACAGGTTCAATTCAATGGAACCACATGGTTTAAAATCTGAAACTGACATGTCCTGTTTTCTGGGATAGGGTTTACTCCGTTTCTTTGAATGATTGGTCCGTGAAGTTCAGATGATATGTCTCTTTAAGACTTCTCCTTGGATGAATTTATCTCTCTTGATTGTTGTCACCTGGTTCTCTTTCCTTACTGGCTAAATAGTACTCTTTGTGATACACTTTTCAACATCTCAGACACTAAAAGAAGGTATTTCTGTGTATTTATATATATATCTTTTTTATATAGATAATGGTTTATTGAATTATATATGGATTTGTGCTTACCTAATGGATACCTTACTAGAAAAATTGTTTAATTCCATACTAGTTTCTCATCTGTTATATTTTTATTTTGCTCCTATCAACTAGATAATACATACCTTTGATGAAGTTTCAAAATACCGATTTACCAGAATGGTGTTGGTGTGTTTATTCTTTTGAAGATAAATTTGCCTGAAGTCATTTTTTTGTGAAGATAAATTTACTTGAAGTTATGAAGTTTGAAATATTCTACTTTGTGGATTTTCATTTACTAATTTTACACTGAATGAAGTACTTTGAGTTATGATATACAATAAATGAAGATTGATTACTGAATATATTTTTGCCTCTAACGGGACTTTTATTCTACATTGCAAACTTCTACCAGCACAAGGACCTACTCGTAGGCTGCTACAGAGATAATTTCCCCGGTCTACAGTTCCAAAGATCTTCCACACTTTGCCTCTATGTGGCCATGAAATTCGAAATTCACCACAAGACTCCTTGGCCTGAGTTTGGTCCCTTTTCGTTTCCAGGCGGGCATCTTCAACTCCTGGCAGTGTTTGACTAAATCGTCCTCCGCTGTTGCCTGCCTTGTTGGTGGGCAAATGTCTTGGGGCAAAGGCAGCTTCATGAGGGCAGCATCACCTCCTTCCCTTGCACATCCATTGCATGCCAGCAGCCCGGGCATCCTCCTGTGGCTCCTTATGGGTGTCCTGCGTGGCACAATGAATTGACGGCAGGTTGACACAGATGGTGGTCAAGGTGGAAGATCAGAAAAAGGCACCCGGCTCTATGGGGAAGTTGGAGTGCAGAAGGCGAGGGTGGGGTGGATCCCACGGCACATCTCTCCATGGCGGACAGTGGAGGGGGGGAGGGGGGAAAGCATCTGCAGCGGCAGTCCTTGGGTCTCTTTGGCCAGAGTTTGACCAGGGAGCAAGCGAAGGGTCCAGCCCTGTGCCCAGAAGTGGAGGGAGGAAGAGCCTGAAGGCCAACCTCCCCCCTCCCTCCCTCCCTTCCCCCCTGCCACCACCATCCTTTGGAGAAGAGGCACTACTAAAGTCAAGGGAAGCCCCACAGTGGGAAGCCCAAGCTGGGCTGGAACGTCCTTGGGGAGGCAGCCACGTTTTTGCCACAGAGACGTGGCTCTATCAGTGGTTACATGACATGCCTTTTGAAGGGGAGAAGGACTGAGGGGCTCAAGCAGGCACCAGTTCCCTCAAGGAAGTCCAACTTCACCCCACCCAACCTCCCAGGCCCAAAATCCTGGAGTCAAAAGTGGACACGTCCTCTTTGCGTTCTCTCTTCCAGGACAGAATCTGGAAATGGCAGCGAGGAAGAGTCCTGCCTTTGGCATGGTGGGGAGGGCAGGGGGAATGAGATGGGGGGGACCCCACATCCACCCAGGAGGGCTAGATGGGCCCTGGAAAAGGAAAAGAAAGTCCACAGGTCAGAGAGAGGTGGGTTGCATGTGTGCGCCCCCCCCCCCAGTCCCCAACCTCCTTGAGTTCAAGGGGGGGCTGTGCAAAATATCAGCATGGGCACCCCCCCCCCTTCCTGCACCCCACAGCAGGAGGCTACAGGAAGGTCAGTTGCTGAGCCCAGGCCAAACCGAGCCCACTAGCTCACCAGACCCTGGTCAGATCTGCATCATCTCACATGGCCAATAGTGAATGGTTGACCATAGAGAAGAGCAATGATCTACCTGCCCCATAGAAGTGCTTGGCGCCCTCTCTGGGTGGTTCAAAGGGCAATTAGCATTCTTCCCCCCCCCCAACATGCTGGGTCCTCACTTTCCTGACCTCAGAAGAAGGACAGAAGAAGCTGAGTCAACCTAGATCCCTGGCCAGGATCAAACTCCCAATGTTTTGGCTGCAGTATAGCAGATTAACCCCTGCACCACCAGGGAAAGCATGACCTGAGCAGCAGCCCAGCTCTAGAGGTGTCCAACTTCTCACCCATCCACCCCCACACCCGCTGTCCTGAAATCCTGCACAGTGTTTGCCATGGGTCATCGGATCCAAGGGTACTCACGGGCATAAACGCAGGTTTTGGCGCACTCCTCCTCTGTCTCAAAATTGTTCTTGTTTCCACCACAGCCACCATAGACAAACTGCTCGCACTTCTGGCTGGAGGCATTGTAGAAGAAGCGGGGGAACATGGCTTTGCAGATGCCGCAAACGGAGGGCAAGTGGCAGAAGTCTGGGTGGGGGGAAGAGAGGCAGGACCAGGTTAGCGGTGGCGTGGCCAGACGGGCCTGAAGGCCTTCCAATGCCTTCCGAGGGCTCTGCCGGCTGGAGGGTGCCGCTCCCTTCCTGGCAAGAGCCAGGCAGGCTCTCCCGGCAGACCCAGCCTGGTAATCCACTGCCAGAGGCAGGGGTGGATTCTGAGAGGTGTCCAAGAGGGCAGAGGTCCCCTGCAGCCCCAGCCTCCCCTTTGCTTCCACCACCATGGCCCAAATGTGCCCCGAGACACAAAATCAAAGGCGATTCCTTCCGGGCATGGGATGCTATGCGCTAGACAAGAGACTAAAAAAAATCCCTAACCTGCACAGTCACCACTCTACTGAATGGACTAGCCTGTGCAACAGTGACCAAAGGAAGAGAGCTTGAGACGGCCACAGGAGGCAGGCTGGCAGGGGTGGGCAGAGGTGGGCAGGCTGGCAGAGAGGGTAGGCAGGGCAAAGCAGTGAGCCCCCGATGGTGCCTCCCCAGCACACCCTCCTGAATCCCCTCGGGAGACCCCTAAGAGGATGTTGTGTATGCAAGGACACTGTTGCTTTAAGTAAATGAATGTAACCAGCCCCATATCACAATGTATCACAGCTGCTAAAGGAACGCGAGCGAACCGCCCATTGAGGGCGGATGCGAGCGTTCATACTCACATGGTTCAATCCCCAAATCACGGACAGCCGCGGGAACTTCTCCGCATGAAGAACTACAGAAGAGGGGGGGCGTGCCTCAAGTCGACGCCCCCAACGGCGGCAGCCAATGAGCCACCGTGCAACCAGATTCAAATGTGTTTCGTTACTGTATATAATGTGATGTACCTCCGCCATTACCACAGTGTTCACCCTGACCATCAAAGAATAAACCTGTGTTAGTCCTTATTGCGACTCGTTCTTTGTCTTCCGGGCAAGACACTAAATTGGCGACGAGGATGGGATAATGGCGAACCCCAGAGTCAAGACGTACCAGTTCGACGTCAGCGAGCCTGAGCAGTGGGAGCTCTACGAGTGCCAGTTTCGGCACGCAATGGAAGCAGCCGCCGTCGACGACGACGCGTTGATACGCTCCCATTTCCTGGCCCAGGTGGGACCGGCCACGCTGCGCATCCTAATGAACTTGGTGGCACCAAAGAAGGTTGAAGCCGTGCCGATCGACCAACTCCTGGAGCTGCTGAGGGCACACTTCCAGCCCCCAGTCTCGATTTTTCCGGCCCGGGTCGCGTTCCACCGGCGGGACCAGCGCCCAGGCGAGTCCGTGTCCGACTACGCAGCGGCCCTCAGGCTGGCGGCCGTGCACTGCAAGTGGGACGATCTGAACCAGGCCCTGCGAGACCGCCTGCTGTGCGGCCTGCGGGACGAGGAGCTACAACGGAAGCTCATGACCCGCGACGATCACCTCTCGTTCAATGAGGTGTTGCGAGAGGCGCAGGCGGCTGAGGCGGCCAGGAGCGGGGTCAAGGTGTTCAAGGCCCGTGGCACAACGTCCGAGCGGGCCAAGTCCCCTGTCCAAGCGGCCCGGCGGACTCCGGCGAAGGCAGCCTGGCGGGCACCGAAGTCGCCCGCCGGCACTCCAGAAACCTCCGACGACTCCTCCGCAACGGCGGATTCCTACACCAGCGACGACGACGGCGTCCAGAAGGTACGGAAGCGTGGGGAGCGGCGGCAACACCGAGAGCGGCAAGACCGCCGCTGCGACGGCTGTGGCGCGGCCCACGACCGCACGAGGTGTCCTTTCCGCAAGGCCGAGTGCCACAACTGCGGTCGAAAGGGACACATCGCCCGAGTATGCAGGCGCGGGCGAACCGAGGACAAAGGCGGCTCCAGTCATCCCCAACACCACCAGCGCAAGGCGGCCGGTTCCAGGAAGGTTTCCACCGTTCACGGCGAGGACGGCGTACGCCGCGTGGCCCTGGAGCACCGGCGATTCTACGTGGAGGTACAGTTGCAGGGGCGCCCCGTAAAAATGGAAATAGACTCAGGGTCGTCCTACTCTATACTGTCCCAGAGGGAGTACATGCGCATTCCCCCAGAGGCTCGGCCCAAGCTGCGGGCCATGCGGTCCCATTTGCGGGACGTTCAGGGAAACGGGATCCCGGTGTTGGGGGTGGGGAAGTTCAAGGTGAAGTTCAAGAATTTCTCCGAAAGACTGCCCCTAGTGGTCCTCAAGGGGGGGAAGTGTTGCCTCCTAGGAACGCAGTGGTTTGCTCCCCTGGGAATAGAACTGTCCGGCATCCACGCCACTGAGACTGACCCAATGCAGGACGTTTGCAATGCACACCCGGACGTTTTCAAAAAGGGGCTCGGTACTTACAGGGGGCCCCCAGTTTCATTCGAGTTGGACCCAGAAATCCGGCCCATCCGCCTTAAGCCAAGGAGGGTGCCTTTCGCACTCAAGGACAAAATCGAGGCGGAACTGGACAAATTGGTGGGGCAAGGGATTTTGGTTCCAGTTGATTCTGCCGAGTGGGAGACGCCGATTGTAACGGCCCTTAAATCAAACGGGGAGGTCAGGATCTGTGCAGACTATAAGTGTACGATTAATAAGGCCATTCGGCCAAATGCATACCCGGTACCCGTGGTCAGCCACCTGCTGGCCACACTTCATGGGGGGAGGTGTTTTGCCAAGTTAGACCTGGCCCAAGCCTACCAGCAACTCTCAGTGACCCCAGCCGCTGCCGCTGCGCAGACCATCGTGACGCACAAGGGGGCATTTAAGGTAACGCGCCTTCAGTTCGGCGTGAACTCGGCCCCCGGGATCTTTCAGTCCCTCGTGGAACGCCTTTTAAAGGGGCTTCCAGGAGTTCTACCATACTTCGACGATGTGCTGATAACAGCGGGGAGCGAGGTAGAACTAGCGAAAAGGCTAGATGGGGTTCTCTCGGTTTTCGAGAAAGCGGGGCTTCACCTAAGGAAGGACAAGTGTGTGTTTTTTGTGAGGGAGGTTGAGTTCCTAGGTTTCAAAGTAACCCCAGAAGGGATCAGGCCCTCAGAGTCCAAGGTTGCGGCCGTACAGAACGCCCCTCGCCCCACCGCAAAGCCGGAGCTGCAGTCGTTCCTGGGGCTCCTTAACTTTTATCATTCATTCCTGCCGAGGAAAGCATCGGTTGCGGAGCCACTGCACGCCTTACTAAAAAAGGACGCGGTTTGGCGGTGGGGGGACAAACAAGAGAAAGCCTTCCGAGAACTGAAATCACTCCTCTCCTCAGACGCGGTCCTAACACATTTTGACCCAAGGAAGCCAGTAGTACTAGTATGTGATGCGTCCCTGGTGGGGGTGGGGGCGGTCCTGTGCCACGTGTTAGAGAGCGGGCGGGAGGCCCCGGTGGCATATTACTCTAGGTCCCTTTCAAAGGCTGAGCGCAACTACGCGCAAACGGATAGGGAGGCCCTGGCCATAATTGCAGGGACCAAAAAATTCCATGATTTTCTATACGGCCGCGAGTTTACGGTAGTGACGGATCATAAGCCGCTTCTGGGAATCTTCACTACCGGCAAACCCACTCCCCAAATACTGTCCCCCAGGATGTTGCGTTGGGCCATATTCCTCAACGCTTATCAGTACGAGTTAGTCTACCGCCCAGGTAAGGAGATCTCACACGCGGACGCACTGTCCCGGTCCCCCCTCCCCAGCATGGGGGACCCGGCATGCGAGGTAGAGCAGGACCACCAGGTTATGTTAATTGAGTCCCTCGACTCACCCCCCATTGTTCCGGCCGACCTCGCCAAAGCCACGGCGGCCGACAAGATCCTAGCCCAAGTTAGCTCATGGGTGAGGAAAGGGTGGCCCACTACTCCCCCAGAGGAACCGTTCAAGCCGTTCTGTAGGCGCAGGGTAGAACTTTCCCTGGAAAGGGGCTGTCTACTCTGGGGGCAGCGGGTGGTTATCCCAGAAAAGTTAAGGGCAAGGGTGCTGAAGCTACTGCACACCAGCCACCCAGGGATCGTGCGGTCCAAGGCCCTAGCTAGAAGTTTCTTTTGGTGGCCACAGATAGACGCGGACATAGAGCGCCTAGTGGGCACGTGCGAGAGCTGCCAGAGCTCCCGGCCCGAGGAGCCCCGGCTACCCCATAGAGAGTGGGACACGGCCCGCGGACCGTGGTCCCGTATCCATGTCGACTTTGCGGGACCCTTCCGTGGGGCAACGTTCCTACTGGTTGTCGACTCCTACTCCAAGTGGTTGGAGGTAATCCCCGTGAGCAGCACCTCCTCCGCGACAACCATAAAGCAGTTGCGTAAACTCTTTGCGTGTTTCGGCCTGCCAGACGTCCTCATGAGCGACAACGCGAGTTGCTTCACGTCGACCGAGTTCCAAACCTTCATGGAGAGGAACGCAATCAGGCACATCACGGCTGCCCCATTCCACCCCGCCACAAACGGTCAGGTAGAGCGCCAAGTGCGCACTACGAAAGACGCACTGCGGCGCATGGGCCCCGGCGACCTGAACCTACACCTGTGCCAGTTCCTAATCAGCTACAGGACCACCCCCTTAGCTTCAGGATTCTCCCCAGCCGAGCTGCTTATGAAGAGACGCCCGGCAACGCTGTTTGACCGGATGGATCTGTCCAGGGTGGAGGATGAGGGGAGAAATATAAATTTAGGGGGGGGGGAACTCCAAGAACTTTGCCACAGGGGACCCGGTTTACTGTAGGAACTACGCGGCCTCGGGGCCGGCGTGGGTACCGGGGTCGGTCATCGAGCAGACAGGACCAGTGTCCTACAGGGTAGAGACTAGCTCAGGGCTACTGTGGAGACGGCACGCCGACCAGCTCCGAAGAAGGGTCACCAGTGAGGGGAAATCAGCGTTAGGGTCCTCCCCCACCCGCATTACCCAAGGGGGAGACACGGAGGTGCACGAGGGCGAAATTAAAGAGAGGAATCAGTTTGTCCCCGACTACGACCAGGAGCACGAGTTTGACTATGATTTTTCGTACCAGGGGGAGTTAGCGGAGTGGTCCCCCACCCGTCCTAGCGAGAAGAGGGGTTTCAGTTCAGCCCCTGGTACCTCCAGTCCCCGCAACGCGGGCATGCTAGAGTACACCATAGTCCCGGCCCCCAAGAGACAAGCGCCGAAAAGACAGGCAGCCAGCGGAGTCTCGCCAGCCGCAAGTCCCCAGACCCCCGAACAGGCAGCGGGAGACAGCGGGTCCACGAGGGTCTCATCGTCAGTCCCGAAGTTCGTGCTAGGGGGGTCCCCGGGCCCTGCAGGCGGTAAGCAAGGGTTCACTTCCCAACTGTTCATTCCATTCCCGTCCCCACAGGCAAGGTCACCGCAGCCTCATCACAGAACCACTAACGAGTCCCCACCTTACATTGCAGGACAAGACCGCGCGGGACCAGGAGCCGCGGGCTCCCCTGTGTTAGGGCAAGCTGACACGCGCCCCAGGCGCACGTGCGGGAAGCCACAATGGTTAAGGGACTTCGTCCCATCCTAGGGGGGAGGGATGTTGTGTATGCAAGGACACTGTTGCTTTAAGTAAATGAATGTAACCAGCCCCATATCACAATGTATCACAGCTGCTAAAGGAACGCGAGCGAACCGCCCATTGAGGGCGGATGCGAGCGTTCATACTCACATGGTTCAATCCCCAAATCACGGACAGCCGCGGGAACTTCTCCGCATGAAGAACTACAGAAGAGGGGGGGCGTGCCTCAAGTCGACGCCCCCAACGGCGGCAGCCAATGAGCCACCGTGCAACCAGATTCAAATGTGTTTCGTTACTGTATATAATGTGATGTACCTCCGCCATTACCACAGTGTTCACCCTGACCATCAAAGAATAAACCTGTGTTAGTCCTTATTGCGACTCGTTCTTTGTCTTCCGGGCAAGACACTAAAGAGGAAGAAACGAAGCCCTGAGAAGGGGAAGAGGGAAGCCTCACAGGTTAAAACACCCCATGCCATCGTCTCTAAACATAGGCTGCTGCCTGCATATTGGCTACCGGCATGGAGGCACCAAGTGGGTGATTTAAGTCAAGTGGATTATTAAAAAAAAATAATAGCAACTGCAGAACTGAAACTGCAAACTGAAGGAACCCGAAGATCCCCCTGGATTAGGAACTGGAGGTAGTTCTTTTTCTCCCATACAAATATGAAGGCAAGAAAAGACAGAAATATTCATGGCTGTGATTTGGAGTCCCAATTTGAATTACGTGTGCAATAGGACCATGCTTGGCAAATAAATAAGCAACCTCCCTCCCAGAATCCAGATGAAAAGACCAGGGTAAATTTCATCCCATAAAATGCAGAGGTGACCATGCAGTCAACGTACAAATTACCCCTAGGACTTTGCTTTGTCATTCCAGAACCTAGTCTGGACGTTTCACATCAATGCACACTTTATACAAACGAGTCAGCCTAAGCAAAGGGACAGCTTTTACCTACCTTGTGTGTATTCAGTTTTATTGTGCTTTTTTGAAGTGCCTCTCAAAATCCACACTGAACAGCCCCACATGTTAAAAGTCTCAACATGCGCTCCATCTTTCCTGCCTGAGGGCAATTATGCACAACGCCTCCTTTCAAGTCTGCATTTGGGGGGCAGGCTGGAGTTCTCAAACTTTCTCTGTCCAGAAAAGGCTGACAAAGCCCTGATGGGATGGGAGGGGGGGGCGTTCAAAGCCCGCCAAAGTCCACCTGAACAGGTGTGAACTCTCCAGTTTAAATGCAGAAACGTAACTGCAGTGACAAGCCAGCAAAGAGAGGCAGCAGTACCTGGAAGGTCAGGATGGCATCCTGGGAGGCTTCCTTATATCACCTTGTAGGCTGCATGCTTTGGGTATCGTTGCACGTTGCCAACAACAGCCTAGCCCAGCCCTTATGATGGAGCAAGAGGTAGTTCACACGCAGCACACCAACACAGCATCACAAAGGAATGTGAGAGTTGCCACAAAGAAGGGTGGAAGAACATATGCGGGGGGGGGGGGATGGGCCTTTGATGAAAGAGCCAAAATAGAGAATCAGCTCCCCCTTCCAAGTCCTTTTGTCAGTCACCGAAAGAGAGCCACTTCCACACCAGCTTGGTTGTGGGTTCCTTCTTTTGTGTAGCCTTTCTTTCACCCTTTGTCCAGAGGACGTTTTTCAACCAATAACAGTTGCAAGGGCTGTCAGAGGCCAATCAGGATGCCCAGGGGGAGGGAGGGGGAATTCGGGGTCTGTAAAAGGGCCTAGTCTGACCAGGTTATCCTGCTATGGGAATAGAGGAGATTTCTGGCCATGCCACTATGGTAGGCCGTACAGACAGTGCGGACGGAATGAGCTCCCGTCTTTGTCCCAGCTCCTGCCAACCTAGCAGTTCAAAGCAAGAAATTGCAAGTAGATAAATAGGGACCACTTCGGGGGGAAGGTAACAGCATTCCGTGTGCTCTGGTGTCTACTCATGCCTGCCACATGACCACGGAAACGTCTGCAGCAGCAGACAGCACTGGCTCTTCGGCTTTGAAACAGAGATCAGCACTGCACCCTAGAGTCGGATACAACTAGCTTTCGAGCAAGGGAAACCTTTACCTTTACCTTTACAGACAGTGACTCAACGGGGGAAATAACCTGACTCCGTAAAGGGACCAATGGCTACAGGCGGAGGAGCCCCTTTGGGTGGGGTGATGATGTCCCCTTCAGCGGAGGAAATGCCACTGGAAACCATCCTCTTGGGCCCAAAGGCAAAATGAGTGGAAGAGGAACTCTGATTGCCAGCGGCAGAAGAGGCCTGGCCAGATGGACTGGGTATGAAGGCCCACCTTGTCCGTATCCTCAAGGCTGTGGCAGTCCATTGCAGTCCTGCATGTCTCATTTCATACATGCCACAGGAGATGGCCCCAAGATCATAGTGTGTGGGTTTACTGTATGGGACCAAAGACAACAGGACAGCCGAAGGGTTGGCTTAACACAGGTTTATTGCTTGGGGATCTGGTGGAGCATGAGGTAATGGCGGTGATACATCTCTTTATATACAGTAGGGTTATACATTTGAATCTTGTAGCACGGTAGCTCATTGGCCGCTACCTGCGTGGCCTCGCCCAGGCACGCCTCTCTTCAGTAGTTCTTCTTTCCTGCTGCTGAATGCGGGGAAGGTTTTCCCGCGGCTGTCCGTGATTGAGCAATGTGAACCATGTGAGATTGAACGCTCGCAGCTGCCCTCTATGGGCTGCTTGCTCGCGTTCCTTTACAGCTGCAATACATTGTAATTGGGGTGGTTACATTCTGACAGTACAAGACATGCATACACAACATCCCTCCCCTCTAGGATGGGACGAAGTCCCGCAACCAATGTGGCTTGCCGCACATTCGCTTGGGGCGTGCTTGCGCCTGCCCTAGTACCGGAGAGCCTGTGATCCCTGACTCCGTGGGTGCTTGTCCTGCAACGGGAAACGGGGATTCATTAGTGGCTCTGTGGGGCGTCTGTGCCTGCCTTGCGCTGGGGGAAGGGAATGGGATGAACAACTGAGAAGTGAACCCCTGTCTGTTTCCCTCGGACCCCGGGGACCCTCTGATCGTGAACCGCGGGACCGATGAGGATGCCCTTGTGGTTCTGCTCCCTTCTGTCCCCCGCTCAGGGGACCTTGAGGCTGTGGCGGACGGCCCCGCCGTTGCCTCCTGTCTTGGGGGTGTCGGTCTCGGGGAATTTGGTGCTATGTTGCATTCTAACTCACAGGGGCTACTGGGACTGGAAGTACCAGGGGCTGAACTGAAACCCCTCTTTTCGCTAGGACGGGTGGGGGACCACTCCGCTAACTCCCCCTGGCACTGTAAATCAAGGTCTAAACTTCTTGGGGAATCTGTATTTCTGGGATGCTCCCGGGGGATGTGTGTGGGCTCGGGGCTCTTCCTTTCCGCCGCAAACTCCCGCAGAAGATTTCTGAGGATCGATTCCCTTTCCTCCCCCCTTGGTGGGGACCCATGTTCCCCTTTCCCTCCCCCTTGGGTTAAACGGGTGGGGGAGTACCCTAACGCTGATTCGTTGCTGCTCTCGTCTTCGTCCTGCTTTCCGGGGACCCTCCGCCTGAGTTGATCTGCGTGCCGCCTCCACAGGAGGCCTGTATTGGTCTCCACGCGGTATGAGACGGGGCCGGTTTGTTCTATTACAATGCCGGGCACCCAGGCTGGTCCCCCGCTGGCGTAGTTCCTGCAATGCACGGGGGCGCCTACGCTAAAACTCTTTGAGGAATCCATCTCAACATTTCGCCCTTTGTCTTCCACTCTGGTGGGGTCTAGCCTGGAGATTACCGTAGCCAGCTTCCTGCGCATTAGTAACTCCGCGGGGGAGTATCCTGACGCTAGTGGGGTGACCCTGTACCTTAGCAAGAACTGACATAGTTGTCGGTCTAGATCTCCGGAGCCCATGCGCCGCAGCGCGTCTTTAGTGGTGCGCACGAGGCGCTTTACTTGGCCGTTGGTGGCCGGGTGGAAAGGGGCGGAGGTGATGTGCCGAATGGCGTTGAGGTCCATGAATTCCCTGAACTCGGCGGAGGTGAAACAGCTAGCGTTATCGCTGACGAGGGTGTCGGGTAAACCGAACGTGGAAAAGACCCTCCGTAACTGTTTAACTGTGGTGGCCGAGGAGGTGCTCGAGACTGGGATGACCTCCAACCACTTTGAGAACGCATCCACCACTAGGAGGAAAAGCGTTCCCCTGAACGGCCCTGCAAAGTCTACGTGTACCCGGGACCAGGGCCCCCTCGCTGCGTCCCACTCTCTATGTGGCAGACGAGCCTCTTCTGGCCTGGAGCTTTGGCACGCTTCGCAAGTGCCGACCATGTGCTCGATGTCGGCATCTAGCTGGGGCCACCAAAAGTAGCTACGGGCTAGTGCCTTAGAGCGGACGATTCCGGGGTGGCTGACGTGCAGCAGTTTAAGCACCCTCGGCCGGAGGGACGTGGGGATCACTACCCGCTGTCCCCACAAAAGGCAACCCCTCTCTAGGGACAACTCTAATTTCTTTTTGAAAAATGTGTCGAATTCCGCTGCTGGGGAAGACACGGGCCACCCTTTCTGTACCCAGGAGGAGACTGTGGCTAACGTTTTGTCCTTGCCGGTCGCTTTGGCGATGTCGGCCGGTACTACTGGAGGGGCGTCTAGGACCTCTATCATTAAAACCTGGTGGTCTCTCTCTTCCTCGCCCACGTGGCAGCAATCCCGGGGAATGGGGGACCTCGACAGGGCATCCGCATGGCTGATCTCCTTTCCGGGCCGGTATACCAACGCGTGCTGATACGCGTTGAGGAAAATGGCCCACCTGAGCATTCTCGGGGACAGGATTTGGGGTGTGGGCTTATCTGCGGTGAAAATGCCTAGCAAGGGCTTGTGGTCAGTCACTATGGTGAAGGGGCGGCCATACACGAAATCATGAAATTTCTTGGTCCCCGCAATTATCGCTAGTGCTTCCCTGTCTGTCTGGGCGTAGTTTCTCTCCGCTTGGGACAAGGACCTAGAGTAAAACGCTATCGGGGCCTCCCTCCCGTTTTCCAGCACGTGGCATAACACCGCCCCCACCCCCACCGGGGATGCATCGCAAATCAGGACCACTGGGCGTTTGGGATTGAAGTGGGTCAGTACAGCATCTGATGCCAGGAGTCGCTTCAGGTCATTGAAAGCCTTCTCGTGGTCGTCGCCCCACTTCCATGCCTCGTCCTTTTTTAACAATTTGTGTAGCGGTTCCGCCACGGCTGCCTTCCGAGGAAGGAAGGAGTGGTAGAAGTTGAGCAGCCCAAGGAACGACTGCAGCTCGGGCTTGGAGGTGGGGCGAGGGGCCTTTTTGATGGCGGCCACCTTGGATTGGGATGGCCGTATTCCCTCGGGAGTAATGCGGAACCCTAGGAACTCGACCTCGGTTGCGAAGAAGACGCATTTGTCCTTTCGCAACCGCAACCCCGCCTTTTCGAATTTTTCCAGGACTCTTCCCAACCTTTCTGCCAATTCTGCCCGGCTCCCCCCCGTAATCAACACGTCATCAAAGTATGGCAACACCCCCTCTAGTCCCTTTAGGAGGCGTTCCACGAGTGATTGAAAAATCCCGGGCGCCGAATTCACGCCGAATTGGAGGCGCGATACTTGGAACGCCCCTTTGTGTGTGACTATGGTCTGCGCAGCAGCTGCGGCGGGGGTGACCGGGAGCTGCTGGTAGGCTTGGGCCAGGTCGAGTTTAGCAAAACACCTCCCCCCGTGCAACCTGGCCAACAAGTGGCTGACTACCGGCACCGGATACGCATTAGGGCGGATCGCCTTATTGATGGTGCACTTGTAATCAGCGCATATGCGGACCTCCCCGTTGGCCTTGAGTGCTGTTACAATCGGAGTTTCCCACTCCGCAGAGTCAACAGGAACAAGGATCCCCTGGCCCACCAACTTGTCCAACTCCGCCTCTATTTTGTCTTTTAGGGCGAAAGGCACCCTGCGCGGTTTAAGTCTGATTGGACGCACTCCAGGGTCCAGGTCGAAAGTCACTGGGGGGCCCTTGAACTTTCCGAGTCCTTTCTTAAAAACTTCGGGGTGCGCCTCACACACGCTCTGTATTGGATCAGTCCCGGCGGTGTGTATTCCCACGGCGTGCACCCCCCCGATGAACAACCCCAGGGGCTGAAACCATTGAGTCCCGAGGAGGCTGCATTTACCTCCTTTGAGGACGACTAGGGGAAGCGTTGCAGTGCGCTTTTTGAACTGGACCTGGAACTTCCCAACCCCCAGTACCGGGATGCGGTTCCCTTGCACGTCCTTTAGTGTGGCCCTCAACGCCTTGAGCTTGGGCCGCACGTGGGGGGGTATCTTTAGGAATTCTCCCTGGGAGATAATAGAGTAAGAAGAACCCGAGTCCACCTCCATCCTAACAGGGGCCCCTTGTATTACTACCTCGACGAAGTATCGGGGATGCTCCGTGGAAACGCTGAAAACCGGGGCGTTGTCCTCGCTGTCGTCGGAGATGCGTCCGACGCCGTCCCGCTTCCTCGTGGTCCGGGTGCCGTGGTCCTTGGGCCTCGTGGTGCGATCCTGCCTCGCCGAGCGGTCTGGGGAGCTCCTCTTGGCCTCGCGTCGCTTCCGGCAGACCTTGGCGATGTGCCCGCGCCGGCCGCAGTTGTGGCACTCGGCCTTGCGGAACGGGCATTTGGCGCGGGCGTGGGCGGCGCCGCAGCCGTCGCAGCGCCGGCCCTCCTTTTGGACCTTCCGGACATCGTCGTCGTCGTCGCCGTCCTCCGTGGTTGAGTCCGAGGCTCGCCGGGCCGCGCGCACCGAGCTCTCTGCTTTGGCGGTTTTCGGCCGCCAGTCCTGGAGCTCTTGCACGCCGGCCGCCGTGGCTTCCGCGGCCTGCGCGGTGTCGAGGACCGTTTGCCACGTGGGGGGCGGCTCCTGCTTCATCAGCGCGCGCTGAGTTTCGGTGTCCCTCAGGCCGCAGAGCAGGCAGTCGCGGAGGGTGACTTCTGGGGTCTCCCATTTGCAGGGGCCGGCGGCCAGCCGCAGGGCCGCGGCGAACTCGGCGACCGATTCCCCGGGCGCTTGGACTCGCCTCCAGAACGCGCTCCGAGCGGGGAACATCGCTATCGCGGGCCGGAGGTGGGCGCGCAACACAGCCAGAAGCTCTTTGGCTTTGTAGTCGCTCACCCTCCTCGGCGCGATCAGGTCCACCAGAGTCCTTTTTGTCTCGTGTCCGAGCATGCGGACGAAGATGGCCCTCTTCTTGTCCTCATCTGAGACTTCGAGCTCCACCAGTGCTCCGTTGAAGTCTATCTCAAACAGCTCCAAGTCTCCCGGCTTCCTGATCTCGTAGCCGGCGCATGTCTTGGTCCCGTGGGCAGCCATTATCCCACCTTCGTCGCCAGTTTACTGTATGGGACCAAAGACAACAGGACAGCCGAAGGGTTGGCTTAACACAGGTTTATTGCTTGGGGATCTGGTGGAGCATGAGGTAATGGCGGTGATACATCTCTTTATATACAGTAGGGTTATACATTTGAATCTTGTAGCACGGTAGCTCATTGGCCGCTACCTGCGTGGCCTCGCCCAGGCACGCCTCTCTTCAGTAGTTCTTCTTTCCTGCTGCTGAATGCGGGGAAGGTTTTCCCGCGGCTGTCCGTGATTGAGCAATGTGAACCATGTGAGATTGAACGCTCGCAGCTGCCCTCTATGGGCTGCTTGCTCGCGTTCCTTTACAGCTGCAATACATTGTAATTGGGGTGGTTACATTCTGACAGTACAAGACATGCATACACAACAGTGGGTCACTTCATGGCAAGCAAGCTGGGATCCACCTTGAACAAATTCATGCCAATGGCATTTTTCCTGCTTCAAGAGAAAATGCCTTCTCAGATACGAGTTGCAGTGGGCAATGACAAATAGAGAAGACCCTTCTGCCAGCGACTCAGTGCCAATCGCCAGGCAGCGGTTCACTAACCTGACCACCCTGAGGACTAACAGCTTTGGGTGGCAAAGTCCACAGGGAAGGGTGAGGGTCACCAAGTGGATTAAATCACACCTGAATCCCTCTTGATGGAGGGCAGCAGCTCCATCCATCCTGACCTGGGGCTGATCATGAGGACTTTGCATGCCAAAAGGGCTCAGGACCAGAAAGTGACTCCCAGAACTGGATCAGTGGCATCACAGGTATCACGCTACAATGTGGAAGGCACATAAAAAGCCACTGCATTATATTCTCGGAACAGTCTTCATGGCTGATTGCCGTGAGGATCGCAAGATTTGGATTCAAATATGGCAGAAGAAGAAGAAGAAGAGGGCCTACAAACCAACATGGCTTGCCTTTTGTGCTTCCACTGCTGCTCATGGGTGGCGTTTGTGCTGCGCTCCAGGTGCCCACCATCTTGGATTTCATTTGCTACTAGCCTGCCAGCCTGCCTGAACCCTGGATCCTTCCCTTTTTCTGCCAGGACACCACCAGGCTCCTTCCACCCGTGTGGCAAAATGGAGGAGAAGAGGCACACGGGACAACCGTCGTCCCCGCTCTGGTACAGAAACCCACAAGCCCCTCAAAGAGAGCATCTCACATGGGCCACATACCCTCGACCCGCTCAGCCACTGGGCAATCGGAGCCGCGATGGCAGCCACACAGGGGGGAGGGAGAGGGGTTCTAGATCTGCTCCATTGGAGTGATTTACTCTACTGCCACTGATGCATAGCAAGGAGTACAGGCACCCTCTGTGCAAAGGCAAACCTTCCCCCCCCCCTTTCATACTTGGGGTGGGGTGGGGGGGCATGTTTTGTTTCCAGTCAGTTCTGGCAATCATTTCTACCTTTGTAAGGGTCAAGGTCTCCCTTGCGCAAAAGCCCGTCGCCTCCCACTCTAGGGGGTCGGTGCTCATCTCTGTTTACAACAGATGTGTCTGCAGACGTTTCTGTGGTCATGTGGCAGGCATGGCTTGACACCAGAGCGCACGGAACGCTGTTACCTTCCCCAGTGAAGTGGTACCTTTTTGCCTACTTGCAATTTCTTGCTTACGAGCTGCTAGATTGGCAGGCACGCACTCCATCGTGCAACACTTAAATCTCAAACTGCTGATCTGCTAACCTCCAGATCATCAAGTTCAGCATCTTAACCCCCAAGCCACCTGACTGATCAGCACATCCTCCCTGCCTTTGCCATCACCCTCTCGGAAACCCAGGTTGCTGCTCCTGGGGGGCGTAAAGCAGGCAGTCCCAGGGGTTCCTGGCCTCCCACCCACCCCACCCACCCCCTGCTTCTCTGCCAGGTGGGCAGGGTGTGGGTAGAGATGGGGAGCCATGAAAAGGTGATCCCTGCCCACTGCCTTCCCAAGGCATTCCTCTGCTTGCATAATATAATTTCCACCACCCTCATTATCATAATTTCCACATTAGTCATACCCACTGGCTTAAGGAACGTGCCTTCAAATGTCAACATTTGGAAACACGGGACTCTTTGGCAACAAAGGACTTACAGCCCAGAAGATTGTGGGCAGCCTCCAGTGGAAATGGGTTGGGGAGAAAGAAATGCACATGTGAGCAGGGGTGTTTTGGAGCAACTGAGCCTCCCACCACCGTGAGGAATCACCAGACCAGGGGTGGCCCCGACTGACCCAGAACCCAGGCCCTATATGCACTCACCAAAGACAGCTTCCTCACAGACGTAGCCACAATCCCTCGGGCAGCACTTCTGGGTCCCCGGGCACTGGGCATCAGTGGTGCAAGCGGAACAGGTCCCGTTCATTTGGCAAGCACTGCAGTCCTTCGCATCAAAGACATCCCCAAGGGGAGGCATATTGTAGCAGTAGCCCTCCTTGGCTGCAAAGGAAGGGGTACCAGTGAAGGCTGCGGAACAGGGCACATGGAATTCTCCACCCCAGGGCCCATGTGCCAAAAGCCAGAGTGCATCAGCCAGGGGGCAAGGGGTGGATGCATTCTGGCCTGGCTGGATATGGGCAAGGACCAGGGTGACTGGTTGGTTGGTTGGTTGGAAAGGAGCCAGAGAGGCTGGGATGCCCATTCCCAGGAGATCAGCTCCTAGCCAGCCCACATCCTACCGCCTGACTACCTCGGAGGGCTGTTCTGAGGATTAAAAAAGGGAGCAGGACCTTATAGGAGCTTGTGGAGGTGGCAGGAGGGGAGAAGTTCTGAACCTCAGAGGAGCCACCCCAGGGGCCATGGCTTGCCTGGTGGGGAAGGGCGCAGGTTGGCACAAGTAGGGAAACTAGGCTGGTTTCTGGGCATGAGCCCAAAAAGTGACCTTCTACCTGCTGCAAGTGGGCCTATTTTTCCCCATTCTTGGGGCCCCCCACTCTTTCTGACAAAGGGGCAAAGATAACCCCTTACACACACACACACACACACACACACACACACAGCGCTTCGCTCCCACTCACCCCAATGCACACAGACTGCCAGGATGCCCTTCACATCCATGATGGACCGGGGGGGGGGGGGCAAGCAGCACTCATGGTGGCAGACTCCCCACCCCCACCCTCACACACACACACCCCACTGCTGACCTCCCTCACCTTTGCCATCTTTGGGAGCTGAGGAGGTGATCTGAGCCCCGAGGGCAAACAGCACCAGAGCCAGGAAGGAGCAGCCGGTCTCCATGGTGTGGCGTTCCAGGTGAGTCTGAGCTGGAGCAGTTCAGCCGAGCTGGATTTAAAGAGCCAGACAGGTGGGGCTGGCTCAAGAGGGATGTGCCAGGGCCTGCCAGGAGTTGGCTGGTGGTGACAGCTCGGACTCCTTTCTAATCCCATCCTGGAGCCCTGGAGCCCTGCCCAAAGACAGGTGTGTTCCCCAAGGACAAGGGGGTGAGGTATGTCTGGTGACACCCAGAGGTGGGGAGACCAGATTGGCTAGAGACTTTGGGAGACCGGGTGTGTGTGTGTGTGTCTCCTTCCTCCAGTTGACAGAGGAGACTTGGGGTGGGGGGATGGCCAGGTGGGCCTGAAGTCGGGAGGAGAATGTCACTCAGATTTGTCTTCAAGTCCTGCCTCAGCCCTAGACTTTGAGATGAAGTGGACCAGCAGAGCAGAAGTGCAGAACAGGGACCTTTGGGAAACCTTTCAGTGAAACCTTCCAGTGGAATGAATGAACGAACAAACAAACGAATGAATGAATGAATGAATGAATGAATGAATGAATGAATGAATGAAACTAACCTGACCACCCTGAGGACTAATAGCCTTGGACAGCCTTAAGGGGCAAAGTCCACTGGGAAGAAAGGGTGAGGGTCCCCAAGTGGATTAAATGGTCGCACTTGTATCCTTCTGGAGGTAAGGCAGCAGCTTCCTCCATCCTGGCCTGGGGCTGAGGAGGACTTTGTGTGTCAAAAGGGCTCAGGACCAGAAAGTGACTCACAGAACTGGATCAGGGGTACTATGGGTGTCACGCTTCAATGCAGAAGGCAAATGGAAGACCACCGCATTATTAATTGTTCCTAGGATAATGTTCATGGCTGATCACCATCAGGAGAGCCAATAATCAGAATTGGATATGGCACCTGAAGAAGAAGAAGAAGAAGAAGAAGAAGAAGAAGAATCCTTCTGCTTGGCATTTCTGGACTTGTGCTCCAACACACATGCACACACCCTTTCCTCTACAAGCATTTTGCCTTGGTCACAAGCATCTCAGTCAATGCTCTCAAAGGCCTAATTTGCTCTCACAAGGGTCTCCAAGAGGGTCCATCTCTTCTATTTATGAAATAAACTGAGCTAATAAGAGGTAAGTAGATGGATGGATACACGCGCACACACGCGCGCACACCCCTAACCTGTCTGGGAGGGGGTATTTATTCTCATACTAAGGATCAACCCAGATTTTTCCGCTGCCACGTAGAAGTTGCACCGCTTCCTCCCTTAGCTGCCACTGAATTAGTAGGGCTGGGTAGGTGTGTGCAACCCATGTAAGGCCTTGTCAATGATGCATTGGCCAATACCTGCAGATGGCTCACTTATAAACCACTTGACAGTGTTGGCAAATTCAAAACTGACTTGCTTTAGACTGGTTTCAGCAGTGACACAGGCTGGAACCAATCCAAACCAGAGCAATGCTATGAGCACCAGATAAATAGAAACCTCTTCGAGGAGCCCGACAGTGCAGGTCAGGAGGGCTTTGGAGAGTGGGGGGGGGGGGAGTGCACCCTAGTGAAGATGCCCATTAGATTGCTTTCACACACCAGCCTGCTCCAAACAGACAGCCCCCCCCCTCCCCATAGCCCATGGGGTTGGCTTCTCAGGCTAACAAATTCTGTGTCCCAAAGTAACTCACGGCAAACCATCTTCACAGGAGAAACTGTTTCTTCCCCCTTCATCACTCCCTCCATCTGCCCCCCACTGCAGCCAACCTGAGCAGGCATCAAGCTGGGCAATCGCCCGGTGTGCCAAGCTGAGGTTGTGCAACGGTGTTCTCTGCCTGTTACTCCTCCATGCAGAGGTACCAGAAGGCAGCCAGAATGGACATAAAACAGCCCTAGTCCATATTGTTCAAGCTGGGCTACTTCTGGTGCCTTTGCAGAGCCCACAGCAAGGCCTTTGGATCCTGGGCTTGCCACAGCTGTCACAGAAATGCCAAGGCTTAAGGGGATGCCCTTCTCAACCACAGCAACCTACCAGCCTCACAGGACACGCAGAGATGGTGGCCTTGAGATCCTGGAAGTGGAGCAGGAAGGAGAACAGGGGGAAATCAGAGGTTGCTCAGGCTGGCCCTTCGTGGAAGAAACACGGGTGGTTGGAGGAAAGGGTGGAAGGAGCAGGACTTCTGCCAAGGTGCACTCAGGGTGGCAGCTCAGCGCTCGGGAAAGTGATGGGCATCTCCAGGTTGGGGGTGGGGGAGGACAAATCTCAGAGCAGATAAAAGATTGATGTTTCTGAGTGGGGGGAGTTGAAAGGCTAGTCAACCATCTCTGCCCTTTTCAGGGGAGTAAAAGTGAGGAAGGAAGGAAGGAAGGAAGAACATTTGCCTCCGATTCACTTGAATTAGTTGCAGCTTCACTGAGTTTTATCCCGGGCAAAGGGGCGAACCCAGTAACTGCAAGGTTAGAGACTCCTCCTCCTCCTCCTCCTTGTCCCCACAGAGTTCTGCTGCAGTGGGAGAGACTTTCCCAGCAACCCCCAGGCTTTTGAGTGTGTCAAGAGGAGAGACTGAGTAGCTGGTTTCTGTGCCCCAGCTGAGCAGGATGCCTGACGTGTTGGTGGTTTGGAGAGAAACTAAGAGCCCGTGAGACGGATGGAAGTAAACAGGGGTGTGGGCAGGAGGGAGTGGGCCCCATTCCAAAGGGATTGGTCTTGCCTTAATTGCTGGAAAGGTGAGTGCTGGCTCTGTCTCAGTACTGCGGGGGAGGCGAGGCAGGAGAGGTGCTGGCATGCAGGGGCGGAGGAGAGATGCATGGTGGCCTGGTGTGCAAAACCATCTTTGGATTCCACTCCACCTTAGCCACACACACACCCCAATAAAATGGATAAACTAGGGGTGGCATGTCATTCATCCTTTACAAAGCTGGGCTTAGACTCCTACAGTATCTAAACTGGGGTATCCAAACTACAGTCCTTGGGCCGGATCCGGCCCCAACACCAATTCATCCAGCCTGCGCCGTTCTCGACACTCTCGGAAGTGGAAGTAAAACAGCCCATAAGCAGAGGTACAACATGGTTCTGGGAGCGATGAGGGTGGTGCAGGCCAGATGAATTGATGTCAGGGGCAGATGGGCTGTAGTTTGGGCACTCCTGGCTTAAGCAGAGAAAATGGCAGCTTAAAATCTATCTCATTCTGTTGCAAAACTGATTGCAAGGCATGTTTTACTTCTGCTTCCAATGGGAGCAACCACGTGACTGGCCAGCTGAACTACATGGCCGCCCCACTAAACCACATGACTGACACACAGCCCAAAAGGTTTGGGCATCCTGATCTAAACCCTGGTGACTGTCTTTGAACGATGTGTGGCACAACAGCAGTTGAATGCACAGAATGTAGCAAGCATCTCCCGGGTCCCTGGGACCCCATTTCCCCAACAATCCAGCATTTTCCATCTGCGCAAAATCCAGGAATCCATTTGGCCACCACCCCTTGGAGCCATTGGTCTGGAAGTGCCCGATTTTGCCTGCCCCATCAGCCCTCGGAAACTATTTTAGGCTTGTGCATCTTCTCAGTTATCCTATTTGTTGGGCTAAATTCAGAAGGAAAGAAACCCACAGGGAAGGATTCCTCGCAGCTGTGCTTTCTGGGAAAAGATGTGAATACGGATGTCCCAACAGCAGCACAGTTGCCAGTGGAGGGAGGGGACAACCGGTTGGGCACGGCAACTGCCCTTTGGAACCCTCTTCATCCACCTCAAGAGTCAAGGAATTCTGATCCCTTCCCTCCCTTTGCTAAAGGAGACTCCCAGTTCCTCCTGACCTTTCTGGAATGTCTGTTGGGAATTCACCTGGGGAGATGTCTCAGCCTTTGTCATGTCAATGCTTGCTGGCTCATGACACCCATCAGGAATGCTTGGGGGGGGGGGAACGGGTCAGGTCTCTCAGTGAAGCCCCCTCGCCCTGCTTCCTGTAGTGTACCTAATCCTCAACTGATCCTTCTATTGGCTAAATGAAAGGTTGTTGTTCTTAATGCCGTCAAGCTGTCTCCAGCTTATGGTGGCCTTAGGAATGAGACATCTCCAAACCGTCCTGCCCTCAACAGCCCTGCTCTACTCTGGCATGCTTCCCTCATGGAGTTGACCCATCTCTTGTCTGGTCTTCCTCTTTTCCTGCTGCTGCCTTCTCCCTTTCCCAGCATTATGGTCTTTTTCAGCAGAGTCTTGCCTTCTCAGGACGTGACTTGGTTTTCACGTTTTCATGCTGTTGTGTCTTTGGGATTCACCCTCCAGCCTTCAAGTGCTGCAGGTCTTATCCTACCTGGAGAACTTACAGTATTTAATTAGTGGGGTGCCTTGAGGAAAACTGATCAGCCTTTGCAGTGAGCGTGCAAAAGGAGACAAACAGATCTCAGCAACTACAACACTTATTTGTCTGTAATAACTCCATATTGTTCCTACTTCCTGGCCTTAACCTGAAGGGCTGGCAGCAGCAACACTGCTTGTGCCCAGGGGTGGCCTACCTTGGGGCCCCAGGTATTCTTGGACTTCATTTCCCAGAAGCCCTCATATGCAGGTGTCCCGACTTGGGCTTCTGGGAATTGAAGTCCAAGAACACCTGGGACACCAAGGTTGAGAAACCCTTGAATAGACCCTACTGCCAGCGACTAAACACCAGTCATCAGGCGACGGTTAACTACCCTGACAACTAGCAGCCTTGGGTGGAGATGTCCACAAGGAAGGGTGAGGGTCCCCAAATGGATTAAATGGTCCCACTTGAATCCATCTTGATGGAGGGCAGCAGCTTCATCAAAACTGGCCAGGGCCAGGTGCGGACTTTGTATGCCAAAAGAGCTCAAGACCAGAAAGTGACGCGCAGACCTGGATAAGTGTTATAGGTGTCATGCTGTGATGTGGAAGGCAAATGGAAGCCCACTGCATTGTATTGCTCCCATCTTCATGATCGCCATGAAGAGAGCCAATATTTGGAATTGGATTCGGCACTTGAAGAAGTAGAAGTCAAGATGATCAGTTGCAGCAGCCACTTGGAGACAAGGAAGTGAGTGCATCACAACGCCACGACGAGATGAATTCAAAAGGCAGTGAGTGGCTAACTTTACAAAGTTCCAGTTCTTTATCCGAGGTCAGAATTTGTTTCTAAGGGCTGGAGTGGCTCGGGGTAAAGAAGCTCACTTCATTAGCTGGAAGGCAGTTTGAGACCCGGGCACTGTATGACGGACTGAGCGCCTGTCTCCGTCCCAGCTCTTGGGGACATGAAAGGAGCCTCATTTGGGCGTTCCTTGAGGGCGTTTCTTCCGCAAAAGTCCTTTCAACCCAGAATAATTTTTGACACGAAATAATAATAATAATAATAATAATTGTTGTTGTTGTTGTTGTTATTATGTGTTTCTTACCATGTTTGTTCCATGTATGAACTGGTCTACAGGGCATCCGGATGCCTGCGTTACCAACAAAAGGTGCCCCCCCCCCACTCTGTCATGAAGGGGAGAGTCCAGGGTGGGTCACTTTAGGGACCGAGGGCCCACCGGAGCCCCGAGGTCCGGACTTGGCCAGCGGGGAGAGCAGCCACATTGCAGGGGAAGAGAGGGGGGGCTGACCGCCCCGCCGGCCCTGGCGCCCATGCCCGGAGGGTGGCGGCGAAAGGGGGCCGGGGTCGCTCTGGCTGGTCCAGAGGGCGCCGCGCCCGCCGAGCGGGTCCATGCTCCGGTCCATGCTCCGGGGCGGGCACCCCCGCACGCACACACACACACACACACACACACACACACACACACACCGTTACTGTTGCGGGCAGAGGGTCGGAGCTTCTTCGGGGCTCAGCAGGGGCGGCCCAAGCCTCCTTCCGCCACCAAGAGGGAAGAGGGGGGCGGGCGGGAGGGGGCAATGGTGCGAAGGGAGCCGTCCCCTCCCGGGTCCGGCAGAGGGCGCGCCAGGCCTGCGAGTGGGCACCGGGGCCGGCCGGCGTCGCCTCCCACCGGAGCCCCGGGTTGACACGACTAGGTCCGTCCAGCCCTGGTGAAAGCGCCGCGCCGGGCGGGCAGGCGGGCGGACGCCCAACAACCCCCGGGCGGCTGGCAAAGGCACGAGGAAGCCCTCCCGGGCCAGTCGGTGCCGCCGCATCCTTTCCTCCGGGCGGGGCCCAAAGCGAACCCACCCACTCCGTTCCTTGCGGGCATCCACGGCTGCTCTTGGCGCCCTTGGGCTTCTGCAGACGATGAGGGAGGAGTGGCTGCCTGCCCCCAACCCCCCACCCCACCCCACCCCACCCCACCCCCAACGCGAAGTTCCCAGAACAGGGTTGCCAGCCTGTACGGAAATTTCCGTTTCATACGGACATTTAGCCCTCCGTACAAAAAAAATACGGAAATTCAGGCACTGAACTTGATCCCTGAAATGGTAATTTGCCCCCCCCCCCGCCCCTCTCTCTCTCCTCCCCCCCCCTCCTCCTCCTCAGTGGAGATGAGGCCTTCCTGCCTGCCTGCCTGCCTGCCTGCCCCAAATGGACCCTCCCGCTCCATCTCCAGCCCCGCCCGCAGGGGGAAGCTGCGGGTCCCGCACAGGGAACACCAGAGGAGCCCCGCCCGACCCACGGGAATGCAGAGCATGCCCAGGGAAAGCATCTCAGGTGCTCACGCACTGCGGCCTCGTCAAGTGGGCGCTGAGCTGGCAAGTGGTTGGCGACACCCCGTGTTCCTGGAGGGCAAATGTGCAATTTTCCTTGCACACCCTCTCTGTTTGTGTCGGCGTGTGGCCTGCGCTTCCCAGTGACTGGGTTATAAACAAACACACACACAGAGAGAGAGAGAGAGTCACTGCAAGCAGCACCTGTTTTGATGCTTTCCTCGCTGACCGGGCGGGAGAAAGCATTTGCACGACCTCCTCCTCCCAGGAGAATGTTTTGCCTCCAGTGACTTTGCTGCTCTTATGACCCTGAGCAATGGCGAAAGGAAACGCACGAACTCAGGCGCTAGAGCTGGGGGGGGGGGGGCGGTTGGGGTACCAAGAGGGGGGCGTCCCTGCCTGCTCACTTCGAAGGCTCTCCTCCCTCGCCCCCCACCCCACCCCCTTCTGCCCTTATGTTGGCAGTCAGATGGGTAGGGTAGATCTCCCCTGGCGAGGTGGGGCAGGATTTGTCGGCAGGGCCAGAAGGATCAAACGTGTAAGGAAAAAGGATGACTGTCGTCCCTTTATTACGTTTATTAAAGACTTCTTCAGGTCAGTCTGAAGCATCCGTTGGCCCTTTTCCCACCCGCTTTGGCTCCCTGCGTTTCCTTGCGGTGCCATCTCCCTCCCACCGCTGAAAAGGCTGCGGTGGTCCTTGCAGTCGAGCGAGGCGAGTCTCGCCAACCCACATCTTCGGCCTCTCTGAAGACGGACACGCCGGGTTTCCAGTGGGAGTCGCTGGTCACATAAAGGCGGCAATTGGTTATTTCCCATTGACAATAAAGTGGCTTTGCTGGAAGGTTATTCTCAGTCGCTGGCACAGAAATCTCTCCCCTTCCTGAGTGGATTGCCAGGGAGCTGTTTATTTTAACTGTTGAATTCAGATGTGGACATTGTCTTCAGGTCCTGCTGCCCCGAGTCTGGACGGACCTGCAGTGACACATTTTTGTCTCTGGGCTAAAGAGCGTTTCCCCTTGAGGTGGTTTTACAGCGCTTGGTGCTTCTGGAGGAAGGACCCGTTAAAGCTCTTTTTCTGTTAAATGAGTATTGTAGAGGGTTCAGGGCACCGAGAGGCCTCCTTTCCACCCCCTCCACCTCATGCCAGAAGACCCGAGCTGCCCCAGAGATTGGAAGAGTGACTTGTGCTTCTGCTCTCCCTCTCAGAAGCCTCTGGTGGGGCGGGACATAAGAACATAAGAACAGCCTTGCTGGAACAGGCCACAGCCCATCCAGTCCAGCATTCTGTCTCACACAGTGGCTCACCATTTCCTTCAGGGTATTCCCAAGGAGATGCCTTCACCTGCTTAGGATTCCCTGGAAATGGCATTGAGAGATATCCTGCCTATCTCTCCAACCCGGAGGTTGTCCTTAGGTAGCCATAATTATAGCCATTGATAGCCTTGTCCTCCATGAACTTGTCTAATCCTTTCTTAAAGCTGTCAAGACTGACAGCTGTCACCACTTCTTCTGGCAGGGAGTTCCATAGACCAGTAATCCTCTGGGTGAAAAAGTACTTTCTCTTATTTGTTTGAGAACTAGTACCCAAAAGTTTCATGGAGTGTCCCCTAGTTCTAGTGTTGTGCGATAGGGAAAACAGTTTTTCCTTATCTACCTTGTCCACACCGTGCATGATTTTATAAACTTCAATCAGGTCACCTCTTAGACGCCGTCGTTCAAGAGTGAAAAGGCCCAACCGTTGCAGCCTCAGATGGTAAGGAAGGTGTTCCTGATGGGATTCTGCTTCATGTAAAGATATCTTCTTTATTCAGTCAGTCTCATTAGCAGCAGTTATATCCTCAGATCTTTAAGATAACAATCAGTCCCAAGAAGTCCTGCTTCCTTAGGCTTTTTGTAGGGAGGAACAGAGAGACAGAGAGAAAAGCACTCTGCAGTCCTTGGCTGGTCCAAAGCTACTGAAGCCCTTTTCTTTATTTAGGCAGTGAGAGAGAGAAACGAAACTAGCAATCATTGTATAGCAGAAACGAAACTCATTAGCCTACATAATCAATCAGAATGTCAAAACCCAAAGAAAGAGAGATAAGGAGCGCTGTCTCTCAGGCAAAGAGGCTTTTGTTTACAAAAAGTGTCAGAAGACAGGCAAGACAGAAACCAGATGAATTCCTACATGTCCTCCTTTTTCATTTAAATTTGAGAGAGGGACGGCTAATCATACCCCTGCATGTCATCATATACATCATCACTGTCCACCTGGACATCGTACTCCTCCTGACTCATGGTACTTTGTTCCGGAGGATGATACCTCATTGAATACAATTGCCGTCGTGCAAAACTCGATGTCTCCCTTCTACGCAATGGACATGTGTTACACATAGAAATAAGATTAGGAATACAAGTAATACAAAAATACAAAGGTATAAAGCAGATAATAATAATAAACCCATAAAAGAAAACTTGTCTAAGGACAGATAAATCAGGCAACCAAGAAGTCACCCAATCAAAGAGATTAACATCAGTGCGTACATTGTTAGTAATACTCTCCTGTAAATTCTGAAGTTCTTTCTCAATAGTATTATTCAGATCCTGGAATTTTACCCGACATCCCTGGTTCCCGACCAGTTTACAAAATCCTCCGGATTTTGCTAACAGGTAATCTATGGCCAGTCTGTCCTGCATTTGGTCTTGATGAAGCTCAGTGATTTCCATTTGAAGATCCCGTATGACCCTCCCTGTGGCATTGATTGATTTCTCCAGCCTACAGGTGAGTCCCAAAATGGACCTTCTATTCTCCTGGGAAATGACACCTGGGTATGATCCCAAGGTGAGTGCTCCAGTGATAGCACTCCCTATAGCTCTCCCCCAGGAGCTACCATCAGAAAGCTGAACATCGATTATCACTTCATCATTGCAACCAGAACCCATCGGGCCGGCAGCAGCTCTCCGGCGCCGTGCATGTGCCTGAGGCGGCATTTGCACTTGTACGGGTAAGGTAAAATAACCCAATGCTGCACATTGATATTGACCTGGATGGAAATTCGTGGCAACTCCATTAAAAAAGAACCACATGTTCGGATCCTTGATTTGCCATCCATTGCAAATTGAACCACTATCTATAGCAGAATAATCAGGAGTAAACATAGGAAAAACATCATATATATCTTCAATAGTAGTGTTAAACAAGGTATAATTAAGCTTATAAGAACTGTTATAACTACCCCATAGCCAAAAATAATCGTCACAACCCGTATAATTGCCTACATTCTGCAAAACCCTTTTCGCTTGAGTCCAGAACTTCCATTTACTATTCCAGACTCCAGAACTATGACAGCAGAAACAAAGTCCTTTAGTGTATTTCTTGAATGTCATGCTTCGCCAACGGGTGTTGTTAAATTGTTCTGGAGGATTAGAGAAGAGTGTAGATCTATCAAGATGTTGCAAATGTCCAATAACCAGCTCTGGCGTGTTGAACAATGCCGGAAGAAAGCCATTTGAGACACTGCCAGTGGATGCTCATAGTATAACGTTGCATTCTTACCATGAACCTCAAACATATAGTTAGCATGACGAATCCAAAAGTTGGGGTTGCCCCCATGAGGCATTGTTCTTACAGCTGGAAGCACAGTAAGAAAGAAAATAACAAATGTCAGCACATTTAGTTTACTGGTGAACCACCATCCTGGAGCTGAGTAACCTTCTTCTCTCTCCATGGGCGGATCGCTCCAGCAGGAATCCTTCCACTCAGGATCCCCTTGTTGCCAATAGATGACCAATGGCTTAAGAAGACACTCCCCTAAGAAACAGGAGCATGCCCTGTTATTACTAGTACCATATAACTAAACATGAAACATGAGTGACATATAACACAAATGCAATATCACAAACCCATTTACATGTGTAGAGTACTGGAAACTCTGCCATGTGCTTCTGAAGGTATGCAGTTTCATAAGACAATACATAACATAAGCAAAGACAGATCTTTCTCCTGCAAAAGAATAAGCAAAACATTTAAGCATAAACAAGACATGAACATTTTTTTTTCTTCCTTACATGAAGGAGGCCTCTATAGCATTCTAGAAAGCAATTCTTACTTCCCCAAGTACATGAGTAAGGCATTAAATTTCTTCTTCTCCCACTAGATGTAAAGTGAAAGAGGCATTATATTTTTTCTTCTCTCACTGGTGTAAAGTGAAAGAGGCATTAATAACTTATAATCAACATAGCATGGTAACTCAAATACAGTACAAATCTCATTAGCATGAGCAGGTAGACAATTTCTTTAAAAGGCTGTCAGGTTTTATAATTCTTCTTTAAAGTCCACACAAACTTTTTAGTCCCATGAAAATGTCCGAATTAAAAAGTCTCAATCTTGATTGAAGCTCTCTGAAACATCATCTCCTCTCCAGCACAGTCCTTGGCATGGCAAGTTGAAATTAAGCCATAAATTAAGTCTCACTGACTTCACAAGACAATCCCACACAACCCCCCTTTTTTCAGCTTTTCAGGCAGACACACATTCCTTCATGCTCCAGCCACACCCATCTGCAGTAAGGCAGGCCGAGGAGGTATGAAGGCACAAAGAACTTCTCCAGAATTTGCAAGCAGCTTCCACACAGAAGACTAGTACAGGGAATTTCCCGTTGCTTTCCCTGCCATCCTGATGCTGGAAACTTGAGACAGCCCACTCTGATCTCTTTGTTTGTGGGTTGGGCAGTTCAAAATCAGCAAAAAACTGTATGTCTTCTTCCTCCTTGTATTTTTGCCAAAGCCTGCTATCCATACAGGAAATATTTACCCCCCTCTTTCTCTGTATTTCTTTCATCTCCAGCATATGATTCTCAACCTTATGACAACCTGCATCGGTTAGTTTGTACTTGCACCCCTTTTTTGTCTTGAGTTTTGTGCGTTCCTCCTTTGGGCCATCCTTCCATTTCTGCAGGATCTTCCTGCCCAAACGTGAGGTATCAAATTTACTACTCAGCTTCTCCTGCTTTTGTGATGAGGGTTGATTCACGGGGGGGCTGAGATCCCCTATGCTGCTCTTTAAAACACAGTCCTTGCTTTCTGCCACTCTGCATGCATCAACAACTTCAATCCGTGATGAGTTCCCCGCCATTTGTTCCCCATCAGCCGGCACTAGCTGTTTTTTATGCTCGGCTGGCAATATTGCAGCAGAGAACAGGTCTTTTGTAGGGCTAAAAGGACTTGATTGTTGCAAGTCAGGATCTAATTGCAAGGCAGGATATAAAGTCCCATCTCCATTTCCACCTCCATCAGGAGTCTGTTGTTTCTCATATGATGGAGGAGCAGTTGCCATGGCTGCCATGGTTGCCATGGCCCCCCCTTTCTCTGAAGGCAAAAGCTGTGGGAGGGGGCCATCAAGTCTTTGAGACAATAAAATATTTTTTGGAGTAAGTCTCTGAAGGCAGCCTCTCACTTCCTCCCAAGTAAATAATATTGATCTAGAAATCCCTTTATGCTTCTGCAATTCATTCCCAATCTGTTTCCACTGTCCCAAGTCCAGACCTTCATATTTAAACCAAGGACAGAATTTTGCTATAGCTTTAACCAGTTTCTGTATCTCCTGTTCATCAGCCTTCCGCCCATTCTCATGCAAAAGATCTGAGATATCTTTACAAAGTTCCTGCATTTCTGAAGAAAGCAAACATCCCATAATTAAATTGTATTTTCCACTCACCCTGTTGTAATTCTCGAGCGCTCGATTTATGACCTTCCCGGTCGGACCTTTTGCCTGGTCGGAGTGAGTGAGTGAGACCTTCCCGGTCGATTATGAGGTGTTAATTGCTGAAGCAGCTTTCACAGCAGGCTCTCTCATTGTAGTTCAAAGCGTCACACGGAGCGCCACTTGATGGGATTCTGCTTCATGTAAAGATATCTTCTTTATTCAGTCAGTCTCATTAGCAGCAGTTATATCCTCAGATCTTTAAGATAACAATCAGTCCCAAGAAGTCCTGCTTCCTTAGGCTTTTTGTAGGGAGGAACAGAGAGACAGAGAGAAAAGCACTCTGCAGTCCTTGGCTGGTCCAAAGCTACTGAAGCCCTTTTCTTTATTTAGGCAGTGAGAGAGAGAAACGAAACTAGCAATCATTGTATAGCAGAAACGAAACTCATTAGCCTACATAATCAATCAGAATGTCAAAACCCAAAGAAAGAGAGATAAGGAGCGCTGTCTCTCAGGCAAAGAGGCTTTTGTTTACAAAAAGTGTCAGAAGACAGGCAAGACAGAAACCAGATGAATTCCTACAGTTCCAGTCCCCTAATCATTCTGGTTGCCCTCCTCTGCACTTTCTCCAACTCCATAATATCCTTCTGGAGGTATGGCGACCAGAACTGTACACAGTATTCCAGATGGATGGGGCCTCACCATAGATTTATAAAGAGGCAAAATGACACTTGCTGACTTATTTTCTATACCCTTCCTAATGATCCCTAACATTGAGTTTGCTTTTTTCACTGCTGAGGCACACTGGGTTGACACCTTCATTGAGCTGTCCACCAGGACACCAAGGTCCCTTTCCTGGTTTGTCGCAGAGAGTTCAGACCCCATCAGTTTATAAATGTAATTGGGTTTTTTTGCCCCAACATGCATCACTCTGCACTTACTGATGTTGAAGCTCATTTGCCACTGTTTTGCCCACTCCCCCAGTGTCAAGAGATCCCTCTGGAGCTCTTCACAATCTCTCACAGTTTTCACTACCCTGTATAATTTAGTGTCGTCAGCAAATTTGGCTACCTTGCTTTTTACTCCTACCTCTAGATCATTTATGAAGAGGTTGAAAAGCAGGGGTCCCAGTACTGAACCTTGGGGGACCCCACTCTTTACTTCCCTCCACTTGGAGAAGTGTCCATTTAGTGCTACCCTCTGTTTCATGTCCCTTAGCCAGTTGCTGATCCAGGACAAGACCTGTCCCTTTATTCCATGACTGGTAAGTTTATTCAAGAGCCTTTGGTGTGGGACCTTGTCAAAAGCCTTCTGAAAGTCCAGATAAACAATGTCAACTGGATCCCCCTTATCCACATGCTTGTTGACACTCTCAAAACATTCCAACAGATTAGTGAGGCATGATTTGCCCTTGCAAAAGCCATGTTGGCTCTCCTTTAGCAGTGCCTTCTCTTCTATGTAACTATTAATTCTGTCTTTTAGGATGGTTTCCATCACTTTACCTGGGACACATGTCAAACTGACAGGCCGGTAATTTCCTGGATCACCCCTGGATCCTTTTTTGAAAATTGGTGTTACATTCGCTACCTTCCAGTCATCAGGCACAAAGCCTGATTTGAGGGAAAGATTATATATTTTGGCTAGGATATCAGCAATTTCATCTTTAAGTTCCCTGAGAACTCGTGGATGGATGCCATCTGGTCCTGGGGATTTGTTAGTGTTTAGCTTAACAAGACATGCAAGGACCTCCTCCCTGGTTATTTCTATCTTGCTTAATTCTTCGGTTTCCCTCCCTACGAAGATAGGCTCTGTTTTGGGCATGTGGTCTCTGTCTTCTTCAGTGAATACTGAAGCAAAGAATTCATTGAGTCTCTCTGCAATCTCTGTTTCCTCTTTAATAACCCCTTGCCTTCCATTGTCATCTAATGGTCCAATGGCCTTCCTAGTTGGGTTCTTACTTCTAATGTACTTAAAGAAGTCTTTGTTATTTCTCTGAGTATTTTTAGCTATACGCTCCTCAAAGTCTTGCTTTGCTTTCCTGATTGTTGCCTTGCATTTGTTCTGCCAGAATTTATGTTTCTGCCTGCTGTCCTCATTTGGACAAGCCTTCCATCTTCTAAATGAGCTTTTCTTGCTCTTGATCACTTCCCGAACAGCTCCTGTAAGCCACATCGGAGTCCTCTTGGACCTGGCAGTGCCCTTTTTCCTTTTGGGTATGCATTCCCATTGGGCCTCTGTTATTGTTTTTGTAAACAGCCTCCATGCCTCTTGGAGTGTTTGGACTCTCTCAATTTTCCCTTTCAGTTTCTTTTTTACTAGTTTCCTCATCTTTGGGAAATTTCCTTTTTGAAAATTTAAGGTCTCTGTATTAGATTTTATCAGTGACTTGCGGTCTATGATCAAGTTAAACATAATTGAGTTGTGGTCACTGTTCCCTATTGGATCAGTCACATTAACATCTTGCACCAGATCCTGAGTATTACTCAGAATCAAGTCAAGGATTCTTGTACCTCTAGTTGGGTCTTCAACCATCTGTCCCAGGGAACAATCATTGAGCATATCTAGGAACTTTATCTCTTTATCATGTGCTGAACAACAGTTCACCCAGTCTATGTGAGGGTAATTGAAGTCCCCCATTATAACCAGGCTTCCCTTCCTGGATGCCTCCTTTACAACATTCTCCAACTGCCAGTCTCCCTCAAGAGTTTGGGTCGGAGGCCGATAGTATATGCCTACTGTTAGACCATCCTTGTGGCCTGGTACTCTTACCCACAGAGCTTCTAATGGTGACTCCAAATCACCTAGATATTCCAATTCATACGATTTTATCACTTCTTTGACATACAAGGCTACACCACCTCCTGTTTGCCCCTTCCTATCCTTCCTGTACAGTTTGTAGCCTGGGATAACTGTATCCCATTGGTTATCATCCGTCCACCAGGTTTCAGTGATACCAATAATATCAATATTTTTATCTATTGCTAAGTATTCCAGCTCCCCTATTTTGTTCCGGAGGCTTCTGGCATTTGTATACAAGCATTTATATATGCTTTCCTGATACAGTCTTTTGAGTCCACTTGCATTGTTAGACTGCCTCTTGCATCCTTCTGCTAGAGTGCTGGTGACTAGCTCCTTGCTCTGCTCAGTAATTTTTGCATCCTCCTCACTACTCAAGTACACACTTTCCCGAACCGGATGCTGCCCAGCTCCTGTCGGCTTTCCCCCAGTTATCAGTTTAAAAGCTGCTCTGCAGCCTTTTTGATGTTGAGTGCCAGCAATCTGGTCCCATCATGGTTTAAATGCAACCCATCCCTCCTGAACAGATTTGGCTTGTCCCAAAATGTTCTCCAGTTCCTGACAAATCTGAAGCCCTCCTCTCGACACCACCGCCTCATCCACGCATTGAGGCTTCTGAGCTCTGCCTGCCTGGTAGGTCCTGCGCGAGGGACAGGCAGCACTTCTGAAAATGCTACCTTGGAAGTCCGGGACTTCAATCTTCTTCCTAACAACCTAAATTTGGCTTCCAGGACAGACCGCTTGGCCTTCCCAACATCATTAGTACCAACGTGTACCATGACAACTGGCTCGTTCCCAGTTCTCAGTAACAATCTATCTAGATTTCTTGTGATGTCTGCAACTTTTGCACCTGGCAGGCAAGTCACCATACGGTTATCATGTGCATCACAAATCCATTTCTCTGTATTTCTAATTATTGAATCGCCTAGTACAAGGAGCCTCTCTCCTGCAATCTGTTCATCTACATGCACCTCATCAACCATATTAAGGGAGAGAACCTCAGTTTGTTCCTGTTGTTCATCTTCCTGGATCTCATCAAGTGTGATGAAGGAGAGATCATCAGGTGGAACCAGTTGTTCCTCTGTGTGTTCCTCATCAGGTGTGATAAGGGAAAGAGCCTCAAATTTATTCTGTAATTTCAGACTCTCAGAGTGATCCCCTACTCTTCTCCTCCTTTGAGTCACATTCCTCCAACCATCTCCCTCCTGAGTTAGTGAAGGGCCTTCTCCCTCAGAACTGTGCCCTGTCACTTCTTTGTCCAGCATAGTCTGCTCCGCTCTGTCCAAGAACAGCTCAAGCTCCTTAATTTGTTGGTGGTTAGATATGCGGGCCTCTAGCTGCTGGACCTTCTCTTCTAGTAGTGCAACCAGCTTGCACTTGCTGCAAGTGTAGTTCTCCATATGCTTTGGCAAGAACACAAACATGGCACAAGAATTGCAGGTAACTACAGCTGTTCCCTCAGAATCCATTTTAACAAGTGCAGTATTCTGGGCCTCAAAAATGTACACGTTTACTACCTTTCTACCTAGTAAGACTATAAAATTTTTTTCCCTAGTTTGTAATCTCACGCGCCGTTAGGCGCGCGGGCCTCTAAAGCAGCTCTACTCCAACTGCAAAACTTACCAGTGCTCACTTCCTTTGTTTGGCTCTCCTCAGCAGCAGCTCTGCTTAAGAGCAATTGCAGAGTCAAAATGGCTGACCCTGAAAGAGCTCAGAGCTTTTAAAGGCTAGTGTGGCTCCGCCCCTATGAGTCACAGTTCAGGGAAGGGCCTGGTGTGGCCCTGCCCCCCTGCTTCTGGAAGCTTCAAACTGCTTCCTCTGTTTGAACAGAGGTGGCTCTCAGCAGTTTCAATTATCAATTTAAATTAGTAGAGGCCTCTAAAGCAGCTCTACTCCAACTGCAAAACTTACCAGTGCTCACTTCCTTTGTTTGGCTCTCCTCAGCAGCAGCTCTGCTTAAGAGCAATTGCAGAGTCAAAATGGCTGACCCTGAAAGAGCTCAGAGCTTTTAAAGGCTAGTGTGGCTCCGCCCCTATGAGTCACAGTTCAGGGAAGGGCCTGGTGTGGCCCTGCCCCCCTGCTTCTGGAAGCTTCAAACTGCTTCCTCTGTTTGAACAGAGGTGGCTCTCAGCAGTTTCAATTATCAATTTAAATTAGTAGAGGCCTCTAAAGCAGCTCTACTCCAACTGCAAAACTTACCAGTGCTCACTTCCTTTGTTTGGCTCTCCTCAGCAGCAGCTCTGCTTAAGAGCAATTGCAGAGTCAAAATGGAGTCCCCAAAGATCAACTTGTCCAAGGTGCTCTGAGGCCCACCCAGCAGAGCCTCGGGAACAGGTGGGGCAGAGGGTAGGGGACCAGCTGTTCTTTCCACTGACAAACTGATAAGGGTTCAAAGAAACCATCCCCCCCCCCTGTGAGTTTTCCTTGGGGAACATTTGAAGCCTGGTGGGTGGCTTTTGGGCCCCATACAGGGGGAGTTGTACGGTCATGGACTTCATTGGTGAGGTGTGATGGGAGCTGTCACATTTGACGATTGACCACCTCTCCAGTTTCCACTCTTAGGCCTGCCAAAATCAGACCAATTGAGAGATATGGACAGGGTACAAATCTCTCTCCCTTTGAGCATAACATTTCCTTGTTCCATCTGAATGGCTGTCTTCAAAAGCTTTTGAATGACAGTTTGTGCTTGGCCAACTCCAGATCTTGCCCAGAGCCATTGTTGGGGTTTCAGAGAAAGAGAAAGAGAAAGAGAGAAAGTGCGGAGAAACTAAGAACAATTTTGAGAGTAAAAGACAAGGTAAGACTCAACAGCTGGTTAAGATGCTGAACTTGACAACTGGAAAGCCAGCAGGTCATCCGTTCGAGAGCTGAGAGCTGCATGACAGAATGAGCTCCTGCCTCTGTCAAAACCCCTGCCAACCTAGCAGTTGGAAGGCATGAGATTAGAAGTAGATAAATAGATTCCACTTCAGTGGGAAGGTAAACAGCATTCTGTGCCTATTCATGCCTGCCACATGGCCACGTAAATGTCGGCAGGCACAGACAGTCCTGGCTCTTGGGCTGTCAACAGAGATGAGTCCCAAACCCTAGAGTCAGATATTGTTGGCTTTCGAGCAAGGGCAACTTTTACCCTTTACGCTAAGACTCAATGCTTGGCACCCAAGCCAAGAGTGATTCTCTGAGCCAAGGCAGGATTGAACCTCTGGATTCCTGAGGGGGGGTGCAGGAAGACACACTGGCTGGAGACAGACAGCAAGAGAGAGTCTCTCGCTGTTGTTCTCTTGAATGGCAAAATGTGGCTGCTTTCAAATGCTTTCAAATGTCGGTTTCCACTTTTCAGTTGGGGTTATTTTCTCAGCAAGAATAGTGTTAGAGGGCCAGAGGCAGCCAGGGCTGACTGACTCCAGATCCTGCCCAGAAACTGAAGCAGGGCCAGCTCAGAACGTGCCCATCAGTCTGTTCTCCACAGCCACCAGGCTGAGCTCCCTGGGGTGCCCAACCATGGCAAAAGCGGAAGGAAGCCTGGTCACATTCATGCAACTCTGCCACAGCACCTTCTGCTGCGGGACCTTGGGATGACATTTTCTTTGAGCTCCCCAGTGAAAAAGCTGAGCTTTCTCTCCTGATCTGCCATAGGCCTCACCCTCACCCCCACCCTCAGAGCCTGTAGGCGACAGTGGGAATGTTTTAGCCCCACCGGCAGTGGGAGCGGGAGCAGGATAGGTGGGTGGAATCTTTCTTACTCTCTTTGCCTGCTCACTTGCTTGGAGCCACCCCCACCCACCCCCACTATACAGGTGGTTAAACTGCTGTACTATAGCCAAAAGGTTGTGAGTTCAATCCTGATGGGGATCCAGGTTGGCTCAGTCTCTTCCAGCCTTCCAAGGTTGGTCAAATGGGGTCAAGCACATTGGGGGCAAAATGCCAATTACCTTGTGAACCACCCAGAGAGGGTACTAACTAAGCACTTATATGGGAAGGTAGAGAAGTGTCATTCCTAATGATATCTCCTTATTAAATATAACAATTTTTAAGTATAACAATCCTTGTTACATATAACAATGTTCTAATTGTTATGGGCTATTTACAATGTCTATTTCTGCCCCTATACTCTATCAAGTTGTTTTTCGTGGTCTCAGTGAATCCACATGTATAGGTATTCATTTGAATGGATTTTACTTCCACTTCCAGGAGCAGCAAGGGTGGCACGGGCCAGATGAATTGGTGTTGGGGGCCGGATCCTGCACCTGGGTCATAGTTTAGGGGCCTTTGATTTAAGCAGAGAAAATGGTAGCCTAAAAATCTATCTCATCCTGTTGCAAAACAGATTGCAAGGCTCCTTGCGTCGGTCCGTGCCACTAATTGTCTATTGGACCCCTGTCCCGCCAGGCTGGTAAAAGCCTCTAAGACAGTGACAGGTGGCTGGGTCGGGGCTATAATTAATGCGTCTTCTCGAGAGGGGATGTTTCCTGCACTGCTGAAACATGCTCTTGTGCACCCCCTCCTGAAGAAGCCTTCCCTCGATCCAGCAATCCTAACCAACTACAGACCTGTCTCTAACCTTCCTTTTTTGGGGAAGGTTCTGGAGAAGGCAGTGGCACGTCAGCTGCAGGGGGTACTGGATGACCACGGTATCCTTCTGGAACGGCTCTGAGGATTGGGGATCCAGGGCACTGTGTGGTCCTGGTTTTCCTCATTTCTGAGGGGCCGGACCCAGTCGGTGTGGTTGGAGAGTGAGAGGTCAAGTCCTAGGCCTCTAAAATATGGGGTGCCTCAGGGCTCAGTACTCTCTCCTCTCCTATTTAACATCTACATGAAGCCGCTGGGTGAGATCTCACGGGGTGCGGTACCACCAGTACACGGATGACACACAGTTGTACATCTCGGCCCGTGGGGACCCCAGTGATGCAGTCAAAGTCCTTTCCAGCTGTCTGGAGGCTGTTGGGGTCTGGATGGGGGCAAATGGGCTACAGCTGAATTCTAGCAAGACTGAGTGGCTATGGATAGGGGGTCCTGTGTTATCCCGGGAGCTACCATCTTTGGTTTTGGATGGGGCTATTTTGCCCCAGACCAACCCGGTGCGCAACTTGGGGGTCCTCCTGGATTCGTGGCTGCTGCTAGAAGAACTTCAGGTGATTCACCAGTTGCGCACGCTCCTGGACCGGGACTTTTTGCTCATGGTCACTCACGCTCTGGTGACCTCCAGACTAGACTACTGTAATGCGCTCTACATGTGGCTGCCCTTGATGACCATTCGGAGGCTGCAGCTGGTCCAGAATGCCGCGGACCAGGTGGTGATGGGGTGTGGACGTTATGCCCATCCCTCACCACTGCTTCGGGGGCTGCACTGGTTACCAGTTTGTCTCCGGGTGCAATTCAAGATGTTGGTTTTTGACCTTTAAAGCCTTACATGGTAGTGGGCCAGGGTATCTTAGAGACCGTCTGTCCGTCCAACCAGAGCGGACCGGAGGGGCTCTCTAATTGTGCCATCAGCCAGGGGGGCTCGCCTCTCTGGCACAAGAAGGAGGGCCTTCTCCGTGTCTGCACCTGCCCTTTGGAATCTCCTGCCTGTGGAACTGCGTCTCCAGACGGAGTTGTTGCCCTTTAGGAAGGAACTAAAGACCTGGCTGGCGGGCCAAGTTTGGGGTGTGGGTGGGGATGGGGGTACCGTTGGGTGGTTGGTATAGAGAAGTGTGCCTTCCCCCAAGGTCCCTTCGGTACTTGCGCACCTTTTAGGGGTGGGTTTTTTAACTTTTAACTTTGTTTTATCATGTGTCTTTTATGTATTTACTGTCCGCTATGTAAACCGCCCTGAGTTGGGTTGTACCTGAGTGGGTGGTATATAAGCGTGAAAAATAAATATTTTACTTCTGCTTACGTGACTGGCCCACTGAACCACGCAACCAGGCCACGGCCCAAAAGGTTTGGGCAGAAATAGACATTGTAAATAGGCCATAACAATTAGAACCTTGTTATATGTAACAAGGGTTGTTATATTTAACAGCCCACCTCAGTTTTAGACCTCAGCAGGTCCGCTCTGCTTGGTCGCAGCGAGGCCTTGGCGTGGACTTCATCCCAAACCAGAGCATGTCAATGGGTGGCCCTTCTGCTTGTGTCCAGCACACCAGCAGCTCTAGGCCTGCCCTCAAGGGGTCTCAGATGTCATCCAACCCACTGCCCAAACCCATCTCCCTCTCCCATTCAATTTGGACTCTATGCCCTCCCCCCCCTCCAGCCTCTCAACACAGGTAAAGGGGGGAGACAGGGCTGGGAAATGGGGTCTGCCACTTGGCACCACCCCAAGCATCTTTACTCACACGTAACTCCCACAGTGACCCCCAATGGGCAAGCTTCATTCTGTGGGTTGAGGATGACCAAGATGCCCCTCAGGTTGCAAGAAGGAAAAGAACATGAAAGGGGAGACCAGGACCTTCGTGGGAGGGAGAATCCAGGCCAGCCAGAGGAGAAAAGATGCTTTCATTGCTCTTTATTTCCCACCACCAGCCTCCCAATGCTCACAATATTAAGGGGTGGATGGGAGGAAGCAGAAGCAGATGGGGGGGCAGGGGGGCTTCATGGTCAGGTAGTGGGGGTGCGGCACGGACTCTGCTCAGAGGTTGAGGCTTCGTTCTCTCCCTCCTTCGCTCCAAGATGTTCCTGGAATAAAAAGATGAGAAGGATGGAGGCGTCAGACTTCTGGGAAAGCCTGGTGTCCTTCTTTGGCATGAACATGTTGGGGGGGGGGCTCCCTGGAAAAGATGCCCCACGTGGTCCTGAGAAAGGGGTTTCAGTCATGGTTTCCACCTGCCCCTTCCTCACGGTGGCCTGCTTTGCATGGCTGAGCAAGAGCCGATGGGAAATGGCAGCAGCCAGTCAGGACTCACCTTGGGGCGGGGGGGGGGGGGGGTGAGAACACACACACACACACACACACTGCCTTTGCTCCTTAGCTTTGCACAGCCTGCTTTGGGTGGGGTGGGGGAAGGAACCAGCCCCCCCCCCCCATTGGCAGCAACCCGCAGCCAAGGCTTTCACAGCGTGGTCTCTGCCAATGGCCATAAGCCCTGTTGGCATCACACATCCTGTTTCATGTAATCTCTGGGATTAGAGCAGGATGTGTTGTTCTGGTCAACATTGCCTGGTTATCCAACTGGCCTCCTCTGCTGGGAGGCTTCCTGGCTACTGACAGCTCCAGGGTCAGGGCAGCAGCTAAGAGTCCTTCCCTGATTGAACATGGAGCCGACAGACCTGCTCCCCTGGCAAGAGCCACCATGTTGCCACCTGGACAATGGCCATGTTGCCAGGAAGCCTCTCTGCATTGGCTGGCCACCCACCAGGAACAGCTGGAAAGTGGACCCGCCTGGTTGCCATTTTTAAAAGTGTGGTTTCATTTTAAACCACGGTTGGGCTTGTGCACAGCAATAGGGACCGTGGCAAATTTCACCCCTTACTTACACACACACACACACACACACACACACACACACACACACCAGTGGGTTGTTTTGCTCCAGCTGCTTTGTGTGCAGCTTCAAGGAGGCCTCTTCTTGTTCTTCTTGTGCCATATCTGATTCCGAATATTGGCAATCCTCATCACAATAAGCCATGAAGAGTGTCGTGGGAAACATAGAATGCAGTGGCCTTCTGCATCTGATCCAGTTCTGTGAGTCACTCTCTTGATTGCTTTCTGGTCCTGAGCCCTTTTGGCACGCAAAGTCCTCCTCCTCCTCAGCCCCAGACCAGGAATTGATGAAGCTGCTGCCCTCCATCAAGATGGATTCAAGTGGAATTTAATCCATTTGGGGACCATCACCCTTCCCTGTGGACTTTGCCACCCGAAGGACATTAGTCCTCAGCGTTTTCAGGTTAGTTAACTACCATCTGACAATTGGTGTTGAGTCACTGGCCGTATGGTCTACTCTATTACCATAGCAGGGTCACCTGGCCAGGCAAGCTTCAAGGAGGCAGGTGGCAGTAATAACTCTTGGGCTAAAAAACCAGAATGAGGAACATCCCGTTCACCCCATACCCACCCCACAAAGGGTGGTCAACCCTGCTTTTTGGGCTTCCCACAGATAGAGCCACCTGAAGAAACATTCCAGTCCCACTTCGGCTCAGCCTCCTTTTCTGGACCTGAGCAAAGGGTGGGGAGGCATCCCGGGTGGCTCTTTGCCTCTGAGCATGATCCTCCTCCCTTTGCCCAACAGGAGGGCCAGCCCTGGCTCTAACACCCCCTGGCCCAGCTGCCGAAGCAATAGGGCCTACATGATGCACAGCTGAGTTGGGGGTCCTGAGGCAAGGCAACCTGGCTTCACCTCTTCTTCCTGGGCAAACCCTACCTGCCTGCTTGAGCTGAGATTCCAGTCCAGCCCTGCCTGCCTGTGACTATCCATCCTGTCTAATGGCAGGGTTGTGTAAGGAAGACCCCAGCCCATGTCCCCTCTCTCCCCAGGGGGTGGGGGGGTGGGGGTTAGTCCCATGGAGCAGGGCTTGCACTCTGCTTACCTTTCCCCCCACAAGCAAGCAGGCACAGCTCATGGCTGTTAAATCGGTTCTGGTTTCCCCCGCAGCCCCCGTAGAGGAACATCTCACATCTCTGCTGCTCCCAGTTGTAGTGGAATTTGCGCTGCCTGGCCCTGCACAGCCCACGGCCCACAGGCAGCTTGCATAGATCTGGAAGAGAGAGCAAACAAAGTTGGGGGGGGGGGGGTTTAAGCCTCCGAACAGGCCTTGTGGGGCTGAAGGTGTGTGTGTGTTTTGTGCCATTGTTTCCAAACACACATTTCCCCCTCCCCCTCAAAATTCCCCTTGCACATCACATGCACAGCACCCATAGACTGGCAGCTTCCCGTAGGAATTTGCCAGGGAAACTCACTAGGGATTTGGGGGATGGGACAGCTGGAACTGCTAAGACCAGCCCTTAAATACCTGCCTGGCCTTGGCAACCCTAGGAGGGTCTCTGCAAGTCAGTTCCAGAACAACCAGGGCCAGTCCCAGAGCAGAATCAAGAAGCCTCTGGAACTGGCTTCTGGGGGGAAGCAGTGTGTGGGGCGGGCTGGGACGGGACGGGGTGGCCATCAGAGAAATGGGGCCCTCCTTTGTCTCGGCTGTCTGCCCCAGACTCAGCAGGAAAGCAACCAAGGGAGACGTGACCCCAGGGCAGCCATCTCCGCAGTGATTCACCTGCAAGAGTCAAGCCCACTCAGCTCCCTGTGGGTCGCCTCCCATTCCCCTACTCAAACCTGGCATGGCTGGAGTTCTTCAACGCATTCCTCATCTTAATGTCCATGGTCACAAGACAGGCATGACTCAATGCCAGAGCACATGGAATGCTGTTACCTTTCCTGCTGAAGTGGTACCTCTATTGATCTACTTGCAATCTCTTGCTTTCTAACTGCTAGGTTGGCAGGAGCAGAGACAGAAATGGGAGCTCACTTCATTATGCAGCCCCCGGGTCTTGGACTGCTGACCTTCTGGTCAAGTTCAGCATCTTAACCACGAAGCCACCATTCTCCCTTATAATATCCTATGCTACATCCCAATACCCCTATGTGGACTTGGGCTTCTTGTTTGTCCCATTTTGTGGCAGGGAGAGAGCTTAGAGAAATGGTTTAACTTCCTGAAGGTGGTTTGCTTTCATTTAGCAGCAGACTGACTTCCTTGCTTGCCTTTCCTGCATGGGCTTTCTCTGTCTTCTCAGGGGGTTATTTGGATCATCTGCCTAAATCCTCCAGATGCTCCTTCTCCCTCTCTCTCTTCACATATCTTACCACCAAGGAGTGGCAGCTGGGCAGGCCCTTCTCTTAATGCCTCCCAGATGGGGACCTGGAGAGGAGACAAACACCACCAGCACCACCTTGGGTCCAGAGCTGGAGGCTTGCCAAGGAGGTTGGGGTGTGTGTGTGAAAGTACGAAGGCCCCTTTCTTCATGACCCCTTTCTCGGGAGCCAGGGAAGTGAAGTGGGAGAGGAGGCAGAGGTCCATCATGCCACCACCCACCCAGAACACCACCATTGCCCCCCCCCCCCGGTGGCTCCCTAGGGCTTACCATCCTCCTCTGCATGGAGCAGGTCAGCAGAGACCACCAAGAGCCCAAGGAGAAGGGCCATCATTCCAGAGCCCATCATGATGCCACGTCAGAGTGTCAGTGCCTGGCCCCGAGTCAGAGCCTTAAGTGCCTTCCCTCCCTTGGAGGGAGGGGCAGGAGGAGAGACAAGCCCACCTCCCCCCATGATGGTCGGTCAGCTGACCCCAGTGCCATTGGGTAAGGTGCTCCCAAATGGGCAGGACCCACAGGCTGGCAGAGCTCTACTCTACACCACCTGGGCAGAGAGACTTGGCCATGGCTGGGCAGGGCAGAGAAATACCTTTCGTCACCATCACCCTACTTGGAGGTGGCCTCAGAAGTCCCAGGCTTCCACACAGGACAGGTTGGGGGTTCCTGCCTCCTCAATGGATAACAGGCTGCTCAGGTTGTCTTCCCTTTTAATTTATATCCCGCACTTTCTCAGCCGAAGCTGAGTCAAAGCGGCCATAACAACATGTAGATATCATACAATACAATAATAAAGAAGCATGAAAAGTAAATTTGATACAATAATCAATAATAAACATAAATTAATCAATACACTATAACACAGTACAATTCAAAAAGCAGTGCAGTACAATTTGAAAGGTCAAATTTGAATACAAAATATCACATCAAGAAATAAACCCATTAACAACAATACACAACAAGAAATATCGAAGACCACCCACGAAATCCCCACACATACACCTTTAGAGTCTTTTGAGTCCAAGGGGGAGGGCAGAGCTGAAGAACGCTGGCCGGTGGAGTGGCCGGTGGAGTGGCCGGTGGAGTGGCCTCTTCAGCCCCACCAGGGCCAGGATGCTCGGCGGCGGCGGCGGCAGCAGCAGCGGCAGCGGCAGCTCACCCAACACACCCTTGCCTTTTGAGTCCGAGGGCGAGGGGGAGGGCAGGCCCCCCAAAAAATGCCAATCAGGTGGGGTGGCCAGTGGAGTGGCCTCTTCACCCCCACTTTTCTTTTGGGTCCATTTCCTTAGAGCAGGTGCCCAAACTTTTCAGACCATGGGCCAGTCACATGGTTCAGTGGCCCAGTCACGTGGTTCAGTGGGCTGGTCACGTTGTTCCTCCCACCGAAAGTGGAAGCAAAATGTGCCTTGCAATCTGTTTGGCAACAAGATGAGATAGATTTTAAGCTGCCATTTCGCTGCTTAAAACAGGGGTGCCCAAACTACGGCCCATGGGCTGGATCCAGCCGCTGATGCCAATTCATCTCTGCACTGTGGTGTCATGGGATCTGTGGTTTCTGTGGGGTGTGTAGGATTGGTTACTGTCTGGCCAGGTTATCCAGGGATTGTAATAGAGTAAACCCTACTGCCAGGAACTCAATACTGATCATTTAACTAACTTGACAACCGAGAAGACTAACGGCCTTAGATGGTGAAGTCTACTGGGAAGGATGATGGTCCTCAAGTGAATTGACTCCAACTTGATGGAGGGCAGCAGCTTCATCGATACTTGCCTGGGGATGATGATGGCTTGCTGAAAAGAGTCACATCTCACCAGAGCTTGGAACGTCACTTCTCCAACTTGTTTCATCACTCACAGCTTTGTGTTAGGAATCAGCTGTTAATTGTTGCAATTACCCCTTCGGCAAACGGACTTCGTCGGGAGATGGGCTGTAGCTTTTGGGATTTGGTGATTCAATCATTGTTTCTATTGAAATATTGTTACTATAGAAAGGCCTACATAACATTTGATTGACAAAATTGTAGCATGAGATCAAAGGATTGCAAAGAATGTCAATTCTCTGTGATCAGTTGAGTAAGTCTTTCTGTATAACAGCATGTGACACAGGGGAGACGTGCCCAGTTCATTTGAGTTTATAAAACCCATACATGGAGCATCAAAGAGCCAAAGAAATCCTGCAAAGGATAACGCTTCGGGTAGAAGAAGTGCAGGGGTGTCATTTCCAATTTTGCACGCGGAATTGGCAGGAAGTACAAAACGCTTCTGTTCTGATGCCCAGAGGAAATAGCAGGCAGGAAACATTACCATAAATTCAAGATGTGATGTGATGTAATTTCATAAGAGAACTTAGCATAACAACAAGCTGAACTCCATAATTCAAGAGGAGTCATGAAAAAAGAGCCATGATTGTTAGCTGGTGGGGTTACCTCTTAGCCTTCACTGTTTGCTGTGCTGATTTTAATGTAACAGCCCACAATGAGGGGTGCTTGGAAGCAACCGGACCAATATCCATGGTGTACCTTCATGCCTGGCAGCACATCTCGCTACGGTAATGGGGTAGACCATTGTTATGTATGCATGTCAATGTACTGTAAAGACAAGAATGTATCCACTCCAATTACAATGTATCTCAGCTGCAAAGGAACGCGAGCAAGCAACCCATAGAGGGCAGCTGCGAGCGTTCAGTCTCACATGGTTCACATTGCTCAATCACGGACAGCTGCGGGAAACGTCCCCGCATTAAGCAGGAAGAGAAAACAACTGCAAGAGTGAGGCATGCCTGGGCGAGGCCACGCCGGTAGCAGCCAATGAGCTACCGTGCTGCAAGATTCAAATGTATAGTCCTGCTGTATATAATGAGATGTACCACCACCATTACCTCATGTTCCCCCGGATCATCATGCAATAAACCTGTGTTAAGCCAACCCTTCGGCTGTTTCATTGTCTCTGGTCCCATACACTAAACTGGCGACGAAGGTGGGATATGGCAGCCCACGGGACCAAGACATGCGCCGGCTACGAGATCAAGAAGCCGGGAGACCTGGAGCTGTTCGAGATAGACTTCAATGGGGCGCTGGTGGAGCTCGAAGTTACGGACGAGGCCAAAAAGAGGGCCATTTTCGTCAGGATGCTCGGGCACGAGACCAAGAGGACCTTGGTGGACCTGATCGCACCGAGAAGAGTGAGCGACTTCAAAGCTAAAGAGCTCCTGACGATGCTGCGCAACCACCTCCGGCCCGCGATAGCGATGTTCCCCGCTCGGAGCGCGTTTTGGAGGCGAGTCCAAGCGCCCGGGGAGTCGGTCGCCGATTTCGCAGCGGCCCTGCGACTGGCCGCCGGCCCGTGTAAGTGGGAGAACCCAGAAGTCACCCTCAGGGACTGCCTGCTGTGCGGCCTGAGGGACACCGAGACGCAGCGCGCGCTGATGAGACAAGAGCCTCCCCCCACACTACAAGAGGTCCTAGACGCGGCACAGGCCACGGAAGCCATGATGGCCGGGGTGCATGAGCTCCAGGACTGGCGGCCGAAGACGGCCAAGGCAGAAAGCGCGGTGCGCGCAGCCCGGCGAGCGTCAAACTCATCCGCGGAGAGCGGAGACGACAAGGACGTCCGGAAGGTCCAGAAGGAAGGCCGGCGTTGCGATGGCTGCGGCGGCGCCCACGCCCGCACCAAATGCCCGTTCAGGAAGGCCGAGTGCCACAACTGCGGCCGGCGCGGGCACATCGCCAAGGTCTGCAGAAAGCGGCACGAGACCAGGAGGAGTTCGCCAGACCGCTCGGCGAGGCAGAACCGCACCACGAGGCCCAAGGACGGCACCCGGACCACATGGAAGCAGGACGGCGTAGGGCGCATCTCCGACGACAGCGAGGACGACGCCCCGGTGCTCAGCGTGTCCGCGGGACACCCCCGATACTTCGTTGAGGTAGTAATTCAAGGGGCCCCTGTTAGGATGGAGGTGGACTCGGGTTCTTCTTACTCTATCATTTCCCAGGGAGAGTTCCTGAAAATCGCCCCCCACGTGCGGCCCAAGCTCAAAGCGTTGAGGTCCACGCTGAAGGACGTGCAGGGGAACCGCATTCCAGTGTTGGGGGTTGGGAAGTTCCAGGTCCAATTTAAAAAACACGCCGCAACGCTCCCCCTAGTCGTCCTCAAGGGAGGTAATTGCAGCCTCCTCGGGACTCAATGGTTCCAGCCCCTGGGTTTATTCATTGGGGGGGTGCACACCGTTGGAGTACACGCCGCTGGGACTGATCCAATACAGGGCGTGTGCGACGCGCACCCCGAGGTTTTCAAAAAGGGACTCGGGAAGTTCAAGGGCCCCCCAGTGACTTTCGACCTGGACCCGGAAATACGACCAATCAGACTAAAGCCGCGCAGAGTGCCTTTCGCACTAAAAGACAAAATAGAGGCGGAACTGGACAAATTGGTGGGTCAGGGGATTCTTGTGCCTGTCGATTCTGCGGAGTGGGAAACTCCAATTGTAACAGCACTAAAGGCCAACGGGGAGGTCCGCATATGCGCTGATTACAAGTGCACCATCAATAAGGCGATTCGCCCTAATGCGTATCCGGTGCCGGTAGTCAGCCACTTGCTGGCCAGGTTACACGGGGGGAGGTGTTTCGCTAAGCTCGACCTAGCACAAGCCTACCAGCAGCTCCCGGTGACCCCGGCCTCAGCTGCGGCACAGACCATAGTCACCCACAAAGGGGCGTTCCAGGTGACGCGCCTTCAGTTCGGCGTGAATTCGGCGCCCGGAATTTTCCAGTCACTCGTGGAACGCCTCCTAAAGGGATTAGAGGGGGTGTTACCATACTTTGATGACGTGTTGATAACGGGGGGGGGGGGGGGGGGAGCCGGGCTGAATTGGCAAAAAGGTTGGGAAAGGTCCTGACAATATTCAAAAAGGCGGGGTTGAGGTTGCGGAAAGACAAATGCGTCTTCTTCGCGACCGAGGTTCAGTTCCTAGGGTTCCGGGTGACTCCTGAGGGAATAAGGCCGTCCCAATCCAAGGTGGCCGCCATCAAGAAGGCCCCTCGCCCCACCTCCAAGCCCGAGCTGCAGTCGTTCCTTGGACTGCTGAACTTCTATCACTCCTTCCTTCCTCGGAAGGCGGCCGTGGCGGAACCGCTACACAAGTTGTTAAAGAAGGACGAGGCGTGGAAGTGGGGCGACGACCATGAGAGGGCATTTAACGACCTAAAACGACTCCTGGCATCTGATGCCATTCTGACCCACTTCAATCCCAAACGCCCGGTGGTCCTGATATGCGATGCATCCCCAGTGGGGGTGGGGGCGGTGTTATGCCACGTGCTAGAAAATGGGAGGGAGGCCCCGATAGCGTTCTACTCCAGGTCCCTGTCCCAAGCGGAGAGAAATTACGCCCAGACAGACAGGGAAGCGCTAGCGATAATTGCGGGGACCAAGAAATTTCATGATTTTGTGTATGGCCGCCCCTTCACCATAGTGACCGACCATAAGCCCTTGCTAGGCATCTTCACCGCAGATAAGCCCACACCACAAATCCTGTCCCCGAGAATGCTCAGGTGGGCCATTTTTCTCAACGCGTATCAGCACGCGTTGGTGTACCGGCCAGGGAAGGAGATCAGCCACGCGGACGCCCTGTTGAGGTCCCCCCTTCCCCAGAATTGCAGCCACGTGGGCGAGGAAGAGAGGGACCACCAGGTCTTGATGATAGAGGTCCTAGACTCGCCCCCGGTAGTACCGGCCGACATCGCCAAAGCGACCGGCAAGGACAAAACGTTAGCAACAGTTAGCTCCTGGGTGCAGAAAGGGTGGCCCGTGTCGTCCCCAGCAGCGGAATTCGACACATTTTTCAAGAAAAAAGTAGAGTTGTCCCTAGAGGGGGGTTGCCTTTTGTGGGGACAGCGGGTAGTGATCCCCACGTCCCTCCGGCCGAGGGTACTTAAACTGCTGCACGTCAGCCACCCGGGGGTCGTCCGCTCCAAAGCACTAGCCCGCAGTTACTTTTGGTGGCCCCAGCTAGACGCCGACATCGAGCACATGGTCGGCACTTGCGAAGCGTGCCAAAGCTCAAGGCCAGAAGAGGCTCGCTTGCCACATAGGGAATGGGACGCAGCAAGGGGGCCCTGGTCCCGGGTACACGTAGATTTTGCTGGCCCATTCAGGGGAGCGTTTTTCCTCCTTGTAGTGGATGCGTACTCCAAGTGGTTGGAGGTCATCCCAGTCTCGAGCACCTCCTCGGCCACAACAATTAAGCATTTACGGAGGGTCTTTTCCACGTTCGGTTTACCCGATACCCTCGTTAGCGATAACGCTAGTTGCTTCACGTCCACCGAGTTCAGGGCATTCATGGATCTCAATGCCATTCGGCACGTCACCTCCGCCCCTTTCCACCCGGCCACCAACGGCCAAGTAGAGCGCCTCGTGCGCACCACAAAGGACGCGCTGCGGCGCATGGGTCCCGGAGATCTCGACCTACAAGTGTGCCAGTTCCTGCTAGGGTACAGGGTCACCCCATTGGCGTCAGGGTACTCCCCCGCGGAGCTGTTAATGCGCAGGAAGCTGGCCACCGTAATCACCAGACTAGACCCCACAAGGGTGGAAGACAAAGGGCGGAACGTAGGGATGGGACCCGCAAAGAGTTTCAGCGTAGGCACCCCCGTACATTGCAGGAACTACGCCAGCGCAGGGCCAGCCTGGGTGCCGGGCGTTGTAATAGAACAAACCGGCCCCGTGTCGTACCGCGTGGAAACCAACACAGGCCTCCTGTGGAGGCGGCACGCGGACCAGCTCAGGCGCAGGGTTCCCGAAGAGCCGGACGAAAAAGGAGGAAACCACGACTCAGCGTTAGGGTACTCCCCCACCCGTTTAGCCCAAGGGGGAGGGAAAGGGGGCCATGGGTCCCCACCAAGGGGGGAGGAAAGGGAATCTGTCCTCTTAGATATTCTGCGGGATTTTTCGGCGGAAGGGAAGAGCCCCGATCTCATACATATCTCTAGGAAGTTTTCCCCAAATACAGATCCCCCAAGAGACTTAGACTTTGATTTGCAGTACCAGGGGGAGTTAGCGGAGTGGTCCCCCACCCGTCCTAGCGAAAAGAGGGGTTTCAGTTCAGCCCCTGGTACTTCCAGTCCCACTAGCCCCTGCGAGTTAGAGTGTAACATAGCGCCAGCTCCCCGGAGACCGACAACCCCAAGACAAGAGGCGGAGGCGAATCCGCCCACCACAGCCTCAAGGTCCCCCGAACGGATAGCAGAAGGTAGCAGGACCAAGAGGGCATCCTCGTCGGTTCCGAGGTTCACAATGGGAGGGTCCCCGGGGTCCGCAGGCAACAGGCAGGGGTTCACCTCCCAGCTGTTCATTCCATTCCCGTCCCCCAGCGCAAGTCGGGCACAGACACCCCATAGAGCCATTAACGAATCCCCATTTTCCGTTGCAGGACAAGCCCCCACGGAACCAGGGATCACAGGCTCCCCTGCACTAGGTCAGGCGCCAGCATGCCCCAAGCGCGCGTGCGGCAAGCCACATTGGTTGCGGGACTTCGTCCCATCCTAGGGGGGAGGGGTGTTATGTATGCATGTCAATGTACTGTAAAGACAAGAATGTATCCACTCCAATTACAATGTATCTCAGCTGCAAAGGAACGCGAGCAAGCAACCCATAGAGGGCAGCTGCGAGCATTCAGTCTCACATGGTTCACATTGCTCAATCACGGACAGCCGCGGGAAACGTCCCCGCATTAAGCAGGAAGAGAAAACAACTGCAAGAGTGAGGCGTGCCTGGGCGAGGCCACGCCGGTAGCAGCCAATGAGCTACCGTGCTGCAAGATTCAAATGTATAGTCCTGCTGTATATAATGAGATGTACCACCACCATTACCTCATGTTCCCCCGGATCATCATGCAATAAACCTGTGTTAAGCCAACCCTTTGGCTGTTTCATTGTCTCTGGTCCCATACACTAAAACCATACAGCCAGCGACTCAACACTCAGTGTTGGGCAGCGGTGGATTACCTGACTCCCTAAAGGGGCCAATGGCTACAGATGGATGAGCCCCTTTAGGTGGGGTGACGGTCCCCCTCAGTGGAGGAAATGCCACTGGAAACCATCCTATTGGCCCCAATAGCAAACTAAGCAGAGGAGGAACCACTTCACTATTCTGATTCCCAATGGTCATGGAGGCGGAAGAGGCCATACCAGATGGACGAGCTGTGAAGGCACACCTTGATAAAGACTTCAAGTTTGCAGCAGTCCATTGCAGTCCCAGTGTTAAATCCTGCATGTCTTGTTTCATGCGTGCCACAGGAGATGGTTCCATGATCACAGTGCGTGGGTCACTTCATGGCATGCTGGGATCATCCTGAAACAAATTCAAGCCAATAGCATTTTTCCTGTTTGTCATTCTTTGGGGGAAAAATCCAGGAAAAATGTATACTGTACTCGGATAGGAGTAGCAGATGACAATGATGATGACCTGCACAGCAGAAATTTTCATATGGGTGCTGATAAAGAACCCTGCAAAGAATCACATCAATTCCTGCATAATATCGAAGGGGTTATGGGTGAGCCTTCACGGGAAGAAATGGAGGATCTCTTGCTGGCTGGGAAATCTGAGCCAAGGCAAGAAATAAGGTAGCAAATCTCATTGAAAACTGCAGGACAGGAATCCAAAATGACTTCCATGGTGGATTAGGGGCCAGGTGGGTTGCTGGCCCTCTGAAAGGAAAGGAGATCTTCCTAAACCAGTGAAGGAATCAGGGCCACTGAGGGCCGGGGAGCCCGGAGGAGGACTGATCAAGTAACGACGCGAGGCAAACGGAGCAAGATCAGATCAGTACTTTATTGAGAAAAGGCAACATCATTTATAGGGAAAAAAGAGCAGCGGTGGCAAGCTGCCATCTGACAGGAAAATTACCTCACCCACATACCCGGGTTAATGGGGAACACCTCAAAGGGAAGTTAATTAACTGGGGCAAACATGGACTTAGGAGTCCCATTGTTTGGGGATTAGGCAGGGGCAAACATGGCCCTTATTTGCACCGGGCATAACCTTGGGAAGGAGATAAGTCATTACTCTAATGGGTAACTGGGATCAGTGAAATGCTCTTCCCGCAGAATCGCCGGTCAGGCAATAAGCGGCCGAATTAATCCCTATTACTAATTCACCCCCCTTGCTCTCTGACAGGGGCCAGAGGCCAGGAGCCTGCCCGCTGGTTTAACCTCTGCCAGAGGCCATCGATGCCCAACCGGGCACGCGGAATCCTCATCTCCCCTTTCTGTTTAATTTAAGAGCCTGACCGGCGATCCCGCGCAAGAGCGGCATCAGCTGTTGGGCGGGAGTGACGTCACGGAGTTTCTCTTTGGGGCGGCACTTAGAGATCAGCGAGGGAATGCACTGAGCAAGGCAACAAATCGTGATGCCTAGTATGACTATCCCCACCACTACCTTAAGCACCGTTTGCAGCCACCCCCAGGGGATCCATGACCACATCCAATTCCACAGGGAACTCCACCAAGCTCCCCACGCGGAGCCTTCTGTAATGCCTGCAACTATGGTGTGGAGATCCGTGATCTGGCTTTGGATCTTACGGGAGTTATCAGTAAGATTGAAACAGCACATTCCATGAAAAGATTCGCAACCCAGGTGGTGCAGCAAGAGGAGGTAGTCGATAGCCGCTCGATTGTCAAGAACGGCATGGCGAAGTTCTGCCTGCTCCTGATTGAGGAGTGCTATCGCCGTGGAGGTATGGTTAATGGCTTTGGCCAAACCGCAAGCCAAGCGGCCAATCCTCCGTGCGTTGCCGACGGCCAAGCCTGGCACGCCGACAAGGCTGACTGCTAGTGATACATACTCAGCGGGACTCATTACCCTAAAGCTGCTGTCACAAGAGCTGTCTAACTGGGTTGTGCGTGTGTGCCGTATGAGTGGGGAAATGTCAACATTTGGTACATTTGTGTCATTTACACTTGGGGCAATCATGTCCTTGGTAGGAAGTAACAGTGTCAAACGACTGATACAACACATTGAGTCCGACAGATTCGCAGGGATATAGTTCCATGTGAACTGGTTGCAGGTGAAAAACCACCCTGGAGGTAGGGTGACATGAGCGTACAGCGAAATGAGTGTTTCTGGTTTATTACAAGTCCAGTTGCCGCTGCCGGGGTCAAGGCAGCGGCGCCGAGTCGGACCGCCTGAGGTGCAGCCGGTCATTCGGGTACAGGCAGCGTCCGGGCTAACCGCCACTCGAGGGGTATGAAGAGTGGCGGCGTCAGCTGGCAAGGTTGGTGCAAGTCGCAATCCCCCCCAGCGGGCGTATGCTGAGAAGGTGGTGGGAGTGTGTGGGCCAAAGAACGCCTTCAACAACCAGTCGCCATCCTTGGTGCGCGCGTCCAGAGTGTGGCACACGGGGATGAGACAGGTGCTGAGGATAGATGCAGAACCAATGTCCTGCTTCAAGCAAAAATCGGACTGGTTGACGAGACCCGCCAACCTTTCCCACAAGTTGTACTGCATTCGTGCAGAAAGATCTTCACCAGGCGGCAAGCCGTCGGCCTGGATCGGAGTAGCCTGAACGCCTCCCCCCAAAAGCAGGAGGAGGGCCAGGATGATGGTGAAGATCCCGGAATTAATGTGAATCTGGGCAAAGACTGCTGCAACGAAGTTCTCCGGTGTCGGCTCCTTCTCCTCGCGCTGGAGGGCGTCCCGGGCCTCATGGCAGAGGGTCTTGACCATCCCCCAGGTGATCCTCTGTACCGGGGCCCGCGTCCGCCGCTTCTCCCGGTGGGTCTCCCCGGTCAGGGTGAGGTCCTCCATCTCCGGGATCGGACTCGGGTCGGTCTGGGTCCACGCCATGAGGTTCCAAGTGGGGCTTGACACACCGGGCTGGAATCCAAACGACACCTGTAGGAGACATAACTGCAGCATACCCTCTTCCCCAGGTTATGAGCGGCACCGGGCCCCTCCAAGAAGGGTCTGGTGGCACTCGGTACCGGACCATAGGTCGCGGGAGAGCTTCCGAACGGCGGAAATGCCTCTCCTGCGGCGTACAATCCGAAAAAACATTAAGGTGATTGTAAGTGAACAATACCTTGTTGAGACAGAACTGAGCTTCTCCCTGTGACTTGGGGAGGGCTGGTGGCTCCCCCCTTTCTGTTTGTTTGTCAATATAGGACTTTAGCGTCCGATTGACCCGCTCTACAATCGCTTGCCCTTGCGGATTGTAGGGAATCCCAAATGTATGCTTGATGTCCCATGTGGCCATGAAGGCGGCTAACTGCCTAGAGCTGTAGGAGGGCGCGTTATCTGTTTTCACGTGCCGTGGTTTGCCCATGGCAGCTATGCAGGAAAGGAGGTGCTGCTCCACATGGGTCGCAGTTTCCCCTTTCTGCGCCATAGCCCAAACGAACTGTGAAAAGGTGTCAATGCAGACATGCATGTATTGCCACCTGCCAAACTGCGGCACATGCGTGACATCCATCTGCCACACCTGATTAGCCTCTGTCCCTCGTGGGTTGACCCCCCACGAGGGCCCCCCCGGTGCCCCTGCACAATGCTGACAAGAGCGAACTATGCCTTGGGCCTGAGAAAGTGGCAAATTGAACTGTCTGGCGAGTGCCTTGGCATTTTGATGGAAAAAGGCATGACTTTGGATTGGAGTAGTAAAAACTCCCAAAACCGAACGTTGCTGAATTTCCTTTGCGGCCGCGTCCGCTCTGCTATTGCCCGCGGAAATCGGACCCGGCAGGTCTTGGTGACTTCTAATGTGGGCAATATAGAGCGGCTCCGTGCGGTTTCGCAAGTGAAATTGAGCGGTGAGAAACAGACTAAGCAAATTTTTGTCTATCGCGGGAGTAATGTAAGCCCCCGGCAGACTGTGAAGCAAATTCCTTACATACAGACTGTCAGTAATGATATTTAACCGTTCTGTGGCGAAGGTGCGCAAGGCAAGGTTCACGGCTGCCAACTCCGCCCGCTGAGCGGACTTCTGTGGAAGAGTTAGCAGCGTGTGCCAAGCTTCGCCCTCCTGCCAGGTCAGAACACCATAGGTGCGACCACCATCCGAGAAAACCGTTCTGGCCCCCTGAAGTGGGACCAGCGAGAGCAATTCGAACAAGCTGACTGTTCCTGTCTGAAGTGAAACAAGTCTGGGGTCTTTGGGCAAATGATAGGCTAAACTGCCGGTGAAGCCTTCCAAAGCTATCGGAAGCGAGTCGCCTAGCTGCATTAACTGATGAATTTGTTCCTTGGTAAACGGAACCACAATTTTGGCCAAATCATTTCCTGAAATGTCCCTAGCTCTCAGCCTGCCGCGGTAAATCACAGCGGAAACCAGCTCTTGGGGCGGGACGATGTTCCGTGAGGATGTATTAGGCAAGTACACCCATTCCACAATTTTCGCTCCCTTCTCTGAGTCTACTCCTAGCGCCCCAGTGAACATGGATCCTGACCGTATGATGTACAAATTCAGGACCGGGGCATATGGCCCCTGGGCGATCCTATCCACCCACCTCTGGCTGAGAGCTTGGTTCACTTTCTCGAGCGCCAAGCGCGCGTCTCGAGAGATTTTTATTCGGTCTGCCGGCTGCTTACCTAAAGTTAGCAGCGAGAAGAGCGGTTTTAGAAGATCCGTATCCAATCGGAAGTACGGTCTGGCCCAATTAATGTTTCCTAAAACTTGCTGTAATTCTACGAGGGTGACTGAGTCCTGTAGATTTATCTGAGGCTGTACTGGCGCTGCAAAAGAGCGGAGAAGCCGATGGCCCAAGTATGAGAAGGGCTCGGTTCTCTGCACTTTCTCAGGGGCAATGAGTAGACCTTTGTCCCCCAGGCTGGCCTGGAGGTCTAAAAACACTGTGCTGCCAAGCTGTGGCAGCGCTACTAAAATATCATCCATAAAGTGACAAACTATAGCTTGTGGGTAAAGGTTTCGAAACTTTTCCAGCGCGTTGTGAACATATATTTGGCACAGGGTGGGCGAATTGAGCATGCCCTGTGCCAAAAATTTCCACGCGTAACGGAGCGTGGGCTCACTGTGGTTCACAACCGGCACCGTAAAAGCAAACCTTTCCCGGTCCCTGGGGTCTAAGGGGATTGTATAAAAGCAATCCTTGAGATCTACCACTAGAATCTCCCACCCCTCGGGAATCATATTAGGATTTGGGATGCCGCATTGAAGCGGACCCATGGGCTGAATACACTTATTGATCTCCCTGAGATCGTGGAGGAGTCGCCACTTCCCCGACTTCTTCTTAATAACAAAAATTGGCGAGTTCCAAGGACTCGTGGACTGTTCTATATGTCCTGCGTCTAGCTGTTCTTTCACTAGCTGCTTGAGAGCAACTAATTTCTCCCCCACTACCGGCCATTGTTCTACCCAGACCGGAGTATCGGTGAGCCATTTCAGTGGCAACGCCATTACCCGAAGGTAAGGGTGGCACCGTACTGCTGGAGAATGTCTCGCCCCCAAAGGTTGACGTGCACGTCAAGAATGTGCGGCCGAATTACCGCTGTGCCCTCAGCCTTTGGGATTGTGACTTCCACCCACTCTCGGCTCCTAAACGCTTCCTGAACTCCACCTACCCCCCACACATCGGAGACCGGCTCAATGGCCCACTCCCTAGGCCACTGACTCCTGCTTACCACGCTCACATCCGCTCCGGTATCGAGTAACCCTGAGAACACTCTTTTGTTCAAAAATACCTCGATAACGGGGCGCTGCTTCCACTCAATGTTGGTCTCCACTGTCGCTAAGACCTGGTATCCTTGCACTGCCTCACTTGCGCTGTTACTGAGCCTTCCCTGGCTGCCTGCTGACGAGTGACAAGGAACCATGATCAGTTGAGCTAAGGTGTCTCCCTTATGGATTGTTTGGGGCAGGTGTGTCCAAAGCTGAACTTGGAGAACGCCTGAAAAATTCGAGTCAACGACTCCTGGAATTATGAAAATTCCACGTGCACCAGCTACACTACGGGGCAAAACTAAGCCTAAAAAGCCTCTGGGCAGGGGACCCATGTACTGGGAATCGACCAGATAGACTGTACCTGGCAGATCGCATGTAACGTCCGCCTGGCAAGCCAATTCTAGCCCTGTGCTACCCTTAGGGCTGGCCTGTGCCCTCACAGTGCCTGGAATGTGCCTAGAATCTAGTCTAGTTCTGGGGAGTTCTGGATCTGGGTGAAGGAAGCCTCTGTTTGGACTGGGGCCAGAGACGTGCCTGGATTCCGGTTTCCCGAACTCGGACAAAACCTGGCCCAATGATAGCCTTTCTTGCACTTCGGACAGAGGGTATTCGGAGCCTTGGAATGGCCGGACTTTTGTCCGCCTCCCTTGGATCGGCACTCCCTAGCGAAGTGGCCGACCTTGCCACAAGTGTGACATGCCCCTTTGGTCTTTCCTCCATTAGGATGAGATCTTCTACCCCCTTGCACGGCTGCCGCTAGCAGACCCATTTTGTAGGAATCTGTGCCAACGTCAGCACATGCTCGGATCATGTCTGTTAAAGTCAAGTCAGGACGATTGCCTAGCGACTGCAAAACCTTACGGCAGTCCAAGTTGGCATTGTCCTTGGCTAGCTTAATCATGAGCTCTTGCTGGGCTTGCTCATTATCAATCTGCCTGGTGATGGCTTCTTCCAGGCGATTGATGAAGTCCATGTAGGGCTCCTGGGCTCCCTGCTTGATCGCGGTGTAATTTTTGGCCGTTTTGCCAGTCGCTGGGACCTTGAAGTACGCCCTATAGGCGGCTTCGGCCGACATCTCTAGGGTGGCTAGAGGCAAGGCGATCTGGGCCTGGATGGACTCAAAGGCACCTGAACCATATAGCTGTTCAGCAATTACCGCGCCTCCCATCCTAGCAGCTCTGGCCTGAGCCTCGAGCCGATACTCGCTATCCCAGATCATGTACTGGCTAGGGGTTAGCATCATCCTCATGACGGCCTTCCAGTCATGAGGGATCCACATGGTGGTTTCGCACGCCTGCTGAAGCGTGCCCCTGGTAAAACGGCTTTGGAGCCCTGTCTCTGAGATTGCTTTCCGCAAAGCCATGAGAAGCTTGTACGGGACTGGGGAATGGACGATTTGTTGGGCGCCCGTGAGCGCGTCCATCTCCATTCGGATTGGACATATCTGTCTAAGCTCAGCTAGTTCTTCTGCTGACAATTCCCCCTTTTTGAGTTCTATCTCTGCTGTGCGCTGAAGGGCACTCTTCACGACTAGGGAGCTTGGAGCTGTCAGAGAAGCGCCTGCGTTTCTCATTCCTTGCATTCCTTCGGTGACGTCTGCAGCTGTCACCGCGGGAATGCTCCCTGCGTTACTATGCTGATAGCTAAATGACGGACAGAGTGCCGTGGGCGCAGTCGGCTCGACTGGCCTGCCTGATGACTTTTCTAACGGGGGTTCATTGGCCTCTATCCGGACTGGCTCGATCTGTTCTAAGAGTTTCCTACACTTCCTCCAAGTACGAACTATCCCTCCTGGAGCTTTGGGGGGTTGCTGAATGCAGTCTCCTATCTGATCCCAGAGCTGCAGGGTTAACGTACCTACTTCTGGGTAAAGTAGGCAGTGTTCCCTGAGGTACGCCAAAAGTCTCGCTAGTTCCCTGCTGTGAAATCGTAACTGAAAAACCCTGGCCAGGATTTTGAACTCTTCCTCACGAGTTCTTTGGCTAGCGGACGGACTTGGTCTATGAGAACAAGTCCCCATATTACCTGCAGATGGTCCTCTGAAGTTTCCTCCTCGGGACGAATGCGACGCGTCTTGTCAGGCAACAGGTTCGGACGTCTAGTGTCTGGGGTAGACCTCGGAGCGTGGACCTTCCGCCACGGGCCCTTCTAACGGCCTCTGCAATGTCAGGGGCTCACAGCCTGCCCTGAGCGGAACGCGTTTTTCCCTTTGCGCAAGCCTCCCCGAAAGCTGGGAGCAAGCTGTAGGAATGCCTCTTGGAATGCCTCGCCGCGGGCCGTCTCTCTGTCCGGCTGGCTGCCGACCAGAGTGCCGCGCTGTCCTCCGGGCTGGTTTTGGTCGCGGTTCAAGCGCAGAACCGGACCGCGTGGATCGTTACTCGCGAGTAGACCTCTCCAGGGTCCCTTACTCACGAGTAAATCACGTCGGGGTCACCAGATGAAGGAATCAGGGCCACTGAGGGCCGGGGAGCCCGGAGGAGGACTGATCAAGTAACGACGCGAGGCAAACGGAGCAAGATCAGATCAGTACTTTATTGAGAAAAGGCAACATCATTTATAGGGAAAAAAGAGCAGCGGTGGCAAGCTGCCATCTGACAGGAAAATTACCTCACCCACGTACCCGGGTTAATGGGGAACACCTCAAAGGGAAGTTAATTAACTGGGGCAAACATGGACTTAGGAGTCCCATTGTTCGGGGATTAGGCAGGGGCAAACATGGCCCTTATTTGCACCGGGCATAACCTTGGGAAGGAGATAAGTCATTACTCTAATGGGTAACTGGGGTCAGTGAAATGCTCTTCCCGCAGAATCGCCGGTCAGGCAATAAGCGGCCGAATTAATCCCTATTACTAATTCACCCCCCTTGCTCTCTGACAGGGGCCAGAGGCCAGGAGCCTGCCCGCTGGTTTAACCTCTGCCAGAGGCCATCGATGCCCAACCGGGCACGCGGAATCCTCAAACCAGGGGTGCCCAAACTATGGCCCACAGGCCAGATCCGGCCCCAACACCAATTCATCCAGCCCATGCCCCCCTTGCCGCTCCTGGAAGTGGAAGTAAAATGCACCCATACTTTGACTTCTGGGAGTGGCAAGTGTGGCATGGGCCAGATGAATTGGTGTCAGGGATGAGATCTGGCCTGAGGGCCATAGTTTGGACACCCTTGATTTATGCAGAGAAAATGACATCCTAAAAATCAATCTCATCCTGTTGCAAAACAGATGGCAAGGCGTGTTTTACTTCTGCTTCGGGTGGGAGGAACCATGGGACCGGCTCATTGAACCATGGGACCGGCCTGCAGGCCAGAAAGTTTGGGCACCCCTGTCCTAAATGAAGCTGCTCAGAGGCATTGGACCTTTGGGACACCAAACTGTTGTGAAGAAGCCTTATGGGGCAGCCTTGCAAGCAGGACACTAACCCAGAGACTCTGCAGATGGATATGGAGCACAGCTTTAGAGGAATTGCTCGCTCTTTTGTACCCAACCCTTTCTGTACCAGGTACAAGGTGTTAGTGCTAACTTTTTAAAGCCCTAAACAGTTTGGGACCTTCTTACCTCACGGAATGTCTTCCCCTCAGGACAATAGCCCACATCACTTGCTCTTCAATCTTGGCTCAGCTTCAAGTGCTGACCCCGGGACTGTCTATAAAGGTCATGATGAGGAGAAGGGCCTTCTCGGTGGTGGCACCAGTGCTGTGGAATGCCATTCCAGCTGAGCTGCACAGGATCCATCCCTGCAGTCTTTTAGAACACAACTAAACAGACGGCTCTTTGAGGAGGTGTTATGTATGTTAACTGTGTTTTCTGACAGGAGCAGAATGTATCTTTTCTCATGCATCGATTCTTATGCAAATAAGTGGATCGAAAATGTGCACACTCTCTTAGCCAATGGGCTGGTTGTATTATTGTTACTGTTACTGTTTATAGTGTATATAAGTCCGAGTTTGGCCCCATCCAAACTGTGTTCAAACCCCACTCATAAAGAGCTGAATTTCACTGCTTCACTCGTCTGCTTCTTCATTCCCTGGACACGAAACTGGTGACGAAGGTGGGATGGCGTCCCCACACGGCAGCAACATTGGCCCATTTGATCCAGCACGTCCAGAGAAATGGGTAACATACGAACGCTGACTCCGCCACACAAAGGCCTCGCGGAAGATCACCAACGAAGACCAGAAGTGCTCCTGTTTCCTTGCTCAGTGCGGTTCTGAGACGCTTGAGCTGGCAACCCACCTCATTCTCCCAAGGGACGTGGATGTGGTGCCATACGCAGAAATCATGTCCGCACTGAGGAAACACCTGCAGCCAGAGGTCTCGATCTTCCTGGCCAGGGTGGCCTTCCACAGAAGGGAGCAGCGACCTGGGGAATCCATTGCAGACTACGCCGCCGCTCTGCGCATTGCTGCCGCCCCGTGCAAATGGGACAACATTGAAGGAGCACTCCGGGACCATCTGCTGGCTGGCATGAGGGACAAAGATGCTCAATGTCACCTCATGATCAGGAAGACGCTAACTTTCAAGGCTGTCCTAGAAGAGGCGGTAGCATCTGAGGCCGCACGGTCCGGCATCAAGCTTTTCTGGCATCGCCACTCCACCACCAGTGCCACCAACTCAGCTGTGCAAGCTCAGCAAAATTCATCTTCATCCTCCTCAGCATCGCCTGGTTCCACCTCTTCATTGGAGTCCAGAGACGCAGAGGGAGAAGTCCGAGCGGTCCGACGAAAACACCGAGAGCACCGTGTCGATCGGGAGAAGGAATTCCTTTGCAAGTGTGATGGCTGTGGAGCCTGGCATGACCGCAGGAAGTGCACCTTCCGCACTGCGGAATGCCACAACTGCGGGCGACGAGGGCACATTGCTAAAGTATGCTGACAGTGAAAGCAAAGAACTCCAGCACCTGAGTCCAAGAAGAGTCATCACCACAAAACGTCCACCGCCAAAGTGTCACTAGAGCCGTGCCAAGTGGGCATCGTCAGCGAGCGTTTCTTCGCAGACCTGAGCCTGCAGGACGTCCCCTTCAAGATGGAGGTGGATTCAGGTACTACCTTTTCCATAATCCCACAGTGGGAGTTTTTGAGGATTCCCCCTGCCTCTTGGCCCAAGCTCAAATCTTTTAAAACTTCCCTCCAGGATGTGCAAAGTTGCCAGATTCCGGTCCTGGGGGTGGGAAATTTCTTGGTCAAATTCAAAAACATTTGCACCTCCTTGCCATTGGTTGTAGATAAGCAGGGCACTAACTGTCTTATTGGGACCCAATGGTTTAGGCCCCTGGGAATCCGGCTTTCTGGCATTCACGCAATAGACGCTGACCCAATCCGGGACGTTTGTGCTGCACATCCTGAGGTGTTCAAAAAGGGTTTAGGGTTATACAAAGGACCCCCTGTGGACTTTGAGCTTGACCCAACCATCCTGCAAAGCCGGATGAAGCCAGGCCAGGTACCCTTTGCCTTAAAGGAGAAGATAGAAGCCGAGCTGGACAAACTGGTGGGGCAGGGCATCCTAGTGCCAGTGGACTCCGCAGAGTGGGAGACACCAATAGTGACCATACCTGTCAAGCATCCTGTTTTCCCCGGGAAACCTCCTGATTTTTACCCCTCTTCCCGCCCCCTCCCGTTTTATTAATTTCCCTGTAATATCCCTATTAGTTTCTATTCTAGAGTTAACTTGGGAGGGGTGGGGGGAGGGGTGGGGTGGGGGATGGTGCTTGATCACTATATGAGAGAGAGGGGGGTTCTGTTTCTGTTCTAGAGTTAACTTGGGAGGGGTGGGGGTGGGGGAGTGGGGAATGGTGCTTGATCACTATATGAGAGAGAGGGGGGTTCCATTTCTGTTCTAGAGTTAACTTGGGAGGGGTGGGGTGTAGGTGGGGGATGGTGCTTGATCACTATATGCTAAAGGTAAAGGTTTCCCTTGCTCGAAAGCCAGTCATATCTAGAGTGCCAAGGCTCGCCATCACAGTCAAGGATTCCTACAGCGGCCAATTTTTAGAGCAAGAAGCTGCTTTTTGTATGAGAGAGCAGATCCAAAATACACGGGGAGAATTATCAGAGCTCATAGATCCAATGTGCTTGCACGGTTGTGTAAGGGGATCTGAGTTAGGTAAAGGTAAAGGGTCACTCTTGCTCAAAAGCCAATCGTATCCAACTCTAGGGTTTAGTGCTCATCTCTGTTGCAAAGCTGAAGAGCCAGCGTTGTCTGCATCTGCAGACATTTCCGTGGTCATGTGGCAGGCATGACTAGACACCAGAGTGCACAGAACGCTGTTACCTTCCCACCAAAGTGGTCCCTATTTATCTACTTGCAATGTCTTGCTTTCGAACTGCTAGGATGGCAGGAGCTGGGAAAAAGACGGGAGCTCATTCCGTCCTGCAGTACTCGGGAATCGAACTGCTGACCTTCTGCCTCCCAGTCAGCATCTTAGTCACTTAAGCCACTGAGCAAACAAGAAAGAAAAGAAAACAAAAGTCCCCCAAGAAGATGGGGAAAGGGTTCTTTGGCCCACACAGCTTTGGGCCCATTGCATCTAAAATACCATCTAGCCATCTTATTTTTGGCCACCCCCTTCTTTTTTCCTCCACCTTTCCCAGCATCAAGGCTTTCTCAAGTGAATCCTCTCTTCTCATTTGATGTCCAAAGTACTTTAGCATCATCTTTACTATTTGACCTTTAATGAGCAGTCATCGTTGATTTCTTCTAGGATCGACCTATTTCTAACACCACATTTCAATGGCACCTATTTTTCTGCGCTCAGCTTTCCTAATGATCCAGCTCTCACACCCATACATTACCACTGGGAATACCATTGATTTGACTATGCAATTTTTTGTTTGCAAGGGGATGCCTCTACTTTTAACTATGTTCCCCAGGTTTCTCATAGCTTGTTTCCCAAGCATCAGTCACCTTTTTATTTCACGGCTGTGATCACCATCTGCAGAGATCTTTGATACTAAGAAAGTAAAGTCTGCCAGTCGTATCCAACTCTAGGGTGCAGTGCTCATCTCCATTTACAGCCAAAGAGCCAGTGCTGTCTGTGTTTGCAGACATTTTCATGGCCATGTTGCAGGCATGACTAGAGCCCAGCAAATCACATGGCTATATTTGGCCATGCCCACAGATTTGGCCACACCAACAGAAGGGTGTTGCCAAAATTTCCCTTATTTTCAAATCCAAAACTTGACAGGTATGATAGTGACTGCTTTGAAAAGTAACAGGGAGGTCAGGATATGCACTGACTACAAGTGTACCATCAATAAAGCTATTTGCCTGAATGCATATCCTGTGCCCATGGTAAGCCACCTTCTTGCCTCCTTGCATGGAGGAAATTGCTTCACAAAACTTGACCTTGCCCAGGCTTACCAACAATTGACTGTGTCTCCTGCTGCTGCCATAGCCCAGACCATAGTAACGCATAGGGGGGCATTTAAGGTAACTAGACTACAATTCGGGGTGAATGCGGCCCCAGGAATATTTCAATCTCTTGTAGAACATATTTTAAAAGGTTTGCCCGGTGTCCTGCCATATTTTGACGATGTCCTGATCACCGTTAAGGACACCATCGAACTAGCGGCCAGGCTCAATCGAGTCCTCTCACGTTTCGAGAGGGCCAGTCTACGTCCCAGAAGAGACAAATGTGTGTTTTTGGCACAGGAAGTGGAGTTCCTGGGGTACCGAATTACACCCCAAGGTATCATGCCCTCTGATTCCAAGGTGGTGGCTATGTGAAATGCACCCAGGCCAAAATGTAAAGCCGAATTGCAATCATTTCTAGGATTGTTAAACTTATATCACACTTTTCTCCATCGCAAAGCCTCGGTTGCCGAACCATTACATCGGCTTCTTAAGAAAGATACTGTTTGGCACTGGGGCCATTGCCAGGAGAAAGTGTTCCTAGAACTTAAAAGGCTGCTATCTTCAGATGCTGTATTAACTCATTTTGATCCTAACAAGGAAGTTGTACTTGTGTGTGATGCATCCCCTGTGGGAGTGGGAGCTGTGTTATGCCATGTACTAAATGATGGGAGGGAAGCCCCCGTAGCATTCTATTCCCGTTCACTCTCAAAGCCTGAGAAAAATTACGCTCAGACAGACAGGGAGGCATTGGCAATCGTGGCAGGCACTAAGAAATTCCACGATTACCTTTACGGAAGGCCTTTTACCATCGTAACTGACCACAAACCCCTCCTTGGAATCTTTGTGAATGGGAAGCCCACACCTCAAATTCTGTCCCCAAGGATGTTACGTTGGGCAATTTTCCTAAATGCATACGATTTTACTTTGGTGCACAGGCCCGGCAAGAATATCAGCCACACTGATGCTCTGTCATGTTCTCCACTGCCAGGGGTCGGGGAAGCCGATTGCGAGATCGAAAGCGACCACCAGGTCCTTATGATTGAGGCTTTCGACTCGCCCCCCCCCCCCCAGTCATCCCCTCAGATATAGCAAAGGCTACGGCCAAGGATGTAACATTGACTAAAGTAATGTCTTGGGTACAAAAAGGCTGGCCTGTCTCTCCTCTAGCCGAGGAATTCGGAACATTCCACCTCAAGCGTTTGGAACTGTCAGTGGAACGAGGTTGCTTTCTATGGGGCCAGTGGGTGGTCATTCCTGTCACTCTCAGGAAAAAGGTTTTACATCTACTTCACACAAGTCACCCGGGAATTATTGGTTCCAAAGCCCTTGCCCATAGCTACTTTTGGTGGCCTAAAATGGACCAAGACATAGAGCAGATGGTCGGCACTTGTGCCAGTTGTCAATCCTCTCACCCAGAGCAATACCACCTTCCCTCTTGAGAATGGGATTCTGCTTGGGGCCCGTGGTCCAGGTTGCACATAGATTTTGCAGGCCCATTTAGGGGTGCCCTATTTTTGTTGGTTGTGGATTCATTCTCTAAGTGGCTGGAAGTGATTAGGGTGCCTAATACCACTTCAGCCACCACGATAATGCACCTAAGAAGGCTGTTTGCAGCATTTGGACTTCCAGATGTGCTGGTGTCTGACAATGCGTCCACGTTCACATCTGCAGAATTCCAATCCTTCATGGAAAGAAATGCAATTAGGCACATCACTGCCGCCCCATTCCACCCAGCCACCAATGGCCAGGTAAAGCGGCAGGTGTGCACAACTAAAGACGCGCTTCGGCGTATGGGTGAAGGGGATTTAGAGCCCCAGTTATGCCAGTTTCTTTTCACATATAGGCTCACCCCCCTTGCCTCAGGGCTGTCCCCTGCTGAATTGCTCCAGCGAAGGAAACTGTCATCCTTCCTGGACAGATTGGATCCCTCTAGGGTGGAGGAGAAAGGCACAAATATAGCAATCCAACACCAGAAGGGTTTCTCATCCAGAGACCCTGTACATTGCCACAATTATGCAGCTGGTGGCCCTACGTGGGTGCCCGGGTTTGTGATTGATCAGACTGGTCCTGTTTCTTACAGAATCGAAACAGCCACTGGTCTGATCTGGAGGAGGCAAGCGGATCAATTGAGCCCCAGAGTACTGGACCCACAAGACAAATACAGACACTCAATGCTAGGGTTGGCCCCCTCCCGCTTAAACCCAGGGGGCAGAGGTAATAGTCAGCAGCCAGCCAACATTGACCCAGAGGTGTCTTCTAGGGACTGACTTCAAGGGGAATTTGTGGAATGCTCCCCTATTCCAGCCATGTGTACCCCTACACTGTCCCAGCCTAGCTCTCTGGATTCCTTTATTGATGATGACCAATTTTGCTTGGAGTCGCCCTCCACTCTTAGTACACACAGGAGGGACCCTGAGTTGTCATATTCATCCACAGAATTAGGTTTTGGTTTTGAGCAATCCCCTGCTCCTCCATCTGACAAACGGGGCTTAAATTCAGGTTTACAATCCTCCCCCTCTAGTCAATCCCTCACTCCAGTTGGGTCGCCCATCCTATGAGCCCCTGAGCCGGCTCAGCCAAGTGTCCGACCCAGAAGGGAAACTAGACCGCCATCCTGGTTAAAGGATTTTGTTTTTACCTAGGGGGGGAAGAATGTTATGTATGTTAACTGTGTTTTCTGGCAGGAGCGGAATGTATCTTTTCTCATGTACCTATGCACTTATGCACATAAGTGGATCGAAAAATGTGCACACTTTGTTAGCCAATGGGCTTGTTGTACTATTGTTACTGTTACTGTTTATAGTGTATATAAGTCTGAGTTTTGGCCCATCCAAACTGTCTTCAAATCCCACTAATGAAGAGCTGAATTTCACTACGTCACTCGTCTGCTTCTTCATTCCCTGAACACGAAAAAAGGCCTTTGGGAATGTGCTGCCTACTTCTGGTCATTAGATATGCTGCCCGGCTCCTTTACATTCTAAACAGGTTGTGTTTTAAGGATCCTGGATTGCAGTACTTTCTGTTGTAATGTTTGGTGATGATTTTATTGGTAGATTTATTGTGTGTAATTTTAAAAAGTATTTCTTGATTGTTGTATTACTGGTTTTATGATGTTAGCCAACCTGAGTAGGGATGATTTTTTTCCCCTAGAGAGGCGAGCTATAAGTCTAAATAAATAAATAAATTAACCACTTCCATCTCAGGCTTCTGTGTGAGAAGCCAAAGTTGAACTTGACCCATGGACCCTTCCACCACGTTTGTGTGCCTGCCAGAGGCATGAGCAGTGCCTGCCTGAGAGGCAGAATCTCAGCTCTTGAGTACATTGATTCTTTTGCTCTCAAGCATCTTCTGTCTTCAATGCACAAGTTTTCATGCATCCACTCCCTGTTCTGGCTCTTGTACTCCACATTCATTCTACAGCTGGCAGAGAAAAGGCCACGTGGCTTCTCTTTCTCCACTTGTATACGTGCAGCAAACCCATTTGTGTGGATTCACAGGGACTTGGATTTCTGGGAATTGAAGTTCGAGAGCAGCTGGAGTGCCAAAGTTCATCATCACTCTCCTAGGCCCAGGGCTGTAGCCAGGATTCTAGATATTGGGGGGGGGGGGCGTGAATACTTTGTGTGTGTGTGGGGGGGGGGGTGTTAGCTCAGGGGGGCTGGGGCTGATTTACCACCACTGCCCAGCCACCCCCTGGCTACAGCCCTGCCTAGGCCAAGGAAGGGTCCTAACAGAAGAGCTCACTCTAGCATTCGGAGGGGAGCTTTTAAATGCCCAGAGAGTGGTACAAGCAGTGTCTACTTGCTATCTTGACAACAACCTGACAAGGTGGCCCAGAACTAGTGGCCTTCCTCCCTGCATTGTGTGGTGGCTGCCGAGGGCGGCAGAGGCAGAGGAGAGAAGACGTCAGGCCCAAATGCCTGCCAAGTCCCTGAAAGACCAAGGACTTGTGCCAGGTCCTGGTTCTGTGGCTCCATCTCTGAGCCATGGGCTGCAGTGCCTGCTCTCCATGGAGAAGTGAGAAAATGTCCTCAGGACTTGGAAGAGAAGTAAACATCCTGTCCTAGGCTGGGCAGGGCTTGGGTGAAATTGGAGCGGATCAGGTGTCTCTACCTGAGCATGCCTGTTTTTGAAATTGGCCCCAAGCAAGAGTCACACGGAAGGAGCGGCGGCGGTGGCGGCGCCACCCAGAGCAGAGTCCAGAGAGTAACTCTCATGCCAGGACCTTGGGATGTGGGGTGGTGGGGAGAGACTGGACCAAACAAGCCTTCTTCTGTGGGAGAACCAGAAAAGCGTTGGCTTGGGAAGGATGCCATCAGCACCTCAGGGATTTAGTGGTGAGGGGCAGGGAGGCCATTCTTTTGGCCCAGCTTCCCAGGGAGGGCTTTCCAGAAACAGGAATCATTTGCCACAGAGAAATGAGGTCCTTCCCCTGTGGAACCAGGAAAGGACCCGGGCCGGGCACATCATTTCCACTTCCTTGCAGCCTGGAGCTCTGAGTCAAAGAAGGCTGAGTCACAGCAAAGACCAAGCTGTGGCCACAAGAGACGTCATTGTAGAGAGTACACACACACACACACACACACACACACACACACACACCAGCCCTAAAACTAGGCACAAAACAAAAACATGGATTACACAACCCATCTCAGAGTGGAAAGGCCTCTGGTACGAGGGAGGAAGCAGTCAAGAAATGGAAATCTCTTTGCTACAGGGAACTATAGCAAGACTGAGCTTTAGTACAAAAGGAGTGGAGATACTTGGACAAACCCCAGCCAGCCCTTGGTTGCATCAAGCAGTGAAGTGCCATGCCCGGGCGGGGGGCGGGGGGGGGGGCGGGGGGCGGGGGGGGGGCGGGGGGGAGTGGCAGCTTCTTCCAAATATGTACTGGAATCCATCTGTCTGCCTGTGGAGCACAGCTGTTATGCAGCCAGCTGTTTGTCTGATGCTGAGCCCTTCAAGCCAAGATATTCTGAGCAGAACTGCTGTTGCTGCATCTGAACCAGTCCCTTCTGACCTAATGTGTCCCTCTGAGTTAGCATTGCATTTTGGATGAGTTTCTTCTTCTTCTTCCTCCTCCTCCTCCTCTTCTTCTTCTTGTGCCCTATCCAATTCCAAATATTGGCTGTCCTCCTGGTGATCAGCCATCAAGATTGTCCTGAGAATATAATGCAGTGGCCTTTCATTTTTCTTCCTCATTGCAGCATGACACCTGCACCATTGATCCAGTTCTGCAAGTCACTATCTGGCCCTGAGCCCTTTTGGCACACAAAGTCCACAACAGCCCCAGGCCAGGATGGATGAAGCTGCTGCCCACCATCTTGAAGGCAGTATTCCCAAAATTTCATCAGCACATTAAATGTGCAACTAGGGGGGAGAATACTCTTGACAAGGTGTATATGAACATTAAACGGGCATATGAGGTTAAGTCCCTGGCACACCTTGGTAGGTCAGATCTTGTGTCCCTGCTTTTGACACCAGCATACACACCCCTTAGCAAACAAGCCCCGATACAAACACGGACTGTTACTGTGTGGCCTGATGGAGCCTCTCAACAGCTGCAGGACTGTTTCCAGGAGACCGATTGGAATGTGTTTGACCATCAAGGTCTGAAGACCTACACGTCAACGGTCCTGGATTATATTAGATTCTGCACCGCCAACGTCACCAGAGAAAAGCATGTAAACATGTATCCAAACAGGAAGCCCTGGATGACGAGTGAAGTTCGGAGACTGTTGAAGGCCAGAAACTTTGCTTTTAGAACTGGAGACCGGGTATTGTATAGTATAGAAAGGGCGAACTTGAAGAGGGGTATAAAGAAGGCAAAAGCTGTGTATAGAGGGAAAATTGAAGATCATCTGAGTAGTCATGACACCAGGCAAGTGTGGCAGGGGATCCAGCACCTTACTGACTACAAACCCAGTAATTCATCGCCTGTAGAGAGCAGTGCTTCTCTGGTGGAGGAGCTGAATACCTTCTTCGCCCGATTTGAGGTGACACCAGCAGTGGATCCAGCAGTGTTGCCAGAGTCATCGTCATTACTCCCCATAAGGAATGTTGCCATGGTAGAAGAGGGAGAAGTGAGGCGAATATTAAGAGGGATAAACGTGAGGAAGTCTATGGGTCCTGATGGAGTGGCTGGTAGGGCACTGAGAGACTGCTCAGAACTGCTGGCAGAAACCTTTATGAAGATTTTTAATCGGTCTTTGGCCCAAGCCACTGTCCCACCTTGTCTGAAATCCTCTACTATTATACCTCTGCCTAAAAAACCTAACATAGTGTGAATGACTTCTGCCCTAAGGCGCTTACACCTGTCATAATGAAATGCTTTGAAAAGTTGGTGCGGAACCGTATTATGGCTTGTTTACCAGTTGGACTTGACCCTTGTCAATTTGCATATAAGAGAAAGAGATCTACGGAGGATGCTGTGGCTATGGCCCTACATGCTGTTCTGACCCATTTGGAGAAACAAGGGACTTATGCGAGACTGTTATTTGTAGATTTTAGTTCTGCTTTTAATACTATTCTTCCGCATAGACTGGTGCCCAAATTATTAGATCTGGGGCTTCCGCCGTGCTTATGCAGGTGGATACTAGATTTTCCATCAGATCGTTCCCAATGGGTCAGGATGGGCTCTCATGTCTCTGCAGATCTCAGTATAAGTACCGGGATGCCGCAGGGGTGTGTGCTGAGCCCGCTTCTGTACACGCTTTACACATATGATTGTGTTCCCAGTTACCCCAGCAATAAGATCATCAAGTTTGCAGACGACACAACGGTGGTGGGTCTGATGACTGCTGGGGAGGCGGAGTTGGCTTACAGGAAGGAGGTTGAGATGCTGACGGAGTGGTGTAGGGAAAACAATTTATTCCTCAATGTAAGAAAGACAAAAGAGATCATTGTGGACTTTAGAAAATGCAAATTGAACATCCAGCCATTTATTATTGAAGGGAATTGTGTGGAAGAGGTCTCGGTGTTTCGATTTCTGGGAATGGAGCTGAGGGATGATCTAACATGGGGAGCAAACACCAAAGCTCTCGTGAAGAGAGCACAGCGAAATTTGTACTTAGCATAGTTGATTATTATTCTAGGTACGGTTTTGTTTACCTAATTAAAAACAAGAGCGAAACGCTTCAAGTTTTCAAACAATGGGTTAGATATGTGCAAAGGAAAACAGGCAGTAAAATAATAACCTTAATCTCTGACAATGGTTTAGAGTTTACCAACAAAGCTTTTACAGAGTTCCTAGTGAGTGAGGGAATTGCTCACAAACGCAGTGCTCCGTATAAACCTCAACAGAATGCTTATGTTGAGAGGAGAGGGCAGTCACTGCAAAACATGGTCAGAGCTATGGTTCAAGACGCTGGCTTACCTCCGTCTCTGTGGGGTGAAGCTATGATGTGTGCTAATATGCTTCTTAATAACGTGTACCATTCTGGCATTGATGAGGTTCCATATACGATGTGGCATAATAAGAAACCTACCTTAGATTTTCTTAAGGTGTTTGGATGCAAAGCGTGGGTGCACATTCCTGCGCAAGTAAGAAGAAAAAGCCAACATCGTGCCCGAAAGTTAACATTTGTAGGGTATAGTGCAAATCATAAAAGCTATCAGTTTTGGGAACCTGGTACTAAGAATATTTATTGCAGTTCTGATGCAAAATTTCTGGAACACAAAAGATGGAGTCATGTGGAGGATAGTTCTTCTAGAACAGCAGTATATGAGGATGAAGAGGAGGAGCAAACCACACAGGAAACCCCCAGATATTACATGAGGCTCAGAATAAGCATTAAAAAGGAGAAGCAGGAGGTAGAGCCAAAAGCCAAGGAACAGGAAGAGCTCAAAGATGAGAGAGCTAGTACCCCTGAACCAAGTATAGAACCACAGTCTGAAGCTAGGGAGGAGTCTAAAGACATCAGAAATCAGACCCCTGAACAAGTGATCCTTAGGAGGTCAGAAAGAGAACGAAGACCACCGGATAGATACCAGGCTTCGTTGACATATATGCTAAATCGAAAGAGCCGTGTAACTTATCTGAATAATGTTCACTGATAAAACAGTGTGTACAAATGTTGATCTGAAAATATGAATTCTCTATGATTGTTGATGTGTACAGTATATGCTTCAATCATATATTTATTTACAATAGGAGGAGCTTGTTAGGGATGTCATGGGGAACACCCTGGTTTTGTAAATAATACATGATATGTGGTACTACAGCTTTAAGAGTAACTTACTGAATGTGTGGACAGGTGATGGTAATGATGGAATGAATCAGCATTTGTCACTGCATAAAATAGAGCCAAGTAGTTTGCTTCTTTGCTCTGGATTTAATCTTGTAGCCATGCTGCCTGAAGGCTCTTGATTTGTAATCTTGTAGCCATGCTGCCCGAATGCTCAGGAATTAACCTAGTTGCCATGCTGCTGCACATGGACTAATGCTCTTGGACTTATTTTTTATTTATTTATATTCAAATTTATATGCCGCCCAATCAGGTAAACCCGACTCTGGGCGGCTCACAACAAGTTAAAACACACATAAAAACAGTACAACCAATTAAAACCAATTAAAACCCAACATACCCACCCACCTACCCCATTCCTCTTAAAACCCACATAAACCCACATTAAAAAAAGACAATTAAAAGAAATGGGGGCTTAATTTATAAGCCGACAGGCGGGGGCCACTCTTCCATCTGGGCCCCACATCTGCCCCGCCAACCAGGCTTTTAGGTCTTTCCTGAAAGGTAGCAGCTCCATCTGCTCCCGCAACTCTACAGGTAGGTGGTTCCACAAGGCCGGTGCGGACACGGAAAAGGCCCTCCTTCGTGTGCCAGAGACACGGGCCCCTCTGGCAGATGGAACATTCAGGGAGCCCCTCCGATCCGCTCTGGTTGGACGAGCGAACACTTTTGGGACGATGCGGTCTCACTTATGCCATGAAGCTGTACTGAAGTTCTGCTGAACTGTGTTACCTGAAGCTCTTATGCAAATAGCTTGTGAATTGGATTAGAGCAAGAAGGACTGTCTTCCAGGTAATCTTCCTAGGATACCTGAAAGAGGAGAAGCTGCTGGCTATATGTTGGCTTTCCAGGACAGAGAAAGTGTGCCAGCATAGCCTTACTGATTGCTATATGTTTGCTCTCCAGGACAGAGAGAGTGCTTTGTTAAAGACTGTAAATACTTGAGCAAACCGGGACTGAATTTGTTTGCCATACTCTGCAAGCCGAGCCAGGGAAGAGCTAGGCTGCAGCAGGAGATTTTGCTGTGTGCAAGTACTTACTGTGAAACTGAAAGACTAAGTTTGTTTGCATAGTTGTTCACAGATAAGATACTACTGTTTAGGTTCTTTTCATCACCACCTCTGCTGAGTAAAAGCTCTTTATGTTTTGCACCGTTCAACTGAGTCTCTGCTATTATTGACTGGGTGTAAAGGAGAAAATTAAACAGGCACCTCCGCTGTCGCTCATAGTTAACTACTACACTCTGCTAGATTTGAACTCAGCACCCAGTACACCACCATTTCCCTATCAAGGGGCACTCCAGATGTTCTTGGGCTTCAGTTACCAGAACCCCAAGACAGCACTCCTGCTGATCTGGGCTTCTGGGAACTGAGGTTTAAGAACATCTGGAGTGCCAAGGTTCACCATCACTGCACTAGGCTGTTTTACAGAATTGCCCTGATGTGCACCCTGTATACAAGAATGCAGAGAAGCAGGGTGGTTTTCCTATGGGCAAAAGGTATCAGACAAGTGTGGATTTTATCCTCTCATCTGCTCTATCTGTGTGCAGAACATATCATACAGAACATGGAACCAAATTCAAGATGAAGGAGAAGTGGAAATTGGAAGAAGAAACATCTGTAATTTAAGAAATGCAAATGACACTATCTTACTGGCAGAAGACAGCAATGAGTTGAAACATCTTTTAGTGAAAGTGAGAAAGAAAATGGTAAAGGAGGATTACAGTTGAAATTCAAGATGAGAAAAATGTGGCTGCAGAAGAATTATACAACTTAAACATTGGCAATGAAGGCACAGAAAGAGTGAAAGGATTTGTATCACTTGGTTCAACCATCTATGTGGATGGAGACTGCAGGCAAGAAATCAGAAGAAGGGTGGCGAGGAAGGGATTGGGAAAGATCATGAAGTGTAAGGTTGTGTCCCTGGAGACGGAGGCCAAGGTCACCCACACTCTTGCATGCTTCATCACCAGGTATGAAGGTGAAGCTGGACAGTGAAGACATCTGCCGTGAGGACAGGGGGATTTGTTTGAAACATGGCACTGGGGGAGAGCTTTGCAGGTATCTTGAAACAACAGAAAGTCATGCCTGAATTCCCTAAACAGAATTCAGAATTATTAAACTGAAGCTGTTGTGTTGGCAAGACCTATTGGAACAAACAATCATACTGGGAGAAATTGAAGACAACAAGAAGAAACATAGCATTGCTGAATTGGGAAGGGGGCCAGTGAGGCCATTGAGTCCACTCCTCTGACACCCCCCCCCGCCTCCCCCCCCTCCCCGCTCAAGACAGGGATCCAGATCAAAGCAAGAGCTGACAGAGGGTTGAAGAAGAGATGGGTTGACTTCATAAAGCCACCTCAGCTGGGCTGTTGAGGACTTTCTGCAGCAAAATCCTTCACGTAAGTCGGTACTAATTGGTGATAGAGAAATCCACAGAAACAGAAGTGTTGCTTCCCCTCTCAGCCATCTGCACCCATATAGCTCTATCTTCCAAAAGAGCAGCAGCCCCACAACTGGGTGGCAGAGCTTGTGTCGCGCATGCATGCGTGTATGTGTGTGTGCCTGCCCCCTCTTTCCTCTGCCCCCTCTTCCTCTGGTCTTGGCTCCCCATCCCTCTTAAAAGCCCACCCATCTCTAGCTGGGGGGGGGGGGGTTCCTTTCTCTTCTGATGGAAAAAAAGAGGAATGGGGGGGGGGCGAGGACCCTCCTGTTGCAGTCAAGCCAAGTGCTGGCGGCAGGGTGAGAGAGAAAGAGAACGTGCGCTTATTTATTTATTTATTTATTTATTTATTTATTTATTTATTTATTCTGCAAATTTCTATTGCCGCCCAACTCAGCAGCGACTCTGGGCGGCTAACAGCAATTAAAAGCAACATCAAACTAATTAAAAGCCCTTTAAAACCCCATTAAAAATTCTAAATAATTTACCCACTCATCCCATCCATTAAAATAGAGAGAGAAATATTAATTATATAAGCCAGCAGACGGGGGTCACCGCTCCGTCGGTGCCCCACACCTGCCCTGCATCCTACTAAGCACTGGCCACAAGAGGGAGAGATGTGAGAGGGGAAGGGCATTCACCCCACCCCAACCCAATGGCCTGGAGCATGGGAGATGGAGGCTGCCCCCCAGCACAGACCACCCTCCCTCCCTTCTCCATGAAACTGGGGCCACCGGGCCCCTGGAGGCACTCTCCTGATGCCCCACATCCAGTGGCCTGGATCTCAGCAGGTAGGTTAGGGAAGGAGGTCATAGGGAGGAGGAGGAGGAGGAGAGGGAAGAAGCCCCACCCTGGGAGGAATTTAAAAACTCCTCCGCATGGCTGTTGTCTGGCTTTTCCAGCCGGGCTGATCCCCAGCCTTGAAATGAAACCCGACAGCCTTTGGCTGCTGATGGGGTTCCTCGTGCTCAGGCAGGGGGCTCAGGCCACGGACTCTGGGCAGGAGGAGAGGAAAGGTGAGTCTTGGCTTTGGGAGGGAGGGGGCTGAGTCCCACCCCAAGGGGGGGAGGAGGGGGATGCAGCAGACCCCTACTGTAAGGCCCTTTTCTTCTTGACCGACAAGGTCCACCGTTGGGGAGGTCAAGATGCTTCAAAGGAGGCAGCAAAGGCCACAGGAGTGGGGGGGGGGGGCGGGAGAGCCAGAGCCCCCAGCTGGGGGTGGGTGGGTGGGGGCTTCAGGGCTCCCTGTAGTGCCCATACTGTGTCACGATGGTGTTTTCTTCTAGGCACCAAACTATAAGCAATGCCAGCTTCACAGTTAGAGGCTGTGCTTCCTTAGGAGGTAAAGGAAGTTTGTTTACCCTCTCCCAAGATTTTCACAGCTTCCCCAGACAGGAGAATGACTTTCTTTTGTCGGGTGGTTGCTGGTCTGAATGTCAACTCGATTGTGCAAGAAGGGGTTGGTGGCACAAATTGAGCCAGGGTGCTTACCAGTATGCCCCCCCCCCCCCAATACAATGCTCAGCTTCCTCTGGGACTGAGCAAATGTGGCCTGGCATCACTGGGCACTCACCATGGAGAGTGAGTGAGAGAGAGAGAGAGAGCCAAGTGGGCCATCCTTCCTTCATTAATTCATGAGTCCAATGGCTATGCCAATGGCCTTTGGACCCAGCCTTGGCATGGCCCTTCTGTGGGTCTCTGGCAGAGGGTGATGACCTTGAAGCCCCCCCCCCCCCCCCCAATCTCCCCACTACCCATGAGGGGCAGGGCTGCTTACTCATGGGAAAAGCCTGCATCCACCCTACCCCCTGTCCTGCCCCCATACTGGGAAAAGAGAGCACAGAGGAAGATTGCCCCAGGTTGAAGAGTGGGCCACGGGGACAGGAGATGAAGAGGTCTACCCAGTCCTCGTGTGGCAAGGAGGCAAGGGCAGTGCTGCTTCCCCTCAGAATACAGGTCTGCCTGTGGCTTTTTCTGCAGAGGCCAGGGCCGGATCCGGCTTGGTGCTGGTGCTGCGCTCTTCCCAGTCGCTCAGTTCTTCCTTCCCATATCTCTCTCTCCCCCTTGCAGGGAAGGTGGGCTTCTGCCCTCCCTCTCCAAGTGGACTGTACCAGCCACCCTGCCAAGTGACCTGTGAAGGAGACACCGAGTGCCCCGGGGAGGCCAAGTGTTGTGAATACGCCTGCAACTACCTCTGCCTGCGCCCCGGGAAAGGTAGCCACCCTTGGGAGGCAGGGCTTGGGGAGACAAGGGGAGATTTCACAGGGATGCAAAGCTGCCGGTGGTGTGCTGGCCCATCAGGCAACCAAGACTGAGCACAGGGAGCCCCCCAGGCCCCCAGGACCATGGCGCCCCCCACTTGGGTGCCAATCCAAAGAGCCAAGCTGAGCTGTGATGCCCGGAACGATCGAGCAAAGGAGCGGGGCTCCGTGTTCCTCTGCCTGCCTTCCTCCTCCTGTGCTGCCAAAGATAAGATTACAAAAGCAGCTCCATTGACAGTGGAGCCACTGTGGCTTAGAGGCTGCAATTTTGCCTTGTAAGCAGGAGGTTGTTGGTTCGAATCTCCAGAGGCGAGTTGAAATTAGAAGCCAAGTGGGAACGTATGTACTGTATTTTGTCAGGGTTAGACACCCTCATCACTCCCTGTCTGGTGCCCTTTTAGCGCAGCCAGCATGCCCCTGAAAGCTGCCTCCCTTCAGATCACAGGGGTTGCCCATAGCCAGGGAGGAAAACTCTCATCCTGGGACATTGCTGCAGAAGATGGACAAACTCTCCCTCTCCCAGAGGCTGCAGGAAGGATCCCTAGACCAGCCGCCATCCCCATTGATGGAAGGGAGGGAAGGAAGGGGGGGGGGGACCACCATTAAAGCAGGTTGTGGGACCTTTGATGCCAATATTGCTGAGCAGTGGGGCCATGAAGGGAAGGGACGAGGAGCCATGGAGAGCCCCAGCTGTGGCCCAGGAGCAAAGTCTGTCTCAGAATTTGGGAGGGAAGAAGGGGTCCGTTGCACTCATGCCCCACTTGCAGGGGGAAAGGGGTATGGAAAGCCACCAGGACCCCTTTGGCTGCCTTTTCTTGGAAGCCCATCAGCAATTCCCATCCTCTCGAAGAGGGAATCTCTTGTGGAGAGAGAGCCGCCCCCCCCCCCTTATTTTGCAGTCAGAAAGGTAAGTGTTGAAATTCCGTTTCTGTTGACTGTCCCTTCTGAAAGGCAAAGGGTTGGCCCAAGGTTGGTGGCCCAGGTGGGCTTTGGATGTTCTGTCCTGGCATATGACAAAGGAGAAGAAGTACTTTCTATCTTAATGGCACACATGCCCCTGAGCATGTGCTGAGTGCCAGAGGACAGCCAGATTTCTCACCCAAGCAGGAGGGCAGGGCAATCCTCAGCTATAGCCAGAGAGGGTGAGGTTTGGTGTGGGTGCCGTCCAAGGAAGCCCTAGAGGCCAGGAGAAGACATTGGGGCTAGAGCAGTGATGGCCAACCTTGGCACTCCATCTGTTCTTGGACTTCAATTCACAGAAGCCCAAGTCCCTGTACGTTTAGTAAACCCATTCATGTGGATTCACAGAGACTTGGGCTTCTGGGAATTGAAGTCCAAGAACAGCTGGACTGGAGTGCCAAGGTTCGCCATAACAGGGCTAGAGAGTCAGCATTGGGGCAACCAATTTACACCCCTGACAAGATGGCATCACTGCACTGATGCTGAGGGGAGGGGGGGTCAGTTTCCACCACCCCCAAGTCTGCTAAGACAAAGTTCAGGTTAGCCTTGGCAAGAGTGAGCATCCTACAGATGGGGCTCCTTGGAGACCGGATGGGGCCACGTCTCCCCCCACTGAATGCCCCCCCCCCCCCGCCCAGTCCTCTTTTGTCCCAAAGCTGCTCAGGGTCACTCCTGGCTGAGACTTGGGTGGGGGAGATGGACAGATGGACACACACAAGGGGACCCAGGCTGAGCCTCTGCTCTGTTGTCTTTTCTGGCTGCAGAGAAGGCCGGACACTGTCCTCCCCCGCTGATGAAGAAGCTGCACGGACCCCCCCTGTGTGACCTCAAGTGTTCCCAGGACAGCGAGTGCCAAGGGCCGGAGAAATGCTGCGAGACCAGCTGTGGCCTCACTTGCCAGCCCCCCCTGGAAGGTAATGGTCTCGGCTTGTAGGGAGATGGCTGGGGGGGGGGGGGGCGGCAGAGACAGCCAGCAGGCCACACGCCTGGTCCCAGTCCTCTGCCTTAGAGTCAGCCATGCCCCAGGCTGAGGAACGGGTTGGAGTGCCTGCCACGCCCCAGGGCCCTCTGTGCCCACTTCTCTTCCAGAACAAGACTGTGTGCCAAATGCCAGTGCACTGCTCTCTCTCTCTCTCTCTCTCTCTCACTTACACACACACACAGAGAGAGCTTTTGCACAAATGATGCAACGGAAGGCTCTGGTCTTTTTCAGAGAGGGGCAGAAAGTGAAAGGGGTGCCAGTCTCTACCTGACCCAGCCAATGTGCCCAGGAGCAAGAGTGTGGAGAGAGAGAGAGAGAGAAAGAGTTTCCTTCCAGCTGCTGAAAGACCTGTTGCTTCTCCTCATCCCCAAATCCTGCCCCAAAGGCCTTTCCAGAGATTGCCTAACATGCACCAGCCCTCACCGTCCCTTCCTCTCCCACAGACAAACCTGGGAAATGCCCCCGGAAGCAATGGGCTTCTGACCCGCCAGGAGGGCCCCTTTACGACACCTGCCTCCAAGACCAGGAGTGCCAGGGCCAGAAGAAGTGCTGCTTCACCGGCACCTGCATGAACTGCATTGATGTCCAATAAGGTACCGGCAGACTGTGGTGGCTTAGTGGTTAAGATGCTGAAGTTGACAACAGGGAGGTCGGCAGGTCAGCAGTTCAAGACCCGAATGCTGCATGATGGAGTGAGCTTCCATCATCTGTCCCAGCTCCTGCCATCCTAGCAGTATGAAAGCAAGGAAATGCAAGTAGATAAACAGGTACTACCTTGGCAGGAAAGGTAACAGCATTCTAAGTGCTTCAGAGTCCAGTCATGCCTACTACATGTTCATGGAAACGTCTTCAGATGCAGACAGAGCTGAGGACCGAACCCTAGAGTCAGACATGACTGGCTTTTGAGCAAGGGCACCCTTTAAGTTTACTAAGGTACCGGAGGGTCAGCCAGGAGGTCACCAAAGGTCCTCCAAGCACCCATGAACCCCGCAACACAGGGACCTTTAGGGGAAATCATGGCAGCTGATCAAACTGGGAATATCCAGAGGAAGAAAAAGGATTGGGTGAATTTCCAGCCTGGTTGGATGGAAGAGAAGGAAAGGGTGTTTGCCTAGCAGAGGTCAGGGGCAGGGATCATGGGCATCAGGGGTTCCTTTACATTAGGGGTGCCCAGACTACGGCCTGTGGGCTGGATCCGGCCCCTGACTACAATTCATCCAGCTCTTGCCACCCTTGCCGCTCCTAGAGGCAAAAGTAAAACACGCCTGTACGGGTGTGTTTTATTTCCGCTTCCAGGAGCAGCAAGCATGGCAAGGGCTGAATGAATTGGTGTTGGGGGCCAGATCCAGCCCATGGGCCATAGTTTGGGCACCCCTAATGTAAAGGAACACCTGATGCCCATGATCCCCACTGAACCACGTGACAGGCCCACAACTTAAAAAGTCTGGGCACCCCTGCTTTACATCTTGAGGACATAAACGAGGCAACTGGGGGAGAAATATAGCCAAGGAAGGCTTGGGCTCCACTTCCCGGCTGAGACCCTTGGGCTGAGAGACCCACCAAGGGCACAGGGTTACTCTCTGCCCTGCTCTTCGGTCTCCCCAGATCCCAAACAGAGTTGCCCATCCTGGCTGCCCACAGGCACCGTGGTCCTTCTTCCACCGAGCCCAAGTCCAGTACAGTGGGAGAGAGAAAGTGAGGTTCTGTGAGTTTGGAAAACTTACCCTTTGGGGCTGGAGCTTCCAGAACAATCCAGCCAGCCGGGCCACTGGGAGGGATGGGCAGAGCAGCCAGGGGCTGGACTTGCTAGCCTCTCCCGGGGCCCATTCCACCGGCCCCGGATGGGAGGCACCTGCACCTGGCGCACCTCCCCTTGGCCCGTCCGGGCGGGGGATTCAAAAGGACGCCGGAGCTGCCGCAGGAGCTGCTGCCACTGCCGCTGCCACCACAGCCAGGCTTTGCAAGCCCTGTTTGAACAAGCTCTAGCTTGTACGTATTGATATTGACTGTATATTTTGTATTACTGTGTTGTTTGATACAATGGAATTGTAATTAGTGGCTTATTCTTTCATTGCTGTATTCTATTGTTTTTGCATTTTTGGAATTTTGTATCTTATCATGTATTTGGTTTGTTGTTGAACCACTTTGAGTCAACCGCAGGGTTGAGAAAAGCAGTATACAAATTAAGCTATAATAATAATAATAATAATAATAATAATAATAATAATAATAATAATAATAATAATAATAATAATAATAATAATAATAATAATAATAATAATAATAATAATAATAATCCCAAACCGATAGCATGATTCTGTCTTGCAGAGCCCTAGAGACCAGCGTCTCACAACAGATGTCTCCAAGAGATGCTTCCCTGCCAGGGATGGCGAGACCCAATGCTCAGAGGTCAACAAGAGTGGACTCGTCACAAGGCACCAGAAATCGGAGGCTGATGGGTGAATTCCAGACAAAATGTAATGCAATTCTTCAGTGAGAACTGTTGTGTAGAACAACTTGGATTAAAGTATCAGATGAAATTATAACGTGAAAAATCAGCCCTGGACAGCCTTTGATAGCACTTGCCCCCAATCTTCCACTAGTCCTCTCACTAAAACTTAAAGAGTTCACAGCAGTTCAGCAGAGTTTGGTCTAATGATGTAGAAAGTCAGACAGACAGACAGACAGACAGACAGACAGTGGCTTACTCCAGGGATAACTTGTTCCAGACTGTGGGTTTGGACCGCTCAGAAAAGTTTCTTACTCTCCTTGCGTTCAATTTTAATCCTCTTAAGAGATCATTGCAACGTTCCTGGAGTTCACACTCAAGGTTTTTAATTTTCTGTGCCAAGGGTCTGTGCAGATTTTCAGATTGCCCTTTCGTGTCCCATTGTTTGGAAAATGACACTCCTGCAAGAATCTGGTTTAAGTGCAATACACCTCCTTTTCCGTTCCTTCCTTACATGGCTATGGTGGCTTAGGCCTTCCGTCCCCCCCCTCTCTCTCTCTCAAGTGGAGAGCCACCATTCCTCATTGTACCCCCATGCTAGTGGGGGGGGGGGCTCCTCTCACAACAATTCCCTCCACCTTGCAGTTTCCACAGAGGTTGAGGGTGGCGGGTGATGACACGGGAGGGCAGATGAATTTCACTGGGATTAAAAGAGGGGGTGGGAAGGCAAGAGGGGTGCCTATGATTGCAGGTGTGCCAGATGCAACGTGGGATCCAGGAGGGAGAAAGGGAGAAAGTTAAGGGGAGGGCTTAAAGCTGCAGTGTTGTGTTTAAATAGGTTATTTGATCCATCTTTAAACATTGGTTCAGTTTGTTTAGGCTTTGTTTCTATGGTATGGATTTCAAATGGAAGAGAAGAAGGTTTGCCAAGGCGTAGGTTTTTGTTTTTTTTTTTTCAGAGCAGGACACAAAGGGAAACACTTAACCTGGTTTCTTATATGTAAGAAATGTTTTTGCAAAAGAAATAGAAATTAAGAGCCAGAGGGCCGGTGGGTGGGAGGGGGACATTCTGCAGGGAACTCCAAAGTGCTCGGAATGGAGGTGGGAAGGGAATGCCAATTTAGCGCATTGCATGCGCTGTGCATTCCCCAGCCCCCACCCACCCTGTCTCCCTTCATCATCCTAACATTCTTGGGCTGTTACGGGGAGACCTCTGCTCACTGCTGCATGTGAGAACGAACCAGCAATCCAAGCAGGCTGCAGAGCCACCCATGCCTTTTGGAAACGGCAGAAAGAAGTCAGTGCAATGTCTGAAAAAGACTGCAGAACCCGGGGGGGGGGGGGGGGGGCAGCTCAGAACATTCTGGGAAAACAAGTGTGGGCACATCAAATTTAATTTAATTTAATAATTTAATAGTCATATTTATATATGCCGCCCACTCAGGCAGAACCCGACTCAGGGCGGCATTACAACAAGTTCTAAAAACACATAAAAACACTTTAAAAGACTCATATCCCACCCACCCATCCCACCCACTATAAAAAGAAGAAGAGAAGGTTCTTAATGGTTTGCATAAGCCAGCAGGCGGGGACCGTGTTCCCATTCAGGGGGCCCCCCCACACACATACCTGCCCTGCCAGCCAGGTCTTCAATCCTCTCCTGAAGGGCAGCAATTCTCTTTGAAGTCTTAGATCTGTTGGCAGGAGGTTCCAGAGAGTTGGTGCGGACACGGAGAAGGCCCTCCTTCGGTTGCTGGACAGATGTGCACCCCTAACTGATGGCACCATTAGATAGCCCCTCCGGTCCGCTCTGGTTGGACGGGCAGACACTCTTGGGACGATGCGGTCTCTAAGGTATCCTGGCCCACTGCCATATAGGGCTTTAAAGGTCAAAACCAGCACCTTGAATTGCACCCGGAGACAAACTGGTAACCAGTGCAGCTCCCGAAGTAGCGGTGAGGCATGGGCATATCGTCCGCATCCCATCACCACCCGGGCTGCCGCATTCTGGACCAGCTGCAGCCTCCGAATGGTCGTCAAGGGCAGCCCCATGTAGAGCACATTACAATAATCTAGTCGGGAAGTAACCAGAGCATGAGTGACCATAAGCAAGGAGCCCCGGTCCAGGAGCGTGCGCAATTGGCGAATCACCCGAAGTTGGGCAAAAGCCCTCCTGGCCACAGCCGCTACTTGTTCTTCTAGCAGCAGCCACGAGTCCAGAAGGACCCCCAAGTTGCGCACTGAGTCTGTCTGGGGCAAAACAGCCCCATCCAGTACCAAAGATGGTAACTCCTTGGATAACGTGGGGCCCCTTATCCACAGCCACTCTGTCTTGCTGGGATTCAGCCGAAGCCCATTGGCCCCCATCCAGACCCCAATGGCTCCAGGCATCCGGATAGGATTTCAACAGCATCACTGGGGTCCCCACGGGCCGAGATGTACAACTGGGTGTCATCCGCGTACTGATGGTACCGCACCCCGTGGGAATGAATGATCTCACCCAGTGGCTTCATGTAGATGTTAAATAGGAGAGGAGAAAGCACCGAGCCCTGAGGCACCCCATACTTGAGGAGCCTAGGGCTGGACCTCTCACTCTCTAACCACACCGACTGGGTACGGCCCTCCAGAAAAGAGGAAAACCAGGACAACACAGTGCCCTGGATCCCCAATCCTTTGAGCCGTTCCAGAAGGATACCGTGGTCGACGGTATCGAAAGCCGCTGAGAGGTCAAGAAGAGCAAGGACGGATGGACAACCCCCGTCCCGCTCCCGCCAGAGATCATCCATCAGTGCGACCAATGCCGTCTCCGTACCATACCCGGGCCTGAATCCTGATTGAAAGGGGTCTAGATAATCCGCTTCCTCCAGGACACTCTGCAGCTGGCGCGCCACCGCCTTCTCCAAAACCTTACCCAGAAAGGGCAGGTTGGAAACCGGCCTGTAGTTGTTAAGGACAGCTGGGTCAAGGGACATTTTCTTCAGGAGGGGGCGCACCAAAGCATGTTTTAACTGTGCAGGAAATACCCCCTCCCGTAATGATGCATTTATTATCGCCCCGACCCAGCCACCTGTCACCACCTTGGAGGCTTTCACCAACCAGGTGGGACAGGGGTCCAAAGGACATGTAGTGGCACGCACAGCTGCAAGGAGCCTGTCCACTTCCTCAGGGACAACAAGATCAAACCGATCCCAGATCGTACAGCAAGACTGTGCTCCGGTGCCCCCCCCCCCCCGACCCTCCCCTTCCACGCCGGGATTCAGCCCTGAACGAATCCGATCGATTTTCTCCACCAGATGGTCAGCAAAGTCCTCAGCCGAACCCTGCCAACCGGGCACCGATCTCCCCCTACCGAGAAGGGACCTGGTTACCCGGAACAGGGCGGCTGGGCGATTATCAGCGGAGGCAATAAGGGTGGTGAAGTATTGCCGCCTCACCACCCCCATCGCCACTAGGTAGGCCCTAATAGCGGCTCTAGCTAGTGTCCAATCGGAGTCTCTCTGGGTCTTCACCCAGCGGCGCTCTAGGCGTCTCTTTGCCCGTTTGAGTTCCCGCAGTTCCTTCGTGAACCACGGGGATGACCTAATCCCCCGGGCGCGGAGAGGCCGCAGTGGCGCGATTTCATCCAAGGCTGCTGTTGCCGTCCCGTTCCACAGGTCGACAAGTGCCTCGGGTGAATCGTGTAGCCGATCCAGAGGAACATCCCCCAGTTCCCTCTGGAATCCATCTGGATCCATTAGTCGCCGAGGGCGGACCATTTTAATAGGCCCAGCCTCCCTACGATGAAGTGTCGCCCCCAGGAAGTCAAGAGTCACCAGACAGTGATCTGACCATGGCACAGGTGAGATGACTAAGTCCTGTAATCTCAGGTCACTCTGCCACTGCTCCGACAAGAAAACTAAGTCTGGCATGTGACCACTGCCCCTGGTCGGACCCCGAACTACCTGAGTCAGGCCCATGGCTGCCATGGAAGCCATGAACTCCCTTGCCACCTCAGAAGCCATCCCCAATGATGGCAAATTGAAGTCCCCCCGAACCATAAGCCTCGGGAACTCCAACGCCAGCATCAAGGCGGCTTCGAGGAGCTCAGGCAGGGCATCCCTTACCCTGCAAGGGGGCAGGTACAGGAGTAAGATCCCCAACTGACCCTTGGGGCCCAACCGTAGAAGCAGGGCCTCACAACCAGACACTTGTGGAGCAGTGGCCCTAGCAACTCCCAAAGACTCCCTGGCAACAATGGCGACACCACCGCCCCTCCCCTCACCTCTAGGCTGGTGCCAAATACCGAACCCAGCTGGACACATGTCCGAAAGAGGTACTCTATCCTCAGGTGTCAGCCAGGTTTCGGTGATGCATGCCAGGTCGGCCCGCCCCTCCTGGATAGAATCTTGGATCAGGGGGGCCTTATTACAGACCGATCTGGCATTCACCAGCAGCAGCCTAAGGGCGGGGTCACTCTGGATCTGCTGCTCAGGGCCCAGAGATGTACCTGTGGGGCTGGAATGAGGGACCGCACTTAAACATCGGACCCGCATTCCCCGAGTGTGGCCCAGCCCTTGGTACCCGCCATACCGCCCCATGCCTGTCACAACACCTATATGGGTCCCTGGAACCCCCCTAGACGGAATGCTGCCCCTCCTTCCTGACGCAGGACCAGCTCCCTCTCTTCCTACCCCACCCACAATCCCCCCTTGGTTCCGGCAGCAAAAATGGTAAGCCACCCCACAGCAAGTTGCCTCCTTCTCTCGCCCCCATGCGGGAGGACGAGGCCAGGTCCGGCGGCAAAGGCAACGGGGCCATTGAAGGCATATCTGGCCACCCAGTTGATGGTAAATGCCTCAGGCGGCCAGGCATCTCCCCCCACCCCCAACCCCCGCCAGCCCGAATCCACAAAGGAGGACACCGAGGCTGGTGGGCAGAGCACGCCGGCCCCTTTATGCCTGCCGCCAGTGCAGGTGTTCTGTTCAGGGCTGGCGGCGGGCATAACCTCCCCAGTTGCAGGAAGTCAAATATGGACTGAATATCGGGGTGGGGAACCTCTTAACTGTTGGAACAGCACAGTGATGGAGCTCATGACTGTGGGAAGTGGTGAGCATTCTAGTGTTGGGAGCCTTCAAGAGGAAATAGGACAGCCATCTGTCAGACATACTCTGACTCAGACTCCTGCCCTTGCGCAGGGGGTTGGACTCAATGGCCTCACAGGCCCTGTCCAACTCCACCGTTCTAAGGACTGAACTTCATTCCAATGACCACCCATAATTTTCCTGCCTTCTAATTCATCTCTTTACATTCATCTCCACGCTTGAGTTCTGTGTCAACAGATGGCTAGTCAGGAGGAAACGTGCATGGAATCCTTTCTCCTCATGCCCAGAAAATAAAGCCTCCCCTTGTGACTGTGGCGGCCTCTTACCAGGGTACACCCGCCACCTTTGTCACCTATTCATACTGTCCCTTTGTCTTTCCTCTTCACCAAGTCCTTGTCTGCCAAACCAGCCGTGACTTTGTCTTTTGACTCATCCCATAATGCATGAGCCCGAACCAAGACAAATCCAAAAGGAAATAGGCGGTCATGCCCTTTAAAACCCAAGCTCAAGGTTTCCTCTGTTCCATTCAAAGTGTTACTCAAAATTTTAGGGTCAAATTAATTTGAATCACTTTTAGGCCATGGAGTCCTACCCTCAGCACTCAATGGAGGAATCCCGAATCAAAGCAGATCTGATAGATGGTTGCTGTCCAATTCCCTCTTGAATGCTTCCAGCGCTCACCATCTCTTGAGGCAAGAAATCAGGTTTAACAAAGTGCTTTTTAGTTGCTGCATTGAAGAGAATTTGGATGTGAACCTGCTGCACCCGGGCCTCTTCCTAAAAGCCAAACAAGATGTTGCCTGCAGGCAAAGACAGGGTTTCATAATCAACAAGGAAAAGGTTCTACACTCTGAGGACAGAACAGGGGAAAAATATATATATATATCCATGCCAAAGACAATCATTAAAGGGACATTTTTACATTTAAGGACATTAACAAAGGATCCTTTCAGTTTGGGATGTTGTGTGTGAGCATCTACCAGTGCTCCCTCCCTGTCGGGAAAAGAGGGTCAGGGCTGTAATGAGTCGTTTCTGGCAAAGGATTCACACCTCCTGTTGCAAGGCCAGGTCACGGTGTAACAGTTGGATACCCTTTTGACATTCTTAGTTAATTTCCAGACTGTTTCCTTAATGGCTTATACTAGTCCTGGAAATTAACCTTATTCCTTTTAAGGCAGGGTTTCTCAACATATGACCTGTGAGCCGGATCTGGCCTACAGTGCCATTTCATGTGGCCAGCCACCCATGGCTGTCAAAACACATTTATGACAGCCATGGGCGCATTTTACGGCAGCATTTACAGCAGGGGGAACCACCAGTCCGGCCCGCTCAGCTGTCTGAGGGAGTGTGACCCGGCCCATGGCTTGAAAAGGTTGAGAAATCCTGTTTTAAGGCATAGATAGGCTATGACTCGTAGTAACCTGATCTTGATTGTTTGGATAAGCTAAGCAAACCACAAATATGTTAATGACAGTGTTTGCATTCTGTTTGTCACCTGGATGGACTTGTTACAATGTATCATTGCTTGTGTTTCCTGTCAAGAAAAACTGCTTAAAGTTGTTCAGGTGTTTGTCAGCCTCCTGTGAATGACATTCGTGATTCTTGGTTTTAAAAGAGAGGCTCTTCCTTTTCACAGGTCACTACTGTAGTCCACAGACCTGGCTAGTCCATTTTTGCATTGCCTTTATCCCCCAGGGCTGGAAAAGTAGAGTCTCTATTATTATTTTATTTATTTATTTATTTATTTAAATTTATATGCCGCCCAATCAGGCGAACCCGACTCAGGGCAGTGTACAACAGTTAAAAACATATAAAACCAGCTTTTAAAATCCCAAATCACCCACCCAATGAAAAGAATAAAAGGGGATAAAAGAGAAGGGGGGGGACATTAACTGTATTGCTTTCATAGTCTTTTCCTGTGGACGTTTTAAATAAATAAAAGGAAACATGAGAACTCTCAAGATTGTTCCACTTCAAAGGCAAGGCAGAGTTGAATGATGTTCCAGGGCCTGGTTGTTGTTTAACAGCTTTATAAATCACTTGGATGAAAGTGCTGAGGTGATACTCATCAGATCTGCTGATGTCACAAAACTGGGAGATATAAATGGGAGGAGATGGAAATAAAAAACACATGTAAGAAATATAACAATAATCTAGGACTTCATTGTCTTGCAAGCGGGATTTGATCCATGAAAGGTAACATTAAAATACAGCAGTTAGTCTTTAAAGTGCCAAAACATTTGTTTCTCTTTTTGTTTTGTTTTATTAACTGATAAGGCTTGTGGATTGGCTAACATGACCCAGCAGTGTGATTTGGTGGCCAGAAAAAGCTAAAGCAGTTCATGGCTGTATTTTCATCTACTTCTGGGTACCACAGATTAGGAAGAGTGTGAACAAACCAGAACACATCCAGAGAAGGGTGTACAAAATAGTAAAGTGTCTGGGAAAGAATCACAGAACCACTGAGTGGAAGAGGGGCCTTTGAGGCCATCTAATCCAACCCCTGCTCAAGGCAGGAATCTGAATCCAAGCAGATCTGGCAGAGGGTTGCTTTCCAATTCTCTCTTGAATGCTTCCAGTGTTAGAGTGTGTTAGTAAGTCTTATACATCCACTATGGTTTGCAAGATGTGTAGCATGCCTGTCACTTTAAGAGGTAGCCTGCAAACCACACAGGTGTTATCCATTGCCTAGACCAGTGATGGTGAACCTTGGCTCTCCAGGTGTTCTTGGACTTCAATTCCCAGAAGCCCAAGTCAACAGACCTGCTGGTCAGGACTTCTGGGAATTGAACTTCAAGAACATCTGGAGTGCCAAGGTTGGCCACCACTGGCCTAGACTGTTCCACAGCATCTGTATTTATGGCTCTAAGCAAAGTTGCTTGCTGTCTCCAAGTTGCTTGCTGCTGTCTCCAGGACTTTCTAACTGCTTACTGCTGACTGCTGGAACTGCTGGCTTCATTATAGCCTCTGAGCATACCTTGACTGTTTTACAACCTTCTACTTCTTGCAAGACTTTATGGGCTCTGAAGGTCAGCAGTTTGATTCCTGAGTACTGCAGGATGGAATGAGCTCCTGTCTTTGTCCCAGCTCCTGCCAACCTAGCAGTTTGAAAGCAAGAAATTGCAAGTAGATAAATAGGAACCACTTCGGTGGGAAGGTAACAGCATTCCGTGTGCTCCGGTGTCTAGTCATGCCCAAGCTCATGCCTGCTACTGAGAAGAATGTGGGAGGATGAAAATTCACCCACCAGAGCCAGACAGATGTACACAATCACACCCATGACTTTGTCTTCTGACCCTCCAGTTCCAAGACACAAGCTGCCCTTAAGAGCAGGGGTGCCCAAACCTTTCGGGCCACAAGCCAGTCACGTGGTTCCTCCCACCGGACACAGAAATAAAACACGCCTTGCCATCTGTTTTGCAACAGGATGAGATAGATTTTAGACTGCCAATTTCTCTGCTTTAACCCGGGGTGCCCAAACTACAGCCCATGGGCCATATCTGGTCCCCCATGCCAATTCATCCAACCCATGTCACCCTTATCGTTCCCAGAAGTGGAAGTAAAACATGCCCGTATGGCAGATAAATTGGCTTCAGGGGCCAGATCCGGCCCACAGGCCATAGTTTGGGCACCCCTGCTCCAGAGGAATGGACTTCAGCCATCTAGCATCTTCTGCTAGCCAAGAGCTGACCCTCTCCTCCTGCCTGGTACAGGTGGCCTGCAATGGTATCCTGAGGGCTTCTGTCCTTGGCGAAATACTTAGACCTGGAGAGGCACCACAATGCCAGTCAGTGTTGGTTTTAGGAGAGTGAGGAGACTGTGGGATCTCAGCAGGAAAGGTATGAGACACCTCTGCGGTTGCATTTCTTAGGCCACTGAGACTGCCGGGCTGCCCTCCTGTCGGTTCATCCATAGGTCCCCTTCACATCACTTGGGTCTCTGTAAACAAGCCAATCTTGCACAGAGCATCATGAGTGTCAAGGGCTCACCCTAAGGAACCCGACACTTTGGACCTCCAACTTGAGAAGGCATCTTGCAAAGTCATTCCTCCCCATGTTGGCTTTTGTCTTGTGCAATTGTCAGAGGAGTGGAGAACTTCACATCTTGCCCTCCATGCAGGCTGCAGTCCAAAGGAGCTGAGCAAAGTTTTCCAGTCCTTCTGCAGTGGCAGGACAGCAGCAGTTTCTGCTGAAGGTCACTTCCCTTCTGTATGACAGACAGATTAGAGGGGGTGGCCGGATTGACCTGCGAGTGTCCTCTATCCTTGGAATTGCACTTGCATTCTGCCCTTCTGAGAGCTATTCCCACGCTGGAATAGCAAGATCCATAACATAAACATAACACAACCACAATTCCCACCATCAGCTGGCAGTATATAAAAAGAAAAGCTTAATTTAAATAAGTTTAGCTACAACTATTTATTTATTTATTTATTTATTTATTTATTTAGTATGCTTATATACCGCTTTTCTTATCTACTGACAACTCAAAGTGGTTTACAGCACAATTAAATAAATACAGAGCAAATCATAAGTACGGGGGTGGGAATAGAAAAACATACAAAAATACAATTCAAAATACAGTATCACCAAATAGAATACACATATCAATACAGTTGCAAAATACAAGGTACAATTCAAACCAGAAACTACAAAGTTAAATACAAAGCGCAAAATACAGGCCCCAGGCAGCGACCCTTTCCAGCAGTGCTCCAACTTCCCCGCGGCCAATGCCAGACCAGGGAAGGAGCTCAGGAGACAACTGTTTCCATCCTCGCGCCGGTGTTGGAGGCAGCGGGGAAACGCGGCAAAGGTCCTGTCCGTGGCGGGCATCCTCCGGCGCTGTGGGCATCCCTCTTTATCCTCTGCCCAGGCGGGGCCAGGGGAGAGGGACTGGCGTCCACAGGTGCCGGTCTGTTAACTACTGTAGATATCCCGTAGGATAGAATTGGCACAAACCGTCCTTGGACGGTTTGGGGTTTGGCGAACGCCGCGTGCCCCGCTAAGGACCATTTGGGGATGGAAATTGGGGGCACGGGATTTGATATCAGTGTATAGCTAGATTGATTCACCATGCTTTGGCCAGCAGTTCTTTAGTGTCTTGCACGGAAGACAAAGAAGGAGTCGCAGGAAGGACTAACACAGGTTTATTCATTGATGATCAGGATGAACATGTGGTAATGGCGGAGGTACATCACATTATATACAGTAGCACAATCAATCAATCAATCAATCAGTTTAATTTATATCCCGCCTTCCTCAGCCGAGACCAACTCGAGGCGGCTAACAACATAATCCAACAAAGTAACAATAAAAGGATAATACAGAGAAACAACAAGTTCAAAATGGAAAACAATCCAGATAAGCATAATATCATAATACAGAAACTACACTACATAATTAGGTCATAAAAATGTAATAAATATAATTATACTACAGCAAACCCCACATAGCAAGACCCCCATGTCCACTGGAGAACAGTCGTAGGAGCTACCACTCCCCCAACAGCTTGGGGAAGGAGGTCCACGTCTCCGTCTCAACATGAGCCAAGGCAGCCACAGCAAGGAGCCAAAGACAGCGATGCTCCTGGGCGGCGGCAGTCCTGGGCCTGGCCCGGCGGCCCACGGCCCTTTATCTCCCCGCACAAGGGACGGGGGGGAGGGCGGGGCCCCCCCGCAGCTGCGCCGATGGTCCTGGGGCGGCGGCGGTCCTGGGCCTGGCCCGGCGGCCCACGGCCCTTTATCTCCCCGCGCAAGGGACGGGGGAGAAGGGCGGGGCCCCCCTGCAGCTGCGGCGATGCTCCTGGGCGGCGGCAGTCCTGGGCCTGGCCCGGCGGCCCACGGCCCTTTATCTCCCCGCGCAAGGGACGGGGGAGGAGGGCGGGGCCCCCCCGCAGCTGCGCCGATGGTCCTGGGGCGGCGGCGGTCCTGGGCCTGGCCCGGCGGCCCACGGCCCTTTATCTCCCCGCGCAAGGGACGCGCAATACATTTGAATCTTGCTGCACGGTAGCTCATTGGCTGCTACCGGTGTGACGTCGTCCAGGTCACGCCTCTCTTCTGTAGTTGTTGGATAGTGCGGGAAAGTTCCCGCGGCTGTTGGTGATTTGGGGAATGTGAACCATGTGAGGTGAACGCTCGCAGCTGCCCTCTATGGGCAGCTTACTCGCGTTCCTTTACAGCTGGGCTACATTGTAATTGTGGCCAGGTTACATTCATACATTTCAAGACAATATCTCTTAAAGCAACATTGTACATACATAACATCCCTCCCCCCTAGGATGGGACGAAGTCCCTCAACCATTGTGGCTTGCCGCACGTGCGCCTGGGGCGTGCGGCCGCTTGACTTAACACAGGGGAGCCGGAGGCTTCTGGTTCCGCGGAGTCCTGTCCTGCAACGGAAAGGGGGGACTCATTAGTGGCTCGGTGTGGAGCCTGCGGTAACCTTGCATTGGGGGACGGGAATGGAATGAACAATTGGGAAGTGAATCCCTGCCTACCGTTTGGGGAGTTTGGTGTCCCCCCCAGTACGAATTTCGGGACCGACGAACAGGCCCTCGTGGCCTCGCCACCCCCCGTTACCTGCCCGGGAGTTCTAGAGACTGTGGTGGGCGGACTTCCCCCTGTTGCCTGTCTTGGGGGTGTTTGTCTCCAGGGAGCTGGAGCTATGGTATATTCTAAAACAAAAGGGCTGGGGGGACTGGAAGTACCAGGGGCTGAACTGAAACCCCTCTTCTCGCTAGGACGGGTGGGGGACCACTCCGCAACACCCTCCTGGTACTGCAACTCATAATCAACTTCATCCCTCTCCTCCGAGGTATCCTCCTCTGCGGCTGAGAACCGAGGATATGCGTTTGTATCCACGGGTGCCGCCGTGTCTCCCCCTTGGGTAACGCGGGTGGGGGAGGACCCTAACGCTGATTCCCACTCCCCGGTGACTCGCCTTCTGAGCTGGTCGGCGTGCCTTCTCCAGAGTAGACCTGAGCTAGTCTCGACCCTATAGGATACCGGCCCCGTTTGCTCAATAATCGTCCCTGGTACCCACGCTGGCCCCGAGGCCGCGTAGTTCCTGCAGTGAACCGGGTCCCCTACCGAAAAACTTTTGGAGCTCTCTCCCCCTATGTTTATATTTCTCCCTTCATCCTCCACCCTGGACGGATCCATCCGGTCAAAAAGTGTTACCGGACGCCTCCTCGTGAGGAGTTCGGCTGGGGGAAATCCTGAAGCTAGGGGGGTTGTCCTATAGCAGATGAGGAACTGACACAGGTGAAGGTTCAACTCACCGGGACCCATGCACCACAGTGCGTCTTTCGTAGTGCGCACTTGGCGCTCTACCTGACCGTTTGTGGCGGGGTGAAACGGGGCAGCGGTAATGTGCCCGATGGCGTTCCTCTCAATAAACGTCTTGAACTCTGCAGACGTGAAGGTACTAGCGTTGTCGCTAACGAGAACGTCTGGCAGGCCGAAACAGGCAAAAAGCTTGCGCAACTGTTTAATGGTTGCCGCAGAGGAAGTGCTGTTCATGGGGATTACCTCCAACCACTTGGAGTAGGAGTCGACTACCAGCAGAAACATGGACCCGCGGAAAGGGCCAGCGAAGTCGACATGAATCCGGGACCATGGCCCGCGGGCCGTGTCCCATTCCCTATGGGGCAACCGGGACTCCTCGGGCCGAGAGCTCTGGCAGCTCTCACACGTGCCCACCAAACGTTCTATATCCCCGTCTATCTGGGGCCACCAAAAGAAACTCCTGGCCAGAGCCTTGGAGCGCACGATTCCGGGGTGACTGGTATGCAGTAGCTTCAGTACCTTAGCCCTCAGCTTCTCTGGGATGACTACCCGTTGGCCCCAGAGTAGACAGCCCCTTTCCAGGGAAAGTTCCACTCTGCACCTGAAAAATGGCTTGAAATGTTCCTCGGGGGGAGTAGTGGGCCACCCTTTCCTAACCCAGGAACTAACTTGGGCCAGTATCTTGTCGGCCGCCGTGGCCTTGGCGAGGTCGGCCGGGACGATGGGGGGTGAGTCGAGAGACTCAATCAGCAGGACTTGGTGTTCCTGCTCTACCTCGCATGTGGGGTCCCCTAAACTAGGGAGGGGGGATCGGGACAGAGCGTCCGCATGGGAGATCTCCTTCCCTGGGCGATAGACCAGCTCATACTGGTAGGCGTTGAGGAAAATGGCCCAACGCAGCATCCTGGGGGATAGAATTTGCGGGGTGGGTTTGCCGGTAGTGAAGATCCCCAGAAGCGGCTTGCGATCCGTCACTACCGTAAACTCGCAGCCGTATAGGAAATCGTGGAACTTCTTCGTTCCCGCGATTATGGCTAGGGCCTCCCTATCTGTTTGCGCGTAATTGCGCTCGGCCTTCAAGAGGGACCTTGAGTAGTACGCCACCGGGGCTTCCCTCCCGCTCTCCAACATGTGGCACAGAACCGCCCCCACCCCCACTGGGGACGCATCACAGACTAAAACCACTGGTTTTTTCGGATCGAAGTGGGTCAGGACAGCATCCGAGGATAGGAGTGACTTAAGCTCCTTGAATGCTTTCTCCTGCCTGTCCCCGCACCGCCAAGTCGCATCCTTCTTAAGTAACGCGTGCAGTGGCTCCGCAACCGATGCCTTCCGAGGCAGGAAGGAATGATAGAAATTTAGGAGCCCTAGAAATGACTGCAGCTCCGGTTTCACGGTGGGGCGAGGGGCGTCTCTCACGGCCGCAACCTTGGACTCGGAGGGCTTGATTCCGTCCGGGGTTACCTTAAAACCTAGAAACTCAACCTCCCTCGCAAAGAATACACACTTGTCCCTCCTCAATCGAAGTCCTGCCCTCTCGAACACTGAGAGGACCCCATCTAGCCTCTTTGCTAACTCTAATTCGCTCCCCGCTGTTATCAACACGTCGTCGAAGTATGGGAGGACGCCTGGAAGCCCCTTTAAAAGGCGTTCCACGAGGGACTGGAAAATTCCGGGGGCCGAATTCACGCCAAACTGAAGGCGCGTTACCTTAAACGCCCCCTTGTGCGTCACGATTGTTTGCGCGGCGGCAGCAGCCAGGGTTACAGAGAGCTGCTGATATGCCTGGGCCAGATCTAGCTTGGCAAAACACCTCCCCCCATGTAACGTGGCCAGCAAATGGCTGACCACGGGCACCGGGTATGCATTTGGCCGAATGGCCTTATTTATCGTACATTTATAGTCCGCACAAATCCTGACCTCCCCGTTTGACTTGAGGGCTGTAACAATCGGCGTTTCCCACTCCGCCGAGTCAACTGGAACCAAAATCCCCTGTCCCACCAATTTGTCCAGTTCCGCCTCGATCTTGTCCTTGAGGGCGAAGGGCACTCTCCTTGGCTTGAGGCGGATGGGCCGGATTCCTGGGTCCAGCTCAAAGGAAACCGGGGGCCCCTTGTATTTCCCGAGCCCCTTCTTGAAAACGTCCGGGTGTGCGTTGCACACGTCCCGCATTGGGTCAGTCTCGATGGCGTTAATGCCGGACAGTTCGATCCCCAGGGGAGCAAACCACTGCGTTCCCAAAAGGCAGCACCTCCCCCCTTTGAGGACCACTAGGGGCAGTTTCTTGGAGTAGTTCTTGAACTTCACCTTGAAGTTCCCCACCCCCAACACCAGGATCCCATTTCCCTGCACGTCCCGTAGGTGAGATCTCATGGCCCGCAGTTTGGGACGCTTCTCTGGGGGAATACGCATAAACTCTTTTTGGGACAGGATGGAATAAGAAGATCCCGAGTCTATCTCCATCCTCACTGGGACCCCCTGCAACAGTACCTCTATGAAAAACCGCCGGTGCTCCAGGCCCACGCGGTTCACGCCTTCCTCGTTGTAGCTGGCTGAGACCTTCCTGGTGCCGGCTGCCTTTCGTTGGTGTGTCTGGGAATGGCTGGAACTGCCCTTGTCCTCGACTCGCCCGCGCCTGCATACTCGGGCGATGTGTCCTTTTCGGCCGCAGTTGTGACACTTGGCCTTTTGGAACGGGCACCTCGTGCGGTCGTGGGATGCCCCACAACCGTCGCAGCGGCGGTCCTGCCGTTCGCGGGTCTGCCGCTTCTCACCTCGCTTCTTGATCCTCTGGACGTCGTCATCCTCGCTGGAGTAGGGGTCCGCTGTCGTGGACAACTCCTCGGACGACGTGGGTGTGCCAGCGGGCGGCTTGGGGGCCCGCCAGGCCATCTTCGCTGGTGTCCGCCGGGCCGCCTGTACTGGTGACTTGGCCCTCTCGGACGTGGCCCCTCGGGACTTGAACAGTCTGACGCCGCTCCTGGCCTCCTTGGCTGCTTGGGCCTCCCGCAGTACCTCGTTGAACGTGAGGCGGTGGTCGCGGGTCATCAGCCTCCTCTGAAGCTCCTCGTCCCTCAAACCACACAACATGCGGTCTCGGAGGGCCTGATCCAGGTCATCCCACTGGCAGTGCACCGCTGCGAGCCTGAGGGCCGCCGCGTAGGCGGACACGGATTCGCCCGGTCTCTGGTCTCGCCTGTGGAATGCGACCCGGGCTGGGAAGATCGAGACGGGCGGCTGGAAATGCTTGCCCAACCTCTCCAGGATGCGGTCGAGGGGCACTTCGTCCACCTTCCAGGGGGCCACCAGGGTCATCAGGATATGCAGCGTGGCCGGCCCCACCTGAGCCAGGAAGTGGGAGCGCATTTTCGCGTCGTCGTCGATGCCCGCGGCTTCCATCGTGTGCCGAAACTGGCACTCGTAGAGCTCCCATTGCTCGGGCTCGCTGACATCGAACTGGTACGGCTTGACCTTGGGATTCGCCATCGATCCCATCCTCCTCGCCAATTTAGTGTCTTGCACGGAAGACAAAGAAGGAGTCGCAGGAAGGACTAACACAGGTTTATTCATTGATGATCAGGATGAACATGTGGTAATGGCGGAGGTACATCACATTATATACAGTAGCACAATACATTTGAATCTTGCTGCACGGTAGCTCATTGGCTGCTACCGGTGTGACGTCGTCCAGGTCACGCCTCTCTTCTGTAGTTGTTGGATAGTGCGGGAAAGTTCCCGCGGCTGTTGGTGATTTGGGGAATGTGAACCATGTGAGGTGAATGCTCGCAGCTGCCCTCTATGGGCAGCTTACTCGCGTTCCTTTACAGCTGGGCTACATTGTAATTGTGGTCAGGTTACATTCATACATTTCAAGACAACATCTCTTAAAGCAACATTGTACATACATAACAAGTTCTGAGAACAATGGTTGTGCAGAGGTCACAGTTAAGTGACTCAAGGTAAACATACAGCAAGTTAATTAACTCAACAGAACCCCCGATCCCAAGAGTAAACTGTCATCCCATGTTTGCGTTAGATAGCTCCGGAAAAGCAGTCCATGATTGGATTAGACCAATGGCTAACCTGTCCGGTTATTCCCTAGTAATTATCACCCCTGATGAAATGTGTATTGTACTAATTAACTGGTGTCTGGCCATGCTTAACCCTTTCTGCAAGTGGCCCAAGAGTATAATTATGCTGCCTTCTGGTGAATAAATTACTGATCTTCGCTCCACTCTGCCTCACATGCCTTTATTGATCAGTCACTTCCACGATCCATGGGCCAGATCTGGCCCACAATCCCAACAAACTACAGCTAACAAAAACTAATTGACTGTAGGGAGAGCATTCTGAAAAGCCTCCTAGAACAGGGAAATCTTCCATTGTTTTCTGTTTAGAAAACAATTTACAGTATGTTGTTTATATCCAGGGACGGAACCTGATGCAGCTCTGCTGGGAAAGTGATCCATCGTGTGGGTGTGGGCCGCCACCGAGAAGGCTCTTCTTGCCAAGGTCTTCCTTCCCATTCTTGGCGTTTGCACCTGGAGCTGAGCTGGTAGAGAAGATTATGTGATGTGGTCAGATGATCTCTGGGAAAGACATTTGGATGGATAACAAGGTCCTAAATGTATAGGGCTTTATATGTTAACATCAGCATCTTGTGCCTGATATAGAAAGCTACAGGGAACCAGTGCAGGTAGGCCTGGGGAGGGGAGATATAATCACATTTCCTCAACTCAAGTATAAACCTAGATGTGCCACATTTTGGACCTGTTGTCACTTTCATGTCAGGACCAAGGGAAGTCTCATGGACAGCATCACAATAGTCAATCTTTTGAAACTACTTCTTTCATGTCCCGATCAAACCCTAGACTTCCAAAATGAAGCCACTTTCCTAACTTTGTCATTGGCCAAACCTAAGTCCACATCGGTGCATGTTTCTGGCAGTAATCATCAGACCAGTAAATGAGCTGGATTCTGTATTTCTCCTCATTCACACCACGTGCTGTTGTTTGCCAGCAGCCCCCACTTGAGCCTGTTGGTGTTAAGTTTAGCGACTCTGACCTATTCATAGTCCTCCAAGTGATGTAGGGGAGGTTGAGAGCCTCTCCTTTAATGTTGTTCCATGTCCAGTGAACTCCTTCCTCCTTCTTTGTATGGGGCTGCATTCTTGACAAGTACACCAGCTTGTAAATCTATGCCAAGGGCTCCTTTAATATCAATCAATAACAAATGAATAAGATTTGAAATAACTTTTCTCCTTGATTGCTTTATAACTCATTTGGATCATGAGAGTTTGAAAAAGTGGAGAAGAAGCTCTCCACGATTGGCTCATAAGCGGTGAGCAAGGTGAGTTAAACAGAACTCACCAGCATCAAAAACTTTATCTAAGAGTATTCGAATAAACTTTTGGATATCTAAATAATTCATCTAGGCATAATTGGGTCTAAGTGTCTAGAAGCTAAATTGTCCATATTCAAACTTATTGGATATAAAGGTTTGAAAAAGGTGATCTTTTTAGGTACACAACAAACTTGTTTTGCATGAGTGGATGTGCTCCAAATTGGAGCAGCATACTCTGCTGCAGAGATGCTCAGGGCCAAAGCTGATGTGTGCAGCACGGATGGAGGAATTTCCCATTTAGAGTTTGTGAGTTTCCTGATGATGTTGTTCCTTGTACTAACTTTGGTTTTGTTATTCAGGCAGTGCTGCTTATAAGAGAGTGCCCTACCAAGCGTCATGGCGAGGTATTTTGGTGTTGAACAATGCTGCAATCCATTCCTTTGCCACATAACACCCAACTCAACCGTGGCCTCTTGGTTTCAAAGGTGAAAAGCACATACTCAAGTCTTGCTCAGATTAGGCATCAAATGGTTGATGTTGTAATACTGTCCTAGTTCTTCAAGTGCTCCAGTAAGTTTTCCAATTACCTCATCAAAGCTTGTTCCTTGTACAGCCATTGCTATATCTTTCGCATAGATGAACAATTTTGTATTGTCAGGAATGGGTGATTATTTGTATGTATATATTATATTATACAGTGTTGGAGACAATACACTTCTTTGTGGCAGTCCATTCTTCTGCAACCTCCATCTGCTCTTCTTTCCATTTATCTGTCACATAGAATCTCCGGTTCTGGAGGGAGCTGCCAATGACCCTAGTAAGCTTGTTATCTTTGGTAAGATTATTTATTTATTTTGAGACTACCCATGCATGGAACAGTGTTATCAGGAAACATCTGTCCATGTAGGGGCCCAGTTGAGCAATCTGAAGACTGAGAAACAGAATAGATTTTGTAACTCAAATAAATTAATTGCCTGGCATGCAAGGATCCATGGGGTTGCAAAGGGTTGGAATTGACTGTGCGACTGAACAACAACAACAACAAAAATCTCAAATAAATTATAGCCCCAAACCAAAATGTATTAATGAAAAAACTCCGTGATTTATTCCATAAAGCAGGACAAGAGCAAAAGAAACTCGTTCATCCACTTTCTGCGGCTCTTAGTTAGCTATTAACTTGAGACAGAAGGGCGGCCGAGGGTCTTAATTGGCTCCTGGTTTCTCAGGAAAATCAAACACAAAGCCTATACATTGTATCCAATATGTCTCATTCCCCCCCCCCCGCCCCTCCCCTGTGGTTCAGTTTACATAAATGGCAACTAAAAGGTAATTGTTTCCTCTTTCAACCAGCAATGAGTCAGCGCAGTCGGGTTTCACACATAGCAATCTCTTAAATTAATTTCTTGCCATTCTGAGCAGCTTTAAGAAAACAGTTAAACATTAAATATGGATTAGAGCTCAAGCATTATCTTTCCATCCACTCCTGATAGGACTGCAGTGGCTCAAGTGGCTAAGATGCTGACTGGGAAGCGGAAGGTCAGCAGTTCGATTCCCGAGTGCTGCAGAACGGAATGAGATCCCGTCTTTGTCTCAGCTCCTGCCAACCTAGCAATTCGAAAACAAGAAATTGCAAGTAGATAAATAGGGACCACTTCGGTGGGAAGGTAACAGCGTTCTGTGTGTTCCAGTGTCTAGTCATGCCTGCTACATGACCACGGAAATGTCTGCAGAAGCAGACAGCGCTAACTCTTTGGCTTGAAACAAAGATGAGCACTGAACCCTAGAGTCGGATATGACTGGCTTTCAAGCAAGGGGAATCCAGTCCTGAGGGGTGACCCCTGAAACCAAAGAACTGTGTCTGGTCATCATGCTCACCCTTTCCTGAGGCAAATGCCACAGCTACAGTGCTCTCCTTGCAAAGGTCCACCCTGCCCATTGTCTTGCCAAAATCCCTCTGCAAGGCAGTTCCCAGTTCATTTCCGCACTACATTGTATCCTTAACCTATATGTATTAATTATTGCATTGTGGTTTATCTGCAGATATAATTGGCATAACCTTTCCTGAAAGGTTGGGGGTTCGGGCGCACACACCCTCGAGCCCTCATAACTTGGTTGGAAGGGAAATTGGGTGCGGATGAATATTAGCCATAGTTAAGGGTTCATACATAACACCTTGGCCATTAGCTCGGACATGGGTAAAGACAGAGTTACAAGGTGGTAATTAAAGGTAAACACTCTGTGTATTGATCATATCCTCAGATGCTCTAAGTAGGAGAGCAAACTGCAATGTGTTATGCTTGGTTAAATTAGTCCCGGGAAGATTCCTTGATAGGGCAAGACAATGGTCTCGCCAGCCAGCAGTTAATTAGTAGATAACAGACTCCCAGGTAATATCCTGATCACACATCACCTCCAAGTAACTTCTGTAAATGTAACTGGATTAACATGTGCCACGTAGGCAGTCTTCTGTGACAGGTCGCGAGCAGCCTATGCAAGCAATGACCTGAGGCAGGGAATAAAATGCCAGCCCTCAAGCCAATGGGCGCTGGACTTTCACCTCATCTTTGCCTACGTGCCTTCCTTGTGTCCAGTCACTCCATGACCCAGCGGGCCATTTCTGGCCCGCCATTGCAACACTGCATGAGTCTATTCACTGTCTCATGTGTGCATAAACACCTGCCTTGCTTGTAAGACAGCACCCTTTTCCCCACTTTTAAAGAAAGGTCCGTTTGTCACAGGCTTCATGTATCGATTTCTTTCTCAATAAATAAATGTCTGCTACAAGCGTTGTTGCGCTTCTCTTGATCTCTATCCAAGGGGAGCAGGGAAAGCTTATTAGTCTAAAACAATTAGTCTTCTAGTTTTAAAGCAACAGTTTCAAAGAGTGAAAAGGTAAAGCCCTCCATTCATATTGGTAAAAATGAGGCACACACGATTATAAGGTGGGTGACAACTACAGGTCCTGATACCTACTGCTGATACCTGAAACCATGGATAACAGTAGCCTTATATTTACAGTGCAGACAGTGGCCTCTAGTGGTCAGCTCTGGCCATGCACCATAGAAATGCATATATATTTCAGGGATTTTTTTTTATTGAGTCTTTTTGCACCCTCAAATACTGAACCCACGAATATGGGAAGTGACCTGTATCGTCAAATAACTGAAAGGTTATTGTGTGGATTTATAGAATAAGCTTGTTTCATTAAGCTTCAGAGGATAGGAGCAAAATCATGGTTTGAAATTAAAAGAAGGGGAATTTTGGCTATATGTTGGGAAGACCATCCTGCCAGCAAGAGCTGTTTGACTACCTCAGAAGGTGGTGGACCCTCTTCCACTGGTGGTTCTCAAAGAGAGATTGCAGGGCCACCTGTCAGGGAGGATTTAGCTGTGGCTTTCCTGCAGAGGAGTGGACTCCTCGACCTCTGAGGCTCCCCTCCTGCTGCCTCAATCCCCTGGTTCCATGAAACCTAATGGGGTGGGGGACGGCAGGCATCACAACTGTACCATACCAGAACTTCAGTTGACCAGAAGCCACCATTTTCCCTGAGAGATGGGGGTGGGGTTGTCTGGAAGAAACCCTGAGGGAGGGGGAGACTCTCTGCTCAGACTGTTGTTCACGAGTGCAATATGGGATGCCAATAGAAGGAAGTGGAAGAGAAATTGCCCGGTTTCCTTAACAGACTGAAGCTGCTGGGTGAGTTTTGCTTCATCTTCTAGCCATGAAAACTGAAAAATACCTTCTGTTATGAAAGAGGCTCTGGAAAATCCCAGCATCCTCCTGTTGCCCAACTTCTCCGAAAGAGGCTTCAGAGGCTGGCTCAGGTGAGCCCCGGCTCTCAGGATCTTTTGGAAACAGCATCACCCTCAGCACCAGCGCAATGAAACCCAAGGAGCTTCTCTCCCTCCTCTCCCTGGGGTTTCTCGCCCTCTGCAAACGGGCAAGCAGGCAAGGAAAGAAGTTCCATACAGTAGGTGCAGAAACTGCCTTCCTGAACCATTTACAGAAAGGTAGCGCTTCTGCAATGCAAGCAACTGGGTAAAAGTATTAGTTGGTGCACTTGGTACCCAGAGGGGTTCAGTGGGTAGAGGAATGGGCTAGAGACTTCAGAGACCAGGGTTTAAATCCTTGCCAAAGCATGGTGACTCCATTGGGGGTGGGGGTTGGAACTGGGGAAACTGTTGTGTTCCAATTTTTAAGTATTTTTCAAATCCTTATACCCAAACAAGTTTGAATGCAGAAGCATTAGGCTCTAGACTCTTATACCCAATTATGCCTAGCTAAGAATTTATGCCAATATCCTTAGAAAAGAGTTTTTGGATCTTTGGCAAGTTCCGTTTAGCTTACCTCCACCAGCCACTTATGAGCCAATTGCAGCAGACTTTCTCCACTTTTTCAAACTCTCATGATCCAATTGAGTTAGAAAGCAATCAAAGAGAAAATGTATTTCTCATCTTAGTTGCTTTATTATCGATCAATATTAAAGAAGCTCTTGGTGCGTGCACACTATAAACCGGGGTGTTTGTCAGAATGGCACACCATACAAAGAAAAGTTGATTGATTGATTGATTGATTGATTCGATTTGTATGCCACCCACTCAGCATATGCTGACTCAGGGCGGATCACAACAAATCACAACATAAATCAACAATACAAAATAAATACACAATAATACAATATACAATGTACAGAAATTCAATCTACAAAAGCAACACAGTACAATTTATACAATAAAACACACTTGAGCACTAAAATATCAATGGAAAATAGATAACAAAAAGTCCTGAATGGAGCCCAGTGTCCCTGACAGAGACCGGGGCTCAACGTTCCTGACAGATCCCTGGGTTCAATGTTCCCAATGGATAGGTTACAGGTTTTATACGCTTTTTCCTTCCTTTCCCCCTCCCAAAATTCCCTCCAGACTCAAAGAGTGTCTGGCTAATAAGCAATTAATGTTCATTTTGACCTGAAAGGTTATAAAAGTTCTGATAACTTTTCTGTCTTTGGTTCTTTTAAGTCTCTCAGCTGTCACTAAGTGGGAATTGAAAGTAAAGATGTATGATTTAAGAGTTCTTGGGTCCTCCCAAGTGATGGGAGATATAGTCCTAGCCTTGGACAAACTCCAAGACCAATATGTCTGGAGTTACTCCTTCCTTCTTCCTGCCATTAAAGGGTTGATGGATAATTGGCTCTGGTGAGAAGAGGGTAATACTCTTAGGAAAACATTCCCAGAGCCAACCTTATCTCTTAGCATCAGGACTTCAAGGCTATAGAGCATGAAAGAGAGCAGCACACAAGTGGCTAAGGATTTCTTCCTCTTTCTATTAAATGTTACATCTCACTACATTGCTAATCTAACTTATAATACTAATGTAAGTATATGCAATGAATAAATGAACACAGTAAACATTACGTGAGTATGCTGTGATAAAATGGGTCACAAATTATTCAATATGGAGTTTCTTTGGTTTTTAAACTGTCTTTGAATGTAGCTTTACTTCTTTGCAAAGGCCTCACAATTCTAATAAAAATCAGCCCTCATCAAAACCACACCCTAACTATGACCTTGGCAGTTCTATTAGGGTTGCTATGAGTTGGTTCTGACTCAAAGGCCGGTAACGACAAGACCATTTTGTTGGATTGGGGCCACAAAGCGGCCGTTGGGTCCCGGAGGAGACTGGTCAAGCAATGAGACACAAGGCAAGATGGAGCGAAGAACAGTGATTTATTGAGGGGAAATCATCAGCATATATAGAGAGCGAGGCCGCGTGTGATGGAATTGACATCTGACAAGAATCACATCTCATGTTTACACGGGTTAATTGGGAACCTCTCCCGGGGAAGTTAATTAACTAAATTAAACACTGACAGGGGAACTCCATTGTTCCATGCTTATCCTGGGGTAAACATGGCCACTGTTGGTTTTAGGGCTGTAGGTAATCCATGGGTGCGACATTACCTATTATCTGACTTATGAGTCAGCCATCCAATTTCCTCTTGCTCGAACTGTTTGTCAGGTCAGCTGTGGGTGAATTAAACTATGGCTATTAATCCGCTCCCCAATTTCTGTCCCCTCGGAACCAAGTCTCGAAGGAGCAATCTCCCAAGTAATGGCTCTGTCAGGGACAGTATGCCAATTGCGTGCGCAGATCCCACACCAATTGGCAGATCCGGTGGAGGGGGAGAGAGCCACACACGCATTTTCCTCCTCTTCCTCCTCCTCCTCCTTTCCTTGCCAATGAGAAGAGGGTCTGCTGCTGATCAGGGACGTCTTTGTCCCTCGGGCAGAATCTAAAGCATGCATTTGGCTTCTCTGGCAGGTTGGCTTTGGGAGGCAAAAAAGGACATTCCAGCAGTCCTGTTTTCTTTTCCTTGTTGTTTGCTTTAACCACAGGTTTCATCACCCGCCTTCTGCCTGAAAAAGACTTTCCGGAGTCATTGTAACTTTTTAGTGAGCTAGTAAAGACATTGTGCAACCTGGTGGTGCTTTAATTCTCTGGAAATCCAACTCTCTGAGCTCAGCTGTGCATAGAGAGAGACATTTTCACAACTCCAGTCATCAAACCCAACCCTACTTGGCATGGCCCAGCATAGAACAGGGAGTAGCCCAGCAAGTGCCAGGAAAGGATGGTGGTCCGGCACATCTGGAATGAGGTTGCTCAAGCAATGACGTTACAGGGTCCTTGACAAAACTCACCGTGTTGAGGCAACAGCAATAGCAATACCACTTCTATACCCATTCTGTTTAAGGCACTCTCTGGGCGGTTTACAAGTCAATTAGCATTTTGCCCCAACATGTTGAGTACTCATTTTACTGACCTTGGGAGGATAGAAGAGGCTGAGTCAACCTTGATCCCCCATCAGGATCAAACTCAAAACCTTCTGGCTGCAGCAGTTTAACCGCTGCACCACCGGGGCTCCTGGTGGAGCAATGCACACAAGTATGTTTTATTTGCCAGAAAGAGATGCCAGTTTCTGAGAACCATAATTAAAAACTGAAAATCTGGCCCATGTTTATGTTGCTTCCTCACTGGGGTTAATGGGCATTATTTTATGGGGATGTTTTGCCGATGAAATGATGGCGTGTCCAAACCTGTGCTTTTCCACCCTAGCTTTTCTCACTGTGTTTCTGGCCTTGAGGGGTCTGGAGAGCCTTTTTCCCCTGGGGGTCTTTGTCCCTAAGGGCCCCCTAAGTGCTGATCCATCCCTTTTGCTCTTCCCTCCCAGGGCTTCCTCCGGAGTCTCCTGGCAAATGTTTTCCCCCACCCATGGCTTTGGGCTCTGCATGGACAAGTGCCACAGTGATGAAATTTGTGGTCTGGGGTAGAAGTGCTGTAGCAACGGCTGTGTCCACGTGTGCACCAGAGTCATATGAGGTATGAGGAGCCTTTGCAGGACTCCCTGGGGGAGGAAGAGGAGGGGAAGGGGGTGGCTGGGTGGCTGGGGAGGGGTTTTTTATTTATTTTTTATTTATTTATAGTCATATTTGTATATGCCGCCCACTCAGGCAGAACCCGACTCAGGGCGGCATTACAACAATTCTAAAAATACATAAAAAACATTATAAAACCCACATCCCACCCCATTTAAAAACCCATATCCCACCCAACCCCATCCACCTACTATACAAAAGGAAAAAAGAGAGAGTTCTTATAAAAGCCAGCAGGCGGGCACCATAGTCCCATTCGGGCCCCACACCTGCCCTGCCAGCCAGGTCTTAACTCCTTTCCTGAAGGGCAGCAGTTCACTTTGGAGTCTTAGGTCTATTGGCAGGAGGTTCCAGAGAGTTGGTGCGGACACGGAGAAGGCCCTCCTTCGGGTGCTAGACAAATGTGCACCCCTAGTTGATGGCACTATTAGAGAGCCCCTCCGGTCCGCTCTGGTTGGACGGGCAGCCAGGGCTTTAAATCTTCATTCCCCCTGGCACCTGGTTTGGGCAGGAGCAGTGGGGAGAGGAAAGGGGTGTGTCTGGGGCAGCAGAGCGGAGGGGCTGCTGAGGCCTCCCGACGGGTGAGAAGGAAGAAGCAGGTGAAGCCCTTGGAAGGGAGAGACTCCTCAGGTAAGGAGGGGGTCCGGCCAGTGCTGCACATGGGCTTGGCCTCTTCTTGGCCATCAGAGTGGGGCATTCAGAAGAGGAGAGGCCATCTCCCTTGGGGTCCCTTCCTTCCCCTTCCTTCCCCTCCTGCTCCGGCCTTCACCTGAGTTTTCTGGACCTCTCTTGCTTCACCAGGTGATCCAGGTGGCTCCCATGTAGGTGGGTGGGCAGAGCCACCTCCAAGGCAGGTGGTGGTCCACAGCCCTGAAGGATGACCGCCAACTGACAGCCACCTTCCTTTCTCTTCTAGGGTCCTCACCCACACCCACACTGGTCCAAGCCCTGCTTCTCACCCCACTGCTTTGGAAGCTCCCCATGGACGGGGTGCTTGTCAGGCACAAGATGCCTTTCTTGCCCGGGTAAACGACAACAGGCAAAGAAGCAAGAGCTCCTGAGCTCTCCAGGCCACTCTGTGTCAGTCTGAGCCTGCAGGCTAATGGGAAGCGATATAAGGCGGGTGGGATGATGGGCTTCCTTGGATGGGGATGGAAGAGAGATGGAAACGGTCTCGGGGGGGGGGGACCAGCACTGCTACTGCTGCTCCTGCTGCTGCTGCCACCACCACTGCCGCCGCCACTGAGGCTGGTCCAAGCCCTGCATGGGGGGTGGGGGGGAATGCATTCAAAACATCTGAGCAAGGTCCTCCGTCCCATCTGCAGAAGGAAAAACCATCTGCAGAAGGAGAAACTCCCTCCCTTTCTTCCTGACAATCCTACAGATGATGATCAGGGAATGTTTCAGGTGTAAATAAAGCAACACCTGAAGGCACCAAATCCCAAGTCCATGGAGCTCAAATATAAACTGCAATTTCTAGACAGGGGCTGCCATGCCGCTTCTCTAACTTATGGTGACCCTAGCAAGGAGTGATCTCTGAAATGTCATCATGACCTCAACACTCCTGCTCAGCATTTGCAACTCCAAGCTGTGGATTCCTTTAGGGAGTCTATCCATCTCACCTTTGGCCTTCCTCTTTCCATGCCCTTCCCAGCATGCTGGTCTTTCCCAGAGAGTCTTGGCTTCTTACCATAATAATAATTTCATGTCAGAGATTACTCTAGGTTGAAAAGAATTTTTAGGGGATGCCTGAATGAGGCTCCTTTCATGTCCCACATTGTGCAGCCCTTGGGTATTGAAACCCGACCTTCCAGTTTCCAGCTAAGCAACTTAACCACTAAGCCACCGGGGGAGCTGCCATGATGTGCCCTTCGCAGGACAACCTCCATTTCATCATTTTGCCCTCCAGAGACAAAAGTTCATGACCTGCTCCAGGATCCACTAGTCTTGTGATGGTGAACCTTGGCACTACAGATGTTCTTAGACTTCAATTCCGAGAAGCCCAAGCTCTCATGAATCCATATGAATGGGTTTGCTGTGATTCATCTGCCCTACACCACCCCCATCGCTCCTGGAAGCGGAGGTAAAACGCGCCTGGACGGTTAAGGCTCTTCCCGGTTAACCTTTCCTCCATACGGGCGGGTTCTACTTCCGCTTCTAGGAGTGATGGGGTGGCGTGGGCCAGATGAATTGCAGCAAACCCATTTGTGTGGATTCATAGGGGGTTGGGTTTCTAGGAATGGAAGACACCACCGCGAAGCCGTCCTTCCCCGCCCCCTGCCACCGGGCGGGGAGGTTAAAAAGGGGCTCCCGAGGCCAAAGGGAGCTGAAGACTAGAGCTCCGCGGCTAGAGCAGAGAGGCTTTTGGCACCAGGACTGCCTTTCCAGTCCCAGCGGTCAAGTGCCAGGGGAGGGAAGCACTGCCTTGCCGCCGCCAATGAGGACCACCTGTGGCAGAGGGCTCTACCTCTCAAAAGGGCAAAAGCTGTGGCAGCATCTCTCGCCGGACTTTCCCCTGACCAGGGCGAGCCAGTTTCCACCCACCCACCCACCCTCATTTTGTAATTTACACTTGATTCGTGGTTATTATAACTGTATTGTATACTTAGGGCTGCATTTGTTGTTGGTATATTGGATTATTGTAGTTTTTACTGTACTGCATTATTGCGTTATTGACTGTATCTTAACCTATAAATCCAAGGGTTAACCGTTGGAACTTGCTATAGGTTGCTATGCCTCGCCCTACTTGCCTGCACTCACCCTTCGTGCACACGGCCGATCTGGGTCCACAGGTCAACAAAGGATTGAGAAAACAGGCAGTGGGGCAACAGCCCCAGAAATGCGAAAAAAGGGAAACAACTTCCTTTCCCAATGTTCTTTGCGCCGCGCCCACCACAGCCAATCAGGCTGAGAGGCGCGACCACAAAGAACATTGAAAAATGCGCCGTGGCCAATCAAAATCGAGCCGCAGGGGAAAAAACGCACCACAACCACAAATCACAAACCCATAACTACAAGCCCCAGAGTCCTGTGCGACATAAGCTCGCAGAACGCTGAGGAAACCGGCGCCCAAAAAATGAAAAAGAAAAACAACTCACCGCCTCACAGCCAAGCAAACACCAGCCGGCTTTCTTTCCTCACCCACGGCGCCTGAAGGTCCCGACTGGAGTTTCCCCTTTAACATCAGTGGGTGGGGGGGGTTGCGACCCCCCTCTCCGCTGGCTACCCTAGGGTTGGGAGGTTTGTGGGGACAAAAGGGGTATGCCCCCACCCAACCCTTCTGGACCCAGGAGACCAGGGAGAGTGGATCGATTCTCCCCCCTCCTAAAAAAACCTCCGTCTTTAAAGAGAATAAACCAAGCGGTTTCTTCTCTTTAAAAACGGAGTTGTTTTAAGGAGGGAGGGGGATCGATCCACTCTCCCTGGTCTCCTGAGTCCAGAAGGGTTGGGGGGACATACCCCTTTTGTCCCCACAAACCTCCCAATCCCAGGGGAGCCAGCGGAGAGGGGGGTCGCAACCCCCACCCACTGATATTAAAGGGGAAACCCGATCTACTTTCACGACTCCACACAATCAAAGCACCATAACACACTAAAGCCCCCCTCCCCACCACCTAGCCCACCCTTCCTAACCCCAATGACCATGCCCCTCTCCCCACCACCTAGCCCACCCTTCCTAACCCCCAATGACCACGCCCCCTCCCCACCACCAAATAAATAAATTTTTAAAAATTACTAAAAACACAGTCAAAAACATCCGAAAATACACAAACACAAAAACACCAAAAACAATATGAAGTAAACAAAAACACAATCAAAAACAAAACAAACAGACAAAAAATACAAATTCCACCCCCACCCCCACCCCCACCCCCACACTCACACACAAAAGAGAGAAAACAAGCAAACTTAACAAAAGATGTCCTACCTCCACCAGGACTGGAAAAGAACTGAATAAAGAAAGAGACTACTTACCAGAAGAAGCTCCACCCAGAGGCCAGGAGAGAAAAAACAGTCAAAATACAATAACCCCTACCAGCACCACCTGCTGGCCACAATAGTAAAAACAATTCAAAAACACACAACAGCTCCAAACAAAAGGCCACAAGAGTAAAAACAAATCAAAAACATAACACAAATTCACAATTTAACACAAAAGGTCACACCAATAAAAACAAGTCAAAAACATTACACTAAAACACACTTTAACACAAATCACAAACATATGTCACTAAAATACAATAGAAACTTTTAAAAATCCTGTGCTGAGTTTTAACTCAAATTTAAACCCAAAACATCTAAAACATTTTAAAAACATTGAATGTAAAAAACATTTACTTTTACATTATTAAAATTATGACCTACGGTACAACTAATTAAAAAAATTCAAAAAACTAAAAAATTATTCGCTTACATAAAACAATTTGAAAAAATTATATCATACTTTGTTCTTTTATTAATCCTCAAAAAAACCCAAAAAAAGCAGATCACAGTTAATAACAGCCAAGCCAAAAAAAATATACATAAATAAACATTTAAAAAATTAAAATTACAGACTAAGCAATTTTTAAAAAACATTAACACAATTTAACCTTCCAACAATTTAAAACAGCCCGGCAACGCCGGGCAACCTCTGCTAGTACATTATAAAAACATGTCAAAATCTAAAATTGCGCTCAAAACCACTCCTAAACACTCTTTGCCTCATGCAAAACCCACAAGAGCAATGCACGCATGTGTCCTGCCTTTTATACTGGCCAGGCACAATGCAACCTGGGAAAAACCCCAATGCCTCATACAAAGTCGCAGCGACTTTGTATGATGCAACGTTTTTCAAGGAATTAGGCGATGTTGTATGAATTCGATGTTGTACAAAGCGGACTTTGTATGAGGTATTACTGTATTAAATGAAATGAAATGAAAGTCCAAGAACATCTGAAGTTCTAAGGTTTGCCATCATGGGACTAGTCTGTTTTATTATTATTATTATTATTATTATTATTATTATTATTATTATTATTATTATTATTATTATTATTATTATTATTATTATTATTATTATTATTATATTCACATTTATATGAACATGTTTTTCTGGCAGCCCAGGATATTTGCAGAGCTCTCCTCCAGAGCCATGTTTCACATGGTGTGTGTGTGTGTGTGTGTGTGTGTGTGTGTGTGTGTGTGTGTGTGTGTGTGTGTGTGTGTGTGTGTGTGTGTGTGTGTGTGTGTGTGTGTGCCACACCAGCGTTTCCACTGATCCTTTCATTTTATCTCTCCTGCATGGGTCACCACGCGCCTTCAGTGGGTCTGCTAGTGGTACCATCCAAGTCTCCTGCACTGTCATTCCAGGTCTAGCTTTCCTTTCTGATCAGGGAACAGCCATCCTGGGTGATAAATAATTGCAATATTCAAAGTGAAGCGAAGCAATCACACTTCTATCCCACTGCATAGCATTTAGTGCACTCTCTGGGTGGTTCACAAGGTCATTAGTACTTTGCCCCTATTAACATGCTGGGTCCTCATTTTACCAACCTTGGAAGGATGGAAGAGGCTGAGTCAACCTTTTTTCCTTGTCAGGATGAAACTCACAACGTTCTGGCTGCAGTACAGCAGTTTAACCCCTGCACCACCAGGGAGAGGAAAGGTTTGTGGAGAAATGGAAAGGAAATCTACAGCTGGGGTAAAAGCAAGCAGTTTGATGCTGGTGACCCTATGGGTGTGGCCCTGGGCTTTCCGCATGCACAACTTTAACAACCCAGTTCTTAAAGCATTCCTAACATTTACACACACACACACACACACACTGGTAAAGAGGGAGTCATGTTTTCCTTCTCCTCAGCGGCGCACGAGGCAAACGGCACTACTTGGGCAAAGCAATTTTTCACAGGAGTATTTTCATAAGGAAAAGTTGTCGAGTCCTAATCCAGGACTTTATTCTCAAATCTCTTTCAGGGGCATCGAGACCACTTTTTAACTGAGCCTGTTCCCAACACTGACTCCAGCAGCGAGTGCTAACGGTGGACTCCTAATTGGGACCTCACACACCAAACCAGCTGAGCAGGGTGTCAAGGCATCCCTCTGAGCTGTTTGGATTTGCTCCTGGCCCAGCCCAGCCCTGTGGGAGGGGAAACTGGGAGGGATAAGGAGGGCCCTTTCTCCCCCCCCCCCCCAGACCCTGTCTGCTCTGGACACACAGACAGACAGACGCACAGACAGGCTGCTCTGCCTCCCAAGGGGACACCATGAGGTCTGGATCTGCTCTCGGCGGCTGCTGCTGCTTCCTGGGGCTCTTTGCCCTCTGGACTGACCTGCCACCTGCGTCCGGCCAGTGTGAGTAACAGGGTCTTGCTCCTTGTCCCTACATGCTGCCAAATCCTTCCTGGGTGACTGGGACACCAAAGGATGTGCCCCCACCACCACCACTACCACCCCATGAACAGCCCTTGCAGGCTGGAGGGAGACATTGCCAGAGGGAGCAGCCAGCGGCTCCAGGGTGTGTTTCTTTCTTCGGTGGGTGGTGCTGCCTTTGCCAAGGCTGGGTGGCATTTCAGGCTCCCCATCCCAGCCTGCGCGGGCAGCTGTAGCCGACATGATGGAAGGAGGGAATAGGGAGCTGACGTCTGAGAGACCCTGGAAAGGGCCACCATAAACCAGATTCCACCTGAGGGAACGTCATTATTATTTGTTATTTCTTCTTCTTCTTCTTTTGGGCCCAGATCAAACTTTGGACTGGCAAAATGAAGCCACTTTCTTGGCTTTGTCGTTTGGCCAAAATTAATTTTTTATCAGTACATTATTTTTTCCTTGGAGGACGCAAAGCTATGTAGACCTCCTAAGCCCCTCAGAGCCTGACAGTTTGGGATTTCAACCCCCTTCCCACACAGACACACACACACACACACACACACACACACACACACACACCCCGCAGCCCTCCAGACCTTCAATGAAGCAAAGGATGGCCCCCCATAGGGAAGTGGGGGAGGGCTCCCCCACCTGTAGCAGAAAAGGATAAGTTGGTGGTTTTCCAAGAAAAGCGGCCTCAAGGCAAGCCTGCCCACCACCACCTCCCACCCTAGACACTCTCTTCTAAGGGACAAAATCAGAAGGGAGTGTGTGGAGTTTTATGCAAAAAGACCAGAAATCAGTGTGCATACTTCTGGGGCTGTAAACAAATTCCCAGACAGAACGTGCCCACACCCAGGCATCCTCCTCCTCCTCTTCCTCCTGCTCTGCCAATGCAATCCATTCTGCTTGGCATCCTCTGGAGGATCGTGGCCAGGGTCTCTTTTGGAAGGCCAAACCTTCCTTCCCCAATCTTGCCAGGGCTCAGTTCCTGGACAGAGGAGGAGGGAGCTGGGGGTGGGCGTGGGGGTGGGCGTGGGGGCTGGCTGGCTGGCTACTGGAAGCCACCCTCCCTGTTGCCCTGTCCAGTGATCCCCTTGTCCTCCCTGCTCTCCGGCCTCTCCTTCTCAGCCAAAGTTTCTCCCTCCTTGGCTGCCCTCTGCTCTGCTCCACTTCAGCCCCACAGCAGCCCTGTGGTGTAGGTCAGGCTGCATCAGGAGGGCTGTCCTGAGGACGTCCAGGGTGCTCAGGGGCCCTCAGACTTCACCTCCCAAGCTCTGGGTCAGCACTTTAACCACTAGGCCTCTCTGTCCTGCTATGGGTTAGTAAGGAGACCTCCATTCTACAGGTGAGTCTGGGCATGGGTGAGAGAGAGAGAGAAGCTGTTGCCCCAGAAAAGGAGAAGGTGGAACATGAAGCATGTCCCTGGTGTGTATGTGTGCATGCATGTGTACGTCAGCCTTTCAAGCTTCCTTGATGTTGAGCCTCCTTCTCTGGAAGCAGCTGAAGTCCAGCTCCTCAAAACGTGTTCATGTCCACCTCTGGATGGCTGGCTGGCCTTCCTTCCTTCCTTCCTTCCTTCCTAAAGGCAAACCTCAAGGGGTTTCCACAGCCTCTTCTTGAGCCACTTCCCCTTCCCCTCTGGGGGCCCTCTTTGCTCTCTGTGCCCCAAAAGCAGGGTGGGCCTCCCCTTGCTGGGACCCCATGGCTGCTACCTCATGTGCCCCCCCCCTTTCCACTTGTTCTCGGCTGCTCAGTCCCACATGTACAGGTCGGTAGGCACACCGGGATGCTGGGATTCCTGCTGGTCCCAGCTGGTGAGATTCCCAGGGTTGGGTGGCAAGAGGAGAAAGAACCAGAGCAAAAGGTGCCCCCCTCCCACCCGGTAGCTGCCCTGGCCTCCTCTGGCCACCAGGAACACCCCCACCCACCCCCGGGCAAGACTCAGAGGTGGGCAGAGGATGTCAGAGGAGAGTGGTTTCCATCCCAGCCCACACATCTCCATCAGAGAGGAAAGCGTTTCGCCAGGGTGACTCATGCCTGCTGGGGCTGGGACTGGGTTTCCATTCCGTTTCCCTCCTCAAGAAAGAAACGTCCCAGCTGGGGCCTCTCCCCACCCTCAGGGCTGGGAGGTGATGGTGCTCAGCACAGAGCCCTGCGTCAGCCTGGATTTTTTGAAAGTGACCCAATCGAGATATCGCCTTCCTCCTGCCTTTGCCTTGTCTGGAGGCATCCCAAAATTGATGGAAGAAGCCTTGGCAGAAGGGGCAGGAGCTGAGGAGGGGTCCCCAGAGGTGGCTCCTCTGCAAGAGGAGAGGCCCCCATTCCACCCGCAAGGTCTTGGCTGTCCCCAGGGAAGGGGTCTGCTTGGGTCCCCAGAGGTCCCTCGAGGCCATTTTGAGCAGCTGCTGCTGCTGTTCCTGCTGCCCTGCTAGATGGACCACTCCAGGGTCTCCCACGACCCAAGGCCAGGCAGCCCCCTGCCCTCCTCCTCCTCCTCCTCCTCCTCCTCTTCCTCTTCCTCCTAGGCAAGGGTCTGCAGAGGATGTGTTGGGTTTTCATGTCAGAGATTACTAAAAGCGAGCAAGCAACAGCAAAGGCGTGTGGCTTCTCCCCCACCAACACCTCCTGCAAACCCAGCCCAGGTTCCTTCAGAGCGGCCTCTTCCCACTCTTTCCCTGTTGGCACAGCATGTGGGGAAGAAGAAGGGGCTGCTGCTTGGCCTGCAGGCCTTTTCTCCTAGCTCGCCCCCTCCCCTCTCTTCCCTCCTTCTTCTGCCTTTGGGGTGACTTTTTTCATCCCTTCCCTCTGCACTAACTGTAGGTGACAGGCATGAAAGACAGTCGCATGCCGAGCATCACTTCCATCATCAACGAACCACAGAGCAAGGCAAGCCCCTTGAGAAGGGCAACTCCAGCCATATCTTCTTCATGCCATAAGAAGAGCCCTGTCCCTTCTCCCCACTCTCCTGACCCCCACCCACTGCTGTTGTTTCCAGGGGAGTTTTTGAAGAGTTCTTACCTCAGACCTTGAGGCTTTCAAAGCAATTCCACCTTCCCCTCCTTAGCTGACTTTATAAGTAAGGTTTACCAATGGAAGTGTCTGTTACCTGGTCCTTCCCCTCCCCTCCCCTTCCAGAGCATTGTGAAAATGTGGCCAGGTGGGATTCTGCACCCCAAAACATGCCCAGACCTCCCAATAAACCACGTGCAGATGATGAACCAGGTCCCGCCACGGCCACCAATGCCAACCCCTTCCAGGATTCAGGGAACATATTTCCTTTCCTCTTCATCCTCACAGCTGCTTAGCAGTGTGAACACATCCTGCAAAGCAAAATGCCTGGCAGGCACTCCACAGAGAGGATCCCACTGCATTGAATGGGACCAAACCCCAACCTATTTTTCTCAGGCTTAATGCATTCATCTGAGGGTTTTGGAGGTTAAAGATAAGTGTTTGTTATGCCTAGGCATAGGGGGCACTTTCCTTACCAGGGTATGGGAGAACCATGCCAAGAATCCTTAAATCTGACTGGTTGGTTGGTTGGTTGGTTGGTTATGGGGAGAGCCATTCCCTTCTAACCTCCTTCTCTCCTGATGCTTTTTGGAGGCTGAGGACAGAGTTGTTCTGGTTGAGGGAGACTCCTTCACTAACCACATAAACTAAAGGCGCCTGAGTTTGGACCATTTTCAAAACCCACTCTCCTTTTGCCAGTTACAGACTTCTGCCACAGCCTCCCCTCTGTCTCGGAAGGATGTGGTGAGCCCAAACACCACTTCTTCTACAACATAACCTCCAAGAAGTGCATGCCTTTCATCTTCAGAGGTTGCTCCCGGAATATGAACCAGTTCCGCACCATTGAGGAATGTCGGCGCCACTGCGAAAAGATTGGTGAGGGGAAGACGAGTGAAGGGGTGGGGAATACCTGGGGAAATCCTGTGGGATAGGTGTGTGTGGGGGGGGGGGGTCATGTAGCGCTCTCTCTCTCTCTCTCTCTCTCTCTCTCACACACACACACACACACACACACACACCATCTGACATAAATATAACTTCTGGGCAGTTTATACAGAATTATGAAAGAGTAATACAGAAAAAGGACCTCAACTCCCCAATACATAGCATGATGTAATGTGTGAATAATGTCCCAAAAGAAAAAAACACAATCCCCAGTGATGGTAGCAGGAAGCAGAGTAGAAAAGTTTGATGTTTGCAGATTGATACGCAGTAGGCAGCAGCTATGGGGCCAAACACATCTTTATTGCAAGGTATGCAATCTGAACATGAGGTAATGGCGGAGGCGCAGCTCCTTTTATGCAGAGTGGTACATTTGAATCTAGCTACACGGTTCCCCATTGGTTCCTGTATTCGTGACATCATGGTGATGCCCTGCATTCTTTACCTGGTTTACCTGTGGCAGGAATGTTTCCCGCGGTAGACTATGATTGGTTGATTAATACCATGTGGTCGCGAGTCACTGCCATCTAGTGGCAGGTGAATCGCATTCCATCCAGCTGACTTACATTGAGTTACATTGTATTCACTGGGGTTACATTCTTTCATTCTTCCTGTAACAATTTATCATAAAGGCATAGACTTTCATACACAACAAAAAGTCAGCAGAGGAGCCCATCGACTGTAGGGGTGCAACGTTCCCAAAAACCTCCTTGTAAAGCTTGACTATGACAGGGCAAGAGGAAGGGGCTCCACCTGGCTTCTTGGGGGCAGCAAATTCCAGAGCCCAGGACACACACACACACACACACGGACGGACGGACGGAAGCCCTTCCTCCCTCTGTCCCATTGCTGCTGCTGCTGCTGCTAGCTGTGCTAGCTCATGTGAGGCAGGATTTCTGATTGTCTGGAGGCAGACTTTCTCCCACCTGTGTAGCAGGGAGACCAGCCTGCTTGGCAGGGTAAAGTGGTTGATGCAAGTGAAGACTGATTTCCCTTTGCAAGTTTGGTTGTAGAGGGCCTGTGGTTGAGGATAACGTTGTTGTGTGTGAGAGAGAAACAGGATAATTGCATGGAATACACTTTCCCCTTAATGTTTAATTTGACCTTCCATATCTTGATTGAAATGGGAGGAGAGAGATCCCTGGCATGCTTTCCAAGCATGCTGGCCCTGGTGCCCCTAGAAACAATGCCCACCCACTCCCAGTAGCAGATACTGGGGAGCCTGAGGTCCTTGGGATGTTTCTGTTGTTCTCTGTAACTTGCTTTTGGGACAGAGTTTCCAACCAAGGCATCTCTCTGGCCGCCCCCCTGGGAAACAGGGCTAGATGGGCCTGCTTTGGTGTGGTCTAATTTAAGGGTGCTCATCGTGTGCTTGGAAGAGAACCATGGGGTTTCTTGTGTGTTGCAGAGAAGCCCGGATTCTGTCTCCCAAGTCCCATCGGGATCGTTACAGAGTGCCTCACCAGCTGCATTCACGATGGGAACTGCCCCAATGACCAAAAGTGCTGCTCTCATGGCTGTGCCTTGCTTTGCTCTGATCCAGTCAAAGGTGAGACATTCCTCCACCCACCCCCCCTCCATGTTGAAAACATCAAGGGAGCAGCACGGGACCTATGCTGAACAACGCAGAGGGTCCTGGGAGGTTTTGTTAGCTTCTACCCTCTATAGATACATGAATGCCCTCCCGTATGTTGCATGACACACGAGCATGGACCTCTTGGGAACCAAGGCACCATATCAGACAAGCAAAAGGCTAATTTCTCTGCTTAGGACACACTCACCCACCTGCGCATCTGTAAGCAGGTGGATTAATTTAGCCAAGGGAGCAGGACATCATCTGGGTAGGCAAAAACGGAGAGGCATGATCGAGGGCCTGCACCATTGGTGAGTAAGAGAAGGGCAAATCAGGCAAGGAGTTTACCTTGGCGCTATCCTGGAAGGAGGCTGGAGCAAGAAAGAGGCCATAGAACCTGTGAGGGGTCTCCCGGGGCTACGATTCCCTCTTCCTTGCCTCACTCCCATTGCCCCAGTGGCTTGACAGAGCTGCACTTTTGAGGGCCAGTGGCCCAGAGCCGTGCACTGCAGTGGGAAGCGCAGCCTCCTCCATCCTGTTCCATTCCTCAACCCTTTCTGCCAATCTCTTTGTTTCCACAGATCTCTGTCGGCTGCCTCCCGAGAAAGGCCCCTGTACTGCCAAGGCCAAGAAGTGGTACTATGACGGGCAAACCCAGGCCTGTAAGAGGTTTGTTTACGGAGGGTGCCTCGGGAATAAAAATAACTTCAAGAACCGCAAGGAATGCCAGGCCAAGTGCATCCAAGAGAGTAAACGGGAGGCGGGGAGGCTCAGCACTCCCTAGCCAAACCACTCCTGCTCCCATCCAGTCAAGAGCTTAAGGCCAGCAATACTGCGCTCAGACATCTGCAGCATAGACATCAGCTGGACCCCATGTGCCATGCCAGGGGCCTCAAAGCCTACAGATGCCCTCTTGGGTTCCCCATCACCAAAGACCCGCCTGCCTCTTCCACTTGAGTTTATTCAAGCCCTCTGCTCTGAACCACCCATGCTCCGGGTCCTGCTTTTTGTGCTGGGAATTGGAGTCAAATGCGTCCAATTTGACTAAGGATGCACTCAGACCGATGCTCTTCTCAAAAAAGAAGATAAGGAAAATGCTCAGCTAAATCCAGATTATTTCCTCAGTAATGAAAGACTGATAGTTTTCCAGGTCCAGGTGGTGAAACGGGCCAAAATGATAGTCTTGGGCAAGGCCCAGAGAGTCCCCTCAGCTAGGACAGCTCAGGTCAGAGCCACCTGTGTGTCTCCTGTGGTATTTCAAGCCTTCTGCGCCTACAATTAAAAGCTTCCTGTTTGCTACCTCTGGCTTTGTATTGCTTCTTGTGGAACATGACACTGTTGCACATTAAATTGCCTCTTCTAATTGCTTCTCAATTTCCCTATTCCTGCAGAGAGGCCAGTGGTAATCTGTTTCTGTATTTTTCCTCTCTAATCCTCTACTGCTTTTTCATGCAGTGAAACACTGTTGTGGGGGTGGTGGGGTTGTTTTTTTAAAATGTTATGTTGGTTTTTAAAATGAAAAGAAAAAAGTATGATGAGAGGAGATAAGTAATTCAAATCCTGGCCTGACAGCTGGAACTGACATTAAGGGACAATGAAGGGGAGCTATTCATAATTAATGAAACAATCATATGGGAAAAAACAATGTGTAGGAAGCTTTTAACTGCCATTGCAGAGACCTTTTTCTGAATAAGGCTGACTTGTGTCAGTGAGCATTACAAATGGAAGGTGGCCATTGTTGGATAGAGCAGCGCTACCTCCAGAACCTCATGAAGCATCATTGTTTTAATTGGGTTTTTAATTGGGTTTTTATTGGTTTTTAAAATGTGATGGGTTTTGTTTTCTATGAGCTGCCCAGAGTCTTCAGAGTTGGGTGGCAATATAAATCAGAAAAATAAACAAATAAATAAATTGCACTTCCAGTTTGCTGCAAAAACAACAACCAACAGCCCGGAAGAGCCCTGATACAGAACCTAAGTGGAGAATCCTTTACAGGCGCCCTATTCTGATTGGATCTTCCTCCTTTTCCCAGGCAGGGTCTTCTTCTCTCCCCCCCCCCCCTGCAGCTGACAGATGGCCCATTGCACAGAGCGCCACCATTCCTCTCTCGTGGCTCAGGAGGAGGAAGCCCTGATGGCCCAAGGGCCTGATGGGTCTTGGCCAGCTCTCTGTCGCCTTGTGGATCTTTGCAGCACTTGGGAGACAGCATGCCTCTAAAGCCCTGGTTCCCAACGTGGGGCACATGCCTCCCAGGGGTGGCAATTTGATTTTTAAGGGGGGCAATTCGAGCTTGTTTAGATCAACTTAATGGCCATTTAGGCTTCCTCCACATGAATAGGAGTTCACTTTTTGAATAATAAGAATTATATGTCACAGGGTGGGGTGGGGGTGGGCATCAGGATTTTAGAGATGCTTCGGTGGGACATAGCCAAAAAAAAGGTTGGGAACCACTGGGCTAAAGGCTCCTATCCTGCCTACAAACTGGACCCTCTATTCCCGTGAAGGCGAACCTTGGCACTCCAGGTGTTCTTGAACTTCAATTCCCAGAAGCCCAAGTCTCTGTGAATCCACACAAAATGGATTTACTGTGCATACTTTCATAGAGACCTGGGCTTCTGGGAATTGAAATTAAAGAACACCTGAGGTGCCAAGGTTCCCCGTGACTGCTTTATTCCCTCCCTCTCCAATCATCAAGCCGCATGTCTTAATGCTGCATGTCTTCACCCTCCTCCTTTACTGGGAAGTGACAAAAACATCCTCACCAGAGCCCTCCCATTTCCAGTGGCCGAAAGTCCCAGGAGGGCAAGGTTTCACACAGATGCATCCTGACCATCCCTGCTCACCTGCTAAACAACCACAACAAACACAAAAGTGACTTGACAGCAGAGAATGGCAGGGTGATCAGGTGTAGTTTTACTGAAGGCAGCTGACAAGCGCATGACAAAGAAAACAGGTCTGATTTCCAAATGACAACTTCAGAAACCACATTCTTTTTTTAAAAAAGCTGCTTTAATCATTTGGCGCATGGGGTTGCTGTGGTTTGGCAATGCTGCTCCCTACTGGCTACCTCTGCACAATGCACAAAGGTGGTGTGTTCCAAGGCTTCAGATACATTGGGGGGGGGGGGGATTCAAGCCCAGTGTCACCACTAGAGGCACCACTAGGAGAGGACCCCTCCCTCGGAAGTACAGTACTACTGGCCTGCCTTACAGGAGTGGCTATGGTGGAAAGGAGGCGCCACTGCCATACGCTTCCCGGCCTGTGGCTCAGTCGTTGGTTTCCTCATGGTATCTATCTCCCCAGGCATCGAACACAGGCTCCCCTTCATTGTAGTCCAAAGGGTCCTCCTGGGTTGGTCCGCCTTCTGCCAAAGCCAGGTCTGGGTCTCCAAAGTCATCATGGTTCCAGGCATCGTGATATTCATAAGCGTTGAAGGGGGAGTTGCCTAAGCCGTAATCAAGCTCCTTGTCAAAACCATCATCTTCTTTAGGATTGCCTTCTTCGTCAAGGTAGAAACTAGCACCTTCGTTACTGTCATCGTTGTCATCATTGTCACCATCATCATCATCATCGCCATCAAAGCTGTCACTTTCCTTCTCCTTCTCAGTATTGCTTTCACCATCATCCAACGTTGGCTGGTCTCCAGGTGTAGGCTTCCCACCTGATCCAGGCTTTGAAGGGGAGGCGGGTTTGTTGCCAGGTGTGGGTTCACCTGGGGTCACTGATCCATGGTTGATTCCATCCGGGTGCCCTCCAGCACAAGCCAGTTCCCCACCAGATGTTGGCTTGGCACTGGGAGTGGTCTTCCCATGCCCTGCCTGCCCACTGCCATTGATGGGCTTTCCCATTGAAGCTGTCTTATTGCCAAGCTGACTACATGGAAATGGTTCCCCACCAGGTACTGGTTTGTCCCCAGAGGTGGTGGTGGTGTTCTTCTTCTTGGCAACACATCCCTTCTTGGGAAAGGCAGGCTCGGAAGTCAAATCCAGACTACCAATGGAGGTGAGTTTCCCTCTGAAAGGAGGCTTCCCTAGTCCAGGTTTCTGGTCAAAGGAGAACCTTTCCTTGGATCCCACGGTGGAGGGCTTTTCAGAAGGTTCCGGTCTGCCAGAGGAACCCACTCCGTCTCCTGCTGGTATTCCTACAGGCCATGGTGGGTTGCCATCAGGAGGGGATGAGACGCCAGACGCTTCTGAAGACAGAAGGAAGGAAGGCAGAAATAGTGTGACCTTCACCTGCTCCGTTTCCCCTAGACCCCAATTTCCCAGCACAGCGGTGGTAAACCTTTTGGGGCCATGGGCTGGTCACGTGGTTCAGTGGGCCAGTCACGTGGTTCTTCCCACTGGAAGTGGAAGTAAAACGCGCCTTTCAATATGTTTTGCAACATATGTTTTGCAACAGGATAAGATAGATTTTAGGCTGCCATTTTCTCTGCTTAAGCCAGGGGTGCCTAAACTATGGCCCATGGGTCAGATCCAGCCCCCAACATCACTTCATTCAGCCCACACTACCCTTGTGGCATCGAGGGCTGGATTTGGCCCATGGGCCATAGTTTGGGCACCTCTGTCCTAGTGTCTCTGCTTCAGTTCTGTGCTGCAGCCCTTGCATTGGGATAAGAAGTGAGTTTGTGGTTTCTCTCCCCCACCCCACCCCCCAAAAGAGCAAAAGAGGTTTTCAAGAGGCAGCATAAGACTCTGCTCCTAGTGACCAAGTATCTAGCTCAATTATCTCAGGAATCCGATGGATCAGAAGTACAGTAATACCTCATACAAAGTCTGCTTTGTACAACATCAAATTCATACAACATCGCCTAATTTCTTGAAAAAAGTTGCCTCATATAAAGTTGCTTGACTTTGTATGAGGCATTGGGTTTTTCCCAGGTTGCATTGTGCCTGGGCAGTATAAAAGACAGGACACATGCGTGCATTGCTCTTGTGGGTTTTGCACAAGGCAAAGAGTGTTTAGGAGTGGTTTTGAGTGCGATTTTGGATTATTATTATTATTATTATTTGTCAGAATTTTTTGAAGCATTCCTAGGTTTTTGGAAGCATTCTTCAGGTTCTTGGACAATCAGGGTTGTTTGACATGTTTTTGAAAGTCTTAATCAATAGTGCCCTAAATAGAGCAATTATGCAAATTAATTAAGAACAGCCTTGCTGGAAGAGGCCACAGGAGCCCATGATCCAGCCCAGCATTCTGTCTCACACAGTGGCTCACCATTTCCTTCAGGGTATTCCCAAGGAGATGCCTTCACCTGCTTAGGATTCCCTGGAAATGGCATTGAGAGATATCCTGCCTATCTCTCCAACCTGGAGGTTGTCCTTAGGTAGCCATAATTATAGCCATTGATACTCTTGTCCTCCATGAGCAACTAATGGCTGAGCAGTAGCAATTAAAGCAGTCACACTTATATCCTGCCCCATTGCACTTGGTGCACTCTCAGGGAGGTTTACAGGTAATTAGCACATTGTCCCCAACATGCTGGGTTCTCACTTTACCAAGGCTGAGTCATCCTTGATCTCTGGTCAGGATTGAACTCACAACCATTTGGCTGCAGGACAGCAGTTGAACCCCTTTGCCACCAGGGCTCAGCCAGTTTCAGTCCAGCCAGTAAGAAGAGAAGAAAGTGGGAGGTTTCCGGAAGTTCTCCCCCTGGAAAGCGGCACAGCTGTGCCCAACATGGCAGTCTGCCCCAAAACCTCTTAACTAAGGTAAAGGTAAAGGGTTCCCTTGCTCGAAAGCCAGTCGTATCCAACTCTAGGGTTCAGTGCTTGTCTCTGTTTCGAAGCCAAAGAGCCAGCGCTGTCTGCTTCTGCAGACTTTTCCATGGTCATGTGGCAGGCACGGAACACTGTTTACCTTCCCACCGAAGTGGTCCCTATTTATCTACTTGCAATTTCTTGCTTCTGAACTGCTAGGTTGGCAGGATCTGGGACAAAGACAGGAGCTCAATCCGTCCTGCAGTACTCAGGAATTGAACTGCAGACCTCCAGCCTTCCACTTTGCATCTTAGCCACTTGAGTCACTATTCCATGTTTTTTTTAAAATAAAAAAGGGGGGAGGGGAGATCTCCCTTGCTTGAAATCCAGTCATATATGACTCTAGGGTTCAGTGCTCATCTCTGTTTATATCCAAAGATCCAGCATTTTGATGGACATGTGGCAGCCATGACTAAATACTGGAGTGCATGTAATGTTGTTTTCCTTTCCACCAAAGTGGTCCCTCTTTATCTACTTGCAATGTCTTGCTTTCAAACTGCTAGATTGGCTGGAGCTGGGACAGAGATGGGAGCTCTGTCCCATTGTGCAGCACTCAAGTCTCAAACTGTTGACCTGCTGACCTTCCAGTCCTCAGGTTCAGCGTCTTAACCACTAAGCCACTGCAGTCCATTAAAGGGGGTGGTGTAAAGGGTAAAATTGAGTTTTCCAAGTCACTTTCCTGCCTCTCCTCTGCTCCCCCAGCCACCACCTTTGATGCCATGGGCAAAGATGAGTCGCTGGCATGGCCAACCCAGCTGCCCAAAGGGCTCCATTCAGCAGAGACTGAATCGGCTTCTCTCTGCAATGGAGCCGCCACTCCCCAGGCTCTGGGTCTGCCCAGCTTTCATCCAGAGGGGCTCCTCCTGGGCCTTGAGCAGTTGGATGCCCTGCAGCCATTGCACAGGTAAAACTTCTCCCATGAGGTTAGCCAGGGTTCCAGACTTGCCCGACTTGGCTCTCCGCTTCCATCCCAGGTGTCCCTGCTGAAGGGGGGCAAGGAGTGGAAGCGCATCCCACTTGTCCTCCTTCACCTCCCCATCAATAGGCGAAACTTGGGATGCCCCCGAGGACTCTCCTTCTTTCCTTCTGCTGCCACTGAGGAGGTGGGCTTGGAGTGGCTTTGAATCCACGGCTCTGAGCCAGAAAGGGAGACGAATCCCAGGACAGTGTCTGGGTTTCCCCCACCTGGATTCCCTTCAGGGAGACCCTGGCTTCAAGCTGAAAGTGCCAGCTCTCAGGTAGGGCTGCTTGTTTTGGGTTTCCTTTTACCTATTGCTGACCTGCCAACCTTCCAGCTGTTAGGTTCATTGGAGAGGGGAGCCCAGCTCAGGGGAAGACCAAGAGCAGTGTGGGACCAAGGGTGATGGTGGGAATCCAATGGGTCAGGGATCCCCAATGAACCCCTCCCCCCTTCTTCCCTCCCAGGCAATGGTGAGAGGCTCCCTCAGAGCTGCCCAGTGCCTTGACCTGCCTTCTCCCCTGGCCTGATCTGAGAATGGTGGGGGTAGAAAAGGGGGTAGAGTTGCCATAAGTCAGAGGCAACATGATGGCATGTAACAACAACGTGTCAACAAGGAGGGAACAAGAGCCAGTTAACAGTGTAAATTGGGGGTGCACATGCACAGTTTGAAGCATGCAATGATGTCACATGGCTGTCCCGGTTTTGTGGCAGAGAATTGTGGCAACCATACTTGAAAGGCTTTGCTTGAGTCCAAGAAAGTGGCTTCATTTTGGTAGCCCGGGATTTGATTGGGACACGAAAGAAGAAGATCTCTTGCTGAAAAGCACAGGGGAAAGGGGGGCAGCCCCCAGAGAGGTGCCTTTTCAGAACCAGGAATAGAGTGGCCTGGCATGAGCTGTAGAGCAATGTCTAGTTGTCCTTCTTCATGTCCCACTTGCCCACTAGGGCCAGACCTAAGCCTCCCAGTTGCACAGAAGGGGGTCCATCCTTCTTTGTCCTCCTCCTCCTTTCTGCAAAAGACCCTTCTGGGAAGGTGTCACAAGCAGGGAGAAGGAGATGCCTCTGTGGCTTCACTTCCCACCCCCTCCTCCCCCCTCCTCGGTGAACTTTCTGCCCCTACTCACCTTTGGAAGGGGCTGCCAGTGCCATGGTCCAGAGAGCCAAGGGGCCAAGGAGGAGCAGGGGGCCACTGGGCTTCATGGTGGTGCTGGGAGACAGATGTCCCAAGTGCCAGGCATGCCTGAGCCACACCAGGATATAAGCCATGGCAGGGGTGGAAGGGGAGTGGAGGAAGTGGTTTGCCAGGTGACCTACAAGGATTTCCCATTAAACACCCCCTCATGAGTCTCCTGGGACTACCTGAGCCACCTACGCAGACAGCATCTGCACAAGGAGGAAGGACAGGGCAAGGGCAGGTGCAGGAAATGGGGCAAAGGCAACTGGGGGCACAGAGCTCAACAGGGGCTGGTATGGGAGGGACGAGAGGGAGGCAGGCATGCTTGGAGCCCAGTACCTGACCCAGTCCCAGAAGGAGCCATTCCCAGGTCTGGTTCAGTACCTGCAGAGGTGCTTCTTCTTCTTCTTCTTCTTGGTACTTGACCCTTGTCAATTTGCATATAAGAGAAAGAGATCCACGGAGGATGCTGTGGCTACCGCCCTACATGCTGTTCTGACCCATTTGGAGAAACAAGGGACTTATGCGAGACTGTTATGTGTAGATTTTAGTTCTGCTTTTAATACTATTCTTCTGCATAGACTGGTGCCCAAATTATTAGATCTGGGGCTTCCGCCGTGCTTATGCAGGTGGATACTAGATTTTCTATCAGATCGTTCCCAACGGGTCAGGATGGGCTCTCATGTCTCTGCGCATCTCAGTATAAGTATGGGGACGCCGCAGGTGTGTGTGCTGAGCCCGCTTCTGTACATGCTTTACACATATGATTGTGTTCCCAGTTACCCCAGCAATAAGATCATCAAGTTTGCAGACGACACAACGGAGGTGGGTCTGATGACTGCTGGGGAGGGGGAGTCGGCTTACAGGAAGGAGGTTGAGATACTGACGGAGTGGTGTAGGGAAAACAATTTATTCCTCAATGTAAAAAAGACAAGAGATCATTGTGGACTTTAGAAAATGCAAATTGAACATCCAGCCACTTATTATTGAAGGGAATTGTGTGGAACAGGTCTCGGTGTTTTGATTTCTGGGAATGGAGCTGAGGGATGATCTAACATGGGGAGCAAACACCAAAGCTCTGATGATGAAGAGAGCACAGCAGAGGTTAGACTTCTTGAGAATCCTCAGGAAGAAGAACAACCTTTCAAAGGTTTACCTGCTCTTGGCATTCTTCTACCACTGTACCATAGAGAGTGTGTTAACCTATGGTCTGTGTATATGGTTTGGGAGTTGTACAGCTAGGGAAAGAACAATGCTGTCCAGGGTCGTAAAGACTGTGGAGCGGATAATCGGGTGTACTCTTCCCACTCTAGATCAAATCTATGCCACCAGGTGTTATAAGGAAGCTGTAGAGATTGCGCAGGATAGTACGCACCCTGGGAATGCTCTCTTTCAGCTTCTACCTTCTAGAAGAAGGTCATAAAGACCGGGACCAGCCGCTTGAGAAATAGTTTCTACCCAAAAGCGGTTCTGGCTTTGAATACAGTGCAATGCAGTCTATGAGGGAGCTTCTGTATAGAGTTTTTAGGATTTTAGAGTTTTTAGAGTTTTAGAGCTTTTAGAGTTTTAGAGCTTTTAGGGGTTAAATGTGTATATGTGGGGTGGGAGTATGTTGATAATTTTGTATAGTTGTATTTTGTTTAGGTTTTGTTGGGTTGTTTAAATGTTTTTCCCCCAATCTCGTTGTTCAGTGCAGGACAATGACAATAAAGATTTATCTATTTGTCTATCTATCTATTCTTCTTCTTCTTCTTCTTCCTTGTTCTGATCAAAACCTGGATTGCCAAATTGAAGTGACTTCCTTGGCTTTGTTGTTGTCCAAACTTAAGTCCTCAATGGTCTATGTTCCTGGTAGCAATCGGTATACCAGTAAATGAGCCAATGGATTCTGTATCTCTCCACATTCACAGCACATGTTGTTGTTCACCATCAGCAGCCCCGGCTTGAGCCTGTTGGTTTTGTAATTAGGGACTCCGACCCTCAGCCTATTCAGGGTCCTCCAAGTGATGTAGGAGAGGTTGATTCCCTCAGCCATAGCCTCCAGCTTTAATGTTCTTCCTTGTCCAGTGAGCTCCTTCCTCCAGCTTTTAATTTGGTTTTGCTCTTGCGTAACCTCAAGAATGTTTGTCCTTGCCATAAAGCACTCCCTGGATCTGAGCCGGCGGACTTGAGGCTCATCTCCATTTAGAGGTGCTGCTCATTCTGCATCAAAGCCCCCACCACCAACAACAGGGAGGGGCTTAAGAGAGATGGACCCCCTGTTTTGACCATTGCAGCCTTGCCCTTCACAGCAGCAGCTGTGAATCTTGACCCCGTGATTGACCCTCTGGGGAATCTACACAAGGAAAGAAGATCTCATCTTTTACCACTTGAGGGTTGTGTGACTCAATGGCTATAATTATGGATACCTAAGGACAACCTCCGGGCTGGAGAGAGAGGCAGGATATCTCTCAATGCCATTTCCAGGGAATCCTAAGCAGGTGAAGGCATCTCCTTGGGAAGAATACCCTGAAGGAAATGGTGAGCCACTGTGTGAGACAGAATGCTGGACTGGATGATGGGCTCCTGTGGCCTCTTCCAGCAAGGCTGTTCTTATATGTTCTTATGACTCCTAGAAATGTCTTGGGGTGTGTTTTCCATTCAGTTGCATTCCTGGTATTAACCACATCCTGTGAGTTCCACCTGTGAGGAAGGTGTGCTGTGGATATTTCACTGTCCAGGGGACAATGAGTCACCTTCCCTGTTTCCTCCAGCTGGGCTGCTGAGCAAGAACAATTCGCAATTGCATTTCTATAACCCCACCATACAGAGAGAAATAGGTGGGCTTAGAGTGCTTTCTAGGCAGTTAGACTGAGTCAATCTTGAGCCCCTTGGGATCGGCGGTCAGGTCATGAACAGAATTTTGGCTGCGGTGCTTCCCCTTCACTGTGGTGCCATGATGGAGGGGCTCTTTCTTTCAGATGGTGAGCTCTGATGCCTCTTCCCTCGGAGATCCTCCAGTGGCTTTTAGCCAGGTCTTTTTTTTATCTCTCCAAGAGGCATGGGCAGCAGCCATCCCTGATCAGTCCCTGGGCACCGCTCTGAATGGCACGGAGGCCATGCCTCGGCTTTTCACACTCTGTTTACGTATATGTCCTATGCACCCACCCACCTCTTGGCCAGCCTGGGCAGCCACAGGATGGGTGCCAGGCTGGCTGAACCATCACAATCTCTGCCTCCACCGTGTCCAGATTGCTCTGCCCGGAAACCTTTAGTGTGGTCCCTGGTCAATATCCCCACATTGCCATTTGGAGTGTAGAGGTCGGAAGACCCTGCACCATGATGAATGCCCCCCCCCACTTCAAAGAATGATTGTGCTGGGTCATTGCCTACCACACCTCCTTCTCCCTAAGCCACCCCTGTCCCGTTTTCCCTGATGAAGGGTAGCTTTTCTCCACACTACAATATTTCATGGTAGATATCATAGAACCTGGATACAGACAGAAAAGTGTACAGTGGTACCTCGTATAACAAAAATAATTCATTCTGCAAGGCTTTTCACTATGCGTTTCTTTTATTTCTTTTCTCTTTTTTTGTTATACAAAGCATGCTTCATATAACGAAATTTCATATGGGATGCTTTGTATAACAAAAATCTCCATAGGGATGCATTGAAAACCACCCTGGGAGATACGTTGCTTCGTATAACAAAATTGTCGCTATACGAGGCAACATTTTTCTTCAAATTCCTTTCTTTATACAAGGTTTTCATTATAACAGTCCTTCGTTTTATGAGGTTTTACTGTAATTGCTATTGCTATGAAGCAGGACTCAAAAGCAAGAGGGGGTCCTGAGAATAAAAAGGACATGAAAAGGCCGAGAAAGAACTCACAGCATGAGGTTGTTAAATCTGCTTTAATCACTGGAAGAGCGCTGGTGCATGGATTTGGCAATGCTGTCCCCTGGTGGCTACCTGTTGAGCAAGATGCCAGAGGTTTGCCCCAAAGACTTACCGTTGTACATTCTGCCGGGGGAAGAAGCAGGGCAGAGAGTGACTGAACTCTCCTCTCAGTATATAGGATGGGTGGCAGTTAGCTTGGCTGTAGCCTCTGTGAAAAGGATGTGGGTGCCTTAGTAAACTACAGGCTTAACACCAGCCAATAGGAGCAAATAGGAGCAAATCCAAGCAAATGCGATCTTGGGGTAGATCAGTGGAAGCATAAAGTTCAGCTCAAGGAAAATAGAGATATTCTTCCAGTTGATGTTGTCCAGAACACGTCAGAATACATTCTCCAGTTCTGGGGACCACAGTTTAAGAAGAACACCAAGAAACTGGAAAATATCCAGAGGAGGGTGGGAGACCTCCTAGAAAACTGAGCTCAGTGAAGAACAGTTACGACTGCAGGGTTTGTTTGGCCTGAAGAAGAGAAGACCGAGAGACAAGAGGATGGGCCTCTTCCCGTCTCTGAAGACAACGTAGGCTTGTTTTCTGTAGCCTCGGCACAATAGGAGAAAACAGTGGGAAAGTGGAGGATGGTTAAACAACGGGAAGACCATTCCGGTGGCAATTGCTGTTGAGCAGAGAAATGGGCTACTTTGGGAGTTGGTAGGTAGACTAGGCTCTCTTTCATGGCAAGTTATTAGATAGAATTTGGGAAGGCTTTTCTCAGGGTTTCCTGCTTCAATAGGGGGACTGTGTTCCATGATGCTTAGATTCCCCTTCAGATCTTACAATCCTATGATTCAATTATTTATTTCATTTCATTTCTATACTGCCCATCTGGTGACAAACACTAAGTGGTTGACAGTATCAATAGCTGATGAGAGGTCCAGGAAGACTCCCAAGGTCAGCCTCCCTTAAAGGGTCATTTGGCAGAGGGGCCAATGTTGTCTCAGGCTGCAGGCTGGACCCCCTGGATGAAGTGGATCAAGACTACCTGCATCCTCCAAGCATGCCTTTGGTTGGTCCACCAGAACCCTCTCCATTATTCTGCTCATAAATAGAATATTAGCAATAGGCATCAAGTTGTTCAAGTTATTTGTCACTAGACTGGGGCTTTTGAAGGTGGGCCTTTCAAACAGCAAGGCCAATGTCCTCCCTTCTAGAGCGGTGGTTGCTAAGGTGGGGCCCATGCCCCACAGGGGGACTTCCATTCCCAGAAGCCTACGTCAGTACATTGGCTGATCGGTGTTTTGGGGAATTGACTTAAGCTTTTTGAAGTCGAAAAACCAAAGGTTGGGAAACATGACTCTGTAAATCCACACAAAAGGGTTTACTGCACATACTCACAGTAAACCCATTTGTGTGGTTTCACAGAGCTGTGATTCCCAACCTTTGGTTCTTGGTCTTCAATTCCCAGAAGCCTAAGTCAGTACATTGGTTGATCAGTGCTTTGGGGAATTGATTTAGGCTTCTGGGAATTGGTCCAAAAACCAAAGGTTGGGAAACTCTGCACTAGAGACAAGTCATAAGAACATAAGAGCAGTCTTGCTGGATTACAGGCCACAGGAGCCCATGATCCAGTCCAGCATTCTGTCTCACACAGTGGCTCAGCATTTCCTTCAGGGTATTCTTCCCAAGGAGATGCCTTCACCTGCTTAGGTGAATAGCCTGTGTGGCCCACATTCCACCACGGTACTGTGAGGCCGGGCAAAGGGCTTACCTTCATTGTCTCACAGGATCTGGGGTCAGGGAATCCTTCAGAAAGTCCAAGGGTTGCAAGTTGGGCTCTAGAAGTGCTTCTGCACAGACCTCTTTCCCAACACCTGCTTCCCACATCACAGCCCAGACTCAGCAAGTGTTGGCAAAGTGCTTCCTGGCCTCTGGCTCAGACTTTGGTCCCCCTCATGATGCCTCCTAGGAAATGAACCACATCCTAGTGACCAAAATCATTCTTTTTTATTTATGTATTTATTTATTTTGCATCAAAGCACATGGGTAGGTCTGGAGAGTCCTTATCGCTCCAAGTGCCATCCTAAGCACAGAGTCTGGAACAATATATTTTTAAACTCATTGAAGCCACCTTCATCTACACCACAGTGGCCATTGGAGCAAGGGCATATGCTAAAAAGCACATCAGCTTTCTAGCATATGCATTATTGTCTCCAACATTACTAATTATCACCATTGTCATCATCATCATCATCATCACCACCACCGTCATCGTCGTCGTCATCGTCGTCGTCGTCATCATCGTCGTCGTCGTCGTCGTCGTTGTCATCGTCGTCGTCGTCATCATCGTCGTCGTCGCCGCCGTCATCGTCGTCGTCGTCATCATCGTCATCGTTGTCACCTTCCCCATTGTCGTCATCACCATCATCGTCTTTATCATCATCATCGTCATCATCATCCTCTTCCTCCTTGTGCTCTGGCTTCACCATGGGCTTTTCCCAGGGTAGGGGATGTGTGGGGACTTCCACAGAGAAACCTGGCCTTTCATCTGGCTCTCTCTTCCCACCGCACTCTGGCTCATCCCTGACAATGGAGTGGCCATCAGCTTCCTTTCCATGGACTTCAGCAAGTACCGGCCATTGGCCAGAGGGGCCCTTTTCACCGTGGGCGAGTTCCTTGTCCTTCGATGTGGGATCATCCCTGGGTGCCTCAGTCCAGTTTGGAAGCAAAGCTTTCACCCCTCCTAAGGTGACGTTGCCCGGCAGAGGCCCTCCTGTAAACCTGCCTGGGGACAGAGATGGTGTCCGGGTGATTTCTAAACATGGAGGAGAGAAAGCGAGACAGATACGGTCTGACCTTTCTCAGTCATGGACGGGTGGGGCAGAAGGCCAGGGTCAAGAAATAGAGTAGGGGGGCCTGTGAGCCGGTTACATGGTTCAGCAGGCCAGTCATGTGGTTCAGTGGGCCGGTCACGTGGTTCCTCCCACCAGAAGCAGAAGTAAAATGCACCTTGCAATCTGTTTTGCAACAGGATGAGATAGATTTTAAGCTGCCATTTTCACTGCTTAAACCAGGGGTGCCCAAACTATGGCCCATGGGCTAGATATGGCCCCTGACACCAATTCATCTGGCCCACGCCACCCTTGTCGCTCCCAGAAGTGGAAGTAAAATGTGCCCAAATAGGTGCATTTTACTTCCACTTCCAGGAGTGATGAGGGTGGCATGGGCCGGATGAATTTGTGTCAGGGGCTGGATCTGGCCTGTGGGCCATAGTTTGGGCACCCCTAAAATAGAGGCTCCCAGCTGGTCTCTAGCTACTGTTTTTATTGACGACTGTAGAAACCACTGCCTGGGCTCCAGATCCCTCAGAGAATCCCTTGGGGATCAGACTCACTTCCCGTGGCTGGCCTTTTCCATCAGCACCAACATCCAGAGGAGGCCAAGGGAGACCATTGTGTGGGTTTGCAGTCCTGATGGTTCTCTTGGACCAAAGGGCTGCTCGGCCCTCCTTCCCTGTTCCTGTCCTCCTTCCTGACACAGCAAAATCCCCCTTTCATGCAACACAACAACAGAGCTATCCCTGGCACCGTGATCCTTGACCAAACTCAGCAATGCACTGAGCCTGCATTTAGACGAGGCCCTTTTCCTACCATGCAGGAATGCCCATCCCCTACAAACACACAAGCACGGCCGGTGTGCAAGCCAGAACCCTGCTTGTGCCTCCCAACCTACCCTGGTCCGGTCCGGCCGCTGACCCTCTGCCCCTACTCACCTGTGGAAGGTGCTGCCAACACCACTGTCCAGAGGGCCAAGGGGCCAAGGAGGAGCAAGAGGCTGCTGGGCTTCATGGTGGTGCTGGGAGACAGACGCCCCAAGTGCCTGGCACGCCTGAGCCACATCAAGACATAAAAGGCTGCCTGGGTGGAGTCTCTGCAGGAGTGGAGGCTTCATCTTGCCAGGTGAGTGACAACAGACAACCTGATTCCTCCTCCTCCTCCTCCATGCCATCCATCAGGCACCTGGACAGCACGGATTATTGACAAAAGGAAAGGCAATTTTAATGATACATATTCAATCAACCAATCAATCAATTTAATTTGTACCCTGCCCTACTCAACACAGGGCCGACTCAGGGCGGCATCACAACATATTAAGAATACAATGTAAAAAAAATATAACAAACAATCCAAAAACACAGCATCACAAGTCCAATAGAAAAAATGCAATACAGCAGTACAATCTCCCCCAATACAAAATTACATAGTTACAAATAACTTCAAATAACTTCAATTACAAATACCGTGCAGCAAAGTCCACAAGTGACGGAGCCCCAGCTCAACAATTTCACTGAGGGCCCCAGCGGCCCGCGGCCCTTTATCCCTCCCGGCGAAGGCAGGGGAGGGGGAGGGAAAGGCGGGGGCCCTCGCAGCTGCCCCACCCTTCCCTCCCTCGGCCCACGTCACCCTCGGCACTCCTGGAAGTGGAAGTAAAATGCACCTTTTTCATGCACATTTTACTTCCACTAACAGAGTATTCCAGTTTAATTATGAATGAGCACCCTAGTGTTGCCAGCTAATCTTTCTAGGTCAGGTGAAAGGAACTGCAGAATGAACTCACCACAAGGTGCCTTCATTTTCACATCTGGCCTAGACCCAGAAGAAGAAGATCATGATGATGATTGGTGATTGGCGATGATGATGGGGCTAGAAACTCATCAGGTCAGGCCTATATTTAAAAGAAACCCGTATCAGCCATTCTGTCTTCTACCCTTCTTCTCCAAAGGTCTCCAGTGGCCCGTGGCCCACCTTTCCCTTGGCATGAGGAAAGGCCCTCCTTGATGGAAAGGAGGCTGTTAGAAGCAATGTGTTTTAAGGCTATCCTGTCCTAGGGAAGAGATCTTGAGGTGAAGACCCTTTGGACTCCTTCCTTCCTTCCTTCCTTCCTTCCTGCAGTTGTGCTGCAATCTTCCCCCTTCTGCAACAGAATCACAAGCATTTCATCCTTCTGAGAGAGGCAAAGAACCCCAATTACATTTATAAACTGATGGGGTCTGAACTCTCTGCGACAAACCAGGAAAGGGACCTTGGGGTCCTGGTGGACAAGAGCGCAATGAAGGTGTCAACCCAGTGTGCCTCAGCAGTGAGAAAAGCAAACTCAATGCTAGGGATCATTAGGAAGGGTATAGAAAATAAGTCAGCAAGTGTCATTTTGCCTCTTTATCAATCTATGGTGAGGCCCCATCTGGAATACATGTACAGTTCTGGTCGCCATACCTCCAGAAGGATATTATGGAGCTGGAAAAAGTGCAGAGGAGGGCAACCAGAATGATTAGGGGACTGGAACACCTTCCTTACCATCTGAGGCTGCAACGGTTGGGCCTCTTCACTCTTGAACGACGACGTCTAAGAGGTGACCTGATTGAAGTTTATAAAATCATGCACGGTGTGGACAAAGTAGATAAAGAAAAACTGTTTTCTCTATCGCACAACACTAGAACTAGGGGACACTCCATGAAACTTTTGGGTACTAGTTCTCAAACAAATAAGAGAAAGTACTTTTTCACCCAGAGGATTACTGGTCTATGGAACTCCCTGCCAGAAGAAGTGGTGACAGCTGTCCGTCTTGACAGCTTCAAGAAAGGATTAGACAAGTTCATGGAGGACAAGGGTATCAATGGCTATAATTATATGGATACCTAAGGACAACCTCCGGGTTGGAGAGATAGGCAGGATATCTCTCAATGCCATTTCCAGGGAATCCTAAGCAGGTGAAGGCATCTATCTGCTTGGGCATAATACCCTGAAGCAAATGGTGAGCCACTGTGTGAGACAGAATGCTGGACTGGATCATGGGCTCCTGTAACCTGTTCCAGCAAGGCTGTTCTTATGTTATTATGAGGGCAGAGTCAGGCTTCTTGGTTGTGTGGTTTCTCAGTCCTAACTAATCCAGTGATTGCTCCACCTGCAATACTTACACAAGAAGATCTGCCAGAAAAACACAGCAGTGCCTACGTGGCTCCACAAAAGAACATACACACTTGAGGATGTGGACGTGAGCATGTTGTCTTCCATTCCAGGAAATGATATCATGCTGGGTTCAATTCCACAGAGCTTGCAGGCAATCAGCAATTGCGTGACAACCAATGATGGGACAGAAGGAAGACATTTCTTTCTCTATAAGCTCTTGTGTTGCTCAAATCCCTCCCCTCCCAAATTTCAAAACTGAAAATAAGGACACCTAGTGGTTTCTGACACCTACTTATGTCCACCTGCAATTGTGTGAAGAATGTGTTTACCAAAATAATCTATGGAGAGCCATGCTGGAGGAGACCAGTCTCCGACCCCACAAAGTGGACAGGCAGGAGAGTTTAAGAATCTCACAAGCAGGATACGCGTCCAAAAGCACCTTCCTACTTATCTTCCCCAGAAACTGCTACTGACAGGCCTGTGGCCTCCAGTTCATCCGGAGGCAAGGGTGGGTATATTCATTTAATACCTGTTTAAATGCATCCAAATTGACAGCACCTTGCTATACAGCGATACCTCATACAATGTCCAAATTTGGTTCCACAAGTTTGGACTTTATACGGATTTGGACTTTGTATGAGGCATGCAAAATCCTAGCTGTGATGCCTCATACAACGTCCAAATCCTTGCCACGATGCCTCATACAACATCGTTTGCATAGAGATACATTGTACCGTAACAGCACAGACTTCAGGGCAAAGTCAAGGAAACAGAGAGGAAACTGACAGAACTTTAAGAAATCATTGTCTAAAGGCTAAAAACATTACAAAAACATGTCAAACAACCCTGAATGTCCAAGAACCTGAAGAATGCTGCAAAAATCCCAGGAATGCTTCCAAAAATTCTGACGAAAAATTTAAAAAAAATCCAAAATCGCGCTCAAAACCACTCCTAAACACTCTTTGCCTCATACAAAACCCACAAGAGCAATGCATGCATGTGTCCTGCCTTTTCTACTGCCCAGGCACAATGCAACCTGGGAAAACCCCAATGCCTCATACAAAGTCGCTGCGACTTTGTATGAGGCAACTTTTTTCAAGGAATTAGGTGATGTTGTATGAATCCGATGTTGTATGAAGCGGACTTTGTATGAGGTATTACTGTACTTTTTTATATATGGCAACAAACACATGGGTTTGATTGTTAGCTGCACAAAGAAAAGTTTGGGTAGATCCCAAATAAATTAAAGTCTGTCACTGCTTCCGTTTCTTCCCCTTCAATTTGCCAGGAAGTGATGATGCTGGAGGCCATGATCTTGGGGTTTTTGATGTTGCGTTTCAAGCCAGGAATTGCACTCTCCTCTTTCACCCTCTATGACAGATAGGTTTTGACCTGGCCCTGGCCCTTGGGGTCTCTCCCATTCCTGGCAAGCGATTTTTACCAGCTGTTGTGTATTAAGGCACATTTGCAAGTTGCGCAGGCAGTGCCTTGCAAGGAGGAAAATGGCGGTTTCCCACCATCCAAATTAGGAGCTGGAGTTGGCGCAAAAAAACCCGTCCAGGGCGCGCTCATTATGCTAATCAGAGTCCTACGATTGGCCACAGTTTTGGATCCTGTTCCTCATTGGTTGTTACACATATATCATGTTATGATTGGTTGGTTTAGCTTGTCCGGCGGGTCGCTACTCTGTATCAGGAAACCACCGCCAGGGAGACACTATATAAGCCCTACGTGTAAACAAGGGCGTAGCCAGGCCGGATCTATGCTACTCATTCCATACAGGTAGCCAGCACGCGCTGAGCCTGGGTCCCTCCACACACTACCGCTATTAGCATAGCCTAGGTATTGCCTCTTAGACGGCAGAGTCCAGAGGAACTGATTCCGTGCAATCGTATAGCCATCTCTGTGTCCGGAGCGCCTTGTAAGCATAACCTGAAAGACCATTAAAATAAAGACTAGTTGCTGTTTTGTTCATCCTTGTCTGGACTATCTATACCAATAAATCCAAGGGTTAACCATTGGAACTTGCTATACGTTTCTGCACCCGTCCATCCTATCCCGTACTAAGCCTCCTGCACTCGCCCAAACCCAGTCCGCAGGTTACTGCAGGGTTGCCGAAGGCGCCAGTGGGGCAAGAGCCCCACGAACGCGAAAAAAAGAAAAGAACTTCACTTCCCAACGTCCTCTGCACTGCGCCGCGCCTCAGCCAATCAGGCTGAGAGGCGCGAGCAAAAAGAATGTTGGGAAACACAGCACAGCCAATTCAAATCGAGCCGCAGAAAAAAAGACCACACGAACGCAAACAAAAAATGCAAAACTCCAAGTCCCAGTGTCCTATGCGCCGTGAGCGTGCAAAACGCTGAAAAAGCAGGCGCACAAAAATTAAAATTAAAAAACGCAACAGGAGTGCAAGTCCGCTGCAGGCGGATGCAGCGCCTCACAGCCTCCCAAAACAAACACCCACAAAAAACCACGGCGAGACACCCGCCGGCCTTCTTTCCCGGAGCAACGGGGAGAAGAGGGACTCCCTCTCCTCCACACTACCCCACTGAAGACATGGCGAGACCACCACTGGCCTCAAGGTACCTTGAGCCAGGGTGGGGAAAAAATCAACAGCAGGCAGCAGTTCATCAGGGAAAGCACCCTCCCTGGCGAATGACTGGCTGCTGCCTTTGTACTTCCGACACCACTGTTTCAAGATCTAACACGAAACAACGGTGGAGGTAATACAAAAGCAGCAGCCAGCAATCCGCAAGGAAGAGCACCACCCCTTACGGATTGCTGCCTGCTGATCTCCGGTTAGGTAAGCCAGGAGAGAAAGGAGACAGAGAGGAGAGAACCATTGGCAGTTTGGTGTATGAAAACCAAGACACAGGACACAGCCTCGGGCTGGGTTAACTCAGGTTTATTGCATCGTGGACAGAGGGAACATGAGGTAATGGCGGATCGATAGCTCTTTATATACAGTGGTAATACATTTGAACGTGGTGCCATTGTAGCCCATTGGCTACTGCCTGCGTGACGTCATTGCGAGTCACGCCCTTCTTGTCCCGGTGTAGGTAGTGGCGGGAAAGCTTCCCGCGCTGCTGCCTTTGATGAGATCGGACCAATAGAGCTTGGACGCTCGCTGCTGCCAGCTGGTGGACATTAGCTCGCGTCCTCATTCAGGGTTCATATGATACAGCTGAAGGTTACATTGTTGCTATAGGCAAGGTTACATTGGTTCAGATACATTGTAATCCATGTGGAAGGTAAAACCCTTAGAACACAACATCCCTCCCCCCTAGGACGAGACAACGTCTCGAGCCCGTGCTTCCAGACACTCCCCCTCCTAGGAGACAAAATCTCTCAGCCAAGATGGCTTGTTTCGAACACGCTGGGGTCTCGATGCGGGCTGCCTCTCCCCGGGTTTGCTACCTTCTCTTTGTCCCCTGGTTTCCTGTCCTGTAATTTGAGAGGGAGACTCGTTAGTGACTTGCCGCGGCTCTGCGGCGTTGTTGGGAGGTGTGCTCTTATTTAGGGAGGAACCGGGGGCACTGGGGGCTAACGAAAACCCCCTCTTCTCGCTTGGATGGGTGGGGGAACACTCCTGAAAACCCCCCCGGCTTGCTAAATCAAAATCTAAAGTCCATTCGGGGGCAGCGGTCGCGAACTCCTCTCCCCCTTCCCCGGCCTCTGACGGAACTGGTTTATCAAAAGGATATGAGTCGGGGCCGCTGCTTCTTCCTTCCCCCCTTGCTTGGGACTGTTGTCCGCTGCTGTCTCCCCCTTGGGTTACGCGGGTGGGGGAGAACCCTAACGCTGAATCTTGTTGGGGATCCTCACTGACTGGCCCACTGACTCGGTGCCTCAGTTGGTCTGCGTGTCTCCTCCAGAGGAGACCGGTGTGGGTTTCGACTCGGTACGACACTGGCCCCGTCTGTTCTACAACCGTCCCCGGCACCCAGGCTGGCCCCGCGCTGGCATAGTTCCTGCAATGGACAGGGTCGCCGGCGGCGAACCCTTTCGAGACTGCCAGCCCCACGTTTTTTCCCTTATCCTCGATTCTTGTGGGGTCCAGCCTGGACAGGAGTGTAGTCAGTTTCCGCCGCATCAATAGCTCTGCCGGCGAGTAACCTGACGCTAAGGGGGTCACCCTATACGCTAGTAAGAACTGACATACTTGGTGGTTCAGGTCCCCGGGGCCCATGCGCCGAAGCGCCTCCTTCGTTGTACGCACCAACCGTTCCACTTGGCCATTCGTGGCCGGGTGAAACGGCGCGGACGTGACATGCCGAATGGCATTCGCCTCCATGAATGCCCCGAACTCTGAGGAGGTGAAGCAACTCGCGTTATCGCTGACTAAAGTGTCGGGTAACCCGAACGTTGAAAAGACTCTCCGTAGTTGGTTAATTGTAGTGGTGGAGGATGTGCTCTTTACCGGAATGACCTCCAGCCACTTTGAGAATGCATCCACCACCAGGAGAAACATGGCTCCTCGGAAAGGGCCAGCGAAATCTACGTGCACTCTGGACCATGGCCCCCTTGCTGTGTCCCATTCCCTATGCGGAAGCCGGGCCGCCTCTGGTCGGGACCCCTGGCACGCCTCACAAGTGCCGACCATGTGCTCAATGTCCTCGTCCAGCTGTGGCCACCAAAAGTAACTGCGGGCCAGCGCTTTTGAGCGAACGATGCCCGGGTGGCTGACGTGCAGCAGTTTGAGAACCCTCGGCCGCATGGGTGTTGGGACCACCACCCGTTGGCCCCACAACAGGCACCCCCTTTCTAGGGACAACTCTAGCTTCTTCCGAAAGAATGGGTCGAATTCCTTGCTTGGGGACGATGCTGGCCACCCTTTCTGCACCCATGAGCTGACTTTCGCCAGCGTTCTGTCCTTGCCTGTCGCCCTGGCTATATCGGCTGGTACTATTGGGGGTTCGTCTAAAACCTCGATTAGCAACACCTGGCGGTCTCTTCCTATTCTGGCTTTTTGGTCGTCCGTCAAGGGCAAAGGGGATCTCGACAGCGCATCAGCATGGCTGATCTCCTTTCCAGGCCGGTACTCCAACTCGTGTTGGTACGCGTTAAGAAAAATGGCCCATCGCAACATTCTCGGGGACAGTATCTGCGGCGTGGGCTTGCCTGCCGTGAAAATTCCTAACAGGGGCTTGTGATCCGTCACGATTTTGAATGGGCGGCCATACAGAAAATCGTGAAACTTTTTGGTCCCCGCTACTATTGCCAATGCCTCCCTGTCGGTTTGCGCGTAATTTCGCTCTGCTTGGGACAGGGACCTTGAGTAAAACGCCACTGGGGCCTCCCGACCGTCATCCAACACGTGGCAAAGCACCGCCCCCACCCCCACCGGTGATGCATCACAGACTAAGACCACCGGCCGATTGGGGTCGAAGTGTGTAAGGATTGCGTCCGATGTTAAAAGTTGCTTAAGTTCGTTGAACGCCTTCTCGTGCTCGTCACCCCACATCCATGCCTCCTCCTTCTTAAGTAACCGATGAAGCGGTTCAGCCACGGAGGCTTTCCGCGGAAGGAATGTATGGTAGAAATTGAGGAGCCCCAGGAATGACTGAAGTTCGGTTTTGGATGTGGGGCGAGGGGCCTTCTTAATGGCTGCTACCTTGGATTTGGACGGCTTAATACCCTCAGGTGTGATCCGAAACCCTAAAAATTCGACCTCGGTTTCGAAAAAAACACATTTGTCCTTCCTCAGTCTCAGCCCCGCTTTCTCGAACACAGTTAGCACTTTATCCAATCTCTTTGCCAGTTCGGCCTCACTCCCCCCTGTTATCAATACGTCATCAAAATAAGGCAACACCCCCTCCAGCCCCTTTAGGAGGCGTTCCACAAGCGACTGAAAAAGGCCGGGTGCCGAGTTCACGCCGAACTGTAACCGCGACACCTGGAACGCTCCTTTATGTGTGACTATCGTTTGTGCCGCGGCCGTGGCGGGAGTTACGGGGAGTTGCTGATAGGCTTGTGCCAGATCGAGCTTAGCGAAACACTTTCCCCCATTTAGCCTGGCCAAAAGGTGGCTGACCACTGGCACCGGATATGCATTAGGGCGAATCGCCTTGTTAATTGTACACTTATAATCAGCGCAAATGCGCACCTCCCCGTTAGCCTTCAGTGCTGTTACGATTGGAGTTTCCCACTCCGCGGAATCAACAGGAATAAGAATCCCCTGGCCCACCAATTTGTCCAGTTCCGCCTCTATTTTGTCCTTTAGTGCGAAAGGCACCCTGCGCGGTTTGAGTCTTATCGGGCGGACCTCCGGGTCTAGGTCGAAGGCTACAGGGGGTCCCTTGAACTTTCCAAGTCCTTTTTCAAACACGGTGGGGTGCGCGTCACACACCGCTTGTATCGGATCCGCGCCCACGGCATGCACCCCCCCTATGAACAAACCCAAGGGCTGAAACCACTGCGTCCCTAGGAGGCTACAATTCCCCCCTTTGAGAACGACTAACGGGAGTTCTGCGGAATGTCTTTTATAGTGAACCCGAAATTTCCCGACCCCCAGCACTGGAATGCTGTTCCCTTGTACGTCTCGTAGCGTGGACCTCAGAGTCTTAAGCTTGGGCCGCGCTTGGGGGTCGATCTTCAAGAACTCTTTCTGGGGAATTATGGAATAATAGGACCCCGAGTCAATCTCCATCCTAACGGGGGCCCCTTGTACTATTACCTCAATGAAGTAATGGTTTTGTCCCGCGGACACGCTGAACACAGTGTCGTCCTCACTGCCGTCCGAGACGCGGCCCACGCCGTCCTGCTTCCTCGTGGGTCGGGCGCCATCTTGGGGTCTCGCTGGACGGTCCGGTCTGGCCGAACGGTCTTTCGACTGCCTCCGGCCCTCTTTCCGATTTCTGCATGCTCTGGCGATGTGCCCGCGCCGGCCACAGCTGTAACATTCGGCTTTCCTGAAAGGGCACTTCGCACGCTCGTGGGCCGCCCCGCAACCATCGCAGCGGCGCCCCCCTTTCCGGACTTTCTGTACCTCTTCGCCGTCGCTGCCATCTGTAGAGGACCTCGAGGTTCGTCGAGTCGCGTGCACCGGCTGTCCTGACTTGCCACGCACCGAGCTTTCCGCTTTGCTGGCCCTAGGACGCCACTCACGCCACTCGTGTATTTCGTCCACTCCCGCATTCGTGGACTCCGCGGATTCCGCGGTCTCTACGACCTCGGCCAACGTGGGTGGCGGCTCCCTGTTCATCAGGCGGCGCTGCACTTCCTTGTCCTTCAGGCCACACAGCACGACGTCCCTCATGATCATCTCCAGGTTGTCCCACTTGCAGGGAACGGCGGCTACCCTCAGGGCCTCCACGAACGCCTCTACCGACTCATCCGGCGCTTGGACTCGCCTCCAAAACGCACTCCTAGCAGGAAACATTGCCTTCGAGGGTTGGAAACGCTCACGCAGCAACTTCAGTATGTCGTCGGTTTTGAAGTCGTCCAACGTCTTCGGTTCGATCATGCCCACCAGCGTCCGCTTGGTCTCTACACCCAACATTCGGGTGAGGATGGCCCTCTTCCTTTCCTCGTCGTCTTTGACTTTGAGTTCCACCAATGCCGCCTTGAAATCCATGTTAAAGATGGTCCAGTCTTGCGGCTTGGTAATATTGAACCCGCTCTGTGTCCTGGCACTTTGGGAATCCATAATCCCACCTTCGTCGCCAATTTGGTGTATGAAAACCAAGACACAGGACACAGCCTCGGGCTGGGTTAACTCAGGTTTATTGCATCGTGGACAGAGGGAACATGAGGTAATGGCGGATCGATAGCTCTTTATATACAGTGGTAATACATTTGAACGTGGTGCCATTGTAGCCCATTGGCTACTGCCTGCGTGACGTCATTGCGAGTCACGCCCTTCTTGTCCCGGTGTAGGTAGTGGCGGGAAAGCTTCCCGCGCTGCTGCCTTTGATGAGATCGGACCAATAGAGCTTGGACGCTCGCTGCTGCCAGCTGGTGGACATTAGCTCGCGTCCTCATTCAGGGTTCATATGATACAGCTGAAGGTTACATTGTTGCTATAGGCAAGGTTACATTGGTTCAGATACATTGTAATCCATGTGGAAGGTAAAACCCTTAGAACACAACAGGCAGGCAGATAGCTCTTCTCTCCCTCCTTCTCCCCCAACCTACCTAACGAACTTTACCAGGGGAAGAACGGGCTGACTGCCAGCTCCTCCTTTTCCCCATTGCTGCATCGAAAACAAAATTCGAAGCCACAAAATCCACAAGCAAAAACATCCACAATACCACAAAAGCACAGACAAAACACCTAACTACAACACAAAAATACCTAACTCTAACAACACAACTGCCACAAATTACACAAATAAACACCAACGAAATCACAAAAATAAATAAAACCAGAAATAAACAAACCAATTACACACATCTAAAGCCCAACCAAAGCAAAAAAGAACAAACAGAAAGACCTCCCAGCCCACCACCACAAAATCAAAACAAAGAAAAATCCCAGAATAAATAAAACCAGAGAACTCACCAGCACATCCTCCCTCCACGAGTCCGGAACAGAAATGAAGAAACAAAGATTACTTACTAGAAGAAGCCCCACCTAGAGGCCAGGAGAGAGAAAAAAGTGAAACAACAAAAGGATCCAACACTATGAATAACAGCCCCACCTGCAGGCCAGAATATTAACAACAAGTCAAAAACAAAACAGCCCCACCTAGAGGCCACAAGAGTAAAAACAAGTCAAAAAATAACAATAAATTAAAAGTTTACACAAATAACAAACATATGTTAAATAAATAAAATAAAAAGACAAAAAAAACCTCCGTCTCCAAGCGGTTTCTTCTCTTTAAAAACGAAGTATTTTTAAGGAAGGGGGAATCAATCCACTCTCCCTGGTCTCCTGGATCCAGAAGGGTTGGGGGGGACATACCCCTTTTGTCCCCCCCCAACCCTCATGGACCCACGGGACCCGAGAGAGGAGATTGATTCCAACCCAACCCCCTGATATTAAAAGGGAAAATCCGATCGGAGGTTCCACTTTAATATCAGTAAGTGGGGGGTGCCCATCCCCCTCTCCACTAGCTCACCTGGGGTTGGGAGGTTTGTGGGGACAAAAGGGATCTGTCCCCCCCCCCAACCCTTCTGGACCCAGTAGAACAGGGAGAGGGGATTGAATCCACCACCCCACCCCACCCCAAAAAAACCTCCGTCTTTAAAGAGAAGAAACCAAGCGGTTTCTTCTCTTTAAAAACGGAGGTTTTTTTAGGAGGGGGGAATCGATCCACTCTCCCTGGTCTCCTGGGTCCAGAAGGGTTGGGGGGACATACCCCTTTTGTCCCCCCAAACCTCCCAATTCCAGGGGAGCCAGTGGAGAGGGGGATGGGCACCCCCCACTTACTGATATTATTAGTCATGTGGCAGGCATGACTAGACACCGGAGTGCATGGAATGCTGTTACCTTGCAATGTCTTGCTTTCAAACTGCTAGGTTGGCAGGAGCTGGGACAAAGACAGGAGCTCCTTCCGTCCTGCAGTATATAATATAACAAATAAATAAATAATTCCTTTGAAAGTCCATAAATAGGACTCACTGGATACTTTGTTTCATTGAGCCTCTTTGAACTACCATATTTTGAACCCTCCATGTTACCCTATGGCCCATTCAAATGAACAGACCCAGTCTATCTCCTATTCAAATGAATGGCAACAGGCCCGGTCTACTGCCTATATGATTGAATGGCTTTTGTGGAGCCTTTTTAAATCGTGGTTTGTGATCTTTTGGAAATTAATTAAAAATCAGTACTTGCAGTGCTCTATCTGCAAGTTGTGTGAATGGGTGCGTGTGCAGTGTGGTGCTTATAGACACGTAAGCCTAGCGGTTGGAGTTGGGGGAAAATAGAAAATAAAGGTTATAAGTAGTTTTATTGAAAATAAAATATTAAAAAATAATAATAAATGAAAATAAAAGGGGCAATTTCCAGATTTGGCATAACAGGACCTTCAGCATGAGGGCAAAGAATGCTCCAGAAACTAAAGTCACAGCATTGCATGAAAGAGATACAGCTCTGGACAGAGCTGTGCTGTGTTGAAGTAAATGGTTAGCAGAGTGGTATGCAGAGGCCAGCAAGAGTTTCACACCTGGCAAGGTGGTCCCTTGTGAGAAAAACAGGCAAGCATATCTTGGTGTTAAAGATACAAAATTACAAAGTCTAATACAGATCCTGACACAATACAAATTAGCATTTAAATACCAACTAGTACCCTCGGCTACTACAAGTCCAAGATGGAGCCCAAAAAACGTCTCAGCTGAAAAGAAAGGGTATCCCGCCACATGGCAGCTGTACTCCGGGAACAGCTGTTCTCCCACCCACCCCTGACCAGGACGAGTCAGGGGGGAGCCAGCGGTGTTGCGGCGGCGGGGCGGCGGTGGCAGCTCTTGTAGCCCCACGGCGGGAACTCGGAGCAGCTGCGGCATGCTCCCACCCACCCCTGACCAAGGCGAGTCAGGGGGGAGCCAGCAGTGTTGCGGTGGCTCGGCGGCGGCGGCTCTTGTAGCCCCGCGGCGGGAACTCGGGGCAGCTGCGGCATGCTCCCACCCACCCCGACCAAGGCGAGTCAGGGGGGGAGTCGGCAGTGTTGCGGTGGCTCGGCGGCGGCGGCTCTTGTAGCCCCACAGTGGGAACTCGCATTGTAGCTGGAAGTCTGCAATCCTGCTCTGACCTCAATACACTGGCCCATGGAGCACACCAGGGAAAAGTCCCAGCACCTGTGTGTGCCCCTGCAGCAGGGTCTTAAAGGCATCACAGATACCATATGTCTTGCAACCAGTTATGGTGTGAGGCGAAGACTTACATCCCCTAACATGGCATGACTGAGGCAAGCCAGCTGCTTTTTGCTCTTGTTATCTTGCCCATGGGTTTGCAACGTGTGGGTGCCAGATGTCAGTTCTGATCTATTTAACACACTTTCCCAAAGACAAAAGTCACTGACTATTGCACAAAGGTTAAACAGTGCCACAGAAGCAAGTAACATAAGAAACAGGGCAAAAATCGCTCTTAGCCTGGCTACGGGCATTCCGACAAAACCATGGCAGGAAAAAAAAATAGGAACTCACCAGTTTTGGCAGATTTGTTATCAACCCTTTGTATTCAAAAGATATGCAAATTTATAGGAAGGGCTAGCTAGTCCCTTAGGGACCTTCCAAGCAGAGTGGGCTGATTTAAATCAAGACTTTTTAAATGAGAAGCTCAAAAAAGCAAACACTAACAGCTGACTTAACTCATGCTTCCAGAGGATATTTTTCAGACTCTTTGCAAAATGATTCACACCGTGGTGGCTTTGGGGCAGAGCATGTGCTTTCATCACAGAAAGTCCCCCATAGATGCAGGGAGACCTGGGGAATTGGCTCAATAGCAGACAAATATTGTTATTCATTTCCCAAAGTCTAGTGTGTTGTGAACCACCCAGAGAGTGCCACCCTTTGGGCAGTGTACAAGCTGAATGAATGAATGAATGAATGAATGAATGAATGAATGAATGAATGAATGAATGAATTTGTTCATAAAAACAATTCGTTTGCTCTATATATGTCTTTCCTTGCTAATATAAAAGTAGCAGAAAAGCATTCAAACTTTTGCTTGTTAAAAGCAGCTGTATCATCCAACATCACAGCAATCCAAATCTATACCTCAACCACTGTTGCAGAAGAGGCTGAATTCAACTAGTTCTATGAGGACCTTCAAACACCTTCTAGAACTGACACCCCAAAAAAGTGCCATCAACCATCATAGGGAGTCAAAAGGTAACTGGAATAACAGGCAAGTTTGGCCTGGGGGTACAAAATGAAGCAGGGCGAAGGCTAATAGAGTTTTGCCAAGATAATAATAATAATAATAATAATAATAATAATAATAATAATAATAATAATAATAATAATAATAATAATAATAATAATAATAATAATAATAATAATAATAAAGTTTAATTTATATACTGCTTTTTTCAGCCCAGCGGGCAACTCAACGCGGTTTTACATCCATTAGGTACAGAATATAATCCAAAAATACATAGCTAGTAAGGTATACAAAATAAAACACAATACAGAGTTCAAAATACACACAGAATGCACTGGTCATAGGCAAAGGTGAAAGAGAAAGATTCACTCAACTGAATGCAGATTGAAGGGGAACAGCAAGGAGTGATAAGGAGGCCTTCTTAAATGAAAAAGGAAAAGTAATAGAGGAAAGCAACAGGAAAGGAAGGACTAGAGATCTCTCCAAGAAAATTGGAGAAATTAAAGGAACATTTGGAGCAAAAATGGCCATGATAATGGAAAACAACAACAATGCAAGGAATCTACAGTTCTGGTCGCCATACCTCCAGAAGGATATTATGGAGTTGGAGAAAGTACAGAGGAGGGCAACCAGAATGATTAGGGGACTGGAACACCTTCCTTACCATCTGAGGCTGCAACGGTTGCGCCTCTTCACTCTTGAACGACGGCGTCTAAGAGGTGACCTGATTGAAGTTTATAAAATCATGCACGGTGTGGACAAAGTAGATAAGGAAAAACTGTTTTCCCTATCGCACAACACTAGAACTAGGGGACACTCCATGAAACTTTTGGGTACTAGTTCTCAAACAAATAAGAGAAAGTACTTTTTCACCCAGAGGATCCCTGGTCTATGGAACTCCCTGCCAGAAGAAGTGGTGACAGCTGTCCGTCTTGACAGCTTCAAGAAAGGATTAGACAAGTTCATGGAGGACAAGGGTATCAATGGCTATAATTATGAATACCTAAGGACAACCTCCGCTGGGTTGGAGAGATAGGCAGGATATCTCTCAATGCCATTTCCAGGGACTCCTAAGCAGGTGAAGGCATCTGCTTGGGAAGGAATACCCTGTAGCCAATGGTGAGCCACTGTGTGAGACAGAATGCTGGACTGGATGATGGGCTCCTGTGGCCTGTAATCCAGCAAGGCTCTTCTTATGTTCTTATCTAACAGAAGCAGAAGCTATTAAGAAAATGTGGCAAAAATACACAGAAGAACTATACATGTGGACTGGATCTACGAAAGCTAACATTAAAATATAGCAGTTAATTTTTAAAGTGCCATGACATTTTTTGTCATTTTGTTTTGTTTACTCTCCAATACTGTATGTTTGAACTATACAAGAAGGACCTTAATGTCCTCAACAATCCCGATGGTGAGTCAGAAATCCTGGAGTGTGAAGTCAAGCAGGCCCTTGAAAGTATTCCTAACAACACCAAAGCTAGTGAGGATGATTGTGTGGATCACAATAAACTGTGGCAAGTCTTTAAAGAGATGGGAGGACCAGACCACCTCACCTGTCTTTTGAGAAACCTGTATGCGGGTCAAGAAGCGACAGTTAGGTCCAGATATGGAACAACGGATTGGTTTAGAACAGAAAAAGGAGTATGATAAGGCTATATATTATTACCCCACTTTTTAAACTTATATGCAGAATACATCATGCATAATACAGAGCTGGATGAATCATGAGCCAGAATCAAGATTGCCTGGGGGAAATATCAACAACCTGAGACATGCAGAAGACACAACCCTAATGGCAGAAAATGAAGACGATCTAAAAGCTTCTTGATGAGGGTGTGATAAAATGGGTCACAAGTTATTCAACATAGAGTCTCTTTGGTTTCTAATCTGTCTTAGAATGTAGCTTTGCTTCTTTGCAAAGGCCTCATAATTCTTTCTGCTGCGCTTATCTAGCAGGTGGGCTTAGAAGAAGCTTCTCAGCTCTAATGGGCTGTATGCTAATTAGGAGGGCCAAGCTCATGTCTTTCCTATAGGCACATGGGTTTGGGAGTGAGGGAGAGTTTGGGGGTTCCTGAGAGTAACACCTCAGAAGGGAGAGGGGGACGCTAACATGGAGCCCTGACTCCAACCCAAGCTTAGTCATGATTACTTAGAAGTAGTCAGGTTTTCCTTTTGTTTCTGGGGGAAGGTCTGAGTGTGGATTTCCCTAACGGCTCTTTTTGATTAGTCTTTTTGGATGCTGTACTTCTGTATCCTGAGCCATCAGAAGAACTGCTATTTATACAATACTAGCAGAGGTTGCCCGGCATTGCCGGGCTGTTTTAAATTGTGTTGGAAGGTTAAATTGTGTTAATGTTTTTAAAAAATTGCTTAGTCTGTGATTTTAATTTTTAAAATGTTTATTTATGTAAATTTGTTTGGCTTGGCTGTTATTAAATGTGATCTGCTTTTTTTGGGTTTTTTTTGAGGATTAATAAAAGAACAAAGTATGATATAATTTTTTCAAATTGTTTTATGTACCGTAGGTAATAATTTTAATAATGTAAAAGTAAATGTTTTTTACATTCAATGTTTTTAAAATGTGTTTAGATGTTTTGGGTTTTAGTTTGAGTTAAAACTCAGCACAGGATTTTTAAAAGTTTCTATTGTATTTTATTGACATATGTTTGTGATTTGTGTTAAAGTGTGTTTTAGTGTAATTTTTTTGACTTGTTTTTATTGGTGTGACCTTTTGTGTAAAATTGTGAATTTGTGTTATGTTTTTGATTTGTTTTTACTCTTGTGGCCTTTTGTTTGGGGCTGTTGTGTGTTTTTGAATTGTTTTTACTATTGTGGCCAGCAGGTGGTGCTGGTAGGGGTTATTGTATTTTGACTGTTTTTTCTCTCCTGGCCTCTGGGTGGAGCTTCTTCTGGTAAGTAGTCTCTTTCTTTATTCATTTCTTTTCCGGTCCTCGTGGAGGCAGGACATCTTTTGGTAAGTTTGCTTGTTTTCTTTCTTTTGTGTGTGTGTGGGGGGGGGGGGTGTGTTGAAATTTGTATTTTTTGTCTGTTTGTTTTGTTTTTGATTGTGTTTTTGTTTACTTTGTATTGTTTTTTGGTGTTGTTTTTGTTTATTTTTGGACGTTTTTGACTGTTTTTAGTAATTTTTTAAAATTATTTATTTATTTGGTGGTGGGGAGGGGGGCGTGGTCATTGGGGGTTAGGAAGGGTGGGCTAGGTGGTGGGGAGGGGGGCCTGGTCATTGGGGCTAGGAAGGGTGGGCTAGGTGGTGGGGAGGGGGCGTGGTCATTGGGGGTTAGGAAGGGTGGGCTAGGTAGTGGGGAGGGGGGCGTGGTCGTTGAGGGTTAGGAAGGGTGGGCTAGGTGGTGGGGAGCATGGTCGTTGAGGGTTAGGAAGGGTGGGCTAGGTGGTGGGGAGGGGGGCATGGTTGTTGGGGGTTAGGAAGGGTGGGCTAGGTGGTGGGGAGGGGGGCATGGTCATTGGGGGTTAGGAAGGGTGGGCTAGGTGGTGGGGAGGGGGCGTGGTCGGTGGGGGTTAGGAAGGGTGGACTAGGTTGTGGGGAGGGATGTGTGGTCAGTGGGGGTTAGGAAGGGTGGGCTAGGTGGTGGGGAGGGGGGCTTTATTGTGTTATGGTGCTTTGATTGTGTGGAGTCGTGAAAGTAGATCAGGGTTTCCCCTTTAATATCAGTGAAAAAGTACTTTCTCTTCTTTGTTTGAGAACTAGTACCCAAAGGTTTCATGGAGTGCCCCTTAGTTCTAGTGTTATGCGACAGGGAAAACATGACTGGTAAGTTTATTCAAGAGCCTTTGGTGTGGGACCTTGTCAAAAGCCTTCTGAAAGTCCAGATAAACAATGTCAACTGGATCCCCCTTATCCACATGCTTGTTGACACTCTCAAAAAATCCCAACAGATTAGTGAGGCATGATTTGCCCTTGTAAAAGCCATGTTGGCTCTCCTTTAGCACCACCTTCTCTTCTATGTGCCTATTAATTCTATCTTTTAGGATGGTTTCCATCACTTTACCTGGGACACATGTCAAACTGACAGGTCGGTAATTTCCTGGATCACCCCTGGATCCTTTTTTGAAAATTGGTGTTACATTTGCTACCTTCCAGTCATCAGGCACAAAGCCTGATTTGAGGGAAAGATTATATATTTTGGCTAGGATATCAGCAATTTCATCTTTAAGTTCCCTGAGAACTCGTGGATGGATGCCATCTGGTCCTGGTGATTTGTTAGTGTTTAGTTTAACAAGACATGCAAGGACCTCCTCCCTGGTTATTTCTATCTGGTTTAATTCTTCACTTTCCCTCCCTACGAAGATAGGCTCTGTTTTGGGCATGTGGTCTCTGTCTTCTTCAGTGAATAATACTGAAGCAAAGAATTCATTGAGTCTCTCTGCAATCTCTGTTTCCTCTTTAATAACCCCTTGCCTTCCATTGTCATCTAATGGTCCAATGGCCTTCCTAGTTGGGTTCTTACTTCTAATGTACTTAAAGAAGTCTTTGTTATTCCTCTGAGTATTTTTAGCTATACGCTCCTCAAAGTCTTGCTTTGCTTTCCTGATTGTTGCCTTGCATTTGTTCTGCCAGAATTTATGTTTCTGCCTGCTGTCCTCATTCGGACAAGCCTTCCATCTTCTAAATGAGCTTTTCTTGCTCTTGATCACTTCCCGAACAGCTCCTGTAAGCCACATCGGAGTCCTCTTGGACCTGGCAGTGCCCTTTTTCCTTTTGGGTATGCATTCCAATGGGGCCTCTGTTATTGTTTTTGTAAACAATCTCCATGCCTCTTGGAGTGTTTGGACTCTCTCAATTTCCCCTTTCAGCTTCTTTTTTACTAGTTTCCTCATCTTTGGGAAATTTCCTTTTTGAAAATTTAAGGTATCTGTGTTAGATTTTATCAGTGACTTGCGGTCTATGATCAAGTTAAACATAATTGAGTTGTGGTCACTGTTCCCTTTTGGATCAGTCACATTAACATCTTGCACCAGATCCTGAGTATTACTCAGGATCAAGTCAAGGATTCTTGTACCTCTAGTTGGGTCTTCAACCATCTGTCCCATGGAACAATCATTTAGCATATCTAGGAACTTTATCTCTTTATCATGTGCTGAACAACAGTTCACCCAGTCTATGTGAGGGTAATTGAAGTCCCCCATTATAACCAGGCTTCCCTTCCTGGATGCCTCCTTTACAACATTCTCCAACTGCCAGTCTCCCTCAAGAGTTTGGGTCGGAGGCCGATAGTATATGCCTACTGTTAGACCATCCTTGTGGCCTGGTACTCTTACCCACAGAGCTTCTAATGGTGACTCCAAATCACCTAGATATTCCAATTCATACGATTTTATCACTTCTTTGACATACAAGGCCACACCACCTCCCATTTGCCCCTTCCTATCCTTCCTGTACAGTTTGTAGCCTGGGATAACTGTATCCCATTGGTTATCATCCGTCCACCAGGTTTCAGTGATACCAATAATATCAATATTTTTATCTATTGCTAAGTATTCCAGCTCCCCTATTTTGTTCCGGAGGCTTCTGGCATTTGTATACAAGCATTTATATATGCTTTCCTGACACAGTCTTTTGAGTCTAGTTGCATTGTTAGACTGCCTCTTGCATCCTTCTGCTAGAGTGCTGGTGACTAGCTCCTTGCTCTGCTCCGTAATTTTTGCATCCTCCTCACTACTCAAGTACACACTTTTCCGAACCGGATGCTGCCCAGCTCCTGTCGGCTTTCCCCCAGTTATCAGTTTAAAAGCTGCTCTGCACCTCAAGCCTGGCTTTTCCATTTGTGACAAGCCTGACACCGAGCTCTATCATTGGCTTACCTGTTTCCCTAATCCCCAAACCTCCTCCCTCTATAATCTTTTTACTACCTGACCACATTAACATAAATGTGTACCTTTGTAACCTTTAATTGACTATCAACTTGCTGCAGGTTCTTTGTTTCATTGTAAATCGTTATTATTACAGTAAATTGTAGAAGTAGATAGAGGATAGGATTGGTCTGTACAGGTATTTGTAAAAGGACATCATGACCGATCTTCAGCTCTCTCTGGAAATTAGATAGGGAGGCTCTTGCGTAGTAGATTTTTATAGCGGGTGGGTTTTGGTCTGTCTTTAGCCAGCAGTTGGCCAACTGTTGATTAAACGCATTCATTAAAGCCTTTTCTTAACCAGAATTTCAAGCCTCTGTGGTTCCTGACATTCCACCAGTGAACGTTCCTTTTAAGTAATAGCGCATCTCCAGCTGACCACAGCCCGTGCTGTGCTCTACCAAACTTCAGCTCATGCAGCCCAACTTGACCTGTGGCAGAAGAAGGAGATAGTGATTTTTCAGGTAACAGTCCTGGGCAGGTCTGGCTATTAGATGAGGGGCCTCCTGAAATGCAGTGGGGCGGGGGGGGGAGTTGGATGTTATCCAAAGAGGATTTGCAGCTCATTCCCTATTAGTCTCTTGGGAGAAAAGAGCTGGTAGCGTCTAAAAGCATTATAGTCAAAATGTTCTGTACAACAGTTGGATTTCTCTGTAGCGGCGGCAGCAGATCACAAATCCTGAAATCCCTTGGAGATGAACTAGCTTCCCTTTGGGATGAGCAAGCATCCTACATAGGCTGTCCACCTGGGATTGTTGTTGTTGTTGTTCAGTCGCACAGTCGGTTCCAACCCTTTGCGACCCTATGGACCATTGTTCTCCAGGCACCTCTGTCCTCCACCATCCCCCTCAGCACTCCCAGTTCTGTGCCCATTGTGTCTACAATACCATCTAGCCATCTCATCTTTGGCCTCCCCCTTCTTCTTTTGCCCTCCACCTTTCCCAACATCAGGGCCTTCTCAAGTGAATCCTCCCTTCTCATTTGATGTCCAAAATACTTTAGCTTCGTCTTTACTATTTGACCTTCCAATGAGCAGTCAGTGTTGATTTCTTCTAAGATTGACCTATTTGTTCTCCTCGCTGTCCAGGGTACTCTCAAAACTCTCCTCCAACACCACATTTCAAAGGCATCTATTCTTCTGCGTTCAGCTTTCCTAATTGTCCAGCTCTCACATCCGTACATTACCACTGGGAATACCATTGCTTTGACTATTCTAATTTTTGTTTGCAATGTGATGTCTCTGCTTTTCACTATGTTCCCCAGGTTTCTCATCGCTTGTCTCCCAAGAATCAGTCGCCTTTTTATTTCATGGCTGCAATCCCCATCTGCCGTGATCTTTGATCCCAGGAAAGTAAAATCTGTCACTGCTTCTACTTCTTCCCCATCTATTTTCCATGAACTGATTGGGCCTGTTGCCATTACCTTGGTTTTCTTGATATTGAGTCTCAAACCAGCTTTTGCACTCTCCTCCTTCAGCCCAATCAAGAGGTTCTTTAGGTCTTCCTCACTTTCTGCCATTAGGGTGGTATCGTCTGCATATCTCAGATTGTTTATGTTTCTCCCAGCAATTTTAATCCCATATTGTGATTCCTCCATCCCTGCATTTCGCATTATGTGCTCTGTGTATAGATTGAATAAGCAGGGTGATAAAATGCAGCCTTGTCTTACTCCTTTTCCTATTCCAAACCACTCTGTCATTCCATGTTCTGTCCTAACTGTTGCTTCTTGGTTCATGTACAGATTTCTCAGGAGGCATATGATGTGCTCTGGTATTCCCATCTCTTTAATTACTTGCCACATCTTGTTGTGGTCCACACAGTCAAATGCCTTAGTGTAATCAATGAAACAAAAGTAAACTTGTTTCTGGTATTCCTTTGTTTTCTCCATGATCCAACGTATGTTGGCAATGTGGTCTCTAGTCCCCCTGCCTCTTCTGAAACCGGCCTGCACCTCTGGTAGTTCTCTCTCCACATGTTGCTGAAGTCTGTCCTGTATTATCTTGAGCATCACCTTGCTGGCGTGTGGGATGAGTGCAATTGTTCGGTAATTTGAGCATTCTTTGGCGTTGCCCTTTTTTGGGATTGGGACGTATACTGATCTTTTCCAATCCTGTGGCCACTGTTTTGTTTTCCAGATTTGCTGTCATATTGAGTGCAGTAATTTGACGCCATCATCTTTTAGCGCTTTGAAAAATTCGACTGGGATACCATCATATCCACTAGCTTTGTTGTTTGCAGTGCTCTTTAGGGCCTTTATAACTTCGCTCTCCAGGATGTCTGGCTCGAGTTCAGTTTTTTCATCATTGTGGTTATCAGGAGTGTTGAGGTCCTTTTTGTAGAGTTCCTCTGTGTACTCTTTCCATCTTTTCTTTATCTCTTCTGCATCAGCTAGCTCTTTTCCGTCTTTGTCCCTTATCATGGTCATTTTTGCTTTAAATGTTCCCTTTATTTCCCCGATTTTTCTGAAGAGATCTCTAGTCCTGCCTCTTTTGTTGTTTTCCTCCATTTCTTTGCACTGTTCTTTTAGGTAGTTTTCCTTATCTCTCCTTGCTTTTCTTTGAAATTCTGTGTTCAGAAGGTTGTATTTTTTCCTTTCTCTTTTGACTTTTGCCTTCCTTCTTTCCTCTGCTATTTTAAGAGCCTCATCAGACAACCATTTTGCTTTCTTACGCTTCTTTTCTTTTGGTATGGTTTTCTTTGCCGCTTCCTGCATGATGTCCTTTATCTCTGTCCATAATTCTTCTGGCACTCTGTCTATTGCGTCCAGGCCATTATATCTGTTCATCACCTCCACCGTGTATTCTTTAGGGATGCTGTCTAGGTGATATCTGTCTGGTCTTCTTGTTTTCCCTATTTTCTTTAGTCTTAACCTGAATTTTGCGATCAGTAGGTTGTGATCTGAGCCACAGTCTGCTCCAGGTCTTGTTTTTGCTGATTGTATGGAGGTTCTCCATCTTTGGCTGCAGAGTATGTAGTCAATTTGGTTTCGGTGTTGGCCATCTGGTGATGTCCATGTGTAAAGTCGCCTCTTGTGTTGCTGGAAGAGAGTGTTTGCTATGACCAGTGCGTTCTCTTGGCAGAACTCTATCAATCTTTGCCCTGCTTCGTTCTGTACTCCAAGACCAAACTTGCCTGTTATTCCCTCCACTTTTTGATTTCCTACTTTGGCATTCCAGTCTCCTAATATAATTTGGACATCATTTCTTGGTGTCTGTTCTATGAGGTGTTCTAGGTCCTCATAGAACTGGTCCACTGTGGCTTCATCTGCACTAGTGGTTGGTGCATAGACTTGGATTACGGTGATATTGAAAGGTTTGCCTTGAATTCTGACTGACATCATTCTGTCATTTTTGAGGTTATATCCCATTACTGCTTTTCTTACTCTCTTATTGACAATTATGGTTACTCCATTTCTTCTAAGGTTTTCTTGTCCACAATAGTAGATATGATGGTTTCCAGAGCTGAATTCACCCATCCCTGTCCATTTGAGCTCACTGATGCCCAAGATGTCAATGCTTATTCTTTCCATCTCACTTTTTACCACTTCCAGTTTACCTTGGTTCATTGATCTCACATTCCATGTCCCTATGCAGTATTGCTCCTTACAACATTGCATTTCCCCTCCCCCTTTCCTGTCCCTCCCCTTTCTCCCCTCTGTGGTGTTAAGCATCCTGTATCACCTAGCCTGCCCTTTTGTTTTGCCTTTTGTTTTGGTCAATAGGGTTCTCTTGGCAAGATTTGTGGCGTGGTTGCCGGTGTCTGCGCCATTTTTCTCTCCTCATACATTTTATCACAGTTTTTAAAAGTTTAAAAACATTTAAGACAACATATTATCATGCATATTATCACACTTTAAATCACAGTCTCTATGTCAGTTGCTATATTAAGTCATTTTAAAGTCTTTATGTGAGTTACTATATTAAGTCATCAACATTTCTGCATATTTAACTACTTATCCTTTGTATGGGGCTCTGAGTCTCACCCCCTGGTTTAACTCCTTTGCCTTCTTCCCTTCTGCCAATTGGACTTCTCCTTCGGCGCTTGGTTGTTTTCAGGGCTTGGAAAAGGCTCTCGTCGGGGCGACTGGCTGGCCTCTCCCCGCCCGGCTGGTCTTCCTCCTCCCTCACCGGCCCGGCTGACTGTATACAATCTGAGGTCTTACAAATGTCATCATCGTAGGTTGCATACAGAACTATCATGGTGACGGATACGATAGCAAGAAGAATGACGACAACAGCCAACCCTATTTCCAGTGCACTCCATCGCAGTATTTTCTTTTGTTTTGGAGAGTTCATTTCAGTTATATCCATCTGACTTTCTGACTTGCCCATAACCTAGAGCCAAGCAATTCCCGGGAGAAGTGCGGGGCTGATGTAATTAGGAACATCACCGACCAATGAACGGAGCCGGAGGTGGGGGGGGGTGGAGGTTGGCCGACGGCGGGACGAGTCCGGGGAGCGGAGAAGTCACCCGGCTGGCGGGCGGCGCTCAGGTCCAACGGAGCAAGGGTGGTGGGCCAGGCGGGCTAGGCGGGCCGGCTGCCTCCCCTCCTGGGCTCTCGGCTGCCGCGCGCCTGCTAAGCGCCCAGGCGTCGCCCTGGCAGCCCCGCACCGCGCTCGGGAGGCAGCGGGGAGACGAAGACGGGGCTTTCCCTGCCTTGGCTCCACGCGGAGGAGAGGCTCTTAGGGACGCGCGCCAGGGTCTCTCTCGCCTCTTGCCCCAGCAGCCCCTGGCTGGGCTGGCGTCTGGGATCAGGCGCCGGGAGAGATATGAGGGCGGCGAGGAAGGGTGGTGTTTGCTTTAGCAAAATAAAATAAAATACATAAAGTTGAGAATAACACTACAAGATATGACAAGAGTTGCAGAGTTGCTTGCAGCACATGTTATTGTTAGCTGGTCTATCCTCCTGCTAAGAAACAGCAAGAACTATCTGGCCGAAGAGGGGTGAGGTAGCTCTGCATTGAACACCCAATGCTGGGACTATGATAGTGAAGTGAATCTACAGTTTGCCTTTCACAGTTCCTTACTGTTCTTGGAGAAGCCCCTCTGAAGAAGATTTATTTTTATTTATTTATTTATTTATTTTTAAATTTATATACCGCAATTCTCAGCCCAAGGACCGACTCAATGCGGTTTACAAAATAGGAATACAACACAGTAATACAGCATAACAATCCCACAAAAAATACAATATATCACAATACATTACAATATATTCAATACAGTTCGTTAAACAACAATATAATCAATAATCAAAGCATACAACATCAAAATACCAAAATTGCAAAGGACAAAATTCCACAGGTAATGGAGCCATCAGCTCAACAGTTCCACTGAATGACCCTGGCGGCCCCCGGCCCTTTATCCTCCCGGTGGAGCAGGGAGGGAAGGCGGGACCCCTCGCAGCTGCGCAGCGCTCCGGGCGGCGGTCTTCGGCCTGGCCCCGGCGGCCCCCGGCCCTTTATCCTCCCGGTGGAGCAGGGAGGGAAGGCGGGACCCCTCGCAGCTGCGCGGCGCTCCGGGCGGCGGTCTTCGGCCTGGCCCCGGCAGCCCCCGGCCCTTTATCCTCCCGGTGGAGCAGGGAGGGAAGGCGGGACCCCTCGCAGCTGCGCGGCGCTCCGGGCGGCGGTCTTCGGCCTGGCCCCGGTGGCCCCCGGCCCTTTATCCTCCCGGTGGAGCAGGGAGGGAAGGCGGGACCCCTCGCAGCTGCGCGGCGCTCCGGGCGGCGGTCTTCGGCCTGGCCCCGGCGGCCCCCGGCCCTTTATCCTCCCGGTGGAGCAGGGAGGGAAGGCGGGACCCCTCGCAGCTGCGCGGCGCTCCGGGCGGCGGTCTTCGGCCTGGCCCCGGCGGCCCCCGGCCCTTTATCCTCCCGGTGGAGCAGGGAGGGAAGGCGGGACCCCTCGCAGCTGCGCGGCGCTCCGGGCGGCGGTCTTCGGCCTGGCCCCGGCGGCCCCCGGCCCTTTATCCTCCCGGTGGAGCAGGGAGGGAAGGCGGGACCCCTCGCAGCTGCGCGGCGCTCCGGGCGGCGGTCTTCGGCCTGGCCCCGGCGGCCCCCGGCCCTTTATCCTCCCGGTGGAGCAGGGAGGGAAGGCGGGACCCCTCGCAGCTGCGCGGCGCTCCGGGCGGCGGTCTTCGGCCTGGCCCCGGCGGCCCCCGGCCCTTTATCCTCCCGGTGGAGCAGGGAGGGAAGGCGGGACCCCTCGCAGCTGCGCGGCGCTCCGGGCGGCGGTCTTCGGCCTGGCCCCGGCGGCCCCCGGCCCTTTATCCTCCCGGTGGAGCAGGGAGGGAAGGCGGGACCCCTCGCAGCTGCGCGGCGCTCCGGGCGGCGGTCTTCGGCCTGGCCCCGGCGGCCCCCGGCCCTTTATCCTCCCGGTGGAGCAGGGAGGGAAGGCGGGACCCCTCGCAGCTGCGCGGCGCTCCGGCGATCCTGTCCTTGAAGGCTGGGAGATGCTGGGTGGAGCTGTTGTTGCAAAGGCTCTTGAATACTGAGACTTTGCATGGCTGTGGACACACTATGGATGATTAGGTAGGAAACATCACTGTTTCCCCACTTCATTGGTCTTGAGAGTAGCTGACGGCCTGTTCTGACTTTGCCCCATCGAAAGGCAGTGGACAGATGACTCAGCATCAGAATGTCGCCTTTTTTTTTTGCCTGTGGTGATATGTTGCTGTCACGTCCCTTCCAGCATAGGGCAACCTTGTGAGTGACCTCTTTAGAAAGAGCTTTTCTAGGGCCTCCACAGCCGCCCTTCCATATCCTGGTCTTCCTTCTGATGAGGACAGCTGAAGACCCAATTCTGCACAGCTGGGATGGGTATGGATTACGCATAGCCCTCTTGGCAAGTTAGGATTCCTCCCGTTTTCTTGTTAAAGGGTCTGTGCAAATCCAGCCCTTCACTGTGGCAGTGTGGAAAGGGAACATTGGCAGTTGGCTGACCTCTTTCTGGTACAAGAGTAGTCCAGGGGAAGGACGTCCTGTTACCAGTTAAAATGGCAACCCCAAAGTTAGTGAATCGCTTTATGGGTGGTAGTGCACAGCAGGTAGGGGCAGCTGGGGTGAACACCCACCCTCGCCCCTCCGATGGTTAGTGAGAAGTCCTGTTTCAGAGGTTGGAAGAACACTTTGGACATACAGTGGACCCTCGATTAACGACGCATTCGAATAGCATCATTTCCGCTTACCAACGCGTCATCACTCGCCACGTAACTATCCGCACAACGACAAAAAACCGTCGTGCAAATTAACAATGTTTTTTAATGTCATTGTGCAGATAATGACAGTTTTTTGCCACTAGATTGCGCAGCTGCCATTGAAAACCGCACAACGAAGTTTCCCCTATAGCAACGCTACTTGGGGAACCAAGCAACTCGTTATGTGAGGGTGTACTGTACAGGATGCCATTGGGTATAACCAAAACTTCCAAAAGCTGCTCTTATGAGCAAAGTGGTGTCAGCAGTGCTCTTTGGGGCTGGCAGTGAGATGGCAATTATAGCCAAGTGATGTTGACTGTAGCCTGCTCAAATATGGACACTTTACAATATACTGTATAAACATAGCTGAATGAAGAATTATAATGAATGATTGGGGGAAAAGGATATTTTGTCGAATAGTACCACCAACTGGTATCGGGGGAAACTGATACAAAATTCACAATACAAGAACTCTATTAGCCTTGTCAGTGGCTAGTGTTCAAGCAAATAGCTACAATAGCCAGTAGGTAAAATAACAGATCTGGGCAAAATAACCTAAGAAACTACCTTAAATCACTATGGTTGCATTCAGCTAAAGGTGCCAGGCCTATGGGATTTTGTATATAGAGAGATAAGACCAGTGGTGGGCATCAGCAGGTTCGCAACAGTTTGCCAGAACCGGCAGCAGAAATTCTGGCTGCCCCCACCCATCCATGTTCTGAAAAAAAGGACAGTACTGTAGTCCTAATTTGGGTGCAACGCATGGCTTTCTCCCTGGCCACGCCCACCATGCCACGCCCACAGCGTGGTAGTAAAAAATTTGGGAGTCCACCACTGGATAAGACACAAAACGGACACAGAGTAACAGCAACAAATAGAGGTGACATGACCTTGCATGGTGGTGCATAAGGGGAAAGCATATTTATAAGGAAAGTATTCATGTGGGTACAAGCAATAACAATATTACATACAGATTGGTTGGTTGGGCCCCATCACTAGTAAGGTATATAAGCAATGGCCAGAAAGACAGCCAAACCCAGGTGGTTCCCAGGAAGAACTCATCACATAAGGCTATGCCGATGCCAATAACACTGGCACGATGTAGCAATGGAGACAGCAGGCTTCTCCACAAACCAGAGAATATCACATACCTGTCAAGTATCCCGGATTGGCCGGGAAATCCCGTATTTTGGCACACATTCCTCCCCTTTCCCCGCACTGTCCCATATTTAGAACGGTGGTGAAATAATAATTATTATTATTATTATTATTATTATTATTATTATTATTATTATTATTATTATTATTATTATTATTATTATTATTATTATTATTATTATTATTATTATTATTATTATTATTATTATTATAGCTTAATTTGTATACCACTTTTCTCAACCCTGCATCTGGCCCTGGTGGGGGCGAAGAGGCTTTCCCGGCCATGCCACCAGCCGGCGCCCTGGGCCCCGCCCTCCCCCCTCGCCCTAGGACTTAAAAGGCGAGGGGGACCCCAGGCGAAACACCGCCGCCGCGCACCTCGCCCCGGTGGGGGCAAAGAGGCTTTCCCAGCCACGCCACCGGCCGGCGCCCAGGGCCCCGCCCTCCCCCCTCGAGGGACTCTGAAGGCACGGGAATTTGTGGGTGGTTTTAGCCGATTTGTATTTATTGCATTTTTGTATTGTAATTGGTGTTATACTATGTACTGTTATGTAATTTTGCATTGCTGTTTTGCTTGTAAAACTGTATTTTGCCTTGTATCAGTGCTATATTGTATTTCTGTATGTTATGCATTGTGAACCGCTTTGGGTTGTCTGCTGGACGAGGAAAGCGGTATATAAGAATAAATTTCAATTCTATTCTATTATTATTATTATTATTATTATTATTATTATTATTATTATTATTATTATTATTATTATTATTATTATTATTATTATCATCATTATCATTATTGTTATCGTTATCATTGTCGTTGTCGTTGTTGTTGTTATCGTTATCGTTATCGTTATTTATATCCCGCCCTACTCAAGCACAGGCTGACTCAGCAAAAAGAAAAGTACAATATAATCACACAAAATACAATAGAGAAAAGGGGTTACTGCGCATGTGTGCACGCACAGAACCCATCTGTGCATGCAGAAATGTGTTCTGTGCATGTGCAAAGGGGTTCTGCGCATGCGCAATGGAGTTTTTCCTGCGCATGCGCACCCGGGCTGTTGCAGTTCCTGTATTTTCCAGAGGGGCAGTTGACAGGTATGGCATATCAGCCTAATGGATTTTATTCTCCATAGACTTTAATAGGCATGATTGGGTGAGCTATCAAATTGAATTGAATTTATTTATTTATTTAGTATACCAATAGTTAGTGTCTGACACTATTCTAGGTGGCTCAAAATTAATAAAAAGACACCAGAAAATACAAATATACATAAAATAACAAAGAACAATCAAATAAAATAATACCCCAAACCAGGGTGGGTTTTGTAAGCAATAGTTAAGTGCCAATGGGGATGGTTTGAGTCCATGTTATCTGAGGGTGCGCCTCTTTCTTAGGAATTATACCTGTTCCACCCAAATGTTTAAACGTCAGGAAAAGGGGTGACCGGATCCAGAGCATTTTCTGCTGTAGCGCCCAAGTTGTGGAAGGAATTGCTAGCAGAAATCAGATCCGGCTTCTTAGCTCTGTTGGCCTTTTGGAAAGCCTTGAAGATGCTTTGCTTCGTAAGCCTACTCGTGAGTTGGACCAAAGGTTGTGCACTTTTGGGGAGACACTTAGGGGTCCCTGTCCTTCCTTCTTTCCTTCCTCTTTTTGGTGATGCTGTTGACACCTGTGTGTGGTACTTTTTACTGTTTTCTTAAGCTATTGCTTTATTGTTGTATGGTTTGTACTGTTTGAGGTTTTTAAGGGTCCTAAACTGATGGGAGTGAGTGGCGCCTACAGATGCTCTAAGTAGGTAGGAGAGCAAACTGCAATGTGTTATGCTTGGTTAAATTAGTCCCGGGAAGATTCCTTGATAGGGCAAGACAATGGTCTCGCCAGCCAGCAGTTAATTAGTAGATAACAGACTCCCAGGTAATATCCTGATCACACATCACCTCCAAGTAACTTCTGTAAATGTAACTGGATTAACATGTGCCACGTAGGCAGTCTTCTGTGACAGGTCGCGAGCAGCCTATGCAAGCAATGACCTGAGGCAGGGAATAAAATGCCAGCCCTCAAGCCAATGGGCGCTGGACTTTCACCTCATCTTTGCCTACGTGCCTTCCTTGTGTCCAGTCACTCCATGACCCAGCAGGCCATTTCTGGCCCACCATTGCAACAGTGTATATGAGTCCGAGTTTTGCCCCATCCAAACTGTGTTCAAACCCCACTGATTTGTTGTTGTTCAGTCGCATAGTCGATTCCGACCCTTTGCGACCCTATGGACCATCGTTCTCCAGGCGCCTCTGTCCTCCACCATCCCCCTCAGTCCTCCCAGCTCTGTGCCCATTGTGTCTACAATGCCATCTAGCCATCTCATCCTTGGCCTCCCCCTTCTTCTTTTGCCCTCCACCTTTCCCAGCATCAATGCCTTCTCAAGTGAATCCTCCCTTCTCATTTGATGCCCAAAGTACTTTAGCCTCGTCTTTACTATTAGACCTTCCAACGAGCAGTCAGGGTTGATTTCTTCTAAGATTGACCTATTTGTTCTCCTCACTGTCCAGGGTACCCTCAAAACTCTCCTCCAACACCACTGATAAAGAGCTGGATTTCACTACTTCACTCGTCTGCTGCTTCATTCCCTGGACACGAAGCACATGCTGTGGTTTTTCATTTGGGGTGGGATGGGAGGGGCTGAACTCTGCGAATGCGCCAGGGCGCCCTTTCTCCCATGGAGGTATAAAAAAGACAGGAGATGGCACTACTACCACTACAGGCTTCAGAGCTGCTGTAAGTTTTTTGAAGCCAGTGGGCGTGGCCTGCCGCCATATTAGGTGGACCAAAACATTAGCAGACAGACGACCGTTTACGATGGCTTCTTGTGTTGGAGGGGGGTGGGTGGATTGATCCCCTCTCCTGGGTCCTGGGGGGGGACAAAAGGGGTCTGTCCCCCCCAAACCCTTCCAGAGCCAGGGGACCCGGCAGAGAGGGGATCCTCCCCCCGCAGGACACCCCGTTATTAAAGAGAAGAAACCAAGCGGGTTCTCCTCTTCAACAACGGAGTGTTGGGTGGGGGGGAATCGATCCCCTTTCCCGGGTTCCCTGGGTTCAGGAGGGTTGGGGAGACAGACCCCTCTTGCCCCCCCAACCCTCCCAACCCCAGGGGAGCCAGCAGAGAGGGGGATCGCAATGCCCCAAACACCCACTGATATTAAAGGGGAAACTCCGATCGCGTTTTCCCTTTTAATATCAGGGGGTGGGGTGGATTCGATCCACTCTCCCGGGTCCCGTGGGTCCGTGAGTGTTGGGGGGGACAAAAGGGGTCTGTCCCCCCCCCAACCCTTCTGGACCCAGGGGAGGCAGCGGAGAGGGGGATCGAAACCCCCCACCCACTGATATTAAAGGGAAACCCCCGATCTACTTTCACAACCCCCCACAATCAAAGCACCCTAAGGCAAAGTTTTGGGCCAACTAACATGGCGGACTGTCAGACTAGTCGGCTTCAAGTTTGTGACGTCATGTCACCTCCTGTTTTATTCTACCTCCATGATGCTTTCTCCCCTCCCGTTGCCAAGGAAACCGCGACGGCGACGGGCAGGTCTCTCGCCTCTTCTTGGCCGGGCGCGGTTCGATGATGTAAGCGCAGGGGGCGGGGCGGGGCGGGAGCGTCGCTGAGCCGAGGAAGAAGAGGAGGAGGAGGAGGAGGAGGAGGATGGGTGCCGCCCGTGAGATGGAGCAGCCGGAGGCCGAGGGCTGGGAAGAAGAAGAGGAGGAGGGGGAGGGGGAGGAAGCTGCCGCCCCCCCTCCTGCCGCTGCCGCCCCCTCCGGAGAAGGGGAGGAAGAAGACGAGGAGGAGGAGGAGGAGGAAGAGGAGGACGGCCACCTGTGGCGGCCGGCGAGGGGAGCGGGAGCAGCAGCGGGAGCCGCGGTGAGCTCTGGCGGAGGGGGGGGGCTGAGGTGGCGCGTGTGTGCGGCCGGGGGGGGGGGTCCCCTTCCGGGGGGTGTGGCCTGTGTCTGACCGGCCCCCCCTCCCTCCCTCGTAGAGCCCCTGGAACATCATGATCAAGCACCGGCTGGTGCAGCGGCGGGGGCGGCGGTCGCAGATGATGAGCAGGTAAGGGGGGCGAGCAAGGGGGGGTCCGACGCCCAGGAGCCCCCCCCCGCCCCCCATTCCCTATGGCAGTGCCTCCTCTCCTCCTGTGGGATACCTGTGCGTGGGGGGGCGGTGGGGGGGGGAGGAGGAGAGACTCCCTCCCAGTGGGGCCCCTCCTGCTTTTCCCGCTTGGCAGCAAAAGCCCCCACCTCTCTTCCCGCCCCACCCCAGAAAGGCCTCTGCTGCCCCTGCAGAGGCTGGCCCTGGTCCAAACTCTTGGCCCCAGAAGGGGTTGGTTGGCTGGGGGGGTGGGGGGCACAGGGGTGGTCCGCCCTGCCGCCCGCCCGTGCCCACAGCTCTCCTGTTTCAGCTTCACAGACCCCCTGGTTTCCATGGACCTGCTGAGAGCCGTTCTGCAGCCCGGCATCAACCAGGAGATCCAAGCTGTCTTTGGCAAATATATGAAGGTATAAGAGAGAGGGAGAGGGGGGGGGCTCTTCGTAATTGGGGGTGGGTGGGGGTGGGGAGAGCCTGTCGGCATTCAGTCCTATGCTGGATAAGTCAAAGCCCTGCTAGGAGGGGGCGAGCGGGGGGGGGGGGGGTCTGGGGTGGTGCTTCTTTTGGGGAGGGAGGCGTTTGCTCTCTTCTGGTCTGACCCCTGTGCCTCTTCCCATTCCCAAGTTCTTCCAGAAGGCTGCAGGGAACGTCCGAGAGAACATCGGGGAGGAGGTGGACGCAGAGCAGCTCATCCGAGAGACCTGCCGGAGCTGCCTAGAGCACGTGAGTGTAGCCACCCCTGGGGGGGGGGGTGGTCAGGGCTCCAGGAGGATGGCTGCCCGTCTTCCTGGCCTTGCCAGGGGCTCTGTTTGGCACAAAGGGCCCCTTCCCTTCCCTGCGCCTTGGCAGTCCACTCCAGCTCCTGGGTCCCCCTTGTCTTTGCTCCTGACCCCACTTGCAGAGGCTAAAACTGGGTCCCTAGGATGCTGAATAAAATGGGCCTGCAGAGAGGCAGCCCGCCTGTGTGGCCAGGAGGGGGCAAAGCTGCGCAGTCCCACCATGCCTCTTTGATGGGAGAAGGGAATATTATTGAACGATTTCTTCAGTACTCCTGGAAAGGGCTGCCCTAGGTCAGAACGGGCTTGAGGGTGCATTGCTATGAGGGCTGCTGCGTGGGGCGCTTTGCTGTGCCTATGGAGCCCATTTGCTGCCTTTCTAAGAAGCTGTGGAGGGGGGAGCAGGCATCCCCCCACCCCCGAGGAGTTTTGCGGAGGGAGGGGGCTGTTTCGAAACGCCTGTCCTGATGCACCTCTGGCCCAATCCTTTCTCCGCAGGCCAAACTTCTCTTCTGCGATGGCAAAAAGTCGGCTGCAAAACTGCCCCATGAAGTCTCGGCCATGAAGGTAGAAGCTAGGAGGGGGTCATTGGTTCCCCCACCGCCGCCATTGCCTATCATGTTGGCCTTTGTGCCCTCAGCCGCTGAGAGGCTCCTATGGGGTCAGCCCTTGTCCCTGCTCTGTCACCTTCGAGATGGGGTGAGGAGAATGATTGGGGAGGGAATGTGAGTCGTTCTGCTTTTCCTCCTGAGGATGCATTCTGTTCCCCTTGGCCAGCGTCCCAAACCCATGGAGGAAGAGATGAGCCAGCAGGGAAGCCCCGTCCCCAGGAAGGTAGGCGACTCTGCAGGGGAGCTGCTATTTCAGCATAGCCCACCTCTTTTACTGGGCTGGGGGGGGGGGGTGGGCACTAGTGCACAGCCATCCCCTCAGGATCCTTCTGGATGTGGCCCTCCCTTCTTCCTGGGTCAGGAGCTGTGGAAGGCTGGCTACCAAAACGGGTGGGCAGAGTTTGGCCCAGAGGCATGAATGGGCATCTGTTGCTGTTTGCAGAGGAAGGGGCGGCCTCCGGGACAGAGCCAGCCGAGTGAACGAGGGGCTGCAGGCATGGGCACGTACGTAGGGTAGCAGGGGGGATGGCCACCCCGAGTCTGGGACAGAGATTGCCCCTCGCCTCATCCCATGCAAATCCCCAAAGCCCCCCTCCCCCTGAGGATTTCCCAGCCGTTCCTGGGAGCCCCCGTTCTGCTCTGTGCTGAGTAGGGAGAAGTTGGGGTTGGGAGGACCCCCTATCCTTCAGATATCCTCTGGGGTGGGGACACCCAGCTGCCCTTTCTGGAAGCCGATGAGAAAAAGGCCCACGGCTCACTTGCCATCTGTCTCTGCAGGTGGAAAGCCAAGTCCTCTGAGCCCGTGCAGAGGGATGGCCCCAAGGTATGTGGCACTCACTTGGGTATCTCTTTGCTCTGCTCTTCCCACCTGTAGATGGGGTGGGGGGTGGGGGCAGGGGATTGATGGCAGGGGAGCAGGGGGGTGGTTGAGTGGGAAGCCCAGGCCCTGGATGGAAGGCCGCTGGGGTTCTGCTGCTCCTGCCAGTTGTTGGGCAAGAGAGAGAGCCGAGGAGGCAGTAGCCGTGTCCCTTGCCCTCAAGCCTCCTCAGTATTACGGCACCAGAGGATCCCAGGCTGAGGTTGGACTGCATGGGTCCCCCCAGCTGCCCCCACCCCTCATCCCCTGATCCCAGTGCAGGGCTCTGGTGCCTTCCTGGCACCTTGGTGCCCAAGGGCTTAGCTGGACAAGCCATGTAAGCCAGGCCCATAAGCCTTCCTGGCTGGGCCGGACTTTGGTTTGGGCCAGAGAGGCTTGCCAGTCCCAAGGCTTGGGTGGGTGTGTGTGTGTGGCGGGAGCTGCCGCCTTCCTTGGAACTGGACCTTCCTTCCCTTCCTTTCTTTGCAGTGGGACCCCTTGCGGATCACGGAGGCCTCGGCCTTTGTGCTTGGATCACGAGCCAACAAGTAAGTGGCTGCCAGGAAGGCAGACAGAGCGTGTGGATGCCATGCTGGCCAGCTGGCTGGAGGTGGGCCACCTGAGACCAGGGAAAGCTCTACTACACACTCCCTCTCTGGGTTTCAGATGCGCGGAAGGGCTTTGGCGCTGTGGCCGAAGGGGAGGGACAGGACTGGAGGCTGCGTGCCCAAGCCTAACTTTGGTGGTGTTTCTGTTTCAGAGCCCTGGGGATGGGAGGGACTCGAGGCAGACTCTACATCAAACACCCTCACCTGTTTAAGGTCAGTGAACTCTCTCGGGGGCATGCAACACATGCTGGCCTTTGTTTTGATATTTGTTGTTGCTACTATTTAATGAGCATTACTCACTAGACGAGCCCTGGTGGTGCAGCAGTTGAGTTGCAGTCCTGCAGCCAAGAACTGCTCACTGTGAGTCGATCCTGATGGGCTCAGGGTTGACTCAGCCTTCCCTCCTTCTGAGGTTGGGAAAATGCAAGTAAATTCGGAAAAAGCCATGTTGGGAGCAAAAAATGTTATTTACCACGGTTCACCCAGAGAGTGCTCTAAACACAGTGAATGTTTTCTACTGTGCTTAAAGGCATTTGCAGTTAGTAATTTCTCCGTGACCTTCCCAGCAGTTCCGATAATGCTGATGAAACAGGTGATGGTCAGTGTCTCAAAATAGAGAATTATACTGGAGGGAGAGGGAGCAGAGAGGTAGTTGGGACCATTTGTCCAGCAAGAAATGCTGTATTAGCAACCATTTAGCTTAGAAGACAAAAGGCAGGTTGGGAGAGGTGTGATAGGATGGCAGCATCTGGGCTCTTCTAGTGATTCTAAGGGTGGGACATTCAGGGCAGATGAAATGCAGGACTTCTTCCCACAATGGGGGGGGGGGGGGGGGCGGTTAGACTCTGGAATCTGCTGGTAGAAGACGTTGTCAAGGCCAAGCCTTGAATGGGACGAAAGACAAGCTGCTGCTTCTAATGTTGGGCTGGGCTCTTAACCTTCTGCCTCCTTCTTCCAGTATGCGGCTGATGCTCAAGACAAGCACTGGCTGGCTGAACAGCAACACATGAGAGCCACGGGGGGCAAGATGGTGAGTGGGAGAAAGCCCGGGCAGGGCAGGGGGTGGGTGGGGGCCGGACTGGACCAGCCCGGCCCATTGAGAAGGCTCTGCAGCTCTCATGCTGCAGTTCTGCCAAGGTCTAAACGCCGCCAGGAGCCACAGATTCCTGTTGGGAAAGGACTCTCCTCTTTAGGCAGCAGAGAGGCGCATGGCTAGAAGCGCAGCAAAGTCCCTCCCTCATATTCCCTTCTGTGTGTCTCCCCCTGCCCCTTCCCTAGGCCTATCTCCTTCTGGAGGAGGATATTCAGGACCTGGCTGTGAGTGACGAGTACAGGTGAGCTGCTTCTCAGGGAAGGGGAGTTTTAGACCAGGTAGAGCTGAGCATTCACCCTACATGGGTGTGGAGGGGGGGTGAGGGAGGCCCGCCTGCAACTCTGGTGGATCCCCCCCTCCCCTCTCTCTTTTTTGAAATCAAACCAAAGTTACAGGTGGGCAGGAACGGGGTGGGGGGTGGGGAAGGCATCCTATTTTTCCAACTAACAGGTCTCCCTCCCCCTCACTTTGCTCTTCACATTTGCACCTCTCGTCTAGAGGATCTCCAGAGCTGAAACTGGACGAACTGAAGCCCTTTGTCCCTCCCCCCTGGATGATTGTCAAGATGCGGAAGTCCATGGAGACCCTGCGAAGCGAAGGCGATCTTCAGCCGCTGGAGGCAACTCATGAAACCTAGAACTCACCTGACCACCTCCTGATGGAGGACACCCTTTGCTTCTCCTTCTGCCATATGGGTTTGCTCCCCAACGGCTGGGATGCCTGAGGCCGAGAGAGAAGTGGCCGGGCCAGCTCCTGCAGCCATGGGTGCTGTGATGACTCAGGATCCTTCCCTCAGCTCCACTGCATTCGGTTTTTATTATATCTGGACCTTGTTTCCCGTTTTAAGGACAGGCTTGAAAATAAATGCATTTCTGCAAATCTGTCCTGTTTCAAACATGGGGGTGGGTGGGAGAAGATGCTGTCCATTCCTAAAATAGTTGTGCAAACATGAGGTCGTTGGGGAGGAGCAGAAAGGTTCCTGGGATAACCTGAGATGCTTGTGGGGCAGGATCTTCACCTGATGTCTAGGGAAGGGGCAGATCAGCAGCAGAAGCAGTTTCCTCCGTGTCTGGAGTGGAGGGAGGCCGTGGTTGTCTGTGGCTGCAGTGGAATTGCCAGCGAAGCACTTCCAGGCACGTGACCAGCTGCACAGCATTTGAACCGAAAAACGGCCTCTTCCAGGCATGCCAAGTTAAAACAGAAACTGAATCATGGCAGAAAGGAAACAGAGACACAAAACGGAAAAGAAAATCAGAAACTTGAAGTTTGAGAAACTGGATGGTTTCGGGTGGGAATGAAAGAGGAGGAAATCCTATAGCCCTGTGATGGTGAACCTTGGCACTCCAGATGTTCTTGGACTTCAATTCCCAGAAGCCCAGGCCCCCGTGAATCCAGACGAATGGGTTTACTGTGATTCATCCAGCCCACACTGTCCTCGTCGCTCCCGGAAGTAAAACACACCCAGACAGTTAAGGTTCTTCCGGGTTAACCCTTCCTCAGTACGGGCACGTTTTACTTCTGCTTCCGGGAGTGACAAGGGCAGCGCAGGCTGGATGAATCTCAGTAAACCCATTTGTGTGGATTCACGGGGACTTGAGCTTCTGGGAATTGAAGTCCAAGAACATCTGGAGTGCCAAGGTTTGACATCACAGTCCTATAGGGAGAAAATAAGAGATGAAGGAAAGGCAAAAGGAACTGGGCATGTTTAGCTTTGAGAAAAGGAGGCAGAGAAGGGAGAAATGGCACTTTTCAAAGAGTTTAAAGATAGACCTGAAAGGGGGGTGGGGGGTGCAGAATCTGTTCTCCATCATCCCAGAGTGTGGGACAAAGTTTTAACAGGCTGAAACCACAGGAAGCCAGATTGAGGCTGAATATCTGGGAAAGCTTTACAAACTGTTAGAGCAATATACGATACCATAAATTTGTCATTGTCCTGTACAGAACGAGATTGGGGTGGGGTGGGGGGGACTACTTATCAACTTAACAAGACCTTACAAATTACCACTGACAATGGAACCAATGATAACCTTGGGAGGTGGTGTGGGCGCCAATGCTGGAAGCTTTCAAGAGAAAATTGGAAAACAACCCTCTGATCCGCCGTTTTTTAAAAGAAAAAAATCTTCCATTCCACAGGGGGTTGGACTGGATGGCCTCAGAGGACCCTTCCGACTGCATGACTCTGTGAGATGTGAAACCTGCAGGTGTGCAGGGACGGCATGAGGGTGGCAGCTGAGGAAGGAAGACTCAGAGATTCTGGGATTTAAATTTGAGTTGCATAGAACATTCAGTCTAAACAAGGGAAGGGGGATAACTTGAGGGAAATCATGGTGAGGAACATAAGAACAGCCTTGCTGGAAGAGGCCACAGGAGCGCATGATCCAGTCCAGCATTCTGTCTCATACAGTGGCTCACCATTGGCTTCAGGGTATTATTCCCAAGGAGATGCCTTCACCTGCTTAGGATTCCCTGGACATGGCATTGAGAGATATCCTGCCTATCTCTCCAACCCGGAGGTTGTCCTTAGGTATCCATAATTATAGCCATTGATCCCCTTGTCCTCCATGAACTTGTCTAATCATTTCTTGAAGCTGTCAAGACTGACAGCTGTCACCACATCTTCTGGGAGGGAGTTCCATAGACCAGGGATCCTCTGGGTGAAAAAGTACTTTCTCTTATTTGTTTGAGAACTAGCACCCAAAAGTTTCATGGAGTGCCATCAGGGGGGACTGGGAATAGAAAAATATCCCCCAGGCAACAATAACCCAGAGTGGGAGACCAGTTACTGGTCTCCCACTCTGGTTGCCTCTATTGCTGACTGGGGGCGGTGGGGGGGGGGGGGCACAGAGAGAGAGAGAGAGAGAGATCCCCATGTCAGAGCTCCTGGGACTCCACTGTGGGCTTGAATCCTAGTGTGTCCCTCTCACTGGCGACCTGCCCGCTCTCCCAGAGCAGAGGCTTCTGTTCCTCCACTGACCCCCTTGCCTCGGGAGGGAGGGGGAGGCAACTGCTCAGCCCACTCACAGGCCTCACTTTCAGGCTTGGCACGGGGCTGGCTTTGGGCTGCCCTTTCTTGCCCACCCCCACCCCCACCCCCGGGGCACCTGTTCTAAGCGGCTCAAGCAATGTGCGTGTGTGTCTTCTCTGGTTTGTCTGTCCTCACAGAGCTCCAGCCCAAGGGTCTCTTCTCTTGGCCCTATGATTTCCCCCACTTGTTTTAGTAAGTTGACCTGCTCAAGGTCAGCCAGGGAAAGGATGCGTCGCTCGAGACGAAGAGGAAGACTGCGGTATCCGCGAGTACAATTGGCATACTGTCCCTGACAGAGGCCATGTCATGTGAGCACACTCCGGGGACAGAAATTGGGGAGCGGATTAATAGTCATAAGATTGATTCACCCATATCTGACCTGACAGGCAGTCCAAGCAGGAGGAAACTGAATGTCTAACTAAGCGGTTAGGAAGTAGGTAATACCGCACCTGCGGATTACCCCAAGCCCTAGCGTCAATAGTGGCCATATTTACTCTTGTGTAAGCTAGGAACAATGGAGTTCTCCTGCCAGTGTTTGCCTTAGTTAATTAACTTCCCCGAGAGAGATTCCCAATTAACCTGGGTAAACATGTGATGTGATTTTCTGTCAGATGACGATTCTATCACACGCTGCCTTGAATTCCTATATATGATGATGATTTTCCCTCAATAAACCACTGGTCTTCGCTCCATCTTGTCTCGTGTCGTTACTCGACCAGTCTCCTCCGGGACCCAACAGCCGCTTCACGGCCCCAATCCAACATCTGGTGACCCCGAGACGTGATCCTACTCGTGAGTAAGCGATCTACGCGGTCCGGTTCTACGCTAGAACCGTGTCCGATCACCCCGGAGGACAGCGCGGCAGCCCCGGTCGGAAAGCCAGCCGAGTGGGAAGATAGCTACGAGGCGAGGCATCTCAGAGAGGCATCCTACAGCTTGCTCCGGCTATCGCGGCGGTTGCAGCACGGAAAAATGCGTTCCGCTCAGGGTCGGCTGTGAACCCCTGACAGCGCAGAGGCCACCGAGGGCCCGTGGCAGCAACCCACGCTCCGAGCTCTACCCAGAGATTCATCACGCAAAACCTATTGCCTGAACTTCAGACGCGTCAACTCATCCCGAGAAGGAGACTTCAAAGGACCGGCAGGTAATATGGGGACTTGTCCTCAGGGCGCAACGTCCGTCCGCTAGTCAAAGAATTCATGTAGAGGAATTCAAGTCCCTGGCCAGGGTATATCAGATAAGCTTTCACAGTGGAGAACTAGCGCGGCTTTTGGTGTTCTTGAGGGAACACTGCCTGCTTTACCCAGAAGTAGGCATGTTAACCCTTCAGCTCTGGGATCAGATAGGAGTCTGCATTCAGCAACCCCCGAGAGCTCTAGATGGCGTAATTCGCACATGGAGCAAATGTAGGAAACTCTTAGCAGAGGTGGACCCAGTCCGGATAGAGACCAAAGAACCCCCAGCGCCATCAGAGCCATCGGCGCCCACGGCGCTCTATCCGTCATTCCAGTTTAAGCAGGGTAGTGTAGGGAGCATTCCCTCGGTGACAGCTGCAGACATCACCGACGGAATGCATGGAATGGGAAGCACAGGCGCTTCTCTGACAGCTACAGGTTCCCAAACTAAGAGTGCCCTTCAGCGCACAGTTGAGGAAGAGATCAAGAAGGGGGAATTGCCAGCAGAAGAACTAGCTGAACTTAGTCAGATTTGTCCAATTCGCTTGGAGGTAGATGCCCTCACGGGGCAGCAGCAGATAGTTCATTCACCAGTTCCATATAAGCTCCTCATGGCTATACGGAAGGCCATTTCAGAGACAGGACTTCAGAGTCGCTTCACTAGGGGCACGCTTCAGCAAGTGTGCGAGAACACGATGTTCATTCCGCATGACTGGAAAGCCGTCATGCGAATGATGCTCAACCCCAGCCAGTATCTGCTATGGGACAGCGAGTATCGCCTCGAGGCTCAGGCAAGGGCTGCCAGGATGGGTGGGGCAATAATTCCTGACCAGTTATATGGTTCAGGTGCCTTCGAATCCATCGATGCGCAGACCGCCTTGCCGCTCGCCACCCTTCAGTTGTCAGCTGAGACGGCCTTCAGGGCTTTTCTCAAGGTCCCGGCAACTGGCAAAGCGGCCAAAAATTACACCGCAGTCAAACAGGGCGCCCAGGAGTCCTACATGGACTTTATCAATCGACTGGAGGAAGCGATCAGTAGACAGATTGATAACGAGCAAGCCCAACAAGAGCTCATGATGAAATTGGCTAAAGACAACGCCAATCTTGACTGCCGTAAGATCTTGCAGTCACTGGGCAATCGTCCCGACCTGACTCTCACGGACATGATTAGGGCTTGTGCCGACGTTGGCACAGACTCCTACAAGATGGGTCTGCTGGCAGCAGCGGTGCAAGGTGGTAGGAAACCCAAGAACAAGACCCAGGGGACATGTCACAATTGTGGCAAGGTCGGTCACTTCGCTAGGGAGTGCTGATCCAAGGGTGGCGGACAACATACCGGCCGTCCCAAGGTTCCAACCACCCCATGTCCGAAGTGTAACAAAGGTTTCCATTGGTCCAAATTCTGTCCGAATTCGGGAAACCGGAACGCGGGCATGTCTCTGGCCCTGGTCCAAACAGAGGCTTCCCTCGCTCTGGGAGAGCCAGAGCTGGATTAAATTCCAATCACATTCCCGACATTGCGAAGGCGCAGGCCAGCCCCAAAGGTAGTACAGGGCTAGAATTGACTTGCCAGGCAGACGTCATATGCGACTTGCCCGGCACAGTCTATCTGGTGGATTCGCAGTACATGGGACCCCTGCCTAAGGGCTTCATAGACTTAGTTTTGCCTCGTAGTGTCGCAGGAGCACGAGAAATTCTTGTAATTCCGGGAGTCATTGACTCCAATTTTTCGGGTGTTCTCCAAGTTCAACTCTGGATGCACCTACCCCAGACCATTCACAAGGGAGACACGTTAGCGCAACTGATTATGGTTCCTTGTAACTCGCCAACAGATAGCCAGGGAAGGCTCAGGGACAGCTCAGAGTCCGGGTCGGAAGACCGCTCGAGCGCAAGTGAGGCAGTGCAAGGATACCAGGTCTTAGCGACAGTGGAAACCAACACAGAATGGAAATGGCGGCCAGTTATAGAGGTATTTTTGAATAAAAAACCATTCACTGGGCTGCTGGATACCGGAGCTGATGTCAGCGTGGTCAGCCGAAGTCAGTGGCCGCGGGAGTGGGCCATTGAGCCGGTCTCCGATGTGTGGGGGGTAGGTGGCATCCAAGAAGCGTTTAGGAGCCGGGAGTGGGTGGAAGTCACGATCCCTGAGGCTGACGGCGCAGCGGTCATCCGACCGCACATTCTGGACGTGCACGTCAACCTCTGGGGGCGGGACATTTTGCAGCAATACCGTGCCACTCTTACCTTCGAGTAATGGCTCTGCCACTTAAATGGCTTACCAACACGCCTGTCTGGGTGGAGCAATGGCCGGTAGTGGGGGAGAAATTAGTCGCCCTGAAGCAACTGGTTAAGGAACAGCTAGACGCAGGACATATAGAGCAATCCACCAGTCCTTGGAATTCGCCCATTTTTGTCATAAAGAAAAAGTCGGGGAAGTGGCGACTCCTCTACGATCTCAGAGAGATCAATAAATGTATTCAGCCAATGGGTCCGCTTCAGTGCGGCATTCGAATCCAAATATGATCCCCGAGGGTTGGGAGATCCTGGTCGTAGACCTTAAGGATTGTTTTTATACTATTCCCTAGATCCTAGGGACAGGGAAAGGTTCGCCTTTACAGTGCCAGTTGTGAACCACAGTGAGCCCACACAGCGTTACGAGTGGAAATATTTGCCACAGGGATGCTCAATTCGCCCACTCTGTGCCAAATTTATGTTCACAACGCACTGGCAAAGTTTCGAAACCTTCACCCCGCAGCTTTAGTGTGTCATTTCATGGATGACATCTTGGTCGCAGCGCCGCAACTCGGCAGTGAAATGTTTAAAGACCTCCAGGCCACCGTGGGGGAAAAAGGGTTACTCATTGCCCCAGAGAAAGTTCAGAGAACCGAGCCATTTTCATACTTGGGTCATCGGCTTCTCCGTTCTTTCGCAGCACCAGTTTTGCCCCAGATCAATTTGAAGGATTCAGTCACCCTGGTAGAGTTGCAGCAGGTTTTGGGAAACATTAATTGGGCCAGACCGTACTTCAGATTGGATACGGATCTTTTAAAGCTGCTCTTCTCGCTGCTAACGCTAGGCAAGCAGCCGGCAGACCGGATACAAATTCCTCGAGAGGCACGCTTGACTCTCGAAAAGGTTAACCAAGTTCTCAGCCAGAGATGGGTGGACAGGATTACTCAGGGGCCATACGCTCCGTTCCTGAACCTATACATTGTTTGGGCCGGATCCATGTTCACCAGAGCCCTAGGAGTGGACTCCGAGCGAGGAGCGAGTATCGTGGAATGGGTGTACTTACCAAACACCTCTTCCCGAAACATCGTTCTCCCCCAAGAATTGGTCTCCGCAATGGTCTACCGCGGAAGGCTGAGAGCAAGGGACATCTCAGGGCACGATCTAGCCAAAATCGTGATCCCATTCACAAAGGAGCAGGTTCAGCAGCTGATGCAGCTCGGTGACTTGCTTCCAATTGCCTTGGAGGGATTCACCGGATGCTTGGCATACCACTTGCCAAAGGACCCCAGACTCGTCTCGCTTCAAACGCAGACAGTCAGCTTGTGTGAATTGATATCGCTGGTTCCACTTCAGGGGGCCAGAACAGTTTTTACAGATGGGGGTCGCACATATGGTGTTTTAACTTGGCAGGAGGGCCAGGCTTGGCGCATGCTTCTAACTCTTCCACAGAAGTCCACGCAGCGGGCAGAGTTGGCAGCGGTGAACTTCGCTTTGCGCACCTTTGCCAAAGAACGCCTCAACATCATAACTGACAGCCAGTATGTTAGGAATTTGCTTCACAGTCTACCGGGAGCATACATCACTCCCGCGATAGACAAAAATTTGCTGAGTTTGTTCCTCACAGCTCAATTTCACTTGCGGAACCGCACTGAAGTGCTCTATATCGCCCACATCAGAAGTCACCAGGATTTGCCTGGTCCGATTTCCGCGGGCAATAGCAGAGCAGATGCGGCCGCAAAGGAAATTCAGCAACGGTCAGTTTTGGGAGTATTCACAACTCCGATTCAGAGCCATGCATTCTTTCATCAGAATGCCAAGGCGCTCACTAGACAGTTTAACCTGCCACTCTCTCAAGCCCAAGGCATAGTCCGCTCTTGTCAGCATTGCGCAGGGGTACCGGGGGGGCCCTCGTGGGGGGTCAACCCACGAGGGACAGAGGCTAACCAGATGTGGCAAATGGACGTCACACATGTCCCGCAATTTGGCAGATGGCAGTACATGCACGTTTGCATTGATAACTTTTCACAATTCGTCTGGGCAACGGCACAAAAAGGGGAGACAGCTTCCCACATGGAGCAGCATCTCCTTTCCTGCTTCGCAGCGATGGGCAACCCACGGCACGTTAAAACCGATAACGCCCCGGCCTACAGCTCCAGGCAGCTGGCCGACTTCATGGCCACCTGGGACATCAAACACACCTTTGGCGTTCCGTACAATCCGCAGGGGCAAGCGATTGTGGAACGAGTCAATCGGACACTCAAGTCCTACATTGACAAACAAACAGAAAGGGGGGAGCCACCAGCCCTCCCCAAATCTCAGGGTCAGGCACAGCATTGTCTGAACAAGGTGTTGTTCACGTACAATCACCTTAACGTTTTTTCGGATTGCACGCCGCAGGAGAAGCACTTCCGCCATTCGGAAGCTCTCCCGCGGCCGATGGTGCGTTACCGAGTGCCACCGGATCCTTCTTGGAGGGGCCCGGCGCCACTCGTAACCTGGGGAAGAGGGTATGCTGCAATTATGTCTCCTACAGGCGTCATCTGGATTCCAGCCCGGTGTGTCAAGCCCCACTTGGAGCCACATGGCGGGGACTCAGGCCGTCCCGAATCCGATCCCAGAGATGGAGAATCTCACCGGCGACAGCGGCTGACAGCGCCGAGGATCACCTGGGGGATGGTCAAAACCCTTTGCGATGAGGCAGTGGACGCCGTCCGACACGAGGACAAGGAACCGACACCGGAAAACATCTTGCCAGCAGCCTTTTCCCTGATCACCGCTAATTCCATGGCGGTCACCATCATCCTGACCCTCTCCCTACTTGCAGGGGGAGGCGTTCAGACAGCTTTGCTGAAAGCCAACGACCTGATGCCAGGCGGAGACCTCTCTGCCCAGATGCATTACAACCTTTGGGAGAGGTTGGCGACTCTCGTCAACCAGTCTGATTTTTGCCTGAGGCAGAATACTGCTTCTGCCTCAATCTTGAGCACCTGTCTCATCCCGGTGTGCCACTCTCCAGAGACGCGCGCCAGGAGCGGCGACTGGTTGGTGAAGCGGATTTTCGGTCCGTTTTACCAACGGGTTTCTCAACATACGCTCGGTGGGGAACTCAAATCACCAAGACTTTGCCGGCTGATGCAGCCACTCTCTACACTCCTCAAGTGGCGGCCAGCTCGAACTCTACTTGTGCCCGAATGACCGGCTGCTCCACGGCCGGCGGGTCTCAGCGCCGTTGCCTCGACACCGGCAGCGGCAATTGGACTTGTGATAACCCAGAGACAATCAGCTCAATGTATGTTCATGTTACCTTGCCTTCAGGTTGGTTCTTTACGTGCAATCAGTACACTTAGAATTACATTCCTGCTAATGTATCAGATTCCACATGTTGTATCAGTCGCTTGACATTGTTGCTCCCCACTAGGGATATGGTTGCCCCAAGCACGAATGTCCCTTCACCCATACGGCGCGCTCGTGCCACCCAGTTAGACAGCTCATGTGATAGTAACATTAGGGTTTTGAGTAAGGCTGAGTATGTCTCATTGGCAGTCAGCATACTTGGCGTGCCAGGCTTAGCCGTTGGCAACGCTCGGAGAATTGGTCAATTGGCTTGCAAAAGCCATTAACCACACCTCCTCGGCGATAGCGCTGCTCAACCAGGAGCAGACGGAGCTTCGCCATGCCATACTAGACAATCGAGCAGCTATCGATTACCTTCTGTTGTTACATCATTTGGGTTGCGAGTCTGTCCACGGCATGTGTTGCTTTAATCTTACAGACAACACGCATAAGGTACAGAGCCAGCTCACAGAGCTCCACACCCTGGTCAAAAACATCAAGGAGGATGCTATGTGGGGGTGGTGGGATTCGTTGTGGTCGTGGTTCCCCTGGGGTTGGCTTCAGACGGCACTCAAGGTGATTGTGGGGATGGTAATACTAGGCACAGCAGTGTGTTGTTTCGTGCAATGTATTCCCTCACTGATATCGAGATGTCCCCCATGGAGAGAACCCTGAAACGTCATCCCCCCACACCAGCTAATGCCACTCCTGCACAGGGCCGTCTGTCAGGTCCATTCTAACAAGTAAAGGGAGAGTGCGGTATCCGCGAGTACAATTGGCATAACTGTCCCTGACAGAGGCCATGTCATGTGAGCACACTCCGGGCCTCTGGGCTCCGCGGGGACAGAAATTGGGGAGCGGATTAATAGTCATAAGATTGATTCACCCATATCTGACCTGACAGGCAGTCCAAGCAGGAGGAAACTGAATGTCTAACTAAGCGGTTAGGAAGTAGGTAATACCGCACCTGCGGATTACCCCAAACCCTAGCGTCAATAGTGGCCATATTTACTCTTGTGTAAGCTAGGAACAATGGAGTTCCCCTGCCAGTGTTTGCCTTAGTTAATTAACTTCCCCGAGAGAGATTCCCAATTAACCCGGGTAAATGGGTGATGTGATTTTCTGTCAGATGACGATTCTATCACACGCTGCCTTGAATTCCTATATATGACGATGATTTTCCCTCAATAAACCACTGGTCTTCGCTCCATCTTGTCTCGTGTCGTTACTTGACCAGTCTCCTCCGGGACCCAACGGCCACTTCACGGCCCCAATCCAACAGAAGACCATCCACAGGATTGCATTTTCCTTCACCATGGGCGGATTTGAAAGCTGGTGGATCACTAAAGAGATCTGGGGGGGGGGGGTGTGGAGGTGGGGGGGGGCTGATAGGTGTGAAATGGGGTTCCGGTCTCAGGACTTCCAGAAGGACAAACCAGGAGGTCCTGGAGCAAACTCTGGCACACGAAGGCGGCCCTTTTCCATGTCCGCACCGGCCTTGTGGAACCTCCTGCCTGTAAAACTGCGGGAGCAGATGGAGCTGCTACCTTTCAGAAAAGACCTAAAAACCTGGTTGGCAGGGCAGGTGTGGGGCCCAGATGGAAGAGTGGCCCCTGCCTGCTGGCTTATAAATTAAGCCCCCATTTCTTTTAATTGTCAATAAAGGCAGTTTTTTTTTTAATGTGGGTTTTTAAGAGGAATGGGGTAGGTGGGTGGTTATGTTGGGTTTTAATTGGTTGTATTGTTTTATGTATGTTTTAACTTGTTGTGAGCCGCCCAGAGTCGGGTTTACCTGATTGGGCGACATATAAATTTGAATATAAATAAAAATAAACTCAGCCTGAACGTTTGTTTCTGGAGGCCAAAAGGAGGCGGCTGAGGCTCTTCCTCCATCTGGAGAAGGAAGGCAGACTCTCTGGGAAAGACGGAGGGCAGCAGGGAAAGAGGAGGACACCCACACGAGAGAGGGTCTGACTCTCTAAGGAACCCACAGGGCTAGAGTTTGCAACTGCGGAGGGAGGAGGGAGCATTTTGGAGGCCGCGCTTACACAGGGCTGCCATTTAAGCCCAAGCGGTGTGTCTCTCTCTCTCCCCCCCCCCCGGGACCCCTTTTCGGAGGGGTTTTGGAGGGCCTCCCATCCCCTCCCCTCCCCTCCCACCACCTTTGGCCGGCCCGGCGCTGCCCAGCGTGAGGCTGCAGCAGGCAGCAGCGCGGAAGGGCCAAAGTGCCTCTGCGGACTACATTTCCCAGAAGCCTCCGGGGCAGCCCCGTTCATGAGGCTCCGCCCGGCCGCAGCCGCGCAGGGGCAGCCAATGGGCTCCCTCCGCGCCCGCGCCCCGCCCGTCTCCAGGACGCCCCCACCGGCCGCGGGCTGCCATTGGGCGGATCGAACGCAGGCGCCACGCCGATTGGCTGAGCCGCGGCGGCTTTGCAACATTCAAACTGGGCAGCCGGGCGAGCCGGAGGAGGAGGCGGAGGCGGAGGAGGAGGAAGGCGAGCGAAGTCTCCCCGACACTCACACGGCACGGGAACGACGGGAGAGGCGCCAGGCGGAGAAGGAGGAGGAGAAGGAGAAGAAGAGCAGCGCAGGGACAGGGAGCCCCGGTGGCCTTGGCCATGGCCTCCTCGCAGAACACCGACCCCAGCGCCGCCAACGCCGCCCGAGCCGCCAGGAAGGCGGCCGAGCCCGGCAGCAGCGCCGCCCGAGGCTCCGTCCGCAGCAGGTAGCCACCAGTGGGAACGGGGGGGGCGAGGGCGCCCCTGGGCGCGTGCAGAGCGCCTAACACTCACCCTTTCTCCCCCCCCCCCCCCGCAGGCTGCAGCAGGAGCTGGTCACGCTGATGGTGAGTGAGTGCGAGGGGGGGGGGCGCTCCCTCCCCCCTCCCCCCCTGTCTGTCTACTACAACAGCCCCGCGAGGTGGGCCAGGAGGCGGGTCGGGCGGTTGGCCGGCCTGGCCTGGGCAGGACCTCCACCAACTGCCCCGAGGGGGCGGCTCTCTCCAGGCGGAGGACGGGGGGGGGGAGGCGGGCAGGCAGCCTTTCCACCGGTACAGCCCGAGGGAGGGAGAGAGAGAGAGAGAGAGCAAGCCCCCCGCCCTTCCTCCTCCTCCTCCTCCTCCTCCTTCCTCTCGTTGCTCTTTCCGCGCAGATGTCTGGAGACAAAGGCGTCTCGGCCTTCCCGGAGTCCGACAACCTTTTCCGCTGGATTGGGACCATTATCGGAGCCGCTGGGACGGTGAGGGCCGGGCTGGGGGCTTCCCTGGCAGGCAGGCAGGCAGGCAGGCCGCCCGCCCGCCGTTGCCTGCCCCGGCCGGAGCGGCTGGGGGTGGGGGGTGGGGTCCTCCGGGGCTTGGTTCGCCCCGTGTCCCACCCAGTCCGGCTGGACAGGCAGGTATTGGGAATCCCAAAAGACAGAAAGAGAGGTCCGGTGGCCGCAGTCGCAGCCAGCCCCCCCCCCTTCCATATGCCCCTGAATGGGGGAGGCACAAGGTCAGGGCAGGCCTTGGCACCTGGGCGGGCGGGTGGGTGGGTGGTCCGGGCAAGGGGGGCATCATCTCACAGCTAGCCCAGAAGGATGGGGTTTGCATGAGGCATTGTAAAGATGGGGGTGGGGGGCCATTTCCAAGCCCTTCTCTTCTGCCCCAGGTATACGAGGACCTGAGGTACAAGCTGTCCCTGGAGTTCCCCAGTGGGTACCCCTACAACGCCCCCACGGTCAAGTTCCTGACCCCCTGCTACCACCCCAACGTGGACCTCCAGGGGAACATCTGCCTCGACATCCTCAAGGACAAGTGGTCGGCCTTGTATGACGTCCGGACCATCCTGCTCTCCATCCAGAGCCTCCTGGGAGGTGGGTTGGGGGCTCTCGCAGCTGGGGACAGGCTGCCCGGGGCTTGTCGAAGCTAAACCACCCCCACCCCGCCCCCCAAGATATGGGGGGGTGATTTCTTAACTGTCTTAAGGAGAAAGTCCCTCGTTGCTCTCCTCCCTGACTCAATCACTAGAAACCCACCCTTAGGGGACAAGTGGGGGGGGGGGGGGGGCTCAGTACCCTGGTTGCTGTTTGTATTGCTCAGGATGGCCTGATGTGCTGCTACCAATTCCATCTGGAGCACCCGATCCCTCCCTTAATGCACCCAAAGCAAAGCAATCGCACTTATGTACCACCCCATACAAGTGCTTAGTGCGCTCTCTGGCCGGTTCAGAAGTTAATTAGCACTTTGAGCCCAACATGCTGGGGACTCATTTTACCTACCTCAGAAGGACGAAAGAAGCTGAGTCAACCTTGAGTCTCATTGGGCTCAAGCTCACAATGTTCTGGCTGCAGTACAGGTGTATAACCCCCTGTGCCACCAGGGCTGCTCACCCACAACAGGGGATGTGCAAACGTCGTCTCCCTTGCTCTTGCTCCGGGGTTCTCTCCCCCCTTTCAGGCCCAGGTTCTTTTGGTGAACCCAAATCTTTCCTATCAGAGAGTGAACAAAACACAAGACAAAAAAGCCGTGGCGGCCCTTTTGAAAAGGCTTTTCAGCTGCTGCACTTTAATGTGAGCTTTCCTGGATCAACATCATTTCAAATCTTCCAGGTTGTCTTGTCCCAGCCTTCTCATTTGGCTTTCTGACATTAGAGCCAGCCAAGGACTATGGGGTGCCCTTAAAACTAGTCCCAAAAAGCAGGAGGAAAGCAACAGGCGGTCATTGTTCACCCCAAATTAGGGAACAGTAGTCTGGGGGGAGGGAAAAACCCGTCCCACCCCCCACCCAGGCGGTAGCAGTACCCTTTGGGTTCACATTGATAGTCCCAGTGCCCTTCTCAATGCCCCTCTTCAATTCATTAGTAGTCAAAGAGGTGAGAAAGAAGGGGTCACCGTCACAACTGTGGTCAAAATGCATACCCAGAATGCTCCTTGTTCCCAAAGGGCAGTATTTAAATTTAATTTTAATTTAATTGTCACATTTATATACCGCTCACTCGGCCAAAGCCAACTCAGGGCAGTTCACAATAAAAATTTTTTAAAAAAACCACATAGTATAGTTAGACTCCCCATCCCCCAAGAAATGGGGAGATAATGCTCCCCTCTACTATTTTGATTAGAGTCAGTTCAGCAGCACAGACAAAACCCCATCAGGTAAAGGGCAGACCGGCAGCCGCACTCGGCAGCCGCACTCGAGAGAGCCATAAATGGGGTGGGGGTGGGGGGAATCCCTCTGAAAATCGATAAGATAAAAGGCCATTTTGCAAAGGAAAGGGTGGCTTGTAATGCACGCAAGAGATGCACAACTTTAGTTAACCTCTCTTTTGGGATCCCCAAACCATTTGCATTTCAGAAGATATAAAGAGACTTTTTCACCCCTTGGTTAATCCCTAAATCCCACAAAAGGAGCTCAGGAAGGGGGCCTTGGGGGAGGGAGGGAAAGGAGGCCCCACACACCCCTGGGTTATTTCTCTCTCCCCCCCACCCCCTTTCCAGGGCAGGGCAGGCATTTTGGGGTGGGAATGGCCTGAGTCCCCATAGGCAGTGGGGTCCCACTTGCAACTGCCATGAGAACCCTGCTGCTGCTGCCCTGGGTGAGGTAAATGTTGGGAAGGGGAAAGTCTGGATGCCGGGGTTGTCCTGGAACATGACTGAGACACACACACACATACACAAACAAAACCACTCGGACTCATCCATGCTTTCTTTGCCTTCCTACACCCCACCCCTCCCAGAACCAAACATTGAGAGTCCCCTGAACACAGATGCTGCTGAGCTCTGGAAGAACCAGGCAGGTGAGTCTCCATGCAGGTGTGCTCATGGGCCAGGGGAGGGGGGTCCTCTTTGGGCTCCTCGCTCTCCCCCAGTTAAGGAGGACTCGGCATCCAGGAGCCCAGGGCGGGGAAAGCTGGCCCAGATCTTTTGCAGCCAAACATCCAGGGCAAGGGGGGCGGGGGATTGAGCTCAAAATCTGGGAACTCTGAAGGCAGGAAGTGTAATAGCAATACTTGATATTTGACCACCCCCACCCCCCAGAAAGGCTCCTTGTTCAGTAGTGCAGGTTCTGCCTTCACCTGTGCAGCTTTTCTGCACCTTTCTTAGAGACTCTAGGCAGGAGGAGGGTCAGAACGGCAATGTGACCCATTCCCTAGGGTGCAGGTAGGAGCCTTTGCCTATCCAGATGTTTTGGACTTCAACACCCCCAAGCCACAGTTAGAGGAACAGGAGCCAAGAGCATTTGGAGAGGGCCGGAAGTGCAGCCCCCCACTTGCAGTCTGGCCTTCTCACCAGCCCTTCAGTTCCAGCGAAATATTCTGTTGGGCGGGGGGGGGGGGGTGTCACCCAAAGCATGAACTGTCTTGTAATGTGGCCCTGGGGAAAGGAGATGATGGTGTACGCCTGCAGGGGATGTGGGGGGGGGGGGGGAGAGTGGGGGTAGGGTTGCTTCTTGGGCGAAGGGAAATCAGGGCTGTAACGTTTAGCTCCTTAAAGAGTGGTGTTTTTTAACGCCTTCCACAGCATACAAGAAGTATCTCCATGAATCGTATGCAAAGCATATGAAGAGCCAGGAGCCCTGAGGCCGCTGCCGCCGTCTCCTCCCTCGGTCCGGCCTGTGGTCATCATCGCCCCAGTGGGGTCTCTCACTCCCTGTGTGACTTGTACAGGAATGCCTCCTTGTATTATAGTTTGTCTTTAAATTTATTTGGCATTTTATCCTGCTGTTTAATGTATAAATAAACATTTTTATCCTCCTTCCCCCCTTTTTTTTTAAAAAAAAGAAAAATCCTACTGGGTCTGTGGTTTTCTGAGTATTGGGGGGCAGGGGGGAGAAGTAAACCTGAGCTTTTTGGGCTCCTGGGTGGGTTTTGACCCAGCCTCCAGCCCTGGCCAAGGGGGAGTTCTTCCCCAGCTGAGAGCCAGAGAAGTCCCACAAGGGTCATGGAGTCTAGCATCCCAACCTTATCGTAGGTCAGTCTTAACTCAGGCATCCCCAAGAGATCCTGGACACTGAGTCAGCTCCTTAGTAACAAGCAAGAGTCCTCATAGATAGATAGGGCATCCCTTCTCCTGTGGAACATCTACCACCAAACAGGTCTGATCAAGGACTCGGCTCTGGTGGTGCAGAGGTTTTTTCCCCCCAATCTCATTCTGTGCAGGACAATGACAATAAAGATTGATCTATCTATCTAAACAGCTATGCTGCAGACAAAACTGCTGATGATGTGAGTTCAATCTTGATGGGGATCCAGGTTGACTCAGCCTCTTCCATCCTTCCAAGGTGGGTAAAATGAGTCTCCGGTGTGGGAGGCAATACCACTATGGGGCAGTATATAAGGGCAGTTGCTATTGCTATATCCTTATTAAGTACTGTATAACAGTGTTCTAATTATGGGCTATCTACAATGGCTATTTCTGCCTCTACGCTCTATCAAGTTCTTCTTCATGGTCTCTCTGGATCCACACGAATGGGCTTTTCTGCACATAGGCACAGTAAACCCATTTGTGTTGATTCACAGAGGAACATGTAGAGTAACAACAGTTACAGGTAAGCAACCTATCCTTATAGAGACCTGGTGGTGCAGAGGTTAAACAGATGTACTGCAGCCAACACTGCTGATGTTGTGAGTTACATCCTGGTGGGGCTCCAGGTTGACTCGGCCTCTTCCATCCCGACCAGCATGTTGGGAGCAAAATGCTAATAACTTTGTGAACTGCCCAGAGGGTGGTCTAAGTGCTGTGGGGTGGAACTGCTATTGCTAGCTGCATGGGGCCAAGACTTGGGATATCAGCATTCAGAAGGGAAAGGTTAGAACGGTGGTGCCTGAAGGTGTGGGAAGGGGGCCGGGGTGTTACTGTGTGACCTGAAATGTTGGCATGTTCATGAGAATCCAAACACGAGGCCTGATTTGTTTTGTACTACTGTATTTCCCCCTGGGAAAATCCAGAAGCAGATCCAGGAAACCCCTTGAGGAGGAGGAGGAGACCACCACAGCAGAGGAGGCTTCACTTTGGCTTCTCCTCTGCTGGCCACCAGCACGGGCAGCAAATCCATGAGCTTAAGGCAGCCACGGACTAGGCAGAAGCAGCAGCCACGGCCAGAAAAATGGCCTTTCAAAGTGTGTGTGGTGGTGGGAGAGGGGGTTTGGAGCCAGAATAGCACTTGTGCCATTCCCCCCCCCCCCCCGGCCTGTGCCGCCCTCCAGCCCAAAGAGTCTGCCAGGCATTGGTGCCTCCTAGATGGCTTGGCCCCCTTCCCCAGGGTCCCTGCCCCTTCCCCTGGCAGGGGTTGAGAAGGGAAGGCTGGGAAGTCCATTGAGTCCCTTTGCAACCTGGTGGACATTTGCAAGTCCCCAGGGCAGGAAAAGGAGTGCTGAGGTGGGCTTGTGCCCCGCTATAGGAAGGCCTCCTCCGAGGGACAGAAGATCCATAGAAAGGCTCCTCCATGCTGTGGAAGGAATTTGGGGCCTGTGAGTTCCCTGGGCCTTCCTTCCACGGAGACAGTGGGGCTGGCGGGGGGCGGGGGGAGCCCCAAGTGACCTGGCTTCCTCTCCCTCCAAGCAAAGGAGATGCTTCAGACTGGATGCTGAGGCTACAGAGGGGACACCACAAGCCGCCTCTGCAGAAAAGCCAAGTGGGGGGGGGGGGGTCCCCTGCCTGCAGGTTAATGGTCCTGCTTTCCTATGAGCCACTCAGAAGGACACTCTGTACCTCCTCCCCTGGGGCAGGTGTAGGTGTGTGCATGCGCGCATGCATCAGGCCTCCTGGTACTGAGCCATCGTGTTTTCTTTGGCTGCCAGGGCTTCCCTCCACCTACCCCACACCCCCGGAATAGTTCACTCTGCAACCCAAAATTGTGCTGCCAAGGGAAGGCCTCTCCCCATCTTCAGGCACTTCCAGTCCTTTGCTCTTTATTGAAGAGGTAACAATTTGAACAGAATCTGAAAGGCAGCAGGCGCTATCAGGGGAGTCCACACAGTGTTTGTTTGGCCGGAAGGAAGGAAGGGGGTCTCTGAGCTGGCCAGAGCAGGCTGGAACTTGGCTGGCGGGAGCAGAAGCAAGAGGTGGTGGTGGTGGTGGCCGCGCTGGGGTGCTGGAAGGCGTCGCCCACTGCCAAGGGATAAATGTCCAAGTGCTTTACTGCACACCCTCCATCATCTTCAAGAACTCTGTGGGAGGAGAGAAGGCAGGTCAGCCCCCCAGAGCAAGAGGGGGAGATAGTCACCACCAGCTGACTTGGGGGGGGGGGAGAATCTCGCAGGTCCAACCCCCACACCCCGGTTCATGCTTGATGGGCTGGCTGTGGCTTCAGTTTGCTGGCAGGACAACTCTGTGTCCCTCTGTTCTGCATGGCCAGGAGGCCAAATCCTCTGAGCAGGAAGCCCCATGTCAGAAGGAGAGGGGAAAGAAGGGAGCCAGCAGGGCCATCATCTGCTGCCCGGAAGCCAAGCTGGCTCTCAGCAGATCCAAGGGAGAGGCCGGTCTGATAAATTAGACTGAGGCTGCCTAGAGCAGGGCCGGTGGCCTCCAGCCCTTCCCTTGCCCTAGAGCAGGGGTGCCCAAACTTTTCGGGATGTGGGCCAGTCGCGTGGTTCCTCCCACCGGAAGTGGAAGTAAAACACACCTTGCACTCTATTTTGCAACAGGATGAGATAGATTTTAAGCTGCACGTTTTACTTCCACTTCTGAGAGTGATGAGGGTGCCGTGGGCTGGATGAATTGGTGTTGGGGGCCAGATCTGTCCCATGGGCCATAGTTTGAGCACCCCTGCCCTAGAGAGCCTAGCCTGGACAGGCCGCTCACCGTCAAAGTCAATCCGTCCATCGTTATTTTTGTCGCCATCCTTCATGAGTTCCCCAATCTCCTCATCGGTGACATGCTCTCCAGAGGCCTTGAAAATCTCCACCAGTTCCTCGGCATCCAGGTAGCCGTCGGCATTCCTGTTGGGCGGGGGGGGGGGGGGGGGGAGGCTGTGAAATGAGGGCTCTCCAGCTCATCTTTTTTAATTATTAATTATATTAAAATGTCAAAAGAAACATGAAAAAGCATGCAACACTAAAGTAACCGGAGCAACATTACGTCAACAAATATGGGCACCCACCACCGAATGGACATTACAGTATTTGTCTTCCGCTTATTATCGAAAGGAAACTCCCTTTCTTATCCTTATCCCCTATTTTCAAAACGTTAGATATTCTTGTCCTGGTTTTATCCCTTTATTTTAAACAAATGCAGGGTTAACAAACTCTTCCCCAGATCTCCTAAAAATCTTTTTCTTTCCTTTGTCAACCCCTGATCTTTGCTCCAGCAAATCTGGACCTCCTAGCTGACAAAAGGCTAATAATGATCCCTTTCCATCAGGACAGACAGACAGACAGACACAGAGAGGGGGGTGGGCGGGCGCCACAAGCTGGGCTTCTTGCCCTGTGGCTCACCTGTTCCCCAAGTTCAGGCTGGAGGATTCAACCTGCTGCCCGCCCGCCCGCCCACCTGCCCTGCCTCTCCCTAGTCCTGGGGGTCGTGTGGGCCCCTTGGGACACATGACTTTGTGCCACATAGGGCACGATTTGTGTAGATTTAGCTCTTTGGCCTGCATGGGTTGGTCGGGGGTGGGGGGTGGGGCACGGACTCCTGGCTTCCCTTGGCAGAATTTGACCACAACTGGGCCTTTGGGTTCCCTCTGGCTGTGATGATGTGTAAGCCGCCCAGAGTGCTGCTTGCACCAATTAAGGGGGCAGGATATTAAATAAATAAATATGAAATGACCCCCCACATTTCTGCTAGAAGGAGCCCTGGCTCTTAGCCCCTCCTGAATCACCAGCGTCTCAGGGAGAGCAATCTACATCTCCCTCTTTTACATGGGCTGTGCCTGTTCTTTTATTGACCCAGAGAAGAGCAGCAATAATAATAATAATAATAATAATAATAATAATAATAATAATAATAATAATAATAATAATAATAATAATAATAATAATAATAATAATAATAATAAATTTCGTGTCAGAAATTATTCTGGGTTGAAAGGGTTTCTGCTGGAGGGACTCCTCCGCTCAGGGGACGATGCTTGAAGGAGGCTCCAACGTGCATGTCCTGCAATTTCCACGTGCTAGGTTGGCAGGAGCTGGGACAGATGCCGGGCGCTCATTCCCTCATAAGCGATGCCCCACCGTTTCCCACCGTCTTGGACCTGTCAGCCTTACCTTCCCTTTCCACCCCTTCACATCACTCTCCCTCTGGAGGAGGGGGCGATGCATTCCCCCCGCCCCACCCCGCTTGCATCTGGCCCAGGGTCAGCTCTCTAGACTAGGACTGACGGAGGCTCTCCCCCCCGGCCCCCCTCCATGCGTTTCTTCAATGAATGACAGCAACGTGTTTGTTTCCACGGTGTTTTCGAGTGGTCACCCTCAGGAGGCTTCCAAGGTCAGTGGGGCAGGGGAAGAGGTGCGATGCGTGCCTGGGCAGGGGTTGACTCGGCCTGGTGAGCGAGCGGCTGCGGCCCCTGCTCGGCGCTGGCAGGCCAGTGGCTGGCTGCCCTGGCGGGGTTCCCCGAGGGGGGAAGGGAAGGGAAGGGAAGGGGGGCTCTTCCTCCTCCTCCTCCTCCTCACCTGTCGAAGATGCGGAAGCACTCGGCCAGCTCCTCCTCGGACTTGCCCTTGGCATCCTCCTTCATCTGGCGCACCATCATCACCAGGAACTCCTCGAAGTCGATGGTGCCGCTGCCTGCCCGGGAGGGGGGGGAGGGGAGGGGAGGGTCAGACTCTGCGCTCACACTCCCCACCCCCACCCCCTTGGCCCTGACCTCCCCCTTCTCTCCCCCCCCCCACAACACCCCACCCCCCTCTCGGCCTGGTGCTCACCATCTTCGTCCACCTCCTCGATGATGGCGTCCAGCTCCTCTTTGGTGGGCGTCTGGCCCAGCATGCGCATGACGGTGCCCAACTCCTTGGTGCTGATGTCCCCGCCGCCGTCCGCGTCGAACATGTCGAAGGCGGCCTTGAACTCTGCGGGAGGGAGGGAGGGGGGTCAGCGAGGCACCGGAGGGGGGGGGGGCTCCCTCTGTCTCTCTCTTCCCGGCTACCGTGCCCCCCCCCCCCACTCCGCTCCAACCAGCCCCGAAAGGAAGGGGCGCTCCCTGGGCCATCGCAAGAGACCATCCGGAGCGCAGAACCTGGGGGGTGAAGGGCCCCCCAAGAAGAGTGTGTGTGTGTATGTGGGGGGGGGGGCTTCTTCCCCACTCAGGGCCGTAGCCAGGGTGGGCATCGTCCACCCGGAGGTAGCAGTTTGCCCACCCTCAAACTCCCGGCTGCTTACACAGGTGAAACTCGGAAAATTAGGATATCGTGCAAATGTTCGTTCAGTCCAGTAATGCAACTTTAGAAGTGAAACAAATATATGAGATGGACTCACTACACGCAAAGCGAGATAGTTCAAGCCTTACTTTGTTATAATATTGATGCTTATGGCTTACAGTTTACGAAAACCTCAACCTCACCCCCCCCCCATCTCACGTACCCCATAATTTTTATTTATTTTTTATTTTAAATTCAGATTTCTATGCCGCCCAATCAGGTAAACCCGACTCAGGGCGGCTCACGACAAGCTAAAACATACATAAAAACAATTAAACCATTAAAACCCCAACATACCCACCCACCTACCCCGTTCACCTTTTAAAAAAACTACCCACATTAAAACTGCCTGCACTGAACAATTAAAAGAAATGGGGGCTTATTTTATAAGCCAACAGGCAGGGACCATCCTTCCATCTGGGCCCCATAATCATCACATAATCTCATGTACGCTGTACGCCATGATCATCACAATTATAACGCATTAAGGCATGACATCTCTCGCTTTGCATGGAGTGAGCCTATCTCATATATTTGTTTCACCTTCTAAGTGAAATGAATGGACATTTGCACGATATTCTAATTTTCCGAGTTTCACCTGTCTATATGACAAAGATAGATATATGGCATTGTTGCCCATCCTGAAAAAATATTCGCCCAACCCCCTCTAGATAGAATCCTGGCGACGGGGCCCTGGGGCCCCCCTGGGTCTCCCCTGTGGTGTGTGTGTGTGTGTGTGCCTCTTTCTTCCCTCCCTCGCTGTGGGTTTGGGGGGGGGGGGGCGCCAGAAGAAGACCCCACGGTGTCTTCTCAGCCCCCGGCCCAGCCTTTCCTCCCGGCTCTCCACGGGCCACGTTCTGCTGCCCACCCCTTTTCCCCTTGGCAAATGATGGGGGGGGCAGGAGACAAACACCCCCCCCCATGCTCTCCCACTCACCTGCTATCATCTCTTCGCTCAGGTAAGACCTGGCTTCTGCCTGCTGATCCGTCTGGAGGAGGGGAACGAGCGGGTGTCACCGGGAGACATGAGTCAACCCCCACCACCCCCACCACCCCACGCAGACCCGTCCCCTTTAGTAACTGACTAGTTATCTGACCTTACCAGGTAGACTACGTGTGGTAAAATACATTAGAGAACATCATTGGCACACAGGAGAAAGTCAGTCCTCAACTTTGTCCTATGTAACCATATTTTAAATAATGTATTTTTAGATAAAAGTAAAAACGAGTTAAAAGTAAAATGATACAATTACTGTATCAATAAAATAAGATATAAAATCCAATCATTAAACTTCTCTATTGAATAGCCCCAACTATACACTTGATACTGTAGTTCTAATATTTACATATTTATTGATGCCCTGAAGGAAAGACGTTGGCCTTTCATTAGAGTGCCAGTATTTCTTTTTGTCTGAAAACGCGCACGCACGCCCCCCCCCCCACCATTTCCTCCTCCTCCTCCTCTTTCCCAAGAGGGCAAAGAATCCGCTCCCACCCCCACTCCAAGGCACCACAAGGGGTGCTTGGCATGGCTAGAAGGTTGGGGGGGGGGGGCAAGCAAGCCTATGTGGAAATGGGGAAGAGAAATGCCCACCCCATTTTCACAGTTCAATAAAAGGCAAGGCTGAGCAAACTCCTCCCCCCCCCCATAATCCCCCCCCTCCCCTCCCCAGGGCAGGAAGAGCTCTTTGGGTCCCAAAGGTGAAAGTGGTTCGTAGATCTCAGGGGTCCTATGGTTTTCTGTGGCGGGGGGGGGGGGGCAACAGGTGCCTCTTTCTTCCGGGATGCCCCCCCCCCCCAAGAGTAACCACGGCTTCACCCCGACCTCCAAGCGCTGCCTGGTGAGCTTCCATTAGGCCGGGCTCAGCTGGCAGCCTTCCAGTGCAGCCGCAGCAGCAGCAGCAAGAGCCCTTTCTTGAGTCCGGACTATTCTTAGCCGCTGCCGCCACCTCCTGCGCCTGGCCCACCGCCTGGCCCTCCTTCTAGGGTGTGGGAGAGGCTGCCTGGCAGCTGTTGCTCCTGCACCTGTTGGCTGCCAGATTGGGTTACTCCTTCAAGCCAGGTCTGGTAGCACAGCGAGTCCAGGGGCCGGCGGGTCGGGCGACTCTTCTGACCCACAGCTCAGCTTTCGCTGGGCCTGGCTCCATCTCGGCTGGCACGCTTGGCTGGACTCTGGGAGAGCTCTTAACCCAGGCCAGATCCCAAACACCCCGTCCAGCTACTAGAAGAGGCCCACGTTCGGCCCCTCACCAACAAAGATGCCTCGAAACAGGGACAGAGGCTTGGTGGCTCCTTCTTCTGGCCAATCTGCATCCTTCGCCCGTCCGGAGAGGCCTCCATGCTCCCCTCCTGGCATATTTGCAGGAAAGCCCACCTGTCCCCCCCTTCTCCTCCCACCCCCACCCCCCAAGCCCTCAGCCTCAGCCCAAGGGTCACTCCTGCCTCTCGGCCCCATGCAGCAGAACCTCTCCCCGCTGGTGTCCTGGCTGTCCCTTTGCCCCCGGCTGTGCTGGCTCCGGTGCCGGCCTGTCCCTTTGGACGTAGGACCCACCTGTCCATATCCCCCCCCCCCCCTGTGTACATTCCACTCCCCAGGCCCACCATCCAGGGAGCTGATCCAGCTCCAACTCTCCTTCAAAACGGGCACTAGTGCCCGTGTCCTTACCATGCTCACCATCTTGGCAGGTAGTCCTTCGAAGCTACCCACGGGCAGGAGAGAAATGCCACGTGCGCCACTCGGGACTGGAGGCGAAAGCTGGTGTCCCCACCCCAGGTGGACCTATTTGTAACCTGCCTGCCGAGCAGGATCCCACCCAGGTCAGCCTGATTGGTCCAGGCAAGAGGCTGCTTTCCGGATGGCCAAATGCCACCCTCCCCATCTGGTCATTGGCGGGGGGGAGGGGGGGGCATTTGACCGTATTTAGCCAGCCCACTCCAGACGCATCCTTTACCCCCGAGGAGGAGGAGGAGCAGGGGAGGGGGAGATGAGATCAGGGCACCTAAGAGAGAAATCTAACCCTGCCCCACAACAAGAGGAGTGGCAGGGAACACTTGGCATGCCAGACAGGGGGTGGGAGGGGGGGAGGACCATTCGATGAGCCCCCGCAGGGAGTAAAAATAGCAGGATCAAAGCAGGGGCTGCCACAGGCTGTCTTCGGTCCCAGGCTGCTCCTTGTAAGAGAGAGGCACAAAAGAAGAGCCCTGGTGCCTCAGGGGGTTAAACTGCTGTAATGCAGCCAAAACGTTGTGAGTTTGATCATGACGGGGATCCAGGTTGACTCAGTTTCTTCCATCCTTCCGAGGTTGGTAAAATGAAGAGCCAGCATGTATTATTATTATTATTATTATTTTTTGGGGGGATGCTAATTACTTTGTGAACTGCCCAGAGAGGGCACTAAGCCTTATGGGGTGGTATAGAAGGGGAATGGCTATTTCTAAAACAGAGCAGTCGCAGTCTCTCTCTCTCTCTCTCCCTCTCTCTCTCTCTCTCTCTCTCTCACACACACACACACACACACACACACACACACACACCATTCTGGGAAGAGAACTGCCTCCTCCACCCCTCCCTCCAGGTTCTGTTCAAGGGCTTTGCAGGTGCAAAGGTGGTCAGCCTTTCTCCTCCTCCTCCTCCTCCTGGCCTCTGAAGACCCCACTCTTCTTGCAGCCAAGCCTGCCTGTGCTCACCCTGGGGGTCTGCATTCCAATCCCCCTCAGTTGGAGAGGAAGGACTCTGTACCCCTCCCTGTGCATAAGAGAGTCAGAGGAGGAGGAAGGAGAGGCTGATGTAAAGCAACCCCCTTCCTCTGGGCTCAGTGGAGAGGTGGGGTTTGGGGGGGAATGAGCCCCCCAGGCTAGAGGTCCAGTAGGCTTGTGGGGTGCCATGCTGGCATGTGAGTGCTTCTTCAGTTGGCTTGTATGGGAATGCTTGCTCCTGGAGTGGGGAGGGGTCTTGACTGGCAAGGCCAGGTGCTTGCCCCCCTCCCCTCCCTTCCCCTGCTTCCTTATGCTAAAGCCTATTAATAGACATCATTAAGGGACGCTTTGGAAGAGGCCAAGGAGGAGGCAACTGGCTAAATAAGGGCTGATTCATGAAGGGGGGGGGTGCTATCTCCCTCTCTCCCATTTGCAGCATCACCTGATGGGGGTGGTGGTGGTCACAAATGCACACCTTGCAAAGGTGGAGCAGCAGAACAAGGTAGAGAATTGCCCCGCCCTTTGGAAACCCACCCCCTTCCTTTGGGACAAGCATCCTGGCAGGGCTACACATGGCACAGAGATGCCTCAAGGGCAAGGCCTCTGGGGGAGGAATCCTGACCCAAACATGCTCAGGATAGTTTTTTCCACAGTCTGGGAGGGGGGGGGGGCAGAGAGCACAACTGGGGAGGAAGAGAGAGAGAGGCCAGGTAACAGCAAAGTCAGGTCATCCCCAGGTTTTTCTAGGAGGTTTGCCCCTGGAAAGAAAGAAGGCTCTTCTCACTCCCCCTCCCCCCCTCCATCCATCATCCACCCCACCAGGGGATCAGGCAGGCACAGCTGACAGATGGCAGCAACCTCTGCTTGCAAGGATCCGACCTGTGGTGGTGGTGGTGACCCATGAAGCACCAGGCTCTGCCTGTGAAGGGCTTCCTCTGGGGTCTCCCCCCCCCATCCCCAAGCAGGAAGGGCTGCCCCCCCCTGCATGCATGCATGCACGCACGCACGCACGCACACACACACACACACACACACACACACACACACACACACACACACACACACACACACACACACACACACCTTTTGATGGTGGCTGCTGCAACCTAAAATACTCCCCGACCAGACCCCCCCCCTCACTTTCCGTGGCCCTTCCCTTAGCAAGTGGATGGAGCAATCAGGAAGACCCCAACCCAGCCAGCCACACGTCCTTTTGGCCAGGCCAGCTCTTGGGGTCTAGTGGCAGAGCCGCTCTTCTTCTTCTTTTGGACAAAGGGGTCACTTTAAGGGTCACGCTTTATCCCCATGAGGAGGGAGATCCTACCCGAAGTGAGTTTCCAGGGCTCCAGGGGCAGGCAGCAGATGGGAAGAGGCTGCCCCAGCCATGAGGGAGGACCACAGCACATCCCCTTCACGCTCCCCCCCCCCCCCCCCAGGGTAGCATCATCATGCCCAGGGGTCAGAGCCAAAATATTGGTTTTCCTCCCAGGCAGACGGTCCTGAGCCAGAGGAGATTACTAAATCCTTGTTAAATAGAGTAAAGGTAAAGGTAAAGGTTTCCCTTGCTTGAAAAGGTTAATGGGGCCAAACGATGTAACTGGAAGGAAGGAGCAAAAAAAAATGTTTGTAAGAGGAGTTTCTTTACTAGTTCACTCACTGTAAATGTCCAACGTCAAAATAGATATGAATTGTAAAAATAAAAATCCTTGTATTCAGGTATTGAAATTTGCAAAAAAAATAATACATAAACATTAACTCTCAGAAGAAAAAGCTCAGTTGCCAAAATTAAATCATGTGAGTATCCACAGGTAAATTCTTGAAAGTCCAAAATGTTCAGCTTTGTTAATAGATTTGTAGAAATAGATTTTTTCTGAAGCTATCCGGTTTATTAGCTTTTCAGACTGGCTGTCTTTTATCAAGGAATCTACAAATAACTAAAAATAATTAGAATATGTATTCAAACTTTTAATGTAGCATAACATGCAACAGTGCTTACAAGATATAGATATTATTTATATTAATACAATGTTGATAAAAGTGCTATATAATTTCATTGTAATTACAATATATTTGGAAGCACGTAGGGTACAAGTTACCAGTTCGCTTAAATACAGAGAATAACACCTATACTATACAAAAAATAATCTTATATATTCAGCTCAAAAAAGTAGCTAAAGTTAATAAAGGCTTACCATTTCTTAAGTCAAAGTATACTCTGCGTCCATTGCCTCGCTGTGTACTCTGTATAATGTGCGTTGGGACGTCAAATTGGTCTATGATCTCAATGACTTATATAGAAGGAATATCATATACAGGTGTTAAATGAGAAACACCTGTCTAAGAATAGCCAATACTTACAGACCTATGTGCTTACAGAAAGGAGGAAAGTTCGATTTCAGAGTTGAGTCCTTGCGGAGCTAAAGTGTTACAAAATGAATATAGAAAGAGGCAGGCAGAGGTAATGGGAATGTATGGGATTCCGCCCCCCACCCCCACCCCACCCCCCACTAGGCACCCCCATCACTTCCTGGGTCCACTGCTCTCCCAAGGTGCACACCAGCACACCCCTGGGCGGTGGCACAGTGCCAGCTGCCTTCCTGCAGGCAGGTTAGCGAGAGAAGCCTCACAGCCAGTCACCGCCGGGTCCGGGGCCAGCCACCGGCTTTCGGGCGAGAGGTGTGCGCGGCGGCCCAAGGCAAGGAATGCAGGAGGAGGAGGGGGGGGGGCGACCACCGGCGTGCTTTCCTCTGGGGAGGGGCCCTGCCTGCAGTGCTGGGACTACTGCGGCCCACTCTCCCGGGGCCCCCCACCCCGGGCTGATGCTTCTCCTTCTTCTCGGCGGGGGGGGGGGGGGGGGGGGCGAGGAGGCGAGGGACCGCTGCGGACTGAGCTCTCTCTCCCCAGCCGCGGTCTCTCCAGGCGGGCCGCCGTCTCAACCGTAGGCCCGGCACGAGCCAAGGCATCCATCCCTCCGTGAAGGGCTCCTGCTTGACCGCCTTTGCCCAGAATTCCCCCCCCACACACACACGCACACACACACGCACACGCACACACCCAAATCTGGGGAATGGGAGGACAGGGGAAGAAGCCTCCCTCCGGAAGGGGGGCTATTTGGGAGGGCGGGAGGGCGGTGCCCCCCCTCTCTTTCGCCGAGGTTGGAAGCGGAGCGGGTCTCGTGCGGAGCCGGGGGGAGGGAGGGGGTCACCGGGGAAGTGGGGGGGGGGGGGCTTTCTGGCTCTTGTTGGGGCGTCCAGAGGTCGGCCGGGAAGAGCAACCGGGCTTCCTTAATGCGGGGCCCCCACGGACGGAGCGGACAGGAAGGGAGGACGCAGGGAGCCCCGCCCGGGACTGACTGACCCAGAAGACGCCCGTGGCGGAGAAGGGGGGGGGGGTCCGCCTTCCCTAGTCCTGCCTCTCGGCCCGCCCCACGGAGGAGGAGGAAGGAGAGGCGGCGGCGGCGGCAGCATCGGCATCCCCAAGGACTGGAACGGCGCCGGGACAGAGCAGCGCCGGCCGGGGCGGGGAGAGGCGGGGGAGCCGAGCCGAGCGAGGCCCGGCCCGGCAGGAGGAGGAGCCGAGGCGGCGTCCACTCCGGGCGGCCAACGCGGCGGCGGGCGAGGCGGGGCAGCCGACGGGCAGGGGGGGAGGAGAGGGGTGTTTGCGGGGGCACCGTTGGGCCAAGGTCGCCGCCGCCGCTGCAGCCCTCCGGCCCGGGCAAGGCGAAGAAGGCGACCGTCGTCGCGCCGCCTCGGAGCAGGTGTGCCAAGCGCAGGGCAAGGAGGGAGGCAGGCAGGCGGGCGGGGGGTCGCTACCGCCGCCGCGCTTTCCCCTTCCCCGGGGGCGCAGGACAGAGCATGTGCAGAGTGCTGCTGCGGGTGCGCCGCGGGCCCTCCATTCCGAAGCCAGGCCCCTGGGGAGGGAGGGAAAGTGGGGCTGGCTCCCCCTCCCACCCCCGCTCAGTCTCCGCCCGCTGACGGGCCTTTGGTGCCGTGGCGAGCCGGCCGAGACGTCCCTGGCGGCCCCGAGCAGTAGCAGCAGCAGCAGCGGGGGAGGGGGGGGGTCCGGTGTGGCCGGGCAGACGTTGCGAAAGGGCGGGGGAGGGGGGGGCTTACAAGGCTCTGGCCGCTCGCCCTGGCTCGGGACCCCGGGGCCGGGGGGGGGGGGGCAAAGGGCCGGGGCTGCCGCCGAAGTGTCCCCGCCGCTCGGAGGTCGGAGGAAGGGGCTCCGCGGACCCTCCCCTCCCCGGCGGCCTTGCTTTGCCCTTTGAGGGAGGGCAATGGGTCCTGCAGCGCTGCCTCCCGCGAAGGGGAACGGGGTGGGTGAAGGGGGGGGGGGTCGGTGCGCCCGCCCAGTTAAGCCTAACCCTTAGCCCGCCCCCTCCCCCCCTCCCCGGCCTCTCGGGTCTTCTTCTATGGCTCCGCTGGGCAGATTCCCTTTGGCCTGACTGACGCCTCTCTCTCGGGTCAGACTCCGACGAGCCTTCCCTGCCTCCTTCGCCTTCTTCCTCATTGGCTCCCCAAAACCCTTCCTTGCGTTCTCCCCCCTCCCTCCCTCCGCCCCCCCCTCAACTTGCTTCCTCCTTGTTCATTCTCTTCTTGCTCGGGGGGGGGGGGGGGTCTTCTGCCTTGCTTGGGCGAGGTTTCCCAGGGACGCCGCCTGAGCTCTCTTCTCACCTTGAGGCTCCTTGGCCGCCCCCGCCCCGTGCTTCTTTCTCCAACCTGTTCCCCCCCCCCCCCCAAAAAAAAAATCCCTTGCCTCCCATACCTTTTTGCAGCGTGTGCTATGGTGTATGGCTGTCATTTAAAATTTCATACTTTTGCCTTACAGCAGCCTAAGCTCTGCCAACGATCTGAGGTTGATCCCAAGAGGCTCCAGGTTGACTCAGTCTTCCACCCTTCCAAGGTGGGTCAAATCCATCCATCCTTGCCAACGGCTCTATGGGGTGGGAAATAACTGTGATTGCTTCTGCATGAGGCGAAAGGATTCAGAGGGCAGGTGAAGGCGCCACCACAACCTCCAGCAACACTGAGGCTCTGGTCCATGCATTGTGAAGGTGGGGCTCAGATGGAGAGGCCCCCATCTGCACCTGGGCAGGGAAGAGGCTGCCAAGCCAGCCACAGCGAGCCCTTGCAAAAGGCATCTTCTTCTTCTTCTCCCCTGGCAGGATCCCTTCTGATTGTGCTCCGATGGCATCACGCATCCTGCACCGCCTGCGCCACGCACTGACGGGAGAAAATGAGCAGGATGGACTGGCAGGCTGCAGCTCAGAAGCCGAAGAATTTCCAGAAAGTTCTGAGCTGGAGGACGACACCGAGGGCCTCTCAACACGGCTCAGTGGGACCCTAAGTTTCACCAGCACTGATGATGATGAGGAGCAGGAGGAGGAGGAGGAAGAAGAGAATCCCAGGGAGGCTACCCAGGAGTGGCCCTTAGACCCTGAGGGGCTTGGCGATGTTGCTGCTGAGAACAGAGGTAGGAAGACTTGGGAGGTGGGGGAAGAGAGAGAATGGAGAATGCGATCCCCCCCCCCCCCCCCACACACACACACACACCCTTCATTAGGAAACCCTTTTGCCTTCTGTAGCCAAGCTGCCTCATGGGTTTTCACACATTGCAGGAGGGTTCGGTGCAACATTATGGGGGAGGGGGCTCAGATTTAGAAGAAGAGGCTCCAATACAGGCTGGTGCTCCATAACAAAATGATGAAAGACACGCACGCACTGGGTTGCAGTGGTCCTTGTGCGTAGGAGTGGGTGGACACCTTGGCAAACCACTGCCTTGATTAGAGCCCTTTAATGTTTACTGAACTTGAGGTACTGAGCTTGACAACCGACAGGCCGGCAATTTTAGAACTGAGTGCTGCACGATAGAGTGAGCTCCTGCCGTCTGTCCCAGCTCCTGCCAGCCTAGCAGTTCGAAAGCAAGAAATTGTATGTAGAGAAATGGGTACCCTTTCAGTGGGAAAGGTAACGGCATTCCATGCACTCTGGTGTTTAGTCACAGCTGCCACATGACCATGGATACGACTGGCTGTTGATCAAGGGAGACCATGACCTTAAGGTTTGCCCCTCAGGGACCAAGACAGGAGCACCCCAGACTAGTTTTTTGATTTACCTGTGTGGTACCAGGAGAAAGACATGGTACAGCATCCTCACCTGAACAGGGGCAAAGAATAGGGCTGGCGGTCAGCCATTTGGCCAGGCCTGGGGCTTCCCCAAATGTAGGGGTGCAAAATTTGCCCCAGTAACATGCCTGTTACTTTTTGCCAACACAGCATTGCTCAGAGACAGAGGTCTCAAACTCTCCAAACATTTTGGGCTACCCCCCCAAAACAAACAAACAAACAAACAACAACAACCCACCACAGCACCTTAAATCTAATGGATCTATTAATGGAGGGCAATGGATACTGGACTTTCAAAAAAACCTCCAGTGGTGCCCCGAAGCACAACTAGGTGTGACCTGAACGCAAGGCTTATGTGCACCTGTACTCCAAAGACAACAGGCTAACTGTGGCCTCCCAGTTGACAAACTGATGGACCTGAGTCCATATCCGCCACCCACACTCAGGCAACCTCATGCCTGTATTGACGAAGACACCAGTGCAGTCGGTCAGTAGCTGTGGAGGTTCGTGACCGTTGTGGAGACAAAGGGGGTCTCCCATTTCTCATTCATTTCACTTGGTTCTCAACTTCTCCACTAACCGTCGGCATAGGAGAGGCTAACCTTTGGGCCGAAGCAGTGCGCCTCCTTCCTGTTTTGGAGTAAGAGACCGGCCTGTGGCTCACGGGGAAAAAGGGCATTCTGAGACCCACTGGGATCTTTCCCATTCCAGCTGATGTGGCCTGTTAAGGGCAAAGAGGGTCCTGTGCCACTCTGGTGCTGCAGTAGTTAAACCGTTGTGCTTCAGCCAAAACGGCTGAACTTGTGAGTTTGATCCTGACGGGAGCCAAGGTTGACTCGGCCTTCCATCCTTCCAAGGTCCCCAGCATGTTGGGGGCCAAATGCTAACTAATGTGTGAACCGCCCAGAGGGTTCACTAAGTGCTTATATGGGGTGGCAAAGGCCGCCCTAGCTCAAAAGCCAGCCATATCCAACTCTAGGGTTCAGTGCTCATCTCTGTTTATTTATAGCCAAAGAGCCAGCGCTGTCTTGTGTTTTGCAGATGTTTCTGTGGACATATGGCAGGCATGACTAGAGACTGGAGTGAACAAAACAGTGTTACCTTCCCACCAAAGTGGTACCTATTTACCTACTTGCAATTTCTTGCTTTTGAACTGCTATTGCTGTTCTCAGTGAATTATGGAAGAAGTAGGGAAGGGTCTGATTTGGTGCGTCATTTAATGGGCAGGGAAGGGTTGCAAGAAAAGCAGGATGAGGAAAGCCTTATTCCACACCTCAGGCACTGGGATTCTTCTTGGCGGGCGGGAAGAGAGTCAGGCGCTTCCACACGGCTCAGTCACTGCAAGGTTGGTTTAGCAGTGGGTTCTTCCCCCCTCCCCAATATCCCCAGTGCGTGTGCCACTCCTACCTAAGAAATGGAGGGCAGGTGAGCCTCTTTCTCCTGCTGGCAGTTTCTGGCATCTCTCCTGACCCATGCCTTTTTTAAAATCCCTTTCAGGTATTTATTCTGTTGCTTGTTGTGTTGTATTGTGTTGCTTTATTTGTCTGTGCACCACCCAGAGTGGGAAATATCTCAGGTGGGTGGTATCAAAAGGTAATCAATCAATCAATCAATCATTCTGATCGCTGCTGCTGCTGCTGTCTGTGCCCCTTCCCTCCCCTTTGGTGCAGAGCTTGGCCCCCCCTTGACCGAGTGCCAGGGCAGCAGGAATCTGCTCACGCGGCAACTGCAGGAGCTCTGGCGGAAATCACGGGGAAGCTTTGTGCCCCAGCGCCTCCTCTTTGAAGTGACCAGTGCCAACGTGGTCAGTGAAGGCAACTCCAAGTACGTGGTGAGTGAGTGAGGGCGGGGCTTGGTGGATTAGGGGTCATCTCAGAGGAAAGTTGGGACAAGAATGACCCTTCCCATGTGGCCCAAACATCTCCAGTGGACACCTTGAAGCCCCTTATAGCACGGACAGAGGAGAGAACCCCAGGTGGCCTGGCCTGGCGGTCTCTGCCCGCAGTACCACCTTGCCCCATTCTCAAGGGAGGGAGGGAGGGTCCTGATTCTACTCTCTCTCTCTCTCTCTCCTTGTGCTGCGTTTTGGGCACGGCTGCTCAGAAGAGCCTCAGGTAACTCTCCTGTTGCTTTTGCTTCATCTTGCCCTCCGGGAGACCCACCTGAGGAAGGCTGGCAAGAGAGAGCCTTTGCATAGACACGCAGGGCAAGGAAGGGCTGCCACATGCTTACCAGCCTGCCTGCTCTTTGGCATTGTGGTGGTGGTGGGGGTGGGTGGCACAGCTGGAAGCTATGGCGTCATTTGCCTGACTGGCCTATTTTGCCCGCAGCTCTACACCATCCACCTGATCCAGTCGGGTCAGTTTGACAAGGCTCCGGCCACCATCGCCCGGCGCTATTCGGACTTTGAGCGGCTGAACCGACACTTGCACTGCCAGTTCAGTAGCGCCATGGCAGGCATCGCCTTCCCTCGGAAACGGCTGCGGCGCAACTTTGCGGCCGAGACCATCGCCAAGCGCAGCCGGGCCTTTGAACAATTCCTCTCCCACCTGCACTCCGTGCCAGAGATCCGCCGCGCAGCCCCCTTCCTGCAGTTCTTCTTCCTGGAGGACCTGCGGGAGGGCCAGCGCTTGACCCTGAACGGCAGCTACTGCGAAGCCCTGGCAGCCTGGACCAACGCTCGGCGGCTGCAGGATAAGCTGGACACCTGCCGCTCGGGCCACTTCTTGGCCACGTTGGCCGGGCTGGCCGTGTGCCAGCAGGAGCTGGGGCACTTTGCTGAGGCCCACAGCTCCTGCGAGCAAGCCCTGCTGCTGCTGGACGGCCAGGACCGGCACCCGCTGGTGGGCCCCTTCCTCCAGACCTACATTCACCTGTCGTGGGGGCTGGGCAGGGACAAGCAGCAGGCAGAGGCTCGGCTGCAAGGCATCCAGGGCGGGAGGAACGGTGGTGGGCTGCAGCCCCCCACCCTGAAGGAGCTGATCATGCAGCAGAAGTTCCCCTGATGGAGAGGTGCCCGGCGTAGGGTTAGCAGAGCAGCCACAGGGTAGAGCCTGAAGCCAGAGTGCAGGCAACAAAGGGGCAGCAGTGGAGCAGAAAGAGCACAGCCTGGGCTTGGAAGGGATGCCGGCTCCCTTGCTCTAGAGGAGAGCTACTGGAGTACCTGGGAGAGGAGTATCAGCAGCAGAAGCCCTGAGAGTTTCACTGCCAAGAGGACTGTGGAGCAGAGGCGGCAACGGCTTCTAACAGGGCAGGAAATCAGGATGCAATGCCTCCCCCCCCCCCCGAAGTGACCCTTAAGGCAGGGCACCCAGCCAGGCCGAGGCCCCACAGGGACCCTCCCTCCTCCTGAGTACCCTGTTTCCCCGAATATAAGACACTGTCTTATATTTTTTTTAACTCCAAAATTAGCACAAGGTCTTATTTTCAGGGGATGTCTTATTTTTCCATGAAGAAGAATACCAGCCTCGATCGCGCTTCCCCACCCACAACCAAGGGACGCTTTCCTTGGTTGCGATTAGGGGAGCGCGATCGAGACTGGTCTCAACTGTAAGGCGGCTGGCGTGGCCCATAAGAAAGCCTGCCACGTCGGAGTCTCGATCCCACTCTCGCCAGGGGAAACTTCCCTTGGTTGTGAGCGGGGAGGCAATCAAGACTCCAACGCGACAGGCCTTCTTACACGCCGGGAGGAGGGGGAAGATGGCATACCGGTATTACAGTACCGTGCCTGGCTCTGGCTCCGCTCGTCCTTCTCTTCTGTCCCGGACACGGGAAGCAGGGGGTGCATGCGATCGGATTGCCAGGAGGTAAGGGGGTCTTATTTTCGGGTGGGGCCTTATATTTCAAAGGCAGGGGAAAAAAGGGGGGTGTCTTATTATGGGAGGAGGTCCTATAATGGGGGAAACACAGTAATACCATTTGGCTTTGCCATTGCTGCTCACTGGGACTCCTTTTTGCAGAGTGAGAGGAGGGTGTTGTGGGGTGGGAGGGTCGGTGTGGGGGGGGGGGCTGCTCTGGGACTTCCTCTTCCCTTTGCAACTGAATCTGCTGCCCAGCCCTCAGGTGTGTCCAGAGGAGGACTCAACGGAGGGTGTGTGTGTGGGGGGGAGGGTAGGACTGGGGCTCCTCCCCGCCCCCAAAGAGACCACAGCTTTTTGAAGGGGCCTCAGTCCTTTTATTCATGACAAGGCAGGCCACAGGCCAGTCTGTCACCGGCCAGCCCAATAAAGTTGGTGCCCTGACCAAGTGCTTCTGCTTGCGAGTCTCTGTCCACCTTTACCTGGACGTTCAGCAACATCCATGTCGGTGCCGGTCACTGGGGATGAGACCAGGCAGGACCTGCAGTGGGAAGAGGTGCCTGCTACAACTTGCTCATGGGGGGAGGTGGCTTCACTCGAATGACACCCTCCTGTGCACAGCTGACCGCCAGGACTCCGTCCCTTCGCCACAGCCGGCCCTGGACAAGTCCCCGGCAGCCACCTGGGAGAGAAAGGGTGTGTCAAGCATGGCTTTTCTCCAAGGAGCTGCTCCTTACCCCCAAATATCCCACACAGCAGGCATCCCTTACCTGCCCAGGGACTCTCGCATTCGTACAGCATCCAGTGGTCTGTCCGGAAAGGGTTGTGGAACCACATGGAGTGATCCAGGGAGACCATGAAACTGACGCTGTAGTGCTGGTGCGGCATCAGGGCCGTGTGCAGGAAGGCATAGTCGGAGATGTATGCAGCCACGCAGCAGTGTAACTTCATATCCCCCTCTCCTGCAACACAGAGGAGGCCTCTGAGAGCCCTGGACATGCATTGTCTGTAGGAAACCATAGGGCACAAGGCTGTTGATCCAACACACAAAACAAGCCTCTGCCGCTCAAAATGCGTGACAGACCAAAGACAGACGGCCTTGCTGTGCACATCACTGCAAATGGGCAGAAAGGGGTGCACGGCCCAAACCAGCACCAACCAAGCAAGCTTCTAGCCTGCAGGTTGTAGAGCTATGAGAGAGAAGAAGCCCAAAGTGGGGGGGGGGGGGGGAGGGGGAGATCCTCCCTGCTTTCCTAATCTGTAATCGTGATCTCCTGTGAATCCTCGTGAGTTTACTGCATGTAAACACAGTAAACCCATTCGTGTGGATTCAGAGACCATGAAGAAGAACTTGATAGAGCAGAGGTGCCCAAACTACGGCCCGTGTGCCGTAGTTTGGGCACCCCTGGTTTAAGCAGAGAAAATGGCAGCCTAAAAATCTATCTCATCCTGTTGCAAAACAGATTGCAAGGTGTGTTTTACTTCCACTTCCAGTGGGAGGAGCCATATGAACCACGTGACCGGCCCATGGCCTGGAAAGTTTGGGCCTCCATGTGACAAGAGCATAGGGGCAGAACTAGACCCTGTAGATCACCCAGAATTATAACACTGTTCTATTTAACAAGGATATAGCAATAGCAATGATACTTGCATACCTGCCCCATAGAAGCGCTTAGTGCACTCTCTGGGTGGTTCACAAGTTAACTAGCATTTCTGCTCCCAACATGCTGGGTACTCATTTTACCAACCTCAGAAAGATGGGAGGCTGAATCAACCTCAAGCCCTGGTCAGGATTGAACTCACAACAACTGAAGCAGTTTTGGCTGCAGTTACAGCAGGTTAACCACTGTGCCGTCAGGGCTCACCACCAGCAAAAGAAGGAGGTTTAATTTAGTTCCGGCTGGCCCAAATGACCTGCTCTCCAGGGCTTTGCAGAGCCACCCACCCGCCCACCCTGCCTTCCTTCCTACTGGGAGATCTGTGGTATCCCCGGGAAGTCAAGTACCTGCCAGGCCCAGCCTTGCTCAGTTTCTGAAACAAGGTGAAGATCAGGTATAAGGAGGTCATTTGTCTTTAACCCAGACTTAAGCTCTGTTCCTGGGCAGGGTGTGGCAAATCCCAAGTCCCCAAAGGAGGGAGGCAAGTGTGTGACCGCCAGAGACCCTGTCCATACCAATGTATCCCTTGGCCCGCACCCAGAAGAGCTGTTTGGGCTCCCGGGGGCTCCGGTGGAAAAAGTCCGGTGGGTTCACAGGCTTCATCTCAATCGGAACTTCTTGTGCCAACATCTTGCAGAGTCCCCGGCGGTATCTCTCCAGCAGATTGGGGTCCCTTGGGAGGAAAGGGGGTGCAAGGGTGAGGGGAACGGACTAGATCGGAATGCCAGCACAGCTGATCTAGGTGTGGCCTCCTGGCTGGTTTGCCACAGCTCTGGCTGTCCCTTGCCATGGCCTTCACTGGCTAGGACTCCAGGTAGGAGCAATTCAGTCCAAGAAAATGACAGAGAGCGTCCAGACTCCGAATGAGCCGGAGGAGAAATGGCTGGCAGGGAAGGAGGGTGGGAGGACAAGCTGCTGAGATAGGGGCCTCATCTGCAGTTGCAGGTGACTTCTTTAGGACTACTCCGTTTGCCCCAAAACAAGACCTAACTGGAAATTAAGCACTAGCATGATTTTTCAGGATGCTCATAACATAAACCCTATCCCAAAAATAAGCCCCAGTTAAGACCATCAGCCAGCTGGGCATATTAAATTATAAAATAATAATATCAATGTATTAAATATAAATAATATTATTTATATTAATGCTTAAAATAAATTATAATTAAGTATTTGTAAATGAGATGGCTAGATGGCATTGTGGACGCAGCAGGCACCGAGCTGAGCGGGCTGAGGAGGATGGTGGAGGACAGGGGTGCCTGGAGATCAATGGTCCATAGGGTCGCAAAGGGTCGGAATCGACTGTGCGACTGAACAACAACAACAACAATTTGTAAATACCCAAGCAGGCACCTTTGGATGAGAGGTAAATACCTATGTAAATGGTTGAACTCGAAACATATTGCTGAACGACCCATTGGAATACACACAACGCATGAAAAACATGCACACTTGATAACCAATGGACATAATTCAATATGTTAGGTGTAACAGATGTGCTTAATAAGATATCCCCTGAAAATAAGCCCTAATGCATCTTTTGGAGCAAAAATTAATCTAAGACTTGGCAGAAACTCTTATGCAGGGAGACCTATGACCTTGCACCACTGGGTGAAGCCTCTGATGCCATGGAAAAGCCACCTCTGCTTTGCTTTGCCACAGGTGCCAGTGAATCCCAGGTGAGCTAGGGCCTGGAGGCACGAGAGTTTCCTGCATGCCGTCTTCAAGAACAGCAGCAGGGAAGCCTCCGTGTCAGCTACACAATCTTTTCTGTGTGAGCACTGGAAGCTCCCTGTCCAAATGGGAGCAGCGGTAAAGGAAGGTGCCGAGGTCAAAGCTGGTGACACACTCTCTCTCTCTCCCACCACCCCCTTCTCCAGAGGAAGCCTTTGGCGGAGTGTGCCATGCCCAAGGAGGAGGAAGAGATGCCGCCACCACCATCCCACTGCCCCCTCCGCCTCGCCACACTCACCGGAGGTACTTTTGGATGAGCTCCTCCTGGGTCAGCAGCTCCTCCGGCAGCGGGACGTCCGGCATGTGTAACTGGTGCTCCACGGGGCTGGCCTGAGCCTGCTGGAAGGAGGCCTGGCAGATGAGGATGGGCTTCCCATGCTGGATGGCCTTGACCGACCGCACTGAGAAGCTCTGGCCATCGCGGGTGCGCTCCACCTGGTACAGAACGGGCACGGAGGGGTCCCCTGCAAGCAGGAAGCGCCGGTGCGTGAGTGAGAGAGTGCGCTTCCACCGGATGGGCAGCCCTCCTGCGCCCACACCACTGCCACTGTGCAGAGTGCCTCCGAGGAGGGAGCAGGGCAGGCAGCAGAGACCCACCAAGCTCAGATCCAGGACACGGGGAGGGGGTGGCGAGGGGGAGGGGGCAGCCTCTGAAGGGGGGGGCACTCCCTCCCTCCTTCCCTACGACCTCTCTGCCGAAAGGACCAAGGGCTCCTTGGCTGGCTCAACTCAGCAGGGGGGGGGGGCAGAACCGCAGAAGCCCCCTCCCCCTTGCAGGACGACCCAGGGGCTTCGGGAGGAAGGCCCCCCCCCCCGCCCTCCTGACCTGACCTCTTCTCTCGCCTTTCTTGGACCAGAGGCTACAGAACCCCAACACACACACACGCGCGCGCGCGCGCGTGGCCCCCTCCCACCTGGGGGTCTGGGCTGGGCGTGGGTGGGTCCAGCAGCGGCCCCCGCCTCCTCCTCCTCCTCCTCCTCTCCCCTCCCCCCCCCGCCCCGCCCCGAGGCGCCTCACCTGCCCGGACGAAGTAGCAGTGGAGGGAGTGGGCTTGGGCATCCTGGCCGACGGCCTTGGCGGCGGCCACCAGCGCTTGGCCCACGATCTGGCCCCCGAAGAGCCGCCGCGAGACCGGCACCCAGTGGTGCCTCCCGCTGGAGGGGGAGAGGAAGAGAGAAGAGCAGGCGGCACGCTCGCGTCAGGCACCAGGCCCCGCCCGAGAGCCCCGGAGGAGCATCGGGTGGGGGTGGGGGGTCCCCCTCCCTCCCTCCCTCCCTCCCTCCCTGGCGGAACCCAGCCGTCGCCCGGCAGGCGGAGATCCCACCGGTGCAGCGCCCACCCCCCCACGCCCCGCCCCCTGCACCTACCGCGCTCCCCCCTCCCCGCTTCCCCCTCCCCCCCCCACGCCTGCTGACCGGAAGAGGTCCGAGTCCAGCGGCTCCAGGTTGAGGACGCTGGTGACCAGGACGCTGCGCAGGTCCCGCGGCGACGCCCCCCCGGCCCCGGCCCCACCCCGGCAGGAGGGCGCCTCCTCCTCCTCCACCTCCTCCGCTCTCTCGCCTCGCGGCCCGCCGGCACCGTCGGGGGCTGCCATGGCCAAGGGTGTGTGGGTGGGTGGGTGGGTGGGGGGGGGCGCTGGCGCTCCTTCCTCCGCGAGTCGGCTTCACTTCCGCCCGTGCCCGGCCGGTGGAGACCTAGGGCCCGCGTGATTGGCCGCTGCTCCGCGACACTGCCTCGCCATTGGTCGAGCACGCAGACGCCCCTCCCACGCCGCGGCATCTGAGTGGCGGGAACCCGGAAGTACTGAGGCACCTTCCCGGCTCTGAGCGAGCGAGCGAGCAAGCAGGCAGGGGCGCCTCCGCCGGGCCGCCGCTCGCTCTCCCGTCCCAGGCCGGCCAGGCGGGAACCGGGGAGGCGGGTCGCTCATCCAGTTGAAGAGGGAGGGAGGGAGGGAGGGAGGGGCTGGGCCCTTCGGGGGAGAGGAGACCCCGCCCCCCCCGCCGACCCACCCGCTCCGTGGCTGCGCTGGGGCTCCCCGGTCTCAACCCTCGAGATCGGAAGGGCTGCCCGCCGCCACCATCCCTCCCGGAGTCCTACGGAGGGGGTCCCTTCCCGGCGGGGAAGAGGAAGGCCCGGGACCTCCGGCATCTGGAGGTGAGCTTTGGGGGGGGGGGGGGGAGACGCCACGTGTTTTCCTCGTGCTGTAGGGCCGTAGCCAGAGGGGGGCGGGTGGCCCCCCCGACACCCCTCTTGACACCCCAACACCCCCCCAACCCCCGGGATGCCAATGTTCCGTATGTGCGTGCGAGACATGGTTGCCCCGCCTGCCCACCCCCAAAAAGGATAATCTCGAATCCTGGCTACGGCCGGGGGAAGAGGCGCCTGGTGTGGGTGTCTGTGTCTGTCTCTGTCTCTCCAAGCTCCTCCGGGCCTTGCCGGGGCCCTCTTTGGCCTACTACAGACGCCTTTGGCCCCATGCTTTTGGGGTGGGGCTCTGGTTGGCCTCTCGGCCTACCACCTCACCCAAGCCCGCTTAGCTTTGGCAAGAGGGCCCAACCCGGGCGGGACCTTCACTCCCTGCCTTTGGGGCCCCTTTCTAGGCTTCAGGCTGTCCTTTGAGCCTCTCTCTGCTCAGGGCAGTAGTTGGCTTTGCAGCGCCCATTCATCCCAAGGGCTCAACCTCTGGGGCGGCAGCTGTCGTCAAACCGCAAAGATGCCTAACCGAGAAATGCTCATTTTCCTTCCACCTCCCAGGTTTGTGCAGGTGATGTTCGGCAGTGTCCAATCCCTAGGATACAGGAAGAGGAAGCCAGGGGAGCGGCTTGTGCCTGGCACACCCTTTGTGCCGCTTGCAATACAACAAGGAGCTTGACCGGCTGACTGGAGATCAGAGGGGCAAAAAGCAGCTGCATCCACGTAGAGTCCAAGGCTTCCTCTGCCAGCTACAGTATCCGTCCTTCAGTCCCGGCTGCCCACATGGCAGTCACAATGGCTGGCTCTCAAGCCTGTGGCAGCCCTCCGTTCAAGTTGCGGAAAGAGGAACCCCCAGACGCAGAATCCAGTGAAGCTGGGACCGTGACTGTGGAAGTGGAGGTGGACTGGGACACGAGCAGGGAAGCAGAGGTGGATTCTGAGGAGCCCTTTCTTCTTCCTCCTTACCCACAACAGGAGCCAAAAGTCCCTCAGCTGGAGAAGGACCACAGCAACACCAATTCTGCTTTGCTCAAAGTTGCTGAAGCGATGAAAGACTTCCTGCAGGTGGACACGGGCTTCCTGGCCTCCACTAGCATGGACAGCAACAACCAGGACCTGGAGAGGTTGAGTTTGCAGACTAGCAAAATGAAGAGCTTGTTTGCCCGGTTCCCCGAGAGCCTCCTGCTCCACCAGTTGTCAAGGGAGAGGGGCCACGTGCTGTACGCTTTCCTTGTGGAAAGCAAGGATCGCGTGGGCAAACTGGTTCACCTTGCTGTCCTGAAGGAGGATACCCAAGAGAATGTGCAGGAAATGCTCTCTGTCTTCAAGAAGTTCAACCCAGAGTGGCGGAAGGTGAAGGTGGTCTTTGTGGACTTTGGCTTTCTGCACCGGCCTCTTTTGCAGCAGAGCTTCCCCTCGGCCCAGGTGCTGCTGTCCGTCTACCACACTGTGCTGCTCCTGGAGAAGAAGCTGAAGACGTCACGCGCACCTTTCTCCTTCAAGCATCACTTAAAGCTGGCTCTGAAAAAAGCAGTATTCTCCACCTCTAGCAGTAATCTGGAGGCGCTGTCTCAGCTGGTGAGGAACTTAGTAGACCACGAACTCTATGAGCATCTTCAGGCAAACTGGTTCTCCTGTGAGATGCTGTGGTATATGCATGCTAAGAAAGGACTCCATTACTGCAGCACATACATAGACAGCCTGGATCTAATCACTCAGAAGCTTTCCAGTCTTTTCAGCATCCGGTTCTCCCTGGAAACCAGCATCCTCCGCTTGGTGGAATATGCAGACTGGTTCAACACCAAAGGGCTAGGGGACCTGAACAAAGGTTTCTCTGGCCAGAAGCAGAAGAGCCGCACCTGCACCATGGAAAACTCCAAACAGCAGACCCGTACCTCTGCCAAGCACAGCTCTAAGGCCACATCTCAGGTGTGCCCGGTCAGAACCGCCACAGAGCCTCCAAAGCCGTGTCTCAAACACAGCCCAGCCAAGCCTGTGGCCACCATGCTGGCAGCTCTCCAGGAGATATGCACTGATGTGGCTTACCAGTTGTGCCTGAACGAGTGGGACATGGTGCAGAAGTCTGTGCAGCTCTTCAGTTCCACCAGAAACAACAAAACCACTGTTCAGCTGCTGGAGGACACGCACCAGATTCAGGACATGCACCAGATTCACAACGGCAAGTGGTGCAGCTGCTACTTCCATTGTCACTACCAGCTGCCCTGTCGACACATCTTGTCCATGCTTCAAGCTAACCAGCAGGTAGTAGAAGAAGGCATGGTTGGCATGCGCTGGCAGAAGAAATACCAGCATCTTCCGGTCTTGCAGGAGAACTCACAGGACTCCACGGGCATCCAGGGGGCAACAGCAACAACCAGGGAGCGATGGGACAAAGTCCAGTCTCTCAGCAAGGAACTGGGCAACCTCTTGCTGCAGAGCGAGGGGGAAGAACTGGAGGAACGTCTCTCGACCCTCAAGATGATTGCCAGCATCTGGGCCAAGTGTTGTGAGTTGGAGGAGGAGGAAGGTGCAGGGAAGCCCTGTAATCTTTGGAAGGTAGGGGACTTACCTTTTCTCTGGGTGAAGAAGGAAGAGGTGGAAGACACAACAGAAGTTACCTCACTAACTCCTGATCCGGCTAAAGAAGGAAACCAAACCTTGTCTACGTTGAAATCCCCCTGAGCCCTCCCTTCCTCGAGTGTGGAATCGTGACGGCTGCTCAGGCAGAAGCGGGTGGCTCTAGGTCTTTCCCAAGTGCACCACAGCTCTTCCTAACACATAAAGCTCAGGGATGCCATTAAGTTTCCTAGCAATAAAATAGATCCTCCTTTTGTAACCAGTAATAGGGTCGCAAAGGGTCGGAATTGACTGTGTGACTGAACAACAAAAATAGTCTTCTTACTCTTGCAGGTGTGCAAGTGAAGGGATAGCATGGTTGCCTGCTGGCCCGCATGTGCTAGGCGAGGGCCTGCGTAGGCAGAGTGGGACATTCATGGGCCGGGTTGGGAACATTTTGTAGTGTACAGCTCTAGGTGTGACAATCAGGTGGACCATGTCTCTGATACTGTGTGTGCCTGGATGTCATACCTGTGTGCTACTTTTGCCTAACCACCTGGGTTGGATTTTATTTAGTTGTATGTATGAGCCTTCTATACTGTTGTTTTTGTTTAACAGAAGTCACATTAAGCTTCACACACCTGATACGTTTGGGTTCTGTTGCTATGTGTGGGCTAAATGGCTAAGCCTGATGTGCTCGAGTATTGCTCCTTTTCACATTGCATTGGTGCCATAGTGTTCCTATGGGCCTCTAATTCGCAACCGCCCACTGGATGATACAGAGGGGCAAAGATGGAAATAATTCTCTGTTTCGTGCTTCCTTTCTTCTGAAACCACTTCAAGCAAGTGCAAATTTTGCTGCTATGTATTTAGACCAAATGAATTGATTTAAAAAATACAAATTTGAGTCTGCTGCTGTAGTAATGTTCACACACAAACACCAGGATGTGGGTGCAAAAGGCAGACTGGTCCAACAAAGGACCTACTGCTCATATTTATTCCTAAAGTCTTAAAACCACATGTACATATGGCAATCATGTGGTTTGCACAAAACTACAGAGCCTGCTATAGCAAAAGACATAAACAATTTTTCCGGGATAAAGGCAAAGGCATAGGAAGGCATACACTTTATTATCTGGCGCCAGGGTGGCGGAAGCTGACTTGACCTAACCTTTCACATAGAACATTTCACCTAGTCTTGGCATCTGGTTTACACAAGCAGGCACTTTCAGGAGGCCAGAGATTAGAGAGCTTCGAAGAGACAAAGGACTACATGTACCATCTTCCGCCAGGCAACCATTGAATGGCCGAAACCCCCCAATGTTATACTGGACCCTGTTGATCCAGCAGCTCCCTTTCAGAGGAGTATAGAAAACTTAAAAGCAGTTACCATTAAACTAATATAAGGTTATTCCCAACATGCTGCTTTGATGCTGAACTACTTTTTCAGTTTTGTTTATCTGATAAGATGCTTTTGCAAAAAGATAGGAGAAACAAATTATGCCACAACAATATCAAGGAACACTGTTTTAAGAAGACAATGAGTTCTGGAGGCTAATCATTTAATTGTACCGTAACTGAGTTGGAAGAGGGGCCTTTTGGGCCATCGAGTCCAAATCCCTCCCTGCTCAGGGCAGGAATCCAAATCAGAGCAGATACAACAGATGCCGTCCATCTGCAATGAAACAATGAACAAGGGTCTTCTTTTGGTCTAAGGACAGGCAACACATGCAAGCCCTAGGCCCCTAACCTCCCATCCCCATCCAAAAATCTAACAACTGTAAGACTGTGGCAGTTCTCTCTTAAAAGTCAATGGTGGGGGGGAGGTGGACTTTTTGCCACCCCTTTTGTTTTGATGTTGTTGATACAGCCACCATCGGGTGCTGGAGAACTGACATTTGGTCTCTGGGCCGCTCTGCAACTTGCCCAGCCTTTTTAGTCCTACCTGATACTAAAAGGCTCTCTGGGTCTGGGATAATTACACAGACAGACAGCAGGGTTACGTTACGTTACGTTACGTTTATTTGATTTGTATGCCGCCCTACTCAGCACACGCCGACTCAGCACATGCCTTAATTGACTGAGAAAAACCGGAAGGGGAGTGATTAGGTCCATGCTGCTAAGCCAGTTACCACCTGCGTGTTTTTCTAAATAGTATACAATTGTAACCCCAGAAGCCACTTCTGGCCCAGCATGTGTCCCACAGCTAGATGCCGTAATCAGAAATACTAATTGTATTTGGTCATTATCTCTTCGAGGGCCAAACTCTCACTTGGCAGATGGAAGTTCTCGTTTAGGAAATGTGTTGATGAGTGAAATCAAACAGAGTGGGAAAATATTTGTTTTGCTAGGGAAACACAGATCAAGTGCACACCTTGAAATAAACAAGCAGTAGGAGATGGAACTCAGATGTGAAACTGCTGATTTTTTTCTGGACAAAAAAAAAGTGACATACAGTATTCCTGAAACTGGCTCCACTTTTATAGGGGTGAAGTCACTTCTAGGCAACTTCAAACCCTTTCTCACAGCATCTATTCTGTGGCAATTGGTTAGAAAGGCAAGTGTCTCAGTTTTGAGAAGAAGAATTTCCAGCAAGGAGAAAGCATAATACGACAGTACCTGCGCAGGTTAATCCTGCTGCCTCGCTAGCCTAGTGTGTATGTAGACGTGGGGAGTGGTGATCTGGAAGACAGGACAGTGCAGTAGTACTATAGTACAGTATTTGAATGTGACGAAGCCGGGCCTACGAGAGGAGCATGGATGGATGGATGGCGAACGACACAGGCCAGAGGGAGGGAGGAAAGCGCCCAGTGAAAACTGTGAGAGATTGTGAGGCACTCCTGAGGGATCTCTTGACACTGGGGGAGTGGGCAAAACAGTGGCAAATGAGCTTCAACATTAGTAAGTGCAGAGTGATGCATGTTGTGGCAAAGAACCCCAATTACATTTATAAACTGATGGGGTCTGAACTCTCTGCGACAAACCAGGAAAGGGACCTTGGTGTCCTGGTGGACAAGAGCTCAATGAAGGTGTCAACCCAGTGTGCCTCAGCAGTGAAAAAAGCAAACTCAATGCTAGGGATCATTAGGAAGGGTATAGAAAATAAGTCAGCAAGTGTCATTTTGCCTCTTTATAAATCTATGGTGAGGCCCCATCTGGAATACTGTGTACAGTTCTGGTCGCCATACCTCCAGAAGGATATTATGGAGCTGGAAAAAGTGCAGAGGAGGGCAACCAGAATGATTAGGGGACTGGAACACCTTCCTTACCATCTGAGGCTGCAACAGTTGGGCCTCTTCACTCTTGAACGACGGCGTCTAAGAGGTGACCTGATTGAAGTTTATAAAATCATGCACGGTGTGGACAAGTTAGATAAGGAAAAACTGTTTTCCCTATCGCACAACACTAGAACTAGGGGACACTCCATGAAACTTTTGGGTACTAGTTCTCAAACAAATAAGAGAAAGTACTTTTTCACCCAGAGGATCTCTGGTCTATGGAACTCCCTGCCAGAAGAAGTGGTGACAGCTGTCAGTCTTGACAGCTTTAAGAAAGGATTAGACAAGTTCATGGAGGACAAGGGTATCAATGGCTATAATTATAATGGATACCTAAGGACAACCTCCGGGTTGGAGAGATAGGCAGGATATCTCTCAATGCCATTTCCAGGGAATCCTAAGCAGGTGAAGAAGGCATCTGCTTGGGAATACCCTGAAGGAAATGGTGAGCCACTGTGTGAGACAGAATGCTGGACTGGATCATGGGCTCCTGTGGCCAATGCCTGTCAAGCGCAGCTCCAGAGATTATGGGACCTGCGCAGAACGTTTCTGAGCAGGTCCATTCTACGCTTGTGTAAAAACCTACGCATGCGTAGAAGTGACCTGTGCAGAATGGTTCTGCGCAGGTCACTTCTACCCATGCGTATAAGGCTTTTACACATGCGTAGAATGGACCAGCGCAGAGCCGTACGCATCCCCTTCAGCACAGAACCCTTGTATGCATGCGTAGAAAAGACCTGCACAGAAGGGATGCGCAGTAACTCCTCCCCCCACCCCCTGCCAAATTACAGGGTCGTGGCAGCTCTGGGCAGGAAATGGAGAAAATCGGCGTGGAAGATGGGAAATGGCCCGCCAACCCGGGATACTTGGCAGGTATGCTGTGGCCTGTAATCCCGCAAGGCTGTGGGTCTTGTGTTCTTCTCCTGGACCTGGGGATGCTGGGTGGGCGGGCGCACAGGGTCCCGCAACGCAGCCCGGAAGCGGAAGTGGCAGGAGGGCACCGGAAGTCGGCGGGTGTGTGGCGCGAGCAACGACCTTTCCAGCTGGCGCGCTCCCTGGCGGTTTCCAAGAGAATGGACACGTTGGGCCCTCCTCCCGCCCCCTAGAGCCTTCGACATTTTGATTGGCCGTGGGGTCCGGATGGGGGCGGGCCTGCGTGCTCTGCCATTGGTGCGTTCGACTTCGGCGGCGGTTGTCGTCGGTCTAACTGAAGAGTGGCTTCGGAGGAGGAGGAGGAGGAGGCCGCCGTGGCGGGTGAGTGACTGAGCAGGGGGGCCGGGCTGGGGCCGCGAGAGGCGGGCCGGGGGTAGGGTGGGGGTGCTCCTCCGTCTGTCTGTCTGTCCGTCCGTCCGCGGGGCCCGGCCCTGTGCGTGGGTTTGAGGGGGCTCATTATTGCGGCGTCGAAGGAGCCTCCGGCTCTCAGCCCGGCAGGAAGGGAGCGCAGTGGGTTCTGGGTCTTGTAGTCCAAGGGAGTAAAGGCTCCGGCGGGGCAACCCAGGGCGGGAGGGAGGCCCCAAAGCCCCTCCCCCCCCTTGCCCTGTTTTCCCGAGGGAGGGGGCGGCGGCGGTTGACATCTGTAGCCTATCCCGCCCCTTTCACTGCAGGGCCATATACTGCCGTGATGGCGAACCTTGGCACTCCAGATGTTCTTGGACTTCAATTCCCAGAAGCCCCCAAGCACCCTGTGAATCCACACAAAGAGGTTTACTGCGATTCATCCGGCCCGTGCTGCCCTCATCACTCCCGGAAGGGGAAGTAAAATGCGCCCACAGGGAGGAAGGGGTAACCACCGTACAGGCGCATTTTACCTCCGCTTCCAGGAGCAACAGGCACGGCGCAGGCCAGACCAATCGCAGTAAACCCATTCATGTGGATTCACAGGGTGCTTGGGCTTCTGGGAATTGAAGTCCAAGAACATCTGGAGTGCCAATGTTCGCCATCACGGATATATATTATGGTTTTTTAAAAAGCCATGGGCATCTCCAGGTGGTGGTTGCTGCTGCTGCTGCTGCATTTACCTCTTCGTTGCACATGCCGCCTTCTCAGGGTGTGCCTTAATAACGGTGGTGGGCCAAACCCAGTTACCCTCCTTCATACAGACTTTTCCTCGTTCTAGCCAGATCCTAGCTAGGGAGACCTATGTGGCGTAGCTTACAGAAGCACCCTGACATCTTCCCCACATCAGGACATCTATGCAGAATTTCCAGGAGTGGCAGCAAGTATAATTTTTTGGAGGAAAAGGAAACCCCATGCCATAGTTGGTAGTAAAAGGCCAGGTGGGTCTCCCTTGCTCGAAAGCCAGTTGCATCCACCTGTAGAGGTCATCAGGGCTCACCTCCGTTTACAGCAGTGGTTCCCAAGGTGTTGTTTTGTGTGTGTGTGTGTGTGTGTTTGTTTGTTTTGCCATGCCCCACCTAAGCATTTCTAAAATCCTGACTCCTCCCCCTGTGACATATAATTCTTGTTATGCAAAAAGTGAACTGTTCACGCGGATGAAGCCTGTACATTCTGATTTTAATTCTCAAAATGTATGTCGCGTTTATATATTGTATATGAGGCCCCCAGGAAACCATAAGAAATACAAAAAAGTTAATAACTGCTAATAACTCATTATTGAGTTGCCCCCCCCCCTAAAAATCATGTGTGTGCCCCAGGTTGGGAACCACGAGTTTACAGCCAAAAAGCCAGCAGTGTCTGGTCATGTGGCAGGCATGACTAGACACAGGAGTGCAGGGAACACTGTTACCTTTCCTGCCAAAGTATTTATCTACAGTACTTGCAATTTCTTGCTTTCTAACTGCTTGTTATAGGGGAAACAATTTTTTCATCCCGTCACGTGAAAGGTTGGAAGTTACAGGTCTAAGCAAATGTTGTGGAGGAAACCTGTATGATTTACATACAGATTTGTGTCTATCAGTTTTGGATCTAGTTCAGTGGTAATCTGTCCATCCTTTGCACCGGGAGTGTACAAGACATAATTCTCCGGACAGGTGTTTCCAAACCCCATTGTACTCACCTGCCATAAACTTGATTTTTGCCTGTCACAGAATTACGGTATTACTCTTGGAAGCCACCCAGAGCATCAATTTGCTTTTAATGTAGGTCATAGCTTTCCCCTGCAGTATTTAACACCCCACCTTTTTAAAGTGGAAAATGATACTTGGCTACTTCTGATTCCTGTTTTGGTTTGGGTTTCTTTGTTTGCATCTCTGCTAGTCTGTGCAGACCCCCAGAGAATTCTGGCATTGAAAATTGGCTCCCACACCTACCACTTCTGCTCACTGGGCAGTACGGCAGAAGCTCCAACTAAGTAAGCGGTCTTGGTTTAACCCAATTTTTCCTCTCCCACTAGGGCCTTCGTTTCAGTGTCAACCATGAATCTGACGGCAGCAACATGAACTCCCATCTCTGGCTAGTTGCACGTGCGCCAGCTTTATAGGAAAAAGTCTCAAGAATCGTAACTGAGTCTTTGTCTCAGCAATGGCCGTTGATGCTGTGAGGGAGCTCTTGAGCTTGGATCGTGGCTCTCTGGTGGCCTATCAACTGGACAAAAATTCTAAGCTCAACTCCATTAGCTACCAGACCGTCCTGATGAGAGAGGTCTTCGTAAAGCATCCAAGCGTGGTGCTGATCCATCGAAGCCACAGCCCCCGGGGCAAGGCCCTCTACATGTTTATGGTGGACGAGCCTTTCTTGAGGCTTGAGGGAGAGATGACCCGAGTAGTCCATCTCTCAGTCCCAGGCAGGGAATCAGCCGGAGGCCTGGCCCACATGTACCACACTTTCAAGACTTTCAATCCTGAGTGGAAGCAGGTCAAGACTTTCCTGGTGGACCCAGGCTTTCGGTTGCTGCCAGCGCTGTCCAAAGCGTTTCCCTCGGCCGATGTCCAGCTGTCTGTCTTCCATCTATGCAAATACCTGCAGCACACACTCCAACAGGCCTCCCTGGAATGCCACACAGAAAAGCTGGTCCTGAGTGCCTTGCAGAATGCCATGTGTGCCCCCAGTGAGAGTAACCGGAGGGTGATTCGTGTCATCCTGAATGATTTTGTGAAACCCAACCTGATCTCGCAACTGCACCAGGACTGGCTGCTGAGTGAAAAGATCTGGACTTTCCACTGCTGGCGGACCTGGAACGAGAGCAGCCAGTATTTCAAGGACCTGGAGCTGATTACGTGCAGTCTAAGCCGGGAGTTCTGTGTGGGGCCCTCACTGGAGGCTTGCATGATTAGCATAGCCAAGCAATATCAGAAGAGCATTTCAGAGAACTCCGTGTCCTCCCCGGCTACCTTGCTCAGCCACAATGTGCTGCTGCCTAGTTCATCGCCCACAGACAACTGGAGGGCTAGGCTTCCACGGGATCTTCCACCAATGGCCCCTCAGGCCGCCTCGGAGCCAAAGGAAGAGGTTGCCAATGGGTTTCCTGCAAGAGAGGCTGAAAGGCTTCTCCAGCAATCCTTGACTGACCTCTGCACGGAGCCTGCAGCCAGGCTGTGCCTGACAGAGATGGCCGTGGTCCAGAGTTCTGTGCACCTGAAGGGAACAGATGGACACATGGTCAACATCCAGCTGCTGGAGGATGCCCAGACCGTGGAGTGCCAGGAGGAGGGCCTCAGCAGCTGCACCTGCTACTTCAACCAAACATTCCAGCTGCCCTGCAGACACATCTTGGCTCTGCTAAACTCAGAAGGGAAGGACCTGGATCCGGAAAGGATTCCCATACAATGGCACAAGGGACCTGGCACCTCTCAGCCAAGCGAGACCAGTGCTGATGACCTGTTGGAAGTCTTAAGTAGTTCGTGGGATGAGGCGCTAGACAAGAACTTGGCTGTGTCACTTCTCACCGCAGAGATCCGCCGGCTTCTAAGCCAGTGCAGCCCAGAGGAGTTTGACCGTAGGTACAGCACGCTTCGAGAGCTGGCTGATAGCTGGATTGGGCCTTATGTGCAGGTGAAGTTATAGTTGGGGCTTCTGGCATGCGAACAGGCAGACATTTTGTGCCCAGCGTCTCCTTTTCTGTGGCTGCCCACAGAACAGTTGGGCATGGCCAGTGATGTGACCTTGTGGTCTCTGTGTCACTGGATCTCCTGCTCTTAGAGACTGATGTGGCCATAACGTCCCGATGAACACTGTCCTAAGAGAAGCTACAGGTAGTTGTAGGCTCTGTCCTGTGAGGTCTGCCCTCTCTGTACTCTTCCTCCAGTTCCGTGGGTGCAGTTAAGCCTTCCGGATACACGTCCCTCATTGTGGCCTGGTTTATCATCTGGTCCACCCTTGTCACTCTTGTTGTTATGATAATGGGGTGGTCACGGTTCTCCTTTTTGGCAAGTTTCAGTTTGACTCAATAAATCCCTCTTCCCTGTTTATTACTTCTCAGTATGCCAGCAATTGTTTATTATTATTCAGAAGGCTGCTAGGCAAGAGGGCAAAGCCTCTTCCAATGTGGATTGGCAGGCGAGGGTTTGCCCTCTCCTCCTGCAGGGCCACCCCAGCCTGTGCTGTGGTCAGTAGAAGCGGTCCACCGGCACATCATCATCATCATCCAACAGGATGGTGTGTGTGTGCGTGTGTGAAACCAGTGTGGGTGAGGGAACCTCCAGATCCAGCTAATGAAGGGCTGTGGTTTCAGACCGACTGTTCCTTCCGCCTCACTCCAGAGAGCCTGTTGATTTGAGCATTCCCATGTCTGGCGAGACGGGAGACCAGCCATTGCCCAGCCCAAGAACTGGCTGCAGAAACCTGGCTTTTGCAAACCTTTTATATAGGCATCACACTACAAAACCTTGCTCCCCCCACCCCGCACCCCTCGGAGCTCTCACTTTTCCAGCTGTGCCAGAAAGAGAGGCAGGAGGCACCTGCCGGCAGTGGTGGCTGCCCTTTTCCGCTGCCTTTCCCTCTTGTAGGAGGAGGGCCCCAGCCGCGGCACGGGAGTCCACCGCCTCCTCTGGGCCCCTTCTGGTCCTCCGGGCTCCAGGTTCTCCGCCATGAAAGAGTGGGCCGCGTGAATCATGTCTTCCTCTCGGATGCCGGGCACCGGCACTGTCGGGATGCCAGCGATCATCATGGCCAAGGTCAGAATGCAGATATTGGGGGCCAGGTGCAGGATGGACGAGGGGCCCCCTCTGTCTTTGCTGAGCTTGGCAGACACTGAGAAGACCCCTCCCCTGGGCAGGAACCCCCACTGGGCCATGGCAAAGTCTCCTCCAGAATGGGCCATTTCCTTGGGTCGCTGGCTCAGGGCAGGGGAAGGGCCCGGCCGGCTGGTGTCCATCTGCCCCAGAGGGCGTTCCTGGGGCAGAGCCGTGGCACACAGGCCTGGGTGTGGTTCCCACCTGGCAGGTGCCCCCTTTCCGGCAGGTGGGCTTGGAGAATGGCCGACTCCCCCAGGGGGCTCCTTGTGCGGCTCTGGCCCCAGCTGCAGCCATGCGTCCCTCAGTTGGAGCGGAGCGGCCTGCTTGGCCTGCAGTTTCCTCTGCAAGAGGCCGAGGGTACAGGAGAGCCTGGCTGGAGGGGGAACCTCCTTGGCTGGCCCTGGGCAGAGGCTCGGCAGGCTGCCAAGCGCCGGCGGAGTCTCTCTGCCGCTGCTGCCGCTGCTGGACTCACCTGTGCAGAGAGGGAGGAGGAAGGCATCAGGTGGGCAATCTTCCCTGGCAGAGCTATGGGCCAAAAGATGGGGGACACACATGTAGAGGGGTGCAGAAGGAGGGGGCCTGAGGGAGGGAGGGGCCGCCCATCTCTCCCATGCCCTCAGCGCCAGAATCTGCTAAAAGAGCCCACACATGCGCCTCTTGCTTTGGCCTCTTGGTGCCGAGGGAGAAAAGGGCCTTTCTGACTCTGAGGGGGAGGCAGTTCGGCTGCAGCTTTCCTTCCCTGCCTCCCCCTCTGCCAACCCCACCCTGGGAGCTTCCGCTCAGCGTGGGAGGGCGGGGGGGGGGTTGCAGGTAGAGGCCCAGAGGCTTCTCCTCCCCAGCTGTCCTTGGGGTTATCTGTTACTCATTGGGTTGTGGGAGGGGGAAACCCTGCCATGTCCCAACCAGGAGGCCCTGGGGCAGAGGGTGGGGGAGAAGTGTCACGAGCCTCCAACCCATGATAGGCTGGGGTGGGGGGGGGGGGGTGAGAAAGTCTGGCTGGAACCAGGCCCGTGATGACTCCAGGTGTAGTTTGGCCCCAGGTGAAGGCGAGAGGCCCGAGTAGGGGGTAGCGAGGGGTGGGAGGGGGTGGCTGTGGGCAGTCTTTTCTTCCCCAGCTGTGCTCGAAGTGTTCACCAAGGCCTCTTGCTCAGTTGGAGGCGGCCCTGGTCTCACCTGGGCTTCATAACAGGTGGGTTCACAGAGGTGGGGTGGGGTGGGGGGTGGAACACAGAGAGGAAGAGCTGCCTCCACCCTGTCCAGTTTCCTGGGGGAAGGGAAGCCCGAGAGGCTTACCTGGATGGGAAGGTGGGGAGAGGCCGGCCAACGCTTTCCCCATCCCTTAGCCGGACATGGCCTTGCTGGCTGCTGTGGAGTCCCTGCCCTGCCCTGCCCCCATTCTAGAACCAGTGTCACAGGACCTGACCCTTATGTCACACACAGCAGCCTCTGTGCCACCCCTGGCTTGCCCCTCTGCCTCTGGTGAGGCTCTGCCTGGGCCCCATGGGGCACCGAGCCCAGCTAGGCTGGACCCCTTGATCTTGCCCCCCCCCCCTTTTTCTGGGACTGATCGGCTCCTCCTGCCTGACCCCCCCATCCCTCTGGCGCCGGGCCTTTCTTCTCCTAAGGCCAGCCAGACCCTTCTCAGCAAGGCCACCCTTCCCAGGAACCCAAGGCAACTTTTATTGAGCCGAGGCACCGCCGGCCCTACAGGGTTGGTCTTCTGCCTCCCCCCCCCCCCCCCGCCACCACCAGGGGAGGAGCTCCATTCATTGGGGGTGGGGGGGAAAGGTTACAGCTCGTGGGGAGGTACAGATGGTCCATTTCAGCAGTACTTCTTAGGGGAGGCTCCTTGCATGGGGCTCTCCTGCCCTCTGGGCATTTCCTCCTGTGCCTGAAAGCCTCTCACACACATAGGGCTGCCCTAGAGAGACACACACACGACACACCACTCCAGGAGCTTCGTATTGATGGGCTGTAGCTGTACCATGGCTTCACCGTGCTTCCTCGTATCCTACACATCGCGGACATCTGGCGGCTAGTGTAGCGAGCCGGCAGAGCCCTGGCCGGGAGTCACTCATACTTGCAGAGGTTCTTCAGCAGCGGGGGCAGGTTGAGCAGGTCGATGGCCATGCGGTGGACGACATGTTTCTGGACAGCCACGCGGCAGAGGGTCTGCAGGGAGGGAACTGGGGTGGAGGGAGAAAAGGTGGAGGGGAGAGGGTGGCACAGACACCGGGTCAGGCCTAGGGCTCATTCCTCTGGCTTAGGAAACTCTCACCCCTCCCAGCCAAGAGGGCTCAGAAGGACCCGCAGGCAGGCCGGCCGGCCCACCCACTCACCCACCCCTCCCTGTGCGGAGCTCAGCATGGGAGCTGCCCAGGGTGGGCTGAACAACAACATAGCTTGAGTCAGTTTGGCTCCTCGGGGTCAGAGGTGGGAGGGGGGGGTGAGGATTGTGGCCAACCCCTTTCCAGTGGAAAGAGCTTCCACCACCTCCACGGAAACCCCCCCCCCCAGCTGGAAAGGCCACACGGCTGGCTTCCATCCTTGTTCTGAGGCTTTGGGAGCCCTCTGGGTGCCCTGACCTGTGGCTTGCAGAGCGCAGTGCAAGAGAGGAAAGAGGAGCCGGCGTTTCTCTCTTGCCAGTCAGCCGCCTGCCTTGCCTGCCTGCCTCTTTTTTTGTTCTGCAAGGGGGGGCGGGGGGGGCGTTAGAAAATCAGACAGACTTGAGAGAAACTGGGTTCTTGTAAAGGCAAGGAGGTTCTGAAGAGACCCTTGGGGTGTGTGTGTGTGGGGGGGGGCATGTTTGTCAGGAGGGCCCAGTGGCTTCAGGGCATTTCACTTGAAACTAATGTGTGTTTGTGCATGCGTGCATGCATGTTGGCCCAGGGCAGCGCCACTGTCATGGCACTCTTCTGCCAGGAAGGGAGATCTCTTGCCTCTGTGTGTGTGTGTGTGTGCGTGCGTGTGTGCATGGGGGGGGGGGTGTACAAGCTCTCCTGCTTGGCCAAAATAGGGCTCACATGGCATTAAGCTCCCTGGCACAGATTTTACCTTTGTGCCACAAAAGTAAAGCCCAGGCAGCCTTTCTAAACCAGTGGCGTGCATGGGGGCTTGTACCACCATCAACCACTGACCTGCCTATACAAGAGTCCCTTCCGTTTTTTAGCCTGGGGTGGTTCATTTCTGGCCCTGTGGGGGGGGCGGGGGGCGGGGAAATGGCACCCACTCCTCTTGAGCTCTTCTTTTCCTCCTTTAGGTGCCCTTCTTGCCAATCTCGCCCCAAGAGCAATCCCACTTCCATAACCCCCCCCCTCCATAGCGCTTAGTGCACTCTCTGAGCAGTTCACAAGGTAATTGGCATGCTGCCCCCCCCCCACCACCACCACCATGCTGGGTACCTGATACACACATACAAAGACAGTTGACCAATGAGCCACCCTAGGCTGGCTCTGAGCCTTTGGCGTCTCTCCTCGTCTCCATTCCTCCTCCATCCTTTCCCTTGCCCTTCTCTTCAAGGCTCCCTGCTGGGGCTGAGCTCTCCTGGATTAGGCCCCACCAACACTGCCTGCACTTCCAAATGATGCTGGGAAGCCCAAGCATGTCTATGTGCATCTGAATGCCATCAGCCTAAGGTACCTTCTCCTCTCCCAGGCTGACCCTCCACTGTGCTAGGTAAAGGTTTCCCTTGCTCGAAAGCCAGTCATATCCGACTCTAGGGTGCAGTGCTCATCTCTGTTTCAAAGCCGAAGAGCCCAGCGCTGTCTGCTTCTGCAGATGTTTCTGTAGTCATGTAGCAGCCATGACTAGACACCGGAGAGCACGGAACGCTGTTACCTTCCCACCGAAGTGGTCCCTATTTATCTACTTGCAATGTCTTGCTTTCGAACTGCTAGGTTGGCAGGAGCTGGGATGAAGACGGGAGCTCATTTCCGTCCTGCAGTACTTGGGAATCGAACTGCTAACCTTCTGCCTCCCAGTCATCGTCTTCTTAGCCACTTGAGCCACTGCAGCCCCTGTGCTAAACACTGTGCTAAACATTGTAAATATTGATTATCCTTTCTAAATGGACATTGTAATGTAATAGCAGTTATTTATTTATTAATTGGTAAGAATCCCCCTTCCCCATTTGTGCAGGTGATGAGGGGAAAGCCTGGCCTTCCGTGGTAAAAATCACCAAATGGCAGCAGCAGCAAAGCCAGAGAGGAGCTTAAACAAATGAAGCGTCTTTGTCAGCAAAGGAAGAGGTGCAACCAAGGCAAGAACCCACCAAGGAACAATCCAGTTGCTCTCATCCAGCACCTTATATACCAGGGGTGCCCAACCTACATCCCATGGGCCGGATCCAGCCCCTGACGCCAATTCATCTGGCCCACGACGCCCACGTCACTCCTGGAAGCGGAAGTAAAACGCGCCTGTATGGTGACCACTCCCCTGAACCACGTGGCCGGCCCAGGGCCTGAAACGTTTGGACACCCCTGTTATATACCTTTCTTAACAGCATGAGCATATATATTTTCCAAGATGACAGGAGCACAAAATTGTTAGTTCTTCATTTTAATTTGATTTATTTTAGTTGATTGAATTGGTTCAGTCTGTTTACGTTTAGCCTTGTCTAGCTGTGTTGCCTGACTGTGGAATGGCCAAGTGGTTTTGTGAAGGCATTTTGAGACTGTGGTGGTGGTGGTCTCGTGACATCCATGGCTTCCCAGCTGTTGGAGAGTCGCTTTGGCCAAAGAAAGCCATGCTGAGGCAGCACTGAAGAGCACTTGGCCACTGGGCTGTTTTTATCTCCCTGGAGGCTAGAAGGAATGACTGCCCGTTATCGCAGTGGCTTCCACTGCCTTAAGCCCATAAAAACCAGTGAGAGGGTGTGCAGGGGACACACACACATACACACACACCAATTTCCCATTGGCAGCAGCTTCGGCTGCCACGCCTATCTAGACAAATGGTCAGACAACATTGGTCCATGCACCTGTAATCTCCCAGGTTGGTTACTGCAGTGCACTCCACATGGAAGTACAGTATCATTGAAGCTGGCATGGAAGCGCCAATGGGTTTAAACTGTGGTGGCCAGACTCATTGGGCTGGATCGTCTTCCACCTGTTTTGGCTTGCCTCTGTTGGTTACCTATTGCATTCTGCACCAGGTTCAAGGTTTTAGATGGTGTGGGGCCTTGCTACTTGGTGGAGTGACACTCTCCTACCCATTGTGCCCGATCCTCCCAGGGCACGTTATGATGCCTGGTCACCCTGAGATAAGTCGGAAGGAAGGTCGCTGAGAATAGAGCTTTCTTATGAGTGGCTCGATGGAGTGACCCATCGGTCGGTCGGTCGGTCGGTCGTGGAACGCTCCCCTTGCAGAGACTGATGAGGCTCATCGCTAAACCCACTATCATTTTTAGAGAAGCCGTTTTGGACATTCTCCCCCGGTAGAGAATTTTTACTGTTATCAACTTCCTTTGAAGCTAAACTTTGAGCCGTTTTCTAGAACAAACATGTCAAGATAGTGTTTTTGTGACCCACTTGATAATCTGGCTTTTTTCCCAACGAAAGCACAGACAGTTATGCAAATATAACGTAGCAAAGATAAAACGAGCCCTAGCTTACTGTTGTAGCTACACCAGCATAATATAACATAACCCATGCTTTAGAACTCCTTGCCGTCTCCCGCAGCTATTCCTGGGAGCCCTTTTTGCAGCGTTTTCAAAATATCTGTGACTGTTTTGTGTGCCCCTTGGGGATCAGGGTGCTTTGCTTTGACAGCAAATAAAGAATTGGTCTGTGTGTCTTTTACATTGCGTTGGCAGCTTCTGTGGTGCTAGAGAGGAGAGGGCTAGCCTGCGCTCTGCTGTGGACGTGGTCGTTGCCACAGCTACCAATAGCAAAGCAAAGCAATGACATTCATATACCACCCCATGGCACTTAGTGTATTCTCTGGGTGGTTCGTAAAGGTAATCAGTATTTTGTCCCTAAGATGCTCGGTCCTCATTTACCAACCTCGGAAGGATGGAAGGCTGAGTCAACCTTGATTCCTGTCAAGATCGAACTCACAATACTTTGGCTGCAGTAGTTTAACCACGTTGCCACCTGGGCCCATTCTTGGTGGGAAGCATCTTCCTGTGCTCCATCCTGTACCTCAGACGTCTCTTTGAGTGGCTGTGTTTGTTTGGCTCAGCCATTCAGGTCTTCTTCTGGTGCCGCTCCTCTTGTCAAGGACAGGTGAAACTCGGAAAATTAGAATATCGTGCAAATGTTCATTAATTTCAGTAATGCAACTTAAAAGGTGAAACAAATATATGACATGGACTCATTATATGCAAAGTGAGAGAGTTCAAGCCTTCCTTTGTTATAATATTGATGCTTATGGCTTACAGCTTAATGAAACCTCAACACCCCCCCCCAATCTCATACACCCCATAATCATCACATAATCTCATGTACTCTGTACATTGCTATGATCACAATTATAACGCATTAAGGCATGACATCTCTCGCTATGCATGGTAGGGAGTCTATCTCATATATTTGTTTCACCTTTTAAATGAAATGAATGAACATTTGCACAATATTCTAATTTTCCTAGTTTCACCTGTATGCGTTTAGACACCACGGAGGTTGTAGTCGGGCAACAACAGATGAGCCCCAAGCTCCGTACTACTCCCACCCGTGGCCTGAGCACTTTCTGGAGACTGAGAAAGGCCCGATGCGGCATCCCTGGCAGCAGATGCCACCATCCGCTTCCCACAGAGAGCCATAACTAACTGCAATTCTGGGACTGGTTCAAATGGCCAAGAAGAGCCTTCCTGGTTTCATCTCTCTTCTAGAGAGCAAAGGGCATTCTTCTGGGCTACTACCACCCTCTTTGCAAACAGAAGCCTCAACGCCTGGTGTTTTGCTTCCAGGAGTGGCCCTTCTGTCCCCCCAACACCACCCCTCTTCCAGGGGGTGGGGTGGTGGGGGGCAGCAGGGAATGAAGCTGTGGCTTCTTGCAAGCAAATGCTCTCCCACAGCCAAAAGTCTCTTCCCTGGACCATCCTTCTAGCCCAGAAGAGCCTCTTTCCCCACTTGGTCCCTGTAGACCCGGGAGTTGAGCCTGGGCCACGTGCTTGCAGGAGGGCCATAGCCCACCACTAAGAGCAGGGGTGCCCAAACCTTTTGGGCCACGGGCCGGTCATGTGGTTCAGCAGGCCGGTCACATGCTTCCCCCCCCCCCGGAAGCGGAAGTAAAACGTGCCTTGCAATGTTTTGCAACAGGATGGGATAGATTTTTAGACTGCCATTTTCTCTGCTTAAACCGGGGTGCCCAAACTATGGCCCGTGGGCCGGATCCAGCCCCCGACGGCAATTCATCCAGCCTGTGATGCCCTTGCTGCTCCTGGAAGTGGAAGTAAAACGCGCCCGTACGGGCGCGTTTTACTTCTGCTTCCAGGAGCAGCAAGGGCATCACAGGGCAGATGAATTGGCATCAGGGACCGGATCCAGGCTGTGCGCCATAGTTTATGCGCTCCTGACTAAGAGGGTGGCGTCCCACTGTGTGTGTGCTTTTTTTTTTAAGGGACGTCTTGCCTGTGCCAGCCTTGCATTGGGTTCTCTGACAGCCCAGCCCTAAAGCAAGAACTTGAATCAGATCTAGGAAATGGTGAAGGTCAGGGTGGGGCATGGGTTGGCAAAGAAGCCCCGGGGTGGGGTGGGTGGGGGTGTTGGACAACAGGACTGATGGCCAAACAGGCAGAACAGGATGAGCCGGGCCACGGGGAACTCATGGCTAAAATATGCACCCGACCACACACATTCCTAGTAGAGTGGGTAGCATGATGCTCTTAGTGTGGGTGGGTGGGTGGGACCGGACCAGGGCAGAAAAGAACCTCTCTAGGGAAAACGTGTTGTGAGCTTGCATGTTCCAGATCAGCCAACCCACAGGTGGTGGTTTCTTTTCACACCTTCTTTAAAAAAGGTGCTTCACCTCCCTGTGAGGTAACTTCTTTGGAGCTGGTCCTCCCTCCCTCTTGTGAGGCCTCTCCCTCCTCAGCCAGGTTAGGATGGGGAAAGAAGAAAGAATTATATATAAACCCACTGTGCTAGTAATGTGTACGGTTGCTGCCTATTTCTGCCATTTTATGTACAGTACTGTATATATATTCAACAATCCTAGGGTTTAGAGCAGGGGTGCGCAACCTACGGCCCATGGGCCAGACGTGGCCCACAGCACCAAATCATCCAGCCTGCACCGTCGCCGCCCGAAAAAAGTGTGTTTACGGCAGCCATAAATGCACCCGTGTTTACGACAACCGTGAATGCACCTTACGTCAGCACCGGTCTGGCCCGCTCAACGGTCTGAGGGAGGGAGCCTGACCCGGCCCGTGGCTTTACCCCTGGTTTAGAGCATAATTTTTGGTAAGTAAATATTGTTTCATTTTACTCTTGCCTGAGCGATCATTTCGGCTGGTCTGGTAGACAGGTAAAAAGGGAGAATCCTTGGGGAAACGGCTTGCCATTCTATGCCTGAAACCTGGCCCAATTGGTGCCTCCTCTAAACTCAACGCTTGTGGCCTTCCTCGACTCTCCTCCCCAGAAACAGGGAGCCGCTTGTCTCCACTCTTGGGTCAAGCCAACATCTCGTGGTGGTCGTGTAAAGAGTAGCTTGGCAGAGATTGTTCTGTGACCGGCAGGCCGTTTGGCTGTGGCAGACAGGCCAAGCAAATCCAGCCAGGTTGCTTTGACCCAGGGCACCCAGCCACCATGCCTTTGGGAGCGGCTTGCGCACAACCCACCTGCTCCTTCTCTGGGCAGAAGAGAGGCGTCTGCCATGCAAATGTGCCTTCTGACCGGGAGCAGCTTTCCCGTTTCATTGCAAAGTAACTGGAAGAGGCCGGAAGCACATTCTTATCTTAATTGTGGTGTTTGTCACCCTGCTGCAACAAAGAGGTGTGTGCGCATACCTCTCTTACCACTGCCCCAGTGGCTGGGCAGTGAGCCAAATGGGCTTCTCTCCAGTTTTGTGGGCCATGACCCCTTGCTGGGAGTGATCTGCCCCTTTAGGGCCCTCGCCAAGTCCCACACTTGCCTGTTTTTCAAGTTGCTGTTGGCTGAGAAGTGGACATTTCGGTCAGATGCGTAGCCTCATGGAACCATGGAGTGGGAAGGGGCCCGTGAGGCCATTGGGTCCGGCCGCCTGAATAAGGCAGGGGTCCAAATCCAAGCAGATCTGGTAGAGGGTTGCTTTCCAATTTCCTCCTGAAGGCCCAGAGAATGAGCACATGCGATTGGGGTGGGTGGGTGGGGGGCTTACCTGAAGCCATACCTGTCAACCTTCCCGGATTGGACGGGATTTCACGGTTTTCACCACTGATTTGAGCCATTTCCTGCCCCACACTGCTGAAACCCCAGAATTTGGCAGCGGGGGAAAGGAGGTACTGCGCAGCCCTTCTGCGCAGGTTGGCTTCTACGCATGCGTAGAAGGGTTTTACGCTTGCGTAGAACCCTTCTACACATGCGTAGAAGGCTACGCCACTTGCGTAGAAGGCTACACATGCGTAGAAGGGGGCTACACAAGTGTAAAACCGCTCTACACATGCGTAGAAGCTGACCTGCACAGAACCATTCTGCGCAGGTCCCGGATCGGCCGGAGCTGCGGTTGACAGGTATGCCTGAAGCAGACTCCAGCCAGGTGACCAAGGTGGACGATGCTCTGGTGTCTAGGTCCAGGCCCAAGAATTTCTACAAGCCCTAAGGGGCAAACAAGTGTAAAGCTTGTGCGAAGTAATATCTGCCTAATGTAAAGGAACATAAAGGTTCATTTTGGAGGTGAACTTGCGTTAACGTCAGTTGACCCAGTGGGCCTGCTCTAAGTGGGATGAACAAACGGATTTGGGCCTCAGCCGCATCTCAGCCTCTTTTCTCTCTGGAAGAAGAGGCAGGGCCAAGGAAGAAGCTGGCTGGTTTTCTTGACCTCCTGTCCTCTACCAAGCGGGAGCTCAGTCCAAGGGGAAGCTCAGTAGACTAGAGGAGGAGGAAGCCAGACAGCCAAGAAGGGCATGTGGCACAACAAGAACCACCGGCATAACATGCACTTGCAAAGTTTTGCATTGCAAAAGAGCTTCCTCCTCCTCCTCCTCCTCCTCTTGGCGGAGAGATGCCAACAGAGCTGGGCTGTCCCTCTGCCAAGAGATGCTTTTGCTGTGGCTTTCTTGCATCAGCAGCAAAGGTTGGAGTTGATGACCTTTGGGCTCGGTCACTCTGTGTGGGTTCCCAGCACATTCGGAAGATGCTGTAGCAACAAAGGAGGCTAGACTGAGGTGGAACATTTGTCCTCTCTTACAAATAAGCATTAATCATTCCCATTTGAAAAATTCCACTTTTTGAAGGAATTCTAAAACCCTGGTTATGTTGTGTAGCTAAAGCACGAGGGCAGGCTTCATTTTATCTTTGCTATGTTGTATTTGCATAACTGCCTGTGCTTTCGTTTGAAGAAAACAGATTATAAAGTAGATCACATAAATATTATCTTTACAAAAAATACTTGTTCTATAGAGAATGGGTTGACGTTTGGCTTCAAAGGAACTTGATAATGGCACTTTGATAATTTTGATAAGAGTCTTGGCAAACGTCCTTGCTCGGGCATGTGTGGTTTGACCTATACGTTACAGAAAGCAGCTAAGCTGTGTTTCCAAAATAACTTTGTATAATTTTCCAGTTGTGTATAAGTTTCCATGCTTGTTGATAGGTACATGTAACCAATGTGCTAATACTATTGTTAAGACAGGTATATAAGATGCTGGATGAACCTTTGTGGGTTCTTGCATTGGTTTCATCTCTGTCTTTGTCAACAAATAAACTTCATTGAATGGCAGACCACTCCATATCACTGTAATCCAGGTTTATGCTCCAACCACTGGTGCAAAAGAGGCCACAGTCAACCAGTTCTATGAAGACCTACAGCAACTTATAGAACTGACACCAAAAATGATGTCCTTATCATCATAGGAGACTGGAATGCCAAAGTAGGAAGTCAAAAGGTATCTGGAATAACAGGCAAGTTTGGCCTTGGAATGGAAACTGCAGTGGCTCAAGTGTCTAAGACGCTGACTGGAAGGCAGAAGGTCAGCAGTTCGATACCCGAGTACTGCAGGACAGAATGAGCTCCCGTCTTTATCCCAGGCTCCTGCCAACCTAGCAGTTAAAAAGCAAGACATTGCAAGTAGATAAATAGGGGCCACTTTGGTGGGAAGGTAACAGTGTTCTGTGCACTCTGGTGCCAAGTGTCACATGACCACGGAAACGTCTCCAGAAGCAGACAGCGCTGGCTCTTCAGTTTTGAAACAGAGATGAGCACTGAACCCTAGAGTCAGATATGACTGGTTTTTGAGCAAGGGTGACCTTTACCATGTCTACACATGGACATCACCAGATGGCCAACATTGAAACCAGACTGATTACATACAGTACTCTGCAGCCAAAGATTGGAGAAGCTTAGTCTATACAGTTAGCAAAGACAAGACCTGGAGCAGAGCAGACTGTGGCTCAGATCATGAGCTACTGATTGCTAAATTCAGGCTTAGATTGAAGAAAATAGGGGAAACAATTAGGCCACACAGGTATGACCTAGACAACATCCCTCAGGAATATGTGGTGGAGGTGAGGAATAGATTTAAGGGATTAGATCTGCTAGACAGAGCGCCTGAAGAATTATGGACGGAGATTCACAATATCATACAGGAGGCAGCAATTAGCACAATACCAAAGGAAAAGAAATGCAAGAAAAAAAAGTGGTCGTCTAACAAGGCCCTTCAAATAGCTGAAGAAAAAAGGAAGGAAGGGGGGGAAAGCAAAGGTGGAAGAGAAAGATCCACTCGACTGAATACAGAACTGCAAAGGAGAGAGAAGGTAAGGAGGCCTTCTTAAAGGAACAGTGCAAAGTAATAGAGGAAAACAACAGAAGGGGAAGGACTCAAAATCTCTTCAAAAAAATTAGGGAAATTAAGGGAACGTATCAAGCAGATTTGGAAAACAAAACAGTGGCCACAGGATTGGAAAAGATCAGTATACGTCCCAATCCCAAAAAAGGGCAATGCCAAAGAATGTTCAAATTATCGAACAATCGCCCTCATCCCACACGCCAGCAAGGTGATGCTCAAGATAATACAGGACAGACTTCAGCAGCATGTGGAGAGAGAATTACCAGAGGTGCAGGCTGGTTTCAGAAGAGGCAGGGGGACTAGAGACCACATCGCCAACATACGCTGGATCATGGAGAAAACAAAGGAATACCAGAAACAAGTTTACTTTTGTTTTATTGACTACACTAAGGCATTTGACTGTGTGGACCACAACAAGATGTGGCAAGTAATTAAAGAGATGGGAATACCAGAGCACCTCATATGCCTCCTGAGAAATCTGTACATGAACCAAGAAGCAACAGTTAGGACAGAACATGGAATAACAGAGTGGTTTGGAATAGGAAAAGGAGTAAGACAAGGCTGCATTTTGTCACCATGCTTATTCAACCTATACACAGAGCACATAATGCGCAGTGCAGGGATGGAGGAATCACAATATGGGATTAAAATCGCTGGGAGAAACATCAATAATCTGAGATATGCAGACATACCACCCTAATGGCAGAAAGTGAGGAAGACCTAAAGAATCTCTTGATTGGGCTGAAGGAGGAAAGTGCAAAAGCTGGCTTGAGACTCAATATCAAGAAAACCAAGATAATGGCAACAGGTCCAATCAGTTCCTGGAAAATAGACGGGGAAGAAGTGGAAGCAGTGACAGATTTTACTTTCTTAGGATCAAAGATCACTGCAGATGGGGATTGCAGCCATGAAATAAAAAGGCGACTGATTCTTGGGAGACAAGCTATGAGAAACCTGGGGAACATAGTGAAAAGCAGAGACATCACATTGAAAACAAAAATTAGAATAGTCAAAGCAATGGTTTTCCCAGTAGTAATGTATGGATGTGAGAGCTGGACAATTAGGAGGGCTGAACGTAGAAGAATAGATGCCTTTGAAATGTGGTGTTGGAGGAGAGTTTTGAGGGTACCCTGGACAGCGAGGAGAACAAATAGGTCAATCTTAGAAGAAATCAACCCTGACTGCTCATTGGAAGGTCTAATAGTAAAGATGAAGCTAAAATACTTTGGACATCAAATGAGAAGGGAGGATTCACTTGAGAAGGCATTGATGTTGGGAAAGGTGGAGGGCAAAAGAAGAAGGGGGAGGCCAAGGATGAGATGGCTAGATGATATTATAGACACAATGGGCACAGAGCTGGGAGGGCTGAGGAGGAGGGTGGAGGACAGAGGTGCCTGGAGAAAAATGGTCCATGGGGTCGCAAAGGGTCGGAGTCGACTGTGCGACTGAACAACAACAACAATCAAGCACAAATGGCCATGAGAAGGGACAAAAAGAGTAGGGGCCTAGCAGATGCAGAAGAGGTTAAGAAAAGATGGCAAGAATACACAAGAGAACTCTACAAAAAGGACCTCAACGTCCCTGACAACCACAGTGATGAGAACATTGACCTTGAGCAGGACATTCTGGAGTGTGAGGTCAAGAGGGCCCTAGAAAGCATTGCCAACAACAAAGCTAGTGGAGATGATGGAATTCCAGCTGAATTATTCAAAGCCCTCTAAAAGATGATGCAATTAAAGTGCTGCACTCTGTATGCCAGCAGATTTGGAAAACATAACAGTGGCCATAGGATTGGAAAAGGTCAGTATACGTTCTTGAGGGTTATACATACAGTGGGTTTTTAATTTTGGGATGGTTTTTAAATTGATTTTATTATGGTATTTTTATGAGTGTTTTTATGTCTTTTAATTGTTAGCCGCCCAGAGTTGCTTCGGCGAGGGGACGGCAATATAAATATGAACAAATAATAAATACATTCCAATCCCAAAGAAGGGCAATGCTAAAGAATGCTCAAACTATCAAACAACTGCGCTCATTTCACACACTAGCAAGGTCATGCTCAAGATAATGCAGTCTGGGCTTCAGCAATAACATGGCTCGAGAATTTCCAGAAGTGCAGGCTGTGTTCTGAAGAGGTAGGGGAACCAGAGACCAAATTGCTAACATTCGCTGGATCATGGAGAAAGCAAAGGAGTACCAGACAGAAGTCTACTTCTGTTTCATTGATTACACCGAGGCCTTTGAGTGTGTGGATCACACTAAACTGTGGCAAGTAATTAAAGAGATGGGAATACCAGACCACCTCATCTGTCTTATGAGAAATCTGCACATGAGTCAAGAAGCGACAGTCAGGACAGGATATGGAACAACTGATAGGTTTAGAATAGGAAAAGGGGTATGACAAGGTTGCATACTGTCACCCTGCTTATTTAATTTATATGCAGAGCACATGATGTGTAATGCTGGGCTGGATGAATCACAAGCTGGAATTAAACTTGCTGGGAGAAACATCAACAACCTGAGATATGCAGATGAAACTACCCTAATGGCAGAAAGTGAAGAAGACCTTAAACAACCTCTTGATTGGGGTGAAAGAAAAGAGTGCAAAAGCTGGCCTGAGAATATCATGGCATTTGGCCCCACTATTCTCTGGCAAATAAAATGGGAAGAAACGGAAGCAGTGACAGACTTCACCTTCTTGGGATCTATGATCACTGCAGATGGTGGAGACTGCAGCCATGAAATAAAAAGACGATTAATTCTTGGGAGGCAAGCTATGAGAAACCTAGGCAGCCTAATAAAAAGTAGAGACCATCACCCTGCCAACAAAAGTCTGCCTAGTAAAATCAATGATATCCCCAGTAGCAATGTATGGTTGTGAGAGCTGGACCCTAAGGAAGGCTGAGCGCAACAGAAGAATAGGCGCCTTTCAACTCTGTGTTGCTGGAGGAGACTTTTATGCATCCCCTGGACTGCAAGGAGATCAAATAAGTCCATCCTGAAGGAAATCAACCCTGACTGCTCATTGGAAGGACAAATATTGAAGATAAAGCTCAAGCACTTTGGCCAACAAATGAGAAGAGAGGACTCACTAGAGAAGGCCCTGATGCTGGGAAAGACTGAAGGCAAAAGAAGAAGGGGGCGGCAGAGGATGAGGTGGCTAGATGGCATTGCTGATGCAATGGGTGTAGAGTGGAACAGGCTGTGGAGGATGGTGGAAGGTAGGGGTGCCTGGCGTGTGGTGGTCCATGGGGTCGCAAAGGGTCGGACTCAAATATGAGACTGTTTAAGCTCCACTCTGGCTTTGCCGCTGCTGCTTGGCCTCTGTTACTGGAGGAGGACCAGCATTTCTCCATAACAAGTCCCTCTAGGAAGAGTTTGCCCCCAATGCTGTGGAGCCCTGGTTTCAGCTGTCATGGTGGTCTTCAGAGTGGGCACACCAGATCTTCTGACACCACCAGCGTTTGCTCTTAATACACCATGTTTACTTGCTGTTCTTCTTAAAGCCAGAGTTCTTACCTATGAATTTTGATTGGTATGCTCAGGAAAGACTGAGGACCCCAGAGGACAGTGGGGCATACCCAGGGCATGTGCTTCACTTCTGAGAGTGTCTCTAACATTCATATACAGCTGCACATCACAGAGAAACGCTAGAAGAGGAAGGCCAGTTTCACCACTGGTTGACTGATTCCAGCCCTCGTGTTCTGGGCACAATCGTTGTTGTTGTTGTTGTTGTTGTTTTGGGGTTTTTTTTAATGTTATTTTCACCCCTTCAAGCTTCTCTTGTCCAGCTCCACACCCTCATGGTGTCTCCTTTCCTCCTGCACCTGGGATTCTGGCCATAGTGATCCTTAGTGTCCACAGAGGCTCTTTCTGGACTATGTCAGGAATTCTAGACACAGAAGCTAGACCAGTCAGTGTTGCCATCCTCACAATTGAACTCAGGGGTGGGGGAGAGAGACTGGCCTTAGGCTGCCTTGGGTATCAATAACCTTCATCTCCAAACACTCTTTCTTTGCGTACCCCTTTCCCCTTTGGAGGCACATCTCGATTGCCCCCTGCTTCTTCTCCGTCTAGGCCAGATGTGAAACTGCCAAAATGAGGGCACCTTTGGGTGAGTTCATTCTGCAGTTCCTTTTGTCTGACCTAGCAGGAGAAGGAGTAGCCAGCAACGCAATGCGGTGGCCATTACCAGGGTAGTACGCCCAAGTGTGGTTCCAAAATACCACAATCTTCGAGGAGGCTCAAGAGTCTTCATGTTGCCCTGTGCTGTCATTCTGGGCATGGCTTGGTTCACCCAGTGGTTAGCCCATCCCATCCCCCTTGGCCAAGAGTCCCAGGGTTCCCTGTGAGGGGGGGGGGGCAAGGCTACGTGCTGCCTTCTCTTTGACGCCCAATGTTAGTAACCCACTTCTATCTAGGCTGGGGACCACACACATTGCACGTGTGGGTGTGTGAGAGACAGAGAGAGAACATCTAGGAAGGAAACCAGCAATACCTACAGCCATATTCCACCTGGATGATCCGGACACTCTTGGTGGAGGCGAAGACGTCGACCACAGCATAGAGGGGTCGAGAGGCAGGAAGCCCCCTGGCGCTGGGGCCCATGTCCTCCCCATTGATGACCATGTGCATGTCTGCCGTCCCATCTGGCTGCAGAGTGTAGAGCACCCCGATCCGACTTTTCCGGGCTGTGGCGGGGAGCACATTAGTTTTGTAGAGTTCGTCCAGGAGGTGGCTGTACCGACCTGGCCTGCTCCGACCCACCAGTTTGTCCCGGGGGATCCTGACTTGGTCAATGTGCAGATAGGGGTCGGAGAGGAAACCGCTTGCGCTGACCGAAGGCAGCTGCTCCTCCGGCGTGACCCGGTTGTGGTTGCGGGTGATGGCAAACACCCAGCTGTCTCCCAGGTTGACCAGATCCGGCAGCGAGTACTCTGGCACCACGTCCAAGCTGCAAGGGTCGTGGGCCGTGAGTCCTACCCTGAGGTGGCCACACCAGCCCAGCTCCTTCTCCTCAATCTCCACCAGGAAGATCTGGCCCGGGGCCAGGGGCCGGTGGCTGAAACACACCCCTTGGGCAAAGCTCTCCACCCGCCTGGCCTGAGTGCCGGAGGGGTCCAGGCAGATGTTGGCCCCGTGGATGGGGTGGAAGCGAGAGGGTGAAGGGCACAGGGCGGCCATCTCCGGAGAGGCTATTTTTAAACAGGGCTCTGAGTCAGGCGGGGCAGCTGCTCTGGCCGCCGGCTGGCAGGCCGGGAGGGACCTCGAGGGAGGGCTCCAAAGAGGGGCGGCCTGGCCTGCCTGCCGGGCACCAGCAGCAGCAGCGGGGCTGACTGAGTGAGTGGCTGCTCCTAGAGCCCTCAGGAGGCTCCCCACACCCCACCCCACCCCACCTGAGGCCTGGCCTGGCCTGACCAGGCCAGTGCATGGAAGGGCTCCCAGGCCGGGCCGGGCCGGGCCGGACTGGGCCTGGCCTGGACTTCCGGGCGCCTGGACTTCTCTCATCCTCCCTCCCTCCCTCCCTCCCTCCCTCTGGGACTGCGGTGGCCGAGACGTGGAACTTGACGCCTGTCAGTTTGGCAGGTGGGTGGGCCGTGTGAGACCCGAGTGCTGCACAACGGGGTGAGCTGTCCCGTCGTCTGTCTGTCTCCTTAGCTGTTCTTCGAAGGGAAAGACATTGCTTGCAGCCACTCGTAGTAGAGAGGAAGGAGAGGAGAGGAGTGGATGGAGGGATGGAGGGAGTCTGCTTTGGCAGGGAGGAAGAGAACAGCGTCCCATCCTGCCGTAGCCCTGGGAGTCATTCATGCCTGCCACATGACCACGGAAACCATCCTCTGCCCACTCTCACAGAGGAGCCGGCCCCGGGAGGAGGGCGAGCGAGACCCGGTCCCCTTTTACGCCCCTCTTCCCCCCCTCCCGGGTCACCACTTGGGCTGGGGGCAGTGTGTGTTTGTGTGTGTGTGGGGGGGGGTGTTGGGGGGGAAGGCGCCCCCCCTGACTCCCCCCTCCAGGGCTCGCCTGCTGGGGCTGGGCTGCTCCGGTGGGCGACGGCAGGGCAGGGCAGGGCAGGGTTTGGGGCGGGGGGGTTAGGGGGGGCGACTCTGGCGTCCCGGACCCGGCGGCGTCTGAGTCCGACACGATGGCCTAGGCGTGGCCTGTGCTGGCCCCTCCCTCCCTCCCCCTGGCCCCGCCCCCTGGTCTTGTCCTGTGACCAGGCCGGGCGGCAGAAGCAGCTGTGGAGGGGGAGGAGGTCACGTGCTGCCACCCACCCGAGGAGGAGGAGGAGGAGGAGGAGGAGGAGTAGTGCCCTTCCCTTCCTCATCATCCTCAGTCGCTCGCTCGCCTGCCTGCCTGCCTGCCTGCCTCTGCCTCTGCCTCTGCCTCTGCCTGGGACCCGGGACCAGGAGGAGCCGCCGCGCCCGTGTCCGCTGCTCCGCCGCCGCCGCGTCCAGGTGAGCAGGGAGGGAGGGAGGGAGCAGGTGGGTGCCTATGGGGGTCAGGGTGGGTCAGGGTGGGAGCGGGACCAGCGGCGGGGCTTGAGTCCGCCTCGGTCCGGGCGGGGGGCTGCCTGGCCGGCCACTGATGGGTGGCCCCTGGCTGGTCTCTGCTCCCCCCCCCCCCTCCCTCCCTCCCCGCAGATGAAGCAGAGCCCTCCGCCGCCGCCGCCGCCGCCGGGTCTGCCGCCTGGGGCCGTGGCCTGGCTCTTCTGCTGGGCCTGCCTGGCCGCCGCCGCCCCTGCCGGGCACGAGATCGCCTACCTGCCGGGCCTGGTCAAGCAGCCCGCCTTCCGCCACTTCTCGGGCTACCTGGACGCCGAGAAGGACAAGCACCTCCACTACTGGTGGGACTGGAGTGGCACACGGGGAGGGGAGGGGAGGGGAGGGGAGGGGAGGGGAGGGTTAGGGTCCTGGCAGGGGCAGGGGGCGAGGGCGGGGGCCTTCCTCCTCCTCCTCCTCCTTCACCCGCTCCTTCCTCTTCCTCCCGCGGGCAGGTTCGTGGAGGCGCAGGGGGGCGCCGAGGCGGCGGCGGAGAAGCCCCTGGTCCTCTGGCTCAACGGGGGCCCCGGCTGCAGCTCCCTGGCCGGCTTCCTCACCGAGCACGGGCCCTTCACGGTCAGACGCGGGCAGGGGCAGGGGTGGGTGGGTGGGTGGGTGGGTGCTGGCCCCCCTTGGGCAGGGAGAAATCCCATCCATCCCCATCCCCACTGCCTGCCTCTGGGGGGCGCCAGTCGCTGGAGCGCAACGGGATGAGGAGTCCCTGTGCACCGGCACACCACTGGGCGGTGGTGGGTTCGGGTCTCGTGGCCTGCCTCCCCCCCACACCCCCACCCCCAGGGCTCTCCAGGCAGTGTAGGGGCCTCCCTCCCTCTCCCTGTCAGGCCCACAACGCCCTTGTGGGGTAGGCCAGGTGGAAAGAGGGGCAGAGGCCAAGGCAAGGCAGCCCCCCCCCCACATGCCCCCCCCCCCTGCTGTCCTGCAGGGGGGAAGAAGCAGAGAGAGAAAAGTCGCCTGCCGGAGCACAACCTGAGCATTCTGGTGCCTGTAAGCCAGAAGCCCAAAGCTGGCCACCCATAGCTTCCTCCCTGTAAATGCGGGGGGGGGGGGGGGCAGCAGTGGTCCGTGGCTTGTGGGGCCGCTCAGGCTGCCTGGAGCCCTGTCGTCTGGCGGGGTGTGTGTGTGTGTGTGTGTGTGTGTGTGTGTGTGTGTGTGTGTGTGTGTGTGTGGTGGCGGCGGCTGCCCCAGAGGACTCTTCCCACAAGAACCATTGCAAGGAAGGTGGGCTGGCCGATGCCTCTTGCGTGAGGAGGCGGCCCAAATAGGAGCCTGACCAGAGATGCCAACTGGGGGCCGGAATGACTCGCCCGTGCCAAGGCGGAGGGGAAACTGGGGCACTGAGAGGAGGAGGAGGAGGAGGAGGCAGCCTTGCTTGCCTGGCAGTAACCGCCACCTCTCCTCCCACGGCAGATCCAGCCGGATGGGGCCTCCCTGCAGTACAATGACTATGCCTGGAATAAGGTGAGAAGGGCCCCTCCCTCCCTCGGGTCCCTGTGCAAAGTGGGGGGAGATGGATGGGATGGGAAGGGGGGGGGGTCCTGGCCCCTGGGGTGAAAAGGGCAGCAGGGACGCTTCCGGCCTCTTCTGGCCAGTGAGTCCTCACGCCCTGGAGCTGGGCCTTCCAAGGGCACAGTGGGTGGAGGACCCGAGCCAGTCAGTCCTGGGCATCCTGATGTTGTGTCTCCTCTACAGTTGGCGCACATGCTCTACCTTGAGTCCCCCGTTGGCGTTGGCTATTCCTATTCAGATAGCCAGGACTACCAGACAAACGACACAGAGGTAAGTGGGCACAACACCAAGGGCTGTTGTGGGGGGTGGACCGCATTCATGGCTGCCACAGTCTCCCACTCTTCATTCTCTCTCTGTGGCCCAACAGGTGGCTCGCGTGAACTACCTGGCCCTGAAGGAATTCTTCCGCCTCTACCCGGAGCACTGCAACAAAGACCTCTACCTCACTGGGGAGAGCTATGGGGGCATCTACATCCCCACTCTGGCCATGTTGGTCATGCAGGATCCTAGCCTCAACTTGAAGGTACGTGCGTGTGTGTTTGGGGGAGGATCCTCTGGGGTGGGAGGGAGAGAGCCCCATCTCTCTTTTGGACATGGCAGGGGTTGACATGGGCAGGGAGGTAGTGGCTCATGAAAGTAACCCGCTGCTACTCTGCTTAACCCCCCCCCCTCCTCTCCCCCTCTCTCTCATACACATGCTCACACTGGGTGGTATCTGGAGGAGGAGGAGGCCCCTCCGGCACTGCCATGCTGAACTCCCCAGACTTTCTAGATGCGTGAATGGCGAACCTTGGCAAGCCACCTGTTCTTGGACTTCAGTTCCCAGAAGCCCAAGTCCTTGTGAGACTTGGGCTTCTGGGAATTGAAGCCCAAGAACAGCTAGAGTGCCAAGGTTCACCATCACTGGTCTAGATCATCCGTGGCTTTTCCCACCTCCACCTGGGAGTGGCTGAAGCCAAGAGCCTGGAGTTCAGCTGGAACTGCGGATACAATTGGAGGCTGGAGGCTAGTGGGGGTTGGATTCAGGGGAGCTAGGATGCTGAGGATACACCTAGGACAGAAGCCCATGTTTTACACACACACACACACACACATATTGTGACGCACCTGCCTGTCTCCCAGGGGCTCGCAGTGGGCAACGGTCTGTCGTGCTACGAGACCAACGACAACTCCCTCGTCTACTTCGCCTACTATCACGGCCTCCTGGGCAGCAGGTGAGTATGGGCTGGGGGGTGGGGGTGTCATTCCCTGTCAGTGTGCCACCAGGGGGCACTGGGCACAGACTGTGCTAGACCCACTGGCATGGTCTCACCTCCTGACCCAAGGCTGGCCTTGGTCTTCCTACTACAGGCTCTGGACAGATTTGCAGACCTACTGCTGCTCTGATGGGAAATGCAACTTCCATTACAACCCAAACGTGAATTGCAGCGAAGCTGTGAGTAGAGGGGCACAACTGTGGGCACCTTCCTCCCTCTTTCTCCTGAGCCCCCCTCTGAGGCCGTGCCCTCCCTGCCTGAACAATTTGGGGTGGCGCAGTAGTGGTGGTGGAGGTGGGGGGGGGGGCTTGGCTGAAACGGCTTCAGTCTCACGGCATCCTCTACTTCCAGATGACAGAAATGATCAACATTGTGGACGACTCTGGCCTCAACATTTACAATTTGTATGCTCCGTGTGCGGGGGGCGTGCCTGGAAGCTACAGGTACGTCAGGCTGGGGAGGGGGCAGCCAGGAGACCTACTTTGTCAGCAAAGCTCCTTGTCTAGGCTCGGGAGGGGGAAACACCAGCCACTGCTGCCTGCGTGTGTGCGTGCGTGTGAGTGTGTGTGTCAAAAAGGAGGTGTGTGTGGCATTTTCTCATTTGCAGATACGACAATGGGGTCCTCGTAACTCACGACCTGGGCAACACCTTCCTCTGGCACCCACACCATTTCTCTTGGAGGCAGGTGAGAGTCAAGGCCATCGCCAGGATTTGAGATGTGGGTGGTCGAATATTTTTTCAGGATGGGCGACAATGTCTACACACTGTGGTATATTTTACTTACTCGGGGATAAAATAAAATTGCAGGTTTTGCTGCCAAACCCCCTCCTCAATGCAGGAATCAAACTCAAAGCCAATCTGACAGATGGCAAATGTCTTGCATGTATTTGCATCTCGCCTTTCCAGTGATCAAGGCAGCTTACAAACTTTAAAACAAATCCACAGATAAAATCACATATAACTAAAAATAATGACCCCAGTCTTGTTGCTTAGCGCACTAAATTGCCTTAGAATAGGTCCATCTGAATCAATGGGGATTTGTTGAGTCAACTCCACTGATTTAAATGTACTTACTCTAATTGCAAGTTACTATGCTAAAGTAGGTCTTGGTTAAATGAGGTTCATTTGATTCAATGGAACCTATGGTAGCAATGGCTCAGTAAACCCCCTTGATTCAAACGGACCTACTTTAATGCCATCTAGGCCCCAGTCTTGGCGTGGCTCATCACTAGGGCAGAGGGACACTTTTCAGCCGTCCAGTTTTGGGTGCCATGAAAGGGCAGCAAGTAGTTAAGTTACACTGCTGTTTTTTGTTGTTTCGTTTACTCTGATATGTTGTTGTTGTTTTTCCAGTGGCAATATTTATACACATGTGTGTGTGTGTGTGTGTAGAGAAGTATACTCCACTACAAAAAATCTTGTCTGGTTTTATATTTGTTTGTGTGTGTGTGCCACAGGTGGTGGTACAATCTTGTCTGTGTGTGTGTGTGTAGAAGTCTGCTTCACTTGCAAAAAAATAACTTGTATGGCTTTATATTTATACTTGTGTCTCTGTGCCTCAGGCAGCACAATCTCTTAGGCCGGCCTCTCTTCCCACATCCCCTTTAGTAAGGCTAAAGAGAGGCTCTTCAAAGGACATTGGTTTCCATTCCTACCCTTTCTTTCTCTTCCTCCCCCCAAAAAATAAATAAAGAGGGGGGGGTGAAAACCCAACCCCACCAACACATCAAGCCCCTTCCTCCCTGCACAAATCTCTCTCCCCCCCCCCATCCCACCCCTAACTTGTTAGCCTGAGAAAGCCACGACACTCTTGGGCTGCAGCTGGACTTTGACCACATGGGCTAAGGTGCTGTCCAAGGCCATGCTGGGGGAGGGAGGGAGGGGGTGGGTAGCGGAGCGTGCTGCGTCTGGGCTAGGCTGCATGACCTCCTGCTCCTGCACTTCCTTCTCATACCTGCTTCCACTCAGCCCCCACCAGGGTGGGGGAGGTGGGGGTGTCAGGAGGTTTGAGGGTGGGCAAACTGCCCTGGCTATGGCCCTGGCGAGAGTTCCAGGCATTTCAGTATTATGAGGTGCGGGGGCTGTTGTCCTGAATGTCCCCCCCCCCTGACCAAGCAATGGGAGTGGGTCAGGGCAGAACTCAAAGGTAGGAAGGCAGAAGCCTCTGCTGAACCTGAAGGCTGCACCCCCCGCCCTCCGCCCTCCGCGTGTGCCTCGCCCTGGTCTCTCTCAGGGGCCTGGAAACTAACACGCTCTGCCTCTTCTTCTTCTTCTTCTGCAAGATGTGGCTCTCAGCTGGACCCTCCCGTGGCTTCTGGGAAGGACAACAGACACACCAAGGGCGGGTTAGAAAGCTCAGCTCTCTCTCAACATCTTTCTGCCCTCAATGTTTATTTTATGAAACATGTTTCCCCCTTGGCTTCTAAGCAGTCCCCAGGCTCCTGCTGCCAACCTAGCCATTCAAAAGCAAGAAATTGCAAGTAGATAAATAGGGACCACTTCGGTGGGAAGGTAAACAGCATTCTGTGCACCCCAATGTCTAGTCATGCCTGCCACATGACCACGGAAACGTCCGCAGCAGCAGACAGCGCTGGCTCTTTGGCTTTGAAACAGATGAGCACTGAACCCTAGAGTCGGATATGACTGGCTCTCGAGCAAGGGCGACCGTAACCTTGACCACCTAAGCAGTTGTGCAAAGGAACATTGCAAAGCAGACCTTGAGAATCCCCATCCCACCCTTGAGTTGTCTTAAAAGTAAGTGGCATTGCGATGACATTTATTTCCCCAGAACCTGATCAGGTTGCAAGCCAGCAAGCAGAAGGTGCGGCTGGACCCTCCCTGTATCAACACCACCGCACCGTCCAGCTACCTGAATGACCTACAGGTGCGCAAGGCGCTGCACATTGTGGACGGCACCCCCGAGTGGGAAATGTGCAGGTGAGAGTTTGGAAAGAGGAGGAGGAGGAGAAGCCCAGGGAGGCCTTTCTGCTCCTGGCCAGCCTGGGTGATGCCGTGGGTGATGCTCTCCTCTTTGCAGCGTCAACGTCAGCCGAAAATACAAGCGGCTGTTCCAGAAGATGAATGACCAATATCTGAAGCTGCTCAGCACCATGGTAAGGCCTTTGGCCCCAGGGGAGGGAGGGAGGGGGGGTGGCTGGGCAGGTGGCCGGGCGGCCTCTGCTCCAGCAGGGTGGGCTCCGTCTCCCGGTCCCTTCTAACTGTGGCCGCTTCACCTGCAGAAATACCGCATCTTGCTCTACAATGGCGACGTGGACATGGCCTGCAACTTCCTGGGTGACGAGTGGTTTGTGGACTCCCTGGGCCAGAAGGTGAGCTCTGCTGGGGGTGGGTGGTGGGGCCCCTCTTGGCTCACCTGTGAGCAGGTCCCATGGATTAAGGAGGGAGAAGGGTCCCTTGCCTCCAAGGGGGTGGGGGTGGGTATTGGGTCAGCCACAGGCTCACGGCCCTTTCCATCCACCTCCTGGGGTGGGGGAACTGGGTGACCCTCCTTGGTCTCCTCTGGCAGTTGGAGGTGGCCCGGCGACCCTGGATTTACTCCGATGAAGATGGGCAGGAGCAGATTGGGGGCTTCGTGAAGGAGTTCAGCAACATTGCCTTCCTCACTGTCAAGGTAAGGCACAGACCAGACTGTTCTGGGGGTGAGTGGGGACAATGATCTGGTGCACCAGAACCTGTTGAGAACATCTTCTTCCTCCCCCCCCCCCCCCCAGGGAGCCGGCCACATGGTGCCTACAGACCAGCCCAGAGCAGCCTTCAACATGTTCCAGCGCTTCCTCGCCCATCAGCCCTACTAGCTCTCCTGCACTTTCTGTCCTCCTGCGGGGGGGGGGGGGGGGGGTGCCTCCTGGGATGCCCTGCCCTGCCACTCCTGCCAGGCCGCTTTCTTCATCTGGTGGGGGTGGGGGACTCCCTTCCTGCCCCTCCCCAGGGCTTCCACCTCTCTATGACTACTTGGAGGCTCCCCTACCCAGACCAAATCGTTCAGGGGGGCCCTCCCTCCCTCCCTCTTTGCACATTTGCACTGACCTCTGGGTGGAGAAGACCCTCCCTGGAGGGCTCACTTCTCTCTCTGCCTTAGTTCTTGGCCTTGAGGAAGGCACTGGAGGAGGAGGAGGAGAGCGCGTCTTCCTCCCTCCCTCCCCAGCCCTGTGAGCCAAGGAAAAGCAATTAAAACTATTTTTCTAAAGGAAACCCTCTACGTGCCTCTGATTGGGTCGGTCCCTCCACACACCCCAGACCACCCCCCCAGAGGATGAAGCCCTCCCCCTTCCTCAGTTTGCTCCCCTGCAGCCTGAAGGTTGATATGGGGGGGGGGGGGAGATTCCATCCTCCAATCTCCAAACACCCCCCCCCCTCCTCCAGCCCATCTGATTTTCTCAGGGAAGTGGCTCAGCCCACCCCCCACCCCCATTGGCTTCAAAGGGGGGCTGGGCTGAGAGGGAGGCGCCTTTCTTTCCCCACTGGTTGTTCAGTACCCTCATCATCATCATCATCCCGGGGAGGCCCTTGCCCGTCACCCACCCCCAGGGGGCATCATTTTTCTGAGGCTGTTTTCTGCCCGTGGAAAAGGCAGCGGCGTCTCTGTAGGAAGGTGCCCCGGCTTCCAAGGTTGCCTGTGGGCTTGGCTTCTGGCCTCCCAGCCGATCTTCACCTGCTGCTGACCCAAGCCTGGCATCACCTGTTCTGGGGTGGATGGGTGGTCCTGTGCCCCAAGGGGGTGCAAGGGAGCTCCTTATTTCCCCTCAAGCCTTCTCCACAAGTGGGGCGGGGTGGGGGGCACGGCCTGAGTTGTGGGGAATGGCAAAGACACGGCAGGCCCTCCAGGCAGTCCTGTCTGGTCCAGGACGGTGTTTATTAAGCAGGCATCTGTGAGCCACAACCTGTGCAGTCCGTACAAGGCCCGTTGGCTGCCTGGCTGGGTGGGGTGGGCCAGGGAGGGAGGTGGGCGCTGTTCTTCCAAGGGCAGGAGTCGCCCAAAGAGCCCCCTCAGGCAGCAGTGGCGGGTGGGGACGGCACAGGTGCTGTGCGGTACTTCTCAATCACCTCCTTCAGCCCCTTGGAGAAGTGAAGATCCGCGCCGATGGTGAGGAAGCCCTGGAAGGAGGAGGGGAGGGGAGAGACTCAGCCTGGGGGTGGGGGGGAAGGTCACCTGGCCCACCTCTGAACATAAGAACATCCTTGCTGGAAGAGGCCATGGGAGCCCATGATCCAGCCGAGCATTCTTCTGTCTCACACAGACAGTGGCTCCCCATTTGCTTCTTCAGGGTATGTATTCCTTCCCAAGCAGATAGATGCCTTCCCCTGCTTAGGATGCCTGCCTGGACATGGCATGGAGAGATTGTATCCTGCCTCTCTCTTGTCCTTAGGTGAGCCAAGGGGCCGGCCCTCTAGCCCCCAAGGCAGGCCGGGCCGGATGGACGTGGCTTCAAAGCCTACCATGTGGTTGGTGATCGCTCCCCGCCTGAGGTCCATGCCTTCCGGGAGGGGGATCTGGACCCCTTTCTTGGTCCACTCTGCAAAGCAAAGCCAAGGGGTTGGCCGGAAGGTCAGGCAGAGGAATGGACGGTTTCCCCACCCCAACCACGGGAACGAGGGAGGCCTGGCCTTGCAAGCGTCCACCCCAGCAGGAGGGAGGAGGAGGAGGACCAAGGAAATGAGGGCCAGATTGGGGGGGGGGGCAGGCAGGCATTTATCCTCCCCCCTTGGACCCCTTCTTACCGTTAATGACCGGCATGATGGTCAGCTGGAGCAGGGTCTTCAGTGGCCCTTGCAGTGGGATCAGCTGGAAGGTGGGGGGGGAGAGAAAGCGTGTGGGTGGGTGGGAGGACTCAAACCCAGGAGGAGGAGGAGGCTGGAGTTAGGATGCTGAAAAACGCAAGGGGAGGAAAGGAAGTGGGCATCTCCTCCTCCCGCCCACAGGGCAAGACCTTGGCCAAGAGGAGGGTGGACGCTGGAGGCCCTTCTCTTCTGGGAAGAGACACGGGAGGAGGAGGAGGAGGCTGGAGCAGCACCCAGGACTTTCTTCTCCTTCTGCTGCTGCTGCTGCTCCTCCTCGTGCCACATCTGATGCTGAATTGTGATGATCAGCCATGGGAACCATGGGAATGCAGTGGCCCTCCATCATTTTTATTTATTTTATAAATTTATACCCCACCCGGCTGTGTTAGTCACATGACCCCCCCATAGTACCACGGATCCAATTCTGTGAGTCACTTTCTGGATTTCCTGAGCCCTTTTGACACACAAAGTCCTCCTCTGCCCCAGGCCAGGATGGATGAAGCGGCTGCCCTCCATCCAGAAGGATTCGGTGGGACCATTTAATGCACTTGGGGACCCTCACCCTTCCTTGTAGACTTTGCCATCTAAAGGCCATGAAGCCTCAGGGTAGTCAGGTTAATTCAGGGATTCTCAACCTGCGGCCCACGGGCCAGATGCGGCCTGTGGCACCATTTCATGTCATCATCGTCCACCACCACCACCACCACCACACCAGGAAGTGCCATGTGGTGGAGGAAGGGCAAAATGACTGTCCGGGCCCCCCGAAGCTGTCTGAGGGAGCATGGCCCAATGGCCCCCAATGGCTTTAAATGGGCGAGAACTCCTGGGTTAATCCATGACCAGTGTTGACTGGCTGGCAGGAGGGTCTTCTCTCTTCCCGTAGCAGCATCCCTGGCCAGACCTGCGGGGGGGGGGGTGTTTCCTGGCCAGCAGCAACCCTTAGGATTCCCCCCCCCCACCTTGCCTACTCTGCACAGGGCAGCCAGGGGTTTCTTGAGGCCCCCCCCCCCCCCGGCAAAAAAAGGTCAAAATTTGAGCCTCTGGCATTGATCTGTGCAGGGACTGGAAAGCCTCCCTCCAGTTGGGGGTTCTGCCCCCTACTTACCGCCAGAGATTCAAGGGCCGACTGGTTGGAGTAGATCCGGAACCTAAACAGAGTGTAGGGGGAGAGGTGAAGGCCCGGAAACCCCCCCCCCCTGAGATTTTACCTGCTCTCCCTCCCTCTCCCCCCACTCCGCCAGCCCTCCCTCCCTCCCGAAGGTCAGTCCTCTTGGTACCGTTTCAGGTCCAGCTGCATCTGCAAATTTTTCTTACGCAGCAACACCGTTGCGCTCATCCGTGTTTCCTGCAGGGAGGGGAGAGGCCAGGTCAGCGGAAGGAGTGGCTGAAGGAGGGGGGCAGGCCTGGGGGTCTTTGCTGATCCCTTTAAGTGAATGTGCCCCCCACCCACCCTCACGGTCTCCTCCTGCCAGGAGATTGAGGCCTGGCCTCCCCTTCCCTCGGCCCCCGACCCCCATGGGGCAAGGTGGAAAGAGTCCCAGAGCACCCCGGCTGGCTCAACCTGAAGGATGAGTGGGGTGGGGTGAGCACACACACACCCCAATGGCCAGGCTCACCATAGTCATGCTGGAGAGCAGCACGAGGGGTTTCTCCCGGGGGGCCAAGAAGATGTCCAGCAGGGCACTGACCAGGATGGACGTGCCGGAGCTTTGGATGCTGCAGCGCGGAGGCGCCAAGACCTTGAGTTTGAGCACCAGTGGAGCATCGACCTCCAAGGGGTTCTGCAGGATCACAACATGGTCAAATGGCGGGGGGAGGGGGCGGAGAGAAAGCGTTCCCACTTGCTCAGGGGGGGTAGAAAGCCCCTCATGGAGCCCGCCCTCCCTCCCTCCGCTTCTGGTCTGGGGAAGCACCAGCAGCCTGAAGCAGGAAGCCCTGGCTGGCAGGCCCCACCACAGAGCCCCCCCCCCCCCCCAACTCGGCTGCAGATGGGGAGGAGGGGGGCTGCCACACATTCCTTTGGGGGTTTTTGAAGGAGGGGTTGTTGTTGATGAAAGAGTGGGGATCAAGTTCAGGAAACCAGCAAAGTCTCTCCCTCTCCCCTACTCCAGAGTCAGGGTCAGCTGGGAGGGCCTGTGTGCGTGCATGCGTGCGTGCATGCGTGCGTGCGTGCATGCGGCAAAAGGGGCTGCCCTCCTCCCTGCCAATCGCAGAGTCCTCCTCCCTGCTCCAGAAGCAGAGCGTTGGTGGATGGACGGGGCAGCTTCCACCTGAGGATGGGGCGCCCACCCTGCGGAGCAAGCAAGCCTTGGCAAAAACGGTTTCTGTTTTTTAGCACCCTTGCCATGGGACACCGGCCACCCTGCCAAGGCCACGCATGGCCCTCTTCTTTTTCTGTAGCCAGGACACTTTGATACAGTGTACCCTGCTCCATATAACCAAGGGCTGAGAAAGGCCCTCCCTCTCCCCCCCCCCCACCCCCCAACACACGGGGGACTCACTTGACCGACCTTGGAAGGATGGAAGAGGCAGAGTCAACCTTGATCCCTGGTCAGGGTCGAACTCACAACCTTTTGGCTACAGTTTAAGCCAGGGGTGCCCAAACTACGACCCATGGGCCAGATTTGGCCCCCCAACACCCAATTCATCCAGCCTGTATGGGCATGTTTTACTTCTGCTTCTGGGAGCGATGAGAGTGGTGTGCGCCGGATGAATTGGTGTTGGGGGCCGGATCCAGCCCACGGGCCATGGTTTGTACACCCCTATATTAAACAGAGAAAATAGCAGGTTAAATTAATTAATAGATTTATATACCGCCCTATCCAAAGGACTCTGGGCGGTAAATTCCTCCTCCTGTTACAAAACAGATGGCAAGGTGCGTTTTACCCACGTGACCGGCCCACGGACCTAAACGCTTGGGCATCCCTGGCTTAACCCCTGTGCCACCGTGGCTCTTTGCCCTCCTGCCGGGTGGCTCCCTGCCACTGAGACGGCGCAACTGTCATTGCAGGGTTTGGGCCCATGCGGTGGGAATGCCCCTTCCTCCTCCAGAGCCGCTCGCCCTGAGGAACCCTGGCTTAGGACTCCTGGTTCTGCGGCTGCTGCAGGCAGTCCTTACCAGGGCTAAAGCAGAGGAGGGTGGAAGGGGTGCCTGTTTTGGCCCAGGCCCTAGTTGGGTCCCATGCAGGTGGGGAGTCTCGGCTGTGGCTTGCGGCCTCCGATGCCATTGGCCTTCAGAGCCCTCGGCCGTTTGAAGAGGGATGCCACCCCAGGCCAAGGCTCTGTCTGGAGACCCTCCCTTACCATCATGACGATGCTTCCAAAGAATGAGGCTCTCAGCAAAACTTCCAGATCCTTTGGCACCTGGAACACCAGCCTGAGATCAGCAATGGGGAGGGGGTCTGACCCCACCCCACCCTGCCCCGCCCCACCTCCTCAGTCCCAGACCTAAGGCAAAGCCCAGGTCCCAACCCACCTCGGCACCGGCAATCTCCATGCTCAGCACACCAGCATGGTAGTAGGCAAAGAGGGCCGAATCGAAAAAGTATTCTGAGACCGCCATGTACACCATGCGCTCCGTCTCCTGAATGAGGGGCTCCGATGCTTCATTGGGGGGCATCACATTCTCACCGCGCAGTGGGAAGAACATGCCCTGTGTGCGAGAGGAAGAGGCTCCAGTCAAACACCCAGCACACGTGCACCCCGTAGCCATAAAAAATGCACGGGAAGAGGTCAGATGGTTTCCTTCCATGGGAATCCAAGAGACGATGCTTTGTGCTCGCCAGGGAATCTCAACCCTTCTGCTGCTGCTGCTCTCGTCACATGCCATCAAGTCCAATGCACGGTGTGACCCCAGTACAGTTTTTAAAATAGTCAAGTAGTTTTGCCATGGCCACTATGCAGTAAGTTCCCAGGGCCAAGCAGAGATTTGAACCCAGGCCTCCTGACCCCTAATCTCACACTCTGTCCACTAGGCAATGCTTTACCTGGGGTGGTCAATTCTGACATGTTTAAGAGTGCTTCTGGTCAGCAGTTCCGCTCTTCCTCCTCTCTTAGGCCCTGTCCCTTGAAGCAACGTCCTCTTCCTCTCCAACCCCCACCCCTGCAGCCCCAACCCCAGGGCCAGTACCTTAAAATCCAGGTCCATGGTCTCAGAGGTGACCACAGGATCCTGCAGCAAGGAGTAGTCGATCCCGATTTGATCATCCACTGGGTTGCGTACTGTCATGTAGGAAGGGAAGGGGAGACCACAAGCATAGGGGATTTAGCCTAGGACTTGCCCACCACCACCACCACCCCGACTTCCCCCCTTGGTTTTGCTCCCAAGCCCACCTGTCACCTGGGAAACCCTGGGGGGGGGGGGAAGGTTACCTGTGCGGGGTCTCCGTCCACCCATCTTGCCTGCTTCACTCAAAGTGGTACTGAAAGTCCTCCTGCCCCAGCAACTCACCTGGCACAGTGTCCAACACAGAGTTGAGCAGCACAAGCCCAGCATGGTTCAGAGCAGGGCAAATCTGAAAGCAAAGCGAAGTGAAGCGAAGCAGGGTGGGTGGGTGGGGGCACAAAAGGAGCCTGTCGCAAACTTGGCCAAGGGCCGCGACAGATAGCATCACACACCTGCTGAAATTATTTTCCTCAGGCTAAGGGCTATTTGGACTCCCGCAGCTCCTAAAACTCCAGCCCCGTAACTAGTGCGTTACACCTGAGTTGGCTTCTGTCTCCCCTCGGGTCACAATTCAAACCAATGAGCCATGGGAGATTTGTTCAGTAGTGTGTAAAATGAGGTACGCAGGAAATGAAGTAAAAATCTGCCCCACTCCCTTTGTTCCAGGATCACACCACCACACTGAACACGACGCTTCCCAAAACCCTTTGGAAATAAGACCCAGGGGGTCCTAGTGTTTATTTGTAAAAAGGAATAACAACGCCCATAAGGCAAGTTATTGCTTCAGTAAGCAAAGCCTAGTGATACAGCTAAGTAGCAAATCTGGTTCAGAAAATGCAAAGTAAACTGTCCCATCTCAGGGTTCTACTTTGAGCTAAAAAGCTAATAAGTTGCTCTCTCTGGACAACTAAATCCTAGGTACACAGTCCCTCAAAACCCGATTATTTTCTAAGTCTTGTGGCTTGAAAATATTCTAAGTCACAAGATTGGGAAATTCCTCCAAGTGTTGCCTCAGACCTGCTGGCTGAGGAACTTCGACATATCAAAGTTGGAAAACCGGCTAAGTCCGTGGCCTGCCTCTCACTCTGCTGACAATTGCTAAGGAGCCGGCCTTGGAGGCCGCATCTGCCTTCGTAAGAACACAAGAACATAAGAACAGCCTTGCCAGAAGAGGCCACAGGAGCCCATGATCCAGTCCAGCCTTCTGTCTCACACAGTGGCTCACCATGTGCTTCAGGCTATTATTCCCGAGGAGATGCCTTCACCTGCTTAGGATTCCCTGGAAATGGCATTGAGAGATATCCTGCCTATCTCTCCAACCCGGAGGTTGTCCTTAGGTAGCCATAATTATAGCCATTGATAGCCTTGTCCTCCGTGAACTTGTCTAATCCTTCCTTAAAGCTGTCAAGAATGACAGCTGTCACCACTTCTTCTGGCAGGGAGTTCCATAGACCAGTAATCCTCTGGGTGAAAAAGTACTTTCTCTTATTCAAAGTTTTGTTTCTTCTTTCTGCTGCATCTTGTCCAGGAATTGGAAAATACATCCTGCTCCTGTATCTGTCTGTCTCTCAGGCTATCTCGGGGCCACTTTGTTAATACACAAAAAGTGTCACACACACACACCCAAGATGCATGAACTGGCATGTGTCCTGAAGGGTAATTTCTCCCTTTAGTAATTAAAGGTGTTGCTAGATTCAGAGGCGTTTCTTCAAACCACAAACCGATGAATGAGCTAAAGCACACTAACACACTCTTGTGGCTTATTTACATGATGAAGGCATTCAGATTCCATTACAGAGCCTAACCCACCCTCCACCCCACACTCGGAGAAGAGCCTTCTCAGTGGTGGCACCAACTTTGTGGAACTCTCTACCCGATGAGCTGCGCCAGATCCCATCCCTTTCCATTTTTTAGAACAACTAAAATAATTGCCTAGCAAGCTTTTCCTGAGCAATCTCTCAGGAGAAGGAACCTCTTCCTTCTAGGGCAGGGGTTCTCAACCTTTTTAAGCCAGGGGCCAGGTCATGCTCCTTCAGACACTCCGGGGGCCGGACGGTCATTTTGCCCTTCCTCCACCACATGGCACTTCCAGGTGCAGTGGAGGTGGTGGTGGGCCACATGAAATGGTGCTATGGACTGCATTTGGCCCATGAGCTGTAGGTTGAGCATCCCTGTTCTAGGGGCATTGGTGGGTGGGGGCTGTAAAGAGGGAGAGAGGGAAGGACAGGCAGCAGCCATGCCAGCAGGGAAGGGCATGAAGGACTCCGCCCCTCCCCAGCATACCTGTCAAGTTTCGGGAAATTTCTGTCAAACCCCCGTATTTTACACTCTTTCCTGCTGTCATCCCGTATTAGTTAGACTGCAGTTAGACTGGAGGCCAGCACAGGATAAGCATAGCTGTCTACTTTCCCATTTTGGCTGGGACATTTCCCTTATTTGACAGAAATTTCCCGAAACTTGACAGGTATGCCTTCTCAGTGCTTGGCATCCCTTAGGCAGACTAAGAAAAGGTGGAGGAAAAAGCCAGGCTGGCAAAAGCCAGGTGAAGGCATCTGCTTGGAAATAACACCCTGAAGCACATGGTGAGCCACTGTGTGAGACAGAATGCTTGACTGGATGATGGGCTCCTGTGGCCTCTTCCAGCAAGGCTGCTCTTATGACAAACCCACACAGATTTTTTCATCAGGCTGTACAATGGCCAAGGGCCTAGAACTCCCTCTCTGGAGAGTGGTGCAGAGATGACCACCACCACCACTTGGCTGCTCTGGAGAGTGATCGCCACAGGAAGTTTGGGTCCCTTCAGTGCCTTGAGGGGGCAGACTTTGTGCGCGCATGAGTGCATGCGCACACACACACACAAATACAGGTGAAACTCTGAAAATTAGAATATAGTAGGCTGTCTTGGTCCTCACCTGTTGATTGAGGAGGAAGCGCATCCCAGTGGTGACAAAAGTGGCCAGAAATTCATACACCTTTCTGGAGGAGGGGGCAGAAAAAGTGTGAGAGAGGGGCAGAGAGTCCATCAAGCTGAGAGTGCTAAAGACTCCAGTGGTGGTGGTGCCGCCGCCGCCACCACTGCTACCTCCTCCATGGAAAAGTCAGGAATGATTCATACATGCATGCTAAGGCTGCAGGCACCACACCCTGACAAGCCTGCCCTTGCCTGAATTAGCCAATGCCTCTTTCCCAAGCCACCCTGGGTGGTATCCTGTGGCCCCCTAGAAGCTATTGGAGGGGTGCCCCAGCCCCCCCCCCCCCCCACCTGGCAGTTGCCACACCTTTCCACCGCTCCAGACTGCTCATTCACCTCACTCTGGTGGTGTTCAATAAGCCACAGTCACCCTTTATTGGAAACAAATCCTCTGGTCCCCAGCTGTGTGGTTAGGACACTCTGTCTCTTCCCCCTCCCCATCTCCCAAGGCTAGTCAAGCCTCCCTGTCTGGCCTGAAGCCCCCCTTGTCCCCCCTGTCTCTCTGGATCCCAACCCAGTCCCTGAACAGAAGCGGGCCAAAGGTTTCCCTAAGATGTAAAGCCACAGACCTTTGGGCTGGAGACGGTGCCTCAGAGGAGAGCAACTGGCCCATGCATTCCTCCTTGGGGGGGGGGGGGGCTGGAGTGGGAGGGGGGCCTTGCAAGCCATGCCATGAGACAGGACAAGGGTTAGGGTTCAGCGGGGGGGGGGGGGGGGGGAATGGCCTGAGGAAGAGCCCACCAAAGATGCCCGGAGGGGTGTGGTTGGGAGTACCTGAGGGTCCCACTGAATCCCATGTGCATGCGGGCGATGGAGGCGTTGCAGGTGGTGTTGGAGATCTTGAGGCGCCCGGTGCTGTCCCTGGAGACTTCAAGGGCGGTGTGGATGTGGACCCCCTCCGCCGAGGCGTTGATGGAGCCAATGTCATAGCTGGGAGGAGGGATCCAGGGTGTAAAAGCAGGTCTGGTGGCGGCAGCAGCAGAAGAGGGACCCCAACCCAGGGCCAGGCAGGGCCACGGTAAAGCAGAACAGAGTCTTGGGCCGGAGAGGTCGGATCCTCCGTGGCAGCTGGGGCCGGATCCTGCTCAGCCCCGTAGGGCCACCAACCCTGGGCTGAGTCTTAGGAAAGGGCCGGAGAGGAGGGCTGGATGCTCAGGAGAAAGCCTTTTCAGAGGAAGGGAGGGAGGAAGGAAGGGAGCCAAGCATTCCAGAGTGGCTCATAGAGAGCCAGGCTCCAAGGCCAGGAGCTAGGGAGGGGTTGGGGGGCGGGGGGGGGGTTGGATGCCACTCACAAGAACCAGTAGAGGAGCTGGCGCCGGAAATGGAGGCTGATGGAGCCGTTCTGGATGTCGAGGGCCAGATGCTGCTTGGGCTGGAAAAGCAGCTCAGCAGAGACCAGGCGCAGACGGGTCACCCGCACACTGCGGATTGAGAGGACATGAAGGGGGTGGGGTGAGAGGGAACAGGCTGTGTGCCCCCCACCCACCTTCTCCTGCCCGCTCCCTCAGCACCCTGCCAGCCCACCCAGGCTGTCCTCCACTCCCCTTCCACACTGTTCTCAGTCCCCAAAGCAAGCCTTTGGCTGGGGGCTCCAGGGGACTAAAAATGACCAACTGGGGGAACAGGATGGCCCCCTCACTCCCACCCCACCCCCAAATCTGGGCACTCCTGGCTGTCCTCCTCCACCTGCCAACAGACCTTCCTGCAGCAGTGGGAAGCCTCCCCCCCCCACTTCAACAAGGCCAGACGGGATTTAAGGGAAAGGAGAGCAGAGTTGGGTTCAGGATGTCCTGTTGCCTTCTTCAGAGGCTAGAGGGGGCCCTGTCATCTTTTGAAAGTCCCACATCGCCTCTGGGACCCCCATATTATCCAAGAGGGCCGAATCCTGAGGGGTGGGTGGGGCTCAAAGAGTGGAGTCCGCTTGGCCCAGGGCTGCACATTCTGTTCCCCCTTGCTAAGGGCTGCCCCCTTTCCCCCTTATGCTAAGTTGGGCATCTGGGCTGATACCCACTAGTGGCTCGTACAGCATGGTCTCAGCCAGGAAGCAGCAATGGACACCACAGCTGTCACCTGTGCCTCCCACGCCAAGAGAGCTGCGATTCAGCCTGTCCCCCCCCCCCCAACTCACTTGCTGATGTTGTAGCGGAATTGGCCCTCTTTGCCATGCAGGTTTGGCATGGTGATGTGCTCCAGCTCCTGCTCCAGGAAGCGCAGGCCCTCCTGCTTCACTGCAATACCCAGAAAGGGGGGGGGGGAGGGGTTCAGTACTCAAAGGCCAGGAATCTGCCCATCAGCCCCCAGGAGGAGGGAATGCTCCATCCATTCCTCACCACCATGGCACCACCACCTCCCCTGCACCCAGCTTCGTTACCCAGTTCCAGGCCTTTGGCTGTGATCCGGATCTTGCAGCCTGGAGTGACCCCGGAGGCTGCTGACCTCCTCAGGCCAGAGGAGGGGAGGAGGAGGAAGAAGAAGAAGAAGCTGCAAATGGCCATCATGGATCTTGCCCTGCAAGGGAGAGGCCAGGCGTTGGAGCAAGGGAGATGCAAAGCCATGCGGGAAGGTCCGAGGTGCCAAACCCCCCCCCCTCCTTCCCTCACTTTCTTGCTCCGTGTGAAGAACATTCCTGCTTGGCGGGGAGCTGGGACTCAGGGACTGGCCCGGGACTTCCGATGCTCCTTTGGCTTCTCTCTGCCTCTCATTCGCCAAAGTGGCTGCTGCCAGGAGAACCCATGGCACACCGACATCCCTTCCCGCCCGCCCCCCTTGGCCTGGGCTGCTGCCCCACGGAAAGTTCCCTAGCTCCCCACCCCCAGGAGACCCGAAGGGCGTGAAGCCCGCTTGCCCTCCGCTCCCGAGGCGGGGGTGGCCTGTCTGCCTGCCTGCCTTCGCCCGCCACCACCACCCCCGCGCCCCGTGCGCCCTCGGCCATTTTCCCTTCCCGGAGAAAGAAGCCACGGGGCCGCGGGCAGGGATCCCCCTCCGCCCCCGCCCGGACCGCGCGCCTTCCGCTCCTCCGAAGGTCCCGCGCCTGCAGCCGCGCCGGGATTGCCCCCCAACACACACCGGCCCTTGGGATGGAGGGGTCGCCCGGAGCCCACACACACACCGCCCGCTCCAGTTGCGGGTCGGCCTAAGGGCGCTGCGAGGGGGGGGGGGGGGCTTCCTGGGATCACCGGCCCCCTCCGCCCCCCCCCCCCCCGTCTGCGAGAACATCGAGCCAAGTCGGAGCAATTCTCCCACCCCCATCCCTCCAGCGAAAAGCCTAAACCTCCCGCCCGGGACTTGCCGGCGTTTCGTGGGCTCCTTCTTCTTCTGCGCTGCTCCTGCTGCTGCTGCTGCTCCTCCTCCTGGCCCCGCCGCTCCGTCCCGCCGCCTTTATCCGATTCCTCGCCCGCCTCCTCCGCCCGCCTCCGCCGGGGAGGGGAGGGCAGGGCAGCAGCAGGCAGCTGCAGCAGCAGCATCCTTCTTCGGGCCGGGAGGCAGTGGCACGTGGGGGGGGGGCCGTCCTCCCCCCCCCCCCCCCCCAGATCCTGGCCCACGGCGGCAGCGGCAGCCAAGAGGCTGCCTCTCCGGCGCCTTGTCTCTCTCTCTCTCTCTCATTCATTCATTCATTCATTTATTCGATTTATACCCCGCCTCACTTGGCCAGGGCCAACCCCGGGGAAAGGACAAAAGGCGGCTGAGAAACCCCCGCCCGCTCCACGAACCGCCCATCCCAGGTGGTTGCCTGAGTGTCCCTGGGGAGGCCCCAGCGCCCTGGCCTCGAGGGAGGCTGCCCAGGATGCTCGGGCACGACTAGATGACCTCTGGGAACATTTCAGCACCAGGACTCGAGGCAGGGGGGGGGTTGTTTTCTGTTGCGTTTCCTTACGTTCTGGCTGGCCTACCCCCCCTGCCCCACCCCGATTCTTTTTCTCTCCCTTCCTACCCTAAGTGTTGGCTTTCTTCCCCCTCTACACAGCCAAGCAGCAGGGGGGGGGGGGGGGGGCTTTGATGCCTGGCATGGAGCGCCAACTCTGGAGAGGGGGGGGGGCATGTTTCCCCAGCTGGCGGGGGATCTTTTCCCCAGGAGGGAGGAAGTGCTATTGAAATGGCTTTCCAGCTACGCCTTTTCCTCCAGGCAGCCTTTTCATGTTGCTTCCTGAGGAAAGAGATGGTTTTCTGCACGTCTCCAGTCCCACCACCCCCCTCCGCCCCAGCAGGTGATGGACCTCTTTGCCCTACAGGTCAGAGCATCTCCCCACAAGGCAGCTTTCTTGGGGCGGCGGGGGGGGGGGGGCATTCTTCTGCTATCTTCTGTAGGAGAAGCCACTGGCTGGGGCAGTTTTTAACCTGGCGGGCCGAGAAGCTGAGCACACTAGCAAAGAAAAGCCACTCAGTGTCTGGAGAGCTCTACAAGGCTGCAAGGTCAGAAGCACAAGCCTTTGGCTTACACAGAATTCCACTTCAAGCAGAGTTCCTACATGGCTTCTCTTAGACATGGGACAGCTATACTAGGCTTGGCCAGGCATTTCCCCAGGAACAATAATAATAATTTTGTGTCAGAAATCATTCTGCGTTGAAAGGATTTTTGCTGGAGAAACTCCACTCAGGGGACGCCTGGATGAGGCTCCCTTCATGTCTCCAAGATCTTTTTCCCCCACCAAAGGGGTCCCTATTGATCTACTTGCAATTTCTTGCTTTCAAACTGCTAGGTTGGCAGGAGCTGGGGAGATAGGAAGCCATTCCGTCATGCAGTACTCACCTCTTGAACTGCTGACTTGTCGGCCTTCCAGCCAACAAGGCAAGCTTCTTAACCACCGCAGCTAATCCTGGTCAGTTGAGGGGTTCAAGAATTCAAAATAAAAAGAATCAGGGATGCGCAAAAGAACCTTCCAGACTCCTGTTGAGGTAGCCAGCTGCGCTCAACCTGTCATGCAATAGCTGGATCTCAAACTGCCGACTTGCCAGCCTCCCAATGAGACTGACTGATGCAGAGACAGGAGGAGGAAGGCTGCAAGGAAGACTCTGCTAACTAACTGGGCTAGATGTCCTTCCTGAGCCAGAGGGGGGAAGGAGGCTCACAGAGCAAAGAAAGACGGAGGGAGTAAGCTCCGTAGGGATCTCTCGGTCTGCACCCATCCCTATCTCACACGGGTTTTATGAAGACAGACAGAGCATGGGCCTAATTTAGACACAATCCTGCTGGCAAAGTGTCTTTCCCTCTTCTACCCCGTAGCAGGTGTGTCATATCCTCAGGTCACTTCTTAATCTCCTGTTTTTCTTTCTAAGCTGAAAAGCTCTCCCTGCACATCACCTGATTCTGATGATGCCCATGTTTCTAAGACCCCTTCCCTTCCATGCACAAGGTCGCCTCTGAAGCGCTCCTGGCTCCACACACCCTTGCCTGCTGGCCGGTGGCTCTGCACCCAGGGAGGGAGGGAGGGAGGGGCACAGCCACACACCTGGGAGAGGATCACACACCTTCTTTCTGATCAACCCGTGAAGCATGCAATGCACACACAGAGAGATGTCTTTGTCAGGAGGCAAGTGGGAGACTCTACTTGCTCCCAGTTTGTTTGCAGCCTTGAGATGGAATTACAAAGGCTTGAACTGCAAGGATTGGTTTTATAAAATCGATAAATTAAAGCAGTTCTACCTGTGTGCTTCAGCTAGAAACAGCTTGACTTGTCAAAGCAAGTGACCCTAACAAGGAACAACACAGTCTGTAAAACACGCAAAAGCTTGCCTCAGCAGGATATAGTAGAGATGTCTGAAAATATCAGACATAAGGCACATCTGGAAAGCCCCTTGAAATCTCTTCATTAACGGGTTTGCACTTAAACAACCAGAAAGATCTTATCTGAACAAAATGTCTGAATGTCTGCAATGCAAAAGGATCAGTCAATGAGATACTGTAGAACGGACCACAAACCGAGACTGAACCAGTATTTGCAGCCAATGTCTGAACTGGACCACAGAACCCTATTCTGTAAAGAAAGTGTATTGTCAAGTGACCTTGTACGTTGGGTATAATAGCATAAGACCAGGTGTAGTGAACAGGAGACAACACTAACCTCAGATTTTGGATAGCAACCAGGGCAGGGCATCACCGAGCATTAACGTGTATGTTAATAATGGCTATAAACGTGAATGGAAGACAGCCATTGACTGAGGGCCCCCCACTCCTTTCTCTGGACACCTACGTGTGTGGTGTTTTTGTTCAATTTCTTTTGCTAATAAATCTCACTTTCAGCCGGCCAGAGGAGGCAGGGAGGAAAGAACTCGCCACACCTGGGGCTTGCCTCTCCGTGGGCCCAAAAGTGGCTCCCCACCTCTGGAGATGGGAGCCTGGTGCACCTGCTGCTGCACCCAAGGACTTTCTGTCTCTGTTTCTTCCCCATTGATTTGAGGAAGTGTACTCTGTGCTCAGCCCGGACCTTGCTATGAAGTAAACTAAGGCTTGTACTTGTTTTTGAATTGAATTGTTTTGTTATGTAATTGTATTTTATTGTATTTACTGTATTGCACTGTGACACACTGTACTTTTTGTGATATTTTTATGCTGTAATTTGTGAATTTGTACCTTGTAAACCGCATTGAGTTGCCCTTTGGGCAGAGAATTGCAGTATATAAATTTAAATCAAATCAAATTCCTTCAAGAACTCATCTGGCTAGTTCAGTGGTGGCAAACCTATGGCACACGTATCAGAGGTGGCACTTGGAGCCCCCTCTGCAGGCACCTGTGCAGTTTGCGCCACCCTTCCACCCAGCAGCCCAATGGGAGCACTTCCTCCCTCCCCCAGCAGATATTAATCCGGCCCCTCTGCCCAGCAGCCCAATGGGAATGCTTCCTCCCTCCCCCTGGCACAGAGTACACCCCGTCCCTCAGCCCAATGGGAGAATTTCCTTCCTTCCCTGTTGCTGTGTTGACACTTTGCATAAATAAGTGGGTTTGGGGTTGCTGTTTGGGCACTCGGCCTCTAAAAGGTTTGCCATCACTGCTCAAGTTTATTTTTATGTTAAGGATTCCCAAGGGTTGGTCTCTTTTTTAAAAGTGGCTTTGCAGGTGACAACACCTCCCTGCCTCTTTCTCCCATTTGGTGCCCCCTTTCATCGAAGCCTCTCCTGAAATGGGGGCTGGGGGTGGGCATTGGAACAGGCTGCCCAAGCCCCCCCCACGCCCCATGGGTTTGGCTTTCCCAGCCCATTTCCTACTTCCCAACGACCCACCCACCCCTCCTCTGCACCTGGGCAGCTAATCTCTTCTAGGGCCGCCATGCAGTTAACCTGGGAGCTTTTATAACACAACAACGGAATGCATTCCATGGCCATGTACCCCCATGCAACCCCATGAATGTGGAATGTTCAGATTAAAAGGGCCACCTTCTTTCCGGAGCCTGAGGCAAAGGGTTGTGTTTCCAGCAACAGAGAGAGAGTGCATGTCTTGTAACCCTGTTGTATATGGACCTTGTGGCTTTAAGAAATGTAACCTTGCCTCCTAAGCAACCTTGTATCCAGATGAACTGTGAATGATTACAATGTATCTCAGCTGTTCTGGCTAGCGATTCAGCTGCAGAGCTCAGCCCACGTGGCGCAAATCACCCAATCACAGAGTAACGCGGGAAACATTCCCGCCACAGGTAAACCTTGTAAGGTATCCAGTACGTCACAATGACGCCACTGATTCCGAAACCAATGGGCGCCCATGGGGCGAAATTCAAATGTACTGTAAGCATATATAAGGAGCTGCGCCTCCGCCATTACCTCATGTTCAGATTGCATACCTTGCAATAAAGATGTGTTTGGCCCCCTGACTGCTGCCTACCGCGTATCAATCTTCGAACATCAAGGTGGGATGATGTCTCCCCACGGCATCAAGCTACCTCCGTTCGACATCAAGAAGCCAGAGCAATGGGCTCTGTACGAGTGCCAGTTCCGACATGCCATGGCCGCCAAGAGCACCTGCATCTCCATGGTAAGCTGCAGCTAGAGGGTACCACTGCTGTCTGGCTTGGGACGTGGCGGTTTCCTCTGCCCCTTGCAGGACCTGGTTCATGAGCCTTTTGGTATCTAGGCCTGCTCTTTTGCTGCACTGCCTTCGGCCTGACAAAGAGCCATTAGAAGAAGAGGAAGAAGAAGCTCTTTTTTGGCTCTGCTACGGGAGGAGGAATCAAAAGGCGGAAGAGATGCCTTCTTGGGAAACCACTTGGCACATTTGGATACTTCTTGGAGAAGAGTGGTGCAACTCCTCAGAGTTGCATAAACCCAGCATGTTCTGATCTTTTCAACCACGTTGCTCCATCCACAGGGACTGGCATTTTTCTCTGTTTTTCTGTTAAGCTGAAGAGATACGCTGTGGTTGTGTCATCCTTTCTACTTCATGGAGCAAAGATGTGGAGTGTCTAGGAGTGCCATGCATGAAAGCTCACCTGCTCTTGGGCAGATACTAAACACCAAACGGCAAGATACAGTCCCTGGCACGGAAACCTCAGAGCAAACTCAGGTGCCACGTGCCAAGCACTGCAGCAATCTTGAGGCAGCATCTTCAGAAGCCTGGCTATGTTGCCAGGTTGGAGGACCATCTCACAAAATGTATCTTCCATGGAGAGCTTGTGGCAGGTCTTTGACGGCAAGTCAAGTAATTCAAGGCAACACGGAAAGAATTTCATGTCAGAAATTATTCTGGGTTGAGAGGATTTTTGCTGGAGAAACTCCACTCAGGGGATGCCCGAAAGAGGCTCCTTTCATGTCCCCAAGATCTTTTCACCACCAAAGTGGCCCCTATTTATGTACTTGCAATTTCTTGCTTTCGAACTGCTAGGTTGTCAGGAGCTGGGGAGATGTGAGCAGTACTCACCACTTGAACTGCTGACTTGCCAGCCTTCCAGCTAACAAGGCAAGCTTCTTAACCACTGAACCAGTGCAGCTAATCCTGATCAGTTGAGAGGTTCAATAATTCAAAATAAAAAGAATCAGGGATGTGCAAAAGAACCTTCCAGACTCCTATTGAGCTAGCCAGCTGCGCACCTCTTCTCATTCTTTGGCTAAAATTAATGGTAAATCTGAATCTGAGGGAGATGGTCATTTCATTGAAGACAAAGATCAAGCTATTTTCTAGGTGGCAACAACTAGCCTAAAAGGTTATGGTGGGGACCCTGCACCACCACTCACAGTAGCCATTGGAAACACAAGGAGGCCCATTAAGCTCTGCTGCAGCTCTAAGTCTGCTCCACCCAGTGTGGCTCCGTCGGTCTCTGACGGGCTGCTGATAGCCAACTCCAGAGGCCAGACCTCATTCATGCACTGGGCAAGACGACACAGCTGTTCTGGCAAGAGGGTCACGGAGCACTTGGCATTCCCACCCACTGCAAGGTCCACTCCTCCCACTGGAGTGTCTATCTGCTGAGGCACTCTGCTTCTTTCATGCAGGCCTTCAAAACTTAGGTCGCCCTTGCTCAAAAGCCAGTCGTATCCGACTCGAGATCAATGCTCACCTGTTTATTTATAGCCAGAGCCAGTGCTGTCAGCATCTTCAGATCTTTCCGTGGACATGTGGCAGGTTATGCCTCAACACTGGAGTGCATGCACAGTATGCTGTTTACCTTCTCACCAAAGTGGCCCCTATCTATCTACTTGCAGTTTCTTGCTTTTGAACTGCTAGGTTGGCAGGAGCTGGGACAGAGATGGGCACTCACTCCATCATGCAGTACTCGGGAATCAAACTCCGACCTTCCAGTTGTTGAGTTCAGCATCTTAACCACTTGAGCCACTGCAGTCCCTTACCTTAACCTCAAAGCAGACGGATGAGCATCAAAGGGACAACACCCCCCACTCCTGGCCCTTCTGCTGTAAGGGTAGCACACCTTGGAACACCTGCCCTTGGAGGTGCCACAGCCTTTCCACACTGTAACAAGGCTTTTAAGTCTACAGAGGATTGCCAGGCGAGGGAGGTTGCAATAGGATGATGACCTATGTCAGAAACAGAGCCTGCGAATGTTCCCTTCTGGAGGACTCCCAGGATCTGGCAGGCCAGAGTCTCATAGGCTCACCTTCAGAGGTCTACCCAGGATGGAAGCTTTGCAAACCAAGGTTCAAGTTCTCTTGCCAAGACTTGAGATACCCAGATGATCTTCATTTCATTTTGCCTCAAAGAGTTGCTGTGCTGAAGAAAGCTTTGGAGGAGGCGGCACCCACAAGTGAGGCAGTGGCACTGATGATGGTGTGGTCTTGGGCTGGGCCTGACCAACAACCCACAGCCGACAATTAATTTACTGTACTATTAGTTTTCTGTGAGGTTTCACTTTTTAAAAACTTGGGTGGATTTACAAGCTGCAAATTAACCAAACCATAACTAATAGGCTTTTGTCCATGTTCTGTCCAATATGGAAGCTAATACAACCCCCCAAAAGAAGGTAGTGGTGGACTCTGCCATGGATGTGTGTGTGTGTGAGAACATTTTTGTAATTCACAAGGCAAATTGCAGGGTGGCAGATGTCAGAAATTATAGGGGGTTGTACCCATGGGAAAATGTCTACAATGCAAAAAGATCAGTCAATGAGATACTGGAGAATGGACCACAAACCGAGACTGAACCGGTATTTGCAGCCAATGTCTGAAGTGGACCACGGAACCCTATTCTGTAAAGAAAGTGTATTATACGTTTGGTATAATAGCAGACAACCAAGTGTAGTGAACAGGAGACGACACTAACCTCAGATTTTGGATAGCAACCAGGGCAGGGCATCACAGAGCATTAACGCGTATGTTAATAATGGCTATAAACGTAAATGGAAGATAGCCATTGAGGCCCCCCACCCTCCCACTCCTTTCCCTGGACACCTATCTATGTATGTGGTGTTTTTGTTAAATTTCTTTTGTTAATAAATCTTGCTTTCCTTCAAGAACTCACCTGGCTAGTTCAGTGGTGGCAAACCTATGGCACATGTGCCAGAGGTGGCACTCGGAGCCCTCTCTGCAGGCACCCCAGCAGTTTGCCCCGCCCCTCCACCCACAAATAAACAAAAAACAACCAAAGGTAGCTGTGTGGGGCCAGCAAGCTTCCTAAATGTCAATATGATTTACTTAGACTCTCCCATGGTACGTAGTACATCGGGCAGCAAGGGATTTCCAGTGGTTTCGCTCTTGGGAAGAGTCTTTGAGCACCGTCCCATGTCATGTTCAGGGTCTTTACATCTGCCATGGAAGTTCATTGCCATGTACTTCAAGAGTGTTCGGCATTAGTAGGATCCCAAAGCACTGATAACGTCAATATGGATGAACCTAGTTTGGACATTTTCCAGAAAGATTCACTCCGCATGGTCCGAGGATGAACTGGTCCATCCATTTAGGACAGTGACCAGCTCTTGCCTGGAGAGATGGGAATGGCTTTGGGCGGATGGCCCTCTGTGGTCCAGCTGGGGAGGAAAAGGTTGGGAGACTGACTCATTCCCCCATGAAGGCCAGAGAATGAACAAAACATAAACGCTGTTGCACTTTAAAGACTTACATTTTAATGTGAGCTTTTGTGGATCAAGTTTATTATTTAGTTAGTTAGTTCGTTCGACTTTTATTGCCGCCCCCTCGCGGAGGCAACTCCAGGCGGCATAGTCTAACCAATAAGAATACTAAAATATAAAAGCATCCCCACAATAACAATTAAAATCTTAAAAGCGTTAAAATCTCCCTCAACATTCACAACAGTTAAAGACTAAGACCCAGGTGGCCATTCATATGAACCTCTCTCTCTCTCTCTGTGTGTGTGTGTGTTCCACAGGGCCGGAACAGATACCGAAAAAGCCCTCCTCCTCCTCCGAGTGCTAGAGAGGTGAGTTCACTTCACCTGACATGGGAGTGAGGCGGCTTCATGGCATCAGAGGCAGAGGCACAGAGTGATTAGTCAGCATGACGGATGGATAAATACACAAATCAGTATGGCTCAATATGGAACCAAGATGTGGGATCTCAGCAGACGAAGGCCTCCGGGTGGGAAGCAGCAGCGGGTGTGGGTGTGGATGGGAGAAGAGAGGAGAGCCCTCGGGATTCGAACAGCCGGGACGAAGCCCCCCACCCCCAATGGTGGTCCAGGGGGTTAAGCTGCTGCATTTCAACCAGAAGGCTGCGAGTTCGATGCTGGCCAGGCCAGGGCTCCAGCTGCTTGGCTCTCCGCCTTCTCTCCCTCCGTCCGAGGCCGCTCAAGGGAGGACCCAGCAGCAGCAGCAGCAGCAGCAGCAGCAGGGCAATGGCGGGGGGGGGGAAGGATCGCGCGAATGAACCTGAGCGAGGCCCGGTCCGGCCCAGCACCGGCCGCCCTGAAGCCGCTCTGGTGGGCCGGGAGAGCACAGCAGCGTGGCCGGGCTCGTCGCCTGTGCGCCTGCGCAAGGAAGGCCCACGGGACGCCGCCGCTCAAGGGCGCGATTCATAACCTAGGCGGCCGGAGTGCGCCTGCGCAGCCGGATCGGCCTTCCTGGCGGCGCACGCGCAGAGTGCGGGACGGGGCGGGTCTCGCGGCTGCGCACGGGGCGCCGCGCGGACCGAGTACAAGATGGCGGCAGCTGCCAAGACGAGGCAGCAGCGGAATGGCGGCGGGAAGGTGACCGTCCCCCAGAACTCCCTTGCACCGGCCGCAGGTGAGGACGCGCCGCAAGGGACTCCCTCCCCGCCAAGGCGCCCCCGGAGAGCCCCGGGGCCGGAGGCGCGGAGGAGGCGGCGGCGGCGGCGACGGCACCAGCGGCGGCAGCAGCAGCAGCTCCATTGCGGCCGCCTGCCCTGCCGCCATCTTGGGGCGCGGCCCCGGCAGGCAGCACGAGCACGCGCGCCCCGCCGCCTTTCCCGGCTCCCGTCCCCCCAGCCCCGAGTTACCTTCCTTCCGGGGCCCGACTGCGAGCGGAGGAAGAGGAACCGGCGCCCCGGAAGGGGGGGGCGGGGAAGCGGGGCGGCCCAAGGAGGGTCCGTGTCCAGGCGGCGAGCTCTCGGCTCCGGCAGGCGGAACCAACCGAGGGCTTGCCCCCCCCCGGGCCGGGCCCCGTTCCGCCAGGCTCCTTCCTTGCCTTCCGTGCCTGGGCCAGGCAGCCCCGCTGGGGCCGGGGCCCAGGAGCGGCGGGACCGGAGGCCGCGGGCTCCGGCGGCGGCTCTTCCCTGCCGAGGAAGGCCGCCGCTCGGCTCTCTCTCTCTCTCTGGCTCCAGCTGCGGGGCCTGCTGCTGAGGCTCTGGCCAGGGAGGGAGGGAGGGCAGGCAGGCAGGCAGGCAGGCAGGCAGGCAAGAGCCCTTCTTCCACCCCGCTCCCTCCGGGGAATGATGATGGTGATGATGGCGGCGGCGGCGGCTCCGGCTCTTCCTCCTCCTTTGTGCCGCCACCGCCTGCCTGCCTCTGTGCGCAGCTCCAGCTGTTGGCTCCGTCCGGACCGAATGGGGGATGCCCCGGCCGCGCGGTGCGCCGCAGCTTAATCCGGGCGGAGCTCCTCCTCCGTCCTCCTCTCTCTCCGTCCTCCTCTCTCTCTCTCTCTCTCACTGGCTCCCTCCCTCGCTCCCGCCCTCCTCCTCCTCCTCCTCCTCCTCCGTTCCCCTCGTGCTCTCGGCTCGGCTTTCCCTTCGGGGATGAGTCTGGCCGAAAAGGGGGCGGGCCAGCACTGAGGCCCGCCCTCGCTTCTCCCGGGGCATGCTGGGAATTGTAGTTTCCCGAGGAGGAGGAGGCTGAACGTGTCTCCTTGCCTGGTGATGGATGGGGCTGAGGAGGAGGGAGGGAAGGAAGGAAGGAAGGAAGGAAGGAAGGGGTTCCTCCACAGCCAGCAGCAACTGATGCTGCCTCGCATATAAGGACATAAGAACAGCCTTGCTGGATTACAGGCCACAGGAGCCCATCATCCAGTCCAGCCTTCTGTCTCACACAGTGGCTCACCATTTCCTTCAGGGTATTTATTCCCAAGGAGATGCCTTCACCTGCTTAGGATTCCTGCCTGGAAATGGCATTGAGAGATATCCTGCCTATCTCTCCAACCCGGAGGTTGTCCTTAGGTAGCCATAATTATAGCCATTGATAGCCTTGTCCTCCATGAACTTGTCTAATCCTTTCTTGAAGCTGTCAAGACTGACAGCTGTCACCACTTCTTCTGGCAGGGAGTTCCATAGACCAGTAATCCTCTGGGTGAAAAAGTACTTTCTCTTATTTGGTTGAGAACTAGTACCCAAAAGTTTCATCGAGTGTCCCCTAGTTCTAGTGTTGTGCGAGAGGGAAAACAGTTTTTCCTTCTCTACTTTGTCCACACCGTGCATGATTTTATAAACTTCAATCAGGTCACCTCTTAGACGCTATCCGTCGTTCAAGAGTGAAAAGGCCCAACCGTTGCAGCCTCAGATGGTAAGGAAGGTGTTCCAGTCCCCTAATAATCATTCTGGTTGCCCTCCTCTGCACTATTTCCAGCTCCATAATATCCTTCTGGAGGTATGGCGACCAGAACTGTACACAGTATTCCAGATGGATGGGGCCTCACCATAGATTATTTATAAAGAGGCCAAATGACACTTGCTGACTTATGTTCTATACCCTTGCCTTAGACTTCCTGTTGTGGCAAAGAAGGGGTCAGACTCCAGCCAGGGTCCAGCAGAGAAGGAGGTCCGGGCCTGGCCTGGCTCCATGACATCTCCTCATCACTTCATGTCCTCCCAAAAAGCAAGGGGCCAGAATGACCCCTCGCTCCTCCCAGTGTGGCTTTCAGCCACGCTTTGTGGGCAATGGGTTGTTGTGCCAGATAATCACTGATTGCAGCCGTATCTTCTTCGGTTGCCTTCCTCCCCTCTTGCAAAGAGTAGAAGAACAGGCATGTGGGAACAAAAGCAGGTTCCCCTTCCTTCGCCACAGTCAGGGCACGGCTGGCAGCGCCACATGCCTCTGGCAAGCCAGGTTACCACCACTGCTAATGGGTGCAACTTACTCAGGGCTACTACCCAAACTTTTTGGGCTGTGAGACGGTCACGTGGTTCCTCCCACCAGAACCGGAAGTAAAACACACCTTTTCCCATCTGTTTTTGCAACAATATGAGGTAGATTTTTACGCTGCCATTTTCTCTGCTTAAAAAACCAGGGGTGCCCAAACTATGGCCCACAGGCTGGATCTGGCCCTCAACACCAATTCATCTTGTATGGGCACATTTTAATTCTGCTTCCAGAAGCGACAAGGGTGGCATGGGCCAGATGAATTGGTGTTGGGGGCCTGATCTGGACCACTGGCCTTAGTTTGGGCCCCCCTGGTGTAACTCATTCCCGTGCTCTTGTGTCTTCACATTACACCTCAGGCCAGGATATGAGAAGGTGGTCTGGAGCTAATATGTGGAAGGCATGGACCCGGTTGCTAGTGGCGCAAGTACCTCAGGGAAGCCATCATCCTCTCAACAGAGGCTGCCATGCCTGCGTCTCATTTGACCTCCCATGCACGGACCAGAGAGGGGAGGCTCTCCCTGCTGTGCTGCTCAGGCCACTGGTCATGCCCAAGTGGAGCCTGGCAGCTCGGCTCCTTCACGGGCACCACCTCAGCCTCTTCATGTGAAGGTGGTGGTGTTGAATGGGCAGGTGGTGCGGAGGGGAGGAGGAGTGTCCAGCAGCAGCCCCCTCCCCCAGGGGCCTTGACCCACCGAGGGGGCAAGTGATGCTCTCTGGACTACTCCTCCTCCTAGGAACTAGCCAACCCATCCAGAACCCATACGAATGCCCTTTCCCTTGGGTGCTATGGGGCAGAGTCTCTCAGTTCTGAATGTACACCCCTTCGAAATGCCTGTGCCGCCCCCCTTCAGATCCAGCTCCCGTGGGCAAGGCAGGCGCAGAGATCCGCTGGCCCGCTTCCTTCTCCCATGCAGCAGCATGGCGCCCAGAGCTCGGCTCTCATTCTTGGGTCTAAGTCGGAGAAAGGGCTTGCTCCAAAAGTGGGGAGCAGCGGATAATATCCCGGCCTAGGAGAGAGTTCTGCTCCCCTGCCCCCCAGGAGCCATTTGACCCGGCCCAAAGGAGAAGATCTCTCGGGGGGGGGGGGGGGCAGTGCCTACCATTGGCCACTTTCTCTCCTCTTGCCACTCTTTGACTCAGTAGTACAGTATTTGGTGCTCCATGCACTCTTTGTTGGATCAGTCCTGATCCCAGTGTGTGCATATGGGGGGGGGGCCTAAATCCACATGGAGCTGGGGTGTTGAGTCTGGGAGGGGGGGGGACTGGGCAAGATGCCCCTCCTCCAGGTGGCAACTGCAGCCTTTGAGGAGGGAAGCAGGGTGGGGAGAGGTGGGGGGGGGGGGCAATGAGGTGTGCCTGCCCTTGAGGCAGAGACTGGTTTGGCCTTTGCCTCCCCATGGGTGCTGTGAGGAGCTGAGACCGATACCTTGGTGGCACAGGGGTTAAACTGCTGCCCTGCAACCAAAAAGGTTGTGAGTTCGATCCTGACCAGGGTACATGGTTGAACTCAGCCTTCCCTCCTTCCAAGGTTAGTAAAATGATTTCCCAGCATGTTGGAAGCAAAATGCTAATTAACTTGTGGAGGACCCCCCAGAGAAGGAACTAAGTGCGTAGATGGGCAAGGATAGAAGTGTCATTGCTTTTGCCTTTTTGCTCTACCGGGAGACAGGATATGCACCTGTAGGCCAGCGGGCCTAGCAGGTAGGGCTGTGAGTCGAGGCGCGGCAGGGGTTGGGACCTCCTGTGACCCCCTTTCCTCATGTCTCCACCAGTGCGCATGTTACTCCTACGCCATGGCCAATGAGCAGCAGGGCAGCTCCAGGGAGGAAGATGCTCTGGCGAGCCACTCCCCTGGCACGTCCCACCAGAATCAGCCGAGCTCCCCCAGGCCCGTGGGGCTGGCGCAGGACTTGCCAGGTATGGGGTGGCATTAGGGAGGGATTAGGGTTGGGATGAACCTGGATGATACGGAGGGAGAAGGGGTCCCTCCAGCTCTCCACTCCCTTGAAGCCAGGCAGGCTAGCAGGCGGACCAGCCGGCCTCCTTGGCTGACACCCGGCCTCCTCCTCTTCTCCCTCAGATGAGTTGGTGCAGGCTGGCTGGCAGAAGTGCTGGAGCAAGCGGGAGAACCGGCCCTACTACTTCAACCGCTTCACCAACCAGTCGCTCTGGGAGATGCCCGTCTTGGGGCAACATGACGTCATTGTGAGTCTGGGCTGGAGGCGCTTTGGGGAGGGGGCCGAAATGGCCACGGCGGCCTCCAGCCTAGGCAGGCCCCTGGTCTTTTCCTGTCTGAAGCATCTACATCTTTGGGGGCTTAAACCCTCAAAGGATTTCTCACAAGCTTGCCTGTGCTTTGACGGGAAGGGGAGAATCTGCTGCCTCTCTGACTCTGCTTCTTCTGGACCTCCTAGTCTGACCCTTTGGGTCTGAATGCAGCCCCAGCACTTGCAGAAGGGGGAGTCAGTGATACTGTCGCCGCCACTGTCGCCGTCGCCGCCGCTGCCAGTACTGAAGGGAAAATTCAGAAGCGGAGGCTTTCTGAGGAGGTCCAGCCCAGCGGCAACAGCGTGAAAAAGGCCAAGGTAGAAAGACCTTGGGGGTCCTGGGGCGCTTTCGTGCATAGGGGCTCTCTGAACAGCTGCAGCAGGGGGGCATCTGAGATGAAAGGCCAGGAGCAGTTGCAGGGGGGAGGGCAGTAGAGTGTCAGGGCAGCCTCCGTCCCTTGGACACGCTCTGGGGGTGCTTCTCTTTCATTGCAACAGGTTTATTTATTTTCCAGACTCTGTCTGGTGCCTGGATCTTGTTTCTTCTCTGCCCCAGAGCCCCATGCTATGGACTGGGGAGAAGGGAACAGAGCATGTCCACACACACACACACCCGCCTTTCCCCAGGTGATCCGCCTTGATTCCTTTTCAGGTCGAGGCTCCAGGGATGCCCCTTGCTCAGCCAGCCCCAAATTCCTCCAGTGCCCCCGGGATGTCTTTGTTGAAGATGTGGGGCATCATCTGTCCGGAAGACAAGCAGACAGCCCTCGTGCGACCCACGGAGTGAGTCTCAGACCTCATAGCACAGCTCCTGGTCTCCTGAAGGCTATAGGGTGGACTCAGGCCTGGGCCCGCCCTTCCCTTCCATAAGGATAACAGAGCCCATTACCCCACAGTCCATTCCACCTGGCAGAGACCTACACTCTTTGAGGAAGCCAGCATAAGACCTTTTGCTGCTTCAGAGTACAGGAGGCTCTGCCCCAGGTTAGGAAAATCTGTGATAGATTTCAGTCTCTGGTTGCTTATATAAGAACATATCTTAACCTATAAATCCAAGGGTTAACCGTTGGAACTGGCTATAGGTTGCTATGCCTCGCCCTACTTGCCTGCACTCACCCTTCGTGCACACGGCCGATCTGGGTACGCAGGTCAACGAAGGATTTAGAAAACCGGCAGTGGGGCAACAGCCCCACAAACGCAAAGAAAGGGAAACAACTTCACTTCCCAACATTCCTTGCGCCGCGCCGCGCCAGAGCCAATCAGGCTGAGAGGCTCTCGCACGGCGCAGCGTTCGGAAACGCGCCGCAGTCAATCAAAAGAAAAGCATTTTAAAAAACCGCAGCAAAAACACAAAGCACCAACCCATAACTACAAGCCCCAGCGTCCTGCGCGCCCACGCAGAACGCTGAGGAAACCGGCGCCCGAAAAATTAAAAAGAAAAACAACTCACAGCCAAGCAAACACCAGCCGGCTTTCTTTCCCTCACCCGCGGCGCCTGAAGGTCCCGACTGGAGTTTCCCCTTTAATATCAGTGGGTGGGGGTTGCGATCCCCCTCTCCGCTGCCTACCCTAGGGTTGGGAGGTTTGTGGGAACAAAAGGGGTATGTTTCCCAAACCCTTCTGGACTCAGGACACCAGGGAGAGGGGATCGATTCCCACACCCCTCCTTAAAACAACTCCGTCTTTTCTTCTCTTTAAAAACGGAGTTGTTTTAAGGAGGGGGGGAGGGAATCGATCCGCTCACCCACTGATATTAAAGGCGAAACCTGATCTACTTTCACGTCTCCACACAAAGCACCATAACACACTAAAGCCCCTCTCCCCACCACCTAGCCCACCCTTCCTAACCCCAACGACCATGCCCCCTCCCCACCACCTAGCCCACCCTTCCTAACCCCAATGACCATTCCCCCCTCCCCACCACCTACCCACCCTTCCTAACCCCAACGACCATGCTCCCTCCCCACCACCTAGCCCACCCTTCCTAACCCCAATGACCATGCCCCCCTCCCCACCACCTAGCCCACCCTTCCTAACCCCCAATGACCACGTACCTTCCCCACCACCAAATATATATATTTTTAAAAATTACTAAAAACACTCAAACACATCCAAAAATACACAAAAACAAAAACACCAAAAACAATACGAAGTAAACAAAGACACAATCAAAAACAAAACAAACAGACAAAAAACACAAACTCCACCCCCCCCCCCCCGCCCACACACACACACAAAAGAAAGAAAACAAGCAAACTTACCAAAAGAGGTGCTACCTCAACCAGGACTGGAAAAGAAATGAATAAAGAAAGACACTACTTACCCAGAGGCCAGGAGAGGAAAAAAAAGTCAAAATACAATAACCCCTACCAGCACCACCTGCTGGCCACAATAGTAAAAACAATTCAAAAACACACAACAGCCCCAAACAAAAGGCCAGAAGAGTAAAAACAAATCAAAAACATAACACAAATTCACAATTTTACACAAAAGGTCACACCAATAAAAACAAGTTAAAAAAATTACACTAAACACACTTTAACACAAATCACAAATATATGTCAATAAAATACAATAGAAACTTTTAAAAATCCTGTGCTGAGTTATAACTCAAATTTAAACTCAAAACATCTAAACACATTTTAAAAACATTGAATGTAAAAAGCATTTACTTTTACATTATTAAAATTATTACCTACAGTACAACTAATTAAAAAAAATTAAAAAAACTAAAACATTATTCACTTACATAAAACAATTTGAAAAAATTATATCATACTTTCTTCTTTTATTAATCCTCTTTTATTAATTTATTAAGTTTTGAGGGTACCTTGGACAGCGAGGAGAACAAATAGGTCAATCTTAGAAGAAATCAACACTGACTGCTCATTGGAAGGTCAAATAGTAAAGATGAGGCTAAAGTACTTTGGGCATCAAATGAGAAGGGAGGATTCACTTGAGAAGGCCGTGATGTTGGGAAAGGTGGAGGGCAAAAGAAGAAGGGGGAGGCCAAGGATGAGATGGATAGATGGTATTGTAGACACAATGGACACAGAACTGGGAGGACTGAGGGGGATGGTGGAGGACAGAGGCGCCTGGAGAACGATGGTCCATAGGGTCGCAAAGGGTCGGAATCGACTGTGCGACTGAACAACAACAAAATTAATCCTCAAAAAAAACCAAAAAAGCAGATCACAGTTAATAACAGCCAAGCCAAAAATGTTTTACATAAATAAACATTTAAAAAATTAAAATTACAGACTAAGCAATTTTTTAAAAAAATTAACACAATTTAACCTTCCAACACAATGTAAAACTATTGCAAAAATAAAATTGGTTCATTTTTTATTAAAACACACGGGGGGGGGGAAAAGCCCGGCAACGCCGGGCAACCCTTGCTAGTAAGAACATAAGAACAGCCTTGCTGGATTACAGGCCACAGGAGCCCATGATCCAGTCCAGCATTCTGTCTCACACAGTGGCTCACCATTTCCTTCAGGGTATTCTTCCCAAGGAGATGCCTTCACCTGCTTAGGATTCATTCCCTGGAAATGGCATTGAGAGATATTATGCTTACAAACCCGCCAGATCAGGTAGGACATAGCAATGTAGATTAGGTAGTGAAATGCCAATAAAATTTCAAAAGGGACTGAAATACTCCCACCAGCTTATGCTCTGAATAGAAAGTCCAAAAGTCTTCTGTAAAAAGTCAAGCTTTATTATATGAAGGGAAAATAGATTAAAAGCCAGGAACACAAAAAATTACAAACATAAAAAGGAACATTCTTACCCTCCCCCCCTTCCCTTGTTAAAACGAGAAAGGTATAACTCTATAATGCCTTGTTTTTTGGCTAGGGCAGCTAAAACAATCAGGATTGCATTTTCCTACTGTTCTACTCGCAAGGAAGCCTCTGTGGACTTCTCTCTCCTCCTGCCTTGAAGGTGCTTAAAAACAATGGCGTTTCTAAGAGAAGAAAAAACTCTCTTTCATCCTCTGTCCCACCTCCTCTTCTTCTTCTTCTTCTCCTCCTTCTCTCTTTCCCAATAAGACTCCCACATTCCCAAGCAGCCTTGACTATCAGGCAAAAAGGAATCCACACCTGCTGGGCCCAAGGCCAAATGCTGAGCCTTCTTAGGAGGGAGACAGAAGGAAACAACCAACCAACCACAGCATATCCGTTTCAACTCCATTATTAGACCCTAACCCAGCAGAGAGGTTCCTCTGCTTGGCTCTAGGCTTTGAGCTCTTCCTTTTGGGGACAGGGTCTACTGGGACCTGGACATCCAGACAAATGCAGTGATTAAGCAGCGGCCCCCGTCTGAGGTGCTGAGCCCCCACCCAGAGGTGGAACTCCTCCGGTCCCAGCTGATGCTGAAGCTGCGCCAACATTACCGGGAACTCTGCCAACAGCGGGAGGGTAAGTCCTCCCCTTCCTTTCCCCTCCCTCCCTCCCTCCCTCCCTCCCGCCTCGTCCTGCCGGCTTCAGGAGTGAGTGGGCCACGAAAGCTCCTCCTGCTGGGTGATGCCTGACCCGTGGTCTGCTTAATTCCTGGTAGGGATTGATCCTCCACGGGAATCCTTCAACCGCTGGATGTTGGAACGGAAGGTGGTCGACAAAGGGACAGACCCCGTGTTATCCAGTAACTGCGAGCCGGTGGTGTCTCCCTCCATGTTCAGGGAAATCATGAATGACATCCCCATCAGGTACCGAGGAAAGGGAGTGGTGGCTCAATGGGATCAAGGAGGACACAGGTGGGCCGCGGTGGCAGCCGGCACCTCTGCAGGCCAGCCTTGACCCCTTCCCTGCCCCTCTGTCCCTGTGGCTGCAGGTTGTCTCGAATCAAGTTCCGGGACGACGCCAAGCGACTGCTCTTTAAATACGCCGAAGCTGCCAAGAGGCTCATTGAATCCAGGTGGGGGATGGGCTTCTTCTGGTGTCTTCTTCTGTTTGCCAGCGTGAGGAAGGGGAGTTGAAGCAAGCAAAAAAAGAGAGTGTGTGTGTGTGGGGGAGGAGGATTGGGGTCAGGGTCACAGCAAAGGCAGGGAGTGGGAGTGATGTTGGGAGAGCCAAGAGAGCCAGACATGGGCTGGTCGTCAGCGAGAATGAAATGCTTATGATGGCCAAACCTTCAGGACAAGGGCCGGAATCCTGTGGGTGGAGGTGATCACATCAGGGAAGTTGTTGTTCTTAACCGACTGCTGTCCTTCTTCACCTGGTCTCTTGCCAAATTGGGGGGCAGGGGGGAGACCAGGGCCCGCCCTTCCAAAGGGAAGGCTACTGAGGAGAGAGGCTCTAGCTATCAGCTTGGGGATGTTGTTTCCTAGCATGATGTGTTCAAAATGACCAGTGGTCTTGGCATGTCTTCAAAGCACCAGGAGCTGACTTGTTCTTGGGGTACCTCTCTCCGCAGGAGTGCCTCTCCAGACAGCAGGAAGGTGGTGAAGTGGAACGTGGAGGACACCTTCTCGTGGCTGCGACGGGACCACTCTGCCTCCAAGGAAGACTACATGGTCAGTTGGCTTTTCCTGAAGGTGGACGACGTGCCTGTCTGTGTACACGACATGTGTGCGTTTCCGCATGCAGAAAGAGAAACTTGCAGGGAAAACCGTTTCCTTCATTGCTAGCTTACGAGAAATCATGAGATTCCTGTAAATTGAAGGGAGTGGCTCTTCCAGTGGTTGTTTACCTTACTAGCCTTCCCTAATTTAATTTAATTTGATTTCCAATTTGTATAGCCGCCCAACTCAAAATGACTCAGGGCAGCTCACAGCATTAAAAATAGTACAAGAATACAAAAAATTAAAACCAAAAACCACACCCATAAAAACCCAATTTAAAGTACGTACTACAAAAAATTAAAAGGCTGAGGATTAAAGAAAGAGGATTAAAAGAGGGAGCGATGTTGCTGTTCCTTTATCAGACAGCAGGCGGGGGTCACTACCTCACCGGTGCCCCACACCTGCTTCGCCAGCCAGGTTTTTAATTCTTTCCTGAACAGTAGCAACTCCGTCTGGAGTCGGAGCTCAATTGGCAGGAGGTTCCATAGGGCCGGAGTGGACACAGAGAAGGCCCTCCTTCTAGTGCTAGAGAGAGTTTACCCCATGGCTCTGCCCCCTCAACCGCTGCTCAAGGGTACATTCGACCAGAGGCCTGTTTTAGGACACCCACCTGACACTTGCTGGAAACCCAAAGTCTCCCTAGGGCAGGGCCTCCCTTGGTGTCACCTGTTGCATCCTGTCAGACAGATAAGATGATTTCAGCCATACAGGTGGTTTGGTCTGTTTCCTGCTGTTATCAGACTTGGGGTTCTGTCTGGTGAGCATAACCCAAATTAAGCTGCTGGATGTATTTGTGCATGCATGCGTGCATGCATGCCATTCATGTTGCTGAGCTCTGCTGTGCTTTCCATGGCTGCCTGGGTAGGACCTCGTGAATATGAGGTCCTTTTCTTAGCCCAGTGGGAACAAGAGCATAACTAGAAATAAACTAAGGCTATTTGCTGATACAGCTAATAGAAACACTTATTTAAATTGTAGCAGATAAATAAAGATTAAGATCCGCGAAATTAAGACACAGAATAAAAGAAATCACAGGAAAATTAGTGAATTTCTAGCAATACAATGATAAAATGAAAAGCAAGCGTCATAGGGAATTATAGTTGTGCAAAGTTAGCTACAACCAGCCCTTGTATAAAATGCTACACTTGCCCCTAATCGTCCTCCAGCCCTCTAGCACTCTAGTCAGCAAGTTTTGACCTAAAGATTGAGAACGAAAGATGTCTAGGCACCTCCTCCAAAGAACAGGTTCCTGAAGGCTCTGGGGAAGGCGCGCGGGAGTTGATCCAGGAGGGTCCAGATGGGGGAGATCAGTAAAATGAATTAGTGAACTCACTGGTGGGTGGGTGGGTGCCGCTCCCGGAAGCGGAAGCAAAACGTGGCCTGCCTGCCATATGGGCGCATTTTGCTTCCACTTCTGGGAGTGACGAGGGCGTCGGGGGGGGGGGGGGCGTGGGGGCAGATGAATTGGCATTGGGAGCTAGATCTGGCCCCCAGGCTGTAGTTTGGGCACCCCTGATCTACACTTTTCCCCTCGTCTTCCAGCTCAGTCAGAGCCTTGTGCCCACAGCCGTCACGCATCGGTCCTCCCCCCCCCCCCCCCCCCCCCATCTTCCTTCCATTGTGCAAAAGTCCAGGCTGGGAGAAATCCTCAGCACCTTTTGCCAAGGGGAAAGAATCCATCGTGTTGTTTATGGTACCGACCCAAGGTGTCCTCGAGGCCCTTCCATAGGCATGGCTATTTCCTAGTCTGACCACCGGGTCCCTAGGCCATCACTCTGTGGGCCAGGTGTCCATAGGTTGCCTGGCCCGCGTACCTCGTCCCCTACAAGGGAAGGACCTTGGCCAAGGGTTGCACAGGAACAGGCTGAGGAGAGCTCTCTTTTCCTCCCTGGCAGGACCGCCTGGAGCACCTGCGCAAGCAGTGTGGGCCCCACGTCTCTGCTGCTGCCAAAGACTCTGTGGAAGGCATTTGCAGCAAAATCTACCACATCTCCCTGGAGTATGTCAAGCGCATTCGAGAGACGCACTTGGCTATCCTGAAGGAGCACAATATCTCTGGTAGGTGTGAAGGAGGAGGCAACTGGGGTGGTGGGTGGGGGGCTGGTGGAGGGGGGGCTGTGGGGGGGGGGCTGAAAGTGCCTCCTCAGGTTCTTGGCAGGATGACCTGCTATAGGTGGGCAGGCTGATTCCCTGGGCAGAGGCACCGGCCCTTGCCAGGCAGTGGCCTTTTGACACACAGTTTCTGTACGCGGTTGCCCGGGTAGGGTGTGGTGTGGTGTGGTGGGGCAACCTGGGGAATGACGGCTTCTCTTCTGCAACCTGTAGCTGAGGTGAAACCTCCGGAGGAGGAGGAGGAGGCGCAGGACCGCTTCGTCTACTGCTACCCTTTGCGCCTGGCCATCCCTCCCGCCCCAATGTCAAACGTTGAGACGCACACTGAGAACAACGTGGTGTCCGTACGCTATAAAGGCGAAGTGGTGAAAGTTAGCCGCAACTACTTCATCAAGCTGGTAAGGGGGCTGGGGGGCTGGGTCCCTCCTTCCCTCCCTGCACAGGCGTCTGGGGGAGGGAGCCCATCCACCACTCCCCTTGGCCTTGGCGTCCACACCCCCGCCCCACCCCACCCCACCCCGAGCAGGGCATCCTCAGCTGGCGACTGTGGGCTGGTGAAAGCATCAGAAGAGATGTGGGAGGGGGCAAGAAGAGAAAACGCCCCCCCCTCCCCTCCGGGCTCTCCTCCCTCTCTCTGGGTTCCTCTCTACAGCCATCGTTTCTCTCCCTCAGTGGCTACTTTATCGGTACAGCTGCATCGATGACTCCGGCTTTGAGCGCTTTTTGCCCCGGGTTTGGTGCCTTCTTCGCAGATACCAGGTATCGGCCGTCCTCTGCTGTGTTGCGGGGAAGGGCAGCCGAAGGAAGGAGAGGTGGAGGGCGGGAAAGGGGCCCAGTGAGTGAGGGTCAGCTGGCCTGCCTGCGTGCCGCCCACTGCCTCCCTGAGGCTGACTGCCCCGCACCCTCTGGGCCCAGATGTCCTCTGGAGGTGGGTGGGTGGGTGGGTGGGTAGCCGGCCCAGTGTGGCTGAGAGGGCTCGGTTGCTGCCATCTTCTTCTTCATCTTCTTCGTCTTCTTCTGCTCCTCTTCTTCCCTGCAGATGATGTTTGGCGTGGGGCTCTACGAAGGGACCGGCCTGCAAGGTGCGCTGCCCATGCACGTGTTCGAGGCTCTCCACAAGCTCTTTGGGGTGACCTTTGAGTGCTTTGCCTCCCCACTGAACTGTTACTTCAAGCAGTACTGCTCCGCCTTCCTTGACACCGACGGTTATTTTGGATCAAGGGGGTGAGCACAAAAGAGGGGAAGGGAGGGGCTGCCCCCCCAATGCTGCATTGTGTGTGTGTGTGTGTCGGGGCGGGGGGGGGGTGTCAACCGTTCTGCTTGCCTGTGGTGGTGAGGGACCTTGGCTCTCAGGAGGAGGAGGAGGAGGGTGGGTGGGTAGCCAGGCCGGGCCGGGCCGGCCTGGGCTGGGCTGGGGGTTGTTTCCTGGGGGTGGGGGTTGGCTGCCTCTCTCCCCACTTTCTCTCACAGGTCTCCTGGGCCTTGGCCTCGTCTCTCTCTCTCTCTCTCTCCTCCAGCCCTTGCCTGGATTTCTTCCCCATCAGTGGCTCCTTTGAGGTCAACCCTCCCTTCTGTGAGGAGCTGATGGACGCCATGGTCTCCCACTTTGAGGTAGGGAGGCCTCTCCCTTCTTCCCTGCCTGCCTGCCTACCTGCCTCCCCCCCCACCAAGGCTCCGGCTCTGAGCCTGGCACCCTTTTTCCTCTCTCTCCCCCCATAGAAACTCCTGGAGGGCTCCAAGGAGCCGCTGTCCTTCATCGTCTTTATCCCTGAGTGGCGTGACCCCCCCACCCCTGCCCTGACGCGCATGGAGCAAAGCCGGTTCAAGAGGCACCAGCTCATCTTGCAGGCCTTTGAGCACGAGTATCGCAGCGGCTCTCAGCATGTCTGCAAAAAGTAAGCAGAGAAGACCCAAGGTCATCCCCCCCCAAATGCAGTAAAGCTGGTTGTGGGGGCCCCTCTTCTTCCTGGGACAGATCTGGCCCCCTGTCTGGTGACAGGGCTTGAGCCCATTCATGGGCCGGCAGAAGTCACAGGATTCCTCTTGCTGCTGAGCTGCAAAAGGGCCCCTGTCCTGAAAGGACGACAGCGGCAACGTCCCGGAACTGGTGGAGGGCGTTTCCTTCTCAAACGGCGGGTGGGAAGAGATCGAAGGGCCACCTGAGCCTCGCCCCAGACTGACGATGCGTCCTGAGAGTTGTAGCCATAGCACCTTTCGGCTTCTTGACCTCCCCGGAGCACTTCATGCACACGCTGGGGGGTTCACAAGGTCATTAGCATTTTTTTACTGACCTTGGAAGGATGGAAGGTTGAGTCAGCCTGGATCCCTGTCAGGATTGAACTCACAATGTTTTGGCTGTGGTACAGGAGTTTAACCCCTGCACCACCAGGGCTCTATAAGGACAGGTTGCTTACTTGTAACTGTTATTGTTCTATGTGGTCCCCTGTGAATCCACACAAATGGGTTTCCTGCGGATTCACAGGGACCACGAATAAGAACTTGACAGAGCATAGGGGCAGAAATAGACATTGTCGAGGCCTTGCTGCCTCTGCCTGTCTAACCCCGCGGCCCCAACTCTCCCCATAGTGGCAATTCCAAGAATGAAAGTACAGTCCCCTGACCCACCACACCTGCTTTGCCCCACATCTGTCACCTGAGTTGTGGCTGCCGCTGGCAGGAGGCCAGGGGTGGGATGTGGCCAACGAGCCTTTGTGGGTTTCTCGAGCCTCTGACTTTCCTTCCAGGGAGGAGATGTACTACAAAGCGGTGCACAACACGGCCGTCCTTTTCCTGCAGAACGACGCGGGGTTTGCTAAGTGGGAGCCCACGCCGGAGCGGCTGCAGGAACTGGTCGCCACCTATAAGCACTCGGGACGGACCCTTGCAGCCACAGCTGCTGCTGCCTCTGCCGCTGCCTCTTCTTCCTCCTCCTCCTCCTCTTCAGTATCCAGCAGGGAACGGGAAACCGAGCAAGAGAAGAGCGCCAGCCGCGAGAAGATCCCCACTTAACCCCTTGCCAATTGGCTGAGCGGACAGGCAGCAGGGGTGGGGTGGGGTGGGGTGGGGTGGGGAAGAAACCTCTGCTCTCAGTGGGATGGGAGGGGGGACATGAGCAGGCCCAAACAAGCCAGAGGTGAGGAGGGGTTGCTAGAGGGGCTTCTGGTGCTGCTTACACACACACACACACACACACACACCCTGAATTCCACAGGCCCTTCCCATGCACGGGCAGTGCCTCCTGCCACAGGGACCTGTGCGGACTCTAGTGAAAAGGCCCTGGCCGGCTGAGCGAGCGGCCCGAGCAAGCGAGTGGCCGGCCGGCCACCCAGAGGCAGAAGGGGGGTTGGGTGTGTGTGTGTGGGGCTCTTCCTTGAAGGAAGCGGACTGTGCCTGCCAGGCGGCCACCCTCCTCCCGCCATATGTGTCCTGTACATAGATGTTGGTGTCATGGCAGCAGCGCCCTCTTCGCCCTCCTCCTCCGCCTGGTCCTTCCCAAAGTGTGTCCCAGTTGCGTGTCTTGACTGGAAGCCGTCTGGTGTGTCTCCTGCAGAGCGAAGAAAGGGGGTCCCTTTGTGTGTGCGTGTGCGTGTGCAGGCGGAGGCCGTGGCTGTCGTTTTGTAGTTGTCGCCGTTTCTCCCTGAGGCTCCCTGAGGCCTTCTTGGAGGGTGTTTTTTTTAAAAGAAAGGATTTAATTTAACAGTGCTAACCATTTTATTACTTTTTATCAAAAAAAGTCTATTTTCGATTTTGTTTCTTAGTTCATAGGGACATTAAAAGCCACCATTCTGGTGCCTGTGGCCCTCGGTGCATTTCCCTGCGTAGAAAGAAGGTTGACCCACCCAGATGAGCCCCCGCATAAATGCTTGCATGCAGAACGATGGCAATTAGCAATAGCAATTAGACTCCATAGCACTGCTTAGTGCCGGCCGGCCGGCCGGCCGGCCGGCCCTCTCTGGCCTGTTCACAAGGGCATGAGCATTTCCCCACCAACGACATGCGGGCGACTCCGTTGACTGACCTGGAAAGATGGAAGAGGCTGAGTCAACTTTGTCCCCGTTCAGGATCGAACTCACCACCTTTTGGCTGCAGGTCAGCAGTTTAGCCCCACAGCGCCTTCAGTCCTCCTGGGGGGTGGGGGGTGGGGGCAATGCAGAGGGGCAGGGGTATGCCTTCCTTCCGGAAGAAGAAGCAAACGGGGCGGGGGGGCGGGAGGAGGTCTCTCTCACTCTCCTTCCCTGGACACAAAGCTCTCTCTTTGCGCCTGGAGAAATCGTGTGTGGGGCGGCACTCAGAGCTCACCAGAGGTTTCACCCTCCCTGCACGTGTGGGGAAAGAAGGCGCTTCTCCATTGTGGAGTTCCCGTTTGGTTTTCTTTCGATGACTTTTTGGAGGTGGGTGGGGCGCCATGTCCCCTCTTACAGCTACAGCCCATCTCATGGTGTAGAACAGTGATGGCAAACCTGTGGCACGCGTGCCAGAGGAGGCACTTGGAGCCCTCTCTGTGGGCACCTGTGCAGTCACCCCCCGCATAGAGTTCACTGCCCAGCAGTCCAATGGGAGCGCTTCCTCCCTCCCCCAGCCCAGAGTTCACCTCTGCGCAATGGGAGCATTTCCTCCCTCCCCTGTTGCTGTGTTGACACTTTGCGATAAATAAGTGGGTTTTGGGTTGCAGTTTGGGCACTCAGTCTCTAAAAGGTTCGCCATCACTGGTGTAGAAAAATAGTAAAATCAGCCCACGCGCGCACACACACACCTTCCTTTTGTTGGAGCTTTGCAGGGGGTCCCAGGCCCTGAGCATGGCTTCCTTGGGGCTTGGTGGGAGAGTTTGAACACTGCCCTTGTGCCAGGGAAGCCGTGGCTTGGAGGAGGCCTCGCTGAGGGCCAACTGGACGGCCTGTTGGCCCGCCGGCCGGCCGGCCTCCCTCCCTCCCTCCTGGAATGTCCCTCCTGTCTGGGGCAGCTGAAAGCCCTTTTCTGTGCATGGGCCAAAGGCACACACACACACACCCCGCTGGCCCTGTAGCCACAAGGGCGTCTCTGAGGGCGGACGAGCGCCACTCCCTTAGCTTGGGCCTGTTCCACTCTTCCTCCAGAGGACGGCGGATGGTGTACACCAGGGGTTCTCAACCTTTTTTAGCCACGGGCCAGGCCACGGCCCCTCAGGCAGCTGAGCGGACTGCAGTGGTGGTTCATGCCGCTGTGAATCCTGCTGAAAAATGCATCTCCGTGGCTGTTGTAAACGTGTTTGCAATGGCCGCGGACTCATTTATGTAGTAAAGTGTTTGTGATGGCCACGGACTCATTTATGGCTGTAGTAAACACATTTAGGATGGCCATAAATGAGTTTGCAGCTGGTTCTGCCGGCGGTGGCGGCAAGGACAAGGTTGGGGGCGGGATTCTTTGGCACCCTGGGCCGGATCTGGCCTGTGGGCCATAGGCTGAGAACCCCTGGCGTACACACATGCCTGGAGCGGGACGTGGCTCAAAGGGCCACCCTGCCTGGAGATTGGCCACCATATCTCCGTCTTCGGTCAAGGTGAAGTTCGCCCGTGCTCAAAAGCTGGCTGCGCTCCTGTGGCCCGCCTCACAGGGCCGGAGGTCTCCCTTGCTCCAAAGCCAGCCGTGTCCATCTCTAGGACTTGGTGCTCGTCTCCGCTTACAGCGCTGTCTGCCTCTGCAGGTGTTTCCATGGGCGTGGCAGACAGGAGTGCACGAAACGTTACCTTTACCGCCAAAGTGGTACCTACTTATCTACAGTACTTGCCATTCCTTGCTTTCGAACGGCTAGGTTGGCAGGAGCAGGGATAGAGATGGGAGCTCATTCTGTTGTGCAGTGCTGCTGCCCTGCCAACCTTCCAGTCGTCACGTTCAGCATCTTAACCACCTGATCCACCGCAGCCCCCCACCCACCCCCCAGTCTTAGGCAATGGTAATTAAGGACCCCAAGGGAGTGACTTGGCCAGTAAAGGCAAAAGCATCCCACCCAGGGGTCTTGTGGGTGGGAAGTTTGTGGCAGGTGCCATTCATGATGCCTTCAGGGGTGAGTGGAGCCAGAGTGGGGCCTGGTGCAGTTTCCAGGCAGGTTGCCAGCCTTACACACACACACACACACACACACACACTCACTCTCTCACCATGGACCCCCTCCCTCCTCCCCTCCCTGGCTGTGAGCAGGAAAGGCAGGTGGGCTTGGGCAGAGCCTCTCCCTGCACCCTCCCTGGCTGTTTGGTCCGGGTTGCCACGGCAATGGGAAGGAGGATGCTCATGGCAAGACGAGGACCAGCAAACCCTTGGCGGCCAGAACTGCAATGGGAAAGGAGGGGGCCCAACGCCCCACCCCACAGGTGCTGCAAGTGAGGGAAACTGCCTGGGCACTGGGGTGGGGGTGGCATAGAGGGTGGCCACTCGGCTGGGGCCTCCATCTGCCCCCCCACCCCAGGCTCTGCCAGTCCCCATCCCTGCTGCCACTTCTGGATGGAGGAGAGGGCTGGAGCGTGTGTGTGTGTGTGTGTGTGTGTGTGTGTGTGTGTGTGTGTGTGTGTGTGTGTGTGTGTGTGTGTGTGTGTGTGTGTGTGTGTGTGTGTGTGTGTGTGTGTGTGTGTGTGTGTGTGTGTGTCAGAGCAAAGGGTGGCTCTCTGGCCCCACTCCCAGCCCCCCCCCCCCCCCAATTTGGCCAATCTTCTGAAGCCTTCTCAAAGCACAAAATCAGGGCTGATTCTCACACCAGAGGTTGCTTTATGGAAGGAAAGACACATGAAGAAGGGGCACACGCCCCCCCCCCCCCACACACACAGACCCCCCAGCATGCACCTCTTGTCCTTCTGGCTCAGGGGCCTTTTTTGTGTGTGCCATTTTGCTCCTGTTGGGCACTTGGGCGCTTCCTCTCCCCTCCCCGTCCCAAACCTGCTCTGGGCAGCCCCGGCCCCGGCCCCGACCCCGGCCGTGCATCTTCCCCCAGTCTGGAGTGACTCTGGTTGTGACGCTTTCCCCTTCCTTCCCCTTGGCAAGCAAAGCAGAGTCTTCTCCCCCCAAGCCTGACCCCAGAAAGGCCAGCGCTCCCCCCTCTTTCTCACACACACACACACACACACCCCGCCCTGCCCCCAGTAAGTCCTCCTGTGCCTTCTTCACGGGGGAGTCCGGGCACTGTCACTCTCTCCTGCTCGCCCAGGCGTGGGCCCAGTGGCCAGCTCTGCCACGCACCAGATCGTGGCCTTGGGTGGCAGTGGCTCGTCCATCCTCCCGCTGCTGGTGCTGGTGGTGGTGGTGCCCAAAGGGAGCCTCCTCCTCGGCCCCTGCTCAGCGCCCCAGGCCCTGCCTTGTGGTGGCCCCTGGGGCGGCCTGCTCTTTGGCCGGAGGCTGCTGTGGGCCGCCGCCGCCGCCTCTCCCCTCAAGGCCTCTTCTGTACCCTCCTCCTCCTCCTCTTCCATCAACTCCTCTTCCTCTGTCTTGGGGGGCTGGCGAGCCCAGCTGGCCCTGTTCTCCTTTTTGAGCCGCCGGCGGGCATTGGCGAACCAGGTGGAGACCTGCGTCAGGCTCATGCGGCTGACCAGCGCCAGCAGGACCTTCTCCCCTTTGCTGGGGTAGGGGTTCTTCCGGTGCTGGCCCAGCCAGGCCTTGAGGGCCGCCGTGCTCTCCCGCGCGGGGCCCGCCTTGGCCCGCAGGAGGGCATCCTCAGGCGCGCCTGGCCCTGGCTGCAGGAGGGGCGAGTAGAGCAGAGGGCCAGGCCACAGCTGCAGGGGGCCGTGGGCCAGCAGCTCACAGGGGGCCGGAGGAGCCTGGAGGAAGAGGAACAGACAAAGACCACAGAGAAGTTGCAAGGAGGGAAGAGGGGGGGGGGGGGGGGGAGAAAAGCAAGGATTGCATGAAGTCACACCATGGTTTAAATGCAAGCCCTGCCTTTGGACCAAAGGCCTGCAGTAGGAAGAAGAAGAAGAAGAAGAAGAAGAAGAGCTGTCGGGAAGGGAAGAGGCAATTGCTAGCAGGAGCCGCTCCTTCACTGGAAGAGGGAGGGGGCCCTCAAAGGGTGGGGTGGGCTGGGGTGGGGTGGGGTGGGGGCCGCCTTCCAGGCACGTCTTAGCCGTGGACTGCCTGTTTCAGCAATGGACCGTTGGACCTTCATGGCCTTTGGAGCCCACCACACACACACCCTCCAGCTCTAAAGGGACTGCGGTGACTTTGTGGTTAAGACACAACCTGACGACTCGAAACAGGTCAGCGGTTGGAGACCCGAGTGCTGCACGACGGAATGAGTGCCCGTCGTTTGTCCCAGCTCCCACCCACCTGACAGTTCAAAAGCAAGTAGATAAGCAGGTATCCACTTCAGTAAGGGGCAGCACTGCGGTGGCTTAGTGGTTAAGCCACTGCACTTGGAGACTGGAAGGTCGGGTTTTGATACCCAAGTGCCGCATGCATGACAGATCTTGGGGACGTGGAAGGAGCCTCATTTGGGCGTCCCCTGAGCGGAGTTCCTCCAGCAAAAATCCTTTCAACCCAGATAACCTCTGGCACGATGTTTATTATCTACTTCAGTGGGAAGATGAACAGCCTTCCGTGCACTCTGGTGTCTAGCCCTGCCTGCCACATGGCCATGGAAACATCTGCAGACGCAGACAGCACTGGCTCTTTGGCTGTAAACAGAGATGAGCACTGAACCCTAGAGTCAGATACGGCCGTCCTTTGAGCAAGGCCAACCTCGATCTTTCTTTTCCTTTCCTTTCCCAGCTCTATGGTTCCACGTGGCCGACAACATCCAAAGAGGACAAGAAGCAATGGAGCTGGGCTTGGCTGTCAGTGACATGTGGGTGACTGGGCAACAGAGTCTGACGACCTCCACGGGCAAGAGGGGCACTCGGTGCGCTTCCAGATCTCTTTCAAGGCCATTAACAGTGGAAGTGGGTTGATGCCCAGCACCGCCCCCCCCCCCTGCCCACATGGCTTCTGGACACCCCCTCCTCATCTGGGATATGGAGAGAGAGGATGGGGAAGGGACTTTGGGTGTCTTTCCCCCCAACCCCCCAACCCCCCACCCACCCCGCCCGGCCTCTCTAGAGTTTAAACCAGCAACCGTGTGAACTTGCAGATTTGGACATTCCTTTAACTAAGCAGAAGGCCACAAGGTTTGGTTGGTTTAACCAACGTTTGTAGAGAGAGAGAGAGAGAGCGATTGCAGAGGATGCACAAGTGGACCGATGTCCAAAACAACCATGAATTCTTCCTACGGTTTTCAGAGAATAGGTTTTGAGTTTGGCTTATGAGTCTGCCTTTCCTGGACCTTTGGCAGCTAAAAAGACCTTGAAAGGTGTGGCTGCTTCCTTTTACCAGCCTGACAGCAGTCAAGATGCTCACTGTTACTGTGCTGGTTGTGGTGTTTGCCAGAGGGATGCTGGTGGTGGTGGTGGTGGTGGTGGTGGGGCACACAGTGGCTGTTGAGGAAATGCTCTTGAGGTGGCCCGATATTGAGTGGAGGTCATCAAGCCCTTTTTAATTCTACTTTGTTTTTAGATGTGCGAATGTTAGCTTTGTATGTTGTTATATGCTGGTGGTGCCTCTGACAGGAATAAAGAAGAACCCAGCCAATAAAACAAAAGCTAATTTGCAAAGTCCAACCATGGTCCAAGAGCCTTTTCCTGAGGTTTAAATGAATATTTATGGGACCTTTTCCTACCAGTGGGTCAGGGAAGGTTTCTTTTTGCTGATGTGTGTTGTGCTACGAAATGGAGTGAAGCCCTTCCTTCCCTTGAGCAGCATCACTGCCTTTCACATGGCTAGAGCTTTTCTAGACACTTGCTCAAGGGTAGGCTTGCCCAGGGCTGTGATTTCGGACAGAGGGTCTGCTTTTGCGCGTAACCTGATGCACAAAGTGGAATTCAACATAACCTATTATCCACAGTCACGTAGACTTGTGGACCCAGAGGATCCCTGGTCTATGGAACTCCCTGCCAGAAGAAGTGGTGACAGCTTCAAGAAAAGATTAGACAAGTTCATGGAGGACAAGGCTATCAATGGCTATAATTATGGATACTTCAGGACAATCTCTGGGATGGAGAGATGGGCAGGATATCTCTCAATGCCATTTCCAGGGAATCCTAAACAGGTGAAGGCATCTGCATGGGAATAATACCCTGAAGGAAATGGTGAGCCACTGTGTGAGACAGAATGCTGGACTGGATGATGGGCTCCTGTGGCCTCTTCCAGCAAGGCTCTTCTTATGTTCTTAATGTACCCAAGAGACTTTGCACAAATGCTGAAAGCCCTATGTGAAACCATGCACTGAAGCAACCCCCATTCCTCTTGCATGTGGGAGATCTCGTGTTAGTTCTGAATCCTCTGGAAGTTGGGAAACTCCAAATGGCTTAGGAAGGACCTGGGAAAATGTTAGAGGTCATTGGTCCAGTTAATTATGTGGTTCAAATGCCTGACAGTGGCCAGAAACCTCAGGTGTATCGTCAGGCTCATCTGGCTGACCAGCGCAGCAAGACCTTCTTGTGCCAACAGCCTGAAAAACATTATGGACAGAGTTCAATTTTAAATGTGCCGCTGTCAGAGGCTTGTCTGTTATTGATCTTTTGCTAGAGTTCAGAGCGGCAGGAAGATGGAAAGATGCTCCTTTCCCTTCCAGTTTGCCTGGGAAGGATCAGGAACTACTTTTAAATACTGCATAAAAACACCAGGATCCGTTTTCTGCCAAGCCTGGCAACACTACAGTACACGATCATGACCGTGGCACAAGCCGTGGTACTCCATGGGAGCAGATGCTGAACAAATTGAGAAGGAAATTCAAGTCATGCTGGAACTGGATGTGATTCAGCCTTGCTAGGAGTTGCTCTCAATTGGTCATAAATAATCATGGTACCTAAGGAAAGTCCTCAAGGAGGAATGCAAGAGGAAGTGAGGTTTTGTGTGGACTCTCTCTCTCTCTCATAAATTAAATGCTATGACTCTTAACCTGATCCATACCTGACACCTAGAACAGACCTCCTGGCTGAGAACATGGCAAGTGCAAAGCTTCTTATCGACTTGGCACATAACTGAGGGGTTGGGGTTGGGGTTGGGGTTGGGGTTGGGGTTGGCACATTCCCTTGACCACTCCTGAGAGGAAGGGCAAAGGGTAGCATTGGTCACACAGATTAGTGGCACCCATTATGAGTTGGTGATCATCCTCCAGAGAATGCGACCTCCTGCACGATATTTGTCCACCTTATTTCCAACCCTTTCTTTTGGGTTCCTGCTTTACTTTCCTACTACAGCTGTCCTTTTGTGATGTTTTGGAACTTTTTCAAACCTTCTTACTCTTTTAAATACATTTTGAAATATTTTGCCAAGATGTCCTTTTGGGAGTAACGAGGGTTTTTGTGTCTAAAGAAGGTGCCTTGACTAAAGAACCTTGATGCTATGCTACAGGTACATTTGCTAGCTTGGGCTCAATGCTACCTGGCCTACCTGATCTGGCTGTTGTGAAATACCAAACCAGAAAGGGTTTTGTCTCTAGCTACAAGAGAGACAGGAGAAGATTTCCCTAGCCCTACATTTCCAAGCAGGGAGGTTTTTTGGCTGGTTTCAGGAGGAAGGGGGGTGGGGGTGGGATTAAGAGGGGAAGGGTCCTTCTCTAGTCGAAGGTTCAGAGGACTGGCTCCCTCCCTGGCTCCCTTACTGGCATCTTCCCTTGGCTTGGCTCTGACAACGTCTCTGGAAAATCTGAAAGTTGCCAAACTCTTTTCTGCTCTTAGGATGGGGTGTTCAAAGGGTTTTGGATTCCCAGCTTTTGTTCTGGATCTTCCTCTTCCTCCCCAAATCCATGCCCATTAAATGCCTCTTCCTCAGCCCTGTTACCTGGCAAGCCTGCTGACCAACCGGGAGACCAGTGGCAAGAAGGATGGCATGAATCCACATCTGAGCAGACAGGGTGAGTGAGGTGTGTGTGCGCGCATGTGCGTGCATGAGATGGTTGTCTTTTCAGTGTGCTTTTGTGCCTCCTTTTGTGATTCTGTCCCTCACTGGGGGTCTCTCTCTCTGCACTGCCTCTTTGAGAAGTCCCAGCAAGGGCCGACTTTTGGCCCAGTATTTTTAAAGATACCCAGACTGTAGTAGAGTATCCTCCACTTTGGAGTGCCTGAATTGGGGGTGGGTGGGTGGGTGGGTGGGGGGCAGCTTAAAAAACCTCCTCCCACAGCCCCACCTGCTTTCCTAGCTCAGCTGCTCCTCCAGCTGGGTTTTCACACCCGTTCCTGGGTTGCCGTTCTTGTTGCTGCTGTGCCTAACGTAAAACTTCTTCTGCCCCCTTAAAAGCCTGCAGCGGAAGGAGAAGGTCGTTCTTTTTAGGGCTGGGAAACCTCCTAGTTTAGAAACCAATTATTTTGATTTTGATTAATATGAATTGATCCAGATCCAGAAGCGTTAATCAAAATCAAAATAATTGGTTTCTACACTAGTAGGACAGAGGTGCCCAAACTTTTTGGGCCATGGGCTGGTCACGTGGTACAGTGGGCCGGTCATGTGGTTCCTTCCACCAGAAGCGGAAGTAAGACATGCCTTGCAATCTGTTTTGCAACAAGATGAGATAGATTTTTAGGCTGCCATTTTCTCTGCTTAAAGCAGGGGTGCCCAAACTACAGCCCATGGGCTGGATTCGGTCCCCAACACCAATTCATCTGGCCTCATCGCTCCCATCTGGGCATGTTTTACTTCCGCTTCCGGGAGCAACGAGGGTAGCGTGGGGCTGGATGTGGTCCATGGACCATAGTTTAAGCATCCCTATAGTAAGACGCTGTTCAAGCTGAGCCCCTCCTCCCCTTTTGCATCTGCAGAGGTGGGGGGCCGGCCTGGGATTTTGCCCCAGCAGCTTCTGAAGACGAGGAAGAAAGGAGAGGAGAGAGGGTGGAGAAGGCAAAAAGCCTTGGATTTGGCTCAGGGCAGCCCAGCTTCCCCGGCAAGGAGAGTGAGGCAGCTGCTTCCCAGGTGCAAAAGTCCCTACCCCGAGCCACCTGTCCCTGGGCAGCCAGAACATACCTGTCAACTGTGGCTCCGGCCAATCCGGGACCTGCGCAGAACGGTTCTGCACAGGTCGCCTTCTACACATGTGTAGAAGTGTTTTACGCTTGCGTAGCCCCCTTCTATGCATGCGTAGCCTTCTACGCATGCGTAGAAGGGTTCTACGCATGCGTAGAAGGCAACCTGCGCAGAAGGGCTGTGCAGTACCTCCTTTCCCCCGCTGCCAAATTCCGGGGTTTTGGCAGCGCGGGGCGGGAAATGGTGCAAATTGGCACCGAAAACCGGGAAATCCCGGCCAATCTGGGAAGGTTGACAGGTATGAGCCAAAACAAAGACAGGGCCAAACAATGCAGATGCAAATGAGAGGAATTAAGAAACGGTTTGAGGCAGAAGGATCTTTCTGAGCATGTTGTCACTTCAAAAACCAAACCATTTCTGCCTCCTTACTGTATCTTTAAAAGGAAAAGATAATCATCCCACATGAATACATCACTTGACACACAACATAGATTGCAAACATTGTACCATCTCTTTGGACGTCTTGAAGCTCCTTATGATAGGATATGTATTCCTCCCTGCAGCTAGTAGAGGCGCCAAAAAACCTCTTGGTACGTATTAGGTTTAGATATCTTGGTTTAAGGCTGATAGCCAAACTATAATGTGTATGATTTTGTTTTCATTCTATTGTTTACAGAAAAATACTTAAAATTATATCCTGCTGCAGAAAAATTCTTTGGAAAAACTGGCAATACCGGAACAGTTTTGATGATACTGCACATGTGTTATTTTTTCACGCCTTCGCATCCTTGCAGTAAAAGATACTTGAAAGATATTTCTGCCTCACACGGTTTCATCCCAGCCTTTCTGCCAAACTCAAGTTGCACCACCCAAGGATACAACTAGCAAGGTTAAACGTAATCCAGGTGGCCCCAAAGGGTTCTGGAGCACCATTGACCTGTGGGACTCCCTGCTACCAGATGCTGTGAGATTGCCATGCTCCTCTTGGGAGCAGGCAAATGAGCCACACATCTTTTAGGCTGCTGCAGACCAGGCGCTTGGAGGAACCCTCGCTTTATTGGAAGGACCTGGATGGCTGAAGAGCTCCTTTTTCAGCCTCCGTCTCGTCTCCAAACATGCGCTTCTTCATCCTTCCCTTTGCGGATATGCTGTGTGTGCTTAGACAGGCTGTTTTGCACGTCACTGCACCCCTTTCCCAGATCTGACCTCCCCACCCCCACCCCCATGCAGAGACTCTCTGGCCATTGGCAACACAACACCCCCTAACAACCCCCACCCCACCCCACCCCACCCAAGGTGAGCTTACCGGCTGGGTAAGGAGGCAGAAAGGGGGTGGGCGCAGGAAGCTGTAGCATGGAATGGCAGGGTAGGGGCAGGAAAAGAGGGGTGAGCGTTGGGCAGCCTGGGCCCCCAGTGGCCCCCACAGCCCCTCCAAGGACTCGTGGCCTCCTGTGGGCACCTCATGGGAGGATGGTGCTCTTGCTGCTGCTGCTGCTGCTGCTGGAGATGCCATGCTGCCAGGCTGCCAGGCTGTGGGGTGGTGGACTCTGGGCAAGGGCACTTTATAGCAGCCTGCGGCGTGATTGACAGCTGCTTAGGGGCAGCCGCTTGAGGTGGGCTTTAAAGAGAGAGGCAGCACCAGCCTTTCCTCAAAGGGGGGGGGGGAGAGGAGGTAACACCCCCTCCCTCTCTCCCCTAGGGCTGCACCCACCCACGAGGGGCCCAGCAGCAACAGATGTGTGCAGCCTGGGGATCAGAGCCATGGGGCAGTGCCAGAGGTTGCCCACACCCCTCGGCTTTCCTGTCACGCAGCAGCCAAACACCCATGTGTGGTGGGGGTGGGGTGGGGGACCTTTTCTTTCCCATCTCTACAGATTGAGCCAGGTTGGCTCTCTTTTTTCCACCCAAGGAAAGGAGCCACATGTCCCAGCCTAAGAAGTCACCAATGCCTCCTCCTCCTCCTCCTCCTTTTCTTCTTCTTCGTCTTCAAGTGCTGCATCCAATTCTGAATATTGGCTCTCCTCCTGGCGACCAGTCATATGAAGATTGTCCTGGGAATGACAGACTAATGCAGTGGCCTTTCCTTTGCCTTCCACATCGCAGTGCGACCCCCCCACCCCAAAAATAGTACCACTGATTCAGTTCTGTGAGTCACTGTCTGGTCCTCCTGAGCCCTTTGGGCATGCCCAAGTCCTCCTCCTCCTCCTCCTCAGCCCCAGGCCAGGACGGATGAAGCTGCTGCCCTCCATCCAGAGGGATTCAAGTGGGACCATCTAATCCCCTTGGGGACCCTCGCCCTTCCTTCCCTGTGGACTTTTGCCACCCAAGGCTGTTAGTCCTCAGGGTGGTCAGGTTAGCTAACCACCGCCTGACACTCGGCATTGAGTTGCTGGCAGTAGGGTCTACTCTACTACCATACACAGAATAACCTGGCCAGACTGGCAATACAACTTCTAACATGGCAAAACCTCCTGGACTTTTGGACTGGTCAGCCCCGACCTGCGTCTGACTCCGTCCTACATTCTAGCGGACCTCGGGAGCAGTAGCGGGTCTCTTCCAAGAAGTAGCCCTGCTCCAAGCAGTCCCTTGAGCTGGGCCTGGAAACTGGCACGGACCCAGGCTTTGACCTGGTGCCGGCGGCAACAAATGTTGGCTGCATCTCTCCCCCCCCCCCCGGCCTTTTCCGGCCTGCCTTCCAGGCTGCCAGCCCCTCAGGAGGTCCACCTGTGCAGGTCCTCTGCTTGGTGGGCGGTGTGTGAATGTCCTTCTCTGGACAAGGCCGTGGGTGAGCCTGGCTGGGCTACTGGGAGGCTCTTGTGGACTTGAGTGGCCACAGCCACAGCCTCCTGTAATGGAATGGGTCACAGGTTATTCAACATGGAGTCTCTTTGGTTTTTACACTGTCTTAGAAGGTAGCGTTGCTTCTTTGCAAAGGCCTCGTAATTCTTTCTGCTGCGCTTATCGAGCAGGTGGGCTTAGTGGAAGCTTCTCAGAGCTTCAGGCTCATGTTTTGTCTTCTTCTTCTCCAGGCCTGCAATGTCTGTTCACGTCAACATCCTGAGCCTGGGAACACCAGACATTTGGTATGGGAACCAGTGAGTGGTTGTTTATACAATCCCTGGGCTCTAATGGGCTGTATGCTAATTAGGAGGGCCAAGCTCATGTCTTTCCTATAGGCACATGGGTTTGGGAAATAGTTCTAGTTCTAGTTTGAGATTGGAGTTTGGGGGTTTCTGAGAGTGACACCTCAGAAGGGAGAGGGGGACTAACACCGAGTCCTGACTCCAACCCAAGCATAGTCATGTTAGTCAGGTTTTCTTTTTGTTTCTGGGGGAGGGCCTGAGTGCGGAGTTCCCGAACTGTCCTTTTTTGATTAGCACTTCTGTATCCCGAACCAACGGAAGAACTGTTATTTCTACAATATGCTTTGAGAACAATAACTATCTTTACTTCCTCAACAATGCCTGTTCTTTGGGAGAGGGGGTAAATAAGACAAGAGTTAAGCCATAAGCCACATGCTACCACATTTAATACAATTCTCTCCATATTACTTGCTGGGCTCTGTTAATACAGGTAAGTCTCAAAGGACATGAACTAACATGGGGAGCAAACACCAAAGCTCTGATGATAAAGAGAGCACAGCAGAGGTTATACTTCTTGAGAATCCTCAGGAAGAAGAACAACCTTTCAAAGGTTTACCTGCTGTTGGCATTCTTCTACCACTGTACCATAGAGTGTGTGTTAACCTATGGTCTGTGTGCATGGTTTGGGAGTTGTACAGCTAGGGAAAGAACAATGCTGCCCAGGGTCATAAAGACTGCGGAGCGGATAATCGGGCGTACTCTTCCCACTCTAGATCAAATCTATGACACCAGGTGTTATAAGAAAGCTGTAGAGATTGCGCAGGATAGTACGCACGCACCCCGGGAATGATCTCTTTCAGCTTCTGCCTTCTAGAAGAAGGTATGGGGTCATAAAGACCAGGACCAGCCGCTTGAGAAATAGTTTCTACCCAAAAGCGGTTCTGGCTTTGAATGCAGTGCAATGCAGTCTATGAGGGAGCTTCTGTATATGGTTTTTAGGGTTTTAGAGTTTTTAGAGTTTTAGAGCTTTTAGGGGTTAAATGTGTATATGTGGGGTGGGAGTATGTTGATAATTTTGTATAGTTGTATTTTGTTTAGGTTTTGTTGGGTAGTTAAGTGCCCCCCCCCCAAACCTCGTTGTTCTGTGCAGGAAAATGACAATAAAGATGTATCTGTATGTGTAAGGGTTGCTGCAGAAGGATATGCAGGATGGCATATAAGCCTCCTGGGCCCCAGGAGTCTTTGGGGAAGTGACTCATGGTCACACATGCTCTGGTCACCTCCAGACTAGATTATTGTAATGCACTCTACATGGAGCTGCCCTTGATGACCATTTGGAGGCTGCAGCTGGTCCAGAATGCCGCAGCCCGGGTGGTGATGGGATGTGGATGTTATGCCCATGCCTCACCACTGCTTCGGGGGCTGCACTGGTTACCAGTTTGTCTCCAGGTGCAATTCAAGGTGCTGGTCATGACCTTTAAAGCCCTACATGGTAGTGGGCCAGGATACCTAAGAGACCGCATCGCCCCAAGAGTTTCAGCCCATCCAACCAGAGCGGGCCAGAGGGGCTCGCCTCTCTAGCACACGTAGGACACATGTGTCCGCTCCGGCCCTCTGGAACCTCCTGCCAATGGAGTTATGGCTCCAGACAGAATTGCTGCCCTTTAGAAAAAGTCTGAAAACCTGGCTAGTGGGGCAGGTGTGGGGCTTTGATGGAAATGTGGCCCCCGCCTGCTGGCTTGTATCATAATCCAGATCTCTCTCCCCCCCCCCCCTTCTCTCTTTTTTATGGATGGGGCGGGTGGGCTTTATTGGGTGGCTTTTTTTCATCTGTTTATATTCTTTTATATTTTTATCTGCCCATGTTTAGCTTTTATTGTGATTGTATATCTGCTTTTTTTAAAAAAAAAATTGTGATGTGAGCCGCCCTGCGTTGGGTTTCACCTGAGTAGGGCGGCATATAAATCCGAAAATTACATTAAGTTCCATAGGGCAGACTGGTAAAAGTTGCCCTCAGGAACGGGAGAGACCCCAAGGGCCAGGGCCAGGGCCAGGTCCAAGCCTGTCTGTCATACCTGGGTCTCAAGAACCTTGGATCCCACCTGCGGCATGTGGGAGGGAGAAGGAAGGAAAAGAGCCTTCTCCTGACACATTCAGGCCAGCGTTGCCAACACTGACTGGCAGCATTGGTGGCTCTGTAGGGTTTCTGGCAAGAGGCTTCTTCCCAGCCTCACTTGCAGATAGATGCCCGCTGGCAGGTTGCGGTGGATTAAGGGTACGGTGGTCCAACCCTGTGAGTAGGGAGCACTTGGAACAGGGCAGGGAAGAAATGCCTGCCGTTCAGAGGAGTCTGTGTGTGTGCGCGCACCTGAACACTAGAAGGCTCAAGGGAGAGAGAAATATCTGCAGAGAACCCAGAGTAGGAGCAGAACTGTGGAACTCCCTGCCACAAGAAACCATGACTGCCGCCACTTGGAATAACTTTGCAGCGGACTAGGCATGTGCCCGTGTCTCTGCTTGATGTGTCTACACAGAAGGGCAGGTAGGAAGAAGATAAGATGCACATGCTCACCCCCCCCCCCCCCGGACCCAAATTCTCCTCCTGGGCTTGAGGTGGGCAAAGACCTTTGAACTCTAGCCAGGCCGTGCCTTTTGGGACCTCTGAGTATGGCTAGGGGCCAGTGGCAGGGAGGGCAGCCCTTGCCCAGGAAGAAGAAGAGCCCGGCCTGCCCTTGCCAGAGAAAGAAATAGGCCGATGGTCAGCAAGAGCCCAGGAAGGGAAGCTCCACACCCCACAGCCCACACCCCTCTTGGCCCCGGGTAAAGGGGTGCGTGCGGGTGGCGGCAACAGCTGGCACAGACAGAAAGTGTCTTTATTGGAGCGGTTTCTGCTCCAGTTGCCCCCCACCCACACCCCCCTCACCCTTCCTGGGCTGTGTCTTCTCCACCTGGTTGCCAGGCCCTCTTTCTGGGCAGGAGGAGGAGGAGGAGGAAGGTCTCAGTGTCCGTCCGGTTCCCAGTGGACTTCCCAAGGCTGGCCGGAGGGGAAGGAGGCTGGCTGCCCTCATCTGCACTGACGCCATTGACAGAAGGAAGCCCCCCCACACACCCACACCAGGCCAGGGGGCTTGTGATGTGAACGGGACAGGGCTGCTCAGCTGAAGCCCAGCCCCACACAGCCACCCGCCACCCCCGCCGGCGCTCAGCCCCTCGCCCTGCCAATTCCCCTCCCTGTCCAGCTGAGGAACCCCAACAGGTGGGCAGCCAGGTGGTCTCTGCTCAAGGGGAGGACTTTGGCTCTCCCTGGCAGTGGCGGCAGCAGCAAGTGCCAGGGTTTAAACGTATGGGGCACGAGCCCCTCTCAAAAGTCCCTCGCTGGGGGGAGGCCCCCCTCCAGAGCACTGCAAGGGCAACCATGCCCCCCCCTCCAATTGGGGTCAGAGGCAAAGCCATGGAAGGGATGGAAGAAAAGAAGGGAGGAGAGGAAAGTCCCCTTAGACCGTGCCCCCCCACCCCACCCCCCAGCAGCTAGTCTCGGTGGCCGGCCTTGCTTGGGCCTGCCCCCCGCCCCACCAAAGAGGTTGGCTCTTGGACCAGGAGTTTGACCATGAGCTTGACTTCCAAGTGCCAGGAGAGGGCCGGGCCGGGCCGGGTTGGGCTGCCCCTCTGTCTCCACTCCAAGAAAGGAGTTGCCCATCTGTGCCTGTGGCTTGGGGTGGCCTCCAGGGTGGGCCAAGCGGCCTCCTGGCACGGAAGTCGGAGACCAAGATCAGCCAAGTCGAAGTGCCCAGCATGGAACTCTGCCGCGAAGCAGCCGCTGCGACACACGTGGGTTTCTCCCAGGCAGATGCCACCAGAGACCCCAGGAAAGGCTGCGGTCACCCCATTGCGGCCTGTGGGCCAGACCCTGTGGAGCCGAGCGCCAGGTCCCCCGGCTGACCTTGTCCCACCAGAACTCAAGGCCACCCCCCCACCCCCCCAAATCCGGCTTTGCAGGATAATGGCCTGTAATCTGCCCGAGCCCCCTCCCTCCCTCCCCACCCAGCTGGCTGCCCCCCCCCTCCGCACCCCTTAATGCTCAGGGAGACTGCTGGATCCCTTCAGCCAGGACAGGGCAGCAGCTGGACTGGCCTACTCCAATGCAGGCCCAAGGGCCAGAGAGAGCCTTGGAAAGGGCAGCAGGTACCACACTGCCCTCCTCCTGCCCAGGGTGCCCCACCCTCTCTGGCTATAGGGCAGGGCCGCCCCCCACCCACCCCCCTCATAGCCGGGACCCTTCCCCCTGGGGCTGTGACCTTCCCCAAGGAGAGGCTGCCTGGCCCTCTGGGCTTTCTGCCTCACTCAAGAGATAATCTGCATAATGCAAAGGGCCGTAGTTAAATTCCCAGATTAGCTGTCATAAGCCCATGTAAACCTTGCCAAGCCATTGGCTCAGAGAGGCACCAGTGGTTGTACCGGAGGGAGAGTTACATGGGATTTCGCCTGTTCACCACTTGATTAGATCCAGGGGTGGGTGGGTGGGGGGTGGGGGGTTGCCTCCTTGGCAAGAAAGTCAAGGTCACCTGAACAGGTGGCAGAAGCAGCGGCCGTGGAGGGAAAGGAGGAGGCCAGAAGCCCAAATCCTACACCAGAGAATCCCACTTTTATTGGGTGGCACATTCAAGGCCAGTGAAGTGCCCCCCCCCCACACACACACACACCTAGCCCCCCAGGAGGCTTTTTTCACGTGCAGAATCTCTTCCAAGCCTTTGGCTCTTTTTGCATCTAGCCAGCGTCGGCCTCATCATCATCGTCAGCTGAGGCAGGCAGGCAGGCAGGGCCAGCCAAATCCGTCCAGGTCCCACGCTGCAGCTTCTTGCAAGGAGACCGGCCCCACCTGGAGCCGCAGCCCAGCATCCCACCTGGAGCAGCAGAAGGCAGAGTCCCTGCAGGTGTGGCGGGGCTCTCGTCCTGCCCCTGGGCCCCGGCCCCATCTCCTGGAACCGCCCGAGGGAGAGCGGCCCACGGCTATTCTGCCAGGCTGATGATGTCGTAATCGAGGCCAGGTTGCAGTTGGTGGATCTGGTCCACTGTGGAGTCTGTGCTAAGAAACGGGGCGCCCTGGACCTGGGCTATGGCGGCTTCAGCCACTGCAATTCCGGCAGAGAGAGAGAGAGAGAGAGAGAGAGAGAGAGAGAGAAGCGGGTGAGAAGCAAGACATACCTGTCAAGTATCCCGGATTGGCCAGGATCCCCCCCCCCCCCCCCCGGTGAGGCCATCCAGACCAACCCATGCTTGCTCAGGGCAGGGATCCAGATCAAAGTGGGACTCTGGCAGAGAGGGCTGCTTCCCAATTCCCTCTTGAGCGGCAGGTCCAGCAATTGGGGGGGGGGGGCAGGGTGGATGGGGCTGAATCTAGCAGGGCCTTTCTCTCTCTCTCTCTCTCCCCCCCCCCCCCCGCCCCAAGACTCTTAGCCGACTTCTGCTTTGCTCCCGTTTGAGCCCATTCTTATGACATCTCCTGCACTCTGGGATGAGGGGGAACAGAGCCTGCCTTTCCTCTTCCGGATTGTCTTTCAGGGATCACAGGAGTGCTCCCATCATCGTCATCATCATCACCACCACCACAGTCTCCTCTTCTCAAAGCCAAACCTGTCCCAACTCCTTCCGTCTTTCCTCCTAGGAGGGGGAGGGAGGGAGGGATTTGGGTCCCCAGCCTCCTCTGGTCCTCCTCCTCCTCCTCTTTGCTGCTCTGGACACAGAGCTCAAGACAGGGCTTGACCCATGCTGTCTTTGGGGTCCTGCCCCGGCCCCCTCTTTCTCTCTGCCCAAGAAGGTGACCTGCCGCTCCTAGAAACCGTTCTGGGGTTTGCAGCCTTCTTCCTCCCCAGAGCATTCGACGCCAACCAAGGGTTTGCTGATGATGGGAGGAGGAGGAGGAGGGGGCAGAAGCAGCCCTGGGAAAGCCCCCCCCCCCACCCTTCATCCTGACCCTCGGGAGCTTCTCTGGGTGTCTTTGCTCAAACTAACTAACTAACTAACTTCCCTCCGTCCCTCCTTCCAGGCTGCCTCATTGGACTCCCAAACTGGGAGGTGAAACAGACCAGTAAGAGGGATGAGGAGCCCAGGCAGGGCCTGTCTTGGGGCCATCAGAACCGAGACAGCTGGGAGGGAAACCCCTGAAGAGAGGAGGGACGGGGAACATATCCCCCCCCCCCCCATCCAAACACACACAGCAAGGACACCCCCCCTGCCTCCCAATTTGGCTTTCCTAGAAGGGGGGCAGGGGGGGAAGGTCAGGTTTCTTGACTGAGGAGCCCACATTCCAGGGGCTCATCATTTCTAGGCCCAGAGAGGCTCTCCTGTGCTCTGCTACTACTACCTGTCACGGTGGAGTGGGCGGCTGCTGCCGCCTCCAGCTGTGCCTGAGTGACTGGCTCCGGCTGCTGCTCCTCTGGTGATACTGGGATGTACTGGATCTGAAGGAAGAAAAAGGAGCAGCTCATTCTGTGCCTGGAGGCGCCACAAGCACACCCGTCTCTTACTCCAAACCCCTTCCTCACTCCCAAGGGGTAGGTTGGAAGCACTGGGCCCCCTACCCCACAGTCCAAGGCCCCCCAGCCACCACCACCACCTTGTGGGTACCTGGGATTCCTGCAGCAACTGTCCGCTTGGCTCATACTGGATGTGGGTGATCTGCCCCTCCTGCACCTGGAGAAACAAGGAGGACCATGAGGGCCTGGAGGTGGTGGTGGTGGTGATGAGTGGGTGGAGGTAGGGGGAAGAGACCCCCACCCCTGGGCAGGTGGAACTAGAAAAGCCTCCGCTGCCGCCCCCCCCCCCCACACACACACACCTTACCTGGAGATGGTGGCCCTCAGGCAGGACCACGTACTCGTGTGGAAGGAGAGGCCGGATGCCATCCTGGGTGATGATATATTGCACCTAGGCAGGCAGGGAGGAAGCATCAAAGGGGTGACCAGGCGGGCCCTCTCCCCTCTCACCACCCGCCCCCCCAATCTGGGCCCAGCGCCCCACCCTCCCAACCTGGTTCTCTGCCGTCACCAGGTGCCGCACCATTTGCCCATCTGCTGTCGTCATGATCTCCTGGATGTAGGTGGCCTCATCCTGATGGAAGAGGGGGAAAAGGCAGGCTAAGCTCTGAGTCGACCCATTCACACATGCACACATGTACACCCATTCCCCAGCTTTCTACCTCCCACTTCCTGAACACTGACAAGACCCAGTGGTTTCCCCTCCATCCACACATTAACATCTTCTAGGGACTGGCAGCCAAAAGCAGAAAAGCCCCTGAGCAGCCAAAGAGCGGGACAGGCAGGCAGGCCAACCTCTCCCCTGTGTCCACCCCCCACCCCCCAAAAGCAATCTCTATGTGGCAGCCTCAGATCCTGGGGGGTCGGGTGTGTGTGTGTGTGTGTCGGGTCCCTTCCCACTGCCTGGCAGGCCTAGAGTCCCTGATGATGCCGGAGGCGGCAGGCAGGCACGGTAATGCCCCCACCCACCCATTAACCACCATCCATTGTGTGGGTCATGGAAAAAAGCCACTGGTTTCCCCTGCCCCGAATCTCCTGCCCTGCAGTCCAGCGGAGGAGGAGGAGGAGGAGGAGGAAGGACACCTCCAGGACTTGTCCAGAGGTGCCTGGGAGAGGCGGGCCAAACAGCTGGCAGTGCAAGAGGGCCAGGCGACAGACAGGTCGTGCCCCTGTGGGACTGAGAGGGAGGGAGGGAGGGAGGGGGTGACACATGGGTGGCGCTCACCTGGCTGGAGGCTCCTGGTTCCTGGCTCAGGATGAGATGCTCCTGGCCCAAAGCTGGCTGGAGCCTCTCCTGGGCCAAGACAGCCTGGCTGGCCTGCAGAGCAGCTTTTGTGGAGGGCGAGAGAGAGAGAGAGAAAAGAGGGGGGGGGGGGGGTGTCAGTCAGTCAGTCCATCTGTCCGTCCAGCTGTGCTTGCAAGAAGCCCTACAGGGTTGAAGGGGTCAACGCAGGGACTTCTTCTGAAGAGGGGAAGAGCAGGAGGGGAGGGAGGAAGACCCCCTGGCCTTTCCCCACTGGCTAAGAGGGAGGGAGGGAGGAAGGGAGCCCGTCCCCCCCCCCCCGCCCCGGGCGCTCACTTTGTAGAGTGGCCAAAGCCTCCTCGTCACTGTTGAGGATGATGGTCTGGGGGGTAGGGGTGGCCCCAGGCAGCCCCTTCCCTTCTGCGTTGTGCAGCCGCTGCATGTGGAATTTGAGGTGTCCGTTGCGGTTGAACCTGCAGAGAGAAGAGGACGCCACACAACCACCACCACCCCCTTTCAGTGCTCAAGTGGCCCAGCTAGAAAGAGGGTTGGGGGTCAATCCCAAGGGACCCCCCCTCTCCCCTCCTCCCCCCCCTCAGCCACGCCATTCCTTGCCCACCTCTGCCCACAAACGTGGCAAGCAAAGGGCTTCTCGTCGGTGTGGGTCAGGACGTGGCGGCGAAGGTCCTTCTTGTTCTTGGAAGCAAAACTGCAGTGCTGGCACTTGTGAGGCCGGAGGCCGGAATGCTGGTCCCGGTGGCTCTGCAACGGGTGGGGTAGGGGTGAGGGGGAGACAGAGTCTTAGCCCAGGGCTGCGGCCCGGCCACTCTGGCCCAACAAACCCATCCCTCCGCCCCCAGTTCAATTCAGGGTGGGGAGGAATGAACCCTGTGGTTTCCCCTTGCCTGCCGCCGCCCCCCCCCCCCCCCGCAGCCCAGTCATGGCCTGGCCCTCATTTCCTGTCCTTGATCTCCCAAAGGAAGCTGGGAAGGGCGGCCCGGGGGGGGGGGGAGGGGGCTTCCTTTTGGAAGAGGAGAGGCCCCCATCCCTCCCCTCCCTTCTCTCTCTACAGCTCAAGGTGGGGGAGCTGGTGGCACAGGGGTTAACTCAAGGGTACCCAAACTACAGCCTGTGGGCCGGATCTGGCCCCAAATGGCAATTCATCCAGCCCACACCACCCTTGTTGCTCCTGAAAGTGGAAGTAAATTGCGCCCATTTTCTGCTTCCAGGAGCGACGAGTGTGGCACGGGCCGGATGAATTGCTGTCAGGACCAGATCCGGCCCACGGGCTGTAGTTTAGGCACTCCTGGGTTAAACAGAGAGAGGGACAGAGAGAGGGGGTGGGTGAAGCATTCGTGGCTCTTGCTCACTCAGGAACTCTCCCTATGGCCCGCCCTGGGAGGCAGACGCAGCTGCCACAGAGGACCCACCCGGACGTCTGGCCAAGAGTGGGCCGTGAAGGGGCAGTCGGGGCACTTGAAGGCGTTGGGCCCCACGTGGGCCCGCTTATGGATCTCCATCTCGGCCCGGCCGGCGAAGGTTTCCGAGCAGATCTTGCAAGAGAACTTCTTGGCGGGCGGCCCTTTGCCCAGGAGACGCTTGGGGGAGGCGACGCAGCACACGGCCCGCTTGGCCGCGGCTACAACCTGCTGCTCAGGCAACTGGGCCTCGGCCAGGGCTGGCTCTGGGCCTTCCGGATCCTGCTCGATGGCTCTGTGGGGAGCCTGCTGCCAGGCCAGGCACTGGACCACCGGCCACTGGATACCACCACTGGCCTGGGCCTTCTGCAGAGAGAAGACAGGGTTAGAGCTAGGGGGGTCCTCAAAGCAGCCTGGCATGACCTCCTCCGCCCCGGCCTGACCTCTCACCTTTGCAGAAGACGGCAGTGGCTGATGGGCTTTGGGAGCACTGCTGGCACTAGGCATGATGTCCTTCAGGGTATCCCGGAGGGTGACCTGCACAGCCCCACTTCGGCTTTCCTCCTCCTCTCTGTAAGGGGGAAGGGCAGAGAAATAAGCCTGGAGATGGGGGACCACCCCCCCGTTCCTGCTTTCCCAGATTCCCCCCCCCCCCCAGCTCCAGAGGACCCCCCAAAGTCCAAGAGAGGCCCTTCCCAAAGCCACACTCACCCGCTGAGTGAAGGGTCCGTTTCGCCTCTGCCGGGAGTCACAATGCTGTACTCGGTGGTGGTGCTGAAAGGGAGGTTGGCCGGCTGGAGTGAGGAAGAAGAGGAGGAGGAGGAGGAGGAGGAGGAGGGCCCATCTGCCAGCGCCGTCTCCGCCATGTAGGCCTCTTGGATCAGGGCCTGGCTGTGCTCCATCACGTGCAGCGTCAGCACCTTGCCTGGGGCCTCCTCCCCTCCCGGTGGCGACTCCGAGGCTTTGGGCAAGCCCCCTGCCTTCACCACGGCCACCTGCAAAGGGGGTGGGGTGAGGGAGGAAAGGCGGCAGTGGGCCATCGCCCAGGACGGACGGCCACCCACCCACCCACCCACCGGTCAAGAGGGACCCCGGAGGGGAGGGGAGGGGCCAGCCTTACTTCGAGCCTCCCTCCTCCGGGCAGCTCCCGCTGGCTGCTCATGTTCAGCAGGAGGTCGAGTGCGGTCTGGGTGGCCAGTTCGGCCGAGCCTTCCACATCTGACCGGAGAGAAGGAGAGATCGGTCAGAGCCCCGGAAGCCCTGCTTGGCTGCCTGCCTGAGAGATGCCCCCCCCCCCCTTACCACCCCCCCCCCCTCCGGCTGCCTTCCCTCAAAGGAGCAGGATCCGGACCGCCAGCAAGATGGGCAGAAAAGCTGTCTCTTGCAAAGCAAGAGAGGGGAGGATGCAGGGAAGGGCCTCCCAAAGGGAGAAGAGCCAAGCGGGGCAGAGACCCCACCACCACCACCACTGGCTGGGTGTGGGGGGTGGGCCACATTGGATCTTTTGCCTGAGGCCACAGGGCAGGCCCAACTGGCCCACCCCAAAGCCGATGGGCCAAGACCAAGAGGACCTCTGCTGCCCCCTCTGGGTGGTCTGAGGAAGATGCAGGGACGGGCAGCACCCACAACGCCCCCCGCCCCTGCCCGGCCTGACCATCAGTTCCTCCCTTAAGTGGGCACCCACCTGGTTGATAAATGATGGTGGCTTCCCCCAGGGGCTGCTGGGACACAAGGGGGGTCTCCGGAAGAGGAGGAGGGTTTTGCACAGGCTGGCAGGCGACCTGCTGAAAAACAGGGGGGCTGATAACAGGTGGAGACCCAGGGCTGGGGGGCTGGGAGGTGTGTGTGTGTGGCACACTCACCGAAGGGCTGGCCCCGCCGCCCACCCTCTCCACGAGGGCCCCCTGGGCCCGGCTGTGCTGTTGCTTCAGCTCCTCAATCTGCTGCAGGGTGAAGAAAGGCCGGCGGCGGCAGGGGGGCTCCTCTGGGTGCCGCTGTGCCCACTCTTCCAGGTGCTCCGCGTGGCGGCACTGGATGTGCAGGCGCAGGTTCTTCTTGTGCTTGGTGGTGAAGTGGCAAAACTCACAGGCAAAGGGCTTCCCCCCTGCAGGCAGGCAGACAGGCAGGCAGAAGGGCAGTTGGCCCCTGGACACTTTTGGTCCAGACCCATAGAAGCCCCCCACCCCCCACCGGGAATTAGCATTTTGCCCCTAACTTGCTGGGTACTCATTTGGACAGACCTCAGAAGGATGGAAGAGGCTGAGTCAACCTGGAGCCCTGGCCAGGATCGAACTCATAACATTCTGGCTACAGGACAGCAGTATTAACCCCTGCGCCACCAGAGCTCCATAAGGGCAGGTTGCTTGCCTGTAACTGGTGCTCTTCTTCTTCCTGGTCCCCTATCAATCCACACAAATGGGCTTACAGCGCATACGCACATAAACCCATTCATGTGGGTTCACAGAGACCACAAAGAAGAACTCGATAGAGAGCCTGTAATTAGAACATGGTCCTGTTTCACAAGGGCCGTTATATTTAACCCCAATGACGTTTCATCCCAGCCCCACAGAAGCACTTAATACACTCTCTGGGTTGTTGACGAGGTAATTAGCATTTTGCCCCCAACAATGCTGGGTCCTCATTTTACGGAACTCTCGGAAGGAAGGACGGCTGAGTCAACCTCGGCCTCCCTGCCGTCGTGATCAAACTCACAATGTTCTGGCCGGAGGAGAGCAGTTTAACTCCTTTCACCACCAGGCTGCAGTGGCAGGAAGCCCAGTCTTGGCTATCTTAGCGCACCTTCCATTGGGAGGAGGAGGAAGGCCTCCTCCTCTTCCTCCGCGGCTGCTGCCGCCCCTTCCCACCCAGCCTTGACTGCTGCCCCAGATCCCCACCTGTGTGCTTGATGGCCATGTGGGAGAGAAGGAAGTCCTCGCGCACGGTGGCGTAGGGACAGCGGCTGCAGCGGAAGGGCTTGTCGTTGATGTGCAGGAGCTGGTGGTTGAGGAGGAGCTTCTTGTCCTCGCAGACGTGGTCGCAGAACTCGCACTTGAAGCTGCCCGGCAGGAGAGCAACGATTCAACGACTCTGCGGGGCCGCTCCCAGAGCCCCCCTTGCCCCCCCAGCCCACGCCAAGGAAGGAAAGCCCCGCTCGGGTACCGGCGGTTTGCGACGGCCTGGATGTGGGTCAGCAGGTGCATCTTGAAGGTGTAGCGCTTCTTGAAGGACTTCCCACACTGCAAGTGAGCAAGGCGCAAGGTCACCCTCACATGAAAGCCAGTCCTATCTGACTGTGATCATCTCTGTTTACGGCCAAAGAATCAGCGCTGTCTGCATCTGCAGACGTTTCCATGGACATGTGGCAGTCATGACTAGATCCTGGAGCGCATGGAACACTGTTACCTCCCCTGCTGAAGCAGTACCTATTTATCTACGTGCAATTAATTGCTTTCGAAATGCTAGGTTAGCAGGAGGCAAGAGAGCAAAGATACCCCGAAATCTTAGGGGCTTCATTTCTGCCCCAAGACTCAGCCCCTCCTCCACACCTACTGCTCTCAGCCCCCACACCCACCTTGTCACACATGTGGGGCTTCTCACTGCTGTGGGTCTTCATGTGCTGGGTGAGCCGCTTCTGCATTGGATAGACGCGGCTGCACACGGGGCATGGAAAAGAGTTTTGCCTAGGGGGCTGAAGAGGGGGAAGTGGGGGGGGGGGAGAGTGGGGTGGTGGTGGAGAGAGAAACACAGATCTCACCCTCTATGTGATTAGAGGAACTCAGCCACAGTGGCAGTAAAGGGCCAGTCGGGTCCTGCCCAGAAAAGGCAGCCTCAAATGTGTGTGTGTGTGCACATGCGTGCATGGGGAGAAACTCAACCCCCCCAGTTGGCTGCAGTGCACTCAGGGAATCCAAAAGCCCTTCTTTCACACAGGGGGGAGGGTGGGGGTTCTGGGAAAGGAGACACCAAGAGCGCCCCCTCCTCGCCAAACCCTCAGGCCCACCCAAAGGGCAGCATCCAGGAGCAAGCGGGAGGGACGACATGGCTCACACTCACCGGGTCGGCTCGCTTCTTCCTGAAAGGCAAGACGGTGGAGAAGGAAAGGACGGTGAGGCAGCTGGGATGCCTGCAAGCTTAAAGCTTCAGGAGGGGGAGCCCATGGGGGGGGGGGTCCGGGGGGGGATTCAGGTGCCCAGCCGGAGCCCACCTGGAACTCAGAAACTCCTCCCCTCCAGACTCAATTAGGGCAGGCTTGGGCCCAGGCCAAAGGGACTCACCGGTCACAATTGTGCACCACAGAGTGCCGGATGACGTCCTTCTTGTACACGCTCGTGTAGTCACACTCCTCACACTTGTAGGGTTTCCTCCCCACGTGGTTGAACATGTGTTCCTGCCCAAGACACAGGAGAGCGTGAGTCCCCAGCTGACCCTTTGAGCAAAGGGCAGGGGCAGAGGATTCACCTTCAGGGAGGACCAGCGCCGGGAGCGGTAGTTGCACTGTTGGCAGCGGAAGAGCTGTGGATCCCCTGCCTCGTGCGAGTTGACATGGAAGCCCAGGTCGTCGTGGGTGAGGAAACGGGAGCCACAGATCCGGCACAGAAAGGGCCGCATCAAGGGCTTGGCTGACTTGTAACAGTACCTGCAAGAGAGAGGAGGGGACCCACCCACCCCAAGGGTGCTCAGCGCCTCTGCAGCAGCCTGGCTCAATCCCCCCTTCTTCTTCCTCCTCCTCCTCCTCCTCTTTGGCCACAGGAGCTGAGAGAGAACATGGAAGGCGCACAGCTCTTCCCGCCCCGCTTGCTTACCTTCGTCCCATGTACTTGCGGTATTTCTTGCCCAGGAATCGGTGGGAGGGCCGGCTGCGGTGCTGGGGAAGCCCTTCTGGTTCTTGCCGGGAGGTCGGGTCCCGGTTCTCCGCATCCGACTGGCTGACGTTGGGCTCCACCAGGCTTTGGCCCTCCGTAGCCCCCTGGTCAGAGGAGCTGGCCAGCTCCGGGCCCTGCAGGGCTTGCTGAGGGGCCCCCTGGGATGAGACCACCGGCTGCCCTTCGCCACCTGCCCAAGGGAAGTGGCCGGCTGAGGACGGGAAGGGCCACCAACACGGACCGGGCACTTAGTGGCATGCGAGAGAGACTTGGAACAGAAGCCGCCTTAGTAGTCTATGTTTCAGAGAATAAACAAAACAAAGACGCTGCCGCACTTGAAAGACTCACTGTTCTATTTCAAGGTGAGCTTCTGTGGGTCATGTCCATTTCATGAGGCAGGGTTAGGGGGTCGGACGAAGTGGACTTGATCCACAAGAGCTCACACTGGAATAGAACAGAGAGTCTTTCAAGTGAAGTGCTGCAGCTGGTGATAGATGCAGGGCGCTTGGCAAAGGCATGGAAAGGGAGAGATGCTCTCGGTAAGGACAAGGCTGCTCTGCTCAGAGGGGACCCCCGACCCCACACCCCACCAAGTGCTCTAAACAGCAGCATCAGCTCCTGTGAGAGGCCTCTCATTTCATGGGATGAGGGATAAGAGATATCCCGCATCACTCGCTCCTCTTCACTGGCGCAGCTTCAGGCGCCGTCCCTGAGACTGGCCAGGAGGACTGGGACCAGGAGAAGGAGCCTTCTCGGTGGTGGGGATGCTCTTGCACTCGAGCTGCGCCAGGCTTCCTGGCACTCCAGCCTTTGAAAAAGCAATTGGAAGATGATGCTTTTTGAGGAGGCCTTTGCAAATGTTTCACCTGTCCCTGGCTTTTAGACTGGGGCCTGGCTTATACCTTCCTCAGTTCAGCGGCTTAAGGTCATGGGTCTGCTGCATTTCGGCCCATTCTTATGGTCTGTTTTGCTTATTTTTAATATTGTTTTAAGGGGGGGCACTTTTAAAATGTCTGTTTGTTGTGTAAAGGGACTTTATGTTGTTAGCAGACTCGTGTAGGGATTCATGCGCTCTAGAGAGGCGTGGCAGAAGGGGAACTATAGTAATAATAATCCCTCAACAACACCCCCCCCCAATGCCTCCTGCCCACTGTTTCTAGGCAGGGCCCTGAGTGGTAGCTTTCCTAAAGGGACGGACTAGGGGCTGCCCCCCCCCCCCCCGAAGAGCAGAGTGGCCTGCCTTACCCAAAGAAAGGTTGGATCCATCCACCCTCCCACTCTGCTGATCCTCAGGCAGCAAAGAGCCTTCTTGGGAAATCCTCTCTCTGTGTGTGTCTCTTTAGCCCAAATGGCAGAGCTCTGTAAACCTGTCTGTCATCAGCCCCCGTCCACTGGGCAGTGGGCAACTTCTTTCTGCGGGGGACATTTGGAACTCTGCCCCCCACAGTCCAAGGGCCCCCCAAATGCCCCCCTTGCAACTTCCTCCTTCCTAGCTCACAGCCCAAGGTGGGCTCTTGCTTGCAGTTCTCTCAAAGTTCCTGTGTTGCTCCCAGACCTCAGACCCAAAATGTGAAGAGGTCCCTCTTTCTCCTCTCACAAAGCCCCACTGGACTGCCACGGGGCCCACAGAGAAAACCACCTCTTTCTAAAGCACCCCATCCCACCCCTGCCAGCCAGGGTTTGGCTCCTCCTACCTTCCTGCTGAGAGGGGGTCTCCAGGCGGGGGAATTTGTGGGGCCTTCCAGGCCTTCTTCGTCTTCGCAGCCGCTTCTCCTCCTCACGGCAGGTGGGGAGGGGGCGGCTCAGCCTGGACAGACCTCCTCCTCCTCCTCCTCCTCGGGGCTCGTCCTCAGCTGGGTTGTAATCACTGTCATCTGCAGACGTGGAGGAGACCACAGTCTCTGGGAGGGAGGTGGGGGTGCGGGGCGCCAGGGCCGGCATCAGAAATTTCCCGGTCCGGTACGCGGCCCCCCTCACACATTTTGGCCACACCCCTATGGTTTTCTGCACATGCACGGTTTGTTTGCACAGTGGTTCCTGACACTGCCACGCCCCTATGGTTTTCTGTGCATGCGTGATTTGTTTGCGCATGCATAGAATAGTGGATTCCCAGCGGTGCCAGGCCCCCGTCATATCCAGGCCCGGGACGGGAGTCCTGATGTTCCCCCCTGATAGTGTTTGTGCGGGGCACGTGCAAAGGAGCCAGGTGGGAAGCGTGGCAGCAGTTGCTGCTGCTGTGGCAGAGGGTTGCTGTGACATACCTTTGGGGTCATCGATAGCACCTGCGTCCACAATATCATCATCCTCTTCTTCCTCCTCCTCCTCTCCCTGTTTTGCCTGATCCGCTGTGGCCTTTGGGACAAGAACCCTCTTGCATGGACGTCCCTTTTTTGGAACAGCGGCTCTTCCTGGAGCAAAAAGAGAGAGAGAGAGAGAGAGAGACTCAGCACCCACACCCGCACCCCTGCTGCCTGCAGACTCTGGTCTAGCAAAGGAAGGTTCGGTTAAGGAATGAGGTCATAGAACACCGTCCCCCCCCCTCAACACCCCCCCCCCGGCTCATCCACCCATTCTGGCAAGGAAGCTAAGGAGCAGCACATGCTCTCTTTCTTGTCTGGTGCAAACCTCCCAACTGACACCAAAGGCAGCCAAGGACTCCATGAAAGCCAGCAAAGGAGAGGCCACAGCCGGCCCTCCTTTGCAGAAAAAGGGCCTCATCCAGGCAAGGTGGGGACCTAATTTAATTTTTGAATTTGTATTGCTGCCCCCTCGCCGGAGCGTCACTGGGCAGCTTACAATAAAAGCATTAAAACAGTAAAAACATACATAAAATCCCATCCCCATCGGAATCCAACCCACCCCATGTGTAAAAAGAGGGATTTTAGACAAGCTAGCAGGCGGGGGTCACACCTCCATTAGTGCCCCACACCTGCCCCACCAGTCAGATCTTCAGTCCTTTCCTAAAGGGCAGCAACTCTGTCTGCAGCCGTAGCTCTGTTAGCAGGAGGTTCCATAGGGCTGGTGCGGACACAGAGAAGGCCCTCCGTCTTGTGCTAGAGACGCGCTCCTCCAACTGATGGTACAGTTAGGGAGCCCCTCCGGTCTGCTCTGGTTGGGATTTTGGCTGCCCCCTCTCCACATCTGGAAAGCCCCCCCCCCCCCCCCGGTGCCACAGGGTGTGAGAGTGGGGTGGGGGCCGAGGCACAGGTCAGGAAGCAGTGGAGTGACCCAGCTGCCTGCTTGCACCAGTGGTTCAACCTCCTCCCCCACCCACCATCCTGGCTTTGTGCCCCCTACTCTGGCACACCTGTCTTGAAGTGCCGCTCACGCATGTGATTCAGGAGGGTCTGCTTGGAGGCGCTCTTGTACTGGCACATCTTGCACTTGAACTGGTGCACCACCACCACCTCCATCAACTCCTCCAGCCGCTCCAGGTCAGGTTCCTCCAAGGGCCCTGGCGGCGTCACCGGCGGCTGCTCTGCCTGCTCCAGGGGCCCTGGGGGTTCTGCGCAGGTGGAGGTGGGGCCGTCCGCCAGGGCTTCTGCAGCCAAGCTGTGGGCCAAGGCAGAGCTCGCCACATGGGACGTCCCGGGGGCTCCTGTGGCAGAGGGAGCAAAAGCACACTTAGGGCCAGGAAAGAACTGGCCATCCCTGCCCTCCCCTCCCTTCCAACTGACTGGGCAGGCAGTGGGCCATCCCCACTTCCTGGAGGGCAGGAGGAGAGGCAAGCTCTGCTCCCCAGCCATAAAAGAAAGGCAGAGGGCAGCTCAAACAGGACGCCTTTCTAGAGGGAACACAAGCCAGCCAGCCAGCCAGCCAGGCTCCCTTCCTCACCATCATCCGGTCCCTGCAGGATGAGGTACTGGGTGGTCTGTGCCCCACCTTCCTCCTCGCTTGTCACTGCAATGCATCCTAAGCCGAGAAGAAGAAGGAGGAGGCTGGTCAGAGTGGCGTATGGACAGCCTTGGAGGACCTTTACAGTGACCTGCAGGCCCTTAAAGGAGGAGGAGGAGGAGGAGCAGCAGCACTGCAGAGTTCTCATGTAGCCCCCCTCCCTCCTTTCACTCACTCTGAATGACGTCAGGACCAATGGTGGACTCAATGATCTTGTCAATGGTGGAGCCAAGGTCAGAAGATGTGGAGGCTGTGGAGTTGGACACCTCGGCAAGGACACTGGAATGGACGAGGCCCTGCGGGGACTGGGAAACCAGGACGGACTGGCTGACTGTTGAGATGCTGGAAACCCTGGTGGACTGGGCCACAGAGGAAGAGTCCGGCAAGTAGACACGGGGAAAGGTGTCTGTGCTGGAGCTGCTCTCCGGCACACCTGCCTGCAAAAAGGGGGTGGGGCGGGGCAAGGGAAAGTGCATGCTGCATTTCTTCCCAAAGGCTGCAGGGGAAGGGGTGGGGTCCAGCTTCCCATGAGCTCCGTTATCACTACCCGGCAGCCTTTGCGGCCCTCCTTCCCTGGCCAAAACCACTCAGGTCTGGCCTGCAGTCTCCCCCAGCTCCAAAGCTGCCCGAGAAGAGCCCTGGCCTCATACCAAGGAGACTCCTCCGCTGTCTGAGCTCTGCCCGACACCCGAGTCATCCACCTCGGACAGGGTGTTGGGCAACAAGGCAGCATCGCTGCTGTCGGCAGAGACAGCCTCCGAGGTCTCGGCATCAAGGCCACTCTCGGAAGGTTCCTCTTGCTGCCCCAGGCGAGGAGCTGCATCGCTGCTGCTTTCCACTTCGTTTTCTCTTTCCATGGCCAAACCTGCTGGAGAGAGAAGGTCAAAAAGGGTCAGTCTGTGATCAGGCCAGCTCGGATGCAACACCTGCTGCTGCCGCCCTCTGAGAGCACAAGGCTTGGAGCCACCCTGTTTTGAAATGATGGAGATAAAAACCCTCATCGATTGTGTGGAAAAGTGGATGCTCCCATGAAAAGAAACACAGCAACAAATGCACAGGTCAGAAAGATGCACAATGTTCAATGGTGCAACAAAACCAGTCACTTTTATCCTGGAACCACTATTGTCATATCAAATACCTGGTTGGAAGGGACTTCAGCTTGGCTTATAGCTTGTTCTTGTGCTCGGGAAGGACCAATATCTAGTTGTTTTCACACTAAAAAAAAAAACAAAAGGAGAAAAATCTGGTGACTCCAGTATATTTTACTGGGTCTTAACAGAAAAATACCATGTTATAAAAATGCTTATTATTATCATAGCTTTAACTTTGAGAGCCTGGGCTACCCTCACCTGCCACACAACCCATACACAAGCATTCAAGGAGAGATATTTTAAGCCTCACGCAGCTACTCTCTCTGCAGTTACCATTTTACTTTATTATCACACTGATGCTGCCTTTCTCTTTATAAAGATGCCCAAGGCAGGCCATATATTAACACAACTAACAGTAAAGTAGAAACACAAAAAACAAATACATTAAAAACCACCAAATACAATTTTTTTTAAAAAAAAAACATGATTAAATGTAACAGTTAGTGGTATCTTAAGACAGACACAAGTTGTTACAAGCTAGCTGAAAAAGGCAAGGCTTTACCTATTGCTAGAAGTTAACAAATGGTTATCAAATGGCTCAACTAAGATAAAATCACGTAACAAAAGGAAATCCATAGAAAATAGGATGCGCCGCCACAGCTGACTCTGGGCCTCCCACAGGGAGCCGCTGCCGGCCGACGTTTGGGTGGTGCTATGGTGTGGCTCATGCTGAACTGTTTGGACTTTTATTGTTGCTGTTATTGGATCTTTAAATTTTTAAATGAATGATTTTTCTTTCCTATTGTAATGTAATGCTCTACTGTATTGTAATGCTCTGTTGTTTTTGTTAGCTGCCCTGAGTCGTGCAAGTAAGTGGGTGGCATACAAATTAAACATGATGATGATGATGATGATGATGATGGAAGGAGGTGAGGTGGGCATTCCACACTAGGGAGTGGCCATGGAGAAGGCCCTGTCCTGCCATGTCTGTGTTGGCAATGGGATTGGGTGGGGTGGTCCTCTCGAGAGTTGAAGGGCTGGGAAGGCTCCTGGGAGGGGGGAGGGGGGGGAGGCACGGTCCTTCAGGTGGGGGCATTCCTGCAGCAGAACCCCCTCCCCGGCACGGCCTCCTCCCACCACCTGCACTTGCCAGAGTGAGGAAGAAAGGGATGAGCTGCCTTTGCTCCAAGAGGGAGAAGACGAGAGGAGAGTCCTCACCCAAGGACTTCTGTTTATCGAGTCAGAGGCACACAAAGCACCCTCCAGGGCACTGTATGATAAATACACAGGGGGTGTGATGTGAATATTAGTTATTATATACTTATTATTATATTTTTGTTTAGACTTGGTAGTAATAAAAAATAATGCAATAGATTACAAAGTTTTTGTTAAGATGGGTTAAAGAATAAAAAAGTACAGAATATGAAGATTTTATTTTGAAAGATAGTGAAAAACAGCAATTGAGGTGTTGCATTGCTAACTCATTACCTTGATGTATTTTTGGTTTACTATACATATTTTTTATTCTCTATTGTTGTTTTATATGTATTGTACTGATAATTGTACTTGATTTTGTTGTTTTTTATTGTTATTATTGAAAAAATTAATAAATAAATATATATATTAAAAAGAAGCACACGAAGGTGCTTTCTGGGTTGGAAGGGTTTTTTGCTGGAGAAACTCTGGCTCAGAGGACTCCTTTCATGGCTCTCCAAGATCTTCCCCCCACCAAATAAATGTCTTTTTGGCTCATCTGAGATCCCCCCCTCCTGTAATTAATTTTTTTTGAAAGGTTTTTTTAAGATTTTATATTTGTTTTTAGATAATAGATGTCACGGTGGGGGTGGGTGGGTAATATTATGTTGTGTTTTGTTTTTTTTTATTTAAAAAAAATTGTTTTACCTGTCTATTGGTCTTAGTGTATTCTGCCCAGAGTCCTTGGGATAGGGCAGTATATAAATCTATTAAATTAAGGTTAAGTTTTACTTGCAACTTCTAGCTTTCGAAGCGCTAGGTTGGCAGGAGCTGGGATGGAGACGGGCACCACGGACACCGACACCGCCGCCGCCACCACCGAAGCCGCCAAGGCGCCGCCGGGGCCAAGCAAGCAAGCAAGGCAGGGAGGGAGCCAGCCAAGGAGCCACTTGGGCGTCGGTAAGGCCGGGCGGGGCATCCCGTGAGCCCCGGAGGAGCGGGTGGAGAAGGCAGGCCAGCGAAGAGGCCAAGGACGACGAGAAGCAGCAGCAGCAGCAGGTGGGGAAGGGGCCGGTGGTGGTGGTGGTGCTGGTCCAGGCGGGGAGAGGGGGAGAGCGAGCACCCTCCAGCCATATTTCAGCTGCAGCTGCTGCGGCCCGGGATTCGCCCACCATGCACCGCGCGCCGCGGGGCGAGAGAGAGAGAGAGAGAGAGAGAAGGGAGGGAGGCCTCTCTCTCTGCCCCTTCCTCCGCCGCCCATTGGCTGGGCCGGGAGCGCGCGCGCGCCCCCGCCCCATTGGCCCTGCGTGGGCAACGCGGCGTGCGTGGCGCGCGCGCGCTTTCCCGCGGCGCCCCCCTTCCCCTCCCCTCCCGCGGGGCCTCCGTCCTCCTCGGCCAGGCCGGGGCTGCCCTTGGCGCTGCCTGAGCCACCACCCGCTCTGAGGCCGCCCGCGCCGCCATCTTGCCCGCAGGACCCTCGCCCCGCCGACAGACAGACCGGCGGAGGGAGGGACGGAGGGCGCGCCCCTTCTGCCCCGGCCCACCTGCGTCCCGGCGGTCGCCTCCCGGTCGGTGTGTGGGGGTGTGTGTGGCGCGCCCTCCGGTCCGGCACCCGCGCGGTCGCCATGGGCGCTTCCCTCAGCCGGCGGAAGGATACGGCGCTCGGACCCCGCCGCTGCCGCCGCCTCCGTCATCGCGGCTGCCGGAACTACGACTTCCGGTTCCTTTGGGGTTTTTTTTACTTTTAACCGCCTCTTCTTTCTCTAGCTTCCTCCGCCTGCCGCGCCGCGCCGCGCCTTCGGGGAGGCTCCCAACGGGGAAACGGACGCCACGGTCACGCCGCCGCTCCAGGGACTCTTTTCCGGCAGCGGAGCGACATGGCGCTGCCCATGGTTGGGATCTAAGCGAAGAGAAGCGGCGGCGGCGGCGGCGGGTCACGTGGTGGGCCGTTCCGGCGTCCGTCCGACTGTCCGTCGTCACCTGGCTGGCGGGCCCAGAGCTAATGCTGCTGCTGCTGCTGCTTCCCCGGGCGGGCGGGCGGCCAGGCGGAGGCGTTACCGTCCTCCCCCCCCGGGGGCTCCCCTTTGGGGGCGGGGGGTGGGTGGCCCTCCCTCCCCCCCGGGCAGGCCAGGGGGGTGCGTGCGGTTCATTCGCCACCCGCCAGCCCCCCCCTCTCCGGACAGCCCACTCACTCCCCACCCCCAGCCCCCACCCCGAACCCTCTCGGCCCCATAGCTCTGGCTGCCTCCCCCCCCCCTCGGCCGGTGGGTGGGTCTCTCTCTCCCCCCCCTCTTCTGAAAGGAGCCCCGGGCGGGGGCGGGGGGGGGGCTTGGTCGTGGCGGGACCTACGGTATGGGAGGAAAAGATGCGACAACAGAGTTTCTGCTGTTATTGCCATTAGTCCTGGCAGCAAGACCACTCACTTGCTGCTCAGGAGTGGGGAAAGGTGGGAGCAGGTAGGTTGGTGTGGGCGGCGCCGCCAGGTGATAGATGGCATCCAGGTGTTTGGCAAGGGGCACGTGACGAGAAACCGCCCATGCCAATCCCTCCCTCCCTCCCTCTGGGGGAAAGGGATAATCAGGGCGAAGAAGACCCCCTTGTGGGACCTCTGGGGCCCTTCTCTTGGGTTTGCACCGTCAGGTGGGAATGAGATCAACGTGGTCCTCTTTTGGAGAGAGAAATGAGATCAACTGGGCACAGACTTCCCCGCGGATGCTCCCAATTCGTCCCCATTTGCAAATCTCAAGGGGGGTTAAAAAAAAATTTCTTCCTTTTTCCTCTTGTGTTATTCCAGTATAAGTCTTTTTCCCTCTCCTTTTCTTTTATCTTTGTTATGAAATACTATATTTTAACAGGTGGGTGCATATGTATTCTTTTCTTATTGTAGACACATATGGATCTGTATTTGTTTATATTTTCTTTTAATACAGTTTAAAAAAAAAGTTAAGCCCATCTCGTAATGGAAATGGTGCATAAAAACACAGGCTCAAAAGACATCACCGTTCAAAAGGCACAAGCAGCACAGCAGACCCCCTTTAAAGAACTCCCTGTTGGACAGCTGCCTGCAGAGCAAGAGACAGAGGCAGGCAGAGCTCTTTGGTTGTGGGGCCTGGGGCCCTCCCTCCTCCTCTGACTCCCTCCCTTCTTGGCTCCTCCTCCTCTGTGGTGCACCTTGGTTAATTGCCAGGGAGTATGTGTCGTGTGTGTGTGTGCTCTGTGTGCTGCCTGGACACCTTGGTGGGAGGGCGGAGGACAGGGAGTGATATAAGGGGAAGGAGGAGAAATCCTATACCTTACCTCCGGCGCCCTCTCAGACTGACACAGGACTCACCAAATAGAGGAAGTAGGCGGCAAGAATTTAAGAACGAGTTAAGCAAGCATCATATCTCACATTTAACTAGGAACAATTCTTCCTTAATTAAACAAAAAAATCTCATTGCCCAGGAAGGAAGTGGCGCTTGTAACTTTTTCAACTTCAGAGCCACAGATCCATGTCAAAAAAGATGAAATAGATCCGGTGTCCCTGGGATGATGGAAAGGCAAAGCTTCTATCTAAATCACCGAACACATATCAAAATGATTTATTACCAAATTGCCTGTACCTATTCACCAAGTAACAGACTGCTGTGACAGTGCAGGGATTCTCAACCTGAGGCCCATGGGCCAAATGTAGCACTCTGCAACATTTCATGTGCCGCCCCCCACTGTCTCCACCACACCTGGAAGTGCTGTGTGGTGGAAAAAGGGCAAAATGGCTGTCTGGCCCCCAAAGCTGTCTGAGACATACCCATCAAGCACGGCTCCAGAAAATATGGGTTCTCCACAGAACCCTTCTGCGCATGTGCAGAAGGGTTCTGCACATACACACATGCGCAGTAACTACTTTCCCCACCAGTCAAATTACCAGATGGTGGCATGAAAGTGGAGGAAGCAGCGTGGAAATACGGGAAATCCCGGCCAACCTGGGGTACTTGACAGGTATGGTCTGAGAGAGCATTATCCGGCCCATGGATTTAAAAATTTGAAAACTCCTGACTTAGTGGTTAAGATGCTGAACTTGACAACTGGAAGGTCAGCAGTACTGCATGACAAAAGTGAGCTCCCATCCCTGTCTCAGGTCCTGACAACCTAGCACTTCAAAAGCAAGAAATTGCAAGTGGATAAATAGTTACTGCTTTGATGGGAAAAGTAACAGCTCTCCATGCGCTAGTCATGCCTGCCGCATGACCATGGAAACATCTGAAGACAGAAAGCTCTAGCTATAAACAGATGAGCACCGAACCCTGGCTTTTGATATGACTGGCTTTTGAGGATGGTGCCAATTCGATCAGTTCCACTTTAATAAATTTCCAACACGTAACGGGCAATTTCCAAATGGTGTATTTAGACGTAAGGAAAGAGGAGGCGGAGCCTCTATCTGTACCTCCTTCGAATTTCCCCCTCTTTCACAGAAGATCAAGAGAACTATCTATAAATAATGGCACATAGTGCAGGACTTACCAGGATGTCATAATAAACCCCTTACAGGTTTCAGAAAAACAAAAACTTTAAGCAATATATTGACAAGATCAGATCACACTGCTTGAGGTTCTAGAGATGAACCTGTAGTAATGGGTCATTATTGTTACAGCTGTATTCAATGTAAATATTCCTGGTAAACGAAAGAGGTGGAAATACCAGAGAGGAACAATACCTTTATACTGAAACAATTTAGCAATTGTAACAGTGCCCAGGTGGTCTACATGATAGAATGGCCATGCCAAAAAAGATATATCAGCCAAACTTCTCATTCAATCAAAGTTCAAATATCGGAACATAGGTATAAAATACGGGGCATGATCTACAAGCGCCACTCACTGCTCACTTTTTAGAACTGGGTCTCTCAGATAGAGACATTAGGTTCGTTGTATTAGAACAAGTCCGTCCAAAAATGAAAAGACTAACCTTAAGAAGAGATTACTGCAGCGCGAAGCCTTTTATATTCATTTATTTAATACCTTGGCTCGGCAAGGTCAGACAAACAATAACAGAGGCCCAATTGGAATGCATACCCAAAAGGAAAAAGGGCACTGCCAGGTCCAAGAGGACTCCGATGTGGCTTACAGGAGCTGTTCGGGAAGTGATCAAGAGCAAGAGAAGCTCATTTAGAAGATGGAAGGCTTGTCCAAATGAGGACAGCAGGCAGAAACATAAATTCTGGCAGAACAAATGCAAGGCAACAATCAGGAAAGCAAAGCAAGACTTTGAGGAGCGTATAGCTAAAAATACTCAGAGAAATAACAAAGACTTCTTTAAGTACATTAGAAGTAAGAACCCAACTAGGAAGGCCATTGGACCATTAGATGACAATGGAAGGCAAGGGGTTATTAAAGAGGAAACAGATTGCAGAGAGACTCAATGAATTCTTTGCTTCAGTATTCACTGAAGAAGACAGAGACCACATGCCCAAAACAGAGCCTATCTTCGTAGGGAGGGAAACCGAAGAATTAAGCCAGATAGAAATAACCAGGGAGGAGGTCCTTGCATGTCTTGTTACGCTAAACACTAACAAATCACCAGGACCAGATGGCATCCATCCACGAGTTCTCAGGGAACTTAAAGATGAAATTGCTGATATCCTAGCCAAAATATATAATCTTTCCCTCAAATCAGGCTTTGTGCCTGATGACTGGAAGGTAGCGAATGTAACACCAATTTTCAAAAAAGGATCCAGGGGTGATCCAGGAAATTACCGGCCTGTCAGTTTGACATGTGTCCCAGGTAAAGTGATGGAAACCATCCTAAAAGATAGAATTAATAGGCACATAGAAGAGAAGGCGCTGCTAAAGGAGAGCCAACATGGCTTTTGCAAGGGCAAATCATGCCTCACTAATCTGTTGGAATTTTTTGAGAGTGTCAACAAGCATGTGGATAAGGGGGATCCAGTTGACATTGTTTATCTGGACTTTCAGAAGGCTTTTGACAAGGTCCCACACCAAAGGCTCTTGAATAAACTTACCAGTCATGGAATAAAGGGACAGGTCTTGTCCTGGATCAGCAACTGGCTAAGGGACAGGAAACAGAGGGTAGCACTCAATGGACACTTCTCCAAGTGGAGGGAAGTAAAGAGTGGGGTCCCCCAAGGTTCAGTACTGGGACCCCTGCTTTTCAACCTCTTCATAAATGATCTAGAGGTAGGAGTAAAAAGCAAGGTAGCCAAATTTGCTGATGACACTAAATTATACAGGGTAGTGAAAACTGTGAGAGATTGTGAGGAGCTCCAGAGGGATCTCTTTGCCACTGGGGGAGTGGGCAAAACAGTGGCAAATGAGTTTCAACATTAGTAAGTGCAGAGTGATGCATGTTTGGGGGGAAAAAAACAATTACATTTATAAACTGATGGGGTCTGAACTCTCTGCGACAAACCAGGAAAGGGACCTTGGTGTCCTGGTGGACGAGAGCTCAATGAAGGTGTCAACCCAGTGTGCCTCAGCAGTGGAAAAAGCAAACTCAATGCTAGGGATCATTAGGAAGGGTATAGAAAATAAGTCAGCAAGTGTCATTTTGCCTCTTTATAAATCTATGGTGAGGCCCCATCTGGAATACTGTGTACAGTTCTGGTCGCCATACCTCCAGAAGGATATTATGGAGCTGGAAAAAGTGCAGAGGAGGGCAACCAGAATGATTAGGGGACTGGAACACCTTCCTTACCATCTGAGGCTGCAACGGTTGGGCCTCTTCACTCTTGAACAACGACGTCTAAGAGGTGACCTGATTGAAGTTTATAAAATCATGCACGGTGTGGACAAAGTAGATAAGGAAAAACTGTTTTCCCTATCGCATAACACTAGAACTAGGGGACACTCCATGAAACTTTTGGGTACTAGTTCTCAAACAAGAGAAAGTACTTTTTCACCCAGAGGATTACTGGTCTATGGAACTCCCTGCCAGAAGAAGTGGTGACAGCTGACAGTCTTGACAAGTTCATGGAGGTAAAGGGTATCAATGGCTATAATTATGGCTACCTAAGGACAACCTCCGGGTTGGAGAGATAGGCAGGATATCTCTCAATGCCATTTCCAGGCAGGAATCCTAAGCAGGTGAAGGCATCTGCTTGGGAAGAATACCCTGAAGGAAATGGTGAGCCACTGTGTGAGACAGAATCCTGGACTGGATCATGGGCTCCTGTGGCCTTTAATCCAGCAAGGTTGTTCTTATGTTCTTAAGCGGCTCAACTCAGACATTGAATCATCATCCTTTCTGTAGATTATAGGTATGTAACATCGGTTTGTAACTATTGGTGTTCCATCTGCTCTGGAAATGACTATCGGTGGATCTTGTTAGCCACCTGTAAGTGTAAATCCTCTATATTAACCATTGGAAATTTAGACTTAATTGACGGTCTAACGCACAATATACAGACATCGTAGAGAGGCGATGGATGCAAGTTATAATCTATCGAATGAATTGGTAAACTAATTTAGTCTTTACAGTAATTTTATATTTTATGATTGATTTATGCCCAGAAAGAAAGATATATCATCGATGTATCGGCCCCTATGTTTGGTATGAATGTAATGTATAGATTTATAGTTTTGTAATAAGTAAAACAGCAATCATCAGCAGTGTATTATATGGAAGCTTCTAGCTGTATCATACACTTTGTAATTCGTTGTTTTAAACTACTTGTAGATGCCTTGATGAAAGACAATCAGTCTGAAAAGCTTTATTTACCGGGATAGCTTCGGAAATATTACTTCTACAAGGTTCAAGGTTTTGTAAGAGACATTTATTCAAATATATGAGAACTAACAATTACTGGATTGCATTTTGAAAATTCTTCTGAGCGTTACATTATTTTTTGAGACTCATACCTGCAAGCAAAGGAAAATTAATTATTTCAACTACCTATATTAATAATATTTTTTTTGAACGTTTACCTTGTCTACATGAATAATATTGTGCCAACAGTGTTCCTTTACAAACAGTCTTTTGCATCCCTCGAAGTTACACCGTTTGGCCCCATTCTTCCCTCTATATATCAGTATCAGCATCAGAGATATAAAAATATCATTTAAATACAGTAAAACCCCAACTTACATATGCCTCGAGTTACATAAAATTCAACTTACATAATGATTTTGTGCTAAAACCATGTCCCGATTTACACAGTTTCCTATGGGTTTGCTTAGAGTTATGTAAAGTTTCTTTTTCCTATGGGTTTGCTTTGAGTTAGATAAAAAAACGATTTAAGCAAAAGCCTACGGAATGGACTTTTTTTTCATAAGTAAGGGTTTTACTGTATACAGTACTGTAATCACCACAATAAAAATAACAATAGCAGCCAATAACTTAGCTTCAGGGCACATCACGTTGCAGCCCAAAAGATATTAATAGCCAGGGAAAGCCTGCTGAAGTAAATGCAGAGATTTACACAACCCTCTTGCAACGAGATGAGGCTGTTCTTCTTGTCTGCCTTCCAGAGGGCTCTGCAGTGGTAGAAAGCTCTCCCTGTGGCCACTGCTTTCTTCACCTCTCTAGGTGTGACTGTTTGAGTTTAAGCATCTGGGTGCGCCAGGTATAATTTCTGAGGAAGAGGTTCTCCCTTCGGGAGCATTTGGCTCCACATTGTTCAGGGCTCTTTATAGACTTCTAGCACCAATAATACATTGAATCTGGTGCAGAGTGCAACCCATGCAGGCTGGCCAAGACCAGCGTGTGATCCGGTCCAATTGGCCAACACCGACCCCCAGCCTGGCAGCTGTATTTGGTGAGTCTCCGTACCAACCTCAAGGGTAGCCCCACATACAGGGCATTGGAATAATTCTGGAGAATACCAGTGCATAGGTTAAAGTGATCAAAGTCCTCCCTGTTGAGGAATGAGTGCGCTGGGCTTTGTGCTGCAGATGAGAAAAGGTAGACCTGACCGCTGATGACCCCTGATTTCCCAGTGTCAGAGGTTGATGAAGCTGCGTGCCCAGATTACCAATGACCAAATGCTCCCCTTCAGTCAGAGGGGAATCCTCTCCACCAGAGACCCAGCTTCCCCTACCAGCATCGCCTCCATCTTATCCGGATTCAGTTTCCATCTATTATCTTCCATCCATAGCATGACTGCTTCCAGGCAGCCCCACAAGGTGTCCACTGCTGAGGTGGAGGAGGAGAAATAGAGCAGCGCATCATCAGCATAGTGATGAAAGCAGACTTCAGGTTTCCTAATGACCTCTTCCATTGGGGAGATTGCCGACCCCTGGTGTACCCCATATTGTTGCACCAAAGAGTCGGGTAACTCATCCCTGAACTCTACTTTTTGGGCACAACAAACATGGGACCAGATGGTGCACTGGGCATCTCCTTCCTGTATCAGATTTGGGGTTGAGTTCCCAATGGATGGAATCCACCTTGCTCATAAAATACGTTGCCAGCCTATTACAATTGGCAACTGTTGGCTATAGTTCCTCCTTTTGCTCTGAGGCTGTTTGAAACAGCTCTCTTTGATGGTTTCCAGTGCTCTGAATATGTTGGATATTGTGGCGTTTCCTCCCCATTTTTATAGCACTGGCATAGCTAGCTCCTGGAGCATTCCTTACCAGCTGTGAGGTTGCCATCTGTGGGAGCTCTCCTCCTCCATATGCCCTCTAGCTGCCTCCTCCTCCTCCTCCTCCACTTCTGGGTTCAAAGTTCTTCATCAAACCACGGAGCTAGATGAACTCTGAGCCAGATTTGGCTTTTGGGGTGATATTGATCTCTCTCACCCTTAGGTCACCTCTCCACTCCACTGAGTAAACCAGTTCCAGAATGTCAGAGTATACATTTCAGTAATATGCGGCCTGAAAGCATTCACTCCTAAAAAGCAATATACTAGGACCGTGATGGCTAACCTTGGTACTCCAGGTGTTCTTGGACTGCAATTCCCAGAAGCCCAAGTCTCTGTGAATCTGTGTACATGCCGTAAACCCATTTGTGTGGCTTCACAAAGACTTAGGCTTCTGGGAATTGAAGTTCAAGAAGTGCACCTGGAATGCTAAGGTTCAAGATGACTGTACTAGGATTTCTTGTGCCAAATCAAATTCTGAATACTGACTCTTATACTGGCGATTAGCCATGAAGATTGTCCTGGGGACAATATAATGCAGTGGCCTCTCATTGGCCTTCTGCATCACAGCATAAGAACATAAGAACAGCCTTGCTGGAAGAGGCCACAGCCCATCCAGTCCAGCATTCTGTCTCACACAGTGGCTCACCATTTCCTTCAGGGTATTCCAAAGGAGATGCCTTCACCTGCTTAGGATTCCCTGGAAATGGCATTGAGAGATATCCTGCCTATCTCTCCAACCCCGAGGTTGTCCTTAAGTATCCATAATTATAGCCATTGATACCCTTGTCCTCCATGAACTTGTCTAATCCTTTCTTAAAGCTGTCAAGACTGACAGCTGTCACCACTTCTTCTGGCAGGGAGTTCCATAGACCAGTAATCCTCTGGGTGAAAAAGTACTTTCTCTTATTTGTTTGAGAACTAGTACCCAAATGTTTCATGGAGTGTCCCCTAGTTCTAGTGTTGTGCGATAGGGAAAACAGTTTTTCCTTATCTACTTTGTCCACACCGTGCATGATTTTATAAACTTCAATCAGGTCACCTCTTAGACGTCGTTGTTCAAGAGTGAAGAGGCCCAACCGTTGCAGCCTCAGATGGTAAGGAAGGTGTTCCAGTCCCCTAATCATTCTGGTTGCCCTCCTCTGCACTTTTTCCAGCTCCATAATATCCTTCTGGAGGTATGGCGACCAGAACTGTACACAGTATTCCAGATGGGGCCTCACCATAGATTTATAAAGAGGCAAAATGACACTTGCTGACTTATTTTCTATACCCTTCCTAATGATCCCTAACATTGAGTTTGCTTTTTTCACTGCTGAGGCACACTGGGTTGACACCTTCATTGAGTTCTCGTCCACCAGGACACCAAGGTCCCTTTCCTGGTTTGTCGCAGAGAGTTCAGACCCCATCAGTTTATAAATGTAATTGGGGTTCTTTGCCCCAACATACATCACTCTGCACTTACTAATGTTGAAGCTCATTTGCCACTGTTTTGCCCACTCCCCCAGTGTCAAGAGATCCCTCTGGAGCTCTTCACAATCTCTCAGTTTTCACTACCCTGTATAATTTAGTGTCGTCAGCAAATTTGGCTACCTTGCTTTTTTACTCCTACCTCTAGATCATTGATGAAGAGGATGAAAAGCAGGGGTCCCAGTACTGAACCTTGGGGGACCCCACTCTTTACTTCCCTCCACTTGGAGAAGTGTCCATTGAGTGCTACCCTCTGTTTCCTGTCCCTTAGCCAGTTGCTGATCCAGGACAAGACCTGTCCCTTTATTCCATGACTGGTAAGTTTATTCAAGAGCCTTTGGTGTGAGACCTTGTCAAAAGCCTTCTGAAAGTCCAGATAAACAATGTCACCTGAATCCCCCTTATCTACATGCTTGTTGACACTCTCAAAAAATTCCAACAGATTAGTGAGGCATGATTTGACCTTGTAAAAGCCATGTTGGCTCTCCTTTAGCAGTGCCTTCTCTTCTATGTGCCTATTAATTCTATCTTTTAGGATGGTTTCCATCACTTTACCTGGGACACATTGTCAAACTGACAGGTTGGTAATTTCCTGGATCACCCCTGGATCCTTTTTTGAAAATTGGTGTTACATTCGCTACCTTCCAGTCATCAGGCACAAAGCCTGATTTGAGGGAAATCTTAACCTATAAAACCAAGGGTTAACCATTGGAACTGGCTATAGGTTGCTATGCCTCGCCCTACTTGCCTGCACTCACCCTTCGTGCACACGGCCGATCTGGGTACGCAGGTCAACGAAGGATTGAGAAAACTGGCAGTGGGGCAACAGCCCCACAAACGCGAAGAAAGGGAAACAACTTCACTTCCCAACATTCCTTGCGCCGCGCCGCGCCAGAGCCAATCAGGCTGAGAGGCTCTCGCACGGTGCAGCGTTCGGACACGCGCCGCAGCCAATCAAAAGAAAAGCATTTAAAAAAAACACAGCACAAACACAAAGCACCAACCCATAACTACAAGCCCCAGTGTCCTGCGCGCCATGAGCGCGCAGAACGCTGAGGAAGCCGGCACCCAAGAAATAAAGCAAAAACAAAAACCCCGGGAGAGCAAGTCCGCCAAGCCACGGGAACCAAAGCCCCCCTCCCCAACAGCGCCTGAAGCTCCTAATCGGAGTTTCCCCTTTAATATCACTGGGTGGGTGGGGGTGTTGTGCTCCCCCTCTCTACTGGCTCCCCTGGGGTTGAGAGGGTGTGGGGGGGGACAAAAGGAGTCTGTCTCCCCCACCCTCCTGACCTCAGGGGACCCGGCAGAGAGGGGAATTGCTCCCCCCCACACACACGCCCCATGTTAAAGAGAAGTGGTTTCTTCTCTTTAAAAACGGAGTTGGGGGGGAAATCCCCCTCTCTACTGGCTCCCCTGGGGTTGAGAGGGTGGGGGGGGGACAAAAGGAGTCTGTCTCCCCCACCCTCCTGATCTCAGGGGACCAGGCAGAGAGGGGATTCCCTCCCACCCCCACACGCCCCATGTTAAAGAGAAGTGGTTTCTTCTCTTTAAAAACGGAGTTGGGGGGGAAATCCCCCTCTCTACTGGCTCCCCTGGGGTTGAGAGGGTGGGGGGGGACAAAAGGAGTCTGTCTCCCCCACCCTCCTCACCCCAGGGGACCTGGCAGAGAGGGGATTCCCTCCCCCCCACACACACATGCCCCATATTAAAGAGAAGAAACCAAGTGGTTACTTCTCTTTAAAAATGGAGTTGGGGGGGGAAATCCCCCTCTCTACTGGCTCCCCTGGGGTGAGGAGGGTGGGGGGGACCAAAGGAGTCTGTCTGAGAGGGGATCCCCCCCCAGGACACCAAAAAACGCAAAAACAAACAATCAAAAACATTCAAAAATACACAAAAACAAACAAAAATAACACCAAAAAAGTAAACAACAACAAACATTTCCAAACACACCCAGCCCCCAGCCAAACACCACAAAATCCAACCACCACCACCACCCCAAATAAAGAAAAACAGCTAACTCACCACCACATGACCTCATACCACAACAACTGGAAAAGAAATGAATAAAGAAAGAGACTACTTGCTGGAAGAAGCTCCACCCAGAGGCCACGAGAGAAAAAACAGTCAAAATACAAGATAACCCCTACCAGCAACACTTGCTGCCCACAATAACAAAAAAAAATCAAAAAGACACAATAGCCCCACACAAAAGGCCCAAAGAGTTTTTCGAAAAAGTATATCATCCTTTATTCTTTTTTTCATCCACAAAACCAAAACACCAAACAAAACTCATCAAAAAAAATTGTATAAATAAAAATTTTAAAAATTTCAAATATAGATTAACCTCTTCTTTACAAACATTAACAACAAAAACAACAAAAACTTTCCAACACCATTTAAAACAGCCCGGCAACGCCGGGCAACCTTTGCTAGTATTATATATTTTGGCTAGGAGATCAGCAATTTCATCTTTAAGTTCCCTGAGAACTCGTGACACCCATAGTACCACTGATCCAGTTCTGTGAGTCACTTTCTGGTCCTGAGCCCTTTAGCACACAAAGTCATCATCCTCCTCAGGCCAGGATGGATGAAGCTGCTGCCCTCGATCAAGAGGGATTCAAGTGGGATTTATTCCACTTAGGGACCATCAACCTTCCCTGTGGACTTCACCACTCAAGGTCATTAGTCCTCAGTCAGGGATGTCAGGTGAGTTAACCACTGGCTGACACTCAGGATTGAGTCACTGGCAGTAGGGTCTACTGCACTACCATAGCAGGATAAACTGGCCAGACTTGCACTAGCATTTAGGAGATCTGAAATTGGTCAGCCGAAAACGACTGAGGAAATATTTGTTTCAAAGAGCCAGGAAGGAAGGAAAAGCCATACAAGGAATTGGAGGGAGGAGGAGGAGGAGGAGGGCTACTTTTCTTATTTTCTCCTTGAGCCAGAAGCCTTGGGCCCCCCACTGGGTTAAAGAGTCCGCAGTTGCTGGTGGCAAGAGCCGAAACAGGGAAGGGGCGGCGGAGGTGCACTATGTCTTCCTTTCCCCAAAGGTATAAAAGCAGGCTTCTCACAGCCAAAACTGGACATCCGGCTTTGGGCAGTTTGCACCAACATGACCTGCTGTCTGGGCATGCTGCCCAGGAAATGGTATGTACCAAACCATAGATAAGATCTTTGTGATAGAGACAGCTTTATTTTAACTCATCAAATTGTTTCAGTTGTCCTTTGCATTGTATAATGTTGGTGCATTCTGGCTTAAGTAACACAAAATAAATATATATTTTTAAGTTTCACGTACTAATTACAAATTATTATGTAAATGGTATTTAACACCAGTAAGGTTAAATCAGATTGATCAATCTAAATCAATGAACTGTTGGAGATGCCAAGTGGCAACTAGGTCATTTATCCATATGTAGTGGGATTATAAACACACAGCTAAATTTTAGGTGAAGGTAGTGGAAGAAATTAATAAAATACTGGGGACAAGTATGGAGTTAAACCCTCAAATAGCATTGTTAATGGTATGCTGAAAATATCTAATGGGGATTTTTTTTAATTGATGACCTTTTTAACTCTTAATGATAGCTAAACAATGGAAAATTATTCTTAGCCGTAAGGTTGAATAATGTTATAAAGAGGTGTGGAATACTGCTTTAAATGATAAATTAACATGGGTGATTAATATTAAAATGGGGTTGATTAAAGTTAATCAATTTTTGAAAATATGTAAATACTTTATTGAATATGCAATGAAAAAGAATCTTGGATATAAAACCTGTCAAATAAAATTTAAAATTCTGGAAAGGGGAAAATGAAGGATGATAATTATATTATATTTTTTGGTGGGGGAGCAACAGGTTCCCCACACTGTTGTAGGGGGCACATGATTGATTTCTATTAATAGTCTGTTTTTGTTATCTGTTTTCTTTTATATATGTATCTTATCTATTGTACTTTTTATTTGTTTAATAAAAAATAATTCCAAAAAGTTTTAGGTACTGAAACAAAGTCTCTTAAGTGTTCTTTCATTTTGTTAACTTGCCGTGAAATAGATGCTGCATTGACTTTTCCTAATTGAGTACAAAGTACAAATTTTGACAGTGATGCATTTGAAAATGTCATGCTGTTCTCCTGCTTCTCTCTGTTGTTAATTGAGCAGGAGTCTGGCTCCAATCTCACAAGCAACAATGAGAGAACCACGCGAGACCCGTCAGGGATGTGATGGGGAAACTGAAAGTGTCACATTTGTCTTTAATGAGATTTTCTCTCTGCTATTAGTAGAAAGTTATTTGGTATAAGTAAGTCCCTTATTGTGTGTAAGCCAGACTGTAACATTTCTGTTACTCTAAGTAGCAGTGTCACAACATGCAAGTGTTTCCTTACTTAGTTAAGTTACTCAGATTTACCCTGTTAAGCACTTACAGTGCTTTGTTATTTACTCTAATTGCCAAGTATATTAATCACTTTGAATTGTTCTTTGTAGTCTGTTAATGCTATAGGTGGGTTAAGTTATTTGGTCACACTTCTAGGAGTTTAGTTATTACAATATAAACCCATATATCCTTGCTGAAGCAGACAAGTGTTGTACTTACTCTGTTTAGCAATCCATATAAGCAATAAGTATTTTCTTATACTTGTCTCCTTACTCAGTTAGGAACCAATGTAAGCAGTAGGTATTCTCTACTGTTATTTTCCTTTTGAATACTTGGTTATGACACATCTACTCATATTAACTCCTGTTAAATAAATGGTAAGGAATCTTTCCTTTGTTATGCTCATGGTCAATTGGCATACAATTGTAACAGGGGATATACTTGAGAAGACGTCATGTACGTAAGGGGTTCTGGGAGCACATGCATTCCTTGGGGAATCATGGATTTTGGCATGAATCAACCTGGAATCTGGGTTTCAAGGGTCGAGAGCAGCAGGGACCTGCTGTGCATTTATTTGGCTGGGGCGGGGGGAGCAAAATGTTCCTGGTAAAGAGGGCAACCCCAACTTCCTCCAGTCTGCCCTGATGGCTGACCGAGAACCTGGGAGGGTGATTTAAAGAAATGGGAACCCCCAGCTCCCTCCCTCCCTTTCTCCCTCCCGGGATAAGATCCCATGCCATAAGAGGTGACTCTTATATACAAAATCCAGGACAACATGGCAGGACTTTGACCCTAAGGATCCCCAGGCATCTGGTGGGGGGCTGGGATGCGGGATAATTGTCAAATCCCTTGTGCCCATCCCTCATCAAGGCCAGGTCTCCAACTCCCGTGGTATCTTCCTCTACCCGTACCTCAACCCCATTTACCAGCAATGCAGTGAAACCTCAGTTAACAAATGGCTTGGTTTACATAAAAATCGCATAACAAAAGGAAATCCATAAAAAATAGTGGCTCGGTTTAAGGAATTTTTTTTCAGAACAGGTTAATTGGTTTTCAATGCATTCCTATGGGAAACTGTGTTTCAGTTAACATCTTTTGGTTTTCAGTGCATTCCTATGGGAAATTGCATGCAATGCATTCATATGGGAAATTCGGTTAAAGTAATTTTCGCTTTAAGAAGTGTCCTGGGGACCGCATTAAGTATGTTAACCGAGGTTTTACTGTAGTAGCAATAACTGCCCCACTTAAGCACTTAGTGCCCTCTCTGGGGGGTTCATAAGTTAATTAGCATTTTGCCCCCAACATGCTGGCTCCTGGGAAGGATGGAAGAGGCTGAATCAACCTTTGTTGCTGTCATGATTGAACTCACAATGTTTTGGCTGCAGTACAGCAATTTAACCGCTGTGCCACCTGGGCTCTTACCTCTGCCGAAGCCATGAACTGCCCAACAATGCTAGAGGGAGGGGGGAGGAGCCCTACCAACTAAGAAAAAGTAGTGGCAACCACCCCTCCCACCAAACAACAACAACAATCACAAGAGGAATAATTTGCCCACCTACTAATAAGCTCCCTACAAACCCACCTACTGAGGCTTGGTCTTCCCTCTTGGGGCATCCTCCTTGTCCCTCCCTCCCTCCCTCCCTCCCACTCATGAACAGACAAAGAGCCAAATCTGTAGTTCCTCCTCAGATGACTCAAAGGGAGTTTGCACTGATTGACCAAAATACAGAAATAAGTAAGGTGGGAGAGGATGATGAGTGCATGAAATGTCAGGTTCTCCTGCCATTCTTCTGGGGCCACAGCGGCCACATCTTTCCACACAACTCTTCCTGTGATTATTCCATGCTGCCCAGAGATCCTGTCTCTTAAGTCAGGGGTCTTGCTTTAAATATCTGGAGGAGGAGGAGGAGGAGAGCCACCGGTTGAGCCAAGGGCTTTGAGGTGCTCCCAGTCTCCACCCTAACTCTCCCCAGATGCCCACCCGTATTCATCTTCCGGCTGCCTCTGGTTTACGTAGGCTGAAGGATATTCAGGGGGCAAGAAAGACCCCATGGCTGTAAATAACCAGAGAAGAGTGGGAGTTTTATACATGGCGATGGCACAGTGACAACCCCTGTGAGAGAAAGAGAGACAGGAGACCTCTTTGGAAAATGGAGGGGTTGCATAAGACGCTTTCCGAGGCGCTAGAATGCAAAAGGAGCAAGGATAGGAATTAGAAGGAGGGGCAAATTGCTCAATTAGAGTCTAAATGGGTAGCTGATATATTTAGCGGAAAAGATCAGAATAAGCTCAGACTTGCAAGAAAAAGTTTAAAATCAAGAAAGGGGTTTTGTCCTGTGTTCTGAGCAAGAGAAAGAAGGAGGCAATGGTGCTTCCACGCTATGGCAGGATTGGAAAAGTGTTAACAGGCGACAGAAGACAGGAGCCCTTTGCCTTTTCCCAAAAAGGGAACATTACCGGTGTGAAAACAGAGTCAGGAATGCATCGAGGTGGCTGGAGCCCAGGATGGATAAAGAGGCGCTATGGAAATGTCTGGCTGCTTCAGATCAGTTCAAGTCTGCAGGGCCAAACAAGTGGCACCCAAGGGTATTCAAGGAGCTTCGTGCCGGCAGGTGCCATCCCAGAACCTTTGTACAGCATTAAGAATTCTTGGGAAATTGGCAAGTCCCTGAAGAGGAAATGTTCCCAAAAGGAGCGGGGGGGGGGGGGGGGAGGGAGAGAAAGAAAGGATCTGGGTATATACTGACTGGTCAGCTTGACATCAGTCCCAGGAAAGTGTGAAATTATTAAAAAGATTGAAGATGTATTAAAGAAATGCAGTGTTTCATTGCTCAGACCCAGCACTGGTTCTTCAAAAAGAGGCTAAGCCAGACTAAACCATGCCACAAGTTTGGTAGATGAGAGGAATGCTGTAGATGTGGTTTATCTTGATTCAGCAATGGCAATTACTCTTCTAAAGCCCACCCCGTAGTAGCGCTTGGTGCAGTTCCAATATCAGGAGGGAAGTTGCTTGCCATGTCCTGGATGCAACTCAACAGTCCTTGATGAAAACTGAGCGGAGCCCTTTGAGTAGCAGAGAAGAGGGCCAGGGCGAGCGATTCCTCTCCCATGGGCTGCTTCCGATCCAGTTGTTGAGGGGTCCTGGAATCGGATGAGGAATCTTGTGAGGCTTATATTAGGTCTGCCTTCGGTCCTCCTTGCAGCCCCTGCACCTTCTTTCCTCCTCCCTTTATTCTGCTCTCATGGAAGTGTTGTGCCTCCTCTAGTAGCTACTCAGGTGAGGGGCAGGATCACATGCTGTGCTTGCAGAAATGTCACCGTGTTCTTTCTGCTGTGCCACACAGCTGAGGCCAAGCATGTACGTACAGGATGGCACGAATGCCAGGTCTTGCAGGTGAAGTGATGCCAGGCAACCAGCACTTCTTATTTATCTATTTGATGGTGAGTCAGACAAAAAGACTTATTTATTTTTATTTGAAAATTTCTATCCCGCCCTTCTGATGAAAAACATCACTCAGGGCAGCTAACAACATGTAGAAAATACAGTAAAAGCACAAGTAAGACAATAACATTAAAAACCCCAACCCAGCACACTAAAAAACAGCCTAAAATACATAAAAAACTACACAAGTTGTAGCTAATAAACACCCACCCCACCCAGCATAAAATGACAAAAACAAAAACTTCATCCAAAATGCAGAATTAAAAACGGAGCAGCCAAGAGATGTTGTAAAACAAACACTGGAACGCTCAGGTAGGTTAGAATCTACACACTGTAATTCCTGCTGCATCCCAGCTGCTTCCTTATTCTCACTTTTGCCGGCACATTTCGGCACTTGATGAGTGTGCATTTGAGCCAGATCCCCGCGTGGCCACCAGGAGGCCCAACAGAGGCGCCTTCAGCCACTTGTGGCTGCCCGGGTTTGCCGCTTTGGTGGTGCCGAAATGCTCATTGAATAGCAGCAGCAGCAGCAACCCGGTGGACTCGGCCTGGGGAAGGGAGGGGGGGGGGGGACTCTGAGCTGACCATCCTGCCTTGATCTGTCCTGCTGGTCCATCGTGTCCAACGTCCTGTGCTCACTTCTGGGCAGCCAGATGCCTCCTCTGGTTGGCTTGTAAAGCAAGAGGCCAACTTCTCCTTCATTTAGCTATGGTAGCACAATGAGAATGGATGATAGACCTTGCCGTCTCCTCCTCCTCCTCCTCCGAGGCAAGGACCTGAGCAAACTCAAGAGGCCAGGGAGCAAGACAAGAGCCCCACTTATTGGGTTGTTAACAAGGAACAAAGAGGAACAAGCAGGGTTCGGTCCTCACAGTGCAAGGAAAGAACATGACAGTCCTCCAAGGGTTGCGATCAAGACTGTGTGCTGTCCCCGACAATGTTTAATATATATAGTAAACCCTGGATAATGATAAAACTTGGTTCCACAAGACTTAGTTTTATCCGATTTTTAGCATTATCCGATGCATGCACTGGATAATGTTAAAATCCTATGGGATGAATCACATAACGTCAGAACTCCATAGACATGCATTGTAACCAGCACAGACTTTAGCAAACGTTACCCACTGCATCTCATAGGATTTTAATGTTATGCGAGGCAATTTTTTTTCTAGATTGCTTAACGTTATGCGGTTTTAGCCTTATCTGATGCAAACGTTATCTACGGTATTATTGTATTCCGAGAGAATTTTTTCAGAAGCACTATCAGATCTTAACATTGGCATTAAAATTAATGGGGAATGCCTGAAGAGCATCCGAAAGGCTGATGAGACAGTATTGTTGGCCGCAGACTTTGCACATCTTCTGGATCAGGGGTAGCAGTTCAAGTACACAATATGGTTTGGATCTCAACACCAAGAAGAGGAAGTATCTGGTTATAAGCCGAACACCAACTCAAGGCAAGCTAATGGCAGGGACACAAGAAATCGAAAGAGTGGATAAAATTGTCTGTTTGGGGAATATGATAAATGAAAATTGGGATCACGAGGTAGAGATTAAAATACAAATAGAAAAAGCAAGATCCACCTTCATAAAAACACGACATTTGTTATGCAGTAGAGATCTCACTCTTGCTAGAATGATCCGAATAGTGAGATGTTACATCAGGAGTTCTCAACCTTTTAAAGCCAGGGGCCGGGTCATGCTCTTTCAGACAGCTTTGGGGGCCGGATGGCCATTTTGCTCTTCCTCCACCACATGGCACTTCTGGGTGTGGTGGAGGGCGAAATGAAATGGCACCGCAGGTCGCATCCGGCCCATGGGCCACAGGTTGAGAATCCCTGTGTTATATATTCCCAGTGTCACTATATGGAGTTGAAACTTGTACATTGACTAAAGCAGTGATGCCCAAACTTTTTGTACTGCAGGCCTGACCATACTCCGGACCAGCGGGCATGTTTGCTCATGCCATCCGCGTCCACTTCTGGGTGTGGCATGAGTACATTTGTGCATGCGCATGCGTGGTCCATCCATATACACTTCTGGGTATGGCATGGGTGCGTCTGCATCCTCTTCCAGGTGTGGCATGGGCACATTTGTGCATCTATCTATCTATCTATTATTCAAATTTATATATTGCCGCTCCATTCGAACGAGCAAATCTGGGCGGCATTACAACAATAATCTAAAAACATATAATCTTTAAAACATTTTAAAACCCTTAAAAACACCCTTAATCAACCCTAAAGATTACCTCCCCACCCTATCGATTATTAACAGCCATCCCCAATTAAAAATCCCACATGCGTGGGCATGTCTGCATCCACTTCTGGGTGGGGCACAGATGTGTTTGTGCATGCACAGGCTTGTCCACATCCACCTCTGGGTGCGGCGTGGGCGGTGGTGTGCCACATGGAATATGTCCATGTGCCGGGTCTGGCCCACGGGCTGGGTCTGGCCCATGGGCTGTAGTTTTGGAACCCTGGACTAAACCATCTGAAAACAGCATGAAAGTTTTTGAAATGTGACTGCTACAGATGGCTGCTAAGGATATCATGGGTTGACCACATGACTAAAGTAGAAGTATTGCGCCGGATTGATAAAGAAAAAGAACTCTTTAAGACAGTTAAGCCTTGGGCATATGATGAGGATATGCAGTGGCTCAGGGGTTGAGAAGCTTGCCTTGTCAGCTGGAAGGCTGGAAAGTCGGCAGTTCAAGACCCAGGTACTGCATGACAGCTTTAGCACCTGTCTCTGTCCCAGCTCTTGGGGACATGAAAGGAGCCTCATTTGGGTGTCCATGAGCGGAGTTTCTTCTGCAAAAATCCTTTCAACCCAGAACATTTTCTGACACGAAATTATTATTACCTTTTGACTCTGCATGTGCTCTTAAGCAGAGCTGCTGCTGAGGAGAGCCAAACAAAGGAAGCGAGCACTGGTAAGTTTTGCAGTTGGAGTAGAGCTGCTTTAGAGGCCTCCACTAATTTAAATTGATAATTTAAACTGCTGAGAGCCACCTCTGTTCAAACAGAGGAAGCAGTTTGAAGCTTCCAGAAGCAGGGGGGCAGAGCCACACCAGGCCCTTTCCTGAACTGTGACTCATAGGGGCGGAGCCACACTAGCCTTTAAAAGCTCTGAGCTCTTTCAGGGTCAGCCCTTTTGACTCTGCATGTGCTCTTAAGCAGAGCTGCTGCTGAGGAGAGCCAAACAAAGGAAGCGAGCACTGGTAAGTTTTGCAGTTGGAGTAGAGCTGCTTTAGAGGCCCGCGCGCCTAACGGCGCGCGAGATTACAAACTAGTAACAAAGGAAGAATATAGTCTAGCTAGGTAGAAAGGTAGTAAACGTGTACATTTTTGAAGCCCAGAATACTGCACTTATTAAAATGGATTCTCAGGGAACAGTTGTAGTTACCTGCAATACTTGTGCCATGTTTGTGTTCTTGCCAAAGCATATGGAGAACTACACTTGCAGCAAGTGCAAGCTGGTTGCACTACTAGAAGAGAAGGTCCAGCAGCTAGAGGCCCGCATATCTAACCATCAACAAATTAAGGAGCTTGAGCTGTTCTTGGACAGAGCGGAACAGACTATGCTGGACAAAGAAGAGACAGGGCACATTTCTGAGGGAGAAGGCCCTTCACTAACTCAGGAGGGAGATGTTTGGAAGAATGTGACTCAAAGGAGGAGAAGAGTAGGGGATCACTCTGAGAGTCTGAAATTACAGAATAAATTTGAGGCTCTTTCCCTTATCACACCTGATGAGGAACACACAGAGGAACAACTAGTTCCACCTGATGATCTCTCTTTCATCACACTTGATGAGATCCAGGAAGATAAACAACAGGAACAAACTGAGGTTCTCTCCCTTAATATGGTTGATGAGGTGCATGTAGATGAACAGATTGCAGGAGAGAGGCTCCTTGTACTAGGCGATTCAATAGTTAGAAATACAGAGAAATGGATTTGTGATGCACATGATAACCACATGGTGACTTGCCTGCCAGGTGCAAAAGTTGCAGACATCACAAGAAATCTAGATAGATTGTTAGAGAGAACGGGGAATGAGCCAGTTGTCATGGTACACGTTGGTACCAATGATGTTGGGAAGGCCAAGCGGTCTGTCCTGGAAGCCAAATTCAGGTTGTTAGGAAGAAGATTGAAGTCCCGGACTTCCAAGGTAGCATTTTCAGAAGTGCTGCCTGTCCCTCGCGCAGGACCTACCAGGCAGGCAGAGCTCAGAAGCCTCAATGCGTGGATGAGGCGGTGGTGTCGAGAGGAGGGTTTCAGATTTGTCAGGAACTGGAGAACATTTTGGGACAAGCCAAATCTGTTCAGGAGGGATGGGTTGCATTTGAACCATGATGGGACCAGATTGCTGGCACTCAACATCAAAAAGGCTGCAGAGCAGCTTTTAAACTGATAACTGGGGGAAAGCCGACAGGAGCTGGGCAGCATCCGGTTCGGGAAAGTGTGTACTTGAGTAGTGAGGAGGATGAAAAAATTACTGAGCAGAGCGAGGAGCTAGTCACTAGCATTCTAGCAGAAGGATGCAAGAGGCAGTCTAACAATGCAACTGGACACAAAAGACTGTGTCAGAAAAGCATATATAAATGCTTGTATACAAATGCCAGAAGCCTCCGGAACAAAATAGGGGAGCTGGAATACTTAGCAATAGATAAGAATATTGATATTATTGGTATCACTGAAACCTGGTGGACGGATGATAACCAATGGGATACAGTTATCCCAGGCTACAAACTGTACAGGAAAGATAGGAAGGGGCAAATGGGAGGTGGTGTGGCCTTGTATGTCAAAGAAGTGATAAAATCGTATGAATTGGAATATCTAGGTGATTTGGAGTCACCATTAGAAGCTCTGTGGGTAAGAGTACCAGGCCACAAGGATGGTCTAACAGTAGGCATATACTATCGGCCTCCGACCCAAACTCTTGAGGGAGACTGGCAGTTGGAGATTGTTGTAAAGGAGGCATCCAAGAAGGGAAGCCTGGTTATAATGGGGGACTTCAATTACCCTCACATAGACTGGGTGAACTGTTGTTCAGCACATGATAAAGAGATAAAGTTCCTAGATATGCTCAATGATTGTTCCCTGGGACAGATGGTTGAAGACCCAACTAGAGGTACAAGAATCCTTGACTTGATCCTGAGTAATACTCAGGATCTGGTGCAAGATGTTAATGTGACTGATCCAATAGGGAACAGTGACCACAACTCAATTATGTTTAACTTGATCATAGACCGCAAGTCACTGATAAAATCTAACACAGAGACCTTAAATTTTCAAAAAGGAAATTTCCCAAAGTTGAGGAAACTAGTAAAAAAGAAGCTGAAAGGGAATACTGAGAGAGTCCAAACACTCCAAGAGGCATGGAGGCTGTTTACAAAAACAATAACAGAGGCTCAATTGGAATGCATACCCAAAAGGAAAAAGGGCACTGCCAGGTCCAAGAGGACTCCGATGTGGCTTACAGGAGCTGTTCGGGAAGTGATCAAGAGCAAGAAAAGCTCATTTAGAAGATGGAAGGCTTGTCCAAATGAGGACAGCAGGCAGAAACATAAATTCTGGCAGAACAAATGCAAGGCAACAATCAGGAAAGCAAAGCAAGACTTTGAGGAGCGTATAGCTAAAAATACTCAGAGAAATAACAAAGACTTCTTTAAGTACATTAGAAGTAAGAACCCAACTAGGAAGGCCATTGGACCATTAGATGACAATGGAAGGCAAGGGGTTATTAAAGAGGAAACAGAGATTGCAGAGAGACTCAATGAATTCTTTGCTTCAGTATTCACTGAAGAAGACAGAGGCCACATGCCCAAAACAGAGCCTATCTTCGTAGGGAGGGAAACCGAAGAATTAAGCCAGATAGAAATAACCAGGGAGGAGGTCCTTGCATGTCTTGTTAAGTTAAACACTAACAAATCACCAGGACCAGATGGCATCCATCCACGAGTTCTCAGGGAACTTAAAGATGAAATTGCTGATCTCCTAGCCAAAATATATAATCTTTCCCTCAAATCAGGCTTTGTGCCTGATGACTGGAAGGTAGCGAATGTAACACCAATTTTCAAAAAAGGATCCAGGGGTGATCCAGGAAATTACCGACCTGTCAGTTTGACATGTGTCCCAGGTAAAGTGATGGAAACCATCCTAAAAGATAGAATTAATAGGCACATAGAAGAGAAGGCGCTGCTAAAGGAGAGCCAACATGGCTTTTGCAAGGGCAAATCATGCCTCACTAATCTGTTGGAATTTTTTGAGAGTGTCAACAAGCATGTGGATAAGGGGGATCCAGTTGACATTGTTTATCTGGACTTTCAGAAGGCTTTTGACAAGGTCCCACACCAAAGGCTCTTGAATAAACTTACCAGTCATGGAATAAAGGGACAGGTCTTGTCCTGGATCAGCAACTGGCTAAGGGACAGGAAACAGAGGGTAGCACTCAATGGACACTTCTCCAAGTGGAGGGAAGTAAAGAGTGGGGTCCCCCAAGGTTCAGTACTGGGACCCCTGCTTTTCAACCTCTTCATAAATGATCTAGAGGTAGGAGTAAAAAGCAAGGTAGCCAAATTTGCTGATGACACTAAATTATACAGGGTAGTGAAAACTGTGAGAGATTGTGAGGAGCTCCAGAGGGATCTCTTGACACTGGGGGAGTGGGCAAAACAGTGGCAAATGAGTTTCAACATTAGTAAGTGCAGAGTGATGCATGTTGGGGCAAAGAACCCCAATTACATTTATAAACTGATGGGGTCTGAACTCTCTGCGACAAACCAGGAAAGGGACCTTGGTGTCCTGGTGGACAGCTCAATGAAGGTGTCAACCCAGTGTGCCTCAGCAGTGAAAAAAGCAAACTCAATGCTAGGGATCATTAGGAAGGGTATAGAAAATAAGTCAGCAAGTGTCATTTTGCCTCTTTATAAATCTATGGTGAGGCCCCATCTGGAATACTGTGTACAGTTCTGGTCGCCATACCTCCAGAAGGATATTATGGAGCTGGAAAAAGTGCAGAGGAGGGCAACCAGAATGATTAGGGGACTGGAACACCTTCCTTACCATCTGAGGCTGCAACAGTTGGGCCTCTTCACTCTTGAACGACGACGTCTAAGAGGTGACCTGATTGAAGTTTATAAAATCATGCACGGTGTGGACAAAGTAGATAAGGAAAAACTGTTTTCCCTATCGCATAACACTAGAACTAGGGGACACTCCATGAAACTTTTGGGTACTAGTTCTCAAACAAATAAGAGAAAGTACTTTTTCACCCAGAGGATTACTGGTCTATGGAACTCCCTGCCAGAAGAAGTGGTGACAGCTGTCAGTCTTGACAGCTTTAAGAAAGGATTAGACAAGTTCATGGAGGACAAGAGTATCAATGGCTATAATTATGGATACTTAAGGACAACCTGCGGGTTGGAGAGATAGGCAGGATATCTCTCAATGCCATTTCCAGAGAATCCTAAGCAGGTGAAGGCATCTGCTTGGAAATACCCTGAAGGAAATGGTGAGCCACTGTGTGAGACAGAATGCTGGACTGGATGGGCTGTGGCCTGTTCCAGCAAGGCTGTTCTTATGTTCTTATGTTCTTATGTTCTTATGATGTAACAACATAAAGTCTAGAATACTCCAACTCGTTCTGCAAGGGAAGCTCCCTGGGAAGAAAGGAGGCCCTGTGGACGTAGATGGACTTCATGACCGAAGAACCCGAGATGAGAGACCGGTGTGGCATGGCCTTGGAAGACACTGTTCCAAGGACTTAAGAACAGGAAGACTGTTGCCGTGATGGCAGCCAATATTCGGAACGGATACAGCACCTGAAGGAGGAGAAGGAGGAGGGGGGGGGGAGCTGTTGTGGTCACTATTGCCTTTTAATTTAACCATGAATGACTAGTGAGGTCTCATCATCCTTGGAGCACCCGACTCTGTCCCAGCTCTTGCCAACTTAGCAGTTCGGAAGTGAGAAATTGCAGGTAGATCAATAGGTACCACTTTGATGGGAAAAGATCTTGGGGAAATGAAAGGCGCCTTATCCGGGTGTCCCTGAGGGGAGTTCCTCCAGCAAAAATCCTTCCAACCCACCCATAAAGCACCTTTTAAAAAAATTGTGCTTCTGACATGATTGAAAAAAGAAGATCCCTTGGAGGTAAGTGACAATTGGGACGCCTCTGGATTGTGTCCTGGATCCATGATTGTTTAGCATCTTTGGAAATGAGAGGGTGAAGAGATATTCATTAAACTTGAAGACGAGACCAAGCTGAGAGAGGTGGCTAGCAGTGTGGGACTGAAGCACAAACGAGAGAACACAGCCAAAACAAAACCCTTTTGCCATGTGCTTTATGATTGCAGATCACTCTCTGTAGCATGAAATAGTACCATTAGTCTACTCCTTGGTCTTCTTCATTCATGTCCTGATCAAACCCTGGACTGCCATAATGAAGCCACTTTCTTGACTTTGTCATTGGCCAAAATTAAGTCCTCATCGGTGGATGTTTCTGGCGGTGTTTGGCAGACCAGCAAATAAGCTGGATTCTGAGTAAATGAAACAGATACTCCTTGGTGATTTATGTCTTCCAAGTGGTAGAGTACTTTGCACTTTGCTTTCTAAAACAGTAAGTCCTTCAGTACAGGATGCATCAAAGAAATCTGTTACCTTGGACTTCATTTGTGAAGTTCTTCAATATAGTATTTCAGTCCACAGAAAGAGCCTCCTTGAAGATTGTGGTATTTTTGAACCACAATCGGGCATACCCTGGTAACGGCAACCATGTGTTGCCGACTAATCTTTCTCACACTAGGCCAGGCGAAGGGAACTGCAGAATGAACTCACCAAAAGGTGCCTTCATTTTGCCAGTTTCACGCCTGACCTAGGCATGCAAGAAGAAGAAGAAGAAGTCTGATCAGATACAGAACTATGTTTCCCTGCTGATCATTTACACTTCCCTTTGTTTCCTGGGGCTTTATGGAAGAAGACATCTCTTGTATTTCCTCTCTGTGTTGCTCTCTCCTGTCTCTACTCCTTTGCTCTAATTGTCCCCAAATGGACCTTAGGGTTTAGTCATCCTCTCCTTTGGGTTGTTTTTCCCTTTGGGCCCTTCTAAGAGTTGCACCCGTCATCCATTCAAGCTTTTCTTCTGACTCCATTCTTTTTTCAGTCTTCCCTGAAAATATCTCTGGTTTCAGCCTGATGGTTTGAGGTCAGTTGAGTTTAGTAATGCAAATATCTCTTTTATATGGGCTTTTATATTCCCCAGGAATGTTGCCTAAGTTAGCTCTTCCTCAGCTTTATGCTGATTTTTTTGATACTAGCAGTTCACACTGTGTACTACCGTCTTCCTCTGGTCTTGTCCTGGCAGAGAAAATGCAGCTTTTGCACATTTCTCTTCTCATTAACTAGACTAGAGCGTTTGATTTTTGGCTTGGTCCTGCGGTGTTGTTTGTGCGTATAGTGTGTTTGGTGCCCTGATGCATACACATTGGTTCTCCTTCGTATAGTTTGTGAATCCCCACTCATGGGTTATGCGCCTGCGCAGAACGTCGATCGGAGGCTTGAAAAGCTATTGGTCAAAAGTTTTGGCGGTAAGACCGCCCACCGTACCGCCCACCCTGAGGCGCCCGCGCGCCATTTTACCTCAGTTCTCTTCTTTCTGCCGTAGCAGCAGGACGATCGTTGAGAACTTCTCAATTTTTTCTCGCCCTTCTGAGGGAAAGCCTTTACCGATTTCCAACAATTTTTTCCGGCGATCTTGTCCTTCGGGCAGGATCGCCACCCCGGCGCTGTTTCTTCCTTCTGGTGGACTCAGTTGCCTACTCGCTCCGGTCACCGTTTCCCCCCTCAAGGGGGTGGCGGCTGGCCTGCCCTTCGGGGTGCCCGTTTTCTGGAACCTTCCACTGGAAGAATGTTTTCGTTGATGGCTGCAGCCTTCAAGCAGTGCTCGGCTTGCCATAAGAAGTTCCCTGCTTCCGACGGCCATAGCCTTTGCCTATTTTGCCTGGGTGAGTCTCACCAGAGCCAGTCCTGCCCTCACTGCAAGAAGTTTACCCGCCTTGCAGTGCAAAACCGGAGCAACTGGCTCAAAGCTCACCTGATGGAACTCGCTTTGGCTCCCGCCGCGGCTGCCTCTACCTCTGCTGGTGCCTCTCAGCCTCCTCCAGCTTCTTCTTCCACGCTCTCTATCAGGAAGAAGAAGAAGAAGGACAAGAACGGGGAGAAGAAAAAGAAACGCGGGTCGGAGAAGAGGCGATCGCTCCCGCCTACTCCTCGCCCTCCTGTCTCTCCGGGGCCTTCGCCTCGGTTCTCGGTCGCGAGATGTCCTTCGCCCGGGTCTTCCATCTGGGGAGGACGGTCCTCCTCGGGGTCTCCTGAAAAAGGACGCAGGGCTGGGGCTCCAGCTCGCCCACTTCAGGTTCTCCCGTCCCCCCCTCGTGGGAGGGACCGTTCGCCTACGAGGCAGGCCTCCGTCTCCCCAAGGCCCAGGACTCCAACTCTCGATGACGCGGTAATCACCATGCCGGCTACCGTTTCATCGCCGATTCTCCCAGCCACCGTTTCGTCGGCCACCGTTTCGTCGCAACCACCGGTGGCGGATCCATCCCAGATGGAGTTCCTCAAGGGGATGTTTGAGGTCATGGCTCAGACATTTGCCAACCAGTTCAAGACCTCCATGCCTGCGGCCTCTGCGGCTCCGGTACCGACCACCGCAAGCCCCAGGGATGCTGGCCCTGCTGTGGCCCCTCCGACCTCCCGAGGGTCGAGTGTCCGCTCCGCTGGCCCACCCATATCATCTTGGTGTGGTCCAGACGTTGATGCGGTGGACTCCCATCCCGCCGGCCCGCCCAGGCCGTACTGGCGCGGTCCCGACGTGGATGTAAGAGTTCCTCCCTCGTCCTCCGATGACTCCAGCGCATCCTCGGAGGAGGACGAGGGAGACGTCCACGCCGAAAGGACGCCGGAACAAGCCATCGGTGCGGTTGGCCCACTGCGTGGTGAGGACCAACGCTCGCTTACGGCCATGCTGACGCGCCTGGGGACCGCCCTGAACCTGAAGGTGGACCAGCCACCACTGGGAGGCGAGGACCAAATGACCGTCAAACTGGACAGGCGAGCCATTCGGCGGGTTCACATCACCATGCTTCCGTCCATGTTGATGTCAGCGAAGGCGACATGGAGGAAGCCAGTGTCAGCGCACTCCGTTTCGTCCAGGCTCGACGGTATGTACAGAGTCCTGGACGAGAACGTCGAGTTCCTGCAAGCTCACCCCTTGCCAAATTCGCTGGTGGTCAAGGCTTTTCAACACAGAACGGCCACCAGCGGCTTCCTGGTACCTTCGACTCCGGAAGGGAAGAAGCTGGACGCGGTGGGCCGTAAGTTCTACGCCACCGGTTCCCTCTTCCTCCACGCCACCAACTACTCGGCTGCCATGGGCCTTTACCAGTCCCACCTCTGGGAACGGGTCAAGGCCGAGACGGCGACGCTGCCCGCCGATGCCCAGAAACGGATCGACGCGCTGGCATCCGAAGGGGACTTCCTGTCGGAGCAGCAAATGAGAACGGCCAGGCACATCAATGACTACGCGGCAAAGGACATGGCCTCCGCTATTTTGCTCCGCAGTCATGCCTGGCTCAGGGGCACCTCCCTCGATGATGCTATGAAGAAGCTCATCGAGGAGTTCCCCTTCGACGGACAAGGCCTGTTCGGACAGGACACGGACAAGGTCCTGAACGAGATGCGGCAAACGAGCTCCACGGCCAAGTTCCTGGGGCTCACCACGCCGGCTCCGCCCGCCAGGCCAAGGTTCCAGCCCTTTACGCGGCGGTACCAGGGAAACCCGCAACAACAGGGTGGCCCTATGGAGCAGCCCAGGTCTGGCCCATACAAGCAACGGCGCCAGCACAAGTCCCATTACCAGCCCTACGGGCAGGGCAAGCGTTCCAACGCGAAGTCCAAGTCCCGTGTTTGAAGCTGCGACGGCCGAGTCTCTCTCGCTCCACATCCCATACCTTCCCCTCCGGAATTTCCTCCAGGTATGGTCCAACATCACGGACGACCGGTGGGTCTTAAAGATCTTGTCCTCTGGCTACGCCATCGAGTTCGTGCGGGTGCCTCGGGTAGGAAAACATCGTTTCACCACCTCGTCCCCCCATTTGGAGGAAGAAATATCAACTCTTCTGTCCAAGGGAGCCATCGAGCGGGTAACACCGTCCGACTGGGACAACGGCTTCTACTCGAGGTACTTCATGGTTCAGAAGAAGGACGGAGGACTTCGCCCAATTCTGGACCTGCGCCGCCTCAACAAGTACATCCACACCAGGAAGTTCCGGATGGTGACCCTGCAGACCGTCCTTCCCCTCATCAACAAAGGGGACTGGTTCACAGTCATAGACCTCAAGGACGCTTACTTCCATGTCTCCATCCTCGAGGACCACAGAAGGTTCCTCTGATTCCGCATCGGCAATTCCGTGTACCAGTACCGGTGTCTACCGTTCGGTCTGGCCACGGCGCCGCGGGTCTTTACCAAGTGCATGGCTCCGGTGGCTGCCTTCCTTCGCCAGCGGGGAATCAGGGTCTTCCCTTACATCGACGACTGGTTGATTGTCTCCCCCACCAGCTCGTCGTCCATTCGGGACACACAATTCACGGTCCACCTCATGGAGAGTCTCGGCCTCAGGATCAACTTCACCAAATCGAAGTTGATTCCCTCCCAACGCATCAAGTACATTGGAGCGATACTCGACTCAGTTACTACCAGAGCCTTCGGCCCCCCCGAAACGCTTGCAGGACATTGCGCAAGGGGTGAGCGACTTTCGCACCAAACCGTGCATCCGGGTGAACAAGGCCCAGAGACTTCTAGGCCTGATGGCCTCAACAACGGCAGTGATCCCCCACGCCAACTTGAAGTTCCGGTCCCTGCAGTCGTGGCTTCTTCACTAATTCGATGCACTCCGGGAGAGCCAGTCCAAACGGTTGACGCCGTCTCCGGAACTGATGGACCAACTGCTGTGGTGGACAGAACCACTCAACGTGGCCACGGGGAAGAGCTTTTACCCCCCGCAACCTTCGTTGCAGGTACTGACCGACGCAAGCAACCTCGGCTGGGGGGCTGCCTGCGGGACTCTCACGGTCAACAACGCTTGGTCGCCTCACGAGATGGTGCACCATATCAACTACTTGGAACTCCTGGCCATTTGGAAGGCCCTACGTTCCTTCGAGACTTTGCTCACCGGCAAGGCGGTCCAAGTGGCCTCGGACAATACCACGGCTGTGGCATATCTGAACAAGCAGGGAGGGACGCGATCCACCACCCTCCTTTACCTTGCAGTGCAGCTTTGGGAATGGTGCCTGGAAAGACACATTTTCCCGATTGGAGTGCACATTCAGGGCAAGCTGAATGTCTTGGCCGACCATCTCAGCCGCCTCACCTCGACGACCCACGAGTGGGAACTGGACGACGAGGTGTTTCGGTCGCTTTGCGATGTCTGGGGGACGCCGAGCATCGACCTATTTGCGTCGGAGTCCAACAAGAAATGCCACAGGTACTGCTCCAGAGCAGGCATCGGACTGAACTTCGAGGGCGATGCCTTCATGAAACGGTGGGATCAAGACTATCTCTACTCATTTCCTCCGTTTCCTCTGGTCCAGAAGGTACTCACCAGGATGTACCAGCACAGGACCAACGGAATTCTAGTGGCCCCAGCATGGCCTCGCCAACCCTGGTTTCCGCTGCTGTTACGCATGTCGTCACAGTATCGCACACTGCCGGAATCACCGACGCTTCTCCAAATGGAGCACGGCCAGCTTCGCCATTCGGATCTACCCAGCCTCCACCTCACCGCGTGGAGGATAACCCCAGACTATCCAGGATCCTGGAGCTAGCGCGGCGCCCTTCCACAAGGAAGTCTTATGGTTCCAAATACAGACGTTTTTGCGCTTTTCTGGCATCCCAGCAGACGCCCCCTCCACAGGCGGGACTACAGGACGTCTTGGCCTACCTCCTCCATCTGGCGGAGTCTGGCCTTAGCATTACTTCCATCCGAGTCCACCTCGCAGCAGTGGTGGCTCACTCTCCGGCTGGTTCGCCGGCTTCTGGTGCCTTTCGCGACCAAACGGTGAAGCGTTTCCTCAAAGGACTACGGAACGCCTTCCCTCCGGTCAGGACTCCAACGGCACAATGGTCACTGTCTGCCGTCCTCAACGCGCTCACCAGGACTCCTTTCGAGCCTATGGCTACTGCCGATGTTCGCCTCCTCACATGGAAGACGGCGTTTCTGGTGGCTATCACGTCTGCTCGACGAGCTGGTGAACTGGTGGCTCTACGGGCGGACGCACCGTTTCTTCAGTTCTTCAATAACCGCGTGGTTCTCCAGGCGGATATCACCTTCCTGCCCAAGGTGGTCTCCCAGTTTCATATGGCGCAGACTATCTCCTTGCCAACTTTCTTCCAGAACCCCACTAACGCCCAAGAAAGGACTTGGCACACGCTGGATGTGAAACGAGCTTTATTGTTCTACACCAGCAGGACAAGGGAGTTCAGGAAGTCTCAACGCCTTTTTGTGGCTTATGGAGGAAAGTCCAAGGGCGAACCCATCTCTGCCCAGAGGTTCTCCAAATGGATCACGTCTACCATCTACCTGGCCTACGAGTCGGCCTCGCTGCCACCTCCACCGCATGTTAGGGCACATTCCACCAGGGCGGTTGCCACATCCACTGCTTTCCTAGAGGGCACACCACTCGAGGACATATGTAAGGCTGCCACATGGTCCAGACCTTCCACATTTGTCCAGCACTACAGGGTGGACACCAGAGCCACTGCGGATGCCAGGCTTGGCCGTGTCGTCCTCACCAGGGGGCTCCGAACTCAACGCCCTTGACGGATCGATCTACTGGACCATCATACTCATCGTGGGATCATCTCATCCGACTGCCCACCGACCAAGTGAGTGTGAGCTTGCTAATCTCCCAATAGTGGGGATTCACAAACTATACGAAGGAGAAAGTTCGGTTTCACTTACCAGTGATAACTTTCGTTCTTCGAGTATATAGTTTGTGAATACACACTACCCACCCTGCCTCCCCTCTTGAGCTGCACGGATGAGATCGATTGGTTTATCCTGTGCTTGGCTTAAGTATGGAACTGAGGTAAAATGGCGCGCGGGCGCCTCAGGGTGGGCGGTACGGTGGGCGGTCTTACCGCCAAAACTTTTGACCAATAGCTTTTCAAGCCTCCGATCGACGTTCTGCGCAGGCACATAACCCATGAGTGTGTATTCACAAACTATATACTCGAAGAATGAAAGTTATCACTGGTAAGTGAAACCGAACTTTATCTTTTGTAGTGAGTGGAGTGGCTTTAAAGGGGGACTAAACAATCTCTGTGTGTGTGTGGGCGTGTGTGGGCGTGTGTGTGTGTGATAGCAGTTGTCCCAGCCTCAGTACTTTCCAGTGTTCTTAGGGCCAACGGTGGGTGGGACTGGGCAGGGATTTGTCCCCATCTCCCCCTACCCCCAGCTCAGTGACTCCCCAGCCCATCTGCCCCGGGTGCTTCTAAGCTGTGTAAGTGAGAGCCTTATGAACACCATGGCTGCTGCCATTCCCTGATCCTTCCTCCCCCTCCCCTTTGGGTGTTTTTTTGGGGTGGTGGTGCTCTCATCCCCCTTTTTCGGAGCCTGTGGAGAGATGCCAGGCAGCTCTGTAAACACCCAGGCAGGCTGCCCCCCCTCCCTTCTTCCCTCCCCCTTGTGTGGACAGGGGCTCCTTGCATCAGCAGTGATGCCATCGGATGTTGAGCAAAACACAGTCACTTTGGCTGCCTGAAACTGCCCTTACTCCACAGCTGTTGCTCCACCGCCTGTCTGGTCTCTTCTTGGGGGAAGGCTGGGCTCAGCACCAGGGAGGGGAGGGGGAGGGGGATGGGGATGGGGGGGGGGCTGGCAGCTCAGGGAACAACCCCCTGTTGCCTTGGCAAAGCCCTGGGACAGCAGACTTTCTGGCCAACCAAGGCCCGGGAGGAGACTGACCAGGGTGGGGTTGCCTTAACCAGGTCCTGCAACTAACCTCCCTAAAGCCAATTGGGGGAGGGGAAAAGAAGGATAGGATTTCCCACCCCACCAGCCTTTTTGCCAAGGGCATGGCACTTGAGGAACCTGCTAAGCAGGTGGGCCATCCATCTATGTCTTAGAGCAGTGATCAGCAAGAGTGCTGACTTGGGCTTCTGGTAATTGAAGTCCAAGAACACCTGGAGTGCCAAGGTTCACCATCACATATTTAGAGGCTGCCTGGCTCGCCCTCCATTGAGGGTTGGAGGGAGGCATTTGCCAGTGTGGCTTTTCATTTCCAGGGGATATGGTGGCCTTGGCCCTGGGGGTGCAGGGGTTAAACTGCTGGACTGTGCAGCCAAAACATTGTGAGTTTGATCCTGATGGAATCTAAGGTTGACCCAGCTTCTTCCATCCTTCCCAGGTTGATAAAATGAGGACTCAGCCTGTTGGGGGCAAAATGCTCATTACTCTGTGAACTGCCCAGAGAGTGCACTGAGTGCTTATATGGGGCAGTATAGAAGTGGCATTGCTAAGGGGTTGGACTGTGCACTTCACAAGCCCCCCCCCCCTCCCCTGCCAGGTCAGGAGTCAAGGAGTTTTCATTCAGCCAGCAGGAATACTGTACTTCACATGATTTGGGATATGGCAGCCTTGGTCAGACGGGATGCCCTTAGTGTGACCCTGTGTAGCCCATGCCTGGCATCCAAAGCCAGCAAGGGAGCTACTGGGGAGGGAGGGAGGGAGGGAGGGGCTCCCAAGGCTCCCCCCCCCATTTGCCCCCTACCCTTGCCAGGGATCTGATGGTGAGCTTTGTCCTCTCCCTGACCTCTTGGCTCTTTGTTCTCCATGAGTCTCCTTGTTTGACCTTTGGAAGCCCCAGCGGTGGCAGTGGCGCAGTGGCTGGGATTTCTGGCTTCCTGCCCACCTGAGGCAGGTGAGGGGGAAGCGTTGCTGATTCATCCCTCAGATGAGCTTCGGAAGCCAAGACATGGCACAGAGCAAGGGCAGACAAACAAGGGAGGAAGAAGACGCAGCTCAGCTGGAGCCACGGGGACTAGCCTACCTTGGTTGAGGGGGAGCCAAAGCCAGGCTGAGAGCCCAACTAGACTAGACTAGACTAGGACACCCCCATTGCAAGCAGTGGCCAAGCCTCTGTGCCAGTGGACACACACCTCTCTATCCTCACCCTCCTCCCCAAATCCGTATTTTTAGACCACAGGTCCTGCTGGAGCTTCTCCATCGAACTGGTTGTTGCCCAGTGCAGCGGAGTGGTTCATGGTGCCTCCACATACTCTACTAAGCTTGAAATGAGTTCAGTGTGCCATAGCATGAACAAGAGGCCCCTCCCCTCTCTCCTGAAACCAATGGCTCCGGGTTCTGGGTGGTGTGTACAAGCCCTGGCGGGTTCTCTTGGCTTCCTGGAGCAGAGAGGGGTCCTGGGCTGAGAGGGAGTGGGGCTGTATTTTCTGGAGCCCTGAAGGCCTCCGGCTCCCCCCTCCCCAGTGTGGAAGTGACTGGTGCTGAAGAGGGACCTGAGCTCAGCCTGATCCCAGGGCCTGCTTTGATGTGGCCACCTCAGCTATGCGCTCTCTGGACTGGCTGGCGTCGCCTTTGGAAGATGCTGACTTCCTCCTCTTGGCTTGGCTGTGGCCCAATCCTGGATGGGAATCTGGCCCTGCCGCTGCCAGGAAATAGACCCCCTCCCCCAGATGTTTTGACCCTTCTGCCTTGGGGGGGGGGGCATCAGCTGATTCCCCCCCCCCCACTCTTACCTTCAGTTGCTGTGACAGAGGGAATATCTTCCTGGGGGCTATTTCTCCCTTCACAATATTTCCTCCAGCACTCTTTATTACCTTTTGTGGGGATGGATGGATGGACTTCCCAGGGATGCTTTAAGGTGCCCATTCTGGTCTTCTGCTTGAGCCCCCCCCCCTTTCCTGTTGAAGTGATTGTTCAGCATGGAAGAGCTTCACACACACAGCCTGTCATTGATGTGTGTGGGGAGGATAGGGTGGCTTCTTAGGGTGTTGTTTTCACCCGTATTGTTGACAGAGATGGATATAGAACTGTGGGCGGCAAGGGTGGAGCAATGCTACCTGGAGTCTTTGGCTGTTTCTTTTCAAAAGGACTGTTTCTCTCCTGCCAGCCCCACATCATCATCAGCAGGGCACTGGCTTCACCCTAACCCAGGGGTGCTCAAACTATGGCCTGTGGGCTTGATCCAGCCCCTGACGCCAATTCATCAGGCCCGTGCCACCCTCATTGCTCCCGGAAGCAGAATGGGCGCATTTTACTTCTGCTTCTGGGAGCAACGAGGGTGCCACGGGCTGGATGAATTGGCATCGGGGGCCGGATCCAGCCCACAAGCCATAGTTTGGTCACCCCTGCCCTAACCCTACCAAAGTAGTGGGGAAAAGCCACCCACCTACCCATCTTTGGCTAGCATGGTCTCCTCTCTTCCTCCAGCTCCTTCACAGACCACCTTCTCTGCATGGTTCTGCACAGTGGCCACCTTTGACTTTAGGAACCTGGCATCGCCTCAAAGCCACTTTTGCCCAACTCATCTCCTGCTCCTGCTCCCCGAACAGCTGGAAGTCAAAGGCTCCTGTGCAGATGCTGAGTGGGGGGCGGGGGCGGGATGGGATGGGATTCCCCTGTGAGGATTCATGTGTCAGAGGAACAGGCCGTGACTCAAGGGCTAGTGGGTGCTGATTTCCAAGGCCGCTTCCCCTTTCAGCCCTTGGGAACCTGTACACTCATGCCAGAGGTTGGGGGGGGGGGAGGATCGAGCCTATTCTGGGGATGTTTTGGGGGGGGGGGATGTTAGCAGCTGCCCATAATAAAGCAGGGCTCACTCCCTGGTCCCATCCCCCAATGAGGCTTTCCTCTTATTTGGAGGCTGGGGCCACCGACTGATTTCAGCCACTGCCTCTTCCAGGCCATTTCCCCACCACCACCACCACCACTACCACAAAAGCTCATTCCTGGGAACACTGGAGGGGTGATGGCAAGGGATGTGGGCAAAGATGACCCAAGCAGGGCTCAGCTCAAATGACACATTTAGCCCCATATATAGACTGGTGATTTCACAGAGGAAGTGAACGGAGGACTGAGGGCATCCATCGCCTCAAAGGCTTTTCATGCGGAAGGAAACATGGCCCTCCCTCAGCCAGCTCTTGCTCCTGGTCTGGCACAGGCACTGAGGGCCACAAGGGGCCACAGGGGGCTCCGTGGAAACAGCCCATGCTCCATGAGACAGAATCCACTCCCAGGGGTAGCCTTTCCCTTGGCGCTCCTAAACACCGCTAATACTGCCGCAACCAGGGCTTCAGAGCATAGAAGGTGCATTGCAATAAGAGCACTGCTGCCTAAAGGGAATTGTCACCCCCACCCCACCCTCTCAGGCTGGGAAGGGGGTAGATTTGGGAAGATACCCCCCTCCCTCCCAGCTGCAGAGATGATGCTTGCTTTGGAACCAACCGGTGAGCCTGGAGGTCCCAGCCCTTGGCTAGCAAGAAGTTGACTCTTCTGTACCTACCTGGATAGGTGGGGGGCCCCTCTGTAGCCTCCCTCAACCCTCTCCCCAGGAGACCCTCCCCCTTTCTATGAGGAAATCAGGGCATAATCAGATTTGTTAATGCCTGTTGGCAAAGACTCCCTCCACCCCATCCTCCTCCAACCTCCATGCAACCTAGTCAACTGCTCCAAGTTAGCCTGGAGCTCTGCTCTACCTCAAAGTATTCAGGTGTCACTCTGGATCAAGCCCTGACCTGTAAAAACATTTTCTAAATAGCAAACAGAAAGTTTCTTCTAGAAACAACATATTGAAGAAACTGGCTGGGTCAGACTGAACAAATGGTAAGAATGACAGCTTTGTCCTTGTGCTATTCTGTAGCAGAACATGTGGGTGCCATATGGGCTAGATCAGCACATGCCAAGCAAGTGACTGTAGCTCTTAATGCATCTTGCAGTATTATTACTGGCTGCCTAAAACCTACCACTATTGAAAAAGCCTCTTACAGTATTTTGCTGGCATTGAATGTGTATTGGATGTACTTCCAGAGATGCTAGCAAATAACAAACAAAATAAGATAACACAGCACCAAAACCACTTCATGGACATCAATCCCCGGGGGCAGACAATGGCTAAAATCGAGGAGAAGTTTTCTGCACATCTTCTGTCAAGCACTGGCTATGATCCCAGAAGAGGCCAGGCTAAAGCTATGTAGGGGAGGGCAAAAATGATTGAATGTCCAAGGGTATATCTCCCATCCAGGACAAAAGTCTGGCTGGACCATCTGAAAGTCACCTAATAGATTTCAAAGCAAAGAATCATCAAGTAAAATGGGGCTACTTGGATACAAGACAATTTTTCAGTGAATATGAAAAAATCCAATCAAGGCAGCTTTTATGTGGCCTGCAATTTATGCTCCACCATATGTACAAAAGAAGATCTAATAAATGACTGAGATAATGCTTTTGAAGTAGCCTGCATCTGCTCAAAATAGTCTAAATGTTTTTACATTTTGATTTGTTTTGAGTTTTGCCTACATTCCCATAATTCTGATTTGTGCCATGCTCCAATGTTGTTGTTATTCAGTCCCACAGTCGAGTCCGACCCTTTGCAACCCCATGGGCCACCGCATGCCAGGCTCCTCTGTCATCTGCTCTCCTCTGTAGTCCGCTCGGATCTACTCCCTCTGCGTCAATGCTCAGATACATATAGATAAATAAATAAAGCTGATCCCGATGTGTGAGGACAGTCACGCCCAGGTATGTCTTGTTTTCTCTTCCCACCTGGGGATTTCCAATATTGGACTGGGGCCGAGACCTTGGAAGGAGCAAGCAGTGACGCATGGGAGGGAAACCACCACCACCTCCTCCTCCTCTCTGTCTAGGCAGAGGGGAAGAAGGCCAGTTCTCTCTCTGGGAAGCTTGTTGGAGCTTGCTGTCAAAAGCTGCTGTGGGAAACTGGTTGTGGGAGGGCCAGACCCTCCTGTCTTGCTGTTGCCCCACCCCAGAGAGAGAGAGAGAGAGAGAGGTCCTTCCTATGGTGGCCCTTCTCATGAACAGTGTGCCTTGTACAGCATGGGTCCCATCAACAGTCCCCGGAGAGCCCCCCCCTCCCCCGAGGCCTGGCCTTGGAGATGTGGGCTGGGCTGGGCTGTTGGTCACAATCCACAGCTCAAAGATCTTTGGCCCTCCAGCCTCCGACCAAGAAGTTTCCACCCCTCTTCGATGGTCCACTGTACTATTGAACAGATCTTACTGTTGGGAGGCTTTTCTGATTACATTCTTCTGTTAATGCTAATGTTTTGTAGCCATTCCCTTTCTTGGAATTTGATGCCACAGAGAACAGGTTTCCACCATCTTCTATGTGGCAGGCTTTTACCCAGTTGAATCTTAGAATCACAGAATAATTAACTCAGAAGGGTCCCATGAGGCCATCCAGTCCAACCCCTGTGCTCAAGGCAGGAATCCATATCAAGGCAGATTTGACAGGGGTTTATCCAGCTTTCTCTTGAATGCTTCCAGTGTTGGAGCACACTGGAGGTCAGGGGTTCCACTGTCATACTGCTCAAACAGTTAGGAAGTTTGCCCTGACATTCAGCTTATATTTGATTTCCTGTAGTTTCATCCTTTTATTCTGTGCCCTGCACAGTGATAGACCCCAGGCCTGCCTTTGGTGGCACCAGCAGTGGTGTGGACTGGTCTGGCTAGGTGGGCAGTGTGGCGGGAGGAACCAAGGGGCTCTGGAGAGATGGGGGGCACCCAAGGCCTCCCCCCCCAACAGGGGGCTTTGGGTCTGGGAACATGAATGAATACTGCAAGAAACAAATGGTGTGTGTGTGTGTGTGCGTGCGTGCGCGTGCGTGCATGAGAGTGAGATTTTGCATTTGTTCTTGGATCTGGGATAAGGGACCCCTGCAGAGGGGGTGATCTGCTTCCATTCAGTTCAGGTGCCTTGGCCTTTGTGAAGGATCTCAGGGGGTTCCCATCCTTCGACAAGGAGGAGTAACTGGACCCAGAAGAAGAGAGCCAGGGGAGGAGGGGGGCCTGTGGGTTGCAGAGTGGTGGCCTCTCTACCGGTCACTGCCGGCGGATGTTTCACAAGTGTGTGTGTGTGTGTGTGTGTGTGTGTTGGGGGGTGGGGGGGCATCTGAGGACAGTAGAGGGAAAGAGGACAAAACATTGGAGGCAGCATGAGGGGCAAACAGTCCTAGTAATTTACACCTCCTTGGAGTGTTTCAGGGTCTCCCTCGCTCCTCCTTCATGTGCCAGATTTTTTTAAAATTCAGCCCCAACCCAAAGCAAACCAATGGCTGTCCAGCTGCTCCTTCCAGCTGCCTGCCTGCCTGCTGCCCAGGGGGAGTTGGGGAACCATTGTCTAAGAAGTGCCCTTGCCAGCCTCTGGAGGGTTCTAGGGTCCACCTGGAGAGTGGCGAGGCAGGGCCCAGGGCCACAGAGTGTAACGGGCTGGCCCCTGGAAGCAAGGAGCTCCTGCTTGGATCCCCTGCAGAGAGAGAGAGAGAGAGAGAGAGAGAGAGAGAGAGAGAGAGAGAGAGAGAGAGAGAGAGCGCTCTCGGAGCCCCCCACCCACCCCTTGGGTACAACTGGGCGACCTGCTTGGGCAAGGCAGGGCAGGGTCCGCTTCCTCCCCCCCCCCCCCCGCCGCCTCTCCTCCCCCTTTCCCTTTGGCCTGGCCTGGCTTGGCCCCTGACCCCCTCCCTCGGGTGGATGCCCTTAGACGGGCGGCAGGGGAGGGCACCGGCCCATGCTGAACGGGAGGTGGGGGTGGGGTGGACCTAACTCCAGCTCCACGAAACTTGGCAGGGCAGGGAGCAGAGGACGAAAAGGACCCGGTTCCTCGAGGAGCCCCCGCCGTCGTCGGCCAAACCACCCTGCTTGCTGGGTTTCACACACTTCCTGCGGGCTCCGTAAACAAAGTGTTGAGCCAGCATATCCTCCCCAGGGGTGGGGGTGGGGGTGGGGGAAGTGGCCGGGCCCCCCTCTCCCTCTCCCTCTCCCTCCCCCGCAAGGCCAGGGCCAGGCTCGTCGGGAGGGGGCTGCGCCGCGCGTCTCCTCGCCCCCCCACACCCCCCCCCCCCTTGCCAGGCAACGCGAGCGAGGAGGAGGAGGAGGAGGAGAGGCTGCTCGGGCGGTGGGGCTGGAGGAGGCTGATTCACCCCTTCCGGCTCCCCGTCCCGCGCCGGCGGCTATAAATGGGGCCGGCCGGGGCCGCGGCACAAGAGACTCACCCAACGCCGCTGAGTCTGTCCGGAGTCCTCAGCGCTTCTTCGCCCTCCTCCAACCCTCGACGGACCCACCGACCCGCGATGGGCCCCTGCTCCTCCGACCCCCGGGCCACCGCCTTCCTCCTCGGACTGCTTTCCCTGAGCAGCGGCGCCTGGGCTGCCCCCCTGCAGAGCGACGGCCGGCCCTTGACCATCACCTTCCCCGGCGAGACGGTCAGCCAGCTGTCCGAGCAAGAGTTGGCCAAGGTCGGTGCCCGCAGGGCGAAGGGCCGGGCTGGATCCCCGCAAGGCGGGCAAGGGGTGGCTTCGGGTGGGTGGGTGGGTGGGTGGCATCCACCCAGGGCTGCCTTCCACAGGAGCCTGCCCGGAGGGCTGCCACGCCACGCCACCCAGGCCCAGCCGCCAGAGGTCGAGAGAGAAGCTCGCTCATCTTCTTCCCCGGGGCGGCAGGGAAGGGGGAACGGATGGCTTTGGGCGCCCGGAGGAGGGAGAAGGAGCCCCTCCTTAAGGCAAGGATGCACGGGGGCCGGGGGACTCCTTGAAACTTTTGGGTGCTAGTTCTCAAACAAATAAGAGAAAGTCCTTTTTCAGCCAGACGATTTCTGGTCTATGGAACTCCCTGCCAGAAGAAGTGGTGACAGCTGTCAGTCTTGACAGCTTTAAGAAAGGATGAGACAAGTTCATGGAGGACAAGGGTATCAATGGCTATAATTATGGATACTTAAGGACAACCTCCGGGTTGGAGAGATAGGCAGGATATCTCTCAATAAATGCCATTTCCAGGGAATCCTAAGGAGGTGAAGGCATCTGCTTGGGAAGAATACCTTGAAGCCAATGGTGAGCCACTGTGTGAGACAGAAGGCTGGACTGGATCATGGGCTCCTGTGGCCTCTTCCAGCAAGGCTGTTCTTATGTTCTTAAGGGACTCTTGTTCCCCAGCCCTGCCCACTGCACTCTCGGCTGCCCCCCCCCCCCCCCCCCCCCGCCCTCCGGTCTGTAATGTGGGTGGAGGGACTGCAGGTGGTGGCTTAGTGGCGAAGATGCGGAACCTGATGACTGGAAGGTCGCCAGGTCGAGACCCGAGAGTGCTGCTGCACGAGGGAGTGAGCTCTTGTCTCCTCATGCCCTAGCTCCTGCCAACCTAGCAGTTCGAAAGCAAGACATTGCAAATAAGGACAACCTCCGTGTTGGAGAGATAGGCAGGATATCTCTCAATGCTATTTCCAGGGAATCCTAAACAGGTGAAAAAGGCATCTGCTTGGGAATAATACCCTGAAGGAAATGGTGAGCCACTGTGTGAGACAGAAGGCTGGACTGGATGGGCTGTGGCCTGTTCCAGCAAGGCTGTTCTTATGTTCTATGTTCTTAAATGGATAAATAGGGACCACTCCGGTGGGAAAGGTAAACAGCACTCTGAGTTCTCTAGTCATGCCTGCCACATGACCATGCACAAAAACGTCTGCAGACTATAAACAGAGATGAGCACTAAACCCTAGAGTTGGATACTTCTGTCTTTCAAGCAAGGGCTAAGTCAGATGCCATGGACACCTCTCCCCCAAGAATACTTTGGGATGCTCAGGGCGAGAGGAGACTTTGAAAGAAAACCGAGAGCATAAGGCCCCCCCCCCCCAAATCCTGACTGGCAAGCTCCAGTGTACCCTTGTCTTCCGCATTCACACAAACTGTGTGCCTGGGCAGGCAGAGGGCTCAGCGGGCAAGGTGAGGGTGTGGGTTGTGTGTCACTCTCCCCAGGGGAAGGAGGGCTTCAGCCTAGGTAGGAGGAGGAGGAGGAGGAGGGCTATGCAGAGAGAAACACTCTCCAGAGAGAGCGGACCCAGAAGAAGTGGTGACAGTCTTGACAGCTTCATACATAAGAATGAAACAAAGAAACACAATGGCAAAGCAGTGTCGAAGTCCTACTCTCAAAAACTGCTTAAGGCTAAATTGTATGTAAGTTCATATCATATGAAATAATCCAAACTCAGTCTTATATGGTGCTTCAAAAATCTTGTTCAATTTCACAGACAAAATAAATTTCTTCAAAATTTCAGTAAACAATCTTGATTCTTGCAACAAAGAATTCTTCTGTACATCCAAACATATATACACAATTAATTCACTTCGTAGATCCTTATATAAACCAGGTTCTAAATTTCCAAAATCTAACCGGTTTAAAGATTTTCGATTTTTCTTCCTCAGGAAAATATAACTCAATCTTCGCGTTCTAAATGGTCTCTAGTGTAATTCTTTTAGTGCCAGAACGTGAGGTATTCCCAAGAAAGGATTAGACAAGTTAAGAACATAAGAACAGCCTTGCTGGAACAACAGGCCACAGGAGCCCATCCAGTCCAGCATTCTGTTTCACACAGTGGCTCACCATTTGCTTCAGGGTATTCTTCCCAAGCAGATGCCTTCACCTGCTTAGGATTCCCTGGAAATGGCATTGAGAGATATCCTGCCTATCTCTCCAACCCGGAGGTTGTCCTTAAGTATCCATAATTATAGCCATTGATACACTTGTCCTCCATGAACTTCTCTAATCCTTTGTTAAAGCGGTCAAGACTGACAGCTGTCACCACTTCTTCTGGCAGGGAGTTCCATAGACCAGGGATCCTCTGGGTGAAAAAGTACTTTACTGCAGTGGCTCAAGTCGCTAAGACGCTGACTGGGAAGCGGAAGGTCAGCAGTTCGATTCCCGAGTACTGCAGGATGGAAATGAGCTCCCGTCTTCATCCCAGCTCCTGCCAACCTAGCAGTTCAAAAGCAAGAAATTGCAAGTAGACAAATAGGGACCACTTTGGTGGGAAGGTAACAGTGTTCCGTGCACTCCGGTGTCTAGTCATGCCTGCCACATGACCACGGAAATGTCTGCAGAAGCAGACAGTGCTGGCTCTTCGGCTTAGAAACAGAGATGAGCACTGCACCCTAGAGTCGGATACGACTGGCTTTCGAGCAAGGGAAACCTTTACCTTTACCTTATTTGTTTGAGAACTAGTACCCAAAGGTTTCATGGAGTGTCCCCTAGTTCTAGTGTTGTGCGATAGGGAAAACAGTTTTTCCTTATCTACTTTGTCCACACTGTGCATGATTTTATACTTCTTGGATGCCTCCTTTACAACATTCTCCAACTGCCAGTCTCCCTCAAGAGTTTGGGTCGGAGGCCGATAGTATATGCCTACTGTTAGACCATCCTTGTGGCCTGGTACTCTTACTCACAGAGCTTCTAATGGTGACTCTAAATCACCTAGATATTCCAATTCATACGATTTTATCACTTCTTTGACATACAAGGCTACACCACCTCCTGTTTGCCCCTTCCTATCCTTCCTGTACAGTTTGTAGCCTGGGATAACTGTATCCCATTGGTTATCATCCGTCCACCAGGTTTCAGTGATACCAATAATATCAATATTTTTATCTATTGCTAAGTATTCCAGCTCCCCTATTTTGTTCTGGAGGGTTCTGGCATTTGTATACAAGCATTTATATATGCTTTTCTGACACAGTCTTTTGAGTCCAGTTGCATTGTTAGACTGCCTCTTGCATCCTTCTGCTAGAGTGCTGGTGACTAGCTCCTTGCTCTGCTCAGTAATTTTTGCATCCTCCTCACTACTCAAGTACACACTTTCCCGAACCGGATGCTGCCCAGCTCCTGTCGGCTTTCCCCCAGTTATCAGTTTAAAAGCTGCTCTGCAGCCTTTTTGATGTTGAGTGCCAGCAATCTGGTCCCATCATGGTTTAAATGCAACCCATCCCTCCTGAACAGATTTGGCTTGTCCCAAAATGTTCTCCAGTTCCTGACAAATCTGAAACCCTCCTCTCGACACCACCGCCTCATCCACGCATTGAGGCTTCTGAGCTCTGCCTGCCTGGTAGGTCCTGCGCGAGGGACAGGCAGCACTTCTGAAAATGCTACCTTGGAAGTCCGGGACTTCAATCTTCTTCCTAACAACCTGAATTTGGCTTCCAGGACAGACCGCTTGGCCTTCCCAACATCATTGGTACCAATGTGTACCATGACAACTGGCTCATTCCCAGTTCTCTCTAACAATCTATCTAGATTTCTTGTGATGTCTGCAACTTTTGCACCTGGCAGGCAAGTCACCATACGGTTATCATGTGCATCACAAATCCATTTCTCTGTATTTCTAATTATTGAATCGCCTAGTACAAGGAGCCTCTCTCCTGCAATCTGTTCATCTACATGCACCTCATCAACCATATTAAGGGAGAGAAACTCAGTTTGTTCCTGTTGTTTATCTTCCTGGATCTCATCAAGTGTGATGAAGGAGAGATCATCAGGTGGAACCAGTTGTTCCTCTGTGTGTTCCTCATCAGGTGTGATGAGGGAAAGAGCCTCAAATTTATTCTGTAATTTCAGACTCTCAGAGTGATCCCCTACTCTTCTCCTCCTTTGAGTCACATTCCTCCAACCATCTCCCTCCTGAGTTAGTGAAGGGCCTTCTCCCTCAGAACTGTGCCCTGTCTCTTCTTTGTCCAGCATAGTCTGCTCCGCTCTGTCCAAGAACAGCTCAAGCTCCTTAATTTGTTGGTGGTTAGATATGCGGGCCTCTGCTGGACCTTCTCTTCTAGTAGTGCAACCAGCTTGCACTTGCTGCAAGTGTAGTTCTCCATATGCTTTGGCAAGAACACAAACATGGCACAAGTATTGCAGGTAACTACAGCTGTTCCCTCAGAATCCATTTTAACAAGTGCAGTATTCTGGGCCTCAAAAATGTACACGTTTACTACCTTTCTACCTAGTAAAACTATATTCTTTCTTTGTTACTAGTTTGCAATCTCACGCGCCATTAGGCTCGCGGGCCTCTAAAGCAGCTCTACTCCAACTGCAAAACTTACCAGTGCTCACTTCCTTTGTTTGGCTCTCCTCAGCAGCAGCTCTACTTAAGAGCACATGCAGAATCAAAAGTTCATGGAGGACAAGGGTATCCATGGCTATAATTATAATGGATACCTAAGGACAACCTCCGGGTTGGAGAGAGAGGCAGGATATCTCTCAGTAAATGCCATTTCCATGGAATCCTAAGCAGGTGAATGCATCTGCTTGGGAAGGAATACTCTGAAGCAAATGGTGAGCCACGGTGTGAGACAGAATGCTGGACTGTACCCTGGGCTCTTGTGGCCTGTAATCCAGCAAGGCGGTTCTTATGTAGGACTCCACTCTGCTGCTGCTGGCGGAAATGCCTCCCACAAACGCAGCCCAGACCTTTCTTTCTGGTCACACTTCTTAGTTCAGGAGTGCCCAAACTTTTTGGGCCATGAGCCGGCCATGTAGTTCAGCAGGCCAGTTATGTGGTTCCTCTAGCAGAAGTAAAATGTGTCTTCCAATCTGTTTTGCAACAGGATGAGATAGATTTTTTTAGGCTGCCATTTTCTCTGTTTAAAGCAGGGGTGGCCAAACTATGGCCCTCAGGCCGGATCTGGCCCCCAAAACCAATTCATCTGGCTCACGCCGCCCCTGCTGCTCCTGGAAGCAAAAGTAAAATGCACCCGTACCAGGAGCAGCAAGGGCGGTGTGGGCTGGATGAATTGGTGTTGAGGGCTGGAACTGGCCCACAGGCCATAGTTTCGGCACCCCAGTCTTAGTTGGTTGCTGTTGATGACTTTGTTCTAGAGCTCTTGAATGCACACATGTATTTATGTCTTTTCTCTTCAGCCAAATACTTTCTCTGTTAGCAATAGCAATGCCACTTATATACCACCCCATATAGCACTTAGTGGCACTCTATGGGTGGTTCACAAGGTGATTAGCATCTTTGCCCCTGATGTGCTGGGGACTCATTCGATTGACCTCAGAAGAATGGAAGAGGCCGAATCAACCTTCGGTCCTGGTCAGGATCGAAGTCACAGTGTTTTGGCTGCGGGAGAGCAGTTTAACCTCTGCACCACCAGGGCTCTTCCTCTTCATCAGAATCCTCTTTCTGTTACCCTTCTTTGGCAGCAGCAAAAGCACTACAGTATTTTAAAACTATCATCCTCACAAATGAAAATTGGTGCAAACCCCTCAACCATGTACGATGCAAATAGCATGACCTATTCTCAGGTTCAGCTGCTCATTAACAACACTCTTGTTCTAATTATGCTTCTCTAATTTAATATCCCCAGGGTGTCCATTGCTGAGGAGGCAGGAGGGCAGAATCTGTGTATGGCCAATCAAGTCTCAATTGGGGAGAATCAAATTGGCTGTTCATTCTCACTCAGCAATTCTTCTCCTTCTCTCCCCCCCCCCCCCCCACACACACACATATGCACAAACATGCATGTAAGACAGAAGGTCTTGCCAGGTGAGATTGCACAAGGGCTCTGCTGCCCCAAATTGTGTAAAGGGCCACCTTTACATGCATGCACGCATGCACGCATGCATGCACGCACGCATGCACCCACACATACGGACTGAGGGGCCCTTCCTCCTCCAGCCTTCCACTCACCCCAACTCACTGAATGCTTCCCCTTTCCTTTGTTCTCTTTCCACAGCGTTACCTGCAGCGCTTTGGGTACCTGGAGGAGGCTGGGCCAGCCGTTGGCCAGGTGACACTGGACTCTGCTCTCAGGAAGATGCAGAAGAAACTGGGCCTGCCAGAGACGGGGCAGCTGGACAGCTCCACCTTGGCAGCTGTCAGGGCCCCCCGCTGTGGAGTCCCAGATGTTGGCTCCTTCCAGACCTTCCAGGGAGATCTCAAGTGGGACCACATGGACCTCACTTACCGGTGAGTGTGGATGCCGATGGCACTCCTGGCAGAGGCTCAGAGCCCCACACATATCTTGTCATGGGGGCCAAGGTGCCGGTGGGTCAAGATGGCTGAGGGCCAACCCCTCTTCCTCTTGGCTGCGGGGTTGGGGGTGGGGGAATGGGATGGAGGGGTGGCTGGTCATGCCCTGCTGGTGGAACCCAAGGAAAGGCTCCCTTCAGTCCAATGCTCTGACGCACCTTTCCTCCAGAGTGATCAATTACTCCCCTGACCTGGCCTCTGAAATCATTGATGATGCCTTCGCAAGAGCCTTCCGGGTGTGGAGTGAGGTGACCCCCCTGACCTTCACACGCAAGGACAGTGGTGAGGTGGACATCCTCATCCAGTTTGGCACTGGAGGTAAGACCCACATGGGCCGTGCCAGCTGGGTGGGCTCCTTTCAGGGGGGCCTGGGGAAGGGAGGGAGGGAGGGGGGCAGCCAGGGTGGGAAGTCCTTGCTCCAGAGGCTCAGCAGCAAGAGTCGACCCCCCACCCCACCCCCTGTCCCTCTGTGGCTGGACAGAGCCTGAAGGCTGGGCCACCATTTTCTCTCTGCCCCCTGCTCAGAGCATGGCGACGGCTACCCCTTTGATGGCAAGGATGGTCTCCTGGCTCACGCCTTCCCTCCGGGCAAAGACTTCTACAGCGGAGATGCCCACTTTGATGATGATGAGTTCTGGACCCTGGGCACAGGGATTGGTGAGTGGGCCCCAACCCCAAGGCCTGCCCTTCTCCTCTCTTGCCCCCCCCCCCCCCGGCCTGGATTCTCCCAACCCTCCTGAGCTCCCATGTCTCCTCTTCTCCTGAGCAGTGGTCAAGACCTACTACGGGAACGCCAAGGGGGCCACCTGCCACTTCCCCTTCACCTTCGAGGGGCGCTCCTACTCCACCTGCACCACAGACGGGCGGAAGGATGGCTTGCCCTGGTGTGCCACCACGGCCAACTTCGACCAGGACAAGATCTATGGCTTCTGCCCCAGTGAACGTGAGTGGCAAAGGGGAGAAGGGGGTGGGGGTGGCCTCTATGGCTCAGGTCAGAACCCACCTCTGCCTCCCCCGCCCTTGGGTAAATGCTGACCAGCCCTCCTTCTGGGGACGTCTTCTCCTGATCCAAGTCACAGGACGGCCCACTCTTGTGTCTGCCTGAGCCCCTTCCTTCACTCCCTGCACCAACCCCTGCCTCCAGTGATCCAGGGCAATGCCAAGCTATGGGGGTGGGGGGTCAACCTGCAGTTCAAGGCCACTTTCTTCTCCTACCCAATGCTTAGAGCCCAACCCACCCCCTCCCCCCACCCCTCTTTCCATCAGTTCTTTTCACCTACGACGGAAATGCTGGGGGCGAGAAGTGCGTCTTCCCTTTCGTCTTTGAGGGCAAATCCTACGACAACTGCACCACGGACGGGCGCAGCGACGGCTACCGGTGGTGCGCCACCACCGCCAACTTTGACCAAGACAAGAAGTACGGGTTCTGCCCCAACCGAGGTAGGGTCAGGGTTGGGACCCTTTCAAGCAATGGGGGACTTCAATTACCCTCACATAGACTGGGTGAACTGTTGTTCAGCACATGATAAAGAGATAAAGTTCCTAGATATGCTCAATGATTGTTCCCTGGGACAGATGGTTGAAGACCCAACTAGAGGTACAAGAATCCTTGACTTGATCCTGAGTAATACTCAGGATCTGGTGCAAGATGTTAATGTGACTGATCCAATAGGGAACAGTGACCACAACTCAATTATGTTTAACTTGATCATAGACCGCAAGTCACTGATAAAATCTAACACAGAGACCTTAAATTTTCAAAAAGGAAATTTCCCAAAGATGAGGAAACTAGTAAAAAAGAAACTGAAAGGGAAAATTGAGAGAGTCCAAACACTCCAAGAGGCATGGAGGCTGTTTACAAAAACAATAACAGAGGCTCAATTGGAATGCATACCCAAAAGGAAAAAGGGCACTGCCAGGTCCAAGAGGACTCCGATGTGGCTTACAGGAGCTGTTCGGGAAGTGATCAAGAGCAAGAGAAGCTCATTTAGAAGATGGAAGGCTTGTCCAAATGAAGACAGCAGGCAGAAACATAAATTCTGGCAGAACAAATGCAAGGCAACAATCAGGAAAGCAAAGCAAGACTTTGAGGAGCGTATAGCTAAAAATACTCAGAGAAATAACAAAGACTTCTTTAAGTACATTAGAAGTAAGAACCCAACTAGGAAGGCCATTGGACCATTAGATGACAATGGAAGGCAAGGGGTTATTAAAGAGGAAACAGAGATTGCAGAGAGACTCAATGAATTCTTTGCTTCAGTATTCACTGAAGAAGACAGAGACCACATGCCCAAAACAGAGCCTATCTTCGTAGGGAGGGAAACCGAAGAATTAAGCAAGATAGAAATAACCAGGGAGGAGGTCCTTGCATGTCTTGTTAAGCTAAACACTAACAAATCCCCAGGACCAGATGGCATCCATCCACGAGTTCTCAGGGAACTTAAAGATGAAATTGCTGATATCCTAGCCAAAATATATAATCTTTCCCTCAAATCAGGCTTTGTGCCTGATGACTGGAAGGTAGCGAATGTAACACCAATTTTCAAAAAAGGATCCAGGGGTGATCCAGGAAATTACCGGCCTGTCAGTTTGACATGTGTCCCAGGTAAAGTGATGGAAACCATCCTAAAAGACAGAATTAATAGTTACATAGAAGAGAAGGCACTGCTAAAGGAGAGCCAACATGGCTTTTGCAAGGGCAAATCATGCCTCACTAATCTGTTGGAATTTTTTGAGAGTGTCAACAAGCATGTGGATAAGGGGGATCCAGTTGACATTGTTTATCTGGACTTTCAGAAGGCTTTTGACAAGGTCCCACACCAAAGGCTCTTGAATAAACTTACCAGTCATGGAATAAAGGGACAGGTCTTGTCCTGGATCAGCAACTGGCTAAGGGACAGGAAACAGAGGGTAGCACTAAATGGACACTTCTCCAAGTGGAGGGAAGTAAAGAGTGGGGTCCCCCAAGGTTCAGTACTGGGACCCCTGCTTTTCAACCTCTTCATAAATGATCTAGAGGTAGGAGTAAAAAGCAAGGTAGCCAAATTTGCTGACGACACTAAATTATACAGGGTAGTGAAAACTGTGAGAGATTGTGAAGAGCTCCAGAGGGATCTCTTGACACTGGGGGAGTGGGCAAAACAGTGGCAAATGAGCTTCAACATCAGTAAGTGCAGAGTGATGCATGTTGGGGCAAAAAACCCCAATTACATTTATAAACTGATGGGGTCTGAACTCTCTGCGACAAACCAGGAAAGGGACCTTGGTGTCCTGGTGGACAGCTCAATGAAGGTGTCAACCCAGTGTGCCTCAGCAGTGAAAAAAGCAAACTCAATGTTAGGGATCATTAGGAAGGGTATAGAAAATAAGTCAGCAAGTGTCATTTTGCCTCTTTATAAATCTATGGTGAGGCCCCATCTGGAATATTGTGTACAGTTCTGGTCGCCATACCTCCAGAAGGATATTATGGAGTTGGAGAAAGTACAGAGGAGGGCAACCAGAATGATTAGGGGACTGGAACACCTTCCTTACCATCTGAGGCTGCAACGGTTGGGCCTTTTCACTCTTGAACGACGGCGTCTAAGAGGTGACCTGATTGAAGTTTATAAAATCATGCACGGTGTGGACAAGGTAGATAAGGAAAAACTGTTTTCCCTATCGCACAACACTAGAACTAGGGGACACTCCATGAAACTTTTGGGTACTAGTTCTAAAACAAATAAGAGAAAGTACTTTTTCACCCAGAGGATTACTGGTCTATGGAACTCCCTGCCAGAAGAAGTGGTGACAGCTGTCAGTCTTCACAGCTTTAAGAAAGGATTAGACAAGTTCATGGAGGACAAGTCTATCAATGGCTATAATTATGGCTACCTAAGGACAACCTCCGGGTTGGAGAGATAGGCAGGATATCTCTCAATGCCATTTCCAGGGAATCCTAAGCAGGTGAAGGCATCTCCTTGGGAATACCCTGAAGGAAATGGTGAGCCACTGTGTGAGACAGAATGCTGGACTGGATGGGCTGTGGCCTGTTCCAGCAAGGCTGTTCTTATGTTCTTAAGCAAGGGGGCAGGCCAAGGGGGAGGAGAGCAATAGCAATACTGCATAACAATTATCCTTATCTACTGCCCCAAAGCATTCTGTGCACTCTTTGGGGAGTTCAAAAGATCATTAGCATTTTGCCCCCACTCCCCTTCCCTCCAACATGCTATTTGACCAACCTTGGAAGGATGGAAAGTTGAGTCAACCTTGATCCCCATCAGGATAGAACTCACAATGATTTTGGCTGCAGTGCAGAACTTTAACCCATGTGCCACCAGGGCTCTATAAGGATGGGCTGCCTACCTGTAACTGGTCTTCTTCTTCTTTGTGGTCCCCTGTGAATCCACAGGAATGGGTTTACTGCATGTACGAAGAGACCACGAAGAACTACTTGATAGAGTGTAGGGACAGAAATAGCCCATAATTAGAACATTAACCATTGAAACATTAGCCATTTGCTGTGGTGTGGCTCACGTGGTTGAGACACTGAACTTGAAGACTGGAAGGTCGGAGTTCAATACCTGAGCACTGAATGATGAAGTGAGCGCTCACCTCTGTCCCAGCTCCTGCTAACCTAGCAGTTTGAAAGCAAGAAATTGCAAGTAGATAAATAGGGGCCACTTCAGTGGGAAGGGAAACAGCATTCCGTGCACTACGGTGTCTAGGAATGCCTGCCAAATGTCCATGGAAATGTCTGCAAACGCAGACAGGGCTGGCTCTTCGGCTACGAAACAGAAGAACATAGAACATAAGAACATAAGAACAGCCTTGATGGAACAGGCCACAGTCCATCCAGTCCAGCATTCTGTCTCACACAGTGGCTCACCATTTGCTTCAGGGTATTATTCCTAAGCAGATGCCTTCACCTGCTTAGGATTCCCTGGAAATGGCATTGAGAGATATCCTGCCTATCTCTCCAACCCGGAGGTTGTCCTTAGGTAGCCATAATTATAGCCATTGATACCCTTGTCCTGCATGAACTTGTCTAATCCTTTCTTAAAGCTGTCAAGACTGACAGCTGTCACCACTTCTTCGGGCAGGGAGTTCCATAGACCAGGGATCCTCTGGGTGAAAAAGTACTTTCTCTTATTTGTTTGAGAACTAGTACCCAAAAGTTTCATCGAGTGTCCCCTAGTTCTAGTGTTGTGCGATAGGGAAAACAGTTTTTCCTATCGCACAACAGAAATGAGCACTAAACCCTAGAGTCAGATATGACCAGCTTTCGAACAAAGTTGACCTTGACCAATGCAGTATTTAACAAGGATTGTAATATTTAAAATTTGTTATATTTAAAAAAGGATAGAGCAATAGCGATGACACTTCTTTATCGCCCCATATAAGCGCTTAGAGCACTCTCTGGGCGGCTCACAAGATAATTAGCAGTTTTGCTCCCAACGACATTGTGGGGACTCATTTGACCCAATTCAGAAAGATGGAAGAGGCTGATAGTCCACCTTGATCCCTTTCTGGATCGAACACACACCGCTCTGGCTGCAGGACAGTAGTTCAACCCCTGCGCCACCAGGGCCCCATAACGTCAAGTTGCTTACCTATAACTGCTCTTCTTCTTCGTGGTCCCCTGTGAATCCACACGGATGGGTTTACTGGGCAGATGTGCAGTAAACCCATTTGTGTGGATTCACAGGGGACCATGAAGAAGAACTTGATAGAGTGTAGCGGCAGAAATAGAGATTGTAGATGGCCAATCATTTGATCCTTAGGGGCTGCAGTGGCTCAGTGGTTAAGAAGCGCACTTTGTTAGCTGGAAGGCCAGCAAGTTGGCAGTTCAAGACCCAAGTACTGGATAATGGTTTGAGTGCCCGTCTCTATCCCAGTTCTTGGGGACATGAAAGGAGCCTCATTTGGGCATTCCCTGAGTAGAGTTTCTTCTGCAAAAATCCTTTCAACCCAGAACAATTTCTGGCATGAAATTATTATTATTAGAACATTGTTTATATTTAACAATGGCTCTTAACTCTGGAGAGCCACTCTGGGAAGGTGGCTGGGGTTGGGTGGAAGGGATGGTATGCCCTCTCTGTACCACCAGCCCTGGTAGAGGTGGGGGCCAATGGGGTGTGTGCATGCGTGTGTGCATGTGCGTGTGTGTGTCTTACTTGGGGCTGGGTACCCCCCCTGTCTCCTCTGCAGACACAGCTGTGATTGGAGGAAACTCCCAGGGCGAGCCATGTGCCTTTCCCTTCACGTTCCTGGGCCAGACGTACAGCGCCTGCACTTCCGAAGGGAGGGAGGATGGAAGGCTCTGGTGCGCCACCACCAGCAACTATGACACGGACAAGAAGTGGGGGCTCTGCCCCGATAGAGGTAGGCCTGGCTCTGTGGGCTGCCAGCTGGTCAGCAGGACCGCCTCCCTGCCCCGCATCCCAGCCCCCTGAGAGTGACCAATGCCTTGGGAAGGTCTCCCATCCCACTAAGAAGGCCTGGTTGGGTGTGCTTGGGATGGTGCATGAGGTGGGTAACGGGGTGGGAGGATCCTTGCCCCCTCCCTCCCTGCCTCTCCCCCGCCCCCTGCGGTACCCATAGCAGGTCCTTTGGTGCCTTGCAGGCTACAGTATCTTCCTGGTGGCTGCGCATGAGTTTGGCCACTCCCTGGGCTTGGAGCACTCCAGCGTGAGGGAGGCACTCATGTACCCCATGTACTCCTATGTGGAGGCTTTCCACCTGCACCTGGATGATGTGGCTGGGATCCAGTTCCTCTACGGTGAGTTACTGCAAGCCACATGGCCTGACCAGACCCCTCCCCCTCCCCCCCACACCACGGACCTCCTCTTTCTTGTGTCTCATAGCTGGCCCTTTGTGGCTCCCATCCCAGCTCTGGCAGGTGGAGAGGAGGGACAGGTGTGCCATTGGCAGGTCCACTTCTCTGCTTCCCCATAGCACTTTGTTCAACTCTCTAGGCAAGGTCATGAGCATTTTGCCCCATTAACATGCTGTGGACTCATTTTGACCGGCCACAGAAGGATGGGAGAGGCTGAGTCAACCTAGATCCCTGGTCAGGATCAAACTCACAATGTTCTGGCTGCAGGACAGCAGTCTAACCCCTGTGCCACCAGGGCTCCTCCCCACCCCACCCCCACTCCAGAGCCAGGGGTCCAGGGTGGGTGGCCAGATCTCTGTGGGGCCAGATCTATAGCAGCTCAGCCACTTTGGAGCCCTCAGCCTGAAGCAGTGCTGACCTCTTGCCCTGCCTTGTCCTGGCTCCGGCCACCAGGAAAAGGATCAGGCCCTCAGCCCACCAACCTTCCCAGCCCCCCCACAAAAAACCCAGATGAAGATGATGATGATGAGGACAGCGGTATGCCAGAGCCACTCCCCACTGAGTCAGAGGGCACCGTCACCACCACTTCCATGACTGAGACCACCACCCCTGGGCAGCGCTCAGGGGACGCCTGCAAAGTGGGGGGCTACGATACCATCACGGAGATCAAGAGCGAACTCCACCTCTTCAAGGATGGGTGAGACACTGCAGGGGGTGGGAGGTGGGGTGGGTGGGAGGCAGTTGTGGGGAGGATGCACCAGGGGGAAGAGGACAGCACCATTCCCCACACTGCTGTGGGGCAGTGGAGGAGGAGAGGGGGCCCTGCAATCCCTTGAAATCCCACCAGCCACTCTGGGATGGTCTGAGCCAGTGATGGCAAACCTTTGAGAGACCGAGTGCCCAAAATGCAACCCAAAACCCACTTATTTATTGCAAAGTGACAACGCAGCAACAGGGGAGGAAGGAAACACTCCCATTGGGTTGCTGGGCAGAGGGGCAGGGCGAACTCTGTGCTGGGGGGACAGAGTAAGTGCTCCCATTGGGCTGTTGGGCAGAGGGGCGGGGCCAACTCTGTGCTAGGGTGACTGCACAGGTGAGCACAGTCTGAGCTGAAAAGCTCCCAGCTATGGCCGGCAAAGCTCCATCGCTCATCCCAGCTTCAGTTCCTCAGCTGGTCAGAGAGCCCTGCCCCAGAGACGAGGGCGAGGGAGAGGCCTTGGGATAGCCAGTCCTTTGCTGGGTGGCCTACCCCATGGGGCTGTTGTGAGGATGGAGTGGGGAGGAGGAGAGAGACCCGAGGCTGTTGACCGGGACAGAAGGAACCCACGATTAGTGCTAAGGGAGGCTTTGCTCCCTCCTCCAGGCAGTACTGGAGGAAGTTGGCCTCCGGGTCCATCGAGGGCCCACTCCGGATCCAGGAGACGTGGCCGGCCCTCCCAGACGTGATTGATGCGGCTTTCCAGGACATGCTAACGAAGAAGATGTACTTCTTTGCCGGTGAGAGTCTCCCTTTGCCCTTCCCTCCAGACTAGACCTCTCGCTTCCTTCCAAGAAAAAGGGTTCCCATCCAAACTCTCCCAGCGTCTGGGGCGGGGTGGGTGGGGGGTAGCATGCTTTAAAAGGCTAGTAGGCAGACAGACTGGCATGGCAGTGCTGGAATTGTGCAGGCCTCTTCCTCAAGCGAAACATCAGTGTGGAAAGAGAAAGGAAAGGCAGGCAGGAGCAGCAGCAGCAGCACCACCGGCACGGAAAGCTCTTGGAGATGAATTAGATGAGAAATGGCTCAGATTTTCCCACCTGAGTCCTGAGGAAGCCAAAGGGAGACATTAAGGGCAGCTGAGAGAGAAGTCAAGGCAAAAAGAGGTCGCATTACAAATAACCCTGTCCTTGGAAGAGGGAGTTCCTTGACGGATGAAAGCCTCTGAGTTAAGAGCAGGAACCTCTCTCACCTCCCGGAAGGGGGAGATCAGCTTGCTTTGTTCGGTGGCAGGTTTCCGGGACTTAAGCACATAATGGGTTTGAAGCCTGGATTTTCAAGGAAAAAAGTCTACCTGCATCATGTCTCTCTGACACAAACAGGCCTTTTTCTGCCTTGCGATGCAAGCAAAATGTTTGCTCCCAAAGTGGAAACACCGCCTTGACTTTGGGACCTACTTCTTCAAGCTTCAGAACAGCATCTGCTCTAAACCGCTGCTCCGTCCGTTTTATGCCACCTTTTCTCCAAAATCCCCCTTCACTGGAATCCTGGCCGTGGGGGGTTCCCTTCAGAGCCTCTGCCCGAGAGAGAGAGAGACCCCTCTTGATTCCAAGCCTCTTTTATTTATTTATTTATTTATTTATTTATAGTCATATTTGTATATGCCGCCCACTCAGGCAGAACCCGACTCAGGGCAGCATTACAGCAATTCTAAAAATACATAAAAAAGGCCCTGTGCATCCTTAGGGAATTTGTAGGATGGATCTCTGGCACAGGTGGAGGGGCGGAGGGTGTTGCACACACACACACACACACAGAGAAAGGCCTCCTCCTCCTCCTCCTCCACCACCACCACCACCCGAGGTGCCCTGATTCTCCCTTGCATGCCAAGCTAGGGCAGGTTTGCTCAGGAACTCCCCCTATCCCTCCCATGCAGGGTATTGATGTCCCTCCTATGGTAGCCCTTCTCATGAACAGTGCGCCTTGTACAGCATGGGACCCATCAACAGTCCCCGGGGAGCCTCCCCCCCCCCACACACACATAAGCCCGGCCTTGAGGGTGGTGTGGGGTGGTGGTCTACCCTGGTCTCTGTGTCACCCATTCCCTAAACACAAAAGCCATTGGGGGAGAGGGAAGAGGCAAGAGTGTAAACAAAGCCCCACAGGTAAGGACAACAAAGCTCATTATCCCACTACCACAGGACCTGTTCCGCCTGACAGAGACCTAGACCCATTTAGGAAGCCAGCATAAGGCCTTTTGCTGCTTCAGAGTACAGGAGGTTCAACCCCAGGTTAGGAAACTCTGCTTACAAACCAACCAGATCAGGTAGGACTTACCAATATGTAGATTAGGTAGTGAAATGCCAATCAAATTTCAAAAGGAAGTGGGATTCTCCCACCAGCTTATGCTCTAAATAAAAAGTCCAAAAAGTCTTCTGTAAAAGGTCAAAGCTTTATTATATGCAGGAAATAACAAAAACCATCTTTCATCCTTTGTCCCACCTTTTCCTCTCTCTTACGCGATAAGACTCCACATTCAATGTCCATCAAACATTCCCTTCCATTCCCACCTTCTAAAATGTTTGTTAAAGGAATTTACACCTGGGCCCAAGTTCAAATCCCAAACCTCTGGTTTCTCAGGAATCCAGTCTCTTAGGGAGGACAGTTGAAGCTCACAAACCAAGATTTTCCCATTTGAATTCCACAACTCTCCTCCATCACCATGCCGCCCCCCCCCCCCACTGACAGTGGCTGCCTTGTGGGGGTGGTGGGGGGTGGTGCAGGCCAGGAGTAGCCCAGAGAGGGCCAGCGCTGACCAAGCCAAGGGGCTGCGTAGGTGCAACTCAAGCCATGCCCAAGCAGGTGAATTGGGAGTGGAGGGACACATGGGGACCCCAGCACTCTCTTTGTCTCACAGGCCAGCACTTCTGGGTGTACCAAGGGACAAGGGTTTTGGGGCCCCGGAGCCTTGAGAAGCTGGGCGTCCGAGGAGACGTGCCGAAGATCGTTGGTGCCCTGCAGAGGAAGAATGGGAAAGTGCTGATCTTCAGTGGGGAGGAATTCTGGAGGTAGGGAAGCCAGAGGGACGTTCAGGGAATGGTCCTCCAGCCCAACCCAGCCCAGCCCTGGGCCCCTGGGGGCCACACGCAGAGGAGGGCCAGTGCTGTGCTTGGAGCCCTGGGGCCAGCAGGAGGCAGAGAGGGGAGGGAGGGAGGTGCTTGCCCTGGTGACCATCCGCCTGTCCCTTCCCAACTCAGTCCGGGTCCTTCCTCCCATTCAGGATGGCCACCTGGTTGGGGTGGGGAGGTCTTGAGCTCAACCTCCACATTGGCAAACCTCCATCCCTGCACTGGGCAGGTGTGGCTGGAGGCCCCTGACCCACAGATCCAGAGCCCCCCCCAGTCATTGGCAGCTCCTGACCCCCAGCTTGGGGGTCCCAGAAGGTGGGGAAGGAGGAAGGAGCCTGAGGAGGGGAGAGAACAGCCTCAGCCTTAATCCACCCCCCCTCCCCAGGCTGGATGTGAAAGCCGAGCAGGTGGACCGAGGATACCCTCGCCCCACGGAGAGTGTCTTTGCAGGGATCCCGCTGGACTCAGACAACATCTTCCTTTACAAAGGTGAGGAGTGCAGAGCCCACCCCATTCACTAGAGCAATGGCACTTACACATTTTGCCCCCAACATGCTGGGTTCTCATTGTGCCGGCTTCAGAAGGATGGAAGAGGCTGAGCCAACCTTGATCCCTGGTCAGGATCAAACTCACAACCTTTTGGCTGCAGCATAGCAGTTTAACCCCTGCTCCACCAGGGCTCATTGTATTGGTCCTCTGAGTATTGTACAACCACCAGCATGGCATTGTGATGTTTAAGGGTACTGGCAAGTGGAATGGGGGGGGGGGAGAGGGGGAGCTGCCTTTCCTCTGCCTGAGGGTGGATGAATTGGATCAGCACCAACTGTGCCAGCAGTGGAAGGAGGAGTTGGTCTCTTGGTTCCCTTCCTTGGGTTCCTTCCTTTCATTCATGCCGTGCAAGGAGTAGGAGGGGAGGGCAAAGGATTTAAAGCTGAAAACCCACCACCCATCCTGTTTAACTAACTGCCCCCCCCCTCGGCCCCGGCCTTTCTTCTCTACAGGAAAATACCAGTTCTGCCGGAACCCCTTCTGCTGGCAAATGACCCCGCAGTACCAGGTGGACAAGGTGGGCTACCTGAAGTACGACATCCTGAAATGTCCTGAGGAATAAGGGCCCCCCCCCCCCTCTTCCTCTGCCGTCATGCCAGGAGCAGAGCCCCCCCCCCCTTCCAGTACTGGTTGTGCTGGGCCGTGGCTCAGCAGGGACTTCTTAGTGGCAACGGTTGCAGCTTCTGCCTCTGCTTGGATCATGGCCCTTGGAGCTGGCCAAGAGAGACTTCTCCAGCCATTTTGGCTCTCCAGGGTGCCTTCACCCCCTCCACCCCCCAACCCAACCCCCCAGCTTGGCTCCTTGCCCTGGGCCATTCTTGCCAATGGCTTAACAACTGGAGACAGTCAGGTTGCTGCCATGGTTTGGGGGTGGGTGGCCAGGCTGCTGCCTTCTAGAAGACTCTCTATGCCCCCCCCCCAACCAAGTGGTGGTGGTGTCTTCCCACAGCCCCACTGCATACATACATTCCCCTCCCCACCCCACCCCGGTCTCTACAGCACTGAGCCTTGTGTGAGAGACACTGCATCTGCCAGATGTGTCTAATAAAGGGAATCCTGGACTTTTTGAAGTCTCTTCTCTGTTTGGGGAATGAGAAGGGGGAGCAGAGGAGTCTTTGGGGTGTCTGGAAATTGTGAGGGGGGGGGCAGCAGGCCAAGTTCCTACTTTATAGTGGAGTCCTCTGACCCACCCAGGACAAAGATAGGAGACTGGAAGGTGTCACTTCAGGGGAGATTAAGGTATGGAGGAGGAGGGAGAGGGTCTTCCACATGCATGGAGGTGTGACCCCTTCCACCCTTGAGTCTTTAGAGGGAGGGGGCTCTGGTTATAGCATCTTGTGTGACTGTCTTGGGCAATGAGGAGTGGGGGAGGTTCTCTCAGGAACAACAACAGCAATAGCAATTACAGCACGCACAGTACACTGAAACACCTGCCCTGTGTAGGCATTAGTGCACTTACTTAGTGCATTCTCTGGGTGGTTCACAAGGGAATTAGCATTCTCATCCCCCACCCCACATGCTGAGTCCTGATTTTACCGGCCTCAGAAGGTTGGAAGAAGCTGAGTCAACCTTGATCCCTGTTAGGATCAAACTCACAATGTTTTGTGAATGGCCCCTCCCCATTTGCCTGGCTAGTGAGTCACTGGGTTTTGTGCTTTGCTCCAGGCACAAATGTCCCTGTGTGTAAGGGGATCAGGTCGACCCAACTGTGGAAACCAACACACACACACACACACACCCGCCGGCATAGTGTTCTTTGTCCTGGACAGAGACATCCAGGAGGATTTGGTCTCATGGCATCAGGCAGCCTGGCTGAGACAGGAGATCCCTGGGTGGGGTGGGGGAAGCAGGCCGGGAGAAGGAAGGCCAGGGCCCCCCAGTTAGTTAAACTCCCAGAAGGTCCAGCCAGCATGGGCAATGGTCAGGGATTCTGAGGCTTGGCATTTGATGTATCTGAAGGGTCAGCAGGCAACTTTTGGGCCATCTCTTGATCCTAGTCTCTTCCAAGGCTGCTCCAGAGAGTGGTCGGGATCTCTCCAGGGCCACCCCCTCATCCATCAGTTGCCCTTGAGATGTTTTCATGGAGCCAAACCCAGTGGGAAGAGCCTGGCCGGGCCCCTCCTCTCTATTGGATGGACCACAGGATTCAGAGGTGGTGCACCCAGCCAGCCACACCCCTCTCAGGGCCTCTCTCACATCCTCTGCATGGACAGACAGGGCTGCAGCATCAGTGAGGCTGCTCCAGGGATGCCCTCCAGAGGAGAGCCCCCTCATCCTGGGGATACTACAGGGGGTCGAGCAAGGGTCCCTGCCCTCCATCCTCTCTTCCCTCCCTCTGTCTCTTCTGCTCCCCACCCCCGCACCATGCCTTATAGCACAGAAGCTCAAATGGCCTCTGATACCTGAAGGAACCCCCACCCCCACCCCAAATGCCTTCCTTTGGTCCAGCTTGGGCTCTGGGTGGCTTTCAGACCCCCAAAAGGGGGGGGGGTTGTCCTTTGTGCACCTCCTGCTTGCAGGTTCAGTTCCACATTTGTAGCCTGAAGTTGAGTGTGGGCATGCTTGGAGTGGTGAGTCCTACTCCCATGTGCTCCAGTCTCGCCCACATCCCTGGTTGATGGAGGGAGACAGATAGTGTGACATGGCCAAGGAGAAGCAAGGACGAGCATTCATGCTTCTCTGGCTGAAATCTAAGACTAGCACTGGGGTGGGCAGGCAGGCATCAGTGCCAGTCCAAGGGGAGATCTCAATGATCCTGATCTCTGTTTGGAGACAGGTTTTGCCAAGAAATTCCTGGCTTGCCTGGCTGGTAATTTTCTCCTGCAAAAAAATAAAAATGGAGGAAGAAACTAGAGGAGTAGCAGCTCTCCTCGATTTGATTATAACCAATAGAGATGGCCTTGGTGGAAGAAGTGGCCACAACAGGAAGAAAAGCAGAGGGCAGGAGGAGCCCGTATACACTGGGCTTGAGGAAAGCCAATCTCAATAAACTCTGAATAATGGTAGTCCTCCCTGGACAGCGAGGAGAACAAATAGGTCAATCTTAGAAGAAATCAACACTGACTGCTCATTGGAAGGGCTAATAGTAAAGACGAAGCTAAAGTATTTTGGACATCAAATGAGAAGGGAGGATTCACTTGAGAAGGCCCTGATGTTGGGAAAGGTGGAGGGCAAAAGAAGAAGGGGGAGGCCAAAGATGAGATGGCTAGATGGTATTGTAGACACAACGGGCACAGAACTGGGAGTGCTGAGGGGGATGGTGGAGGACAGAGGTGCCTGGAGAACAATGGTCCATAGGGTCGCAAAGGGTCGGAACCGACTGTGCGACTGAACAACAACAACAACAACAAAATGGTAGTCAAAGTCTCGTGGCAGGAGGTGCGATCAGGAAAAGGAGTTCAAGATGTTCATGGAGGACAAGGGTATCAATGGCTATAATTATGGATACTTAAGGACAACCTCCGGGTTGGAGAGAGAGGCAGGATATCTCTCAATGCATTTCCAGGGAATCCTAGGCAGGTGAAGAAGGCAACTGCTTGGGAAGAATACCCTGTGAAGCCAAGGGTGAGCCACTGTGTGAGACAGAAGGCTGGACTGGATCATGGTCTCCTGTGGCCTGTAATCCAGCAAGGTTGTTCTTATGTTCTTATGGGTGGGTGGGAGTTTTTTTTAAATAAAATAAAAAATAAAAGGAAATTCGAAATGCTCCCCACAAAGCTCAGAGAGGAGCTAAAAACAAAAGCGGACCCATCTAGGAAGTGAAAGGAAGACCAGGAAGAACCAAGGAAGAAGACAAGTAATGAAGAGTTGCAGGGATAGGTGGGGGTTAGGAAGGCAAAAGGTGAGAATGAGCAGAGGTTAGCAAGAGATGCTCAAAGGAATAAGAATAAGAAGAACAAGAACAACAGCAACAAAAAGGCATTCTTCAGGTACCTGCGTAGCAAGAGAGAGAGAGAGAGAGAAAGAGATAGAGAGAGAGAAGAAACAGTGGCTGAGCTGCTCAGTTGGGATGGGGGAAATGATAACGGATGAGAAAGAAAAAGCAGAAGTGCTCAATTCCTACTTCAGGTTGGTCTTTCCCCAAAAGGTAGCATACAATCCTCCAGGCAAGTGTGAAGTACTAGGGAAAGGGGCAGGATTGCAGTTTTTGATTGATAAAGAAATAGACAAGGAATACCTGATTGTTGTTGTTCAGTCGCACAATCGATTCCGACTCTTTGCGACCCTATGGACCATCACTCTCCAGGCACCTCTGTCCTCCACCATCCTCCTTAGTCCACACAGCCCTGTGCCCATTGTGTCTACAATACCATCTAGCCATCTCATCTTTGGCCGTCCCCTTCTTCTTTTGCCCTCCACCTTCCCCAGCATCAAGGCCTTCTCAAGTGAATCCTCTCTTCTCATTTGATGTCCAAAATACTTCAACTTCATCTTTGTTATTTGTCCTTCTAAGGAGCACTCAGGGCTAATCTCTTCTAATATTGACCTATTTGTTCTCCTTGCTGTCCAGGGGACTCTCAAAACTCTCCTCCAGCACCACATCTCAAAGGCATCTATTTTTCTGTGCTCAGCCTTTCTAATGGTCCAGCTCTCACAGCCATACAGTACCACCGGAAATACCATTGCTTTGACTATGCGGACCTTTGTTTGCAGTGAGATATCTCTACTTTTCACTATGTTCCCCAGGTTTTTCATAGCTTGTCTCCCAAGAATACCTGATTACCTTGAATGAGTTCAAATCCCCATGACCAGATGAACTGCCCCCAAGGAAATTGATGGAACTAGCTGAAGAGATCGTTGAACAACTGCCTCTCATTTTCTTGAAATCATGGAGGATGATGGGTGAAGTGTCTGATGATTAGAAGGGGGATAACATTGTCCCTATCTTTAAAAAGGAGGAACCAGGAAACTATAGGTCACTCTGCTTGACCTCAATCCCAGGGAAAATTCTAGAACAGATTATATAGCGATTACTCTGGAAGCACCTTGAAAACAATGCAGTAATAACTTGAAACCGAAATGGATTTGTTAAGAATAATCTTTCTCATTTTTCATTTAGTTAACTTCCTTAGTAGATGATGGGAATGGTGTAGATGTAATATATCTTGACTTCAGCAAAGCCTTTTACAAAGTGCCCCATAATATTCTGATTAGCAAATTAGCCAGGTATGGCCTGGATAGCACATGTGTCAGGTGGATATACAGTTGGTGACAGAATCACACTCAGAGTTCTTATCAATGATGCCTCTCAGACAGGGAGTGGCTACCAAGTGAGGTACCACAAGGCTCAGGCCTGGGCCTGAAATTCTTCAACATTTTCTTTAATGACTTTGATGAGGAATGGAAATACTTATACAATTTGCAGATGACACAAAACTGGGCAGAATAGCTAATACCTTGGAAGGCAGGAGCAGACTTCAAAAAGATCTTGATAGGCTTCAACACTGGGCTGAAAACAACAAATGAAATTTCACAAGCATAAATGCAAAGTTCTAAATGGTGGTGGGTGGTGGTGGGGTGGCAACTGCTCAGCTATAAAATGGGGGATGCTTGGCTCATTAATACTACCAGTGGGAAGCATCTTGGAATTGTTGTCGAACACAAGCTAATTATGAGTCCACAGTGTGATGTGGCTGCCCCAAAGGCCAATGCTGTTTTAGGCTGCTCCTTGTTCCCCCAAGCCTCTTTTCAGTACTGGTCATACCACACCTAGAGGAGTCCTGTGTCTGGTTTAGGACACCACCTTTTGAGAAGGTTGCCAACAAACTGGAGAAGGTTCAAAGGAGGAGGGATAGACGTGTGTGTGTGTGTGTGTGTGTGTGTGTGTGTGTGTGTGTGTGTGTGTGTGTGTGTGTGTGTGTGTGTGTGTGTGTGTGTGTGTGTGTGTGTGTGTGTGTGTGTAAACCAAATCCTGTGATTGAAAAAGAGGGAAGGACCTGGGCCTGTTCAGCCTGGGGGGGGGGGGAAAAGGAAAGGAGACCGTGAGCAGGAGGGGGAGGGGGGCGGCGGAAATATGATGATAGCACTTTGCTGATTCTTGAAAGAAAGTCCTAAAGAGGAGGAGGAGACGGGGCAGGATCTGGCCTCCCTCACTCCAAAGTTGTTGTTGTTAAGTCGGACCATTTTCCTCCAGGCACCTCTATCCTCCACCATTCTCCTCAGCCCACCAAGCTCTGTGCCCATTATGTCCACAATACCATCTATCCATCTCATCTTTGGACGCCCCCTTCTTCTCTTTCCATCCACCTTTCCCAGCATCAAGGCCTTCTCAAGTGAGTCCTCCCTTCTTATTTGATGTCCAAAGTACTTTAGCTTCATCTTCACTATTTGTCCCTCCAATGAACAGTCAGGATTGATTTTTTCCAATATTGACCTATTTGTTCTCTTTGCTGTCCAAGGGACTCTCAGGACTCTCCTCCAACACCACATCTCAAAGGCATCTATTCTTCTGCGCTCCGCTTTCCTAATGGTCCAGCTCTCACACCCACAAATTACCACTGGGAATACCATTGCTTTGACTATGCGAATTTTTGTTTTCAAGGTGATGTCTCTGCTTTTCACTATATTCCCCAGGTTTCTCATTGCTTGTCTCCCCATAATCAGTCGTCTTTTTATTTCATGGCTACAGTCGCCATCTGCAGTGATCTTAGATCCCAGGAAAGTAAAATCTGTCACTGCTTCCACTTCTTCCCCGTCTATTTTCCAGGGACTGATCGGACCTGTTGCCATTATCTTGGTTTTCTTGATATTGAGTCTCAAGCCAGCTTTTGCACTCTCCTCCTTCAATCCAATCAAGAGGTTCTTTAGGTCTTCCTCACTTTCTGCCATTAGGGTGGTATCGTACTCCAAAGTACAGGGCAGGTAGTCACGGGCTGAAACGACAGGCTATCAGATCGGAGCTAAGTATCAGGAACCCATGATGACCTCAGGAGGGGAGGATGGGTGCTCCAACGCGGAAGGCATTCAAGAGGAAATTGGACATGTCAATTGATTTGGATCCCTGCCTTGAGGAGGGGGTTGGACTGGATGGCCTCGCGGGCCCCTTCCGACCCGTCATCCTATGGTCTCAGTGGTTAACTTGGGCCTGGCATCCTTTCTGAAGGCCCTCTTCAGGTCGGCTGGGCTGGGGGCTGGGCCTCGCCCTGCGGCATCCTGTGGAGAGGAGTTCCGCAGGTCCAGAGCGGGTCCAGGGCGGCGGCGGCGGAGGCTGGACCTCGACTCGGCTGCGCTGGAGCCTCCTCCTCCGCTTCTCAGGAGGAGACCCGCGGAGGGGCGGGCGGAGAAAGTGGCGGCGCTAGGACCGCACCGCGCCGACCCCCGCATCCCTCCCCGCCTCTGCCGGAGCCACCGCACCCGGAGCGCCTTCGCTCGCTGGCTGGCTGGCTGGCCGTCCCGGGGAGCCGCTGCTGCTGCTGCTGCCGCCGCCGCCTGAGCCTCAGCCCAGCCGGACCCGCCGCGTGGCCAGCATGAGCCGGCGCTTCACGGTCACCGCGGGCCAGGAGCCGCGCCCCCCCGCCGACCCCCCAACGCCGCCGACGCCGGGAGAGGGAGAGGGAGGCGGCCACGGCCCCAGCGCGCAGGTGGCAGGTAAGGAAGGGCGCGCCACCGGTCCTGCCCCCCCCCCCCACACACACACACACCTCCACAGGAGGGAGGCGCCCCGGCAGTTCCCGCGGGGGTGGGTGGGGGGAGGATGATGGAAACCCAAGCCTCGAGAAGAAAGACATGGCAGGGAAGGGAAGGGAAGGGAAGGGAAGGGAAGTGCCCGCCCCCCGAGACTGGCGGCGGGGCTGGGGTCGGCCAGGTCGGAGACGAGGGACGGCGGGGCAGCGGGAGGGAGGAGGCGGAGAAGGCTCAGAGGGTTTGCGCGGACAGCTCTCGGGTCGGGGCCAGCAAGAGCCATCGGAAGCAACCTGGCCGGGGAGGGTGGGGGCGGGTGGGTCAGGGTGGGCGGGCTCTGTGCTGCCGCCGCAGGTTGTGTAGGGGTCCGGTTGTGACACACTCCGACACCCCCCACCCCCACCCCACCCCTCCCCGGGCGGCCGCTGGGCGTGTATTTGCCGAGATCGGCACAGCCAGGAATTTGGGCTTGTGGGCGAGGCTTTGTGACCCCCCGACGAAATGGGGGAGAAGGGCCGGGGCAGGGGGGCGCGGAGACACGGGAGGGGGCTGGCTGGGTGGATGGGTGGCTGTTTTCTCTGCCCTTTCCCTTCGGCAACCCAGAAGTAACGGGCGGCGCCGGCGCCATGCTCCGATGGAATTACCTACCCGGTAGCCGCTAAGCAAGCCTTTTCAGGAGGGCTGATTTCCGCCCCCACTGCCACGGTCAAACCGGGGCGGGGGGGGGGGGCTCCGAGGGGAAAGAAACGGCTCTTCGCTTTGCGCGCCGCGCGTGGTTGTGGTTGGCCCGTGGAACTCTGTGCCACAAGATTGGGCGGAGGCCTCCACCTTGGATCGCTGAAACAAAAGGCGACACAAAGGCGGGGAGGGGGAGCCGGCTGACCCTCCCCTTCCTCACTGTGGCTCTAAGGACCCTCCCGTAGCCTAGGCAGGAAGGCTGAGCTGGGGAGGGCAAGGGGGAGATTATTGTTTTTTGCGGCGTGGGGGGTTTCACCCGCCCACCCTTTATGGGTGGACCGGGAGAGGTAACGAATGGTCTGGTCGCCGCGGGAGGCTGGGTGAGAAACGGTGCTGGTGTCACTTCGGGGCACTTTGATGCCCATTTTGCACCCGAAGGAAGAACGTGCAGGGAAATTGATCCAGGCAAGAGAATCCGGGTGCTGGTGGTGGTGGTGGTGGTGGTGGTGGGGAATGAGAAAGACAAATGACATATGAAGCGCTCTCCTCCTCCTTCCGTGTCTGTTGCTCCCTGGGAAGTGGGGGCTGGTTGGGGGTGGGGCGCTTAAGTGGGGACCCCTTGCCGGAGCCGTTCCCTCCCTGGGTGCAGCTTCTCGCCTTCTTCAGACACTCTCTGAGCCCAGAGCCCGGGAGTCACTTCAGAGGGGGGAGCGTGACGGGGGGGGGGGGGAAGGGCACCAATGCAGGCGTGAAAAGGTGACCCCCACGGCAGTGGCAGGAAGGACTCCCGGCTCCTCTTGCTGCTGTGTCAGCTTGTTTGTTGGGGAGCGGCGTCTCTGACCTCACGTGGGAGCCAAAGGTGACTGCACGCACACACACACACACACACACACACACACACACACACACACACACACACACACACACCCCGCCCTCCTCAGAAGTCAACTCTGCACAGTCAGCAGTGTCGAACTCCCCATCCCCAAAAGTGCATAAGAGCATCGCTAGGACTAGATCCTTTTCTGCATTAGCTCCAGCACTCTGGGACACACACACACCCTCTCCCCGCCCCCCCAATGCTGCGTGTGCCCTGGGTGGGGTGGGGGTGGGTCAGGCCGTGTGTAAGGCTGAACTGTTTTAAGCAAACTTTTAAGAATCTGCGTCTCTCCACCCCACAATCACTTTTCTCTTCACTTAAACTATGCTGTTTGCCATCACTGCGTCCATTTTACTTAGTACTGTATTCATTGTTACTGTTGTTTCCTCCGTTTCTTTCGGTTTTATTCGTCTGTTATATTTCTTGTTAGGTTTGGTTACTTTGTTACACTACCACTGCCCACTGCATAGTCATATGGGCGACATAGAAATCTATCTATCTATCTATCGCAGGGGTTGCCAAACTTTTTAATTCAGGGGGCCAGATCATGCTTCTTCAGACTGTTGAGGGGGCCAGACTGGTTGTCCCTCACCCCAACCATTTACGCCTGATGAGTCCATGGCTGATTCCAGCAGTGGCAGTGGCGGCAGCTGGAGCAAGGGCAGGGGCCACATTATTGGTGCTATGGCCCACATCTGGCTCACAGGCCATAGGTTGCCTACCCCTGATCTACTGCCTTCTGAATGGGATGAAGGGACACAATGCAAACCGTCCTCCAGATTTTATAGGGCTGCAAATCCCAACCTTCCTGACAATGGGCTGGGATTTCTGGGAGATGCTGAGTCCCTCAGTCGAGGAAGAGTTTTGGCCCAGCCAGAGACACGGCCTGGCCTAGAGTCAGTTCTCTAGTTTGCCTGGGGGCTGCACCAGCCTCCATTCAGACAGGCGGACAGACATTAGGAAAGGTAAGGTTTTGGAGGGCAAGACCTATACAAAAGGTAAAACCAGGCTTCCTGGAAGTTTCAGGGAGCAGCCTCTTAAAAAACGAGGTCTATGGAACTCCCTGCCAGAAGAAGTGGTGGCAGCTGTCAGTCTTGACAGATTTAAGAAAGGATTAGACAAGTTCATGGAGGACAAGGGCATCAATGGCTATAATTATGGATACTTAAGGACAACCTCCGGGTTGGAGAGATAGGCAGGATATCTCTCAATGCCATTTCCAGGCAGGAATCCTAAGCTGGTGAAGGCATCTGCTTGGGAATAAATACCTTGAAGGAAATGGTGAGCCACTGTGTGAGACAGAATGCTGGACTGGATGGGCTGTGGCCTGTTCCAGCAAGGCTGTTCTTATGTTCTTATGTAAATGGGGAGCCACTGTGTGAAACAGGATGCTGGACTGGATCATGGGCTCCTGTGGCCTGTAATCCAGCAAGGTTGTTCTTATGTTCTTATGAGGTCCTATTTTTGCCCCATTGGGCAAAAGGCATAACCAGAGATGATCTGAAGTTATTCACAGGTACAGATAATTGAAAGTTTTATGTACACAACAGCAGACAGTGGGGGGAAAATCTGTGAAATGATAACACAGAATAAAAGAAATCACAGGAAAAATCAACGCATTTCTAACAATACATACATACACAAACATTTATTGGCATTACAACAGCATTACAAGGGCCAGTGGTATCAAAAACAGAATAACAAAATAAGAAATATAAAAAGAACAGTCTGGATTTAAACTATGAGAGGAAATTAGTAAAGGTAAAGGTAAAGGTTTCCCTTGCTTGAAAGCCAAGTCACATCCAACTCTAGGATTCAATGCTCATCTCTGTTTCAAAGCTGAAGAGCCAGCGCTGTCTGCTTCTGCAGACATTTCCATGGTCATGTGGCAGGCATGACTAGACACCGGAGCGCACGGAACACTGTTACCTTCCCACCAAAGTGGTCCCTATTTATCTACTTACAATTTCTTGCTTTCAAACTGCTAGGTTGGCAGGAGCTGGGACAAAGACAGGAGCTCATTCTGTCCTGCAGTACTAGGGAATCAAACTGGTGACCTTCCACCTCCCAGTCAGCATCTTAGCCACTTGAACCACTGCAGGAAATTACAGTTGTGCAAAATTAGCCACAGTTAGCCCTTTTATAAAACATTTCATTTGCCCCTAATCTTCCACCAGCCCTCTAGTTGAAGCTCATTATGTTCAGCACTTTTTGATCTAGAGATTGAGAAAGAAAGATGTACAGCCACCTATTCCAAATAACAGCTTCCTGAAGACGCAGAGTAATGTGCAGGAGAATTGATCTAGGAGGAGCCAGGGGGAAAGGGGGGGATCAGAAGGACAAATGTAATATGAAGCAGTGAACTCACTGGTGTGTGTGTGTGAGTAAGTGAGTGAGAGAGAGAGAGAGAGAGGGAGAGAGAGAGGGAGAGAGAGAGAATAAGTGTTAAGTAAAATATGCCACACCACTGATGATGTACCTGCCATTCTGTGAGCCTCTGAATAAGCTAAAACCCAGAAAGGCTCCTGAGCCAGATGACAACCCTCTGGGGCTAATTCAGAAGGGAAAGGGTTCCTTGATAGATGAGTCTCTTCGCATGTATTCTCTTGATTTTGAGTTGCCTTAGGGCAAGAGGGCGGGATATAAATTCAAATAAATAAATAAATAATAAACTGGTAAAGTGCCTGATAACCTTGAGAATGCCAGTATTATCAACATCCTTAAGAAAGGTAATTGTACTATTTGTGGCAACAATCGTGGCATATCATTGCTATCCATCACTGGAAAGGTTTTCACAAGAATTCTGCTCAGTCGCCTGCAAATTATTTCCAAAAGGGTCCTCCCAGAATCTCAATGTGGTTTCTGTATTTCCTGAGGCACAATGCACATGATTTTTTTTTTGTGCAAGACAATTTCAGAGAAAATGTAAAGAACAACAGAATCTGCTCATTTAAATATTCTATGACCTGGAAAAGGCTTTCGATTCTGTCCCAAGACCTGCTATGTGGGCTGCACTGAGACGCTTTGGTTGCCCTGAGCGTTCTATAGAACTGATCCAGGTGCTTCATGATGGCATGCCTGGGAGGGTTTTCCATTATGACAGCATTTCAGATGCCTTCCCAATCACCCATGGATTGAAGGAGGGTTGTGTGTGCTGGCTCCAACCCTTCTTGCCCTTTACTTGGCTGCCATGCAATATGAAACATCTAATAACAACACTGGTGTAGAGATTAAATACCACTTCGACAGAGGACTCTTTAATTTGGTTAGACTATGCTCCCAAAGACTAACCAGTGCTAACAGGATAATGGAAATGCTATATGCTGATGATACTGCATTGCTTGCGAGGAGCTGCAAGTCAGTCAATTGTTTCAAGAATGCATGTGATTGTTTTGGCCTCACCACAAATGCTCAGAAAACCAGGGGACTTGCACAACCCACCCAAAGGACAGCCCTTCCAGAGTTCAGTACAGTGGTACCTCACATAATGAATGCTTTGTTTAACAAAAATAAAATAAAATAAAATTGCATAACGAAGCATTCGTTAGGCAATGGTGATACTCCGCATAACAATTTTTTTCATTATGCAGGGGTTTTTGGTAACTGGGGTATACCTGGTCAATGGGAACCCCAGATAATGACCATTTTTGTTCGTTATCCAGGGCATCTCCCATTAGCTTCGCATAATGATAAAAACCGCATAGTGAAGAGCTAAATGGAATGGAGTTTTTTCATTATGCAGGTTTCTACTGTATTACCATCTCAGATTCAACACCAGAACAAGTACAGTGGTACCTCACTTAAAGAGCATAATGCGTTCCACGGGATTGCTCTCTAAGCGAGTTTGCTCTTTAAGCCAAACGCCATTGTAAGTGACCAATTTTGACTTCTGGCGGGGGAGGGGGGGACGGTGAACCCTGATTTAGTTAAGTGAGTTTTTGGTTGCTTTCAGTTGTTAAGCGAGGTGACCATTCAGATAAAATTCTTCTCTTTAAGTGAGTTAGTCTCTAAGCGATGCACTCTTTATGCGAGGTTTTACTGTAGACCAGTTTCCTTACCTTGGTAGCATCATGTCTAAAAACTTCACCTGTGAACAGGATGTGATGAAGAGAATCAGTGCTGCTCATTCTGCCTTTGGTTGTCAAGTCACCAGAGACACATCCATCAACTATGAAAATGACTTCAGAAAAAATTGTATACTCGGAGACAAGTAGCAGCCAGTGAGGAGAAAGCTAAATAATAGGTTTGGCAAATGCTTTAAATGGAGAATCTTTAGAAATATACCATTGGTTAAAAATAGACACTTTTGTGGTTCCTCTAAATGTGAAGTCCATTATTCTTGTGTCCAGTTTTAATTCTTCTGAACAAGAGTTTTAATTTCCATCTGTACATTTATCATCAAATCTTTCAGTTTCTGATCAATGTCAACCTTCCATCTACTCGTTTTCCAGGACTGGAATTCTGTGAACTATATCAGTTTCGAAATCCAACATACATAGAGCGATATGCAGTGGAGGAACAACTTATTGATGTACACTAGGGCACTTGGGAAGAATATTAAGCAACATAAAATATAAAATAAACATTCTGTTTCATTTTGTTGAACCAGACTTTTGATACCAATCTACTGCACTTTGTATTTGTTTATTACGATGTAACTGATCAGTTCACCTTGCAGTTGAGCAATATATAAAGTTCATATATATCAGTTCAGCAATATATAGAGATTTCCACTGGATTTCTTTGTATCATGCTTCATGTGTAATTAATTCAAAATCGTGGCTGAACTTCACCTGTAGTAGGAACAAAAAACAAAATTAAAAAACTGAGTTCCAGGTGAAAGTTCTCTTTAGGTAGAAAAATGTTTTCCTTTTACTGCAGGAGAGAGAAAATCGCAAAAATAAAACCAATGTAAGATCACGGACACACAACGTTTACCAGACATTCAGTGCAGATCGCATAGCAGGGCATACATAAAACATAAAACAGATGGCTGTTTTATCTCATTGGTTTTGACTTTCTTCTATGTTCTATTACCCTGCAAGAGGAGAGGGAGAGAGAGAGAGAAGTCCCCCTGCTTTGAGGCAGCGCTTAAGGGTTAGCAAGAGAAATGCAATATTATACAAATTGACTAAAGAGTAACAAAAGTTCAGTGCATGGTTTTCCCTTTCAAGGGAAGAAGTAGAGTCAAAATACAGATATTTATATATATTTTTACAGAATCAGCTTTTTCAGAGAACGATTGTTGCCACCTTTGAAAGTGAAAAGTAATATTACCTCTTCTTTTTCATGGCTGGAAACAACCATAGCTTTTTTCAAACCTGGAATTAAAAGCATTAAAATGTTAACCATTTCATTCAGGTACCTGTTTTAGCAGTCTTGCCCAAAGATTTTCTTCTCTTCTCATTGGTTTTCTTCATGTCTGTTATTTGCACCCCTAAAAAGCAACCAGGGGGGGGGGGGAGAAAACCCTTTCGGGTCTCCTTCCTTTTAGGGAAAATGGGTAGGAACAGACTTTTGCCTTGTTAGGAACAATGACTAACCTCATCCCTGAACTTTGATCCATTCTAAATCCACCCCCTCCCCTGCCCCCAAATGGGGTACTAACTGTTTCTTGAGTCCCTCTCTTTCCATCTGCCTGAATCTCACTTGGCTTGGCTGTCCTTCTTCCTTTTTGCTCTCCTCCTTTTCACCTTCTTTGCCCAATTCTTCTCTTTGTTGTTCTTTCTTCACCTGCTCGCTGGCAGAATCCTCCTCCTTCTCCTCATCCTCCTTTTTCACTTTCTTTCCAGCCTTCATTTTCTCTGAATCGTCTTCTCTTTCTTTTCCTATTTCTCCCGCACCATCTTCTGCCTTCTCTTTGCTTTCTGGAGATTGTGTGACCACCAGGATCCAAGACTGGGCCACTGCTTCAGTTCCACGTGTCAAAGCATGGGTGGTGGTGGTGTGTCCCAGAACATCTGTCTCTACCATTTTGTCTGCATCCATTTCCTCAGTTGCCTTGCCTGACAAACCACCAAGACACACCATGGCTGCCGTTGCTGCTTGCCTTGCCTCAGGTTCCTTGTCCCCATGGTCTACTGAGCTGGGCATCTGGGCTCTGCCTTCTACAAGTCCAATCCGTGATGTGGAGTCTCTTAACTACATGTCTTTAGTGTATGTAAACCAAGACACAGGACACAGCCTCGGGCTGGGTTAACTCAGGTTTATTGCATCGTGGACAGAGGGAACATGAGGTAATGGCGGATCGATAGCTCTTTATATACAGTAGTAATACATTTGAACGTGGTGCCATGGTAGCCCATTGGCTACTGTCTGCGTGACGTCATTTCGGGTCACGCCCTTCTTGTCCAGGTATAGGTGGTGGCGGGAAAGCTTCCCGCGCTGTTGCCTTTGATGAGTTCGGACCAAGAGAGCTTGGACGCTCGCTGCTGCCAGCTGGTGGTCATTAGCTCGCGTCCTATTACAGGGTTCATATGATACAGCTGGAGGTTACATTGTTGCTATAGGCAAGGATACATTGGTTCAGATACATTGTACTCCATGTGGAAGGTCAGACCCTTAGAACACAACACCCCTCCCCCCTAGGACGAGACAACGTCTCGAGCCCACACTTCAAGACACCCCCCCCTTAGGAGACAAAGTCTCTCAGCCAAGATGGCTTGTTTCGAACACGCTGGGGTCTCGATGCGGGCTGCCTTTCCCCGGGTTTGCTACCTTCTCTTTGTCCCCTGGTTTCCGGTCCTGTAATTTGAGGGGGAGACTCGTTAGTGACTTGCCGCGGCTCCGCGGCGTTGTTGGGAGGTGTGCTCTTTCTTAGGGAAGGACCGGGGGCACTGGGGGCGAACGAAAAACCCCTCTTCTCGCTTGGATGGGTGGGGGAACACTCCTGAAAACCCCCCCGGCTCGCAAAATCAAAATCAAAATTACATTCGGGGGCAGCGGTCGCGAACTCTTCTCCCCCTTCCCCGGCCTCTGCTAGAACTGGTTTATCAAAAGGGTATGAGTCGGGGCCGCTGCTTCTTCCTTCCCCCCTTGCTTGGGACTGTTGTCCGCTGCTGTCTCCCCCTTGGGTTAAGCGGGTGGGGGAGAACCCTAACGCTGAATCCTGTTGCTGGTCCCCACTGACTGGCCCACTTACTCGGTGCCTCAGTTGGTCTGCGTGCCTCCTCCAGAGGAGGCCGGTGTGGGTCTCGACCCGGTACGACACTGGCCCCGTCTGTTCTACAACCGTCCCTGGCACCCAGGCTGGCCCAGCGCTGGCATAGTTCCTGCAATGAACAGGGTCGCCGGCGGCGAAACCTTTCGAGACTGCCAACCCTATGTTTTTCCCTTTGTCCTCGACTCTCGTCGGGTCTAGCCTGGACAGGAGCGTGGTCAGTTTTCGCCGCATCAAGAGCTCTGCCGGCGAGTACCCTGACGCTAAGGGGGTCACTCTATATGCTAATAAGAACTGACATACTTGGTGATTTAGGTCCCCCGGGCCCATGCGCCGAAGCGCATCCTTCGTTGTACGCACCAACCGTTCCACTTGGCCATTCGTGGCCGGGTGAAACGGCGCGGATGTGACATGCCGAATGGCGTTTGCCTCCATAAATGCCCCGAACTCCGAGGAGGTGAAGCAACTCGCGTTATCGCTGACTAAAGTGTCGGGCAAACCGAACGTGGAAAAGACTCTCCGTAGCTGGCTAATTGTCGTGGCGGAGGACGTGCTCTTAACTGGGATCACCTCCAGCCACTTGGAGAACGCATCCACCACTAGGAGAAACATGGTTCCTCGGAATGGGCCAGCGAAATCCACGTGCACTCTGGACCACGGCCCCTTTGCTGTGTCCCATTCCCTATGCGGGAGGCGGGCCGCCTCTGGTCGGGATCCCTGGCATGCATCACAAGTGCCGACCATGTGCTCAATGTCCGCGTCCAGCTGTGGCCACCAAAAGTAACTGCGGGCCAGTGCTTTCGAACGAACGATGCCCGGGTGGCTGACGTGCAGCAGTTTGAGCACCCTCGGCCGCATGGATGTAGGGACCACCACCCGTTGGCCCCACAGCAGACACCCCCTTTCTAGGGACAACTCCAACTTTTTCCGAAAGAATGGGTCGAATTCCGTGCTTGGGGACGATGCCGGCCACCCCTTCTGTAACCATGAGCTGACCTTCTCCAGCGTCCTGTCCTTGCCTGTCGCCCTAGCAATGTCGGCTGGCACTATTGGGGGTGCGTCTAAGACCTCAATAAGCAACACCTGGCGGTCTCTTTCTACCCTAGCCTTTTGGTCGTCCGACAAGGGCAAAGGGGATCTCGAAAGTGCATCAGCATGGCTGATCTCTTTTCCGGGCCGGTACTCCAACTCGTGTTGGTATGCGTTGAGAAAAATAGCCCATCGCAGCATTCTCGGGGATAGGATCTGCGGAGTGGGCTTGCTTGCCGTGAAAATCCCTAACAGGGGCTTGTGATCCGTCACGATTTTGAACGGGCGGCCATACAGGAAATCGTGAAACTTTTTGGTCCCCGCTACTATTGCTAATGCCTCCCTGTCGGTTTGTGCGTAATTTCGCTCTGCTTGGGACAGGGACCTTGAATAAAACGCAACTGGGGCCTCCCGCCCGTCATCCAACACGTGGCAAAGCACTGCCCCCACCCCCACCGGTGATGCATCACAGACTAAGACCACCGGCCGTTTGGGGTCGAAATGCGTAAGGATTGCGTCCGATGTTAAGAGTTGCTTTAGTTCGTTGAACGCCCTCTCGTGCTCGTCACCCCACATCCATGTCTCCTCCTTTTTAAGCAACCGATGAAGCGGTTCGGCCACGGACGCTTTCCGCGGAAGGAATGTATGGTAAAAATTGAGGAGCCCCAGGAATGACTGTAGCTCGGTCTTGGATGTGGGGCGAGGGGCCTTCTTGATGGCTGCTACTTTGGATTTGGACGGTTTAATACCCTCGGGTGTAATCCGGAACCCTAAGAACTCGACCTCAGTTTCAAAAAAGACACATTTGTCCTTCCTCAGCCTCAGCCCCGCTTTCTCGAACACAGTTAGCACTTTATCCAATCTCTTTGCCAGTTCGGCCTCACTCCCCCCTGTTATTAACACGTCATCAAAATAAGGCAACACCCCCTCCAGCCCCTTCAGGAGGCGTTCCACAAGCGACTGAAAAAGGCCGGGTGCCGAGTTCACGCCGAACTGTAAACGCGACACCTGGAACGCCCCTTTATGTGTGACTATCGTTTGGGCCGCGGCCGTGGCGGGGGTTACTGGGAGTTGCTGATAGGCTTGTGCCAGATCGAGCTTAGCGAAACACTTTCCCCCATTCAGCCTGGCCAACAGGTGGCTGACCACCGGCACGGGATATGCATTAGGGCGAATCGCCTTGTTAATTGTACACTTATAATCAGCGCAAATGCGCACCTCCCCGTTGGCTTTCAGCGCTGTTACAATTGGAGTTTCCCACTCCGCGGAATCAACAGGAACAAGAATCCCCTGGCCCACCAATTTGTCCAGTTCCGCCTCTATTTTGTCCTTTAGTGCGAAGGGCACCCTGCGCGGTTTGAGTCTTATCGGGCGGACCTCCGGGTCTAGGTCGAAGGCTACAGGGGGTCCCTTGAACTTTCCAAGTCCTTTTTTGAAAACGGCGGGGTGCGCATCGCACACCGCTTGTATTGGATCCGCCCCCACTGCATGTACTCCCCCTATGAACAGGCCTAATGGCTGAAACCACTGTGTCCCCAGGAGGCTACAACTTCCCCCCTTGAGGACAACTAGGGGCAGTTCCGCAGAATGTCTCTTAAAATTAACCCGGAATCTCCCGACCCCCAACACCGGAATGCTGTTCCCCTGTACATCTCGTAGCGTGGACCTCAATGTTTTAAGTTTGGGTCGCACGTGGGGGTCGATTTTCAAAAACTCTTTCTGGGGAATTATAGAATAGGAGGACCCCGAGTCAATTTCCATCCTGATAGGGGCCCCTTGTACTAGTACCTCAACGAAGTAATGGGACTGTCCCGCGGACACGCTGAATACTGGGGCGTCGTCCTCGCTGCCGTTCGAGACGCGGCCCACGCCGTCCTGCTTCCTCGTGGTCTGGGCGCCATCTTTGGGCCCCGCTGGACGGTCCGGCCTGGTCGAACGGTCTGGTGACTGCCTCCGGCCCTCCTTCCGTTTTCTGCATGCCTTGGCAATGTGCCCCCGACGGCCGCAGGTGTAACATTCGGCCTTCCTAAATGGGCACCTCGCTCGCTCATGGGCCGCTCCGCAACCATCGCAGCGGCGCCCCCCTTTTCGGACCTTCTGGACCTCCTCGCCGTCGCTGCCTTCCGAGGACGACTTTGAGGCCCGTCGAGTTGCGTGCACCGACTGTCCGGGTTTCCCGTGCACCGGAGTTTCCGCTTTGCCGGCCCTGGGACGCCACTCGCGCCACTGGTGCATCTCGTCCACTCCAGCATTCGTGGACTCTGCGGCTTCCGCGGCCTCTACGACCTCTGCCAACGTGGGTGGCGGCTCCTTGTTCATCAGGCTACGCTGCACCTCCTTGTCTTTCAGGCCACACAGCACGCCGTCCCTGAGGGCCATATCTAGGATGTTGTCCCATTTGCAGGGGACGGCGGCTACCCTCATAGCGGCCACGAATGCCTCAACCGACTCGTCCGGCGCTTGGACTCGCCTCCAAAACGCGCTCCGAGCGGGGAACATCGCCCTCGAGGGTCGGAAGCGCTCCCGTAGCAGCTTCATGATGTCGTCCGCCTTAAATTCGCTCACCTTCTTCGGAGCGATGATGCCCACCAGCGTCCGCTTGGTTTCCATCCCGAGCATTCTGATGAGGATGGCCCTCTTCCTCTCCTCATCGTCTTCCTTGACTTTGAGTTCCACCAGCGCCGCCTGGAAGTCCATCTCAAACAGCTCCCAGTCTTGCGGTTTGGTGATGTTGAACCCGCTCTGCGCCCTGGCTGCTCCTTGGGGATCCATTATCCCATCCTCGTCGCCAATTTAGTGTATGTAAACCAAGACACAGGACACAGCCTCGGGCTGGGTTAACTCAGGTTTCTTGCATCGTGGACAGAGGGAACATGAGGTAATGGCGGATCGATAGCTCTTTATATACAGTAGTAATACATTTGAACGTGGTGCCATGGTAGCCCATTGGCTACTGTCTGCGTGACGTCATTTCGGGTCACGCCCTTCTTGTCCAGGTATAGGTGGTGGCGGGAAAGCTTCCCGCGCTGTTGCCTTTGATGAGTTCGGACCAAGAGAGCTTGGACGCTCGCTGCTGCCAGCTGGTGGTCATTAGCTCGCGTCCTATTACAGGGTTCATATGATACAGCTGGAGGTTACATTGTTGCTATAGGCAAGGATACATTGGTTCAGATACATTGTACTCCATGTGGAAGGTCAGACCCTTAGAACACAACAATGTCCCCTTCTAATCATCCTCTGCTTCTTAGCTAAGTCTCACTTAGTTTCCCAATTAAAGACACTCGTGAGCGATTTGCTCCCTGAACTCCCCTGTTTTGGATGAGAAAATCATTTGGTTTCACACGAACAACCACAACCTCACGTTCACTGCTGGGGTTGCAGTTGTCTGCTCCCTACCCCACCCTGCTAGGATGTTATGCTACCTCAGAACCCAGTTTCACATTGGACTGAGCAGAGCCATTGGTAGGATCCTAGATGGTGCCAGGGTGGTGGTGGTGGGGGGGGGGCAGGGCGGGGGCAGCAAAAATGTTTCAGGAGGAGCAAAAAAAAAATTCAGGAGGGGGCAACAATGTCACACTCACATATATAACACTGGCACCACAGGGTGGGTTGGGCGGTGGGCTGTTAGCTCAGGAGGGTTTTTGCCCCACCCCCACCCCCCTGGCTATGGCCCTGGGACTGAGGTCTCCATTCTTGAGTAGCTACAAGCCATCTAGAAACAGGCAGTGACTTCAATTCTTTGTCTCCGATCTGGGTCTCTCTGCACGGTTTGAAGTTATTTCCCTTGCCGCGCCTCCACCTCTCCTCCATCCTGTACATCAGAGACCTGCTCTCTTGGCTCCCTGGTCTTCTCTCTTTCTTCTGGGAAAGCCCACAGAGTCCTCAGATTGGGTCTGGACAGTTGACTGGCCCTGCCCTTTTGGCCCTGCTTTCTCTCTCTCCTGTCACTGCTTTGCAGCACTGAGACCTCTTGGCTGATTGAGCTCCATCCAGTATTTCTGCAAAAGTGTCTTTCCTGTTAATTGGCCTTAATCCCTCGTAGCGCAAGGCATTGTCAATGGGCAAGCATCTGCACCTGCCATCTCTTGTCCATGCAGTTCCCTTGCTCCTCCTCTCAGGCCAGGGACGTGGAACCGAAGGGAGCCTTTCCCCACTGCCGCTCCTTCTTGTGGTGGGCAATTGACCCACTTCTTAGCCCCTCGGGCAGAGAACATAAAAAAAGCTCCCAGGTCCTGGAGGATGTGGACGATGCCTCCCCACTTTCCCTTTACCCTCCCTCTCTGATTCCTTAGCTTATAGATTTGGATTCCCCCCATTCCCAGCGCACACACAAGCATCCAATCCTAGGCACACTCCTATTCCTCTCGCGGGCTGGGTGCCCACCTTCCACCACCCCAAGGGGAGAAGTTCGCTGAGTCAAGCAGGCCCAGAAATTTGGCTACAGCCTGCTTTCCATCTTGGTAAAGCCAGAAGGATTGAGTTTCAGTCACTGACCTTGTCATGGGTGGGAGTGGATGCGGGTGATGGCATTCACAGTTATTTGAGGTGTAGCTCAACTTCGAGTAATCTGCCAGTTGTGCCCTATCTTGGACTGGGACTCCTTACTCATGGTCACTCATGCTCTGGTCACCTCCAGACTAGATTACTGTAATGCACTCTACATGGGGCTACCCTTGACGACCATTCGGAGGCTACAGCTGGTGCAGAATGCAGCCGCCCGGGTGGTGATGGGGTGTGGACATTATGCCCGCGCCTCCCCACTACTCCGAGAGCTGCACTGGTTACCAGTTTGCCTCTGGGTGCAATTCAAGGTGCTGGTTTTGACCTTTAGAGCCCTATATGGTAGTGGGCCAGGATGCCTGAGAGACTGCATTGCCCCAAGAGTGTCTGCCCATCTGACCAGAGCGGACCGGAGGGGCTCTCTAATTGTTCCATCTGCCAGAGGGGCCCACCTCTTGGGCACACGAAGGAGGGCCTTTTCCGTGTCCGCACCAGCCCTCTGGAACCTCCTGCCAACAGAATTGACGTTATAGACAGAATTGCTGCCCTTCAGGAAAGGACTGAAAACTTGGCTGGCAGGGCAGGTGTGGGGCACCGATGGGAATACAGCCCCAGCCTGTTGGCTCATCTCCAGTTAGTGTCCAGTTAGTGTCCCTCCTTCTGTGTTGTTGTATTTCTCCTATTCACTTTTATTCTTTTTAAATGGGGTGGGGGGTAGGTGGGTAGGTAGGTGGGTGGGTGATTTGGGGTTTTTAACCTGTTTTTATATGTTTTTAATTGCTGTATACCGCCCTGAGTTGGGTTTGCCTGAGTGGGCGGCATAAAAATTTAAAATTAAATTCTCTCCCCCTCCCCCCCAAACTCTTCCTGTGGGGATTCTGTTTTCTGAACTGTCCTTTGCTACATTTTTGTGCATGGACTAGAGTTATGGCAGGCTCTGTGGGAACATTGCTCTCTTGTTTTACCACTGAGAGCAGTAAGTGATGTTTGCTCGTGGTTTTTTGATCCAGGAGCTCTGGAAGAAGGTGGAGAAGCAGGAGGAGGAAGAGGAGGAGGAGGAGATGGAATTATTCCCTGGCCTTCCTATCCCCTAGTAGCCTCCCACTCTCTCTTTCATCGGGTGGCCATCCCCTCTGGTCAGGATTCAGGACTCCAGGGACCTTTGTGTGTGAAAGCCAATGGTTTCCCTGGCATTTAGGGCCTCCAGCTGTTCCCTGCCTGTTGCCCCTTAGGACGTTTAAGAGAATACATCCTATCTGCCCCAGACGTCTCATGACCCATGGTGAATGGTCTGTCAGCAGAGGCTGGACACATCTCTGCGATTCGGCTGCGATTCAGCTGCATGGGAGACATTTCAGCAGCCATGGGATAGCAGGTGAGCACATTGATTTGCACAGTGGGTGGCAGTGGATCATGCCCAGCAACCTGGCGTTGCCCATCCTGTCCTTCGATAAAGCTTCATGCTTGTGACATGCACCCATTTCACAAGTTCACAATGCAGCTGCGTTTGCAAGTTTGGAAGGTCCAACAAAAAACTTCTAACTGGTGTTTCCCTGAAAATATTAAAATTATATTTATTTATTTATTACATTTTTATACTGCCCATCTGGGATATTTCCCACTATGGGCAGTGTAGAGACAAATAAACAACAGCAAAGTAATATAACAAACAACAAAATAGAATAAACAACAAAATATTAAACACTTCACACATAAATTAACAAGCATCCGGGCAAGAATTAGTTCCTCTTTTTGTGCTCTTCATCTTTCAAGAGCCACTGTTTTTATTATTTATTTATTTATTTATTTATTTATTTTTGGATTTGTATCCCGCCCACTTGCCCTAGGGCAACTCAGGGTGGTGCACTTACACATAAATATTATATTTAAAAAAACCTTTAAAAATTCAATTAAAACTATTTAACACCCTCCCTTCCCACCCAACAATAAAAGGGACATATAGTTCTAACAGAGCCAATGAGCGGGAGTCAGCACCCCAAACTTGCCCTGCCAGCCAGGTTTACAACCCTTTCCTAAAGGGCAGCAATTCTGTCTGTAGCCGTAGGTCTGCTGGCTGGAGATTCCACAGGGTTGGGGGGGGGGGGACACGGAGAAGGTCCTTCTCCTTGTGCTAGAGAGGCGGGCCCCTCTAGCCAATGGGACACTGAGAGAGCCCCTCCGGTCCGCCCTAGTGGGGTGGGCAGACTCCCTTGGGGCAATGCGGTCTCTTAGGTAACCTGGCCCACTACCATGAAGGGCTTTACCAGCACCTTGAATCGCACCCAGAGACAAACTGGTAACCAGTGCAGCTCCCGAAGCAGAGGCGCGGCATGGACATAACGCCCACACCCCATCACTACCCAGGCCGCCGCATTCTGGACCAGCTGCAGCCTCTGAGTGGTCGTCAAGGGCAGCCCCATGTAGAGCTTGGTCTTTTAGTTTGGTCTTTATCATTCCTGCACCTCATCTTTTCGATTGATGGGGTCAATAGTAGATATGGGCAAATTGTATGTGAACATTGAGAAATCCAATCAATGCAGCATTGGCGTGCATGCAATTTCTGCTCCACCACATGTGCAAGGCAAGATCTTGTAAATGGTTGAGATGATGCTACGGAAGCAGCCTGCTCCTGTTCAAAAACTGTTCTTAACTGTGTTAACATTTCAATTTATTTGGAATGTTATTCATATTTTTATATACCCATGATTTTCAATTGTGTAATGCTCTGACATGAATAGATGAAGAGAGAAAGAGGGGGAAAGTTCATTGGCACTGAAGTGCCCTAACACAGCCCCCCCCCCTGCCTTCTCTCTTCAGGGACCCCTTGGGGCCACACAGGCCCCTTTGGGGAGTCCGTGGGGTGCTTCCCAGTGGCAGAGTGAATCCTGCTGTGCCTCTGTTCCTCTCTCCTGCCTGTGGCCCACAGAGAGGGAGGTGCCACAGGGAGCCTCTGGCGGCCACGGTTTCTTGAAACCTGTCAGCGAACCAAGAGCAGGTCTTCCCTATTCCCCTCCTCCCCTCTCTTTGCTGCCAGGCATTTCATCCCATAATTGCTTTTCACACTTCCAAAGAGCTCCACTACAGCAGCCCATTGCAAAGAAGCCAGTATTGCCTCTCTGCTTCATGTATTCCCTGCCTTCCTCCAGTCCCATTCTGAAGGCAGCTCACCAGCTTTAAAAGTACATTCGGTGGTGGTGGGGGTGGAAATGATATGCACAGGGCCACTTTCTCCCCTGCTAGCAGGAGGTGGGGGAGGGGAGAGGCTCTGGACCTCAATGGCTGGGTCATGGGTGTGACCCTTGGCTGTGAGCCACACTCCCCTTTTGCCTGCTGGAGGGGCAACCTCTCTCCTGGGAGGAGGCTCAGGAAGGGGTCTTTCCCAGCTGTACCTGTAGGTGCTCCCCCCCACCCCATTCAGCCCAGTTCCTCCCACCTCCCCTTGGGGTAAAGCCAGTGTTCTGCCCCCTGGGCTAAGTCATCCGTTGCCCTCCTGTCATTCCCTGGTGGCCCTTTTGGGGTGGGTGGTTGTTGTCTTACTGACCAGCCTTCTGGCCTTGCAGGGTTCCCTTTTCAAGAAGGGATGACTCTGCAGCGGGTCATCTCAGGCTGGTTGAGTGAGCTGCTCTCTGTCTTGATCTTCATACCCCTCTTCCCAGGGGCATGCTGGCTACGCTAAGAGGGTGCTGGACCCTAACAAAATATATATGTTCCCACTTACCTTCTAATTTCATCTCCTCTCTGAGGATTCGAACCAACAACCTCCTGCTTACAAGGCAAAATTGCAACCTCTAAGCCACAGCAGCTCCACTGTCAATGGAGCTGCTTTTGTAGTCTTGTCTTTGGCAGCACAGGAGGAGGAAGGCAGGCAGAGGAACACGGAGCCCTGCTCATTTGCTCAATCATTCTGGGCATCACAGCTCGGCTTGTCTCTTTGGATTGGCATCCAAGGGTGGGGGGTGCCATGGTACTGGGAGCCTGGTGGTGGTGTTACACTGGGTTGAGTCCCAGTAGCCCAAATGGGCCAGCCCACCCACCACTGCCTCTTCCCATGTTTTTCTACAACTGTAACTGAACCTGTGAATGAACATCAAACCAATAATGTTAAATACAGTAACACCAATTTGAAACATGGTGAGACAATAGCTGACCATGAAACGAGAGTTTATTTCATTTTTAAAAGCCACATTTTATTGATTTACGACATTTGTCCCCTCTTCTTGACTTCTCAGTATGCAAAGGCTGCCAAAGCAATCTGCATATGGTCAATAAAGAAAGGCAATCCAAAGGCAAAGGTAGGAGAGACCTTTATTACACCCCTAAAAACACACAGAGAGACACAAGTGCTAGCTTTCAACCCCACACAGGTCTCCATCAGGCTGGGCATCACAGGGCTGGAGACTCTGCCATAGCAATGTCAGAGTTGTAGAAAACCAGGCCCGGTGGACAGGCTAGGCTTTTAGCTTTTACCTTACCTATGTGTAGCATTTCAACCCCATGGATGAAGTTGTTGCTGTTGCTGTTGTTGAAGCCCAGTAACCAGCTGTGTCACTGAGAGAATTCTGGGAGTTGTGGCCCATAAATATACATCTCTGCACACCTGTACTTCTTTCTGTAAATCTGTAAAATGCCCAACTCTGCTTATTCCTGGTCAGGAAGACCCTGGTGATTCTTCTTCTTCTTCCTCCTTCTTCTTCCATGTCTAGGCCAGATGTGAAACTGCCAAGATGAAGGCACCTTTTGATGTGTTCATTCTGCAGTTCCTTTTGCCTGACTTAGTGTGAGAAAGATTAACTGGCAACGCAAGGTTGCCATTTTATTTATTTATTTTTATTTTATTTTTCCAATTTGTTTAGCCACCCAACTCAAAACGACTCTGGGCAGCTCACAACATTAAAAACAGCACAGCAGTCCAGAACATTAAAAACCCAATTTTAAAAGCTACAAAGATTAAAAGGACGAGGGTATGCCTGATTGTGGTTTAAGAATACCACAATCTTTGAGGAGGCTTTTTCTGCGTACGCCCCTGGTGACAGTGATCTATCCATTGTTAATTTCCAGAGTCTACTACTGCAATCCTCTCTGCGTGGGGCTACCCTTGAGGCTGGCATGGAAACTTCAGCAGGTGCAAAATGCAGCAGTCAGGCAGATTGTTGGAATTGGCTGGTTCGATTCTATCCCTCCGGCTTTGGCTAGTCTGTATTGGTTACCTGTGGTGTTCTGTGCCAGATTCAAGGTTGTCAGCTATAAAGCCCTTAATGGTTTGGGAATTATACCCATTCCACCCAAATGTTTAAACTTCAGGTGGTCACCCCAAAGAGGCAAGAAAAGGGGTGGCCAGATCCAGAACATTTTCTGCTGTAGTCCCCAGGTTGGGGAATGAATTGCTAGCAGAAGTCAGCTCTGCCTCAGCTCTGCTGGCATTTCAGAAGTCTTTGAAGACGTTTCTGTTCTATGAAGTGGCCTCTTTCCTCTCTTCATTTGCCAATTGTTCATTTGATAGATTGTTTTGTGCTTTTGGAGAGATTGTTGGGTACCTGTCCTAGCAGTTTCTAATGATGCTGTTGATGCTTGTGTGGTATGTTTTATTGTTTCATTGATTCACTGATTTATTGGCATGACATTGATTGATGTTTGTATTATATGTTTTATTGCTTGTAAGCCACCCAGAGTGGTGCTTGACCAGCTGGGCGGGATATAAATGTTCAAGACAGACAGACAGACGAATCTGTCATCTCACCTTTAGCTGACAAACTGATCATGAGAAGATATCAAGTTTTAAAAACCAAATTTAATAGCTTCTAACTTGGCAGAAATTGAAGGGAAATGGGTTAAGAGAGAAAAAGCAAATCCGTATTACATGCACAAGCACCCCGAGTGCCTGGTGGCTTGAACAGCCTGCTTGGTTAGATGCAGCCATTGGAGTATTGCCTTATGCAGGGACTGAAGGAGAGGCTTTAAAATGTGAACTTAAACATTGAAAAGCCATTGATTAAAACCCACTGTTTGATAGCTAAGCAGTTCAGAGATTAGATTTTTAAAAACCATTCTCTTTTTTAAAAAAAAACCCTTTTGACTGGGGCTTTGTATGGTGTCAAATAATGTAGGCTGTGCTTTCCTTCATTCCACCCCAAAGGGAGGTTCCGTCTCTAGTTCTCATCACAGACATTCTCTGTGGCCGTGGCAGACTGGCAGAAATGGTCTTCTGTCACACCCAGTTTGAGCCTCCTGGTCTCTGTGGATCAAAGTGTTCATCTTACCAGGGATCCAGACCTTCCAGGCCAGTGTCAGCCCAGTCAGGCCCCCAGTCTCAACCTAGAGCCAAGACAAAGAAGCTGCCCTGCCCATGCAGGCATCTCATGGGCCCCTGGCTAGCCATTGTATGTAGCCAGGATGCCAGGCCAACTGGTTGGCTGGTCTGAGCCACTACAGCTGCTTGCAGTGCAAGAGAGAAATCCCAGCTCATAGGGGTTTTTCATTGCTCTGTAAGCCCAGACTAGTGATGAACTGTTAATAATGGTTTCATAAGTCCGGCAAAGACATCTCTCTCTCTCTCTCATCCTCTCTCTCTCATCCCTTCTTTTCCCCACTCCATAAGAAATAAGTAGAAAATGGTACATGAAAAAATGAACATGCCTGGCATTGGACTGACATTTCCATCATTTCCTCCTACCCAGGGCCTGGTGGAAGCAGGCATGGGCTGGGCCACCGGGACAGGGCGATTCATCTCAGTCTGCCCTCGCCTCTGGCACCCTGAGGCACAAGTAATAATTTTATTATTATTTTATCTGCCTGGCATGCTGCACTTTAGATTAACCCATTGCTCCAAGCTCCCTCCTTCAGCTTGGAGCAATGGTTCATTCTAAAGTGCCATGTGCCGGGCGGAGCAAGCAAGGGGCAGTGACCAAGCGGTTTCCAGGAGCAGCCTTCTCCCCCATCCCTTGGTCACCACCCCTCACCCCTGTCCAGCGCCATCCCATAGTGCCCAGCACACCCATGGATGGAAGTGGGGTGGCCCAGCATGGAGGGAAGGGTGGGGAGGGATGGGAAGGAAAGGGAGGGCCGCCCTTTGCCCACCTGGGTGTCCAGACCTTCACTTCTTCTCACCCCCACCTCTCTCTTGGCTTCACTGCACCAGGCCCCACCTGACTCCACTGAGCTCTGCTTCTGCAGATCAGCTGCTTTGGCCTCAAGGGGCTCTTTAGGTACCAGGAGCAGCACCTCTGCTTTGAGACAACACCTGGTCTGTCTGTCTGTCTGTCTGTGTGTTGCAGGGCATTCTTGCAGGCCAGGCTATGAGGAAGCCACGCAGCTGTTGGCTTTCTGCCTCCTTGGCTGTTTTTAATGTATTGCCTTTGTTTACCTGGAAAACAGCTGCCTGTGGCAGCAGGGAAGGAGCAGCTGTCCCATTCCCCTGGCTCGAGGCATGCTGCTGTTGAACTGGACATTTGGTGTCACTCCATCTGGCTCTCACCTCTTGCTGCCCCCCCCTCTTTCCCAGCCCCAGAGCTGTGACTTGGGGGGTGGGGTGGGGTGGGGCCCCTGCCTGTTGGGGGCGTTTAGCTTTGTGCTGCTACTGCTACTCCCTGCTTCTTCATCTCTCAGGGGATGCTCAATGTGTTTCCCTGGCTAGTACACTTTGGCCTCTTCTCTTCTTGCTGAGGGAGTCTTTCCTGCCTTCATTGTGAGCCAATTCTTGTAAGACAGAATGATGGGAGGATAGGAATACCCCACCCACCCGGTCTCTCCCCAGGAGAGGCTGATTTCGGGCTCCCGGTGCCTTGCCCCCCCCCCCCCCGCCGCCCCCTGCCGTTGTTCTGCCCCAGGCTGGGCTGGCTCAGCCCCCTTTGCCCGGCAACAGCGGATAAGAGGTGGCCCTTGGTAAAGAAAAGGCAACCTCCTTGTCTCCCTCTCCGGGCTCTTAATCCTCGCAGAGATTTTTTGGCCACCTCATTCTAGGGTTGTAAGAGCCTCCCTCCTTTTTTCCTTTTAGGATTGGAAATGCAAAGTATTTTAGGCATGTGCATTTCCCCAAGTCCAGTAGTAGTACAGCCTCTTCTGTGAGCTTTAAATTTTTTTTTTAAAAAAAATTATTTAAATTCAGATTTCGATGCCGCCCAATCAGGTAAACCCGACTCAGCTTCGTTTGTGCAGGCTTTTCCCCTCCAATGGGACGCCTAGCAAGCCTCCGAGCCCTACAGAGTTGCGAGGCCAGAGAAATCCCGGCGCCTGGGCAGACCTCCCCCCCCCCCCCCCACCTCCGGCTCCACCATCCGAGCGAGTCCTTTGTTCGTCTCTGTGAAGCCCAATGGGCTGCACGGCTTTTCCCGGGCCGGCTCTTGTTCTAGTCACAGCTGCGGAAGGGCTGGCGTGGAGCGTCCTCTGGTGGCCGGAGGGGTTTATGCAGTGACGACAGGAGACTTTTGCTCCAGGTGGAAGGTGAGTTCTTCTCACTCAGGGCCAGGAGCTGGGCTGGTCCCGAGGGAGGAAGAGGATGCTCAGGCTGCAAAGACCCCTTTCCATAACCCACAGGACTCTTTTTGGAATATGCAGGAGTGAAACCCAGCCCATGACTCCTCCTAGGTCCCGGCTGCTTCTGTGGCAAAGACCACAGTGCCATGTCTCTTCTCAAGGGGCAGGATAGGGCTCGCTTGCCAGGGTCTGTTGTGGGGCACAGATTAAGGGGGCTCCCCTCTGGAGTCCCTATAAAAGTGGACCTTTGAAATTAGGAGATCCAGTTGCTGCTGCTGCTGCTGCTTTTGATAGCAGAACTTATTCAGGCAGATGTTTCGGTAGCCCACAGCTGGCTTCTTCACATGACCAAAGTGTTACTGGAAATTGGCATGTACATTTCCACTAAGGCTGTGGAATGAGAGGGAACAGAATATGTGAGGGCAGCCACCATTGTTTTATGAGCAGACTGGGGTGGTGGTGGTGGAGGAGGTGCAGGAACTGCCCTGGGCACACATGCTTGGCCACAGTAGCATTAGAAGGTGTGGACTAAAGGTTTCCTTTGCTCGAAAGCTAGTCGTATCTGACTCTAGGGTTCAGTGCACAAATCTGTTTCAAAGCCAAAGAGCCAGCGCTGTCTGCTTCTGCAGACATTTCTGTGGTCATGTGGCAGGCATGACTAAACACCGGAGTGCATGGAATGCTGTTTACCTTCCTACCGAAGTGGTCCCTATTTATCTATTTGCAATTTCTTGCTTTCGAACTGCTAGGTTGGCAGGTGCTGGGACCAGGGCCATAGCCAGGGGGCGGGGTGGGGAGGGCGAAAACCCTCCTGAGCTAACAGTCCGCCCCTACAACCCACACTGTGATGCCAATGTTATATATGTGAGCGTGACATTGTTGCCCCTCCTGAAAATGTTTCCCCCCCCTGAAACTTTTTGCCCCCCCCCCAAAAAAAAATATCTAGAATCCTAGCTCCGGCCCTGGCTGGGACAAAGATGGGAGCTCATTCCATCCTGCAATGCTCGGGAATTGAACTGCTGACCCCTCACCTTCCAGTCAAAGTCTTATCCACTTGAGCCACTGCAGTCCCAAGGTGTGGACTAGCATGTGTCCCTTGGGCTTTGTCACTTCCCTCAACCTCCATCTTTCAACGTGCTCACGGTGGTTGTCATTAGTACGCTGTGTTCAGGGTGTCTAACACACTGACAGAAGCCAAGCAGGCATTTGTGGGTGAGAGGGAGGGGGTAAAGCCCCTTGATTTGGATGCCCCTTGACTCCAAGGCTCCATCTTTATCTTTGGCTGCCCGTGGGGATAGGAGAGACTCCTGCCCAAACCCAGGAAAGCAGCCATGGCTGCCAGTCAGAGCTGCCTTTCAATCCACCCCCCACCACCCCCTCCATGTAGCTGCAGGGCCTGTTTCAACAGTTTCAGTTATCCACAGGTCCAAAAGTATTCAGCGAAAAACCCCTGAAATGCATAATACTGTACAGTATATATCTTTCCAGAGCACATTAGCAGAACTGACCACTAGAGGACACTATAGACAATGTAATATTGAGAAGGAATGGGTTGAATTTAGAGGGGGATCATTCCTGAGGGGACCTGAGAGAGCAATGGAAGCATTTGCAGTAACAACGCCCCCCCCCCCCAAAAAAAAATCAAAATAAATCAGGTATGCGTGCTCTAATATGGGCTTCACTGCTTTCCATGGCTTCAGGTGAGGGCAGAAGATCTTGGAATGCATCCTTGGTGGATATGGGGACGATGTGTATTGCACTGGAAGGGCCAGGAGGAGGAGGCCCCAGTGGAAGGCAGCCTCCTCTGTTGCAATCTTGCCCCATCCTGAAAGCCCAGCATGGGGTCAGTATCTCATTCTCCCCCCCCCCCCACCCCAACCTTTGTTTTTTCAACTTCAATTCCCAGAAGCCTAAGTTAATTCCCCAAAGTGCTGACCAGCCAATGGACTAACTTAGGCTTCTGGGAATTGAAGTCCCCCTGTGGGGCATGGGCCCCACATTGGGAACCACTGGGTTAGCTCAAGGCTTTCTAGTCCACCTTCTAATCTCATGGTGGTGAAGCAGGCACCCAAGTGTGTGTCACAACACCTTCCATTGATCATTGACTGCCTTCATCAATCAGCACATTTCCCTCCCGCATATCTCCTGTGTGTCAGTGACAGGAAGGAGAACAAAGAATGTGGTTATGCATACATGGTTGATGGGATGGGTGGATAAGGGTGGGCATTGAGGCTGGACACCCCTTCATTGTGGCATGGTGAGGTGGCTGCAGTCTTACTTTAAAATATCCTCCCCAAGGGAGGGAGTCACTGGCTGCCCACTTTGATACTCCTTCTTTTATTAGTAGAAGTAGAGTTTATATTCTCCCACCCCCACCCCCCACCCCCACACGACTTCTGGGCTTTTGTGTTGGGCTATGGTGAGTTATATTAGCAGAACCATTATGGTTTGGGTAGAATAAGGGAGACTTTTACCTACAGACCTGTATATAGATCAGGAATGCCCAAACTTTTCGGGCCATGGGCCAGCCATGTGGTTCAACGGGCCGCTCATGTGGTTCATCCCACTGGAAGAGGAAGTAAAACACGCCTTGCAATTTGTTTTGCAACAGGATGAGATAGATTTTAGGGTGCCATTTTCTCTGCTTAAACCAGGGGTGCCCAAACTATGCACTGTGGGCCAGATCTGGCCCCCAATGCCAATTAATCCTGCCCATGCCACCGCTGCTGCTCCTGGAAGCAGAAGTAAAATGTGCTCGTATGGAAAGGGTGCATTTTACTTCTGCTTCAAGGTGGTGTGGGCCAGATGAATTGGCATTGGGGGCCAGATCTGGACCACAGGCCATAGTTTGGGCACCCCTGGTATAGATAGAGACACCCCCCAAGCACCTTTCCCCTCCCTTTTCCTGGAATCCTCCAGAGGTCCTTGGATGGACTGAGTAGCAGCCTTGTTGGCTTGGAGCCCTTTGACCTGTAGGTAAAACAGCTGACAGATGCCTAGGAGTTGACCTTTATATATGAATGACTTTTCTTACTGGGGGGGGGGGGGGCACTTAGGAAAAGAGGAACATCCCAAAGACCATCAGCCTTTTTGAAGAGGGGTTTGGGAGGTATGTAAATACTCTTAATTTTCATTGACTGATAACTGGTTCAGGGAGTGGTGACTCATCGCTGTCAACAAGCAGCCCTACTTAAGCTCCAGATCCGCCTCGCCCCCCCCCTACACACACACTCAGTTCTAGTGGGCTGAGATAGAGAAACGGGGTCTGTTTCCCACCCACAGCCGCCACTCCTTAATTTTTTCAGAGCCCCCCCCCCCCCCCCGTGGGGTTTTTTTTCCTCCTGATCAATGCCGAGAGAGAAAGAGGGGGCCCAGGAACGCAGCCAGAAGCCTGGCCCTGCTGGCTCTGCGTGGGGGCGGGGGGGGGGGGGAAAGCTACTATACAGACCGTTTTTAGGGAAGCCTTAATCCCGATCTGCAGTCTCTAGATCTACCCCCATGACCCTCCCCCCTTCCCTTAGACTGCCCTTCCCGCAGCCTCTCCTGCCCCGGGACCCCCGTCTTTCCACACACACACCCCACTCCTCCAGTGGTGGTTTCTGAACTCTTACACAATCCATGGCCAGGTGCTCCTCGCAGCCTCGCCCGCCCTTGGTGGTCCGGTGCGGGGGGCGCTCCTTCTCCCCCCCAGGAGGCTGCCTTGCTTGCCCCACAGCCCACCGCGCGCCCGGGCGAGGCTCCCGCTTCCTCGTATGCCCGGGTGCTTCGTGGTCTCGTCTAAGCTCGGCCGGGCATTCTACGGGCACCAGACACAGCTGCCATGCAGGGCCATAGCCAGGATTCAAGATGTGGGTGGGCGAATGTTTTTCAGGGTGGGCAACAAAGCCTCTTGTCAATGCATTTCTATAGGAAACTGTGGGTGGGCAAACTTCTAACTCAGGGTGGGCCAAGCTCGCCCTGACCACCCCCTGGGCCTGGCTACGGCCCTGCTGCCATGGCAACCGCATCCTGGGCTTCTCGCCGGCAGGATGCCACTGCACCCCTCGGGGCAAAAGGGGGGGGGGGCGCCCGCGCCCTGCGGCTTGCTCGTAGGTGGGGTTGGGGTGGGGTGGGCCCCAGAGGCTGCGGGGTGCCCAAGGGCGAAGGCCGAGGCACTCTCAAGCGGGTACCTGTGCACGCGCACGTGCGTGTATCCACGCGTACCGGGCACAGCACAGGCCAAGGGAGGCTGGAGGTGTGCGTGTGCGTGCGTGCGCGTGTCTTCCTCTCAGGCCAGAAAAGAGCCGCTAGGCTGAGCCATTCAGCGGTTGAAGCTTGACATTTCTGGACTCTGCTGTGCATTCGTGCCTGTACACGCGCGTCCTCAACGCCATCCCCCCCCATCTCCGTGGCAACCAGCTGTCAAGGAGGCCCTCTCGTTTCCAAGGCAACCAGGCCGCCTGTCTTCCCTGTTCTCCTGCTCGACAGATCCCACAACCTTTATTTTGGGGGAAGGGGGTGCGAGTCGGGAAACGTGCGTGGGCGGTGGGGGGGGGGGGGAGGCGGAGACGGGGGAGGCCAACCTTAGACTCTCCCGCCCCCCCCAGCTACTTCGGTCTCTCCCTCCCCTCCCGCGGCTGCTGCAGGTTGCCCGGAACAAATGTGGGGGGGGGGCGGAGGGGAGGCGCCACGCGAGACCTCCTCCCCACGCGGCCCGGCAAGGATGGGCGCCGCGCGCAGGGGTGGGTGGGTGTTCGACGGCAGCCCCTCCGCGCCCCTCGATGCCAGGCGAGGCTCAGTTCCCGGGGCAGGAGGGAGGGAGGGTGGAGGAAGCGGGCAGGTTTCCTCTGAGCAGGTGCAGAGCGCCTCCTCGCCTTCCTCTCGGACTGAGCCCCGGGCCCTGGAGAAGGCGAGGCGGCAACTCTGGACTGACGGGAGGTTTCCTCTCCTCCCCGCCTTTTTTTTAGCCGTGCTCAAGGGTGGTGGGGAAGAAGGAAGGGGCAGCGCCCAAAGACATTCCGCCCCCGCCCCCGCCCCCGCCCCGGTCCTTCCGTGCGCGGAAGTTTGGACAGGCAAACGCCGCTCCTCCGGGGAAGAAGGAGCGAAGGCGCGCGAGGCGGAGGAGCCCAGACAGACCGGCCGCTGTCAGCGCGGAGGAGCCTCGCCCGCCTCCCCCCCGCCCCCCCGCCCAACCCCAGTTGGAAAAGCGGCCCTTTCTCCGCCCCCCTCAGCCCCCCGTCGGGAGGGTCCAGGCCGTCGAGGGCGCCGCCAGGCAGCAAAGCGTGGGAAGCGGACGGACCGCCGGTCCGTGTGGCTGCCATCTTCGGGGGCGCCCGGGGCTCCTCCCTCCCTCCCGCGTACTTTTCTGGAGCCCCGGAGTGGGGCGGGGGCCCCCGAGGCGAGGCGGTCCGGCGGAGCGGGAGTAAGGCAGCCGCAGCCGCTACCCGCTGCTCCGGAGCGTCCTTCGCATGGCGGGGTTGCCTCGGAGGAAGGAAGTGGGAGCAGAAGCTGGTCTCTGGCCGTGGCTGGGGACGCAGATCCTAGTGTGTGTGTGTGGGGTGGGGGGTGGGGGGCAAGGCCGTGGCCAGGGGGTGGCCAGGGGGGATCAGCCCCCCCCCAGCTAACAGCCCATTCCCCCCCCACCCCACCCCTGGGTGCCAACGGTGTGTGTGTGTGTGTGGCATTGTTGCTCCTCCTGAGGGGGTATGTGTCAACGGAAGGATGTCCTCCGGAAGAAAGGGGGTTACTACCACCGCCAGGGAACCAAAGCGGGGAAAGTCTTCTGCCCTGTGAGTGAGACCTTGGCTGGGCGTTAGGGGGGTCTGTTCCTCATCCAGGTATTCAGGAGGGGCAAAGAATCCTGCTTTGGGGGGCGGGGGGGGGGGAGATGGACTTGGTGTTGGACCAGCCAACAGCCAGCAGAAAGAGGCTGCCCTTCCCCTCCCTGCTCACCTGCCCTGTGGGTGGATGGGCTTTCCCAGGCAGCAAGGTGTGAGGGGGAGGGCTCTGATCACCCCAAACCCTCTGAGAGGGAGCCTTCTCCCCTGTCCGCTGCCCCCTCCCACCCACCCACCCCCCCCGCAGCAAAGGCATTGGAAGGTGGGCTGTGTTTGTCTCTTCTCCCCCGGGGAGTTTGGAGACTGAACCCACCTCATTTTAGCGTGTTGCTTCTATATCATCCTTATTCGCCGTCCTGACCTCACTTCTGAAAATTCTTGTCGGGCTGCGGACGTTAGTAAGCCTAAACACTTTTCTCATTAAACACTACTAACGCAGGTGAGTGATGGAGGGACTTGGGCTGCACACCTGGCTTGGGGTACCTGAGTAGCTTCTGCTAACTTGGTCCTCTTGCATGACGCTTCCTCTTGGGGGGTGCGGCTTTTCAGAGGCCATGGTGACACCAGACAGCACATGACTGCCAGTGTGCCGGGAGTGCTGGTCTGAGATCACTCTTGGTTTCATCCTGGCCCCTCTTCCCTTGACTGGACTCATCGTTCAAAGAAACTCTTTGGCAAGATGTTCAGTGCTGGCAAGCACTTAATACGCCTTAATGCGATGTGTAATTTAACTTATGGCCCGTGGTGGTGGTGGCAGCGGCTCTTGGAGTGCTGATGGCTCCTGGCCTGGACAGGCTGTAGCTGTGACAAGTCAAGGGAAGAGAGCCAGGTCTGTCTGCTGAGAGGGTTCCTTGGGCCCTTGCAGGAGCTCAGCAAGGAGGGCCCACCCCCACCCTGTCCCCTCCCCGTCTTCCCCAGGGAGGACAGTCTCTCTCCTGGGCTGTCCAATGCCAAAGCGGAGGGAGAAACCGCCCTCCCTGTGCCTTCTTGGTGCTGAAAGGGAAGGTGGCCTTGCTGGGGAAGCATCTGCAGCAATGGTGGAATTGGTGCTCCAGGGGAAAAGCCTCAGTGCACCAGGCTCAGGATGGTCCCAGCAGAAATGAAAGGAGAAGCGGTGCAGAGAGGGTCGGGACAGCATGGTCCTGTGGCAGGGCTGGGTTTGGAAGAGTGTGTGCCTCTGGAGGAAGCTGCATCTCCTATCACAGGATGCTGTAGTAGATCTAAATAAGTAGAACCAAAATCAGGTAGCCCCCCCCCCTCTTGGTGCTGTCCTCCAACTAGGGCTCTCCAACATCTGGAAAGGGTTCATTCTGCCCAAGTGGCCCCATCTCCTAGGCACCTCTGGTAGGGAGGGTCTTTCTCCATGGGCACCACAGGATATGTGTGTGTGTGTGTGTGTGTGTGTGTGTGTGAGTTCATAAGAACATAAGAACAGCTTTGCTGGAACAGGCCACAGGAGCCCATGCAGTCCAGCATTCTGTTTCACACAGTGGCTCACCATTTGCTTCAGGGTATTCCCAAACAGATGCCTTCACCTTCTTAGGATTCCCTGGAAATGGCATTGAGAGATGTCCTGCCTATCTCTTCAACCCAGCGGAGGTTGTCCTTAAGTATCCATAATTATAGCCATTGATACCCTTGTCCTCCATGAATTTGTCTAATCCTTCCTTAAAGCTGTCAAGACTGACAGCTGTCACCACTTCTTCTGGCAGGGAGTTCCATAGACCAGTGATCCTCTGGGTGAAAAAGCACTTTCTCTTATTTGTTTGAGAATAAGACCCTGGTGATCCGGTGAAGTTGGCACAGACCAGGTGGCTCTTACAGTCCATGACACCAGAAGGCGGCTGGTGACCCACCACACAGTGTGGTTTCAGGCCCTCCCACTTCTATTGCCCTCAGCTCAGGCCCCAGGGAAATGAAGAGCACCCAGCCATGCTGGCACACAGGGCAGGGGTGGGAAGGGGCTGCCCATTCTGCACCAGCACATACAGAGGCCTCCAAAATGCAGCAGTAATCCTGGGATTAGGAGATTAGGCATTTTTCATGTATGCCTCTCTCTCTCTCTCTCAACCTCTCTCTGCTTCCCTCCCTCCCTTCATTGCTTCCTCTGAGCAAACTGATCTTCCTCTCCACTTCCACTGTCCCTAGTGAGGGAACCAGGAGCAGGAGGGGGCAGCAATTGGGGTGGTGGTGGTGGTTGGTGGTGCCATTGTCTTCCTTTATATATATATATATATATGTCAAAAGCACACAAAGGTGCTTTCTGGGTTGAAAGGATTTTTGCTGGAGCAACTCCTCTCAGGGGATGCCCAAATGAGGCTCCTTTCATGTCCCCAAGATCTTTTCCCCACTGAAGTGGTCCCTATTTATCTACTTGCAATTTCTTGCTTTTGAACTGCTAGGTTGGCAGGAATTGGGACAGATGACAGGAGCTCATTCCATCATGCAGTACTCGGGTCTTGAACTGCTGACTTGCTGACCTTCCAGCTAGCAAGATGAGCTTCTTAACCCCTTAGCCACCGCAGTCCTGTCTTCCATTATAACAATAATCTCATGTCAGAGATTACTCTGGGTTGAAAGGATTTTTAGGGGATGCCCGAATGAGGCTCCTTTCATGTCTCCAAGTGCAGCTCTCGGGTATTGAAACCCGACCTTCCAGTCTCTAAGCTCAGCATTTTAACCACTAAGCCACCAGGGGAACTCTGTCTTCCATTGAAAGGAACAGACTGGAGGATCATTCCTCAACTTCCCTGCCCTCTCCTTAGCCTGTTCTTCTACCTCTTTAATCCTTTTGCCACCTCATAGTCCAACCCCCGGAGCCTCTCCTCTGTTTGCCAGGCACATGAGCCAGATGTTGTTGTAATTCTTCCAGGCAAATACCTCCATTTGGAACATAAGGGCAATATCCGATGGCCACTAGTTGCACCTGGAACACCTGGAGTGCCAAGGTTGGCCATCACTGCTCTGTGGAGTCGAAGCTTGGACACTGATGAAAGCATTTGAAAAGAGAATTGGAGCTTTTAAAATGTGGATCTACTGATGGCTGCTAAGGTTATCATGGGTTGACCATGTGACTAATGTAGAAGTGTTGTGGTGAATGGATAAAGAACAAGAACTCTTTAAGACCATCAAGCAAAGAAAGCTCCAATACCTTGGCCATATCATGAGGAACAACATAAAATATAGAATCCTCCAATTTTCTCTGTAAGGAAAGATCCCTGGAAAGAAAGGAGGCCCTGGACGTAGATGGACTTCATGGCTGAAGAACCTGAGAGACTGGTGTGGAAGGTCCTTGGAAGAACTGTTCCGAGGAGTTAAGAACAGGAAGACGATCACCATGATGATAGCCTATATTCTGAATGGATATGGCACTTGAAGAGGAAGAGGAGGAGGAGGAGGAGGAGGAGGAAGAAGAAGGCTCAGAGTCTTAAACTTGCTGATGGTCTTGATTTGCTGAAGTTTAAGGCAAAAGCAGCCCAGTTGTCTCACTGTGTGAAGAAATTCCTAGCCCCAACTAGAAGCAACTCCTACTCCTGTCTGTCCCAAGAGCAAAGAAGTCGGAAGCCACAGTACCACCTGCTAAGAAGGATTCTGAGAAGTACCATAGAAATCTGTGGCCGTGTGCTGCTTAACCCAACTTCAGTGAGCCATAGCTCCTGTAGGAACATGGCGCTTACAGCTTCCTACTAACTAAGGTCCTCTGTGGAATAAATAATAAAGACATTTATTAAGCAGAAGACACAGAATTGGAAAGCCCTCAGAGTGAATGGGGAAAAAAAATTTAATTCAGACCCCTTACACTTATTTGCATTTTTAAATGAAGCCCTTGGCAATCCATATCTTATTCCAGAATTCTTCGCACAAGAAATAAAACATCTCGTTTATAAGTTTAGAAGCTGTTTGGACCCTAAAAGCTGATGATGAATCATTGTCTACAGTTTAAGAGATTTTTACATCAATTATTTCCCAATTTTTAAAAAGTATTCTCAAATGCATCCGGATCCAAACAGGCCAACCAAGGGGTCTCTCTCACTATGGGCTCTATCATATGATATGGGCCCAAAACCCTGTGCTTAACATAGTACAACATACTACAAAGCCCATTGAATCAATGGGGATTTAGTGAGTCAACTCCTCTCTACGCTGACTGGGAGGCGGAAGGTCAGCAGTTTGATTCCCGAGTACTGCAGGACGGAATGAGCTCCCGTCTTTGTCCCAGTTCCTGTCAAGCTAGCAGTTCGAAAGCAAGACATTGTAAGTAGATAAATAGGGACCACTTCAGTGGGATGGAAGGTAACAGTGTTCCGTGCGCTCCGGTGTCTAGTCATGCCTGCCACATGACCGCGGAAATGTCTGCAGCAGCAGACAGCGCTGGCTCTTCGGCTTTGAAACAGAGATGAGCACTGCACCCTAGAGTCGGATACGACTGGCTTTCGAGCAAGGGAAACCTTACCTTACTCTAACTTGATTTACAATCCTAAGGTATTGAATTTCTAGAACCTGTGGAGGCATTGGCTCATCAAATCTCCATTCATTCAGTGGGTCTACTCTAGTGTGTTTTACTGTGCTAAGCAAAAGGACTTTGGCTAATGAAACAGGCTCAAAAGAATGTCAGAAATTTATCAGTTGCTTTATACTGATTACCAAAAGTCATTTCCTTCTGTGCATCATTCATGGTTCCTTGAGATTTTGAGGATATACAAAACTAATAACAGAATTATTACTTTACTAAATGCATGATGAGTGAGAAGACAAAATAATCTTATCAGAATAAAGTTTTTTTTGTTTGTGTGTGTGGGTATTCTTGTGATCTTTGGGGTTCTGTCTGGCTTTAAACCCTCATGTAGGCAGGCAAGTGATAGTGCTAAAGCCTACAAGCCTAATTATCCAGAGAAATGACCCCAGTGTTCCATACATAATGTACTTGGATGATACTAAGTTTAATTAACTAAGTCAAGCTCTCCTAGTAACCTGAATAGTCTCATAAACAGTGTTGAGGTTTAGAGTACAGAAATCAAAACGAAATGTGGTGTTGATACATGTGCTGCTATCAAGATGAAAAGAGGAAAATTCTCAGGAGGTACAAGTACAAACTCGCTAATGGAGAGTTCTTTGAATGCTAAGAGGAGAAGAAACCCAATAAATACCTAGGTTTGAAAGCAAGAAATTGCAAATAGATAAATAGGGACCACTTCAGTGGGAAGGTAACAGCATTCCGTGCGCTCCGGTGTCTAGTCATGCCTGCCACATGACTACAGAGATGTCTGCAGAAGCAGACAACGCTGGCTCTTCAGCTTTGGGACAGAGATGAGTACTGAATCCTAGAGTCAGATACGACTGGCTTTCGAGCAAGGGAAACTTTTACCTTTACCTACCCACAAAAACCTCAATATAAACCACCAGGAACTTTAGTTGTTATTCAGGAACATATATTTTGATAGGGTGTTCTCAAAATGGGAATTGATGCAAAAATGGAGATAAATGCTATTAATTTATGGGCAGCCCTAATGTTAATCTATTTTTATTTTATTTTTTTGGAACTGTGGACTGGAAGTATCCAGCTGGATCTTGAAGATTTAAGTGGGAAAGCCTGAGGGCCTCCTGTCAAAATAGTAGAGCCATCATCATCCAAAGGCATGTATGGAGAGTACATTATTACAACTTTCAAAGGGGAACCAACCTATGCTAATGAAAATCCTACAGTACATGGATAAATGGCTTGAAAAAACCATGACATGAAGAGCACCCTAGTTGACTCCTGGATGAAGATCTCCATAAGCAGCCATCGAAGCTGTGGCTTAAATTAAGCCATTTTCAGGCTGATGCTAAGAGATTCACGCGCATAACCCAAGACCCAGTTAACTGCACTAGATAATATCAGACAATAGCTGCGACACAGAGTTTAAGCAATCTATTTAGGGCCTGTCATGAATCTAAAGAAACGGTTCATCATATCATAGCTGGATGCCCTAAACTACATCAGTGGATTCTACGTGCAGGCATAACCAAGCTGCAAATATCTTTTTTTTTAAGCAGCTGACTAAATCGTATGGTTTACTCATATCTTTTCCTCCCTCTTATAAAATTCTAGACACCTATAGATTTAGAAAATGAAACTGCAGTATTGTACTGTGAGAAGGAAGTTATCATGGATGAAGCAGTTGGCTTTAATAAGCCAAGTATTTTGATTTTAACAAGCTGTCTCATTTATAATAATTATTTGGATAAAGAACAAAGAAAAACATGCCTAATAGAAGCTGGAATTTCATCAATAAAAGCAACTCAAAAGTACAGAAATTGCAAGAATGGTGAAGTGGGGAACATTAAGGGAACAAAATACAAGACTATGGAAGCATCTCCTTCCCATATTAATTTCATCAGCCAGAGTGGTTCCAAAATTAGGCTACTGCTTTTGAAATGTAATAATTTTGAAATGTGCTCTTTTGATCATGGCATCTTCCATGTTTGCCAAAGAAACCCTTCCTTCCTTCTTTCCTTCCTGCCCTTTCTTGTTTGATTTCATTTCTTCAGTGCAATTCTGTGTATCTTTTGGGGTCTTTTCCTTTGGGTGACCTTTCCCCTTTGGAAATCTGAAGGACCCTTTATTCTCCCCAAGGGCTTCCTGCTGGCTAACCCTGTGGCTGACCTCCTGGCCTGAACTAATGGGGCGTTTGCTGACCTGTGATCTCCTCCTGTTCTTGTGGTCCGTGGGGGAGGAGAAAATGAATCTGACTCTTCTGAGCTTTTTCTCCTTTTCGTTTTTACAACTGTCCTCAGTTTGTTTTTTCAAAGGTTCCTCTTTTGAAGTCTAAGGGGGCTGCCTTAGATGATCTCCTGGGCAATTTCACAGCTGCTGCCTATAAAGGACACTCCTCCTGCCCGGTCAACTCAGGCTCAGTCCAGGGCAGCCATTAATTTAGTGTCTTGCACGGAAGACAAAGAAGGAGTCGCAGGAAGGACTAACACAGGTTTATTCAGTGATGCTCAGCAGGAACATGTGGTAATGGGGCAGATACATCTCATTATATACCATAACACAATACATTTGAATCTTGTTGCACGGTAGCTCATTGGCTGCTACCGGCGTGGCCTCGCCCAGGTCACGCCTCTCTTCTGCAGTTGTTTTCTCTTCTGCAGTTGTTTTCTCTTCTGCAGTTGTTTTTCTCTTCTGCAGTTGTTTTCTGTAGCTCCTGATCATGTGGGGAATTTCCCGCGGCTGTTTGTGATTTGGGCAATGTGGACCATGTGAGACTGAACGCTCGCAGCTGCCCTCTATGGGCGGCTTGCTCGCGTTCCTTAACAGCTGAGATACATTGTGATTGTGGACTGGTTACATTCATATATTTAAAGTAACATTGTACATGCATACATAACATCCCTCCCCCCTAGGATGGGACGAAGTCCCTCAACCATTGTGGCTTGCCGCATGTGCGCCTGGGGCGTGCGGCCGCCTGACTTAACACAGGGGAGCCGGAGGCTCCTGGTTCCGCGGAGTCCTGCCCTGCAATGGAAAGAGGGGATTCATTAGCGGCTCGGTGTGGCGTCTGAGGTACCCTTGCATTGGGGGACGGGAATGGAATGAATAGTTGGGAAGTGAATCCCTGCCTGCCGCTTGAGGAGTTTGGGGACCCCCCCAGTACGAATCTCGGGACCGACGAAGAGGCCCTCGTGGCCTCGCCACCCCCCGCTGCCTGTCCGGGCGTTCTAGAGACTGTGGTGGGCAGACTCGCCCCTGTTGCCTGTCTTGGGGGTGTTGGTCTCCGGGGGGCAGGAGCTATTGCATACTCCAAAACAAAAGGGCTAGGGGGACTGGAAGTACCAGGGGCTGAACTGAAACCCCTCTTCTCGCTAGGACGGGTGGGGGACCACTCCGCTACATCCCCCTGGTACTGCAACTCGTAATCATCATCAAACTGATCCCTTTCTTTGAAAGTATCCTCCTCTGTGTCTCCCCCTTGGGTAATGCGGGTGGGGGAGGACCCTAACGCTGATTCCCCCTCGCCGGTGACTCGCCTTCGGAGTTGGTCGGCGTGCCTTCTCCAGAGTAGACCTGAACTAGTCTCGACCCTGTAGGATACCGGTCCTGTTTGCTCAACAATTGTCCCTGGCACCCACGCTGGCCCCGAGGCCGCGTAGTTTCTGCAGTGAACCGGGTCCCCTACCGCAAAACTTTTGGAGCTCTCTCCCCCTATGCTTATGTTTCTCCCTTCATCCTCCACCCTGGACAGATCCATCCAGTCAAACAGTGTTACCGGACGCCTCTTCATGAGGAGTTCGGCTGGGGAGAAACCTGACGCTAAAGGGGTTGTCCTGTAGCAGATGAGGAACTGGCACAGATGCAGGTTCAACTCACCGGGACCCATGCGCCGCAGTGCGTCTTTCGTAGTGCGCACTTGGCGCTCTACCTGACCATTTGTGGCGGGGTGAAACGGGGCAGCGGTTATGTGCCTGATGGCGTTCCTCTCCATAAACGTCTTGAACTCTGCCGACGTGAAGGTACTCGCGTTATCGCTCACAAGGACGTCTGGCAGGCCGAAGCAGGCAAACAGCTTTCGCAACTGTTTAATGGTTGCGGCAGAGGACGTGCTGTTCATGGGGATTACCTCCAACCACTTGGAGTAGGAGTCGACTACCAGGAGAAACATGGACCCGCGGAAAGGGCCGGCGAAGTCGACATGGATCCGGGACCATGGCCCGCGGGCCGTATCCCATTCCCTATGGGGTAACCGGGACTCCTTGGGCCGAGAGCTCTGGCAGCTCTCGCATGTGCCCACTAGGCGTTCTATGTCCCTGTCTATCTGGGGCCACCAAAAGAAACTCCTGGCCAGAGCCTTGGAGCGCACGATCCCAGGGTGGCTGGTGTGCAGTAGCCTCAGCACCTTGGCCCTCAGCTTCTCTGGGATAACCACCCGCTGGCCCCAGAGTAAGCAGCCCCTTTCCAGAGAAAGCTCTACTCTGCGCCTGAAAAATGGCTTGAAATGTTCCTCGGGGGGAGAGGTGGGCCACCCTTTTCTAACCCAGGAACTAACTTGGGCCAGGATCTTGTCGGCCGCCATGGCCTTGGCAAGGTCGGCCGGCACAATTGGGGGTGAGTCAAGAGACTCAATCAGCAGGACTTGGTGTTCCTGCTCTACCTCACACGTGGGGTCCCCTAAACTAGGGAGAGGGGATCGGGACAGGGCGTCCGTATGGGAGATCTCCTTCCCTGGGCGATAGACCAGCTCATATTGGTAGGCGTTGAGAAAAATGGCCCAACGCAGCATCCTGGGGGATAGAATTTGTGGGGTTGGTTTGCCGGTAGTGAAGATCCCCAGCAGCGGCTTGTGATCTGTCACTACCGTAAACTCGCGGCCGTATAAGAAATCGTGGAACTTCTTGGTTCCCGCGATTATTGCTAGGGCCTCCCTATCTGTTTGCGCGTAATTTCGCTCAGCTTTCAAGAGGGACCTTGAGTAGTACGCCACCGGGGCTTCCCTCCCGCTCTCCAACACGTGGCACAGGACCGCCCCCACCCCCACCGGGGACGCATCACAGACTAGCACCACTGGTTTTTTCGGATCAAAATGGGTCAGGACCGCATCCGAAGACAGGAGTGACTTAAGCTCCTTGAATGCCCTCTCCTGCTTGTCCCCCCACCGCCAAACCGCGTCCTTCTTAAGTAGCGCGTGCAGTGGCTCCGCGACCGATGCCTTCCGAGGCAGGAAGGAGTGATAGAAATTTAGGAGCCCTAGGAATGACTGCAGCTCCGGTTTCGCGGTGGGGCGAGGGGCGTCTCTCACGGCCGCTACCTTGGACTTGGAGGGTTTGATTTCATCCGGGGTTACCTTAAACCCTAGAAACTCTACCTCCCTCGCGAAGAATACGCACTTGTCCCTCCTCAATCGAAGTCCTGCCCTCTCGAACACTGAGAGAACCCCATCTAGCCTCTTGGCTAACTCTAATTCGCTCCCCGCTGTTATCAACACGTCGTCGAAGTATGGGAGGACGCCTGGAAGCCCCTTTAAAAGGCGTTCCATGAGGGACTGGAAAATTCCGGGGGCCGAATTCATGCCAAACTGAAGGCGCGTTACCTTAAACGCCCCCTTGTGCGTTACGATCGTTTGCGCGGCGGCAGCAGCCGGGGTTACAGCGAGCTGCTGATACGCCTGGGCCAAATCTAACTTGGCGAAAAACCTCCCCCCATGTAGCGTGGCCAGCAAATGGCTGACCACGGGCACCGGGTATGCATTTGGCTGAATGGCCTTATTTATCGTACATTTATAGTCCGCACAAATTCTGACCTCCCCATTTGACTTGAGGGCTGTAACAATCGGCGTTTCCCACTCCGCCGAGTCAACTGGAACCAAAATCCCCTGCCCCACCAATTTGTCCAGTTCCGCCTCAATCTTGTCCTTGAGGGCGAAGGGCACTCTCCTTGGCTTGAGGCGGATGGGCCGGATTTCTGGGTCCAGCTCAAAGGAAACCGGGGGCCCCTTGTATTTCCCGAGCCCCTTCTTGAAAACGTCCGGGTGTGCGTCGCACACGTCCCGCATTGGGTCAGTCTCGATGGCGTTAATGCCGGACAGTTCGATCCCCAGGGGAGCAAACCACTGCGTTCCCAAAAGGCAGCACCTCCCCCCTTTTAGGACCACTAGGGGCAGTTTCTCGGAGTAGTTCTTGAACTTCACCTTGAAGTTCCCCACCCCCAACACTGGGATCCCATTTCCCTGCACGTCCCGTAGGTTGGATCTCATGGCCCGCAGTTTGGGCCGTTTCTCTGGGGGAATGCGCATAAACTCTTTTTGGGACAGGATGGAATAAGAAGACCCCGAGTCTATCTCCATCCTCACTGGGACCCCCTGCAACAGTACCTCTATGAAGAACCACCGGTGCTCCAGGCCCACGCGGTTCACGCCGTCCTCGCTGTGGCCGGCTGAGACCTTCCTGGTGCCGGCCTCCTTTCGTTGGTGCGTCTGGGAATGGCTGGAACTGCCCTTGTCCTCGACTCGTCCGTGCCTGCATACTCTGGCGATGTGTCCCTTTCGGCCGCAGTTGTGGCACTCGGCTTTCCGGAACGGACACCTCGTGCGGTCGTGGGCCGCCCCACAACCGTCGCAGCGGCGGTCCTGCCGTTCTTGGGTCTGCCGCTTCTCACCTCGCTTCTTGATCCTCTGGACGTCATCGTCCTCGCTGGAGTAGGGATCCGCTGTCGTGGAGGACTCCTCGGACGACGTTGGTGCGGCGGCGGGCGGCTTGGGGGCCCGCCAGGCCGTCTTCGCTGGTGTCCGCCGGGCCGCCTGCATTGGTGATTTGGCCCTCTCGGACGTGGCCCCTCGAGACTTGAATAGCCGGACGCAGCTCCTGGCCTCCTCGGCTGCTTGTGCCTCCCGCAGTACCTCGTTGAACGTGAGGCGATGGTCGCGGGTAATGAGCCTCCTCTGAAGCTCCTCATCCCTCAAGCCGCACAGCATGCGGTCACGGAGGGCCTGGTCCAGGTCGTCCCACTGGCAATGCACCGCTGCAAGCCTGAGGGCCGCCGCATAGACGGACACGGATTCGCCCGGTCGCTGGTCTCGCCTGTGGAACGCGACCCGGGCTGGGAAAATCGAGACGGGCGGCTGGAAATGGTCACGCAGCCTCTCCAGGATACGGTCGATGGGCACCTCGTCCACCTTCCGGGGGGCCACCAGGGTCATCAGGATCCACAGCGTGGCCGGCCCCACCTGAGACAGGAAGTGGGAGTGCATCTTCGCGTCGTCGTCGACGCCTGCAGCCTCCATGGCGTGCCGAAACTGGCACTCGTAGAGCTCCCATTGTTCGGGCTCGCTGACATCGAACTGGTACGGCTTGACCTTGGGATTTGCCATCGATCCCATCCTCGCCGCCAATTTAGTGTCTTGCACGGAAGACAAAGAAGGAGTCGCAGGAAGGACTAACACAGGTTTATTCAGTGATGCTCAGCAGGAACATGAGGTAATGGGGCAGATACATCTCATTATATACCATAACACAATACATTTGAATCTTGTTGCACGGTAGCTCATTGGCTGCTACCGGCGTGGCCTCGCCCAGGTCACGCCTCTCTTCTGCAGTTGTTTTCTCTTCTGCAGTTGTTTTCTCTTCTGCAGTTGTTTTCTCTTCTGCAGTTGTTTTCTGTAGCTCCTGATCATGTGGGGAATTTCCCGCGGCTGTTTGTGATTTGGGCAATGTGGACCATGTGAGACTGAACGCTCGCAGCTGCCCTCTATGGGCGGCTTGCTCGCGTTCCTTAACAGCTGAGATACATTGTGATTGTGGACTGGTTACATTCATATATTTAAAGTAACATTGTACATGCATACATAACATTGGTCCAGGGGCCAGAGCATTTTATCCCTTTGCCATGGCTGGGACAGGCCTGCCTGCCTGCCTGGCCACCCGCCTGCCTGCCCGCCCTCTGGGCGAGCGTAATCCCTGTTGCCCCATTCCTGCTGCCTTGCCTCCTTTGGGTTCCCTGGTCCATCCCAAGATGACTCTTCTTCCCTGGGGGAGAAAGATCAGGCTCCCAGTGGCCAGTTACTCCACCAGGAAGGAGAAGAAATGGCCGTAGCTTATTAGTGAGTGTTTGCTGAAACCAATTTGAACTTGGTTTCCCAGGCAAAGGCATTTGCGTGCCTTTTGCTTTGCTTGCTGTAGCTTCATCGGAGACGGGGAGGGTGAGATGTCACTCAAGTGCCATCCAGTGATGTTTGACTGGTGGTGTTTCAGTCCGTAGTAGGTGCGGAGGGTGGTGAACCAGATTCCCAGAGGAAAAGAATTACCACTGGCCCAGAAATGTCAGCCCTTCCTAGTGATTAAAACCTGGTAGTTGAGAGCTTATCGTATGGCATTCAGAGGCAGCCCGTTGTTTTTAGAGGGGTGGTGGTGGTGTGGGTGGGTATGTAGTGCATGGATTTTGTGCCAGGAGACTTTTGAGGAGGCAGTGTTTAGTCCCAAGGAGGCTCAAAGACCCAGAGGGAGGGGAGGGTCTTTTCGAAGGAAGGGGTAAAAGTACACATGCGTGCACATGCATGCATGCATGCACACATGCACACCCACACACCACTGTTCTCCAGGTGTTAGGAAACACCCTTCTGGACCAAAGGCTGGAAGGTGTTGGTAGCTTCTTCTTGGCTCCATCCAGTGAGGCGGATGATTCAGGATGGCTCTAGTTATAGTTTCCAGGCTGTTCTGGGGGCAGAAGCCACCTTAGCAGGGAAAGCAACCGATGGGAAGAGGACAAGCTGGTCCAAGTTCTTCTGAAACTGTTTCCTGGTTGCTTCCAGAACCCTCACCTGCTCTGGGACCGTGTTGGGTCTCTCGGCTGGGGGGTGGCAGTGGCAGTAGAGGGCTGTGTGTTGTGATGTTCCTGGTGGTAATAGGAGACCCAAGTGTGGACCTGGGAGGGGCAAGAAGGTGGGTTCCTGTGGCCTCACATCAGGCAGAAGAACCCAGAGTCCTGTGGCCTGTGGCTCGGGTGTGGCTGGTCAGCACTTGCTATTGCCATTCACACCTGTGAGGTGCTGGGAAGCTGTGGAAGTCTTGAGCAGGTGTCTGGAGGCAGCTCTGGGATGAGGGAAGGCTGACAAGATTGAGACAAATTCCGATCATCTGCATGGCTTTGTGGGTGGAGGTACTGTATCTTCTGACCTGGATGGCCCCCCTCCCCCCCCTCCCCAGCAAGGACTAGCAAAGGCAGCCTGGCCTTTTCCTGGGCTCAGTGTAGTGGTCAATGAAAGCACACATTCAGGGGTGGGGGGTGGGGGTGGTGCGCAGCTGGCAGGCAGGCATAATCTCTTTGCCTGATTCACCAGGGCTTCAAACCCCACCACAGTCCTTCACATCCTGGTTATATATAGGCAGATGCAGCTGTCCCTGTGTGCTGTCCATAGCGCTGCCTTTGAGGAGGATTTTGAAGGTTTAGTTGCTGCAGAAAGCAGGGGCCCCGTTGGCAGGTGTAGAGGTCAGGGCCTTTTCCCGGATGGCCCTGTTGCTGTTGAACAACTCCCTTGCGTAGGAAGGAAGGAGGCTGTGTTTCAGATAGGTTTTAAAGACCAAAATAGTTTGAATTTGGCCGAAACAGTTTGGTTTTAATGTTCATAGGTCAAGTCCTATTGGAAAACATGCCACATGCAGGGGAAATACTGCAAGCTGTATTTACAGTTTTCCTGGCCCTTTGTTACTTGTTTGGCAAAGTGACTGGGAGCACAACCAAGTGCAGGACTTGGTTGTGTTCGAGTGCACAACAGCCACACTGACTGGTTGCATGCACTAGTTTCTGTGTTTGTGCCGTGCAAACCCAATAGGATTCTGGTCATTTAACTCTTTTTATTCAGCATGTTAGAGAGCTGCATTGATCTCCCCCACTTTTGCCCCAAAGAGCTCACAGCCAGCCCAAGTAGAATGGTTGCCCTCCTCTTGGACACAACTCTTTCCTGACAACAAGCGTGAGTGAGAGGCAGGTCAGGCTGGGGCAGAAGCCATGGCTGCCCTGTGAGTTTGGTAGCTCTGTGGCATCTCCAGCATGGATCTGGCAGATCCAGCACAACCCATCCAGAGCCGTTCTTTGCACATGCTGGCCCTGCACTTGCTCTTCTTGGGTTGCCAGACTCTGTTGCTGTGGGAAGCTGTAGGTGGATTTGCTCAGCTGTATTTTCACTTTTTAAAATTGGGGGGAGGGGAGGTTTGTTTCAGCGTGTCTTGTGCATATTTTGGTGTCACAGGTATATATGCCCTGTCCGGTACAGAATAATGCCCATGTTTCTTTAATACAAGCTGCCTTGGAAGTTTTGCACAAGGAGCCAATCTGCAAATGGTTGGGGGCAGGTCTAGTCAAAGGGAGGGAGTTCTTCTGTGGCCCCTTGGGGGGAGGGGGAGGGAAGGGCCCTAGATGGATTCCCCTTGGCATGCCCAGTGGTTCTGGGAGTCCCATGGAAGGGTCTTGATCCTCCTCCACCACCTCAACCACCACCACCACCACCTCTTTCCTGCCCTCCTGCCAGCCCACTTGCTCCTCCCTTCCCATTGGCCTTGCCCCTGCCTGTGAGGGCAGGATAGATGGCCGGATGGCCCACGGGCCCAGCCAGGGTCCGAGACAGGCCCTGCCACAAGGCTAGGGAGTGGAGCTGGCCTCAGTCATGCAGAGCAGCTGGCCAAGGCCCAAGAGGAAACAAACAATAGCAGGCTGTCAAAGAGTTGCGCGAGGGCCAGCTTCAGCCGTGCTCAGGCTGGGATCCCAGGCTTAGGGGAGGGGCTGGTCTCATTCTCCCTCCCCTCTGGCAGGGCGCCCACTGAGGTGATGGTCAAGGCTGGCCAAAGGCATCCATTCAGCAGCTCCAGAGCTGGACTGGAACAGACCCTGCGTCTGCAGGAGGAGCCCACCTGGAGCCAGGCATTGCCAGGTGGCAGGTGTCTGTCACAGCTGTCAGCATCTCCCCCAGCATCTGCCAGTGGCCCAGAGCACAGCTGGTGGGAGATGGGAGTGGCTAGCTGAGCCACAGGCTGGACTGCCACATTGGAGGCCACACCCGGCATGCAGTTTCCTTTTGCATCTGGGGAGGTCATCAGTTCACGCCCCAGTAGGTGCTCAGACCAGGCAAGGTCACAAAGCTGGCTGGCTTTGGACAGGGAAGGTGTTGGGACCAAGCCGTCTGAGCAGGAATCCTACCAGCCAGCCAGCCAGCCAGCCACCTCTTACAGATGCGAGGGGACTCTGTGTATGTTCAGAGGCACACTTTTTCTGTCCTAGAACTGAAGCTTCACATTGGATCCTGGAAGTTTGGAGGCAGAGTTTGCATAGCTGTGGTTCCATGAGGGCCAGGTAGCACCATGGGCAGAGTGGCAGATGAGAATTCAAGAGAGCTGGGTTCAAATCCCCTGTTGGCCATAGAAGCTTATGGAGGGATGGGATGCATAAAACCACATTCATTGAAGAAGTCCTCCTGGGGTGCCACACATCCGAGGCTGCTTCATAGCACATGACTATGTGTGCCCCCCACCCACCCCATCCCCAGACAGATTCTCAGCCCTTGGACCATTGCAGGGTCGGCTTAGATAGAACATTGGGGGGGGGGGGGATTCTCCTCCAGTGCCTTGCTTGCCACCCCCTTTCCCCTGCCCCACTTCTAGGGGGTGGTGATGGGAAGAGCCTCTTTCCCTTTGGTATAAAGAGACAGTGAGGAGGGGCTGCTCTGCAGGTGGTCTGAGTTCCAGTTCTGCCCTTCTTGCAGAAGATATGAGGAGGCGAGGTGTCTGGGGTTGGGGTGGGGTGGGAGGACTGACAGCCACAAGGGGGGCTGCCCCACTTCCCTGCGGGCCTCCCAGAAAAGAGACGTGATGTTGCACCCCATTTTTAGGCCTCATGGTGGGCCATCCCGTCCTCAGCGTCAAAATACCTGCCTGCCTGCCTTCCCCAAGGATCTCCACCCCGCATTTCTGGGAACCGTCGCTTGGCGTGTTGGGGTGGGGTGGAGTGGATTAAACCGCCGCCCCCGTCTGTCCCTCCTCCGTTGGGGTAGCCGGTGGGGAGAGGATCGCTGGTGGGGGAGGGGCGGCGGGGACTGAGGCTGGGAAGCCGCAGTGCTGTTCTCCCCCCCCCCCCATGCCCTAATTCTCTTCCCGGGCCGCCGCGTTGGGGCTCAGGAGCTGCCAGCTGCCTCCGGAGGTGTCGGGCGGACCGGGGGAGCCTTGGTTTGGCCCCTCCTTCCTGAGCTTGCTTTGCTTACGCCGCTGCCCCCTCCCCTTTGCCTGCCCGTCGGACGATGCCGCCTGAATAGGCGATGAAGTAAGGGAGGGGGAGGGGAGGCTGCGCGGCACCGGCGGGAGGAGGAGGAGGAGGAGGAAGGCGCGCGAGGGGGGGGGGGCGGAGAGCTCCTCTTGCGCTCCGCTCGGCTCTGCACTGCAGCGGCGCAAAGCGAGGTGAGAGCGCGGCGGCGGCGGCGAGGGCATCACCATCACCCCCAGTGGCGGCCGCGGAGGCAGCAGAGGAGGCAGCCCCCTCCGGAGGAGGCCCCACCGGAGAGCAGGCGCCGGGCGGCCCGCGAGCATCTGAGGGACCGACCGCGCGGAAGGCAAGAGTCCATCATCCCGGGCGGCCCGAGGCCAGCGGCAGGCGCCATGCTGAACAACCTGACGGACGGCGAGGACGGCGACGGGGCCGCCAGCCAAGGTAAGGCAAGGCCGGGGGCGGCCGCCGAAGGGACAACCCCCCCCCCCCCCCGCCCCAGGCCAGCGGGAGAAGCGCGGGGGCCGAGGCGCTATCCAAGGTGCTGGAATGCGCACCCCGCTCCCTCCCCCCCCCCTCCCTCCCACCCGCCTGGCCCGGCGAAAGGCAAGGGAGCGCCGCAAAGCTGAGCCCTGTCCGAGCCGGGCTGCCGCCTCTCCCCGTTGCTGCCCCCTCTCCCCCGCAGGTCCACCCCCGTTGCTTTGGCCCCTCCGCTCGGGAGACATTCTGGAGACGCTGCGCAGGAGGGGCGGGGGAGGCACGCGGGGCTCCGAGACGGGGCTGGCCGGCGGCGGCGTGGCGGGCTCTGCCACCGGAAGACCCGGGCGGCGGCACTTCCTCGCGAGGAGTGGGGGGGGGGGAGGGAGGGAGGGAGATGCCCGGTCAGGCTTGGCTGGCAAGTCTCCGTCCGTCCGTCCGTCCGTCCGTCCGTGCGTGCGTGCGTGCGGGCCGCCTTGGAGCCCCATATCCTGGGCCGCCGTCTAGGGCCTGCCTTCGCCTGCTGCCCTGTCCGAGGTGCTGAAGTTTCCTCTCGGAGACCCAGGGCCCGGGCCCGGAGGTGTCGTGGCGTCGCTGGCAGTGCCCACTGGGTACCTGGGTCTGCCCAGCTGGGCTCGCGGGGAGGGGGCTCTCCTCCTTGCCCGCCCGTCCCCCTCCTGCCTGCCGCCTTGGCGGAGGTCCCTGTGCTGCAGCCTGGGTGCCGCGCAAGCAACAGCATCAGCAACATCAGCATCAGCAGCCACAACAAGAGCCGCCGCCGCCACGCGCCTCTGGGCGTTTGGAGAGACCCCCCCCCCCACGCGCTTTCCTCGCAGCCCCCTCCTCTCTTGGCTGCCTGGATGCGACCCGTCTCTTCTTGTACCCCGAGGCATGGAGTGGGTGTTTGTCTGAGGGCTGCCCCATGCCCACCTAATTGGAAGCAGGGACGAAGTTGTTACAGTTGGCAACGCTGGGCACAGTGAAATGTTATGGCTGCAGGTATCTGCATGGGAATGTGCCAGGCTGGCACCAGCTCATGGGGATGGGGAGGAGGGCACCGCCAACTCCCTGGCCCATTTTCAGTGAGTTCTCAGCCCTGCCCTTTCCTGCGGTTGTGCCCCCCCCCCCCCCTGTAAATAGTAATCTCTACTTCTCAAAGAGGGGGAGGGTGCGGAGCTCCAGCTTCAGCTGCCTGCCTGTCTGCCGCAGAGTTTGGGGAACAGAGGCTGCAGCAGGAGCCAGGACCTGCGTGGCAGGTGTGGAGGATGTATGTGTGTATGTGGCCGCCGAGAGGGGGGGAAAGTGTGGAGACGTCTATGATGTGCAGAAAGTCTCTCTTCCTGTCAGAGCTCATTTGGTCCAAGAGTCCCCCAGGAGCCTTTCACTCATAGCCCCCCCCCCCCCAGCCTGCCTGGCGCTGAAGGGCAGCCTTGCTTGCTAGGCCAGTGGGCACTGCGCTCAGAGGAGGTGGGCATTGCTTCATTGCCCCACTGGGTACCTGGCTTGGCTGTGACACTGCAGGGGGATGGGCTGGCAGAATTAAGCACCAGCTGCTGCAACCAGCCCAGTGTGTGCTCTCAGGCCCTTCCGGGGGTGTCTGGACCGAGGCACCTGCTCAATTTGGTCTGAACGCCACACTCTCACTGGGTGTGCCAGGGCACCTTTGGCACATGGCAAGTGGCAGACCCTGGACATGATGGCTCCCGCACCCTGACAGCTTCTTGCATTGCCTGGAGAGGGAGGATGGGTGGGGGTGGGTGGGGAGAGGAGGAGGAGAAAGACCTCTGGGGCCCAGACACCCTCTCATTGTGCCCACTCATTGTCTATGGCAGAGGACCGTGTGCCTGGGCACATCCTGTGAGTTTAGGGGCCTGATTCTGGCATGCCATTGCAGGCCAATTGGGTTGAGAGGTCTTGATGTGCTGTGCAGTGAAATGCCTGTGGCCTGCGTTTGTTGCAATGGCCGTGGGCAGCCAATATAGGGCAGAAGCAGCCCACCTTCCAACCTGGCTGACCAGAAGCAAGCAGCGTCCCTACCGACAGAGCTTGAAATCCTTGCATAGGGGATTGCTTTATTGATCAAACAAGCAATGGATGAGTCGAAAGGGGTGGCAGAGCGGGGGCGGGGGGGGACCCCTGGCTCACTTGAGGAGAGAGTTCCAAGAAAAGGTGTGGGAAAAGGGCAGTGTCCCAACTCTCCCAGCAGTGGGTTGGGGTCGGGGAGTGGGGGTCCTGCTTCCCTCCTCCCAGGGACAGCTGTCCCTGGGGAGAAGGGCCAGAAGGGCCAGTCACCTGGGCTTCCCTGCTGTCCCTCTGGAGCTCCCCTGGGGTAGCAGACAGGATGTGGTTGGACTGGGATGGCCAAGGTGGGTTGAGTGAGGGAGGCCCTGTGGGTCATCTGCTTTGGCTGGACCAGGTGGCCAATGGAGCACAGCAGCAGCACACCGTGGTGTGTGTGTGTGTGTGTGTGTGTGTGTGTGTGTGTGTGTGTGTGTGTGTGTGTGTGTGTGTGTGTGTGTGTGTGTGTGTCACAGGGGAGACTCAGTCTACAGCTGAGAAGGATTGCTGCTCTGACATAGATTTCTTGCTTCCTCGTAAACTAAAATAGTAATTAGGGAGTAGAACGTCCATCACTGAAAGAAACCTTGTGCAGAGAAACAATCCTGTCTTTCTTGAAGATGGCACAGACATCCTCAGCCTCTGGAGATCTCTAGCCCAGCTTGACCCCCTGCCTAGGGCCTTCTCCAGCCCCCAATGAAGAGGGGTAAGAACAGACCAGCCCTGCTGGCTCAGGCCATAATCGTTGACTCCCCACCACCACCGCACGTTCAAGTGAAACACAGGAGGTTTGGACAAGTTGGGGAGCAAGAGAAGGGGTGGAGTCTGTGTTTGGGGCTTAGTTTGGTGGCCTCTCATCCTCCACGGAGCCCTGCCTGGGTAGCCAAGAAACGGTCTCCCCAAAGGCAAAAGAGGAGGAGGTGGCAGCAGGCAGAACTTGCATAATGGAGAGAGAGAGAGAGAGAGAGAGAGAGAGAGAGAGAGAGAGATGGGTGGTGTAGGAGGGAACCGGGGCTTTGTGGGCCCAACACGTTCCTCGTTCCTCGTATGCTCAGGGAGGAGGGATAGGGGAGGGGAGACAGATGCGGAACACCTGCCAGAGCCTTGAGCAGCTGAGGCTGTTTTTTTAAGTGGGGGAGGGGTGGGTTTGTGGCGCCTGACCCAGAGCTGCCAAAGGTTTGGCTTGTGGGTGCATAGTTGCTGGGGGTGGGATGGATGGATGGAGGGGGGTGGTCTAGAGCCTGCCAGCTGAGCCCAGCTGATGTTCTTCAAAGTCCACCCTGATTGTGCATCACCTGCCTTATTTCTATAGAAAGCAAAATACTTATGGAGGTTGCAAACTGGGCAGAGGGGGGGGGGAGAGTGAAACTGGCCACTTCAGTGCCTCTGCCAGCCAGGCAGGCAGAATTCTTACTTCTCTCCTCCTCTCTTCTGGTTCAGGGTCAGGGGGAGCACACAGGATTCTTGCCCCCCCCCCCAATAGTCCCATTTGGTTGGACCAGCCCTTCTCAGCCTTGTTGCTGCTGGGGGGGGCGGGGGCGGGAAGAGGCCTCCTCCTCCTCCTCCTCCTGAGGCCAGGTGCCAGGAAAGAGCTGCTTGGAAAGTGAGCCAGAGGTCTCTCACTCCAGAGGTGGGGCAGGAATCTCCTGGGGGGCCTTATGGGGAGGGAGCTGGCCAGGTGTGTCCTTGGGGTTGAGGTGGGGGGCTGCACAAACCTCTGTGTGGGATCAAGAGAGAAGCAGGGGATGGTTGGGGGGGAGACATTCCTTTGGTCAGCCACTCAACCATGAAAGAGACCTGGAGGTCTCCCTCCTATTCACCCATATAGGGCAGGAGAAGGGAAGGAGCTCCGTGGGTTGGAGGGTCTCACTGTGGCTTGGAGAGAGAAAGGGATCGGGTAGCTGAGGAGATCTATGATGGGTTGGGAACATGGCCTTTGCCAGGTATGTGGTAGAGACCCATGGAGTAGGACCCCATCAAGCGAAGATGATGGGGGGGGGGCGTTGGGATGTTCTGCACCCCCTTGGCCCATGCCAGTGCTGCCATGGCAACTCTCCAGTTGCCCCTTTGAGCTAGCAGGGTTTGGGGCAAGGCTGAGCCAGCCAAGAGCCATAAGGGGAGAACGTGGGAGACCACGCAGGGGGATGGGTGGGGGGTGGGGGTGGGAGGCAGAGGTCCATCTTGCTACAGGTAGCCTGAGGTTAGCCCAGCCTGAGGTCAGGTAATGGGTAGGAGTTAGGGTTGCTATTTCTGTGAAGGGGACTGGGAGGGTCTCTCTCCTGTGGGACTCCGTGGGGCTTCACTGTGGGAGGGGTGGGGGGGTGGGGGCAACTGAGAGCATCAGGCCAGGGGTAGGAGATTTGACAGGTGTGTGAAGGCGCGGATGTGCCGCTTGTGACAGTCAGCCTCTGTTGCCGCCAATGACTTCCCGTCTGCTCCCCCTCCCTGCTTCTCTTGGGCTTGAGATGATCTGATCTTCACACTGGGGCCATTGTTTCCCTGCCAGCAACAATGATGATCCAGCGGCCGGCCTGTGTTGCCAGCCAGGCACCGCAGAAAATTAAAAGGCCGGTTCATGTTGAGTGATCCCTGGGGAGGGAGGGAGGGAGGGAGGGAGGATCTCTCTCTCTCTCTCTGAGCAGGAATGGAAGAGACAGTCCGGCTGCCAAAGAGCCAGGCTGACTCTGCTCTCCGCAAAGCCCTCTCCGGAGCTGCCTGGACGTCACCCACCCATCCTCCCCAGGGGCTCCAGCATGGCCTGTCTCATGGGGGGGGGGCCTCTGCCCCTCCCCAAGAACCCCAGCAGCTGGGCCTGGACCAATCTCGAAAAGAGGTTGACGATGCTTGGCTTTGCTCCCCAGCCTCCTCCTCCATCCAACCAGCCCCAAAGGGCATCAGGTGCCCTTCCTGTGTCCCAAAACACTTCTGTCCTGCCAGAGGTCCCTTGAGAGACCCCCACCCCCACCCAGACTTTTTCTTCTGCCCCCTCCTGCTCTGTGAACATCCCAGCAGAATTGAACTTGCTTGTGTCACTGCTGGGGCTCCTCTGTGCCCCTTCCCGGGACCTCGGGGGGGGGGGGGGGGCTTTCCCCAGACCAAGTAGTCCAGGGCAGCCCCAGCCTTGGCAGGCTCCTTGACCACTGCCCATCTCTGGAGCGCATGGCCGGAGGGCTCTTGGGCAGGGAAGGGAGAGACCCAGTGTCAAAGTGGCGCTGCACCTGCCTGGCCTTCTCTGTGCATTTCCACTGTGGGGCCCTGGGCCACACTCTCTCCGCTCCCTTCTGGTGGCCCATCCTGCTCTCTGGAATCCTTGGCCCGGGAGATCTCCAGCCAGCCGGGATGCCAGAGCCTCTGGCTGCTCTGCCCCTTTGCGGCAAAGGCAGCCTCTTGACAGAGCCAGGATCCATCCATCACTCTGGAACCCTGGGGAGCCAGCAGAGCTTCACTCCTCCCTGATGGGGAGGAGGGGGCTGGAGGCGCTTCACTCAGAGATCCCACTCCCCACTCAAGTCCACCTCCCAACATGGCATAGTCCATGTTCTGCACTGAAACAGCCCCAGGCTGTCTTGACTTACCGAGGATGGTTCCACCACCACCACCACCATTGGCCTCTGTGTGTTGTGTTGTGTTGTGAGGCCAGGAGAGGGCCCAGCATTGGATTCTTCCACCCAAGGCTACATCTGGGCACTCTCAGACCCACACATCTGGAGTGGCTAACTGGAGGGTAGGCAGTTGGTCACACGCTTGTGCTTGTGTGTGTGTGTGCGTGTAAGACCAGAGCAGAAATGGTCCTTTCCCATCAGGGCTGGCACAACCAGCCTCCTGAAGAGGGAAACTGCCCTGTGAACCCCTGGAGAAGAGCCTCCCTTCATCCTTACCTGGGGCACACATTGAAAAGCACACCTTCCCACACAGCACATGAGCCTTAGGAGGATTGGCCCTGCTATTGCCTGCCCCTACTCTTTGAAACTGCCTGCCTGTAGCATGAGGTGTTAATCTGGCCAAGGGTCTTTGGGAAGAGATGTTCTGTGTGTGTGTGTGTGTGTGTGTGTGTGTGTGTGTGTGTGTGTGTGTGTGTGTGTGTGTGTGTGTGTGAGAGAGAGAGAGAGAGAGAGAGAGAGAGAGGAAGGGGGGAATCTCTGTGTAGCCAAAGGCATGCACTGCAATGGGACATTCTTCCATGTGAGCTTCAGGATTTAGGTCTTCTCTTGAAAGAGCATCTCATTGCATTTAATCATGAAGAGAAATCGTCAAAGATGCTTTTGTCTTCATGCTACGCCTCTCTCCACCCCCACCCTGTAGCTTGTGAGCTATATTTTACCTGCAGGGTGGAAAACAAATGGCAAGACAATGGCAGAATCTGGCGCGCACACACACACACACACACACACACACACACACACACACACACACACACACACACACACACACACACACACACACACAGAGCCAAGTTTAGGAGGAGGAAGCAGGCCCAGATTAAGCAGACAAGACCCCAAGCTGGAGCCAAGTGAGGCTCTTGCGGTCCACGGCTTGGTCCTCATAGGAGTAAATGAGGTGCCCCACTGGAAAGCCCAAAGGCATCCAACATTGAAAGCATTCAAGAGGAAACTGGGCCACCTTCTGTCAGTTTTACTTTGCTTGAGATTCCTGCCTTGAGCAGGAATGGGTTGGACTGGATGGCCTCAAAGGACCCTTCTTCCAACTCAGGGATTCTTTCTATGACACTATGATTGTGTGACCGCCAAGGTCTCAGGATCAACAGCTGCAAGGGACCAACAGGGTTGTTGCCCAATGGTCACTGCGCCGCAGTTCTTCCAGAGTGTCTTCCCCTCCCATCGCCTCCTTCGTGGTGTGGTCAGAGGTGAGGTCAGCCTCATCTCTGAGCCAAACACAGGCCAAGCCATCCCAGGCCTTTCTGGCAGGGTGCGGTGGTGGTGATGGAGACAAACACACGTGTGTGTTTAAATTGCTCTGCTGATGGGAGAATGCGCAAAAATGTCCCTTCCCCCTGGGGTGGGGGTGGCTGCTGCTGCTACTGAGATGCTATGAAGGGCAGATGAGCCAGGGAGCAGGCAGGGGCAAGGCAGGGCAGGGCAGGGCAGGGAAGGGGGCTGCCCACATGGCTGGGCCTTTTGCTTGGCATCCTACCAGCCAATCAGTGGCCCTGTTTCTGGGTAGCCAAGGATGGGTTGTGAATGAGGGGAAGCCCAAAGCACGGATCCTGTCCACTCATCCCTTAAGTAGCAAGCCAGGAGGAGCAAAAAAACAAGACCACTGAAGGCAGCATTTGCTCTTCAGCTATGGAAGTGGCTGCTAGGCGGCTTTGCTGAAAATCACACTGGCCTACCTTACAAGAATGTTGTAGATGTAACTTCTGGCCCTGGTCTTTACAAGCAGCATGATTTTCAAAAAATTATAGTTTCTCAGGTGACAAAACAACCAGTGCTTTGAATACTGCAGAGGACTCTTTACTGGCCCCAGAGAAACATGACCCGGAATTGAGATTTGTTTCAGGCTCACTCCAGTGGGGATTTTGGAATATGCCCCTGAGCATGTGCAAAGAATAACTGCAGGCCCCTCCCCTGCTCTGCTGTTTCGGATGGAAGAGCAGATCACGCCAGACAAAGAGGTTGGCTCTTCCCAATGCCTGACCCCTGGGTGTCTGTGGGGTGGAAGTGAGGACAAAGATCCCTTCCTAACTGATTATGGGAAGGCTCTAATATGCGGGGGGGGGGGGGGGGGCAGGAGGCAAGGAGCTTTTCCTCTCTTCAGGCCCAGGGGAAAAAAAGGAATTGGGGAGTCTCACAAGGGCCCCCTTGCACCCCTCTTATGTCTTTCCCCATGCATGTGTGTATGTTCGGGGGGGGGGGGAGCCGGGGGGCGCGCACGGGCATCCCACTGTCGGCCTGGCCAGCTGTGCTGTTACATAAGAGCCTTCCTTGGGAAGCAAAGGCTCCTCTTCAGAGTTGCCATGGCAACTGGCCCAGTCATGAGGATGGCCGTGGCCTGCATCAGAGTGGAGCATCAGGATGCTGATCAGTGGCAGCCTCTCCAGGATGAGACCCTCCTCCCTCCTCCTCCTCCTCCTCTTCTGGGGAAGGGTCTCACTCTGCTGCCTGGCACACACAGGGGTCTCTGGAGATGCCCCCCCCCCCCCCCCCGCCGGAGAGAGAGACCCAGTTCAAACCTGAGCCTAATGCAGTGAGGAAGGGGTTCTCTTAGGCAGCCGCCCCAGGCAGGGAGGAGGAACAAATAGATTAATTAATTAGTTTATCAGTGTGATTGGCCTAACTAATGTTCCATTTGCAGATTAAATGTGCCCCTGATAATCAATGAAGTGTGTGTGTGTGTGTGGGGGGGTATGGTAGAGGGGGGAGCCAAACACATTCTGAAGTCTTAAAGGGACGACAGACAGCTTGTGGGCTGCGAAGACACAACTGCATCCACATTCTGAGGAAACCGGCGTCCAACACCTATTTAAATCTAGCTGCTGGTTGGGAATCTCGAATGTTTCAGAGGGATTCGCTCTGTAAGAGGAGCGTTGTATGGTGTTAGCTTACCAGATCTACAAGACATAAAAATGAGTGTCCACTTCAGCTCATCTGTCTTTTTAAAAGAAACCTAAGTAGATCTTACTTGTCTGAGAGTCACACTGTTTGCGGGTCCTGCTGGAGACATTGTGTTGTGGAGCTCCCAGAGCGTGTGGAAGAAAGAGAGAGCATGGGAATCCGTGAGCAATAAGAACAGGGGCTGCTGGGTATCAGCTCTCATGCATGACTCTTCTCTGACTTGAGCAGGGATTAAAACCCAAAGGATGTGGTGGGCCATTCATGCTATGTTAAATGGTACTACTGGACTTCTGTAAGGATTGCTCTGTGGGCTGGCCCTTGATAAGAGAAAGCAGGGGACCCATGACTATCCAGAGCCAATTAGCAAGGTGGTCTTAATCCCCCTCTGGGTGGATTAATGCAACCCACCCTCAGCCTCCCAGTGCATCCCCGGGAGAATCCCAGCATCTGCAACTTTCTGCTAGTTCTCAAACAAATAAGAGAGTACTTTTTCACCCAGAGGATCACTGGTCTATGGAACTCCCTGCCAGAAGAAGTGGTGACAGCTGTCAGTCTTGACAGCTTTAAGAAAGGATTAGACAAGTTCATGGAGGACAAGGCTATCAATGGCTATAATTATGGCTACCTAAGGACAACCTCCGGGTTGGAGAGATAGGCAGGATATCTCTCAATATCATTTCCAGGCAGGAATCCTAAGCAGGTGAAGGCATCTCCTTGGGAATAATACCCTGAAGCAAATGGTGAGCCACTGTGTGAGACAGAAGGCTGGACTGGATCATGGGCTCCTGTGGCCTGTAATCCAGCAAGGCTGTTCTTATGTTCCTGCAGCCAGGATAGGGAAAGTGCCAGTTTTGGGGGAAACTCAGTCTCACACCCACCCCCTTCTGTCTGTCTTTCAAAAGGGGGAGAATTTGGCTCCATCGCAGTGGAATCCGGCAACCTTGGCCTTGGTGCAACAAGGTCCCCACCCCCACCCCCGGCCCTCGGGCACAGAGAGAACAAGAAGCCAAGGGGTCTTCTGGACCGCCCACAGTCGTCAAGCTCTGGCCAGGGACAGAATGAGATGACAAGGCTCACTTCTCTCCTTTTCCCCACCCATATTTCCTTGGTTGATGGGGGTTGAAGGAAAGAGCCCTGCCATGGCCCCACAGGGCCCCCACTTGTAGAAGAAGGGTTGTGGGGGGTGGCCTTTTCCCTGGTGAAAGCCTGGCATGGGTGGGGGGCAGTCCTATCCAATAGACTTTGGGCGGTGTACACAAGTTAAAACCAATATAAAACAATTAAAAACCCTTAAAACATAGCAATATTACCCCCACTGTGCCATTTACTATCTAAAAACAAATATAAAATCTACAAAACCTTAACATTAAAAAATTAATTGCAGGAGGGGGGAGCCTCAGACGAGCCAAAAAGGGGAGCTTGTTGACAATCCTGGCCCCCAGACCCATTTTGCCAACCACATCTTCAATTCTTTCCAAAATGGTAGCAACTGGGCCTGGAGACGTAGTTCTGCTGGGAGGAGGTTCCATAGTGTGGGGGCTACGACCGAGAAGGCCCTTTTCCTCATGCTGGAGAGGCGAGCCTCCCTGACAGATGGTACCTGAAGGGTGTCCTCTCTGTTTGCTCTTGTGGGATGGGTTGATGTCCTAGGGACGATGTGGTCCCTGAGGTATCCACTACCATGAAGGGCTTTAAAGGTGACAACCAGCACCTTGAATTGCACACGGAGACATTTAGGCAGCCAGTGCAGCTCCCGCAGCAGTGGCGAGGCATGGGCAAAACAACCACATCCCTCCACCGCACAGGCCACCACATTCTGGACCAACTGCAGTCTCCGGATGCTCATCAAGGGCAGCCCCATGTAGAGCGCATTACAATAGTCCAAATGGGAGGTGACCAGGGCATGGGTGACCGTGAGCAGGGCCTCCTGGTCCAGGAGTGGGTGCAATTGATTAATAGCATGGACTTGCCTGAAGGCCCTCCTGGCCATGGCTGTAACCTGCTCCTGGAGCAGAAGCCGCGAGTCCAGGAGGACCCCCAGGTTGCGCACTGGGTCGGATTGGGGCAACAATGCCCCATCCCCAACCAGCGGTAATAACTCCTTATGAGGACTGGGTCCCCTCACCCACAGCCACTCAGTCTTGCCGGGATTCAGCTGTAGTCTTTTTTCCCCCATCCAGACCCTAACCGCCTCCAGGCAACTGGTCAGCACCTTGAATCCCAGAAGCGTCTTGCCAAGTGCTGTAGGAAATGCCATTCAGACTGCTGGAGTCATCTTCTGGCTACACTGATGCCAGGGCTCTCTTGTTTGTCTTTCTGGAAGACCAAGATATCACAAAGGTCTCCTCCAGCACCACATTTCAAACAAGTCAAATTTTGTCCGGTTGGCCTTCTTCAGTGACCAAGTGTCTCAAGTGTCTCTTTGGAGGTGTGCACCATGCCGGCCATGCGGTGTAAGAGGCCCTAAGCTGTGGTTTTGCTCAGCCAAGTTGAATGACCATCTGGGTGTGTGTAGGAGGAGTTAGGGAAGCATCTTCCCTCTTCAGGACAAACCGGGGTTGCTGAATGATGGCCATAGGTCTCAGGCCATCCCTCCTACTTTGCCTGGTCAAGCAGGCAGGATGAGACCAGGAAAGATTCAGGCCAAAGGTTCTCACCTGATCCCAGGTGTGTGTATGTGTGTGTGTGGGGGTGTGTGTGTGAGAGGTGAGAGGTGCCCCCCCCAGCAGGCTCCGTCTTTCTTCATCAAGCAGTCCCTCATTCCCAGGGTGGGGGTGGGGAGTGTTCCCAAGCCACCTTTCCTGGGGCTGCTGGCTTGGCCTCTGCTCCTAAGGGGTGGGGGTGGGGGAGTGGGAGCAGAGATTCAGCTGCCTTGGGCTGGGCAATCTGCTCCTCAGATGTTGGCCCATTAAGGTCTGGATGGCTGGTCTTCTTTCCCTCCCTCCCTCACAACACACTCCGTTTTAACAGCTCCAGCTCTGCCCAGGACTGCGGCTGTGCATTGCCTTGCAGGGTTGAGGGTGTTGTTTTTACATCTTGCAGGGATGGGGGCCCACGTGCAGGGCCGCCATTCTACCAGCACTGACAGGGGCTCTGCCGCTGCCGGCCATAACTGTGTGTGTATGGGGGGGGGGGCAAAAGGGTTGCTCAGTATGGGGCCCAGAAATTTCTGATGGCGGCCCTGGGCCCACGACTCCACATGGAGGCATCAAGGAAGGGCCTTGGAGAAGCATCCCAGGGTCAACAAACCCTGCCCGTGCATTTGTCACCACACACACCCAGAGATCTGCAGCAGGCCCACTCACCTGCCAGAGATGGCTTAGGACAGGGAGAGGAGTGAGTACGGTCTCATCCGCTGGCCTGCAGATGCTCTTAGTGAGCATGGTGCTGGCTCTCTTGGGTTGCCAGTGATGCCCTCTGGAGAGGGGCAAACCTGCCACGACAGGGTCTGATTCCTGGGCCCTCCCAGGCACGGGGTGCTCAAATGTAAGCCCCCTGAGCACCGTGATCCCTCCGTACTGCCAGGGGAGGAGGGTGTGTCTGTCGCTGACTCGTGTTCTGGCTGCACCTGATGAATCACCTGGCTGGCTGGTTAAATCATCATTGGGGGATACCCTCTGTCATTTTCACCAAAGATGGTCTCTTGGATGTTAGTCTGAAGGAAAGAGACAGACTCACTTATGGGGACTCAGGGACCAAGAAGTCCATCCTTCCATTGGTTGTTAGGGAGGAAGGAAGGAAGGAAGGCCCCTTTTAAAATGTCATTTTCTTCAGATTTTGGAATGGGGAATAATCAGTTCTTCTGCAACTTGATAGCAAAGCTTTGTTGTTCAGTCGCACAGTCGATTCCGACCCTTTGCGACCCTATGGAGCATTGCGTGAGGGTCCCTCAGGGTCCATATATGAAAGCCATTTTTTTAAAAAAAACCACTAATCTCTAGTAGAAATCTGGTCCCCAAGAAAGGGTCCCAGGTTACAGCAGAGCTGGGCCGCAATTCCTCTAGTGTTCTGCAAGTGCTGAGTCCAGGCTGACCCAAGGGCAAGCGCTCTCTCTAGAAACCCTGGGAAGCCCTGGTGCACGTTTCCTTTGAGAAGGAAAAACTCACGTGGACTAGAAAGAGAGATAGCGTGGGGGTTGCATGAGTTTTTAATATGGGGTAAAAAAGACATTGAAGGAAGGAACATCAAGAAAACCAACAACATCAAGAAAACCAAGATAATAGCCACAGGCCCTATCAGTCCATGGAAAATAGATGGGGAAGAAGTAGAAGCAGTGACAGATTTCACTATTTTAGGAGCAAAGATCACTGCAGATGGAGATTGCAGCCATGAAATAAAAAGACGACTGATTCTGGGGAAACAAGCTATGAGAAACCTGGGGAACATAGTGAAAAGCAGAGACATCACATTGCAAACAAAAATTAGAATAGTCAAAGCAATGGTATTTCCAGTGGTAATGTATGGATGCGAGAGCTGGAGAATTAGGAAAGTTGAGCGCAGAAGAATAGATGCCTTTGAGATGTGGTGTTGGAGGAGAATTTTGAGAGTCCCCTGGACAGCGAGGAGAACAAATAGGTCAATCTTAGAAGAAATCAACCCGGTCTGCTCATTGGAAGGTCAAATAGTAAAGATGAAGCTAAAGTACTTTGGACATCAAATGATAAGAGAGGAATCACTTGAGAAAGCCTTGATGTTGGGAAAGGTTGAGGGCAAAAGGAGAAGGGGGCAGCAGAGAATGAGATGGTATTGTAGATGCAATGGGCACAGAGCTGGGTGGGTTGAGGAAGATGGTGGAGGTCAGAGGTGCCTGGAGGACAATGGTCCATAGGGTCGCAAAGGGTCAGAATCGACTGTGCGACTGAACAACAACAAAAAAGGAAGGCCTTGGTTGGAGAGTAAAAGAGCTGGAAAGGAGGACTCAGCCTTTTCTAGTGAGGAAAGAGGCGCACTCCCTCACTTCCCCAGGTGTGTCGGTGGTGGTTGGTCAGTCAATGAGAACTTCAGATCAGGCTGCACCAGGAAGGTTCCTGTTATGAAAGGACTCAGCTTTCTCCTGACTTCTTCCTTTGGATTAACGACTGAACCAAGGAATACAAAATGATTCACCATTTCAATGCCTCCATTGTCGACCTTAAAGCTGTACAGTTCTTCTGTAGTCTTTTTTTTTTTTTGGAGGGTGGGGTGTCTTCTTAATATTCAGCTGCACTTGTGATTTGGCACGTTCCTCTGTAACTTTCATTAAAAGACGTTGCAGGTCATAGCTGCTTTCTGGCAGGAAGATGGAGTCATCTGTATATTTTTAAATTATTGCTGTTTCCTCCACCAGTCTTCATCCCTCCTTCATCTGAATCTAAGAACTGCCTTGCTGGATTACAGGCCACAGGAGCCCATGATCCAGTCCAGCATTCTGTCTCACACAGTGGCTCACCATTTGCTTCAGGGTATTATTCCCAAGGAGATGCCTTCACCTGCTTAGGATTCATTCCCTGGAAATGGCATTGAGAGATATCCTGCCTATCTCTCCAACCCGGAGGTTGTCCTTAAGTATCCATAATTATAGCCATTGATAGCCTTGTCCTCCATGAACTTGTCTAATCCTTTCTTAAAGCTGTCAAGACTGACAGCTGTCACCACTTCTTCTGGACGATCAAGTGTTGAGACAGCCGTTTCTTTCAAAACATCCCATAGTTTCTCAGGGTCCTCCCAGTCAAAGGCTTTGCTGTAGCCTCTTTTCAGCACAGGCTGATTTTCTTCTGAAATCCTCTGATGTGCTCCTATAGCCAATGGCTATAGGATTCCTCTGTGCTTTTCCCTTTTCAGAATCCAGCTTGAATATCAGGCATTTCTCATTCCGTAGAAGGGAAAAGCCTTTGTTGCATCACTTTGCTTGTTTGGGAAATTAAGGCAATGGTCTAATAGTTACTGCACTCCAGAGAGAGAGAGAGAGAGAGAAAGGTTGGAGTTTCACTGACACTGTTTGTGAATGATTCTCCACCAGCCTCGCCTTCAGCCTACTGTAACTGCTGCGCAATGGCTGCCCTCCAGGCACTTCTCTGCTCCCATCACTTTTGGAAGAGTTGATTATTCTCTTCTGCTGATGCGGCCTTTACTGCTCAAGAGGGGCTCAAGAGGCACCTGAATCTGGTGTCTCAGCTGTGGCCATCGTGTCTTGAGTGAGCCCGCTAGGAGCCCAGGCTCATAGGTAGTCTAGCCTCCTGATGGCCTTGGTCTTGGCTTCTCTGCCACAACCAAAAATCCCTCACCACCACCTTCAGGTGTGGCTCCAAGCGGTGGGTAAAGAAGAGGTTTCTGGGAAGGGGCTGGGAGGAGGAGGAGGAGGAGGAGGAGGAGGAGGAAGGCACTCTGTTAGCAAATCTAGTGTGAATCCAAAATGAAGCTGCAGTCAGAAAGCAATAGAGCTGACACTAAATTATACAGGGTAGTGAAAACTGTGAGAGATTGTGAGGAGCTCCAGAGGGATCTCTTGACACTGGGGGAGTGGGCAAAACAGTGGCAAATGAGCTTCAACACCAGTAAGTGCAGAGTGATGCATGTTGGGGCAAAAAACCCCAATTACATTTATAAACTGATGGGGTCTGAACTCTGCGACAAACCAGGAAAGGGACCTTGGTGTCCTGGTGGACGAGAGCTCAATGAAGGTGTCAACCCAGTGTGCCTCAGCAGTGGAAAAAGCAAACTCAATGTTAGGGATCATTAGGAAGGGCATAGAAAATAAGTCAGCAAGTGTCATTTTGCCTCTTTATAAATCTATGGTGAGGCCCCATCTGGAATACTGTGTACAGTTCTGGTCGCCATACCTCCAGAAGGATATTATGGAGTTGGAGAAAGTGCAGAGGAGGGCAACCAGAATGATTAGGGGACTGGAACACCTTCCTTACCATCTGAGGCTGCAACGGTTGGGCCTCTTCACTCTTGAACGACGACGTCTAAGAGGTGACCTGATTGAAGTTTATAAAATCATGCACGGTGTGGACAAAGTAGATAAGGAAAAACTGTTTTCCCTATCGCACAACACTAGAACTAGGGGACACTCCTTGAAACTTTTGGGTACTAGTTCTCAAACAAATAAGAGAAAGTACTTTTCCACCCAGAGGATCCCTGGTCTATGGAACTCCCTGCCAGAAGAAGTGGTGACAGCTGTCAGTCTTGACAGCTTCAAGAAAGGATTAGACAAGTTCATGGAGGACAAGGGTATCAATGGCTATAATTATGGATACCTAAGGACAACCTCCGTTGGGTTGGAGAGAGAGGGAGGATATCTCTCAATGCCATTTCCAGGGAATCCTAAGCAGGTGAAGGCATCTGCTTGGGAATAACACCCTGAAGGAAAGGGTGAGCCACTGTGTGAGACAGAATGCTGGACTGGATGGGCTGTGACCTGTAATCCAGCAAGGCTGTTCTTATGTAACCCTCTTGTGGCCTCCAACTCAGCAACTGAGATACTACTGAGTTGGGGTAGCAGACAACTTAGAGGAAGAGGAGGAGGCCTTTGGGAGGCCTTTCCAGCAAGGAAATTTCTTAAGTGTTTGGGCTTGGCAGTTTAGTGGAAACAGGGATGTAGGAGAACCAGGCGGGCATTCCTAAGTCAAGGCCTGCTGCTGTGGAAGATGGGGTGCAGCTTAGTCATCAGATGATCCCCTGCACTTTTTTGAGTTTGGGGCCCCCTGTTTTAAACGGTCCGTTTAAAATACTTCAGCTGTGAAGAAGAGCCCGCCCGCGCATGCACGCACGCACGCACGCACGCATGCACGCACGCACGCACGCACACACACACACACACACACACACACACACAGAGAGAGAGAGAGAGAGAGAGAGAGAGCTAGTAGTCAGCCCTGGTTCAGCCCTGGTTGTATCCCTAGGCAAAGAGAGATTTTCCTTCCTTCCTTCCTTCCTAAATCTAAACAGACTGTGAGGTCAGCCCAGAAAAAAGTTTAAAAAAGAAGATATTCTGGACAGGCAAAAGAAAGTGTTTTTTCCCTGAATGCCTAATTCATTTATGGGATTTGCTGCCAGAGAAGATGTGATGACGAAGAAGCCGCCCGCTTGAATGACTTGGTAAGAGGATCAGGAAGATTCATGCCATGCCGGGACTGAGATGAGAAAGAGGGGGCAGAACTGGCTGCATGACTTGAGGCTGAACAGCCAGAGTGGGGTGGGAGGAGGGAGGGAGGTTGGGAGGCAGGATCAGGAATCCCATTTCTGAATGGTTCCCTATCTTACATTCAAAAGGGAAAGGCTGCCGTGTGGAGAGCTGCTTTCTTTGCCTGGCACTCTGGAGCCGCCCAGGGCAAAAGGCTGCTTTTCTGAGCGGGATGTGAACAGAACAAGCCTGTTCCCAACCCTTCTGCCTCAGTGTTGTTGTTTCTCTGGGAATGCTATGAATTAACACCTCCCGTGCTTTGGGGTTCAAAACCATTCTTCCTTCTCTCCCTCCCTCCCTTCCCAGTCAGTGGGCAATGGGCACATGATGCCCTCCCTGCCGGATCTTGTGCGCATAATGTGCTGGCTGGTTCCTCCTGAGCTCCAAATCCCAGCATAAACCCTGCCAAGGGATCTCATGGAAGGACGTGGAAATAGAGGGCCTCGGAAGGAAGCCCTGGCCAGGTTTAGCCAGTGGAGGAGAAGAGGCCATGAGTGGGGAGAGGAGAAGGCATGGGGGTCTGTCATGCGTCTTCCCCCTTTGCTGCAGCTGCAAAGGCCCGATACACACCTTGCAGGTCGTGCCATGAGGGTGGGTGCCTGGCATGGGTGGCAAAGTGTTTGGCTGGACAGGGCCCTTCCCCCCAGCTCTATGGTTCTCTGGCTTGAGGGAAAGGGCAGAGGGTCAAGCTTCTTTAGCCAGGACTGGCAAGGGCAGAGGCAATGGGGGAGAGATGTAAGCAAGGCTTCAGATTTATGGGGAGTAGAGTGTGGGGAGCCAAGCCTGCTCCCCCAGCCCCAGGGTTGCCTTCCTTGTCTCTTCTTTCTCTCCCTCCAGAAACGTTTTCTGACATGAGGGGTAAATGTTACCCATGGGCAGAGGTCCTTCTCTGGCTGTTGAAGTGGTTCAAGAGACCCCCTCGGCCTTTCTTGTTGCCTTCCAGAAGGAAACAGGAGGGAGAAACGACAAGGCCTGCGGTGGCTCTTCCAGGCTCCTGGCCATCCCTCCTCATCCTGCACCAGCTCTTCCTGAGGGGGGGGGGGGAGAGGAGGGGGGAGGCCTCGCTTCCCTTTCCGGCTGAGCCCAAAACACGCCAGCAAGGAAAGTTGCCCAGAACTGAGGGTTCATCTCCTCATCTCCACGAGTTCTTCTCTCTCTCCTTTTGATTCGCAGCAAGTCTCTTTTTAGAAATGAAGCACTGAGCCAAATATACTATGCCAGATTCCAGAAAATCTGTCCTGCCATGTGCCTGTGCCTGTGTGTGTTCGTGTGTGTGTGCATGTGCGTGTAAAGGCACGGGCCTGAAGCTCATTCCCCCCCCCCTCTTTGGAAACAACATGTAGAATGGTGGAAGGTGAGCTTTAGGAGAGACCCTGAGCCTCACTGAGTGGAGCCCCTTGAAGAGGCAGGAAACCCAACATGGAAGCCATTGTCTGTCCGTCCGTCCATCTATCCAGCCTTGCTTTAAAAACCTGCATCCAGAAACCTCTGACAAAGCCCATTCCACTGCTCAGTGGATTTTCCTGCCGAGACGTTCTTCCTACTGCTTAAGGGGGGGGGGGGACCCTACCCATTAATTTGGCATAATGCCTGGTAACAGAGCTATGGGAATGAGTTTGCAAGAGAAGGAGGCCACCCGTCTCCCCTCTATGCCTCCCTGTCTCCTCCATGCTAAACTACCCCAGATTCCTCTGCTTTGGATCTCAGAGCATTTCTATGCATAGTCCCATGGACAGCGGCCTCCTATAAAGGGCAGTGCTTTATGGTCCCTTAAATATCCTGCAAAGCTAGAAGACCCTCTACTAGGGTTGCCCGGGACTTGCCAGCATGGCGCAGCAACATCTGCTTCTGTCGCCCGGAGGATGCCCCATTTGTGCTGATCCAACTTGAGTGGAAATTGGGAAGCAACCCTATCAGTCAGATGGGCTAGAACTGGGATTCCTGCACAGAGCAGGGGGCTGGGCTGGATGGCCTCAAAGGGACCCCCTTCCCACAGTGTGAGTTTAGGATTCTATGTTTGTCCTATCCCTCCCCCCCTCTCTCTCACTCACTCACTCACTCTCTCACACACACACACACACACACACACACACCAAGAGCCCCAGATCCTTTCCCCAGGTGCTGCTGATAAGCCTGTGCATCTGTGCCCCCCACCCGCCTAAATGTAGAACTTAGCACCCCTAAACCCCTCCTCCCTCCAAAAAACATCCTCATTTTGTTTTGACCCAGCTATCCAATCTGTTAAGACTCCTGCGTACTTTGTGGAAGAGGAGTGTGAATGGGCTTTCCTGAGAGAAGGTGCCAGATAGACCAGTTAGTAAAGTCACCAAGGTTTACTTCAGGCACTTGAACGTCAAGTGTTTGGCATTTGAAAGCTGCAAACATACCCACAGATTATTTATTTTAAGGAAATAAACTTTATATCTTAGTTAATGTTCATATGTTTACACTTTTGATCTTGCTACACTCACTAGTGTACATATACTTGGGACAGATACTTCTCTCAATTATTTGAAACATTTATACTCTGCCTTTCTCTTAGAAAGGATCCAATGCCACTGAACGTGTTAAAAAAAATAAACAGTATTAAAAACTAGAGGCAATAAATATTACTATATTTTTATAAGCTTAAAGAAATATAATATTAAAAAGACACTACTCTGCAAGGGCAGGTGTTGACCGAGTAACCTGCGCAGTCACCCAGCAGGTGGCACGGACTACCACCGCCTCTGCCCGGCTGATGGTCCTGCACCGGACATCCAAGGAGCGCCAGGAGGTGGAGCAAAGCCGTCTCATGACACCTTTTTGCAGCTGAGCTTTGCCTACCTGGAGACAGGCCAGCGAAGGTGCGCCATCCAAGGTCTCCGAGGAGAAGCTCATCTGTGCACAAACAGCCTTCTTGGTGGCTCTTGCTGAAAAGTGGTGTGTGTGTGTGTCCCCCCTTGCTCACTCTCTCTCTTCCCCTCCCTCGCTTTCCAGAAGCATGAGCGAAATTGCCAACCCACCGTCTTGGCCCACTACAGCCTTTCCCCTGGACCCCTCCTCTTCGCCCAAATCTTGTGGGTCGAGGCATTCCATCCTCCTGGAAAGGGAGAGGCCTGTCCCAGGCCCCAAAGGGAAGCCTTTGGCCAGAGCGGGAGGGGGGGGGAGGGACACACAGAGGGGGCAAGAAGCAGATCCTCAGGGCTGTGAAAGGGGGGCCACCCACTCTCCTCTTCTTCTTCAGCTGCTGCTGCAACCAGTCTTCCCTTCATCTCTCCCAGTGCCCCCCCCAGCCCCCAGGCCCCCTCCCCCCAGGCAAGGAGAGTGGGAAGGAGCCCGGAGGTTGGCGGCCTTTCAGAGCTCTTGGAAGGAGAGCCTAAGGAAAATAACTGTGGGCTTCTCTCTCTCTCTCTCTCTCAGTTGTTGCCTCTGCTCAGGAACTGGTGGGTACCATCCTGCCATCTCAGAGACGGTTTGAGGAAGAGGGTCATCCGGTGTGTGTGTGTGTGTGTGTGTGTGTGTGTGTGTGTGTGTGTGTGTGTGTGTGTGTGTGTGTGTGTGTGTGTGTGTGTGTGTGTGTGTGTGTGTGTGTTTCCGTAGACCTGGATCAGCCGATTCACCCTTGCAAGGGGGAATGTCAGAGTTGGACTGCTCCTCCATTGGGTGGGACAAACCCCCTGCTTGGGGCTCAGAGGTGGGCATTGAATTCCCAGGTTGCTGGTGGCCTTCTGAGGAGGGAGACCACCCAGAAGCCTCTGCCTGTCAGAATGAGAGGCTGGCCTGGGCAGGGTTGTGTCCCCTGCCTCAAGTCTGCTCTTCTTGACCTCTGCGTCTCACAAAGGCTTTTCTAGGAAGGCACGAGGCCTAAGATGCTGGTTAAGCAATTATTATTATTATTATTATTATTATTATTATTATTATTATTATTATTATTATTATTATTATTATTATTATTATTATTATTATTATTATTATTATTATTATTATTATTATTATTATTATTATTATTATTATTATTATTATTATTATTATTAATTTGGACATATGGCAGGCCTTTTGTATCTGAGAAGGAGATCCTCCCCCTCCCCCTCCCCCACTTCAGTCCATGAGCTTCCCATAGAGTAGTTCTGTGCAGCAGAAGAAGAAGCCGCTCATAGCTCATGGCAGGCTGATCTGAGTTTCAGTCTTCACTTCTCTGGAGCTCTCCAAGGTGCTGAGCCTATTGGGAGGGGGAGTAGACTCCCCCACATCCCTCACATCCCCAAGCACACACCTTGGCTAGTCGCTGCAAGCACAGCACCCGTAAAGACACCTTCACCCCGAGCAAGGAGAGGCTGGCATCAGCTGCGAGTGGGTGGGTGGGTGGGTGGGAAGGATTGCCCAAGCTTGAAAGCCACCTTCCATACAGGTGAAAGCCCCCCCTCCTCCTCCTCCTCCTCTTCCAGGGACTTGTGCTGGAGAACTGGGGAGCTCACTGTGACCCCATCTGGGCTGCTGAGACCCTTCACAGATCCTCATGCCATCCCTCTTGAATTGCACAGAACTGGAAGAGGATTGACCCTAACCCCCCACATTCCCCACATCATGCACAGAAGTAGGGCTGATTCCCCTCCCCACAACACTGTCCCCAAAGATCCCTCAGCCCCCAGAGCAGTCTGCTTTTTTGGTGGTGGTGGAGGAGGAGGAGGAGGAGGGTTGTGGGGGATGGCCATAAACAAAGCCCTGGATCCGATTGAGGAAGGAAGGTTGAGATCCATGCAGACCTTGTCTCCAAATAGAATGGATTGGGCAAGAAAGAGATGAAAGGGAGAAGGGCCAACCTGGAACACTCTGCTCAGGGGCCCAAGTAAAGCCCCGGCAGGGCTCCCATTATGACCTCCTGGAGGGGGGTTTGTCCCTCCAACCACAAGCGTAGCCAATTTGCTGCCTTAGACAATCCAGGCTGCCTTTGGCAACCAACCAGCCGCTAAGGAAGCCACTTATTATCATCCGCCCAGAGCTTTGATTCTCTTTGGAATTCATTTTCTGCCTGTGCCTCCAATGACTTGGAACTGGGTATTGGATTTAATTCCAACAGCTGATCTTCTCTTGCCTTTTAATTGCATTCCTCTTTTATTTATCATTAAATGGTATCTAGGTTAGCAAACTCCCACTGCGGTGTTGTGGGCAATGTGACAGATTAGGCGTCAGGAGAGCCGAGTGGGAATCTCCGTTCAACTATGGAAAGCAGATGGAGGTGGAACTGGTAAAACCAGCCATTAAACCTCTCCTTGGCAGCCTTACTGGGGTTGCGATAAGTTAGGTTTTTTAAAAATGGGGGGGGGGGGGGGATCATTTTTTTGTTTTGTGTTGATATTTATAATTTATTTAGTTGGTTTATTCTTTATGTCTAATTTTTTATTGTTAAGGTTTATTAAGACGTTGTATGCTGCTCAGTGAGAAAATTTCCCAGATGGGCAGGATATAAATGTTTCTTCTCGCCATGGCTTCATGAGCTGCACTGGTTACCAGTATGCCTCCGGGTGCAATTCAAGGTGCTGGTAATGACCTTTAAAGCCCTACTTGGTAGTGGTCCATGCGGATTCCCCATGCCCAGTTGGCATGGAACAGCCCTCGCAGAGGCCACTTCAGTCGAGAAAGCTCCTGGCCCGTGGGCTCTGCGGGCACAGAAATTAAGGGGGGTGGATTAATAATAAGGGTTGATTTACCCACATCTGACCTGACTCACGGTTCTGCTGAGAGAGCAGATCGCTAAACTCCGTTACCCATTAGGCAATGACTCCCTTGCAGCTAAGCCTAATCTTGGGTGCAAATAGAAGCCATATTTACCCTGGTGTAAGCCTCAGACAATGGTTTTCCCCTGTCAGTGTTTGCCCGAGTTAATTAACTTCCCCAAGAGAGATTCCCCATTAACCCGAGTAAATGGGTGATGTGATTTTCTGTCAGATGACGATTCTTTCCTGCATTGCCTTCTGATCTATATATGATGATGCTTTTCCCTCAATAAACCACTGATCTGATCTCGCTCCATATTGCCTCGTGTCATTACTTGATCAGTCTCCTCCGGGACCCAACGGCCGTCCTAGCGGCCCCGATTCCTACAGATCCAGGAGACTTAAGAGACCATGTCACCCCGAGAACATCTGTTCGTCCCACCAGAGCAGACCGGAGAGGCTCTCCCATTGCTCCATCTGCTAGAGAGGTGCGTCTCTCTTGCACTAGAAGGAGGGTCTTCTCAGTGTCTACTCCGGCCCTATAATGGGACCTCCTGCCAATTGAGCTGCGTCTCCAGACAGAGTTGCTGTCCTTCAGGAAAGGGCTAAAAACTTGGCTGGCAAAGCAGGTGTGGGGCACCAGCGATGGGGTGACCCCTGCCTGCTGGCTGATAAAATAACAGCCATATCGCTCCCTCTTTTAATCCTCTTTCTTTACTCTTCGGTCTTTTTTTTTGTAGTACTTTAAATTAGGTTTTTATGGGTGTGGTTTTAATGTCCCTATCGCATAACACTAGAACTAGGGGACACTCCATGAAACTTTTGGGTACTAGTTCTCAAACAAATAAGAGAAAGTACTTTTTCACCCAGAGGATTACTGGTCTATGGAACTCCCTGCCAGAAGAAGTGGTGACAGCTGTCAGTCTTGACAGCTTTAAGGAAGGATTAGACAAGTTCATGGAGGACAAGGCTATCAATGGCTATAATTATGGCTACTTAAGGACAACCTCCGGGTTGGAGAGATAGGCAGGATATCTCTCAATGCCATTTCCAGGTAGGAATCCTAAGCAGGTGAAGGCATCTCCTTGGGAATACCCTGAAGGAAATGGTGAGCCACTGTGTGAGACAGAATGCTGGACTGGATGGGCTCCTGTGGCCTGTTCCAGCAAGGCTGTTCTTATGTTCTTATGTTCTTAATGTATTTTTTGTATTGTATTGTTTTTAATGCTGTGAGCTGCCCTGAGTCATTTTGAATTGGGCAGCTATGCAAATTAGAAATTAAAATTAAATTAAATTAAAAATAAATAAAACAACAAGTTGGTTTCGATTTGTCACGTCTGGGTCTTCCGGTTCATTCTCCAGTCCTTGTGCCAGGACAGAATCCTTGTCCCAGACCTTTTAAGGCAGTGGTGCCCAATCTATGGCCCATGGGCCAGATCCAGCCCCTAAGGCCAATTCATCTCATCATATGGGCACATTTTACTTCTACTTCTGGGAGCAACAAGGATGGCACGGGCTGGATGAATTGGTGTCAGGGACCGGATCCAGTCCACAGGCCATAGTTTGGGCACTCCTGGCATAAGCAGAGAACATGGCAGCCTAAAATCTATCTCATCCTGTTGCAAAACATCTGTTGCAAAACAGATGGCGAGGCACGTTTTACTTCTGCTTCAGGTGGGAGGAACCACATGACCAGCCTGCTGAACCACGTGACTGGCCCACGGCCTGACAAGTGTGGGCACCCCTGTTGTAAGGGCAGAAACACCCTGGAGCCCCCCCCCCCCCTCCACCACCCCACCTGTTGCTAGACTTCTAGCAATCCTCCTGTCTGTCCTGGCAAACCCTGCCTGCCCATCCCAAACTCACGGGCCCACCTCTGCCCTGGGGCAAAGGGTGGGACATGCACCACTCTGGTATTCTCGGAAGGAGGTTGGTGGCTGGCTGAAGAAAAGCAGCCCCCCTCTTCCCTGTGCAGACAGCAGGTGGTTACGGTGAACATGTTCTGCCCAGGCTTCTCCCTTGCATGAAATCTCCCTCCGGACGTCTTGCGGTTGTGCTTGAGGTGGAACCATTCGAAAGACCACCCAGACCCATCCAGGGGGAGGAAAGCAGCCTGGGATTGCCTTTTTCAGGGAATGCACAGCTGGTGGGACTCTCAGGAGAAAGGAGATGGGGCCACATCCCTTCAGACCCCCGTCAGGAGCAGAAGGGGCTTCCTTGGCCCCAATCCACCTGGGGCTCAGCAGAACCTAGAGGCCCTGCTTGACAAGGACTACACAACCTGGTGTCCAAAGGTTGGAAGCCCACAAGAATGCCAATACAGGGGATGGCACAGCTGGGCATGGAGGCTTCGCTCCTCAGTTGGTTTATCAGCAGATCGGGCTCTGGGTGGGCACAAGCATTTTCAGACTGGGAATCTTAGTATTTGTGACATATTTCGGCAGAAGCAGTGTGTCCCTTCCTGGCTAGAGTAGACCCAGTGGATCAATGGGTTTAACATCAGTGTTGGCTTATGTGATGGGTCTTTGCCCACTCACTGGGGTTTATGTGCCCACCCTTCCTGTCTTGCTTAGCCAGTTACCTTTTCCAGGCTCCTACTCACTAGCATACAGGGAATCAGAAGTTGGGTAGCGTGATGCGGCCCCTTTTATATGCGTGGTCCAGTCACTCTCAATTCCCAAATCAATAGACACAAAGGGTCTAAGGGTAATTATATTTATTAAAGTAAATTAAGAAAATGGGTATAGCATGAGAAATCAAACTTGCAATGCAGTCATTCAAAAGAAAATACCAAAACAAGAAACTTATCTAATTCCCTAGGCCTCTGGCCTTATCTAGTTCCTTACCTACCTCCAGTGGGGCTCAGCTCAGGATCAGTCCATGACGAAGAGAAAGAGCATCTTCAGAGCACCCAGTTTTATAGCTGATGTAACAATGATGTAACCCAAAGGTCCAGGTGCCCCTGATTGGTTCAAGGGGGTCAGATGGCAATTTTATGAGCCCCCTGCTTCCATGCAGCAAGTCACATACTCAGTGCAGGACCATCAAAGCCATAGCCATAAATCATGCAATCAAACCTTCACATAGACTTCCCTGCAACCCGAGACTAGGAGAACAGAGAAAAAACACTGACAAGAGTTATTTCTCTGACAGCTTATCCCTCAGCAGCTGATTCAAGGGGTCTGTTCAGACTGAGAGTAACAGTTGGGTTTTCAAGGTTTGTCCAATAGATTTGCAACCTGGTTTCCTCCGCCACAACATGGGGCTCAAGGTGGTTGGCCATGGAGAGGAGTCATAATCTTTAGCCCCAGACTGTCCTTCCCATATCCTCCCCATAGACATTGGCATGCAAAATGCCTCAATGGCACAGGACTCTTGGGCCTCAGGACTCCCCGTGGCAACTCATCCACTCTCATCCTCCCAGCCTCCATGTGTTTGCTTCTGTAGGAGCCTTCCTCTTCCATGGGATTCCCATGGACTTGGGTTGGGCAACTTCTGGCAAATGGCCGGGTGCCACTGATGCCCTCCTCCTACCCAAGCAGCAAGTGGGGCCTGCATAGATGGGGCCGAGCTTGGTTTCTGCTGGCTAATGTCCTATGGTCAGACAACAGGTGGGTGCACACATGAGATGTGAAAGGCTGGTACTAATCCATCTCTCTCTCTTTCTGTGTCCCACAGGCGATGGAAACCCCAAAGAAAGCAGCCCATTCATCAACAGCACAGACCTGGAAAAGGGGAAGGAATACGATGGGAAGAACATGGCCCTCTTTGAGGTCAGCCAGGGTGGGGCAGGAGAGCACCCATTGTAAGGTGACTGGTGGATGGGTGGGTGGTGGGGTTGGGCCCCTTCTTCAGCTGTACAACACCTGCTTCATGTGCAGAAGGGCACAGGTTGGAGGCCTGCCACCCTCTAAAGAAGGTGGGCCCTTGGGCTTTGTGGACAGAGTCCAGAGTTAGCAGAAAGGAGGTTCTAGGTTCAGCCCTTGGTATTTCCTTTAAGAGGATCTAGTGGGAAGCAGAAGAAGCAGAAGAAGAGGAGGAGGAATAATAAGAAAGAAGAAGAAGAAGAAGAAGAGCAGTTTTCCTGGTTGGCTAGGGATTTTGCAGAGCTCCACCTGTCAGTCAGAGGAAATGGTGCCCAGACCACGTCCTCTGTTTCTCCAGCAGCTGGAGTCCCCCACCAGGTCTCATGGGGCTGCCGGCTGCCAAGGGAGAGGTGGTGCTTTCAGAGATCACCCTTGCTGGGTGTTTTGGGGAAAGTCTCCTCCTGACCTGCAAGATGGAGGGGAGCTGCCAACCGGTAGACCCTCTCTACTCCCAAATAGCTCTACATTGAAACACAGGGGGTGGGGGTGGGCTGGGCTTTAGGGGATGGAAGTGGTGGTGGTGGGGAGAGACATACAGAAATGGGGTGAACCTAGTATCCAATGCACCTTGGCAATGTTAAATGTCCATGTTTGAGTGCAGATGATGCCCTGGTATCTTCTGAGAATTTATTAGAGTGCTTACCCCCAGCACCAGGCCATAAAAGCAACCTTGTGTTTCTGTAATAGGGCGGTGTGGGGCTGGGGAGTCTGCTAAAGGGCCACCCGTTCTCCCCCATCTAGCAGGGCAGGGAGATTCTTTCCAATCCACACCCCTGGAAGTGGACACTGGAAGCGACATCCCTGGCCTGAGTCTGTGGCTCCAACCCCCCTTCCCCCCTCTCAGGAAATGGACTCCAGCAGAGGAGCCAGACCTGCACACCTGCCCATGATTTTGGGAATTACACAAGATCCAGGTGTGGACCTCTGGTGCCCTGAGGAAGGCTGGTACAAGCCACCCACTGGCGTCCATTGACATGTCTTTGTAGCCTAATAGAGTCATCCTCCCCCCCCCCCAGTGCTGAATGGTATTTATTTATTTATTTATTTGATTTATACCCCGCCCTACTCGACCAGGGCCGACTCAGGGAGGTTTACAACAGATAAATCAAATACAGTATAACAATATAAACAACACACAAAATACAATAGCATACAATTGCAAATTACAAATTACAAAATTACAAATCAGTACAAAATAAATATACCATAGAATCACAATGTAACACAACGTGTATATATAAGGACCAGAGGGCTTTCTGCTCTTGCTCCATAAAGGTCAACCTTTCCTCCACCTCCCCCCCCCCCCCATCCAGCCCTCCACCCCCTTCCCCCCCAATTGCTATTTCTCTACTTTGAAGAGAGATGATTTCTTCCAGCCCAGACTTTGAGAAAGCCATACTCTGAGCCGGGGCCATTTCACTTTTAAAGGAAGAAAAAAAGAAATGGGAAAACAAAGATAGGAAGGGAAATGCAAGACTCGAGAGCTTGAGAAATGATGCAGAAAGATCTTTACAGTATATTTCTGGTTTTAACTATTGTACGCCACCCAGAGTGGGAAAATAATCCCAAATGGGCAGCATAGAAATTTAATAAATCTAAGCTCCCTTAAACTATGGTGAGTAGACCAGGAGGAGAGAAATGGACTTTGCTGCAGCTGTGAAGGACGCTTCCTTTGGAGTCAGCCTCGCTCTGCTGCAATGAACAGCCTCAGTAGGAAACAAAGCCAAATGCCACCCCGCCACCCCCCAATCCCACCCCCCAATTCCCAGTAAGCTTGGTTCTGCTGGATGCAAAACCACGAGGAGCTGAAGTGGGGTGGATGGGTTGGAGGCCAGGGCTGTTCAGTGGGGAGAGGGGGATATGTATGTGAGGAGTGTGTGTGTGGGGGGGTGGGGGGTGGGGGTGGGGAGGTTGCATGCCCATAGGAGCTGACTTGCATGGCCTGCCTGTTTCTGCCGCCCACACTCACCCCTCCTCAAAATACTTTCTGCTCCCCAGGAGGAAATGGACACCAGCCCCATGGTGTCTTCCCTGCTCAGTGGCCTGGCCAACTACACCAATCTGCCCCAGGGCAGCCGGGAGCACGAGGAGGCCGAGAACAATGACCAAGGGGCCAAGAAGAAGCCAGTCAAGGTAGGTGGAAAAGGAAGGAGGGAGGCTGGCGCCCCAGACCCCAAGTGTGTGCAATGGAGGGCCCATGGAGCTGCTGACCATTGCCCCTCACCTTGTCTTGGGCAGCTGGTGGGGGGGTTGGGCAAACGGAGCCACTCTCTTCCCTGGTTGCTTGGGGGGGGGGCTTGGAGGTCCCAGACCCCATGTTGGGGGGTCGTGACAGCTGGGGGACCCTTTGGAAGCATGGGGTGGTTACTTTGGGGATCTGTTGGGAAACGGTGGGGCTCTTCTGCCCTAGCAAATTGTAATATTTTTGGTGTGTGTGTTGTTGGTATTGGTGTTGGCGTTGACATTGGCGTGTGTGTATCCTTTCTCATCCCTGGATGTGTGGCGTTTCCCCATTGGGAGAAGAGGGGCTTCCCCTGTGTTGTTTGTCCAAGTAAGACAGAGCAAGCCTTCACTTCCTGGTGGCTCCTCCTGCCAGGTGGCCCAAGGAAACAAAGAGCCTCCTGTGAGACAAATGCCATCTTCACACCCACCCCAAAGCCATCCTTTGCCAACCCCACTGGTCCTCATGCCTTGTGAGGAGAGAAGAGCATGAAGGGCAGAGGGCCAGCATCCTCCGGCAGAGGTGCTGAGTTGTGGTAGGGGGAGATTCTTCCAGATCAAACCCTGGACTGCCAAAACAAAGCCTCGTCCTTGGCTTTGTTGTTGGCCAAACTTAAGTTGTCATTGGCAGACCCATCAATGAGCCAGTGGATTCTGTCTCTCTCCACATTCACACCACGTGTTGTTGTCTGCCAGCAGCCCCCACTTGAGCCTGTTGGTCTTGCCTTGAGGGACTCTGACCCTCAGCCTACTCAGGGTCCTCCAAGGGAGAGAGAGGTTGCCCGCAGGGACGGATGCCCGTGAGGAATGAAGCTCTCACACCCACCCTGTTGATGTGGCACTTCCTCAGCATTCTCTGCTTCTTCCCACCCACAGGCTCCCCGGATGGGCACCTTCATGGGCGTCTACCTGCCCTGCTTGCAGAACATCTTTGGCGTGATTCTCTTCCTCCGCCTGACGTGGGTGGTGGGCATCTCGGGCATCCTGGAGTCATTCTGCATGGTCATACTCTGCTGCTCCTGTGTGAGTCGCTCGTGTGTCTCCCCGCCCCCACTTCCCAGGGCCTGTGGGGCAGGAGGCACAGCCAGGCCCCTCTCCCCCTCTCTAGTCTGAGACAGAGCACAGCAGCTGTGGGTCGCATGGAAGGAGAAAGAAGCTGCCCACCCCCAGGCAGCCTGCAGGCCTTATCCTCTCTGTTCCCCTTGAGCTGCCCGGCGCCCTCCTGGCAGTGAGCGAGGCCACAGGCCAGAGCCATGTGCAGAGGCAGGCATCTGCTGCGGGTGCATCTGCTGAGGATGGATCTGCCTGCCTGCCTGCCTGCCTGCACTGCCAGTGGTGCAGGGAGGCTCAGCTCCAGTGCCTGATTAATCACCAGGCCTCGGTCAGTTGGTTGGTCAGTCGCTTGACCACTCCTGGTGCCTCTTGTGACCCCCTCCTTTGTGCCTCCATGAGTGGCCAGGTGGCTCCTGCAAGGAGAATGAGGAGGAGCCCCTTGGTGACACCCCCCCCACCTGCCCTTGACCTGTGAGAACTCAGCCTGTGCTGCAGGGACCCTGGGGTGGGCCGGCCTCTTTGGCCACAGCTTGTGTGTGCCGATAGATACATCCACTGGCCTCCTGAGCCAGGGAGGATACAGGTACCAGCCCTGGGAAAGAGGTGTGGGGAAGCCCTTGTGCCTTGAGACTCTTGCCTCTTCCTTCTGGCAATGGGGCAGGCCACTCCAGGGGGCCTGGATGAGTGGGCCACTGGTTAGTCAACTGGGGCTAAACCCCAGAGGGCTGAGTGGGGGAGCGGAGACCCAGGAGGGAGGGAGGCACAGGGTGGCCATTAGGCAACATCAGCCCCCCCCCCCCCCCCACACACACACACACCCTTTTCTGGGCTGCACATTGGCCATTGTGGGGGGAGGGGGTGACCCACTGGAGGGTGCTTGGAAGGACCTGAGCATCCCTGCCAAGGGCACGGCTTCAAGGGGCAGATGGGACCTGGAGTGCCCCTGCCTCTTCCCACCCACCCACTCCCCCAGGGAAAGGGTAGCACTGAGCCTCCTCCTTGCACCCAAACCCTATTCTGGGCTTCTCCGTGCTCCTTTGCAGCTAGTGGCTTGGTGGTGCTGGTGGTGGTGGTGGTGGGGGGGCTTCTCAACTTTACCCCTGCCCTTTGGTGGTGCCATGATGGCCCCCATCTCTGTACCATGCCAGTAACCCTCTCCTCTTCCTATGTCTCCTGGTAAAGCCCCTCCCCAGCCCTCCGGGGTGGGAGGCTTAGGCCCCACCACCACCAGCTCCCCCTGCTCCTCTGAGTCTCCTCGCTCTTTCCTCCACAGACAATGCTGACCGCTATCTCTATGAGCGCCATTGCAACCAACGGAGTAGTCCCAGGTGGGTGGAGGGCTGGCTGGCTGGCTGGTCAGTGGGAGGGGGCAGGAGGGGGGCAGGGCAGGGATTTGGCTGAGGGGCCCCCAGGGGTGGGTGGGTGGGTGGGTGGGTGGTCAAATCAGCTCTGGCAGTGGGGGTGGATTGACCCCTGCTTGCCCTCCTGGCCTGGCTTTCCTGGCTGGAAGGGGTGGCGTACCTGAGCCCCTCCCTCCCTCCCTGCCTGCCTGCCTTTCTCTCTCCCCCTCTCTACAGCTGGTGGGTCCTACTACATGATCTCACGCTCCCTGGGGCCCGAGTTTGGAGGCGCCGTTGGGCTCTGCTTCTACCTGGGCACCACTTTCGCAGGGGCCATGTACATCTTGGGCACCATCGAGATCCTGCTGGTGAGTGAGTGGGGGCTGAAGGCCGGTGGGGCAGCCTCCCTCCGAGGGGGCATCAGGACCCCGCTCCCCAAAGCAGGTATGGAGAAGGGGGCATCACCTTTTTTGGCACATCACCTTCTCTGGCACATCTCCTCCTGGGTGGGAGCAGACTACTTCTGTCCACCCACCCACCCCACCCCACCCCACCCCACACCCCTGTTCTTGCTCCCTCTCTCTCTCTCTCTCACCCCATAGCTCAACCCTCCCAGGGTCTCAGGGGCTTCACAAGTCAGTAGTCAGGTTTCAGTCTCACAGATGTAATATCACTATAAGCAAATAGATGCTTTTCTGCCCATGTACCTAAAGCACCCATTTCCGAAAATACAGAATAAGATACAACCCTGGATTTTTCAAGGCTAGAAGTAATCCGGAAGCCCATTATCCCCTACACCTCTCCTGCCATGTTTTAATTGGCACTCTTGTGATTTATGGACTAGCTCCCCTTCAGTGGATCCAGATGACGTGGCTCCTCCCAGGGGTTTTTACGGGTCATGCTGGTGAGAGCTGATGGAAAGGTGCCCCCCCCCCCCACACACACACACACACACAAATACCTGGAGGGCCACAGGTTGCCTGCTTAGTCCTCTGTGGTGGCTTTCCTGTCGGCCAAGGCGTGCCCCGTATTTACTGGGAAGAGACTGTTTTATGGACAGGATTTGCCCTGAGCTTTATTTCGGGGCGTGCCTTGAATCCCAGCCACGGCACCCTCACAAACCAGTGGGGACCATTCCGCCAGGCAGCTGGTTCCAGGTTCAGGGCGTTGGCACCTCTGGTGGCCTCACACACACACAACACACACACACACACCCCACACACCCTTTGGGTCACCTGTGGGTGAACAGGAGCAAGCCCTCCCTTTGGGCTCCAATCTGGGCAGCTCCTCTTCTGGGGCAGAGAGTTTTCCCTGAGACTTGGTGCTCAGCAAGAAGAAGCCCAGGGGTGGGCCCAAGCCCTTCTCTCCTTTCCTGGGGGTGGGGTGGGGGGCTCTTGATTCAAACCCCCCCCCAGAAGGCAGAGCTGTGGGGCCGTTGGGGGCTGGGGCGTGGGGATGTCCGGCCTCTGATGGCTGGTCTCTGGCCTCCCCTCCCTCCAGGCCTACATCTTCCCTCCCATGGCCATCTTCAAAGCGGAGGATGCCAGCGGAGAGCCTGCGGCTTTGCTGAACAACATGCGGGTCTACGGGACGTGCGTTCTCACCTGCATGGCCACCGTGGTCTTTGTGGGAGTCAAATACGTCAACAAGTTTGCCCTGGTCTTCTTGGGCTGCGTCATCCTCTCCATCCTGGCCATCTACGCCGGAGTCATCAAGTCAGCCATTGACCCACCTTCCTTCCCGTGAGTGACCGTGGGGGGTGGGGGGTGGGGGGGGAGGGAATCCCCCTGGGCAAGACCCCCTTCATGGCCTCTGGGGCTCCATAGCTGCCAGGGGCATTCAGTCAGGGATAGCCTTTCTCTTGGTTGAGAAGGTGGGGGTTGTCCCAGAGGATGAAGGGGGGGCTTCCTCCCCCCCCATGCCCCCAACCCCCCCCCCCCCGGCCTTTCAGGAGACCCTTGTGGCACCAGAGCTCTTTTCTTCTGGGACTGGGGTACAGGTAAAGGTTTTCCCTTGCTCGAAAGCCAGTCGTATCCAACTCTAGGGTTCAGTGCTGTTTCAAAGCCAAAGAGCCAGCGCTGTCTGCTTCTGCAGACGTTTCCGTGATCATGTGGCAGGAATGACTAGACACCGGAGTGCATGGAACGCTGTTTACCTTCCCACAGAAGTGGTCCCTATTTATCTTCTTGCAATTTCTGACTTTCGAACTGCTAGCTTGACAGGAGCTGGGACAAAGACGGGAGTCCATTCTGTCCTGCAGTACTTGGGAATCGAACTGCTGACCTTCCGCCTCCCAGTCAGCATCTTTGCTGCTTGAGCCACTGCAATCCTTTGGGACTGGGGAGGTATTTCTAAAAAGCAATGGGTTACAGTTACAGAAACAGACACAGCAGTTCTTGAGTGGCTAGTTACTGTATTACACCGACAGCAGCTCCTCCGGTGGCTTAGTGGTTAAGATGCTGAGCTGGAGACAGGAAGGTCGGGTTTTGATACCCGAGAGCTGCACTTGGGGGCATGAAAGGGGCCTCATTCGGGCAACCCCTGAGTTGAGTTTTTCCAGCAAAAATCCTTTCAACACAAAGTAATCTCTGACATGAAATTATTATTAGTGACAGCTCTAACGAATGGTGAGAAAGGGAGCAGATAAACAGACAAACCCAGCCCAGGTTAATGGGGGCAAAATGCTAATGAACTCGTCAATCACCCATAAAGTGCACTAAGCGCCATGGGGCGGTATAGAAGTGTAATTGTTATATTGCTATTTCCTTGTTAAATATAACAACATTCTAATACAGTAATGGGCGATCTACAAAGTCTATTTCTGCCCCGATGCTGCTATCAATTTCTTCTTCGTAGTCCCCTGTGAATCCACACAAATGGGTTTACTGCGATTCATCTGGCCCGCGCTGCCCTCATCGCTCCTGGAAGCGGAAATCACTCCAGCGAGGGGGTGGCATTACAAATTCAATAAATAAAAATAAATAAATAAATAAAACGCGTCCATACGGGCCCGTATTATTTCCACTTCCAGGAGCGCCGAGGGCGTAGTGGCGTGGGCCAGATAAATCGCAGTAAACCCATTCATGTGGATTCACAGAAGCTTGGGCTTGTGGGAATTGAAGTCCAAGAACATCTGGAGTGCCAAGGTTCACCATCACAGGATTATAGTATGAAACATGCCTAAGCAGCCCAAGGAAACACTAAAAATAAACATTTGTAAATATAATCATTAAAATTACCGACAGGGTGGGGTAAAACCACAGGCAAGTCAGTTATACATACCCAGGAAATCCTGCCATAAGTCAGAACTGACTGGATGGGATATAATCCGTTATATAACAAATCATCCAGATATTCTCCCCAGGCAACAAGACCCAAGAACAAGGCACAGAAAGATGTTTAACATATTAAAATCTACACTTAACATGCAGGTTTTAAAACACAGCCTTTGTGCTAGCCCAGAAAAGCCACGGGTTGTAGGGCAGGCGACGTGCATTTTGCTCAAAAGTAGCTCTTAGTAAAGAATAATCATCATAATCGTGCAGAGCAGCAGAGCTTTCCTTACTTACACAATGTATGGCTCTGCCTGCCCTGCTGGATTAGAATATGCAGCTCATGCCAGGTAGACCTAGAAGTCCTCCCCACGAAAAATTGGGGAGGGGCTGACCTCTGAGCAGGTGAGCCCTCCTTTGCCCCCCTGGAAGAGGAAAGGATTATTATTATTATTGTTATTATTGTTATTGTTATTATTGTTATTATTGTTATTATTATTATTCCACCCACTCGATAACGCGACTCCTGGCGGCTCACCTAGGGACCCTGCCACTGACTCCCTGTGGCCGAATCCCACTCCATGACCCGCAGCTTGTGCCAACTCACCACCGCTCTGCCGTGGCTCAGGCCGATGCCGGGCCCAATGAGTGGAGTGGCTCTTGGAAGGACTCGCACCCAGTGACCAGGCTGCATGGGTGGCGAGGGATGAGGGGGGCAGGGGGGGCAAGAATCCCTTCTGAACGTGAGGCACCCCTTTGGTCTTAATCTGGCACCTGTCCTTGCCAGGAAGTGGCCCTCCTGAGACTCCGTTAGCCTTTTCAGCACGGCTTTTTTATTTATTTTTTATTTTAAATTCAAATTTTTATGCCACCCAATCAGGTAAACCCGACTCTGGGTGGATCACAACAAGTTAAAACATACATAAAAAAGAGTTGAGCCATTAAAACCCAACATACCCACCCACCTATCCCATTTATCATTAAAAGACTACCCACATTTAAAACTGCCTGCATTGGAATTAAAAGAAATGGGGACTTATTTAATAAGCCAACAGGTGGGGAGCATCCTTCCATCTGAGCCCCACACCTGTCCCGCCAACCAGGTTTTTAGGTCTTTTCTGAAAGGTAGCCGCTCCATCTGCTCCCGCAACTCTACAGGTAGGAGGTTCCACAAGGCTAGTGCTTGCTGGTGTTCGGCCGATGTTCAGTGAATACTGAGAGACCTAAGCAAGAGAAGGACCCTCGACACCCTCTGAATGGAGATGAGCCTCAAGTCTGCCAGCTCAGATCCAGGAAGAGCTTGATGGCAAGAACAAACACTCTTGAGGGTACACAAGAGCAAAACCAAAACAGAAGATGGAGGAAGGTGTTCACTGGATAAGGAATAGCATTAAAGGAGGAAGATATAGCTGAGGAACTCAACCTCCCCTATATGTCACTTGGAGGACCCTGAATAGGCTGAGGGTCAGAGTCCCTAAATACAGGACCAACAGGCTCAAGTGGGGGCTGCTGGCAAACAACAACACATGCTGTGTGAATGTGGAGAGATACAAAATCTGGCTCATTTGCTGGTCTGCCGATGACTGCCAGAAACCTGCACCAATGAGGACTTAAGTTTGGCCAATGACAAAGCCAAGAAAGTGGCTTCTTTTTGGCAGTCCGGGATTTGCTCAGGAGCCAAAAGAAGAAGAAGCAGAAGCAGCCGACCCTCCTCTCCTTGATCTTTCCCACAGACCCTTTGGCCAAGTCATGCCTCGCCCACCTACGCCTTAAGCCTTTGATTTTGGTTCACTTGCACCCTTTTTTGCTTTTGGTACCAGGATGCAGGACGTGGGACACCCCCACACACACACACACACACACACACACCCCACCCGCCAACTCCTTCACCCAAGAGTTCATTCTGTCGTCACAGGCTTGAACTCTCTTTTCCAGCTTTGTGTCCTTTCCAAAGTTTTTAAATTTATTTTTAAATTTAATTTAGCACTTATATGCCACTTGACTCAGGGCGGCTTACATGGTAAAATCAACATAATATCATATTAACATAATGTGCAATATCAACACAATATCAAATCAGATTACAATATCAAAATTTCTGTTCATAATATCACATCAACACAATGTCGACACATTCTTATTGCCAAGCAGCCGTGCCACACACAGCAGTCCTCCATTCTCTCAAGGCCCTTTCTTCTGTGGCCTCATAGAAGCCATTGGTTTGAAAAAGGCCTTAGAGCCAGTCAAGGACTTAGGAGAGGAAATGCGGGGGGGGGAGCGCCTGGGGGGCTGCATCATGCCACAGTGGAGCTCTTCCTCCAAGGGACGGCTGCACATTCAGCTCCAGATCCATCGGCCGGTCGCGTTCTCCAAACCCACCTTTTTTACTACGTTGTCTGTGTGGATGTCACCAGAGCTTTGCTGACAGATGCTTTGTTAAAATCAGGTTCTACTCCAAGCTCAGCCCTCTCAGCATCGAGTAAGGCAAGAGTAAGGCTGGCCTGGCTTGATTTAACTCACTCTCTCTCTCTCTTTTTCTTTTTTTTAGTGGGGGCGGGTGTTAAAAATAATTAGACTCAGAGCAAACAAACAAGAAAACTATGTGTGGTGTCGTTATGTAAAGGCATATGACTAACTGTTGATGAGGTGCGCTGCCTTTCCAGTCGTCAGGGGAGCCCTTTATCAGTGGGGCCTGATCCAGAGCTTCAGCATCTTGGTTGGTTGAGGATGTGGCTTAGAACCACTGGTGGACTCCATGCCCTGCGGCTTCCAAGGTCCACTCTTTTGGGGGGGGGGTGTGTGTGTGTGGCTGGGCCAACCTTTGCCCATCCCAGCCCTCTTCCCACACCTTCCCTCCTTGACCCAAATTCTCACAGTCGCTGCCTGTGCTTCCAGAATCCTACATGGAAGTCAGGGGTGTAATTCCTCTAGTCCTGCAGACTTTAAACTCCTTTGAAGCAGTTTTCTCACCTTCTCTTTCCATATCCGGGCCTGCAAGCCTCCCCATATTTCCCTTGTTCTACCTGTTCCAGGTGACAGGCCATGTGGTAGAGGAGGAAGTAGGGTCCAATGGTCTTGCCTTCTGCCAGCCGTGTGTTTTGACGCCTGAGCATCTTCTCCAGGCAACAGACTTTGTTTGTCTTGCTGCATCCCTAGCCAAGGGCCCACTCTTTTCCAGGACTCCTGGACTCAGTTTGAGCTTCCTTTATGAAATGCCCATGGGTCGAGACCTCCAGGGCTCTTGGTCAAGTTTGGCACTGCAGCAGCTGGAGGCAGGCAGGGAGGAGCGAAGAAGTCCAAAAGTTGTCCAGGCAGCCTCTGGCCTTTCCACTCTCCAGAACCCTTCATTCCTCTTTGGGTTGCCTGTTCCACCTGCTTCTCGGGCATCTCCAGCCACATCATACTAGTGCTGTGATGGTCAACCTTGGCACTCTAGGTGTTCTTGGACTTCTATTCCTAGAAGGCCAAGTCAGCATTCCTGCTGATCAGGGCTTCTGGAAATTGAAGTTCAAGAACGGCTGGAGTACCAAGTTTAGCCATCACTGTCCAATCCCACAATATTGGCCAACTTCAGACCTGTATTAACCTCCCCTTTTTAGGGAAGGTTCTGGAGAAAGCAGTGGCATGGCAGCTCCAGGGGGTTCTGAATGAAACGGATTATCTGGACCCTTTTCACTCAGTATTCAAGCCCAGTCATGGTACCGAGACTGCATTGGTCGCACTCATGGATGGTCTTTGGCATGGGCGTGACATGGGTAATCCCTCTGTTCTTGCTCTTCTTGACCTCTCAGGGCTTTCAATACTGTTGACCATGGTATCCTTCTGGAATGGCTCTGAGGGTGGGGGGCCCAGGGAACTGTGTGGCCCTGGTTTTCCTCATTTCTGAGGGAAATTTCCTCATTTCAGTCGGTGTCGTTGGAGGGTGAGTTGTCCAGCCCTAGGCGCCTCCAGTACGGGATGCCACAGGGCTCAGTACTCTCGCCTCTTCTATTTAACATCTACATGAAGCCGCTGGGTGAGATCATCCGTTCCCATGGGGTGAGGTACCATCAATATGCTGATGATAACCAACTGTGTATCTCGGCCAATGGAACCCGAGTGATGCAGTTGAAGTCCTAACCAGGTGTCTGGAGGCTGTAATGGTCTAGACAACAGGCTTCAGCTGAATCCTGGCAAGGCTGAGTGTCTGTGGGTTCGGGGCCCTGCGTTGTCCCGGGAGCTACCATCTTTGGTGCTGGATGGGGTTTCTTTCCCCCGGACAGACCCGGCGCATAATTTGGGGGTCCTCCTGGACTCACGACTACTGCTCGAATAGCAGGTGGCAGTTGTGGCCAGGAGGGCTTTTGCACAACTTTGTGTCATCTGCCAATTACGCCCGCTCCTGGACTGGGGCTCCTTGCTTACGGTCACCCATGCTGTGGTCACCTCCAGACTGGATTATTGTAATGTGCTCTACATGGGGCTGCCCTTGATGGCCATCTGGAAGCTACAGCTGGTTCAGAACGCGGCTGCCTGGGTGGTGATGGGGTGCGGGAGTTATGCCCATGCCTTGCCACTGCTAAGGGAGCTGCATTGGTTGCCAGTTTGCTTCTGGGTGAAATTCAAGATGCTGGTTTTGACCTTTAAAGCCCTTCATGGTAGTGGGCCAGGATACCTAAGAGACCGCATCGCCCCAAGGTTTTCAACCCGTCCTACGAGAGTGGGCCATAGGGGCTCCCTAGTGGTCCCATCAGCTGGGGAGGCACATCTCACTGGGACCAGGAGGAGAGCCTTCTCGGTATCTGCTCAGGCCCTATGGAACCTCCTGCCACCTGAACTGTGCCTTCAGGTGGAGTTGCCTCCCTTCAGGAAGGCCTTAAAAATGTGGCCTTGCCAGCAGGTGCGGGGTGCATCTAGTACCACCCAGCCCTGCTGGCTTATTTAGCCCTGCCCGGGGCTTTTATTCCTCCTGCCCGAGTGCCCCCCTTTTTGGGGATCGGGCCTGTTTTTTGGGATGTTTTAGTTTTAACAGTTATAGTTTTATAGTTTTAGCATTTGGTTTTAATTGGCATGAGTGTCGAGTTTTAACAAATGTTGTGAGCCGCCTTGAGTTGCCGAGGCGAAGCGGCCATATAAATTTGAAAAATAAATAAATAAACAAACACTGTATAATATACGGTATGTACAAACGATCAACCAGTTCCTGACAATACAAAACTGTTCATCTATGCAGATGGCACAGCAATGGCCATTCAAGGATCAAACTTTGATGAGGTAGCTGGAAAACTTACTGGAGTACTTGAAGAATTAGGACAGTATTACAGTATCAACCATTTGGAGTTTAATCCAAACAAGACCCAATTATGTGCTTTCCACTTTCAAAACCGAGAGTTGAGTGTTACGTGGCAAGGGAATCAGTTACAGCATTGTCCAACACCAAATACCTTGGTGTGACACTTGACAAGACACACTCTTTTAAGCAGCACTGCCTGAATATCAAAGCCAAAGTTACTACAAGGAACAACATCAGGAGAGACGTAGCAGTGGACACCGAGAAAACTAAGTAAGAGCTTGACCCTCAACATCCTCTGAATGGAGATGAGCCTCAAGTCCGCCGGCTCAGATCTAGGAAGAGCTTTATGACAAGAACAAACATCCTTGAGGGTTTGCAAGAGCAAAACCAAATTAGAAGCTGGAGGAAGGAGCTCACTGGACAAGGAAGAACATTAAAGGTGGAGGCTATGGCTGAGGAACTCAACCTACCCTACATGTCACTTGGAGGACCCTGAATAGGATGAGAGTTGGAGTCCCTAAATGCAAGACCCACCGGCTCAAGTGGGGGCTGCTGGCAGACAACAACATGTGCTGTGGATGTGGAGAGATACAGAATCCATTGGCTCATTTATCCATCTACTGATTACTACCAGAAAGATACACCGATGAGGACTTAAGTTTGGCTAACGACAAAGCCAGGAAAGTGGCTTCATTTTGACAGTCCAGGGTTTGATCAGGACACAAAAGAAGAAGAATCCTAGGGGTCGTTTCTCTGAGCTTCATACTGCGTGTGTCATTGACCTGTGCAATTCACTGGCACAAGAAGTGGTCAGGGCAGCCAACAAAGGATGGCTGGAGCAAGGGATGGGGCCTGGTCTTGCAGGTGAAGTCTGCCACCTGCTGCTCATATGGATGGTCACAGATCACTCGCAGGGCATCTGTTCAATGACACATGAACCCTTTGGCATTCCTTCTCAGATGCTTTTCTGAAAGGGGCTTCCATGGCATGACTCCTCCTGCTGCACTTCCTCCCATGACTGGAGGGTCCAGAAGCAGGATCTCCTCTTGTAACCTAGTTACCATTTGCTAAAACCACAGATTTCATCATGCCCTGAGGTTTAGAGAAACCAGGAATGGGAGCTGCACATAAATGGCCAGGCACAAAAGAGCACACATGCATGCACACATGCACACCCACGCACATACACACACACAAGTCCCACCCTTTAGGAGCCCCTTCCTTGCTCCAGGGAGCTGATGCCCTATGAGTAGAAGCTGTCCCATTAAAAAAAACCACAAGCATGCCATGGAGCAGCTCAGGGCCAAGGCATGGCCCACTGAGCAAAGGGTGTGCCAGCTCTCCCATGTTTCAGGTTATTTGTAGCAGCTGCACAGCTAAGCAGGGCAGGTTTTTAGGCAATTTTATGTTTGAATGAAAGTTCACACCTTTTTAATCCAGTTAATAAACACACTTGGACTAGATACTGAGCAAAAGAAAAATAGCATTTACTCACAAAATGGGCTCAGAAGATACATGTGCTCAGGAGTCTTGATGAAGTTGGTTTTGAAAGAGAGTAAGTAAAGGTCTTTCTTCCAGCTATATGGCCTGGAAAATGGAGGCGCTCAAAAGGACATCTTTCCTCTTTCAAGGGCAGAAAGTAAGAGAGAGAAGGCCAGAGCAAGCAAAGGCCTTAACACATGCAAATAGGGCCAGGCGATTCCTGAGGCATGAAAGAACCTATCTCATTGTAATTAGAGGCAAACAATGGACAACAACCTCCTTTAAGTTAGACTGGTCTTTCCTGTTGCTCCTGTTACTGCATGCTGGGTTTGCACTAGAATACTCAACTTTTCAGAAGGGGTCCCTCACACCTCTTAGTGCTCACTTTGCATCTGAGGAAGGGTGAGGGTTTCTTGTAAGCTGTTCAAAGGTGGGAGTCATGGGAGGCCCAAGAATGTGGGGCCCAGTCCATGCCCACCTGTCTGGCAACCCAGGAAAGCAAGCACGGAGCCAGAGAGCCGCAGGCACCTTGGGCTGGGGAGACTAGCTGGCATCTCCACAGGTCCCATCTTTGGGGTGTCAGGGAAGCTGTGCCCCTAAGCTGAAGGGCCCAATCCTGTGAGCCAACTGGTCCCGTCTCTCTCCTCCTGCCAGGATCTGCCTGCTGGGCAACCGGACTCTCTCCCGCCACGGCTTCGATGTGTGTACCAAAGTGGTCCAAGTGGGCAATGAGACAATCGGCTCCCAACTGTGGGAGCTCTTCTGCAGCTCTCGCTTCCTCAATGCCACCTGCGATGAGTATTTTGAGCAGAATAATGTCACAGAGATCGAGGGCATCCCTGGAGCAGCCTCAGGACTCATCCAAGGTGGGCTGAGCTGGGGGGGGGGCACCCCACCATCATCAGAGGGTTGCTGTGGGTGCTCAGGAAGAAGCAGGAGGTTGTCCCTCTAACCTGGAAGGGGACCCTTCTGCCCAGCCCTCTCCTCCTCCTCCTGCCCATTGCCAGCATGACCCTGGCACTGCTGGAGGTTCCTCCCAGGGGCCACAGCCTGAGGCAGAGGCCAAGTGAGTTTCTGGGATACCTGCCAGAGCCAGGAAGCAGTATGGGGACTCGAAAGAAGGGAAAGACAGGGAGGTCTCCCTGCTTGCTCTCTCCTCCTTTGCCCATGGAGACTGGCATACGGCCTTCGGTGCCACTGCCCGCTCTCTCTCTCTCTCTCTTGTTTCCCTTACCTGCCATTCTGGGAGATGGCCATCTCTCAGGCAGGTGAGGGCAGGACAACAGAGGGAGACACCACTGCTAGATCTGCCCAGATGCCAGGCAGGTGCAGAGAACCCTGGCAGCTCTCAGAGGCCTACAAGCAGATGGCCAGGGTCACCCACCCCTAAATATGTTAGAGGAGGGGAAAGCCCCAGACACTCTCACTCTCACTCTCTCTCTCTCTCTCTCTCTCTCACTCTCTCTCTCTCTCTCTCTCTCTCTCTCACACACACACACACACACACACACACACACACACACACCTTAGAGCAGGGATTCTCAACCTGCAGTCCGTGGGCCGGATGCAGCCCATGGCACCATTTCATGTGGCCCCACCACCACCTCCACCACACCAGGAAGTGCCATGTGGTGGAGGAAGGGCAAAATAGCCACCTGGTCCCCAAATCTGTCTGAGGGAGTGTGACCCAATGGCCCCTGGCTTTAAAAGGTTGAGAAATCCTGTCTTAGAGCATATGTGTATAAGCTGCAGCTTGGGGCTGGTGGGTAGGGAGCCTGAGATTACTGGAGGCAGGAAAGAGCCATTGGCTTGGAATGAAGCATGGGGGTGGGGGGAGAGGAGCTGGATGGGTTAGGGCAGTGGTTGCCAAGGTGGGGCCCAGGCCCCATAAGAGGACTTCAATTCCCAGAAGCCTAAGCCAGTACATAGGGTGATCAGTGCTTTGTGGAATTGGCTTAAGCTTCTGGGCATTGGAGTCCAAAAACCAAAGGTTGGTAAACCCTGGTTTGGGGTCATGTTGGTCTCTCCCACCCCCTAGGCTTCAAAAAGGGGTCTCTGAGCCCACCCAACAGCCACTTTCCTCCTGGTCAGCCCCTTGACTTGCTCTTTCATGGGGCCGAGGGCTCACCTGGTGGAACCACCATGAGTGCAGACTGAGGAAGGAGGGGTCTAGACAGCAGGGCTGGGCAGGGATGGCTTCCACTGCCCCCACTTTGAGACTTCCCATGTGGTTGGCATGACCCTCCCTCTCCCAACAGTCAACCTCTGGAGCACCTACTTGCCCAAAGGGATCATCATTGAGCGGGCAGGCATGGCCTCCGTGCCGCCCTCGGACCCCCTGTTGGACATGGACCAGCCCTACGTCTTCAGCGACATGACCTCATACTTCACCCTCCTGGTGGGCATCTACTTCCCATCCGTCACTGGTAAGAGCCCCTCCCCCCTCCCCTGCCACTCAGGACCAGGATGTGGGGCAAGGCAGGCAGGGATCCAGGCAGCGTTGGGGGTTACGTAGAAGTGGAAACTGGGCTGGTTTTGGATTGGTTCTCAGTACTACCAATGCTATGACATTGACTGAAAGCCACTTCCATCCTCCCCAAGTCACCCAAGCGAGTCCCCAGCATGTTGGGGGGGCAAAAGGCTAATTAGCTTGTGAACCGCCCAGAGAGAGAGGGCACTTCTAAGCGCTTCTATGGGACAGTGTATAAGCGTAATTGCTACTGCTATATCCTTTGTTAAATATAACAAGCCTTGTAAAATATAACCGTGTTCTAATTGTTCTGGGCTATCTACCATGTCTATTTCTGCCCCTATGCTCTATCAAGTTCTTCTTTGTGGTCTCTGTGAATCCATGTGCAGTAAATCCATGCATGTGGGTTCACAGGGGACCACAAAGAACAACTGTTACAAGTAGGCAACATGTCCTTATAGAGCCCTGGTGACGCACCGGTTAAACTGCTGAACTGCTGCAGCCAGAAGGTTTGGATTTCGATCCTGACCAGGGCTCAAGGCTGACTCAGCCTTCCGTCGATAAAATGAGGACCCAACATGTTAATGAGGAGAAAATGCTAATTACCCCCTCACCCGCCTGACACTCTTTCCACTTTTCCTCCTCAGGGATCATGGCCGGATCAAACAGGTCTGGAGACCTGCGGGATGCTCAGAAGTCCATCCCCACGGGCACCATCCTGGCCATTGCCACCACCTCAGCAGTCTGTATCCTTTTCTGGGGCACGGGTAGGCAAGAGGGGGGAAGAGACCCTCCAAGTAGGGCAGCCACCCAGTGGAACTGGGAGGGAGGGACACTGGGAAGGCAGCTGGAAAAGGAGGCAGCACTGGCTACCCTACCCTGGCATGTCAAAGCCTTCTTTGCATGCCCCCACCCACGCAGAGCCCCACAGAAGTGAAATGAGCCATGGGAGGGGCACATGATGAGCCAGAGGCATGCAATGCGGGTGGGGGCATGCACGCACGCACGCACGCACGCATGCACACACACACACCATTGAAGCTAGGCTTTGCATTTGGCCAGGATATTCCACCTAGCCCTCATGGAATGGGGAAACCCTACAGCTGGCATGGATGCCCTGGGTGGAGGTGCAGAGGTATTGCTGTTCATCCTGGCAGGCCCTGTACCTGTTACCCACCCCACCCCATCCCATTAAGTCCTGGAAGAATGGCAGCTGTATCTGTCCAGCTGCCTTTTGTACACTTAATGGCTCTGAATTGCCTGGGACAGCTGAGGAGGAGACCCTGATCATGAGAAAACCCATTTCAAAACCAAACTCCACCCCATAAGGAATTTAGCTAAGCAATGCAATGAGGAAACCTGAAGGGAAGGGGAGGGGAGGGGAGGGGGGGTGTTGGCTAGGAATGGCCAGGTCATCCAAAGGAAATGTGGCTTTGCCCTGGCAACCCCTGGCTCCATTACATCACCACCCGAGGAGTCCAACTCCAGGGTGACTGAGCACCTATGGGGGAAGGGGGGGAGGGAGAGCCTTCTCGACCCCCCTGCTGTCACTAGCCAAACACGCCCCCCCCAAAAAAAAATCCTTTCCTTCCTTAACCCTTTCCCAGACATCAGCTCCGTGATTCTCTTTGGAGCCTGCATCGAGGGGGTGGTGCTGCGAGACAAGTGAGTCCGATTCTGCCCATGGGAGGGGTGGGCTGTCGTATGGTGGTGATGTGGGGCTCCTCTCTTTGGCGCATTCCTGTTGAGAGGCCAGACCGGGAACTTTCCTTGTGGGCTTTAGAAGGCAATGAGCCGCCCACCCACCACCCCGTGGCTCCCCGGTTTTCCTCCAGTGATGTGCAAGGATGAAAAGCGATCAGGAAGGGGTAAGGGGAGGGGGCCACAGAAGCCCCCAGAAAGTTTGGGAAGCAACAAGGAGAGCGGTGCTCTTTTTGAGAGGCTTCTTCTGAAAGTAGGGCAGCTGGAGATGGCTGGCATGCTAAGAGCCAAGTGGCGCAGCAGTGGTTAACCCGTTGAGCTGCAGCCAAAACGTTGTGAGTTCGATCCTGACGGGGGTCAAGGTTGAGTCAGCCTCTTCCATCCTTCCGAGGTCGGTCAAATGAGTACCCAAGATGTTGGAAGCAAAATGTGAATTAACTTATGAATCCCCTGAGAGGGGTGGGTGGGCACTAAGAAGCGCTTCTGCGGGGCGATACATAGAAGTGGAGGAGGTTGTTTGTGTGAATGGTGCAGTGGGGTCAATAGCTCGGGCTCCACGTGGGCATCAACTGAAAGAGCCTTTCCCCCCCCCCCCCCACACACACACACACCCTCTCTGGGGAGGCGAAGGGGCAGTGGAGGGGCGGGCGGGGCGGGGGACGTCGAGTGATCTCCTCCTCCTCCCCCCTTCTCCGGCCAGGTTCGGCGAGGCGGTGAGCGGGAACTTGGTGGTGGGCACGCTGGCCTGGCCCTCGCCCTGGGTCATCGTCTTCGGCTCCTTCTTCTCCACCTGCGGAGCCGGACTGCAGAGCCTGACCGGCGCCCCTCGGCTGCTGCAAGCCATTTCCCGGGACGGGATCGTGCCCTTCCTGCGGGTGAGACCACGCGGCGGCGGCGGCGGGCTGAGGCTGGGGCTGGACGTGGGCCAGGCCAGGGGAACCCAGATGGGCCGGCCGGAGAGCCCAGGCCGGGTGTATGTGTGAGCGGCGGGGTCTCCCCCGGGGGCCCCCTCCCCTCGGCAGCAGAGCAGAGGGGGACCCTCCCAGTCCCAGCCTGACGAGCGACTCTCCAGCGTACGGCTGGGCCCATTTCGGCTCAGCGCTCGGCTGTGTCAGGCGGGGGGGGGGGGAGGAGGGGGAGGGGGAGGGATTGTGTCCCCCCCGGCCGCCCTCTGAAGCACACGGACTGAGCCAAGGCACATCTCCGCAAACCTTAACCGACGGAGGGCCGGCAGCTAATCTGAAACTTTGTTCTGTCGGGGGCGACGGAGGAAGGGCTGGGGGGGGGGGGGGCGGCACCTGAGGAGGAGGAGGAGGAGGAGAGTACTGCCGGGCTGGCCAACTTGGAAACACCGGCCCCGGCCCCGGCCCCGGCCCCGGCCCCGGCCCCCTCCTCCTCCTCCTCCTCGCTCAAGCCAGGGGTGTGCTGGCCTGGGCCCCTTGGGAGGGCGGTGGACAGGAAGTGATGGGGGCGTCGGTTGGGGGCAGAAATCCCATACATTCCCATTACTTCTGCCTGCCTCTGGGGGGGGGGGCGCCAGTCGCTGGGGCGCACCGGGAGGAGTCCCTGTGGGCCAGCACACCAAAGGCTCAAGCCCCCAGGAGGGACACGGCACACTTAGGACGGGTGAGCTTTCATGGGCACATTTCCCCGGAGTGTGATGCCCCATGCTCGGTCCAACTGTCCGCCCCCCCCCCCCCCTCTGGCCAAGGCACTCTCTTAGTGTGGGTGCCACAGACCAGCTTGCTCGCCCTGCCCCCCCCCCGCCATCCCCCAAAAAGAAATCTCTGCCTCAGGGCTGTGTCGACCCCTACTCTCTCCTGTCCATCTGCACAAATGGCAGGTGGATGGGAGAGGGCTGCGGGGGGGGGGGGGGGCCTCCTCTGTGCCAGGTGAGGTGGAGACCTGGTCTCTCCTGCCTTTTCTGGCTATGGGCACCTTCCTTCCTTCCCTCCTTTATTTATTTATTATTTATTTATTCTTAAATTTATATACCGCCCACTCAGCCGAGGCAGACTCAGGGCGGTTGACAATCCCAGATAAAAACAGGTTAAAATTATTTAAAACTACCCACCCCCTTAAAAGGGTGCAGAGACCGAAGGAACCATGGAGAAGGAATTCCCTTCTTCTTCTTCTCTTCTATATCAGCCACTCAATGGAGGTCACCCTCCCACCTGCACGCCACACTTGGCCCACCAGCCAGGTTTTAAGTTCTTTTCTGAAAGGCAGCAATTCCGTCCGGGGAGGTAGTTCTGTTGGCAGGAGATTCCAGGGGGCCGGAGCGGACACGGAGAAGGCCCTCCTCCTTGTGCCAGAGAGGCGAGCCCCTCTGGCTGATGGAACTAGACAGCCCCTCCAGTCCACTCTGGTTGGACGGACAGACGTCCTCAGGGCGATGAGGTCTCTTAGGTATCCTGGCCCACTACCCATATAGGGCTTTAAATGTCAAAACCACCACCTTGAATTGCACCTGGAGACAAACTGGCAACCAGTGCAGCTCCTGAAGCATGGTGAGGCATGGGCAATACGCCCACATCCCATCACTACCCGGGCTGCCGCATTCTGGATCAGCTGTAGTCTCCGAATGGTTGTCAAGGGCAGCCCCATGTAGAGTGCATTACAGTAGTCTAGTCTGGAGGTCACCAGAGCGTGAGTGACCATGAGCAAGGAGTCCCGGTCCAGGAGCTGGTGCAACTGGTGAATCACCCGAAGTTGGGCGAAAGCCCTCTTGGCCACGGCCGCCACCTGTTCTTCTAGCAGCAGTCGCGAGTCCAGGAGGACCCCCAAGTTGCGCACTGGATCTGTCTGGGGCAGAATAGCCCCATCCAGAACCAAAGATGGTAGCTCCCGGGATAGCGCAGGACCCCCTATCCATAGCCACTCAGTCTTGCTGGGATTCAGCTGTAGCCCGTTAGCCCCCATCCAGACCCCAACAGCTTCCAGGCACCTGGAAAGGACTTTGACAGCATCACTGGGTCCCCATGGGCTGAGGTGTACAACTGTGTGTCATCCGCATAGTGATGGTACCGCACCCCGTGGGAATGAATGATCTCACCCAGCGGCTTCATGTAGATATTAAAAAGGAGAGGAGAGAGCACCGAATGCTGAGGCACCCCATAATGAAGTGGCCAAGGCTGGACCTTTCACTCTCCAACCACACTGACTGGGTCCGACCCCTCAGAAATGAGGAAAACCAGGACCACACAGTGCCCTGGATCCCCAATCCTCGGAGCCATTCCAGAAGGATACTGTGGCCAATGGTATCGAAGGCCGCTGAGTGGTCAAGAAGAGCAAGGACGGATGGGTGACCACCGTCCCGCTCCCGCCAGAGATCATCCATCAGTGCAACAAATGCCATCTCGGTACCATATCCGGGCCTGAATCCTGATTTAGGGGTCCAGATAATCCGCTTCATCCAGTACCCCCTGCAACTGACACGCCACTGCCTTTTCCAACACCTTCCCTCAAAAGGGGAGGTTGGAGACAGGCCTATAGTTGGGTAGTACTGCTGGGTTGAGGGAAGGTTTCTTCAGGAGGGGGCACACAAAAGCATGTTTTAAAGGTGCAGGAAACACCCCCTCCCAAAAAGATGCATTGATCATAGCCCCGACCCAGCCACCTGTCACCGCCTTGGAGGCTTTCACCAACCAGGCAGGACAGGGGTCCAATGGACATGTGTTGGCACAAACAGCTACAAGGAGCCTGTCCACTTCATCAGGGGCAACTGGATCGAACTGATCCTTCCTTCCTTCCATTGCTCCTGGAGCACCTGACCTCACTCTGCTCTCCTTCCACCCTCCCGGGCCCAGAGGGGGCCCTCCTGGCTGGCCTGAGATGGGCTGAGAGGCCAAAGGCAGTGAGTGAAAGATCGCCACGGGAGTCCCATGGGGTGAAGCAGAAGCCCTCAAGCCTGGTTCTTGGCCCTCTCCTCCCATGCGTTTCCTTCTCTGTAGTCATGGGAGGAGGAGGAGGAGTGACCTTTGGGAGCCAAGAAGAGACATCCAGTGGTTAGGGGCCAAGTTGCCTTTTCCTCCTCAGCTCCGGGGAGGCGTTTTGGGCCTCCTCTCCCCCCCCCCTCCCAGTGTCCTCTGTGGTCCTCTTGCGAGGAAGGGCAACCGGGCTCACCTTGCGTTCCCCACGTGCCTCTTCAGCCCAGAGGCAGCTCAGCTTGAAGTAGCCCCACGTGTCACCTGACCTGCTCCTGTCATTGCCTTTCTCTTTGCGGCTTCTCTCAACAACACGTCCTGTCCTGCCAGGTGTTTCCAGGCTGATCTTCCATCACAAAGTCTCCTCCTCCTGGCAGGCTCTTCTTGCCTGAGCAGCTCCCAGAAAAGGGGTGGGAGGGAGAGGAGGGGGTGCCAGTAGCCACCTGGCTTGTGCAACTACAGAGCCCACTCCCTCTTCTGCCCACCCAGAATCCTTCCTAGCTCAAGGTAGGTCTGGGTGAGTTCAGCCTTCCTCCGGCCACCAGGCCTGGGTCCCTTGCAGGTTCTGTCTCCTAAAGAACCCATTCACTTTGATCTGGAACCTGGAGCCGGTTGGAGGTCTTGAGGAAGACAAAGCAGGAAGGGCAGGGGCATAGCTGGGGGGGGGGGCACTCACCTGAGCTAACAGCCCCCCCCAATAGTGCCAATGTTATATATGTGAGTGTGGCATTGTTGACCCTCCTGAATTTTTTTTTGCCCCTTCTGAACACCCCCCCCCCAATCTAGAATCCTGGCTTCAGCCCTGAGGAAGGGTAGCCATCACTGCCTCTTCCCTGATTCTATGCCAACATGGAGGGGGAACCAGAGGGCAACAGACAGAGCCACCCCCACCCCATTGCCTGCCTCCTGTTCTAGGCCAGCCCAGGGCTTTTAGGGAGGTGGAGTGGAAATACCTTTCTGCCAAAGGAGAGAACAGACTCTGGGAGATCTTTCCTTCCTTGGCTGGAAAGAGGGTTGTGCGTAAGAAGGGTCAGCTGGTCTCAGGCTGTGAGCTGGCATCTCTTGGCAAGAGGGGAGGCAAAATCTCAGTCCAGATGCAGGAGAGGAGGAGGAAGAGGAGGATGGTGCTAGGGATCATTAGGAAGGGTATAGAAAATAAGTCAGCAAGTGTCATTTTGCCTCTTTATAAATCTATGGTGAGGCCCCATCTGGAATACTGTGTACAGTTCTGGTCGCCATACCTCCAGAAGGATATTATGGAGCTGGGAAAAGTGCAGAGGAGGGCAACCAGAATGATTAGGGGACTGGAACACCTTCCTTACCATCTGAGGCTGCAACGGTTGGGCCTTTTCACTCTTGAACGACGGCGTCTAAGAGGTGACCTGATTGAAGTTTATTATAAAATCATGCACGGTGTGGACAAAGTAGATAAGGAAAAACTGTTTTCCCTATCGCATAACACTAGAACTAGGGGACACTCCATGAAACTTTTGGGTACTAGTTCTCAAACAAATAAGAGAAAGTACTTTTTCACCCAGAGGATTACTGGTCTATGGAACTCCCTGCCAGAAGAAGTGGTGACAGCTGTCAGTCTTCACAGCTTTAAGAAAGGATTAGACAAGTTCATGGAGGACAAGAGTATCAATGGCTATAATTATGGATACTTAAGGACAACCTCCGGGTTGGAGACATAGGCAGGATATCTCTCAATATCATTTCCAGGGAATCCTAAGCAGGTGAAGGCATCTGCTTGGGAATACCCTGAAGGAAATGGTGAGCCACTGTGTGAGACAGAATGCTGGACTGGATGGGCTGTGGCCTGTTCCAGCAAGGCTGTTCTTATGTTCTTATGTTCTTATGATCTAGGTGCCTGCAGTGGCCCTCCGGCCCCCATCCAGGTACCTCCTTCCTCCTGTGCCCGGCTGGTCCCAGGGCTCCCTGGCTCTGAGGTGCCACTTCCTGCTTGCCTCGGCCCTGGTGAAGCAGGGAAGGCCAGGGACCCATGATAGGAAGCAGCAAAGGACCAAAGAGGAAGTCTTACTGTGTCTTTTTGGCCAGGTGGTAGTGGAAGGGGGACTCTTGCTGCTTGGGGCAATGCTTCCATAAAGCCAGGCTCCCCTTCCCTCCCTTCCCAAAGATTGGGCGTGGATGCCAGACGGAACACAGCTGCCCCTCATGAAATGCAAGTGAGAGATCTCAGCGGGATGGCTGTTCACCTGGCTGCCCTCTGAAAGTCCCTTCCTCTCTCTCTCTCTCTCCTCCTTTCTCTCTCTCTCTGCAGGTCTTTGGGCATGGGAAGGCCAATGGAGAGCCCACCTGGGCCCTTCTGCTGACAGCCTGCATTTGTGAAATTGGGATCCTCATTGCCTCCCTGGATGAGGTGGCCCCCATCCTCTCCATGTACGCCCCCAGCCTCATGGGAAACACAAGCGGGGTGGGGGAGGACTGGGAGGGGGCATAGCAAGGGGCGGCCCTCCTGACTGGCCCAAGTCCAGGAAGCTTCCCAGCAGGGTCTGCAACCCCTGCACAACCCCAGCACTGTATTGGAGGGGGGGAGGACCCCGGGCTTGCAGAGAAGGCGCTTCAGTGGGCAGCGTCTGGGCCCCAACCCTCTCTCTCCCCAGATCAGGTGCAGGCTGTGGTGGCTTGACTAGGAGCCCCTCCCAGGGCCAGGGAAGGCTGAGGTCTAGTGGCCCTCCCCTCTTGCCCCTTCCCTTCCTCCAGCCACCCCCCCCCCCACTTGAGGCTCTCCCTCTTCCCCACAGGTTCTTCCTGATGTGCTACATGTTTGTCAACCTGGCCTGTGCAGTGCAGACCCTGCTGAGGACCCCCAACTGGCGCCCGCGCTTCCGCTATTACCACTGGTGGGTGTCCTCTTCTACCCAAGGCCTTGGCTGGGTGTTGGCATAAAGTAGGGGGGGCACTGTGTGTGTGTGTTTGAAATGGGGCCAAGGGATGGGAGGAAGGCCTTTGTGGGGTGGGGAGAAGTGGGGGCATGGTTTGCCCACCTGCCTGCTCAGGGGCATTTCCTCCCCCTCCCCCCTGCCTGCAGGACTCTCTCCTTCCTGGGCATGAGCCTTTGCCTGGCCCTGATGTTCATCTGCTCCTGGTACTACGCCCTGGTGGCCATGGTGATTGCAGGACTCATCTACAAATATATCGAATATCGCGGGTAAGTGGGGGGTGGGGGTGGGGGGCATACCTGTCAAGTTTCGGGAAATTTCTGTCAAACCCCCATATTTTACGCTCTTTTCCACCGTCATCCCGTATTAGTTAGACTGCAGTTAGACTGGACTTAGACTGGAGGCCTGCACAGGATAAGCATAGCTGTCCAGTTTCCCGTTTTGGCTGGGACATTTCCCTTATTTGACAGAAATTTCCTGAAACTTGACAGGTATGGTGGGGGTGGGAGTGGACGCCCCCCCCCTAATGAAACAGACCCATGGAAGGCACGCACACACACACACACACCCATCCCCAGGTGAGGTGGAAGTCCAAGGTGTAGCTTTGACACACACACACACACACACACGCTCCCCCCCCCCCTTTCCGCAAGCATCCTAAGGAAGGGAAGAGAGCGGCGCTTCTTCTGCTGCTGACGGGACGGATGGCAGCAGGGCTGAGCGAGCATCCCGGCCCAAGAAGCCTCACCTGCGCCGGGCTAGTTGTCGCCTGCTCTCCCCCCACCCCGCCCACCCCCGCAGCAAACGCCCTCCGCTGCTTCCAGCCCCACTCCCCCTCCCCGTCTGTCGACGGCAAGGCCTTGGGGTGGGGCGGGAGGAGGGGGGGCTGCGGACAGTCTTCCCCCAACTACTCGCCTTTCCTCTTGCAGGGCGGAGAAGGAGTGGGGCGACGGCATCCGCGGCCTTTCGCTCAGCGCCGCCCGCTACGCGCTCCTGCGCCTGGAGGAAGGGCCGCCCCACACCAAGAACTGGAGGTCAGCCAGGCAGGGGGGGACGGGGCGGGGGGGGCGCCCTCCGGGCTCGCGTCTGTCGAGGTAGCGGGGCGGGGTTGCGGGGATCGGCCTGACGCCTCGGCTCGGGCGGCTCATCGCACAGGGGGGGCGGGGGCGGGGGCGGGGGGGGCAGCGCCTCCTGTCTCTGCCTGGGAAGACGAGACGGCGCTCGCTCGGGGCTTCTCCCCGGGGGGGGGGCGGGAGGGAGGGAGGGAGGAGGCAAAGCGGGACTCTCCGGCTGGGGCGGACCCAGGCGCGCCCCGGCACCGCTTGCTCGCTCTTGGCTCGCGTGGAAGGCGCACACGGGGGGCGGGGAGGGGAGGGGGGGCTCCTCTTGCGCGTCGCCGTCCCGAGCCCACCCCAGGCCTGCCAGGATTCCCACCGGGCGGGCTGCAGCAGCATTTCCACCCCTCCTGGGTCCAAGAAATCCCCGGCGTGTGCGCCCGATCTGTCTGCCAGAGACTGCCTGAGTCCAGAAGAGCAACAGGAAGGGGGCCCATCCTTAATCCCTGCTTTAGACTGAGGAGGGGGGGCGGGGGGGGGGGAGGCAAAGTGTGTGTGAGAGAGGGGTTGGGGTTGCGGGGAGAGGATAGTGGCTATTGGCAGGGAGACCAGCAGAAGTGATATGGGGGAGGTCAGTCAGTGGTGGGCTTCAGCAGGTTCGCACCTGTGCGCCAGAACCGGTAGCAGAAATTCTGGTTGGCCCCTCTGCCCGCCCATCCAAGTTTTGGAATAAAATACAGTAGTCCTTATTCTGGTGCAACGCAGGGCTTTCCCCTGGCCACGCCCACCATGCCACGCCCACAGAATGAGTAGTAAAAAAATTCGAGTCCCGCTCCTGGGGGAGATGGCAGTTCCCAAGGTCCCTGGGCCCTTTCGGAGTGGCTGTGTGCATGCCTGTGTGTGTGTGTGTGTGGTTTGGCCCTTGGGAACTGGGGTCCCCTCTAACTCACTTTCCTAGCTGCTGATGGAGAACCCCCAGGCCAGGTGGGAGAAAGGTGGAAGGTTAATTAAAGGCGGCTTTGCTTATTTCAGCTAAGACTCCTGCCAACCTAGCAGTTAAAAAGCAAGAAATTGCAAGTAGATAAATAGGGACCACTTCAGTGGGAAGGGAAGCAGTGTTCCGTGCACTCCGGTGTCTAGGCATGCCTGCCACATGACCATGGCAACGTCTGCATAAGCAGACAGCACTGGCTCTTCAGGTTTGAAACAGAGATGAGCACTGAAATCTAGAGTCAGATATGACTGGCTTTCGAGCAAGGGCGACCATTACCTTTTACTAATTTTAGATTAGCAGTAAGAAGGTTGGTACAGATACTCCAAGTTCAATATTGAAAAGAAAGCAAAAAAGAGCTCTGGTGGTGCAGGGGTTAAACTGCTATACTGCAGCCATAATGTTGTGAGTTCAATCCTGACCTGAGGGGGACTCAGGCTCTTTCATCCTTCCAAGGTCAGTAAATTGAATCCCCAGCATGTTGGGGGCAAGATGAGGATGAACTTGTGTGAACCACCCCAAGAGTGCAATAAGGGCTATGAAGAGGGGGTGTCAAAGTGGAATTGCTATTGCTGATGCCCTGGTGCTGATACAACAGGGCAAGAGGGAAGAGGGAACCCCCACCCCCACATCCGGGTGAAAGAGGGCTCCCTCCCTCCCCAGGCCACAGATCCTGGTGTTTGTCCGCGTGGATCAGGACCAGAATGTGGTCCACCCGCAGCTGCTGTCCTTCACCAACCAGCTGAAGGCTGGGAAAGGTCTGACCATCGTGGGCTCCGTGCTGGAAGGGACCTTCCTGGACAACCAGCCCCAGGTCCAGCGGGCGGAGGAGGTGAGCTCAGGCCTCCTGATGCCCCCCCCCCCCCCCCGCCATGAACCAAGCGCTCTCCCTCTCCCTTGCAGCCCAGCCTCCCCTCCTCCTCCTTGCAGAGCCTGGGGGTGGGGTGGGGGTGGGGTGGGGGAAAACCCAAAGATTACAGGGGTGGGTGGGAAGACCACCGTCCCCCTCAGGGTCTGGAAAGGGTCCTGCGAGGCCGCTGGCCAAAGGCAACCCTTCCCTTTAGTCAGCTTTAGGCAGGTGGGATGGGTGGGGGGAGAGAAGGGGCCCAAGTGGCCTCCTTGCCAAGTTGGCTTTGTACCCCCACCCCCACCTGGGTCTTGAGGAGGTCCCTCCTGTGCCTCTTCTCTAACCTGCCCTCTGCTCTCTTCCTCTTCCTCCTCCTCCTCCTGCCTGCAGTCCATCCGACGGCTGATGGAGGCGGAGAAGGTCAAAGGCTTCTGTCAAGTGGTGACGTCCTCCAAAGTGCGTGACGGCATTTCCCATCTCATCCAGTCCAGCGGCCTTGGCGGCCTCCAGCACAATGCCGTGCTTGTGGGCTGGCCGCGCAACTGGCGCACCAAGGAGGACCACCAGACGTGGAGAAACTTCATCGGTAGGAGGCCAACCCACCCACCCATGGCAGATGCAAAAGGGACAGAGGGGCCTGAAAGGGGGGGGGGATCCTGCCCACAGCTTCTTGCTGGGGTCTATGAGCTAACTGGAGAGAGAGAGACCTCTCAGGATCCCCTGCCCTAACCCACCCCGCACCCCCTCTTCCCAAAGCTGCCGGGCGGAGTGGAACTGCCCTCTGCTGGCCAGCTTGCTCCCTCCCAGGGATGCTCCGCCGTTGCCGGGCCCCACTGCCTGTCCTCCTGGGGTCTTTCCAGGGATGCCCGAGGAGGGACTCAAGAGGAGTCACAGACTGGGTTAAATAGGGGGCAGCCCTACTGAAAGGAAACAACCCTCTCCCAGCCACTCACCAGCCATCCTGTGGCTGCCCTCCCCTCCTGCCAATGAATTAAGAACTGCACTGAACAGTGAATTTGGAGAGTGTTGGGCTTCCTTCACCAGAAACCGGGAGTTGGGTGACCACCAACCGCCACAGGGGCTGGTGTGTCAGTAGGTGGCCTTAGTGGAGGTTTCCTGGCTTCACCAGCCGGTTTGCACTCATTCTCCTTGGCTCTTGCGCTTGATGTTTCATTCTCTGCACATGTCCCACAGAATTGGTGCGAGAGACCACTGCTGGCCACATGGCATTGCTGGTGGCCAAGAACGTGGCCATGTTCCCGTCCAACACAGAGCGCTTCTCTGAGGGCCACATCGATGTTTGGTGGATTGTACATGACGGAGGGATGCTGATGCTGCTCCCTTTCCTTCTGCGCCAGCACAAGGTACTGGGGGGCAGGAACTGGGATGGAATGGGTTGGGAGGGCATCTGGTGGGACAGAAGAAGGTGACAATGACCAGCCACATAGGTTCCTGGCAGAGAGGCTTGAGGAGAGACCCACTGGGAAGCAGTGGCTCCCCCTGAGCCACATGGGTCTCCATGGCCTTTTGAGAGCCTGCCTGCGTCTTCCTGTGGCCCCATGGCTGCCCATGGCTGCCTCTGACAGCCAGGCCCCCTTTTGCTCTCCTGCAGGTCTGGCGCAAATGCCGGATGCGCATCTTCACCGTGGCCCAGATGGATGACAACAGCATCCAGATGAAGAAGGACCTGACCACCTTCCTCTACCACCTGCGCATCAGTGCAGAGGTGGAAGTGGTGGAGATGGTGAGAGGGGGTGGGGTGGGGTCCTGTGTGGGGCACGGGCCCCTGCCCTCCACCCCCAAGGTCTCCTGTGAGTGGGGAGGGAATACCTAGGACATCAGCCTCACCTTCTCCCCAAGGACACAAGTGGAGTCAATGGAGCCATCATGTGCCGCTTTGCCTTCTCCCTTCCTTGGGTCTGTGCAGGTGCCTGCATGGCCAATGGTGCCAGTTTACCCACCCCCATCCAAGGGATTCTGGGGGGAGGAGGAGGAGAGGGGGAATCCACTTTGTGTCCTTCTGTCCGTCTGGCTGCCTGTCTGTCTAGAAATTGTTGTAGGAGAAATGAAGAGTTAAAACCAATATCACCCAAAACGGTGTTAAGGTGGGGCACAATATGACCCATTCCTCAAAGGCAGGAAACCCTAATCTGGATCCACCACCCCTCCCCCCTCCCTCCCTATAAGCCCCCTGACTCTGGCCTTTGCCTCCCAGCACGAGGGCGACATCTCTGCCTACACCTACGAGAAGACGCTGGTCATGGAGCAGAGGTCACAGATCCTCAAGCAGATGCACCTCACCAAGACAGAGCGCGAGCGCGAGGTAGGAGCAGGCCAGTGGTGGTGGTGGTGGTGGTGGGCACCTGGACTGACCCACATCGACCCACCTGCAGAAGAGATCATGGGCATGCCAGGGGAGACGCCTCCCCCCCGCCACCTTGGGCACTGCAGAGAGGGGTGGAGTTCAGTGAGAACCGTTCTATGGAGGGAGCCTCACCCAAGAATTTGGCATTTGCTGGTGGTGGTGGTGGTTCAAGGAGACTCCCAGGCCAATGGTAGCATGGGGGGGGGGGGGGCGGCGGCTCCAATTCATCCTTTTGAGAGTACTGCATGATGTGCCCTCGTGGTGCAGGGGTTAAACTGCTGTACTGCAGCCAGAACATTGTGACTCCAATCCTGCTGGTGACAAGGTTGCCTCAGCCTCTTTCATTGGTCAAATGAGGGCCTAGCATGTTGAGGGCAAAATGCTAATTAACTTGTGAACCGCCCAGAGAGGGCACTTCTAAGCGCTTCTATGGGGCAGGTATAGAACTGTTCTTGCTATTGCCACTCCTATCTGTGCATGTGGTGCCAGAATCTCCAGAAATCATTTTCCCATCGCTCAACCCCATAGGGTGGAGCATCAGCCTCAAGATGAGCCAAAATGATGAAAAATCAAGCATTATCAGAAGATTAATTACCGTTTCCTTTTGATGGGAAAGGAGGGAGGGGCTGTGCTGGGTTTTACTGGTGTTGGTGGCTTGTAAACCCTGGCATGTTCTGCCACCTTTTCTCTTCCCTCGAGAGGGATCTGAGGGTGCCAGAAACGACCTTGGAAAGGCCCCCACACTGTGCCCTCCTTTGGCCCATCCTGGGCGGAAACCACTGGCAAGGAAGAGGCTTTAACGTCCGCAGCTGCTAACTCTGGGCAACATGAGCTGCCAGTCTAGCTAGCCACACCCTTGGGGGTGGCTGGAGCCAGGGGTTGGTCAGCTGAGAGGTCAAGCCCTTCTCCCCCTCCCACTGCATGCATAGCCCTCCTTGCTCTGACATTCTCTCCCCCCCCCCACACACACACACACCAGATCCAGAGCATCACAGATGAATCCCGTGGCTCCATCCGGCGCAAGAACCCGCCCAACACGCGCCTGCAACTCAGCGTCCCAGATGAGCAGATGGGCGACAACGAGGAGAAACCTGAAGAGGAGGTAAGGAGGAGAAAAGCCAGGCGGTGGGTGGGTGGTGTCTTCCCAAAGATCTGGACTCAGGGGGGTCTTTCCCCCAAGTTCTATGAGGAAAGACTGAAGGCGGCACTGGGCAGGTTCATCCTTGAGAAAAGGAGACTGATAGGATGATGATGGCACACTTCAAAGACCTGAAAGAGAGCCATAAAGAGGAAGGGCAGGATCTGTAGTTCTCCATCATCCCAGAGTGCAGGAGGAGGCGTCATAACTGTGGGCTCAAACTCAAGGAAGCCACCAGGTATAATAAACAGGCTGGATCTGTATCAGGGGAAACTTCTTAAGGCAGTAGGAGAGGTGGTGAGGAGCGCTCCTCCTCCAGCACAGGAAGCCTTCCAGAGGGAAACTGGGAAGCCACCCTCATAAGAACATAAGAACAGCCTTGCTGGATTACAGGCCACAGGAGCCCATGATCCAGTCCAGCACTCTGTCTCACACAGTGGCTCACCATTTCCTTCAGGGTATTGTTCCCAAGCAGATGCCTTCACCTGCTTAGGATTCCCTGGAAATGGCATTGAGAGATATCCTGCCTATCTCTCCAACTCTCCTCTGACAACAAGCAGGTCTGCTGGGATTGGGAGTCCTGCCTTAAGGACTGCCATAAGGATATTATGGAGCTGGAAAAAGTGCAGAGGAGGGCAACCAGAATGATTAGGGGACTGGAACACCTTCCTGACCATCGGAGGCTGCAACGGTTGGGCCTTTTCACTCTTGAACGACGACGTCTAAGAGGTGACCTGATTGAAGTTTATAAAATCATGCACGGTGTGGACAAAGTAGATAAGGAAAAACTGGTTTCTCTAACGCACAACACTAGAACTAAGGGGCACTCCTTGAAACTTTTGGGTACCAGTTCTCAAACAAATAAGAGAAAGTACTTTTTCACCCAGAGGATTACTGGTCTATGGAACTCCCTGCCAGAAGAAGTGGTGACAGCTGTCAGTCTTGACAGCTTCAAGAAAGGATTAGACAAGTTCATGGAGGACAAGGCTATCAATGGCTATAATTATGGCTACCTAAGGACAACCTCCGGGTTGGAGAGATAGGCAGGATATCTCTCAATGCCATTTCCAGGGAATCCTAAGCAGGTGAAGGCATCTCCTTGGGAAGAATACCCTGAAGCAAATGGTGAGCCACTGTGTGAGACAGAATGCTGGACTCCATGGGCTCCTGTGGCCTGTTCCAGCAAGGCTGTTCTTATGTTCTTATGAGCAGAAATGGGCCAGAATCAATGGCCTCCCTATAGACACCCCACCCCCTCTTCTTCCAACTCAGTGATTCTCTGAGGGTCACCAAGGGGGTGGGGGGGTTGCTCAGCAGCAGTAGGAGCAGAGCCACCAAAGCCAGCAGTAGGTGCTGCAGCCACAAAGAGGGCCAACTAAGCCCTCCTGGGCCAAAGGCAAGCGAGAGGAAAGCGAACCCAGTTCCTGGCCTTGGGGCCACCTCTCTCCAGAGGCTCTTCTGCCTAGGAGGCCATCCTGCCCTTGGCGGGGGCCAGCTAGTGCTCCAACTGGGAGATTGGGGGCACTGGGGAAGTCATGGAGGAGCAACCTGGGGGAGAGGGAGCTGCATCTCAGACCACCCTCTGGACAGCAGCATTGCCGGTGGCTAGGTCCATCACCCGGATGGAGGTCCTCCTGCCTCTGGTGCCCCCTCCCCACCAGAAACAGGTGCTCTTCCAAGGCACTCTCCCTTCCTCAGAGCTCAGCTCCCACCTGTACTTCCCCATAGAAGCACCCATTGAAGGACTATCCTGCTGTCCAGTTGTTCATTGGGACACCTTTCCGGTTGGTGGAAAGGTCACCAGACCAACTGGCCAAGCATGGCAGGGCTCCCAAAAGAAGGGGGGGTGAGTGGAGTCTAGTAAAGGCAGCGGGTGTGTGTGTGTTTGGGGACAGAGATGGGGTTGGCTCAGTGGGGATTGTGGGGGGGGGGGAGAAGGGTAGCTGGTAGAGGGGCAACGGCAGGCCCGAGGGTAGCCAAGAAGCAGGGCGCATCTCCCAAACCGTATCCATTCTGCAGGTGCAACTGATCCACGACAAAAATGCCACCACCTTCTCAGGTGACTCCCCATTGCCTGGGGACGAAGCCGAGACCGAGGTGGAGGCAGAGGCGGCCCCCGAGAAGGTGCATCTCACCTGGACGAAGGACAAAGTGGCAGAGAAGAACAAGGCCAAGAGCCCCGTCAGCCCAGAGAGCATCAAAGACTTCTTCAGCATGAAGCCGTGAGTCCCCTCAGAGGTTCCCACCTGGGCCTCCCAGAGCAGCAGCGCTCCTGATTCCCTGGCATTCAGCGCCACCTGGCCAGGGCCATCTCTCGGGCCTGCCGGAGGGACACCTGGGGCGCAGGGGGTGGGTGGGGGTGGCTCCTGGCAGAGGGAGCCTGTGGGCAGTTCTGCATGCTGGACACTGCTGTGGGCACCTGGACGTCCAGCCCACCTGGGCAGTGAATGACCGGCTCTCTCTCCCTCTCTCTCCCCCTCCCCTCCCCATGCCTGCCGCTGCCAGCGAGTGGGAGACCCTGTAAGTCTTTCCTTTGCATTGTGCTGCTTCCATCCTGGGGGAGGGAGTGCCAGGGGTGCCCGTGGCCCCATCTCTTTCCCAGGGCAGGCAGGACAGGGCAGGGCAGGGCAGGGCTAGGTTAGGGGCCCCCAAGGAGCAGGGGGCCAACCTGGCTGCTTTCCCACAGGAATCAGTCGAACGTGAGGAGGATGCACACAGCCATCCGGCTCAACGAGGCCATCGTGAAGAAGTCCCAGGACGCCAAGCTTGTCTTGCTCAACATGCCGGGGCCCCCACGGAATCGCAAGGGAGATGAGAACTGTATCCTTATTTATTTGTTTTTTATTTATTTCAATTTTTATGCTGCCCACTCAGGTAAAAACCCGACTCAGGGCGGCGTACAACAGTTAAAAACATATAAAAACATGTTAAAACACCATCATCCTCCCATCCATCCACCCTCTTACTCCCACCCCATTTAAAACTAAACTAAAAGCTAAGAGGGAAGGGGGGGATGCAAAGACAAAGAAGGAGGACACAACTGGGCTAGCTGGGGATGAGCCAGCAGGCCGGGGCCGTATTCCGATTAGGGCCCCACACCTGCCCCACCAGCCAGATCTTCAAACCTTTCCTGAAAGGCAGCAATTCTGTCTGTAGCCTCAATTCTGTTGGCAGGAGGTTCCATAGGGCTGGAACGGAGAAGGCCCTCCTCCATGTGCCAGAGAGGCAAGCCCCTCTAGCTGAAGGCACAACTAGGGAGCACCTCCGGTCCGCTCTGGTTGGATGGGCAGACACTCTCGGGACGATGTGGTCTCTCAGGTAACCCTGCCCACTGGCTTTAAAGGTCAAAACCAGCACCTTGAATTGCACCCGGAGGCAAACTGGCAACCAGTGCAGCTCCCGGAGTAGTGGGGAGGCGTGGGCATAATGCTCACACCCCATCACCACCTGGGCAGCTGCATTCTGCACCAGCTGTAGCCTCCGAATGGTCGTCAAGGACAGCCCCATGTAGAGTGTGCAGTGCAGTAATCTAATCTGCAGGTGACCAGAGCATGAGTAACCATGAGCAAGGAGTCCTGGTCCAGGAGCGGGCGCAACTGGCGAATTACTCTAAATTGAGCAGAAGCCCTCCTGGCCACGGCCGCCACCTGCTCTTCCAGCAGCAGCCGTGAATCCAAGAGGACCCCCCAAGTTGCGCACCGGGTCTGTCTGGGGCAGAACTGCCCCATCTAAGACCAGTGGTGGTAACTCTCTGGATAACCCTGGACCCCCAACCCATAGCCACTCAGTCTTGCTAGGGTTCAGCTGAAGCCTGTTGCCCCCCATCCAAATCCCAATGGCCTCCAGGCATTCGGACAGGACTTTGACTGCATCACTGGGGTCCCCACGGGCTGAGATGTACACCTGGGTGTCATCCTCATACTGATGGTACCGCGTCTCATGGGAATGGATAATCGCGCCCAGCGGCTTCATAAGAACATAAGAACAGCCTTGCTGGAACAGGCCACAGCCCATCCAGTCCAGCATTCTGTCTCACACAGTGGCTCACCATTTCCTTCAGGGTATTCCCAAGGAGATGCCTTCACCTGCTTAGGATTCCCTGGAAATGGCATTGAGAGATATCCTGCCTATCTCTCCAACCCGGAGGTTGTCCTTAGGTAGCCATAATCATAGCCATTGATAGCCTTGTCCTCCATGAACTTGTCTAATCCTTTCTTAAAGCTGTGAAGACTGACAGCTGTCACCACTTCTTCTGGCAGGGAGTTCCATAGACCAGTAATCCTCTGGGTGAAAAAGTACTTTCTCTTATTTGTTTGAGAACTAGTACTATGTAGATGTTAAATAGGAGAGGAGCCCTGAGCCCTGCGGCACCCCATATTTAAGTGGCCTAGGGCTGGATCTCTCACTCTCCAACCACACCGACTGGGTACGGCCCTCCAGAAAAGAAGAAAACCAGGGCAACACTGTGCCCTGGATCCCCAATCCTTTGAGCCGTTCCAGAAGGATACCGTGGTCAATGGTATCGAAGGCCGCTGAGAGGTCAAGGAGAGCAAGGATGGTTGGATGACCGCCATCCCGCTCTCGCCTGAGATCATCCACCAGCACGACCAATGTCGTCTCTGTACCATGTCCTTCCTGCTGAGCCCCAAATCTATAGGGGTAGAGGTGGGGTGGGGGGAGAAAGACACCTCTGGAGCACCATGTACCTGGACTGGAAGGAGCAGGAGATGCAGCTGTAGCTGGTTTGTAGGAGCTATGGAGGGAGGGAGGGAGGGAGGGAAGGGGTGTGTTTTAGCATCCTCAGAGGCATTCTGCATAGGAGAGTCATGATGGGACCTGTAGTGGTTTGATGAAAAAGTTCCCAAAGAGGACTTTGGTCGGAGAGCCAGGCCACATCCGGCAGGGGATATGTGGGAGGAGGCGCTTCTGCCCTGGCCCTGGGAGCGAACCTGTCCTTCAGCCACTCCTTGACCGCTTGACCCAGACATGGAATTCTTGGAGGTGTTGACAGAACACCTGGACCGGGTCCTGCTGGTGCGTGGCGGTGGCCGGGAAGTGATCACCATTTACTCCTGAGAAACCAGACCTGACCCTCGCCTGAGGATCTGCCCCCAAGAGCCGCCCCTTCCCCTCCTTTGCACCCATTGCCCAGAGAGTCAGAGCGGAGGGCTCACCTGCTGCCGCCCCCCTGCCGCCTCCCCTCTCTGCACCTCTGAACTGCAACGTCTGGCGTATCCAAGCTCGAAGGCAACTCCGGCCGGCCGGCCACCCACCCAGCAGTGGCACTTGGGCCAGTCCCTGACCTGTAGACTGGCATTGGCTCTCAGACTGGTGCTCCGAGCAGGATGGGCAACACCCCCTCCACAGGCATCTCTCAGGTGGTGGGGGGCTCAGTTGTGCTGGGCCCCAATCCCATCCCAGCCTGCTTTCCTAGCGTTGCCTTTGGTGGATGCATCTGTGCCCCCCCAGCCCTAACCCAGTGCCCAAGATGGGGAGAGGGTACCAGCCAAGGCTACCAGCATGCTTTCCCCGCCAACGCTGACCTCTCCTCCCCCGCGTGCGCCACATCCCCAGTGTGCAGCAGCAGCAGCAGCAGCAACAGCAGAGCAGCATCCCAGGCCACCAGGAGAGGAGAGGGATAGCGCCCCTTGGCTGGCCCACAGGGCATCTCTGGTTCTTCTTGGGGAAGGAGGGAAGGGCTGAGGCAGTCAAGGGGGGAGGAGGAGGAGGGGAGGAGGCAGGGCCTGGCTTGTGTCTTGGAGGTCCCTATAGGTGGGCCATGCCCCCCATGCCAGCCTGGCAGCTTTGCTGAGCCCTGAGCCTTGCCCTTGGGGTTTCCTCCTCCTCCTCCTCTGGAGTCCAGCTGCATGAGGCCCTGGAGAGCACATCTGGCTCTCATCTGCAAGAAGGAGGTCTCTGCCCAGCTTTGCCCCCCAATGCTGCACTTGTACCCTTCTTGCCTGAGTGCCCCTCCCCTCCCTCCCCCTCCCTGCCTGACCCCAACCAAAGGTCCAGGTCTCTGTGACTCAGGCCAAGGCCCACGTCCTGTTGCCAATGGACCCTGTTTTTATCGTGTGCGTGCGTCCCCATGGCAATTCCAGGTTTGAAGGCCTCCTCTGGTCGACTGGCACCTTCGCACTTTAGGGCTGGGTGTTCCAGCCCCCCCCCTCCTCCAGTTTGTGCTGCTAAAGCCAGATGCTCTCCTTCAGCCTCAGGCAGAGAGAGGCCTTGGGGGTGGGGGGGTGGGGTAGGGGTGGGGGCAACTGGCACTGCTGCTGCTCTGCCTGCACTGTTCCTTGAACCACCCCAGAGGGAGGGTGGCCCGCGAGGAGACCAGCTTCTCTCCCCCCCCCTTCTTGCTCCAGCACCCTCCCCCTCTCCCTTTGCAAAGCCTGGTTTCCTGAGGGATCCTGCTGTCTCCCCCCCCCCCCCCCAACCCGCGTGGTCCCTGCCCCCTCTCTTCCCTCCTCCTATCATGGCTGCATGTTGAGGCTGTTGGGACCCAGCCCCTGCCCCCTCCCATGGGGGGGGGGGGACACCAGCCCGCTGGCACTTTTAACCAATGTGAATACTAGTTCCCCCAAACCTGCAGGATGCCCCCCACCCCACCCCCGCTGTGGGGCTGTATATACTGTACATAGGACAGGATATGTATTTTTAAAGGGGTCATATTTATGGGGAAAGAGAGCGCATGAAGCCTCCTCTCTCCCAACAGAGTGAACTGTCTAGAAAGGGTTGCGCGGGGGTGGGTGGGGGGTGCTTGTGGGGAGGGAGGGAGGGAGGGTGATGCCCCCCCACCCACCCACCCCGCACCCTCCACGGGGCCCACTGCAGTGCTGAGCTATCTGAGCAGCGTCGAGCACTTCTGTGGTGCGCGAGGCCATCTCCAGAGACTTTCTTTGCGCTGGTGCAGAACAAGGGCAGCAAAGGCAAGAGCCCCCCCCCGCCCGCCCTCTCCTCCCCCCCCCCCCGCCTTGGGCAGCCCTCCCCCTCCCCCTCCTCTCCTTTGCTTCTTGATCAGGGAAAAGGGCCGGATTAGCGCCTGAGCAGATGATCTGAGCTTCCACTCTCTGCCTGCAACCTGCTAAGCTTCTTCACCCCGCTGCCTGCCCTCCCTCCCTCCCTCCCCCTGGTCCTGGGTGGCGGGGTGGGTGGGTGGGTGGGTGTCCCTAGCCGAGCCACGCCACACCTGCGGAAGAGCCCCTCTTCTCTCTCCCCCCCCCCCCCCCGCCGCCCCAAGGGGTTCACCTACACCACTGCCTGGGGGGGGGGGGAGGGCGGGGGAGAGCCTAAGCAGCCGCGCTCCTCCTCCCTCCCTCCCTCCCTCCCTCCCTTCCATCCTGCACCGCACATTCTCCTGGAGCAAAGTCTGGCCGAAGGGGCCCTTCTGGCCTCATCCATCCGTAGCTACACGCAGAGCAGAGCAGAGCATCCCGCCGCCGCCGCCGCCGCCGCCGCCGCCCATCTGGACCCCCAAGAGAAACGGGGCGAGTTAGCAGGCGGCCCTCTTCCTTCCTGGCCAGCGGAGGTCCGGGAGTCCCGTCCCGAGTCAAAAGCCCCCCCACCCCACCCCCACCCCTTGCACTACTGCCCCCTCCCTCGCAGGCTCCCTGGCAGCTGGTGTGGGAGGGGGGTCCCTTAGGCGCTGCCCCCCCCCCCCCCTGGAGAAGGCCAGGTATAGCAGGCGGCACACTGCATGCTAGTTTACACCCCGTGTCCGGACCCTCCCTGCGCCTTCGCCCTCCCACCCCACCCCACCCCGCCCCACCTTCCAGGGACCCCTGGGACGGAGCCGAAGGGTTGGCCAAAGAAACCCTCCCTGCCTGCCTGCCTGCTAAACCCGGGCTGGGGAAGGACTGAGCCGAGGCTCTAGCCCAGCAGCCCCCTGACCCCACCATCGCATCCTGGGCCTTTGGGTTGGGTGGGGGGCGGGGGGGGGGGGCTTCCCATCTCCTCCAAGCAAGCAGAGGCCAGGCTGGTGGGGCTCCTGAAAGGAGGGGGGGGAGAGAGAGAGAGAGAGAGGAGGCCCCCGGCTTCCGTTTGTGTGGGTGTGAAAGGAAGGCACTTTCCCCTTTCTTCCCTTCCTTCCTGTGCTCCATGTGCAATATCTTTGTTATGAATGTTCCCACCGACCGGCCCGGCTCATGAAGTATTTATTCCCTTTATAACCAAGTCCCTGCCCCTAATTCTGTTCTATGTCCATCCAAGTGACTTTGATTCAAGTGCAATATTCCCCATAGCTTCTGTGAGCTGCTCCATAGGCTTTGGTGTTCTAGAACAATCTCTGTGCTGCAAAGCAATTGCCAGTCCGTTTTGCTCCCTGTAAATAAACCAGGTTGCACATCCAACGGCACCAACCAAACCCCGCCACCCCGGCATTAGGCTTGCGTTTAGTTGGTGTGAGTGTTTCTGTGGCCTGCCCTAAGCCGGCTGCCTGGGTAACAACAACAACCCCTCCCTCCCCTCCAATCCCACCCCCGGCTGTTCTCTGTGCTGATCGATATCCCTGGGGTTGTGGGTTCCTCCTCTGACTGCTTGTGTTGACGCTTTTACTGTATTTTTATTATTTTTTTAGACTCCTGTCTGCACAAAATGCAATAAAAAGGATTTTATTACACCCTTCACACTCCGTGGGTGTGGCCATTGTTGTGTGTCCCCCCGCCCCCCCGCCCCCCGCATGGCTCCAGTCCCTTTTCAGGCCGGGTCAAAGGAAGCTAGCCAGCCCATCCTCTCACCAGGATGCCACCTGGCCCAGTCTGGCCACACGGTGCACGGCACCAGCTGCAAAAGGCCACCCACCCATTGTGGGGTGTTTCTGCTCCCCTCGCCTCAACGATGCTCTCACATGCTGTGGTGTGTCCGCTCACTGCCTCATAGTGGTTGGCTTAAAACCCTCCAGACGACGACTACATCTGCCAGAGCCATAACCAGCACACGGCTTCCAACTGTCACAAGAGGTCTCAGGTACCTCAGATAACCATGCATGAGCTCAAGGCTTCGATGTCCCTTCCATTGCTGGGATGACATTAATAGTCTCTTCACTGCCATCTGCAAGGAGAAGGGAACATGGACAGTGCCCCTGCCAACCAACGCGGCCGGCCTCTGTCTGTCTTTCTGATGGTGCCAGAGGGCACCAGGACCAGCACATGTGTCCAACAACAGATGGAGGTTCTCACTCAATCCAAGTGGGCCCCCAAGACTCTCTAACCTGGCTGGAGGCTGGTTTACCTCCTGCTTCTGCCCAGGGGAATTCACAGGGCTCAGCCCTTCCTCTAATCCTGCTGCTGAAGACTTACTTATTCAAGCTCAGGGGGGAGGAAGAGGAGGAGAAGCCTCTCCCCACCTTCATCCGCCCTGCTTGGGCTGCAATGAGGGAGCTTGGCAGGCTGGGCAAGAGAATACACGAACCACCCAAACCGAGGGCAAGGTAAGATGAGCAGTGCAGCGCCAGGGTGTGTCTGTCTGTCTGCCTGTTGGCAGGTGGGCTACCTGCCTTGACCCCCTTGCCCTGCCTTGTTATAGAAGTGCCAGCATCTGCATTGGCTGGCTTTTACCTTTATCTGCCCCCCCCCCCCGCAATTCCATCCTATCCATTAGCCTGTAAACTACTCGAGCATTTGGGGGGGGGGGGGAAGAGGCAGGGCATTAAAATAGCAAAATCAATGAAGTCTGTATACCAGAAAGTTCATGAACAGCAGCTTCAAAGACTCTGGAAAAGTTTGTTTAAAAAAAAATAGTTGGCCCTCTGGACTTCATGGAGGTTGCGTGTCTGTTTTTTTTTTTTAAAGAGAAACCTCTCGTTTTAAATCCTCAACTTATTTGACAGGCAATTGTAAAAAAAACAAAAAACGTTTACATAAAGATGTGAAGGATAGCCTGACAAAGCTTGAGTTCTGCTCCCTGTAATCTGCAGTTGTTCTATCCCCCTGCTATTTATTCTTAAGCACTTGGACTTCTACACTGAAGTGGAAAGCAAAAAAGGCTATGGTAAACAAATGGTTAAGGGGCCAGGCACGATCCAGAGGAAGACGGGTCTAAACCTGTATATCTCAAAGGAGAGGGAGGATTCCTTCCCCAGCCAAATTCAGAGAGGTGCCAGGAGACTGTGGTGGGGACATTTGGGCGCGGAACACTAAGCGGGGATTATTGTTCTTCTCTCTGGTGTCCTGAAGAAGAAGAAGAAGAAGAAGAGCCACACTCATTTGCTAAAAGACACAAGTGCGTATAGGTACAATTTTTAATCAAAAGGTAGCGTCCTCTTCTTAACAACAGAGGGATCTACGTGACAAAACCATTCAAGAACAAAACATTTACAGTTCCTAGATCGAGACAAAGCCGTTTCCCCCACGATGGCCACAGAGCAGGCCATGGCTCCGTGCCAAGGACATGGTGGCGGCAGCGGCGGCGCCTGACGTCCAATCAAACCAAAGTTTACCTTTGCACCACAAGGGGCCGGTGGAGCACTTAAAGGGCTTGCCGGAGGCAACGGGAAGCCCCTCCAAGACAAGGGCGGTCAAAGGACCTCCAGAGCGGGACCCAGTGGCAGGCCGGCTGGCTGGCCGGCCGGCTGGCCCAAGAGTCATGGAGAAGGCTGAGCTCAGGCCCCATCATCCCCAGAGATCTCGAGCGACAGCTAAGCCCTGCCAGCATTCCCTTCATGCAGATGGGAAGCAAGACCTTCTTCTCCACCTGCATGCCACCCCACCCGCCCGCCCGCCCGAGTCTGGGGAGGGAGACAGCAGTCTGAAAGGGCTGTGAGCTGCTCCAAGCCCAGCAGGGCTGGCCGTGAAGGAGCCCAGGCCCTCCCTCTGCAGACTCCCACCACCCTGCCTGGCCCAGAGGCTATGGACATGCACAACTAAGGTGATGGAGGAGAGCCGTGGGGGAGGAAATGGGGAGGGGGGTGTCTCAGTAATGCCGCTGGTAGGAGCCCATGGGTTGCTGGGCAGGGGGCATCGGCCGCGCCTGGCTGACGGTCTGGTTGACCAAATGCGTGAGGGCCGGGCCGCTCTGGATCAGCGTATCCAGGGCCTTCTGTACACTGGGGTTGTCAAAGTTGATCCCAGAGGAGGGAGCAGGCCTCGAGGCGGAGGCACTGCTGGGATTTGGTGGCCGGATTGGGTAAGGGGGCTGCTGGGGCGGCTGAGGAGCTGTCGCTCTTGGGCCAGCTGCACCACGGGCAAAATTGGGATGGTTGGGAAATGGGACGCCCTGGCCGGTGGTCCGCTGCTGCTGCGGCAGCTGCTGCTGCGGCAGCTGCTGCTGCTGCTGCGGCATCCCGGGAGCACTGAGCGGCCCGGCCCGGCCTTGGGAACCGGGACCAGAGGCATAACCCGGATTCTGAGAAGCCGCCATGCCAGAGCTGCTGCTGTTGCCTACGGTGGCCACGGCTCCACTGTTGAAAAGGCTGAGGATCTTGGCCTGCAGCTCCTGCTGAGGGCTGGATGCCACCCCTGCGGCAGCTGAGGTGGACGGAGGGAGAGGCTGGCTGCCCGGGTGCGCCTGAGAGCTTGGCAGGCTGGCCAGAGAGGACCCAGAAGGTGTGCCAAGGCCCTGCCTGGGCAGTGAGGCTGCAGGGAGGGAGAAGAGGGAACAGGGTTAAGCCCCCCCGCTGCCCACCTGCCACACGCAGAGCAAGCAAAGCCCCGGGAGAACAAGACACAGGAAAGCCCCTTCCTTTGCTTTGACTGGGGCTCTAAAGGCAGAGAGAGGGCTGCCCACCCCTCTGCCATCTACACCCACCCACCCTTCCGCCCTCTACACCCACCCAACTGAGGGGAACCCATTCACTCACCGGGAAGGGCATCCCCGCTAGCTCGCAACTGCCGCTCCTTGCGGTCTCTCAGGTAGTTGATGATCTTGTCCGTCTCCTCCGCAGTCAGGTACCGATTGTCTGCCAGCAGGTTGAGGAGAGTCTGGATGCCCGGAGGGTGGCTCCCACGGAAATTTCCCTCCTCGGTGGGGGCGGTGGGGGTGGGTGGGGGCCCCCGCTCTCTCTCCTGCAGAACGGTTTCATCGGCCATCTTGGCCGCCTGCCGGGCAATCTCCTCCCGCTCCTTCTCCCGCACTTCCAGCTTGTAGCGCTCGTAGTTCTTGGCCACCAAGACCATGGCATCGGCCTGGGGCATGTTCCGATGCTCTGCGGACAGGCAAGGGGGCATGACAGCCCATCGAACACAAGATGGTATCCCATGCAAGATGGGGCACGGGATGAGACACGCCAGAAACACCACCACCACCCCCGAGCCCTGTAGCTCAAAACCCGTTCTGCTACTCCAAAGGACTCTAGGCGTTTTGGGCCCCACTAAAACATCAGCTGTGCAAAACCCCATTCAAAGGCATCCCACGGGGACCAGAAGAGACAGACAGACAGCCTACTGGCAAAACTCTCTCTGGCAAGGGTAATGGGAAGAACTGGGCCAAAATGAGGGACCCCCCACTCCCCCTGCCCTCCCCAATCAGGAAGCCCTCTTTGGCATGAGACACCTAGAGAGGAGCCACCCGCACCCCCACCACTTCCTGATCCTACCAAGGGACACCTCCCAGGCCTTCTTCAGCCTCTCTCTAGGAAACACACATGCAACTCCACAAGGGATTGGTGCCTAAATGTGGCTGTCTTGTTCTCCCCTCCCCCAATCTTTTCCTTCTGATATTTATTTATTTATTTATTTAGATTTGTATAGATATATCTGCAAACCTCTTTTCTGGGGAGGGAATCACATACTATTCTCGTAAAGCACCCTGAACCATTTAGAGAGTTTGCCAATCCCAGGGACATCACATCCACTGCACATCTCTCCTGCTTCAAATTCTACACAGTCCAAGTTCAGCAGCTCAAAGAAATAACACCACTTCAACCTGAACAACCTGGGTTAACCTGGGGGCCCTTGAGAGAAGGGGGTGTTCCCAGGGGACATCATCCCTCCTGAGGCTTCTTTACAATGAGTGAGTGAGTGAGTGAGTGAGTGAGTGAGTGAATGAATGAATGAATGAATGAAAGAACGAACGAATGGCAGGAGAGACTAGGGCTAAGCCCCTTAAGCATGAAGCAGCAACAGCAGCCCTGGACTGACAACGCAGGCTCATGTTCTCAGGGAAGGATGTGTTGGGGAAGAAAGATGACCCCACTTCCCCCCCCCCCCCCCACACACACACACACACCCCAAGTGCCTCCTCCAGGTGGGGGTCTTGGCCCCTCCTGATGGGTCTCCGCCTAGAGAGAGAGGCCACCAACATGTTGTTTGCCAGCCTCCTCCTATCAACCACGTGTCTGGCCCACTAAAAGAAAGCAGCCCAGAGTCCCCAGATCAGGCAGGCAGGCAGGCAGCCATCCCTGGCCGATCCACGTACCTTGTGGGGTGCCGAACATGATGTTGACTGTGCAGGAGTTGTGCACTTGGTGCTGAGGCGTGATGACGATGGCAAAGGCAGAGCCCCCTTGGCTCACGTCGTCCAGGGCTTGCGGCAAAGACATCTCTGAATTGAGGAAGATCAGGTCCACCATCATGCCAAGGTCACGTATCTTCCGCCCCACGGACTCTGCGTACTCCCTGCAGGGGACACAGCCAGGCCAGGTCAGAGGAAGGACAGGGGCCCAAGAGTGGTCACTGCCAAGCACAAGGGGTGGGCTGAGCCCCACAGCCCCCCCCCCTCCTCAGTGCAAAGTTAACTGTGCTCCTTGTGTGAAGTGTTGTTTTTCAGGCAAAGAGAAAAATAAGGTAAAGAATACTAACCTACCATGGTTTGTGCATAAGTAAGATTTAACCCTTATTATTGAATACAAATTAACTATTTGATTCAAGGTTCAGGACTGGAATAAATTAACAGTTCAAGCCCTAACCAAGGACCTGTTAAGGTAACGTCTGAGTATATATGCAGTTCCTAGTAGAGTTGTTTCTTGGAGAGTTAGGAGGTTCAAGTCCAAAATTTCCAAATACAGTAAAACCCCGACTTACGTACACCTCATTTTACGAAAAATTCAACTTACGTATTGATTTTCTGCAGAAAATGCGTCCCAATTTACATAAATGTCCCGATTTACGTAACATGATTTCTCCAGAGTTCCTATGGGTTTGCTTTGTTTTACGTTTTAAAAAATCATTTTTCCTATGGGTTTGCTTCATTTTATGTAAAAATTCATTTTCCTATGGGTTTGCTTCAATTTGTGTAAAAAACCATATTACATAAAAACCTACAGAACAGCCTTTTTACGTAAATCGGGGTTATACTGTATCTAGGGAGTCCTTTAGGAATTGCTCCATGGGCTCCGATCACTATGGGGACAACAACAGATTTCTTCCTCCATAGACACTCAACTTCAGTTTGCAAATCACAATATTTTGTGATTTTCTCCAGTTGTTTGTCTTCAATTCATGCATTCTTGGTATAGCAATTTCAATAAACCAGACGTCCTTCTTTTCCACAACAGTTATATCAGGTGTGTTGTGCGGCAAATGTCTGTTTGAATGTTAAAGTCGTACAGGATCTTGACTCTCTCATTTTCTAAAACTTTCTCTACTTGATGTTCCCAATGAATGCTACTGCATCCAACTCCAAACTTCTGGCAAAATTTCCAATGGATAATTTTTGTAACCCGGTTATGGCGTTACAAATAATTAGGCTGTGAAATTTTGCTGCATCCACTGATCAGATGATCTACTATTTCATCTTTTTCAGTACAAAGGCAGCATTTGCTATTATTAGGTAAGTGCTGTATTTTTGTCTTCATGCAACTTGTTGGCAAAACTTGTTCCTGAGCTGCCAAGATAAATCCTTCAGTTTCCTTCTTCAAAACTCCTGCTCTTAACCATAACCCCATGTCAGCTTTGGGTCAGCCTTGCCTTCTATGTTTTTCAAGTATTGACCATGCATAGGCTTGTTTTTCCAGATTGCAGCTCAACTTTCTAAACTTTCCTTTCTGTATTCAGCTTTCTTCTTCACTGTTTCCAAAAGTCCTCCTTTGTTCACTTCCTGAAGGATAGGCTCTTTACTTTTCTTAATGTAGTCATTCAAGCGATGCTTTTCTTCCTCTGCTGACTGTTTCACCTATAGGTAGAGTTGCCATATGTCCCGATTTCACAGGATTTTCCCGGGTTGAAACAGTCCAGGTCAGTTCAACAAAAAACATGTAAAAATCCCAGAAATAAAGGGTTAATTTCATAGAGTCGCTATTCCTAGCGAGGGAGGACAGAAAGTGAAGAGTTGTCAGTTGCAAAATAAGTCCCTTCCTGTCTCCTGCTTTTCTACTTCCAGTGGGAAATGGAGGCTCCATGGGCTGCATTGCCATTCTGGGCCCCTCGTTAGAACTTTCTTCCAAGGGATCCTTGTGTGGGGTTTGTGTGTGTGTGTGCATGCGCATGAGTGCGTGTGAAGGGGGTGACCTCAGGGGGAGGAAGGGTGGTTTAAAGAGTGGCCCAAGAAATTTTTAAAAGGTAAAGGTCACCCTTGCTCGAAAGCCAGTCGTATCCAACTCTAGGGTTCAGTGCTCATCTCTGCTTCATAGCTGAAGAGCCAGTGCTGTCTGCGTCTGCAGACGTTTCCATGGTCATGTGGCAGGCATGACTAGAATGCATGGAATGCTGTTTACCTTCCCACCAAAGTGGTCCCTATTTATCTACAGTACTTGCAATTTCTTGCTTTAAAAAAGCTAGGCTGGCAGGAGCTGGGGCAGAGATGGGGAAAAATAAAAATAGAACCATCAAGAATCATCTTTTGCAAGAAGAATCATATGGGGAACAACCTCTTGACTACAGCTTTTTTAAAACTGATGGTGGCTGCCCGCCCTGGACGAGGATTCTGTGGGGTTTTAGAGCTGCGGTCTCCATGACACATGCACAGTTTGAAGAATGCAATGATGTCACATGGCTGTCCCGGTTTGGTGGGAGAGAATTATGGCAACTCTACCTGTAGGAGTCCTCTGCCACCCTTAGCTCTTGGTAAGTACAAACAATCAACATCACTTTTTGGGTGCAGGGCATGATGATGCAAGGTCATTTGCTTCCTTGTTTTTCAGTCAAGGCTGTTCCATTTGAGCCCAATCTATTATTCCAGCTGAATAGCGCATAACAGGCACTGCCCAGGTATTAATTGCCTTGATGATATTGCCTCCATTCAGTTTTGACCTCAAGATCTTCTGGACCCGCATTATGTATTTTGTAGAAGTAGTTCTTTTGACTTGAGTTGTGTAGCAGGTCAGAAGCTTCCAGAATTCCCAGGTACAGTAGAACCCCGGATAACAACAAAACCTGGTTCCCCAAGTCGTGTTGTTAAACGGATTTTGTTGTTATCTAGGGAGCCCCCGGGTAGTGACAAAAAAAACCGACTTCCTATGGAGACTACCCGGATAACACCATTTCCATTGAAATGCTGCTAGAAGGCAAAACAGCAGACGAAATTCCTTCGTCAGCTGCAGTTTTTGACTTCCAGCACCGTTTGTGCAGGTGACGGGGGTGGGGAGGGTGGGTCAGAAACAGCCTGGATCACTTCCCTGGAGCCTAACAGCGGCAACCGCGGTGGTGGAGAAGCCGAAATGGGTAAAAAAAAGTCCGTCACCACAGATTTTTTTCCACCCATTTTGGTTTCTCCATCGCCTCTGCCCCCTCCAGGGGACCTCAAGGGACCTTATCTGCGCTGTTTCCAACACCCCGCGACCGCTCCCGACGATGCTGCAAGGAAAAACCTCCAGCTGACAAAGAAGTTTCCCCCGGCATTTTGGCTTGCAGCATTGCCCGGAGGAGGGGGGTGTCACGGGGTGTTGGAAACAGGGTGGATAGGGTCCCTATAGGGTCCCTTGAGCCTCCCAGAGGGGGCAGAAGCAGCGGAGAAGCCAAAATGGGTGAAAGAATATTCCGTTAGGCTCTAGGGAGGCGATCCGGGCTGGTTCTGACCTCCCCTCGCGCTGCTCCAAGCAAAAAACAGCAGCCGACGATGGAGTTTCCCCCGGTGTTTTGGCTTGGAGCAGCATGGGGGGAACTCGGGGGAGGTCAGAAACAGCCCAAGTCGCCTCCCCGGAGCCTAACAGAGGCACCCGGGCTGCCTCTGCTCACCCCCCCAAAAAGGACAACGTGGTCTCCTACCTGTTCATGCTGGTTGGACAAAAAAAATCGCCATCTTCGGGTCCCAGTGTCTGGCTCTCCGCTTACCCAGGAGTGTCTGGGAGGCTGGGAGACCCTATTCTGTGCTGTTCCCACCTTCCTAGCACCTCCCTGGCCCACCCAACAGCTGAGAAAAATTGCGGCCGCCATCTTATTTTTTTTATTTTTCAAAAACAAGATGGCGGCTGCAACTTTTCTCAGCTGTTGGGCAGGCCAGGGAGGTGCTAGGAAGGCGGAAACAGTGCAGGATAGGTCCTCCCAGACACTCCGGGGTAGGCGGAGAGCTGGACACAGGGACCCGAAGAAGGCAATTTTTTCGTCTCCAACCAGTGTAAACAGGTAGGAGACCAAACACGATGCTCTGGATAACGACGTAACATCATTGTCTGGGAGATGACTTTTTAGAAAAACACGCGTCGTTGTCCGAAATCGACGTTGTCCAAACACATCGTTATCCGGGGTTCCACTGTACTGTATCCCTCTTCTGATGTTATTGCTTTCATGCATTCTTCATTATCTTATCTTACTCAAATCCATCACATTTCACAATTTTGCCTGCTTTAACAGTAATAATTGTGCACTTGTCAATTTCAAATTGCATTCCTATGTCTTTACTAAATTTATTTGTAGTTTCCAGCAATATACTCATCCCCAGCTAGAGCCCAATTGGTATCCCTCCTCTGTATCTTCATCTATGGATTCCCTCCTATTCCCCTTTTTAGCTCTTTTATTGGGGGGTAGTAGAGGGTGGGTGGGTGGGGTTTTTTTGTAGGTTTTAATGTGTTTTTATATGTCTTTTATTCTTGTACGCCATCCTGTGTCGGGTTTACCCAAGTAGGCCGGATAAAAATTGAAAAATTAAATTAAAATTAAATTAAATTCAGCTCGTTGTTGTTGTTATTAAGCCCTTGTCTTGATGATAAGGGAGTCATTCTGAGGAATCTTTGGCAAGTTGTGGATTTCTAAGCCATTTCTTAGCACCGAAAGCAATTAACAAATAACTTCTCAGCACCAAGAAATGCCTTACTCGGGAACAAGCAGGACCAAACTTAGATCTATGTAAATGAAACAAAGGCCAAGGGCTCAGCTTCTGGAACCCGCTTCTTCTTATCAAGGCCTGCTTCGTCCCTGTCGATGCCTACAGTCTGAGCCATCCACTCTCAGCTAAGAAGAGCAGGCCCAGACTCAACCCGCAGGCCCACCAGCACCAGCAGTGGGGAGAAGTGTGAGGGGTCCCTATGGACTTACCCAGACCCAGACCCACACACAGCCAGCCAACAGGGGAAAGGCTAGAGTCGCCCTTACTTGATCTGCTTGTTGACCACAATGACTGAACAGTCCACAGGCCGCTCCGCATCAATGCGCCTCTTGATTTCCTCAAAATACTGGCGGTAAAGCTCTTCACGACGGCGCTCCTCACGCTTCATGCGCTCTGGGGGGAAGGAAGAGGGGGAGAGCCGTCTGAATTAAAGCCAACTGTCTTACCTGCTCCTGCCATTCCCCATCTATACCCCATTCCCCTCCACCCCGCCTTCCCTGCCTGTCACCAACCTTCAGCGCTCAAGGAGGGTCTCTCCACCTGATCTCGGTAACGGTCGTAATATGAATCTTCCCTCCTTCGGTAATAGTCATCAGGGCGGTCGTAGCGGTCATAGCAATCCTCACGCCTGCAGACCAGACAGATGTGGAAAGACAATCAACTCGGCACTGGGCTCCCCACAACAGCTCTCTCTCTCCCCCTCTGTGCAGGAATGCCACAGAGCTCCAGGCCTGGTAGATGCCCACCCACCCACCCACATGGCTAATCCTCTCCTGGCTTACCTGTAGGATGGCTCTCGAGTCTCTCTATAACGGTCGTAGGGGGGTTCCCGAGGATCCTTCAGGTCCCTGTGGTCTCTGGCATCTCTGTGGTCTCTGGGCCCACGATCCTCTCTCGTGCGAAAGTCCCGGCCCTCTCTGACATCTCTGCCATTCCTGTCATCTCTCCTTGGACTGCCCCGGTTTGGAGAACGGTCACGCCTTGCCTCTCTCTCTCCGTAAGGCAAGGGCTCTCTACAAGAAGCACCAGGGAAAGCCCTTGAGACAGGAGCCCTTTGAGGGGGGGAGCCAGCGTTGGCAGCCAAGGCCCCCTTCTCAGGACAAAAAGTCCATCACGCAGGTTCCTGCACATCTCATTCAAGGGCTGGGAATCTCTAGTCCTCTTAAGCTTTTGAATCTAAACATTTCAGAAGCAAACAGGCTCTACGGCCAGGAAGGAGGTATAACCCAACCTACTGAGAAGGCCAAAGGCTCAACCTGCTTCAACCTGGCCTGCAGCTGGTGTCTCCTGCAACCTCACACTTGTTCAAGCCAGGGAACAGGGCCACCAAGTTAAAGTCTTTCTTCCCAATGTCTGGCTTTCTACGTGGCAAGGGAGAGTCCTACAGAGAAACACTGTGCCCTGGTAGGTTGCTCACCCATGGACACACCTCACCTGGGTGAGGGCTAGGATGCCATTCAATGCCCTCCCCACAAGGCCTTCTTGAGGCAATGACCCAAGTGCACCTGTTCCTTGATTTAATTTGTATGTGGGTCTTTTCATCATTGGGTCCACAACTGAGCCTGTCGGGAAACAGATCCTACCCTGTGTGGTAGGGAGGTGGGTCCCTAAACTCCCTGAGAGGCAGCCGTCCTTGCCGGCCACACTAAGCAAGCTGATGCCTCATCCCTAAGAACTGAGAACATGGACGAGTGGCTTGAGGGAGGACAACCTCGCCTTCTGGGACTCCACCAGCAGCAGTGGCAGGAGCAGCAGCAGGGCTGGCAGGTCCTCCCCCTGCAAACATCTGGAGCGGTGGTTTCATAGCTGTCAGAAAGAACACCTTCCAGGGCTGCAAGTACTAGGAGTGGTCCTAGGAAGACAGAAACCTTAGGGGGGAACCTGTGGCCTTGAGGGGGGAAACCTGGGTTTCTGGGAATTGAAGTTCCAGAACACCCGGAGGACAGGCCCGATTTCTCTAGGATGGGGGTTCTCAACCTTGGGCCTCCAGGTGTGCAATTCCCAGACACCCAGTCTTCTCTTCTCAAGGCCGCAGGTTCCCCACCCCTGCCCTAACCTCTCCCTTTCCAAGAAAAGATTAGCAGTTTGAAAGGAAGAACAGTGGCAGTGAAACCTGGTCTCCCACCACGCACACACGCACATACACACACACAGGTGAAGTAGATACAAAACCTGTGTGACATCCCCCACACACAACAGGCTCAAGAGCAGCCGGCCCTCCTCCCACCGGCAGCTAAGCAAAAAATGACATTTCCACTATTCAGGTAGTGCTGAAAAGGTCTTTATTTTCCTCTCTAGCCCTCCTCCCTCTCCCCAGGTTCAGTGAACATAAGGAACCCATTTGTGTTACCTTGAGGCTTCATACAAATGAAGTCAGATACAGATTTCACCAGCTCAGCTGAACTGTGTGCGTGAAAGAAGAAGCCAGTAAGAGGTGTAGAGTTGGAAGAAATGTCCAACATCTGTCTGATGAGTAGTCAGAGCAATTTGGGAGGGCAGTGAAGGGGAGGGCATAAAATCATGGCCCTCCCCCTGCCTGGCTACCTTTCTTGGCAGAAGACTAGGCAGCTGAACCGGCCAGGCCAAGAGACACCAGGCTGGGCTGTCAAACAAGAGCTTGGTGGATACGAACACCAGCCCGCCCACCCCCATCTCCCCACACGCGCTCTGCCCATGGCAGCTAGAGCTATGCCATGCCCTGGCACACTCACTCACTCGCGCACTCGCAGGCGCTCCAACCACTGCCATCAGCAGTGAAGTCCAGGCATCTGCTTGCACTTTGGCCGCTGGTGCCCCGGCAATGTCCCAGATCCTACTGGAATGGGCAACCAGGTATGAGTCTTGTGCATGACTTTGCACCAAGGTCAACAGGAGCACCTGTGTGCAATGAGCATGCATGCATGCATGCGCACGCATGCGCACCCCAACGCAACGCACCAGAGGATAAGTGGATCTTATTTCTTTACTTATTACATTTCTATGCCACCCATTTGGGAAATTTCCTGCCTTCTGCCAGAGATCCTCTTCCAAAGGAGATGTCTAACACAGTCTTCTGGGTAAGGCAGTTGTAGAGGAAAGGAAAGTGCTTGCTTGTAGCCTTGGCGCAGGGCGCAACGGTGGTTGCCTCCCTCTCCGCCTCTATGGCCCGAAAGACAGTCTCGATGCCAGGCATTCCCAAGGAATGCCCCAGAGTCAGGCAGGTGCAGCACCCGTGTGTGCTGAGAGCCCTGAGGCAGCTTGGGAGCAAGCAAGGGCTTGCCACCTTCTGCCAGGGAGGTGGTGGTGGTGGTGGCAGCGGTGGCAGTGGCAGCCGTAATGGCTGCCAGCCTGCAGGACCAGGAGGGCATCCCCATGGGACTCCCTCCTTCCAAAGAAGATCCACCACTGGCAGCAGCCGGTGCCCTTCCGTGCTAAGTCCCATCTCTTTTAGGGGAACCTGTAGCTTGACGGTACTTTACCTTCGTGCTGGACTGGACCTTGAGGGAGGCTTATTCATATTTCTTCTTTCCGTTGCTCTATTAATATCTGAAAAGAATAATCAACCCGTCTGTTCAATGCTACGAAACAAAGAAAAGATCGTCAATATACTGAAAAGAAAGCAACAACGTTCCAAGTCCACCAGAAGGAGCAAAGAAATTCCACTCAGCAGCGAGGCAGCCGGGCTTTGACAACTTTTATTGCGCCGATAATACAGTACACAGCGTGAACTGTTAGCAGCAGAACCATTCTTTCAAGGACACTCCATGACGATCCAAGCACCCTCCGTTCACGGCACAGCTCAAAAACCATGACCCCTCCACCCCTCCGCAGCCAACTGCTCAGCAGCAGCAGGAAGAGGCGGCGGAATGGCCATCACCCCAAACCCACCCCATCCAACCAGCAGGGAAACATTCGCTTCCTGGCATTGTGCTGAAAGCATGCACCACGGGGAGAGACCCCCTCTGACCACGCACATCACTCCAGATGCTCACACACACAGCAATGCTGTTCAGGGTTGACAAGGCACAGCTTGTGCAAATGTGCACCTATTCATCACCTACAGAAACAAAAAAAAAATGCTGCCCTCCTGGCCCAGGCTGTCTGAGGTCACTTGAGGGAAGGTGGGAGGAAGGGAGCCCTCTGAAGGTCTGTATCTGACCTTCACCTTCAGCGGAGGGCTTCCTCCAAGTGCCAACAGAAGCAGGCGTGATGGGGACATGGGAGAGGGCCTTTCCTGTGGCTGCTGCCTCCAGTATGTGGCCTGCCCTCCCCCCCAAGGAGGTTAAGGTGGGCCCCCTCCCTAACAGCTGAAAACCCATCTTTTCAAGCAGGCTTTTAATAATTATAACCAAGTCCCTGGATGCTAACTAGTCTGTTTTAATGTTTTGTCCATTTCTAAAGCTTTTAATGTATCAATCCTGCTTTAACGATTTAATATATTTTAAACCTTATCACAATAGCATCAAAAAGAAGTATGAACAGGAGGAGAGGAGGCTTTCCACTTGAACTGTGCTGGAAAAATGATGGCATCCTGCTAAGGAAGGTTCAGCACTGGGGAGAGTCCACTCTCAATCACAGGGAAAAAGAAGAAGAAGAAGATGATGATGATCCCTAGGCAGGCAGTCATCTCTCCCTGTACTTTGCAGCCTTTTCTGCCCAGGCTTCAAATGATTCTGTTGTCTTCAGCTGTTTAAACTTCTTCCCTACGCATTATGGGGGGATAACAGCAATTCCAATAAAACTCCTTAAACATGACTTATTTCACTCTTCTAGTGTTACATTTCTTGCTAAAGAAGATAAGACATCTACCCCAAAGTTTGTATGAATTTGAAATACACTGTAGGAAAGTGTATTGGCTGACGCTGACGGCAGCACTGCTACCTAACAATCGCTAACTCCTCAGCATGTGTGAAGAAGCAGCCGTGTTTCATTCTCTCTCTCCCCCCCCCCCCCCACTTTCCTATGGCTTTAACTGACCCTACTGTGCTTGACCACTGGCTTCGTAGCAGGGCTCAGCCTGGCCCCTACATGGCCCCTAAATGGCCTCTGAGGTTCTTCTGAGATGTTGGCAACCATCTGTGGCAGGTGTCATTATCCCAGTGACAGTTTTCATATTTACGTTTTGTCATCTACATCTTCCGCAGCTCTTCCATGGGCCACATGCTGGCATTCTTCAGACTACTAGCTGAAAGAGGGGACCCGACGCCCTCCCAAATAAAAACCAGGCATACAAGATGTTTGCGATGCTTCTCTCCAATTTCTCATCTTCTTTGGGAAGTGAACAAACGAAACGACTGTTCCCCAGTTTCCCCATCTCAACATTCCAGTAGGAAACAAACATGTCTGTCCAAAACAAGTTCCACTGCAGGAGAATGACGTCAGAAAACATTAGGAAGTACAGCAATTGCTTAGGGTGACGTTTGAACACGAACTATAAACGCAACTAAAAACATCTGAAGACCAAGAGGGAGGAAAAACAGCTTTGCAGTAGCCCAGTCAGAGTAGGAGGGGGGAAAAAACACCACTTGCAGAATCAAGGTCTTCTAAAACATCGTTTATTGAGTACCATCCCACAGGGCATTCATGCACAGGCCTGGCATAAGGAAAGCACCACCGTGCATGCCTTTACATCCTTGGCAGCAGGATTCAAAAAATAGGGCTGGGAAGGACAGCTGTTTATGACAGCCAGCTAACCAAGTGGGTGGAAGGATGATTGGAAATCCAACTGATCTTGGTACGGTAAAAAGTGTCCAGAGAGTCAATCACACTGTTTACATCTGGCTATACTGATAGCGAAGGATTTCAGAACAAGAGATTGTACAATTGGGATGGGGGGCCTATAAGGCCATCATGTCTAACCCCTTCCTGCTCAGTGCAGGAATCCAACAAAGCAGGTCTGACAGAGGGTTTGCTTTCCAATTTCTTCTTGAATGCCTCCAAAGACGGAGCACTCACCACATCCTCCTCAGGTAATGGGTCCCATTGTCGTGCTGCTCTAACAGTTAAAAAGTTTCTCCTGATATTCCCAAATGGGAGGTATGTTGTTGTTCAGTCGATTCTGACCCTTTGCGACCCTATGGACCATTGACCTCCGGGCACTCCTATACTCCACCATTCTCCTCAGCACGCCCAGTTCTGTGCCCATTGTGTCTACAATACCATCTAGCCATCTCATCTTTGGCCGCCCCCTTCTTCTTTTGCCCTTCACCTTTCCCAGCATCAAGGCCTTCTCAAGTGAATCCTCCCTTCTCCTTTGATGTCCAAAGTACTTCATCTTCATCTTTACTATTTGACCTTCCAATGAACAGTCAGGGTTGAGTTCTTCTAAGATTGACCTATTTGTTTTCCTCGCTGTCCAGGGAACGCTCAGAACTCTCCTCCAACACCACATCTCAAAGACGTCTATTCTTCTGCGCTCAGTTTTCCTAATGTTTCAGCTCTCACACCCACAAATTACCACCGGGAATACCACTGCTTTGATTATACAAATTTTTGTTTTCAAGGTGATGTCTCTACTTTTCACTATGTTCCCCAGGTTTCTCATTGCTTGTCTCCCCAGAATCAGTCGTCTTTTTATTTCATCTGCAGTGCTTCTACTTCTTCCCCATCTATTTTCCAGGGACTGATATGGCCTGTTGCCATTATCTTAGTTTTCTTGATGTTGAGTCTCAAGCCAGCTTTTGCACTCTCTTCTTTCAACCCAATCAGGAGCTTCTTTAGGTCTTCCTCACTTTCTGCCATTAGGGTGGTATCGACTGCATATCTCAAATTGTTAATGTTTCTCCCAGCAATTTTGATCCCAACTTGTGATTCCTCCATCCCTGCATTGCGCATTATGTGCTCTGTGTATAAGTTGAATAAGCAGGGTGATAAAATGCAGCCTTGTCTTACTCCTTTTCCTATTCCAAACCACCCTGTCATTCCGTGTTCTGTCCTAACTGTTGCTTCTTGATTCATGTACAGATTTCTCAAGCGGCATATGAGGTGTTCTGGTATTCCCATCTCTTTAATAAATAAATAACTATTCAGCTGAAATCTGAGTTCCTATAATTCGAGCCCATTATTATATATCCTACATTTTCAGATAATTGAGAACAGATCTAGCCCCCCTCCTCTGTCTGATTTTCTTTACAAAATGCTGTCCTATCTCCCCTCAGCTTTCTTTTCTCAAGGCTAAACAGGCCCAGTGCTTATGGCCTTTCTTCATAGGGTTTGGATTCCATTCCTGATCATCCTTATTGTCCTCCTCTGAACTTGTCCCAATTTGCTGGCATCCTTTCCAAAGTAGAGGGACTAGTAGTGAGTGCCTCATAGGATTTGGAGACTAGATTTCTCTTAATGTACCTACAATTAACATTGGCCTTTTTTGTAGCCACATCACTGTTGACTCATATTTAGCTTGTGATCTACAACAATTCCAAGAGCCTTCTCACTCTTTGTACTACTGAGCCATATGTTCCCTATCTTGTAACTGCACATTTATTTTTTCCTTCCTGGGTGTAGAACTTTGCACTTATCCCAGATAAATTTCATAGTATTGTTTTCAGCCCAATGTTCAAGCCTATGAAGATCTTTTTGAATTCTGCTGTTTTCCAAGGTATTATTTACGTATTTATTTACATTTATACCCCATCCTTTTGGTGCAAGCACCACTCATTTGCTGTTATTAGCTATTCCACTCAAATTTGTTTCCTCTGCAAATATGATACGTTTTCCCTGCACTCCCTCATTTAAATTATTAATGAAAATGTTGAAGAACACTGGGTTCAGGATAGAGCCTTGTGGGACCCCACTTATTACCCCCCCTCCCAGTTAGAGAAGAAACCACTGATAATACTTACTCTCTGAGTACGATTCTACAAGCAGTTGTGTATCCATCTGACAGTTGTTCCATCCAGCCCACACCTGGTTAGCTTGCAAATCAAAATATCACAGAGCACTATGTCAAATGCTCTGATGAACTCAAGATATATTAAGGCCACAACATTCCTGCTATCTACCATAGTGGTTAAAGATTTCCCTTGCTCGAAAGCCAGTTGTATCCGACTCTAGGGTGCAGTGCTCATCTGTTTCAAAGCCGAAGAGCCAGCGCTGCCTGCTTCTGCAGACGTTTCCGTGGTCATGTAGCAGGCATGACTAGACACCTGAGTGCACGGAACGCTGTTTACCTTCCCACCGAAGTGGTCCCTATTTACCTACTCACAATTTCTTGCTTTGGAACTGCTAGGTTGGCAGGAGCTGGGACAAAGACGGGAGCTCATTCCATTCCATGATCAAAAAAAGAGCCAAGATTAGTTTAGCAGGGTTTATTCTTGACAAATCCATGTTGGCTTCCAGCTATTACCGCTTTGTGTGCAAGGTGCTTCCAGAGTGACTGTTTTATAATCTGTCCCATCACTTTCTCAGGCTGCTCTCAGATGGTCACTGTGGACTGCCTAGAAGTGGTATGGCCCAGCACCCAGACCCCACGCATGAAGATGTGAATACCAGGAAGTGAAGGGAACCTTCTTCCAGAGTTTGGGAAGAAATTCTAGAAAGCAGCTTCATGAACAGTTTATTTTTTCAGAATGGGCAGCAAGCATCAATCACACTTAAAAGAAAATACTCCACGGATGCCAACCAGCTTTTGCAAAATCTCTTCCTAGTGGTCTGTAGTATTTCTGCCAAAAGGCACGGTGACTCAAATAAGACATGAGAATTGGAGGTGGGGTTTTGTACATGAAGGTGTCTCCACTGATTTTAATGCACAAATGACAAGTTGTCAAGAAGGTTTATTGCCCCAGGAGTCCCAATCCAGAAAAGCCTTTCCCCAGAATGCCGAAGAGAAAGAGTGTTTCTAAAAGCCCAAAACCAGAGATCTCCATAGATTACTATCCTTGACTCTAGCTGCATTTCAAGTTGTGGAATCAGGCTGTGACCTTGTCTAGAAGCTCACCTTAGATCCCCATCCCCATCCCCATCCCCATCCCCATCCCCGCTCTTTCCACTTCCATTCCAAGCCACCTTGGGCTGCAAAACCAGGGGCTGCCTGAGAGCAGGGGCTGCTTTATGAGCAACCAGAGGAAGGGGATTACAGAACATCTGAGAAATCTGCAGAAATGCTTCTCCGGCTTGTATGCTCTGATCTTCCTCTTTCAAGGAAAAACAGAAGCTTTAATTCTTTACGTCCAGTTTCAGAGTACTGTACAGTACATTCAATTCTAAAATTGATATAGCACGACTATTATCTAAAAGGTCACCTAAACAGTATAATGAGTCTATCTAATGACAAAGTATAATTGCTCTTGGCTCTTTATGAGGTCTGCAGAGACTTCAGAGAGAGAGAGAGAGAGAGAGGGCTCATTAGGGAAAGGAGCAGAAGAGGAACCCTCCTCCCAATCGGTAAAGGTGGAGAATTTTCAAAAGAGTCTTTTTCAAAAGACTCTGGGTTTCTGAACGTGTGAACACATCCTCCTGCCAAGCCCTACACGCAGGCAGCCATTGGCCCCACCTTAAAAACGGAACGGAGCACGCTGGAGGACGGGAACCCTCAAGGGAGAAGCAAGGATTTAAAACAAACAAACAGCCTTCTCATCGGAGGAGGAGGACGACGGGGGGGGGGGGGGGTCCCGAGACACGGAGGGGGGGCAGCAGGTAGGCAGGCAGGGAGGGGACGTTGTAAGGCGGGGGGGGGCCGAGAGAGAGGGAAACGACGCACCCTCTGTCTGGAGAAAAAGCCCAATTTTTTTTTTTTGGGGGGGGGGGGCCCGCTGGGCGGGTGGGGGGATAAGTCGAAGCCCACAGAGGGAGGGGGAGCCCCGGGCCCCCCAGTCTCCGCGCAGGGCTCGGGCGCTCTTTCCGGGAGGGGCGACTCAGGTGCCCTTGCCCACACCCCCGGACTTTCCCGCCTCTCAGGGAGCGGGACGGACGGGGCGGCCCCTGCGACGGGGTGCGCAGCCGCAGAAAAGGAGGAGGAGGAGGAGGAGGGGGCGCGCGAGGAGCGCGTGCACGCGAGAAGGCGAGCGGGCGGCCTCCCCTCCCCCCACGGAGGACGACGCGACGCCCCGCCTGCTGTTAACCCCACACAGAGAGACACTGTCACACACACGCGGCCTACGCGAGTCGGCGGGCGAAAGGCTGAAGGGCCGGTGAGGGCCGCACTCACCGTGGGGCGGGGCGGGGCGGGCGGGATCCTCTGAGGCGGCGGCGGTGGCGGCGGCACGACAAAGGACGACTCTTCTTCCTCCTCCAAGCACAGCCAACGGCCTCCGTCCGTCCGTCCTCGTCGTCTCCCGACACACAAGACGCTCCTGCGGCGGGGGCGGGGCCCAACTGACGCACACGACGTGCCCGGATTGAAGCGCGGTGACTGGATTTGTCGTTTCCTCGGCGGGCCCGCCCTTTCCTCCCGCGGCAGCCAATCCTCGGGCCGAGCTCCCCGCACCTTGGCCAATCAGGCGGCAGCTGCCGTGGCCCCTCTCTCTCTCTCTGGCCCCTCCCTTCCCTCCCTCGCCCGGCTGGAAATGGCGGCCATGTCTCTGTCTGTCTACTCTGTGGCCTTGCTGAGGCGGTCCTGGCCCGGGATGGGTGGCGGGGCGGCGAGGCTGCCGGGTGGAATGGCTTCTGCGGCCACGTCCTCTCCCGGGAGAGTTATTTATGTATTCATTTATTCGTTTATTTTATTCAGTTTGTTATCGACACGCGACTCCTCCAGGCGGCGTACATAAAACCCCCAAATTAAATAATAATTAAAAAAAACTTTAAAAATTCCTAAAACACACACAAAAAAATCACACATCTAGTTAAAAAAAACCCTGAGTGATCCTGCTCTAAATGAGCCATCGGAGGGTGGAGATTCCGTGGTGGGGTGTCCCGGAAAGAAGGGGGCCCCCGGCCCCACGGACCCGTCAAGTAGCAACCCAGTCCCAAAGAAGAAGCACCAAAGGGGCTCCACAAGGACCTAAAACAAGGGAGCAGAAGAGCCACTGAGCAAGCCTGAATTAATTACACTACTAAGCCCTGAAAGAAAAGGCAAGTCCACGGCGGGGTCAAATAGGAAAAGGCACGACACCACCAACACCACCACCCACCCACTTGGCACAAATTCTTTAAAATCTTACTAGGGAAAGAAACATGCTTTTAAAAGCCACAACAGCCCCCGAAATGTTAGTTTTAGCTGATCATTCAGGGTACAGTAGAGAACCCCGCATAATGGGAAAAACCTCCGTTCTGCAAGTTGCTTCGCAATGTGGGTTTCTGTTTGTTTGTTATGCGAAGCGAATGGGAGATGCACCACAAAACGAACAAAAAATGCTCGTTATCCGGGGTTCCCATAGAACGGGTATATCCTGGTTACCAAAAACCTCGCATAACGAATGATTTTTCATTATGCGGGGCATCACCCTTGCATAACAAACACTTCGTTATGCAAATTTTTCATTATGCGAAGCATTCATTATGCAAGGTACCACTGTATTTTAATTAGTATTTCACCTTCAATGAATAATTTATAATACTGTACTTGTATTTGTTTGTTTTAAACCTGAACCCCTTTCACGCCTGTTATAGGATGAAAGGTTAAATGAAATGATACAATGTAGTGAGGACCTTCCCTGGACGCCCGTTGGAGTAAAAGAGGAAGCAAAGAATTCCAATCTATGAATTCCTTTAGTTGCTCCTCCTAGCTAACTTTGTCCTAAATATGCAATCTGCCCTATTACTGTACTTTGAATCTAGAAAATAAAAACGCAACATTTTCTAAGTGTGGCTTCTCCTGGCTAAAAGGTAAAGATTTTTCTAAGTGTCACCTCAGATCGCTGGCTGAGGATTTTTTAAGTATCACAGCTGGAGAATCTTCTAAGTACTGAAGTTGGAAAAACTTCTAAGTCCGTAGCTTGTCTGTCTCTCAGCTGATAATACGACCTTTTGAGGCCGCATCTGGCTCGAGGTTTCGTTTCTCATTTGAGCTGCATCTTCTTCAGGAATTCGATACTAAATTCCTCTCCTCCAACTCTCTCTCTTTGTACATCCATAGGGCAGCTTGGGGTACCCTTTTTATACACTAAAGTCACTCACCTCCTCCTTTAGAACGTCAAGCATCTAAAAGGTTAGATCTTGTTATTTGACCATGGTGTCTCTTGGTATTCTCATTGCAAGTTACCAAGCTGCAATTCACTCATATTTGCAGGAGAAGCTTTACTCCATTTTGGAAAACACAAGAGGACCAAAGAAACCAAGCATGTGTTATTTACCAGGAAGGCCTGACTTTAGGGCCCAATAAAGGCTTTCTAGACCCTATGCTTTGGATTCTACCTCAAATAATATTTTGTCAGCAGTCTTTATTGTTGAGAATGAGCATATTCTGTATTGGCAGAATTAATTCAGCATAACTCAGTGATCAGTCCCAGTGATCAATCCAGAAAATTCTATGAGGTGGTTAAAAAAAATTTAACTTTATTTCGAAACTTACAGTTAAGACAAAATGCCTAAATCCTATTTATGAATAAAATGTGTGTGCCAAAGTGGCACAGTGTTGAAGGAAAAACAGGTTGTTACCTGAAAGCCCACTACCCACTCCATGCCATGGACCTGAGCTGAAGATTCTGCTAGCCTAAATGCTGGAGGTAGAGCAGAACAGCAAATCGTCGGCTGATGGAGGAAAAAGAAACGTCATAGGTGGAGAGTCCAGTTTGGCCAATGGAATGTGGTGAGGTCCGACATCCGAGGAGAGTCCATGTGCCCACACCCTGAGCATGCCCAAAGGCCCAACCCAATATTCCTTTCAAGTAGACAGGAAAGCATACAAAATATTACACATATGCAAAACATCCTAACATCTGTCAGGAATCTAAACAAAGGCTTTGCAGAAGATCGTGATGCATTTATCTCCATGCACGGCTTAACAAGGTCATTGTTGGTCATCTGGAGGAAATGAGGAGAGATCTCCCTCTTTCCAAGTTTCTTTTTAATTAGGCTTTCTCCCACTTTAATTTAATGTATATGTGTTACAGTCAAAACTAGTTTTCAGTTAAAACTAGTTTTCCCTAGTTAAAACTAGTTCTGAATAACTGTGTTTGTGAGAACTAGAATTAACTGACGAAAGATCCATTTCTAGTGAAAACTGGTTTTATCTAGTCAAAACTAGTTCTAACTAAATGGCTTAGTTAAAACTAGAATTTCCTATCAAGGAGAAAATTTCAGTTAAAACCAGTTTCCAGTTAAAATGGATTTTGACTAGTCAAAACTAGTTGCGCGGGGTCGCGCAGCAGGAGATTTCTAGAAATCCTAGGGGATTCCTAGGAGGGGGGTGCACGATGCTCGGCTTCTCCCGGGCTTTGGAGGGGGTGTTGCTGGCTCACTGTGTGGATGTTGGCAGCTGGCTGGGCAAATCTGCCACGTTTGCATTCTTCCCCACTGTTTTGAGGCTAGTCTCGGAACAGCAAGGGGAAGTGGCAAGGGCGACAGGCAGTTCTATGCAAGGGAAGGTGGCTTCCCTTGTGGATAACTGCCTGCCGCCTTGGGATCTCCGCCTCGCTGTTTCGAGGTCAATCTCAGAACAGCAAGGGGGAGCGGCAAGGGCGACAGGCAGTTATATGCAAGGGAAGGTGGCTTCCCTTGCGGATAACTGCCTGCCGCCTTGGGATCTCCGCCTCGCTGTTTCGATGCCAGTCTTGGAACAGCAAAAGGGAGTGGCAAGGGCGACAGGCAGTTATCCGCAATGGAAGGCAGCTTCCCTTGCGGATAACTGCCTGATGCTTTGGGATCTCGATGGTGGTGCTTGGGGGGAGGCTGGGCGGGCCACAGTGGTGTGAGGGGTGTGGTGGCTGCCTCCGGCTGCCTCACATCCCCATTCATTGTGGGGGATTTCGGCGCTGGGTGGGAGGCCGGGCTGGCGGCATCATTGGGAATCTCCCGGCAGCCGCCTCCTGTGGCTTTGAGTGAGGGTGTGATGCGTGTGCGCTTTGGGCGCCAGGGTGTGACATCACCACTCTGGCGCCACCATCGCTTTCCTCGCTGGTGGGACTTACTCCCCACCCGTGGCTTCCGGACCCCCTTCTTTGACCTCTAAGCCAGCGAAGGTGGGTCTGGTGTTAATTTGGTGGGGGTGGGTCCCGGGGTGGGGCAGCGTGCATTCAGGACCCACCAACGTACGTTTTTGCTTTAGAGATATAGATTAGGAAATTCTAGTTGTAACTAAGATGTTTAGTTAGAACTAGTTTTGACTAGTCAGAACTAGTTTTGACTAGTCAAAACCCATTTTAACTAGAAACTGGTTTTAACTGAAACTTTTTCCTTGATAGGAAATTCTAGTTAAATCCAGTTTTCATTAGAAATGGATCTTTCATCGTCAGTTAATTCTAGTTCTCACAAACGCAGTTAGTCAGAACTAGTTTTAATTAGGTTAAACTAGTTTTAACTGAAAACTAGTTTTAACTGTAACATGTACATAGATTGGAAAGTTTCATGTCTGAAGACAAAAAGATCCTAAGTGTTAAAATATATTGTACAATTTTTAAACCTTATTTGAGTAGGTTCTGACACAACCAGGAACCCAGAGTTACTGTATTGACTTGTCTCCACCTAGTTCCCCAACCTCCTCCCTGTATCCTTTCCTTGAATTCATAATCTTTTACCAAATACCACACTATATACATAAAAACTTACTATTGTAACTTACAATTGACTTATTTACCTATGAAATAACAACCTGCTGCTAGGTTATTGTTTTCTTTGTAAAAACTTTATTGTAACTTTAGATAAGATAGGATTAGTCTGTATTTGTAGAACTGTATAAAAGGATGTCGCGATGTTGGGACTCCAGCTCTCTAGCTCACTATCAAAATGTAGATAGGGAAGCTCAGGTTTAGATTTTTGTAGCAGGCAAAGGTTTCAAACTGTCTTTGACCAGCAGCAGGCCACTGTTGATTAAATGCATATTGAATAACCTTTTTTATTTTTGCCTGAAATTCAAGTCTCTGTGGTTCTCGGAAACCCATCTCTGGTGCTTGCAGGTCTTCCTGTGACAAAGAGAAAGGGGGTGGCGATTTTCACATAACATACCTATCTCCCATAGACTGCCACAGCCCTAGATTGGGTTCCTCTCATGTTTCCTTACTCTTATTTGCTGATGATGCAGTCCTCCTGTCCTGCTCCCAAGTCGGTCTCAAGCACCTTCTGAATCGATGTCAGGACTATTTTTTGATGAATAGACTCACACTGAACTATGAAAAATCAAAGGTCTTGGTTTTTTCTAAATCTTGGAAACCACTGCATTGGAACATCAATGGCAACATCATTGAGCAGGTTAAAAGTGTCCACTTTCACTATGAGGCTAGCTGGGATACTCACTGCAGGTTTGCGACTAATTCAGCAATGAACTCTGCCCTTGCTATAGCCCAGTTCCTTTTTAACAGAGATGGCCAATATATTCCAGCGGTGCTTAGGGTATTTAATACCAAAGTGTGTCCCCAACTATTGTATGGGGTATCAATCCAGCACACCGTGGTGGATCACTCCCTGAAACAACCTCAAACCAGGTTTCTATGGACAATATTTGGTGTCCCTAATTGTATCCTGCATGCTGCTTTGTGCCTTGAAGCGGGCCAACACCTCTTGGATACTAACGTGTGGCTAATAATATGTAAATTCTGGCTATGGTTATTTTTTGACACAAACCCCTTTAGTCTCAGCTTTCAATTTCTTAAGGAGTCACACTCTTCCAGCTGGCTCTCTTCCATAGAGGGGGAAATTAAATCTCTAAGCCTAGCATTGGAAACAATGGCTCTAGCTACTGCCCCTGAGGTCTTTAGATTAATTAAGCAAAGACTATTAGATATTGACTACTAGACCCTTTGTGGTGCAGCCAATCAAACTGGCTCTAGTCCCCAGAGGCTCCACCAACGAGAAGCATTCTATATTCACCACTTTGGCACACTCGAGCCCTTCGGACTTTATTGTGAGATCAATTACACATGTTTTCTTTAGATTCCGTCAGCATTCTCTTAACATGATGTCATCATTAGGAACACTTGCCCTCAACTGATTGTTATTTAATGAAACTCCAGTAAAACTCAAATTTAACGTCGAGAGCACACAAAGAGAAAGCATAGTGAGGCTTGTGACGCCATATACATAAAATTAACTCTTGGTATGTAAAGGAGGACTCCGATGTGGCTTACAGGAGCTGTTAGGGAAGTGATCAAGAGCAAGAAAAGCTCATTTAGAAGATGGAAGGCTTGTCCGAATGAGGACAGCAGGCAGAAACATAAATTCTGGCAGAACAAATGCAAGGCAACAATCAGGAAAGCAAAGCAAGACTTTGAGGAGCGTATAGCTAAAAATTCTCAGAGAAATAACAAAGACTTCTTTAAGTAAATTAGAAGTAAGAACCCAACTAGGAAGGCCATTGGACCATTAGATGACAATGGAAGGCAAGGGGTTATTAAAGAGGAAACAGAGATTGCAGAGAGACTCAATGAATTCTTTGCTTCAGTATTCACTGAAGAAGACAGAGACCACATGCCCAAAACAGAGCCTATCTTCGTAGGGAGGGAAACTGAAGAATTAAGCCAGATAGAAATAACCAGGGAGGAGGTCCTTGCATGTCTTGTTAAGCTAAACACTAACAAATCACCAGGACCAGATGGCATCCATCCATGAGTTCTCAGGGAACTTAAAGATGAAATTGCTGATCTCCTAGCCAAAATATATTATATTTCTCTCAAATCAAGCTTTGAGCCTGATGACTGGAAGGTAGTGAATGTAACACCAATTTTCAAAAAAGGATCCAGGGGTGAGTCAGGAAATTACCGACCTGTCAGTTTGACATGTGTCCCAGGTAAAGGGATGGACACCATCCTAAAAGATAGAATTAATAGGCACATAGAAGAGAAGGTGATGCTAAAGGAGAGCCAACATGGCTTTTACAAGGGCAAATCATGCCTCACTAATCTGTTGGGATTTTTTGAGAGTGTCAACAAGCATGTGGATAAGGGGGATCCAGTTGACATTGTTTATCTGGACTTTCAGAAGGCTTTTGACAAGGTCCCACACCAAAGGCTCTTGAATAAACTTACCAGTCACGGAATTAAGGGACAGGTCTTGTCCTGGATCAGCAACTGGCTAAGGGACAGCAAACAGGGGGTAGCACTAAATGGACACTTCTCCAAGTGGAGGGAAGTAAAGAGTGGGGTCCCCCAAGGTTCAGTACTGGGACCCCTGCTTTTCAACCTCTTCATAAATGATCTAGAGGTAGGAGTAAAAAGCAAGGTAGCCAAATTTGCTGACGACACTAAATTATACAGGGTAGTGAAAACTGTGAGAGATTGTGAAGAGCTCCAGAGGGATCTCTTGACACTGGGAGAGTGGGCAAAACAGTGGCAAATGAGCTTCAACATTAGTAAGTGCAGAATGATGCATGTTGGGGCAAAAAAAACCAATTACATTTATAAACTGATGGGGTCAGAACTCTCTGCGACAAACCAGGAAAGGGACCTTGGTGTCCTGGTGGACAAGAGCTCAATGAAGGTGTCAACGCAGTGTGCCTCAGCAGTGAAAAAAGCAAACTCAATGTTAGGGATCATTAGGAAGGGTATAGAAAATAAGTCAGCAAGTGTCATTTTGCCTCTTTATAAATCTATGGTGAGGCCCCATCTGCAATACTGTGTACAGTTCTGGTCGCCATACCTCCAGAAGGATATTATGGAGTTGGAGAAAGTGCAGAGGAGGGCAACCAGAATGATTAGGGGACTGGAACACCTTTCTTACCATCTGAGGCTGCAACGGTTGGGCCTCCTCACTCTTGAACGATGGACGGTGTCTAAGAGGTGACCTGATTGAAGTTTATAAAATCATGCACGGTGTGGACAAAGTAGATAAGGAAAAACTGTTTTCCCTATCGCACAACACTAGAACTAGGGGACACTCGATGAAACTTTTGGGTACTAGTTCTCAAACGAATAAGAGAAAGTACTTTTTCACCCAGAGGATTACTGGTCTATGGAACTCCCTGCCAGAAGAAATGGTGACAGCTGTCAGTCTTGACAGCTTTAAGAAAGGATTAGACAAGTTCATGGAGGACAAGGGTATCAATGGCTATAATTATGGATACTTAAGGACAACCTCTGGGTTGGAGAGATAGGCAGGATATCTCTCAATGCCATTTCCAGGGAATCCTAAGCAGGTAAAGGCATCTCCTTGGGAATACCCTGAAGGAAATGGTGAGCCACTGTGTGAGACAGAATGCTGGACTGGATGGGCTGTGACCTGTTCCAGCAAGGCTGTTCTTTTCAATCAATTTATGTAGTGTATAATTATTTTATTTTCCAAGGATTACATGTTTGCTCCCTAATGGTTTTCTTTATGAAATTTATTATATGCTGTTGAAAGTATAATATTTTCTGCTTGGTGCTTAATATGTATTTTTTGTATTAATTCTAGAAGACCCTGATGAAATAATTTTGAAAAGCGTCAACATACCGGATTTGCTTCGGGCTTTACACAGTCTCTGTACTTCATATAATCGGATTGATTACGTTTAAGTTTGGATTTTCAACATACTGAATGAAAGTGATTAGTTTTGGATTTATTAACACTTGATTTCTTACATTGAATTTTTGACACTAAGGATATATCTTCAGTAAAAAAAATTCAACATTCAAATATCGTTATTATTGCCTCAAACGGTTTTTCCTCTGTTTCCCTATTTGAATCACCTGCCTTTCCCTCAGCAGCAGCCCAGGAGGGCCTTTTCACTGGCAAGGTTTAACGTTTTGACCTCTGGGCTCCTATTTGGGAGATTCAACACAATCTCATATGGTGAGAGGTTGTGTGCTTCTTGCTGGGCCAAACGTGTTGAATCAGTATTATCCACCTTCTCTACAAGGAAATCTATCTCAACTACCTAGACCCCATTTTGGCCAAATTTAGTGGACTCTCAGACTCCTCCAGACTGCTGCCTCTCTTGAACCATGGCTCCACTGGTGACTTGGACCGAAGGGCGGCCTTTCTGTCAGATGCCATCCGATCTCGACCCTTCGGGGGGAGTTGATGATCCTTGATTTTACATGTTTTGGTTATGCTGCTCCTTGTCCTTTTAGCCATTTTAAAAATACCATTTGCACTTGTGGTGCTGTTGCGTTGCCAGTGAAGGTTTTATGTGAGTTATGTAAGACAGTATCTGCCCCTGCTTCCCCTCCCCGCTCCCTATGCGATTTGTGGCAAGGGCGATTGCTGTCACCTGACAGGCCAAAAAGCCACTGCCTCCTTCATGACCTTCCCCCACCCCCTCTAGCCCCAACAGCCCTTTCAGAAAATGGGGAAGTGGAACTCACCACCCCATGAATGTCGTTCTCTCGAGTAGGCTGTCGGGTCCTTTCTATGGGATTCCCCCCCCCCCCCGCGTGCCCCAGCACTGCTCTATCTAGCAGAGGAAGTGATGCGCCTTTCCAGGCTGAGTACATGGAATATCCCAGGTCGGGAGGAGTTCCTGCTTGCTTTGTGCTTTGTTCAAGAGGTGTTGGTTTCCCTTCCTCAGAAAGTGACGGAGGTAGGGGGGTATCGTCCCATGGGGACCTCCCCAGAGTTCATGCATTTCTGGGTAAATCCCAGTCCCACGTCATTCATAGCTAGAAGGGGGCCCAGCCGGAGCAGGGGGCAGTGAAGGGTGTGTGTGGATGGGTGTTCTGGGGTAAGACTAGGGTGGACTAGGGTGGGGGTAAGAGCAGAGGCTAATAAGGTGACAGTCAGATTTCCAAGGTTGGGAAGAGGGTGACTTTCTCTGGGACTGGGATCCAGACAGAAAGGCAGGCGGGTGGGCAGGGCTCATGGGAAACGGGGCAGCCCAAACCGCTTTTGGCTTGTGGCCACCCTGCAAAGGCAGGGTTCCTTTTCTTAGCAGCCCTGCTGAGCATTTGCACATCTCAAGCTGTGGCTTCCTTCATTGGCCTGGAGATCTTGGGGCTTCCAAAAGAGATCTTGGGGCTTCAAGACCCTCCACTGTATTTTATGGGGTACACAGAAAGAGCTTCCTCAAAGTGTGGTACTGTATTTTCAAACCTCAATCAGGCATACCTCAATGAGCAACAGCCTCCTGTTTGGGCCAGCTAATCTTTCTCACACTAGGTCAGGCGATGGGAACTGTGGAAATGAATTCACCAAAAAGGTGCCTTTATTTTGGCAGTTAAAGTCTGGCCTAGACACAGAAGAAGAACACATTTTATGACCTGTTGGTTAAATATAAGAGTGGCCTTCTTGTGCCATCTAAGTGTCTTCTTCAGTCTTTGTTGAGAACAAGAAGGCTCTGAATGAGTTGTGGTGGGGAGAGAGATGGATGGGTGAGGGCACAGGTACATGGTTTTCCTTAGGACCCATCTCACTCTGTTGTGGCAACTCTGACTCACCAGGGTCCTGGCTAGCAGGATATAAAACATCTATCTATCTATCTATCTATCTATCTATCTATCTATCTATCTATCTATCTATCTATCTATCTATCTATCTATCTATCTATCTTGCTTCCCCCACTCCAGGAGACATATCCAGGGACTGAACTTGGGGTCTTCTGCACCCCCCCAAAGCCAGCCAGGGGTTCTGGCTACTATGGCTCCAGCCATGCCTTGGATGTCTCCTGGCGGCTCCTCCAGGCAAGTCAGGTCAGGTCTGTCTTCTCAGCCCTCGGGCACCCACTCCCCACAGTTAGCCAAAGCAACCCCTGGCTTGGCTCCAGCTGCTGAGGCTACCCTAGCCTTACGTAAGAGGGTGGAGGAGGGCATTCCTGGGGCTGAAAGGATGGGCACGTGCCAGCCTCCTGGTGGTGGAGAGGCCTGACCTTCCCACCCACCCACCCTCCCTCCCCCTCTGTTTTCTGCACGAGGAGACCCATCTCCATAGGGTGCCAATGTGTGCCCCACCTCAGCGGAGCGGGCCGGTTCAGCGCGCTGCCCAGGCCCGGCCCTCGTCCGTTTGGGCCGGCCTCTCTCTCTCTCTCTCTCGGAGGGGTGAGGGGCGCCCGGTCTCTCTCGCCAGATTGCCTGGCCGGCCCTCCTCCTCCTCCTCCTCCTCCTCCCCCCGCCCCGCCCCGCCCCGCCCGCCGGCTGCGGCTTATAAGGCGAGCGCCGTCGGGTCGGACTCGGGCCGCGGCGAAGGCGACGATGGGGCGGCGGTCCTGGGGGCCGTGGCCGTGGCGGTGGGCCGGCCGGCTGGTGGCGGTGTGGGGCGGCTGGGCCGTCTTGGCGGTGAGTTTCGCTTTCGCTCCCCGTCGTCCGCTCCCTCGGGCGGCGGGCGGGGCGGGGCAGGGCAGGGCAGGGCAGGCGCTCGGAGGGAGGGGCGGGCGGGGGGTTTGGGTGGGCTCTCGGCCTCCGCCTAAGACTCTCAACGGGTCGCAGCCCTAGTCTGAGAGTCTGTCCATCTGTCCAGTTTGGGTCCTCTTGACCCCCCTGACCCTGGCGCTGGCTGGGCTTCCCCAAGAGGAGCCCCACAGAGAGCCTGCTTCTCCACCTGCCAACCCTGCGGGCAAACGGCACATGTTCAGGCAGGTAGTGCCAGGGCCTGTGCCACCACCACCACCACCACCACCACCCCAGCAGGTAGCTCTCCTTGACCTCCCAGCCCTGGTCAAGAGGTCAGCCTTTGCTCCCTGGCCTGACTGCAGGAGGAGGAGGAGGAGGGTGGCTGGGGAAGAAGGTCACCTGGGGTCTCTTAGACAAGAGCCAGTGATTGGGGGGGGGGGGGGAGAGAGAAATGGGCTCAGGCAGGGGAAGGAGGGGGGAGGGAAAGGGAGGAGGCCAGTGACAATTCAGGGTTGTTTTGTGGAGAAGATTGGGGGGGGGGGGGGTGTGTCCTGGCAGGACTGCCTTTCTGAGTGAACTCACCCACCCACCCACCCACCCCCGCAATGGGTGTCTGAGCCAGGATGAGGGCCCGGGACTTTCTGCTGCTGATTTGGAGAAGAGTCAGGCACTTCCAGGCTTTTCAGAGGGGACGGACGGACGGACGGACGGAGGGAGGGAAGGAAGGAAGGAAGGAAGGAAGGTGGCCCCAGGGAGGGAGGGAGGGAGGGAGGGAGGGAGGGCGAGAGCGACAGACCCATGCCTGCTCACCATCTCAGCCAAACCACCTGGAAGGAACTGGGGGGCCAACGACAAGGTCCCCTCCTGGGCCTTGTGGGGAAAGGGGGGGGCGGTGCCAAATCTGACCCCCCCCTCCCCCTCCTCTGACAGTGCCTGGCTCTGGAGCAGGGGCCTGACTGCGAGGTACGACGGCAATACCTGGAGAAGGACCGGTGTTGCAGCAAATGCCCCCCAGGTAGGGAATCTCCTTCGGACATGGACACCCCCACACCCAGAATGCTCTGGTCCCCACCCTGCCCCTGCAAGAGCTCCTAAAACCCTCCTCTTGGGGGCCTCCTGAGCAGCCCAGCCATGAAGGATGGCCAGTCGCAGAGGGAGGGGCCCTATCCTGGTGCAGGAAAACACTTTCTCTCCCCCCCTCCCCCCCGGCCAGTCTGGCTCTCCCAACCAAGACACTGCGGGCTGCCCGTGCTACTGCCAGATGCTTCCCCCTGCCCCCTCCCCAACCCAGCACTTTCCCTCCCCAGCAAGGAAAGTGAGGGGAAAGAAGAGCCCTGCTTGGGTCAGAGGATCCCCTGCTTCCCCTCCACACCTGCTCTCCCTGAGACCTCCTGGGGAGGAAAGGCCCCCTCCCTTGTGCTGGAGCTATGGCCTGCTGAAGGGTCTCCCTCTTCCAGAGCTGCCCTGGGCTGCTCTTTGCTGCTGCCCACCCCCATGGGGTTCCCCCTGCCTGCCACACCAGGTGGGGTGGGTGCTCACCCCCTTCCTTGCTGTGTTCCAGGCCAGAAGGTGAGCAGGCCGTGTACCACGGAGTCAGAGACGGATTGCCAGCCATGTGAGAGGCAGCACTTTCAGGCTGGATGGACCAAGGAGCAGCATTGCACTCCACACAGATTCTGTGACCAGAGTAAGACCGGCCTGTCTGCTGGAGGGGGGGCTGCGCTGGTCAGGTCAGCAGGCCATCCTCCCCAGCCTCACTGCCCCCTTTTTCCTCTCCCTTCAGATACTGGCTTACTGCTCCACACGCCTGGCACGAACACCCAGGATGCTGAGTGCAGGTGCCACAATGGCACCCATTGCTCCGGCCCCGAGTGCCAGACCTGCCGTCTCAACAAGCTGTGTGGTCCGGGTGAAGGTGTCCAGCAGGAAGGTGGGGGGGAAGCTCCTGTTTCATGTGGATCCACCCACGGGCCCCTCGCTTGGACCTGAGCTGGCCTCCCGTGGCTTGTGGTGGGCTGCACTTCCCACCCCCACTCCCAGCAGGGCAGCAAAAGGAGGCTGGGCACGTGCAGAAACTGCCCTGCCTCTGCCTGCATGGCCCGCGTGGGGGTCTGATCCCGGTGGATCTCTGCTGCGTGCCAGTCACAGCAGAGGAGCCCCCACCCCCTGCAGCCTCCCCCATCTGTAGCAGCTCGGGGGTGGGGGTGGGGTGGGGTGGGTGGAGGTCAGCAGGCCCTGTTTGGCCATTAGGGCAATGCCAATGCCTTCCTTCTGTGGCCCCACAGGGGTGCTGCTGATCCTGGGGCCCTGGATCCCCTCGAGTCCCTGCTTGTCTCTCCACCATGCCAGCGCTTGACCGGGGGCTTCTCTCTCTCTCTCTCCATCCCACCCCCCATCCCGCCCTCCAGCCAGCCACCTGGAGGACACCCTCTGTGCAGAATGTCCGGTGGGCTCCTTCTCCAATGTCTCCTCTGCCACGGCTCCCTGCCAGCCCTGGAGCAGGTAAAGCAAGCTCAGGTGGAGGGAAGAGGAGCCTCCAATAGCAATTAGCAAGGATGCTTCTCTCTCGCCCCCCCCCCCCCCGTCCCCTGCATAGAAGAGCTTAGAAGCCGCCGCCCCCCTCTCTCTGGGAGGTTCACAAGGGAATTCATAGTTGGCCCCCAACAACATGCTGGGTCCTCATTTGGCCCACCTCTGAAGGATGGAAGAGGCTGAGTCAACCTTGGTTCCCATTAGGATCAAACTCACAATGTTTTGGCTGCAGGACAGCAGTTTAACCCCTGCACCCCCAGCGCTCTATAATGACAGGTTACTTACCTGTAAATGTTGTTCCTCTTCATGGTCCCCTGTGAATCCACACAAATGGGTTTACTGTGCATATGTGCAGTCAACCCATTAGTGTGGATTCAAAGAGACCAGAAATGAAGAACTTGATAAGAGCAGAGGGACAGAAATAGACATTGTAAAAAACCCATCCATTAGAACAGGAGTGCCCAAACTATGGCCTGGGGCCAGATGCGGCCCCAGTGCCAATTCATCCAGCCCACAAAGCCCTCGTCGCTCCTGGAAGTGAAAGTAAAACGTTTCCGTATGGGCGTGTTTTACTTCCGCTTCTAGGAGCGATGAGGGCTTTGCGGGCCAGCTAACTGAACCACATGACTGGCCTGCAGCCTGAAAAGTTTGGGCACCTCTGCATTAGGACATGGTTCTGTTTAACAAGGCTAGAGCCATAGCAAGGACCCTTCTCTAGCCTCTGTCCCATAGAAGCGCTTGTTAGTTCCCCTTTGGGTGGTTCACAGGTTAATTCACATTTTGCCCCCCACATGCTGGGGGACTCATTTGACTGACCTTGGAAGGAAGGAAGAGGCTGAGTCAACCTGGATCCCGTCAGGATCGAACTCACAATGTTCTGGCTGCAGTACACCAGGTTAACCACTGCGTCACAGCCAAGCAGTGGCCAAGGAGGCACCAGGGCTTCACTACAGGGTGGGCTTGGCCACAGGACCGGAGGTGGGCCGGGCTAACTGCACTGCAGGACATGCAAATGTGTGCAAATGAGCCCAGGTGCATTTGCAAGCGAAGCCTTTGGAGCTACGCACAGCTGCTCATCTGGAACTCCCAACTTTGCCCTCCCCCCCTCCAGCTGCATCTTCTCTGTGCCAAGTTCCTGCTGGCCTCAAGCTCTGGTGGCACGGGGTGGGGGGTGGGGGGTGCTGAGCTGTTTCTTCTCTCTGTGTGTTTGTGCAGCTGTGCAGACAGAAACCTGGTGGAGAAGGCGAGGGGGACACGGGAGTCCGATGTCGTTTGTGGTAAGTGCCACAGACAGCCTGAGAAAGTAGATTGGTCTAGACACCACTGAGGAAGGCTGCAGGGTCTTTCCTTGGCCCTCCCGGGGGAGGGGGGCAGATGGGGGGCACTCAACAGAGAGAGCAGCCCACCCTCCTCCCATCATGAGGTCCAGCGCGGCCTTAAGTCCTCCTCATGGGAATGGCATGCCTTCAAGTGAATTCTGATGAATTGGGGGGGGGGGGGGGGCTTTCCAGGCACACTGGGACTCTTGTGCCGCTTGAACCCAAGGCTGCCACTTCTACCTAGGAGCCACATGGGTGGGGGTGGGTGGGTGGTTGGAGATGACAGTGAATCCCCCACCCCACCCTCTGGCACCTCAGCCGGATGCCTAACCCACTGGGCTTGGCTTTTGTGCCCTGCTTGGGGGGGTGGAGGTGGGGGGCTCTCTGGGCAGCTTCCTTTTGCCACCCAGGAAGAAGAACATGCTAGCCCAGGACGGTTAGGGAAGATGAGGAGGGACTGGGAGTGGTGGTGGTGGTGGTGGTGGTGGTGGTGGTGGTGTGTCAGAGAGTTGCAAAGAGACTTGCTGCTTGTCTTAGAAGGCACTGGATGTACTTTTTTTTGGGGGGGGGGGTTTCCTCCCCTGCCCCCACCCTTACAAGCTGTCTCCCCCCCCCTAGATCTCCCTCCTCCCTCTCTACCCATCAAGGAGGCTGGAAGGACTCACCTGCTGGCCCTGGTTCTGCTCCCGCTTGCCGCTCTGGTGATGGTGGGGGTTGCCTTGGGTCTCCGGCATCGGCAGTGCAAGGGTGAGTCTTGGGGTGGTGGTGGAAGTGACCCCCACAATCTCTCTCATTTTGGATCCTGAGGTCTCTGCCTCCCCTTCCAGCTGTGACAGTGAGAGGGGAGCTGGGGCTGGTCTCCAGCAGGAAATCCCTTCTCGCTCGCTCGCTCGCTCTCTCTCTCCCCCCCCCTTCCTGGGCAGTCTGAGAGGGCCATGGCAGAGTCTGACCCCCACCTGAGCAGCCTGAGGGGAAACTCCCTTCATGACCTTCTGCCTGCAGGGGCTTCCTCCCCACAGCAGAGGAATAGCAGGAGACCCTGAGGGGAGGGAGGGGGAGAGAGAGAAAGAGAGAGTGTGTGCGTGTGCATTCTCTGTCTTTGGGGGTGAGCTGGCAAACAGGCGTGCCGATTCTCAGCCCCATGACATTCAGTTGTGGCCTCCCCCAGCCCAGTGGCTGCCCCCTTGCCCTCCCCCCCCCCCCGCCCCCAGTCTCCTGCGAAGGAGGAGGCCATAGCAAGTGTCCCTTGTAGGGAGGCCTTTGGGAACCCTTGAGAAGAAGAGCCTCAGACAGAGAGGGAGGAGAAACTGATTCCTTCTCTGCCCCCCCCAGTCCTCTGGAGACCTACTCCATCCTCCCCCAATGAATCTGTGGGTCACATAGTGCAGGCACCCCACAGGGTGGGCCAGGAAGCCCAGGGGCTGCCCCAGTCTTGACACTTTCTCTTCCTCCCTCCCAGATGGCTGGAAGGAGCCACAGGACCAGGTAGGTGCTCTTGACGGGAGGGGGGGGCGCTCTTTCTTTGGGGCCCAGGGCAGGAAGGGGGCCATGGGGGGCATGAGGTTCTGCTTCTGGGCGCAGAACTGAGGAGGCCCAATGGGGCTCCTGCTGGCCTTTGGCTACCCCTTCCCCATCCCGTGGGCATTGGCATCCTTTTCTTCTCCCCCCCCCTTTCTTGCAGGACCCCTTGGCCCTTGGGAGGCAGCAGCCGGATGAGGTGGCCTTTGAGGAAGATGAGCAGTGCCCAGCCTTGCCCATCCAAGAGACCCTGCTGGGGGGCCAACCCCGCTCCTTGGAGGAGGAGGAGGAGGCCAAGAACAGCCGCTTTGCCGTGCAGGAGCAGGCCTGAAGGGTGCCAAAGGGATGGCCCCGCCTGAGGTCTCCTGCCTTGCCTTGCCTTGCCTCTGCCCCCCCTCCACACCACCACCAGTGTTGCAGGGGCTGTTTCTGTTTCTCCTTTCCCAACTCCACCCCCCATGCCAAAATTGGGGCGTCTCTTCAGCAAAGCCTGCATGGAGGGGGCTGGTGCCTCTCACTCTCTCCTGCAGGGCCCCCCTTCTGCAGTCTCCCACCTTCAGCCTTCCTCAGCTTACAGCCCCACCCCAAACCCAGCACTGGGGCTGAGCCAGCAGAGTGGGCAAGAGGTGGTGAGGAAGGGACTCCTGCCTATGGGAAAAGGGGGGAATGCAGTGGCCCCCACCCACCCTCTGCCCCACGGCCTTTGTGCCTCACCCAAAGTCATCTCTCCCACCCCTGCTGGATGTGGGGGAGGGCATTTCTCTCCCCGCAAGCCCTGTGACCAACCTGGCTTGGCATCCAGCGCAGCTGAGGCTTGGCATAGCTTGAGCCCTCCTCCTTCCTTCCAAGCACCCCAGGCAGCGCTCTGGACAGGCTGGGTTTGAGCCATAGGGTGTGAGCTTCAAAGCTGGTGATTCAGAAATGGAGAGGGTGAAAGAGTGTGTATACCTACCTTGGTTCCGTCATCACTCCGCATGAGGACTGGAAAATCAACGGAGACTGGGAAGGGCACCAGTGACGGAATTAGGAAAGATCATCAAGTGTAAGGTTGCGTCGCTGGAGACCAAGATCAGCCACACTCTTGTCTTCCCCAAACACCATTTATGGGTGTCAAAGCTGGACTGTAAAGAAGGCTCCCCATGGGGAAGGAGGGGAATGATTCATTTGGAATGTGGTGCTGGAGGATACCCAGGAGGACAAATAAGGGTGGAGGGCAGTGGCAAGGGGGGGGGGGGCGGGCGGGGGAGGTCCTAGAGCAGCAAAATACCCTGAAGGTTTGTCTCTGGAGGCAAAAAGGATGAACCGGCAGCAGCGCCTGTCCCTACTTGGGTCCCATTAGGAGGAGAAAGCAAGGAGGCTTACCGTTTTCCCCAGTAGCTAAACAAAAACACTGTACTGCAGTGGCTCAAACCACTAAGACACTGACTGGGAAGCGGAAGGTCAGCAGTTCGATTCCCGAGTACTGCAGGACTGGAATGAGCTCCCGTCTTCATCCCAGCTCCTGCCAACCTAGCAGTTCGAAAGCAAGAAATTGCAAGTAGATAAATAGGGACCACTTCGGTGGGAAGGTAACAGCGTTCCGTGTGCTCCGGTGTCTAGTCATGCCTGCCACATGACCACGGAAATGTCTGCAGAAGCAGACAGCGCTGGCTCTTCGGCTTAGAAACAGAGATGAGCACTGCACCCTAGAGTCGGATACGACTGGCTTTCGAGCAAGGGAAACCTTTACCTTTAAACAAAAAATGAAACCTTTGTTAGAGACCAGGAGAAACTTCTGTCAGTAACTGTTTCCTTATCTGCAGCTCTGTGTTGTGTATACATTAAATTAAAAATATATTTTTTTATTTTGCTGAAATCACTTGGCCTGCTACATTTGTGGTGTCACTAAATCTCCCTGCCTTCTTGAAGGTCTGAGGTTGAGAAGACAAAGGAGGGTGTTGGTGTTTTGTGTGTGTGTTTTGTGTGTGTGTGTGTGTGTGTTTCATAGGTCTGCTGCATAGAACCTACTCTCCCCCCCCCCTTCCCAGACAGAAGATGCCTTTTCGTGGACCAAGCTGGAAAAGTGACCCAGGAGGCTTTTGTGTTGAAATGGGTGCTCTTAGGCACGCCAGAGGAGGCAGGAATTAGGCCCCCAGGAGCCAGGGAGGTCACTTGGTGGCAGAGCTGTGGCCAAGGGGTGGCCATTGCCCACGCGGAGTTCGCCGCTTCTGCTCATTATATATCTACAGTGTATGACGCTCTTGGCCCCCGGTAAAAATATTGGCCTTCGCCCACCCACACCTAGACTCCTGGCTACTGACTGCCCTGCTTGGTGGCCCATTGGCATGGTGGGAGCGGGGGGGGGGGGGCAGGGTCTGGGCAGAGAGAAGGGTCCTTCTCAGCGAGCAGCTGGAGGGAGGGGGGGCGGGGGGCCCCACATAAGACTGGCCTTCCCTTCCCTGCCACTTGGCAAGAGGGAGTGTGACGCGCCACTGGGGTCCCAAGGCGGAATTGGCGAGGCCAGTGTAGGAGGTCCGGAGGAAGGAAGGGGTCTGCTGGGCGGGGGCGGCCCGCGGGGGGGGCGAAGGTGCTGGGGGAGGGGGGGCGGCCTCCCTGTCCGTCCGTCTGGGCCATTCTGGAGAAGAGGAGTCCGCAGAGAGAGGGAGGGAGGGCAGGTGGGAAGCCTGCCTCCTGCCCTTCTCAACCCAGGGAGGGAGGGGGGAGGGGGCTGGCTGCTGCCCCCCAAGGAGGGAGGGCACATGCGTGGGGAACTTCTGCCGTGGCCAGGTGGAAAAGGCTTCGCTTGCTCCAAGGCAGGGAGGGAGACCTTCCCCGATGCCAAGCGAGTTCCGCAATGGGTCCGGCAGACGGGAAAGTGGGGTGGGCCTCAAAGGCCTCCTCGCCTCCCCCCCCCGCCCCCCTCCCCCCCTTCTGTCCCTCCTTTCGCCCCCGGGTAAGGCGCGGGTGGTGAGCAAAACGCCCCGCTGGCCCTCTGGGATTCCCCCCGGAGCCACGCCTGCTCTTACGCGGGTGGGGGTGGGGGAGAGGGGGTTTCCATGGGGTTTCCCTCGATGTATCCTCCCCCCTCCCCGCCCGCCCCTCCAGTTCCCCTGCCGCCGCCAAAGTGAGCAGGTCTTTTGTATCACCCTTGCCTTCCCCCGCTCCGAAATGGAATTGCCTTGAAAGAGTGTCGTTCCCCTCCTCCCGCCCCCCCCCCCGCCCCCCAGTCTCCCCTTTCCGTCCCGTCCTTCCCCAGGAGGGAAGACTTACCTATGAAGAAGAAGAAGGAGGAGGAGGAGAAATGGAAAGGAATGAAGTGTAAATAATAACACTTGATTCTGCGAATAAGACGAGGGCGAGACACTAATTTGGGGTGGTGGGGGGGAAGGTGTGCTAAACACTACTGCTCAGAACTGGCGCAGGGGGGAGCGGCTCACCTCCTGGACCCTCCTCCTCCTCATCCTCCTCCTCCTCCTCCACCAGGTGCCTCCAGGCCGGCGTACTGTCCTACCTGGCAGGGTTGTTTCAGAGGAAGGACTTAAGGGCAGGAGCCTTCTCCTTTTCCCTGGGGGAGTTCCCTGGCCAATATGCAGTACCGTATTTTGTATGAGATGTTTCTTCGTGCTGGTTGGCATCCCTTATGTTGTAAGAGCAGAGCTATGACTGTCCCAATATGTAGTTTGCCTTCCTACATGTCTGTTAAGAACATAAGAACAGCCTTGCTGGAACAGGCCACAGGAGCCCATGATCCAGTCCAGCCTTCTGTCTCACACAGTGGCTCACCATTTCCTTCAGGGTATTATTCCCAAGGAGATAACTTCACCTGCTTAGGATTCCCTGGAAATGGCATTGAGAGATATCCCCCCTCTCTCTCCAACCCGGAGGTTGTCCTTAAGTATCCATAATTATAGCCATTGATACCCTTGTCCTCCATGAACTTGTCTAATCCTTTCTTAAAGCTGTCAAGACTGACAGCTGTCACCACTTCTTCTGGCAGGGAGTTCCATAGACCAGTGATCCTCTGGGTGAAAAACTACTTTCTCTTATTTGTTTGAGAACTAGTACCCAAAAGTTTCATGGAGTGGCCCCTAGTTCTAGTGTTATGTGATAGGGAAAACAGCTTTTCCTTATCTACTTTGTCCACACCGTGCATGATTTTATAAACTTCAATCAGGTCACCTCTTAGACGTCGTCATTCAAGAGTGAAGAGGCGCAATGTAATGCCGCCCTGAGTCGGGTTCTGCCTGAGTGGGCGGCATTTACAAATGTGAATGATAAATAAATAAATAAATAAATAAATGATCCCTAACATTGAGTTTGCTTTTTTCACTGCTGAGGCACACTGGGTTGACACCTTCATTGAGCTCTCGTCCACCAGGACACCAAGGTCCCTTTCCTGGTTTGTCGCAGAGAGTTCAGACCCCATCAGTTTATAAATGTAATTGGGGTTTTTTGCCCCAACATGCATCACTCTGCACTTACTAATGTTGAAGCTCATTTGCCACTGTTTTGCCCACTCCCCCAGTATCAAGAGATCCCTCTGGAGCTCTTCACAATCTCAGTGAATAACAGTGTTCCGTGCGCTCCGGTGTCTAGTCATACCTGCCACATGACCGCAGAAATGTCACCTCTTAGACGCCGTCGTTCAAGAGTGAAAAGGCCCAACCGTTGCAGCCTCAGATGGTAAGGAAGGTGTTCCAGTCCCCTAATCATTCTGGTTGCCCTCCTCTGCACTTTCTCCAACTCCATAATATCCTTCTGGAGGTATGGCGACCAGAACTGTACACAGTATTCCAGATGGGGCCTCACCATAGATTTATAAAGAGGCAAAATGACACTTGCTGACTTATTTTCTATACCCTTCCTAATGATCCCTAGCATTGAGTTTGCTTTTTCCACTGCTGAGGCACACTGGGTTGACCAAACCTTCATTGAGCCAGGACACCAAAATCCCTTTCCTGGTTTGTCGCAGAGAGTTCAGACCCCATCAGTTTATAAATGTAATTGGGTTTTTTTTGCCCCAACATGCATCACTCTGCACTTACTAATGTTGAAGCTCATTTGCCACTGTTTTGCCCACTCCGCCAGTGTCGAGAGATCCCTCTGGAGCTCCTCACAATCTCCCACAGTTTTCACTGTATAATTTAGTGTTGTCAGCAAATTTGGCTACCTTGCTTTTTACTCCTACCTCTAGATCATTTATGAAGAGGTTGAAAAGCAGGGGTCCCAGTACTGAACCTTGGGGGACCCCACTCTTTACTTCCCTCCACTTGGAGAAGTGTCCATTGAGTGCTACCCTCTGTTTCCTGTCCCTTAGCCAGTTGCTGATCCAGAACAAGACCTGTCCCTTTATTCCATGACTGGTAAGTTTATTCAAGAGCCTTTGGTGTGGGACCTTGTCAAAAGCCTTCTGAAAGTCCAGATAAACAATGTCAACTGGATCCCCCTTATCCACATGCTTGTTGACACTCTCAAAAAATTCCAACAGATTAGTGAGGCATGATTTGCCCTTGCAAAAGCCATGTTGGCTCTCCTTTAGCACCACCTTCTCTTCTATGTAACTATTAATTCTATCTTTTAGGATGGTTTCCATCACTTTACCTGGGACACATGTCAAACTGACAGGTCGGTAATTTCCTGGATCACCCCTGGATCCTTTTTTGAAAATTGGTGTTATATTCACTACCTTCCAGTCATCAGACACAAAGCCTGATTTGAGGGAAAGATTATATATTTTGGCTAGGAGATCAGCAATTTCATCTTTAAGTTCCCTGAGAACTCGTGGATGGATGCCATCTGGTCCTGGTGATTTGTTAGTGTTTAGTTTAACAAGACATGCAAGGACCTCCTCCCTGGTTATTTCTATCTGGCTTAATTCTTCGGTTTCCCTCCCTACGAAGATAGGCTCTGTTTTGGGCATGTGGTCTCTGTCTTCTTCAGTGAATACTGAAGCAAAGAATTCATTGAGTCTCTTTGCAATCTCTGTTTCCTCTTTAATAACCCCTTGCCTTCCATTGTCATCTAATGGTCCAATGGCCTTCCTAGATGGGTTCTTACTTCTAATGTACTTAAAGAAGTCTTTGTTATTTCCCTGAGTATTTTTAGCTATATGCTCCTCAAAGTCTTGCTTTCCTTTCCTGATTGTTGCCTTACATTTGTTCTGCCAGACTGTTGATCTCTTTGTCCATTTCGCCATATTCAGCCAAGGTCTTTGAACTCTGCCACTTGTTTTATACCTGTTCCCTCTTTTTTTATATATATCTAAAGTGCTCGGTGCTGTTTCCTTCCAGAAGGCATGGCCTCCTTTCTCTAGCATTCTTTGTTCATGGATGTCAGGTGTGGCTGTAATGCCTTAGCTGTACTTGCTATCAATTCCTCATCATCTGCAAAAAGCAATGCGTTGATATTGTTTCTATTCGTGGGCTTAGCTGCCGAATGCCTTTTTGCCTAAAAGTACAGACCACTCAGCGACTGCAGTGGCTTAGTGGTTAAGATGCTGAACTTGGAAATCGGAAGGTCAGGAGGTCAGCAGTTTGAGACGCCCTTCATCTGCCTGAACTCCTGCCAATCTTGCAGTTTGAAAGCATGAAATTGTAAGCAGATAAATAGCCACTTCTTCAGTTGGAATGGTAACAGTGTTCCGTGTGCTTTGGCACCTAGTCATGCCTGTCATGTGACCACAGAAACATCTGTAGACACAGATAGCACTGGCTGTTTGGCTGTAAACAGAGATGAGCACCGAGCCCTAGAGTCTTTCGACCACGAGGGACCATGACCTTTTACGTGTGACTGCTGCTGGAAGAGCAGGTGGTGGCTGTGGCCGGGAGGGCCTTTGCACAACTGCGTGTAATTCGCCAGTTGCGCCCGCTCCTGGATAGGGATTCCTTGCTCATGGTCACACATTCTCTGGTCACCTCCAGACTTGATTATTGTAATGCGCTTTACATGGGGCTGCCCTTGACAACCATTCGGAGGCTGTAACTGGTCCAGAATGCGGCAGCTCAGGTAGTGATGGGGTGCGGGCGGTATGCCTCTGCACTGGTTACTAGTTTGTTCAAATAAATAAATATTTGGATATAAGTTCAAATAAATAAATACAGAGAGTGGGGGGGGGGCATGTGGGTGGCAACGGCTTTAGCGTCCAACCCAGCAAAAGTCCTGCTTCTCGGCAGGTGCCCTGCGACGCCATCCCCACATGCAGGGCCTTTTCTATATCGGTTGCCAGGTGCCAGGATGCTTGTTTCCCCCCACTAGATGGAGCCCCCGCCACGCGCAAGGACCCTGCTTGGTGACAGGAGCTGGCCTTTAAGCCTTAAGGGTTCCAGAGCAGCAGCTTCAGGAAGCATCCCCCCCCCCAAAAAAAACAATAACCCCCCCCCCCCCACACACACACACACACACACACAAAACCACAAACACACTTCCCAGGGCAGCCCCTCCCTGCAGAGGGTTTGCAGTGGAAGGAAGAGGCTGACTTGGGCAGGAGTGGCAGGAGGAGGCCGCATGCAAACCCAAGATGCTTTGCAGCCTAAAGCAGAGCTGCTCCGCCAGGTGCGCCCTCCCCAGACATTCCAGTTGGGGGAGAGGGATGAACCTTGGCACTCCAGGGGTTCTTGGGCCTCAATTGCCAGAGGCCCAAGTCAGTGCACCTGTTGATCAAGGCTTCTGGGTACTAAAGTCCGAGAACACCTGGAGTGCCTAGGTTCGCCACTGCAGACCTAGGGTTTAGTATTGGCAGGGGTGGCATGAATGGGCCCCTCGCACTTTCCCTCTGCAGCAGCTCCGAAGCTAAGCTGTGTATCCCAAACTGGTGAACGGGAACACCTTTCATGATCAGGGGCCAGGTAAGGGGGGTGATGGGGGCATTACATAGCCACCTCCCAAAGGCAAAGGTACATAATGGCACCATTAGGTCACTTTTAAAATCAACACCCACCCACCCACACCCACACCCACACCCAATATTTTGCTAGCTTTGAGTCCAAGTAGGCGGTCTTCAGCTGGGTACTGCTTATCTGTCGTTAGTGTAGTAGGAAGGACACAAACGTTTCAAACACCAGAGCTAGATGCTTGTGCCGGTTTCAAAATGAGGCTACAAAGCCAAGCCAGGATTTTTGATTCTCTCTCCCGCAGTGTTGAATGGATTGGCCCAGACTTGCCAGGCCAAAGGTTGCCAGCCACTTCACAGTCCCCCCCCCCTCACCTCCCCACCCCGCACCCCTTGTCATTGCGCAGCAGAGGGAAGCAGTTTTTGTCTTTGTCTGTGATTGGATAGGGCTGACAGAGAGGGGGGCGGGCAGAGCCCCTCCGGCCCCCCTCCTCCTCCTCGGGCCGCGGGAACCAAGGAAGAAGCCAGCGAGGGGGAGGGAGGGCTGCCGGGGTGCGGGGGTGTGTGTGCGTAGGAGGGCGGCGATGTTCCTGGGGGCTCTAACCCCCCGGCCCGGCCCGGCCCGGCCCGGCCCGGTCCCGGCTGCTGCACCTGCCTGCGGGCGGAGGCTGCTGAGCGCCCCCTCCGCTCCCTGGAAGCGGGCAGGCCGCGCGCAAAGCCCTAATTGGATGTAACTCATTATTATCCGCTCGGCAAATGGTGTTAATGGGATTGCGGTGGGACGGGGGCCTGCTGGCTCCGAGCGAGGAGGAGGGGAGAGGGAGGCCGAGAGAACTCAAACCGAGCCAGGGCGCACCGGCGCCGCCGCTCCCCGGAATGCCAATGTCCGGTCCGGCTCAAGGGATTCGAGGCGTCCCTTAGCTGGGGCGGCGAGTCCCACCCCCACTCCCACCGGCGCTAAACCCTGTGGGAAGGGGCCTTGTATTGGCCTTTCGGAGCACCCTAGGCCAGAAAAGAAATGCTGATGCCACCCCTCCCCCAAGGTAGCAGGAAGGTGGCTGTAGAGACCCCCCCCTCCCACCCGCCCCACCAGACCTCATGATTTCCAGTAAGGGGAGGAGAGGGGGAGAGAGAGAAAGTGGAAGGAGCCACCGTAAGGGTGTGCCTCTCCCCCCCCCCCCAAATCCAGGAGATGGCTGCAGCCTTAAACCTAAACAGGATTCCCCACCCCCACCCCTCCCGCTCTGAAGGGCCTGCTTTGGGGTCCCCCCTTGGGGAACCCCTTTTACAGCTCTTGCCAGTTTGGCAGCTGCCTCTGTTCCTGGAACTTTCCTTCCTTCCTTCCATGTCGACATGACTTCCCTCTGCCAAAGAAGTCTAGAAGCCACTGGCAGAGGAGAACTGACAAAAAACCAACCCTCGATAAAACGAGAGACATAAAACGTACGATCCATAATCAATTCAAAGTAACAGAGCTACAACTACAGGATCAATAAAAGCCACACTCTAAAGCAAAACTCGGCCAAAATGGCTCAATCCGACAAAAGGCCAGCGGGGAGGAAATCTCTACTGACCCATTTGAACAGGATGAGTGAGAAGGGTGTGTCTGAGAAAGAGCACCTCAGGGCCTTTTGCACACGCACACGCGCACGCGCACGCGCACACGCTCGCACACGCACACGCACGCACACGCACACACGCACACACACGCACGCACGCACGCGCGCGCACACACACACACACACACACACACACATACACACACACACACACACACACCTTGAAGATGAGAAGAAGATCCAGCCAGCTTGTCCCCATCTTAGCATCAGAATTTGGGAGTGAGAGGGGGGGGGGAGTCTGGGCAAAAGGGTCACCCGGACCTTCGCAGGCTGGGTCTCAAGAACTCAACCTTTGTGGGAACGGATTGACGAAGGGAAGGCTTGCTTTGGTTTCTCAGGGAGGCTGCAGGAGCCCCTAAGAGGGATGGGGAGAGATGCAGGGAATGTACAGGTGAAAAGGAGGGCTTCTCCCGCTGCCCCCACGCGCCCCCCCCTGCGAATGAGCCAGGCGACAGTTGCCATGGCCTTTCAGGAAGGCCACATTGGGGGGGGGGGGGCTCCTCCCAGAAGACAAGGCTCCCCGCATGCTTAGGGTCCTGAAGGTTACAGTCATGGGGCTGAGTGAGTATAGAAATGTAGAATTTCAGGGCTCCAAAGGAAGCTCAGCGGGTCTAAACTCCCCGATAATGCAGGAAATTGACAGCTAAAGCATCCGTGGCAGGTGGCCACCAATTCTCTGTGGGGAAACCTCCAAAGAAGGAATTGCTCCTCCTCTGAGCTCCTTCTTGCTTGTGGCATTCTCCAAATATCCAGAGAGCATCCCACCATCACCACCACTGCCACCCCTACCCATCTTGATTTTCTTTCCTCCAAGCTTAAACCTGCTCAGGTCCTTTGACCATTCTTCATTGGTTGTGCCCCCTCAGGACTTTGGCCACCTTGGCCACCCTTCCATAGACACTTTCCACCTGGTAAAAGTCTTTCTTAAACTGCAGCACCCTCAGAACTGGATACAAGAGGCCAGGTGAGGGTTCTTCTGACCCGAGGGAGGCAGAGCAGACCCTCCAGGGAAAGACCTCAAGCCATGCCCAGATGGCCAGAGTGGACCTGGGACAGAATCATTGGGTCCAGAGAGAACAAGGTGAGGTGAGAGGGTGCTGGTGGTTTGGGAAGTTGGGTGGGTGCCTATCATTGTAGGGGACTGTGGTGTGTGTGTCCGTGTCCCCACCTGAACAACAGGCCAGACAGACAGCAAGACCCAGTTATGTAGTTGCTGAATAAATGGCTTGGAAGTCAAGCACAATAGTAATGCCTTCAGGATGGTTAACATCATGAGACATTTTGAATCTTTAATATTTTCTTAGGAAATGGGAAGTACGGAGATGGCTTACCCTCTTTTTGATAATTTTGCATTGATCGCTTTCCTATTTTGTGCTGAAGCCTTAGTTTGGAGTGTGTTCCTACATTTTACGTTTTGACACTTACGTTTATTTTTAATAAATGTTTTTTTTAATATATATATATATATATATATATATATATATATATATATATATATATATATATATATATATATATATATATATATATAATATATATATATATATATATATATATATATATATATATATATATATATATATATATATATATATATATATATAAAGAGTTACATAGAAGTTACAAGTGTAAGTGGTGCCTAAAGCTGGGTCACGGAGGCCACAACTAGGCTACTTTTACTAGTTGGAACTTTATCTAAGAAGTCTACCTGGACTGGTGGTTGTGAGATGTCAACCAAGAGACACTTTGAGCAGATTTCCCCAAATCCTAAATCTACGTGCTTTGAAGCACCAAGGGTTTAAAAGCCTAAGGTGTCTTCAGTAAAAGGTGGTGGGTGTGAACTTGGAGCTGGGCGGGGGTGGGGGGTGGGAATCCTTCTCTCCTCGATTTCTAGGGGGTTTGAGAGTTGGTATCTTTGCACCCTGGCTGTGCAGGGAAACGGTGGGGGTGGGCCGGAGGAGGGCCGGCCGGGCGTGGAGGGGTTCCGGCCTCTATGGGAGGAGGAGGAGGAGGAGGAGGCGGGGTTCCTCGCCCGCCGCACCTCCTGGCCTTTCTCCTCCTCCCTCCTCCTCCTCCTCCTCTTCTGCTGCCGCTTCCCGGGCTGCCGGCTCCGCTCCGCTGCCTTGCGCCGGGACCACAGATCCGGAGCGCCGCCGTTTCCGGAGTCCTGGTGCGGTGGTGGCGATAAGCATCGCCAGCCTCATCGGTTATCCGGCGAGCGAGGCGCCCGTTCGTGCCTTATTGGCTTCCCTTCTGTTTATCTGTAAATAATTGGAGGGACACAAAAGGCTTTTAGGGCCGTTGGAGAGTTAGTGACGGAATGGCCACCTTATCTGCCTGGAGGAGGCGGGGGGGGGGCAGGGGGGATATTTGCTGTTGGGGATATCTGTCAGCCGCAAATTACAGCCGCCTCTAATCCAAGCGAGGCGGGGCGGGGGGAGGGGGAGGCGGGCAGAAGCTGCAGCAGTGGCCGGTGAAGCGGATCGGGACTGCCCAAACTGCCCTGGCTTTGGGAATCCCAGCCAGGAGGAGAAGGGCGAGGGTTTGCTGCCCCCCCCCCCCGCCGCAATTACCACGAGTGGGGAAGAACCCTCTATGTGACGCCAAGGCCAGAGGGGAAGGGGAGGGTGCTGTGGCTGGCCGAGGGTGCCCAGAACCCACACACACACACACACGCACACACACACACACGGTCCAGAGCAGGAGGAGGGGTGGCGGCAGTGGCGCCCACGGGGAGCCCCTGGACGGAAGGCGTCTCTGGCTGGAAACATCTGGGCCTGGGAGCGGGCCGGGGTGGTGGCGGCTCCAAGATGGCGCCGAGCAAGGGAACGCCAAGCAAGCTCCCTCCAAAGTGTGCGTTACCCGGGGGGTGGGGGTGGTATCACCTGGTCAAACCTGTTCTTTGTGGGTTGTTTGTGGGACGCCCCTGCGCGCCCCCCCCCCGCCCCGGTTCCTCTGGGCCTGAACTCAGCCTTGTCGCCAGGAAGAGAAAAGACCAGCCTTCGCGCTCGCTCCCCTTTTCCTCTGAGAATAAGAAGGGGTGGGTCTTCTGCCCCCTTTCCACCATCTTTAAAAGGTTGCGCCCCTCCGTGGGTTTCTCAATAGCTGAATGCCACACTGGTCAGGCGTGCCAGCCAAGCGTGGTGGAAACCACGCCGCGCCCCAAGCAAGGGTTTGCCATGCTAGAGACCTCTCCTTGTTGAGAGCCTTGAAGGCTCAGGAGGAATTCCAGTGGCTTCGGGACCCCGCCCGCCCGCCCGCCCGGGGGTAGGAAGAGCAACCGCCCGCCGTGGGGCGGGATGGTGGGGGAGGTAGCCAGAAGGGAGGGGAGGGGGCGAGCGAGAGGGAAGGGGGGGCAGCCCTCCGCTCGGGCAGCCCCGGTGTTTCTCTGCGAACGGGCGCTGGGGGGCGGCCTTGCTCCAGGGAGGGAGGAGAAGAGGCTCCCCTGGACTCTGCCCTGGTTGCAGCCTCTGGCGGGACAACCCCCCCTTCTTCCAGTAATACGGGAAGTGGGAGTGGGGGCGAGGAGGCAGCAAGTCAAGAGAGGGCGGCCGGCCCGTTCTTTGGGCTGGAGAGCCGGGGGTCCCAAAGATGGGGCTGGAAGGGGAGAGGGAGACATGGAATTATTCCTGGAAGCCGCCACGCTGGCTTTCCACGAGCCCGCCGGATCCGGGCCTCCTCCGTGGAAGGATTCGGTCCTTTCACGATTCCCCCCACTGCCCGCCCCCGCGTCGCATATGCTGGAATTGCCCGATTAGGAGGGCTGCGGCTGCCTTGCGCGTTTCTCCGGGGAGGAGGCGCACGAGAGCCGCTTCTCCAGGCGCGGGTCGGTGGCGGGCTCTGCCTTTCGGAACGACGTGGGGACGAAAACAGGCAGGCAGGCTTTCCGGGGCATCCCCAAGCCCTGTGCCAAGAAAGGTTCTGCCCCCAGAAGAAGCCTCTCCCGGGAGGGGCCCCTTCCCCAGCAGAAGCCCCTGTTGCTATGCAAACCAGAGAGGCGGCCCATTCATGAGACATCTGTGCTCTTCTGTTCCAGGTGATCTTGGGGGCCTTAGTCTTGCACCTGGGCACGATCCTGCTGGCCTCACTCCAGCGTCACAAGAGGTGGAACATAGTCCAGTGAGGCCGTGAGGTCACTTCAGGCTGCTGACCAGGCTCACCCCACCCCCACCCCCACCCCCACCTTTTCAGGCAGCCTGCAAAATCCCAGGTGCCCTGGAAAACTCTTCCTGCTAAAATGTAGATGCTTTCTTCCATGGGGAAGGGGGAGCACCAACCCCTATTGTGCTACGGAATAAGTCTCCCCCTCAAGCCGGCTACTCTTAAGAGCTTTTCCAGACCAGGCAGGCTTCGGATTTTTCTTTTGACTATCTCTCTCCCCCCCCCCCCCCCATTCCTGGTGAGCTCCCCATTTTCTCCTATTAAGACTGTGCTTTATCCAGTTATGCCTGCAATCTCTTTGGCAAGAGCAGAGCGCAGCTAATCTGGGCGCCTTATAGATTTAAAAGCAATTTCGTTTCCATCCTGCATTTGAGTTCAGAAGGGCCTCCATCTAAATCTGTGTGGGGCAACTTCTCACATCTTGCACAATGTGCTTCGATAAATAAATTAATAATGCCGCTGACAAGCTCCTTCCATTGGGTTCTTACTGTTCTTCCTACCTCATTAAGCAGAGCTGACATGGGGAAGTGGGGGGGGGGGAAACGACACATAAAAGAGACCCTCTCCCAGAATTGCTTTCCCTGTTATGTCCACCACATACTCCGTGTGAAGCTTGGACAATAGCAATGACCCTTCTATGCCACCCCGTATAAGCGCTTATTGCACTCTTTGGGAGGTTCACAAGTTAATTAGCATTTCCCCCCACAAAATGCTGGGTCCTCATTTTACCCATCTTGGAAGGATGGAAGAGGCTGTGTCAACTTTGATCCTTGCCAGAATTGAACTTACAACATTTTGGCTGCAGTTTAACCACTGCAACACCAGGGCTCTTATGTGGTCCCATCCAATCGGTAGCTGTGCTGCCCCCCCCCCTCCCCACTCACGACTCCTCTGGCAACAGGGTAGCTAGAATGATTACTATTTGCTCCTGAACACACACACCCCATTCACAAAATGTTTTCCCCTAGACATGCCCAGAAGCCTGGGATGCTGCTGCAGATGTGGGTATTTGTGCACAAAGGCTTGGGATAAGGTGGGGGATGCTTGCCAGTCAGATGCTGAAGACAGGTGAGACTTGCCCCCCATGGGAAACCCTTAGGCTGCAAGGGCCCCCAGCACCCAGCTATCCACATAGAGCTCTAAAAGTGGAAGAGACCCCAAGAATCTTCTGGTTGGAACCCACTGAGGAAGCAGGAAATCCCTGCTTAAAGGATGCCTGTAGTCTGGCCAGGTGGCCCTGCTATGGTAAGAGAGTAGACTCTACTGTAGGTGACTCAATGGCAATCGTCAGATGGTGGTTAACTATCCTGCCAACTCTGAGGACTAAAGGCCTTGGGTGGCAAAGACCACAGTGAAGAAAGGGTGAGGGTCCCCAAGTGGGTTAAATGGTCCCACTGGAATCCTCCTCCTCCTCAGCCCCAGGCCAGGATGGATGTAGCTGGTTAGGCCTTTGTGTGTCAAAAGGTCTTGGGACTTGTGGAGCTGGATCCATGGTACAGGTGGCACTACACTTCCCTTGGAAAAGGGACCGAGGGTAGCACATTTTGGCGCAATTTTTAATTTTTTCCCCACAGCTTTTTTGCTGCATTTTTTGGCACTTCTGGTGGTGACAGGGCACTTCCGGTAATGGCAGCAATCCGGCCCATTTATTTATTTATTTATTTTATTTATTGTTTAGATTTCTATACCGCTTTACTCCCCGAAAAGGGAACTCGAAGCGGTTTACAATAATAATGCTAAACAATACAAAATACGATACAAATAATACAAAGCAATATACAAATAAGATGCAAAATGTCAATGATACAACATATCAATTACAGTAAAACACAATGCATAAATACAATGGGGGAAGAAAAAACAAAGAAGAGGAGCCGTTGGGGGGAAAGAGGCGGCTTTTCCATCAGTGCCGCCCCCCCCCCCCAGGACTCTCGCCCACCTAAGGCCTGGGTGGGCAGAAGAGGAGCCGTTGGGGGGAAAGAGGCGGCTTTTCCATCAGTGCCGCCCCCCCCCAGGACTCTCGCCCACCTAAGGCCTGGGTGGGCAGAAGAGGAGCCGTTGGGGGGAAAGAGGCGGCTTTTCCATCAGTGCCGCCCCCCCCCCAGGACTCTCGCCCACCTAAGGCCTGGGTGGGCAGAAGAGGAGCCGTTGGGGGGAAAGAGGCGGCTTTTCCATCAGTGCCGCCCCCCCCCCCCAGGACTCTCGCCCACCTAAGGCCTGGGTGGGCAGAAGAGGAGCCGTTGGGGGGAAAGAGGCGGCTTTTCCATCAGTGCCGCCCCCCCCCCAGGACTCTCGCCCACCTAAGGCCTGGGTGGGCAGAAGAGGAGCCGTTGGGGGGAAAGAGGCGGCTTTTCCATCAGTGCTGCCCCCCCAGGACTCTCGCCCACCTAAGGCCTGGGTGGGCAGAAGAGGAGCAGGAAAGAGGCGCCTTTCTCATCTGTGCTGCCCCCCCCCCTCCCCGGGACTTTTGTCCACCTAAGGGTCTTCGCCGCGTCTCTCCTGGGCTCATTCCACCGGCCCAGGATGGGAGATGAGCGACAGCTGAGGCCGCTGGCAGTCCGTTCCCTCCTCTTCCACCCGCCAGGAGGGCTTCAAAAGAGCGCAGGAGCAGCTGCAGCTGGTTACGGACATTCAACCTTTGGCTATGTTACGGACTTTGGCAGCTGAAGACACTCTTAGGCTTATTAAGGTCGTTGAGCTTGTGCTCCGACCTCCCCCCCCCCCCCCCCCTTGGATCTTTTTGCTTATTCTGATTTAGCAATCCGGCCCATGGGCTGGAGTTGACGATGACATCCCGTGAGCCATTGTTTTGGCATCCCTGTTCTAGAATATCACCCACCATGATTGTGAAGACCTCTGAACCCCATTTCCTACCACACTGGGACTGTGGGCACTGAGCGCCCTACGCCCCATTCACAGGAGCATGATTGACCTCTCCTGCCCAGTCCTGGTCCTTCTGTTAAACCAAACCACGGGCAAAGGGGAGTTTGGACTACAGAATCCTGAACTCGTGTCCATCCAGAAATTATATTTTCCCAACTTGGCACTTGGGTTTCACAGGGTGGGGTGGGGAGAGAATGGGGGGAACAGGTGCTGACAACCAGCAAGCAACAGAAGGTAGGAGAAGACCAGTTGTGGGTGGTGGGAGTAGGTGCCATGCATCCAGTGTCTGCCCCCTGCCCCCCACCCCAGATCACAAGGGACCCAGGCCCAGGGCTATGGGGCAATCCCTGCGGTAGGTGCCGTGTGGGGGATATTATTTTGACAGTTGTGCCCTCAAAATGTAACTTCGCTCCCCCCCACACCTCCCAGCAGACAGCGATCCATCCCGGAGGGGGGGGGAGAGAGAGAGGGACCGGGAAGGGACGGCAGCCCCCCCCCTCAACACACACACACACACACACACACACACACACACACACACACACACACACACACACACACACACACACACACACACACACACACACACAAATACACACGAAGTGCCGAGGGAGGGAGGGTGTCTGGGAGACTGGCTGTCATGCCGGGAAGCCTCCCCCCACCCAGCCAGCGACTGTCTCCTCGTCCAAAGCCCCTCCCCCCTTCACCCTCTGCTAAGGAGAGGCCCGGCAGCCTGGAGAAAGGCGCCGGTCTGCCGCGGCTCTGCCCCTCTTGCCGCGGGTTCAAATCCTGCTAAGGCTGGGCGGGAGGTGGAAGGGGCTCGGGGAGCCTCGCCCGTCCTTCCTTCCTTCCTTCCTTCCTTCCTCCTTCCTTCCTTCCTGGCATTTCTCCGTCTCCCGCCCCGCCCCGCCCTTTGGGCTCTGGAGGGGAGGGGGAAGAAGGCTCCCTCCTGCCCATAGAGAGGCAAGAACTAAGAGGTCCGAGGGCCACGTTCCTTCGGGACCCCAAAACGTCTTCCGTTCAGCAAACAGGGCTCCCCCTCCCTCCCTCCCTCATGACAGACTAAGCTCGGGCTGAGGCAAGCGGAAAAGGCAGGGGAAGGGACGGGGAGCAGCGGGCGCAGGTAGGGTGGCGGGAGTCCCACGACGAAACGTTCCTGCGGAGGTATTCCAAAGCTCACTTCCTTGGCAACCTTCCATGGGGGAGCTAGCGTTCATGTCTCCCCCCTCCAATTCCCCCCTCCCCCCGCAATTACCCAGAGAAGGAGCAGCAGCAGAGGGGCGCGGGGGGGGGGGCACAGTGCGAAGGATCATTCCAGGAAGCCCCAAGAGACAGACAGCAACAGCTGGATGGCTCCTCAAGGCCTGCTGCCTGCTCTGGGAGAGGTGAGGCGGAGGGCTCAGCGGGAACCTACAGAGCTGCCCTCCCCCCCAGGCAGCCCCCCAGGGATGGAGCCGAAAGCCCCCGGAGGGGGGCCTGCGACAGCAGCAGGAAGGCCTGGATGGAGGCGAGTGAAGAGCGGGACTGAAGCGGTCACGGCTGGCCCGGCTAGGACTGGTCGCAGCCCCCCCCTCCGCCCCCGGGCATCCAGAGGTGGGCTGGGGAGATTTGCTGCCCTTCTCTCCTTGTTTCAAGAAGGCTCGGCTCAGTCCGGGGCTGGACGGGCGGCAGCGAACCTCGTGCCAGGAGGAGAACGGCCAGGCAGGCGACGAGTGGAGGAAGCGCATGGATGACGCCGGCAGCGCTGACTCCCCTCCCCAGTTGTCCCCGGATCGCAGGCCAATCCGTCTTCCTGGCACTGAGGATGGAATTAAATTATTGTAAAATAAATCTGTAAAAATGATGGAAAGACTGTCGGGAAGCACTAGGAGGGAGGGAGGGAGGGAGGGGGCTGACAGATGGACTACTTGGGGGCCTCCGGGTGGCGCGGGAAGCCAACCGCACTTTCCCACTCCCGCCCACAGCTGTAATATGTGTATTGGGGGGGGGAGTAGATGAATATTAAAGTGGGGGAACCCTGCCCCATGTAGGAGGGGGTGGGCATCCATAGGAATCAGTCCCGGACAGTGAGCAGGCACAGCTGAGGGGGATCATAACTCCAGAGAGAAAGAGGAAGGGCCTTCGGTCACCTGCCACCACCACCACCCTCTCCCTCCCTCCCTCCAGGGGCAGACAGCCCCCGCCCCCGCCTTGAACTCACCAGGCTGTCCTGCCAATCCCAACCCCCACCCCGGCTCGTCTTCTTGCCAGTCTCTTCCTCGGGAATCACAAAGCAGCAGGATGGCCAGAGTGCCTCTGAGCATAGACAGAGGGGGAGCCTAGTCTCCTCCTGCCTCTTCATTCCTGAAAAAGAGATGCTCATATGCGGGGCTGGGGTGGGTGTTGAGCAGGGAGCAGGGCGGTCAGTAGCCCTCTTGACACCCAGGGTGGGAGGGGCTGCTTTCCCTTGGGAGGGGCAATATGTTGGAGTCACAGGAAGGGAGGGGGAGGAAGAGGGAGACCCCACCGGGACTTAGCATGGGACAGACATGCCTACCTCTCTGCCTAGAGAAGGGGAGGGGGAAGTGAGGGCTGTAAATGCCCTTCCAGCAACCTATTTGTGCACCTTTTACGTTTTCCCACCCTAAATTAGGGGGGGGGGACCTCCCCATGGCTACAGGTGTGGATCTGAGCCCCAAAGGGATAATGAGGCTAGACAGGAATGGCCAGGCTGGCATTTCAGTGACTGCCACCTTGCTTAGCCAGAGTTGAGGCATGGCCTCCCCCTCCCGCTGACCCCTCCCCCCCCGCTGAAAACCGGTTCAGTCCCTGGGCAGGTGGACTGCCAGAAAGAGCTGCCCATCTCCCCTCCCCCCACCCCCGCCCCTCTGCAGGAGGCCAAGCGGTCCATCGATCCGGGCTGTTAAGCTGATGCTCGGGAAGGCCAGCCCTGCTAGGGGCCGCTGGCGTTTCTCCTGTTCCACTGAGAGCTCGTCAATGGAGAGGCTAATCCTGGCCTGGGGAGGCTGGCTGGTGGGAGGGCGGCAGGGGGGGGGGGAGGGGGGCTCTGCCAAGACCCAGAAGCCTCTCACCCAAAGGGGCAGGCAGGAGAATTACTTATTGTATTGATTGTTAAGGATTAAATGTTTTTATTGTGTTGTAGTGTAACTATGTTGTGTATTGGATGTATTTTTGGTAATTTTTTATTATGTCTTGTTTGTATTTTATCTTGTATTTTACTTTGAAAATTAATTTTTAAAATTATTTTTTTTAAAAAAAGAAGGGATCTAGGAAAGGGACAAGGCTCTCTCTCTCTCTCTCTCTCTCACACACACACACACAGACACACACACACGCCCACACGCCCACGCAGAGTCCCTTTCTTCCCACGTCCCTCCCCCTAGAAATCTCTGCTCCTCCCTCTGCCCCACTGGAGGTTCTTGAGAGGAGGTTGGACGGTCGCCTGTCAGGGAAGCCCTGCTTAAGTAGGGGTCGGACTTGATGGCCCCCGGGGTCCCTTTCTGCCTTCGCCTTCTACGAATGCCAGGGGACTCTCCCCCCCCCCCGCACTTTCTTTCCTTCCCTCCTGTAATATCCAGGTGATGTGTTCTTATTCCCATTTTACAGAGCTAACACTGAGGCTGCACGAGCGCGCGACCTCATCCAGGGCTGTTGAGTGTTTCATTGGCAACATCTCCGCTGCTCCGGCCCCAGCCGGGGTCACAGCGCCTCCTGCCAGCTCCAGACCCACCCCCACCTCCAGCCCCCTCCCCCTCCCAGTCCAAGGCTCAGAGGAGAGGCCTCCCTCTTGCCACGGGATTGTGTGTGTGTGTGTGTGTGTTGTGGGGGGGGGGGGTTGCGCTCCCTCTTGGGAAGGCGGCTGCCCTGGCCCTTCCAGAGCTGCAAGGGGTGGGTGGGTGGGTGGGTGGGGGGCATCCTGTCCATTTCAGTTGCCTTAGCACCGCCGCTGCTCTCTTGCGCTTGGGGTGAACAATGCCAGGGTGGAGGAGAAGCCGTGGGGGGAGGGGGTGTCTCAGGGCAACCCCTCCCCCCCCCCGAACAGGAAGCAGGGATCCTTCTCTGCCGATACCGGTTGGGCAGGTGAAGGGGGGAGGACGAGACGACCGACGACGTGTGCTGGCTGGCAGTGGGTATTTTTAAACCAGGCAGGGGCGTTTGAAAACCTTCCTCTTTGTTCTGGAAATAGGAAATTTCAGCGTTTTATTTGTGTTCAGCCAAGTGGAAACCTGGTTTTGCTCTTCGCTGTTCCTCCCACCGCCGCTTTCCCACCCCCTGGAATGAACATAAAAGGAGCAGCCAGAGAGAGAGAGAGAGAGACGATTTACCCCTTGGTTATTGCGGGGGGGGGGCTGAAGACCCCCCTTCCCCGGCTAAGTGTGAGAAGAGAAGAGCAAGAAGGGGAGGGGTGGGGGAGAAACTGAGCCCGAGGAAAGGCCAGGTTTTAGACCCGTGGTTCTCAAAGTGGGACACATACCCCACAGGGGGGAGCAATTTGATTTTTTATGGGTGGCAATCAGAGCATGAGTTTGGTTAGACCAAGCCAATTGCCTTTCAGGCTCCCTCCATATGAACAGGAGTTCACTTTTGGACTAATAGAAGAGGGGGAGCCTCCTTCCTTCCTTCCTTCCCCTGAGAGAGAGAAGAGCCCAGGGTGGGCTTTTCCCACAGCAGGCAGGAGGGCGACACCCCTGGGACAATCCCACCCCCCAAAGGGTGGGGCAGTGGGCCTCCCTCCCTGGGAATTGTGTCCTTAGGACTGAGTTTAGGACTGAGCTGGGGGGGGGGAGGTGTGTGTGTGTGTGTGCTCCTCCTCCTTTCTTCCTCCTCAGGTGGGCTTGGCTGGAGAAAAGTCAGCACCACAGGGTCATCATGTCTTGTGGAAAGCAAGGCAGAGTGTTTGAAGCTGGCATTGAACACCATCACACACCATGTGAGCCCAGAGGGCAGGATAGGCCCATCTCCTTCGCATGATAAAGGAAACCTTCTTGCCATGATCCTGCCCCCCTCCCCCACCAGGGAGCCACTTGCCTGGCGCGCGCACACGCGCGCACACCCACACCCACACCCACCCACACACCCACACACCCACCCACACACACACACACACACACACACACACACACTGGACACAACTGGATCAGGGCCCAGGAGCAGAGACTCACCTTGGGGTGAGCCACCCTCTCCTGTGGGGGTGGGGGTGCCAACATCAGTGGGAGCCATGAAGCCATCCAAGGGCACCAGCCACATCTGGGTGCTGGGGGGGGAATGAGAGGAAGAAAAGCCCAGGGAGATGCCCCCCCCCCCAGCACTCTTGGCTGTACTCCTGCAGGAAGCAGAGAGCAAAGCTGCCCACAAGGGGCCCCAGGGAGCTGTGGTGAGGAGCTCAGTGGCTGCCATGCCCATGTCACCTGCATGCTGCCGGAAGTGCTGAGCCTGCTGGCGAGGAAGCCAAGGGGCAATCAGCAGCATTACGTGGAGTGGCACGGAGCTGGGTCTGAAGAGGCCTTGATGGAGGAAGAGGCAGGGCACACAGCAGCATCCTCTTTGATTTCCCTCAGCAGCAGGAGGGGGAGGGAGGGAGGTACCCAGGAGGGGTTGGTGGGGTGGCTGCAAAGATCCTAATGCCTAAAGCATTGAGGGGGGGGGAGTGGGAGACTGAATGGATGGGGGCCATCATCCTCCCCTCCACTAGCCACTTATGAGTCCACAATCCGTGAGGGGGGGCACCTTGCCTAAGTGGGAGAGGGAGGAGACCTGCTCCTATAGCCAAAGGGGCTCAGGTTTGGGCGCCTCTTCCCATCATAATCTAAATCCACCAAGGTGGGGAATGGGGAGAGTCTGGCTGCTCTGGTGACCCAACCCTTTCTGGACCCTTTCCAATCAGGCTTTAGGCCGGGTCATGGTACGGAGACTTCATTGGTTGCACTGTTCAATGTTCTCTGGTGAAAGCGAGATGGAGGGTACCCCTCCATTCTTGCTCTTCTTGAATTCTCAGTGACTTTCGATACTGTTCACCACGGTATCCTTCTGGACTGGCTCCAGGGGTTGGGGATCCAGGGCACTGTGTTGGCCTGGTTCTCCTGCTTCCTGAGTGGCCAGACCCAGTTGGGGTGGGTGGGTGGGGGCGTGGAGTCGAGTCCGAGGCATCTTACATGTGGGGTGCCTCAAGGCTCAGTCCTCTCGCCCCTACTCTTTAACATCGACATGAAACTGCTGGGTGAGATCATCTGACCCCAAGGGGTGAGTATCATCAGTATGCTGACGATACTCAGTTGTATATCTCTGCCCGTGGTGATCCCAGTGATGCAGTCAAAGTGCTGACCAGTTGCCTGGAGGCAGTTAGGATCTGGATGGGGGACAATGGACTACAGCTGAATCAAGAATCAAGACCCACAGCCACTCAGCAAGACTGAGTGGCTGTGGGTGAGGGAACCCGGCCCTCATAAGGAGTTATCACAGCTGGTTTGTGATGGAGCATTGTTGCCCCAATCCGATCCGGTGCGCAACCTGGGGGTCCTCCTGGACTCACAGCTTCTGCTCCAGGCGCACGTTATGGCCGTGGCCAGGAGGGCCTTCAGGCTAGTGTGTGTCATTAATCAGTTGCGCCCACTCCTGGACCGGGAGGCCCTGCTCATGGTCACCCATGCTCTGGTCACCTCCCGTTTGGACTATTGTAATGCGCTCTACATGGGGCTGCCCTTGATGACCATCCGGAGACTGCAGTTGGTCCAGAATGTGATGGCCTGTGTGGTGGATGGGGTGTGGTCATTTTGCCCATGCCTTGCCACTGCAGTGGGAGCTGCACTGGCTGCCTATATGTCTCCAGGTGCAATTCAAGGTGCTGGTCATCACCTTTAAAGCCCTTCATGGTAGCGGACCAGGATACCTCAGGATCCGCATCATCCCAGGGACATTGACCCGTCCCACGAAAGCAAACCAAGAGGGTACCCTTCAGGTACCATCTGTTGGGGAGGGTCACCTCTGCAGCACAAGGAAAAGGGCCTTCTCGGTCGCAGCACCCACACTATGGAGCCTCCTCCCAGTAGAACTACGCTTCCAGGCCCAGTTGCTACCATTTAGGAAAGAATTGAAGACATGGTTGGCAAAATGGGTCTGGGGGCTGGGATTGTCAACAAGCTCCCCTTTCTGGCATGTCTGAGGCTCACCCCCTCCTGTAATTAATTAAGGTTTTGTAGATTTTATATTTGTTTTTAGACAGCAAAATGACACAGTGGTGGGCAATATTGCCAAATGCTCTTAAGGGTTTTTAATTGTTTTCCTATTGGTTTAACTTGTTTCGTTGTATAGTCAGTGGGGTGTCTGCTGGCCTATGTACACCAACCAGAGTCCACCAGATTAGGGCAGTATATAAATCTATTAAATAAATAAATAAACTCTGGTGCTACCCAGGAGGTGCCAGCAAGGAGGAGGCCTGGTGGTCAGCAGGTCCTTCCCTGGGACCAGAACCACGGCTGAGAAGAAGAAGAAGAAGAAGAAGAAGTGTCACCTGGAGCCTCCGTCGCAGCAGCTGCCCCGGTGGTTCTCTCTGCCTCAATCCACTCTGGGGCCCCAATCTTAGTTGGGCTCTGCCATCCATCCTCTCCCACACCAGTTCTGGCTCTCCTTCCTGGCAGGTAGGGCCCCCGACCATTGAGAGGGTGTGGGAAGAGGCCAGCATGATATGCTGCTTGCCAATGGAGGAGAAGGGATGGTCCTTCCTATGAGCCCCCCCTCCCAGCCCCAGATATGTCATGGGGTGGGTGCAAAGCTACACTGTGTTCCTAGCCGCTGAGGCAGCTGTTCCAGGTGCCAAAGGCGGCTTCCCCCAGGACTGGCACTATTGACGGTGGGCTCTCCCTGCCAGCTCATCCTGCCAACAGATGTCAGGTTAGTCCAACTAGGCTCCCACATCCATGCGGGCAAAGGCAGATGGCAGCCCTGGCCAAGGAGGGAGTGGTGGGCACCACCTGCTTGGGTAGAATTGGCTCCTTGCAGAAGCTTCACTCCCCTCACCTGCACTTGGAAGGAAAGCAGGTGCAAGGGACAGATCTGTTAATTATTCAAAGGCCCTTTGACTAGCTGGAAACATATTTCCCAGGGACGAACTCACCCCAGGCTCTTCTCCTTGCTCTCTGCAAGAAGAAGATCCAGCAGTGCTCCCTGCAATGACCCTGGCCTGCAATGACCTCGGCGCCACCGCAACCCCCCCCTTTGGCCTCCATCCTCTTCCTTTCCCCTGTGAGTCTCCCTGGGGCTGAAGTGGAAGCCAGGTTGTGGGTGGCTGCGAGATCCAAATGTGGAGTGTCTGTGCCCAGTCAGCACTGGCACACTAGGCAAAGATGCTCAGCGCTCCCTTGCTGCTGCTGCCTCCGCTCTTGCTGCTTCCTGGAGTCAGCAGATCAGTGCCCTCATTAGCTTCCGTGATGGAGGGCTGTCTGCGGGCTGTGCCCCCCCACCACCACCCCCATCCCCATCTGGACCCAAACTGTCTTCCTTTGGCCAGCCTGTTCCCACTCTTGTGGAAGATGGTGGCAGGAGGGAGGCAGAGTATCAGGGCCCTCCCAAAACCCAGAGGGTTTTCTGGGCACATACCAGGACCCCCAGGAGGAGACCTTTTGTTTTGCTCAGCTCCCAACCACAGCCCAGCAGAAGGGGAGGAGACACGACATGGCACTTGCCATGGGCAAGCAACCCACGAGTCAAGTGTGGCAGGAGACACACACACACCATTCCCTCTGCAGGGAAACCACATGCAGGTTTTCCGTGGGTTTGCTCAGACGGCTGGCCTAGGATGGGATGGGACTGGGGCCACTGCTGGCCTGGAGAGCAGAAGGTGGGTCCAGAATGACTGAGGCCTCCGATGGCCCAAACTGTGCTTGAGCTTCTCCAGAGCAACAGCATTAGCAATGACCTGCCCCATGGCACTTAAGATCCTGCCCCACAGCACTCTGGGCAGTTTACAAGCGAATTAGCATGGAGGAGACGCCTTTTACAAACCTCAGAAGGAGAGAAGAGGCTGAGACAACCTTGATCCCTGTTAGGTTCAAACTCACAATGTCCTGGCTGCAACATAGCGGTTTACCCCCTGCACCACTGGAGCTCTAGAGGCTGGGATGCACAGATGGCCCTTCCTCACAGACCAAAGCAAAGGAAAAGAAAGGAGAGGAGAGGTAAAACATTACAGTAAAACGTCTTTGCCAGCAAAAAGGTCTCCAGTGCCAGCTGAGAGGAGGAGTACTAACCCTGCATTCTCCCTGCATGTTTCTGCTTGAGGGCGCACCTTCTTTTCTGGTGCAGGACACCCCCTCCCCTGCGGGTCCAGATGCCGGCTGAGCCATGACATCTCAGGCCCTGGACCAGGGGTCAGAATGCATGAGCATCTCTGCAGGGGACCCAGAAGACAAGTCATGTGGCTTTAACCATAACTGGACACTGTCCAGTTTATTCCTACCTATGGCAATGCTTTCATAAAATCATAGCATCATAGAAGAACAAGTTGGAAGGACCCTCTGAGGCCATCGATTCCAACCCATTCCTGCTCCAGGCAGGAATCCAGATGAAAGTAGATGCTTCCCAATTAGCTGGAAGGCCTGAAAATCAGCAGTTTGAGACCCGGGTACTGCATGACAGAAGGAGTCTGGAGAGCTCAGAGCTGCTGGCCAGGCAGTACGGACCCCCTCCCTGGATGCCAACCCTCCCCCCCAAGCCTTCCATGACTTTTTTTCTAAAGGAAAAGGTTGCCCCCTCACCCCCAGGACCTTGGGGCAGAGGTGGGGTGAAGCCAATGCCCTCCCTCCAGGTTTTCAATCACCAAAGGCAGGAACCAAGGCTGCGGCAGAACAAACACATCATGACTACTGAAACATTTAACCACCAGCTGGAGAACCAGCTGGGGCTTCCCAAGGGTCTCCAGGGTGGCTCAGAGGTCAGTCTGGCCCCAAGCATGGGAAAGCGGAGGAGGGCCTGGGAAGAGGAAGAGGCCGTGTTCCCTGAGATGGCCCTCCTTCACACAGACACAGAGACACCCCAGGGGAGGATGAGGGGACCCCTGTGTGTGTGTGTGTGTGTGTGGGGGGCTTGCTCGTGTCTTGGGACCCAATCCAGACCGGACCCCCACTCCACTCCACCCCACACACACACACTTTCTCCTGCACTGGGTGGGAGGGCAGAGCCTGGCACGCGCCACCACTTTCTTCTTCTTCTCAGGAATATCCTGCCGACTGACTGACGAGAGCGGCATGTCAAAAGGAAACGTGTCAAGTGGCTTTGATGGATGACTCTGTGGACGGACGGAGGAGCATTCCCTTTAAATTACAGTGGCAGCGTTGGGCTCCGATTCATCAGACACACATTCCTACACCCAAATAAAGAGGCTGCAGAAGAACAACACATTGTTTTCTGAAGGTGCCTGGAATAAAAAAGGCACAAAGAGCTTGATCTTACCTCTCTCCCCACCCCTTCAATCCCAGGTCTGCGGCAGCCACTTGGGGGGCGGGATAGCTAGGAGTCCCATGGCCAGCAGCAAATGGGGTTTCCTCCTGTCTCTCTCTCCCCCCCCCCGCCCGCCCCGCCCAGTAGAGATTGCAGGGCCAGTGCTTACCCACATGTAGCCTAGGGGGTAGGGGTGGTCAGAAAAGGAGGAAGAAGAGGTGAGGAAGGACTGTGGAGGTGGGGACACACACACAACCTTGTATTTTGCATGATGTATTCCTTATTTGTACTCTGCGGATTCCGCATGCCCAATGGGCACAATCAGCCCCTGGCAGAGGTTACACCGGCGAAGGAGGTTCCTGGTCACTGGCCCTTGCCAGTATGGAAATTAAGGGGGGTGGATTAATAATAAGGGATTAATTCACCCGCATCTGACCTGACCTACGACTCTGCTGACAGAGCAGATCTCTAACCTCCCGTTACCCATTAGGCAATTACTGACCCTCAGATCAGCCTAATCTTGGGTGCAAATAGAAGCCATATTTGCCCTAGCTTAAGCCTCAGACAATGGTTTTCCTCCGTCAGTGTTTGCCCGAGTTAATTAACTTCCCCAAGCAAGATTTCCCATTAACCTGAGTAAATGGGTGATGTGATTCTTCTGTCAGATGACGGTTTTTCCTTCCTTGCCTTCTGATCTATAAATGATGATGTCTTTTCCTCAATAAACCACTGATCTGATCTCGCTCCATATTGCCTCATATCGTTCCTTGATCAGTCTCCTCCGGGACCTAACGGCCGTCCTAGCGGCCCTGATTCCTACATCTGGTGACCCCGAGACGTGATCTACTCGAGAGTAAGCGATCACACGGTCCGGTTCTGCGGTTGAACCGCGTCCGATCGTCCCGGAGGACAGCGCGGCAGCCCGGTCGGTAAGCCAGCCGATCGGGAAGACGGCCCAAGCAGCGAGGCATTACAGAAGAGGCATCCTACAGCTTGCTCCCAACTTTCGCGGCGGCTTGCAGCACGGAAAAACGCGTTCCACTCAGGGTCGGCTGTGAACCCCTGACAGCGCAGAGGCCACCGAGGGCCCGTGGTAGGAGACCACGCTCCGAGCTCTACCCAGAGAATCGTCGCCAAGACCTATTGCCTTGCCCAAAGACGCGTCGCTCGTCCCGAGGAGGAATCTTCGGAGACCCTCGCAGGTAATATGGGGACTTGCCCTCAGCGGCAATGTCCATCCGCTAGCCAAAGTACTCATGAGGAAGAGTTCAGAATCCTGGCCAGGGTAGTTCAGTTGCGTTTTCACAGTGGAGAGCTAGCAAGACTTTTGGTGTACCTAAGGGAACACTGCCTGCTTTACCCAGAAGTAGGTACGTTAACCCTTCAGCTTTGGGATCAGATAGGAGACTGCATTCAGCAACCCCCGAAAGCTCCTGAGGGCGTAATTCGCACATGGAGTAAATGTAGGAAGCTCTTAGCGGAGATAGACCCAGTCCGGGTAGAGGCCAAAGAACCCCCAGTGCCAGCCGAGCCATCGGCGCCCACGGCGCTCTATCCGTCATTGCAGTTTAAGCAGAGTAGTGTAGGGAGCCTTCCCTCGGTGACAGCTGCAGACGTCACCGGTGGAATGCATGCAATGAGGAGCGCAGGCGCTTCTCTGACAGCTACAGGTTCTCAGACCAAAAGTGCCCTTCAGCGCACAATAGAGGAGGAAATCAAGAAGGGGGAATTGCCAGCAGAAGAACTAGCTGAGCTTCGTCAGATTTGTCCAATTCGCTTGGAACTGGATGCCCTCACAGGGCCCCAGAAGGTAGTTCATTCACCAGTCCCGTATAAGCTTCTCATGGCTATACGGAAGGCCATTTCAGAGACAGGACTCCAAAGTCGCTTCACTAGGGGCACGCTTCAGCAAGTGTGCGAGAACACCATGTTCATCCCGCACGATTGGAAATCCGTCATGCGGATGATGCTCAACCCCAGCCAGTATTTGCTATGGGACAGCGAGTATCGCCTCGAGGCTCAGACTAGGGCTGCCAGGATGGGAGGCGCAGTACTTCCTGACCAGCTATATGGTTCAGGTGCCTTCGAATCCATCGATGCGCAGACCAACTTGCCATTAGCTACTCTTCAGATGTCAGCCGAGGCTGCCTTTAAGCCTTTTCTCAAGGTCCCAGCAACTGGCAAAGCAGCCAAAAATTACACCGCAGTCAAACAGGGAGCCCAGGAGCCCTACATGGATTTTATCAATCGCTTGGAGGAAGCGATCAGTAGGCAAATAGACAATGAGCAAGCCCAACAAGAGTTCATGATGAAATTGGCCAAAGACAATGCCAATTTAGACTGCCGTAAAATCTTGCAGTCACTGGGTAATCGTCCCGACTTGACTCTCACGGACATGATTAGAGCTTGCGCCGACGTTGGCACAGAATCCTACAAAATGGGATTGCTAGCGGCAGCGGTGCAAGGGGCATGTCACACTTGTCACACTAAGACCAAAGGGGCATGTCACACTTGTGGTAAGGTCGGTCACTTCGCTAGGGAGTGCCGATCCAAGGGAGGCGGACATAATTCCAGCCGTTCCAAGGCTCCAAACACCCTGTGTCCGAAGTGTAAGAAAGGCTACCATTGGGCCAGATACTGCCCGAATTCGGGAAACCGGCACGCGGGCACGTCTCTGGCCCCGGTCCAAACAGAGGCTTCCCTCGCTCTGAGCTCGTCAGAGCTAGACTAGATTCTGATCACATTCCTAGCGCTACGAAGGCACAGGCCAGCCCCAAGGGTAGTACAGGGCTAGAATTGACTTGCCAGGCGGACGTTACATGCGACCTGCCAGGCACAGTCTATCTAGTGGACTCCCAGTACATGGGACCCCTGCCCAAAGGCTTTATAGGTTTAGTTTTGCCTCGTAGTGTAGCAGGAACACGCGGAATTCTTGTAATTCCAGGAGTCATTGACTCCAATTTTTCAGGCGTTCTCCAAGTTCAGCTTTGGACCCATTTACCCCAGACAATTCACAAAGGAGACACATTAGCGCAACTGATTATGGTTCCTTGTCACTCGCCAGCAGATAGCCAGGGAAGGCTCAGGGACAGCTCAGAGTCCGGGTCAGCAGACCGCTCGAGCACAAGTGAGGCAGTGCAAGGATACCAAGTCTTAGCGACAGTGGAGACCAACATTGAGTGGAAACAGCGCCCAGTTATTGAGGTATTTCTGAATAAAAGATCATTTTCAGGATTGTTAGATACCGGAGCTGATGTGAGCGTAATCAGCAGAAGCCAGTGGCCAAGGGAGTGGGCCATTGAGCCGGTCTCCGATGTAGGCGGCATCCAAGAAGCGTTTAGGAGCTGGGAATGGGTGGAAGTCACGATTCCAAAGGCTGACGGCACAGCGGTCATTCGGCCGCACATTCTTGACGTGCATATCAACCTTTGGGGGCGAGACATTTTACAGCAGTACGGTGCTACGCTTACCTTCGGGTAATGGCGTTGCCACTTAAATGGCTCACCGATACGCCGGTCTGGGTGGAACAATGGCCGGTAGTGGGAGAGAAATTAGTCGCCCTAAAGCAACTGGTTAAAGAACAGCTAGACGCAGGACACATAGAGCAGTCCACCAGTCCTTGGAATTCGCCTATTTTTGTCATTAAGAAGAAGTCGGGGAAGTGGCGACTCCTCCACGATCTCCGAGAGATCAATAAATGCATACAGCCAATGGGTCCGCTTCAATGCGGCATCCCAAATCCAAATATGATTCCCGAGGGGTGGGAGATCCTAGTTGTAGATCTCAAGGATTGCTTTTACACCATTCCCTTAGACCCCAGGGACAGGGAAAGGTTTGCCTTTACGGTGCCGGTTGTGAACCACAGCGAGCCCACGCAGCGTTACGCGTGGAAATTTTTGCCACAGGGCATGCTCAATTCGCCCACCCTGTGCCAAATTTATGTTCACAACGCACTGGAAAAGTTTCGAAGCCTTCATCCCACAGCTTTAGTTTGCCATTTCATGGATGATATCTTGGTTGCGGTGCCGCAACTCGGCAGCGAAATGTTTTCAGACCTCCAGGCCAGCCTGGGGGAGAAAGGGTTACTCATTGCCCTAGAGAAAGTGCAGAGAACCGAGCCCTTCTCATACTTGGGTCATCGGCTTCTCCGCTCTTTCGCAGCACCAGTTTTGCCCCAAATCAACTTGAAGGACTCAGTCACCCTGGTAGAATTGCAGCAGGTTTTAGGAAACATTAATTGGGCCAGACCGTATTTCCGATTGGATACGGATCTTTTGAAACCGCTCTTCTCGCTGCTCACATTAGGCAAGCAGCCGGCAGACCGGATACAAATTTCTCGAGAGGCACGCTTGGCTCTCGAGAAAGTCAACCAAATTCTCAGCCAAAGGTGGGTGGACAGGATTGCTCAGGGGCCATATGCTCCGATCCTGAACTTGTATATCGTTCGGGCAGGATCCATGTTCACCAGAGCCCTAGGAGTGGACTCCGAGAAAGGGGCGAGTATCGTGGAATGGGTGTACTTGCCGAACACCTCTTCCCGAAACTTCGTTCCTCCCCAAGAGTTGGTCTCCATGGTGGTTTACCGCGGAAGGCTGAGAGCTAGGGACATTTCAGGGCACGACTTAGCAAACATCGTGGTTCCGTTCACCAAAGAGCAGGTTCAGCAATTGATGCAGCTCGGTGACTCGCTTCCAATTGCTTTGGAGGGATTCACCGGATGCTTGGCATACCACTTGCCAAAGGACCCCAGACTCGTCTCGCTTCAAACGCAGACAGTCGGCTTGTTCGAATTGCTCTCGCTGGTTCCGCTTCAGGGGGCCAGGACAGTTTTTACCAATGGGGGTTGCACATATGGTGTCTTGACTTGGCAGGAGGGCCAGGCTTGGCGCACGCTGTTAACTCTTCCACAGAAGTCCGCGCAGCGGGCGGAGTTGGCAGCGGTGAACCTCGCTTTGCGCACCTTCGCCAAAGAGCGCCTCAACATCATTACTGACAGTCAGTATGTCAGGAATTTGCTTCACAGTCTACCGGGAGCATACATTACTCCCGCGATAGACAAAAACTTGCTGAGTTTGTTCCTCACTGCTCAATTTCATTTGCGAAACTGCACGGAAGCGCTCTATATTGCCCACATCCGAAGTCACCAAGACCTACCGGGTCCGATTTCCACGGGCAATAGCAGAGCGGATGCGGCGGCAAAGGAGATTCAGCAACGTTCAGTTTTAGGTGTTTTCACCACTCCAATTCAGAGTCATGCTTTCTTTCATCAAAATGCCAAAGCGCTCGCCAGACAGTTCAATTTGCCACTTTCTCAAGCCCAAGGCATAGTTCGCTCTTGCCAGCATTGTGCAGGGGCACCGGGGGGGCCCTCGTGGGGGGTCAACCCACGAGGGACAGAGGCTAACCAGGTGTGGCAAATGGATGTCACGCATGTTCCGCAGTTTGGCAGATGGCAGTACATGCACGTTTGCATTGATACTTTTTCACAATTCGTTTGGGCAACGGCGCAGAAAGGGGAGACTGCTTCCCACGTGGAGCAGCACCTCCTTTCCTGCATCGCGGCAATGGGCAAGCCACAGCACGTTAAAACCGATAACGCCCCGTCCTACAGCTCCAGGCAGCTGGCGGCCTTCATGGCCACCTGGGACATTAAGCATACTTTTGGCGTTCCTTACAATCCGCAGGGGCAAGCGATTGTGGAACGAGTCAATCGGACACTCAAGTCCTATATTGACAAACAAACAGAAAGGGGGGAGCCACCAGCCCTCCCCAAGTCACAGGGTCAGGCACAGCATTGTCTGAATAAGGTATTGTTCACATACAATCACCTTAATGTTTTTTCGGATTGCACGCCGCAGGAGAAGCACTTCCACCGTTCGGAAGCTCTCCCGCGACCGATGGTCCGATACCAGGTGCCACCGGACCCTTCCTGGAGGGGCCCGGCGCCACTCATAACCTGGGGAAGAGGGTATGCTGCAGTTATGTCTCCTACAGGTGTAGCTTGGATTCCTGCTCGGTGTGTCAAGCCTCACTTGGAACCACATGGCGTGGACCCAGGCCGACCCAAGTCCGATCCCGGACATGGAGGACCTCACCCTGACCGAGGAGACCCGTCGGAAGAAGCGGCGACAGCGGACGGAGCCGAAGGTCACCTGGGGGATGGTCAAGATTCTTTGCCGTGAGGCCGAGGACGTCATCCGACGCGAGGAAAGGGAACCGACACCAGAGAACTTCATGGCTGCAATCCTTGCCCAGATTAGTGCCAACAACGTGGCAGTCACCATCATCCTGATCCTCTCCCTACTTGCGGGGGGAGGCGTTCAGGCCGCCTCACTAAAGGCCAACGATTTGATGCCCGGTGGAGACCTCTCTGCCAGGATGCATTACAACATATGGGAAAGGTTGGCGGGTCTCGTCAACCAGTCCGATTTTTGCCTGAAGCAGGACATTGGTTCTGCCTCAATCTTGAGCACCTGCCTCATCCCAGTGTGCCACACTCCAGGCGCGCACCCCAGGGATGGGGACTGGCTTGTGAAACGGATTTTCAGCCCGTACATCCCAGCGGCTTCCTCAGAATATGCTCGCTGGGAAATGCGGCTCACCATGACTTTGCCGGCTGATGCAGCCACTCTCCACACTCCTCGAGTGGCGGTCAGCCCGAACTCTACTTGTGCTCGAATGACCGGCTGCTCCGCAGTCGGCCGAACCCGACGTCGTTGCCTCGAAGCTGGTAGCGGCAACTGGACTTGTAATCACCCACAGACACTTGGTTCAATGTATGCTCATGTTACCCTACCATCTGGTTGGTTCTTTACATGTAATCAGTACACTTGGAACTACATTCCTGCAAACATATCAGATGCTATATGTTGTATCAGTCGTTTGACACTGTTGCTCCCCACTAAGGATATGGTTACCCCCAGCACAAATGTTTCAAATGTTTCCGCGCCCATACGGCACACTCGAACCACCCAGTTAGACAGCTCATGTGAAAGCAGCTTTAGAGTAATGAGTCCAGCCGAATATGTTTCGTTGGCAGTCAGCATAATTGGCGTGCCAGGCTTAGCCGTCGGCAACGCTCAGAGGATTGGTCGACTGGCTTGCGGATTAGCTAAAGCCATTAACCATACCTCCTCTGCGATAGCGCTGCTCAACCAGGAGCAGGCAGAGCTTCGCCATGCCATTCTCGACAATCGAGCGGCTATAGACTACCTCTTATTGCTACATCATCTGGGTTGCGAATCTTTTCATGGTATGTGTTGCTTCAATCTCACTGATAACTCCCGCAAGGTGCAGAGTCAGCTCACGGACCTCCACACCATAGTCGAGGGCATCAGAGAGGGTTCTGCATGGGGAACTTGGTGGAGCTCATTGTGGAATTGGTTGTGGTCATGGATCCCGTGGGGATGGCTTCAGACGGTGCTCAAAGTGATTGTGGGGGTGATTATACTAGGCATAGCTGTATGCTGCTTCGCGCAATGTATTCCCTCACTGATATCTAAGTGCCGCTCCCGAAGGGAACCCCGAAGCGTCATTCCCGCTCATCAGCTGATGCCTCTCTTGCGCAGAGTCGCCTGTCAGGTTCCTAAACAATAGAAAAAGGGGAGATGCGGATTCCGCATGCCCAATGGGCACAATCAGCCCCTGGCAGAGGTTACACCGGCGAAGGAGGTTCCTGGTCACTGGCCCTTGCCAGTATGGAAATTAAGGGGGGGTGGATTAATAATAAGGGATTAATTCACCCGCATCTGACCTGACCTACGACTCTGCTGACAGAGCAGATCTCTAACCTCCCGTTACCCATTAGGCAATTACTGACCCTCAGATCAGCCTAATCTTGGGTGCAAATAGAAGCCATATTTGCCCTAGCTTAAGCCTCAGACAATGGTTTTCCTCCGTCAGTGTTTGCCCGAGTTAATTAACTTCCCCAAGCAAGATTTCCCATTAACCTGAGTAAATGGGTGATGTGATTCTTCTGTCAGATGACGGTTTTTCCTTCCTTGCCTTCTGATCTATAAATGATGATGTCTTTTCCTCAATAAACCACTGATCTGATCTCGCTCCATATTGCCTCATATCGTTCCTTGATCAGTCTCCTCCGGGACCTAACGGCCGTCCTAGCGGCCCTGATTCCTACAGTACTCACTTTTCCCCACTTTATCCTCCAAGCCACAACCCCTGTAAGGTTGGTGGGGGCTGAAGGAGAGCGACTGTCTTCTTGCAATAGCAATAAGTAATAACACTTCTATGCATCACCCCATAAGAACATAAGAATAGCCTTGCTGGAACAGGCCACAGCCCATCCAGTCCAGCATTCTGTCTCACACAGTGGCTCACCATTTTCTTCAGTGTATTCCCAAGGAGATGCTTTCACCTGCTTAGGATTCCCTGGAAATGGCATTGAGAGATATCCTGCATACCTCTCCAACCCGGAGGTTGTCCTTGGGTATCCATAATTATAGCCATTGATACCCTTGTCCTGCATGAACTTGTCTAATCCTTTCTTGAAGCTGTCAAGACTGACAGCTGTCACCACTTCTTCTGGCAGGGCGTTCCATAGACCAGTAATCCTCTGGGTGAAAAAGTACTTTCTCTTATTTGTTTGAGAACTAGTACCCAAAAGTTTCATGGAGTGTCCCCTAGTTCTAGTGTTGTGCGATAGGGAAAACAGTTTTTCCTTATCTACTTTGTCCACACCGTGCATGATTTTATAAACTTCAATCAGGTCACCTCTTAGACGCCGTCGTTCAAGAGTGAAGAGGCCCAACCGTTGCAGCCTCAGATGGTAAGGAAGGTGTTCCAGTCCCCTAATCCTTCTGGTTGCCCTCCTCTGCACTTTTTCCAGCTCCAGAATATCCTTCTGGAGGTATGGCGACCAGAACTGTACACAGTATTCCAGATGGGGCCTCACCATAGATTTGTAAAGAGGCAAAATGACACTTGCTGACTTATTTTCTATAACCTTCCTAATGATCCCTAGCATTGAGTTTGCTTTTTTCACTGCTGAGGCACACTGGGTTGACACCTTCATTGAGTTGTCCACCAGGACACCAAGGTCCCTTTCCTGGTTTGTCGCAGAGAGTTCAGACCCAATCAGTTTATAAATGTAATTGGGTTTTTTTGCCCCAACATGCATCACTCTGCACTTACAAATGTTGAAGCTCATTTGCCACTGTTTTGCCCACTCCCCCAGTGTCAAGAGATCCCTCTGGAGCTCCTCACAATCTCTCACAGTTTTCACTACCCTGTATAATTTAATGTCATCAGCAAATTTGGCTACCTTGCTTTTTACTCCTACCTCTAGATCATTTATGAAGAGGTTGAAAAGCAGGGGTCCCAGTACTGAACCTTGGGGGACCCCACTCTTTACTTCCCTCCACTTGGAGAAGTGTCCATTTAGTGCTACCCTCTGTTTCCTGTCCCTTAGCCATTTGCTGATCCAGGACAAGACCTGTCCCTTTATTCCATAACTGGTAAGTTTGGAATAAAGTAAGTTTGGCCACAGGTTTGGAAAAGATCAGTATACGTCCCAATCCCAAAAAAGGGCAACGCCAAAGAATGCTCAAATTACAGAACAATTGCACTCATCCCACACGCCAGCAAGGTGATGCTCAAGATAATACAGGACAGACTTCAGCAGCATGTGGAGAGAGAACTACCAGAGGTGCAGGCCGGTTTCAGAAGAGGCAGGGGGACTAGAGACCACATTGCCAACATACGTTGGATCATGGAGAAAACAAAGGAATACCAGAAACAAGTTTACTTTTGTTTCATTGATTACACTAAGGCATTTGACTGTGTGGACCACAACAAGATGTGGCAAGTAATTAAAGAGATGGGAATACCAGAGCACATCATATGCCTCCTGAGAAATCTGTACATGAACCAAGAAGCAACAGTTAGGACAGAACATGGAATGACAGAGTGGTTTGGAATAGGAAAAGGAGTAAGACAAGGCTGCATTTTATCACCCTGCTTATTCAATCTATACACAGAGCACATAATGCGAAATGCAGGGATGGAGGAATCACAATATGGGATTAAAATTGCTGGGAGAAACATAAACAATCTGAGATATGCAGACGATACCACCCTAATGGCAGAAAGTGAGGAAGACCTAAAGAACCTCTTGATTGGGCTGAAGGAGGAGAGTGCAAAAGCTGGTTTGAGACTCAATATCAAGAAAACCAAGGTAATGGCAACAGGCCCAATCAGTTCCTGGAAAATAGATGGGGAAGAAGTAGAAGCAGTGACAGATTTTACTTTCCTGGGATCAAAGATCACGGCAGATGGGGATTGCAGCCATGAAATAAAAAGGCGACTGATTCTTGGGAGACAAGCCATGAGAAACCTGGGGAACATAGTGAAAAGCAGAGACATCACATTGCAAACAAAAATTAGAATAGTCAAAGCAATGGTATTCCCAGTGGTAATGTACGGATGTGAGAGCTGGACAATTAGGAAAGCTGAACGCAGAAGAATAGATGCCTTTGAAATGTGGTGTTGGAGGAGAGTTTTGAGAGTACCCTGGACAGCGAGGAGAACAAATAGGTCAATCTTAGAAGAAATCAACACTGACTGCTCATTGGAAGGGCTAATAGTAAAGACGAAGCTAAAGTATTTTGGACATCAAATGAGAAGGGAGGATTCACTTGAGAAGGCCCTGATGTTGGGAAAGGTGGAGGGCAAAAGAAGAAGGGGGAGGCCAAAGATGAGATGGCTAGATGGTATTGTAGACACAACGGGCACAGAACTGGGAGTGCTGAGGGGGATGGTGGAGGACAGAGGTGCCTGGAGAACAATGGTCCATAGGGTCGCAAAGGGTCGGAACCGACTGTGCGACTGAACAACAACAACAAGTTTATTCAAGAGCCTTTGGTGTGGGACCTTGTGAAAAGCCTTCTGAAAGTCCAGATAAACAATGTCAACTGGATCCCCCTTATCCACATGCTTGTTGACACTCTCAAAAAATTCCAACAGATTAGTGAGGCATGATTTGCCCTTTTAAAAGCCATGTTGGCTCTCCTTTAGCAGTGCCTTCTCTTCTATGTGGCTATTAATTCTATCTTTTAGGATGGTTTCCATCACTTTACCTGGGACACATGTCAAACTGACTGGTCGGTAATTTCCTGGATCACCCCTGGATCCTTTTTTGAAAATTGGTGTTACATTCGCTACCTTCCAGTCATCAGGCACAATGCCTGATTTGAAGGAAATAATTAGTCATAAGTCAATAATTAGCACTTTGCCCCGAATATCCTGGGTCTCCATTTGAATGACATCTGCAGGATGGAAGAGGCTGAGTCAACCTTGTCCCCATCAAGAACCAAACTCACAATGTTCTGGCTGCAGGACAGCTGCTTAACCCCAGCGCCACCAGGGCTCTCCTTTTTCGTGCCTCCATTCCCTGTCTAGCAACCTCCTTGGCAGGTCTCCAGGTGTGCCAAGTGGTCCTCAGGAGGGAGGGAGGGAGGGAGGGAAGGGGAACCCACCCAAGCCTTCCCCTCCCATGGCTTTTGGCAGGGATTTGGAAGGAGGGGGGCTGAGGCTTGCTAGGGAGTGACTCCCCGTTTTTCTGGTGCTCCACCCATTGAGCTGCGCTTCCTGGATCCCAGCCTGAATGGGGCTGGTGTTAGGAGCAATGGGAGGGAGGGTGCCTTTGGCCAGAGGAGTAGTAGTAGTAGTAGTAGTAGTAGTAGTAGTAGTAGTAGTAGTAGTAGTAGTAGTAGTTATTAGATTTATATCGCCACCTGCTTACTACAGCGACTAATGGCGACTTACAGTCAACATAAAAATATAGCTTAATTAAAAACATCTTTAAGCAAACCCCAGACAGTCTTCAGCTAACGGGTTATTTAGAGTGGTCCTATATAAGCCAGGGGGTGGGGTCATTTCTCCACATAAATAACGCCTCATTTCCATTGGGACCCTCAGGGTGCCTGGAAAGGGTGGCCTGGAAAGAGAAGAGGGAGAAGAGGGAGCCTGTTCCCTTTGCTCAGTGTTGGAGGGAGGGAAGGAGGGAGGGAGGGGGCCCATCCACACCCACACAACTCACCTGAAAGACTAGCTCTCTCTCTCTCCAACAGGGCTGCGGCCACAAGCCAGATGTGCCTCAGCCGGAATGAATGAAGCATGGGAGGAAACAACAGGGATGGCAGAGGAATGGATCACGGAGAAGCAGCAAATGAGCAGAGCAGCCAAGGCCAGAACCGGGAGATGAAGAGGAGATGGGGAAATAGAAGCCCTGCCCTGCACTTCTCATCAGGAGCCTCCACCCTCTACCCCACCCCCACCCTGCAAATGGATTCTAGGGCATTTAAATACAACCATTTAACATTGAAGACATTCTAAACTCTTCCTTTGTTGGAAAATAACCTTACATTAGTTTGGTGGTAACTGCTTTTAAGTTTCTATACTCTTCTGAAAGGGGGCTGCTGGACTAACATGGTCCAGTATAACATTAAGAGTCCTTTCTTAAAGGCTGCCTGGTGGAAGGTGGTACAAGCATTTCTTTGAAGCCCTCTATCTAATCTCCTGGCCTTCTGAAAGAGCCTGTTTGTGTAAACCAGATGCCATTAGAAGACTGGGTGACATGTTGTATGTGAAAGGTTAGGTCAAGCAGGCACAGATGCTCTTACACCAGATAATAAAGTGTATGCCTTCCTATGCTTTTACCTATACCCTGGAAAGATTGATTGTTATGTCTCTTTGCTATAGCACGATCTGTAGTTTGTAAAAACCACGTGATTGCCTTATGCACATGGGGGTTTAGGACTTTAGGAGTAAGAGTAGGGAATACCCTGAAGGAAATGGTGAGCCACTGTGTGAGACAGAATGCTGGACTGGATGGGCTGTGGCCTGTTCCAGCAAGGCTGTTCTTATGTTCTTATGTTCTTATGTAAATATGAGCAGGGGTTCTGTTGTTGGACGTTCTGCCTTCTTTCACCCACATCCCTGTGTGTGTGTGTGTGTGTGTGTGTGTGTCCATCACTACATTCCTTTCCAAAACAATGGGTTGTGGCTTTCAAAAATAAATGGCAAATGACATGTGTCCAAGGAAACTTCCAGTTCTGCATCCTTTGTGGGGCTGAGCTGAGTGCCTCCCTCTTCCAGCCAGGTGGGAAGCAGGTCCTGCTGGACTGGAGATGGGTTGGGTGGATTGTCTCAGGAGGTCTCCAAGGCAACGGGTCCCTCTGCATGGGTCCTCTGGGGGCAGGAGGGCCTCCTCCTCATGTCCCATCCTCAAGACCTCCAGCCGGGGCTTCCTTCCGGAGTCTCTGTTGTTCAGTGGGCAGAAAAGCATCCCTCACTCCTTCCCATTTCTGGCTTTAACCATTTGCCTGCTTCTTGCAAACAGCCCCAAACTTGGAGATGGTCAGTTTCCTAGAGGTTGGTGCTGGTCACTATGTCTGCAAGAGTCAGAGACTGGGGCCATTGCTAGCCTCGACATCCAGAGTTGATCCAGCAAGTAAACTCCCAGAGGGTCGGTCAGTCGGCACTTGCATCAATCCTAGCAACAGGACACTCGCGACTGAAGAAAGAAGAATTGTGACCATCGTTGCCTGAAGAGCCCGTATTTCCCAATCTAACACCACCCAAGGGATCATCATTTCATGAGTGAAATGGATAGTGCACAAGGACCAGCATCTCGTTGGCAAAAGCGTGGGATTGCCACATGCTGCCCTGCCAGGGCTTCTCACAGGAGGGGAGGCACAAGAGCTTGGGGTCCAGCTCAAGAAGGCCCTACACCAGGTGCTTGCCAAAGGACACACAGCCAGCCCTGAGTTCAGATTCTGCAGTTAACCCATTCCAACGCTCAGGTCCTTCTGCTCAGCGTGTGCAGTTTGTTGCTGCTGTAACACCAAAAATGGACACCAGGTATACCATTTTGACATAGGGCTTTGATTCAGAACATGACTTGAAGTGTGCAAACATGCTAAGAAAAGGCCTTGTGCAGATTTACACTCACATGCATGTGCACGCAAGTGCACGCGCACACGCGCACGCACGCTGTTATATATGGCGCACGCTGTTATCTATTGTCTTCCTTGCAAGACACTAAACATGCACGCGCACACACACACACACATTCTCCCCTCTGCCATATTTCTAGAGCTGAGGTGCCCCTGAGAGGGGGGGGGGGCTGGCCTTCATCCCAGTGCTCTGGTTGTCTTGGCAAGGTGAGGGTGGGGCAAGGTGTGTGTGTGTCTCTCCTGTGAGAAGGGTAGGGAGAAAAGGGCTGTGCCAGAGGCTGGCCATTTGAACCCAGCCCCAGCCCAATTGAGGCTCCTTGCAAGGAGAGTTTCCTGCTCTGCAGCCCCCTTGGATCCTGCCCTCCCTCTAGATTGGCCAGTCCAGAGTGGGGGCTGCCTTGGAGGGGCTTCAGCCCATGGAGCCAAATGCTGCTGCTGCTCCCCCTTCCCCCCTAAGTTTATGGCCAGAGTGCTTCCCTTTCACCAGTCTTCCCACCATCACAAACTGAGGTAGGGTAAGCAGGCCTGGCTCTTGGGTGGTGGGGTGGTGGGGTGGGGGTGAGCCTTGTATGCGTGGGCAGGTGCGGGGGGGGGGGGAGCAGCTGAGGCCATGAGAAGACCAGCAGGAGGGGTTCCAGGGCTCTTGAAGGCTACCTGCCCTCTTGGCAGGTGTCTCTCCTGTGGAAGCGTCTTTTGGCAGACATCACCACAGACCTGAACCTGCCCAGGAAGGTCGAGGCCTCTCCTGCCAATCCTCCCTTGCAAAGGCTGACCCAGCCCACCCCCAATGTCATGGGAGAGGCAGCCCGGGCACGTTCTCCCCTGCAAATCCACTGAAGTTATGCAAACATGAAATGGTGCAGCTTTGCAGCCAAGGATCAGCAGGAGGGAGATTGGGAGGGGGTAGGTGGTGGTGGGGGCTTCATGTCGCTTCTTCCAGCGTATAATGCGCCTCCTCCTAGCCAGGGTCTTAGAGCCGTGTGGGAAGGGGCTCGTGGACGAAGGCTTGCCAGGCAGAGGAAAGATCAAGCTCCTCTTTCCAGATGTGTGTGTGTGGGGGGGCATCATTATCACCCACTGGTTGCCCCATATAACAGTGGCCAATCCAAGTAGTTTTTAATGGGTTTTTATTGCTCTTAAAATTGCTGTTGGTTTTATTTTATTTTCCGTGAGCCGCCCAGAGTCTTCGGAGTTGGGCAGAAATACAAATTAGAAAAAATAAATAAACACAATGTAGCCCTTTGGCCCTCCATCTGCCTAATGTAGGAGCAGCCTTTGGAAGGCAACCTCTCCCCCCTCCCCCCTCTCTCTCACGTGCAAGTGCGCGCGCACACACACACACACACTTACACAGAGACCACAGCATTTGAGGTGGGGTGCTTTTGGACTGGAGAACAGACTCCCTCATTCTCCCTCCCCCTCTCTCTGGGAGCATTTCCTGAGTTCTGACAACCAGTTGCAAATCTGAACTGGGAGGGACCCACCATGCGCTTCCTTACCAGCCTTTGCCATTGCTTGTCTCTCTCTCTCTCTCTCTCCTCCCAAGGTTTCCCCAGAGCAGCCATCCAGATGCCTCTGAGAAGCCCACTGGCAGGAGGGTGGGGGTGGATGGGGGGCACCCTGTGTTCCTGCACAAGGAGGTTGCAGGCCCTCTGCCCCTGAGGCTGCCAAAGAGCTATGCTAGGGGTGCTCAAAGTTTTCGGGCCGTGGGCTGGTCATGTGGTTCAGGGGGTGGGTCACATGGTTTAGCGGGCCAGTCACATGGTTCCTCCCACTGGAAGCAGAAGTAAAACGGTTCCTGCAATCTGTTTTGCAACAGATATGTATTGCAACATGATGAGATAGATTTTTTAGGCTGCCATTTTCTTTGCTTAAATCAGGAGTGCCCAAACAATGACCTGTGGGCTGGATGTGGCCCCTGATGCCAATTCATCCAGCCCCCGACGCCCTTGTCACTCCTGGAAGTGGAAGTAAAATGTGCCCTTACAGTCACTTCCAGGAGTGGCAAGGGCATCGGGGGCCAGATGAATTGACATCGGGGGCCGGATCCAGCCCATGGGCCATAGTTTGGGCATCACTGAGCTATGCCAAGCAGCCCTCCAGGACTCTGTCCATTGTTGTTCCTTGCTACACAGTTGCAAGTCTTCTCCAACTTCATGGCAACCCAATGAATGAATGAGAGGTCTCCAACCCAACAGGGCCTTTGCCAGCTCATCATCTTCCAGGCCAGGGAGTGAAATCTGGGTCATGAACCACACCAACATTCAAAGCTAAGGTGGAGAGAAAACCCCCAACTGATCGGCCTTGGTGACCATCCCTTGCAATTCCAAGAGCTATACTCTGTGTGTGTGTGTGTGTGTGTGTGTGTGAGAGAGAGAGAGAGAGAGAGAGAGAGAGAGAGAGAGAGAGCGTACATGCGTGCATGCATGCCCGCCCTCCTGTCTGTCCCAGGATGCCCACTCACCCCACTTGACCTCTCTCAAGGTATCCACACACATACCAACTTTGGAAGAGGGCACCAGCTGAAAGAGCCATCCCTCCCCCTTGACCAGCATAAATGGGCTGCCAAACCATGGGTTTACCCAAGCTTAGCAACACCCCAGAAGGAAAAGTGAGGAAAGTGTTTGTGCATCAGAGACAGAAAAAGGCTGGAGGGTCCGAGGGTGCTTATAACATAGAGGAACCAAGGCTGTGCTGGAGGGTCTTGGGGGGTGGGGGGAGGCTGAGATCTCCTGCAAACTTGATCCCTGTCTCATTCCATGGTCCACCATTCCAGCCTCAAAGCCCCTGAGGTGGGGGTTGATTCCTCCTCTCCCCCCTGCCAGGCTGAAAAAGATCCACCAGGAACCTTCCACTCCAGAGGGATATATATTATCTAAATTTGATAAGACAACTTAATTTCTCTCCATGTCTGTTACTGGCGATAAAACCAGGAGACATTTATGACCCCGAGTCCTCTGCAAGATTGTCAGGAACTTATTATACAAGGTATAACTGGATTTCTCTCCGCAGATGGCTTGCAGCCATGAGCTGTAACGCAATTCTGCAGCACATTTGGTGGAATAAATGCAAAGCACTCGTTACAGTGACTTAGATAAGAGGGAAGGGAACACGGCTCTTGCAGGCTAATTCGGAATCAGATCTGCTTTCCCTTGCTGTGAAGGGCGACAGAAGGAAAGTGCTTTCGCCTTTCCATGGGGATGGATGGCAGACTGGGTGTGGGGGGGGGGGGAGAGGGGGGCTGCTCAAGTGAAGGAGGGCTTGGTTCTTGCTCAAGTGAAGGAGGGCTCCGCACCCTGTTCCTTGGGCAGCTCAAAAGGTCCAGGGGTGGGGGAGGGGGAGATGTGCCCCAGTTCTTACTAGCTAAGCCTTTCTCTGGCATTCACCAAGTTGAACAATCCCATTAAGAGTGTGTGGGCATCAGAAGAACTCCAAAGCTGGACATACACACACACCCCTGAAAAGAGGACTTTCTATTCCACCAGGCTGGCCAGGAAGTGTCCAAATGGGTTCCCAGGTGCCATCAAGAGAGAGATGGCCAAGGTGGTAATGGTGTGGGTGGGGGAGAGACAGTGCCACAGACCTCACCCAATCTCTCCACACCAGGGTACCCAGTTTCAGATCTCTGGAAGAATGGGGAGGGCTGCCCTGGCAGGGGCTGGACCCATGTTCCACATCCCATCCCAGGCCAAAAGGAACACATGAGACCTATTTGGCTGTCCACCTATCAGCACTTGTGAATGGGGGATATCTTGTAAGTGCAGGATCTCTTCCCCAACCCAGGCAGAATACGGAATTGGCAAAACAAACTACCCAGTCCAGCCTTCTCCCTCGACTGTGCTGCCTGCTCCTCTCTAAGGAGAACCTCGCCCTGCGCCTGCCCCCTGCCCCCCCTCATGCCCCCATGATGAGCACCTGATCCAAGGCAGGAAGGCTTCCTCTTCCGACTCCCCACTGAGTCAGCGGGTCCTTGAGCAGAGCTTTGTGTCTCTCAAGGTCCTTCCGGATGGCCCACCTGCAGGGATGTGTGGTTGTGGAGGGGGGGGGGGGGGCTCATTGAACACACACACACACCATTTACCCGCTCTCCACTTTCAGTCAGGTGCTGGAGACCAATGCGGGCATAGGTTTTATTTATTTATTTATTTAATTATTTAATTCTTAGACCACCTTTTACAGTAGAGAGTAGAACATCCACTCATGACTCTTTGTGAGATAAGAACAATACAGCCATACACTCTGAGCAGACGCCAACCACAGCAACAGAACTGGCAGCCCACGTACTGTAAGCAATCCGAGAACAAAAGACACGACAGTGTTCGGAGCCCTATGTGCGTCTGTGAAAACCACAACTCAAGGAAAGGTGGCAGAGAATGAATCTCTTACGAGCTCTCCTGACAGCCGGTGGGTGTGTTGGAAGGGGAGGGGAGAGAGGGAAAGGGAAAGGGAGAGGGGCTTCCATTCAAAGTGCCTTCCAGAGATGAAGGGGCCACTGGGGACCAGATCCCTCCACTGGAGGAGAAGCCCATGCAGATGCACCCCCTCCTGCACACCTGTCTGCTGAAGGGTTTCCCTCTGGGCTCCTCAAGACCCGGCCAGCTGGGCTGGAGTGGGGCGGGGCAGGACTTCAGCGCCTTTGTCCCAAACAACCCAGCAGAGGCCTTTGCACTGGCTTAAAACCAGTAGGCTTTGAGGCACTTGGTCAGCAAGAGCACATGCCCAAAACAGAGCCTATCTTCGTAGGGAGGGAAACCGAAGAATTAAGCAAGATAGAAATAACCAGGGAGGAGGTCCTTGCATGTCTTGTTAAACTAAACACTAACAAATCCCCAGGACCAGATGGCATCCATCCACGAGTTCTCAGGGAACTTAAAGATGAAATTGCTGATCTCCTAGCCAAAATATATAATCTTTCCCTCAAATCAGGCTTTGTGCCTGATGACGGGAAGGTAGCAAATGTAACACCAATTTTCAAAAAAGGATCCAGGGGTGATCCAGGAAATTACCGGCCTGTCAGTTTGACATGTGTCCCAGGTAAAGTGATGGAAACCATCCTAAAAGATAGAAGAGAAGGCGCTGCTAAAGGAGAGCCAACATGGCTTTTGCAAGGGCAAATCATGCCTCTCTAATCTGTTGGAATTTTTTGAGAGTGTCAACAAGCATGTGGATAAGGGGGATCCAGTTGACATTGTTTATCTGGACTTTCAGAAGGCTTTTGACAAGGTCCCACACCAAAGGCTCTTGAATAAACTTACCAGTCATGGAATAAAGGGACAGGTCTTGTCCTGGATCAGCAACTGGCTAAGGGACAGGAAACAGAGGGTAGCACTAAATGGACACTTCTCCAAGTGGAGGGAAGTCAAGAGTGGGGTCCCCCAAGGTTCAGTACTGGGACCCCTGCTTTTCAACCTCTTCATAAATGATCTAGAGGTAGGAGTAAAAAGCAAGGTAGCCAAATTTGCTGACGACACTAAATTATACAGGGTAGTGAAAACTGTGAGAGATTGTGAGGAGCTCCAGAGGGATCTCTCGACACTGGGGGAGTGGGCAAAACAGTGGCAAATGAGTTTCAACATTAGTAAGTGCAGAGTGATGCATGTTGGGGCAAAGAACCCCAATTACATTTATAAACTGATGGGGTCTGAACTCTCTGCGACAAACCAGGAAAGGGACCTTGGTGTCCTGGTGGACAACTCAATGAAGGTGTCAACCCAGTGTGCCTCAGCAGTGAAAAAAGCAAACTCAATGCTAGGGATCATTAGGAAGGGTTTAGAAAATAAGTCAGCAAGTGTCATTTTGCCTCTTTATAAATCTATGGTGAGGCCCCATCTGGAATACTGTGTACAGTTCTGGTCGCCATACCTCCAGAAGGATATTATGGAGTTGGAGAAAGTACAGAGGAGGGCAACCAGAATGATTAGGGGACTGGAACACCTTCCTTACCATCTGAGGCTGCAACGGTTGGGCCTTTTCACTCTTGAACGACGGCGTCTAAGAGGTGACCTGATTGAAGTTTATAAAATCATGCACGGTGTGGACAAAATAGATAAGGAAAAACTGTTTTCCCTATCGCACAACACTAGAACTAGGGGACACTCCATGAAACTTTTGGGTACTAGTTCTCAAACAAATAAGAGAAAGTACTTTTTCACCCAGAGGATTACTGGTCTATGGAACTCCCTGCCAGAAGAAGTGGTGACAGCTGTCAGTCTTGACAGCTTTAAGAAAGGATTAGACAAGTTCATGGAGGACAAGTGTATCAATGGCTATAATTATGGCTACCTAAGGACAACCTCCGGGTTGGAGAGATAGGCAGGATATCTCTCAATGCCATTTCCAGGGAATCCTAAGCAGGTGAAGGCATCTCCTTGGGAATACCCTGAAGGAAATGGTGAGCCACTGTGTGAGACAGAATGCTGGACTGGATGGGCTGTGGCCTGTTCCAGCAAGGCTGTTCTTATGTTCTTATGTGATGGCCCATTCAAGGGGCCACCACAGGAACCAATGGCTTTGGAAGCCTGCAAGGAGTTGCAGCAGCCTCCTAATTCAGCGCTGCCCCCCGCCCCCTCCCGGCCAGGTGTATGTGAGCAATTGGATGCCTGTTATGTATGTTAACTGTGTTTTCTGACAGGAACAGGATGTATCTTTTCTCATGTATCTATTCTTATGCAAATAAGAATGTATTTTAAAAGGTTTGCCTGGTGTTCTGCCATATTTTGACGATGTCTTGATCACCGCTAAGGACACCGTCGAACTAGAGGCCAGGCTCGATCGAGTCCTGTCACGTTTCAAGAGGGCCGGTCTACATCTCAGAAGAGACAAATGTGTGTTTTTGGCACAGGAAGTGGAGTTCCTGGGGTACTGAATTTCACCTAAAGGTATCATGCCCTCTGACTCCAAGGTGGAGGCCGTATGAAATGCACCCGGGTCAAAATGTAAAGCCAAATTGCAATCATATCTAGGATTGTTAAACTTCTATCACACTTTTCTTCATCGCAAAGCCTCAGTTGCCGAACCATTACATCAGCTTCTTAAGAAAGATACTGTTTGGCACTGGGGCCATTGCCAGGAGAAAGCGTTCCTAGAACTTAAAAGGCTGCTATTAACTCATTTTGATCCTAACAAAGAAGTTTTACTTGTGTGTGATGCATCCCCTGTGGGGGTGGGAGCTGTGTTATGCCATGTACTAAATGATGGGAGGGAAGCCCCCGTAGCATTCTATTCCCGTTCACTCTCAAAGCCTGAGAAAAATTATGCTCAGACAGACAGGGAGGCATCGGCAATCGTGGTTGGCACTAAGAAATTCCACGATTACCTTTACGGAAGACCTTTTACCATCGTAACTGACCACAAGCCCCTCCTTGGAATCTTTGTGAACGGTTAAGCCCATGCCTCAAATTCTGTCCCCAAGGATGTTGCATTGGGCAATTTTCCTAAATGCATACGATTTTACTTTGGTGCACAGGCTCGGCAAGAACATCAGCCACGCTGATGCCCTGTCACGTTCTCCACTGCCAGGGGTCGGGGAAGCCAATTGCGAGATCGAAAGTGACCACCAGGTCCTTATAACTGAGGCTTTCAACTTGCCCCCAGTCGTCCCCTCAGATATAGCTAAAGCTACGGCCAAGGATGTAACATTGACTAAAGTAATGTCTTGGGTACAAAAAGGCTGACCTGTCTCTCCTCCAGCAGAGGAATTCAGAACATTCCACTGCAAGCGTTTGGAACTGTCAGTGGAATGAGGTTGCCTTCTATGGGGCCAGCGGGTGGTCATTACTGTCACTCTCAGGAAAAAGGTTTTACATCTACTTCACACAAGTCACCCGGGAATTGTCGGTTCCAAAGCCCTTGCCCGTAGCTACTTTTGGTGGCCTAAACTGGACCAAGACATAGAGCAGATGGTCGGCACTTGTGCCAGTTGTCAATTCTCTCGCCCAGAGCCATCCCACCTTCCCTCTCGGGAATGGGATTCTGCTCGGGGCCCGTGGTCCAGGTTGCACATAGATTTTGCAGGCCCATTTAGGGGTGCCCTATTTTTGTTGGTTGTGGATTCATTCTCTAAGTGGCTGGAAGTGATTAGGGTGCCTAATACCACTTCAGCCACCACGATAATGCACCTGAGAAGACTGTTCGCAGCATTTGGACTTCCAGATGTGCTGCTGTCTGACAACGTGTCCACGTTCACATCTGCAGAATTCCAATCCTTCATGGAAAGGAATGTAATTAGGCACATCACTGCCGCCCCATTCCACCAATGGCCAGGTGGAGCGGCAGGCGTGCACAACTAAAGACAGGCTTTGGCGTATGGGTGAAGGCGATTTGGAAGTCTAGTTATGCCAGTTTCTTTTCACGTATAAGCTCACCCCCCCTTGCCTCAGGGCTGTCCCCTGCTGAATTGCTCCAGGTAGGAAACTTTCATCCTTGCTGGACAGATTGGATCCCTCTAGGGTGGAGGACAAAGGCACAAATATAGCAATGCAACACCAGAAAGGTTTCTTGTCCGGAGACCCTGTACATTGCCACAATTATGCAGCTGGTGGCCCTAAGTGTGTGCCCGGGTTTGTGATCGATCAGACTGGTCCTGTTTCTTACAGAATCGAAACAGCCACTGGTCTGATCTGGAGGAGGCAAGCGGATCAATTGAGCCCCAGAGTACTGGACCCACAAGACAAATACAGACACTCAATGCTAGGGTTGGCCCCCTCCCGTTTAAACTCAGGGGGCAGAGGTAATAGTCAGCAGCCAGCCAACATTGACCCAGAGGTGTCTTCTAGGAACCGATTTCAAGGGGAATTTGTGGAATGTTCCTCTATTCCGGCCAGGTGTACCCCTACACTGTCCCAGCCTAGCACTCTGGATTCCTTTATTGATGATGACCAATTTTGCTTGGAGTCGCCCTCCACTCTTAGTCCACACAGGAGGGACCCTGAGTTGTCTCATTCATCCACAGAATTAGGTTTTGGTTTTGAGCGATCCCCTGCTCCTCCATCTGACAAACTGGGCTTTAATTCGGGTTTACAATCCTCCCCCTCTAGTCAATCCCTCACTCCAGTCGGGTTGCCCATCCTACGAGCCCCTGAGCCGGCTCAGCCAAGCATCCGACCCAGAAGGGAAACTAGACCACCATCCTGGACCCTTCCTGGCCCGTCTTCTGTGCCTCCCACTCCCAGTCCCTATAAGAAGACCTGCGCGTCCCCGATGATCTCTGGGCAGGGATGGAGACAAGGCAAGGGCCGAGCCCGGCGGAGGGAGGGGGGCGGCCGGTCCCTTCGCAGAACCCCCCCCCCCCCCTCCTCCCCGCGGCACCCTCATTTATCTCCATTTGCGCCTCCTCCAGCCAGCGGGGAAAGTCCTATCTCCGGGCCCCCTTCCCCGGAACGGAAGAAAGCCTCCGCGGGCAGGGGCTCCTGACGGCCGCTGAGCGCCAGTCGCTTAGCGGTCGGACCGGCCATAATCCGTCGAGCGCGGCAAGGTCTTCAGAGGCGATGGGAGCCCTCCCTCCCTCCTGCTCCCTCCCTCTCCTTCCTTCCACAATCCCCAGAGGCGAGAGCCAGGTGGGCAAGCTTGCTGCTGACGGGGCAAACGTGGTCTGAGTGACACAGGTCTCTGGGTCAGGCCCATGGGAAAGGCGGCCCCCCGGAGCGCCCCAGTAAACCCCGCTCGGCCTTAGGAAAGCGGAGAGGGCCGTAAGCCAGGATTCGAGGGGGCCGTCGTCGACAAAAAGGTCCGGCCCGGTCCGGCCTAGTGTGGCCGAACCTAGCAGGGAGGGGCGGAGGAGGCCCGCCCGCTCCTCAGCCTAAAACGGTGCCCAGCTTCCATGCTCCCCCCCCGCCCCCCGCCCCGGGTCAGGAGAAAGGCAGAGGAGGAGCCCCGGTGGGGGGGGGTGGGGGGAGCAGCAGAACCGGGCCCAGCTGCCTGACCTCAAGAAGGGACGGAGGGCGGCCTGGGGGCTTGGGCAGGTGCCGGTCCTTCCGGAGCAGCTCCCAGACTCGTGAGTTTCTTATCAGGTGTCGCCAGGGACGAAATGATGGGCGCCTCCTCGTCCAAGGTTAAACCGCCAGGCCTGGCGCTGTGCGGAGGAGCAGCTCCCGATAAGACCAGGCGACGCTCTCCATTCAACTCAATGGGCTCCTCTCCGTCAGTGTCAATGTGACAAATTAATCCCTCTCCCAGAACCATTTAGAGCACGGGCAGCGGCGGGGGGGGGGGGGGGGGGCAGCCTTTGGGCTGCTGGGAGGGAGGGGAGGAGGGGGCAAGCGGGGGTGGCAGCAGGGCCAGTCTGCGGCGGGGGAGGGGGCAGACTGCCCCTTGGCTCAGGCCGCTTCGTGTGGGTTTGGGTTAGGGGGTCCTTGGGCCTTCCCTTCTCCGCCCCGGATCGGGCCCCTCTGGTTGCTCCGACCTTCCTGCCGGAATCCTCCCCCCGCCCCCCAATTCCAACTGGAGGCGGAGGTCGATCCCTTAGCAGCAGCCCTCTGGCCTCCCCGCTGCCCCCCCACCCCCACCCCTGTTCCCCGCCCGGGTCGCCTGCTAGGCTGGTGGATACGTTTGGCGGATGCAATGCTGCCTCCCGTGGGCTGCAGCCCCTTCCACGTGTGGACAGAAGCTCTTCGTTTAGGCCCAAGTGGGAAGGGAAGTGACCAATGGGGGGGGGGGCAGCGAGCCCCTTTCCACGCCTTTCTCCCCACCCCACCCCGCACCCTATTCCTTCCTTAGCATGATAAGGACTCCAGGCTCGAGGTTTCCCTGGTGGGGAGGCTACGTGTGGCTAGGTGGCCACTCCTTCCCCCTCTGTGTGGATCCTGTCCAGCGATGTGTCAGCGATACCCTCCGAGGGAGGCTCCACTCCACACCAGCTCTCCGCCTGGGCTCTCTTGCGCTGGCTCCGTGGTAGCCTGGGATATCCCAAGGTTCAGGTCACGAGCAGCCAGACTTGGGGAATCTGCCCTGGATTTGTACTGGGTTGGCCTAAAGAAACCCTCCCACCCCCTGAGGATAGTTTTGGCTTTAAGCCTCCTCAGCCAAGAGAGTATTAATGAAAAGGGCTTTGTCAAGCCTGGCAACGCTCACCCTTTTCAATAAACACAAACTGTTACACAAAAACATAGTTTCGTTTATTGACATATTATAAAAAATATACCCCAGAGAGAAAACATTGCCCTTTCCCCAAACTTCAACTCTCTAACATGCCCTCTTTCCTGCCCATCCGAAGAAGACTGGGCTCAGCTCCAGTTCCTTGTAACTTTACCTCCAGCTTCTTCTTACCACCACCACCACCACCACTGCACCCCCTTTAAGGCTTTTCCCTTCACCCCTTTATAGGGGAAAAACCAGACCCATGACTCCTCAGCTTCTTGACTCCAGGTGCTGGTTCTGTAACATTCTCCATCTGCTATGCCACATCAAACTTACCAAGACATTTTCCTTAAAGCCCAACACCATTCTGTGTGTGTGTGTGTGTACAATGTCATCACATCATGGAGTGTAGGAATCGGGGCCGCTGGGGGCCGGAAGGTCCCGGAGGAGGACTGATCAAGTAACGACACGAGACAAGCTGCTGGATCGATCAGACACTTTATTGGTAAAAGGCAGAATCATTTATAGGGAAAAAGTGCAACGGTGGCAAACTGTCCTCTGGCAAGGCATTACCTCATACGTTGACACATGTTAATGGGAAAACCTTCAAAGGGGAAGTTAATTAACTCGGGGTAAACAGCGAACAAGATTGACCATTGTCTTGGGGCTTAGGCAGGGGTAAACATGGCTTGTTTGCACCAGGGATTTCCCCAAGCCGGGAGATGAGTCATTATGGTTCATGGATCAGCTATCTGCTTACTCGGCAGAGTCGCGAGTCAGGTCACCTTAATTGGGTGAATCAAACCCTATACTTTATTCACCCCCCTTAATTTGACGACCGGTGAGCCCACTGGTCGGGAGCCTGTCTCACCGCAGTGGTCTCTGGTCAATTCCGTGCCCTATGGGGCACGGGGAATCCATATCTCCCCTTTATTTTCTATTTAAGAACCTGACTGGCGACCTTACGCAAGATAGGCATCAGCTGTTGAGCTGGGATGACGTCACGGGATTTCCCTCTGGGGCGGCACCTGGAGATCAGCGAGGGAATACACTGAGCAAAGCAACAGAGCGTAATGCCTAGTATGGCTATTCCCACCACTATCTGAAGCACCGTCTGTAGCCACCCCCAGGGGATCCATGACCACATCCAATTCCATAGGGAATCCCACCAGGCTCCCCACGCGGAGCCTTCCGTAATGCCTGCAACAAGGGAATGCAGGTCCTTGATCTGGTTTTGTATTTTCCGGGAGTTGTCAGTAAGGTTAAAACAGCACATCCCATGGACAGATTCGCACCCCAGGTGGTGCAATAAGAGGAGGTAGTCGATAGCCGCTCGATTATCAAGAACAGCTTGGCGGAGTTCCACCTGCTCTTGATTAAGGAGCGCTATCGCTGAGGAGGTATGATTGATGGTTTTTGCTAAACCGCAGGCCAAATGACCAATTCTCCGTGCGTTGCCGGTGGCCAACCCCGGCACGCCGATCAAACTGACGGATAGGGAAACATACTCAGCGGGACTCATAACTCTGATGCTGCTGTCACAAGAGCTGTCTAACTGGGTTGTGCGTGTGTGCCGAATGAGCGGGGAAACATTCACATGGGATACATTTGTGTCACTAGAACGTGGGGCAATCATGTCCTTGGTAGGGAGTACAAGTGTCAAGCGACTAATACAACACATTGAGTCCGACAGATTGGCAGGAATGTAGTTCCAGGTGTGCTGGTTGCAGGTAAAGAACCACCCTGAGGGCAGGGTGACATGAGCGTACAATGAGATGAGGGTCTCTGGTTTACTGCAAGTCCAGTTGGCAACGCCAGGGTCAATACAGCGGCGCCGTGCCTGACCGTCTGCGGTGCAACCGGTCATGCGGGTACAGGCGGCGCTCGGGCTGACCGCCACCCGAGGGGTATGGAGGGTGGCTGCATCAGCCGGCAAGGTTGGGGTAAGTTGCTGTCCCCCCCAGCGTGCATATGCCGAGAAGGCGGTAGGAGAGTGAGGGGCAAAGGATGCTTTTCGCAACCAAGCACCGTCCTCGGTGTGCTCGTCCGGGGTATGGCACACCGGGATGAGACAGGTGCTGAGCATGGATGCAGAACCAACGTCCTGCTGTAAGCAAAAATCGGACTGGTTGACGAGACCCGCCAACCTTTCCCACAAGTTGTACTGCATTCGTGTAGACAGGTCTTCACCAGGCGACAAACCGTCGGCCTGGATTGAGGCTGCCTGGGCGCCTCCCCCCAAAAGCAGGGAGAGGGCCAGGACTATGGAGATCGCCACGGTGTTGGCGTGAATCTGGGCAAAGACTGCAGCTGTGAGGTTGTCCGGCGTCGGCTCCTTCCCCTCGCGCTGGACGACGTTCTGAGCGTCATGGCAAAGATCCTTGACCATCCCCCAGGTGACTTTGGGGATCGGCTGCCGCCTCCTCCGACGGATCCTCTCGTGCAGGGTGAGGTCCTTCATCTCCGGTATCGGACTCGGGTCGGTCTGGTTCCACGCCATGCGGTTCCGTGTGGGGTTTGACACACCGAGCTGGGATCCAGATGACACCTGTAGGAGACATAACTGCAGCATACCCTCTCCCCCAGGTGACGAGCGGCACCGGCCCCCTCCAAGTGGGGTCCGGTGGCACTCGGTACCGGACCATTGGTCGCGGGAGAGCTTCCGAACGGCGGAAATGCCTCTCCTGCGGCGTGCAGTCCGAAAAAACATTAAGGTGATTATATGTGAACAAAACCTTGTTTAAGCAAAACTGTGCTGCTCCTTGTGACTTGGGGAGGGCAGGAGGTTCCCCCCTTTCTATTTGTTTGTCAAGATAGGACTTTAGCGTCCGATTGACACGCTCTACAATCGCCTGCCCTTGCGGATTGTAGGGAATTCCAAAAGTGTGCTTGATGTCCCAAGTCGCCATGAAGGCGGCCAACTGCCTAGAGCAGTAGGACGGTGCGTTATCCGTTTTCACGTGCCGTGGCTTGCCCATCGCCGCGATGCAGGAAAGGAGGTGTTGCTCCACGTGGGTAGCCGTCTCCCCTTTCTGCGCCGTGGCCCAAACGAACTGGGAAAAGGTATCAATGCAGACGTGCATGTATTGCCATCTGCCAAACTGCGGCACATGCGTGACGTCCATCTGCCATACCTGGTTGGCCTCAGTCCCCCGTGGGTTGACCCCCCACGAGGGCCCCCCCGGCGCCCCTGCGCAATGCTGGCAAGAGCGGACTATACCCTGGGCCTGAGAAAGCGGCAGATTGAACTGTCTGGCGAGTGCCTTGGCATTTTGGTGAAAAAATGCATGACTTTGGATTGGAGTAGTGAAAACTCCCAAAACTGAACGTTGCTGAATTTCCTTTGCGGCCGCGTCCGCTCTGCTATTGCCCGCGGAAATCGGACCCGGTAGGTCCTGGTGACTTCGGATGTGGGCAATATAAAGCGGCTCCGTGCGGTTACGCAAATGAAATTGAGCGGTGAGAAACAGACTTAGTAAATTCTTGTCTATCGCGGGAGTGATGTAAGTTCCCGGTAGACTGTGCAACAAATTCCTTACATACAGGCTGTCAGTAATAATATTCAAGCGCTCCTGGGCGAAGGTGCGCAAGGCAAGGTTCACGGCTGCCAACTCTGCCCGCTGAGCGGACTTCTGTGGAAGAGTTAGCAGCGTGTGCCAAGCTTCGCCCTCCTGCCAGGTCAAAACACCATAGGTGCGACCTCCGTCTGTGAAAACTGTCCTGGCCCCCTGAAGCGGGACCAGCGAGAGCAATTCGAACAAGCTGACTGTTCCTGTCTGTAGGGAAACGAGTCTAGGGTCCTTGGGCAAGTGGTACGCTAAACAACCAGTGAAACCTTCCAGGGCTATCGGAAGCGAATCACCTAGCTGCATTAATTGGTGAATTTGTTCCTTGGTGAAAGGAACCACAATTTTGGCCAAATCATTTCCTGAAATGTCCCTAGCTCTCAGCCTGCCGCGGTAAATCACCGCGGAAACCAGCTCTTGGGGCGGAACGATGTTCCGTGGTGATGTGTTAGGCAAATAAACCCACTCCACAATTTTAGCTCCCTTCTCTGAGTCTACGCCTAACGCCCCAGTGAACATGGACCCTGACCGTACGATGTACAGATTCAGGATCGGGGCATAAGGCCCCTGGGCGATTCTATCCACCCACCTCTGGCCGAGAACTTGGTTCACTTTCTCGAGCGCCAAGCGCGCGTCTCGAGAGATTTTTATCCGGTCTGCCGGCTGCTTACCTAAGGTTAGCAGCGAGAAGAGCGGCTTTAAGAGATCCGTATCCAATCGGAAATACGGTCTGGCCCAATTAATATTCCCTAAAATCTGCTGTAACTCTACCAGGGTGACTGAGTCCTGTAAAGCTATCTGGGGTAAAACCGGTGCGGCAAAAGAACGGAGAAGCCGATGACCCAAGTATGAAAAGGGCTCGGTTTTCTGCACCTTCTCTGGGGCTATGAGTAGACCCTTGTCCCCCAGGCTGGCCTGGAGGTCAGAAAACACTGCGCTGCCGAGTTGCGGCAACGCCACTAAGATATCATCCATGAAGTGACACACAATAGCTTTAGGGTAAAGGCTTCGAAACTTTGCCAGCGCGTTGTGAACATAAATTTGGCACAGGGTGGGCGAATTGAGCATGCCCTGTGGCAAAAATTTCCACGCGTAACGCTGCGTGGGCTCTCCGTGGTTCACAACCGGCACTGTAAAGGCGAACCTTTCCCGGTCCCGGGGGTCTAAGGGGATTGTATAGAAGCAATCCTTGAGATCTACAACTAGGATCTCCCACCCCTCGGGAATCATATTTGGATTTGGGATGCCGCATTGAAGCGGACCCATGGGCTGAATACATTTATTGATCTCTCTGAGATCGTGGAGGAGTCGCCACTTCCCCGACTTCTTCTTAATTACAAAAACTGGCGAATTCCAGGGACTGGTGGACTGCTCTATATGTCCTGCGTCTAGCTGTTCCTTCACTAGCTGCTTTAGGGCAACTAGTTTCTCTCCCACAACCGGCCATTGTTCTACCCAGACCGGAGTGTCGGTGAGCCATTTAAGTGGCAACGCCATTACCCGAAGGTAAGGGTGGCACCGTACTGCTGGAGAATGTCTCGCCCCCAAAGGTTGACGTGCACGTCAAGAATGTGCGGCCGAACTACCGCCGTGCCGTCAGCCCCTGGGATGGTGACTTCTACCCAATCTCTGCTCCTAAACGCTTCCTGAACGCCACCTACCCCCCACACATCGGAGACCGGCTCAATGGCCCACTCCCTTGGCCACTGGCTCCTGCTTATCACGGACACATCAGCTCCGGTATCGAGGAGGCCTGAGAACACTCTTTTGTTCAAAAATACCTCGATAACGGGGCGCTGCTTCCACTCAATGTTGGTCTCCACTGTCGCTAAGACCTGGTATCCTTGCACTGCCTCAACCGCGCTCAAGCGGCCTGCTGAGCCGGGCTCTGAGCTGTCACTGAGCCTCCCCTGGCTGCCTGCTGGCGAGTGACAAGGAACCATGATCAGTTGCGCTAAGGAATCTCCCTTGTGAATGGTTTGGGGCAGGTGTGTCCAGAGTTGGACCTGGAGAACGCCTGAAAAATTCGAGTCAACGACTCCCGGAATTATGAAAATTCCGCGTGCTCCAGCTACACTACGGGGCAAAACTAAACCTAAAAAGCCTCTGGGCAGGGGACCCATGTACTGGGAATCGACCAGATAGACTGTGCCTGGCAGGTCGCATGTAACGTCTGCCTGACAAGCCAATTCTAGCCCTGTGCTACCCTTGGGGCTGGCCTGTGCCCTCGTAGTGCCTGGAATGTGCCTGGAACCTAGTCCAGCTCTGGGAAGTCCGGATTCTGGGGAATGAGAGAAGTCTCTGTTTGGACTGGGGCCAGAGACATGCCCGCGTTGCGGTTTCCCGAACTCGGACAAAACTTGGCCCAATGATAGCCTTTCTTGCACTTAGGACATGGGGTTTTCGGGGCTGTGGACTGGCTGGACCTTTGTCCGCCTCCCTTTGATCGGCACTCTTTGGCGAAGTGCCCGACCTTGCCACAAGTGTAACAAGTTCCCCTGGTCTTCCCCTTGGGGTGAGATCTCTTTCCCCCCTGCACTGCTGCCGCCAGCAGACCCATCTTGTAGGAGTCCGTGCCGACGTCAGAACAGGCTCTAATCATGTCTGTCAGTGTCAGGTCAGGACGATTGCCTAGGGACTGCAAAATCCTACGACAGTCCAAGTTGGCATTGTCCTTGGCTAACTTGATCAAGAGCTCTTGCTGGGCTTGCTCATTATCAATCTGCCTGGTGATGGCTTCTTCCAGGCGATTGATGAAGTCCATGTAGGGTTCCTGGGCTCCCTGCTTGATAGCGGTATAATTCTTAGCCGCTTTGCCAGATGCTGGGATCTTGAAGTACGCCCTATAGGCGGCTTCAGCGGACATTTCGAGAGTGGCGAGAGGCAAGTTGATTTGGGCGTTAATGGCCTCAAAGGCACCTGAGCCATATAGCTGCTCAGCGATTACCGCGCCTCCCATTCTCGCGGCTCTGGCCTGTGCCTCGAGCCGGTACTCGCTGTCCCAGATCATGTACTGGCTAGGGGTTAGCATCATCCTCATGACGGCTTTCCAGTCGTGAGGAATCCACATGGTGGTCTCGCACGCTTGCTGAAGCGTGCCCCTAGTAAAACGACTTTGGAGCCCTGTCTCTGAGATTGCTTTCCGTAAAGCCATGAGAAGCTTGTACGGGACTGGGGAATGAACTATCTGTTGCGCGCCTGTGAGCGCGTCCATCTCCATACGGATGGGACAAATCTGTCTAAGCTCAGCTAGCTGTTCTGCTGACAATTCCCCCTTCTTGAGCTCTATCTCTGCTGTGCGCTGAAGGGCACTCTTTACAACTAGGGAAGCTGGCGCTGTCAGAGGAACGCCTGCGCTCCTCATTCCTTGCGTTCCTTCGGTGACGTCTGCAGCTGTCACCGGGGGAAGGCTTCCCTCGCTGCTACGCTGATAGCTGAATGACGGACAGAGCGCCGTGGGCGCAGCCGGGTGAACTGGCTGACCTGAGGGCTCTTCTAACGGGGGTTCTAGGGCCTCTGTCCGGGCTGGCTCGATCTGCTCTAAGAGTCCTCTACACTTTTTCCATGTGCTGACTACCCTGCCGGGCGCTTTGGGGGGCTGCTGGATGCAGTCTCCTATCTGATCCCAGAGCTTCAAGGTTAACGTACCTACTTCTGGGTAAAGTAGGCAGTGTCCCCTGAGGTACGCCAAAAGTCTCGCTAGCTCTCCGCTGTGAAATCGCAACTTAAAAACCCTGGCCAGGATTCTGAACTCCTCCTCTCGAGTTCTTTGGCTAGCGGACGGACTTGGTCTATGAGAGCAAGTTCCCATATTACCTGTGATGGGTCCCTCGAAGTTTCCTTCTCGGGCCGAGAGTCGACGCGTCCTTTTACAGATAACAGTTCTGGCGACGAGTGTCTGGGGTAGCTGTCGGAGCGTGGATCGTCCTGTCCCGGGCCCTCGGTGGCCACTGCAATGTCAGGGGCTCACAGCCTGCCCTGACCGGAACGCGTTTTTCCCTTCGCGAACCTCCCCAAAGCCGGGAAAAAGGTAGGTAGGAAAGTCTCTTAGGAATGCCTCGCCGCGGCCACTCCTCTGTCCGGCTGGCTGCCGACCAGAGTGCCGCGCAGTCCTCCGGGGCAACGGGTCGCGGTTCAGGCGTTGAACCGGACTGCGTGGATCGTTACTCACGAGTAGACCTCTCCGGGGTCCTCTTACTCACGAGTAGCATCACGTCGGGGTCACCAGATGTAGGAATCGGGGCCGCTGGGGGCCGGAAGGTCCCGGAGGAGGACTGATCAAGTAACGACACGAGACAAGCTGCTGGATCGATCAGACACTTTATTGGTAAAAGGCAGAATCATTTATAGGGAAAAAGTGCAACGGTGGCAAACTGTCCTCTGGCAAGGCATTACCTCATACGTTGACACATGTTAATGGGAAAACCTTCAAAGGGGAAGTTAATTAACTCGGGGTAAACAGCGAACAAGATTGACCATTGTCTTGGGGCTTAGGCAGGGGTAAACATGGCTTGTTTGCACCAGGGATTTCCCCAAGCCGGGAGATGAGTCATTATGGTTCATGGATCAGCTATCTGCTTACTCGGCAGAGTCGCGAGTCAGGTCACCTTAATTGGGTGAATCAAACCCTATACTTTATTCACCCCCCTTAATTTGACGACCGGTGAGCCCACTGGTCGGGAGCCTGTCTCACCGCAGTGGTCTCTGGTCAATTCCGTGCCCTATGGGGCACGGGGAATCCATAATGGAGACCCATGGCAGGGTAGCCGTGGAAAAAGTGCTCCTCCACCATCCCCAAAGGCCCTCTTTAATGAGGAAACCTGATTTCATTTCATTTCAAGTTTAATTTCTATACCGCTTTACTCGACCCAGCAGGTGACTCAAAGCGGTTTAAACAGTCACAATAAAATAATACAGTAGTACAATTAAATATATAAATCAATACAATCAATAATACAATAACGGACCCCCGTTTTTCCCCCCCCCACACACTGCCCTGTTCCTTAGGTGGAGCCTGTTCAGAAGGGGGTCCTTGCTTCCCTCCTGGGACCCCCCCCCCCAGGCAGTTGGGCCAAGGCCAGTCTGGCTTTCCTCCTGGGAAGCATCACAAAAGTGATTAGTGCAAGCGGAGCATTGAGCACTGGATCCTTGCTTCGTGCCAGAACAGCATTGTGAATGAGTCACCCGTTGCCCCTTGCCGAAGAAGAAGGAGTGACCCTCGTCCATCAGAAAGAGGCTCTGCTGCTCTATGTGAGTATAGAATCCATGGGGGTGTGCTTGGAGGGTAGGGGGGTGAGGCCTCTTGGTGCTGAACGATGCCTAGAATAAATGTTTCATGAATGGCGTTTAAAAACCAGACCTGGTGTTTGGAACTCATCCTGTCCTGCCAGGGTTCAGACTCTGTTTATTGCTCACTTCGCCATTCCTACTAGATTAAAAAGAACAAGGTCACTCTGGTGACAGGGGCCCCACTGGGTTCAAACTCATGGCTCAGCCCTGTTTCTCCCCCCTCCTCCATGGTTGGCTCCTTTCCCTGGCCATGACTGAACCCCTTCCCAGGGCAGACCCAACCTCCTCCGTGCTCTGTTGTTGGAGGCCCACGTGGCACTCAAGAGACACAACCCTTGGAAAGAGACAGTGATAAATGGGTCTCCCTCCCAAAGTGTCAGGAGCCAAACGGGGAAGGGGGGAGTCGGCAGCAGAGACACCTCTGCCTTTCAGGGATGCTGAAGGTCGTGTGAGTGAAACTACAGTGCTACAGGAGGGTGGTGGTGGTGGAGGAACAGGGCCGCCATCGGGGGGGGGGGGGGGGGGGGACCATCAGCACTCCCGTCCCGGGCCGGAGATGATGGGGCCTGGCGGTGCCAGGAAACCACTGATGTATGCATGCACAAACAAACCACACATGCGTGGCCAAAATGGGTGCCCCCGCATACTGGGCCCGGAAGTTTCTGATGCTGGCCCTGTGGAGGAAGGAGAAGTCGACCCCACCAACTCAAGAAAGTGGAAGCCCATCAAGAATTACACCTCTGTATCCTCCCCCCGCCACTATTAGTGCCCTTTCTGGGCAGTTCTCAAGTTAATCAGCATTATGCCCCCAATATGCTGGGTACTCATTTGACCAACCTTGGAAGGATGGAAGAGGCTGAGTCAACCTTGAGCCCTGGTCGGGGTTGAATTCAAAACCTTCTGGCTGCAATACAGCAGTTTAACCTCTGTACCACCAAGGCTCATGAGTGCTGAAGCAGACCACCAGACTTAGCGCCCACCAGACTTAGCACCCACTCAGGGAAAGAGGGGGGAGGAGAGAGGGCCAGGGCAGGGGAGGGGAGGGGGGCAAGGGGCTTCAACCAGGTCCCACGTGGCCCTCAGTGGGAACTTGGAAGGGGCTTCACTCCAGTGGTCCTGTCCCCCCTCCCTTGGTGGTCTGAGGGTGGGGGAAGGGTGCCTTAGTGGAAGTTAAGGCACTCTTGCACTGCTCCCTCAAGGGTCCCTGAATCCCCATCCAGGGAAATCCATGGAGCAGAGGGGAGTTTCTCAAGCCCGGTGGGAGGTCAGAGGTGAGAGGGATCCCACCAGAGACTCGGTAGTGGAATGGGACCCTCCCTCTGTAGCCTTCTGCCCAGGTCCCACAGGGAAGGGCAGAGGGATTGGGATACCCAATGGGGCTTGGCTTCCTCCTCCTCCTCCTTTTCCTTCTTTTTTGCCAAGCTGAGGAATTCGAGAAGTGGGGTGATGCCGGGGCGGGGCACGCAGTGGGCTGCCTGGCTTGAACAAAGTGCTGCTGCTGCTGCTGCTTCGCTGCTGCTTCAGTCACCATCTTGGGAAGCATCCAGCGGGTAGAAGCCACAGAGAAAACAATCACTGGAGAATCGGGGTGTGTGCAGGGGGGGGAGAGATGAAAAATTACATTTATTTGCTATAAACTGATTATTTTTCTGTTTGGCTGAGGCTGCCTTGTGCAGCTGACACAACGAATTGTGATTTATATTCGTGGTTAGCCATTTATGATGAAGAGCTCTGGAATTCTTCCTGCTACAAGGTGGCCTGGCTATATACACACACACACACACACACACACACACACACACACACACACACACACACACACACACACACACACACACACACACACACACACACACACACACACACACACACACACACACACACACACCAGGCAGCCCCCCCCCCTTTACAAGCCTCTGAGCAGCCCTGACCCCTTTCCAGGATTTGACCCACTCTTTCTCCAGGGCCTCTCCTTAAGAGCCCTGCTCAGCTCACACCAGCCTAGGACGGTGGTCCTGGGACACCCCCCCTCCACCTAGCAGGCAGTCCCCCCCCCCCAGGCACCAGGTAGGGTGAGCTCACCACCTCCTTGCTGCCCCCCCACACACACACCTCTTCCACTCCCTGGATGTGCATCAGTTCCAAGGAAACACTTTAGATTAATTTGGGGTCTTTTGTGTTTTTACAGAAGGACTAATGACATTTGTGGCTGAGTTTGTTGGAAATAACCTTATATTAGCTATTATATTATATTAGCTTAATGGTAACTGCTTTAAGTTTTCTATACTCCTCTGAAAGAGAGCTGCTGGATCAACAGCGTCCAGTATAACATTTTTTTTTTGGGGGGGGGGGGGGGTCGGCCTTTCAATGGTTGCCTGGTGGAAGATGGTACATGTAGTCCTTTGTCTCTTCGAAGCTCTTCAATCTCTGGCCTCCTGAAAGTGCCTGTTTGTGTAAACCAGATGCCAAGACTGGGTGAAATGTTCTATGTGAAAGGTTAGATCAAGCCATCTTCCGCCACCCTGGCACCAGATAACCTTTGCCTTTACCCCGGAAAAATTGCTTGTTATATCTTTGCAATAGCATGCTCTGTAGTTTTGAGCAAACCATGTGACTGCCTTATGTACATGTGGGTTTAGGATTATAGGAATAAATATGAGCAGGGGATCCTTTGTTGGATTGGTCTGTCTGCCTTTTGCACCCACATCCTGGCGCGCGCGCGCGCGCGCGTGTGTGTGTGTGTGTGTGTGTGTGTGTGTGTGTCCATCTCCACATGAGTTAACCAGCCTTGTGGGAATGTTTAACCACCAGAAATCAGAACAGTGGAACAATTAAAGTTTCTTGGAATAAAATCAGCCCAGAACAAGGAGGCCCCATAACGACCAGTCGCTCTTGCGGGGGCAGGAGCTCCCAGAGGTGTGGGGAGGCCCACCCACCACCACCACCCCGTCAGGAATAAGAGGGAACAGGCTGCCCCCGATGGGGCCATTCTCTTCCAGCACTGCATCCCTGAAGGGAGGCACCCAGGCCAGGGGACACGATCCCTGCCAGGCCGAAAGATGCCTTCCCACCTCCAAAGGAGTAGGCAGCCAAGCCAAACCCTCATGCAGCAGGGGTGTCTGGGGCACCAGGGGTCAGATACATTCTCTCTTGGGGAGACTGGGGGCCCCCTTAGAGATTCTGGCAGGGCTTCCCTGGAGGCTTTTATGCCTTCTGGGTTTGTCAGGGTTATGGAGCAAAAAACCAGGCAGAGGCTCAGTTTAAAATACAGAGAGAGAGAGAGAGACCCCCACCCCCACCCCAGACTGTCTCCCTCTGGAGGGGGGGGGATGCATAGCCACTTCCTCAGAGAGAGATGCAAACAGGTGGAAAGGAAAGGTAAGGCTGCTGAGACAGATCAAAGGCAGGAAATGGCCAACAATCAGCCCATTGAAAGGGGGGGGGGGGCAGATGTTGCTCTGGGTAGGAAAAGGAGGCTGAGAGAGGAGGAGGTGGAGGAGGAGGAAGAGGATTCCCCAGGTCCTTCAGGCTTCCAGAACATCCTATTCCTATGCCATGCAGGCCATTCCCACGAGGTCCTTCCAGCCCTTCTTCCATTGGAGCAGGATGCCCAGGAAACAGACCGGAAAGGAAGGGCTGACTTTTCCCTGGAGCTAAAGGGTTAACTCCCCCCACGCCACCGCCTTTGCCCCAAACCCTTGTGTGGAGAAAGGCATGGAAAGGGGCTGGGAGCTGCGGGGTGGGGTGGGATGGGATGGGGTGGGGTGGGGGATTAAAGCAGGGGAATCAGGGCCAGGCCTTGGTTTTTCGAGGAGGGGAATTGCTAATATAATCCTCAAAGGATTTTTCCCTTTTGACTTACGAAAAAATCTAATATCTTCATTTCCATACCTTTTTAAAGCTAATTTGTGGAAAATTAAAATGGTGAGGCACACAAAGACTGCATTTTAATTGAATCTTGTAGCTGTGCAGTGGCGAGGGGTCTCTCTTGGCTTCCTTGATTAGCTTCCTCCATTAAATCATTTTTGCATCGTTTAGCTGAGATACAGTCTTCGTTTTCAGCCGCGTGGTCCGGGACTTGTGGATTAGGGAGGGATTGGGGGGGAGTTTTCTCTCTTTTCTGCCCACTGGGTAAGGCCTATGCAGATGGCACTTAAAGTTGCAGAAGGGAGGGACGGGAGGGGGGAGTCAGGAAGTTTCGGGGGGGGGGGGCTGCAACCCGGAGAATCTCCCAGTCATGGTCATGTTGCTTCACTTTTAAAGCAGGGGATTTGGACTAGTTCAAGAGCGCTACGATACTTCTTCATTTGGGGGGGGGCGGTCTTCCGACTTCCTTCCATTCCAGGATTCTTCTCTCTCTCTCTCTCTCTCTTCAGAAACCTGGTTCATCCCACCCTCTTTTCTTATCCAGATGGAAAGACTTGGGTCCAACCCAGGCCAAAGGAAAGGGAAAACCAACCAAGCCCACTTCTATACCCCTCCTGCCCCATAGAAGCAATTAGGGGGCAGATCATGAGTTAATTAGCATTTTGCCCCCAACATGCTGGGGATTCATTTGACCAAGCTTGGAAGGATGGAAGAGGCTGAGTCAACCTGGAATCCCATCAAGATCGAACTCACAACCTTCTGGCTGCATTACAACAGTTTAACTCCTGTGCCGGAAAGAGAAGCATGAGAGCTTAGAGCGAATGGGCTCCAGATCCACGGAGAAAGGGGCCATGGTTTCAGCCCACATACCTTTTGTGTGGGTTGCCCCCCTGTTCATGCAGAGCCTCCTTTGGGGCTGAAGGAGGGACACTACAACCCGCCCACCCCTCAGGGCTTGTTGGCATTTCTACTAGCTCAAGAGGCATTTTTGTGTCCAGCAGGCCTAACTGCTGCCCTTTGGCCAAGCTCTTTCCAGCACCCCATTCCCAGCAGATGCCTCCCTCCTTCCCTCCCTGGGGGGCAGATGAGCTTCTCAGGGTGGCAAAGCGATGGGCTGAGTCCTGCATTGGCTGACCTGTGGTGGGCAATTCTGAGTCCCCTGGCTGGGCACCTATGCCATAGGCTTGGAAGAGAGAGAGATGCAAATGGGTGAGGGGGGCAGAGAGGTCAGTCTGGACCTTGCATGTCCTTCCATCAGGCTGAGCCTTCCTTTGCCTGACTGGGGGTTGAGGGGTTGGGGTTGGGGTTGGTTCCCGGTTGCCTCAGGGGCCTCCCTCTCCTGCAGCCAGCTGGAGACCATGCTGGGTCATCAGGTGATGTCCTACCACAGAGGAAGAGAAAAGCCACTGCTCTGTTCTGGCAAAAATGTCATTTCTCCACTCTCCTCCATCCCTAAAATAGCCAGAACTCACTGGGCAGTTCACAAAATGGAGGTAAAAACGTAAAGTACAAAACCCCCACCATGTAATGGTTAATCAAAGGGGAACCGTTGCAGTAGAAGCCAAAAATAATTTGACCCAATCCAGTGCAGAAACCCAAAGTGAAATGGAATAAAAAGCCCCCAGGTGGGTGTGGGTGTGTGTGAAAGAGGTGGTGAGGAGGGGCCCCAGCTGTGTGCAAAAAAGCCACCTGGCATTTGCTGTTGCTCCTCCGCCACCCCAGCCACAGTGGCTCCCACTGGCCACCACCACTATAGACATATCTGTCCCCATCCTCTCACACCAAGCCCTGGTTTCTACCGCTGTCACAAGCACAGGGGGTTGAAGGGTGGCGTTTTGTGGGGGACAGCTGGTGGATACGGAGGGCCCTTTAAGTCCACCAGAGCCCCCCCTCTCCCCCCAAGACTATAGCCAATTTATCCTGCAGTCCTCTTCACCCCATTAGTTTGCTCAGGATTAACCTTGCTCTGAGTAATTGATGCTGGAAAAGGAAGTCTGGCTCAGGGGAATCCCAGCCAGATGTTCTTGGAAGACAAGAGAGGAAAGACAAATTGCTGGACAGGGAGGAGGAACCGCTGCTGCCCCCACACCCACCCACCACTCTTTCCTGGAGCCCCTGGATGGGTGGGTGGGAATCAAGGGGGCGGGAGAGAAAGACCCCTGGGCTCCTTTCCTTCCATCGCAGGGTTAGCAAGCCCCCCCCCCCCACACACACACACCCTTGGTGAGCTTCCTCCCTCCCTCTCATCCTCCAACCTCTTTCAGCTGCTCAAGGCTTTTCAAGGTAGAGTGTCTTGCATGGAGGGCTTTCCTGGCTCATTTCTCGACCCCTTTTGGCTGCCATTAGAGAGGGCAGGGGGAGGGCAGGATGAGAATGAGCCGGAAATCCTCTGATCCCATTGCTGCTGCTTAGGTGGCTTAAGGCAAATTGCTCAGCATCTGTTTCCCATCCAGGGCTCAGGGAGAGCTTAGCCTCCGAGTGTGCCTGGCCCTGGCCCTGGCCCTGGCCCTGGCCCTTGTGTAGGGCAGACCCTGCAGCAGCAGCAGCAGCAAGCCCTCCTTTCACCTGGAATGACTGGCCTGTTGATTGATTGACCTCTGGCAGGCAGGCAGGGAGGGAGGGAGGGAGAGAGAGAGAGAGGACCCGAAACATCCTCTTCCAACCTGTTGCTGTCCCATTGGTTTCTCTGCACCCTCCCGCAATGCTCTGCAGCCCCCACCAGCAGCAACACAACGATGGAACTGCCTGGGGTGCTGAGATGTGGGGTGCATGTGAGGTATTCCTGGTGAGTGGGGGGGGGGCTCCTTAGAGCCTTCCTCAGCCACCCCTAGGATCTGAGGCCCCCATCAATTGAGCAGCCAGAAGAAGGGGGTCTTTCTTGGGAGCTCCTCTCCCCATTAAGCTGTCTGATGTTAGCATGGCTTATGCTAGGGCTGGCTGAGATGATGCTCAAGATTCATGTGCCAACCTCAGGGCATTGACTGTGGCACCCAGAGGCCATAGCCCAGGTGGGAGTGACACAGAGCTCTATGGGCCCAGACAGCAGTGGGGTGAGTTCATTTTGTAGGGAAGTGTGGCCTCCCCAGGCAGGGCAGGAGAAAAGGACTTGGGCCCTCCAGAGGCTTCTCTCCCCATCCCAACACTCCCTGAGGTGTCCCTTGGGTGCCTCTTTGAGCTACGTGCCAGAGAGAAAGCTTCCCAGCTGAGCAGCCCCAGCAGGAGAGTTGCAGTGGGGCAGAGGGAGGGGCTGGCACTTTCCCCCAAGATAGCCGTGGGGTGGAATGGGAAGGAGCCCAAGCAGCGGCCTGAAGGCTTCTGGCTGGCCAATGTGGCTCTGGCAGGGGCAAGGGGTGCTTTCTGGAGAAATGCAGGCTAGAAGCTGTCACCAGCCAGGCCGCCCTGAGCCTAGTCCCGATCTCTGCTCCTAGAGGGGGAAGAGCATGAGAGAGGGCTCTGGACTCCAAGCCCCTAAACTTTTCTCTCCTCAGGCTTCAGGGCAATTATAGACTCCCACAACTCCCTATAATTCCTAATTCCGCCCCAGAACCTTGTACATTCTGCCTGAGTCACTCCTCTTTTCTCCCTCCTGGCCCTCTGGATGCTGCTTCAAGGTCAAACCATGGGAGAATTCGCAGTAGCATGAAAACAGATGCCAGCAGAAACACGTACTGTCAGGATCCCACACCAAACATGTGTTACCTGAAAAATTGTTACCTTTTAAATTTAGAGGAACGTCCCACAGGCAGGGTTGAATCAGGAACCAAAAGACCACATTAAATTGTGGGTTCAAATAGAAAGGGGATCGTTGAACTGAAAGTACATAAGAACGTCAGAACAGCCTTGCTGGAAGAGGCCACAGGAGCGCATGATCCAGTCCAGCATTCTGTCTCACACAGTGGCTCACCATTTGCTTCAGGGTATTCTTCCCAAGGAGGTGCCTTCACCTGCTTAGGATTCCCTGGAAATGGCATTGAGAGATATCCTGCTGCCTATCTCTCCAACCCCGAGGTTGTCCTTAGGTATAATTATGGATACCTAAGAAGCACGTGTTTTGCTTGTGCTTCCAGGAGCGACAAGGGCAGCGTGAGCCGGATGAATTGGCATTGGGGGCCAGATCTGGCCTGTGGGTCATAGTTTGGGCACCCCTGCATTAAACCATGCAAGTGTAGACCACAGTTGTTGTGTGTGCCATGGGCACAGCCCTCTGGGAGTGTGGCTCATCATCCGAGGGGGCCCATCAGAGAGGAAACCTTTGATAGTATGTCTTTTGGAACAAGAGAAGGCAGGCCAAGGAAGAGGAGGGGAGGGGAGGGAGGGCCTGTGCTCAGACATGTGTGTCTGTCTGTCCGTTCGAAGCTCTGGCTCTGCTCCATCAATGTTGTGACTCTGGTAAAGCTGAGCAGACCTCAGTGGAGTTAAAGGCTGGGTAGGGCCTCCCCCCCTCCCCCCCCCCCCGGCAGCTGCTGGGAGGAAATCAGGACACCAAGGCCTTGAATGCATAATAGATCGATCTATTCTGAAAGGGCACCTGTACAGAAACGTTTCCATCACAAGCGGGCAAAGATGGGGGGGGGGGACAATGCAAGACAAGCAGGAGATTAACTTAAAATTTGGAACATTTGCCTTCACCTGCCTGTGGGTTTATTATGGCAGAGCTGTGGCGCAGGGTGGTGGTGGGGACACACCCATTGCCAAAGAAAAAGCCACCCAGGAAGGGGAGAGGAATGGGCACGGATCTGCCAGCCCTTCTGCCAGCCCTGCCACCAGCTTGTTTCATCTCAGTGCCCTTTGTCTCCACAAGATACCTTGTTCCATGTACAGAGGAAGACGGGAAATCTGAGGCTAACCAAGAAGGGTAAAAGTTGAGAGAGAGGGAGCATGTGTACGAACCCTTGGCTTCTCATCAGCAACCAGGGAGTCGCCCGCAGAATGTCTGCCCGGTCTTGTGCCACAAGAAGATTGGTGAGTCGCAGGGCTAGGCCCCACTCCCTGCCTATCCCATCACCACCACCACCGTGGGACCAAGGGCAAGCTTTCCCCTCCTCTCTCTTCAATGTGCAAGGGAGCCTCAGTCTCAGCTGGGGATGATGGCTCATGTTCAAAGCCCCTTTGAGTCCCACAGGGGAGAAAGGCAAGGAGCTATATGCAAACAAGCCAGCCAGCAAGCCAAGAGTGGGCACTGCAGAGTCAGGCCACCGGCTCAGCTGAGAAGCTAGCAACATCTGCCAGGGATTAAAGACCTGTCCTGCAACCAAAAGGTTGTGAGCTTGATCCTGACCAGGACTCAAGGTTGACTCAGCCTCATCCATCCTTCCCAGGTTGGTCAAATGAGTCTCCAGCATGTTGGAGGCAAACAATGCAATTTACCTTGTGAACCCCCCAGAGAGGGAGGGAGGGCCCTTCTAAGTGCTATGCCGAGGAGCTGGTATAGAAGCCTGGTTGCTTTGTTTTGCATTGCTTCTCTGCTGCTGCTGCTGCTGCTGCGAGTCTTTGGGAAGGCAGAGAGCTCCCTGTGCCCCAACCAGGCTGAGAGGGAGCCAGCAGGGCTACAGCAGAGCAAAAGGAAGCATGAAAGAACACACACACACCACCACCACCACCACCACCAGGGGTCTGTACGGTTCCTCCCATTTAAGGCGTGGCACCAGGCAGGTAAGCAGTCCCTCCCTCATAAACGTGTCTCATGATTCGGACAAGCGAAAGTGTTCTGAGAGCCTCCCCCCCCCCCCGCCCCTTATGTTGAAAGGGGCAGGGAGGAATTGAAGGCCATGGCCAGCACCCTGAAGGGAACATGAGACCGTGCCATGTGGCACAAACTCCATCTGCATCTTCTCACATGGACAAAACAGAACCAGAACTGTGGAGCATGAAGAGACCCAAAGGGGGACTCCTCCAGCCCGACCAAGGAAGCCCTGACAGGTGGACCTCCCGATGCCAGTCTATCAACCTCCACCAAAAGAGAGTCTACCAACCCACCCGTCCACCCTATCCTTCCACCCATTCACACCCCAAGGAAGGCAGTCTGCTCCACTATTGACCCTCCACTTCCCCTGGGGAAGTCTTCCTGGATGTTTAGGCAAAATCTCTCTTTCCTGGTCATTTGAACCCCTAACTTCAGGTCGGGCCCTCTGGAGCTGCAGAAGCCAAGTTGGCTCCTTCCTCCCGTCGGCCGCCCTTCCAATTGTTGAAGAAAGCTCCCCAACCACCTCCCAGATAAACTGCCCTTAGCAGAACAGGTTTACCATTTCATTCGGTGCTCCTGGCTCCCGCTGAGCTGGCGACGTGACATTTATGAGAAGGAGTGTAAATTTCCAGTCCAATACAGCACATCACGGTGATGCTGAGTGTCAGCTTCTTGCTGCCCTTTGGAAAGCACCTCCTGACAAGGAACATACACGCGGCTTCTTCTCTCTCATAGGCTTGGGAACGGACTGGGAGCGATGTCAGAAGGTGGGACCCTGGTGCCACTGGGGGCTGCCTTGCAGCAAGGGCCACGGGCCGTGGCAGAGGCAGGGCCTGCCCTTTCAAGCAGAGGATGACAGGGACATGGAATCTTAGTACGGTAGGGTTGGAAGGGTCCACCTGGATCATCAAGTTCTACCCAAATCACCATCACCTCCTCCTCTTCCTCCCCCGTGTGTGAAGTCCAGGCCAGCCATCCTCTGTTGGGAAACCTCCCTCCAGGGAAAGAAGAGCCCATCACCCTCCCAGGCAGCCCAATCCACTGCCAAAGCAGAGTTCTGGCTCTCCGGAATGGCTCCGACTTCTTCCTGTGGCTGAGTTGGAACCCTCTTCCTCCTCCTCTGAACCCACTGGCTTAGGACCTCTAAAGCAGGGGGAAACCAGCTGGCTTCATTTTTCACTCAAGAGGCCTTCCGGTGCGGGAAGGAGGCCATCCCACCATCATCCTCCCTCCCTCTTCTCTTCCCCAGGCTGAATCGACAGAACTTGCTCCCTCTCCTTTCCCTCCTGGCCCACATGGGAGATCCAAGGGGCCCATAGGTCCCACCTGCCTGAGTGCCCCAGTTGCTTTCGGGGAGGTTCTGGTAAGAGACAGCAAAGGGTCAGCCCCTTGGCACCTCCCTGGCCTGGAGAGCCATTGCTGCTATGGGAGGTGGCCCCACTGAAGGAGACGGATTCAGTGACCCAAACCTAGCTTGGACATTTTTGAAATCTATAAGAGTTTGTGGCGCACCTGGTTGGCTTTTAAAGCGAGTGGCGCAAGGAGCACTCACTGGAGTTCAGGCCAGTCTCAAGAGGAAGGCCTGATCTCTGCCAGGGGCATCCTTAGAAGCCAGAGGTGACAGGGGTGGTGGGAGTGGAGTGATGCTCCAGGGTGGCTAATAAGGGACGCGCACCCCGGGCAATTGCCCTGGATGCACGCTTTGTGGCCCCCGCCCCGTGAGACGGACAACAGGCGCTTGTTGCCAACAGTTCGGGGGAGGAGCCGCCCCTACATAAGGGACCACACGGCACCTCTTTTTCTCTTTCACTTTTGCCGGGCCGTTTGCCCACCTTGCCCTCCCTGTACTTAGTGTGAATACCGATCGCTGTTTTGGGGCCGGCAGGGAATTTTTCCTAGGGCCTCAGATTGGCTACAGGGACCCTAGTTTTTTGCTCTGCCTGCACTAACAGGTTGCAGCTGGATTGTTCCTTGGTCACTTTGGCGGACAACATGGGTGAGGAGGTAATTACAATAACCAAACCCAGCTTTCAGTCAAAAACTACAACAACAAAGTGACACAAGGATATGTGGACTAAGCTTTAACATTACTGACCAACCCCAAGCTGCGACAGCTGTGGGGTGGTGGGTGGTGGGTGGGAGAGAATTCTGAATAACTCAAATTAAACTCCAGGACTGGAGGAATATTCACAGAGCTGTGGAATAACCTCACCCGTGATGTTTTGCCACCGTGCAGCTTAGTTCTGCCACTAGTTGTGATCAATAATAAAGTGGCCAATTCTATTAACCATAATCAGTTGTCTGTCTCCTTACTGGGGTGTGAGTCTGTAATGGGATTCCCGGCAGGATAAGGCAACTTCCTGCCTTCCAAGGACAATGATGTCTCCGCGGCAGCCCTCTAGAGGTCTTTTGGTGGCTCCAGACAAGGGGTGCCCAAACTATGGTCTGTGGGCCTGATCCGGCCCCCAATGCGAATTCATCCGGCCCACACCACCATCATTGCTCCCAGAAGTGGAAGTAAAACACGCCTGAATGGGCGTGTTTTACTTCCACTTCCAGGAGCGGTGAGGGCTGGATGAATTGGCATCAGGGGCCAGATCAGGCCCACAGACCATAGTTTTGGCGCCCCTTTGTTTAAGCAGAGAAAACGGCTGGTTAAAATCTATCTCATCCTGTTGAAAAACAGATTGCAAGGCACATTTTACTTCCGCTTCAGGTGGGAGGAACCACGTGACCAGCCCGCTGAACCACGTGACCGGCCCACTGAACCATGTGATTGGACCACGGCCCAAAAAGTTTGGGCACCCCTGCTTGGCTGCTCCAGACCCTACACTCAGCCCCCGACCCGGCGGCTCCTGCTGCTGCTCCGAAGACCCTTTGCCAGGAGGGAGGAACGAACGCGCTGCTGCTCCTGCTCCTGCTGCTGCTGGGGCGCCGCCGATGCCCGGGAGTGGCCGCCGCCGGACGCCGAAGCCTGCTGTGCCTGACCGGGAGGAGCAACAGGGCAGGGCAGGATCCATTCGAAGGCCGGTGTGTGTGTGTGTACGTATGTGGAGGGGGTGGGAGCAGACAGGCTGGACATGCCCGGTATAACGCCTGCCTGCCGCCCCCGCCCCCGCCCCGCTCGGGGACGGCAGCGCCCTAGGCGACCCTCCATCAAGTTCACGGAGAGAGTGTGTGTGTGTGGGGGGGGGGAGTGGGGCAGACCCGTCTGGGGCAGCGGGCAGCTTCAAAGTCCCGGCCAGGGAGCTGCCCACCCTCCGGGGTCGCCGCCATGAAGTCCGCAGCCAGAGGCTGCTGCCAAATCTCTCCTCGGCCCCCGCCCGCCGGCCCTGCGGGAAGTGTGACCCCCCCTCACCCACCCCTCCCAACCTGTCCTCGGAGGGAGCGCCAGCAGGGGAGGGAGGGGGCCAGGCCAGCCAGCCAGCCACAAGATCCTGCAAGGGGAAATATACGCCCCCTCCCCTGGGGGCAGGGGCAGGCAAGGAGCGTCCCCAGTGGCCAGTGGAGGAGCACGCAGGGGTGTGGGTGTGGGGGGGGGGGATGTCCTGTTGCCCACCTGGGGCGGGGACCCTCAAGCAGGATGCCGTGGAGGGCCAAGGAGGAGGAGGAGGAGAGAGATCGCTTGTCGCCCCCCCCCCCCCGTCCCCTCCCTGGCCTGGGGCTGCCCGGGGCGAGCTTGGCCTGGCTGCCCTCCGCTGTCACCTTCGCTTGTGCGGCATCCTCAGAAAGGCGGCCAATTGGAAGCGACAGGTCCCTCACCCCCCACCCCACCCCCCCTGGGCCGCGCCGAAGGGCCAGCGGAGGAGCCGAGAAAGGGGGTGGCAGCAGCAGCAACGGCGGCGGCGGCGGCGGCGGAGGAGGAGGAGGAGGAGCGACTCCCTAGCATTAGAACATAGGGCCGGGCCGGCCTACACGGGGTGGGGGTCGGGGCGGGCAGACAGCCTGCTTGGGGGTGGGGTGGGGTGGGGGTGGGAGAAGGACACCACTCTCTCTCTCTCTCTCTCTTTTAAAAGCAGGGCCCGGTGGGAAGGAGAGGGGGGGTTTCTCCAGCAGCAGCAGCAGCCGCAGCCGCAGCCCCCCTCCCTCCCTTGCCCTGCCGTGCTCCGGAGCCCCCGAGTCACGCGGCGGGCTGGGAGTCCTGCGGGGCCCGGAGCCTGTCACTCCGCTTCCGTCTCTTCTCAAGCAGAAGCCTCGGCGGAGGAGGAGGAGGAGGAGGAGGAGGAAGAGGCGCGGGAGGGAGAGAGGCAGCCAGGAGGGCACCCTCCCTCCCTCCCTCCCTCCTCGGCCCTCCAGGAAGAAGGGCGCCCGCCCCGGCCTCCCTCCCCCCGCCTTCTGCATTGGCTCATGCAGCACCGGCCGGAGGGACGGCAGGCGCTGGGCAGGACCCCAACCCCCAGGGCCGGCGGGCGGGCGGGCTGGCACGATCTGGTCTTCTTCTTACTGCGCAGCTGCACTGGCCCAGAGAGAGAGAGAGAGAGAGAGAGAGAGACCCACTTGCTGCCAAGGGTGCCCTGACTTGGCCCTGATCCACAGGAGAGGGCAAGGGGGGGGGGCAAAGGAGCCCCCTGGTTCCTTAGCTTAGGCTGGCTCCTGCCTGGTCAGCCCCAGAGATTGGAGGAGGAGGGGGGCCCCTCATCTTCACCTGTGGGACTCACACAGCCTGGCTCTCTTCGGCCCCTGGGGTTCACCTGGGAGAAGAGGGAGAAGGTGGGCAGCCAATATGGCTGCAAGGCAACCCCAGCTGTGCTTCTTCCTCTTCTTCTTACTCCACATTCTGGAGATTGGGTATCTGGTACTGAGCACAGCAGGATGAGGCCTTGCATGGATGGTCTCCCTCACAAGCCCCCCCCCCCCACCTTGCTGGCCAGAGGGGTGGGCGCTGCAGGCCAGCCCTGCTCAGAAGAAGCCCAAAGCCACACATTGGAGAGGAGGGGGGAGCGGGGGAGGGGGGGACTCACTCTGGCCACCTTCTCATTTCCCCAAAGTACACAAGGCCCAGCTTCCACATCATGGAAATGAGTTGCTAACCACATCATGGCATGCTGATTCCAGGTGAAAATGTAGCTGTAACGATATTAGTTTTTAATTACACCACAGCGTTGACATCAAGCAGTGCATTGGGGGAGTGTCAGATGGATGCGGGTAGAAACACCAGCCCCTCCTTGGGGAAGGCTGTGGGGGAGGGGGGAGGGTGGCCTAGCCTGTGGCCTGGCTGGACATGGCCCCACCCAGGAAGAGAAGAGCAACCATGGGCGGTGGGGCGTGATGTGACCCACACAGCGTTCAAAGGTCACCTGGTGGAACCAAAGAACGGTGGGCTTGGCTTCCAGATCTTTCAGGCAATCCTCACAGAAAGAGCCACCTCAAAGATTGTGGTATAAGGTGTACCCTAGTAATAATGGCAACCCTTGTGTTGCCGGCTAACCTTTCTTACACTATGCCAGGTGGAAGGAACTGCAGAATGAACTCACCCAAAGGTGCCTTCATTTAGGCAGTTTCACCTCTGGCCTAGACACGGAGGAAAAAGGTGCCAAGCCTCACAACTTCCATCTCTCACAAATCCTTCATAGATTGTGATGAAAACAACCAGAGGTGGTGCAAATCCACACACACACACACACCCTGCTTGGCATGTTGATGCAGCCCGCCCCCGCCCCAACTGCCTTATGAAGATATCCATCCAGGCTTTAGCACAACAACGGAGCCTGGAGTCTGAAGCAGGGGATGGCTCAAATGGGCAGTCAGTAGCCTGGCTAGGGGCTCCCGGAACACCTTGGGCAACAGGGCAAGCCACATGGCAACCCTGGCACTGAAGCCCAGTGTCCACCAGACCCATGGCCCTCCTCCCCAATGCCTCGTGCTGTGGCCCCACTAGCTCATGGCATGCCTTGGGGGCCCAGACCCAAAGGCTCTTCAGGGTTGGCCAGAAGGAACCACGCAAGGAAGCTGGAAGGGCCAGGGAGAGAGAGAGAAGGTGGAGCCTTTGCTTGGCTTCCTTCCAGGGCCCTTCGGACCAAGCAGTAGCTGAAGCTCACCTGGAAGCAAGTTGTTGCCCGGCAGGTTGCCATGGGGAAGCCTGTGAGAATTGAAGCACCTTTCCTCAACCACAGGCACAGCTGACACCAGTCTTGGCCCAGAGAGGCCACTCCTGAAGCAGGCGGGGGGGGGGGGGGATGCCCTGCCCAGCCCACCCCCAGCTGGCAGGAGTGAGTGGAGCACAGAGTCAAGTCCCTCCTTCCTTTGCCAAGGGGAAGCTCAGCAGCCCCCTCCCCTCGGATGCCATGAGTGTGTGGGGGTCATGTGTGAAATCAAAACTTTGCACAAAAAGCAGACCTGGGGGTGGGAGTGTCAGAGCCGCACCTCAGCAGGGCACACCTCAGTCTGGAGGGTCACATTGCTCCTCTCTGGCTGCCCAAAGGAAGTGAGAGGCTAATTATCAGTTTTAATTAAAGGCAGAGTGTTAGTGAGAAGGAGGGCCGGGTTGGCTCTCAGACAGTTCCCTGTCACCCTCACCTGCCTGCTGACATTGCAGAAACCCTCCTAGATTCATCTCTATTAAAAATTGCCGGCACACATCTTTTTCCCAGGGTGGGGAGGACAGGCGGTGGCCAAGAGAGACAGGAAGGCTGGCCCCTGGGGAGGCGGGTGGGGCGGGCCTCTGTAGCCCTGGCAGCAAGCAGGGGAGGGGGCAGCAGGGGTCGAGGGACTGCCCGGGGGGGGGGGGGGGCTCCATGGTAAAGAAGCTCACCTTGTTAAAGCGCCGTAGCCAAGATTCTAGATTTTTTGGGGGAGCGGGTGGGGTGGGAACGATTTTTTTCCATGAGGGGCAAGAAAATGTTCAGGAGGGGCAACAATGTCACACTCACATATATAACATTGGCACCACAGGGTGGGTGGGTGGGTGCTGTTAGCTCAGGAGGGTTTCGGGGGGGCCCTGCCCCCTGGCTACAGCCCTGCCTTGTTAGTTGAAAGGTCGGCAAATCGGCAGTTCAAGACCCAAGTACTGCATGACGGTTCGAACGTCTGTCTCTGTCCCAGCTCCTGCCAACTTAGCAGTTCGAAAGCAAAAAATTGCAAGTACAGTAAAACCCCTACTTACGAAAAAAAAGTCCGTCCCGTAGGCTTTTGCTTAAATTGGTTTTTATGTAACTCGAAGCAAACCCATAGGAAAAATTACTTTTTTACGTAACTCGAAGCAAACCCATAGGAAAAATGATTTTAATGTAAATCGAAGCACACCCATAGGGGAAAGAATCTTTATGTAACTCGAAACAAACTGATAGGAAATCGTGTAAATCGGGACATGATTTAAGCACAAGATCATTGTGTAAGTCAAATTTTATATAACTCGAGGCATATGTGAGTCGGGGTTTTACTGTAGATAAATTGGGGCCACTTTGGAGGTGAAAAGATCTTGGGGACATGAAAGGCGCCTCAAACCCAGAACCAGGCAGGCTGATTCAGAAAACCCTGCAAAACCACTCGGATAGAAGCAAAGTGGTTGGCAGGTGTGGGCAGAGGGGCTCCTTCCGGTAGCTGAGTCCCAAGACATTATAAGTGGGGAAGCTGCGATCCAGCATACCTGCATAATGGAAATCCATTCAATCACCACTGTTGTAAATCCATGACCAGACCAGGGAATTCCCATCCATCATCCAAATAATAGTGTGAGTTAGGGTACTGCAGTGGCTCAAGTCGCTAAGACGCTGACTGGGAAGCGGAAGGTCAGCAGTTCGATTCCCGAGTACTGCAGGACGGAAATGAGCTCCCGTCTTCATCCCAGCTCCTGCCAACCTAGCAGTTCGAAAGCAAGAAATTGCAAGTAGATAAATAGGGACCACTTCGGTGGGAAGGTAACAGCGTTCCGTGCGCTCCGGTGTCTAGTCATGCCTGCCACATGACCACGGAAATGTCTGCAGAAGCAGACAGCGCTGGCTCTTCGGCTTAGAAACAGAGATGAGCACTGCACCCTAGAGTCGGATACGACTGGCTTTCAAGCAAGGGAAACCTTTACCTTAGGATTCAGAAGTCTCCAAGGGTCGCACCCTGGATAACACAGTGGTAGTACTTCAGGCGGGGCATCAGGCTCTCCTTGTGGAAGGCGTTCTGCATGCCCTGCTGCCTCTATCCCACCTGTGGATTCACACACACACACACACACACACACACACACACCACAACACACACACACAACACAATGTGGTGAGGATTGCAGCCAACAAGCTTCAGTAGAACATTCTGGTTGTGTGGAGTCAGGCCAGACCATGTGGGGCCGGCTAATCATCTGCTAAGCAAGCCATTCGGGCACTCCGCCACAACACAGAGTAGAACCCAGGTGCCCCCTCCACACCCAGGTGAGGGAGTGGTCGGTGCCCTCTGCCTGGTAGGATGACAGGCGGGCAATTAACTTACTCAGGTGGATGCTTGACACTCTTCCTTTACAGGTAGCACAATCAATGAAGCCATAGTTACAACAATGAATACACGAAATGGCAAGTGGTGAACCTGACCCTGAGCTGCTGTTCTATGGCCATGCCATGAAGAGCAAGAATGATTCAAACCAGATAGAGAGGGGAAAGGGGACAGAAAGGAAAGGAGGAGGCTGAAAGGGGAACTCTGGCCACTGGCACTGGCCAAGTGGGACCTCCAACCCTAAGACCAGGGGTGCCCAAACTATGGCTCATGGGCCAGATCTGGCCCTCTGATGCCAATTCATCCAGCTCTTGCCTCCCTCAGCACTCCCAGAAGCGGAAATACAATGCACCTGTACATTTTACTTCCACTTCCGGGAGTGATGAGGGTGGTGTGGGCCAGATGAATTGGCATCAGCATCTGGATCCAGCCCACAGGCCATAGTTTGGGCATCCCTGGTTTAAGCAGAGAAAATGGCAGGTTAAAATCTTTCATTTTATCTTTCGTCCGGTTTCTCATTTCTCCAGTTTACTCTGCCCTGTTTCTCTGACTGATTGAATTTTTGCCCACTCTTGCAGGAAAATCCACACACGTTTTCAAGCGCCTTTCTCTGAGCACATCTGTTTTTGTCTGCAGTGTTGCACAGTTTACACTCATGGGTGCCTTGAGCTCATTTTCCCAAGGGGGCAACATACTGGCCAGGTCAGAGGCCCCCCAGCCCCCCCCCCAGCCCCACCCCTTGCTATCTGCCAGTCTCAGGGGAGCCCTTTTGCCTGGGGAGGGGGTGGGTGGGAGGCACCTGGCCTCAGGAGGGCCACCCCCAGTGGGGCACAGAGAGAAGATCTGGGTGGGCAGGTGAGGAGGGGGTCCTGTGCCCTCCTGGGGGGGCACATTGTGCTGAGCCCCAGACTTGGATCAAGCAAAATTCACGGAAGGCGAGCTCGGAGTCTGCTAAGACCTTCTTCCCCAGGTGAGATCTGTGGGTCACAAGGGGAGGGCCTGGGCCTAGAAAATGGGGAAAAAAATTTTCTATGCCCCCCTACACAGGCACTTTGGTGCACAAGCACACGCATACACACCTCCTCCTGTGGCAGACTGGCGGGGGGGGGGGAGGTTAGGGTGGAAATCAACATTAATCAGCTCAAGATGTAATTGCCAAGCCTCCTGCCGGGAAGCGATGGCTGAAGTGCCCCCCCCTTCCTCTTCCTCAAGCAACTTTGGCAAGACATCTGCCTGGAGGGCAAGCGGGCAACTCCAGGGGTCCTGTGGGTATCTCACTTGATCCAGGGAGTGCCAGGAAGGGAAAGCAGAGGGCCTGACTTTGGAAGGGGCACCAGGAGGGCTGCATTTAGCTTGTCAGAGGTTTGGGAGGGGAAGAGGCCCACCCCACCCCTACCCAGGGTCGGGGCTTTCCTCTCTCTCTCTCTCTCTCTCTCTCTCTCTCTCTCTCTCTCTCTCTCTCTCTCATAAGAACAGCCTTGCTGGAAGAGGCCACAGGAGCCCATGATCCAGTCCAGCATTCCATCTCACCCAGTGGCTCACCATTGGCTTCAGGGTATTATTCCCAAGGAGATGCTTTCACCTGCTTAGGATTCATTCCCTGGAAATGGCATGGAGAGATATCCTGCCTATCTCTCCAACCGGGAGGTTGTCCTTAGGTATCCATAATTAGAGCCATTGATACCCTTGTCCTCCATGATACCCTTCTCTCTCTCTCTCTCTCTCTCTGCTTTGTGGGCAGGATCCAGCCCAAAGCTGGGCTGAATTGGAGGTGGGATGCTCTCTTTCACCACCTGGGGTAGATCACAGTCTTGAACCCGGCGGGAATGGACAATGGCCTGCCCTCCCCTGCACCTCTCAGAACTGAGCGAAAGCCTGGCCCCAATGCCACTGGCCCACCAGCTCAAAAGGGGGATTGTCCAGGGTGTCCATGGTGTCTTGGTGGACAGCTCAATGAAGGTTTGGTCAACCCAGTGTGCCTCAGCAGTGAAAAAACCAAACTCAATGCTAGGGATCATTAGGAAGGGTATAGAAAATAAGTCAGCAAGTGTCATTTTGCCTCTTTATAAATCTATGGTGAGGCCCCATCTGGAACACTGTGTACAGTTCTGGTCGCCATACCTCCAGAAGGATATTATGGAGCTGGAAAAAGTGCAGAGGAGGGCAACCAGAATGATTAGGGGACTGGAACACCTTCCTTACCATCTGAGGCTGCAACGGTTGGGCCTTTTCACTCTTGAACGACGGCATCTAAGAGGTGACGTGATTGAAGTTTATAAAATCATGCACGGTGTGGACAAAGTAGATAAGGAAAAACTGTTTTCCCTATCGCATAATACTAGAACTAGGGGACACTCCATGAAACTTTTGGGTACTAGTTCTCAAACAAATAAGAGAAAGTACTTTTTCACCCAGAGGATCCCTGGTCTATGGAACTCCCTGCCAGAAGAAGTGGTGACAGCTGTCAGTCATGACAGCTTCAAGAAATGATTAGACAAGTTCATGGAGGACAAGGGAATCAATGGCTATAATTATAATGGATACCTAAGGACAACCTCTGGGTTAGAGAGATAGGCAGGATATCTCTCCATGCCATTTCCAGGGAATCCTAAGCAGGTGAAGGCATCTGCTTGGGAATAAATACCCTGAAGGAAATGGTGAGCCACTGTGTGAGACAGAATGCTGGACTCCATGGGCTCCTGTGGCCTGTAATCCAGCAAGGCTCTTCTTATGTAACTCCCCCCCCCCCACACACACACACACACACTGGGTCCTTGACCTTCTTTTTCTTGCCACTCTGCCCGGCCGCAGCCCCCACACCCGCCTGCCTCTTCTGGTTGCTTCTGAGTCTTGGGGTGTGGGTGTGGGTGGGAGGGTTGCTTTAGACAACTGGCCCTCCATCCATCTCAAACCACAGTACCATCCTATGGCAAGTGAGTCCTCAGGGATAAAACCAGGGACTTTAGCAGAGCAAATGCTATGCTTGCACACAAACGCCAGGGAAAGACACCTGCTCTCAAAGCTGGAGTGCAAAATACGAAACTCCCCATTGCAGAGCATATGCAGAGCTGGGCCTTGTGAGGGTGAGGGCCAGAGACTGGGGGGCCGGGGGGGGGGCACCAGGGATCTCCTCCAGGTAAAGCTGCCCAGGGAATCCCAATCTGCCCTCTGTGTGTGCGCATGTGTGCGTGCATGCACGCTGTCAACATCTCTAGAGGCATATGTCTAGGGGTTGAGGCCAAAATCCAGGCGAGCTGGGATGGGGTGGGGCTCCTTTGGTTTGGCCCTGCCCAGGCATCAGTCTCCCTCCTCACCCCCCTGACCCGCTAGGCCACCTCCTTCTGTGTTTCCTCCCAGCCCTCACACCTTTGCTCTCCATGCCCTTCCGGGATGGGGGGAGGGGAAGGGCTGCTTGCCACTTTTCTGCCGCCGCTGGCTTCCCTCCTGGAAGCCATGCCAGCCCTGCTCCCTGGCACTGGGAATGCTCCCCCATGGCCTCCCTCCCTCAGGAATGCTGTCTGGAACATTCCCACCAGTGGGCATGACAGCCCATTCCTCTCAGGGACCCACCTGTCACACTCTTCTGGCATCCTTCTCTACCTGTGGCTCCCTTCTGGGCCAATTTCTGGCTCTTCTTGGCATCCTGTGGCATGGCACAAAGGCTGTGGGCCAGCCAGGCCATTTGCCCCCCCCCCCCCTGCGTGTCCCCACTTTGCGGCTGCTGTTTCCCCAAACACTCTCAATTCTGGCAAAAGCCACCACTGAGGCCCCTGGTAGAATTGGGGGGGGGGGCATCAATTGCCCACGTGCCACCCCCCCCCCCCCCAGGGCCAGGCATCCACAGGTCCGTTTTCCGCAGGAGGGCCAACATTGATGATGATGATTCCTCTTCCTCCTCCTCCTGGTGCAGCAGCTGCAGAGCTTTTACTTCATCAGCAGGTCTTTATTGCCTTGCTGAGCCTGAAGGCAAAAAAAAAAAAAAAGAGAGAGAGACTGGACTGGGGGGGGCGGGGCTTGTGCTGAGTAAGCAAGAAAAGTGCCTTGAGGGGAAGCAGGTCCGATGGGTGGGGGGAGAGCGAGGGAGATGTGTTGGGCAATTAATTATCAGCCTTTGAACAGCCATGATTTTTTTATTAAACAAATATGCAAATGTGGCGTAAGTGGCTGTGTTAGTGTTTGGGTGGTTTTGCCGGATGGCTGGCTGGTAATCGCTCTTCAGGAGAGGGGTTTGTGCCAGAGGAAAGGAACCTCTCTTGGTTGGCACTAGGCATGCCGTGTGAGCGAGTAGGCACAGGTGTGTCTGTGTGTGCGCGTGTGCGCGTTTAGGGAGGGAGGAGGCCCCTGTGGGACTCAGAGGGGGAGAGGGCACTGGGGGCAGGGGGAAGGGAAGGGAAGGGGCCTCCAAAGGTCATCTAGTCTCACCTCCTGTTTCCCTGTCCATCTCATGCTCCAAAGTCCACCAGGATGGGAAACCTTATTCAGCCTGGCAAGGGGCTCATTCCATGCTCAAAGGAAGTTCCAGGGTGGGCGAGTTCTTGCCAAGATTCAGCCAAGATGGCTCTTCCACATGGGTGTGTGTGTGTGTGAAAGGGTGGCAGGGTTTCTCCCCCCTCCCCGCCCTCTGCTCCAGGGCAGGGGTATCTGAGTGAGGGGGGGGATGGGGGCAGGGCAGCCCTTCTCTGTCCCAGGCTGACCCACCGGACAGACAGAGGGGGACGTAGCCCCCCCTCCTCTGCAAGAGAAAGAAGGGCACAGGTTTTTGTTTTGTTTTTTTTTTGGGGGGGGAGAACCCCTGCAACACCACAGCTTGTTTTTTTACCTGGTTTCTATGTTTTTAGTTTGTGCCTTTAAAAGCTCTGATTCGTTGTATCTTAATACGGTGATTTATTGTGATTTTAGTTGTACTGTATGTGTCTTTTTGTCATTTGTAAGGGGGGGAGAGAAAGGGGGAGAGACAGAGAAAGAGGCGTCTTTTTTTCTCTCCCAAGACTTCACCGTTTTCATCCAGAGGCCCCCCCCCCCCCCCGAGTGTGGTGAGATTTGCCCACGTGCCTCCAGGAGAGCACAGCCTCATTTGCCCCCCACCCATGTCCATGTTTGCACCCACATTCTGCCAGTGCCTGCCCTGCCAATGCAAGAATGGATAGGTGGCCATGCCACGTTGGTGGAGGGCTTTTGCTGTGACGGGTGGGGTTGCACCGCTCAATCTCTGTATGTGTGTGTGTCCATTGGCGTGGGAGCGGGGAGTCCAGGTGCCATTCAGAAGGTAGCCAGGGGGGCTACGGAGAGAGAGAAAGAGTCAGGGGATCCTTCCTGGCAGGTTCTGGTGTCTCCACACCTGCTAGCCTTTCCAGCTGGGGATCAAGGAGCAGAAACGGGAGCAGCAGAAGCCTTCCAATGGGGACACGTGTGTGTGTGTGTGTGTGTGTGTGTGTGTGTGTGTGTGTGTGTGTGTGTGTGTGTGTGTGTGTGTGTGTGTGTGTGTGTGTGTGTGTGTGTGTGTGTGTGTGTGTGTACCATACAGGGCCAGAGCGTCCAGCTGTTTTTTGGGGTGGCGGTTTCACCCTGAGTAGCCAGGTGTGTGCAGGGGAGGCCAGGGTTCTGCTTCCGCTTCCCAGCCTGGGCCAACCCTCCATCTGACATGTGCCACCAAGCAGCTGGAAATGCCAAGCCCGCCGTGCCTCCTGGCACACGCCCATAGCAGAGAGAAGGACTGCAAGCCAGCCTTTGCAAGGAAGCTGAGCCTGACCAACCAGCGCCTATGCAGTGCCAGGATGCAGAAACTGTGGCAGAAGGCATGGCCACTCCCTCCCCTGTGTCACACACACACACCGAGGCACCCCCCCCCCCCCTCCACGTAGAGCTGGCCCTACAGCCCCAGCATGATGATGGATGGAGAGTCCCCCCCCTGCCCCCCCCCTCCGTAAGTCACTGAGAGCGTCTTTATGGGCAGATCACAAGTAATAAGCTTCCCCTCCGGAATTAGAATGACATCCTGGAAAATTACAGTCTGGCTGAACAATGGCTAATGGAAAAGCACAGGATTCCCTCTGCTCAGGCAGCACACACCCCCTGGCCCGGGCAGTGGCGCGTGCGGCAGAGGGCAGGAGGGCTCCCTCACTCCCTGCCAGCCTCACAGACCGGGAAGGGCTCTGCCTTTGCCCCCTCTCCGTGCCAGCCTTCGCCTTGGCTATGCTACTCGGGGCCTCCAGCAGGGCAAAGCCATGTGGCACGTGGGGGCGAAAGGAGGTGAAGATGCTTTAGGGCAGCCTGGCTGCTAGAAAGGGAAGCGCCTGGCCTGTAACAGTGCACACCCCCACACGCACATGCACCAGAAGAGAGACTGAGCTGTTGGCACCCGGAAGGCCCCTTCTCACTGCTGGCACAGAAGCAGGTAGTGGAGCCGGGGCAGCACGCCAGTGCCTGGTGCAGCCAGCCTGGAGGAGCACAGGACCCCTCCGCCAGGAAAACTGACCAGCAGGATAGCCTAGTGGATGGAGTGAGGGACTAAGACTCAAGGGAGCTGGGTTCGAATCCTCCACGGGAGGCGGCAGTCCTGCCCTCCTCCTTCAGAGTTTCAGCAGCACCTCAGGGTTGGCGCCAGGGCGCTGGACCTTCCTGCCGAAGCCACAGCCCGTGGTTTCCATAGGGGATGCCGTCCTCAAGAAGGGCTGCCAGACACCTGCTTTGGCCCACGGTGCCCAGATGGCACAGAAGCTTTAGCATGGAAGGAGATGTGCGAGGGAGGGAGGGCGCAAAGCTCTCACTGGGCAGAGAGAGGGGAGCCTCTCTTTCTCTTTGGGAGATGCGCCAGCTGCCAAGGGGCATCCAGGCTATTCTGGGAGCTGAAGGATTTTGGGCCCTGGGGATTTGGGGCTTCTTCCCTCGAGCCTCTTTTCTGCTGCCGCAGCTCCGCCGGGCAGGATCCGGACCACGAGATTCGTTATTGCCAGAGAAAAGCGTTCTAAGAGCCAGTGGAGCGGATGGGGCTGAGCTTGCGGGCGGGGGGGGGGGGGGGAGGAAGGCCACTCGCTTGCATGAACACAGCCTCCCTTGGCAAACAAAGGGCATCGCAACCCCCCCCCCTGCAAAGTGTGCCTCCAAGAGAAGCAGCTTGCATGCATTCGCACGTGGCCCCTTCACGTGGCTGAGATACACGAACAGACAGCACACACACACTTTAGGATGCTGCTAGAGTTGCCTTGCATTGTGTGTGCGCGTTTTTTAACCCTAGAGAGTGGACACTTTGTGGGCATCCAAGGAGGGCAGAAGGGTGAGAGGGGGCTGGTCTAAAGCAGAAGGGGCAACCCCACTTCTATCCCCTACCCCATAGAAGCACTGAGGGTCCACTCTGGGCAGGCCACAATTAGCCTCCCCCCCCCCCCCCCCATGCTGGGGCCTCCTCTGACAGACCTCAGAAAGATGGAAGAGGCCCAGTCAACCTTGATCCCTGGCCAGGATCAAACTCATGGCCCTTTGGTTGCAGGACAGCAGTTTAACCCCTGTGCCACCAGGGAGGCTCCTGCTCCTCCGTTTCCTTCTGCTTTATACTCTGCCAACTCCCCAGAAAGTGGCTGCAGTGGTTAAGACTCTGAACTTGACGGCCAGAAGGTCAGCAGTTCCGAGACCTGAGTGCTGCACAACAAAGTGAACACCCGTGATCTGTCCCAGCTCCTGCCTCTCCAATGCCCCCACCACCACCACCACCATCACCACCACCACCAGCAGCAGCCCATTCAATGCATGGGGAATAGCACAAACGAGGGCCTGGGAATCCCATGCTATGAAGGCACTCCGGAAACACCCAAAGTGCTGCCGATTCAGCCTCTCTGGCTCCAGGCCCCGACCAGAATGTCAAAAGCTGCTGGCAGAATAAGGGTGTCTGGGTTAGGCCCCCCCCAAAACAACAACAACAACAACCTGGAGATGAGAGGGCCCATCTCTTGCCCTGGGCTAGCCTTGCCCCCCTGCCCCCACCCCCCAATGACCAAGGCCCTCTCCCCACCCTTGCAAAGGAGAGGAATGGAAGGAAAGAAGCAGAAAAGAACTCCAAGGAAGATCGACAAGGAAACCCTTTTATTTCCCAGGCTCGGACTCAGGACTTTAAGGTGAAAACCTTAAAAGGGAGCAACACTAGCTGACCCCCACCACCACCACCCAGCCCTTCCCTAAGGCCGCCTTCTCCCCTCTGAAGGGCAGGGGGGACAACTGGGGGGCTGCCAGAAGGGCTGGGTGGACAGCAGGGTCAGCAACATGGCTGTGCCCTGAGGAGGGGGTCACAGGGGTTGGGGGGGCGGTCACAAACATACCCTGTTTGTCCGGTGGCTGGTGTTCCAGCTGGAGGGGGGCTGGCTGGCCAAGCGCAGCAGCTTTCCTGAGGAGGAGGAGGAGGAGGAAGGAAGGAAAAGCCCCCTCCCCCTCCATTGCCGCCCTGAGCCCCTGCCCAGGTTTCCCTCTGGAAGAGGAGAGTCACAGTGAAGGGCCAGTGGGCTGTGTGGGGCATGTTTGGGGTGGGGGGGGGAGATGTACACACACACCCATGCCAGTTGAAAGAGTTGCCCAGGTCTGCCCTCTGCAGATGCCAGAGCAGATCAGAGTGACCAGGAGACATCCTGAGCATGGGGCAGCTGGGCAGGGAGGAGGCATCCGTGGCCTTGCACGACTGGCTCTGGGTGGGTGGGTGGGTGGGAGGCCCTCCTCCTCCTCCTCCTCCCCTCTGCTGGCTCAAAACATTCACCCCATTGGGCAGGGCAGGAGGAGGGGGAGGACAGAGTGCCCCATAGCCCAGCAGCCCCTCCAGAGCCATGGGGGGGGCCACAAAAACCCTCTTGAGCTAACAACACACACCCAACCCATCCACCTCCATTATGTTATATATGTGAGTGTGACATTGTTGCCCCTCCTGAAATTTTTTTCTCTCTCGCACACATGCACGCACTCACGCAAAATCTAGACTCCTGGCTATGGCCCTGAGCCCCTCCCACGTGGTACCTTGGCCCCAAAGGGCAATCGGAGCCTCTCAGGGAGGGGGGAGGGAGGGGGATGGGGGAGCCCTCCCCCTCACACACAAAAGAAAGTCCCTCCATTCCCCCCACCCCCAGATGGGTAAGCCGTGGGCCCCACCAGCCCACAGGCAAGGGCAACACACACTGGCTGCCCTGGGCGACACTGGGAACCTCCCCCCCCCTTTTTTTTTTTCCCCAGCATGATGAGCCCATGTGCCAGTGTGAGGACTGAGGACCCAAAAAGCCAAAGGCAGAAGGAAGGCGCTAGAGGAGGCAGGCAGGCAGTGGTTGGGTGGGGGGCGGGTGAAGGAAGAGAGGCAGGGCCCTGAGGACTGACCCCCAAGCGGTAAGGGTGGGGTCAGAAGGCCAAGGCTTTGATCCCAACTGCAAAGAAAGATACCCCTCCCTTCCTCTGTAAACTCAGTGGGGACATCATCTTCCCCTCCTGCCCCCACCCATGCCTCCTCTCCTGCCCCCCTCCATTGCAAGAAAGGGAGGGGCTTCCGGAGGAGGAAAACCTTCTGGACTGAGAAGATGCTGCTTAACAAACCAAGGCTTGTCCAATGTTCAGATAAACCAAGTGACAAAATCCTCCCCCAAAGGCTCACCAGTGCTCCTCCCCTTTCCAGGCTGCTCCACCGCCACCACCGCCACCACCACCCCGGCCCACCCTGAGTCCAGGTCCATTTACAGGAGGAGGAGGAGGAGGAGGAGGAGGCCCTGCTGGACCGGCCTGGGCTTCTTGGCCTCTCTGTGGAAGGAAACGCTGGTGGATCCACCACCTGGCCAGGGAGGAGGAAGAGGAGGCCAGACCTGGCTGGAGGGAGGCCGGTCTTGGCTGGACCAATGTCATGACCACCTCCATCTCCCTTGAGGCCCACCACCTGGTCTTTTTCACCATGCATGCACACACCTGCCTGCCTTCGCAGGCCTCTCCAGCCTAGGGAGGGGGGCCCTTGGACCACCTGCACAGGGGTTTCCGGGGGGTGGGGGGCTTGTGGGGATCCCATCCTGCCCTTCCTGCCTCCGGTGGCTCTTGGGGGGAGAAGGCTCTTGGATCCCTCTGGCCCTCAGGACTCCTGGCCCTCCTCCCCTCGGCCCCGGTGCCCAGCATAGAGGGTGGCCAGCAGCCGGAATCGTGGCCCCCAGGTGCCCAGGTAGGCAAAATCCTGCTCCGAGCTGGAGGTGTGGGAGGCGATGGAGCTGAGGGAGGCAGGGGGGGAGTCTCCTGCCCCCTCAAAGGTGTAGGTCTGGAAGGAGTCATAGGGGGGCACTGAGGGGTCCCGATCTGCCTGGCCCACCTTCCGGCTGATGTAATCCTTGAAGAGGGAGAAGTCCGGGTCGGGGCCCAGGGGGCGCCACTGGGGCAGGGGGTGCAGCTCTGAGGGGGAGGCGGTGGCAGGGGGGTCAACAGCAGCAGTCTTAGGGGTCTTCTTGGGGCTCTGGCCCAGGTCATAGAGGCTGCGCAGGGCAGACATGTCGTAGGCCTCCGTGTCCTGCTCGCCCCCTCCCTCGTCGTTGTACTTGATGACGTTGTCCCGCATGTCCTCGTCCTCCTCCGAGGCCAAAGGGCCCTTCTGGTGGCGCTTCAGTGTCAGGATGAGCAGGACCAGCACTGGGGGGGGGGGGGGGGGAGAGGTCATCTGGGGGGGCGACACCCATGGGTAGAAGGGAAGACCCACCTGCCCCAGAAGAAGGAGGAGGAGGCCGGGGGGGGGGGGAGTTCTCCCTGGCAGACACCCCATGGCTCACATTCCCAAAGGGAACCCACTCCCCTGCCGCTGCCACTACCAGAGGCCCCATTGAGTGGTATGGTTTTTTTTTTTACAAGGATGGCAGAACCCCTTCCCACAGTAGAGGCATTATGTGTGTGGCACAGACTCACCAATGAGGATGAGGACACAGACGAGGAGGGCAATGAGGGCACCGGGGCTGAGCGAGGCGGGCACCATGTAGGTGGTGGTGTTGCAGGACTGGATAGCCCCCGCGCTGTCGCAGCCACAGACTCGGATGGTGAGGGTGCCGGTGGTGCTGAGGGCGGGAGGGCCGCTGTCTACCACCAGCACCGGCAGCAAGAAGAGGTCCTGCTCCTGGCGGTTGAAGGCCGGGCGCTGTGTGTGCAGGGCAGCCATGTTATCTGGACAGGGAGGGAGGAAGAGGGTGGGAGAGACATGTTGTATGTGTGTGTGTGTGTGGGGGGGGGTCCCCACCACCAGACTGGACCCCCTTGGGCTCAGCAGCCCACAGCCCAAGATGGACAGCTGCTATCTTCCCCCCCCCCCCCATGCTGAATGGACCACAGACCAGGGAGTGGCCGGACCTGCAGAGGGAACTGGGACACACACACACCCTCAAAATAACACACCACCTTCCTTCTCCCAGTCCCCCTCCACACCAGTAAACTGTCAGGTGCCCTTTCTGATGGGAGGAAGGAAGGGAGGGAAGACTGGAGGGTGGGGTGGGGTGTTGAATGGCAGAGGCAGCAGCACGCCATGAGGACCCCCAAGGGGATCCTGGAGGGGGTGGGATGGATGCCCTTTGCAGGGCCCGGCTCCTTCCCCTGGGCATACTAGAGCCACAGCTAATGTTTCTCAGCCCAGCTGAGTGAGGCCAGGCCAAGTGACCACCTCCACCACCACCACCACCCTCTCTCTCTCTTGCTCGCAGAAGAAGGGCTTTGGGTTGGGGGGCCCCCCTCCTCCTAAGGAGACCTTCCGAGAAGTTCAGCACCTGCGTCTTGTCTTTCCTGTGCCAGTGGCATCTCACTCCCCACCCCACCCCAAATCAGCCACCAGCCTAGCAAAAGCCTACACCCACCCCCTAGCCACCTCCCTGAAGGAAGCCCAGGGAAAGGGCTTTAGGGAGAGGCGGCTGAGAAGAGGCTGGCATTCTGCAGCCCTGCCTCTCGACCTTGGCATCCCGTCCGTCTGTCTGTCAGGACTCTTCTGCCTGGCCTCTCTCCATGCCAGGGAGTGGGTGGGTGGGTGGCCACCCAAAGGGAGTTCCATGGAGGCACCCTTCAGAAACACACACACACACACACACACACACACACCAGCTCTCCCCACCCCACCACCCACCGCCCATGCCATTTGCTGCTGCCAGTGCTGATGCCGCACGGGGCATAAAAGGCCAAGATTTAAGGGAGTGCTCGGTGCCTCGGCCGCTCCATCTGGGCTGGCATCCATCAGCCACTCATCTCGGCTCCAACGGCAATATTTATAAATCACTTCTCAAAACCAGCTACAAATTTGTGCAAAGAAACAGATGGGCCGTTGGCGGCACTTTATCACCCCCAGGATTTACACCCCACCTGTGGGGAAGCCAAGGAGGCCACCAAGATTGAGAGCTGGAGGAGATGCGGGGGGGGGGGGGGGGGTTGTCTCTCTTTCTCACCAAAGGGGGAGGGGGTGATGGGGGCAGGGGCCCCCTCTAGGAGCCAGATCCTTGTGGGAGGGATTTCTGCTACCGGTTGTGGCGAACTGGTGCAAACCTGCTGATGCCCACCACTGCCCACCCCCATATAAGCACTTAGAAGTGCCCTCTCTGGGCGGTTCACAAGTTAATTAGCACTTTGGCCCCAACATGCTGAGGATTCATCTATTTACAGACCGCAGAAGGAGGGAAGAGGTTGAGTCAACCTTGATCCCCCATCAGGATCAAACTCACAACGTTGTGGCTGCAATACAGCAGTTTAATGCCTGCGCCAGGCCGGGACAGCCACCCCCTCTTCCAGTGCCCGCAGTGGCCGAAGGGCGCCAGGGAGAAGGAGGCCAAGGCTTACCTTCGATGTCCATCAGGGAGAAGTGGGGGCTGGCGGAGGCTTCCGGGGCCAGCGCGAAGTAGAAGCGGTGGCCACTTTGGGGTTCGTCCCGGTCGATGACGCTGATGGTCTGGATCAGCTACAGGGAAAGACCCCCGCTCTCAGAAGGGCCCAGCCATGGGGCTCAAGGGGGCAGCCAGTGGGGCAGAGAGGCCAGTTGGGGAACAACAACGCCCCCCTCCAAAAGGTCCTCCCCTTCCTTTGGAGCTGTGGGGTGGGGGTGGGATGACAGAGGGGATCTCCCACTGATATGCCAGCCTCAGGGCTGCAAAGTGCAGACCTGTCCCACACACCCACCCACCCCCACTGATCCCCTCCAACCCCATTCAGGTGCCCCATTGGAAAAGATGGCATACCTGCCAAGCACCCCAGCTGCCATGCACTGCCGGGAGGTGGGGGTTGTTGTTGGGGGGTTGCCCCCACCCAAATGCAGCACCCTTGCTTCCTCTCTGTGTGTACTTGCACACTATCCACACCAGGAACCATCATTACGTTCAGAGAATGCCCTGCTGGCCCTCCGAGTCCTCCTGCCCAGGCCACCCCCACCCCCACCTTCCTCCTACCTGCCCGGGCTTGGCATCCTCACAGACCGCCACCTCAAAGGGTGTGGCCAGCTCTGGGGGGTTGTCGTTCACATCCAGGATGTGGATATGGAGGGAGGCCCGAGTCACTTGTGCCCGATTGTCTGAAAGAGAGAAAGGCCAAAGGGGCTGTGAGGGTTGGTAGCCATGGCTGCCCCAGGACTGCCACCTGCCCAGCCCAGCCCACCTGCCCCAGAGAGGGCCGTCGTGCCTGGCAGAGCTTTCCCCTTCCCTGGCAGGGGGTGCCATCCTGGGCAAGGGTCTCGGTGGAGCAGGGCTGGAGCGAAGGGAGGTGGTGCCCTCCTTGCACTCCATGAAGCCTCCAGCCTGGCTCGGAAGCAGAACAGGCAGGCAGGTGGGCAACCATGCCAATAGGTGCCAGGGTGGCAGGTGGCCTGGAGTCTCTCCCCCACAGGCATCTCCTCTCCTGTCTCTGGTACAGGGGAGGACTCATCCTTTCCTTCTACCACTTTTCCCTGAGGGGTGGAAGAAGGGGGGGGGGGACCCAAGGAACCATCCTGCCCTTGATGTCCCCCCCCCACACACCTGAGGCATTCTAGACTCCTGGAGCCTCCAAGGCAGATGATGGGCAACTCTAGGAGCTGCCAGCTTTGGGGGGGGGGGGGGAGAAATCGAGGTGGCCCAACATACCCCCCCCTCCCAGCCACCTTAACTCCAGATGTTGAAGGGGGTGAAGGGGACTGGTGGGGGTTTGCCTGAGGGCCAAGGGTCCCCCAGCCCCTTCTTCTCTCAGGATCAGGTTGGACTCGCCTCTGCTCAGGGCATGCGCGCATATACAGTACATGCACACTCCCGTCTCCAGCCTCCACCCTTGGCCATGCAGGGCAGATGCCAAGCCAGGCCAAGTGGCTGCAGTCCCCAATCTGCTCCACGCCCCAGCCCATGGAGCCTGCCTTCCTTGCCAACCCAGGGCGCTCTGTTGCTTCCTTCCTGCAACAAGCACCCTCCCTCCCTCCTCCTGCCCGTGGCCTGGCCGCCTGCCTGCCTGGCTCCTCCAAACCAGACACCCCACCACCACCACCACCACCACCACCACCACCCACCCCTGCTGGCCTGGCACTGTTTCAGCCCTTGGTCTTCCGCTCGAAGCAGCTGCTGCTTTGCTGATAAATGGCAGGCAGGAGCTTTGAGCCCCCCAGCAGAGGAAAGGACCGAAGGGAAGGCCACAGGCCACGGGAGCTGCGATGCTCCAGAAGTAGCCAAAGCCCTCTTCCCTGGTGCTAACCCCCACCCTGCTTGTGATCTCTGGGGCACACACCCACACGCACTGAGAGATCTGCCACTTTGCTGATATGGGGGGAGGCTCTCCATGGAGGCAGGCAGAGCCAGGCCACCACCCCCACCCCCAGGAGCCCCAAGCCATCCATCAAAAGCCTGGCATTTGCTCCACCAAGCAAGTGGCAGCTGTTTTTCCCAAAGAATCAGCTTGGAGGCAGACAGGCAGGCATGCCACGCGCGCACACACACACACACACTGGCTTCCCAGACCTGGCAGAGGAAAGAAAGCAGGGCTGGCAGTGGTTGGGGTGGGGGGGGGCATTTGCCAATCCTGCCTGCCTGCCTGTGACAAGGCTCAACAAATCAGGTCTATTTTCCGGCCAAAGCAGGTTGGCAAAATTAAAGGGGTGGGGGGGGGAGCATCACATGGTGGCGTGCCACTTTCCCACCCGTATTCTTCACACAGGCCAGTTTGCAAGCCATCGAGGAGGCTATCTGAGCTGAAAGCACAGCAAGGAACCAGGGTCTCTCTCCCCCCTCTCTCGGGGCGGCCGACTCTGATCTCTCCCTGCCTGAGGAACTCTCTTGGCTTGTTCAGCACAGCCACCACATCTGTCTGGCACGCAGCGCTCGCCCTGGCTACGGCCGGCCAGCAGGTCCAAGGGATTCACGTCTCCTGCCTTAATGATGGAGGGTCACTGTGCCCAGTGTCTGCAGAGAGTCCTCCTCCCTGACGGGCCAGTGATCCCCCCCCCCCTCCTTCACAATGTCCTACACACACACACACACATGCGCGGCAGCCCTGCTCATCCCTTGCAAAGTCCATCCTGTGGTTGCCATTGTGAAGTGAATTCCTCTCCCGTTTGGCCATCCTCTCTCCCTGCTGCCAGTTTAACCCCTCCCACTGTCTCAGTCTTTCCCAAGGAGTCTTGCCACTTTCTCCTATTGATGTGCCCAAAATAGGAGAGCCTCTGCTTCTTCTGCTTCTGCTTCTTCCTTTCAGCCTCCAGAGAGAGAGAGAGAGAGAGAGTTGAGGCTTGATTTGTTGGTCTTTCTGGCAGCCCAGGGTGTCCGCCAAGCTCTCCTCTGGCGTCATGTTTCAAATGAATCAATTTTATTCCTGTCAGCTTTCTTCACATAAATGCAGAGAACATGCTATTTGCACTCCTTGAAGGTGTGGATTTTGATGTACAGAAGCTCACACGGAATACGTCTGTTCATCTTTAAATAGCCACAATATCTTGCTCTTTTCTGACCCCCCCCCCCCCGCCTTTAATTTTGCCACCGTGTTTCAAGACTGCCTGTGGCCCACCCTAAAGGGAATGCTTGTGTTTGAAAAGCGCACCTCAAGAAAACCTGAACCTTTCCACAGTACAGCCTCATCATTTCTTCACCACATCAATTAGTAATGCTGTTTGTTATTTTACATGTTATTAACCTGTAAACATTGGGTGTGTGGTGGTGGTGGTGGTGGTGGTGGTGGTGGTGGGGGTTTCCAACCCTTGTTATCTTTGGGTCTCAGAAAGTCCCCCACTGCCCCTCCTTCCCAATGGCCTCTGCTTTCTCTTTCAATGTCGCCTCTGAGAGGCTGGAAACATCCCGGGGGTTTTCAGAGCCCGATGCAGAGCTCTGGTGGCTCAAAGCGCTCTCTTGCCATAGCTCTTCTGGGAATGTCCGTCGCACTTTGGCCCCTCCTGCACGTTTTAGGATTACGCTTATGGACCACAAAGGAGAGTCTCCAGTCTTCCTGGGAAGGCGGGAAGGCAGAGGCAGCAGCGGCAAACCCAAACACTCACTCACTCACTGGTCTATGTGCAGGAGGAGGAGTGACACCGGCTGTGCTGGTTGCTGCTCTGCTCCTTATTACTAAAGGGCTGCCCTTCACCCCTTGCAATGCCAGGCTGGCTCTCCTGGGCTGCCCCTGCCTGCTTGGGGAGGGGAGGGCCTCCCCATAGTCTTCCTCTAAAGTGCAGTGGGGTGGGGGGTGGGGGGCTCTGATGAAGCGAGACAGCCCGGCCACCCCACCCTGGGTCCTGATTTGGGAGGTTGCTCTGCCACAGAACAGCCCCAAATCTGTCCCAGGGGCTGCTTAGAAAGAGCCCTGAAGCCAAGCACATCCAAACTGGCCCACCAGAACCCCAACCCCACCCGCACCCCAGGGAACTCTCAAAGAGAAGGCCTGGGACTGGCTTGCCTGCCTGCCTGCCTGCCTTCCTGCCTGCCTACCATCCTCCTCTTCCTCCCCTCCTGGGGCTGCTGGTGGGCAGGGCCCTCCAGGCTGCCTCTGATGCCCCCTGTGCCAGGCCAAGAGGGTTGCCACTTCCTAGCTCTCCTAACCAACACGAAAACTGGCACCACCTGCCTTTTCCTGCTGTTTTTAGCAATAGCATTGACACTTCTAGGCCATCCCAGAGCGCATAGTGCACGCTGCGGGCAGTTCACAAGGTCACCAGCATTTTGCACCCAACATGATGGAGAGTTATTTTACTGAGCCAACCTTGATCCTCTCAGGATCGAACTCACAACATTGTGGCTGCAGTAGAGCCATTTCACCCCTGCGCCACCAGGGCTCCTTTTATTGTTTTGGAATTATTAGTGCAATTATCAAGGGTCATTTGTCTATCAGTCCTGACCTCAAAGGGCTGTCAAAGCACCCTTGTGAACATCCCCAAGATTAGTGAGAGACAATCGGCTGTGCCGATGGGGGGGGGGGGGCGGCATTAGGAAAGGGCCACTCTCTTTTCGGTTGGGGCGGGGGGGGGGGGGGTGTGCTTGGTACCCTGGTTCCCTAGTGCTGCTCCCCCTGACTCTCCACTTGGGCCTGGGGCAGAAGGGGTGGGCGGGTAATTGGGTGGGATGTCTTGCTTTGCTGGGAAGAGGGAAGTGGCCGCCTGCCCCACACCCCCTTGGATTGTGTCAGTTCTGGCCTCCATTGGGGTCACCTGCCAAGCTGGACAGGGCGGGGAGGCCAACCCCTTCAGGGGGCAGCAGACCCCCCACCCACCCCACACCTGGTGCTGGGGACTTCTGAGCCACCCCATTGGTTGTGGGACAGGCTCAGGCGGAGGAGGCAGACCGGCCAGGCAGGTGGGGCGGGAGAGCTTAAGACAAGTGCAAAGGAGGCTGAGACATGTCTCCAGGTCTCTAAGGGAGGGCAGGACCAAAGGGGCAGGGGAACCCCCCCCTCCTCCTCCCTCCCTCTCTCTCTCTTTCCCTCTGTCCTCAGGCTGCCTCCCACCCCCTCAGCCACCCAGCCCAGGGAGGGGCAGCTCCTGCTCTCTCTGGCCCCCTTCACCACCACCCACCTTCTTTCCCTGCCGGGACCAGATCAGCCTCCCCCAAAGGACACAGAAACCATTGGGAAGTTCCATCCCCCCACCTGCCCCTCCTGCCCCCCCCCCCCCCCGGCCAGGACCCTTCCTTCTTCTCAGGGCACTACAGAGGTGCCCATGTTGCGGGTTGGTACGTGTGCCATGCGGGGGCCAGCTGGGGAGGGAGGGGCTCAAGAGGGCACCCAGGTGGGCCAGCGGAGGGAGGGGGGGCGAGCATAGGTTGCCAGAGTTGGGGAGGGAGGATCCCTGCCTGTCCCCTCCTTTGGCAGTTCCCAGGATCCCTGCTCAGCTGACTGACATGCAAATTAGTTTAATTATTTCTTCTTCTAAAATAAATTATATTTTGCAGTGGCTGCAATATGTTGTGTCAGGCGAAATTACATTCAATATTTTTAAACTAATTGATGTCAGCCTTGAGAAAACGTGATTGACAGCAGAGAGGGATCCAGGCTGCTACCTAAATGGTTTCCTAAATTAAAATTAAACATGCCTTTTTTTCCTGCATTTCCTCCAGGACTTTGAATGCCATTAATCTGAAAGCCCCACAGAGGGGGGGGGGGGGGGTGGACACAGGAACGAAGGAGACAGTGTGTGTGTGTGTGTGTGTGAGACGCTCTGCGCAGCCATGGGGGGTAGATTGGACACAGGAACTAAGGAGACAGAGTGGGGCAGCAGGGGGGCGGGGGGGGGGGGAGACACTACGGGGAAGACAGACACGGGCACCTGCTGGCCTCATCCAGACAGATTCTTCTTCAGCTGGAGCAAGAGTGCCCAAATTATGGCCCATGGGCCAGATCTGGCCCTGATGCAAATTCATCCAGCCCATGCCGCCCTCGTCACGTATGGGCGCATTTTACTTCTGCTTCTGGGAGGAACAAGGGTGGCATGGGCTGGATGAATTGGTGTTGGGGCCAGATCTGGCCCACAAGCCATAGTTTGGGCACCCCTGAGCTGGAGGATTCCCATTTTGCAGGAACCACCACAGGCAGCAGCAGATGTGGATGTCTTGTGGGAGGAAGCGGAGGAGGAGGAGGAGGAGGAGGAGGAGGCAGCCTTCCCCTTCCACACCAACATCCTAGCCAACGAGGGAGGGGCCTAACAGGGCTTCCCCTCCCCTCCCCTCCCCTCCCCACCCAGCTGGAGATAAATCTCAGCCTCCTTTGCAGGTTCTCTAAGTTGAACAAGCTCCCCCCACACACACACACACACACACCCCTCCCTGAAAAGTGTTAGCACTTTGCAGTCTACCTGGGAGGGAGGAAAGGGGGGGGGGGAGGGGGCCATGGCCTTTTGACCAGGACCTCTCCAGCCACACTGGCCAGCAGAGGAAGGGGCCAGGAAGAGCCCCATTTGGCACTGGCACACCTAGACCTCTGCTCTCAAGGAAAACTGCTGCCTGAGCCAGGCCTGGAAGGGGCGGTTCTTCCGGGGGCACCTCCTCCTAGCCTGGCAAGTGAGGCTAAGCCAAGGTGCCAACTGGCCCATCATCAGACCACTGGGTTGGCACCGTGCCGGGGGGGGGGGGGTGTTCACACGAGTCACCGTTGGGGGTGGGGTGGGGGCTGGCTCATTCTCCACTGCCAAGGGGGGGGGCTCTTGCCCCCTCCTAATTAAAGTGCATCCCCCACCTGGGGCTCCAACTCATGCCAGTCTCTCTCCTCCAGTGAGATTTCATTGCTTGGATGGCCAAGAATGGGCAAGGCCACCCAGGCCCCAGCACTGGCACGCACGCCAGGAGAAGCAGGGGGAGTCCAGGGATCAGGGCCTGCCATGGTGGCACTGGCTGGACTCTGGGCTGCCCAGGGGTCATCAGTTCAGAAAGGGACCTCAGGCCACTGGGGACTCCAACTCCAATGAGGTCCCTGGATTGGGGGGGGGGGGGGGTGAGCCACAGTCCTTCCTCCCCCCCCCCCCCCCAACCACCCCCGGCAAAAACCCAAGAGCTGCCCACGGATCCGTTCCATCAAAGGGGCTGGGGGGAATAAGGGAGCCACTTAGGGCAACAATCCCACCCACTCACCCCAATACAGCCAGGGAGAACCCCCCCCCCTCCTGCGGCTGCCTCTCTGAGTCCACTCCCCCCCCCCCACCTGCCAGCTGCTCTAAGCACTGACGCCAACCCCCCCTCCCCTCTCCCCCCCTTTTTTTTGAAGGCCTTCCCTTCCCAACTGCCCTTTCTGGCAGAGGATTCAGACATAAATTGGACTTTAAATTCAATATCCACCATTAATATTTCATGATGACCCGACGGGAAGGCGAATGTCGCTGGCAGAAGCGTCTGGACCGCTAAATGGATGAGCCATAAAGGCTCCCCGACAACGGCCCTGACCAGCTCTCAGAGGGGGGCAGGCAGCCCACCAGCCCAGCCAGACCCCCACCCTGGCCGAGGTGGGGCTGCTGGCATGGGAAGAGGCTGCCTGGATCAAGGTTGTGCTTGCCCACCCCACCCCACCCCACCCCTGGCCAGGCCCCAGGGGCTTCCATGCACACAGTGTGCTCACAGTGGGGCTGAGCACTGGGGATGCCTGGCTGGTTCAGCCCCCCCCCCCCCCCGCACCACACCCCTGGCCACTGCCTCCAGAGGTTGGACACACACACACACACTCCAGCACACCACTCAAGCCCATAAGAGCATGGGGCCCAAGGGCCCCCTGAAATGGCCACATACATATGTATGTACTGTATATATGTATGCATGCATGTAGGTGGGTAGGTAGGTAAGGTATGTGACTGCGGTGGCTTAGTGGTTAAGATGCTGAATTTGACAACTAGAAGGTCCGCAGATCAGCAGTTCGAGGACCTGTGCTACAAAACGGAGTGAGCTCCCGTCATGTGTCCCAGCTCCTGCCAACCTAGCTGTTCAAAAGCAAGAAATTGCAAGCAGATAAATAGGGACCACTTTGGTGGGAAGGTAACAGCGTTCCATGTGCTCCAGTGTCTAGTCATGCCTGCCACATGTCCACAGAAACATCTGCAGACCCGGACAGCGCTGACTTTTTGGCTGTAAACAGAGATGAGCACTGAATCCTAGAGTCAGATACAACTGGCTTTCGAGCAAGGGTGACCTTGACTTCTATGTATCTATGTATGTCTAGGCCTTGCCCATGAAAGATACAGGCTGGTCTGCACGCCCCACCTCTGCCCACCCCCACGCCCTCCCTCCCCCCCTGCCCCCTAAGTGAGTAATGCCCCTGTTCCTTGCCAAGGCCTGCCCCAGTACTGCCCCCTTCCTGTCCCACCCCCCAAAAACCAGGAGGGTGGAAGGGGCTGTGCGCCCCCCCAGCTGTAAGGGGAGTGTTAATTCTGCCCATTCCCAGCCCAGCCGTGCCCAGTTAGTGTTGAGGGGCCCCCCTTCTCTCCCCCCCCCAACCATCCAGTGGGGAAGAATCAAAGGCAGGAGCCTCGGAGGAGGAGGAGGAGGAGGAGGAGGAGGAGGCCGGCTGGCTTGGCTTCCTCTTGGTTTCCTTTGAAGTCAGGAGGAAGAGCTTCCCAGCTTGGCTTGGCTTCCTCTTTGGGGACGGGAAGCCAGTGGGCAAGAAGTGCGGGGGGGGGGGGAGGGGAGGGGTGCGTGCGTGCGAGGAGCCCCCTCCGAAGAGGAGGAGGAGGAACAGCTGGCAAGACCCGGCAGGCAAGACAGGGGCACAGAGCACACCGTGAGAGAGAGAGAGAGTGTGTGTGCGCGCGTGTGCGCGCGCGCGTGTGTATGTGTGTGTGTGTGAGAGAGAGAGAGAGTGGGTGGATGTTCCCATTCGCCTCCCCCTTCCACAAACCCACAACAAAGGTCAAAAGAGATGAGAGGCTCCTGACTGGCATCTCGTGGAGGCAGCGAGGGGGGGGGGAGGGGGAAGAGATGTCCGCAACCCCACTTCTAGGGCCTCTGTGTGTGTGTGTCTTGTCTTCAGGAGATGCCCTCTGCCACCGCCACTCCCCCACACACTCCCCACTGCCACTTTGGACCTGTACACAAGGGTCTGCCCACTGCCTGCCAGCTGTGTGAGCGGAAGAGCAGCAGGCGGTGCCAACCGGGCTTGCCGAAGGCCCCCAAGGTCCTGGCAGGTGCAGCAATCCTGGCTTGGGAGGCTGCCTGCACCCACTCACTCACTCACTCACTCACTCACCCACCTGCCTGCCGCTCCCGCGATAGTGCAGGTGCCAACCCAGGTCTCTTGTCCACCCACCCGGATGCCAGAGGGGTTCTGGCTGGTTTGACTGCCCCACCTCACCTGGCTGGCTGGCTGCCCCCTCCTTCTCCTGCCCCGACTGACCTGCCTCCATGGCCAGCACGCTGAGGTTGTGCCACTCGGCAGCCTCCCGGTCCAGGGGCTGCCTAGTCACCACGGTGCCCGTCTGTGGGTCGACGTCGAAGGTCTGCTCCCGGTCGGTGGTGTGGTCGATGGCGTACCTGCTCACCCAGAGGAGAAAGGCAAACTGTGAAGCCACTACTACTGTGGGAGGCAGGGAAGAACAACGCATGCCCAGGAGCAGCTCATGGGGGCACAGCAGGACCCTGTGGGGTTTGGGGGGGTACATTTCTCTCCCCCCCCCTTACACTTATTCCTGCTGAGTTTCATTCTGCTCTTTTCAGCCTATCAAGATCTTTTTAAATTCTGCTCCTCTCTTCGAATGTATTAGCTATTCCACCCAATGTTGGCCTGCAAATCAGATAAATGTCGCCTGCGCTCCCTTGTCTGAGTCATTAATAAAAAAATAATACTAGAGAACATTTGGCCCAGGCCTTAATGGGACCCCACTTGTTAACCCCCCCCCCCCCCCCATTTGAGAAGGAGCCATTAAAAAGCACTCTTTGAGTTTGATTCTGTGTATCGCACACTGCGTATCCACCTGAGACTTGTGCTATCCAGGCCAACCCAGTTAGCTTCCTAATCAGAAAATCACGGCTGAAGTCAAGATATATTACATGTCCAGCGTTACCACCATCTACCAAGGAAGTTACCGAGTTGAGGAAAAAGAGATAAGATTAGTCCGGCAGGATTTGTTCACTTCTCCCTCATCTGAATCTAGTCCAGTTTTCTGCACAATGTGTTTTGTGCACAGAATGAATAGATGCGGAGATAAAATGCATCTTTGCCTGACACCTTTGCCTATAGGAAGCCATTCTGCCTCTCCATCTTCTCTCCTGAAGGAAGCCTTTTGTCTACAATTCAGGACAACCAAGTGGTGAGGAGGCCTTACTTTATTTCAGAACAGCCCCTCGTGTCTCATGATGCACGCAGCCAAGGGCTATGCCCTAATCATCCTTCTCCATGCAATTAAGGACCCACAGGCTCTGAATTCGCAGGCAGCGGCTCTGGCTTCAGCATGGAAGAGGCCACGGCCTCGAGCTAGTGTGGTTCCTACATGCCATGGTCTGTGGCATCTCTTGCAAGCGGCAAATGTCATGCAAGCTCTCTTGATCCACAGGGAGGAGGAGGAGGAGGACAAGGACAAGGAGGAGGAAGTGGAGGCTGTCCAGGCCTAATCCTGCCAAGTGTTGCTGCTTTCAAGGCCAGGTCAGATTGGAGGCTGAACCCACCACCACCAAGGGGGGGGGGAGGGGGGGGGGCTGGCTCAAGGCTCAGCCTCTGCTCCTATCCACCATCCCTGAGCCAGGCTCAAGGGGGCGGGGCCTGCACAGATCCCTAGAGGAGGGGTGGGTGTGTGGTTGTGGGGAAATGATGGGACCTCTTCCACCACCACCACTACCATGGATTGGGGGTGGGGGAGAGGCAAGGCAGAGGCCACCTTTGGCTCCTTGCCCTCCTTTGCTGAGGAACTGGGCTCTCCTCAGCTCAAGACCCCCACCACCACCCCTATGAGGAAAGGCCCTCTTCCATCCACTCAACACAGATGGAGGTGGGCTCATGCCGGCACTCCTTGGCACTCATGTGTCTCTGCATGCATGCATGTGTACCCTCCTACCACTTAGGTGTGCTGACACCCAAGTAAGGCGTCCAGTCTCCACCAGGCAGGTGATGCCCGCGGTGCCGCATTCACTCCCTTGCCAGGCAGAACCACAACAGTGCACTTCCATGGCTTGGAAAGAGCCTTCCTCCTCCTTCTCTTCCTCTCGGCCGATGACATAACCAGGAGGAGTGATAAGCACCAGGCCAGCCAGGAAACACATCCCCTGTGACGACCTTGACCCTAAAAGACATCAGACAGAGATGTTGCCCAGAGGAGAAGATTACAGGTGGCACAAAGGCACCGCTGGCGGCAGCAGCAGCAGCGCCTCCAAGAGCTGCATCAGACATAATGCATGGCAGCACAGAATGTCCCACCCCGCCCTGGCACAGGCTTACGAAAGGGTATGTAGGCATCTGTCCTACATACGCCGGCTGCGGTGCTGAAGGAAGACCTCCGTGTCTGCCTTCCCAACGGAAGACAAGGCAGCCATGGGACCCAATGAGCAGACGTGTGGCAAGGATGCTAGGCAGTGGTGGCCCATCCATGCTCAGCGGGGCACCCAGCGGGTCCACTATGCTGCCACGTGGGGGAGAGGGAGAGGGAAGGCAGAGAGCGGTTTCTCACTGGCCAGACCCCACTTTCCTTCCTCCTAGAGCCCGTGTTTCCCAACCTTTGCTTTTGGGACTTCAGTTCCCAGGAGCCTCCGAAGTTACTTCCCCAAAGCACTGATCAGCCAATGGACTGTCTTTGGCTTTTGGGAATTGAAGTCCCCCAGTGGGGCGTGGGCCCCACATTGGGAAACACTGTCCTAGCCCCACAAGGGAGGCAGAGTGAAGCGGCAGCTGAAAGGCTGGCCCTTTCCCAGAGGGGCTTTCCACCGCCCAGACCACCATTGCAATGGGAGGAAGGTCCCCCTCCACAGGCAGCACACACACACACACACACACACACACACACACACACACACACACACACACACACACACACACACACACACACACACACACACACACACACACACACACACACACACACACCCCAAGGTGCTGCCAGAGCCTCTCTAGCCACGAAGGCACTTCCCTTCCAGGAAGGCACTTCCCACCCCACTCCCTGCCGCTCCCCCGCTGCTCCACCTTGCTGGCTGCTGGCCCCACGTTCCTAGGTGGCTGCCTCTGCATCCCCACTCCTCCTCCCGTTGGCGTTGCCCATGGTTTAGCTGTTTGTGAGGTCAACTCTCTGTCTCTCTCTCACGTGGCCTTCTTCCTCTCGTCCCCCCCCCCCCCCGCAAAGGCAACAAGGGGCTTCCTGCGTGGCTGGCACGGGATTCCACTGCTGGGGTTTGTTAATGGGGAGCTTTGCAAGCAAAGACTGGGACACTTTATCACTTGGAATGAGTTCAAACCCACCACCGCCGCCACCGCCAATTGCTGGTTGAGCTGCACACAAGGAGAGGGAAGGACTTGGCTGAAGAGAGATCTCAGAACCAAAGCTGATCTTTTGCTTGAAATCAGGAAGATGATGGGCAAAGTGCCAGATGATGAAGGGAAGGGCAGGGAGCTAACATCCTCCCTATCTTCAAAACGGAAGAGCCAGGGGACAGTGGACCACTCAGCCTGACCTCAACTGGAGCAGATTATAAAGCAGCCACTCTGCAAGTACCTTAAAGACCAAGGCAGTAATAACGCGGAGCCAACATCTTTCTCATTTTTTTCAATGGGGAGCTTCCTTGGTAGATCATGGGAATGCTGTAAATGCAATATATCTTGACTTCAGCAAAGCCTTTTGTCAAAATATTCCATGGCATTCTGATTAGCAAGCTAACCTGGCTGTGGTCCCCGCTACAAGAGAAGCCGGGCCCAAAAGAAGAGCCTTTTTTGGTGTCTGCCCCAGTCCTGTGGGACCTCTTACCATCTGAATTCCACCTCCAGACAGAGCTGCTCCCCTTGAGGAGGGCACCTAAGACCTGGGTATGCCAGCGGGTGTGGGGGCTGCCAGGTGTGACCGGCCCAGTCCCGCTGGCTTATAGGGCCCTACAACTGACTTGTCTGTTTTTATCTCTCCCCCCTTCCTCCCCCTCTCTTTTTAATCTTGCTTTTTCTTTTTGCTTCTCTTAAGGGGTTGGGGAGGGTATTGGAGGGTGTATGTGTTTTAAGAATGCATTTTAGATAGGGGTTTTAGTAATGTTTTTATCTCTCAATGCTTTTTATTGTTTTCGTATTTTATTGTATTTCTTTTCATGCTGGTAGCTGCCCTGAGTGGTGTTCGCACCAATAGGGCGGGATATAAATGCTCGAAGTAAATACTAATAAATAACCAGGTGGGGCTTATCCATGGCTGCTTCTCAGACCGGGAGTGGGTAACAAGTGGAACCGAACAAGGCTCAGTCCTGGGCCTGGGAGGCTTCAACATTTTCATAAATGGCTTGGATGAGCGAGTGCAGGGAACACTGATCCAATGTGCAGATGTCACAAAACTGGGTGGAATAGCTAAGGCCATGGAAGGCAGGAGGAGAATCCAAAAAGAGCTTGACAGCCTTGAACACTAGGCTGAAGCCAACAGAATGAAATCTAACAGGGAGAAGTGCAAAGATCTACAGCGGGGGCAGGAGGGACCCCCAGATGCACAGCTATAAGCTGGGGGATACTTGGCTCATTGATACTATGTTATGTATGTACATTGCTGCTTTAAGAAATGTATGAATGTTAATCCTGACCATCAATGAATAAACCTGTGTTAGTCCTTCCTGCGACTCCTTCTTTGTCTTCCGTGCAAGACACTAAATTGGCGACGAGGATGGGATCGATGGCGAATCCCAAGGTCAAGCCGTACCAGTTCGATGTCAGCGAGCCCGAACAATGGGAGCTCTACGAGTGCCAGTTTCGGCATGCGATGGAAGCCGCAGGCGTCGACGACGACGCGAAGATGCGCTCCCACTTCCTGGCTCAGGTGGGGCCGGCCACGCTGCGGATCCTGATGACCCTGGTGGCCCCCCGGAAGGTGGACGAGGTGCCCCATCGACCGTATCCTGGAGAGGCTGGGCGAGCATTTCCAGCCGCCCGTCTCGATCTTCCCAGCCCGGGTCGCGTTCCACAGGCGAGACCAGCGACCGGGCGAATCCGTGTCCGCCTACGCGGCGGCCCTCAGGCTTGCAGCGGTGCATTGCCAGTGGGACGACCTGGACCAGGCCCTCCGTGACCGCATGCTGTGCGGTTTGAGGGACGAGGAGCTTCAGAGGAGGCTCATGACCCGCGACCATCGCCTCACGTTCAACGAGGTACTGCGGGAGGCCCAAGCAGCCGAGGAGGCCAGGAGCGGAGTCAGGCTGTTCAAGTCCCGAGGGGCCACGTCCGAGAGGGCCAAGTCACCAGTACAGGCGGCCCGGCGGACACCAGCGAAGACGGCCTGGCGGGGCCCCAAGCCGCCCGCCGGCACACCAACGTCGTCCGAGGAGTCGTCCACGACAGTGGACCCCTACTCCAGCGAGGACGACGACGTCCAGAGGATCAAGAAGCGAGGTGAGAAGCGGCAGACCCGTGAACGGCAGGACCGCCGCTGCGACGGTTGTGGGGCGGCCCACGACCGCACGAGGTGCCCGTTCCGAAAGGCCGAGTGCTACAACTGCGGCCGAAAGGGACACATCGCCTGAGTATGCAGGCGCGGGCGAGTCGAGGACAAGGGCAGTTCCAACCATTCCCAGACGCACCAACGAAAGGCGGCCGGCACCAGGAAGGTCTCAGCCAGCTACAGCGAGGAAGGCGTGAACCGCGTGGGCCTGGAGCACTGGCGGTTTTTCATAGAGGTACTGTTGCAAGGGGTCCCAGTGAGAATGGAGATAGACTCGGGGTCATCTTACTCCATCCTGTCCCAAAAAGAGTTTATGTGCATTCCCCCAGAGAAGCGGCCCAAACTGCGGGCCATGAGATCTCATCTACGGGACGTGCAGGGAAATGGGATCCCGGTGTTGGGGGTGGGGAACTTCAAGGTGAAGTTCAAGAACTACTCCGAGAAACTGCCCCTAGTGGTCCTCAAAGGGGGGAAGGTGCTGCCTTTTGGGAACGCAGTGGTTTGCTCCCCTGGGGATCGAACTGTCCGGCATTAACGCCATCGAGACTGACCCAATGCGGGACGTGTGCAACGCACACCCGGACGTTTTCAAGAAGGGGCTCGGGAAATACAAGGGGCCCCCGGTTTCCTTTGAGCTGGACCCAGAAATCCGGCCCATCCGCCTCAAGCCAAGGAGAGTGCCCTTCGCCCTCAAGGACAAGATTGAGGCGGAACTGGACAAATTGGTGGGGCAGGGGATTTTGGTTCCAGTTGACTTGGCGGAGTGGGAAACGCCGATTGTTACAGCCCTCAAGTCAAATGGGGAGGTCAGGATTTGTGCAGACTATAAATGTACGATAAATAAGGCCATTCGGCCAAATGCATACCCGGTGCCCGTGGTCAGCCATTTGCTGGCCACGTTACATGGGGGGAGGTGTTTCGCCAAGCTAGATCTGGCCCAGGCGTACCAGCAGCTCTCTGTAACCCCGGCTGCTGCCGCCGCGCAAACGATCGTAACGCACAAGGGGGCGTTTAAGGTAACGCGCCTTCAGTTTGGCGTGAATTCGGCCCCCGGAATTTTCCAGTCCCTCGTGGAACGCCTTTTAAAGGGGCTTCCAGGCATCCTCCCATACTTCGACGACGTGTTGATAACAGCGGGGAGCGAATTAGAGCTAGCAAAGAGGCTAGATGGGGTTCTCTCAGTGTTCGAGAGGGCAGGACTTCGATTGAGGAGGGACAAGTGCGTATTCTTTGCAAGGGAGGTAGAGTTTCTAGGGTTTAAGGTAACCCCAGACGGAATCAAACCCTCCGAGTCCAAGGTCGCGGCCGTGAGAGACACCCCTCGCCCCACCGCGAAACCGGAGCTGCAGTCATTTCTAGGGCTCCTAAATTTCTATCACTCCTTCCTGCCTCGGAAGGCATCGGTCGCGGAGCCACTGCACGCGTTACTTAAGAAGGATGCGGTTTGGCGGTGGGGGGACAAGCAGGAGAGAGCATTCAAAGAGCTTAAGTCACTCCTGTCTTCGGATGCTGTCCTGACCCACTTCGATCCGAAAAAACCAGTGGTGCTAGTCTGTGATACGTCCCCGGTGGGGGTGGGGGCGGTCCTGTGCCACGTGTTGGAGAGCGGGAGGGAAGCCCCGGTGGCGTACTACTCAAGGTCCCTCTCGAAGGCCGAGCGCAATTACGCGCAAACAGATAGGGAGGCCCTAGCCATAATCGCGGGAACAAAGAAGTTCCACGATTTCCTATACGACCGCGAGTTTACGGTAGTGACGGATCACAAGCCGCTGCTGGGGATCTTCACTACCGGCAAACCCACCCCGCAAATTCTATCCCCAAGGATGCTGCGTTGGGCCATTTTCCTCAACGCCTACCAATATGAGCTGGTCTATCGCCCAGGGAAGGAGATCTCCCATGTGGACGCCCTGTCCCGATCCCCCCTCCCTAGCTTAGGGGACCCCACATGCGAGGTAGAGCAGGAACACCAAGTCCTGCTGATTGAGTCTCTCGACTCACCCCCAATTGTGCCGGCCGACCTCGCCAAGGCCATGGCGGCCGACAAGATCCTGGCCCAAGTTAGTTCCTGGGTTAGAAAAGGGTGGCCCACCTCTCCCCCCGAGGAACATTTCAAGCCGTTTTTCAGGCGCAGAGTAGAGCTTTCTCTGGAAAGGGGCTGCTTACTCTGGGGCCAGCGGGTGGTTATCCCAGAGAAGCTGAGGGCCAAGGTGCTGAGGCTACTGCACACCAGCCACCCCGGGATCGTGCGCTCCAAGGCTCTGGCCAGGAGTTTCTTTTGGTGGCCCCAGATAGACGGAGACATAGAGCGTTTAGTGGGCACGTGTGAGAGCTGCCAGAGCTCTCGGCCCGAGGAGTCCCGGTTGCCCCATAGGGAATGGGATACGGCCCGCGGGCCATGGTCCCGGATCCATGTCGACTTCGCTGGCCCTTTCCGCGGGTCCATGTTCCTACTGGTAGTCGACTCCTACTCCAAGTGGTTGGAGGTAATCCCCATGAACAGCACTTCCTCTGCCGCAACCATTAAACAGTTGCGCAAACTTTTTGCCTGCTTCGGCCTGCCAGACGTCCTTGTTAGCGATAACGCTAGTACCTTCACGTCGGCAGAGTTCAAGACGTTTATGGAGAGGAACGCCGTCAGGCACATAACCGCTGCCCCGTTTCACCCCGCCACAAACGGTCAGGTAGAGCGCCAAGTGCGCACTACGAAAGACGCACTGCGGCGCATGGGTCCCGGTGAGTTGAACCTGCATCTGTGCCAGTTCCTCATCTGCTACAGGACAACCCCCCTAGCTTTAGGGTTTTCCCCAGCCGAACTCCTCATGAGGAGGCGTCCGGTAACACTTTTTGACCGGATGGATCCGTCCAGGGTGGAGGATGAAGGGAGAAATATAAGCATAGGGGGAGAGAGCTCGAAAAGTTTTTCAGTAGGGGACCCGGTTCACTGCAGGAACTACGCAGCCTCGGGGCCAGCATGGGTGCCAGGGACAATTGTTGAGCAAACGGGGCCGGTATCCTACAGGGTCGAGACTAGTTCAGGTCTACTCTGGAGAAGGCACGCCGACCAACTCAGAAGGCGAGTCACCAGTGAGGGGGAATCAGCGTTAGGGTCCTCCCCCACCCGCATTACCCAAGGGGGAGACACGGCGGAACCCGCGGATACAAATGCATATCCTGGGTTCCCAACCACAGAGGAGGATACTTTGAAAGAGAGGGATCAGTTTGATGATGATTATGAGTTGCAGTACCAGGGGGGTGTAGCGGAGTGGTCCCCCACCCGTCCTAGCGAGAAGAGGGGTTTCAGTTCAGCCCCTGGTACCTCCAGTCCCCCCAGTCCTTTTGCTTTAGAGTATACCATAGCTCCAGCTCCCCGGAGACCAACACCCCCAAGACAGGCAACAGGGGCGAGTCCGCCCACCACAGTCTCTAGAACTCCTGGACAGGTAACGGGGGGTGGCGAGTCCACGAGGGCCTCTTCGTCGGTCCCGAGATTCGTACTAGGGGGGTCCCCAAACTCCTCAAACGGTAGGCAGGGATTCACTTCCCAACTGTTCATTCCATTCCCGTCCCCCAATGCAAGGTTACCGCAGACGCCACACCGAGCCACTAATGAGTCCCCTCTTTCCATTGCAGGACAGGACTCCACAGAACCAGGAGCCTCCGGCTCCCCTGTGTTAAGTCAAGCGGCCGCACGCCCCAGGCGCACGTGCGGCAAGCCACAATGGTTGAGGGACTTCGTCCCATCCTAGAGGGGAGGGATGTTATGTATGTACATTGCTGCTTTAAGAAATGTATGAATGTTAATCCTGACCATCAATGAATAAACCTGTGTTAGTCCTTCCTGCGACTCCTTCTTTGTCTTCCGTGCAAGACACTAAATACTACCAGCAGGAAGGATCTTGGCATTGTTGTAGGTGACACGATGGATATGAGTCAACTGTGTGATGTGGCTGCAAGAAAGGCCAAGGCGGTTTTAGGTTCTGCTATTAACAGAAGAAGGCTAGAGTCTCCCAAACCAGTGAGGAGATCCTGCTGCTAGTAGTAGTCCCTTTCTATTCAGGACTAGGTAGATGTCATCTAGATCAGGCTTTCCCAAACTTGGCACTCCAATCCCCAGATGCCCTCCTGACTGACTGGAGCTTCTGGTCACTGAAGTCCAAGAACACCTGGAGAGCCACGTTTGGGGACTCCTGACCTAGACGAGTATTGAACAAGGATGCTAACAAACTGGAACAAGTTCAGAGGAAGGAAACAAAAGATGACCAGAGGAAGACGGGAAACCAAACCCTGGGCCTAAGGAGGAAAGGCAGAAGGAACTGGGCAGGTGTAGCCTTGAGAAAAAGATGACGGGCGGGGGGGGGGGGGGGGAGAGGACGAGGGCACTTTTCCAACCCCCCACCAGTGCCCAGAGCATTCCTTCCCCAGTCTCTCCCCACCACCACCACCTGCCCCACCTGCCATCTGGGCTGGGTTCCCTGAGCAGGTACCCTTCTCGCCCCCACAGGGTCCCACCTATTCCCGTGCCCCATAGCCCCATCCCATTGAAAAGAGAAAGGGCCACCTTACCGAACGGGCTTGTTTGGGGCGTCCGGGTCCAGGGCGGTGACGGCACCCACAACGGAGCCCACGGGCGCGTCCTCTTGCACCTCCAACAGGCCCTCGGGGGGCTGGAACTCGGGGGGCTCATCCACATCCAGCACAGAGACCCGCACAATTGTCTGGTCCCGGAAGGTGCCCAGGTCAGCAAAGTGGGGGTCCGCAAACTTGTTCAGCACCTCCAGTACCACTGTGTGCAACACCTGGGCCTCAAAGTTCAGGGGCTGCAGAATGAAAGGAGGAGGGCAGAAGTGGGGTGAAGCTATTTCCCAGCCCCCCAGCCCCCCACCCCAGGGCTCCACTCTTTCCCCCCATTCAAAGTATCAGAGCAGGGATCTGCTCCGGGAAGGGGTGGGGTGGTGTGGGGCAGATTTATTGCCCCTCCTGGAGGGAAGGGAGGAAGGCTGGCCCAGCCCTCTTCCCTTCACCCAACTTGCCAGGGGAAAACAAAGCAGGCTCAGTTGCCGCCATGCCCTGGATGGCAACACACAGGGAAGGGGCCACGTCCCGCCTGACCCTGCCGGCTGGGCAAGGCTGGTGCGGATCTCAGAGGAGACCCAGTGGGCGGACAGCTGGCTCCACTGGTGCAAAGAGTTGGGACACCTGAGAGCACAATGCATGACAAGCGCAATCCCATGGACAACAACGCCCAACAACGTTGGAGAGATAGGCAGGATACAATCTCTCCATGCCATTTCCAAGCAGGCATCCTAAGCAGGGGAAGGCATCTATCTGCTTGGGAATAATACCCTGAAGCAGCAAAGGGTGAGCCACTGTCTGTGTGAGACAGAAGAGTGCTCGACTGGATGCTGAGCTCCTGTGGCCTGTAATCCAGCAAGGTTCTTCTGATGCTCTTATCACCCACCACCTCCCCAAGTGAGATGATGAATTCCTGGAAAGGCTTGCAAAGCACAGAGGCAGCTTCCTTTGGGATAAGGAGCCGGAGGGCGGTGGGGGTGGGGGTGGGGGATGCATGCGGGCCAGACCAAATGCTCCTCTGACGGTCTCTCTCCTGGGCCAAACAGCTGGCACCGGGCGCTCGGGGCCTGGCAGGAAGGGGCCCTGGCTCACCTTTGCCACCGAGATCAGGGCCTCCTGCGTGTCGCTGTCGGTAGAGACCCGGAAGGCCGCCAGCCCCCCCTCATCCTTGACCTGGTAGGCCATGTCCGTGTTCTCGCCCACGTCGGCATCCTCAGCCTTGACTCTGCCAACCAGCGTCCCCACGGGCGCCGTCTCCAAAACGCTGAACTGGTACATCTCTGATGGGCAGAAGGGGCAGGAGACGTTTAAAGGCCCCCGTACACCCACAGGCACAGTGGCTCCCCTGTCAAGGGGGGGGGGGCAGGCCACCTCTGCCCACCCAGGGCCTCTTCCTTCCCCCCCCCATGGCACAAAAGCAGACCCACCCCCGCCTCCACCACTGAGACTGGCACCATGAGTGCAACTTCGCTCTCCCTCTGGCAAGGCATCCCTGGGGACTGGAGTGGCGTGGCGTGGCATCTGCCCCTGGGAAGGGGTCATCACCCCACCACCACCACCACCTCTCCCCCATCCCCCCAGCACTCACTCTGGATGAAGCGTGGGGGGTTGTCATTGACATCCGTGATGACGATGGTGACGGTGGTGGAACCTGAAAGGCCTCCCAGCTGCCCGGCCATATCGGTGGCCCGGACGACCACCTCATAGCGGTCCTGAGTCTCGCGGTCCAGATTGGCCACTGCCGTCCGGATCACACCTGCCAGGGGAAATTGGTGGATGCCAAAGGTTCCCGCCATGGCCAGTTCCTTTGAATGAGGATGCCAGACTTGCAGGGAGACACTCGTGGCCCCGCAAGACCCCCCTCCCCAGGGGTTGGACAGAGGGGGTCCAAGGCACACCTGAAATAAGCCCCCCCCCAACTCTCCCCAATCCCTGGTCCATCAGCAGAGAGGATTTTGACCCCTTCAGGGGTCTGACAAGACACCCCCAGACAGACAGACAGACAGACAGACAGGGCAACCCCTCAGCCTGTGGGCAGAAAAGCCTTTGGAGGCATCTCAGAGAGGTGGGTTGGGGGTGGGGGCTTGTCTCCCCAGTGCTCCCCTCCCCACCTTACTCAGTGGGCTAGAACAGGGAGCCCCCATCCAGCCATCCAGGCAGGGCCAAAGGCCACTCGTCCCCCTCCCCAGCCCCCTGGGCATCTAAGGGGATGGAGCCCCTCCCTCCCCCCCATCCAGGCTTATGGACCCGGCCCCTCCCAGCCCCCTAACAGATGGGGCTGGCAGACTTAGCGAGGGCAGAGAAGCCTAAGATGACACAAAATGAGGCTAAATCCCAAATCCCTCTTGTCGTTAAATATTAATTTCCACTTTACATCCGCAAACACAGCCAAATTCCCCACAAAGGCCGTGCCGGGAGCTTCCCTGCACCCAAAGGGACCCTGCCCCCACCCTACAAGCACAGGCCACAGAGGTGGGCTGCTTACCTGCCTGTGTGCCCCCACCCCTCCCCTGCCAGATATCAAGGAACTGCAAAGCCCCAAGAGGGGGGGGGGAGCGGCACTTGGACCCAAGGTTTTCTTGTGCTAAGGACCCACCGACTCCCTCTCTCTCGCCTCCCCCAGCCACCATTGCCCCCTCCCCTTGGTCCTTCACCAGGCCAGGGCCCTCCCCTTGGCATAGTAGATCTGGTCAGGCAGGAGTGGGCACTGCCCAAACCCACCGCATTGCCAGCATGTGCTGGTTCTGCAGAGGGCAGGCAGGCGGGTGGGTGGGAGGTAGGCTGAGATGGAAAGCCCAGCCAGACGTTGTCTCTCTTCCCTCACCTTGCCGCCCCCCCACCCAGGCCACCTGCCACAGCTGCTTTCACAGGCTGGTGTGAATCTGTACACCTCCTCCACCTCCTCCTCGGACCTCCACAGGGAGACAGGGGCAGCTGCCCAGGGGGGTGGGGGTGGGGGTGGGGGGAGAGGGGGCAGGAGGGGGGGCGTCCGGTCTGGCTGATGCCAGCTGAGTGGGCAAGAGAGGGGGAATGCGGGTCAATGTCAAAAGGGAAGAGCGGAAGGCGGCTCTCCATTATCGTATATCAGGGGGAACTGCCTGTGCCAGATATTATGGCTCCTTTTACGACGCAAATGATCACCGTGGCTCTGCCAGTTAAGTTGCTGATATGGGCAATTAAGCCTCACGCTCTGGGCACAGGGAGGGCTTGCCAAGCAGAGCAATGGCTTGGCTGCATCACGGGCACAGCAAGCGCCCCTTCCGTGGCCTCCGCCTGAGCAAGCGGGTGGCACCAGGCTGTGCCCACAAATTGGGGCTGCCACATCTGCCCGGGAGGGGGACATTTGCTGCCTCAGGCGGTCCCCAGGCTTCCACATGAACACACGTCCGACCCCACCCTCTCTCCTCCGACACTGCTTTTCAGACCACAGACCAAGAAGCCACGGGGAAGAGGCAGCCACTCCAACCACCCCCCACCCACCCACCCACCCCACACACACAGACGCCTGTGGGGCAAAGCAGGGGCAAAGCAGCGCTTCCCAAGAGCTGGGCGGAAAGGCAGCCCCTTCCCAGCCTCACCCATGTGTCAGCAATGCGAGAAGGGCAGCAGCCTAAAGCCAGCTCAGGTGAAAAGCCTCCGCTGCTTGTCTGTTGGTTGCTTTTCTATGCCACCCATTGGGGTGGCATATATCCCACTCTGGGCAGTGTACAAACGGATAACAAATTAACAACAGAACACACAGCAAATCAAAACAAACAACTGGCAAAGACGTCACAAACTAAACTAAAATAAAGTACAGTAACTGGCGTCTGAGGGCAGAGATGGGACTCAACCTGACTGACTAATTTATCGCTAAAGGGACAACAATGCCCTGAAAAGCCTCCTTGAAGAAGAGCGCTTTCGATGGCTTTTTAGAGGATAGCCAGGGATGGGGCCTGGCGTAGCGCCACCGGTAGAGTGGTCCACAGTCTTGGTGCCGCCACCGAGAAGGCTCCGTTTCTAGTTAAAGACTTTCAAGCCATCCTCAGCGATGGCACCTGGAGCTGCACAGACTGTGATGAACGTGTGGTGAGGGAAGTTGTTCTGAAGGAGAGACGCTCTGACAGATAGCAAGGTCCCAAACCGTATAGGGCAGGCATTCGCAACGTTTTCCTGCCAGGGGCTGGCCCCACCTTGATGCTTCTTGCCAGGGGCCAGAGGCGTGTTTGCTCCCTGGACTTACGTTTCCATGGTCATCGGTGGCATGCAGTGGCAATTGCGCATTTCTTCAGGGCTTTTGGACAGGCTCCACCACTTCCCAGGGCAGCAGGAGCCTTTGCGGAGCACGATCGCTCCATTTAAAAAGGTTTCCGCGACTCCCCTGCTCTGTCTCCATAGCTAATCCCTGGCGTTTGGAGACTTCCTTTGGCGCATGGCGCTGACATCAGTGCCTGGTTTCCCAGCACTGAACCAGGAAGTATCCAAGAGGTGGGAAACCAGGCACTTATGTCAGTACCACATACCAATGGAAGTCTCCAAGCACCGGGGGTTAGGTGCAGAGGCAGAGCGGGGGAGCTGTGGACATTTTTTTTTAAAGGAGTGATCGGGTTCTGCATAGGCTGTTGTTGCCCTGGGAAGCGGTGGAGCCTATCATTCATTAAACCTATATCCCATCCTTCTAGGAAAAACTTTCCTACTCAGGGTGGCTTACAGCATAAAATTTAAAAAAACAAACTGACACAAATATTAACATTTTCATATAAAACTCCTCAAAACCCTAATAAGAAAGCCTCGGTTGGAAGCAGTGGGGCAGAATAAAATGCCAATGGTAAAATATTGCCAAAGGGAATATTTAAAAAGGGAAGTTTTCAATTGCTTTTTAAAAAAACATGGAGAGATGATACCTGGCGCAGCTCTGCTGGGAGGGAATTCCACAGCATTGGTGCCGCCACCGAGAAGGCCCTCTTCCGAGTCACGGCCTTTCTAGCTAATCTCGGGGTTGGCACCTGGAGCTGCAGCGACATGGAGGAGCGAGTGATGCGGGCTGTGGTCCGGAGGGGAAGATGTTCCACCAGGTAGGAAGGTCCCAAACCGTTTTAGGGCTTTGAAAGTTAGAACTAACACCTTGTACCTGATATGGGAGGAAACTGGGAGCCACTGCAGCCTTGCCAAGGTTTGGGAAATAGGATCAGATGTTCTCATTCTCATAACCAGCCTGGCTGCCTCCATAACAGGCACAGGGGAAGCCCCACGGAAAGAGCATGACAGTAATCAATACGTGAGACTACCAGTGAAATAACTAGCGTTATGAGAGACCGTCTGTCCAAGTAGGGACGCAACTGAGCAACCTGGTGCAGTTGGAAGAAAGCCTATCCAAAAGCCCTGAAGAAATGTGTGATCGCTGCTGCCACTGTAGTAAGTGATGTATTGTGACTTCTGGGGGGGAAGGGGGGGCGGTCCTAGAGGTGGTCGGGTGGCCACCGTGGAGCCAGATTAATGATATGAATGGGCTGGATTAGGCCCGTGGGCTGCAAATGGCTGGTACAGGGCCTTATGTGGTAGCATTAACACCTTGTACCTGATACAGTAGGCAACAGGTAACCAGTGCAGACCTGCCAAGGCTGGGGAAATAGGATTGAGTTTCTTTAAGCCTGTCACCAGTCTGGCTGCTGCATTCTGGACCCACTGTAATACCCATATCAAACCCAAGGGCAGCCCCACATAGAGAGCATCCGTGATATTACGAATGAATGGGTTAGGGTTATGAGAGACCATCTGTCCAAGTAGGAGCGTAGCCACACAATCGGCTGGAGCTGGGGGAAAGCAGCTTTGGACACCGATGCTATTTGTTGTTCAAATGAAAGCAGTGGGCCCATAATGACCCCCCCCCCCGCCCCAGATTGTGGACCTGGTCCCTAGGGGTAATAAGAGCAGCTCCATCCAGGGTAGGGACCAGGCCGCCCAGTTGGTCAGATGGCCTCTCAAACACCAAAACCTCTGTCTTGCCAGGGTTCAGTTTCAGCCTGTTAGCTTTTGTCCACTCCATTATCGAGTCCAGGCACTCGTCAAGACGTCAGGCTGCATCCACTGCAGACGATGGCAAGGAGAGGTAGAGTTGGGTGTCATCCGTATATTGGAGACACCGAACCCCTGAATCTCCTAAGGACCTCTCCCAACAGCTTCATGTAGATATTAGACAACAAAAGGGAGATGATCGACCACTGTGGAACACCCCATTGGAGGGTCCATGGGGCTGAAACAAACTCCCCGAGTTGAACTCTCTGGGTCTGATCACCAAGGAAAGAGCAGAACCATGGTAAGTGTCCCAGGAGGATACCATGGTCGACAAAGGTATCAAAAGCCGCGGAAAGGTCCAGGAGTCCCAGGAGAGATGAAGCTCCCCTGTCTGCTTCCCGGAGAAGGCCATCATGCATTGCGACCAATGCAGCCTCAGTGCCGTGGCGAGGTCTAAAACCCAACTGGAATGGGTCCAGGCAATTGGTTTCATCCAATAATGCCTGCAGCTGATCCTCTCGATGACCTTGCCCAAAAAGGGTACACAGTATTTGCTACAGGTCTAAAGTTGTCTAAAGTTCTCTGCCATATGGCACCTGGGAAGCCCATCCAGAGGACCTGACGCCTTCCTGGCAAGAAGGAAATATGGAGGGGAGCATCCATTCCCCTCAGAGAGTCAGTAGTAGGGATTAAACAGACTTCACAAATGGAAGCAAGAGAAGCTCTGTTCTCTCTGCAAAAATAAGACCAGGAGAAGATCATGAACTGTTAATACCCAACATGAGAGTAAAGATGAAAAAGTACACTTAAAGAACTGTAGTGCCAAAATAGATTTTAAATATCATTCTCAACAACTTTAAAGTCTGCACAGGCAACAGATTTGCATTACCGAAGTCAACTGGCTGTGAAGCAGAAGGACTGTGGGTTGAAACCAGAAATGTTATCTGGGAGGAATGCAAAAAGGCAATTCCTGTGCAGCAAAAAGAAAAGGGAAACCAAGACGGATGGCAGGAGAAACAGGGGAAACTGTCAAGGGCAGAGGCGAGAAGCCAAGGGCACAGGACCAGGGCCAGGACCTTGAATGCGGTGTGTTTCAGCGACTGTCCAGCTGAGACAAAGAGAACTATTCCAATAACCATTGCAAGGAAGTAGAAGAGAAAGGCCAACCAGAAAAGGGGGGGGGGGAGAAGAGATATTTCATCCAGAAGATCCAAGGGAATCAAAGGGACATTTAAGCCTAGGTTAGGAATGCTGAACAGGGGAGCCTGAGTGCTATCGATCAGACCAGCAGGTAAAGTAATCACACTGCTATACCTGTCCCATAGAAGCACTTCGTGCATTCTCTGGGCGGTTAACAAGATAATTCACATTTTGCCCCCAACATGCTGGGTATTCATTTTTACCAACTTCGGATGGATGAAAGAGGTTGAGTCATCTTCGACTCCTGGACTGGATTGAACTCACAACCTTTTGGTTGCAGTACAGCAGTTTAACCACTGCTGCACCAGGACTCCTATACAGAAGTGATAAAAGGATGTCAGACTCCTTTGAAGAGGAATCCTATGGTGAGAAACCTGCCGTTCTAGAAAGTGAAGTTAACACAGCTCTAAAAGCACTTGGAAGAAATAAAGTACAAGGAGAACCTGAGGCACCAGAACATTGGTCTGGGATGTGGAGCTGGAGACTTGCAAATTATTTATTTATTTATTTATTTATTTATTTATTTATTTTCTAGATTTCTACGCCGCCCTCCTAGTGCAACGCACTACTCAGGGCGGCAACAACAGAAAAATATACATATATGTACAATACAAGAAAGATAAAACCATTAGCAATAAAACAATTACAAATACCCTGGATGGCCAAGAAAGAGAAACGAGGGGGTCCTGGTGCAAATCAAGCCTATTCTGCAGAAATGATGGACCATGTTGGGAAAAGCGGAAGGAAAGGAGGAAGAGAACTGAGCAGGGATGTGGAGGACAGAACTTTCTGGAAATCTCTCCTTCACAGGGTTGCCCTTAGTTGGAGGGGACCTGTTGGCCCTCCTCCCATGATGGAAGACCAGCTCATCGCTTTATCCTCTGCAAAGGGGTCCAATCCTGCCCTTTCAAGCTGTCGAGATTGACGGCCATTGCTTCTCCATGGGGCAGGGAGTTCCACAGAACAACTTCTACAGCAGGGGTGCCCAAACTACGGCTCGGATCTGGCCCCTGACACTATTTCATCTGGCCCATGCCACCCTTGTCGCTCACAGAAGCGCTTCTGGGAGTGACGATGGTGGCGTGGGCGGGATGAATTGGCATCAGGGGCCGGATCCAGCTCCAGGCCATAGTTTGAGCACCCCTGAACTATGTGACCGGCCCACAGCCCGAAAAGTTTGGGCACCCCTGGTCTACAGTGCTGCCTGCAGAACAGAAGTCCTGGTTTGGAGCTCTTCTGGTGTCTTCCAATGTTCAGCTTGCACAGATGATCCCACTGAGATTGGCTGATCATGCAGTCATGGAGTGGGACGGGGCCCGTGAGTGAGGCCACGGAGTCCAACCCCCGTCTTCTCAAGGCAGGGATCCAGATCAAAGCAGATCAGAGCGAGGGTTGTTTGTTTCCTCCATTCGTCCATTCTTTCTTGCAGGCTTCCAGTGTTGGAGAGCCCACTCACTCACTCACTCACTCACTTGCTCACTCACTCACCACCTCTCGAGGAGGCTGCCGCAGTGGCTTCCACTGTCGTACTGCTCTAACCCTTGAGGAGCGTTCCCTGAGATTCAGCCTCTGCTTCTGGCTTCCGGTCATTTGGGCCCATGATTGATGACCTGTCCTGCACTCTGGGATGGCGGAGTGCAGATCTCCCCCCCGCCCCCCCCGCCCCCTCCTCTTCAGCGGTCAGGATCAAACTCTCCCCGACTGGGTCTCCTCCTCATCAGCTTCTTTCACCAGTCCTGCCCCCACCCCCACCCCCCAAACACACAGACAGCAGCCTTGCCCCTACCCCCACCCCACCCCACCCCACACAGGGGTTTGGGCAGCCCTTTCCTGCCCTTCACCTGCCAGGCCAAACGCTTCCTCTCAGAGCGAGCGAGACCCTTCAGAGCCCTGGCACAACCGTGTGCCTTTTGTAAGCTACAGACATCCTTGCACACTCACTTCACACACCACAGCAGAGCCTCTGCAGGGCAGAAGGGGCTAGCCTGGGTAGGGGAGGAAAGGCCCTCTTTCCCCCCATCCCCACCCCAGGCTCCCTGGAAGGGGGGCAGCTCTTCTCCTGGCTCCCCAGTCCCCCTTTCCCAGCCTGGGGAGCTCAACCCTCCCCTCCTCTTGCCCTTCCTCCTCCTCCTCCTCCTCCTCCTCCTCTGCCTCTGCTCCCACCTGGCTGTCACAGCATCCTCATCATCTGCTCAGGATGGATCACTGGCCTGTTTTACAGCCAGCTTTATTAGAAGTTATTAAAGGACGGAGCAGCTTCCACTGTGCGCTCATTAAATATTAATAGAGCGTTTATATAGCCATCCTTAATTTAAAGTGTTACCTTTAATCAAACGCCCCGTGCTAACGATGGGCTCTCTCTGGGATGAGGGGGGGGAGGGGAGAGCGGGCTTCGCCCTCCAAGAAGGACCCTGGCCTGCTAGGCTGAGAAAAGCCCCAACCCACAAAGCCCCGGCAGCCACAGCAAAACCCACAGCTTCCTTGGGGAGCATAAACCACCACTACACACACACACACACACACACACACACACACACACACACACACACACACACACACACACACACACACACACACACACACACACACACACCTTTCCACAGGTACAGCCTCACCAGCACCCAGACCCAGAGCACTCCCTTAAGCCAGAGCCAGGTGTCCCAGTAAGTAAGGCAGGGAGGCAGAGCCCACACACACACACACACACACCTTTCCTAAGAAGAGTCCCTATGGCGCCCCACCCCCACCCCACTGGCCACATGAGGGTAAGATGCCTCTTAGGGTCAGGAGACGCCAGAGGTGGGGGGGGGGGCATCCCTTCCCCCCTCAAACCCTCTCACCTGTCCTGCTGTCGACGGTGAAGTGCGTCTCCCCCTCCAGAAGGCTGTAGACCACCCGGGCACTGCTCCCATAGGTGGGGTCATCTGCGTCTGAGGCAATCACCTGCATCACCGACGTCCCTGGGGTGGGGAGGAGAGAGTTAGGGCCCCCCAGCCAGTGTCAGCCTGTCCCCCATGGCCTTCCCATTCAACAAGGGGGGTGACAGACCTGCTCCTTCCCTCACCCCCCCCCCACCCCAGCTGTCTCCAGCAACCTCAAAGGCTAGCTGTAGCTTTACTGTGGGCTGGAAGGGGAAGGGGAGAGAGAGAAGGGAAGGGGGACCCCCCCCCTGAGAAGACAGGAGGGCCCTGCAAGCACACAAGTGGGCAGCCCCCAAGGGAAGTCCAAGTCTTCTTCATGCACCACACGTTCCCAGGGCAGAAAGAGTACAAATTGGATAAAAGTCTATCAAAGGGCTGCAATTAAGTTATTGATTTTCAACGCTGCCTCATTAAACATGGCGCTTCACTCCGAATGTCCCCAGATGGGTCTAATTTGACATCATGTTCAATTTGACCAAAGGGGCCCCAAGACAGGAAGAGCAGAAATCTCCCCCCCCCCCCCAGGGGTGGGAGGCTGAAGCGGGGAGAGAGGAAGGCAAGGAGCCCCAAGGCTCTCCCTCAGCCAGCAGCACACCACCACCACAACCACCACCACCACCACCACCAAAACCACCACACTGGGAAGGAAGGGTCTGGGGGCAGGGGGGGGGCAAAGCCCCAGGGAACACCTGGCAGCCTTGCTCTCATTTGAGAATATGGGTGTGTGTGTGTGCACACAGGGCAAGGCATGGCAGCCGGAACCAAAATACAAAAAGGCATAAAGGCCAGAAGAAAACTGCCCAAAGGGCAGTAATACAAATGGGGGAGAGGGAGGGGAGATGCCCCCAACTGTCTAGGGTGCAGATTCATGGGCAACTGAGGAAGAGCTAAGAGAGCAGGCAATTGGTGGCACCATGGGTTCCTCATCCATGGCACCAACATGCCAGTGGCCACCACCACCCCCCTTTGAGCTTCTCTAATGGCTCTGGCTGGGAGATGCAGGGGGCACCCTGGATGGTGCTAACGGGAGGCCAAATGGGTCCAGCACCTGCCCCCCTCCTTCCCTCTCCAGAGGCCCTTTGGCCTCTCTCTCTCTCTCCCCCCCCCTTCCCATGCACCCACCCCACCCATTTCTCCTCCTTATGTACTTTGCCCCTTGCCAGTCTGGCGTGGTTCTTCTTCTCCCCCTTTTGCAGAAGCTGTGGATGTGGCTCATGGACAGCCAGCCACTGGCACTGGGATTGTGCAGGTGCTTTCTGCCAAGGTGTCCCAGGCAGCAGGCCCTCTGGCCCTGGGGGGACGCAGCAGAGGGAGGGAGGGAGGGAGGGAAGGAAGGAAGGTTCACCCCAGACCAGAGGCCACGTGGTCCTCCTCCCCATCACTGCCTCCACTCAGCCTGGCTGGTCTTTCCCAAACAGCACTGGCCACTCACCTGGCCCTTCCCCACCTGCCCTGTCTTTCGGTCTGGAGCAATACACCTTCTGCCTGGAGATCTCAGGCAACCAACAACTGAAGGAAGCAACTGCACAACAATTTAAAGGCAGCCAGCAAGACCCAACATGGCCAATGCAGCAGCAGCAGCAGCAGCAGCAGCTGAGGTTGGTAGCCAAAACACCCAGGATGGCACTCTGCCCTCTTTGCAGCTGTCAGCAAAATGCCCTTACTCCAACCAACCAACCAACCACCCACCCTCCTTTGGGCCCCAAGGGACCCACTCTCCCAACACCATGGAGGAACAAGCAGGAGGTATGGGTGGAAATGACAAACAAACACATCCTGCCAGACTGATCTTATCATATTTTTCTGACTGGGTAACGTCCATGGTAGATGATGGGAATGCTGTAGATGTACTACTATGTCTTGACTTCTGCAAAGCCTTTGGCAAAGTGCCCCATGATATTCTGATTAGCCATCTAACCGGGTAGGGGCCTGGATAGCACAAGTGTCAGGTGGGTGCACAGTTGGTTACAGAATTGTACTCACCAAGTGCTTATCCATGGCTGCTTCTCAGACTGGGAGTGGGTAACAGGTGGAACCGAACAAGGCTCAGCCCTGGGCCTGGGACGCTTCCACATTTGCATAAATGGCTTGGATGAGCGAGTGCAGGGAACACTGATCAAATGTGCAGCTGGCACAAAACTGGGTGGAATGGCTAAGGCCATGGAAGGTAGGAGCAGAATCCAAAACGTTCTTGACAGGCTTGAACACTGGGCTGAAGCCAACAGGAAGAAGTGCAAAGTTTTACACCTAGGGAAAGTGGACCCAAATGCACAATTTCAAGATGGGGAGAAACTTGGCTCATTAATGCAACCAGCGGGAAGGATCTTGGGGTTTTGTTTTATTTTGTAGATGACACACGGAATATGAGTCAACAGTGTGATGTGGTTGCACGAGGGGCCAATGCCATTTTGGGCTACGTTGACAGAACTCTAATTTCTAAAACCCAGGAGGTGCTCCTTGTCCCCTTCTATTTGGCACTAGTTAGGCCACCTCTAGAGTCCCATGCGTCCAATTCTGGGCACTGCATTTTACAAAAAATGCCCACAACGTGGCACAAGTTCAGAGAAGGGCAAGAAGGATGATGATGGTCAGGGGACTGGAAACTAAGCCCTAAGAGGAGGAAAGACTGAAGGAACTGGATCTGTTTAGCCTTGAGAAAAGGAATATGATGATGGCACTTTTCAGAAACAGCTTCCCCACTCCTGCAGCTCTTTCAGTGGGGCAGGTGGGGTCTTCCAGGAGGGGAAAGGGCCAAGAGACAGCATTTCTGCCTGTGGAACTGCGTCTCCAGCCGGAGTTGTTGCCCTTTAGAAAAGAACTAAAAACCTGGCTGGCGGGCCAAGTTTGGGGTGCAGGTGGAGGTGCAGGTGGCTTCCATTGGGTGGTTAATATAGGGGAGGATGCCTGCCCCACAGTTTCTTCAGTTCCTGCACCCCTCTCTTTTTAGGGGTGGGTTCTTATTGCTGGTTTTTATCTGTTTTATTTGTTTTTATCTGTTTTTACCCACTGTTGTGAACCGCCCGGAGTCGGCTTTGGCTGAGTGGGCCGTATACAAATTTAAAAATAAATAAATAAATAAATAAATAAATAAATAAATTCAGGACACCTCGTTTGCTACCTCCCAGCTCCTCAAAGAGCACCCCCCTCTTACCCCCCACCCCCCACTTCCCTCCCATCTCAGACCTTAGCCCCCAGGATTCCAGGCCCCACAGCCCATTTCTGGGAGAAGAGATGAGAGGACAGGAAAGGGGGGGCTGCCTTCAAAGGGCCAGGTCCTCGTGATGAAGAAGCCAAGGGTCTTGTGCAGGTGCCACCCCCCCCCCCCCCTCTAGCCATGCTTCATCCCAGCTGGTAGGGCCTTTCCTGGAAGAATCCCCCTGCTTCCTACCCACCCCCCAGAGCAAGTGCCCCCCCCCCGGTGATGCCAGCCTCTCCCCAGGCTCAGACCTCAGAAACCAGAGTTCCCTGTCTTGTGGGGAGAGTGGGTCACAGACAGAAGTGTGCTTTCCCCCCTCCCCACTTGCTGAGTGAGCCTCTCCCCCCTTCCTGGTCATAAAGACCCCTCATTCCTGCCATCATGTTCCCCATATGGGGGCCCAAGGCCCCCACCAAAGAGTGCCAATTAGGCTCCTCAAGTGGATACAGAGCGGGGAGGGGTGTCCATCCCTCCCCATCTTCCTGCCTTCACATCCACCAGGAGGCATCAAAGTTAACAAGTCAGAGCTAATTGCCATCTGTCTCCCTCTCTTTTCCCCTGGAAGGGGCGGGGGCGGGGGGGGGGCATGGCTGCCCAGTGGACTGAGCAAGGTTGGGTCTCCATCCACCTCCCCTTTGTGCTGGGGGAGACCTGCACCTCCACCTACTCCCTGCCACATTGATGGGGGGTGAGGCACTCCCCACTGGGGAAATCTGGGGGTTCTGCCTTGGGAGAGATTTACAAAGCCTTCTCTTCCCACCCCCCAGGGTGTGTTTTTTCGGGGGGGGGGGGACCCAGCTCACGGTCCTCATCGCTGTCTCCATCCCCAAGGACCCCAGCATGCTCTTTGAGCCCCCAAAGAGCCGTAAAGGGGGCTTTCTGTGTGGCCCACACACCAGGGCCTGAGGGGTGGGGTGGGAGCTGCCCCCAGCTGTGAGGCCTGGCCTGGCCTGTCTCCCTCCAGCGATGCTGGGACGGGACAGATCCAGGTCACGGGGATCCTCGCAGGTCTTGCCAGCAGCTTCTCTCCTGGGGCCAAGACAGAACTTGAGAGGCCCTACTCCAGAAGACTGCCAGGACCGCAGGATGTTTGGGGAGGGGTTCATTCCCACCCTCCCCAGGGAGTTCCCATGGGAAAACAGGGACAACCCTGAGTCCCACTCAGGCGCGCCAGCCACAGCTCACAAGGGGCCGTCTTCTCCAACTCTCTTGGGGACTCTGTCCCTGCTGCCCCTTCATGGCCTCCGGGGTGCTGCCCTGTGACCCGGCTGGCATCGTCTCACCCTGGTTTGTCCTTTCTCCCTGCGGCCCATACGCCTGCCTGCCCAGCCTCCGCTGCCTCCGTGGGAAGCCGCCTCCACCACCACCCTTGGGCCTGTTCCTGAGTGAACAGCCAGTGCCCAGCTGAGCTCTGTGCCCCCCCCCCCCCCCCCGGGGCAGCCTGTAAGATCCGGGCAGAAAGAAGACAGAAGGCACTGCAGGCGATGCCAGGGTTGGAGTGGGGTGAAGAGAAGGACCGAAGGCTGTTGGACCACAAAGCAACCCACCAGGCATGTCCTTTCCAAAAGCGGTAGAAAGAGTGCGTGGCTCTGTGGCACAACAAAAACGCCACTAAGATCAGGATAGAGACCTTGAGAGCAGAAACCTCCACAGCACAAACACACACACACACACCATTCAGTGGGGCAGCCACGGGCAAGGCCAACCCACACCAGGGTGGAAGCAGGCAAGGGAAGGCGGTCCTCAGGCCCAGAAAGCCAGCTGGAAAAGGGGACCACAGGCCACCCAGGAAGACAACCTGCTCCAAGGGCATGCATGACCCCAGGCAGGGGGTGAGCTTGGCCTGGGACCAGGGGGGGGGGGTGTCACACACACAATGCCCCTGGAGCCAGCCATTACGCGCTTCCTGGCTTTGCCTCCTGACGTTCAGCCTTTCTGAGGGCCACAGAAGGCCCAGAGAATCCAGAAGAAGCCCCCCACCCCACCCGCTGTGGCTGCCTCTCCCCCCACTACCACCTTCCCTCTGCCCAGCCAAGGGGCTGCATGGCACAGTCTGCCCTTGTATCCCTTTCTGGACTAAAGGGGCCAAAGGAGGAAGGCAAACATGGGACAGAGAGGAAGGGTAGGAAAAGGAGCAGCAGGGAGGGAGGGAGGGAGGGAGGAACCCACCCACCCACCCCCAGGACCAAGAGCCCTCAGAATAGTGGGCAGAGGGCCAAGGATCTCAGCGACCCACCCTGCCAGGGCAATGGAGAGGAGAGAGAGGGGACCTGGCTCTGGCTACCGTGGCTGCAGCCACAACCCTACGCCAGGTGAACAGGTGGCCTGGATTTGATTCCACACGCAGGCTGGCTGGATGGATGGATGGATGGATGGATGGATGGATGGACCGACGACCCCTCAGGCCCCATGAAGCCCCACGGTCAGCTATGCAGGGCAACCCGATGCCACTGCACAGAAATCTCTCTCCCCCCCCCCCGCCCCCGTTACCCACAGTCCCTCCTTGGGAGATTAACCTCTGCAATCCTTATCCTGCTGCCTGGCAGAGTCTCCCCGTCCGTCTGTCCGTCCGCCCCCTCCCCTGTAATCCTCCGCTGGCCTGATGAGCCTTGGGGGTAGGTGGGGTGGGGTGGGGTGGGGTGGGGGGCGCCAGGGCAGGTTCCAGGATCAGAGGGACGGCTGAGGTCTCTCGCTTCCTCCCACAGCAGGACCCACACTGAACGCTGCAAGCCACGCTTGTCACGGAAATCACCCAGGTCGCCGGCCCAAGCCCTCAGGCAGCCTCCTGAGCTGAGCGACCTCGGAAGGGGAGCCCGTGGGGGGGGGGGCGCTCGCTCCACAGGTGGCAGTAGTTCCAGCGCCACGGACGACCTTATCCACGGCCAGCTCAGCCTGCCTGCCCCCACTGGCTGCTATGATGGGGAGAGAGCAGGAGGAGCCCATCATGAGACACGAGTTGGCAAAGGTGTCAGAAGGGGCCGTTCAGACCCAGGGACCCTCCGCCCCCCCGCCCCCCCCCCCACTCAACGGAGCCACTTCCTTTTCTCCACCTGTGTGTGTGTGTGTGGTGGTGGGGCGCGGGGGATGGATCTGAGGGAGGCTCCGTGGTAGGGTGGTGCTTCTCTTCAGCCCGGGCCGCCGTTGAGCACGTGGCGTGGGCGGCGTCGGCGTGGCCGTGGCCTCACACCCCCACCCCACCCCCCGTGGACCCCTGCTGTGCTGCTGCTGCTGCTGCTGCCTCCGCCGCCGCCCGGCTGGCTCCGGAGCCACGTGCGCCGCTTCCCGCCTCTCTGATCTCCAATTAGTCCGAGACGGCGCTGCCTTTGATCTGCCTCGTCTCCCGCAGCCTTGATCAGGCTCTGCAGTAATTGGGAGCGATGTTCACATCAGCCAACACACGTCGACGCCTCTCCCTCCCCTCCCCCGTGCACCTTGAGAATCAGGGGAGACCGATCATCATCATCATCATCATCATCATCACCACCACCACCACCAGCCCCGCTGCCATCCCGTTCCCTATGGGGCGGGCTGTCTAAAACCCAAAGGAGCAGGGAGGCTCTATCATGGGGGGAGGGGGAGGGGGCTCAGCTTTTGCAACCGAAGAATCGTGCCTGCCAGAGATTGGGGGTGTGGGGGTGGCGAAGAGCAGGGCAACTTCCGCAGCCTCAGGCGGCACCTTTCCTTCGGAGGCAGCAGGTCCTTCGCCTCAGGGATCCTGGAAAGGAATTCGACTTATCCCCCGACGCCCCCCCCACACACACACACACACCCCAGTCCCAAAGCTCATTGGGATGGCGAAGATCCCGCTCAGCCGCCTAGGCTCTGCACCTCTTGGCCCGGGTGGTGTGGGGGTGGGTATGGGTTGGGGCTCTCACCTCTTTCTCTCTTCCCCCCCCCCCCCCCCATCGCTCTCCTGCCGGACCCTGGACCTTCTCAGGCTCATCGCCTGCTCTTAGGGCAGCAGCAAAACCTCCCCCACCCCGACTGGGCAAACGCGGCCATCTTTCTGCGGACACAAGAAGGGCCTGGCCACAGGGGGGCTGCCTCCGAGTCCTGACACAATGCTGCTGCTGCTGCGGACCCTGCGGAAGAGCAGCCCCCCATGACCCACCCCCCCCTCCAACCTCTGGCAGCAGGGCAGCCCTGAGCAGGTACAAGAAGCCAGTCTCTCCAGCAGACAACAAGCAGAGGTTTCAGATCAGCCCCAGGAGGGCATTTCCTTGGCACTCCCACCCATGATGGAAAGGGACAGCTCCTGGGCAAGGGAGCAGGTCCAGGTCCCAATCACACCCCACAGCCACAGCTTCCAAGCAGCAAAGGCCCCAGCGGAGGCACCACCGTGGGTCACTACCTCACCTCACCTCACCTCACCTCACCCCCCTTGGCTCTGCTCCTCCTCCAGAACAGGTGCTGCGGGGTGGGGGAGGAAGCCAGCTCCAGGGGACATTGGCCAGGAAACCCAAGGGAGAGCTCCCCATTCTGCTGCTTCTGAGCCCAAGGGACCATGGGGGAGGGGGGAGCGGTTGGCAGGTGGAGGCAGATAAACACCCCCCCCCTTTCCCCAACCAGATTGCCCGCTCTCCAGCCGGCCGGGCACAGAAAGGAAACTGCCCTCGGCTGACACAAGCGCAGGGCGCGGGGAGGTCCAGAGGCCTCTGTGGCCCCTTTCAGTCAGGCCCCTTCCCTGCAGTGTGTTGCCCAAGAGAACCCGAAAAGCAGCCAAGCCTCTTTCTTGAGAGTGAAAGGAGGGCCATAGCCAGAATTCTAGATGTGGGTGGGCAAATACTTTTTCAGGGAGGGCAGCAAAGTTTCTTTTCAATGCATTCCTATGGGAAACTGCACTTTGCTAGGGTGAGCAAACTGCTAACTCAGTTTGCCCACCCTTCCCACCCCCTCCCTGGCTATGGCCCTGAGTGAAAGCAGCCCAGCGGCTTCTCTTGCAGAGCCTGGAAAGGCCAAACAACCATCCAGCCCTATCGCGCATCAGAATTCCAGGAGCTCAAGACAGGAATCCGAGTCAAAGCAGATAGGAGAGAGGGTTGTTCAATTCCCTCTTGAATATTTCCAGTGTTGGCGCACTCTCCACCTCTCAAGGCAGGCGTGGGTTCCATTGTCGTACTGCTCTAACTGTCAAGATGTTTCTCCTTCTATTCAGCCTATCTCTGGCTTCGTTTTGTTTGAGCCTGTTATTATAGGTCCTGCACTCTAGGATGATGGAGAACGAATCCCACCCCTCCTCTCTAGGACTATCTTTCAGGTACTGCATTTGAAGAGTGCTAACATCATATTCCCCTGCCTCACCCCGGCACCTCTCCTTTTTTTCCAGGGCTAAAAAAGACACCATTCATTCAGCCCTTCCTCCCAGGGTTTCTTTTCCCGTTCCCTGATTATCTTGGTTGTCCTCCTCTGAACTTGTTCCAGTGTGTTAAACTACTCTAGGTCAGGGGTCAGCAAACTTGGCGCTCCAGCTGTTCTTGGTCTTCAATTCCCAGAAGCCCTGATCAGCAAGTGTACTGACTTGGGCTTCTGGTCATTGAAGTCCAAGAACACCTGGAGAGCCAAGGTTGGCCACCATTGCTAGTCTAGATGATGCTGAATAAAGGTGGACTAGGAGGACCTCACATGTTTTGGAGACTAGACGTCTGTTAAGGCAGCCAAAAATAGCATCGGCCTTTTTTTGCAGCCACATTGCACTGTGGATTCATATATATTTATCTTGTGATCTGCAACGATGCCAAGATCCTTCTTGGTCATAGTATTGCTGAGCCTAATATCGCACACACCCCCATCATGTAACTGTCCATTTGGTGTGTTTTATTCCCCTTGGGTGTAGAACTTTGCACTTCTCCCTGTTAAATGTCATTCTGTTAGTTTCATCCCAGTGTTGAGCCTTTCAAGAACTTTTTGAATTCTGCTCCTCTCTTCCAAGGTACAGTATTAGCTATTCCACCCAATGTTGTGCCACCTGCAAATTGGATAAGCGTTCCCTGCATTCCCTCCTCCAAGCCATGAATTAAAATGTTAAGGAGCAAAGAGCCCACCCCCCAGGACTGAGCCTTGGGGTTGCCCATTTGTTACCCCCTCCCAGTTTGAGAAGAAGCCCTTGATAAGCACACACTGAATACAGTTCTGTAGCCAAGTGTGTAGCCATGATCCACCTGACACTTCTGCTGTCCTGGCCCCACCTGGTTAACATGCTCCCAGGAGCCATTTTTCTTCGAGAGGGGTCCCTGGGAAGAGTCTAATAGGCAGCAAGGGGCCCCTGTGCCCAGGAGGGCATGCCCCACCCCCATGGGTTGATCAACCACCATCACGGGAGTGACCGGTAGTCTCTTCCACAAGGGCTTGTGCGCCCAAAGGACTCAGATGAGCCACTTTTGCTTTTAAGGAGAGTCCAGGTCCAATCTGATCCAGTACCTCTTGGGTAACCCTTAAAACCCTGCATGAATGGCATGTGAGGAAGGCATCCCTTTTTTGATCTTTTGTGGAGGAGTCCACGGTTCTCACAGGTATTTCCTCCAATGAGCAATGGGTTTTGTAAGGGTTCCTTCCCCCGCACCTTGGCCTTCTTTGCTGCCCAGATCCCACAGCCACGTGTAGCAATCAGGAATTCCACAGAAGGCACAGAAGGCACAAGATCTTCACCCCGGTCTCCCGTGGCCTACTTGGGTCTATGGGAAACCATTGGGTCTCTCCGCATCACATCTAAATGGCTGCTTCCAACCCACAGGACAGGGTCAGCAAGTGCGGAAGGAAACCGGTTTCTTTCAAAACCACCCCTGAAGTTTCTCACAACCCCCCAAGCCAAAGGCTTTGCTGTAACAGCCTCTACAAAGGACAGGCTGATCTTTAACCTTCTGGAATCCTTTGACGTGTTTCAATTTCCATTGGTGATTGCCCCGATGATCTTCCACTCGCGGTGAATCTAAAAAATGACTGGCCATTCATGTTGCCTCTCTCCCCCTCTCTCTGGCTGCCCCATTGGCTTCCCTCAGGTGGTACAGAAAGAATGCAGGTAGAGCCTGGTCTCCAATATGGCCACAGGCCAGGCCCAAAGACATGCTGGGTGGCCACAGAGGCACATGACACAAGGCCTGTCGTCCCACTGGCCCGCGTTGGTGGGCATGGAGTGGTCTCAGTCGTTGGCCAGCTGATGGCTGAGGGTTGCTGGACTTTGCTTCGGATTATCCCTCTTCAGGCAGAGAGTGCACCACTTATGGAGGCAGGTAAGATACGAGGAGGGAGCAGCCACCTGCCCACGTCTCACCTGAGGACACAGGTGGATCGGTGTGCTGAATCTCTTCACTTGCACCATTAGGTTTGGCTTTAAATGGATATTTCTCTCCCCCCTCCCCGCTTTCTTTCTTTTTCTTTCTCTCTCTCTCCCTCCCTGGGGAAATTCCCTGCTTTTTGAAGGTAGGAAGACACAGACATCAATGCTGGGGAAAGAAAGCCTGACTTTATCAAATAACCTGAAGGGAAAAGGAGAGGTGGCGGGAGGGGGGGCTTGAGGCAAAGGTAAACCAGGCAGACGTTTGTCTGTGGCAAGAAGACCGCTTCAGCTCCCCTTTCTTTGCCTGCCCCTCCCCCCCCGCCCTCCCCAGTGGGGTCTCTAAGGTACACACTTGCACGCCAGCCAGGCAAGAAGGGGCGGTTTCAGTCTGTCCCTCATGGGACAAGCCCTGGGTGGCACCAGGCATTTCTCACCTCCCCAAGCATGGAGAATTGCGGTGGCGGGGGGGGGGAGTTTGAGGGGCTGCTCACGGTTTTCCCAGCAAAAGAAAAACTCCTCCTAAAGCTCTTCCTGCAGGTGGGCAGGGGCACACTCACATGCACACGCCTCCTCTTCCTCGCATGCTCACCTCACCATTGGGAGGGAGACGGAGACTGGACTGGGAGAGGCAGGAGCCCCTCTGCATGGCTGCCCGCTTGACCTGGACCCCCTTGTGGCACGTGGGCTCAGTTTGACCAAGACCAGCCAGAGGACGGGCGCTGCGCCAACTGGGGAGCCTGTCTCCAAGTCTTCCTGGGCATCCTTGCCAGGAGATGGGGGCAGGTGGACATCCCTGTTCATCTGCCAGGCAGTCTAGTCTCTCCTCTGTGTGCGTGCGTGCGTGTGTGAATGTGAGCACATCCCCCTGCATCATTTGGCTTTGTTAAAGCAACCAGAACAATCATGAGCAATAATAACAAGCCCCAGAGGGAAGGGCTTGTGGTCTTTGTGACCTGCCTGGTCAACCACTGGACCTCTTTGGCTTCTGTCCTGGCACTGGGGTCAATGGCTGCAAGGTTGTTATAGCCCCTCCCCCCACTCTTGCCTTCCCCCCACCATTTCTTTTCCCCAATGCCTCACCTCATCTACCAGACCCCACCCCACCCCAGCACATGACACAGCATTGTCCAAAAGGCCCCCAAAGGGGTATTGGAGCCTAGTCCACGCTCTGCTTGGAGGCCCCTCAGGCCATCTTGCCTTTTCCACAGTAGCTGCATGCAGGCTCAGCCTTTCCATTGGGTGGTTCCAGGGCGACCTACTCCTCCCAAGGAGCCCTCATCAGCATGCATTCGGCATTGCCTGGCTCTCTTGTAGCATCTGTCATGTCGATGCCCCCGACCTCCAGTGGTGGTCACCATGGTTCTTCTATGCTGCCAAGTCACTTCCATTTTATGGTGGCCCCAGGAATTCTGGGACCACTCCCCAGCCCCAAACATCCCATCCTGAGCAGCCCTGCTTGGCTTTCCTAAACTCAAGGCTGTATCTTCCTTTGGGGTGGGGGTGGCCAACCTTGGCTCTCCAGGGGTTCTTGGACTTCAATTCTCAGAAGCCCAAGTCAGCACACCTGCTGATCAGGGCTTCTGAGAAGTGAAGTCCAAAAACATCTGGAGGGCCCAAGGTTGGGGAACCCTGCTTCCTTCTCCCCCTTTGGTCTTCCTCTCCGTCCACCTTTATTCTCTTAATTATCCAAAGAACCTCCCCCAAAGTCAGGCAGCCTCCATTCCATGGATGTTGCTGCCAGAGATTATTCAGGTGAGGACTCATTTCTTGGTCTTTCTGCCCCTCCAGGATAGCCACAGCAATCCTCTCCAGCACCAAATTTCACTTTTTCACTGTCCTGCTTTCGCATTCAGACATGAAGAACGGGAATCCAAGAATGCTATTCTAGGCTCCGTGGACAGAAATAGTCTTCAATACCCGCCTGAGGTACTACCAGTCCCCACCCCCCAAAACACACACACACACACACACACACACACACACACACACACACACACACACATCCATTCAGCACTAGTGCAGATCCCATCTAGAGCACTGTGTCCAGTTTTAGACTTTGCACTTCAAGAAGGATGGCAACAAAATGGGACAAGTTCAGAAAAGGGCAAGGATGATGATGATGATGATGATGATGATGATGATGATGATGATGATGATGATGATGATGATGGGACTGGAAACCAAGCTCTCCTAGGAGGAAAGCCTGAAGGAACTGGGCATGTTTAGCCTTGAGTGAGGGGTGATAGCAGCAGCACTTGTCAAGTACTTGAAAGAGAGTCCCACAGATGGGGAGCAGGAGCTGTTCTCCATCCTCAATCCTGACTGCAGGACACAGAAGAAAGGGATGAAACTACAGGAAGCCAGGAATGGGCTGACTATTTGGGGGAACGTCCTAACTGTGAGAGCAACAGGGCAACAGAACCCATGATGGCCTCGGGAGGTGGTGAGCCCTCCAACACTGGAGGCAGGCAAGAGAAAGTTGGAAAGCAGACCTCTTCTGTCAGGTCTGCTTGCATTTTGGGATTCCTGCCTTGAGCAGGAAGGGGTTGGACTGGATGGCCTCACGGGCCCCTTTCTGCTTCTAGGATTCAATGAGTTAGCAGAAACACTCTGAGGTGTTTGCAAAGGCAAAAGGCTGCCCATGGTGGCCACCCTGGTGACTCTGCCAGCCCACCCGCCTGCCCATCATCCTGCCTGTCCAACACAAGACAGAGTTCTGCTGTGATGACCCCCAAGGCCAGGAAGGCAGATATAGCAGCAGGGAAAGTGGACAGAGGAGACCAGAGAAGAAGCAGGACTTCTGCAGGGAGGAGGAGGAGGAGGAAGAGGTCGCTGCTGCCGCTGCTGCCGAGCCTTCTGGATCCTCTGGTGAAATGATGGCGTTGGCTGCTCCACTGGAAACAGCCAGAATGTCCCAAAGGATCTTGGTCAGGCCATGCAAGGCATTGAAAGCTCAGGCAAGGGAGAGAATCCAACACTTCCACAGCAACAACAGCAAACACACTTCCTTTTGCTTCTCTTACATCATCCTCTCCCTCTCCTTGCTTTGCATGCCAACCGTTGGTTCTTGAAATGCTTTAATTGTGACGTTTTATTGTATTATTGTCATATAATATTTATACATATATTGTTAGTATCGTTGAGACAAAGATGGGCAGAATAAAACTGCCTACAATAAACAGTTTCAAATAAATACGCAGCAGCCACTCTTGCTTGAGAACAGCTCTCTCTCTCTCTCATAAGAACATAAGAGCAGCCTTGCTGGAAGAGGCCACAGGAGCCCATGATCCAGTCCAGCCTTCTGTCTCACACATTGGCTCACCATTTCCTTCAGGGTATTATTATTCCCAAGCAGATAGATGCCTTCACCTGCTTAGGATTCCCTGGAAATGGCATTGACAGATATCCTGCCTATCTCTCCAACCCGGAGGTTGTCCTTAAGTATCCATAATTATAGCCATTGATAGCCTTGTCCTCCATGAACTTGTCTAATCCTTTCTTGAAGCTGTCAAGACTGACAGCTGTCACCACTTCTTCTGGCAGGGAGTTCCATAGACCAGTAATCCTCTGAGTGAAAAAGTACTTTCTCTTATTTGTTTGAGAACTAGTACCCAAAAGTTTCATGGAGTGTCCCCTAGTTCTAGTGTTATGCGATAGGGAAAACAGTTTTTCCTTATCTATACTTTGTCCACACCGTGCATGATTTTATAAACTTCAATCAGGTATCAATCTTCAATCTCTCTCTCTCTCTCTCACACGCACACGCAAACGCACATGCACGCACGCACGCGCGCACACACACACACACACACACAATTCTACAAGACTGGAGGAGATGGCCCTGAGAGGGCCCATCCATCAAGGCAATGATTATGCCCACTCCTAGATCGGGACTCCTTGCTCATGCTCATGCATGTTCTGGTCACCTCCAGACTGGATTATTGTAATGCGCTCTACATGGGACTGCCCTTGGTGACTATTTGGAGGCTTCAGCTGGTGCAGAATGCAGCAGCCCATATAGTGTTGGGGTGCAAGCGTTATGCCCGTGCCTCACCCCTGCTTCAGGAGCTGCATTGGTTGCCAGTGAGCCTCCAGGTGCAATTCAAGGTGCTGCTGATGATCTTTAAAGCCCTACATGATAGTGGGCCAGGATACCTAAGGGACCACATCACCCCGAGGACATCTGCCCATCCCACTAGAGTGGACTGGAGAGGCTCTTTAAAAATACCAACTGCTAGAGAGGATCACCTCTCTAGCACTAGAAGCAGAGCCTTTTTGGTGTCCGCTCCTCTGGCCCTATGGAACCTCCTGCCAGTTGAACTGCGTCTCCAGACGGAGCTGCTGCCCTTCAGGAAAGAGCTGAAAACCTGGCTGGCAGGGAAGGTGTGGGGAGATGGGGAGGGAGCCACCCCCACCCCCACCCCACTGGCTCATTTAGAGGATGACTTCTCATGTTTTTAATCAGTTTTTAATAAGATTTGTAATTGGTGTGGGTGGTGACAGCCTTTTAGTGTTTTAGGAATTTTAAGGGGTTGTTGTTTTTTATTTTTAGGGAATTGTGGGGATTTTATGTATTGAATTGCTGTACGCTGCCCAGAGTCGCCAGTCAATTGGGCGGCTATACAAATCGCACCAAATAAATACATGAATGAATGAATGAATGAATGAATGAATGAATGACCCTGCAATGGCTCCACCGTTAAAAGGGGCAACAAAGTATGACAAGGGCTGAGCTTGGAAAGAGACAACAATGAAACTAACCTACCTTTGGCTTTTCTTAATCTATAAAACTGTTTGTACTCCTGAATTGCCCCTTTGCTCTTGGAAGTGGGGGTGGGGGGCACAAGGGGTTAAAGAGAAAGAGGAGGCCCTCTTGCAAAAAGAGCTCGACCTTGAATAATGCCTTTCTCTCCCTCTACAGCTCGGAGTGTTCTTTTTCCTTTCCTTTCTGTCCTCTCAGCCACCAGAGCGACCAATGGCCAGGTTGGTTGGGCAACGCAGAGAGGCTGGCAGGTTTCTTTCAAGGCCACCCCCCTCCCTCCCTCCCTCCCTCCTCCTCATACTCCTCCTGACACAGTCTGCAGCCTCTGCCTTGGCAACTCTTCCTCGGGACGGGACGGGGAGACCACCACTTTTGCCTCCTCACCGGCTGCCCTTGCCCTCCCTTGCCACTCTGCAAGGCAGCCTTCTTGCCAGGGAGCAAAGTTCTCCCCCCTCCCTACTACATCAGGGGGCCTCTGGGTCAAAGCGGGTACCAGAAGGAGGCTGGGGACATGCGGGGTCTGGGTGAGGGGGCTCACGGGGTCTCACTCACCGACGGGGGAGAGCTCGGCCACGCTCCCGATGTAGGGCCCCCCCAGGAAGCGGGGCTCGCTGTCATTGATGTCCTGCACCTTGATGACAAACTCGGACTCGGGCTCCAGCAGCCGGTCGGTCTGGCGGTCCCGTGCCTGTGCCCGCAGCGTGTAGAAGGTCTTCTGCTCCCGGTCCAGGCGTTCTGTGGCATGAATGTCGCCCGTCAGCTCATCAATCAAGAAGACGGTGCCTGCACCCTCTCCGGAGATGGTGTACTTGATGGAGCCATCACCCTCGTCTGAGTCTGAGTGGATCTGGAGTAGAGAACCAGGCAGGGAGGAGGTTGGCAGCGACCCAGAGTCCCACCTGGCCTGGCCTGCCAGGATGCCAGCCTCACCTGCATGGGGCCATCTCTCTCTCTCTCTCTCTCTCTCTCTCTCTCTCACTCACACACACACACAGGGGAGCCACCTCTGCTACCCCACACCTTGCTTTCCACAAGGAACTGTGAGGTCTGCTCAGGTGGGGCCTGTCCCTCCTCAGGGCAGGTGAAAGGGGTGTGTGGGGGGGCGGGCGGGGGGGAGAGGCTTTGCAGGTGGTTTGCAGGAGAGCAGGAAGGATTGCTACCTCCAGGCAGTTTAGTAAAGGTAAAGGTATCTCTTGCTGGAAAGCCAGTCATATCTGACTCCTCTAGGGTTCAGTGCTCATATCTGTTTCAAAGCCAAAGAGCCAGCACTGTCTGCTTCTGCAGACATTCCTATGGTCATGTGGCAGGCATGACTAGACACTGGAGCACATGGAATGCTGTTTACCTTCCCACCAAAGTGGTCCCTATTTATCTACTTGCAATTTCTTGCTTTCGAACTGCTAGGTTGTCAGGAACTGGGACAGAGACAGGAGCTCATTCCGTCCTGCAGTACTCGGGAATCAAATTGCTGACCTCAAGGGGAAGAGGTTCATTTGCCCAAAGAAGGGGGGGGGGGAGCAATGTCTCTCCAGAACCTTCCCCCCAGCTTCAGAGATCCAAACCTTTATGGGTCTCCCTCCCTTTCACACCCTCCTCTGCTGCAAGCCTGGCCCAAACTGTTCTTCTGCCTGTGACAGAGCAGCACATGGTGCACCTGCACACCATTGAAATAATAATAATCATCATCAGAAATTAAAGACTGTTTGCATTTCCCATTCAGTGTGAGCTTTCCATGCCCAGTATATTAATTTGCAGCCTTCCCCAGGGGCAGGGGCGGTGTGTGTGTGTGTGTGTGTGTGTGTGTGTGTGTGTGTGTGTGTGTGTGTGTGTGTGTGTGTGTGTGTGTGTGTGTGCCTTTGCCTTTGGGGAAAGGGTGGCTTGAGAGATGCTTCTGCTGGCAGGGCAAAGGGCTCCCCCTCCCAGAGTGGACCCTTGGCCAGGACCCCTGAGGCGTAAACCCAACCTTCTTCTTACGCTCATTACTCCTGTCCAATGCCAACCCTACTTGTGAACCGTGGTGTTGCTTCAGTCTAGCCCAGGTGGTCAGCATACGTGGCTCTCCAGATGTTCTTGGGCTTCAATTCCCAGAAGCTCTGATCAGCAGGTGTGCTGACTTGAGCATCTGGTCATGGAAGTCCAGGAGCCTCTGAAGAGCCACGTTTGCTGACCCCTGGGAGCTTGGTGGGCCAAAGAAGGGGCTATTCAATGTAAGTTTCACATTGAAAGAGAACATGAGTTCAGCCTCTGGCAGTGGGGCCAGGAGTGGGGAACATCCCAGAACAGCTGTGGGGCCTGGAGCCACCTGCCCCAGATGTGCTCTCCTGCCCCGCCCCGGCCCAAAGAAGGAAATGGGAAGCCACATCTGAGCCCACCCCTCCTCCTAGAACACCCTAAGAGGAAGGGGGGGTCACCCTAAGTCTGAGCTGACCAACACGCAGCCCTCTTCCTGTGGGGGGGTGGAGGGGCTGGATATCCCATAGTCACATTCACAGGCCCTCCTAAGACTTCCACCCTAGCTCATCTGGCCACCCAAATGCAGAAGGGAATAAGCCAAGCCACGCCCGGCTGCCTTTTCCAGGCACCCACCGGGCGCTGCCTAAGCTGGAAGCTCCCATCTGCCCACTGCAAAGGAAGGGGCAGTCGCCCAGCCCCAGGTCTACCCATGCCCTAGCTGGAACGGGTGTTTCCTCTTAAGGAGGGAACCACCCAGAGCAGCCTTTCTGCCCTCCCTGGCAGCTGGGGCACGTCAGGGCCTGCCAGGGCAATTGCCCGTGGGTGGGTGGGTGGGTGGGTGTCACGCGTAGACACAGAGGAGGGAGGAAGCAGCACTAAAGCAAAGGAAGGAAGGTGCCGCCCTCCAGCCCACCTGCCCGGGCAGACCTGGCGGGATGCCATCACCCTGTGCCCCAGAGCCCCTCCCCCCTGCAGAGGAAGCCAGCCTTATGCCACCAAAGGGGTGGGCATGGGGTGGGGGTGAGGAGCTAGGGGAGCCCCAGGGGGCCCACATCCGCTTGCCATTCATTCTTCACCCCTGCCTCTCTCCCCCCCCGCCCCCCCCCCCCAAGTGCATGCATTTCCCTCACCAGCAAGGGGAGGCCTTGGAAGCAGCTTATCTTCCTGCCCTCTTTTTCTGCCTTCAGGTTGCCAGAAAAGCCAACAAACACCCAATCCCCACCCCCACCCCCAAAAAAGTCCCCCAGCCACTAGCACCCCCCTTGCTTGGGCTTCCCAAAGACACCCCCCCCAGCCCAAAAGCCTGTCTGGAGGGGAGGGACCAGCACCCTCCCTCCCCCCCCCGGGGGGGGCATTTGGGGGGGAGGAGTTTGTCCCCAAGCTCTGAAGGAGGAGAAGGTCCAGTGGCCAAAGAATGCACTGGAGGCAAGAAAGACAGACAAGAAGCATCCCTGGCCACTTCCGGACCGCCAGCAACCAGGTAGAAAGGGGAGAATTCCCTTTCCCCCCCCCCCCCCCCATGCCTTCCCCAACCTCCACCCACCCCCATAACAAGAGCACCTTCAGTTGGGCTGCCAGACACTATCAAAGTGACACAAACCTGGCAGCCCCCACCCCCACCCTGGGAACCTGTGCTCTCTGGGCAGGACTTATTCTCCCACCTGTCTCCACCCCACCCTGGCGAAGATGGCAAAGGATGGAGAAGAAGCTCAACTCAGTAGTCGCGGGTGCCAGAGATCCTCAAGATGTGTGTGAGTGTGTGTGTGTGTGGGGGGGAGTGTAGTGCAGGGAGAGGGGCAGGGCAGGACTCTGACCACTCCAGCCAGCCACGCTCAGCTCCACCACCACCACCACCACCACCACCACCACCACCGCCCTCCTCCTCCTCCTCCTCCTCCTCCTCGGAAGGAAGGAAGGAACTTTGCAAGCAGGAACAAAAGGGCAACAACGGGCAAAGAGCCTCCCTTCCAGTGCCTGGAATTTGGATCAGATGCCCGGAGATGATTTTATGGCTGGCATTAAACTGAGTTATGAGGTCTGACAGTCCAGCTACTTATGAGAAATCTATTAACAGCAACTGGATGGGCAGAGTCCAGCTCCCCAGTGAGCTGCAAGCAAGCATTCATTGGGACCATCCATGAATTGGCAACCTGCACATACACACATGCATGCACACACATGCACGCACACCGAAAGCCTTCTGCTGGCACCTTCATTTACTCCCCCTGCAGTGGTTTTGCTGAGAAGCAGCAAAATGGCCTAAAAACCAGCCATCCATTCATCGGCTAATGAAATATGAAAATGTTTATGGCCCACTCCATCTTCCCAATGGTCCTTCCCTAATCCACCTCCAGAGACACACACACACACACATACATACATGCACACACACGCACAGGCTCCCAAGCGGTCAGGACTGAGCCTGGCAGGGCCACCTCTTACCAGGCTCTCCTTAGAAGGGGCTGGTTTGGTACCCTTGAGGCTTCTATTTGCTTCATTGGGGAGGGGGAACTCAGATCTCGCCCCAAACCTTTGGACAGATGCCCTTGGGCACTGGCCCCACCAAAACCAGAGAAGACATAGGGGAAGATCAATTTTATGAACTATTGCAAGAAACAATCAATGAGATTCCAAGACAAGGAGTAAAGATCATCATCGGTAGACTAACTCTCGCTATTTTTGTTATGAGTCGCCACGACGTGGTGAGTGGGTGGCTATATAAATTTGAAATAATAATAATAATAATAATAATAATAATAATAATAATAATAATAATAATAATAATAATAATAATAATAATAATAATAATAATAATAATAATAATAATAATAATAATAATAATAATAATAAAAACAACCAGGGTACCCAAACTTTTCAGGCCATGGGCTGGTCACATGGTTCAGTGGGCCAGTCACGTGGTTCTCCCACCAAAAGCAGAAGTAACATGTGCCTTGCAATCTGTTTTGCAACAGGATTAAATAGATTTTAAGCTGCCATTTTCTCTGCTTAGACCAGGGGTGCCCAAACTAAGTCTCAAGGGCCAGATCCAGCCCCCAATGCCAATTCATCCAGCCCAGGCCACCCTCATTGCTCACAGAAGCAGAAGTAAAACGTGCCCGTATGGGCACGTTTTACTTCAGCTTCTGGGAGCAACAAGCATGGGGTGGGCCAGATGAATTGGCATCTGGGGGCTGGATCGCGCCCGTGGGCCATAGTTTGGCCACTCCTGACCTAAACGCACCAATCAGTGACAACAGAGAAGGAATAGAAGGCACCAATAAGTGCCTCCCCATGGCTCTCTGCAGCCCACACAAGTGAAAAGGGAGAAGGCTCCTCATACCTTTCATGTAGCTGAAATGGGCTGTGCATAGGAAACACATAGCTTGAACACAAAGACACCCATAAGGAAACATGGAGGTGGCTCCCCCAGATGGGAACACATATAAGGGGATCAACTATAACTGCATCAGCAACCCATGGATAGCAATCATCATCATCATCATCATCACAAGACATAAGAGCATATTCTGAGGAGGTGCAGATTATCATTTCTCAATAATGTAGCTAAATCCCATCTACACCTATAGAAATTGCAAATGGAAAGACCCGCCGGGCGCCTATAAAGACAGCTGAAATTTTGCAACCATGTGATGCTGCTGAATCTTTGAAGATAGCCCTTAATGGTAACATAACCCATTTGGACCTCTTCGAATGTTGAAGAACAAAGGCCAGTTTTAAAACGGGGTGGTGGTGGTGGTTGTGGTGGTGGTGACTGAAAGTGCAGGTAAAGTTATTAGGAGGGAAAGAAGGGACACAATGAGAGAAAGAGCAGTGGATGATTCAGGGCTTTTGTTGTTCAGTCGCACAGTCGATTCCGGCCCTTTCCGACCATTTTCCTCCAGGCACCTCTGACCTCCACCATTCTCCTCAGCCCACCAAGCTCTGTGCCCATTATATCCACAATACCATCTATCCATCTCATCTTTGGACACCCTCTTCTTCTTCTTTTTTCTTTTTTTTTTGGGGGGGGGGGGTACTAGTTCTCAAACAAATAAGAGAAAGTACTTTTTCACCCAGAGGATCCCTGGTCTATGGAACTCCCTGCCAGAAGAAGTGGTGACAGCTGTCAGTCTTGACAGCTTTAAGAAAGGATTAGACAAGTTCATGGAAGACAAGGGCATCAATGGCTATAATTATGGCTACCTAAGGACAACCTCCGGGTTGGAGAGATAGGCAGGATCTCTCTCAATGCCATTTCCAGGGAATCCTAAGCAGGTGAAGGCATCTCCTTGGGAATAATACCCTGAAGGAAATGGTGAGCCACTGTGTGAGACAGAATGCTGGACTGGATGGGCACCTGTGGCCTCTTCCAGCAAGGCTGTTCTTATGTTCTTATGTTCTTTTGCCCTCCACCTTTCCCAGCATCAAGGCCTTCTCAAGTGAGTCCTCCCTTCTCATTTGATGTCCAAAGTACTTTAGCTTCATCTTCACCATTTGTCCCTCCAATGAACAGTCAGGGTTGATTTCTTCCAGTATTGACCTATTTGTTTTCTGCTGTCCAAGGGACTCTCAGGACTCTCCTCCAACACCACATCTCAAAGGCATCTATTCCTCTGCGCTCAGCCCTCCTAATGGTCCAGCTCTCACACCCATACATTCAGGGCCAGACCTGGAAATTAACAGATGAGAGGGAAATACAGTAGCCAAGGGGCACAACGTCAGCTGGCCGAGGGGGGAAGCGGCAGGAGAGAGACCAGACAAGGGAAGATGATGATGGATGATGATGATGATGATGATGATGATGATGATGATGCTTCATTTGGGATGCTGCCCAAATGAAGAAGCCACTTTCTTGGCTTTGTTGTTGGCCAAACTTAAAAGTCCTCATCTGTGCATGTTTCTGGCAGCCATGGGCAGACCAGCAAATGAGCCCATGGATTCTATCTCTCTCCACATTCACACAGCATGATGCTGTCCACCAGCAGCCCCCCCCCCCCTTGAGCAAGAAAACTGGGGAGGGGGAGAGAGAGAGAGGAATGCATGGTTGACCAAGAGGATGGGGCTGGGGCTCAAGAGGGAGGCAGTTAAAATGACTCCAAGACCGGGATGTATAGTTAAGAGCTCTGACTGGAGAAAGAAGCAATACTGACCTGCCGATTAAAGATAAAAACGGGAAAACAAGAACAAAGTGCCCGTTGGGTTGAACGCTTTCTAGGGACTTTAAGCCCACCAATCCCAACCTTGACATACCTTTAACACAGCCCCCCACCCCACCCCCCCCCACCCACCCCATGTAAACCTTAGTGAGATTACTTAAAGGGAGAGTGCTGAAGCAATCAAAGCACCAAAGACTAAAAAAACGCACCAGGCCTGGGTCAAATAACTGCAGAAATACAGCAGAGAAAACATGGTGAAGATGTTGGCCAGGTTGTTTCATAAAGTCTGGCTGTCCAGAGGAATATGTTTCCAAGGAATGAAGGAGAGAAGTTGTTGTAAGAAAAGGCGTGAAGCCCTCCAAGGACGGAGGGGGACTCAGAGGCCACTCTCTCCCTCCCTGGCAAAGCTCTTCCTATCCTCTTGCTTAGGAATCCAGTGGTGGGGGGGGGGGGGGAGGGAGGAGGAGGAGGCTTCCGTCAAGGCCACTCACCTAATGATCAGATTTTCATATTCCGAAACATTATGGAACAAAGTATAGAACTCCATTAATTAACTTCATTGATTTCAAGAAGGCTCTTGACAACATCCATCGTGATACAGTATGGAATTTTATGAGAAATTATGGCATTTCACAGCATTTCATAAACATCTGTAGAAATCTTTCCCAAGATTCAAGCTGCTGTGTTCAAACGGCATGTGGGACTTTGGACTTCTTCTTCTTCTTCTGCATTGAGTCCGGTGTTAAACAAATGGGGTCTTCTTTCACCACTGTGTCTAGACGATGCCGTGAGAATTTCAATAGACAACCCACAATGGGGAATTCCATGGGAAAATGATATGAAGCTAACTGATCTTGACTTTGCCGATGACATAGCTTTATTGGCAAAGACTGAACCAATGCTTCAAGATGTGACAACCAGCTTGGCTAACCGAAGCAGCAAAAGTCAGGCTGAAAATCCGTAGTGAAAAGGCCAAAGTAAATCCTATCAATCATCACACCATAGCCAGAATTACTGATGGGGAACCAAACAACTGTAGAGGTCTGTCTGCAAATGTACCTACCTTGGTAGCATCAGGACACCAATAGGGGAACCAAAGAAGGTGTAAAATGCAGGGTTGGAAATACAGCTGCCGCCACTCTGTTTCGACAAATGAGTCATATTTGGTCATCTAGGGCTTGGGTCGGCAACCTACAGCCTGTGGGCCAGATCTGGCTCATGCCCTTGCTCCAGCTGCCACCGCCAGAAATGGCTGTGGGCACATTTATGGCAACCATAAACACATCTAGGGCATCCGTGGAAGTGTTTGCAGCAGCGAGACCACCAGTCCAGCCCCCTCAACTGTCTGAGAGAGCGTGACCCTGCCCCTGACTTTAAAAGGATGCCGACCCCTGATCTGGGGCAAGAATCCCCACTGTTAAACTTCACTTGTTTAATACTATTGTCCTACCAACTGCAAGGCACACAAGTGAGACATGAAACATTACAGCAATGAAGCTAAACGTTTTCCAACCGAGATGCTTGGAAAAGATTCTTGGCATCACATATTTTGATTGGACTACAAACAAAGCGGCCCTACTTAGAAATGGGTCATGGCGCCAGGAACATATTCTAGCCAAAGAAAGAATGAGGGCCGCTCTTGGGATCATGAGATCCCATCAGGGCAGATCATGAGATTACCTGAGAGTACCCGAAAATAGCGGTGGGCTGGGTGCCATAAGGGGGTAGACAGAAGAAAACATGGAGCATGAGTGTTAGAGAAGATTTGAATAATATAAATATAAATCCCCTGGGAAGAAACTCTGTATATAGCAGCAAATCAAACTTGTTGGAGGCCAATACACACCGATGTGTGCAAAAACATGAGAAGAGAAAGATGGTTTAATATGAGCTTTCATGGATCAAGTTCACTTCCTCAGACATAAGAGTGGGACTACATGGCAATCCTTTATTCGTGGCCTCAAGATAAAAGTGACAATGATTGGCTGGACACAGGTTGCAAATTGTGTGAGTCAAAGGAGAATTCCCCGCCTTGTAATGACTCAAGACCCCTGTTTGATAGTCAGCCCTTTCCCAACAGAGATCAGTTCACTAACAATGGCACTGTGTGTGCAGGAACCTCAGGCCACAGAGAACAACACAAGTTGCCAATTGTGTGACTCAACGTGGCATTTCCCACCTAGTGGCATCTCAGGAGTCAGGACCCCAGTCTGTCATCCCGTTCTTTTCCAGTGAGGCTTCGCTCTTGGATGCTTGTACAGAAAAAGAGGCAGTGGTTAACTGGGAACAAACTTGAGCTGTGAAAAATTACAACGGGTCACTACCATCTGCAGCGTTTTAGAGCCCCCGCCTAACACTGAGATGGCTAACAAGCCTAATGTGCATATTTGACCTCAGGTCTCCCCCACCCCAAGCCCACACCCATGCCCACCCCTTCTGGATCCTTGTTCTATCTGGTCTCTTCTCCGGGATCACAACTTTCAAATCCTGTGGAGAGTGGCCCAGGACACTGAAATGAGTTGCAACGGGTTTTGAGCACCACACAAATTAAGGAGGGTGCAGCAGACAACGTGGCCCAGGCCCAGAGAAGGGTGGACCGAAGAAGAAGCCCTCATTAGCATGGACACAGAAATGAATAGCCACAGCCAGGGGAGGGGGAGGGAGGGGAGGGGAGGGGGAGGGAAGGTCTGTATTTTGCCACGCCAGCAAGATCCAATGGGTTTACGAGGAGGGGCATTGGAGGGGGGGGGGGAGAAGCTGTTTGGTTGTTGTTGTTGTTGTTGTTGTTGTTGTTGTTGTTGTTGTATTTATACTTCTATGCCACCCAATCAACAAAACGAGACTCTGGGCAGCTCACAACAGTACACAATACACAATAAAATCACAATAAAAACTGCCAATAAAATGCCAATCATCCAAGTACAAAAATTCAAAAATGGCCACAGACAGTCCAGGTGCTAGACTGGCCGGGCCTGCCAGAGGGTGATGTCCGGGGCCCCACCCCAACGGCCAAGTCCCAACACCAAAACAGCACAACTCCAGCCATGATTGTTACAAAGGACTATCAAGAAAATGGTCAAGAAAGTCCCAAGAGCGGCCAGAAAACATTCTCTGGACACTTCCAGGCCATTTGGGGGGGGGGGGGGAGCCTCTGGTTGGTCTGGCTCTTCTGCACTCAGACCCCCTCCAACCCTGGCAAGTCACAAGGCCTGCCTGGCCCATCCAGCTCGCAACTCATTTCCCAAAGAGGAGGAATGACCATCCAACCCGACCATTTAACCCGGTCCTCCCTGGCCCGGCAGCTACATCTGCTTCCTCTGAGAACACGCAAAGAGCCTCCTCAAAGACTGGGGCATTTTTGAACCACCATCGGGTGTAATACTCTGGTCACGACCACCTTGTGTTGCTGGCTAATCTTTCCCACACTGTGTCATCAGGCCAAAAGAACTGAAGAATGAACTCGCCCAAAGGTGCCTCCGTTTTGGCAATTTCATGTCTGGCCTAGAGAAAGCAGCTGGGGCTAGAAATCAAGCCTTCTCGGTGGCTTGGAACAGAGTTGTTCAGAGAAGCATTTGTTGAAGTCACCTGGACTCTTATGTCTGCCCTGCCAAATTTTATCTGAATTATGTTAAGAACATAAGAACAGCCTTGCTGGAAGAGGCCACAGGAGCCCATGATCCAGTCCAGCATTATGTCTCACACAGTGGCTCACCATTGGCTTCAGGGTATTATTCCCAAGGAAATGCCTTCACCTGCTTAGGATTCCCTGGAAATGGCATTGAGAGAGATATCTTGCCTCTCTCTCCAACCCGGAGGTTGTCCTTAGGTAGCCATAATTATAGCCATTGATAGCCTTGTCCTCCATGAACTTGTCTAATCCTTTCTTAAAGCTGTCAAGACTGACAGCTGTCACCACTTCTTCTGGCAGGGAGTTCCATAGACCAGTGATCCTCTGGGTGAAAAAGCACTTTCTCTTATATTTGTTTGAGAACTAGTACCCAAAAGTTTCATGGAGTGTCCCCTAGTTCTAGTGTTATGCGATAGGGAAAACAGTTTTTCCTTATCTACTTTGTCCACACCGTGCATGATTTTATAAACTTCAACCAGGTCACCTCTTAGACGATGTCATTCAAGAGTGAAGAGGCCCAACCGTTGCAGCCTCAGATGGTAAGGAAGGTGTTCCAGTCCCCTCAGCCTTCTGGTTGATTCATGTTTTATTCCAATTTGGTTCTGTTGTGGGTAGGTTGCATTTTTTATGATTATACATGTGAATTTCTACTAGATGACGGGGACATACTGTAAATTGATGGATGGATGGATGGACGGACAGACAGATGGATGGAATGATACTGTCAAAAAGCTTTGCCACTTTCCTGCAACCTTTTCTCCCACTTTTCCATATTTTTTGGCTGGAGTCTGCTCCAGAACCCAATGCCAGCCCCTATGGTGCAGGAGGCAGGGGGTGTTCGCTGCCCCCTCCAAGATGGCCTGGTGCCAGCTAGAGACCCAAGAGGGGGCTATCTTGGCCCCATCTGCCTGTTCCCTCCCCCCTTGGAAAGCTGCCGAGGGGCTCTAAGCTCCCTTTGGGGGTGCTAAGCTCCAGCCCTCCGAACCACCGCAGGGTTTTACTCCTAAACAGACACCCCATGGGAGAGTGGAAGAGTCTCTGCTTTTGCCAGAGCCTTAGGAGGGGGCAGGTCTGGACAAGGTGCAAATAGCACAGGAGGAGCATCTTAAATCAGAAGGTGATTCAAGGATCATTTAAGCCCTGCCTCCAAAACAAGAAATGAAGAGTAAGAGCTTCCTGGCCAGGCAACCTTCCAAAACCTTCTGCCCCAGCCACCCCCACCCCTTCCAAGGTAGGTCATCCTGCTGCCAAAACAGTTATTGTACTCTTTGGGCACCTTCTTTTGTGGGTACTCAAATGTATATTGAATATCTGAGCCACTGCTTTGTTTTCAATATTTGTTGGCATATTCTTGTTCAGATTTTGAGATTCTGTCTCTGTGGCTTGAAATAATTCTATTCTGTCTACTCTTGGTGATTTATTTCTTCCCAGTGCTTTCACAGCAGCTTTCACTTTACTTTCTAAAACTACAGGTTCGTTGTCCTAGGTTTCTTTTCTGAATTAACTGTTTCTCCCAGTTTTCTGTTCTCTGTAAATCCCACCCCCTCATCAAAGTCATTATAAAGTTTCTGGACAACACTGGCCCTAAGGAGATAACTCTGTGGTGCGTGTGTGTACACATGAATGCATGAACACACACACACACATGTGAACGCACACATGATGCTCCCTTCTAGAACAAGGAAGAACCATTGATGAGCACTCTTTGGCTGCAGACAGCCAACCAACTACCAATCCAGCACCCTGTAGTAGCCTCCTTGCCCAGGCCACATTTTACCAGAGAGAGAGAGAGAGAGAGAGAGAAAAGACCCCTGAGGGAATGAATGAACCTGAACACACACAACACTAGTTCTGACAAAGAGACTTGTGTAGCCAAGCAATATGGAGAAAGAGTGGAAGGTTTTGGAAAAGAGTAAAAAAAAAAAACATTCATTTGCTCTGTTTGTTAAAAAAAAAGGAAATTGTTTCCTTGCCTTAAAGGACTAGAAATCTGGGATTTTACGAAGCCATTAATTACCACCTACTAATTAAATCAAAATTAAATGTGAGCAGAGGTGCATTTTCCTTATTAAAACGATTAAACAGAAAGCACAGATACACAAATAAAAACGACTCTGGGATGGAGGGAGAAAGGAAATCAAATAAAAACTTGCCCTTAATGAAGGCACATTTGGTGTTTGCTCCAACTCATAAAGCCCAAGTTCATCAATTTCCTTTAAATATTAGCAACTTAATTAAATCTGTTTCCTCCCCTTTTAATCCCCTACTTTATCTAAAATAGATCTGTCCACAGGCAGAAGAAGTCTGTAACTCAAACTGACCCCCCATAAGAAGTAGTCCTGGGGGGGGGGGGGGGGTTGTTAAAAAAAAACTTTGAAAATCCACATCAAACTGACAGGAGCCCCGAGGGAAATTACACTTCAGAAAAAGGATTAGCTCAAGTACCCAGATTTCATGGAAATGCTCTTGGCCCTCCTTGGGACAGGTGGAGGGTGGCTGGCAGGCAGGCAGGCAGGCAGGCATCATCCGGCCCATGGAGGGGAGGGGAGGAAGGAGGCCCCAGGCAAGAATTGGGGGGGGGGAGGCAAGCTACATGGAAAGGGGGGCAAAAAGGGGCTCATCCCTCTTGGAACCAACCTGTTGCTAAGCTACCTCTGGGATCCTCCACAGACCCACCAAGCAGAAGATGCTTCCAGGGGCTCCCCAGCTGGGTGTGCATGCGTGCATGAGTGTGTGTGAGAGAGAATTAAGTAGACCTGCCATGGCTGTTACAAAGGAGCTAAAAGGGAGGGAGGGAGCGCTGGTGGCACAGTGGTTAAACTACTGCACTGCAACCCAAAGATGGTGAGTTTGATCCTGACTAGGTCTCAAGGTCGATCTCAGTCTCTTCCATCCCTCAGTAAAATGAGTCACCAACACATTGGGGCAAAATGCTATTGACCTTGTAAACCCCCACCCCCAGAGTGCTTCGATGGGACAGGGTATGGATAAGTGGTGTGGTTTTGCTTTGCAGCTGGAGAGCCTTTCCCTGGCACGGATGCCTTGCAGGGCCCAATCCCTCCCCAGCCAAGAAGAGGCTCTACCATGAGGAGGCCAGGGATGTGTGTGTGTGTGTGTGTGTGTGTGTGTGTGTGTGTGTGTGTGTGTGTGTGTGTGTGTGTGTGTGTGTGTGTGTGTGTGTGTGTGTGTGTGTGTGTGTGTGTGTGTGTGTGTGTGTGTGTGTGTGTGTTAGGCACAAGCAGGCATCTGGGTGGAAGAGCTTCGTCTTCATTACAGCCTGGACTGAGAGTCTGTTTCAGAGCGGTGGGAATCGGAGCATCGACTGAGGCCGGAACAGACCTCAGTCTCAGCATCAGTCTGTGCTCCATTTCAAGAGTACCACTGTGTGCGTTTGTGCTTACGTGTGAGTGCAGCTCACCCCCTCCCTCCCTCCCTCCCTCCCCCTCCCCCACCCACCGCATGCCAGAGAACGCGTGAAGAGGTCATTTGGACTCAGGATCCTGGACTGAAAGCCTCCTGAAAGGCTGCTGGACTTCTGGTGGTCATCCTTCCTATGGTCAACCCAAGATTTTCCTTCCCACCATGGAGTGGTGGAGCCTCAAGTGAGATCCTTTGGTTGGTTTGTGTCAAAGTCTCCTCACTCTCTAGTTCATGTGTACCTAAGAGGAAGTCAGTGGGACTATGGTGGCCTAGTCCTTAGTGGTTAAGATGCTGAACTTGATGGCTGGAAGGCCAGGAGTTTGAGACCCACAGGCTGCATGATGGAGTGAGCTTCTGTCTCTGTCCCAGCTCCTGCCAACCTAGCAGTTCGAAAGCAAGAAATTGCAAGCAGATAAATAGGGACCACTTCAATGGGAAGGTAACCATGTCCCGTGTGCTCCGGTGTCTAGTCATACCTGCTACATGACCACGGAAACAGTGTATCAATGGCTATAATTATAATGGATACCTAAGGACAACCTCTGGGTTGGAGAGATAGGCAGGATATCTCTCAATGCCATTTCCAGGGAATCCTAAGCAGGTGAAGGCATCTGCTTGGGAATACCCTGAAGGAAATGGTGAGCCACTGTGTGAGACAGAATGCTGGACTGGATGGGCTGTGGCCTGTTCCAGCAAGGCTGTTCTTATGTTCTTATGTTCTTATGAAACGTCTGCAGAGGCAGACAGTGCTGGCTCTTTGGCTCTAAACAGAGATGAGGACTCAACCCTAGAGTCAGATACAACTGGCATTCGAGCAAGGCCAACCTTTAAGAGGAAGTGAGGCAGGCCCCAAACAGACCAGAGTCCACCCCACTCACAGGCAGCAGCTGCAGGGGAAAATACAATGAACTAAAACAGAAAAACCCTTTTGCCCGATGCCGCCTGGGCCAAAAGGAAGGCAGGAGCCCCAAAATATTTGCACAAGGTTTGGCCGGGGCGGGGGGGGGGGGGGGGGGACGGGACACACACACACCTTCCCTGGCAGGTCCTGAGGAGCATCAAGAAGGTTCAAACTGATAAAAGGTCACATGAAGGCGCCTGGTTAAGTGTGTGGCCTCCTAGTGCCAAGACCCGTGGGGAAGGTCACTGCCTCCTTGCCCAAGTGGCACGGCCACTCCACACCCCAATCCAAAAGACTTTACCTTCCCCACGTACAGCGGTTCCGTGCCCGTGTATTCCTCCACCACAAAGAACTGGTTCCAGACCCATCCACGCCTCACCCGTCCACTACCAGGCGGGGGGAGGCCGCTGCCCCCAGACTCCTCTTCCAGCCCAGGCCCCCCCGGCTTCATGTGCACCGAGAGGGCCGCCACAGGGCAGCCTGGCCCCCCAAGAAGGAGCAGCAGCAGCAGCAGCAGGAAGGCTGGCACGGAGCTGTCCGAAGCCATCACCAGGCAGGGGAGCCGGGCATCCTTAGCAGAGGAAGCGCAGCCCCAGTCGGCTGCTGGGGGTCAGCCGTCCAGGAAGGGGGGCACCCTGCTTCCACATCCTTGGGTGGTTCTGCATATAGGCCAAGAGATCCCCCTCCCTCCGGGCCACAGAGCCAGCCAAGGTCCTCGTGGTGCCAACGGTCCAGAGCTGAGGGAGCCGGAGTCCAGACTGGGCAGGAGCAATCTGACACCAACCCAGCCCCGGCCAGTGTCAGGGTCACCGCATGCCAGGGAGCAGCAGGCCAAAGGGGTCTTGGAGTGGGTCTTTAGTCTTGACCCCCAAGGGCCGGGCACATGTTTACGGCTCTTGTTGGCTCTCTGGCAGCCAGGAGGGGTTGTCAGGTCAACTCTGCCAGTTCTGCCACCTATCAGGTCCCGATCCACTTAAGTCGCCAAGGGGCCAAAGTCCAGTCCTTCTAGGCTGGATGGGGCGTGGCTGGTCACCAGAGGGGGGACATGGATGTCACACTCGCAAATTCTTCATGGCTCCAGCCACAGGGAAATGTTCCAAGCCACTGGCGGGGGCCTTCAGTCCTCTGTCCGGTCCAAGGATCTGGCATGGGGCAGCAGTGGCCTCTGCCTCCAGGCACCTGGAAAAAACAAAGAGGTCAGTGGCCGGGCAGGTTGGGAAGCCAGGCACACACACACACACACACACACATGTGCACACGCATGCACACATGCGCACACACACCTGCAGTGCTGCTCGGAAGAGGCCTGGGGCAGGACACCCCCCCCTAACCTCTATTTCTCCCCCCCCCCCAGGTCCAGGGTGGACCTGTCCTGCCCTGCCGTGATGCCTGAGGCCGCTCTGTTAGGATGATGAGCCTCTGCTGCTGCTCACCCCAAAATGCCCACGGCTGCCTTCTGCCTCCAAAGGTTGATGCCGCAGCTGAGGACACCGTTGTGCCATTGCTGGATGGTTTGGCTCTGGCGGTGGGACAAACCCTCCCCCAGATTCTGAGTGTAGCAGGGAAGGGGGTCTGCTGAGAGCCAGGAGGGGGCAGGACTCAGGCCATGGGCATGAAGGGGGCAGCTGTTGGCTGCCACTTCCGTCCCCAGTGCAAGAGTCCCCTTCTGCTGGGCTGGGCACTATGGCCGCTGGCAATGACTGCAAGGGAAAGTCCTCTGGAGTAGATTCAGCAGCCTGTGCCCGGGGGACGGGGGGGGGGTTGTTCGGTGGCTCCTGACCACCACCACCACCACCCCACACACACACACCACCTTTTACTTCCCGGCCCCTTGCTCCACATGGATGGGGAAAGGAAGAGCCGTGCTTAGCAATGCTTGCCCCTTCCCTCGGCTTCTTTGTTTAGGCTGGCTTCCTATTTGTTCTCATTTTATCGTACATTTGTCTTGCATTATCCAGACAAATATTGTCTCAGGGCTGCTGCCATTGAGAGCAGGAAGGAGGAGGAGGAGGAGGAGGAGGACCTTCTTCTTCTTCTTCTTCTTCTTCTTCTTGCACTCAGACCTCTCAGCCGCTCCTTTGCTCACTGACAGGCCAGAAACTTCCACGCCAAAGATTAGCCCTAGTTTTTGAGCACTTGGCAGTCCAAACCTTGCCTTCTGTCACCCTCCCCAAGAGCCTGTGAGTCCCCTGCCCAGCCTCCCCCCCAGGAGGAGGTCCCACAACTGACCACCCCACATGGTTCACCCCCTCCCCCTCCTCAGCCCTTTGCCTCCCTCCCACCCACCCCTCAGAGCCCTGGAGCCTTTGGCTTGTGCCATACGGGTGCCTCGCAGGACTCCCAAAGAAGAGGCTGGCCTTCCTCTCCCCTTCAAACGAAAACACGGCAATGTCACGCAGGTATCGCCCCCTCACCCCATTGAGTAGTGGCTTTTTGTACAAGAAGCTGGTATTGCTAGTTGAGCCACAATTCCATGTTTCGCTCCACGCCTTAGAAGTGACTCCCATCTTGTCCCATCCCATCCGAGAAGTGGGGCTGACCATCTCTCTCTCTCACACACAGGCCAAACACCTGTATGTCACCTACTCTCACCCACCCTGGAGAAACTCAACCGCCATGGAGTCAAAACATCTGGGCCAAGAGGACCCAACCTCTGGCTGCCCCTGCCCTTCCAGCTGTGCATGCTCTGTCCTGGAGGGGGGGTGGTGGTGGCTTCAGCTACCATCCAACACCCCACAGCCTCAGACATGGCAGCGGGTGAGAGAGAGAGTGAGCAAGGCCCCTAAAAGACTTCTTTCCCTGGGTGTGCATTTTTGCCACCCACAAAGACCAAGTGTGCGGGCACTGAAAGACCAGCTCCTGTCCCACACATCAGCCACATGGCCACCCTCTCTGCGCCTCCCATCACCCTGAGCAGCACAACAAGCGGATAATAAGCCAAGACTGGGTGCCCTTGGCAGCTGTGCTCCAGGAATCCAGCTGTTGCTCCTCCCTCCCTCCCAGGGCATTAGGTTTAGGCAGGGAGTCGACAGGTTTCTGTTCTAACATGTATTTCGGCATCTTGTAGTCCTGGACTGTCTGTTGTCAATCTTCCTCGCTGTTTGTCCATTTCCATTCTTTTAAAAAGTTTGGGGCTCAAATGCAAAAGCCACACGCAACTGCCCAAAACTGCCTATTTTGGATGAGACACAGAAGTTCAGCAGAAAACACCCCTCCCCCCTGCTGCCATTGCTCACCCCACCCCACCCCACCTCCTTTGCACAGTCATTTGATCTTTCAACCCACTTCCCCAATGGAGAAAAAGCAGGAGGGCTTTGGCCGCCCGGATGATGAGCTCCCAACCCTTACTGAAATGTCCAGTGCATCCCAGGGCCTGCCCTTAGGAGCTGAGTGTCTGGAGAGGTCACTTCCTTAGGTAGCTCATAACGAGGGGGCTCTTTCCCCCACCCCCACCAACCCCCACCACCCCCTGCCCAACTGTCACTGACCGTTCCCTGGTTCCCTCCAAGTAGGGCCACAGTTGCTGGTGCAGCCTGGTGGACTCTGGTACTGGCAACTTCTGGGGCTTTCCCCCCTTCTCCCACTCCCCTCAGGGCAGCAAAGTTTGCTTCTTGCCTGGACCCCATTCCTGGGGGGTGGGGATGTCTTCTGGGTTCGTGGCCTCCCTTCCAACCCAACTCTGAGCACCCAAAGCATCTGCCACCCAGACAGTCCATAGCAAAGCAAAAGGGTTGCTCACAATTCACAAAGGGAAGGGACTGCCTGGTTGGGTGGGAGGGAGGGGGGAGGGGATGCGCACTGGGGCCAGGCAAGAGCATGATGCCTTCCTTCTCTCACGAAAACAGGCTCAGTCAGGAACCTCCTTAGTCTTGCACTGTCCATCTATTAAGAACATAAGAAGAACATATAAGAACAGCCTTGCTGGAAGAGGCCACAGGAGCCCATGATCCAGTCCAGCCTTCTGTCTCACACAGTGGCTCACCATTTGCTTCAGGGTATTATGGCACTACTCACACTGGTGAGCCTTCGCAAAGAGTTCAGGAAGGCCAGAGGGGGGCGGGGGCAGGGGGGCAAAGGCCACGCCAGTATCAGACCACTAAGCCAGGACAAAAAAGGAAGGTAGTTTTTGGCTTTGGCACCTGAAGAAGAAGCACGGGATGGATGGCAAACACACACATAAGAACATAAGAACAGCCTTGCTGGATTACAGGCCACAGGAGCCCATGATCCAGTCAATCATTCTGTCTCACAAAGTGGCTCACCCTTTGCTTCAGAGTATTTATTCCCAAGCAGATGCCTTCACCTGCTTAGGATTCCCTGGAAATGGCATTTATTGAGAGATATCCTGCCTATCTCTCCAACCCGGAGGTTGTCCTTAAAGGTTTCCCTTGCTCGAAAGCCAGTCGTATCCGACTCTAGGGTTCAGTGCTCATCTCTGTTTCTAAGCCGAAGAGCCAGGGCTGTCTGCTTCTGCAGACGTTTCCGTGGTCATGTGGCAGGCATGACTAGACACCGGAGCACACGGAACGCTGTTACCTTCCCACCGAAGTGGTCCCTATTTATCTACTTGCAATTTCTTGCTTTCGAACTGCTAGGTTGGCAGGAGCTGGGATGAAGACGGGAGCTCATTTCCGTCCTGCAGTACTCGGGAATCGAACTGCTGACCTTCCGCTTCCCAGTCAGTAGCCATAATTATAGCCATTGATACCCTCGTCCTCCATGAACTTGTCTAATCCTTTCTTGAAGCTGTCAAGACTGACAGCTGTCACCACTTCTTCTGGCAGGGAGTTCCATAGACCAGGGATCCTCTGGGTGAAAAAGTACTTTCTCTTATTTGTTTGAGAACTAGTACCCAAAAGTTTCATGGAGTGTCCCCTAGTTCTAGTGTTATGCGATAGGGAAAACAGTTTTTCCTTATCTACTTTGTCCACACCGTGCATGATTTTATAAACTTCAATCAGGTCACCTCTTAGACGCCGTCCATCGTTCAAGAGTGAAGAGGCCCAACCGTTGCAGCCTCAGATGGTAAGGAAGGTGTTCCAGTCCCCTAATCATTCTGGTTGCCCTCCTCTGCACTTTTTCCAACTCCATAATATCCACATACGCATGCACACACACACAGGGCTCTCTGTGCCTGGCCAGGGGTCAAGCCAGGCCACCGTCTTCAAAGGGCAAGCTGCAGAATCCAGCCCCAGGAGCCTTGGTTGCAAATCCCGTCCCAGGGGTTGGATTAGATTTTTTACCTCCCAATCTCACTGGACAGACGCTAGTTTTGGCTTTGTAAACAGTGGTTGATATAACAGAGGCATCGTCTATCCTTGCTTTTAAAGGCTGTGTGCAAGGAACGCACAGCACGCATATGCACACACATGCGTGTGCACGCACACAGAGCACCCTTTCTTTTTGTTTAACAACCGGAACTGAACTCCTCATCAAGGAGCTAATCTTAAAGCAGCCCAGATGAAGGGACGGGATTTGGTTGGCAGGGGAGACAGTCAAGGTGAGTGAGTGAGTGAGTGAGTGGGGAACCCACCCGCAGTTAGAAAACTCCTCTGGGGAAATGAGGGTTCACAGAGAGCCAGCGTAGCGCTGTGAAGAGTAAAATCACATCTAACCATAAAATCAAGTAAAACCAACCCTACCATAAAAACAACAACAACAACAACAACAAACCCACTGTAAATTACCTTTATGCATTATTAAAACATTGAAATTGGCAAAGAATGTGGTTTTTAAAGAACTGCACAATTGGGCAGGTTGAGCGCCCAATGATGCCAATGCTTTGATGCCTTTCTTGAACTCACTGGGAAGAGAAGTCCAGGCCACGCGGCAGTCCCACTTGGCTGCCAACCCCACGACTCAGAACATAAGAACAGCCTTAAAATATAACAAAACATAAGAACATAAGAACAGCCTTGCTGGAAGAGGCCACAGGAGCCCATCATCCAGTCCAGCATTCTGTCTCACACAGTGGCTCACCATTGGCTTCAGGGTATTATTCCCAAGCAGATGCCTTCTTCACCTGCTTAGGATTCCCTGGAAATGGCATTGAGAGATATCCTGCCTATCTCTCCAACCCGGAGGCTTGTTTCTAGACCCTGGAGCTGCTGTGGGCCAGTGGGGGTAGGGGGAGAGAGCGGGGCTGGGGGAGGGGGGCTGGGGGAGGCACTTTCTCAAGACCCAGGCATCTCCCACCCCACCCCACTCTACTCCCATGGTGGTGAGATCCAGTTGGGATGGAGGGGGATCGCTGGGGGTGCTACCCCCGTCACTTGGGCCTGCCAAGGGTACACACACACACACACACACACACACACACACACACACACCTCTGCCACCACCCCAATTACTTACACAGAGAAGGGGGGCTGTTTGGCGCTCCCTCCCTTCCAGCATGAAAGGGACACCAGGCCCAGCTGCCAACGACCCCTGTCAAGAACTGGAAACACACACACACACACAGAGAGAGAGAGAAAGAGAGAGCCTTTCTCCCCCCCCCCCCTCCCGCGTGGAAGGCCCGGGCAACCGTTGCTGAGGGAACGAGAACCTGCCTTGAAAATCTCCCCCCTCAGGCTGCCTTTAGTGCTCAGCACCGTGGCAGGTACCGAGGGAGGGGGGGGGGAACTCTTCGAGTCTCAAGTTCAAACCCCCCCCCCTTGCCAGCAAGAGTCCTCCTGATCCTGCCCCCTCGCAAAGACACCCCCACGCTCCCCCCGCCCAATGCCAGCCAGCCCAGAGGGGGGAGTTCTGGGGAGGTGGCGGGGGGGGGGCGTTTCTGGACCCTGTCTTCCTAGCCCTCGGGACTTGCACCCCCCCCTTTCCCAGCATCAGCAGCATCCTCTGCCTCTTTCTCTCTCTCTCCCCCCCCCACCGGTTTGTCAGGGGGGGGGCACGTTTGGCAGCAGCCACGCGGCGCTGAGCGCTCCGTACATCATGTTGACAGTGGAAATTACATCGGGCGCTCCTGTTCCCCCCTCGCCCGCCTCGCTCGGCCCTGGCGGAGGAGCGGCGCTCAGGACTAATGATGGGACCGCAGCAGCCGCAGCAGCAGCAGCAGCAGCAACCGCCCGCCCGCCCGCCCGCCCGGCGTGTGTCAATATTTATTCCATTTCGCGGAGGGGGGCGGGGGGGGGGCAGCCACGACACGCCACGACCCGGCGCCCTCCCCTCCCCTCCGCTCCCCTCCCCTCCGGCATTCCCAGCTCCAGGGCCCTCCGTGGAATGACTTGCTTCCAGCTTTTTTGCCTCCGCTGGGATGGAACAGGTGTGTGTGGGGGGGAGAGGGGGTGTTGAACCCCCACCCACCCCCTCTCCACAGCCCCCTACCCCACACCCAGGGGCCCCATCCTGCCCTGTGAAACCTGGGTCCTCCCTCTCCCCCCTGTACCCTCTCACTGCGCGAGAGGGGCAGATGGAAGGGTTGGTGGGCACTTGAGGGGGGGGGGGCTCCCCGGCAAGGAAAGGAGGAAGGAAGGAGGAAGGAAGGAGTGGGGGCTTTGGAAGGAGGGAACAGCAGAAGAGGTGTTTGTGAAAAGTCTCGGACCAGGCACTGTTTGGGGAAAGACTTTGCAACGCCAAATGCCTCTCTCCTAAATCTTCTTCTTGGGTCCGAGATTCAAAGCAATTTTAATTGCAAAGAAAATCTCCGCATCTCCCTGGGGGAAAAAGAGCATTTACAGCCAGAACCGTCTCGCTCGGCAATAATTCTTCTCCAAATAGGGAATTTTCATGCTTCAGCTACAAGGATACAATGCATTAATTGGCCCTTGAAAGACAAACTTGGGCAGGAGGAGGAGGAGGAGGAGGAGGAGAGCCCAACTGGCAGGACACCCTGGCCTCCCCCCCCCCATCCATCCAAGGCTCCCCACCTCCAGAAGGCAGGGAAGCTTCCACCCTAGAAGCCAGAGGCAGGGGGGGGGGGGCTAAGACCCCTCCCCCCTCTCTAAGAAAAGGGTCTGCTGGGAGCCAGTGTGACCCAAGGAGGCATCTCCCCACTGCTCTCCCCCGTCTGCCCGCAGGCCTGGCTCTGCCTACATCACCCACAGACCATGGATGCACAAAGGCAAACATCCCCAGAGCCCTGGGCTGAGGGCAGGCTGCATGCCGCCGCCACCACCCCTGAAGGAACAGAGTCGGGTGCTGAGGGGACAAGGGGTGGAATGCTATTGCCTCTCCTTCCAACCACCACCACCACCCCCTTCATGGCTTGCCAGGCCATGCCCATCCCTGCACACTGGGGAGAGCACGCACCCCCACCAAGAAGAGGGACCTTCCACAGGTAGGCAGCCCTCCTGCTGGGTCACTGCTGATTTGGGTAGCCCTTTGAGACCTGCCTCCCCACCTCTCCCCCCCCCAAATACACACACACACACTGACAATGCTGCTTCTTTCCAGCCAACTCCCCACCCCCCCTGCACAGGAAAGGGGCAGCAACGAGGAGGGGGCCGCAGCTGCTTGGTTCAAGCAAACCAAAGTCCCACCCCAAAAAAAATTTTTTGAGGGTGGGAAGGACAGATGAAAATGAAAACATCACACAGCGGCCATCCCTGACAAATGCAGAAGGAATTGGGCTCTTTCAAATCAAAGGTTTGGCAGGGAAATGAATTATGTATCGCTCAACATGACTTGGTTAAATGGAAAAGGACCCTCTGTCTTCACCACAACTGCTTCATCATCATCATCATCCTCTAATTCTGCCAAATGGAAGGTGGGGCAGCAGAAAAGGCTGCTTACACGACCAACCGGAGGTGGCCTGGCATGGTGGCACTCAATTTCAGGGAAGGTAGCCCTGGCTGGGCATTCCAGCATCCAGTGCACAACTCAGTGCCAACCGGGAGGCCATCCTGCCAGCCTGCCTGCGCTCCAAACGGCCCAGAAAGAAGGCCAGCAGCGCTCAGACTTCTCTGCACCCTAAACCACGGGTAACCAAACTATGGTCCGTGGGCCAGATCCAGCCCCTGATGCCAATTCATCCGGCCCATGTGCCCCTTGTACAGGCGTGTTTTACTTCCGCTTCCAGGAGTGATGAGTGCTGCAGGCCGAATGAATTAGCATCAGGGGCCTGATCTGGTCCATGGGCTGTGGTTTGGGCACCCCTGGTTTAAGCGGAGAAAATGGCAGCCTAAAAATCTATCTCATCCTGTTGCAAAACAGATTGCAAGGCACGTTTTACTCCCGCTTCCAGTGGGAGGAACCACGTAACCGGCCCACAGCCCGAAAAATTAGGGCACCCCTGCCCTAAACAGCCTCAGACCCTCTCTGTGGCTGCCCATGGTAGGAGAGACAGGCAAGCCACAGCCTGGCTTTGCCAAGGCATGCCCACCACGGAGGAGGAGGAGGAGGAGGAGGAGGAAGGCAGGCAAGGAGCTCAGAGCTCAAGGTCAAAGAAGAAGAAGAAATAACAAGGAGGAGGAGGAGGAGGAGGAGGAGTGAAACGGACTCTCTTCCCTTCACAGGATTCACTGGCACCTCAAAAGGACCAGGGGGGGGGACCCTAGCTTTACTTAAAGAGGCTGTGGAAGGCAGCTCGGTTGCTCCACAGAGGTCTGCAAAGCCCTCTGCTTGGCTCAAGGGGGGGGGGGGGGGAGGAGGCCCCCCTGGACCAAGAGATGTCAACTTTAGAAGGTCAAGATCTCCCTTGCTCGAAAGTCTATGGTATCTGACTCTAGGGCTCAGTGTTCATCTCTATTTACAGCCCAAAAGCCAGTGATGTCTGCATCTGCAGACATTTTTATGGTCATGTGGCAGGCATCAGTAGACACAGAACGTTTATCTACTTGCAATTTCTTGCTTCCAAACTGCTAGGTTGGCAGGAGCTGGGGCAGAGACAGAGGTCTCAAACTGCTGACCTGGTGCTGACCTTCTGGTTGTCAAGTTCAGTGTCTTAACCAGGAAGCCACCTCGGATCCTTCAGAAGAAGATTAGGCTGGGCTTTATAGATTGCTGCAAGGCCTTCCAGCCGTGGGGATCCATGAGAAACCAGGAGTGGACCAGAAGCTACCATGAGGATGGCCTTGGGGGACAGAATGGTTTCCCGTAGGCCAAGTGGTCAGATCAGGGTACATTTTATCTCCTGAAACTGTTCAATCTGTATGCAACACATATCAAATGAAAAGCAGGACTGCCAAGCAGAAACGCCCAGTTCAGCTGCAAGACAGCCCCCTCCCCACACCCACACCCACTCACCCACTTTGCAGGTCCCAAAAGAAGCTCTCTCCTGTGGAAGCTGGGAATGGGGACCAGTAGACCACCACCCACCCAAACACCCAACCATTCATTCTGGACCCAACCAAGAGAGCTGACCCTCTGCCTTGGAGCCGAGGAGGGGCCAGTGTTTTGGGGCTATTGCTGCCCAGGCCCCTCAAGGTCATCGGTTGAGGGGTGGGTGGGGAGGGAGAAGCATTTTTGTGTCTTAGCCATGACCCCATAGACAGGACCAGGGGGGGGGGCTCCCCCATTCCCCCATTCCCTTCTCCTCTCCATGACATCCTGGTCCTCCTTCCCGCCAGCTAGAGACGTCCTCTTCCTGCTGCTGCTGCTGCTGCTGCTGTTCCTGCTCCTCGTCCTGCTCGTTGGCAAGGCAAGAAGAAGAGGCGCTTCGCCTCCGGTCTGGGAGAATCAAATTTTTATCTCTTTTCATGGCCAATAAATCCAGCTGGGAGAAAAAGAGGCAGAAGGGGCATAAAAGCCCTCGTAGTAAATGCCGGCCTGGCACTTCTTTCCCTCCTGGCCTTTTTTCCTTCTCTTGGCCTCCCTCGAGGCCCTGGGATGGTTTCACCCCATTAGCCTTGCTTTAAAATGGGGGTGGGGGGGTATCCCAGGCCCCTCCGTGCCCACATAAATCAGGTGGCTTGGGATGTGGAGGCCCTTGAAATAAACAGCAGAGGGAAGTGAAGTCCCAGCATCATTATGAATTGCTTCCCATTTCTGTGTCCACCGTGCTGTGACAGGCGTTCCCGGCAGAAACCCTCGGCTTCCAGCCCCCAGTTGGACGCTGGTCCCTGGGGGGCTCCCATCAGGACGGATGGCGGCTCCCTGGCATTAATGGCTCTGCCCAAACCGCAGGCAGAATACTGATCTCCATGGGGGAGGGTCCGTAGAGGAAGACACTGCCGCCCCCCAGGGAGAAGGAAGGAAAGGAGGGAGGGAGGGCATTGAGCCCCCTCCCTCTTGGTGCACAAGCACCCCTCCCCTCCCCACCCGCATTTGGGAAGGGGACTCTCTGCGGGCAATTGCCCCCTCTGGGAAGCAAAGATCTCTGGTTTGGATCTCTTATGGAGGGGGGTATTCCTCACTTGCTGTGGGGCCGGAGGAGGGGGGCCAAACTCAGCACCCCCCACTGGGCATGGTCAACCCCACCAAGGGTATCCCATCACTTTACCTGGCCAGATCCAATTTATTTCTCTAGGCAGCCTGAGGCACAGAAGCATCGTTCCCCCCACGCACACACGCACACACGCGCACACACGCACACACGCGCACACACACACACACACTTCATCTAGCCACCCGCCCCACTCCATTAATTAGACGGCTCCCCTGAGAGGAGCTGCCAGCAGGCGCTCCTTTGCCCAGAATAGCCCAGAGCGGTGAGGTTGGGCCAAGCGGTCTGCCAGAGAGAGAGAGAGAGAGAAAGAGAGAGAGACCTCGGTTGCCCAGTGGGACAAGAGACCATTGAGGGTGAGAGGGGCACAGCAGGCCCCAGGACAGCATTGGGGGGAGGGGGAGGAAGGAAGCCTGCCTCTCCCCCCCCCCCCCTTTAGCAATCCTGCTGGATGGATGACCAGCCTGAAAGTGGGGTTTTCAGCATCCTGCATCAGGCGCAGAGTCCTGGGGTGGCCACTATGCTATGGGGATGACCGTGATGAGGCTGCTTATTAGGATGATGGTGAGAGCAGGTGGCAAAGGAGTGCCCACACACACACCCAGGTCCCGAAGCCACGGCTTCTGCAAAGGGGGGGGGGAATGTCCCTTACAGGGACACCCCCATGGACACCCTGCCCACCTGGAGCTTGCTGGGGCAGGTCAGTCTCCCTTCTCCCAGCCCGTGCTTGCTCCGCCATGCCAGCCTGTGGCTGTGAAACAAGCCGAGGACCCCCTGGGTGGCTGACCTGCCCTTCTGCCAGTCAAGAGCCCACACAGGCCAGACAGAGCCACTGAAGGAGCCACTGAACTCTTGGGGTGCAGGAGGGGGGACAAGGACCCGAAAGAGGCCCCTGGCCAGCCCCACAGCCCCTCTTTCCTCCTCTAGGGCATAGCCAGGCCCTTGGCAGCCACAGCCCCCCTGAGGAGCAAGAGCCTCCCTGGCCCAGGGAAGCCAGCCCGGGGGGGGGGAGCAGGGGGCACGTGCCATGCTGGAGTACCTGAGGTCTGCTTCCTACCCGCCCAGGACGGCTCAACCCAGCCCCAAAGGTCTAAGGTCATCAGGCAAAGCCCTGCTCCTGAGCACCTGAAATGCCTGCAGACACCCCCCCTCCCCCGGCCTGGACACTGGTGAAGAATACGGGAAGCAGTGGTAGCAGATCCTGACACCCAGGGCAGAGGAGGGTGGTGGAAGGATGGAGGTGGACGGGACCCTCACCACCCCTACCACCCCCTCCAAAGGTCTTCTAGTCCAGACCCCACCCCGCCCGCCCAAGGATGCCCAAGATACAAATACGTTGGGTGGGTCCCTTTGGGCAAGGACCAATCATCTCCCCCGACTCTCCCTCCCTCCCTCCCTCCAGATGAAGCGCCTGCCACAGCTCAACCCCTTCTGCTCCATTTCCAGCCCCCACCCCCACCCCCACCCCTAAACACACACCCCTCCCCTCAGCTAGCCTGGCTCATATTAGTTAACCCACAGACACCAAGGTGGTTATGGCTGGCTGTGGGGGTGGGGGGTGGAAGGGAGTGAAGGAGGGTGTAATAATCCCCAGGCATGGAAGAAGCCCGGCAGGCAGGCAGGCAGGCAGGTAGAGCCATTCTCACCTGCAATCCACAAGGGTCTTTCTCTGTCTTCTTCACTTTCAACTCACACCTGATATACCGTAATCATTTTTAAATAAAGTTTCCATCCATTGCTTTTTCTGCCTATCAGGCACCCCAGAAAAAAAATTAAGTAACAGAACGCCCAGGAAAGGTGACTGGAGAGGCTAAATCAAGGCTCAGCAGAGAAGCCTGGACCCTCCAACTCTGGGAGTCCACCGGACCACAGACTGGGGGAAGGTCCACCATGGGCTGCTGCCACTAGGAAGGCCCAGCTTCCCATCATGCCCAAAAGCTTGGCCCTCAGCCACGTGGCCACCAATGATGCTTGGGGGGGGAGGTCTACTCTGGAACTCCCCACCCCACCCCCGTTTTCAGGGCTGGCCTACTGAGCTCCACTACCACCACCACCACCACCACCACGTGCTCTCTTTCCAAGGCACCCTCCTCAGTTGTGCTGCAGGGCTCCCAACCCCCCACCCCCCACCCACTTGCTCACCAGGTCTTCCTGGCTGCCAAGGCCAGCCCTGAGGTTGGGAAGGGGGAGTAGCCTAGGCCAGCCAGGGGAGCCTTGGACCAAGGGAGGTAAATAAAGCCTGCAGAGACATGGGCTGCCTCCAGTCCCAACATCCACCCTAGGAGGAGAAAGCAACATCTTCCCTCACCTGTCTTTCAAGGATCTCTAGGGAATCAATCCAAGCACAGGGGGGAGGAGGAAGAGGAGGAGGAGGAGGAGGAGGAGAGCACCAGCCATGAGGAACTTCAAAGGCTGCCTTTCAATGGAGGGACAGATGGATGGCATCCCTCCTTTCTCCCAAAACTCCTGGGCACGCTTGGCCATTGCCAAAGAAGGGGAAACTCATCGCTTGGAGGGACCAGATGAAGAATGGGGGGGGGGGGGGGGCTGAGGTTGGGAAAAGGAGGGTGAAATCCTTGGGAACCAGTTGGGGGCGGGGAGAGGGTCGGAGGCCAAGGATGCTTCTTCAGAGCAAGGCCACTGGCTGACTGACTATCAGTCTTCTTCTTCTTCTTCTCTCCCACCCCATAGAAGGGCTTCTCGATGCCCTCTCTGGGAAGTTCACAGGTTCATTAGCATTTTGCCCTCATTAACATGCTGGGTCTTCATTTGACCAACCTTGGAAGGATGGAAGAGGCTGAGTCAATCTGGATCCCCATCAGGATCGAACTCACAATGCCATCAGAATTTTGGTTGCAGGATGTCAGCTTAATCTCTGTGCCATGGGAGGAGGTGGGGTGGGGGCTCTTTAGGGCTCTCAAGGGGAGTTGCCACCTGGGGGGAGGGTTGCCATGAGGAAAGTCAACCAAGGCCCTCTCCTGCCTTTGCCTGGTCACAGATTTCCCCCCTGTGCCCCAGGAGCCCCTTCTGTCAGGCGGCTGCCTGTGTGGGTCTCAGGGACCAAGAAGGCATCTCTCTCTCACCCAGCCACCCACCTACCCACCACGGGAAGACCACGCAATGAAGCCCCTGCCACAGCTCAGCCCTCTGCCTGGAGGCACCATGGCCCAGGATCTGCCTGCGGTGGGGGAGGCAACATGGGGGCGGGCCCAGTCTTTGGAGAAGACCCAGGAACCCCAGGGGGCTCCTCCTAAGTCACCCCACAAGGGTGAATGGGGGGGGGGGCTGCGGAGCTCCTGCCCTGGCAGGAAGGGCATCATCTCCTCCTCCTCTCCACCCACTGTGGAGCCACAGCCGCTGCCTGCCCTGAAGCCCCAGGGAGCCCGTTTTGCACCATCTGGCAACACACTGCCGCCTCCTTCAGCAGAACATCTCCCCTGAGCTGGTCCAGTGGGAAGGATGAGACCTTCTCCACGGGACCCCCTGAGGCTGCCAAGCCTGGCCCCAGAGACCCTCTGCATGGGAAACACTGCACAGCCAGCGTCCCTGCCTCCTCCTGCCCACGGCCCACGGGAGGAAGCAACAGCAACAACAACAGGGAGCCTCCAGAGAGGGGGGGGTAGAGGCCATGCCACCCCCACCCCTGAAGTGGACATGGTCAGTGCAACCACTCTGCTCAGGCCACCCTGCCCCGGAGAGTCCCACTGAGGGAGGGGCCCCTTTGGTCCAAGGAGGGTCCAAGGAGGGTCCAAGGAAGGTCCCAGGGCTGCCTTGTGGCTGTGGCTCTCCCAGAGGAGGTGGAGGTGAGATTGTGTGGCCTTTGGGGTCTTTTACTCTTTTCTAACTCTACCACGGTCACTGACCAGCTCCACCAGACCGCCCTCACCCCCACCCCAAGGGCCAGAAAGCACACAGACACCCTCCATGGTCCTTGTAGCTTGCCCCCAGTTTCAGCTCCACTGCCCTGGAGGCAGGAAGCTCCATCCTCCATTCCACCCCTTGGGGAAAAGTCATAGAGTACCCAGGCAGGGGTGGCACTAAGAAGGCTGCACACACCTGGTGGCCTTTGACACACACACACACACACACCCCCAACGCAAGTCAGCCACTTCAGCTGGCCGGAGAGTTAGGAGTTTGATTCCCCACTGGGCCTCCTGGGAGAAGAAACAGCTGATGGACCTCAAGAGAGGTCTTGAGAAAGGGACACAAGAGTCCCAGGGCATGTCCCCCCCCCCCGAAGAAGGGGAGGGGGGCGTTTCTAAGTTGACGAAACGGAAAACCCAGGAGGAATTGACCATTGTCTCTTCATGGACGCACACTCTGAAGAGGAGGAGGAGGAGCCCCCTCACCACCACCGGTCCAAAGGCTAAAGACAACCACAGCAAATCCAGGCCGGGGGTCTTTCTCTCCCCCTCCCCCAGTAGTCTCCTCTTCCTTGTGGGGGGGGAGGAGGGGGGCTCAGGGGATGTTGAACCTAATGAGGAGCGCCCAGCCCAAAGAGGGACCACCAAAGCCCCACCCCCACCCCGGAGCCCCTCAGCCTCCAAACAACCAGGCTCCTTCATTGCTGGCTCCGGGGGGGGGGGGGGCGAATCCTGCCAGAGGCCCTCCTAAGGTCATACCGCCTTTCTCCCCCCCACCCCCACCCCGCCACGACCCTCCCCCCACGGGCAGGCAGGAAGGCAGGCAGGTCCCCAGGGCGGCGGACAGAAGGAGAGGGAGGACCGGGACCACGAACTCCCTTCCTTGTGCCATGATGGGGTGACACCCCCCCTCCCCACACTCCCTGCTGGTTGATTTAGTAAAAACACTCCCTCCCTCTTTTAATCTCTTTTCACCCGTAAGGGTTGGGGTTTTAATGGGGTGTTGTTGGTTTTAAAATGTGACATTGGTTTTATTTTCTGTGAGCCGCCCAGACGCTTCGGAGTTGGGCGGCAATAGAAATCAGAATGAATAAATAAATAAACTGCTCGTTTCTCCTCCCCAGAAACTCAGCCCGCCCTGCTCGCCTCACAACGGCCCGGCCAGGTAGGCTTCCCCAAAGTGACGCCAGCTCGGCCGGACAGGCTTTTAGAATCCGCACCCCCCGCCCGAGGCCTCAGGCGGAAGAACCGGCCGCGCGGCAACGGGGCCAGCAGACTCCTCCAGAGGCAGACACGCCGCCGTCGGAAGCGGGCGGCCAGGAGGAGACGGGCGGGGACTGGCATCGCAGAAGAACCGCCTCGGCCCCGGGACAGCCAGGCGGCCAGAGCGTTGGCCAGGCGGCGCGGCGGCACCTTCCCGGCTGCCCGACGGGGCGGACCAGCTGGCGGGCGGGCGAGCCAGCGAACTGGAGCCCAGGAAGAGCCAGCCTGCCTGCCAGCCTGCCTGCCTGCCCGCCTGCCCGCCCTCCTTCCCTCCTTGCCCGCCTGCTTGTTGGCCTGACATGACGCGGAGCCCGTCCTACCTGCTCGGGATGAGGTGGGCGATGCTCCGGCACCCCGGGAAACGCATCTCCTGGCGTCGTCGGCGGTGGCGGCGTCTCCTCCTGGCCGGCTCCCGGGGACGGGCGAGGCAGACTAAGGAGGAGCCACGGGGGGGCGGAGCCAGTTAATTGTTCAGGCGGAGGGGGGCCCGGGGGGCAGCCGCTCGCCTTGCCTCGCCTCGCCCAGCCCAGGCCGGGCCAGAGTCGCAACAGCAGCACGAAGACCGGGGGGGGGGGGGGGGGGGCCGGCGGTAGGAAAGGCCCTCGAAGCTCCCGTGCGCTCCGCTTCCCCCTCCGCCGGCGACCCCAACCGGCCGGCGGCGGCTCTCGGTCTCCCTCTGGCGGCGGCTGAGCGGGCTGCAACGCTGGCTTGGGCTGGACGGGGCGGGAGGGAAGCCGCTTTTGCCGACCCCGCTTTTGGCGCTGACGATGAAGGCGACCACCACGACCCCATCTCCTCTGACCCACCCACTCCTCACCAAGGATCTCCTTGCCGCAGCCGCCGCTCCCCGCCCCCCCCCCGCGTGCCTGGGCAAAATAAACCCGGGACTCGCTTTCTGGAGCTCGCGGGGCGTCGTTTCCGCCCAATTTCCCTCCTGGTCCAGGTGGGCGGTGGGCCGGGGCGGTGGGGCTGGCCCAGAGAGGGAGGCATCGCTTTGCCCAGCCTGGGGCGCCGATGGCCCACGCGGAGGGCACTGGAAGGCACCTCGCTGGGGCCCCCGACGGCGAGGGTTGGCCGTTGCAACACCCCTTGAGTGCGGGCCTTTTTCCCCCACAGTGGCTCGCGGCTTCTCCTGCACCCGGTGTGTGTATGTGTTTGTCACTCACACAGTGCTTTGGGAGGGTGGGAGGCCGCTGCATCGGTGGCAGGCAGGCAGTGCTGGTGGCTCTTCTGACAGCGCCTGAGCTGGAGACGGGACCCCCGTAAGTGGCCCTGGGGCTGGAAAGCGGCCTTACGGTCCTGTCTAATTTCCAAGAACTAGAGAGAGAGAAAGTCTGCCCCACCGTCCACGGCCCTGGCCTGGCCCTCAAAGTCCTCTGGAATGATGATACTCAAGATCAAATAAATAAATAAATAAATAAATAAATAAACTGGGAAAGCTGCTCTGAAAGCACTGGGAAGAAATAAATCACCAGGAGTAGACAGAATACCGATAGAACTGTTTCAAGCCACAGAGACAGAATCTGTCACAATCCTAACAAGAATATACCAACAAATAAATGAAAGAAGGGCCCACAGACTGACGATGCTCAATAGGCAGGTGACTCTTCAAGAAAGGAGGTGCCAAGGAGTGCAGTAACTATAGGATCATCACTCTAATTTCCCATGCACACAAAGTGTGCAGCTCTGAGTCAGCCTTATGCTTAAGTAGAGCAGGGTATAAATCCAATAAATAAATAAATGTATAAATGAATGAATGAATGAATGAATGAATAAATAAATAAATAAATAAGTGATGCTCAAGGTATTGGAACAAAGGCTTTTACCTTCCATGGAGGTAAGAAATGAGTGTGCCTCAGCATTCAATTGCCCTGGTGTGAGTTTACATTGTGGACAAGAACCTGATGTTAGGGCAGAATAGGGGGAGAGAGAATGGTTTCCTACAAGCAATGGGGTCAGAAAAGGGTGCATTTGATCTGTCTATCTAACCCAGTGGTTCCCAACCTTTTGGAAGGGCATGCCCCACTGGAGCATCTCTAAAATCCTGATCCCTCCCCCCCCCCCCCCCATGATATATAATTCTTATTCAAAAAGTGAACTCCTAGTCACATGGAGGAAGCCTAAAAGGGAATTGACTTGGTCTAACTCATTCTCAAATTGCCCCCCATGAAAATCGACTTGCCCCCCTGTGGGAACCACAGATCCAATCGGTTCCTGCTAGTTGGATAGGCTAGCACCCTGGACTGGAGCAGCAGAGCCCAGAAGTTTGACTCTTCAGGAGATGCCCTGGGAGACGAACTGGCCTTCTATGCAAGGGTGGCCTTGCCTAGTCTCAGAGCCCCACAAGAGAGAAAGAGGGGGCCAGCCAAGCAGAATCTTCTGTCTGGGGGAAATGGTGGAAGACTCACCATTAGTCAGTATCTACCTGATGGCAGGTAAGTGTTATTACCCAGATTGTGCCGTACAAAAAGCCAGATTAAATTCAAGTCAGGAAGGGATGAAAATTGATAGAAGAAACCTTAAGATACACAAAGGACACCCTATTAGTGGCGGAAAAGAGCAATGACCTGCAATGGCTGTTGAAGAAGGCCAAAGAAGCAGGAAACAGGTGGAGGAGGATTGGACCTAAAGAAGACTAAAATAATGACTGCAAAAAAAATCCCATAACTAAAACTACCAATGAAGAAACCTGAATTGCTGAAGTTTTCCTTTCTCTCACTTCAATCGTCGCTCCAAGTAGAGATCACAGCCAAGAAATCTGAAGCCTTAGACTGGGAAGAAGGAACCCTCCTCTCCCCCCCCCACACACAAAAAAAATCCCTGTTAAGTCAAGGGATGGATCACTGGAGACTCGAGTCATCTGTACTATGTGATATCACCACTTACTCTGTAGAGATGTTGATGCCTGACAAGAAAGTTTGCAGAGAAGAGGAAACAGATTGGTTTTAAATGCGACGCTGGAGAAAAAGCTTTCTGGATATGATGGACTATCCAGAAGACTGACCCTAAGTGGGTTCCAGATTCGTCTCTGGCTCAGGTTATCTTGAAGCACAAGTGCCACCCTTCTTAAGATGGCATCAGGAGGAGGAGGAGGCAAGACTCAACTGGGAAAGATGGTCAGGTTGAGAAGAGGAAGAATTGAAGGTAGGCGCGAAGAGGAAGACTAAACACAAGGGGATGACTTAGTAAAGTGAAATCATTCATTCATTCCCATGGGGTGGGTTACCATCAGTATGCAGATGATACCCAATTGTACATCTCAGCCCATGGGGACCCGAGTAATGCAGTCAAAGTCCTAACCGGATGTCTGGAGGCTGTTTGGGTCTGGATGGGGGGCAACGGGCTTCAGCTGAATCCCGGAAAGACTGAGTGGCTGTGGGTTCGGGGGCCAGTGTTATCCCGGGAGCTGCCATCTTTGGCTCTGGATAGGGCATTGTTGCCCCAGACAGATCCGGTGCGCAACTTGGGGGTCCTCCTGGACTCACGGCTGCTGTTCGAAGAGTAGGTGGTGGCCGTGGCTAGGAGGGCCTTTGCACAGCTTTGTGTAATTTTCCAGTTGTGCCCGCTGCTGGACTGGGACTCCTTGCTCACGGTCACTCATGCTCTAGTCACCTCCAGATTAGATTATTGTAATGAGCTCTACATGGGGCTGCTCTTGGCGACCGTTCGGAGGCTTTACCTAGTCCAGAATGTGGCTGCTCAGGTGGTGATGGGGTGTGGGCGTTATGCCCGTGCCTCGCCACTGCTCCAGGAGTTGCACTGGCTCCCAGTATGCCTCCGGGTGCAATTCAAGGTGCTGGTTTTGACCTTTAAAGCCCTTCATGGCATCGGTCCAGGGTACCTAAGAGACTGCGCCACCCCAAGATATTCAGCCCATCCTGGGAGTGGGAGGGTGGGTTGGTGGGTGGTCGAGTGAAGGTTTTAATCTGTGGTGACAGCTGTCAGTCTTGACAGCTTTAAGAAAGGATTAGACAAGTTCATGGAGGACAAGGGTATCAATGGCTATAATTATGGATACTTAAGGACAACCTCCGGGTTGGAGAGATAGGCAGGATATCTCTCAATGCCATTTCCAGGGAATCCTAAGCAGGTGAAGAAGGCATCTGCTTGGGAATAATACCCTGAAGCACATGGTGAGCCACTGTGTGAGACAGAATGCTGGACTGGATGATGGGCTCCTGTGGCCTCTTCCAGCAAGGCTGTTCTTATGTTCTTATGTTTTGTTATATTTTACTGTATTTTATCTGTTTTACCGTTGTGCGCCGCCCTGAGTCAGGATTCCCTGAGTGGGCGGCATAAAAATCTAAGAATAAATAAATAAATAAAAAATACAAGGGCAGACAGGAGGGGCTCAGTGGTGGTCCCATCCACAAAAGAAGTCCATCTTATTGGGGCCAGGAGGAGAGCCTTCTCCGTGTCTGCCCCAGCCCTGTGGAACCTCCTTCCACCAGAACTCCGACTCCAGTCCGATCCTCTATCCTTCAGGAAAATGTTAAAGACCTGGCTATGCCAGCGGGTGTGGGGCGTGCTTGACTCCACTGCGCCTGCCCGCTGGCTCGTTTAGCCTGTCTGAGGGATCCTGCTTATTTTGATTTTTCCTGCTATTTTATTATGGGAGGAGGGAGGGTGAGGGTAGTTTTTAATGTTTATCTGATTAGGTTTTTTGGGTTTTTAATTCTGTTTTTAGCAGGGGGGGCTTATTGATTGTTTTTAGCTAATGCTGGTTTTTTTACTGTTGTCGTATTGTTTGTTGCTTTGTATTGTATTGCATGTTGTTAGCTGCCCTGAGTGGTGTCCCCACCAGGAGGGCGGGATACAAATCCATTAAATAAATAAATAAATGAATGAATGAATGAATGAATGAATGAATGAATGAATGAATGAATGAAGGGAGCCAATGGCTGGGGGGGGGCTACTCTGGTTGCCTTTCAGAGATCTTTAATTCATGGGTTTGTTGGGAAGGAATCTTCTCTAATGTAAGATGAATCAACATAAATATTAATTGGCCTGTCAAAGAGGCCAGTGACTAATAATTCACACCAGAAGTGCAAAGCCAAAGTGCAGATATGGCCATTTTTTTTTTGGGGGGGGGGGGAAATGCTCCTTACTCTATGCCAGAAGCCACCCCTAAACGATGTGCCCTTCGTGAGACATTTAAATGACCACCAGGCCCAGGTCTCATCCAGCGCAGCCTTTTCCTCCCCCCCCCCCGCCTCCCCCCCACGTGATCCCACTGCTGGCCAAAAGGGAAGGCCACCGGCTGTTGCCAACAGAGAAAGAGGCTGCCCCTTGACAACCCCTGAGGCCAGTCTCTCCCCACACCCCACAAGAGTGCACTAAAATGCAACTTCTGGAGGCAGCCCAAATGGTGGCCCTAGCCACGGCCTGCCTGCTCGGCTCCTGGCTTGCTGGGTCAGCTTCTCCCGCTTCAGACAACCATTGAGTGGAGGCAGTGAGAGAGGGAGAGCCAGGATCAGGTCCCGGCCACTCCCAGAGAGGAGGAGGAGGTGTGTAGTGCCCCCCCAACCCCCCCCAACCCCCCCCAACCCCGCCCTGGGGCTGGCAGCCTTCTTGGCCAAGGGCCCCTGGGCGGTGCCTGTCTGCTCCAAGGGCCACTGCCACCACCACCACCACCAAAACCACCACCCAGGGGAGGGCAGAGTTGCACCCTCTTGGGAGAGTCCCCCCTTCCTCTCCCCCATTGGGCAAAGGGCCCCCCACCCCACCCACCCCAGGGGCCATGGGGATGCCATTCACACACTCCCACCCCCCACCCCCGAGTGCTGAGCTGTTTCCAGGCTCCAGAGAGCCGCCATAGGATGAGCTTCCAAAGGCCTTTATGAATAATTTGTTGGGCAATTATAGAGCAAATATTTAATTAAACTTTCCGTAGAATGTGCTGCCTCTCCTGCCGCCTTGGCAGGGCGGGTGTGCCCAGTGCCGACATGCACTGCAGAAGACCAGACTGGCAAAGGTCTGGCCCTGCCAAGGCCCCTGGCCTGCCATTTCTGGCAGCCCACCTTCAGCCAATGCTGGCCCCATCTTTCCACTTTCAAAGCCTGAATGGGAGGTGGTGGTCCTGGCAAGGGGGGGGCAGCAACCTCCCCCACTGGCTATGTATTGGAGTGGGGCTTTCCCCCCACCCCCGCACACACACACATATTTGCCCAGAACCTGAGGGCTTCTCCCTCCCTCCCCTGTCCTTGCTCTTGAGAAGGCTTGGAAGGACATCCAGCCCCACAGGGCTTGGTGGACTCAGGACAGCAATGGGGGTGGGGGCTGACCCTCTTTGTGGGGTGGGAAGTGGGCCACCAGACCACCTCCATTTCTTTCTTCTCCTCCCCCCCCCCCTCTTGCTCCTTGGCCAACCTGAGCTGAGATTGGGGGTGGGGTGGGAGGGTGGGGGTGCTCATTTTTGTCTTTGGTATCAAGGGGCAGCAATTCCCTTCAACCCATGAAGTGGCTCCTTCTGCCTCATCATGGAAATAAGCAGACCAGACTATTGGTGAAAGAAACAGCGAAAGGCCTTTATTTCACATTACAAGTTTTATAATGTTATTAGGATTCAGAGAAATAAGCTCCAAAGTCTGAATGAAAACCATAGCTTTGCATGGCTCTTTTATACCATACTTTCTGGAACACAGCCAGGTTTAGATCACTGTTTAATTGTGAGTTACAGAAGTAGAAACAAAGTAATAAAGTTAACAAGGAATAAAGCTCTGCCATAAAGAATACATTTCTATGGCACATATGACCAGAGTTGGCCACTAGAGGCCACTGTCTGCAATGCAAGCGCGAGGGTTCACTGTTTTCTGCAGTTCCAGGTATCCAAGGTAGGTCTTGGGCAGCGACTCAGACACAGCTGGAAGTGTGGGTGGGAGGCCTCTGGCTGGGCAAGGGAGCCTTTGCAAGGGGTGGGTCCTGAGGAGACCCTATGGGGGGGGGGGGAGGCAGAAAAGGAGACGTGCTGGAGCAGGAGTCAGGAGCCGTTCCAGCCTTAGGTCCTGATCCAGGGAAGCCACTGGGATGGGCTCAAGAGTTGTGGACCCTTCCCACTCCTGGCCCTGCTCTTTCCATAAGAGATAGTCAGCCTGGCTGCTTGCAAGAAGGGGGAGGCAGATTGTGGGGAGGGGGAGGACAACATCTCCCCCCTCCCCCTTGGGTAGCTGTTCTTGGAGGTGGTCACTTGCCCCCTGCTTCTTGTGGGGAGCCTTCTTGGAGGGTGGTGGTGGTGGTACATGTGTGCGCACGTGCGCGCGTGCACGCTGACTCTCATGACTCAGCATCTTATTATTTATTTGTTTGTTTGTTTGTTCAATTTCTACCCCGCCCAATCAGCCAAGGCCGACTCAGGGCAGCTAACAAACACAAGATAAAAAAGCAGATAAAAGAATTAAAACTAACACCACCACCACCACCAATAAAAAAGGGTGCTGGTACCGAAGGCGGGAGGCAATCTGATCTCTACCAGCCAACCCAAGGTGGTCCAACCCAAGGTGGTCACCCTCCCACCAGCACCCCATACTTGGCCCTCCAGCCAGGCTTTAAGTTCTTTTCTGAAGGGCAGCAACTCTGTCTGGAGCCGCAACTCTGTTGGCAGGTGTTGCGAATAACCTTATATTAGCTATTATATTACATTAGTTTAATGGTAACTGCTTTAGGTTTTCTATACTCTTCTGAAAGGGAGCCTCTGTGCCAACAGGGTTCAGTACATGGCTGCCTGGTGGAAGATGGTACATGTAGTCCTTAGCGTCTACCACACCTGTCATTGTTGCCATAGCAAATTGCTTGCAAATGGGAAAACTCTCTGAAGGATAAAGAGAGCTGTCAGTTAAAATTTCACGATCTCCCTTTAAAATGTTTTGAAATATATATACACACACTAGCAATGTACAAATGGTTAAACATCCACAGAATGGGAAGAACAATGCATGGTTTTGGGTATTGCTATTCTCCCCTGGGACAACATGGCATTCAATGAGTGCTAGCTCTCATCATGGAATATAAAATGTTTTCAAAATGCATATCAATCTGCAAATCTAAGCATCAAAAGCAACGCTATACATAAAGCGATGCAAAAGAATCAATCCTCATTACAGCCTGCTGAGATTTATGCCTACCCTTAAGTCTGCTTTTCATCATGCACCCAAAGAGCACCTCTCAACCCCGATTGCTTAGCTGACATTAAAGAGGTCCTCCCTTCTCTGCCTTTACACACAGCATTGCCACCATTTGGCCTTAAATAATAAAAAGAAAGAGGATATGTTGGGAATAACCTTATTTATTTATTTATTTATTTATTTATCTTTCACGCTTATATACCGCCCACTCAGGTACAACCCAACTCAGGGCGGTTTACATAGCAGACAGTAAATACATAAAATACACATGATGAAAAAGTTAAAAGTTTTAAAAAAACCCACCCTTATATTAGCTATTATAGTAGCTTAATGGTAACTGCTTTAAGTTTTCTATACTCTTCTGAAAAGGAGCTGCTTGATCAACAGGGTCCAGTATAACATGGGGGGGGGGGGGTGTCAGCCTTTCAATGGTTGCCTGGTGGAAGATGGTACATGTAGTCCTTTGTCTCTTCGAAGCTCTCTAATCTCTGGCCTCCTGAAATTGCCTCTTTGTGTAAACCAGATGCAAAGACTGGGTGAAATGTTCTACGTGAAAGGTTAGGTCAAGTCAGCTTCCACCACCCTGGCGCCAGATAACAAAGTGTATGCCTTCCTATTCCTTTGCCTTTACCCTGGAAAAATTGCTTGTTATGTCTTTTGCTATGGCATGCTCTGTAGTTTTGTGAAAGTTATGTGATTGCCTTATGTACATGTGGTTTTAGGACTTTAGGAATAAATATGAGCAGTAAGTCCTTTGTTGGACTAGTCTGCCTTTTGCACCCATGTCTCTGTGAGTGTGTGAACATCACTACAGGCAGGAGGTTCCAAAGGGATGGAACACTGAGGGAGCCCCTCCAGTCCGCTCTGGTAGGGCGGACAGACATTCTTGGGGCAATGCAGTCTCTTAGGTATCCTAGCCCACTACCATGTAGGGCTTTCAAGGTCAAAACCAGCACCTTGAATTGCACCTGGAGGCAAACTGGTAACCAATGCAGCTCCCGAAACAGTGGCGAGGTGCGGGCATAACACCCACACCCCATCCACCACCCAAGCCGCCGCATTTTGGACCAGCTGCTCCATCCCCACCGCTACAGTTTGTGCCCCCTCCTCTGCCCCCACCCCCTGTTCCCATTGGTGTGTGTGTGTGTGTGGGGTGGGGGGGAGACTGGCTTTTCCTGCTCAGAGTATGTGGAGCTGCTTTGTATTGATCTAAGGCCTCTGTTACAGGGACAGAATCAGTGATGCTCCAGTGACTGAGAGACACACGCACATGCATGCACACATGCACACTATGACTCACTAGCTGCCTGGATGCAAGCCCAGAGGAGTCGTCCCTTGGACCAGATCTGAAGTCTGGTCATCTTGAGAGGACACCTCAGCCAAATTTGTTGAGGGGTGTTGACTGAGGGTTGGGGGGGTTTCCTCCCTCCCTCTCCCAACACCAGGAACCACTCACCCTTTGGCCTAGGAGGCCCAGCCCTCACCCCCACCCATGTCCCAGGAGAGGGAGGCTTTGGTGGGTCAGAGGATGCGTGGGGGGGGGGTGAGTGCTGGGGAGGAGGGAGAGTGGGGTCCCAGAGGGGGTGACCTTTGTGGGCACAGACTAGGGAAGAGGGTGCAGCCCATCCTCTTCCTGGATCATAGCTGTTTGTGTGTGTGTGTGAGAGAGAGAGAGAGAGAGAGGAGTAGGGAGGGGGGCACACTTTGCACCAACAGCTCCTGCTCAGAAATTCTGAGAAACCGGAATCCTGCTTGAATGAATCCCAGCTAATCCCCCGAGTTGGCAGAGGCTGCGAAAGGGTCCAGCAGGGAAAAAGAGGACATTCAATCATGTGAAAAGCATGTTGGGTTTGGAGAGGCCAAAGAGTTCCCTGGGCAAGAGGGGGGCTGGGAAAAGAGGGTGGGTGGGATATGCTCACCCCCAGGTGGCCCCTGGGGAGGGCGGCAGCTCTGGGCAGCCGGGGTCTCCTTGCCCTGCCCCCTTGCCTTGCCCTCCTCACTCATCCATTCTCACTGGCACCAAGAAGGTGGCACCACCAGAGGCTACAGAGGAAGAAGGCAGCAGGGGAGCAGAGGGGCTGCGTGGCTGCCAGAAGCCATGGGGAAGGGGGGAGGGGGAGGGGGAGGGGGAGGGAGGGGGTCATGAGGAAGGGACTTATTTTGCAAGCCAGTTGAAACCCCTGTTTTTTTCCCTTCATGGCAGGCGGAAATGGCGCTCCATGGGCTCCCCCTGGCACTGCACTGGCCCCAGAGTCCTGCCCTTTGGCCCTTGACTACTCTCTCCCGTGCACAAGGAGCAGTCTGGCCAGGAAAGGGAGGGCCGGGAAGACCAGCCCCGGGACAAGGGCAGCAGATTTCCTGAGGCAGGTGGAGTGGGTCTGGCTAGGCAGGGCTGGGGGGGGGGGAGAGGAGGGAAGAGAGGGGCTCCCCCACCTCATCCCACTTTCCCTTGCCCAACAGGCAAGTATGGGTCCCAGGCTTCCAGGTGGGCTGCCTGTGGCTCAGGGGGCACGAGGGCCCTTCTGAGGGCACAAAAGCCTTGCCCACGTGAGGTACATGGGCAGGCATCATGCACACCTACCTTGGCTGCTACCCACCCACACCCACCCCACACCCCAGGATGAGCGAGAGAAGCTTCCCAGAGCCCAGGTGTGCCAGGCATTGGCAGGCAGGCCGGATGGCCCTGACAGGAAGCCCAGGGAGGGAGGGAGGGAGGGAGGGAGAGGGGGGGGGGAGACCAGCAAGGGGGGGGAGAGGGGAATTGCTGCCTTGGGAGCCAAATAAGCATGCAGCCCTGTTTATGTATCTACTGAGAATTAATTGGGGAGCTCCACAAAGCAGAGGGTTATAAATTGGAATCGTTTCCGCAACTCCAGCTCATTCATCTTGTCTCAAAAGGGGGCTGTCAGCCCAGCCACAGCTTCCAGCCGGCTCTAGCCATGCAGTAGCGCTCTCTCTCTCTCTCTCTCTCTCTCTCTCTCTCTCTCTCTCTCTCTCTCTCTCTCTCTCTCACTCACACACACACACACACACACACACACACACACATCTGGCAACTTGGTCCTTTCCTCAGTGGCTATCCAGACGGAAGGGGCCACTCCTGCCCCCCTTTTTGGCCAAAAAAGGGCAGCCCCTCCAGAGAGCAGCCCCATCTCTCAAAGGGCAAGGAAGGAGCACATGACAGATGAGGGGAAGGCTGAGGCAATTGCTTGGCATTCAAACACCTCCACGCGCGTGCATTGCTCTGAGGCAACAGAGGGAGAGCAGGTATAGGTCAGCAGTGGAATACGATGTGCTGCGCTGTTGCAAGGATGGGGTCAGTGAAATGAGTTACCCTCAAAGGGCTGTAACTCTGCATTGCTTACCTGTTGTGCTCCATGCCAGGGTCAAGGTGCTTACACCAACGCATAATGCTTTAGTTTGGAGCCTTGTTACCTGACAGAGTGACTCTCTCTTAGAAATACCTCCTGTTTTAGTCAGGAGTTGAGTTTGATTTCTTGTGATGTTTATTGTAATTTTTACCTTTATTTTATCACTATGGTTTTATTTGATGAGTACCTGATGTTCACAGCTGTGAGTAGTGCTTTGACACAAAATCAGGCATTATAGAAGTATTACAAGTAAACAAACAAAGAATATTTATAGCACTGTGTCCTAGTAAAGCGAAACATCTGTCAGCTAATAGACTCATAGAACTGCAGAGATGGAAAAGACCCCCCCTCAAAAAAAAAAAAAAAGGGACACCAAACCCAGTGCAAGGAAATCCTGGGCTGAAGCTTCAGGGAGAGATGGCAAGCCAGCCTCTGCTTAAAAGTCTCTCTCTCACACACACATACACACACACACACACACTCACTCACACATGTTGCAGGAGGAAATCCTGATACCATGAAATGCCCAAGCAGAGATACGGTCCAGCTGGCTGCTTGGGGAGAGCTCTCTCGAACAACCCCAACCAGTATCTTTTATTGCCAAAATTCAGCAGCAGATAAGAATACAGGAACAATAGTGCATTCAGCAGAAAGGGAGCAAAATGGATTACATAATTATTAATATTATAATAATGAACAATAGAGAGTGTTCCGCCGTAGGTTACATTCGGCATACATTGTTTCTCACATTAGGGTACCGTGTGAGAATCATGCAAGCTACAGTACGTGCCTGATTGGTTAGAGCAGCTAAGACAGTATACTAGCCTCATGAAACCTGCGTGATCAGTCTCTCCATAGCAGAAGCTTAGACCTTGATTACATGCATACTAACATTCTTTCAGGGAAATATTGAAACATAGTAAAGGGATGCAAGGCATCTCTCAGGAGGAAACTCAAAGCCAAACAGGAGTGTGTGCACTCTCATGAACTTGGCTTATGGTTCATCCCTATCAGATTCCCACATGCCCCCCCCCTCCAAAACACACACATACACACACACACACACCAGTCTCAAGGCTGGAAGTGTCAGCAAGGTTTTATCAGATGTCACAACTTTTCTGATAAAGCCTCGTGCACTAGACAGGACCCCTCGCTCCAGGTCTCTCTGATGCTCCACTGGTACACACCTGAACACGTGACCAGGCCCAGTTTGGGACTCCCAGAGAGGTCTGCCTCTACCTAGACTTACCAGCTGGATCTACTCACAGCTACCTGGCTATAATTATGGATACCTGAGGACAACCTCCGGGTTGGAGAGATAGGCAGGATATCTCTCCATGCCATTTCCAGGGAATCCTAAGCAGGTGGAGGCATCTGCTTGGGAATAATACCCTGAAGCAAATGGTGAGCCACTGTGTGAGACAGAAGGCTGGACTGGATGGGCTCATGTGGCCTCTTCCAGCAAGGCTGCTCTTATGTTCTTATGTACCTGAGCTAACCTGCTTATCTGAAGCAATCTCAGAAGAGAGAATAAAATGTTTTCCTCAGCAGCTGTGGCCCTTTCTTAGGCCGCAAACTCTCTTCTTCCACCCTTGCAAGAACCCCACGAAGTGATGATTTCCTTTATTGTGCACCAAGCGTAGGTAAAAGCATAAAATTCTTCAAAAAGGTTCAAAAAGGTTCCAACGTCAATAGGCAGATTCTAATCAAAAATAGTAGGAACATACAACCTCGCACGTTCACCCAAACATAAAATGATCTAACTAGCTGACTAAGTAATCGTGATTGCTACTATTTTTAGCATTACAAGCTAGCCAGATTACTTCAATGGCTATAATTATGGCTACCTAAGGACAACCTCCGGGTTGGAGAGATAGGCAGGATCTCTCTCAATGCCATTTCCAGGGAATCCTAAGCAGGTGAAGGCATCTCCTTGGGAATACCCTGAAGAAAATGGTGAGCCACTGTGTGAGACAGAATGCTGGACTGGATGGGCTGTGGCCTGTTCCAGCAAGGCTGTTCTTATGTTCTTATGTTCTCCAGATCCATGTTGCAAGATCAGGATCCCACACCAACTCCCTTCCAAGTCTCATGTATCATCAGTACATGAAATCTATACATGAAACCTGGGATGAGGCTCTCCTCATGAGCATATAACCCATGAGGTGCCTACATAACTCATAATAGGGGACACTGTTCCCATAACAATTTCCCTCTGCTCTTAGAAATGTGATGTTTACAGATTCCCCGCATTCTTGCAACCAGTGATATGGCTCTTGTTTTATGGCCTAGCTTTTGGCCTTGTGAACACCTGCAAATAAGTAAGCAGTGAACTAACAAAACATGGCATTCTAGAACATTTCAAAACATTGAACACGTTTCTTAACCTAAGAAACTCCATCTTCTTAACGTGTTCATGGTATAATAATCCCACAACAGGAAACCCTCCCCAAAGTTTAGGAGAAATGTTCTTACCTGGATCCAGCCCAGCTGCTCCCTCTTCCACGGAATAGCCATTCGCTTCCTTGCTAGGATCACTCTCTGCTTGCTCTGCCCCAAGCCAAGTGCTCCAAATTTGTGGTTTATCCGCAGATATAATTGGCATAACCTTTCCTGAAAGGTGGGGTTCAGGCGCACACACCCTTGAGCCCTCATAACTTGGTTGGAAGGGAAATTGGGTGCGGATTAATATTAGTCATAGTTTGGATTCATTCATAGCACTCTGGCCATTAGTTTGGACATGGGTAAGGACAATAGTCACAAGGTGATAATTCAAGGTAAACACACAATGTATTAATCATATCCACGGACTCTCTAAGTAGGAGCGCTAACTGTAATGTGTTATACGTGAAGAAGATAGTCCCGGAAAGATTCTGTGATAGGGCAGGACAATGGCCTCACCAGCCAGTAGTTAATTAGTAGATAACAGACTTCCCGGTAATTTCCTGGTTACACATTACCTCCAAGTAACTTCTGCAAATGTAACTGGATTATCATGTGCCATGTTGGCAGTCTTCTGTGACAGGTAGTGCGCAACCTATCTATGCACGCAGGCACCCAAGCCAGGGAATAAATGCCAGCACCCCGAGCCAATCGGGACTGGACTTTCACCGCATCTTTACCTCAGTTGCCTTCCTTGTGTCCAGTCACTCCGTGATCCCGTGGGCCATTTCTGGCCCACCGCAACACAAATTCCCTTGGCCCAAACCCCCGAAAGGGTTTCCTTTCCAAACTTGTCACCATTCCAGTTTCTCCACCCAGGACCTGCCCCCCAACTGCTGAATACTCAACGCAGAGGATGGCACTCTTGAAGGAGGTCCAGCCAAAGCACAGTGAGGGGGGGAGGTGGGGGGGGGGGGCTCGGTCTGGACACTAGACTTTTGCTGCAGGAAACTATGGCAGGGATTGGCTTCTTTCACTCACTGTTGACTCCTGCAGTGACCCAGGCAGAGAGCTGGCCATTTCCTCCTCCTCCTCCATTCTTTTGGCTTCAAATGTACCTGAAAATCTCTTTGTGATATTTTTCTTACCTCTGAGCTTATTCTATTATCTGCAGATTTATTTATTTATTTGGATTTATATTCCGCCCCCTTGCCCTAGGGCAACTCAGGGCGGCGATCTTTGGTACCCATTCCGTTTCCCTAGATGAGCCCAGAAGACGCTGTTCCACCGCCACCATGAGGCTGTCTCTCCCCACCCCCTTCCACCTGGCAGGGAGGATAAAGGGGGCTCCTGAGGCCAGGTGAGCCCCAAAGACAGCCGAAAATGCTCCCTGCCTCGCCCCAGGACACACACCATCGGTCCTGGGGAGTTGAGGCAGGTAGGAGCCGCCAAAGTCCACCTTCGCGGGCGCCTGAGACTCCCCCTCCCCCATGCCGTTGGTAAGAATTTTGGACTTGGACCTTGGTGGCAGGGGTCCATTGTTCCGGTTACCCTTCATCTTCGTTTTTTGGGGGTGAGTGCTGGGTGTCATCTGTGTTTTTTCTGTCGGTGGGGCGATTATATATTATCGTTACTGTATTGCATTGTATTTTATTGTTCTTCTTGTATTATTCGATTTGTGATTTTGTAATGCTTTTGGATACTATGTATTTTTTCTTTCTTATACTTTGTATCTGTATTGTATTGATTGTGATAGTATGTATATTGAACTGTTGTAGCCGCTTTGAGTCAGCCTTGACTTGAGTAGAGCAAGGTAGAAATTCAATTAATAATAATAATAATAATAATAATAATAATAATAATAATAATAATAATAATAATAATAATAATAATAATAATAATAATAATAATAATAATAATAATAATAATAATAATAAATACTTTACCCCTCCTTCAACTTCCTGGGCAAGTAAGTCCCTTTGAACCTTCAGCTCTTCTGTAAGCGCTTTATGCAGCCCCTCTGGTTGCTCTAGAATGATGCCTCCCACTCTGTTGTGTTCTAATGGTGTAACCTCCTACATGGGATAACAATGTATCTTAACCAATGTAACCTTGCCTACGAGTAACAATGTAACCTTCAGTTGTATCACTATAATCCCTGTAATAGGACGCGAGCTAATGACCACCAGCTGGCAGCAGCGAGCGTCCAAGCTCTCTTGGTCCAAACTCATCAAAGAGTCACAGCGCGGGAAGTTTCCCGCCACCACCTACACCTGGACAAGAAGGGCGTGACCAGCAATGACGTCACGAAGACAGTAGCCAATGGGCTATCGTGGAACCACGTTCAAATGTATTACTACTGTATATAAAGAGCTATTGATCCGCCATTACCTCATGTTCCCTCTGTCCACCATGCAATAAACCTGAGTTAACCCAGCCCGAGGCTGTGTCCTGTGTCTTGGTTCCCATACACTAAATTGGCGACGAGGGTGGGATCATGGATTCCCAAGGAGCCAGGGCACAGAGCGGGTTCAACATCACCAAACCGCAAGACTGGGAGCTTTTTGAAATGGACTTCCAGGCGGCACTGGTGGAACTCAAAGTCAAAGAAGACGACGAGGAAAGGAAGAGGGCCATCCTCACCCGAATGCTTGGGATGGAAACCAAGCGAACGCTGGTGGGCATCATTGCACCGAAGAAGGTGAGCGATTTCAAAGCCGATGACATCATGAAACTGCTGCGTGAGCGTTTCCGACCCTCGAGGGCAATGTTTCCCGCTCGGAGCGCGTTTTGGAGGCGAGTCCAAGCGCCGGACGAGTCGGTGGAGGCCTTCGTAACAGCCATGAGAATAGCCGCCGCCCCCTGCAGATGGGGCAATCTAGAGATGGCCCTCAGGGACGGAGTTCTGTGTGGCCTGAAGGACAAGGAAGTGCAGCGCAGCCTGATGAACAAGGAGCCACCACCCACGCTGACAGAGGTTGTAGAGGCCGCGGAAGCCGCGGAATCCACGAATGCTGGAGTAGACGAGATGCACCAGTGGCGTGAGTGGCGTCCTAGGGCCGGCAAAGCGGAGAATTCGGTGCACGGAAAGTCCGGACAGTCGGTGCACGCAACCCGACGGGCCTCGAAGTCGTCTACGGAAGGCAGCGACGGCGAGGAGGTCCAGAGAGTCAGAAAAGGAGGGCGCCGCTGCGATGGTTGCGGAGCGGCCCATGAGCGCGCGAGGTGCCCATTCAGAAAAACCGAGTGCTACACCTGCGGCCGTCGGGGGCACATCGCCAGGGCGTGCAGGAAGCGGAAAGAGGGCCGGAGGCATTCACAAGACCGTTCGACCAGACCGGACCGTCCAGCGAGGTCCAAAGATGGCGCCCGGACCACGAGGAAGCAGGACGGCGTGGGCCGCATCTCGGACGACAGCGAGGACGACGCTCCCGTGTTCAGCGTGTCCGTGGGACAGCCCCATTATTTCGTTGAGGTACTAGTACAAGGGGCCCCTATTAGGATGGAGATTGACTCGGGGTCCTCCTATTCTATAATTCCCCAGAAAGAGTTCTTGAAAATCGACCCCCACGTGCGGCCCAAGCTTAAAACGTTGAGGTCCACGCTACGAGACGTACAGGGGAACAACATTCCAGTGTTGGGGGTCGGGAAATTTCGGGTCCGCTTTAAGAGACATTCTGCGGAACTCCCCCTAGTTGTCCTTAAGGGGGGAAGTTGTAGCCTCCTAGGGACGCAGTGGTTTCAGCCTTTAGGTTTGTTCATAGGGGGGGTGCATACCGTGGGGGTAGATCCAATACAAGCGGTATTGGACGCGCACCCCGTCGTTTTTAAAAAAGGACTGGGAAAGTTCAAGGGACCCCCCGTAGCCTTCGACCTAGACCCGGAGGTCCGCCCGATAAGACTCAAACCGCGCAGGGTGCCGTTCGCACTAAAGGACAAAATAGAGGCGGAACTGGACAAACTGGTGGGCCAGGGGATTCTTGTGCCTGTTGATTCTGCGGAGTGGGAAACTCCAATTGTAACAGCGCTAAAGGCTAACGGGGAGGTGCGCATTTGTGCTGATTATAAGTGTACAATTAACAAGGCGATCCGCCCCAATGCATACCCGGTGCCGGTGGTCAGCCACCTTCTGGCCAGGCTGAATGGGGGAAAGTGTTTCGCTAAACTCGATTTAGCACAAGCCTATCAGCAACTCCCTGTAACGCCCGCCACGGCAGCGGCACAAACAATAGTCACACATAAAGGGGCGTTCCAGGTGTCGCGTTTACAGTTCGGCATGAACTCGGCACCCGGCCTTTTTCAGTCGCTTGTGGAACGCCTCCTGAAGGGGCTGGAGGGGGTGTTGCCTTATTTTGATGACGTGTTGATTACAGGGGGGAGTGAGGCCGAACTGGCAAAGAGATTGGATAAAGTACTGACTGTGTTCGAGAAAGCGGGGCTGCGACTGAGAAAAGACAAATGCGTTTTTTTCGAAACAGAGGTTGAGTTTTTGGGGTTCAGGGTCACACCCGAGGGGATTAAGCCGTCCAAATCCAAAGTAGCCGCCATCAAGAAGGCTCCTCGCCCCACATCCAAAACCGAGCTACAGTCATTCCTGGGGCTCCTCAATTTTTACCACACCTTCCTTCCACGGAAGGCGTCGGTGGCCGAACCGCTCCATCGGTTGCTAAAAAAGGAGGAAACATGGGTGTGGGGTGACGAGCAAGAGAGGGCGTTCAAAGAGTTGAAGCAACTCCTAACTTCCGAGGCAATCCTAACGCATTTCGATCCCAAACGGCCAGTGGTTTTAGTCTGTGACGCATCCCCGGTAGGGGTGGGGGCGGTGCTTTGCCACGTGTTGGACGACGGAAGAGAGGCCCCGATAGCGTTTTATTCAAGGTCCCTGTCCCAAGCAGAGCGGAATTACGCACAGACCGACAGGGAGGCATTAGCGATAGTAGCGGGAACCAAAAAATTTCACGATTTTCTGTATGGTCGCCCGTTCAAAATCGTGACCGATCACAAGCCCCTGTTAGGAATTTTCACTGCAAATAAGCCCACGCCACAGATCCTGTCCCCGAGAATGCTGCGGTGGGCTATCTTTCTTAACGCATACCAACATGAGTTGGAATACCGGCCCGGGAAGGAGATCAGCCATGCAGACGCACTCTCAAGGTCTCCTTTGCCCTTGTCGGGCGACCAAATGGCAGGGGTAGAGAGAGACCACCAGGTATTGTTAATAGAGGTTTTAGATTCACCCCCAATAGTACCAGCCGACATTGCCAGGGCGACAGGCAAGGATAGAACGCTGGAGAAAGTTAGCTCATGGGTACAGAAGGGGTGGCCGGCGTCATCCCCAGGTACGGAATTCGACCCATTTTTTAGGAAAAAGATAGAGTTGTCCCTAGAGAGGGGGTGCCTTTTGTGGGGCCAACGGGTGGTGGTCCCTACGTCCCTACGACCGAGGGTGCTCAAACTGCTGCACGTCAGCCACCCGGGCATCGTCCGTTCCAAGGCGCTGGCCCGGAGCTACTTCTGGTGGCCACAGCTGGACGCAGACATAGAGCACATGGTTGGCACTTGCGAGGCATGCCAGGGCTCCCGACCGGAGGCGGCCCGTCTCCCGCATAGGGAATGGGACGCAGCAAGGGGGCCATGGTCCAGAGTGCACGTAGATTTCGCTGGCCCGTTCCGAGGCACCGTTTTCCTCTTGGTGGTGGATGCGTTCTCCAAGTGGCTGGAGGTTATTCCGGTAAAGAGCACGTCCTCCGCCACTACAATTAGCCATCTAAGGAGAGTCTTTTCCACGTTCGGTTTACCCGACACTCTGGTCAGCGATAACGCTAGTTGTTTCACGTCCGCTGAGTTCAGGGCATTCATGGAGGCAAACGCCATTCGGCATGTCACATCCGCGCCGTTTCACCCGGCCACGAATGGCCAAGTGGAACGGCTGGTGCGTACAACAAAGGATGCGCTGCGGCGCATGGGCCCAGGGGACCTAAATCACCAAGTATGCCAGTTTTTATTAGCGTATAGGGTGACCCCCTTAGCATCAGGTTACTCGCCGGCAGAGCTGCTGATGCGGCGGAAACTGACCACGATCCTGTCCAGGTTAGACCCGACGAGGGTAGAGGACAAAGGGAAAAACATAGGGTTAGCGGTCTCGAAAGGTTTCGCCGTCGGCGATCCTATACACTGCAGGAACTACGCCAACGCTGGTCCAGCCTGGGTACCAGGGACGGTTGTGGAGCAGACGGGACCAGTATCATACCGGGTAGAGACTAGCACCGGTCTCCTCTGGAGGAGGCATGCGGACCAACTTAGGCACCGAGTGAGTGAGGGGCCGGTCAGTGGGGCTCAGCAACAGAATTCAGCGTTAGGGTCTTCCCCCACCCGTTTAGCCCAAGGGGGAGACAACGACGGACAACAGTCCCAAACAAGGGGGGAAAGCAGCGGCGGTCCCGACTCATACCCTTTTGATACGCCAGCTCTATCAGAGCCGGGAGGAGGGGGAGAGGAGTTTGCAACCGCTGTCCCCGATTTTGATTCCGATTTTGATTTTGCGAGCCGGGGGGGTTTTTGGGAGTGTTCCCCCACCCATCCAAGCGAGAAGAGGGGTTTTTCGTTAGCCCCCAGTGCCCCCGGTTCTTCCCAAATAAAGCACACACCTCCCAACAACGCCGCAGAGCCGCGGCAAGCCACTAACAAGTCTCCCTCTCCAATTACAGGACAGGAAACCAGGGGACAAAGAGAAGGTAGCAAACCCGGGGAAAGGCAGCCCGCATCGAGACCCCAGCGTGTTCGAAATAAGCCATCTTGGCTGAGAGACTTCGTCTCATCCTAGGGGGGAGGAGTGTTGAGTTCGAGACTTCGTCTCATCCTAGGGGGGAGGAGTGTTGTGTTCTAATGGTGTAACCTCCTACATGGGATAACAATGTATCTTAACCAATGTAACCTTGCCTACGAGTAACAATGTAACCTTCAGTTGTATCACTATAATCCCTGTAATAGGACGCGAGCTAATGACCACCAGCTGGCAGCAGCGAGCGTCCAAGCTCTCTTGGTCCAAACTCATCAAAGAGTCACAGCGCGGGAAGTTTCCCGCCACCACCTACACCTGGACAAGAAGGGCGTGACCAGCAATGACGTCACGAAGACAGTAGCCAATGGGCTATCGTGGAACCACGTTCAAATGTATTACTACTGTATATAAAGAGCTATTGATCCGCCATTACCTCATGTTCCCTCTGTCCACCATGCAATAAACCTGAGTTAACCCAGCCCGAGGCTGTGTCCTGTGTCTTGGTTCCCATACACTAAACACTCACACTACCTTCCTATAGGAATAGTTTGTAATTGTTCTTTCAGGAGTTTAACTCTTAAGAAACTCCACCATGGACTCCCATTGCTTTGAGTATGTCTGATAATAGAATTTTGCCCACCCACCCACCGACTGCCTGCCTTCTTGAACTCTCTGAAATCTGCTTTCCTAAAGTCTAGGGCAGGGGTTCCAAACCTACAGCCCAAGAGTCAGTCCTGGCCCATGGCACCATTTCATGTGGCCCACGTCACTGCCACCTGGAAGCAGACGCATTTATGGCTGTTGTTAAATGCGGTTTTACATATTTACAGCTATCACAAATGTGTTTACAACAGCTTCAGATGTATTTTATGGTACCGCTTATGCGGGGGGGGGGGGGGAGAACCACACGACCGGCCTGCTCAGCTGTCTGGGGAGTGTGGTCTGTCACATGGTGTAAAAAGGTTGGGAACCTCTGGTCTATGGGGTGTGTGTAATGTTTTTCTCAACTTTCCCTCCTCCTTTTCTTCTTCTTTAGTGCCGCAAATTCCAGGCAAGTGATGGTCACTTCTACTCACAGTCCCTACCCTTTGTGTCCCTTGGTGGCCAATCCTTCTTTGTTAATTATGCTCATATGCAAGATAGCTGGTCCCCAGTTGCCCCTTCTATCTTCAAGATTTAGAAAAAGAAATTGTCAACAAGGCAAGTGAGGAATCTGGGCCTTGCGTTCTGGATGGAGAGGGAATTTCCAACAGATCTTTCTTTTCTCATGTCAGAATATTGCACAATTTAAAATTATGGACACATGCAAAACATAGATAATATTTAAAATACATTAAGATGTTAAAATGATTAGTTGGGTTTTCACTAGAAGGGGGCTACTTCAAGAGCATTGTCTCGACTATTTACTAGATCTACTTTTTTTTATATGGTGGGGAATAAATTGCACACTCATAAAATGCTGCATTGATTGTATTTCTCCACACTCATAGAAAAATTATCCTGCACACACACACACACCCAGAAGCCCCATTGTTAGGGTAAGTCTTTGCAACATACCCTAACTGGTTGCATGGCCTACTGTGTGTGTGGTGCCTTTAACACTCTACTGCAGAGGCACACAGGTGTTGATGTTACATAAGAACAGCCTTGCTGGAACAGGCCACAGCCCATCCAGTCCAGCATTCTGTCTCACACAGTGGCTCATCATTTGCTTCAGGGTATTCCCAAGCAGATGCCGTCACCTGCTTAGGATTCCCTGGAAATGGCATTGAGAGATATCCTGCCTATCTCTCCAACCCAGAGGGTGTACTTAAGTATCCATAATTATAGCCATTGATACCCTTGTCCTCCATGAACTTGTCTAATCCTTTCTTGAAGCTGTCAAGACTGACAGCTGTCACCACTTCTTCTGGCAGGGAGTTCCATAGACCAGAGATCCTCTGGGTGAAAAAGTACTTTCTCGTATTTGTTTGAGAACTAGTACCCAAAAGTTTCATGGAGTGTCCCCTAGTTCTAGTGTTGTGCAATAGGGAAAACAGTTTTTCCTTATCTACTTTGTCCACACCGAGCATGATTTTATAAACTTCAATCAGGTCACCTCTTAGACGCCGTTGTTCAAGAGTGAAAAGGCCCAACCGTTGCAGCCTCAGATGGTAAGGAAGGTGTTCCAGTCCCCTAATCATTTTGGTTGCACTCCTCTGCACTATTTCCAGCTCCATAATATCCTTCTGGAGGTATGGCGACCAGAACTGTACACAGTATTCCAGATGGAGCCTCACCATAGATTTATAAAGAGGCAAAATGACACTTGCTGACTTATTTTCTATACCCTTCCTAATGATCCCTAGCATTGAGTTTGCTTTTTTCACTGCTGAAGCACACTGAGTTGACACCTTCATTGAGCCAGGACACTAAAGTCCCTTTCCTGGTTTGTCGCAGAGTTCAGAACCCATCAGTTTATAAATGTAATTGTTTTTTTTTGCCCCAACATGCATCACTCTGCACTTACTAATGTTGAAGCTCATTTCCCACTGTTTTGCCCACTCCCCCAGTGTCAAGAGATCCCTCTGGAGCTCCTCACAATCTCTCACAATTTTCACTACCCTGTATAATTTAGTGTCGTCAGCAAATTTGGCTACCTTGCTATTTACTCCTTCCTCTAGATCATTTATGAAGAGGTTGAAAAGCAGGGGTCCCAGTACTGAACCTTGGGGGACCGCACTCATTACTTCCCTCCACTTGGAGAAGTGTCCATTGAGTGCTACCCTCTGTTTCCTCTCCCTTAGCCAGTTGCTGATCCAGGACAAGACCTGTTGTCCCTTTATTCCATGACTGGTAAGTTTATTCGAGATCCTTTGGTGTGGAACCTTGTCAAAAGCCTTCTGAAAGTCCAGATAAACAATGTCAACTGGATCCCCCTTATCCACATGCTTGTTGACACTCTCAAAAAATTCCAACAGATTAGTGAGGCATGATTTGCCCTTGCAAAAGCCATGTTGGCTCTCCTTTAGAGGTGCCTTCTCTTCTATGTGCCTATTAATTCTATCTTTTAGGATGGTTTCCATCACTTTACCTGGGACACATGTCAAACTGACCGGTCGGTCATTTCCTGGATCACCCCTGGATCCTTTTTTGAAAATTGGTGTTACATTCGCTACCTTCCAGTCATCAGGCACAAAGCCTGATTTGAGGGAAAGATTATATATTTTGGCTAGGAGATCAGCAATTTCATCTTTAAGTTCCCTGAGAACTCGTGGATAGATGCCATCTGGTCCTGGTGATTTGTTAGTGTTTAGTTTAACAAGACATGCAAGGACCTCCTCCCTGGTTATTTCTACCTGGCTTAATTCTTCAGTTTTCCTCCCTACGAAGATAGGCTCTGTTTTGGGCATGGGGTCTCTGTCTTCTTCAGTGAATAATACTTCAGTGAGTCTCTCTGCAATCTTTGTTTCCTCTTTAATAACCCCTTGCCTTCCATTGTCATCTAATGGTCCAATGGCCTTCCTAGTTGGGTTCTTACTTCTAATGTACTTAAAGAAGTCTTTGTTATTTCTCTGAGTATTTTTAGCTATACGCTCCTCAAAGTCTTGCTTTGCTTTCCTGATTGTTGCCTTGCATTTGTTCTGCCAGAATTTATGTTTCTGCCTGCTGTCCTCATTCGGACAAGCCTTCTATCTTCTAAATGAGCTTTTCTTGCTCTTGATCACTTCCCGAACAGCTCCTGTAAGCCACATCGGAGTCCTCTTGGACCTGGCAGTGCCCTTTTCCCTTTTGGCTATGCATTCCAATGGGGCCTCTGTTATTGTTTTTGTAAACAGCCTCCATGCCTCTTGGAGTGTTTGGACTCTCTATAACATCAGGTTATTCACTGATGTGCTCTCTGGGCTTGTGCATTTAGGTCAGAGCAAAACAACAGACTATTAGCTTCAATGCTCACCTTGGCTTCAATGCTTGGCTATTCTCTGCCGTCGGTCTGGACAAGGAATCCGGTGAGTTCCAGAACCTCCTACAAAGACTGAATCTCTACACTGCTCTTGAGGGTGGAACTTGTCTGCTTGGCCACCTACCTTTGCTTCACAAGCAAGGACTACTCGTGGGTAAGCCCTCCCATCAAGGAGGACAGAGGCTGAAAACTGCTTGGCTTTGTCTAGGATTACACCCTGCTGTATGGACTGTTGCTGCTTTGTAATGGGCTTCTATGTAGCACAGCTAACTTGGCTCATTGAGGGCAACTGAGAAACCCAAGAGACTATATCTGGTTGATGTTCCAATTATTGCACTGTATATTTATTTATTGTTCATATTTGTATCGCCACCCTCTCACTGAAGTGACTCCAGACAGCTAACAGATAGGGTATAAAAGACATAAACAAGAAATGCCCCAGTAAAATAATTTAAAACCATCAATATTTAAACATGGCACAATTAGAGAGCCCCTCTGGTTGGACGGACAGACATTCTCAGGGAGACGCGGTCTCTTAGGCAACCTGGCCCACTACCATGTAGGGCTTTAAAGGTCATCACCAGCACCTTGAATTGCACCTGTAGGCATACCGGTAAACAGTGCAGCTCCTGAAGCAGAGGCGAAGCATGGGCATAGCGCCTGCACCCCACCACCTGGGCCACCGCGTTCTGGACCAGCTGCAGTTTCCAGATGGTCGTCAAAGGCAGCCCCATGTAGAACACATTACAGTGATCGAGTCTGGAGGTGACCAGAGCATGCGTGACCATGACAAAGAGTTCCACTCCAGGAGCAGGCGTAATTGGCAAATCACATGAAGTTGTACAAAAGCCCTCCTCGCCACGACTGGCACCTGCTCTTCGAGCAGAAGTCACAAGTCCAGGAGGACCCCCAAATTACGCACCAGGTCTGAATGCTGCAAAATAGCTCCATCCAGAACCAAAGATGGTAACTCCCGAGATAACGCAGGACCCCTAATCCATAGCAACTCAGTCTTGCTGGGATTCAGTTGTAGCCTGTTGCCCCCCCATCCAGACCCCAACAGCCTTGACACCTGGATAGGACTTAGACGGCATCGCTTGGATCACCACAGGCCGAGATGTACAACTGAGTATCATCAGCATACTGATGTTACCTCACCCTCTGGGAACGGATGATTTCACCCAGCGGCTTCATGTAGATGTTCAATAGGAGAGGAGAGAGCACCGAGCCCTGAGCCACCCCATACTGGAGAGCCCTAGGGCTGGACATCCAATCCTCCAACCACACTGACTGGGTCCAACCCCTCAGAAATGAGGCAAACCAGGACTACACAGTGCCCTGGATCCCCGATCCTTTGTCCCGCTCCCGCCAGAGATCATCCATCAGCCCAACCAATGCTGTCTCCGTACCATGTCTGGGCCTGAATCCAGAATGAAAAGGGTCCAGATAATCCGCTTCATCCAGGACCCCCTGCAACTGCCGCACCACAGCCACCCCCACGCCAGGAGCGAGTGAGTGTGTGGTAAACCTGCTTTGAGTTTTCCTCACCTGCACCAAGACCTCTCTGCCTGTTTGTTTCACAAGGGGTAAGCCCACCTTGCCAGGCGCGTACCTCTAGCTGCCCGCTGCCTACCGCTCTGCTAAACATCACACCAACACCCATTCTACTTGGTTGTTCTTTATTCTTTGGCCCAGCCAAACTCTTGCCTTGGTGGGAGACACGCTTCCACAGACACCCATTCATTCATCTAGCAAGATGTGTTGAGGACCCCTGGTGGTGCAGTGGTGAAACTGCTATACTGCAGCCAAAAGGTTGTGAGTTCAATCCTGACCAGGCCTAAAGGTTGACTCAGCCTTCAAATGAGTACCCAGCATGTTGGGGGCAAAATACTAATTAATTTGGGAACTGCCCAGAGAGTGCACTAAGAGCAATATATAAGTGTGATTACTTTGCTTTAAAAATTTTTTTTTGCTCTCTCTCCTATCTAGGGCCTGATTCCCCCCCCCCCCCAACATTAGCCATCATCTTGGGCGTTGGTGCTATGAGGTGGATTAGTTTGGTGCTGTAGGACCTTTTTATCCATTACAGTAAATCCCCAACTTAAGTACGGGTCAAGTTACGTAAGATTCAATTTATGTAAGGGTTTGTTGGTGTAAATCATGTCCCAATTTACGCGAAAAAATCAACTTACTTGAGGGGGTTTCTGGTGTGTTTAGAGCTCAAGATGGTGTCAAGGCCATTTTTGAGCTGCCTCCCTGCACCACCTGCCCCCACCACTAGAAGTCGCAAGAGATCACTTACTGTGGCAGTGGTAGAGGTGGTGGAGACAGCGCCAACGATTGTGGCTGTGTTTTCCAGAGTCCTCAGTTTCTACCGGGACAGGTGGAGCATGAAGGGTGTGTGTGTGTGTGTGAATGTCTGCCGGGTTCTGCTCTGTCCTAGGCTTCTCCGGGGCACATTCTGGCTGGGGGACGCGCTTTGGATGGAAACCGCTCCATCCAGCTTTGTCCAAGGCTTCTCTGGGGCGCATTCTGGCAGACAGAGCGGAACCCAGCGGACATTCTCTCTCACACACACCCTTCGTGCTCCACCCGACCCGGTAGAGGCAGTGGGGAAGGCGGCAGTGGCGGTTCCTGCTGCTCCCCCGATGGGCAGTGCCAGAGGTCTTGCACTGTAAACCTCCAAGCAATCATACTGGGAAAGTGGAAGCCTCCCATTTGGCGCATGATTGCCTCTCTGCTTTGCAATCTGGTCAAGGAGACCCTTCTAATCCAAATCTTCAGACTGGCTAGGAAAAGCCTGGAGCTGATGCCCACAGGGAGGTTTACCCAGGGCAGGGCTTGGCTGCAGCAGGGGCACTCGACCTTGCCAGGTGTCTCCAATGGGTGCTGACAGTATCTTGGCTGGCGGAGTGTCTTACCAACCTGGTCAGAGGAGGTTGGAACCGAGGCCTAGGGTGCCACGACCTTTTGGGACCACGTGCTGTGCTGCAGGAACAGGAGCGGTGAGGCAGGCCTTGGCTTTAGAAGGCGTCATTAGGCCATACCTAGGCTTATATAGGGCTCCTTTGCCACGTTCCCCGTCCCTCCAGAGCTAGAAAAGGGGTGCGCACCTGCACACCCCTGAGGATACCTACGGGTGGGAAGACACATTTCCCATGTGGAATCTTGGCAAGGAACTTGGCTCTGAAGGGCAGAAAGCAACCTTCCACTGGGTTTTTTGCACTGTGTCCAATTTGATCAAGAGCGTGTCACCAATTCAATGGGTTGGCGTTAGTTGGCCCTGGCAGGCCTAGAGCTGGGCCACTTTGTCCATACCTCCCTACCCTCCACTGCTGGGCCCCATGCAACCCCTCCTCTGGCCCAAGCAGCACAGGTGGCCACCTCCACCCCACCCCATCCCACGGCCTGGAATTGCCTTTGGGGCACAAAGCAAGCCCATCATTCCAAGTCCCAGCCCCATCCCTCACAGCTGATATTCTGCCCCGGGAGGATGCAAAGGGCAAAACGCAGGCCTGGGTGGTGGTGGTGGTCTGAGCCTTGGCCTGCCCAGAAAGTACATTGTGGGACTTGAGGGTTGGCAGGGGGGTGCTGGGGGGGGGGGTGCTGAGAGGAATAGGCCTTGGGCAGGGGGGGGGGGGCAGTGTCGGTTCCTCTTCTCAGGCAGGAGACAAGGAAACCCCAGCCATTCTTAATCCACAAACTGTCCACCACCCAGGGAGGAAGGGAGGACCCATAGGGACGCCGGCCAGCCGAGCCCAGCCCCGCCCTCTGTCCGGGCATTGTCCAGCACGTGAAATGGATCCCTCTGGATGGGGAAGGAACAGACCCCCTCCCCAACAATCAATGTCCATGGGCGGGCCATGGCTGCACCCTGGGTGTTGCGGGGTGGGGAAGCTCCTGAGAAAAGGGCCTCCCACATCAGGCACCGCAATCTGTAAAAAGGGGGCTGCGGAGGGGTCTCTTCCCCCCCCTGCCCACTCTCTCCAGAGAGTCTTGTCCCAAGGGTCCCACCCTGCCTTAATCCAGAGATGGGCAAACAGGAGCAGCACCAGCCAGCCTGCCAGAGTTGGAGTGTGCCTCCCATGGAGTGGCAGCCCCTGGCACTTGTGCCAGCCATACTGCCCAGGAAAAGTGCCATGCACCAGCAGCAACCTATGGAGCCCCACTGGGACCCCCATCCGTCCTGAGATGTGGCGGGGGGAGGCTGCTAGGCCAAAGGAAGTGCAGTAAGAGGGCAAATGGCCAGGAGGAAGAAGGGCAGCACCTTCCCTCCACGAGGGCAGGATGTCACCGGGGGGGGGGGGGGATGTCTCCTCCTCCAAAGACTGCTCTTCTTCAACTCCCAACACTCCTAGCCACTGGACAAGGCCTGAGTCTCGGGTGGAGGTTCCTCCCATCCCTGCTCCAAGTGAGTCAGGGACAGGGTGATGGGGGGTGGGGGGTAGGGTGTGAGTGAGGTGAATTGGGGGGGGGGGGGAGAAAGAAGATGTCTTCCTTTCCCATCACACCAGGGCCTTCACAGGTCAGCCACGGAAAGGGAGAAAAGGTAAGGCGGCTGGGAGTTCAGAGGCCAGAGTGTAAGGTAACTTGTGTGGTAGAACAGGACAACGACCTCCTCCTCCTCCTCCTCCTCCTCCTCCCCCAGGACACCTGAAGAGCCACTCCCAGCTGTTTCCCCCTCCCCAGGTGTTCTCAGGGGCCAGGTAAGAAGGCAGCCACCCCAAGCTCTGACCTAGGCAGCTACTCCTGGGCTTCTGCTTGCCAGCCTGGGAAAGGTTTACCTTCACAGGGAGCCTGGCCAGGACTGGTAAAATGGGATATGGTAGGAGGGAGGGAGGGAGGGAGGGAGGGGGGCGGCCCAATTGGGGGCGGGGGGGCAACTGGCTTTACTACCTTAAGAGGTGGAAGGATAGGTTCCCCCAATCTGGAGATGAGAAGGGTAAGACCAAAAACTCAGTCCAACCAGTCAACTGACTGGCTTAGAGCTTGGAGTGGGGGGGGGGGGGGGAGGGAGCATTTCCCAGCACAGCAGAACGGCCCAGCCAAGATGGCCAAGATCTGTCCACCCCACCCCACCCCACCCCCAAGGCTTAGCAGCTCCCCTCCTGCCACCCCACCCCACCCCTTAGGCCAGCATCCAGCAAGAAAGTGCCCTGAGGCTCTACAAAGAGGGCCCCTACTCACACACCCCCCCCCCCACTCACACTCCTACCCTGAAGGGGTTTGCCTGCCCCTCCCTCCCCCTGGCTTAGGCCTCCCCCCCCTCTGGCGTTACCCCAATCTCACAGGTCCTCCAAGTGCCTGCATGTTCCACCCCCACCTCATCTCACACACACACACACACACACACACACACACACACACACACACACACACACACACACACACACACACACACCCCTCAGAGGCCGGGAGTCCAAGAAGGCCCCCTCCGAGGGTCCAATCCGGAAGCCAGCCTTAAGGGCGTCCTTCCCAACCCACTCAGGACCAGGAAAGAAAGCTCAGCTACAAAAGCTACCATGCCGTGGGCATAGAGGTTTTCCTGCTTCCACCCCCACACACCCCCCCAAGCCACACCTCCCCATTGCTGACAAAGAGCCTGCCAGCCTCCAGACACTGCCTGTCTACTCAGCAGACACAGCCTGGTCCAGCCAAGCCCCCACCCCCACATCCACCCCCTCTGACCTTGCCTAGAAAACCCATCGCAGGGCCACTGGCCCCGCCCCCCTCCCCACAGCCATGGGTCCCAGGGGCCCAGGTTCCTTCCATTCCTTGCCAAGGACAGGCTGCACACTCCTCCTGCCCCCAATGCCTTCTGCTCGAGGCCCACAGAAGAAGGACCCATCATCCCACCCCAGTCCAGTCGAGTCCAGCCCGAGGCAATGGTCTGAGGCAGCAGGCAGGTGAAGCTCCCACCCAGGAACAGAGAGACCTCTCCAGGCTAGGCTAGGTGCTAGGAGGGCATCATCTCCTCCTCCTCCTCTTCCTCCTCCTCTTCTGGGTGATGCAGCAGCCGGAGCTCCACCTCCGAGGCCTCCTTCCGTGGGGCAGAGCCCTCTTGCCCTGTATAAGAGGGAGAGGGCCAAGGGCACCAGCCGTCAGGACCAAAGGGGGCAACAAGAGTGGCTTGGTTTCTCCCATCCTCTTGAGCAGGCTGCCCCCCACCCGCCTGCCCCATCTCCCCACCCCACTGTACCTTTGGGTCCTGGGGCCCTCAGGCTGATGTGGAGAGCAATGCCCAGGAGGCAGACAGCGAAGCCCAGCCAGTTCAGGAGGCTGAGGTGGTCTCCGAGGAGGTGGGTGGCCAGGAGGAGGGTGCAGACTTCCTGGGGAGGGAGGGAGGGAGGGAGGGAGGGGCAGCGCCTGAGAGGAGGGCAGACCTCCCCCCCTCCCCCCAGCCCAGCCCAGCCCAGCCTGACCAATGCCTGCCCTCTAATCCTCCCAAGGCAGGCCCAGGTCCCCTTCCCTGCCCCACCAGCAAAGGACGAGGGAAGGGATACCTTGAAGATCCCAGAGACGGAGAGGGCAAGGCTGGAGGTTTTTGAGACGAGAAGGAACTCGGAGAAGCCCAGGCCAAAGGCCAGCAGACCCCCCACGGCCAGCTTCCCTAGCAGGCTCAGCAGCAGCGCAGCGTCCTGGAAGCGGAAGAGCTTCTCTGAGGTGGACAAAGGCAGCCCTATGTCCAAGGAGGGAGAGAGAGAGAGAGATGGCTGGCGGGGAGACACACAGCCAGGAAGCAACGCATCTCCTTGGAACCAGGGATGGCCGGCCGGCCGGCCAGCCAGCCGGCGGAGCTGCTGCTGGTGCTGAGGAGGCAGAGTCAGGCCAAGGCGTCTCTCGCACTCTTTCCTCCCTGCCTTCCAAAACCAGTTCCGGAGAAGGACCCGGCCAGGCTTCCCAGAGACTCCTTTGGGCACCAAACTCTGCGCAACTTCCCACTTCCCTCCGGGTCACTTCCTTCCCTGCAGGGCTCAGGTAGGTGGACCAGGGCAGCAGGGGCGGGTGGGCGGGCGGGCAGCATGCTTGGCATGTCCAAGAGGCCCACCTAAGAGCCACCCCAAGAAGACACCATCCTGGTCACAGGCTCGAGCCCCCAGTGGGTCTGTTTCAAAGTCCCAGTCTCTCGGCGGGAGCTCCCGACCTCTGTGGAAATGCCTTCTTCTACTTCTCCCATATATTGGTTCTCCTCATGGCCATCAGCCACGAAGACTGTCCTGGGAATAGAGTGCAGTGGCCTTTCATCTGCCTTCCGCATTGCAGCATGACACCCATCGTACCACAGGTCCAGTTCCACGCGTCACTTTCTGGTCCTGAGCCCTTTTTGGCACACAGAGTCCTCCTCAGCCCAAGGCCAGGATGGATGAAGCTGCTGCCCTCCATCTAGATGGATTCAAGGCTGCTAGTCCTCAGGGTTGCCAGGATAGTTCTACGCCACCTGACGATCAATGTTGAGTTGCTGGCAAAAGGGTCTACCTGGATAACCTGGCCAGACTGGTGGCAAGAACACCAAGGGCTGCAAAACCTCACTTTGCCCTTTAGAGGCTCTTCCATGGGGTGGGGGCAAGGGGGCAGCCATGCCCTTCCTCTCCTGTGCCCACAAGGTAGGCTGGCAAGCAAATCTCACCCACCAACAGCTTTGTTGCAAGTGATTTCCAATGGCAGGATTGGTGTTCCTCTCCGCTTGGTAGCTCTGTGCTTGGCTTCCGTTTCCACGTTGCTTCTGAGGAGACCCTATTTCTGTAACCCCCCCACCCCCACCCCCACCCCACCCCCCAGGGCAAGAAGCTTCCTCCTAAGGCAGCACCAGCAATAGCAGCTGGCCTCTCTCTTGGACAGGGGGTGGCGTTGCCAACATACCCCATAGCACTCCATCGGCACACAGGGGCTGCTACACCCCACCCCTGGCCTGTTTGTCTCTCCCTCCTCAGGCAGGCACCTACCCCACAGAGACACGGAGAGTGTAGCTGCAACACCAACACATGCACACACATGCACGCACACACACGGCCCAGGTGCAGAGCCTGCCTACCTTCGAAGACGACAAAGAGTGGGAAGAGGGCCAAGAACATGGCTGGCTGGAGGTGGAACATGGTGTCCACGGGGTTCTGGAGCCCTAGAGGAGGAGGAGGCCCCAGTCAGGAAGAGAGCGGGGGGGGGGACCCTAACTCTCCCCCCCTCGCCACGAATGGCTCCCCCCCTCCCCAACCCCAACCCCGGAAGAGTTGGACCCACCCAGCTCGTCCTTCTGCAGGAGGACCTGCGTCAGTGTCCAGCGGATGCCCCCCAGGAAGGAGGCGGCCAGAACAAGGGCAAACCCCTGGCGGTCAAACTGCACGGCCTGGTAGGTGAAGAGGAACAAGCCCCCCGCGATCAGCAGCACCACCAGCACCTGCGCCGCCCTCTGCAGGGAGGGGAGAGGAGGAAGCACAGCCATGAGAGGGAGCCCAGACCCACCCCGACCCACCCCGACCCACCCACCCCACTGCAGCCCCTCGTCGGGGGGGGGGGGGGAGGAAAGGGTTACCGGCTCTTCCAGCTTGAAGACCAGGGAGAAGAACAAAATGAAAAGGATGGCGGAGGACTTGGTCATGGTGTAGCTGCAGGGAGAGGGGGAGGTTTAGGCTGGGGGGCTGGGCGGAGGGGGTCCCAGCCTAGCCCCCTCCCCTCCCCCCTCCGCCCTCCCCCTTTCCTACTCACAGGGAGACAGTGATGTAGAGGAAGCTCCAGTTGCTGAGCCCCACATCCAGGGCGGTCGACAGGGCTGCGGGGTGGGGGGGGTGGGGTGTGGGCGTCAGGAGAGAGAGAGAGAGAGAGGGAGGGAGGGAGGGAGGGAGGGAGAGAGGACTAGGGTCGCCTCCTCCAGCCCAGTCCGAGGGAGGGGGTCCTCCCAGGGCATCCATCCATCCATCCATGCCTCCCTCCCTCCCGCTGCCCCTCTGCTGGAGGAGGAGCACCGCACCGCCGCCGCCGCCCCCCCCCTCCGGGCTTACCTGCAGGGCCCACCTGGCGCAGGTAGGTGGACCAGGGCAGCAGGGGCGGGCGGGCGGCGCGCTTGGCGCATGCGCAGCCCCGCCGCGCCAGGCCGGCCAGCAGGAAGATGACCAACAGGTGCAGCAGCGTCATGAAGAGCGGGAAGGCGAAGCTCTGCGGGGGAGGGGGAGGGGAAGGGGGTCCAGTCCGGTCCATTGCAGCCCCGCCCCCGCCCCCGCCCCTCCCCCACTCCCCTCCGCCCGCCCGCCCGCCCGCCCGCGCTCAGCTCACCTTCATCATCCACTTGTTGTAGAAGGTGATGCCGATGGAGAAGCCGTAGTAGAAGAGCACCAGCCCCGCCACTCCGGCCGCCCGCCGAGGCGGCAGCAGCAGCAAGAAGGGCCCCCACCGGCCAGCAGCAGGCGCCCCGGCCGCCCGAGGCGGAGGGGCGGCAGCCGCCGGAGGAGAGCCCATCCCGGCGCCCGGGCACGGCCAGGGAGGAGGCAAGAAGGGAAGGAAGGGGCGGGAGAGCCCAGCGCGCATGCGCCAGCCCTTCCGCCCGCGCCTCCCTCGACGTGGCCAGGACGCCCCGCCTTTTCCGGCGCCCGCCACCTCTAGACTCACGACGGGGTAGAAGGGTGGCGCGGGCGAGGAGCCGGTAGCTTCCGGGACGGTGTCGCCCCTTCAGTTGCCCCCTCTCTCTCCCCCGGAAGAAAAAACCCAGGAGAGAGGCAGCAGGGAGGGAGGGAGCCCCACCCCCAGCAACGCCGCCCTGGTAGTGGTGGTGGTGGTGGTGTGCCTCCCCACCTCTATGGGCCGGGCAGTAATAACTAGAAGCCCACAAGTGGATTTGGGAAGGATAATTTCGTGTCCGAAATTATTCTGGGTTGGAAGGATTTTCGCAGAAGAAACTCCAAACTCCGAATGAGGCTCCTTTCATGCCCCCAAGAGCTGGGACAGAGACGGGCACTCAATCCGGACATGCAGTACCCGGGTCTCGTACTGCCCACTTGCCAGCCTTCCAGCCAACAAGGCGAGCTTCTTAACCACTGAGCTGCTGCAACCCCTCTATTTGAGAAAAATCTGGTCAGGCTAGTCACATCCTTGGTAGAGAGTGGGAATGCTGTAGATGTAATATATCTTCACCACCACCCACCCACCCACCCACCTACCCCGTGGTGGGGTGCAGAGACCACATGCCAAAAAAAGCTACCCTTGTTCCAATCTTTCTGGGCCTCGGGACTCTATGCCTCTGTCTGACTCGAGGCAACCCGATGAATGGACAATCTTTGAAATGCCCTGTCCTGAACAGCCCTGCTTAGCTCTTGCAAACTCAAGTCTGTGGCTTCCTTTCAGCAATCAATGTATCTCTCATTTGCCTTAAACTTTTCTTAATGTTGTTCAACTTTCCCCAGCATTACTGTCCTTTCCAGTGAACGCTGCCTTCTCATGGTCCACAGCTCAACTGAGCCTAGTAATACAAATCTGTATTTAATGTGGACTTTAAATTAATCAGAAACATCATTTACATTATGCTTTGGTATTACAATTCTTTTAATGTTCTTCTTCAGCTTTATTTTAAAGTTAGATAGTAACAGTTCATGATCAGTACCACGTAGCTCCCCGGTGGCTTAGTGGTTAAAACTCTGAGCTTGGAGACAGGAAGGTTGGGTTTCAATATCTGAGGGCTGTACTTGGGGACATGAAAGAATTATTATTATTGTTGTTGTTGGTCATTATTATTATTATTATTATAGCGGCTGGGGATTTGTTTTGGGGTGAAACAGAGGCCAGGAAAGGCCTTTGATGAAGGGGGAAATGGAGCCAGCCCCCTCCGAAGGCTCTTCTAGGAGGAGGAGGGGGACGGGGCCAGCCACTTTTACTACCAGTATGCGCATACTGGTGCGAACCTGCTGATGCCCACCACTGGTATGAAAGGATTTTTGCTGGAGAAACTCCGCTCAGGGGATGCCCAAATGAGACTCCTTTCATGTCCCCAATATCTTTTTACCACTAAAGTGGTCCCTATTTATCTACTTTTATCTACAATTCAAGGTGCTGGTAATTACTTTTAAAGCCCTACATGGTAGTGGGCCAGGATACTTAAAAGACCGCATCACCCCAAGGACATCTGCCCGTCCTACTAGAGCATACCAGAGGGGCTCTTTAAAAATACCAACTGAATACAGTGGACCCTCGATTAACGACGCGTTTGAATAGCGTCATTTCCACTTAACGACGCGTCATCACTCACCATGTGACTATCCGCACAACGACAAAAAACCATCGCTGTGCGGATTAACGTTTTTTAACATCGTGTGGATAATGAGTTTTTTGCCGCTAGATGGCGCAGCTGCCATTGAAAACTGCACAACATTTCCCCTATAGCGAAGCTACTTGCGGAAACAAGCAACTCGTTATGTGAGGGTCTACTGTACCACTAGAAGAGCCTTTTCGGTATCCGCTCCGGCCCTATGAAACCTCTTGCCAGACAGAGCTGCTGCCCTTCAGGAAAGAGCTGAAAACCTGGCTGGCAGGGCAGGTGTGGGGAGGGAGCAACTCCCCCCCCCCCGGCTCATTTAGAGGAGGATTACTCGTGCTTTTAATAGTTTTTAACTAGATTTTTAATTGGTGCAAGTGGGAGGTAGTTTTCCGTGTTTTTAGGGATTTTAAGGGTTTCTATAGTTTAAGTGTTGGGGATTTTATGTACACCGCCCAGAGTCGCATGTCGATTGGGACGGCTATACAAATCAAATAAATTAAATACTTGCAATTTCTTCCTTTTGAACTGCTAGGTTGGCAGGAGCTGGGACGGAGATGGGTGCTCAAACCATCATCCAGTACTTGCGTCTTGAACTGCCGACCTTCCAGCTAGCAAGGCAAGCTTCTTAACCACTGGACCACCGCAGTCCCAGCAGATCTGGATTGGATTACTAAACTCCATTAACTGTGAACCAGAAGGACTATGAATTTAAGTCAGTGACATTTTCAGGAAGTATACAAAAAGACTCTTCCTCTAGTTAAAAGCCTACATGAATAAGTGATGAAAGGCTTAACAATTGCTAATGACAAGAGGCAAAAGCAAAACTATTAGAAATGGGCTCAGAATCCTAAAACTTTCCTGCAACAGGGATGCACAGGCAAAGAGAACTACAGTACAGTACAGTACATTGTGATCATCTGTACAAGCAAATATAAGGGAACAATAAGGGGAGGGTGGGGCAAAGATCTCTTGCCTAAAGTCCCAGAAACTCAAAGGGAAAGTTAAACCAAGATTAGGGGCGCTACAAGAGCAACTGGGAACACAGTCTTTGTACAAGATAAAATAAACGAGGAAATGGGCAACCACAAGATGTGCAACAATAACACGTTCCTCTGACGAAAACTCCTCTGATGAAGAGACCCTATTTTAGAGAGCCAAGTGAGGGTGCTTTCAAAGCACTTGGAAGAAAAGAGTCACCCAGGAATCGATGGGAAACACTGCATTGCTGCCAACTAAAGAAGCCAAACGTATCCAAACAAGATTAAGCGGCACAGAAGGGCCGGGAACATTCTGTAACAAGACGCACATCATCCCAGTCCCAAAGAAAGGAAACACCCAAGAGAGCAGAACCTGTCAGAAGAGTTCACCGATTGTCTTCTGTGTAAGCAAAGTGATCTATTCAAGGCTTTCAACGAAGCATTTTGACATACATGCTGTGAGATGTACCAGATGTTCAAGCCGAATTTTGAAGAGAATGCGGCACTAGAGATCATATTGCAATGTGCAATTAATACTGGAACCCACCACAGAATTTGAGGAAGAGATGTGCCTGTGCATTATAGATAACAAAGCCTTTGACCAGGGGTTCTCAACCTTTTCACACTCTGTCAGTTTCGAGGGCCGGATGGCCATTTTGCCCCAATGAACTGGTGCCGCAGGCCGGATCCAACCAGCTGGCCTTAGGTTGGGAACCCATGCCTTTGACCATGTGGGTCATGAGAAACCATAAGTTGTTCTGGTGGAATAAAGTTGTTCTGAAAGTGTGTGTGTGTGCGCGCACACATGCACCCCTCAACACTTGATTGTCCTGCTCTATAACTGATACTCTGGACAAGAAGCTACTGTTTGGATGGCATCTCCCTACGTGTCCGAGCTGTATAGAGAACATGGCATGTGGAAAACTGGATTAGGCCGAGATGGAGGAGGCATGAAAATTTGTGACTGGAATTCTTATAAATGCTGTCTTAGTGTAATCATCCATCCAAATGACTGGAAAAAGAAAAATCAGACGGAGACTTGGGATTCAAGGGAGGCTAACAAGGGAAGCAAGAGCGTTCTTTAGGGATAAAGATGGGTTGTTGGACACCATCACCCCCACAGGATGCCATTCCTGAATGCTTTGTACAGATGTGAAAGCTGGCATGAAATAACTGATCCATTTGAACATACAGTGCTGTTGGAGAACTTTATGGGTACAATGGAGTATCAGAAAGACGGGTGTGTGTCTTTGTCCCAGACTGAGTCAACCCTGAGTTCTCCCCCGAAGCAAGCATGACTGGAACCGCAGTGGCCTCCTGCCTGCCCTCTGGGCCCCCATCTGTGCCTGGCAGGAGAAGGCACACTTGCGCACTGGGAAGACTGGAGGAAGGCAGCAGCAGGAAGAGAGGAAGAGCCAAGCCACCACTGGGCTGGGCTGGGCTGGGCTGGGCTGGGCTGGGAGGAAGCTTTCAAAAGGAACTCAAAGAACAACAGCAGCAGCAGCAGCAGCAGAAGCCCCACGTTGGCTGTTCACAGAAGCCACCAGGCCCACAAGTGGCCGTCCACAGGGAGCTTCCCTGTGGGAGAAGCCATGAGAAAGAAGCCAGGCCTCCTCCTCTTTCTGGACCCTGTATGTGTGTGTGTGTCTCCCTCTCTCTCACTCCTCTCACTACTGCTCCAGCAACATACCAGGCGCACAGAGCCGAGTCTGGGGTTGGCACAGGCGTCAGGAAGGACACCGGAACTGATTAAACAAGAAGGAAAAGCCTTTAATGATGTCAGGGTGGTGGTGGAGGGGCGGGGGGGGGGGTGGCAGGGGGCACCAGGTCCAGCCTGGGCAAATGGCACATGTGACTGCAGCCAGGAGCTGGATGAAGGCTGAGTAGCCACAAGATCAAAGTGCCCAGTGGGGGTGGGCTCTGCCCTTCAGGCAGGCAGGGGCACCCAAAGCACTGCGGGGGGGAGGGGAATGCAAGTGGCTTCCCATGGGCACCAAACCTCCCTGCTGAGCTTCTCAGGCCGGGCAGGGCTGAGCCACGGAGGGGAATGCCTCCCCCCACCTGGAGGGGAATGGAGGTGGGGGTGTTTGAGCCCCTCCCCTGCTGAAGCCCTACAAGCTGCTCCCTCTGCCCTGCAAGAAAAAGCAAGCCCCCCCCCCCAACAGGCCCAGGCAGCAAAGTCCAAGCAGGGGCAGCCCCCACCCCTCTAGGGGGCACTTTCCCCCCTCCCTTCCTCTGAGGCTTTGCTTCTGCACAGGGAGTCTGAGGCTGCCTCCCACCCACCCACACCCTCTCCACCTTCTACAGGTGGGGATGGGGTGGGTCGCACCTGGAAGGTGGAATAAAAGCCCAAGGGACTTGGCCAGAGTCCATTCTTCCCGAGAGAGTCCGGGAGACCCCTGAGGTCCGTCCAGGGAGGAGAGCCAGCCGGAGGGCTCTGGTCTTTCCTGCCTGGAGGTGGAGGGGTTTGGTATTGTTGTTTTTTTTTTTTTGGGGGGGGGGGGGCGGTTGTCCCTCAGCCACTGTAGTGGTAGACAAAGTCGTAGCTGCTGGGTTCCTTGGGGATGGGAGGGGCAGCCTCAGGGATGGGGATGTTCTCCAGGTCCAGCAAGCGCAGCTTCATCTCCATGCCCAGCAGGGTCTCCTGGTCACTCTGGGTCAGCTCACTGGACATCTCCTTCCCCACCAGGGCATGGAGTCCATCCATCCAGACGCAGAACTGTTGGGAGGAGGAAGGGGGGGGGACAGAGACGCAGCTCAGAACCCCAGGCAGGAGGGAATCCCCTGGGGGTGGGGGTGCATCCCATCCACTGTGCCCCCCACCCAGAAGGCTGTCGGGTGAGGAACCAGAGCCAGGCCACCCCTTGGGGCTACCTGAGGCAGGAGAAAGCTGGAGCCCAAGGCAGGGAGGAGAGCAGCCAGTGATCCATTATTTCCTCCTCCTCTTCCCTCCCGCTTCCCTGGCCTTTAGCCCAATGACACAGACTGCAACACACCACCACCACCACCACCAAATCAATCTCTCTCTCCCAGAGGGAAAAGCCCTTCCAGGAGGGACAACCTGCTCTTCAAAAGGCTTCCAAGGCAGTTCATGGCTGTGAGCTCTGAGCCCAGGCCCAAAGGGTGGGGGTGGGGGAGGTGAGCCCCTTCCCAGGCAAAGCAGCCCAGCCCACCCTTCTGGGTCTGGCCACAAGAACAAGAGGAGGAGGGCTTGGGGCAAGGGAAAAGCCTCTGCCCTCCCCCAGCAGCGACAGCATGGGGCTTGGACGGTGTTCCTCCTGCAAGAGACCCCCACCCCAGCTCAGTTACAGCGGAGGGAGGGAGATGCTGCCATAAGAAGGGCAGCCCCACTCCCCCCACCCCCTCAATCCCAGCTGACCTCGTATTTGTTGGGTGCAATGAAGTTGAGGCTCTCGTCCGGGTCGTAGAGGATGGAGAAGGCCAGATCCAGGGACTCCTGCATTTGGAAAATGGGGGAGAGAAAGCCACTCTTCAGTGAAAAAGCCAAGCCACCCCCACCCCTCCTCCGTCCAGGCCAGGGGCCGTGTGTGCCATCCCCACCCCACCCCACCCCACTCCCACTGCTGTCACCTTGTTCTGCTTCAGGACACCCTTTTCCTTCATGTGGGGGCAGTCTTTCCCGGTCACAATGGCCTTGATGTCTGCAACAGGAACTAGGAAACCATTTTTTGGGTGGGTGGAGGGGGTTGAAGGTTCAAAGGTGAGTCCTGGGAGGAGGTCATACCCAAGAAACACCCTGGAGGAGAGCAACTTTCACCCACCCCCTTATCCCTTGGGCTGCTGGAAACACATCCTCTGTGGGACCAAACCGCGTCCGCCCACCCTGTGGGGCCATCCTCCCCCCCACACACACACAGGTAAATACTTCTCTTTATGTAATTTATAATAGTCAATTGACAAATGAAACATACATAACATCTACGTGCTCCTTCCTTCCACCTGTGGGGCTTTATATAGGATGTAATTATTTTCTTTATTCCTACCTCCTTCCCCTCCAAAGGGATAATATTATCTTGTCCTGGCTTTTCCCTTTCACACCATCCAAAATTTCTCCCCATAGATCTTCAGAATCATTTTCTCACACCAATCCCTTTCTTTACTTCAATCTCACATGTTAATTTCTCATTAATAGCTATTGTTCCTATCTCTTTAAACAAATCATCAAACTATGACTAATCTTGCTGCTGCTGAAACTCATCTTTCCGGCTATCCCTACTGTATTTCTAGAACACAATTCTAAATTAATAGACATTATTTTATTCAACTCCAACTTTACTTCTTCTCTCATCAAAATCCCTTGTCTTCAAATCCTGTATGTTCTTAGTGATAACTATTCCCAAATACATACAATTTGGTTGAACATTGACCTTAGATTTCATTTTAATTCTCTCCATTTCCTCTCTTTTATTATTATTATTATTAAATAGGATTATATCTGATTTATTCCTGTTAATTGTTACCATTTCAAATCTTTCCAAATGGCCCTGAAAATATCCAGAGCCTTCACAATTCTTCTAGGGTTAATAAAGGATCACCTGCAAAAGAATTAACCTTCGTTTCCTTTACTAGTTCTATTCCTTCTATTTTACCATCTTCTATTAATCACAAAATGATCAATAAACCTATCAGCATAAACAATATTAGAGATAAGAGGAAACAGTGTCTGGTTCCTCAGTTTAGGTTAAGTTGTGGACCAGTGGTGGCCAAACTACGGCCCGCAAGCCGGACCCCCTCGCCACTCCCGGAAGCAGTCATGTGGTTGAACGGGCTGGTCATGTGGTTCCTCCTGCTGTACAACGTGCCCGCGCCTGCCGTAGATGTGTTTTATGACAGCCATGGACGTGCTTTATGGCAGGAGGAACCAGGCGACCGGCCCGCTCAACCATGCGACCAGCCCGTGACATGAAACGTGTGGGAACCCCTGTTGTAGACCACAATTAACTAATTGTTGTTCAGCCGCACGGTTGTACTGAGGTGCTAGTCTTTGAATATAATTGTCTTATTAATAGCTGAAATTTTACTCCACATCCCATAACCTGAATTCCCTTTTTAAACACTGGCCATTCCACTGAACCCAAGGCTTTAAACATATCCAGAGCTGCTACACCTGCCCTCACTTATGCAACTCACTAGATTTAACACCCTGCTTGTTAGGTCTGCCATTTGTCTTCCCTTGCCTATCCTCTGAGGCCACTTTGATCATCTCTAATATCATCCTATAAACGGATTCACTCTTTTTGCTGTTGTTGCTGCTATCCTAATTTTTGTTTAATGCTCTTGGTCTAAACTATCGTAGAATGAGTCCAAGTGGGTGGGATTTCCTCTCTTCCTAAGGTGTTATTAAGCAATTTCTTTAACTTGGGAATAGGAAACCCCTTAAACATCTTATAAAACGTCGCCCCTAAACCCCCACCCCAAGTCCTCTCCCCACTTTCTGGTTTTTATCAACAGCTGCCCTCTCTCTCTCTCTCTCCGTCTGTCGTTCTTTGTTCAGTTCTATCTCTATCTTCATCCTGAAGCTCAACAGCCGCCGTCTTTCCAATACTCTCTCTCTCTCTCTCTCTCTCTCTCTCTCTTCTGATGCACCTTGACCTGTCATGGGGGTTCCTAGAATCCTGTGCTGCCTTAATCTTAGCCTTGGTTAGGTGACACGTCTGCCTTTCCCCATCTTTCTTTATCCCAATAATGCCATGTTGGGTTTCTTTCCCCTTCCAGCCGGCAGCCCTGACTCTGGATGGCCCACTCTGCCCGGGGGCTCCTCTCCTCTTCTCACAACCTACTTTTCTCCTGCAGGGCCTCGAAGGCCACCTGGCCCAGGGCCTGATCCTCCAGCTCCCCGTAATGCAACACCTTGTGGTTCAGAGCCAGGCGGCAGTGCCAGAAGCGATCTGAGAGAGAGAGAGAGAGAGAGAGAGAGAGAGAGAGAGAAGGGTGTGTGTGCATTTTTGTCACCCTGGGGAAGGGGCTCCCGGCCAGCCACCTACCTCTCACCTTGGGCTCTTAAGAGGGAGAGGATACGGCTGGGTCACACTACACACACACACCACGGCCTCCTGCTCCCCACCCCACCCCCAACCCCGTCCTGGGCCCACCTGGCCTCCTCCGGTTGCCAATCTTGCGGAAGCTGCTCCCTTCGCAGAGGTGGTTGAGGCGCTGCTGCTTGATCAGCTCCAGGATTTCTGGCTGGATCTTCTCCCGCAGCTCCCTGGGGTGGGGTGGGGCAGGGGAGTCATTGAGCTCCACTGAGAAGCACCCTCCCCCCCCCCACCACCAAATGCCCCAGCCCCCTGCTCCTAAAGGCCCCACTCACACCACAGGCGGGGACTGGAAGTCGTCCTGGCTCAGGCGCTCCGACTGGCGCAAGCGCAGGATCTCTGAGTAGCTGAGGCTGCGCAGTTTGCTCCTGAACTGGTCCAGGGAGCTGGGCTTGGAGGGCAGGGCCCGGGTGATCTGCTCACGCACCACCTGCATCACCTGGGGGGTGGCCAAAGGAAAGCATCCCTGCCTCAGCCCCAGCGGAAGACAGAGTAGAGTGGGGTGGGCGGGCGGGCTTTTCTCCTGCTCTCCCGCCCCCGCCCTCCCCCCACCTTGTTGAAGTCCTCTGCTGTGGCACGCATCTCCTTCCAGGTTTTGTGGAGCAGCTGGATGCAAATGGCAAAGAGCTCCTCAAAGGCCTGGTCGTGGGTGAAGAACATCGGGTGGTAGTCGTTCCGCCCCTCGTTAGCTGCACAGGAAGGAAGGAAGGGAAGGAGTGACTGTCCAAGCAGCCTTCGGTGACCCCGGCAGGTCACGGCTGGGGAGGAGGGAAGGAAGGGCAAGAGCACAGGTCACGGGGCAAAGCCCCCCCCCCCCCCTCAGGGACCACACAAAGGTGGCTTCTCTTGGGGAAAGGCCGAGACCACTGAAGCTGTTGTTCCCGCCAGGGAGGGGCCTCCCAGAATAAATATGGAACCGTGCCGCCTCCACCTCCTGAGTTGCCCTCCGTTTCCACTCAAAGTGACCCCAAGGAGGAGAAAGACAGCACTGGATCCGAAACTCCCCTCTTGAATTTCTCTCCTCCTCCTCCTCCTCCCATTTGGCCTTTGGCTGATTTCCCCATTGCGTTGACCAGTGAGTTTTGTGGCTTTCCAACAGCCGCCTGGGTTGAAGCACGCAGGGCAGTTCCTGAGGCTCTGAGAGACAGCAGGGCTTTGAGAACCCAGGTGGGAAGCCGCCACAGGCAGGCAGGCAGGCAGGCAAGCAGGCAGGCAGGCAAGCCGGTGGCTGCTCCAGCCCCTGGGGGCTCCTGAGAGCAAGCCTTAAACCCCTTTTCTCTCTGCCCCACTTACGGAGCTCCCCAACCTGCAGGATCTCGCACAGCATCTTGGTAAGCTCGATGGCACTGCGCCCAAAGGGGCATCCATGCTTGTCCTCCCGGCTGCTGTTCTCCAGCACGATCTACAGGGCAGGAAGAGGTATGTCTCGAGGAGGGAGGCTCAAGGGGAAAGATCCCACCCACCCACCCACCCAGTGTGTGTGTGGAATGGGGTGGCTGAGGAAGAGGAGACAGGAGCCCCGTGGCCCCCTTACCCGGATGTAGGTGTCCTGGTGGTGCTTGGCCAGGTAGAGCATGTTGTCCAAGGCCAGCATCCCGGGAGGAGTTTGGTAGAAGTCCAGCGCTGGGTTGATTGGGTTCTGCAAGAGACGGGTTGGAGCCACACACACAGTGGCCAAGAGAGGCTGACCAGAGGACCCAGCCTCGCTCTCCACCTCCCACCACCACCACCACCTTTGAAGCCAGGCCCAGCTCAGCCATACACACACCCCGCCTACCGTGAAGCCCAGCATCTTGTAGTCCTTGGAATACAGGGCTTTGCACTTCTCTGCTACCGCTGCGCCTCCTCCTCCTCCAGTGATCAAGCTGTGACTCTCGGCCTCGGCCTCAAAGGCAATTCTCCGCAGCTCAAAGATGGCGTCCCTCTGAGCCTGAGCAGACCCAGCCCGCCCGCCGGGAAGAACAGGTGAGCAAAGCACCTGCCTCCCGAGCAGCAGCAGCAAGAGGGCAGCCGCTGCCACCCCTGCTTGGTACCACCCAGGGGAGGGGAGGGGAGGGGAGGGGCCTCCGTTTCCCACTACCTGGTCAGTAGGGTCCATCTTGGCCATCATTCGCTCTTCTAGGAGGTTAAAGGTCAGGACCTGGAACACGTACAACTGATGGGCCATCTCCGTTTTGATAGGGCGGTTTCCTCTAATGACATGCTGCACATCAGGTTTGGGGAAAGAGGAGGAGGAGGAGCTTAGAAGGGGGCAGGGGGAAGAGTGGGGCAGGGAGAGGTCAGGAGGCCAGAAGGGAAGTCCACTCCATGGCCAGCTGACCCAAGGAGATTACCCAAAGATTCTGAAATGACCACTCAAGACTCCTCGCCCTTCCCTCCCTCCCTCCCTCCCTCCTTGGTCTCCCATGAGACTCACCGTCAGAATGACGGAGCGCAAGTGCTTCTGGGCAAAGGCATCGGCCATTTCCTGGGGGGGGGGGGCAGGTAAAGAGTGGAGGGGGGGGAAGAGGAAGGAGCCAGACAGAGAGAGATGGAGGGACAGACAGAGAGCAAAATGGGAGAATGAGTAGGGGGCCAGGAGACCCACTCTTCCCTTCTTTTCAGTGGGACGGACGGACGGGGGAGGGGGGGAAGGGGTCTCTTCTCCTGGGCAGAGTCAATTCCTCCTCCCCCTCCCCCACAGCACTTTGAGCACTTCTCGGGGCCCATCTTGTGGTTCTGCTGCCCTGAACAAGGTGGCTCAACCACAACTGGCCAAAGGAAGAGAAGGCCGCGCAGGAATCCAGGCCCACTCGCCAATCGCTCACGCTGAAACAGCAGAAGAGGCTTGTTTTAAAATCTCACCCGCAGACCTTTTCCCACTGCGGGATTCCACCCTCAATGGGGCCTTCAACATGTGGCTAGCCCAGGAACAAGAAGACAACAAGGAAAGAGAGCGCATGTGCTTCGACCCTCCCTCCACCCCACCACCGCCTCTACTTACAGTGCAAGGCAGGGTGAGCGGCTTAAGCTGTGTGCTTGGCTGGCAGGAAGGCACGAGAAAAGCAAAGAGGAAAGGCCCCCCCCCCCCGGCAATGACAGGAGGCTGATGGGGACCTTGGTGCCCCCCAAAAGCAAAGGACTAGGGAGGCATGAGACTTTGCCAGGTTGCTCTTTGGGGGCTCCTGCCAGGCAGACCCAGGGACTGGGAATCACAAACACCGAGTTGGAAAAGGGGTCCCCGTGAGCCCACCTAGTCCAACCCGTTCCTGCTCCATGTAGGGATCCAAATCAGCGCCCATCTGCCAGAGGGCTGCTTTCCAATGCTCTCTTAAATGCCTCCCATGTTGGAAGAGCCCTCCCGGCCACCACTCCAGGCCGTTGGTCCCACAGTTGTACCGCTCTAACCATCTGGGATGCCCTCCCACTCTGGGCAGCTCACAATGTTTAAGAAGCAGACCCACCGCCCTAAAACCATAGGAAACCCCCCCCCAACCCCACCCAGTCCAATCAGCACCAAGGACCACTAGCCCAAGTGGCTACGATGGGAGGGTCTCATGTTTAAACTTCAACAAGCTGCCAAAGGCCTCATCGAAAAGCGTTCAGTTGCTTCTTAAAGGATCCGACAGAGTCAATCCAACGCAGCTCCCCAAGTAGAGCATTCCAGTTAGCTGGGGTTGGGGGATTGGGCACACTACTGAGAAAGCCCTCCGACAAACAGGTAATGGACTTTCTAGCAAACCTGAGAGTCGGTACTCAGAGTTGAGGTGTAAGAGAAGAGCTTTGAGGTCCTGCACTCTGGAAAGGTGGAGAACGGGTCCTGCCGCTCCTCTTTAGGGTTCCCTTGTAGGTATGGACGAGTGCTGTCCTGTATCCCCTGTATCCCTCCTCCTCCTCCTCTGTCCTGTTCCCCCCCCCTCACTCCACCCACCTGCCTCTTGTCCTCTGGTGACTTCAGGAAGAGGGCATTGATCAAGGCGATGGCGTACGTCTGGATCTCCTGGTTTGAGCTGCAAGAACACCAGAGGAGGAAGAGAGAAAGCTGAGAAGGTGGGTCCCCATAGCAGGCAGAGCCCCCGCGGGGGTGTGTGTGTGTGTGTGTGTGTGAGTCAAAGAGGGGCTCCCGATACTCACACCTGCAGGTGGGAGATGAGCTGCCCGACGGAGACTTCCTCTGCGACCCTATGGTAGAGGCTCTGGCTGTTGAGCACCATGCTCTCCAGGATGGCCAGGGACCGCTGGAGGATGGAGACGTCCACTGCCGGTTGGCTCACGTACCCAGCGATCTGTGGGGAAAGAGGTGCAGCCGCTCCAGAGCAGACCTTGCAGCTGAGGAGCCCCAGCCTCACAGGTGTCCCATCACTCCCAGGAGGCCACACACCTGTTTGATGAAGGGGACGGAGACCACCTCCCAGGAGACGATGCCGTGGTCCATGAGTTCAAGGAAGGCCGTCAGGGCAAAGGCCAACATCTCACTATAGCTGTGCCAGTGAGAGAAAGAGAAGGGCCAACCTTTGTGCCCACCTGCCAGGGCACTCTCTTCCTCCTCCTCCTCCTCTGCCCTTGCCCTAACCACAGGCCACAGCCTTCTGGGCCGCCAGGGGACTCGGTGACAGGGTGGGGTGCCCTACTGCCACTGCCCAGGGGGCAACCGCCAGGCCAGGGGTCCTTACTGGGAAAGGAGCTTGGTTCCGCTCTCCACCAGCCGGGTGAGCACCGCAATGCCATCCATGTGGATGAACTCAGTGGCAAAGGTGGCATCTGCCGAGAGCTTAGCCAGTTCCTTCACAGCCTCCAGCCGGGCCTCCATGCTGTGTGACTGGCTCTGGTCCATCAGTTGGCGGGCAGCCCGGGTCTGTGAGGGAGATTGAGAGAGGAGACCCTCTTGCCCTTGAGTGCCTAAGAAGGCTGGGCAGCAGGCTCTGGTGCCCCCAAGGCAAGGGCGGCCAATGCCTCTCTGCTAGCCCAGAGCCAAGAAGGGAGGGGAATGGTGCCCAAGAAGGAAAGGAAGAAGATGAGACCCCCACCCCACCCCACCCTCCAGGCTAGACCTACTGGAGAAACAGCTAGCTGCAGAATGGTCCCATTCTTGAGGTCGCAGCGACTCTGCAAGGCACAACACACAGACACCAAGGTCTCTCTCTCTCTCTCTCTCTCTCTCTCTCTCGGCAGGGGGGGGTCATCTGGAGGGACAACGGTGGACGGGGGGGGGGGGGAGGTGTCTGCCTGCCTGCCTGCCTTTCTGGCAAGCACCCCATGGGCTTCTCCAGCCTGCCAAAGGGCTATAAAGGGTGGTGCTGGGAAGAAGGCAGGGTGGGTGTGAGTATCGGGAGCCCCTCTTTGACTCACACACACACACACACACACACCCGCATGGGCTCTGCCTGCTATGGGGACTGACCTTCTCAGGGCAGTTGCCCCCAGACTGACCTGCTCCGTGATGTACAGGTGAGGGCCATCTGCGTAGCGAAGGGTGTAGTACTCTGGGTTGGGGAGCGACCAGCTAGGTTGAGGAAGAGTGACAAGAGAGGAGCGGCTGAACCAGGGCAAGGGAAGGAAGTCACTGGCTGGGAGGAGCTCAAAGCAGAGCAGGCTTGGCTCCAAGGGTGAGGGAGGGAGGGAGGGAGGGGGGTTGGCAAGCAGGGGCCTTGGGTTGCCCCCCAGCTCCGCCCCAGAGAGACTGCCTGGGAACCCACCCCAGCAGAGGAGCAACAGCAAGCAGAGATGTAGGGGACGGGAGCAAGCACCTGTGCAAACAGCATCGGAGAGGGGAGGGGAGGGGAGGGGAGGGGAGGGGAGGGGAGGGGGTTCCACTCACCTGTCACAGACCTCCTTGATGATGGAGACCAGGGGCCGCTTCTGGGGAGAGTGGAGGGAGGGGGGGTGGGGCAGAGGAAAGAAAGCCAAGCTCAGGTCTCAGGTCCCTGCAGCAGCAGCAGGAGGAGGAGGAGGAGGAGGAGGAAGAGGAGGAGGCCCTCCTCACCTGGCCACCCAGAACTCCCCACCCCCCCACCCCTGGCTCCTTCACGGGGGCTGAACTGGAGGCTCCCCAAGGGCCACCTTTTGCCCCCACCCCACCCCACCCCCACACAAACCCCTGCAGGCCTCCTGCTGCTGCCGCCCCACCTGGTCGATCTCAAGCAGCTGGGCGTGGGTCCCAGGCCCCTCCACGGCCACCTTGACCACGTCCGACGGGGGCGGCATCGCCCCCTACAGCAGCGCCGGGGCTCCCAGGGATATGGGGAGGGGAGGCCTGTCGGCCACCTGGCCAAGGAGAGGAGGAGGAGGAGAGGGGCACGTCAGAGGGGACATGGGGGGGGGGGCGCTGGACCCCCGCTCAGCCCCCACCCCCACCCCACAGAAGAGCCTCCTTCGGGGCAGGCAGGGCGGCGCTGGCATGGCTCTCTCTCTCCCCCATGGCAGCCACGGAGGGAGGGGGGAGGGGGGCAGGGCAGGGCAGGGCCGGGCCAGCATCCTCCGGGCCGGGGGTGGGTTTCCCTTCCCAAGGCAAGGCAAGGCAAGGCGGGCGCTGCCGCCGCCGCCTCCTCCTCCTCCTCCTCCTCCTCCTCGGAGACGCCTGCCTGCCTTGCCTGCCCGCCCGTAAGGCCGAGCCCCCTCCCTCCCGCGGGGGAAAGGCGCCTGCAGGCAGGCAGGCAGGCAGGCAGGCAGGCAGGCAGGCGGGCGACCCCGACCCACCCCCGGGATGGGTTCAGGCGTCGCGTACACTCGCGCAGACGAGCGTCCGGGAAGGAGGAGGAGGAGGAGGGGAAGCGGGGCCGCCGCCGCCGCCGCTCCGTCAGGCCGAGCCTTGCCTTTGGGGGGGGGGGGGAGGGAGAGGGGGGAGGCGCCGCCGCCGCCGCCGCCCTCCTTTCCCTCACCGGGAGGAGGAGGAGGAGGAGGAGGAGGAGCAGGACCAGCGCCAACCCCTCCTTTCTTCCTTCCTTCCTTCAATCCCGCGAGCGACCCGGCCTGACCCGGCGGAAGCCCCGACCGATTGACCCGCCCTCCTCCTGCCACTCACTCACTCACGCGCTCGCGCCCCCCGCCCGCTGCCATTGGCTGCCAGCGCCAAGCCCCGACTCCACCCTGCCAGGGGGCGGGGCCGAGCCTCGCTGCCGGCTGCCATGGAAACCGCTCGCCCTGGCGCAGGACCGCGGAGGCGTGGCCCGCGAGGCTCCTCCTCCTTCTCCTCCTCTCCGCAGGGCAGCCCGCGTCCCGGAAGTGCTTTTGGCGGCGTCTGGTTCCGGTTCCGGCGGGGGAGCAGAAGGCGCGGGTTCGGACCGCGAGGCTCGGAAGGGAAGCGGCGGCGGCGGCGGCGGCGGCGGCGGCGGGAGCGAAGACCGGCACCATGGTGAGGGAGGCGCGGCGGGGAGGGAAGCGGGAGGCCGTGGGGTGGGGAGGAGGCGGCGGCGGCGAAGAAGAAGGCGGTCTAGGCCTCAGCCCCTTCTTCTTCTTCTTCTTCTTCCCTTGTCTTTCCTTCCTTCCTTCCCTCCCCGGTGGCGGCGGCGGCGGCGCAGACGGTGGGCAAGAGCAGCAAGATGCTGCAGCACATCGACTACCGCATGCGGTGCATCCTGCAGGACGGGCGCGTCTTCATCGGCACCTTCAAGGCCTTCGACAAACACATGAACCTCATCCTCTGCGACTGCGACGAGTTCCGCAAGATCAAGTGAGAGAGAGAGGGGGGTGGGGAGGGGAAGCAGCAGCAGCAAGAGGGGCCACGCACGCACGCACGCCCAGCGGTGTAGGCCGGCCAGGGAGGGAGGGAGGGAGCTTTCTCCTCCTCCAAGGCTTCTGCCCGCCAGCCAAGCCCGAAGGCAAGAGGAGGGGAAAGCGAGCCCCAACTGCCAGGAGCCCCAACTGCCAGGGCTGGGAAGGGTGAGGCACGATGGGTGGCTTGTCTTGTCTTCCAGGCCCAAGAACTCGAAGCAGCCGGAGCGGGAGGAGAAGCGAGTCCTGGGCCTGGTGTTGCTCCGAGGGGAGAACCTGGTCTCCATGACAGTCGAGGGGCCGCCCCCCAAAGATGTAAGGGGGGCAGCAGTGGGGGAGGGGCGAGAGGAGGCACTCCTGGGCCCCAGGGAAGGCTTTCCCTGTCTGTCTGTCTGAAGGAAAGTTGGCCCTGGGGGTGCGGGGGGTGGGGGAGGTCCAGTTCCTTTCAGCCTGAGTTGATTGAGGAACCAGTTAGGGGTGGGGGGGGGGTGTGTGTAAGAGAGAGAGAGAAGCTACATGGTAGAAATGGGAGAGACTTTGAGCAGAATCCTTTCCATGTGGGTTTCCCAGACAGGTATTGCTCGTGTCCCTCTGGCTGGAGCAGCAGGAGGCCCCGGCGTGGGCCGAGCTGCCGGGAGAGGCGTACCAGCAGGAGCACCCATGCCCCAAGCCCCTGCTGGCTTAGCAGGCCCTGTGCGTGGGGTTGGTGGACCCTCACAGCAGGTAAGTACCAGCAGCCGTGGCCACCCAGTCTCCCCACAAAGGGACTTGGGCTAAGTCTGGCCGTTTGCAAAATGAGGTGTTTGTGAGAATGTTGCAGATAACCCTGTTGTCGTTTCTTTAACATCGCCTGGGCTCAGGCCTAGCCTTGCTTGCAGTCCTTCCTTACTGTCCCTCCATCCGTCCTTCCTTCCTTCCACTTAGGTGATGACCCCTCAGAGTCGAGGGACAGTTGCTGCGGCCGCAGCGGCAGCTACTGCCAGCATTGCAGGTGCTCCCACACAGTATGGGCCAGGCCGCGGGGGCCCTCCTCCCCCGATGGGCAGGGGTACTCCACCCCCAGGTAAGCAACAGCAGCAGCTGAGGCCTTCTGCCTTGTCTTCCCTGATGGGAACTCGTGATGAAATGACAGTCTCTGAACACTGTGAAGAGCTGGTGTCAAAGCAGGATTACTCTGAGGTTCCCTTGTAGACTGAGATGGGGCGATCGGCCACACACCATTCAGGGTCTGAAGCTTTTGGGTTCTCCCCGCAGGAATGATGGGCCCTCCTCCGGGCATGAGACCTCCTATGGGCCCTCCAATGGGCATGCCTCCTGGCCGAGGCTCACCAATGGGCATGCCACCCCCTGGAATGCGTCCTCCACCCCCTGGAATGAGAGGTGAGTGGAAACTGACGGTGGGTTCACAGAGGCGCAGCCTTGGACATGTCTTTCGTCCTCAGGCACGGCTTTCCTGCATTGTGGCACAAGAGCCTATGTCACCCTTGTAGCATTCCTCTTTCCAATGGATGGTGTCTTTGCCTTGCCTTTTCCAGGTCCCCCTCCTCCAGGCATGCGCCCACCCAGGCCCTGAGACGAAGCTTGAAGGACCTGAGTTTCTGCAAATTGGAGCTCCCTGTCTGTTTTGTTCACCCCAACGAAGGGGAATTGCCTGTGTTTTGTATAATTTGGTTGTTATGTTACTTTGTAATAAAAAAATAGATATTTTATATGCGGTAATTGTTTTATTTTTGAGTCTGTGAAAGCTGAGCAGGCGCTTTTTTTAGCGGGTTAAAATCCTATCCGGATGCCTGGAGGCCATTGGAGTCTGGATGGGGGCCAACGGGCTTCGGCTGAATCCCAGCAAGACAGAGTGGCTATGGACAAGGGGACCTGTGTTATCCAGGGAGCTACCATCTTTGGTTCTGGATGGGGCTGTTTTGCCCCAGACAGACCCGGTGCGCAACCTGGGGGTCCTCCTTTTATAGTGGGTGGGATGGGATATGGGGTTTTTATATGTTTTTAGAATTTGCTGTAATGCTGCCCTGAATCGGGTTCTACCTGAGTGGGCAGTATATATAAGTATGACTGTTGTTGTTCAGTCGCACAGTCAATTTTGACCCTTTGCGACTCCATGGACCATTTTCCTCCAGGCACCTCTATCCTCCACCATTCTCCTCAGCCCACCAAGCTCTGTGCCCATTGTGTCCACGATACCATCTATCCATCTCATCTTTGGGCGCCCCTTCTTCTCTTGCCATCCACCTTTCCCAGCATCAAGGCCTTCTCAAGTGAGTCCTCCCTTCTCATTTTATGTCCAAAGTAATTTAGCTTCATCTTCACTATTTGTCCCTCCAATGAACAGTCAGGATTGATTTCTTCCAGTATTGACCTATTTGTTCTCTTTGCTGTCCAAGGGACTCTCAGGACTCTCCTCCAACACCACATTTCAAAGGCATCTATTCTTCTGCGCTCAGCCTTCCTAATGGTCCAGCTCTCACACCCATACATTACCACTGGGAATACCATTGCTTTGACTGCGAATTTTTGTTTTCAAGGTGATGTCTCTGCTTTTCACTATATTCCCCAGGTTTCTCATAGTTTGTCTCCCCAGAATCAGTCATCTTTTTATTTCATGGCTGCAATCTCCATCTGCAGTGATCTTAAATCCTAAGAAAGTAAAATCTGTCACTGCTTCTCCTTCTTCCCCATCTATTTTCCAGGGACTGATCGGACCTGTTGCCATTATCTTGGTTTTCTTGATATTGAGTCTCAAGCCAGCTTTTGCACTCTCCTCCTTCAATCCAATCAAGAGGATCTTTAGGTCTTCCTCACTTTCTGCCGTTAGGGTGGTCGTCTGCATATCTCAAATTGTTGATGTTTCTTATTCTTAACTTAAAAGTATGACTATTAAGTTAAATTAAAATTAAAGTGGTTACCACATTTTTGCTGGTCTCTTGCAGCCATTTTATTAGGGGTAGGCTCCGAGAGAGAAAGAGAGAGGATAAATCATGAAAGGAGCCTCCCCAAAGATTGCTACTTCAGTGACCAGATGTCCCCTGGGCAATGGAGATTTTTCACCAGCTAATCCTTTCAACCCAGAAGCACCAGAAGTAGAAATGAAAGTCCTGTGACCATCAGGCCTCGTTCTACACCTTGCCTCAGGGCCTCTCCTGCTCCCAGCTTTTGACTTTTACCAGTCTGCGCTGTGGAACTCCCTGAGACTCTGACTTCAGGAAGGCTGTAGGCCATCCGACCCAAAGGCCGCAGAAACCCTGGGGCTTGCCTGCCTTAGCAGAACCCAGCAAAGTATTGTGGAGAGTGTTGTGTTAATTGTGGTAGCTTAACTCTTACCTCACCCCCTTCCCAAAGAATGGGAGTTGTTGATGAAAAAAAAGATGTTTATTGCTGTCAAAGCCTGTTGACGAAATAGCAGTTTCTTGAGGTTTCAGGATACAGAATCAGCATTCAGAAATACTAATCAAAAACAACATTTAGGGAAATACACACCCAGGCTTCCCCCCAGAAATAAAAGGAAAACCTGGCTAATCTAAGTAATCGTTTTGAGCAGGCCCAGAGACCTGGCTTGGTTCTCTGCCTACCCAAACTCCAAGAGAACAGCAGCTAACTCCCAAACCCATCTGTCTATAGGGGAAGCCCATGAGCATGGCCTGGCTAATTAGCATGCAGCCAATCAGCACCCAGGGCTAGCGTAAACGTTCCCTGGCTCTCATCACAAGTGCCTGGCTTTTTCCAGCTCAGGATGTTGACAAGAACAGACATTCCCAAGCTAGGCAATAAGCCAAAGCACGGCTTCTCTGAGCCACCTGCTAGATAAATAAATAAGGGCTGCAGGAGGAATGAATCCAAAGAAGCAAAGCTGCAATTCTAAGACTCTTTAAAACCCAAGAGACTCCGTTCCGTGTTGAATGACGTGGGTGCGCCTCTAATGTCACAAGTCCACAAAGGGGAAGCAAGTCCTTTGCTTGCATTGGCTCGGAGGCTAAACAGAGGTAAAACATGCAGCCAATTCACTCCCACTTTTCAATCCAGTTTGAGTTGGGGGAGGAATGCATCAGGCTTGCAACTGTTTCTTTTCTTTTTTTAATTTTTATTGAATTTTTCAAAAATATATAAACATACAATAACAATACATAAAAATATATATTTTTAACAAAAAATAACTAACATATTTGATAGTTGATCCCATAAATTTTTATACTCATCTTTATAATAAAACATCCCATATTGAAAACTGGTTTAGTAGTTAACATCTATCCTACTTCCAGAATTGTTCCAAAATATCTTTATTTATTGCTATCACTAAATCTATTCGTAGTATACCATTCAATAATAGTTTAGTATAAGTACAACCATCAAAATCCAAAGTACACATAAAATACACCCTGTGATTTATTTACATTGCCCTGAAAAGCTCAGAGTATCTCATTATTCACCTCCAAAAGCTACTTTGTTCTGGTACAGGTCTGTTTCTTTCTGGGCCCGCAATGGAGTGATCCACGAAAGGTTTCCAAATATTCCGAAGCTGTTCTCTTTCAGCTTATCTCTTTTTTCTTTTATCTCCCATGTCAGTTTATCGTTCAAAGCTAAATTCCACATTTCTTTATACCATTCCTCCGTTTGTATAGTTACCTCATTTTTCCAATGTCTGGCAATACATTGTCTACCCGTTGTTAACATTATTTCTAATAACTCTTTTTCTTCCTTGTTTAAATTCATCTCATCCACATCTATAAGCATAATGGTACCTGACACCAGTTTGATCTTTTTGCCCAATATTTCATTAATCTCTTTTTCTATTCTACCCCAAAAATTCTTTATCATTTTACAACCCCACCACATATGTTCATAGGTTCCCATAGTATCTTTACATCTCCAACGTAAATTGTCCTTTTTGTTATCAATCTGGTGTAACCTCACTGGTGTCAGATACCATCTCCACAGCATTTTATAGTTGTGTTCTTTAATTCTAACTGACATAGGTCTCATTATCCTCTTTTTCCATTTATTTCTCCATACATCTTTTTCTATCTTTATATTCAAATCCTGCTCCTACTTCAATTTCAAATCCTCCTGTGGATCACCCTCCTGTGGGAGTTCATTATAACTTTTAGCCTAAATAATTGTCAAAGAAGTGATAAAATCGTATGAATTGAAATAGCTAGGTGATTTGGAGTCACCATTAGAAGCTCTGTGGGTAAGAGTACCATGCCACAAGGATGGTCTAACAGTAGGCATATACTATCGGCCTCCGACCCAAACTCTTGAGGGAGACTGGCAGTTGGAGAATGTTGTAAAGGAGGCATCCAAGAAGGGAAGCCTGGTTATAATGGGGGACTTCAATTACCCTCACATAGACTGGGTGAACTGTTGTTCAGCACATGATAAAGAGATAAAGTTCCTAGATATGCTAAATGATTGTTCCCTGGGACAGATGGTTGAAGACCCAACTAGAGGTACAAGAATCCTTGACTTGATCCTGAGTAATACTCAGGATCTGGTGCAAGATGTTAATGTGACTGATCCAATAGGGAACAGTGACCACAACTCAATTATGTTTAACTTGATCATAGACCGCAAGTCACTGATAAAATCTAAAACAGAGACCTTAAATTTTCAAAAAGGAAATTTCCCAAAGTTGAGGAAACTAGTAAAAAAGAAGCTGAAAGGGAAAATTGAGAGAGTCCAAACACTCCAAGAGGCATGGAGGCTGTTTACAAAAACAATAACAGAGGCTCAATTGGAATGCATACCCAAGAGGGAAAAGGGCACTGCCAGGTCCAAGAGGACTCCGATGTGGCTTACAGGAGCTGTTCGGGAAGTGATCAAGAGCAAGAAAAGCTCATTTAGAAGATGGAAGGCTTGTCCAAATGAGGACAGCAGGCAGAAACATAAATTCTGGCAGAACAAATGCAAGGCAACAATCAGGAAAGCAAAGCAAGACTTTGAGGAGCGTATAGCTAAAAATACTCAGAGAAATAACAAAGACTTCTTTAAGTACATTAGAAGTAAGAACCCAACTAGGAAGGCCATTGGACCATTAGATGACAATGGAAGGCAAGGGGTTATTAAAGAGGAAACAGAGATTGCAGAGAGACTCAATGAATTCTTTGCTTCAGTATTCACTGAAGAAGACAGAGACCACATGCCCAAAACAGAGCCTATCTTCGTAGGGAGGGAAACCGAAGAATTAAGCAAGATAGAAATAACCAGGGAGGAGGTCCTTGCATGTCTTGTTAAGCTAAACACTAACAAATCACCAGGACCAGATGGCATCCATCCACGAGTTCTCAGGGAACTTAAAGATGAAATTGCTGATCTCCTAGCCAAAATATATAATCTTTCCCTCAAATCAGGCTTTGTGCCTGATGACTGGAAGGTAGCGAATGTAATCAGGGTTCAGGCCCGGATATGGAACGGAGACGGCATTGGTCGCACTGATGGATGATCTCTGGCGGGAGCGGGACGGGGGTTGTCCATCCGTCCTTGCTCTTCTTGACCTCTCAGCGGCTTTTGATACCGTCGACCACGGTATCCTTCTGGAACGGCTCGAAGGACTGGGGATCCAGGGCACTGTGTTGTCCTGGTTTTCCTCATTTCTGAAGGGCCGTACCCAGTCGGTATGGTTAGAGAGTGAGAGGTCCAGCCCTAGGCCCCTCAAATATGGGGTGCCTCAGGGCTCTGTGCTCTCTCCTCTCTTATTTAACATCTACATGAAGCCGCTGGGTGAGATCATTCGTTCCCACGGGGTGCGGTACCATCAGTACGCGGATGATACACAGTTGTACATCTCGGCCCGTGGGGACCCCAGTGATGCTGTTGAAATCCTATCCGGATGCCTAGAGGCCATTGGGGTCTGGATGGGGGCAATGGGCTTCGGCTGAATCCCAGCAAGACAGAGTGGCTGTGGATAAGGGGCCCCGCGTTATCCAGGGAGTTACCATCTTTGGTACTGGATGGGGCCGTTCTGCCCCAGACAGACCCAGTGCGCAACTTGGGGGTTCTTCTGGACTCGCGGCTGCTGCTGGAAGAACAAGTGGCGGCTGTGGCCAGGAGGGCTTTTGCCCAACTTCGGGTGATTCGCCAATTGCGCACACTCCTGGACCGGGGCTCCTTGCTTATGGTCACCCATGCTCTGGTTACTTCCCGACTAGACTATTGTAATGCGCTCTACATGGGGCTGCCCTTGACGACCATTCGGAGGCTGCAGCTGGTCCAGAATGCGGCGGCCCGGGTGGTGATGGGGTGTGGGCGATATGCCCATGCCTCTCCCCTACTTCGGGAGCTGCACTGGTTACCAGTTTGTCTCCGGGTGCAATTTAAGGTGCTGGTTTTGACCTTTAAAGCCCTATATGGCAGGGGGCCGGGATACCTTAGAGACCGCATCGTCCCAAGAGTGTCTGCCCGTCCAACCAGAGCGGACAGGAGGGGTTCTCTAGTGGTGCCACCGGCTAGGGATGCACATTTGTCTAGCACCCGAAGGAGGGCCTTCTCCGTGTCCGCACCAACTCTCTGGAACCTCCTGCCAATAGACCTAAGACTCCAAAGTGAACTGCTGCCCTTCAGGAAAGGAGTGAAGACCTGGCTGGCAGGGCAGGTGTGGGGCCCGAATGGGACTATGGTGCCCGCCTGCTGGCTTGTATAAGAACTTTCTCTTCCTCCTTTGTATAGTGGATGGGATGGGTGGGTGGGACATAGGGGTTTTTAAAGGGGGTGGGTTGGGGTTTTTTTTAATAATTATTTTTTATAATTGTTTTTATGTCTTTTGTGAATTGTTGTGATGCCGCCCTGAGTCGGGTTCTGCCTGAGCGGGCGGCATATACAAATTTGACTATAAATAAATAAATAAATAAATAAAATAAAAACACCAATTTTCAAAAAAGGATCCAGGGGTGATCCAGGAAATGACCGACCTGTCAGTTTGACATGTGTCCCAGGTAAAGTGATGGAAACCATCCTAAAAGATAGAATTAATAGGCACATAGAAGAGAAGGCGCTGCTAAAGGAGAGCCAACATGGCTTTTACAAGGGAAAATCATGCCTCACTAATCTGTTGGAATTTTTTGAGAGTGTCATCAAGCATGTGGATAAGGGGGATCCAGTTGACATTGTTTATCTGGACTTTCAGAAGGCTTTTGACAAGGTCCCACACCAAAGGCTCTTGAATAAACTTACCAGTCATGGAATAAAGGGACAGGAAACAGAGGGTAGCACTAAATGGACACTTCTCCAAGTGGAGGGAAGTCAAGAGTGGGGTCCCCCAAGGTTCAGTACTGGGACCCCTGCTTTTCAAACTCTTCATAAATGATCTAGAGGTAGGAGTAAAAAGCAAGGTAGCCAAATTTGCTGATGACACTAAATTATACAGGGTAGTGAAAACTGTGAGAGATTGTGAGGAGCTCCAGAGGGATCTCTTGACACTGGGGGAGTGGGCAAAACAGTGGCAAATGAGCTTCAACATTAGTAAGTGCAGAGTGATGCATGTTGGGGCAAAGAACCCCAATTACATTTATAAACTGATGGGGTCTGAACTCTCTGCGACAAACCAGGAAAGGGACCTTGGTGTCCTGGTGGACAACTCAATGAAGGTGTCAACCCAGTGTGCCTCAGCATTGAAAAAAGCAAACTCAATGCTAGGGATCATTAGGAAGGGTATAGAAAATAAGTCAGCAAGTGTCATTTTGCCTCTTTATAAATCTATGGCGAGGCCCCATCTGGAATACTGTGTACAGTTCTGGTCGCCATACCTCCAGAAGGATATTATGGAGCTGGAAAAAGTGCAGAGGAGGGCAACCAGAATGATTAGGGGACTGGAACACCTTCCTTACCATCTGAGGCTGCAACGGTTGGGCCTCTTCACTCTTGAACGACGAAGTCTAAGAGGTGACCTGATTGAAGTTTATAAAATCATGCACGGTGTGGACAAAGTAGATAAGGAAAAACTTTTCCCTATCACATAACACTAGAACTAGGGGACACTCCATGAAACTTTTGGGTACTAGTTCTCAAACAAATAAGAGAAAGTACTTTTTCACCCAGAGGATTACTGGTCTATGGAACTCCCTGCCAGAAGAAGTGGTGACAGCTGTCAGTCTTGACAGCTTTAAGAAAGGATTAGACAAGTTCATGGAGGACAAGGGTATCAATGGCTATAATTATGGATACTTAAGGACAACCTCCGGGTTGGAGAGATAGGCAGGATATCTCTCAATGCCATTTCCAGGGAATCCTAAGCAGGTGAAAGCATCTCCTTGGGAATACCCTGAAGGAAATGGTGAGCCACTGTGAGACAGAATGCTGGACTGGATGGGCTGTGGTCTGTACCAGCAAGGCTGTTCTTATGTTCTTATGTTCTTAATTAGCTTTGTAGCATATAGCTAGCAATTGTGGTTAGCTCTTCCTGCGCTCAACCACAGTTTCCTGAATTAACAATTGCTTCCTGCCTCTGTGCAGAGATTCTGCATCTGTGCAGAGCAATTGCTCTTGAGTTCCTGGTTTGGTGCAGAAAAGCACCTTTATGTAATCTTCAAATATATGCTTTTGGTATCAGCCTAAACTGCTAAAGTAAGGTATATAATTAGAGGTAACAGCTTTTGCAAGGGTACCGCCACAGAGAATAGGCTTTGGGCCTCTTCTGGCAGGATATAAGCTACTGTGCATGTACTAGTAAGAGATACAGGTTATGCTTCCTATATGGTTATGTTGTAGAGAATGTCATATTATTGGCTGAATACCATTCACCTATGCTTTCGTATACATCCTGTGTAATCTGTAACTTCAATAAAACTTGCTTCCCGGTGCTGGAGCAGAGACTTTTTGTGCACCATTCACTCTGACTGCAGTTCAATTTCTTCTGACTTTATGCTTACACGCTTGTTGAGCTGGATTCTCAACAAGTGCTTGGTCAATCTCTGACCTAATCTCCATTTCTGTGGCCACCCTCTGGCTAGAATTTCTCTACATCTGGTGCTCCGTGTGAGGCCATCCAGATTGCAATCTACCAGATCCAGATTGCAATCTCCCTTCACTTCGACCACGCTCACGACCTCAACACTGCGGCCCCACGGTCCTCACCCACGACCGGCTAGGTCTAGGACGTCCCTCGTCATCTGTTTAAGGATCCCGGGTGAGTGACACAGTCAAGTTAGAACACTTAGACAAGACAAGACAACATGGGCAGTGGTCTCTCTTCTCCGCAACAAAAGTATTGTCAGGATCTTAGACACCTCTTGCAGAAAAATGGACATGCAGTATCAACCAACGAAATAGCACAACTTGTTAAGGCTATTGACGATGTCTGTCCCTGGGTCCCAGAACATGGGACTTTAGAGTTACAAGTGTGGGACAAAATTGGGACTTTTTGTGCACCATTCACTCTGACTGCAGTTCAATTTCTTCTGACTTTATGCTTACACGCTTGTTGAGCTGGATTCTCAACAAGTGCTTGGTCAATCTCTGACCTAATCTCCATTTCTGTGGCCACCCTCTGGCTAGAATTTCTCTACACCCTCCCTATTTATTAAAATATAGAGTTTACTTACTAGTCCTTAATGCTTCTATCGCCTTTCCTAATTTTTAATACTAGTTCTTCAAACTCCGTCTTTTCTCTATCTATATCTATTTCTCTTGCATATTTGACATTCCAATTATTAACCTTCAATTTCAACTGTTCGAACAACTTTTTCTTCCTACTTTCAACACTACAAATCCGTAACCAGTCTTTCATCAGGAAAACATCATTTTCTTCCAATATTTCCTTTATTTCTTTGTTTATTTTTAATGGAAAACAGGCCATATCTGCCAGTTCCAAAATTGGGGAGAAATTTGGTGCCAGATCATTCTTCAACGTTTTCCACACACCCATAACTCCCTTCATCATTGTATTATTAATGGTTATCTTTCCTACTTCTGCTCCCAAAAAAATCCTTTTGCCTATCTTCTTAAAATCTTTCATCTCCAGTTCCTCCCATATCGTTTTTTCTCCTGCCAAGATCTTCACTACATTCTTAATTTGAAAAGCATGGTAATATGCCAGTAGATTCGAGATTCCTAAGCCGCCTTCTTTCTGAGGTAGGTACCATAATTTTTTTGGTAGTCTAGACTTTTTACCTCCATTACAAAAGTTATTGAACAACTTTTGAAACTCATTGATTTCTTTGTCTTTCAATTGAATTGCCAATGCATCAAATAAAAAATTAATTCTAGGTAACTACATCATTTTAGTAAGTGCAATTCTCCCAAACCTGATAATTTCAGCTCTTGGAAACTTTGTATTCTAATCTTAATCTCCATTTTTAAACTATCATAATTCAATCTTTTAAGCTCTTCCATACTATTTGATATAAGTATCCCCAAATATTTCAACTTATCTTTAATTTGAATATTACTTAGTCCCTTTATTTTCTTAATTTCCCTTTCACCCATATTACACAACATCATTTCCAATTTATCCCAATTTATCTTCAAACCCGTGATATCCTCGAACTCCTTAAGTTGCATTCTGATCCTATCCATAACCTTCTCTGGATGTTTAACAATTATCAATGTGTCATCGGCTTACATGCTTATTTTATTACCCATTATCCCTTCTATTTTTACATCCTCTCTTATCATTTTTGCCAATATTTCCATTGCCATAATAAACAATATAGGAGACAACAGACAGCCCTGTCTGGTGCCTGCCTCTAACTTTACCCCATCTGTGACCTCATCATTTACTCTAATACTGGCTGTCCCTTTCTGATATAATAAATCAATTACTCTTCTAAATTTATCACCAAATCCGTAGCTTTTAATTATTTCCTTGATCGAGGTCCATTGTAGGGAGTCAAATGCTTTAAAGATATCTAAAGATATTAAACCCACTTTTTCCCTTGTTTGATTCACATTATCTATTAAATCTAATACTCTTCTAGTCAAATCTGCCATATGCCCCCCTGCCAGAAGAAGTGGTGACAGCTGTCAGTCTTCACAGCTTTAAGAAAGGATTAGACAAGTTCATGGAGGACAAGGGTATCAATGGCTATAATTATGGCTACCTAAGGACAACCTGCGGGTTGGAGAGAGAGGCAGGATATCTCTCAATGCCATTTCCAGGGAATCCTAAGCATGTGAAGGCATCTGCTTGGGAATACCGTGAAGGAAATGGTGAGCCACTGTGTGGGACAGAATGCTGGACTGGATGGGCTGTGGCCTGTTCCAGCAAGGCTGTTCTTATGTTCTTATGCCTCCCTTTTAAGAAGCCCACTTGGTCTTCATTTATATATTCCCCCATGAACTTGTTTAAACGATTTGCCAATATTGCTGTGAAGATCTTAGCATCTTGGTTTATAAGAGAGATTGGTCTGTACGATTCCACCTTCTCCAAATTCTTTCCCGGTTTTGGCAACAGAACGATTGTGGTTCTATACCATGAAGTCGGAATTTGCCCACCGTCTAATATATAATTATACAATTTCGCTAATTTTGGTGCCACCACATCTTTAAATTCCTTGTAGAAATGGGCTGGTAAACCATCCTCGCCTGGAGCTTTGCCTAACTTCAGCCCCGCTATTACTTCTTTTACCTCCTTTTCTGATACTTGCTCTTCCATACTATCCCGATATTCCTGTTTTATTCCACTTGTTGTTTGCCTCTCTAACAAATTTTTAAGCTTCTCCTCATCTATCTCTTTTTTTTTTGCATACAAAGTTTGATAAAATTTCTTCACAATTTCACACTTGTCCGTAATCTTGTTACATCTTACACCTTGATCATTAACCAAAACTCCCGTTTCTCTTTTTTGTCTTTTAGCTTTTGCCAATAATCTTGAATGTTTATTATTGAATTCAAAATACTCCCTGTTTAAATAAATCAAATCTCTTTTGACCTTTTCTATTTCTTTACCAGCCAATTCTACTTTCAGTCTTTGCAGTTTTGTAAAGATTTTCTTATCTTTGTTTTTTGAATGTTCTTCCTGTAACTGTTTTATTTCTTTTTCACTTTTATCTTGTGCCAACCTGTATTTTTTAAATCTGTTATACATAAGAACATAATAAGAACATAAGAACAGCCTTGCTGGAACAGGCCACAGCCCATCCAGTCCAGCATTCTGTCTCACACAGTGGCTCACCATTTCCTTCAGGGTATTCCCAAGGAGATGCCTTCACCTGCTTAGGATTCCCTGGAAATGGCATTGAGAGATATCCTGCCTATCTCTCCAACCCGGAGGTTGTCCTTAGGTAGCCATAATTATAGCCATTGATACCCTTGTCCTCCTTGTTACTTGCCAACTTTATACATTCCCCTCTAAAAACCGACTTCATGGCATCCCAAACCATGTTAAAATGTACCTCATCATTATCATTCCATTGCCAGCTTTCCATCCAGCTTTTTGTAATTTGTTCTTTATTCTTTTGAGTAACTTGCAACACCAAGGATGCATGCAACAAAAGAGGTTTGGCGTCTATTTTCCCCCACTCCAGCTAGGGAAACAAGGTTTCCTTCGTCACGTGAAAAGACTAGGATGGATGTATTGATTACCTCTAGGTGGGTTAGCTTCAGCGTTCATGTCAGCAAGTGAGCTTTCATGAAAACCTGGCATGGGAGATGACCCCCAAGTCTGCATGGCAAGGGACCAGGAAGTCGTGACCCCCGCCCTGCCCTGCCCTGCCCAGGGGTCCTGGATTAAGTCCTGCCCTTGTTTAATGCCAACACAGCGGCCTCTCAGGCCAAGTTTCGCCTTGAAGAGAACATAAGAGCCATGCTGGAGCAAGCCCTGGCCCGTCCAGTCCAGCATTTTATCTCACACAGTGGCACACCACTTACCTCAGAGTATTCCCACGATTTGCCCAGGATTCCCTGGAAATGATATTGAGAGATATCCTGCCTATCTCTCCAACCCGGAGGTTGTCCTTAAGTATCCATAATTATAGCCATTGATACCCTTGTTGTCCTCCATGAACTTGTCTAATCCTTTCTTAAAGCTGACAAGACTGACCGCTGTCACCACTTCTTCTGGCAGGGAGTTCCATAGACCAGTGATCCTCTGGGTGAAAAAGTACTTTCTCTTATTTGTTTGAGAACTAGTACCCAAAAGTTTCATGGAGTGTCCCCTAGTTCTAGTGTTATGCGATAGGGAAAACAGTTTTTCCTTCTCTACTTTGTCCACACCGTGCATGATTTTATAAACTTCAATCAGGTCACCTCTTAGACGCCGTCGTTCAAGAGTGAAAAGGCCCAACCGTTGCAGCCTCAGATGGTAAGGAAGGTGTTCCAGTCCCCTAATCATTCTGGTTGCCCTCCTCTGCACTTTCTCCAACTCCATAATATCCTTCTGGAGGTATGGCGACCAGAACTGTACACAGTATTCCAGATGGGGCCTCACCATAGATTTATAAAGAGGCAAAATGACACTTGCTGACTTATTTTCTATACCCTTCCTAAGGATCCCTAGCATGGAGTTTGCTTTTTTCACTGCTGAGGCACACTGGGTTGACCAAACCTTCATTGAGCTCTCATCCACCAGGACACCAAGGTCCCTTTCCTGGCATGTCGCCGAGAGTTCAGACCCCATGAGCATTCTCTCTCTCTCTCTCTCTCAGCTGTACCCCAGAGAATGAGACTTTTGTACTCCAGAAGAAACACTGTTTTCACACCTTTGGGAGAGAAACGCAGTGGCGTGCCAGGGAGAATGGTAGAGCCACCTTGGCTGGTGCTTCAGCGGGAGAGCTTTGTAATCTTGGCCTGGTTGCGATGGCTTGGCTGCAGTGCCCGAGATGTAGCCCTGCCTGGTCTCTCCCCAGTTCTAGCCCAGCAAAGCCATGTTGCTGAGCCCATCTTCCTTGTAGCTGTTTCCTGGCCACATGGCGTGGATCCTGCCATGTAGCAGTAACTATGTGGGCGTGCTTTGCATTGGGAAGATGCTTTGCTTTTCCACCCAGTGCTCAGGAGGCAACTTTCTCTTTAGCTGAGCCTATGAAGGAAAGCCAGGACTTGCCATTTGCTGGCAGGCCTCATGGCTTCTGATGGATGAGATCAAGGGAGGGTCCCTGGCAAGACAAGGGGGCTCTGGGACCGGAGCTTGGGAAGATGGCCCCCACCCACGCCTCCTGATCCAGATCTCTACCCCACCCCACCCCACCCCGGTCAGGAAGGAAATCTCTTGGTTCTTCCATGCCAACTCTCTTTTTTCTGGCACATGAGCTTCATGTGGAGAAGCCCCTCTTGGGCCCCACCCAGGAGGGAGAAAGAACCAGTGTGAGAATAGTCAGGTTGCACTAAGAGTTAAGGGGGGGAATTCTGGTATTCACCCTAGATCTGGTTCCCTGTAGGCTGAACCTATTATTACGTGTCCTGCACTCTTGGGATGATGGGGAACAGATCCTGCCCCCCCCCCTTTTTAGTCTTGGGAAAATGCTACCCTGGTATTATTCCCCCTCTCTCGCCCCATTCAGTCTCAAGGTTAATCAGGCCCCGTTCCTTATAGGGCCGTATCCTGTCCTCTGAACTTGTCCACATCCTTAACATAGTCCTCTAGGTGTGGCCCGACTTGTGCTGAATAAAGTGGGACTAACAATACTTCATGGGTTTTGGACTCTAGGCTTCTGTGAGCACAACCTAAAAGAGCATCCATCCCTTTTGCAGCCGAGGCATGTGCAAACCCTTTCACTCCGCTTCTCAGCTACTTATCCTCACCTTTCCTTGTTTGGGAGGGGATTCCCTCCCTACCATCTGTTGAGCAATCTCAGACTGCAATCCAGCTCCCTTTTTACTTCTCATTTGCTTAGAGTAGGGGGTGCCCAAACTACAGCTCGGGGGCCAGATCCGGCCCCCGAACCACAGTTTGGGCACCCCTGGCTTAGAGGGTCGTTAGATGGGTCTGAAATAGGACTTGAGTAATAGTCCTGTTTCTTTTCTTTTGCTGCTGCACAGGTTTTACCGGAAGAATGCCTTTCTCTTTAAAAACAAACAAACCCTTTTTCACGTCTCTTGTTACCCTCTCCTCATTCTCAGCTTTTGCCATTCAGGGTGTTTGACCATTCATCAATCTCAAGAGCCTGTCATGCCTCTGCCCCCCCACCCCAAACCCCCTTCATAGTTATGACTTTGGTATGTAGGGCACAAAAACCTGGAATACACTTTGGTATTTGAAGGTGGAACATGGACGCACAACAGGGAGCTTGACGTGTAAGTTTAGTGCAAGCAAGCGCCCAATCAACATGGGGAAGCTGACGCTGAGTGTTACTAAAAGCCCTTGGTAGTGAATAGGAAAACTCCTCTGGTGATTTTGATAGAATTAGTTTATTTATTATTAAAGGAACAACATGGCACCTCGGACCGAGCACTTGGTCACCTCCATCAGAACAGTGAGAGGCAGAAGTAGTCCTGGGGAACCAGACGTGGGCCAAGACTGGGTGGCTGCTTGTATCCTTGGCCTTCCTGGAGCCTCTTCTTCCTCTTCCATGGGCTAAGGCCACGGGCTACCCTCCAGGCCGAACCCTACGATCCAGTTGGGAACGTTCCTTTTAGGATTTAAGTTCTGGGCAAAAAACTGCATTCCATAACAAGGGAGGCAGATGCAGCAAACAGGGAAAGAGAGGAGGACGTGTTTTTCTCCGGTGACAACGCTGGTGGTGGTGGCAGCTGTGGCGGTGGCCTCCTGCTTTCCCACAGAAAACCAAGGCTGGAATAAAGCTTGCATAGCAGCAAAGGGTGAAGAGATGCCCGTGTGGGAAGCCTGGACCAAGGGGAGCCTACAGCGGCCACCCTGCCCTCTCTTCTCCTGCTGGCCTCGTCCCGCTGGCTCCTGCCCCCCGCCAGGTTTCCTAGGAGCAAGGAAGGCATGGGAGAAGAAGGCCCCGAAGCCAAGGCCAGGCCAGTCCAAGCAGGGAGGGAGGACTGGCGGCTGCTCTTCTCACTTCCTCTTGTACCTGAACCAGGAGAGAAAAGAAAGGGAGCCCATCAACCACCTCCTCCTCCTCCTCTCAGGCTCACGGCCCACCTGAGGGAGAGGGAGGGGGAGAGGGAGGCTCACCTGGACCGGGTCTTGAAACTCCCACCCTTCTTCCGGGTCTGGCCCAGGCGTTTCCGGTCTTCAAAAGAGGGCCTGCAGAACAGAACAACCACTTTGAGCCAAAGGACAGGAGGGAGGGAGGGGGGGGAGGGCCAGAAACACAAATCAGCCTCATCCAGGCAGGAGGAGCCTCTTTTACCCCAAGAGTGCCTCCGGCAGGTAGGCAAAGGTTCCAAGGACAGCCAGGACCAGGAGGAGGCTACACCGGTGTGTGTGTGTGTGTGTGTCAGGATGACATGCTGTTGCTCATGAGACACCCCCACCATTTCTAGGCAGCCTGGATCCCTCAACACTCACCCTGCTCGGTACTGCCTGAGGGCCCTCCGGTTGGTGTTGGTCAGCTCCTCGTCAAAGACGGACACCTTCTTCTTGCGCTGCGGTCGGAGCCCTGCAAGGACAGAGAAGAGGGCTCAGAAACCAGGGCTTCCGTGCCCGCCATGGAAACAGGGGAGAAGGACATCTGCACTCCCACCCCTACCTGGCAGTCCTAGTGCGCGTGCAAGGAGACCCTCTGCTCACCTCCTGCCTGGGATGCTGCCTTCTTCTCCTCCTCCTCCGGCAGGACCCGGGCTCGCTTGGGGCGGCGGTCCCGCTTCGCCAGGCGCTCGGCGTACATCTGAGCCTTCAAAATCTCAAACTGGGATCTCTCCTCTGGCTGCCAAGAGAGAAACGAAGGAGCGGTCAGGATCTGCCTCTTTTAATTGGGCTGGCCGTCTCTGTCGTGAAACTCCATGGGGGTCATTACTATTCTTTGAATTAGTTCATATTCATTTAAGTTACAATATGGTTTTTATGTACTCTTTAAGGTTGAGAAAGGCTAACTCTCAAAGAGAAGGCATTTAGGTCATTAACACTCCAATACACACTCCGCTCATTAGCACATGATTGAGAATAGGGGTGCCAGTCAAAAGGGGGAATCCCGGGAATGAGAATAAGGTGACAAAGAAACATCTGAGAATTTAAATCAACAAGACAATAGTCAAAACAAAATGAAGTCATTCCACCTTTTTAGCATTCTAGAGGAAGGTGTGAGGAGGAGGTGAATAAGGTATTTAAGGCCAGGGGTTTTCAGCCTCGAAAGGGACCTTTTCCCAGACAGGCGGGAGCCTATCTGACCCTCAATTGAGACAATGGAAAAGCTACGTCTCGTCTCGCATGAGGGCTATGTTGGTTTACTAGGTTATGGAAGTTAGCTATTTCTTTTTTATTGTTTGATTAGATTCTAACTTAGGGGTAGAAATAGATTAGTTCTTTGCATGTTTATCCTGCGTATTATGGATGAAAACTAGGCTTTGATAAAATCTCAAAAGACAAGCCTTGGAGTCAAGTCTTGGCTGGAGAAGAAGGGAGTTTTCGCAGAGCACTGATAAACAGGTTTGAAGCCGTCAATAAGGCTACACATCCACAACGAAATAACCTTGAGGAGCTGAGGGCTCCTCAAAGGGGACATTTAACCGGGAGATAAGGAATTGCTACTGCAATCCTAGAAAGGGAGGTTGCTTAAACTTTCATTGGCCTAGGAAAACTTATCAGCCAGGACATTTTCCCTTTGAAGGCAAAAGTTACTTTTTATGCCACAACACTTTCCCAGGGGTGGACTCTCTCTCTCTGTGTTTACATAAGAACATAAGAACATTCTTGCTGGATTACAGGCCACATGAGCCCATGATCCAGTCCAGCATTCTGTCTCACACAGTGGCTCACCATTGGCTTCAGGGTATTCTTCCCAAGCAGATGCCTTCTTCACCTGCTTAGGATTCCCTGGAAATGGCATTGAGAGATATATCCTGCCTATCTCTCCAACCCGGAGGTTGTCCTTAGGTAGCCATAATTATAGCCATTGATACCCTTGTCCTCCATGAACTTGTCTAATCCTTTCTTAAAGCTGTCAAGACTGACAGCTGTCACCACTTCTTCTGGCAGGGAGTTCCATAGACCAGTAATCCTCTGGGTGAAAAAGTACTTTCTCTTATTTGTTTGAGAACTAGTACCCAAAAGTTTCATGGAGTGTCCCCTAGTTCTAGTGTTGTGCGATAGGGAAAGCAGTTTTTTCTTCTCTACTTTGTCCACACCGTGCATGATTTTATAAACTTCAATCAGGTCACCTCTTAGACGCCGTCGTTCAAGAGTGAAAAGACCCAACCGTTGCAGCCTGAGATGGTAAGGAAGGTGTTCCAGTCCCCTAATCATTCTGGTTGCCCTCCTCTGCACTTTTTCCAACTTTTGTGTGTGGTTGTTTTGGGAGATGGCCATATAAACGGGACTATTGCTTTGCCACAATAGCTGCTACCACGATCCCTGCTAGGAAGCGGGTGTGCCATCTTCCCAACAAGACACTAGCTTTACTGGGCTGGAGGTCCGTACCTGCGGTAAAACGCACAGAGAGCGGAACACCTCAGCCTGGGCCACAAAACAACAGAGGGGGAAAAGGGGTACCAGGGAAGCGCTGAATTTTGAGTAAGGTGCGCGAAACCGGACAACTCCCCTGACAGTCTCCATGTTTCAAAAGAGCAAACGATTTAGCTCAAAAAGAAAAAGGGGTGGGTGGGCCGTGGGGGTCCGTTCCCCTGCCTGTAACTTGCCTCTTGCGAGGCTTCAATACAAAGAGAGGCCTCTGCCCACACACGGCCCTCGGCTCATGTAGAGGGGGGAATAAACGCAGCAGCCGGCCTGAAGCAAAAGTTAAGCTTTTAATGCTTGAACCCAAGGGCCTCCTCCTCCTCCTCCTCTCCCAGCATCTCCTCTCCCAGACAGAATTCTGCCTGGGAAAATAGAGAAGGGACATTTCCTTTGGGTCTGGGTGGCGGCGGCGGCGGCGGCTCCAAAGACTGGAAGCTCCAAAGCCGGCGAGGTGAGATCAACGTCCGTTGGGTTTTTAGAGGCTGTTCTTAAGAATTCAGCCGCTGAAGTCTCATTCACAGCAAGCTAGGGATGCTTCTTTACAGCTAAGGGGCTTGGCTCACAGGCCAAGTTACTTTTAAAGGATACTGTTTGATCTACTACAATTTGGAATTTTGGCAAATGCTCCCCTCTCGAAGGCGAGCCATTGCTGCCTCCACCACCACCCCCATACCTATCCCCCACCCCCCGCCCCCCACCCCACCCCCTTGGGGCTCAGCTTCACCGTCCACTGGGCCTTCTTCTTCTGGGACTCTTTCATGAACTTCTTCCTCTTGGCCTTGCCACGCACAGCCAGGTCGAACTCCTGAAGGGCTTTGGAGACTGGGAGGCCAAAGGGAGGAAGAAAAGAGGTGAGAGGGACAGACCCCCACAGCCCCTACCCAGGGAGGGGAGGGAGAAGGGGGGGGAGAACCCTTGCCCACTCCCTCAGCCACCCTCCCTCCCCCCCTCGGCCCTTACGCTTCTCTCTCTTCCTCTCCTCCCGACTCTGGAACCAGCTGCGGGGACCCCCATCCTGGGCTGCCTCCCCCTCCTTGGCCTCCAGTTTCCTCCGGACTGAGCTGATCTGTGAACAACAGAGCAAGGCTGGTTGAGGCAGCAGCCAAGGAGACCCTTTCAGGCTTGTTTTCTCTCTCTCATACACACAGACAGACAGACAGGCAGACAGCTCCTCCTCCCCTCCCCTCCCCCACCTGGGCCTCTGAGCGCTGCAACTCCCGCTCTTCCTGCTCCAGCCGCAAGACTGCATAGACATCGCGTTCCAACTTCTCAATCTTCTCCCGGAAACGCTGGATCACATCTGGGGAAGGGAGGGAGAGAGAGAGAGGAATCATCTCTGCTCAGCCTCCTCCCTCAGGGCCCACCCATGGTCAAGGCTCCCGGCCGGAGGCCTCTCCCGCTCCCAGCGCCACTACCTTGCGGGAGGACTCTGGCCTTGACCGGGGCTTTAGCGGTCTTGACGATTTCTTTCAGCATCTTCCGCTCTTCCTCGCCCACCAGGGACACGGAACGGCCGGCCCGGCCCGCCCGGGCTGTGCGCCCCACGCGATGGACGTAATGCTTGGTGGTGTTGGGCATGGTGAAATTGATTACCTGCAAAGGAGCACAGCTTGACGGTTGGGTTGGGGAGCAGAGCGGCCCCCTTTGCCCAGAAGAATGGGGGCTGGGAGGAAACTGACCGTTTTGACCCCTTCGATGTCCAGCCCTCGTGCCGCAACATCTGTGGCCACCAGCACATCGATCTGCTCGTCTTTGAAGCGCCTGCACAGGAGAAACATCGCCAATTGAAGGAACGCCCCCTGCCCCCACCCCCCTGCGCTTCATTGCCCCTGGGCTGGGCTTACCGGAGACCCTCCAGGCGCTGTGCCTGCGAGAGGTTGCCGTGAAGCTCCCCAACACGCAAGCCCAGGAGGCCCAGCAAGATGTGAAGGCGGTGGGCCTGCTTCTTGGTCTGGGTGAAGAGCATCACGTGGTCTGGGAAGGTCCTGGTCAGCAAGGCTGGAAGAAGGAAGGGAGGCAAACACCCCTGAGCCTGCGAGCGGTCAAGAGGCCTAAGGGGCAGCAGCCCACCTGGCCATACAGCTCTAAACACCACCTCCTCCCACCCATGCACCTGAGGGAGGGGGTGCCTTCTGCCCTCCCCCCCTTACCTGCCACAATGGCCTCTCGGTCTCCCTCACGGTTTGGCCGGATCCGGATAAACTCCTGGCGCAGAAACGGAGCCACATCCGTGTTGCTGTTGACAAAGACCCGGACGGGGCTCTTCAGGGAGACGGAAGCCAAATCCTTCACCTGCCAGAGGTAAAAGCAGCATCAGCCACGCAGCACCAGGTGTGTGTGCTGCTCTTCCCCTAGGCAGCCACAACACCCCTCTCCTCAGGCCTGGGGTGAGCTATAGGACAGCCCTGGGGAGGGGAGGGGGCCCCTCTCCCTTTCAGTTTTCCTCCCTCCCCCTCTGCATGGTCCTGGCCTCTCCCCCCCCCCCCCGCCCCACCTCCTCCGTCATCGTTGCAGAGAAGAGCATGGTTTGGCGGTGGTGGGCACACAGGCGGATGATCTCCTTCATCTGCTCCTCAAAGTATTCATCCAGCATCCTGGGAGGGGGGGGAAGGGGGGGGGAAAGGGAAAAAGCAGAGGGCGTTAGTGAGTCGCCCGAGGAGCCAGACCCAAGGGAGGAGGCCAGAACCGCTGCCACTCACCGGTCGGCCTCATCGAGTATCAGGACCTCGATGCTGCCCAGGTGGAAGGAGGGGCAGTTGTGCAGGTGGTCAATGAGGCGGCCTGGGGTGGCGATGAGGACGTCGGGGCCTGAACGGAGCGCAGCCTCTTGAGTCTTCAGGTCCAGCCCTCCTGCAAAGACACAGACAACCACCATCGCAGCGGCTCGTGGAGGGTGTTGCGGACGCTTCCCCTTGCGGGGCCCACGTTTGGGCACCAACTCAGATAGAAGCAGCCACGGCAAGGGCCCCCCTCAGCTCTCTGGCTGTGGAACGCACTGCCCTAGGAAGCTCCCTACCCCCCACCACACCACACCCCACTCAAGCCCCTCCATCTTCAGGTCGGCTTTGAAACAAAAAGGGAGGGGCTCCGAAATGCAATGCTCGTCTAATGTACAGCTTTTGACGTGGTGCTTTCCCCCTATTTAGCTGTGGTTTTAATACTGATACAAAATCAAGATTGGGGTATTTAGCATGGATTTTAATACTGCTTTAATACAGGGTTGCCCAAACTATGGCCACGGGCCGGATCTGGCCCATGGGCTATAGTTTGGGCATCGCTGGTTTAAGCAGAGAAAATGGCAGTCCAAAATCTATCTCATCCTGTTGCAAAACAGATTGCAAGGCGCATTTTGCTTCCATTTCCAGTGGGAGGAACCACGTGGCCGGCCCTCTGAACCACCTGACCTGCCTGAAAGGTTTGTACACCCCTGCTTTAAAACCTGCAACTGTTGTACTGTTTAATTGTCGTGAGCTCCCTCAGGTCTCCTACGAAGCAAGTGGTGGCACGTAAATCACATCAGCAAGAAAACCAAAGGACAGAGAGAGAGAGAGAGAGAAAGAGAGACGGCGCTGGCTCCTCCCTGGCCAATGCTCCCCCAGGACTCACACACTGACTCACCCACAGCCAGGCAGGAGGTGACGGTGCTGAACTGTGCCAACTGCTTGGTAACCGAGTGCACCTGGATGCCCAGTTCCCGGGTCGGGACCAGGACCAGGACCCGGGTCACTGGCGCTTGGCGTGGCTTGTAGATCAGGCGCTCCAGGACAGGCAACATGAAGGCTGCCGTCTTCCCTGGAAGGCAGAGATGACTCAGACCAAGCCCTTCCCTCCCCGGCCACCCAAACACAGACCCTCCAAGGCCTCCTCCACCTCCTCTTCCACACCTACCTGTCCCCGTGGCTGCGCAAGCGCAGATGTCCTTCCCCAGCAACCCCACGGGGATGCAGGCCTTCTGGATGGGGGTCGGCTGCTTGAAGCCCAGGGCAGTTATTGCCTGCCAGTGTGCCATGGAGAGAAAAGCAGCCGTTGTGAACAGGGGTGGCTCAGAGACCCAAGAGGCATTTGCCCCGAGGCTGAAGCATTTACCGGGTGTGTGTGTGTGGCCTTCTGTGGAGTTCACACAAACACCCCCACACTTCCAGCCCTTTCCCCAATCGCTCTTCCTCAGCCTGTGTGGGCACGATGGCTCCCCCCACCCCCGTGCATTAGCTCTCTTCCTTCTTTGTGCCAGCGCTTATTTGCCCACAGTCTGGTCCAGATCACGGCTTCCCCCACCCCCTCAGAACCAGTTGCAGGACTTTTGCTGGAGGAGAAACCGCTGGAGCCTTTCCAGAGCCCCTCCCTGCCTCTGCCTCCCTTGGCAAGCCCTCCCTAAAAGCCCTCTTTTAGCCAAGCACCCACCCCGGCCCAAACCCTAATGCTTGCCCTGTTCTTCCAAAGCCCTTCCAGGCATGAAAGACAGGCAAACCGGCTGCCCTTTCCTCATTGCCTCCGCCATAGCCGCCTCCTTTAAACCAAGCGAGGGCAAGAAGGAAGCCCCAGCCCAGGCCTCCCGGGTTCTTCTTTCCCGATTTGAAAGCAAGCACTGCCTACTTTCAGCAACGGCCGGGAGAGATTCATGTCCTGGAACAACAAGCCGGCATCGTAGTGCGAGGCGTCCTCTTCAAAGAACGATTCCACCTCCTAGAAATCGGGACCACAGGCAGAGAAGCCCAGAATCAGCTCAGCCGTACAGTACTTGTTATTCATTATTAGAAAGGGAATAGCCCTCCCCGCTCCCCTCCCAGGTCAGTCCCAATCAGGAAGGGAAGGTTCCCAGTCCAAACCCCAAAGCTCACCTCTTCCCCGCCTCGTTTGCGTCTCCGCTGCTGCTTGACCTTCAGCGTATCTGCAAAAACATCAAACGGGGTGATCAAGAAGTCTTCGCTGCAAGATCCCAGAAGAACATCCATGGCTGGTTATCCACGCAGCACAAGTGGAACAAAATGTCCTTTGGTGCCTCCAGCAACACATTTCACGTGATCCACTGTCTGACCTTCCTTCACAATGCTGGTTGCCTGGGCACAACCCCCGGCATGCTCAAGACTTAGAAGAAGATTTTGCTTCAGGCCAGGTTGGATCAGCTTTCAGCCTAACCCTAACCCACTCCTTTTTCTTTGGGTTCTTTTATATTCAGTGGATCTTAGCCCTGTCCTTCTGCAGTTGGCTCTGCAAATGACCACAGGTTATCTTTGGTCGCCCCTCACCCAATGGGGCAAATATTGAAGGGCCCCTCCATTTCCCTCACCACCATCGGCACTCCTGGGCATCATCTTTCCTAACACCACACTAGCTGTCTACTCAGTCTTTGCGAAGAAAATGTTTCCTCCTCCAGTCTTTGTTAACAATAACTACACAAACATCAATATCAGTGAAACATCTCAGCTCAACTTCAAAATGAGGAATAGAATTTCTAACATTGCCATAGAAATAAGAAACAAACAAGACCAACCATGAACATCAATGTCACTGTAGCCTCGCTGTACCAAATAAACCAGATTCTTCCAACCAGCTTTACCAGAATTCTAAAAAAGCCAAATTCACACAACAGAAAGAATTGTTCATGCCATTTAAGCATGAATTAAAGAGAAATATCTCAAGTACCGCAACTGGTACAGTAAAACCCCATTTTACTGAAAAAATCTATTCCATAACTTTTTCCGTAACTCACTTATTCTGTAAAATGCACAATTTCCCATAGGAATGCATTGAAAAACAAAAAAATGGTCCTGAGCGGACTAGAAATAATGAAAAAATACAAAAACATCCCAAAACAATTCATAAAAAGGCCCGACATGATCCTCTCTCATACCCACATCAACCTCATACCTGGTGAGGGGCTGGGGTGGAGGGAAAGGGGGTGTTCTTAAAAGATTTACCCCCTTTTTATCCCACACCTTCATTGGTAGAACTCCCTAGTTGATTAGCAGCTTGGGGGGGGGGGGAGAAGGGGAGTTCTTGAGGTGCAGAAAAGAAAGGAGAAGCCCCTAAGAACACCCCCTCCTCCTTCCCCCCACAGCCAACCCCCAACAGTGGAGATTGATCGAAGTGCGGGATAAAAAATGGGGGAAAGCAGAACAAACAGTAAAAGGAAATAAATGAATGACAAAGTGAGCTCCCTACCTTTTGCACATTACTGCTTCTTCTTGAGTAGCTTTATCTGGCCACCGAGGGAGCCCAGGCAGCGGCGCTACAGCTGGGAACGCACACCTGGGTGCCCGGCGCGTGTTCCCAGCTGAAGCACCACGGGGGGAACTCGGACAAAGACCTGAAGGCAGCGGATATGGTCCCCAATGTGGAAGCCACCGTTGCCTCTGCAGCAGTGATGAATCACGACATCCGGTGGTGGTGGTGGTGGGAGATGCCATTTAAGAGTCTAAAATGGTGTGTTTACCATTTTAGAGTCTAAAATGACAGGCCTGCCATTTTAGACTCTCACACACAGAAGGAATTCTGGGGAAACCCGTTCTCTAAGTTGAATTTCCCCCCTAAATTGGGACGTGAGTTCCCCAGAATTTCCTTCCATAAAACAATTTTTCCACAGAAAGAGGCATTTGTAAAATGTACTCGCAAATCTGCACTCTACACAGTAGTGGTTTATGTCTAACGTTTTCCCCAGGCAACTTATTCTAGGATGAAATTTGTTCCATCAAACTACCCTTCCTGGCCAATAACACACTATTTCTAACACCACTATGGCTATGATATATGCTCCTTATGTTTGGACAAAAGAGCTACAGAATTTTGGGAGATAGCAGATGAGACAAAGATCTAGGCATCCAACCACATGAGGCATCCAACCACATGAGGGTAAGATATATGCTCTCATGTGCTGGGTATATTTTTATATTGTTATTTGACGTTTTGAATTCTTTTTAATGTTGTGTACTCTTTGATGTGATTAACTGATGTTTAGGATTTTATTGTATTGTACCTTATTTGATGTATTGTTAGAAACTGTATTGTAGTGCACATGTAGTGCATATTGTAGAGTGTGTGTGTGTGTGTGTGTTTGTGTGTGTGTATCTCTCTCTCTCTCTGTAATTTTTGCGGACAGAGATTTGTAATTGTATTTTTGGTGTTTGATTTTTTGCTGTATTTATTGTATGTTATGTTACTGTATTTTGTATTATTGTCCGCTATGTAAACCGCCCTGAGTCGGGTTTGCCTGCGTGACCGGTATATAAGCGTGAAAATTAAATTCAATTAAAAAGGTTGTCAAAAAGAAGTGAAAACATCCAGTACCTATCGTTCCTCTCTACAGAGAAGGCAGCACGTACATTCATCTCCAAACGTAATAATACAACAGGTAGACTCATCGGATGAGTACTGCAGAAATCACCACATCAGCAGTAACAAAGTACTCTGTGAAGAGTATAGTGCTTTGTCCATTTCCCAGGTGCAGCATAAATGCTGCTCTCGTCCCTGTAGGGTGGGCCTATGCAGGTGTTTCTACACCTACCTGTTTTGGCAAAGATGCTTTCATCTGCTGAAGAGTACTCAGAGGTTCCATCTTCTTCCTCTTCCTCATTGCCACTGCTCTTTGTATGTACCTTGGATTCCTCCTCCTTGAAAGCTTCTTGGCCATCTTTCTCCGCGTTGCCTTGTTTGGCTTCCTTCTCCTAGGGAAGAACACGGTAGTTGGGCATTTCATTTTATCTAACCTTTCCCCTCCCTGGAAACTCTCAGATTTATAAAAAATGGAATAAAATCTCAGACCTACCCACAATAAAGTAATGGATTTAAGAGAAAGCAAAATGTTCAGGGCTACTCTAGGAAGTAAGACAGAGAGCCCAAGCAATTAACCTAGGTCCACCCAATGCCACTCCCAAATGCTCCTCCTTCAGGCATGTTCATTTGTGGATTGCCTCACTGACAAAGAGAGCCAAAACAAAGCTTGTTTCAAGCCAGGAGACCTTTGTGTGCTGGCTGAGAAATCCCTCCCTCCCTCCTGATCTAGGTGTGCCTGTGTTTTCCCCAGCCCCCCTTTAAATGTTAAAAGAACCACAGAAACCATGGGGTGGTGTGGGGTGGGATGGGGAGGGGCTGGCAAAGCCCTTGAAGAGAGGGGTCAGCTGGAGAGACTGAAGCCAAATCTCATCCTCTGGGTGATGGGAACTCCCTGCATCCCTGTAGGCAGCCCAAGGTGGCTTCCTCCTCCTCCTCCTCCTCCTCCTCCGGCCTGGGGTCCAGGCTTCAAGGGGCTCTTCTGGGGGGTCCTCCTCCTCCCGCCCGTCTTGGAGTAGAGGCAGGCCCTGTTTTGCCTAGGGCATGCAAGGCGCTTCTTACCCGGCCGCATCACCCTCCTCAAAAAGGACCTCTGGCCTCCCCCGCCTGTGCAAAGGCCCGCCTGAACAGCTGCTCCTGCTTGGAGGGAGGGAGGGAGGGAGGGAGGGAGGCAGGCAGAAGAGCGGGAAGAAGGCAGAGATGCCCGTGCCCACGCCTCCGCCTTCCGCCGCCTGGCTCACCTGGGCCTTCCTCTGCCTCCGGACCGCCGCGATCTTCTCGTCCAGGCTGGTGGGGGCCGCGCTCTGCGCAAGGGAGGGAGGGAGAGAGAGAGAGAGAGAGAGAGGAGAAAGTGCGCAAGAAGCCGCCGCCGCCGCCGGGTGCAGGTGTTGCCGCCGCCCACGCCGCCCGCCCGCCCGGCAGGCAGGCAGGCAGGCCGGACACCCCCCCCCCCCACCCCCGCCCGGGGCCTCGGCCCTAGTGCTAGTGCTGCTGCTGCTGCTGCCGCCGCCTTCCGGTGCCGCGGGAGTCTGGCTCCTCACCTTCTTGCGCTTCAGCTGTTGTTGCTCCAGCAGCGCCGCCGCCGCCCAGTTGCCTCCGGAGCCCCCCGCGAAGGCGAAGGCAAAGGCGGCCTCCTTCTCGGCGAAGGCGAACCCGCGGGCGAAGTCTCCCCTCCTTCTTCCTGCTCGCCCTCCGGGGCCTGCCACGAGCGCCGCCTCCTGCCGGGGACCGAGAGGAGAGCGGGCCGGGCCGGGGGGAGGAGAGAGAGAGAGAGGGAGAAAGGCGGCGTCAAGAGGGGCTGAAGCGCCGCCGCCGCCGCCGCCGCCGCCGCTTCCCCTTCCTTCCCTCGCTCGCCCGCCCGCCCGCCCGCCCGCCTACCTCGGAGTCCGACCCGGAGTCCGTCTCTTCCTCCTCCTCCTCCTCCTCCCCTTCCAGCGGGGAGAACGGCAGGTCCAGCGCGTGGCTGGAAGGCTCCATCTTGGCGGGCGGAAGGGACCGTGCGTGCGTGCGTGCGTGCGTGCGCCGGCCGGAAGAGCCCGCCCGCCGGTCTGGAAAGGGGCGGGGCCCTTCTTCCGCGAGCCCCGCCCCCTGGGACGGGCCCCGCCCCCTCGGCCTCTCGCTCGGTTTCGGTTTCTGCTTCTCCGCCTCAGGTCAGGAGCGAGAGAGGAATCGAAAGCCGCGAAATGGGGGGAGGGGCGAGGGCGAGAGAGAGCCAGAGAGGCGGCGGCGGCGGCGGCGGCAGCGGGAGGAGGAGGAGGAGGAGAAGAAGAAGAGCGCACTCTCGGCTCTTCTTCCACCGCCACCATGGAAGGCCGCGGGAGCCGGGCGGGCGGCGGGGAGGCCGGCAGCGACCACCGCAGCAGCAGCAGCAGCAGCAGCAGCCCCCGCCCCCGCCCCCACCCCCGGCAGCACCACCAGCAACGGGGCCCGGCGGAGGGCTACGGAGGCGGCCCAGCAGGAGCAGGAGCAGGAGCAGGAGGTGAGCCCTGGGGGTGTGTGTGTGTGTGTCAGTGTCACTCGGAGGAGGGCCGTCGTGCGCAGAGACCCAGGGGGGCCGGCAGGAGATAAAGACGAGCTTTGTTGGCACGTACCAGGAGGGGGGGGGGTGGGAGCCCTGCGTTGCTCCCCAATTAGAACGGCCGCCGCCGCCGCCACCGCCCCCCCCTCCCCCGCCGCGTACTGACCTTTTATGTCAAGGGTGGGGGGTGGGGGCAGGAGCAGCCGGCCAGACTGGGGCGACCCTGCCGATGCCCCCCCCCCCCCGCCAAAGCGGCACTCACTCACTCACTCACTCACTCACTCTTCCCTGGGGTTGAGCACCCCTCCTCGTGATTCCCATGTTCATTTTCCTGTCTCAGCAGCACCCATGAGACTTAGATATTCCCCATGAACTTTGTACACGGTACACTTTTCACGTGAGTATGCGCAAGCACACGCGTACATGCCCTGGTTTCCCCCGCCCCACAAGCACAGAATGAGGGAGCAAGCACATCCAGAGGAGCCGGGACCTGCACGCGGAGCCCCCACTTGGACGACGTGGGCTATGGGCCAAGTGGCTCTTGCAGCTGCAGAGCGGCTCACCAGTGCGGAGCTTCCCAGAGCCCAGCGGAGATGATGATGATGATCTCCCCCTCCCTCCCTCCCTTGCCTTGCCTTGCCTTGGAGTGGCTCACTTCAGAGCCCTTCCAAGATCCTGAGGTTGCCTCTCTCCATTTATTTCCCCAAGCCCAGGAAGGTGGTGGTCCTGGTGTCAACTTTCCCCTTGGGCGTCTCCTGCCTGCACTGTAGAAGGGGAGAGGTGAGGGTAGGGAAACCTGAACGAAATGAGGTTGAATACTTCTTTTCCAGCGTTTCCTCACTCACTGGGCTCCTGCAATTGCACTCTAAATTTGCCCTGTCTTTCACGACTGCAACCGGCCACACAGCTCCAGGTTCAAATCCTGGGCCTTCCCTACAACTTTGATTCAATCCCAGTGAAGCCTGGAAACTGCCCACCCCAATCTCTCTATCATTCCGCATAGAGCCAACTGATGTGGCTGATTCCCTTTGACCCCAATGTTGGGTTTCCCCTGCTTTTGCAGCACTCCAGCCGGAAGGCTCCAGCCGTGGAAGGGAAGGGCCAGGGCCAGCTGCAAGAGGAAGAGTCTGCAGGCTCTCGGGGCGCTTGCCGAACCTGACAGGAGGGGCCTCAGCATGGAGCCGAGGAGGAAGGGGGGCTCCTTGGCCGGAAGGAGGAGAGTCAGGCTGGAGAAGAAGGGAGACTGGTGCTGACCGAGAGCCTGCCCCGGAGGGGAGGTCATGGCGCCAGGAAGGAGCCAGGGGGCCAGACCAGCCCAGCCAAGCAGGGAACCACAACCCCCACAGGCTCAGCAAGAACCCAGGCCAGTGGGGTCGAGGGCCCAGAAGCAGTGCTCGCCTGCCCCAGAGGATCGGACCGGCCTTCCTGGAGGGTCTGCTGGCAAAGGATCCCTCGGAGGTGGCCATCATGCTGGCCTCCAGCCCTGGCCTGGCAGAACTGCTCTCCCAGACCTCCCTGCGGCCCCCCCTGCTGCAGCTCCTCTGCCAGGTCCTAAGGAAGGCCTGCAGCTCCCGGATGGACCGGAAGAGCCTCCAGCAGGTCCTGGGCCTGGTGAGGGAGTCCAACTTCCTCCGGATCTGCCTGCCCCAGTACGTGGCCACCATGCTGACAGAGGCCGTGCCGGCCGTGCGCCACCAGTACCCGGAGCAGGTGGGCCACATCGTGGCACTGGTGCAGGAGCTGGTGAGCGTCTTCCCAGCCAGCTCCATCCACCAAGTCTCCATGGTGATGTCCCTCCTGCCAGGCTCCGTGAATGCCCTCAGAGCCTCCGGGGTGGATTTCGCAGAGGAGACGGAGAAGAGCCTGGAGAAGCTCCTGGGATTCATCCAGCACTTGCAGGAGAAGCGCCGGCAGGGCACCTTGAGGGTGGACACCTACACCCTGGTACAGCAGCCCTCCCTGGGGAGGGGGGAGGCGGCAGAGGACTACCGTGCCATGCCCATCTTCCCCACCTACCAGGAGGTCCACTGTGATGAGGGCCGGCCCCCCCTCCGGCCCAACCTCACCCACCAGCCCTACAAGAGCCCCACCCTCTACCTGGACACCCACTTCCGGCTCCTGCGGGAAGACTTTGTCCGGCCACTGAGAGAAGGCATCGCCCAGCTCCTGCAGTGCTCGGCGGACAGAGACCTGAGAAGGCGGAGGTTTGACGATATCCGGGTCTACTTTGACACCCAGATCCTCGTCTCTCTTTGCTCAGCCAACGGCATTGAGCACCAAGTGCAGTTTAACCCCCGGCCGCTGCGCTCGGTCCGCTGGGAGAACTCCAAGCGCCTGCTCTATGGCTCCCTGGTCTGCCTGTCCAAAGACCACTTTGAGACCCTCCTCTTTGCCTCCGTGGCCCAGCGGGACAGCCAGGACTTGCGGGAGGGCATCGTCCATCTGGCCTTCAGTGACTCCAGCCGGCCCCTCCTGGCTGAAGTCCAGCCCACTGACACCTTCCTCATGGTGGAGACCACGGCTTACTTCGAGGCCTACCGGCCCGTCCTGCTGGCCCTGCAGGAGATGCAAGAGGAGGACGTCCCCTTCCAGAAGTACATTGTCCACTGCCAGACCCCGGTGGCAGAGCCGGCCTATCTGGCCAGGGGCAGCAGCCGCTGCCTCTACAATCTCAGCTGCCTGAGGAGGAAGCCACGGGCTCCAGAAGCAGCAGAGTTGGAGGAGGAGGGGAGCCCCCCAGGGGCCTTGGGCAGTGGCCTCGGAAGGCATGAGCAGGTGGACATCCTGGACCTCCAGCAGTGGCCAAGCCAGGAGGCCTTGGGCCTGGACGAGTCCCAGATGCAGGCCCTGCAGGTGGCCTTGACCAAGGAGGTGGCCATCATCCAGGGGCCCCCTGGCACAGGTGAGAGGCTCCCGAGAGGCTCCCCACCTGGGTTAGGGCAGGGGGTGGGGATGGGGAGAAAGGCTGCAGGGCCCATGGTGGCTCTTTGGGATGGCAGAGGGCCAAGCAGGGGTTCCTGGGCTCTTGTTGTTGTTGTTGTTGTTGTTTGGGGGGCAAAGAGTGGGTCCTGCAGGCATGGCTGAGCATTCCTCTCACCCCCGCCACCCCCCGCGTGCTCCCTCGGCAGGGAAGACGTATGTCGGACTGAAGGTGGTGGAGGCCCTGCTGAGCAACAGAACCACTTCCTGTGGGGACTCCCCCCTCCTGGTCGTGTGCTACACCAACCACGCCCTGGACCAGTTCCTTGAAGGTAGGTGGGGTGGGGTGGGGTCTGACCTGGTCGACCCCTGACCCCAGCAGCCTCTGGCCTGCAGTGGGAAGATAGCTAGGCATGGGGTGGGGCCCCACAGGCGCTTCATAGGGGGCCACACTCCTTCCCCAGGGATTTACACCTTCCAGAGAAAAGGAATTGTCCGCGTGGGGGGCAGAAGCAACAGCGAATGCTTGAAGAAGTTCACACTACGGGAAATTCGGAACAAAGGCAGCGCGCGTCACCGGCTCCCACACCACCTTCAGCAAGCTTACTGCAATGTAAGTGTCACGAGAGAGGGAGGAGGCACCCCAGAAGCGGGTCCAGGGGCTGGAGGGGCTTCCTGGCAGGCAGGAGAGGCATCCTTTCCAAGCGGTCTGGGAGATCTCATTTGCAACATGAGTAGCCCCCTTCCCCCGGAAAAAAAAATAAAGAGGAAAAGAGCCGCCGCAGATGCCTTTCGGGGTGTGTGTGTGTGTGTTCAGGGCCTGCTTGCCAGATAGAGAGAGCCTCAAGGGGCGGCTATCTTCCTGGGGCAGTTGTGCGTTTGGGGCGGGACGGGTGTGTGGGGCGGACAGGGCCCCTCTGCCCAAGTGACCCCGTCTTCCTTCTCTTGGGGGTCAGGTGTTGGCGCTGATGCAGAATGCCCGGTTGGATCTAGAGCGTTTGGGGGCTGAGCTGAAGTGTAGCCTGCGAGGGGTCCTCCATGAACGCCACCTCCGGAGGCACATGGCCCAAGCGCACTGGGAGAGCCTCACGCAGTGGGCACAGCAGGTGAGGAGGAGGAGGAGGAGGAGGAGGACAAAGAGAGCGCCCTGGCCAGCCACACAGGGGACCCCCAGCCCAGCCACCCCTCGGGAATGCCAGGAGGGGGCTGGTAGAAGCACCAAGGCAAGGGCTCACCCCAGGAAGAGGAGGAGGAGGGGGCCTCCCTCCTGGCTTGGCTTTCCTGACCACAGGTGAGTCTCCCCTCCCCCCTGACCATGTTTCTGCTGATGAAGGCAGGACAGAAAGTCCTGGGGGGGGGGGATTGAACTTCCTGGGGCCTGCAGAGCTTCTTCCCCTGGAGCAAAGGGAGTGGGAACCCTTTCTCTCTTAGTGGGAATGGGGGTTGTCTCTGTTGGAGGGGTGGAAAGAGCAGCCATGGCAGGGAGTGCAAACACCCCCTCGGCCATTGCTTGGCTCTTCTGCCTGGAGTCCCTGGGGTAAGGGGCGGGGAGAAGGGGTGGCCGTCTGACCGTCTCCCCACTCACCAACCCCCTCCCCACTGAATTGTTGCTTGTTGCTTCAGGCGTGGTGTACCCCCAACCGCTCCCTGCTGCTGGAATGGCTGGGCTTGGGGGTTGTGTCTCTGTTCAGCCCGGGAGCCCCAAACGAGGAGGAGGAGGAGGAGGACAAGGCCCAGCCAACAGGTAGGAGCAGTGGTGGGCATTAGCAGGTTCGCACCCGTTCGCCAGAACCGGTAGCAGAAATTCTGGCCGGCCCCTCTGCCTGCCCACCCAAGTTTTGAAATAAAGTACAGTAGTCCTAATTCAGGTACAACACAGGGCCACGCCCTGGCCACGCCCTCCATACCATGCCCACAGTGTGGTAGTAATTTTTTTGGGGAGCCCACCACTGGCTAGGAGGCTCCTCCCTTCCCTCCAGTGGGGCCAGGTGGGGTGGGGGTGGTTGGGGGCCTCTTCTGGGCAGGCTCACCCCACACCCCACCCCGGTCCTTGCAGAGCCTCCGGAGGAAGAACTGCTGCAGGTGGCGGAGGAGGCAGAAATGGTCCAGGACGAGCGGCTGCTGGACCAGGACGAAGCGGGCATGAGGGTCCCTCCTAGGCAGTGGAGGAAGCAGGAGGAAGAGATGGAGAAGGCCCGCTTGGATGTCCTTTTCCTGGCCATGACCCTGAAGGAGGAGGAGGAGGAGGAGGCACAGTGGAAGGTACGGCAGGGAGGGAGGGAGGCCCGGGGGGGGGGGCAGGGGGGAGCAATTAGCAACCCTACGTTGCGCTTGGGGTTCTCAAGGTCATTCACATGAAAGCCACTTGGTGGAACCCCTCCCCCCCCCCCCCCTTGAGTTGCACCTCTTCTCTATTTTTGGAAAAGCAACTCACATTTTTTCCTTTTTAAAGGGGCTGGTCAGCCAATAGGTTTCGGTTCACCTTTTCCATCGCTAATACGCTTTTTGTTGATATTTTTTTAAAAACGGTGGCAAGTTTGTTTTGTTATTATTTATAATTTATTCAGCTTGGGCTCCATTTCTTATTGCATAGAGTTTGCTTTTTTAAAATGTGCCGTTCAAATGGAAAATGCCTCTGCATTACATTTTCCTCAGGAAACTCTTCATGGCTGATCGCCTTGAGGATGGTCAATAGTTGGAATCAGATATGGCACTTGAAGAAGAAAAAGAAGAAGAAATAATGTGTCATTAGCCGGCCAGAGTGGGGAAATATCCCAGATGGGTGGGATATAAATGCAACAAATGAATGAAAGGAGGAAGGAAGGAATGACTAATAAAGCACACCCAGCCTGCAGAGCTGGAGGAGGGAAGCCACGGAGAATGTTGTCCCCCCCCCCCAAAAAAAAAGAAAGAAACCCCACCACCCCATCTTCCTTCCACGTGTTCTTCTTGCTTTGCTGCAGTATCAGCGCCATCAGAAGAAGGCCATGAAGCACCGTCTGAAGGAGGAACTGAGCAAGCAGGACAGTATGTCGGAAGAGGAAGCGGAGGCTGTCCAGGACGTCTGGCGCTTGAACAGGGCCTCCCGCTGGCAGCTCTACCGGTGGGTTTCCTGCCCGTTCACAGGATGCAGCTGAGTTGGCTCTCTCCTCCCCCCCCCCCCCCGCCATGGCCTCCTGTTGCCCAGATGTGCTCTTACCTGTCACCCCATCATCTCCCGGCAGGCTCTGGGTGCAGAAGTACCAGGCGGAGATTCGGCGTAGGATGCTGCCACACGAAGAGGCGTACCAGGAGGCGGCAGGCCGGCTGTCGGAGGTGCGGCTGCATGAGGAACTCTTGATCCTGCAGGAGGCCCAGGTGGTGGGGATGACCACTACAGGTGAGGAGGCCGTGGTGGGGCGGAGAGAGCCCTAGCGGGGAGGGCAGGTGGGGAGGCACCCGTGCCTCTTCCCAGGGGCACATGACCGACCGGGTCCTTCTGTCTCCTCCTCCTGCCAGGAGCCGCTCGGTATCGGCAGGTCCTGCAGAAGGTGGGCCCTCAGGTGGTGGTGGTGGAGGAGGCGGCCGAAGTGCTCGAGGCTCACACCCTCACCACCCTCAGCAGAGCCTGCCAGCACCTCATCCTCATCGGGGACCACCAGCAGGTAAGAAGGGGGGCACCTGGGAGGCGATGGGGGCGGGGCGGACCCCTGGCTATACTCCTAAGGCAGCCATGGCCTGTGGGGGATCTACCACCACCACCACCTCCTCTAACTAATGGGACCTCTTCCTCAGCTGCGGCCCAGCGCCAACGTCTTTGACCTGGCCAGGAACTTCAACCTGGAGGTCTCCCTCTTTGAGCGGCTGGTCAAGGTCGGCTTTCCTTTCGTTCGCCTCAACTTCCAGGTGAGCATATCCTCCACCCCACCCCCGGGGGCTGCTGCCTCTTGCTTTAGGGCCACTGCTCTTTGGGGTGGGGTGGTGGTGGTGGGGGAACGGACCCTCGCTTGCCTTGGCAGTTCAGAAGGCTGTGCTGTAGATCTGGGGGGTGGGTGGGGAGGCATGGCTTGGTCTCCGCTGTGCTTTTTTCTCTGCTGCTCTCAATGCTGACTCCAGTCCCTTCCTTTTCCTTCTCTGGCCCCTGATGAGGAGGAGGAGGAAGGGGTGCCTTGAGTGACAAAAATAATTAATCAGAAAATAAACACATTAAGACAAGGCAAAAAACAGTTAAAGACTAACTGCTGCATTTTGATGTTAGCTTTCATGGATCAGGTCCACATGAAAGCTGACATTAAACTACAGCAGTTAATTTTTAAAGTGCCACAATGTTTTTTTGTCCTATAACATGCTTGAAAAACAGACTAACACGGCTACCATTTCAAAAATAATTTAGTGACCCAATAAAGATATTGCCTTCCTCCTGCATTCTTTAAAAATAACTTGGTTACTGTATTCTTTTCCTCTGGAAGAACCCTTCAAACATTCTGACCAAGTGTTCTGCAGGCGTAGTTAGCCCAAATCAAGTGTCCGTCTTTATTAGGTCCTTGCAAGGCTTAAATAGGGTTTTTGAAATGCAGGCTGACCGAAGCATTCAGAACAGAACAGAAGAGAGGAAAGTGCTCCATTTCCATGGCTTGTGTGGCTCTCCTTGCCTGGTTAAGTGTCTGTCATTCAGGAATTGGTCTTATCAGCCTGGAATACAAGGAGAGAACCTTGTGGACCCCCCTGTGTCTTTTAGCAACTCTAGGGAAATGGTCCAAGGCTTAAGAGCTCAAAGGACTGCTCTGAATAGCATAGCTTTAAGAACATCAGAACAGCCTTGCTGGAAGAGGCCACAGGAGCCCATGATCCAGTCCAGCATCCTGTCTCACACAGACAATGGCTCTCCATTGGCTTCAGGGTATTCTTCCCAAACAGATGCCTTCACCTGCTTAGGATTCCCTGGAAATGGCATTGAGAGATATCCTGCCTATCTTTCCAACCCGGAGTTTGTCCTTAGGTATCCATTATAATTATAGCCATTGATACCATTGTCCTCCACGAACTTGTCTAATCCTTTCTTAAAGCTGTCAAGACTGACAGCTGTCACCACTTCTTCTGGCAGGGAGTTCCATAGACCAGGGATCCTCTGGGTGAAAAAGTACTTTCTCTTATTTGTTTGAGAACTAGCACCCAAAAGTTTCATGGAGTGCCCTCAAGTTCTAGTGTTGTGCGATAGGAAATAGTTTTTCCTTCTCTACTTTTTCCACACCGTGCATGATTTTCTAAAAGAAAAGAATACTTTCAATATACTGCATTTAAGGTTGCAATTAAAAAAACATGCTTATAATCATTTATATAACCCTGGGGGGTGGGGGGTCTGCTGGGAGTGTGTGTGTTCCTCAGTGGCCCTTCCTCCCCTGAGACGCTCTGCTCTGCTTGGCTCTGCAGCACCGCATGCGGCCAGAGATTGCCCGGCTCCTCACACCGTCCATTTACCAGGACCTGGAGAACCACCCTTCTGTGCTCCAGTATGAAAACATCAAGGTGGGTTCACCTCTTCCACTTCCAGGTCCTGGCCTGAGCCTTCCTGGTGGCCAGCCCCTCGCCCTGCTCTGGCTGGTTGGGCCCTGTGGCCACCCCTCTCATTCCTTAAGGATTTGCGGGGGGGGGGGGGGGAAGAGAGAGAGAGAGTGGAGACCTCCCTCCCGCCCCGTTTCTTTTCCTGGAAGCTTGCAACTGAAGTTCAAAATCAGGGGCAAACCAGTTCTAGACCATCCTTGTGAAAGTTCAGTTTCCACACCATGTGTGAAAAGGAGGCTAGTTGGTGGGAGTTGCAGGATCAGCCGTGGGCCACAACTGCAGAGGCACCCCCTGAGAGGGACCGGTTTTTTTACTCCAAAATGAAGACGTCAACAGAAGAGATGAGTCAGATGCGTCAACTCCGCGGGCTAGAGAGAGGGGCTTTCTTATGTGCAAACTAACACCTTGCATGATGGAATCACCCCAGAAGCCTTTAAAGTAGCAGAAAAAGTATGTTTACTTATACCTGCCATTTGCAGTTATAATCATAAGGAGAAAAATTGGGAAACCATGCCTTGGACATGAGGAGAGAACCTCTACCTACGCCCTTTGCCTGGCCAGAGGTTGTTAGAGAAAGGAGGAAAGGCGATCATTGAAACAATGGAAGCCCAGGGTGGGTGGCTGAAGGGGCCCTGCCTCAAATGACGGAGAGGTGTGTGTGTGAGAGAGAGAGAACCCTACCAATCAAGCTAGCGACAAAGGACAATCATTCGCTGCAAAAGCCCCCCCCCCCCCCCCCATCTCCCACTGATAACCCAGTGCGTGGGGAGGGGGGGGGGGGAGAAAGGGCTGTTATTGCAAAAGAAACTAACAGGGTAAAAAGGCAGAGCTGTAGCAAGACTCCCATCTACACACGCACATACACACCCCTCTTCTGGCACTTAGGGGTCTGGATGTTTGCTGCTCTGATCTCATTCCTATTAAATTATATGTAGCAGTGGCACAATAAAGCGGGGCAGGTTTTAAGCAAATCTTCGTTTGAATGCAAGTCCTCCCAAGCGTTCTCCCTGCTTAGCCCAGCCAATAAATACACTTGCACTAAATGCTTAGGGAAACATCAAAATATCATTTACTCGCAATTAGGTTGGAGAAATATACACATGCCCAGGATTCTTGGTGAGATTCTTTTTAGAAAGAAGTAAAGTTAAAGTAAAGTCTTTCGGACTTTTAAGTCTTTCAGGCCAGCCATGTGGCTTGCAAAAGGGAGGAGCTGAAGTAGACACCTTTCTTCTTCAAAACATAAAAAGAGAGAGAAGGCTAGAACATGCAAAGCTTTAATACATGCAAATAGGTCAGATGATCCCTAGAGGAAAGAAGGCAGGACATTTTCCAGTTGGTTACTTAGGGGCAAACAATACAAAACAACGTTTAGGCTAGTATTTCTGTCTTTATGGTCATTGTGCTAACACCCACCGAATGTGGGGGTTGCATTACGATACTCAACAATTCCAACCGAGTACGATAGACCTGGCCTTCTCTTCTGCATCTGTTCTGGTGGCGGAGTTTGGACTGGTGGGTCTAGGAAGTGCCTTTTCCCAAAGTGTGCGGAGGAGGGGGGGATTCCAGGAATGGCCAGAGAGAGAGAGAGAGAGGGTGGCTCTGGTGGTCTCTTTCCTAAGCCAGTTTGGGGCCAGCTGAGTTCTCCTACGGACCATAGCTTAATCTTTATGCTGATGATACTCAGCTGTGCATCTCAGCCCGTGGTGATCCTAGCAACACAGTCCTATCCAGGTGTCTGGAGGCTGTTGGGGTCTAGATGGGGGACAATGGGCTACAACTGAATCCCGGCAAGACTGAGAGGCTGTGGATTAGGGGCCCTGCGTTATCTCGGGAGCTACCATCTTTGGTTCTGGATGGGACTATTTTACCCCAAACAGACCCGGTGCATAATCTGGGGGTCCTCCTGGACTCGCTACTCCTGCTCGATGAGCAGGTGGCAGTCATGGCTAGGAGGGCTTTTGCACTACTTCGTGTCATATGCCAGTTACACCTGCTCCTAGATCGGGACTCCTTACTCATAGTCACGCATTTTCTGGTCACCTCTAAACTGGACTATTGTAATGTGCTCTACATGGGGCTGCCCTTGATGACCATCCGGAAGCTGCAACTGTTCCAGAATGTGGTTGCCTGGGTGGTGATGGGGTGCAGGCGTTATGCCTGTGCCTCACCACAGCTTCAGGAGCTGCACTGATTGCCGGTGTGCCTCCGGGTGCAATTCAAGGTGCTGGTTTTGACCTTTAAAGCTCTACATGGTAGTGGGCCAGGATACCTAAGAGACCGCATTGCCCTAAGGACGTCTGTCCGTCCTACCAGAGCGGACTGGAGGGGCTCTAATGGTTCCATCAGCCGGAAGGGCTCGCCTCTCTAGCACCAAGAGGAGGGCCTTCTCAGTGTCTGCTCCGGCCCTATGGAACCTCCTGCCATTTGAGCTGTGTCTCTAGACGTTGCTGCTAAAAACCTGGCTGGCAGAGCAGGTGTGGGCACCGGGGCAATGTGATGACTCCTGCCTGCTGGGTTTTTATGGGTTTTTAAGCTATTGGATTGTCATGTGGATTTTAATTGTTTGTGAGCCGCCAAGAGTTGTTCGAGTTGGGCAGCAATATAAATCTAAATAAATAAATCCTTGGTGGAAAAGGAGAAGGTCCACCTCGCCGAGATCTTACCTGTGCCCTCTTTCCCCCTCTTCCTCCTCTGCAGGGCATCTCCTCCAACCTTTTCTTTGTGGACCACACCTGTCCAGAGCAGGAGATTGCAGAAGGGAGGAGCCACCAGAACCCCCATGAGGCCCACTTTGTGGTGAAGCTGTGCCACTACCTGCTGCACCAGGGCTACCGGCCCTCCCAGATCACCATCCTCACCACCTACACAGGGCAGCTGTACTGCCTGCGCAAGCTGCTGCCCGCCACACTCTTCCAGGGGGTGAAGGTCCACGTGGTGGACAAGTACCAGGGGGAGGAGAACGACATCATCCTGCTCTCCCTGGTCCGCAGCAATGCCGAGGGGCGGGTGGGCTTCCTGCAGATCCCCAACCGCGTCTGCGTGGCCCTCTCCCGGGCCAGGAAGGGCCTCTACTGCATTGGCAACGCGGCCATGCTGGGCCAGGTCCCCCTCTGGAGCCGGATCCTGCACGCCCTGAGGGAGAAGGGCCAGGTCGGCCCCAGCCTGCTGCTCGCCTGCCAGAACCACCCGGAGACCAAGACCCAGGTGGCCCAGGTGGCTGACTTCCAGAAGGTGCCCGAGGGCGGCTGCAGTCGCCCCTGCGAGGCCCGGCTGAACTGCGGCCACGTCTGCCCACGGGTGTGCCACCCCTATGACCCAGAGCACAAGCAGGTCCAGTGCCAGAAGCCCTGCCAGAAGGTGCTCTGCCCAGAAGGCCACCGCTGCCCCCTGTCCTGCTTTAAGCCCTGCGGGAAGTGCCAGGTGAAGATGCCCAAGATACTGCCCAGCTGTGGCCACCTGCAGGAAGTGCCCTGCTCGGTGCCCGCCCAGGCCTTTTGCTGTTAGGAGCCCTGCCGGAAGGCCCTGAGCTGCGGCCACAGCTGCAGACAGACCTGCGGCCAGGCATGTACCCGTCGTTGCCCAGAAAAGACCCAGGCCACCCTGCCGTGCGGCCACAGCCAGGAGGTTCAGTGCGCCGAAGCTGCAGACATCCAAGACGGGAGACCCGTCCCATGCCAGGCCAAGTGTCTGAGCTCCCTGGAGTGTGGCCACCCTTGCCCGGGCTCCTGCCATGCGTGCTTTGGTGGCCGCTTCCACGCACCGTGCCAGAGCCCTTGTACGCGCCTCCTGATCTGCTCCCACAAGTGCCGGAATCCCTGCGTGGGTAACTGCCCACCATGCCTGTTGCCCTGTGAGAACAGCTGCATCCACAGCCGCTGTCTGAAGCCCTGCGGGGAGGCCTGCACCCCCTGTGCAGAGCCCTGCTCGTGGCGCTGCCAGCATTACCAGTGCAGCCGGCTGTGCTCAGAGCCCTGTGACCGGCCTCGCTGTGACTGGCCATGCCCCGAGACCCTGCCCTGCGGGCACCCATGCGCCGGGATGTGTGGGGATCCCTGCCCTCCCAAGTGCCTGGTCTGCCACCGGGAGGAGCTGACGCAGATCTTCTTTGGCTTCGAAGATGAGCCCGGTGCACGCTTTGTCCAGCTGGAGGACTGCGGGCACCTCTTTGAGTCCCAGGGCCTGGACTGCTACATGGAAGGCAATGGCGGCAGAGAGGAAGAGGAAGGAGGGGGCATGGAGACTGCCATCCGGCTGAAAGTCTGTCCCCACTGCCAGACGCCCATCCGGAAGAACCTGCGCTATGGCACGCTGGTCAAGAGGAGCCTCTCGGAGGTAGAGGCAGTGAAGGAGAGGATCCGGGGCCGCCCATCAGAGATTGCCACCCAAGCCCAGAGGCTGAAGGCTGAGCTGAAGGACAAGGCCTGCCTGAGGTACCTTTGGCCCATGCAGTACCAGCTGCTGCTGCAGGAGTTGCAGAAGGAACAACCGCCCCCCTCCGTTGGATACCTGGGTCTGGCGGAGCACCTGATCAGCTTCTACGGGCGGCTGGCACAGCTGAAAACCGACCTGAAGGAGGTGTCACCCATCGAGGGGGCCAGAGCCAGTGTCCGCCTGGCCGAAGTAGCCGGATGGCTAGCAAGGCCTCGCCTCAACTTAGCCAGCCAGGAGCTTTCGGACCTTCAGTGTGAACTCCGGCGCTTGACGTACCTGGTGGACCTGCTGGCCAGGTGCAAGGCTGCCGCGGGCAAGTGGGAGGCCTCCACGGCTGAGCAAATCAATACCATCCGGCGGCTCTTGGAGGGGCCCGGCAGGTTCACCCCGGAAGATGAGGCCGTGGTGGAAGCCACGATGGAGGCTCTGAAGGCCCTCCTGCCGGCCTCCGGGCTGGGCATCTCCGAGGAGGAAAGGAAGCAGATTGTGGCCGCCGTCACCGGCAACACCCGCGGGCACTGGTTCAAGTGCCCCAATGGGCACATCTACGTCATTGGTGATTGTGGGGGAGCCATGCAGCGAAGCCGCTGCCCCGATTGCCAGGAGGCCATTGGGGGCGAGAGCCACCGGCTGGAAGCCAGCAACCGTCTGGCCCCCGAGATGGATGGGGCGACTCACGCGGCCTGGTCGGAGGAGGCCAATGTCCTCAACATGTTGCTCCCCTGAGAAAACGACCCTGGCACCCCCAAGGCTGTGTGTGTGTGTGGATGATGGGCTTCCCTGCCTGGACCACCACACCACAGAAGACACGGGGCTCAACTGTCAGAGCCAGTTAAGAAAGGGCACAGGAGACGCCTTCCATTCTAGTGCTTAAGACATACCATATATTCTTTTTCTTCCTCTGAGACGTCAAAGGTTTCTTCCTAAACAAACAAACAAACAAGCAAGCAAGCAAGCAAGCAGAAAAGGCTCCTCATAACCAGAGAGCTTGTCCTGACAGTTGCTGGCAATGGTGTGCAAAACCAACCGGTGAGAAACCGTGCCGTGCGTGCCCACTCTGCAGGCCAGGAAAAAAGCCAGGCTCGGGCTGCTGCTTCCACGCTTGTCCGAGTGCTGCAGGCAAAGAAATAAAGTGAGGGGAACGGGAGTGGAAATGAGTTGAAAGAAGAGGAAGTGAAACTGCAGAAATGGAGAGGAAATGAACACATCCTCCCTTTTCTTTTTAAATGCTGGCTTAGCGCCATTGGGAAGAGCAACTGAACTTTAAAATCCTTTCCTCTATTCTGCTAGCTGTGTCAGGAGTAGTGTAAGGGCCACAGACTGAGTGTGCATTGCTACAAGCTGTTAGTTCTAGTCTTAGATATAACTGAAACCTTCTGACATGTTCTCAAACGCTGAGTTTCAGCAGAGCAGCCACACCTACTGTGCCCAAAGCTCTGGACAGCATGATGTTTGCAAGCAAGAGGGATGAAGAAAAGGAAGGCAGGCAGGCAGGCAGGCAGGCAGGCAGGCAGGCAGGCAGGCGCACGCCTAGCATACCTGGCTCCTGACTTTTTGTGCTCAGGAGTGGGAGGCTAAAAGGCTGGAGGTCAGTCCACCAGGGAGGGAGCACATGCTGAACTCAGCAGGCTCACCCCGAAAGAGGAGACACCCTCACTCTCCACATGCATTTCCCCCCATGGTGGGTCCCATTGACCTGGAATGAATGGCCTTCACTGACACACCTGAACATCTTACTTCATCATCATGACCTGCCTTTGCAATAGAAGAAGGTTTCACACTTTCTTAACCATAAAAGGGGGGGGGGGGAGTGATAAAACAGTACAGCATATCCTCCAAATAAAGTTTTTACATAATTGAATGGCTTGATAGAAATGTTGGGCTACCTGGTGCGTGTAGGATCCGCGTCCTTTAGAAGGGAATAAACATAAAGTCTGTCAGCCACAATTAAAGCATCGCTTGGGACTTGGTGCAAAGGGCATGGGGCACGGAGCGCCTAACGCCACACAGTCGCAGGTGGCCCTCCCTCCCTCCCCTTGGATCAGGGTTAGTCCCTTTGAGTCTTCCCGCCAAAAGTGCTGAGGCAGGGGAGGGGGGGTCGTCCAAAGGAGCTCTAGACTAGGTCTGTCTGCCTGCCTGTCTGTCTGTCTGTCTGCGCAGGGTCCACTTTGATGTGTGCCTTCTTTCGCTCGGATTCGCAGAGCTAGCTAATAAAAGGTGATTGCTTTTACAGACGCCTTGAAAGAGTGCTGCTTTGTGACATTTCCCCGCCCCCCAGGCAGAGCCAGGAGGTGCCAGCTGACCGCCTCCAACTGCCGTATCTGATTCCGAATAGTGGCTCTCTCCTCGTGTGGCGATCACAGCCACGAAGCTGGCCCTGGCCTTCCGCATGGCGTGTGACACACACACACACACACACACACCCAATACAACGGGCCCACTACTTCGCTTTCTGGCCCTCCTGCTCCGTCCGGGGCCCTTTTGGCACGCAAAGCCCGCCCCGCCCCGCCCCGCCCCAGGCCAGTCTTCCTTGGTGGGGCTGGAGCTGCCGCCGCCGCCCTCCTCCGCCATAGAGAGGGAGGGAGGGAGGGAGGGGGCTCAACTGAGGGGGGGGGCATTGGGGTTTTCCTCCCATGGGGATGCGGGGGGGGGGCGGCGGCTCTTCTTTCTTTGCCACCCAAGGGAGGAGGCCGTGGGGGGGAGGGGTCAGTGATGCCTCCCTCCCTCCTGCTCTGCCGGCCTCGAGAGTGGGTGGGTGGGTGGTGGGGCTACTCTAGGGTGGCGTGGAGGGTGGACGACCATGGGCCGGGCCGGGCCGGGCCGGGGCAGCCGCCGCCGCCGCCGAGGCAAAGCCCTCCCGCCCTTCTTCCTCACAGTGGGCGTGGCCTCCCGTTTCCCTCCCTCCTCGCTGGGGCCGTGGGCGGGGCTGCCGCCGCCGACTCCTCCCCCTCCCAGGGCTGCTGCTGCTGCTGCTGCTGGCCCGACGGCGTAGGCCATGGCGGCGGTTGCGGGCGGGGATCGGCCGGGGCCGGGGCGGGCGGTGGTGCTGGCGCGGCTGCGGGACTCTCTGGCGGCCCTCCTGGACGGCCTGCGAGGAAGAGGAGGAGGAGGAGGAGGAGGTGTGTGCGCGGCCGGAGAGGGGTGGGGGCGCCGGCACTCTGCACGAGCTCAGAGGCACACACACACACACCACCACCACCACGCTTCTCTCTTACAGGCGGCGGAGGAGAGGAGGCGGCCGGCTTCGAAGCGGGGCACTTCTGGGAGGCCCTCGGTAGGAGGGAGGGGAGGGGGGCGGGCTGGGCTGCGGGGGCCCCACACCACCCCCACCCCACCCCTCCTCCCCTGACCTCTCTCCCCCTCCTGGCCTCCCTTGCAGGGCGGGCGTTCCAGGCCGCCTCCCAGGAAGCCACGAAACTGAGCCTGGCCTTGGCGAGGCCGCCGCTGCCGGACCTGCAGGTGGGAAATGCGCAACACACACACACACACACACACACACACACACACACACACACACACACACACACACACACACACACACACACACACACACACACACACACACACACACACGGCGGGGGCGGGGGGCGTCGGGCGTCGCTCACCCTGGGTTAGCCCTTTGCCCACCCTCAAATCCCGGCTGCTTATAGAGATGATGAGACCTCTCCATCTGCTGCCTATGTCGTTGAGTTGCCCATCCTGGGGGAAAGTCTGCCCACCCACATCTAGAATCCTAGCTGGGGGGGGGGGGAGGGGGAGGCTCGAGGGAGGGGCGGGGGGGGGCGACCCCTCCCTCCCTCCCTTCTTCCCTCCCTCCAGAGAAAGAAGGAAGGAAACTGGGGACCCAAAGGGGCAGGTGGGGCGAGGGGAGGCGGGGCTGGGGGAGGGTCCACACCTGCATTACCCCCAAAATAATAATAATAATAATAATAATAATAATAATAATAATAATAATAATAATAATAATAATAATGGTGCCTAACGAGGTCATGGGGCTCCCCTTGCAGGCGCAGGAGCGGCTGGCCGAAGAGGTCCATAGCGGGGCCGTGGCCGTGGCCGCCGCTTTTTACCAGCTGCCCAAGGACCAAGGTCAGCAGTAGGGCGGGGAGGGGGTGTAGGCAGCTGCAGGGGTGGGGTGGGGATGGCAGGGCCCAAAGCAGCCCAAGGGGCGCCTGTCCTGCCACCCACCCACTCCTCTTTCCACCTCCTTAGGGGCCACCCTGCGCAGGGCCGTGCGGGAGGCTGCCGCCCAGGTGTTGGAGGGCCTGATCCAGCTCACCCACGCCCTCCTCCAGACCCCCCCATTGCAGAGGTGAGCAGCCCTGGCCTGCCTGGACACCTCCTCCGCTCCCCCCCCCCCCCGAAAGGCCCCACCGCCAGACTCGGCTGGGCGCCGCCTGCCGCCTGTGCATACAGGGTGGTGGCCCTCCTTCCCCATAAAGGGAGGTGGTGATGCCCCCCCCTTCCCCAACCAGTTCCACCCACTAACCAGCTCGCACACACCTCCGTCTCCCTCTTACAGCCTCTCCCGGGACCAGCTCACTTCAACTGGCAGCCTCTGGGAGGCATGTGACCGGATTTCCAGCCTGCCTCAAGGTGGGTGGGGGCTTGTGGGGAGGGGGAAGCAGGAGCCAGGGGCTGCGTCTGAACCCCCACCCCACATCTTAGCAATGTGGCAAAGGGAGGAAGGAGGGGGAGACACCAGGGTCCCTGTGGCCATCCTGCCCCATCTTCCCTCCCCACAGACAACCAGGCCGCTGTGGTTTCAGTCCTCTCGTCCAGCCTCGGGGTGGTCAGTGATGCCCTGGAGGAGATGGAGCAGGTAAGGGGAAGGTTTCCACTGCTGGGAGGGGGAGAGTTCGGGGGGGGGGGCACCAAGCCAACCCCACACAGCTTGGGAGTGGGGTGGACCACCTTTGCCTCTTGCAGAAGGAACCTGGCTCTGTGGAGTGGCCGAGCACCTGCTGAGTATCCTTAGGTAAGGGGTCTGGGGGCTGACCCGAGCTTACCATGGGGCACACCTGAGGACCTCATTCCTCCCATAGGGGGTGTTTTTTTGAAGAGCCCCCCACCCCTTGGTGGGCGGCAGGAGATTAGAGCCGGGGGGGGGGGGTGTCAGCTTCAGAGGTCACCTGCCGTGATGATACAGTTCAGGTAATTAACAACCTTACCTGACAAAGACGGTGCTAAACAGGACCCCTCGGCCCTTCAATACACCTTGTCTAGGCCTCAAGACCCAAAGTAAATCGAACACCCTGGACTTGGGAAGTCTGCTGGAGACTTTCCCCTGGCTGAGTCACATCCAGGCAGCCTCACTGAGGTCAAGCTCCTTGCTTAAGCCATCTCGCTATGAGAACAAGAAATATCGTTCAGTATTGTAGCAGTGTTGCCATTGGTAGTCATGGCCTTCTTAATAGTCTCATGGCCTGGCAACGCTCTCTTCTCACTCCTGTCTTGAACAAACACACTTGTGCTTGTATAAAGTTGCATTTGTTGAGAAACATTAATAATAAAAGCAAAAAGATCTTCCATAGGTTCACAGTTCACTATCAAAGATAAAAATAGGTAATAGTCACTAATCAAAATATTTCAGAGACAAAAAAAACCAAGTCCCTTTCCCACAAAATAATAAAAACCTAGCTAGGGAATCATGTTAGCTAGATTTCTGCATTCTTTCAGCAGACTTTCGCAATACAGTGGAACCTCGGTTAACACACACAAAAATCACAGAACAAAAGGAAATCCATAGAAAATAGTGGCTCGGCTTACAGATATATATATTTTTTGAATGGATTAATTGGTTTTCAATGCATTCCTATGGATATCCGTGTTTCGGTTAACATGTTTTGAATTTCCTATGGGAAATTGCATTCAATGCATTCCTATGGGGAATTTGGTGTAAGTAATTTTTGCTTTAAGAAAGATCCCGGGGAACACATTAGTTATGTTAACCGAGGTTTTACTGTACTACGGGTTCCCATCACTGAGCTCCAAAAGCCATCTGACTCTAATTTAAAAAAGCGATGACCTGTCTCGTTAGAATTAACCAATCAAATCATTTTGAATTCATGCCAAAGTCTCCTTTCCCAGAACATTCTTGCAGCTAGTGGTTTCCAGTTCACATCGCTTCATTGTGGCGCCTCCTCAAAGGTCTTCTGGCACCTGTGGATAACACTTAACCACAACGATATTCTCTACACGCCCCTCCTTTAGTCCTGAACTCATTCCTAGCACAAGAGCATCCGTATTTCTAATCTATACCTATAAAATGGTGCGTTAACCGTTGGAATGTGACAAAGGATGTTGCACCAGGCCCCACTAGCCCGTAATGGGCCTCCGTTCACTCGCCCGAACCCGGTTCGCAGGTAACTGTCGGGTTGAAATTTTCGACCCGGGGGCAGGAGCCCCCCAGTCGCAAACAAAAAAGGGAACTTCAATTCCCAACATTCCTTGCACCGCGCCGCGCCAGAGCCAATCAGGCTGAGCAGCGCGGCAAAGGGAACGTTCGGAAACGTGCCGCGGCCAATCAAAAAAAAAGCCGCAGGAAACAAACCTCTAAAGTATGCAAACACGCGGAGGCAAAACTACAAGCCCCAGCGTCCTGTGCGCGAAAAATAAAAGTTTTAAAAAAGGCCCGCCGCCGGTGCCCTCCTTCCCCACGGGCCAGCCAGCATGGCCCGTGGAGAAGAAAGCAAAAAAAAGCCCCCCCCCCCCGCTTCTTCCCCACGGGCCAGCCAGCATGGCCCGCGGGGGAAAAAATGGAAACCCCCCCCCCCCCCCCCGGCCACCGGTGCTCTTCTTCCCCACAGGCCAGCCAGCATGGCCCGCGGGGGGGGGGGGGGGGAAGGAACCCCCCGCCGGTGGTGCCCTCCTTCCCCACGGGCCAGCCAGCATGACCCGTAGAGAAGAAAGCAAAAAAAAAAAAAGCCCCCCCCCCCAATCCCTTCTTCCCCACGGGCCAGCCAGCATGGCCCGTGGGAAAGAAAGCCACTGAAAAAGTTAACCCAAAAAAACAAACCAAAAACAATCAAAAACACTCAAAAATCCAAAAAGAAAACACAAACACAGCCAAAAAACACACACACAGAGAGACACCCCCCAAAAAAAACACCAAACCACCCCCCCACCCCAAAAATCAGAGAGCCTACCAACAGACGTCTTGACTTCATGACCACCGGAAATCAAATGAGCAAAGAAAGGAAACACTAACCGGAAGCACCCAGAGGACAGAAGAGAAGAATTGTAGAGAGGAAGCAAAGCTCACCACCCCCACCCAGAGGACACAAGAGAAAAAACATTCAAAAATATTTCAAAATAAAAGATTAATTCCCAAACAAATCAAATAAGTTAGCCAAAAATTCAAAAATATTCACACTAATCTCAAAAAATTCCCAAAAAACCCAGAAATCAAATAAATTAAAATAAAATTTGCATAAACAAAAAACAAAAACCTTCAAAAACCAATTTAAAGAGTCCGGCGCTAAGAAAGCCAGCGCACAAAAATAAATAAATAAAACACACACTGGGAGCGCAAGTCCGCCACAGGCGGACGCAGCGCCTCAAAGCCACAAAACCTTTCAACACCATTTAAAACAGCCCAGTACCATTTGTAAAAGAAAAAAAAGAAACCCTTTACTATCCAACACAATTTTAAAAAGCCCGGCACCGCCGGGCAAAATATGCTAGTACAAAATATATTCTATACAGTACAATTCCCATGACATGTGCCATGGGGAGGTTTCAAGCCCTCCCCCCTGCTGCCGCCATCCCGCACACCCCACTCTGGGATATTTTTCCAGGGTGCATGCGCGCGCGCGCTTGCCTGACTGCTTGTTTTACTGGCTTCTCCCTGCAGAGTTTCCCCCCACCCCCCACCCCAGCCCACCTTTGCTGCGTGTTGCTGTTGTTGCCAAAGTGGCTCCTCTTCCACCTGCAGGGCAGGGTCCTGCATCTCTCACCCCACCCCCGTCCCCTGGTCTCTTCTGCACATGCTTAAGCTCTCTTTTGGGGGAAGGGTCTTCTCGCCCAAGTCTCTCTTGTCTGGCCTTGCACTCATGGGTGGGGAGCCAGGAGGCAGCTTGCAGGGGATGGGACTCCATCTGCTTTTGGGGGCCTGCCTTGGAAACACCCCCACCCCACTACTTTGCCTAGGATGGGGAGGGTTCACCTTGGGACTTCTGCCATCCCACTTGGGGTATGGAAGGGTCTCTCTTGACCTTCCCTGGGGGGGGGGGCAGGTGGGCTCTTAAGAGGAGGGTGGGTGGGTGGGGTGTGTGTTCCTGCATTGGTGCCTGTAAAAGGCCAGCACGGGAGGAGTGAGGCACATGCTGTGGCGTCTTTCCATGCAGGGCCAGGCTGAAGGGGGAGACCCGTATGGTAATGTGTTGGAGGACGACGAGGAGACGGCCCCCCTTCGAGGGAACCAGGACGTCTACTGGTCGGCGGCTGACCGGGAGCTCCTGGCCCCCTGCCTGGGGCTAGTCAAGGCCGCCCGGGCATGCCTGAAGAAGGTCTTGGGGGCGGTGAGAGCCCGGGGCAAGGTGGGCACCCCGGAGCAGGTGGCCCAGTTGGATGACCTCGCGGACATCGCAGGCGACGTCAGTCCCAGGTGGAGCAACCGTGGGGGAAGAGGGGGGCAAGGGGGGGCTTTGTCATGCAAAGGGAGGGCTTCTGGGTGGCTGAACAGGCATCCATGGGAAGGGGGGGTGGCAGCTTCTTCAGTGTGGCTGGGCGTGGAGAAGTGAGGGGCCATCTCAGGCCTGCTGGTACTACACCCACACACACACACCCTGCTGTCTTCTGATGGGGTGTAAGGGGAGGGCAGAGTCCTTTGCTCTTTGCAAGAGCCCCTCTCGTGGGGGCCTGGCCCCAGAAGACCCGAGGCACCCTGACCCTCTGCGGATGCAGTTTGTGCACGAACCCCACTGTGGGTGACCCCTTTGCAGGAGGGGGAGGGGGACTGTGCCCTGCGCGTCCCTCACTGCCCGTGTCTTTCTGCCAATTAATAGCGTGGATGAGCTGGTGCTGAGCGCATACCCTCCGGTGAACCCGCTGGCCCTGCGGCTGAATGTGAGTGACCCCCAGGGCTGGGGAGGGGGGGAAAGAGTTTTTGGACGGGGTGCTTCAGTAGGCACAGAGGGTCTGCTTACGGGAGCTAGAGAGTCGCCCACTTGAAGGGCTGCCCTGTTAACCCTGGGCCGGCTGGGCTCCTGCTCTGCCCCCCCCCCTTTCTCTTTGCTTGTCAGACCCCCAATCCCCCCCCCCCCACTTGTCCAGGGAGAGAAAGGGCCAAACCACCTGCGTAGTCAGTCTGGCTGGCCCCACGGCCCTTTGGCTTCTCCCTCTCAGACCCCATAGGGTTGGGCCAGCCAACTTTGGGGAGGCCAGGCAGTGGGGAGAGGCCCCTGTCTGCTGCCCCCCCCCCCAGTCCTGAACATTGCATTGTCCTTAGACCAGTGGGTGATCTGGGCCCTTGGGGGGGTAGCCTTGGCCCCAAGAACCCCTCCGGCCCCTCTCTTTCTGCTCCCTTTCCTGCCCCACAGGAGGAAGGCTAGCGGAGAAGAGGGGGGCTCTTCCGTGGGCTTTTGCTCTACTGCCTCCTGAGTCTCACCTGTTGGGGGAGGGGGAGTGTCTGGTTCCATTTTGCCTCTCCGGCCTTTGCTTCTTCCTCCTTCCTGCCCTGGACTCCCTCATCTTTCTCTCCCCCCACCCCGTCCCTCATGCCCCACCTCCCCCCACCCCACTATTCCTCCAGTCTTCTTCCCCACTGACCTCTGGGTTGGGCTGCGGGGGCGTACGATGGGCCCTGTTGTGGAGGGGGCTGGTCCATAGGCTCTTTTCCTGCATGCCAAGGACCAGGAAACGTTCCTGGGGCAGAAGGCAGCCGTGGGACTGCAGGGCGTGGGGGTGGGGGGTGGGCTGCCATGGTGGAAGAGGAGGGGGGCACCCTTCAGTTCTGGGGTTCCTGACTGAACCTCCTTTCCTTTCCAGGCTGCGAAGTTGGCCTCCGTGCTGAAGAAGATGCTGGAGATTGCCAGGTGTGTGAATGAGTAGCTTCCTGGGCGAATGGGTGGGTGTTGTGGGCAGGGGGGGGGGGGGTCGTGCCAGGCCTACAGCTGGTACAGGCCCACAGTGCTTTCTCATGGGGGAGGGGTGTCTTGTCTCTTGGGGTTGGAGGCTGGGAGTAGCATTTAACCCCCTGAAGACCCAAACAGTCTTTCAGGGCAGTGCCACTCCCTGGCCGGTGCGGGGGGGTGGGGCTGTGGAGGGGTATTGATTCCCCCCCCCCCCCCAATTTTCTTTCCTTCACAGGATGAGCCATGTTTGCCCCCCCTCAGAAGAAACTTGGGTGCTCTTCCTCTCTGGGGCTGTGGACCACAACATGGACAGAATCAAGCATCTGACCCAGGAGTTCCTTTGATGGCCGGAGGGGGGGAGGGCTTGGATTGGGGGCGGGAGGTGTGTGTGTGGAATGTGTACAATAAAGCCTGTGGGGCTCTTCCTGGCCCTGATTCTGCACAAGAGAGAGAGAGAGAGACATCAGGCACTGAGTCCAAGAGGGCTTTCCTCTCACTTCTCATTCCGGCTGCTTGGGGTGAAGGTGGGGGTCCCGACCACAGGTCCCTGTGTGTGAGATGCTGGGGGGTTGGGGCAGGGCAAGGCAGGGCACGGGGGGCAAGGAATGCTTCAGGTGTGCAGAGTAGCTGGGTGCTTCTGGCTGCTCATAAACCCAGTGTGTGTCTGTGTGTGCGTAGAATTTGAGAAGGGGTGATGGTGCTCCTCTAGAGTCATGGGGCTCCTGGAATGCTGGAGCTGCCTGGCTGAGCACCCGGATGACACACACCCTACGGTGCCCCCCATTCCTCAGGACTCTGCTGGCAGCCCGAGGCCATTGCCATCCCTCCAGTGCTGGGAGAACCGCCAGCCTCAGTCTGGAGGGAGGGAAGGGCCGGCTTCCCTGGCCTGAGCAAAGACAAGTGGCAGCCTTATCCACAAAGGGGCCCTCCTCTGGTATGCGCTTCCTAATCCCAAAGGCTGGAATGCCCTCACTACTACTCTTCCCCCCCCCCCCCTTTTATTGCATGCATGGTGGTGGTGGGGCTCGGATCTACCCTGAGTTCGCTCTGCTCAACTCAAGCTAAACTCAGTTAACCCCAACCACCACAGGAGCGATGTGGGGGTGTGTGTTTGCCTGCCCAAGCTGTAGTGCCACCAGGCGCCAGCAGACCTGGGCTTCCGTTTCCCCTGGGCTTCACACCCACCCAACAATGCCCCTGTTGCCAAAACCAGCGCTGCCCATTGCCAGGACGCCGGACACCCTTCCACAGCGCCCCCCCCAAAAAAAACCATTCCCCTGGGATGGGGTCTGTGTGGGCAAATCTGGACCCTTTCTGTCTCCCCAAGGCTTTAGGAACTAACACGCCCAGCCCCCCCCCCTCCTTAAAGGCAGACTGGCAACAGACTTGGGGCACAAGATCAGCCCCCCCCCCCCAGGAGAAGGGGCAACCTTGGCCAAGTTGCATGGTGGTCCCAGCCCCCTCCCCCCAAAAGTCAGGAATGTTTGGCCAAGGACAAAACCAAGAAAGTGGCTCCACTTTGGCAGTCCAGGGACAAAAGAAGACACGGCCTGGAAAAGGGTTGCCCTGCCTCAGAATCCGCTCCAGGGGAAACATGGGTGGGTTGTTGGTGTTTTTTTTGGGGGGGGGAGGGAGTTTTTAGGATTGCGGTTTTTACAGCGAGGGCATCAGGCTGATTGTGGGAATTTCTGCGCCAAGCAACTGCCGTATCTTGGGCTCTTCTGAACCTTGACTGGGGAAAGATGCTATTGAAGAAACATAATAAAACTGTTTTTCCAGGAGACCTTCGAGATCCTCCCCCCCCCCCCCATTGCCAATTAAGTCAATGTTTAGCTTCATTTTCTAGAATTTAAAAATTGCTGAGAGAAACATCAACAATTAGAGATATGCAGACGATACCACCCTAATGGCAGAAAGTGAGGAAGACCTAAAGAATCTCTTGATTGGGCTGAAGGAGGAGAGTGCAAAAGCTGGCCTGAGACTCAATATCAAGAAAACCAAGATAATGGCAACAGGCCCAATCAGTCCCTGGAAAATAGATGGGGAAGAAGTAGAAGCAGTGACAGATTTTACTTTCCTGGGAATCTAAGATCACTGCAGATGGCGACTGTAGCCATGAAATAAAAAGACGATTGATTCTGGGGAGACAATCTATGAGAAACCTGGGGAATATAGCGAAAAGCAGGGACATCACCTTGAAAACAAAAATTCGCATAGTCAAAGCAATGGTATTCCCAGTGGTAATGTATGGGTGTGAGAGCTGGACCATTAGGAAGGCTGAGCGCAGAAGAACAGATGCCTTTGAGATGTGGTGTTGGAGGAGAGTTCTGAGAGTCCCTTGGACAGCAAAAAGAACAAATAGTTCAATACTGGAAGAACTCAACCCTGACTGTTCATTGGTGGGACAAATAGTGAAGATGAAGCTAAAGTACTTTGGACATCAAATGAGAAGGGAGGACTCACTTGAGAAGGCCTTGATGCTGGGAAAGGTGGAGGGCAAGAGAAGAAGGGGGCGTCCAAAGATGAGATGGATAGATGGTATTGTGGACACAATGGGCACAGAGCTTGGTGGGCTGAGGAGAATGGTGGAGCACAGAGGTGCCTGGAGGAAAATGGACAATGGAGCTGCAAAGGGTTGGAATCGACTGTGTGACTGAACAACAAGGTTAGTATAATCTTGTTATTTTGTCCACTCTGTTTTTCTCAATTTATAAGCATTTCTTCCGACAAAGACCATGAGGCAGACCCAGAGGGAGGTATTGAGATGCATCAGAGGGATAGTACAAGAATACCAGAAATCATGCTGGTGGTAGAGGCCGCTCGAAGAAGAGCCAGAACAATCTGAGCCCTGTCTGTCCCTCCAAAGAGAAAGTAGAAGAAACAGCCCTCACAAGTAGGGGAACATCCTAGCTAGATAGGCGGTACATAAACCCAATAAATAATGTGTTGCTGTGCCACTGACTTTGAAGGGTGCTCCCAGTTTTCCTACTCTGTCTTGTCAGTTTCTTGCCCTTCTTGTGCCATATCTGATTCTGTTTATTGGCGATCCCGCTAGGGTAGTGGAGTAGACTGTACAGCCAGGGACTCAACGCCCGAGTGTTGGGCAGTGGTAAATAACCTGTTTCCTTAAAGGGAACAACGGGCGGATGAGCCCCTTTAGGTGTGGTGATGATGGTCCCCCCCCCCCCCCATCAGTGGAGGAAATGCCACTGGAAACCATCACATTGGGCCAAATAGCAAAATGTGTTTGATCATGGCAAGCTGGGATCCACCTTAAACAAATTCACACCAATGACATTTTTCCTGTTTGAGGAAAAAGTTGCAGTCAACAACAATTGGCTCTCCTCCTCATGGCGATCAGTCAGCCATGAAGATTGTCCTGGCAAGTGGCCTTTCATCTGCCTTCCACATTGCAGCGTGACACCTGTAGTAGTACCACTGGCCCACTTCCGTGAGTCACTTTCTGGTCCTGAGAGCTTTTGACAAGCAAAGAAGTTCTCCGCCCCAGGCCAAGATGGATGAAGTTGCTGCCCTCCCTCCATCCAGAGGGATTCCAGTGGGACCATTTTAATCATTCTTTCTTCCCTGTGGACTTTGGCACCCAAGGCTGTTGGTCCTCAGGGTGGTCGGGTTAGTTGATTCCCACGTGACGGATCAGCGCTTGAGTCGCTGGCAGTTGGGTCTACTCTATATGACCATAGCAGGGTCACCTGCCAGCCTGGCATTCCTTGCCCAAAGGTAAAGAATGTGCCTGTTTCCCTTCCAAAGACCCAAACTGGGCAAGTCCTGACACGTGTGCAGGCACACACACACACACACCCTCCAAAGCTGACCTTGGTGAGGCAAAGAAGAAGGGATTCATTAACATCAAATAATCTGCCCTTTGTAGCAGGTGACTTCCCAGCTCGGCCTTACCTTCAAGTGGCCATAGCCACTCCAGCCGCCCGCCGGCCTGATGGCTTTTATCTCTGCCCTGGAAGAGCAGAAAGGTCTGACCTGAAGGGATGGGCCCCCCAGGGCAGCTCCTGGCCCAGAGAAGGAAGTGGCTGGGATCGGGGGCAGAAAGAACTAGAGTCGGCGCGGGTGGAATTGCTACGGTTTATTCCTTGCCAGGGGGGGGGGTCTTCTGGGAGGAGGGGTGCCCCCGCCATCTTCTTCTGCTGGCCCCCCGAACTGAGCTGGGCTGCTAAGGCCTCTTCTCTCTGGTGCCCGGCGAGACCCACAGCTCCTTGCAGGCCTTCAGTGGGGGGAACTGGCAGCTCCGAAGGCTCACGTGGAGGTGCCTCAGGCCGCTTCGGAAGGGGGTCAGCCGGAACCGGACAGAGGTCTGGGCCCAGGCCGGGAGGGAACCCAATCTGCAGAGAGAGGGGGCAAAGCGAGGGGTTCAGGCCTGGATTCTAGATGCGGGTGGGCAACTATTTTTTCAGGATGGGCAATGAAGCCTCTTTTCAATGCATTCCTATGGGAAACCGGGCTTTGCCAGGGTGGGCAAACTGGTAACTCTGGGTGTGCCAAGCCCACCCTGGCTCCCCTCTGGCTACGGCCCTGGTTCGCCCTTTGGCCCAGAGGTTCGCTCTGTAACCCGCAAGGGGAGTCGTGCACTTCTGCCCCTCCCCACCAGCCTTTTCAGCCAGACTGCTCCCCCTCCCCACCGCTGGGCAGTGAAAATGCCCCAATACAGCTGCCCCCCCTCCCCACATGCAGAGCCTGGTCTGTCGCTGACCACCTCTGAGACTGGCCCCACTCCGCGATCCCGCACAGCCCGCCCCACCCAGCGCCCCCCCCCCCCTCCGGCACTCACGGGATGTGGACCTGGCCTTTAACCAGCCCTCCGCCTTCCACCACCAGCTGGCAGCTGCCCACGGGCTCCGGGAGTGGGTTGACGAACTCGACCTGGATCGGGAGGGCCTGATCCAGCACCACGGGCCCCATGACCTGCCAGGAGGAGGCCAGGATGAGGTCACGGGCCGGGCCAGGGCCGGCGATAGCGCAGTACCGCCCACCCGCCCGCCCACCCCCGGGGGCCCAGGGGGCCTACGTTGATCTCCATCGGGGGCGCAGCCATGGTGATGGTCTTCTCCACCAGGGTCTTCTCCCCGGAGACCAATTCCTCGCCCACGGCCACCACCCGGAGCTGCCCGTCGTCGCCCAGCCGGTGCCCGTACTGGCTGTGAGGGATCCGCCATAGCACGAGCTTCTCTGCGAAGGGAAGAGGGAGCGTGGGGTGGGGTCAGAGACGGGGCAGGTGGCTCGTGGAGGGGGGGGGAGGGATTCCTCTCCCCCCCTCCCCCCTCCCTCTCCGGCAGTCCTCACCTTGGTCCGGGGCGAAGGAGAGGTCGAGGCTCTCCTGCCAGAAGGGCGCCAGGGCCGTCCCGTTGTGCAGCACCGCCTGGGCGCTGAGCCAAAGCCGGACCTCCTTGTAGGCTGAGGCCAGGTTGCGGGCCAGCAGGCTCAGCTGGAGGTCTTGGCCCACCTCGGGGCTCTCGGCCAGGCGGATCTTCATGGCCAGCTGGGCGGGCGGCGGCAGGGGCGGCAGGGGCGGGCGCGTCACGGCGGGCGGAAGGGTCTCTTCCCCAAAGGGGCTGCCGCAGGGCCTGGGCAATCGCCCCCGGGCGGTGGCCTTCTGGAAGACCCGCCGTTCCTCCGCGGAGCCTGTGGGGAGAGAGCGGCATATGGGGCCAGGGCCGTAGCCAGGATTCTAGGGGGAGAGATTTTCAGGAGGGGCAACAATGTCACAAGGGTTTTCGGGGGCGGCGGCGGATCCTCTGGCTATGGCCCTGAACAGGAACGGGGGTCCCTGGCTGTGCGCTGACCTTCCGGGGCCTTATAGGCCCCCGTGACGTCCTGTCGCTCCTCGCGCCCCACGGCCTTGGTGCTGATATGTGCCCCGACGGCGTCGGTGTCGCGTCGGATCCTCTCCTTGCGACTCCCGCAGACCAGCCACACCACGCGGTCCGCGTTGACCATGGAGAAGGCGAAGGCCGTGTCGTAGGGCAGCTCCACATCGCCCCGCCGGATGGCCTCCACCGAGGCCGGACCGCAGCAGTAGAACCCTGCCGGACCAGGAGGAGGAAGGGGAAGAGAGCGTCAGAGAGGCCGTGCCCCCTCCCTCGTCAAGGGGCTGCGGGAGGGGGGGGGCTGTAAGGGGCTATTACCGTAGCTGCGCTCCTGGGGCGTCCCGTCCACCACCTGCCAGCCGCCAAAGCCGGGAGGAAGGTCTCTCCGCGCCATCCAACACTCATCCCACACGTGGAAGTTCCTGCAGGGAAGCAAAGGGGGAGGGGGGGGGGCTCAGGTGGGGTGGGGGCTGAGGATCAGTCAAAACAGGCATCATGTCCTGCCAAGTGCTCCTCCAGGCACGTCGAGGGGGGAGGGGTCTCTCTTTCTCTCTCGTCTCTCTCACGCGCAGAGGGAGGGAGGGAGGGGGGCGTCCTCCGCTCAGCCCCTGCTCTGAGGGTCAACTTGGCCTGCGGAAGGGGAGGCTGGAGACGGGGAAGACCCCACCCCCCACCCGCACCCCGGCCCTCACCAGATGCAATCCCTGCGCTCGGTGGGCAGGTTCCTCCCGTTGGCCCCGTAGTAGACATCCACGACCAGGTCCCCGTCCTTCTCGTGAGCAGACTCAAAGTTGGTCACCACGCGGGTCGGGATCCCGAGGCACCGCATCACTTTGGGAGGGGGGAGGGGGGAAGGGTTACAGGTTTCTGCTCCAGGAAACTCCCAACACCCGCCCAACAGCTTTGCCTGGGACATCAATTTAATTAACTTAATTTAATGGATTTATATACCGCCCTATCAAATGGACTCTGGGCGGTGTACGCAAGTTAAAACCAATATAAAACAATTAAAAACCCTTAAAAACATAGCGACACCTGTCCAAAGTCCCCCCCTCGCAGATGAGGCCTCCTCTCCCCACAGGCCAGAGCCCCCCTCTGAGCCCCCGTCTCGCTCCCAAAGGTGAGCTGAAGGCAGGGGCGTTCAGGAGCCTGTAGCGTTGAGGTTTCAGCAGGGGCTGCTGCCACCCCCATCACCACCCCACCCCACCACCACCCCTGCCCCCTACCCGTGCAGAGGACGCCGGCGAAGACCCAGCACTGGCCGTACTTGACCGGGCGGCCGCCGGTGCGCGCCCACTGGCGCAGGATGGCCAGGCTGCCGGTCCACTCGGTGGGGCGGACGCCGCCGGCGTAGTCCTCGGTCCAGTTGCCCAGGAGAAGGCCGCCCTCGTCCTCGCTGTTGACCTGGGTAGGGGCCGGAGGAGGAGGGTCGAGGGGGGCGAAGCAAAGGGTGGGGAGAAGGCCGCCCCCCCCCCGTCGCCCGTCGCCCCCCCCCCAGCCGACCTGCGCCGCGGGGCTCTCTCTTACCAAGGCGCTCATGACGCGGCTGACGTAGACGGGGCTCCCCCGCCAGGCGCTGTCTCGGGCCGGATCCTGCAGGCGGTTCAGGCTTCGGTCCAGCAGCTCCAAGCATATGTCCAGGACGTCCTCCTCGAACTGCAGCCAGACCGGAGGGAGAGGAGAAAGAGGGGGAGGGGAGGAGGAAGGCCTGACTCCCCCCCCTCACCCGGGGCCCACCCTTCGGCCCCATGGGGATCGGGGGCAAGAAGGGCAATTCCCAGGCCTTGCTCGAGACCCGCCCCCCTCCCGTGAACAGGGCTGGGAGAGAGAAAGAGAGAGAGAAAAGAATGCGGTGAGGGTGGGGTGGGGTGGGGGGTCCTGGGGGTGACAGAGGCGGACTACCTGTCCGAAGTCCCAGGCCGTCGGGCATATCCAGTCCTTGTTGCCCTCGTAGATGAGTCCGTGTTCGTTCAGGACGTACTCCTCCCTCTCCTCCTCGGCCTCCAGGAAGACATCATCCTCTGGGGCAGGACGCGGCGGGGTGGGGTGGGGGGAAATAACTTCATTGCCAGCCCCCCTCCTGTGCCTCTGCCAATTCCACCCCACACACCTCCTCGCCCCTCCTCGCACCGGGTGCCAGCCTCCCTATGCCTGTGTGCAGCGCCAGGGGGTGGCCAGGGGGGATTAGTTCCCCCCCCCCAACTAGATTTGCCCAACCGTGAATGATCCTGTACCTGGGCACCATGGGTTGAAAAGCAGGATGAGCTCGCCCAGAAGGTAAGAGGCGGAGGCCCCCTCGGAGTCAATGCGGGCCTTCAGCTGGTATTTCCCGACGGGGGCCCTGGCAGGAGCCCGCAGGGCCACCTCTGTGGCCCGGGAGGCGGCGGTGTCGGTGTCGGTGCCGGTGGTGGGGACCGCTTTCCAGTCCGGCCCGGGGTCCAGGCGCCCTCCTGGGGCCACTGGGAAGACGGAGCACGTCCCGAACTGCGCCTCGGGCTGCGGCCCTGAGGAGAGAAGCCCGGAGGGAGAGAAGGAACAGCTGAGCAAAGAAGGAGGGAAGGAAGGAAGGAAGGACGCCAGGGCAGCGGCTCCCGGTGGCACGGCTCGGGGCGGGCTGGCGGGGGGGGGGGGGGCGAGCAGAGCACAGGGAGGGAGGGAGGGAAGGAGTAGCAACAGGCACTCCAGGGGTGGGGGGTGGGAGGCGCTGTCCGTCTGAAGAGGTGCTTCATAGAGTGACATTGCCTCCTCCTCCTCCTCCTCCTCCTCTTCTGCTCTGTGTAGGCCAGACGTGGAACTGCCAAAATGAAGGCACCTTTTGGGTAGTTCATTCTGCAGTTCCTCCTTCCGCCTGACCTAGTGTGAGAAAGATTAGCCAGAAACACAAGGTTCCCATTACCAGGGTATTACGCCTGATGGTGGTTCCAAAATGCCACCCTCTCAAGGAGGCTCTTTCTGTGGTCTCCAGTGGGATTGTGGCCACCTTGAGGCCTTTACATGTGCTTGTAGGTCGACTTTGATTTACTCTTTTTAACACAATATGTGTTTAATTTTCTTTTAATAGTGTGGCAATTGTTTTAAATCTTTTACATGGGTTTTTAACGATGTAAGCCACTTGGGTGTCCTTTATATGACAAAGAGGGAGTGAAAACAGTGTAGGCAAGGGAGGGAGGGAGGGTCCTTGCCTGCCCCCCCAACATGTGACCCTTGTCCCCCTGTTTCTCTCTGCAGGGACAGGGAACCCAACCAGCACTTCCCTTGTCTTGTCCTGTTGACAGAGGAGACCTCTTGGGGAGCGGGGGGAGGGGGGGGGGCTTGACACCCACTCACAGTGCCTCCGTTTCTGCCCTCATTCCAACTTCTTTTTCTCCACCTTTCGTCTGAAATCTTTCATTCCAGCCCACAAAACCTGAGCTCTATCTACCACACATTGATGGTGCTGTTCTATCTTTCTCTGCCTCCCCCCCTTTCATTAAAGGCCAGACAGAGCTTCTCTCTATGTGTGAATGAGTCCCAGCTTGGGCCGGATTCTGCCTCTTGCCTGAGATGTGCTGTATTTTGTGGGTCCCACCCACCTTCTCTTTCCATGGGCAATATTTCAAGGAGGGGTTGGAGAAGGACGCTGCCATTACATGCCTAGATTTCTGCCCACTGCCCTTTCTTTCGGGGGACCAGGCTTTCCTCGCCACCTGCACTCAGGAAGACCCTGGGCAGGATTTGTCCAACCTTGGTGTGAATCAAATGAACCAGCTGGATCTTGATCAAGGCTCAGGATTTCACCCAATCCCAAGCCCTTTGGGAGTCATCTCCAGTTTGCCCAGATTGTTGACATTTCAAAATTAAGCATGCTTTAGCAAAATCTGCCTTCCGTCTATTTGCATTTATATTGTGCTTGCCCTCCCAAAAGCTCAAGGTGATGTTCATGTATGAGAACAAAGCACATTCCAGGAAAGCACTTCCCCATTGGAAGGAATTAGCATCCAGTTAGCATGCAAATTGACACCCATAGGATGGTCCTTGATCTACCTGTTTTGCTGTGTACATGCTGGCAGGCAGGGGCCCAAGGTTGGGGGAGAGGGAAGGGAACCGGGCACCCCCCTCCCAACAAAGAGAGGGAGAGAGCCCCTTGATGCTGAGAGGAGAGGAGGTGAGAGGCTAGAACTTCTCTCCTCTAACAGGCAAGGCGGGGTAGAGACTGGAGGGGTCACAGGGGAAACACAGACAAATCCCCCTCCCTCCCTTTCTCCCTCCCTCCCTTCCTCCCTTCCTTCCTTCCTTTCTTCCTTCCCTCCCTCCCTTCTCCCCTTTTCTTCCCTCCCTCCCTTTCTTTCTTTCTTCCCTTCCCTCCCTACACTATGACCCACAGACACCACTTGCCTTCTTACCTATCTCTGCAATCAGGTATAGGGAGTCAATGGCAGGCAGGAATCCCCTGGTGTGGAAGTGAAGGGTGATGGTAAAGAGCTGCCCCCTCCGCACGATCAGCCGCTGGTCACCCATCTCTGCCGTGTGGTGCTCCCGGTTGTTCCTGGGGCTCTGCCAGTCTATGAATGCCAGTTGCAGTGCTGGGGAAGGACAGGAGAAGGACCCCGCAGGGTGGCGAGTGGTAGGCAAGGGTTGGCTCCAGTTGGCAGGACTTGGCTCTCCAGCCCCCTCCCCCAAGCCTGGCCCCTTCTCCCTCCCGCCACCTGTTGCCCACCCGCACCCTGTCTCTCTCTCTCTCTGCCACTGCTGCCATTCTGGCCAGCCTCACCTCCAGCCATGATCCTGCTGCTCACACCCTCCTCTCCTTGCAAATGCCTCTGGGGTGCCTCTGCTCCTTCCTCTTGGCTGGTAGGAGTCCAGGAGGTGGGCGGGCGGTGGTGGGGCAGAAGGCAGTCTCCATGACATGGGGGTGGTCCTGTTGCCTCCCATTTCTGCACCCAGCTGGGTGTGGCTGGCTGGGAACCTCACTTACTCTCTCTCTCTCTCTCTCTCTCACACACACACAGAGAGAGAGAGAGAGAGAGAGAGAGAGAGAGAGAGAAGGTGGTGGTGGTTTGCCCTGGCCTCTCTCCCTCCCCAACCCTTGGGCCCCACCAGCCAAGGCCCAAGGCCCAACCAACAGGGCAGGGATGCAATGGCTGAATGGAGGGGTGGTGGTTTAAGGGGCCAGAGCAGGGAGGGGGCCATGGGGAGTCAGCGGGGCAGAGAGAGAGAGAGAGAGACTGCCTCTGTCCTGCCTGTGGTGCAGAAGAAGAGCCTTTGACCTAAGGCCAGAATGCTGTCCTGAAGCTGAGTCAGGATGAACAGGGATCACAGAGTGGAGCCTCCAGCTCCCCTCAACCCCAGCTGTGCCATGTGTGTGGAGTGGGATGGGGTGGGGGGCTTGGGAAAGGGCCACTCATCCTTTTGGTTAGAAAGCTTTGCCCTCAACACCCCTCCCCCACCCGGCTCTCCTGGTTTTGGTCCTGGAAGGTAGCCCATGGCCTGGGCTGGCTGCTGCCCCCGCCCCACAGCTTTGGCCCCCTTTGCGGTGGGGAGGAAGGGAGATCAAGGTTTTGACATGGAAGGGGCCTTTCTGCAGCTGCTGCCCAGGAGCCCCTCAAGGCCAGGCGGGTCTCCAGCACTTTCCTTAGGAAAGTTTCCTGCTCTTTCCTCCCCCTCCCTCCTATTTGGCTGAGCCAAAGAGTCTTTCCTGCTCTTTCTCCGAGGGAGGAGGGAGAGATCCGGTCTCCCATCCTGTGGCAGTGTCTTCTCCAGTCCCTGACCCCCTTCTCTCCCCCCCCCCCCACATAGGAAGGGTTGCCTCTTCCCCGGGCCCTTTCATGCTTCCCTCTCCGGGGCCCAGGCCAGGGTCCTCCTCCGTGTCTCCAGAGCAGCAACAAGAGCAGGACCTATTCCCTGAGGTCTCCATGTCAGGTGGCCACAAAGCCCCACCACCCATGCCATCCCCCACCCTCCCCGCCTGGTTCACAAGCTCCGTCCAATGCTCTTTGTTCATTTGTTGCACCTTTGCTAAGTTGGCACTTAAAGGCATTTGAGCCCATCATGCCATTTTTGAGCAAACAGGAGGCTGAGCACTAGCGTCAGAACTCACAGGCTGTAGAAGTGTGTGTGTGTGTGTGTATGTGTCTGGAAGGGTCCTCAAGCCCATCCTCTTTAGGAGGAGGAAACCCACAGCCTCAAGAGCCTGCCTGGCCAGTGGCTCACCAACAACCCTCCCGCTCCATCCCACCCCGCCCCAGAGAGAAATCCCACTCAATTCCAGGGTAGCCCTGGCATTGCCCAACAGCTTCCACCTTGTACCTGACCGAGTGCCCTGGGGCCAGGCCTGTGGGAAAAGAGCTCCCTGGGGGACTGGCAGTGGAGCTTGCCAGAAGCCTCAGGCACAGCTCATGGCCAGGAGACCCCTCCACGCATCGGATGGGTTGTAGATGAAACACCTCAGTTGCCACCTCAGCTGCCACGGCCAATACCCTTTTGCCATCTGCCCCATGGAAATAACCCGCCTTTCTCTCCATCAGCCTGGGCTACCAAGGTGCTCCTAGGAAGTTGGGCCCAGTTGCCCAGATGATTCAGCTTGGGACTGTTGTCCTCCCCCAATGGGCCAGAGGGAGTTTCCCTTCCATTTTGGGAGAGGCCCTAAGGAAGGAGAGAGACACACACACCCTCTGGCCCTGTAAGAGCCCACCCTGGAGTGGCCCCAGGGGAACCTGGCGCCTATTCACAGGGAAGGATGGGATGGTCTGACCTGAACATAAGAACATAAGAACAGCCTTGCTGGAAGAGGCCACAGGAGCCCATGATCCAGTCCAGCGTTCTGTCTCACACAGTGGCTCACCATTTCCTTCAGGGTATTATTCCCAAGCAGATGCCTTCACCTGTTTAGGATTCCGTGGAAATGGCATTGAGAGGTATCCTGCCTATCTCTCCAACCCCGAGGTTGTCCTTAAGTATCCATAATTAAAGCCATTGATACCCTTGTCCTCCATGAACTTGTCTAATCCTTTCTTGAAGCTGTCAAGACTGACAGCTGTCACCACTTCTTCTGGCAGGGAGTTCCATAGACCAGGGATCCTCTGGGTGAAAAAGTGCTTTCTCTTATTTAATTTTAATTTAATTTAATTTAATTTAATTGTCACATTTATATACCGCTCACTCGGCCAAAGCCGACTCAGGGCAGTTCACAATAAAAATTTAAAAAAACATGTTAAAAACAGTTAAAACTACCCACCCCCTAAAACAAGGGGTGCAGGATCCAAAGGCACCATGGGGAGGAGTTCTTCTACACCAACCACCCAATGGAGGTTACCCTTCCACCTGCACCCCACACTTGACCCGCCAGCCAGGTTTTAAGTTCTTTTCTGAAAGGCAGCAATTCCGCCCGGAGACGTAGCTCTGTTGGCAGAGGGCCGGTGCAGACACGGAGAAGGCTCTCCTCCTTGTGCCAGAGAGGCGAGCCCCTCTGGCTGATGGAACAATTAGAGAGCCCCTCCGGTCCGCTCTGGTTGGACGGACAGACGTCCTCAGGGCGATGCGGTCTCTTAGGTAACCCGGCCCACTACCATGTAGGGCTTTAAAGGTCAAAACCAGCACCTTGAATTGCACCCGGAGACAAACTGGCAACCAGTGCAGCTCCAGGAGCAGTGGCAAAGCGCAGGCATAACGCCCACACCCCATCACCACCCGGGCTGCCGCATTCTGGACCAGCTGTAGCCTCCAAATGGTCGTCAAGGGCAGCCCCATGTAGAGCGCATTGCAATAATCTAGTCTGGAGGTAACCAGAGCGTGAGTGACCATGAGCAAGGAGTCCCGGTCCAGGAGTGGGCGCAACTGGCGAATTACCTGAAGCTAGGTGAAAGCCCTCCTGGTCACAGCCGCCACCTGTTTTGTTTGAGAACTAGTACCCAAAGTTTCATGGATTGTCCCCTAGTTTTAGTGTTATGCGATAGGGAAAACAGTTTTTCCTTATCTACTTTGTCCAAACTTCAGTCAGGTAATTTCTTAGACGCCATCGTTCAAGAGTGAAGAGACCCAACTGTTGCAGGCTCAGATAGTAAGGAAGGTGTTCCAGTCCCCTAATCATTCTGGTTTCCCTCATCTGTACCATAATATCCTTCTGGAGGTATGGCGACCAGAATTGTACACAGTATTCCAGATGGGACCTCACCATAGATTTATAAAGGGGCAAAATGACACTTGCTGGCTTATTTTCTATACCCTTCCTAAGCATTGAGTTTGCTTTTTCCACTGCTGAGGCACACTGGGTTGACACCTTCATTGAGCTCTTGTCCACCAGGACACCAAGGTCACTTTCCTGGTTTGTCGCAGAGAGTTCAGACCCCATCAGTTTATAAATGTAATTGGGGTTCTTTGCCCCAACATGCATCACTCTGCACTTACTAATGTTGAAGCTCATTTGCCACTGTTTTGCCCACTCCCCCAGTGTCAAGAGATCCCTCTGGAGCTCTTCACAATCTCTCACAGTTTTCACTACCCTGTATAATTTAGTGTCATCAGCAAATTTGGCTACCTTGCTTTTTACTCCTACCTCTAGATCATTTATGAAGAGGTTGAAAAGCAGGGGTCCCAGTACTGAACCTTGGGGGACCCCACTCTTGACTTCCCTCCACTTGGAGAAGTGTCCATTGAGTGCTACCCTCTGTTTCCTGTCCCTTAGCCAGTTGCTGATCCAGGACAAGACCTGTTGTCCCTTTATTCCATGACTGGTAAGTTTATTCAAGAGCCTTTGGTGTGGGACCTTGTCAAAAGCCTTCTGAAAGTCCAGATAAACAATGTCAACTGGATCCCCCTTATCCACATGCTTGTTGACACTCTCAAAAAATTCCAACAGATTAGTGAGGCATGATTTGCCCTTGCAAAAGCCATGTTGGCTCTCCTTTAGCAGCGCCTTCTCTTCTATGTGCCTATTAATTCTATCTTTTAGGATGGTTTCCATCACTTGACCTGGGACACATGTCAAACTGACAGGCCGGTAATTTCCTGGATCACCCCTGGATCCTTTTTTGAAAATTGGTGTTACATTCGCTACCTTCCAGTCATCAGGCACAAAGCCTGATTTGAGGGAAATATTATATATTTTGGCTAGGAGATCAGCAATTTCATCCTTAAGCTCCCTGAGAACTCGTGGATGGATGCCATCTGGTCCTGGTGATTTGTTAGCATTTAGTTTAACAAGACATGCAAGGACCTCATCCCTGGTTATTTCTATCTGGCTTAATTCTTCGCTTTCCCTCCCTACGAAGATAGGCTCTGTTTTGGGCATGTGGTCTCTGTTTTCTTCAGTGAATAATACTTCATTGAGTCTCTCTGCAATCTCTGTTTCCTCTTTAATAACCCCTTGCCTTCCATTGTCATCTAATGGTCCAATGGCCTTCCTAGTTGGGTTCTTACCTCTAATGTACTTAAAGAAATCTTTGTTATTTCTCTGAGTATTTTTAGCTATACGCTCCTCAAAGTCTTGCTTTGCTTTCCTGATTGTTGCCTTGCATTTGTTCTGCCAAAATTTATGTTTCTGCCTGCTGTCCTCATTCGGACATAAGAACATAAGAACATAAGAACAGCCTTGCTGGAACAGGCCACAGCCCATCCAGTCCAGCATTCTGTCTCACACAGTGGCTCACCATTTCCTTCAGGGTATTCCCAAGCAGATGCCTTCACCTGCTTAGGATTCCCTGGAAATGGCATTGAGAGATATCCTGCCTATCTCTCCAACCCGGAGGTTGTCCTTAGGTAGCCATAATTATAGCCATTGATAGCCTTGTCCTCCATGAACTTGTCTAATCCTTTCTTAAAGCTGTCAAGACTGACAGCTGTCACCACTTCTTCTGGCAGGGAGTTCCATAGACCAGTAATCCTCTGGGTGAAAAAGTACTTTCTCTTATTTGTTTGAGAACTAGTACCCAAAAGTTTCATGGAGTGTCCCCTAGTTCTAGTGTTGTGCGATAGGGAAAACAGTTTTTCCTTATCTACTTTGTCCACACCGTGCATGATTTTATAAACTTCAATCAGGTCACCTCTTAGACGTCGTCGTTCAAGAGTGAAAAGGCCCAACCGTTGCAGCCTCAGATGGTAAGGAAGGTGTTCCAGTCCCCTAATCATTCTGGTTGCCCTCCTCTGTACTTTCTCCAACTCCATAATATCCTTCTGGAGGTATGGCGACCAGAACTGTACACAATATTCCAGATGGGGCCTCACCATAGATTTATAAAGAGGCAAAATGACACTTGCTGACTTATTTTCTATACCCTTCCTAATGATCCCTAACATTGAGTTTGCTTTTTTCACTGCTGAGGCACACTGGGTTGACACCTTCATTGAGCTGTCCACCAGGACACCAAGGTCCCTTTCCTGGTTTGTCGCAGAGAGTTCAGACCCCATCAGTTTATAAATGTAATTGGGGTTTTTTGCCCCAACATGCATCACTCTGCACTTACTGATGTTGAAGCTCATTTGCCACTGTTTTGCCCACTCCCCCAGTGTCAAGAGATCCCTCTGGAGCTCCTCACAATCTCTCACAGTTTTCACTACCCTGTATAATTTAGTGTCGTCAGCAAATTTGGCTACCTTGCTTTTTACTCCTACCTCTAGATCATTTATGAAGAGGTTGAAAAGCAGGGGTCCCAGTACTGAACCTTGGGGGACCCCACTCTTGACTTCCCTCCACTTGGAGAAGTGTCCATTTAGTGCTACCCTCTGTTTCCTGTCCCTTAGCCAGTTGCTGATCCAGGACAAGACCTGTCCCTTTATTCCATGACTGGTAAGTTTATTCAAGAGCCTTTGGTGTGGGACCTTGTCAAAAGCCTTCTGAAAGTCCAGATAAACAATGTCAACTGGATCCCCCTTATCCACATGCTTGTTGACACTCTCAAAAAATTCCAACAGATTAGTGAGGCATGATTTGCCCTTGCAAAAGCCATGTTGGCTCTCCTTTAGCAGCGCCTTCTCTTCTATGTGCCTATTAATTCTATCTTTTAGGATGGTTTCCATCACTTTACCTGGGACACATGTCAAACTGACAGGCCGGTAATTTCCTGGATCACCCCTGGATCCTTTTTTGAAAATTGGTGTTACATTCGCTACCTTCCAGTCATCAGGCACAAAGCCTGATTTGAGGGAAAGATTATATATTTTGGCTAGGATATCAGCAATTTCATCTTTAAGTTCCCTGAGAACTCGTGGATGGATGCCATCTGGTCCTGGGGATTTGTTAGTGTTTAGCTTAACAAGACATGCAAGGACCTCCTCCCTGGTTATTTCTATCTTGCTTAATTCTTCGGTTTCCCTCCCTACGAAGATAGGCTCTGTTTTGAGCATGTGGTCTCTGTCTTCTTCAGTGAATACTGAAGCAAAGAATTCATTGAGTCTCTCTGCAATCTCTGTTTCCTCTTTAATAACCCCTTGCCTTCCATTGTCATCTAATGGTCCAATGGCCTTCCTAGTTGGGTTCTTACTTCTAATGTACTTAAAGAAGTCTTTGTTATTTCTCTGAGTATTTTTAGCTATACGCTCCTCAAAGTCTTGCTTTGCTTTCCTGATTGTTGCCTTGCATTTGTTCTGCCAGAATTTATGTTTCTGCCTGCTGTCCTCATTTGGACAAGCCTTCCATCTTCTAAATGAGCTTTTCTTGCTCTTGATCACTTCCCGAACAGCTCCTGTAAGCCACATCGGAGTCCTCTTGGACCTGGCAGTGCCCTTTTTCCTTTTGGGTATGCATTCCAATTGAGCCTCTGTTATTGTTTTTGTAAACAGCCTCCATGCCTCTTGGAGTGTTTGGACTCTCTCAATTTTCCCTTTCAGCTTCTTTTTTACTAGTTTCCTCAACTTTGGGAAATTTCCTTTTTGAAAATTTAAGGTCTCTGTGTTAGATTTTATCAGTGACTTGCGGTCTATGATCAAGTTAAACATAATTGAGTTGTGGTCACTGTTCCCTATTGGATCAGTCACATTAACATCTTGCACCAGATCCTGAGTATTACTCAGGATCAAGTCAAGGATTCTTGTACCTCTAGTTGGGTCTTCAACCATCTGTCCCAGGGAACAATCATTTAGCATATCTAGGAACTTTATCTCTTTATCATGTGCTGAACATAGACAGTTCACCCAGTCTATGTGAGGGTAATTGAAGTCCCCCATTATAACCAGGCTTCCCTTCTTGGATGCCTCCTTTACAACATTCTCCAACTGCCAGTCTCCCTCAAGAGTTTGGGTCGGAGGCCGATAGTATATGCCTACTGTTAGACCATCCTTGTGGCCTGGTACTCTTACCCACAGAGCTTCTAATGGTGACTCCAAATCACCTAGATATTCCAATTTATTTATTTATTTATTTATAAGTCACATTTGCATATGCCGCCCACTCAGGCAGAACCCGACTCAGGGCGGCATTACAACAATTCTAAAAAATACATAAAACATTATAAAAACCTTAAAAAACCCACATCCACCCCTTTTAAAAACCCATATCCCACCCACCCATCCCGCCTACTATACAAGAGGGAAGAAGAGAGAGTTCTTATAAAAGCCAGCCGGCGGGAACCATAGTCCCGTTCGGGCCCCACACCTGCCCTGCCAGCCAGGTCTTTACTCCTTTCCTGAAGGGCAGCAGTTCACTTTGAAGTCTTACATCTGTTGGTAGGAGGTTCCAGAGGGTTGGTGCGGACACGGAGAAGGCCCTCCTTCGGGTGCTAGACAAATGTGCACCCCTCGTTGACGGCACCATTAGAGAGCCCCTCCGGTCCGCTCTGGTTGGACGGGCAGTCACTCTTGGGACGATGCGGTCTCTAAGGTATCCTGGCCCCCTGCCATATAGGGCTTTAAAGGTCAAAACCAGCACCTTAAATTGCACCCGGAGACAAACTGGTAACCAGTGCAGCTCCCGAAGCAGCGGTGAGGCATGGGCATATCGCCCACACCCCATCACCACCCGGGCCGCCGCATTCTGGACCAGCTGCAGCCTCCGAATGGTCGTCAAGGGCAGCCCCATGTAGAGCACATTACAATAATCTAGTCGGGAAGTAACCAGAGCATGAGTGACCATAAGCAAGGAGCCCCGGTCCAGGAGCGTGCGCAATTGGCGAATCACCCGAAGTTGGGCAAAAGCCCTCCTGGCCACAGCCGCCACTTGTTCTTCCAGCCGCAGCCGTGAGTCCAGAAGGACCCCCAAGTTGCGCACTGGGTCTGTCTGGGGCAAAACAGCCCCATCCAGTACCAAAGATGGTAACTCCTTGGATAACATGGGGCCCCTTATCCACAGCCACTCTGTCTTGCTGGGATTCAGTCGAAGCCCATTGGCCCCCATCCAGACCCCAATGGCCTCCAGGCATCCGGATAGGATTTCAACAGCATCACTGGGGTCCCCACGGGCCGAGATGTACAGCTGAGTATCATCCGCGTACTGATGGTACCGCACCCCGTGGGAACGAATGATCTCACCCAGTGGCTTCATGTAGATGTTAAATAAGAGAGGAGAGAGCACAGAGCCCTGAGGCACCCCATACTTGAGGGGCCTAGGGCTGGACCTCTCACTCTCTAACCACACCGACTGGGTACGGCCCTCCAGAAAAGAGGAAAACCAGGACAACACAGTGCCCTGGATCCCCAGTCCTTCGAGCCGTTCCAGCAGGATACCGTGATCGACGGTATCGAAGGCCGCTGAGAGATCAAGAAGAGCAAGGACGGATGGATAACCCCCGTCCCGCTCCCGCCAGAGATCATCCAACAGTGCGACCAATGCCGTCTCCGTTCCATATCCGGGCCTGAATCCTGATTGAAAGGGGTCTAGATAATCCGCTTCCTCCAGGACACTCTGCAGCTGGCGCGCCACCGCCTTCTCCAAAACCTTACCCAAAAAGGGCAGGTTGGAAACCGGCCTGTAGTTGTTAAGGACAGCTGGGTCGAGGGACGTTTTCTTCAGGAGGGGGCACACCAAAGCATGTTTTAGCTGTGCAGGAAATGCCCCCTCCCGTAATGAAGCATTTATTATCCCCCCAACCCAGCCCCCTGTTACCTCCTTGGATGCTTTCACCAACCAGGTGGGACAGGGGTCCAATTCATACAATTTTATCACTTCTTTGACATACAAGGCTACACCACCTCCCATTTGCCCCTTCCTATCCTTCCTGTACAGTTTGTAACCTGGGATAACTGTATCCCAATGGTTATCATCCATCCACCAGGTTCCAGTGATGCCAATAATATCAATATTTTTTCTATTGCTATCTTTTTATCTATTGTTATCTTTTACCCGGCCCAAGCTATGCCTACTTCAGGGCAGGAGGGCACCAGTCCCCCCAGGCCTTCCCATCATCATCATCATCATCATCATCATCATCTACCACCCTTGCTTGCTCCTCTCAACCTCTGGAAGTGATGGAGCTTTCTCATTGGGAACTACATGGGGGGAATCATAATTCATGCACATGTCATTGCAACACATCTGTGAACATCTGGAGGAGACTCCTCAGCATGGGACATTTGGCATCCCAAATGGATGCCCCATTCCCAATTTCACACCAGAGGCATCAGGAATGACGGCCAACTCTTATTACCTGGAGAGACAGGGAAAATTCGACACAGCAGAGAGGAAAGGTGTGTGTCTCCAGCACACAAGGCCTCCAGATGTGCCAGCTCAGCTCCTGCCCAGATGACATCAGATCCTAGAAGGAGCTGCCACCACACCTCAAGCAGCAGCAGCATCCGCAGCAGCAGCAGAAATCTGTCCACCCATCACAAAGAGAAGGAAGTCATTGCCTATTCAACAGGTGGAGGGAGTTTTGCTCAGCCCTGATTTACGCTGATGACACTCAGTTGTACATCTCGGCCCCTGGTGATCCAAGCGATGCTGTCAAAGTCCTATCCAGGTGTCTGGAGGCTGTTGGGGCCTAGATGTGGGACAAAGGTCTACAACTGAATCCTGGCAAGACTGAGTGGCTATGGATTAGGTTCCCTGTGTTATCTCGGGAGCTACCGTCTTTGGTTCTGAATGGGGCTATTTTCCCCCAGACAAACCCAGTGCATAACTTGGGGGTCCTCCTGGACTTGCAACTACTGCTCAAAGAGCAGGTGGCAGACGTGGGCAGGAGGACTTTTGCACAACTTCATGTGATCCGCCAGTTGTGCCCGCTCCTGGACCGGGACTCCTTGCTCATGGTCACACATGCTCTGGTCACCTCTAGACTTGACTATTGCAATGCACTCTACATGGGGCTGTCCTTGACGGCCATTCAGAGGCTGCAACTGGTCCAGAATGCAGCTGCCCTGGTGGTGATGGGGTGTGGGCATTATACCCGTGCCTCGACATTGCTCCGGGAGCTGCACTACCTTATTCTCTAACAATAAGGATTTTTTAGATAAGTGGACTTTAATACTTGATAGATGTTCGTATGATTTGATACTTCTCATTATTGACCAGTGCAACAATGAAGCTGACATGCTCAAGGCCGATATTAAGAAAATCAAAGACGATTTCATTTCCACCAGCTCTACTACTATGACAGACAAGATGGATGCCCTTGATACTAAATTACTAGAATTCAAAAATAACTTGTTAACCTTTAAGAACAAAAAATTAAGTAGGGACCGCAATGATTATAAAACTAACCGTATTTATAAATGGCAGTTTGTGTGCCCCAACATCCAAAAGCAAGTGACATGGCGACGACCATTGGAAGATACAGATTTTGAAACTACTGACTCTGACGTGGCCGATTCCTCTGCTGACGAGCGACTGCGGGATCCTTACAACTTTAGGCTCCATCGTAATAAACAACAATCAGCTGCCCCTAAGAATCCTTCCAGTGGGGATTTTTTAGGACAACGCGTCACTCGACGGAACAAGAAGAAATAGCACCGTCCCTGGTATTTAATCTATCTAATAGAAGTCTTACGGTAAGGGAGACCGAATTACTAAACCTGGGTTTGGGTTTTGTCCCCACTTCGAAATATTCCTCCTTTAATACACGGGTGGATATATTCAAACTCATTCGTTTACTTAAATTGCGGGCTTTTTTCAAGGATACCCCTAGCCGGTCTAAAAATATTTTTTCGCCCCGTTCCACCTTTATACCCCCCATCGAGAATGCCTCCATTGAGGTATTCAAAAAAGTCATTCTTAGAGATATCATAGCTTTAGAAAGCAATCTGCGCTGTTCCTTTAATCTGACTCAGGATGATTTACGCCTATTGGAGAATTTGGGTAATGATCCTGATATTATTATCAAGGCAGCCGACAAGGGTGGAGGGGTAGTAGTTATGAATAAGACGGATTACCTTACGGAAGCATATTATCAACTCTCCAATCCGAATTTCTATCAAGCTTTGGATAAAGATCCGACCAAACCAATGTTATTACGACAGTACTGCAGGAAGGTCTGGCTTTGGGCTACATCTCAGATACTACCTTCCGTTTTATTTCTAATAAAAATTCTCAAGTGCCCATCTTTCACTTATTGCCCAAAGTCCATAAACTTGATCCTTCTTCCACCCATGTTCCATTCAGACCCATCATCGCTGCGAATAATTCTTTACTTGAACCTATATCCATTTCCATCGATCATTATATACGCCCTTTTGTTTCGGATACACCTTCCTATGTCAAGGATTCTACACATTTAATTCAATGTTTAGAACATACTATTGTACCTAACAATTGTGTTCTTTTCACTATGGACATTTCTTCTCTATACACTAACATACCTTTACAGGACGTGCGTACATTGATAGAACATCATTTATCTTCCCGTACTCAGACGGATCCACCTACACATTTTCTTTTGGATTTATTGGATATTGCCTTTGAGCACAACTTTTTCAGATTTCTAGATTCTTTTTATTTACAGACACAAGGGGTGGCTATGGAGTCGAATTTCGCTCCATCCGTGGCTAATATCTTTATGAAAGATTTTGACTGGACTTTCATACTTAATTCCGCTGTTAATCCATTCTTTATGGACATTATTATATACAAACGTTACATCGACGACTTATTTTTTGTGCTTAAAAAACCTTCAGCAGTTCATTTTGTCATTTGGATTAACTCCCTTCATGACCATTTAACTTTTACTCATACCGTTAATTCTTCATCCATTCCTTTTTTGGACCTCAAAATTTTTATTTCTGGTAACAAGTTAAATATGAAGTTATTCAACAAACCCACTGACAGACACGCCTATTTACAGTATAAGTCATACCATCCACATACTCTTAAATCCAATATTCCTTTTAATTTATTTCTCAGGGCCAAGCGCAATTCCACTTGTGACTCAGACTTTCATCAGGCTGCTTTCAATATACACCGGTCCTTCCGCCATAGGGGCTATCCTGATCAGATCATCCAATCCGCCTACACCAAAGTGAAATCTAGATCCAGAGGTTCTTTATTCCAGCGACGAAACAATTCGTCAGTGTCTAACATCTATTGGTCCCTTGATTATACACCACTAGCCCAGAAAATTAAGAATATTATTAACAGACATTGGCACATAGTCGATTCGATTCCCGGCTGTCAGGACAAACCCACCATTGGTTTTCGTAAAACTAAGACCATTGCAGGCATTATTTCTAGAACTGACTGCATGCCCAAACCTCTTTCTTTTTCAAGATTTCCAGTAGGTCACCACTCTTGTGGGCACTGTACTTTCTGTCGTTTTATGTGGGCCACCAATGTGGTCTCTATTCCCAGCAGTAATTTCATACTACATCTATCTGTCTTCTCTAATTGTAATTCATGGGACGCCGTCTATATGATTGTATGTTCATGTCAACTTGCTTATATTGGTCAATCATGCAGACCACTTAAGACTCGACTTGGGGAACATCAGTCCTGTATCAGAAATAACGTTGCTACAGCTCTGCTGGTTGCCCACTTTAATGATAAAAAACATTCCTATCTGGATATGCGGGCAGTTATACTTGAAACGTTCTCTCCCCGGAAATATCACAATTTAGACAAACAACGTTTCCTCTTACAACGAGAAGCCTTTTATATCCACCGATTTTCCACGCTAACTCCTAAGGGCTTGAATACTGACTATGATCTATCAGCCTTCCTTTAGTTTGTCTTATATAGATCCCCGCCAATATATAGGTTGTTTCCTTTTTGTATCTTGTGTCTTTAACGTGGGGCTTTCAAATTTTCAGTCTCAGCTGTGGGCGGTACGCACGTCTCAGCTGCAAACTATATATAGCACTTTGTACTATTGCCGAATAACGCTCAGACCAAACATGAAATTACACCAAGAAGGTTCTGTAGAGCGCGTCTTTTCAAACTTATACAGGTAGCCCTTTTATTGTCAATTTGTTGTTGCTGTGTGAGAATTTCGCTTATAGTGTACTGTATTTGTATTTTTGCTTGACTTTTGCAGAGTCTTGATAAAGAACTACGAAATATCCATTTTACCGGAAGGATATGGACTTACTTACCTTTCTGCATGACTTACCTCTTTGTCATATTTGAAGATTGAATCTCGCAGTAGCACTCGGATTATCCATTCCACCGAACCATACGGACTTTTCTAGCTCGGACCTTTCATTTTGCATTTGATTATTTGGACTTTTAAACCTGTTGGGGGGTATCATTACTCTGTATAGATTGTTACATAAGAACATAAGAACATAAGAACAGCCTTGCTGGAACAGGCCACAGCCCATCCAGTCCAGCATTCTGTCTCACACAGTGGCTCACCATTTCCTTCAGGGTATTCCCATTGTTATTGTAACCTGATTGATACTTTGGTCCGTAGAGTTTGACTTTTCCCATTCTATGTATTTCTTTAAAGTAGGCTGGGATACTTATTGGTTGATGTATGATTGCGGTGTGGTCACTTAGTTCTTATCGTATTTGTACCTTGCATTGTTTCTTTGTTCACCACATTTAGTACTTAGTCCGACCAGCATGAACTTCTTACTGTGACATCCCGCTTCTCAGCTGCTCTTTTTGGATTCGATCCGGGTCGCTCTGCTTCCGCATATTAAATGCTTTGATTTTATTCCTTGATTGACTCCTTTGGGGTGGTTCTCTCGTTGTCCCTTCATGGTCACACCCTAGCCGTCTCTTCTTTCCTTACATGGTAGTGGGCCAGGATACTTAATAATCCGCATCACCCCAAGAACATCTGTCCGTCCAACCAGAGCAGACCAGAGAGGCTCTGGCACAGAGCTGGGCAGGTTGAGGAAGATGGTGGAGGACAGAGGTGCCTGGCGGGCAATGGTCCATAGGGTCACAAAGGGTCGGAATCGACTGTGCGACTGAACAACAAAAAGAGGGGCTCGTCTCTCTAGCACAAGAAGGAGGGCCTTCTCTGTGTCCACACCGGCGGCAATAGAAATTTGAAGAATAAATAAATAATAAATAAATTTAATCCACCTCCTCTTCCTACTTCACTGGGCCCCAGGCAACTGGGCTAGAGAAGTCAAGCAAATGGGGCAGAGGGACAGTGCAGTCCTCTTCTGGTTGTGAAGGTGCGGGGTGGGGGTGGGAGGTGGGGTCCTTTCCTACTGTGCACAATGGCCAGTCCACCAGCACAGACCACGGATGGATGGGAGAACAGTCCAAAGAGTAGCTAGATTTCTTATCTATCTATCTATCTATTTATTTATTCCTTTTCTATCCCACCCATCTGAGGTAATCTCTCACTCTGGGCTGTGTACAACAAATTAAAATGTAAAAACATTACAATAACAATAAGAGATTAAAAATAAATCAATATCTGAAGGGACCGCTGGCTTTTAAACTAGGGCTAACAGCTAGTGGGAACCCAAAACCCGTAGGCTGCACTGGACAAAGACTGGACAGAGGAGAGTTCAAATCACAGGTGCATGCATGTGTGTGTGTGTGTGTGTGCTCTTCTTATAGAGCAATGTGCCTCTTTTCAGAAGGAATGGTGGGGGAGGGAGAGATCAAGGGCCAGGGCTCCAAGGGTTGAGTTGGTTGGAAGAATCTCCTGGTGTTTCTCCTTTCTAGCCGCCGCCACCACCACCACCACCACCACCACCTCTCTCTCTCTCTCTCTCTTTCTCCCCCTCCCCTCCCACCCACTAGAAGCCTAACCCTTTTGGCTTGTGAATGGAAGAGGTGGCTGAAGCCACCTGGACTGGTTCTCCTCTTTCATCTTCTCATTGCCCCAAACATAACAAAGATTTGGTGCATCTTCTTTTCTCATGCTCAGTTTCCTCCTAACTTTCGAGCTGTTGAGAGACCCACCCACCTATTGAGGACGGGACTTGCTTCCCAGAAAACGGGATACAGTACTACCAATGATTCTCCTTCTCACTCTGTTTAAAAGCAACTGTGAGGCGTGATTGATGGGTAGCAACTGCTCCTTTGCCCTCTTGCTACACCCAATGCTGCATTGGCTGGCAGGTGAAGCCCTTCCTTCCATTCACCCCTCCATACTTAGTCTCCATCCACTCTTCTTCAGTAGAGCACACCCCATTTCCTAGCATGAGGCCAAGGAAAACATCTCCATGTTCTCTTTCTTCACAGCATACCTCATTTCACATACCTCTATCTCTGCTCCCTTTAAGGTCAAGGTCTCAGTTGCTCAAAAGCCAGCGTCTGACTCTAGGGCAGGGGTAGGCAACCAATGGCCCATGGGCCACATCCAGACCACAGTGCCAAATCATCTGGCTCACTCCCTCGCTCCAGACACCTTAGTTACCACCACTGCCAGCACTGTCGGAATTGGTGGCGGACTCATTTACAGTTGTCGTAAACGTGTTTATGACAGCCGTGAATACATTTACGGCATCTGTAAATGGCGGGAGGGATGGACCACCATTCTGGCCCCCTCAACTGTCTGAGGGAGCGTAACCCAGCCCCTGAATTAATAATAATAATAATAATAATAATAATAATAATAATAATAATAATAATAATAATAATAATAATAATAATAATAATAATAATAATAATAATAATAATAATAATAATAATAATAATAATTGTGTCCAGCATATGTGTGTGTGTGTGTATATATATACATATACAATTTTATATATTGTATATATATTGTATTTATTTATTTATTTATTTATTTATTTATCTCTCCACTCTCTCTCTCTGGATTCTTCTTTTGTAATTTCACAGTTCCAGAATGGCAACTTTTAGGTCCAGTATACAATGTTCAGGTAAATCGAAATGTTTTGAAACAGGTTTCGATGTGCTGGCATTTCTGGTGTCTGATTTGTGCGAGGGGGCCTGCCGGGCGAACCACCACCGCCGCTGTGCTCGGCCTCGCCTTCCGTGCCCCGGAGGGCTCAAAGGACGTTGCCCCGTGCCGCCCGAGGACCTGTTCTGCCTCTCCTTGGGTCTTGCAACACCTGGTCCCGCTGGATGGGAGGCCGGGCGCCGCCGCTACGTCCCTGCCTTCCGAGCTCCGGAGGGCTCAAAGGATGCTGCCCCGCGCCGCCTGAGGACCCGTCTTACCTCTCCTCGGGACTTGCAACATCTGGTCCCGGTGGATGGGAGGCCAGGTGCCGCTGCTACGTCCATGCCCCGATGCTACTGTGGGTGGAATGTCTCACCACAGTTGAGGGCTCAACGTAGATCTGAAAGAATGCCCCACCACTTCCATCACCACCGGAGCCGTGCGGAGGGTGGGGGGGGGGAGTGAGTGGGGCGGTTTTATATGGGGGTGGAAGGGAGGGAGGGAGAGACTGCTCGGCCAGCCAGAAAGGAGAGGCAGCATTCTGTCCAAGGCTTTCAGGGAGGCTCCGGAGGCCAATATAGAGGTTGTGATGGGCATGGGGCGATATAGCAGGTACCGAGGGGCGGGCCGCACTCGGGGAATGCGGGGCAGATGCTTAGTATCTGTCCCTCGTTCCAGCCCCACGGTTACACCTCTAGGTCCTGAGCAGCTGACCCAGGGTGACCCTGTCCTTAGGCTGCTGCTGATGAATGCCAGGTCGGTATGTAATAAGGCCCCCCTGATACAAGACTCCATTATGGGGGAGCGGGCCGACCTGGCATGTATCACTGAGACCTGGCTGAGACCAGAGGATGGGGTTCCTCTGTCAGAAATGTGTCCAGCTGGGTTCAGTATTTGGCACCAGCCTAGGGATGAGGGTAAGGGCGGTGGCGTTGCCATCATAGCCAGGGAGTCACTGGGAGTCACCAGGGCTACCGCTCCACAAATTCTGGGTTGTGATGCCCTGCTTCTGCGTCTGGGCTCTAAGGGTCAGTTGGGAGTCTTACTCCTGTACCTGCCCCCTTGCAGGGTAAGGGACTCCCTGCCTGAGCTCCTCGAGGCCATCTCAGCGTTGGCATTGGAGTTCCCTAGACTGATGGTTCTGGGGGACTTCAATTTGCCTTCGCTGGGGACTGGCTCCGGGGTGGCTCAGGAGTTCATGGCTTCCATGGCAGCTATGGACCTGATTCAGGTAATTCAGGGCCCGACCAGGGGCAGTGGCCATACACCAGATTTAATCTTTTTGTCGGAGCGGTGGCAGAGTGATCTGAGATTACGGAAATTAGACATAACACCTGTGCCATGGTCAGATCACTATTTGGTGGCTCTAGACTTCCTGGGTGTGACGCTTCATCGTAGGGAGGCAGGGCCTATTAGAATGGCTCGCCCCCGGCAACTGATGGATCCTGATGGATTCCAGAGGGAACTGGGGGATTTCCCTCTGGATCGGCAACACGATTCGCCCGAGGCACTGGTTGACCTGTGGAACAGGATGACAACAGCGGCCTTGGATGAAATCGCACCACTACGGCCTCTCAGAGCTCATGGAGCTAGGTCATCTCCGTGGTTCACAGATGAACTGCGGGAGCTCAAACGGGCAAAGAGACGCCTAGAGCGCCGCTGGGTGAAGACCCAGAGAGACTCCGATTGGACACTAGCTAGAGCCGCTATTAGGGCCTATCTAGTGGCGATGGAGGTGGTGAGGTGGCAATACTTCACCACCCTTATTGCCTCCGCTGATAATCGCCCAGCCACCCTGTTCCGGGTTACCAGGTCTCTCCTTGGTAGGGGGACCCCGGTGCCTGGTTGGCAGGGGTCGGCTGAGGACTTTGCTGACCATCTAGTGGAGAAAATCGATCGGATTCGCTCTGGGTTTAATCCTGGCGTGGATGGGTAGAGTCCGGAGGGAGCTGGAGTACAGTCTTGCCATACCATCTGGGACCGGTTTGAGCCAGTTGCCCCTGATGAAGTGGACAGGCTCCTTGCAGCTGTGCGCGCCACTACCTGCCCATTGGACCCCTGTCCCACCTGGTTGGTGAAAGCCTCCAAGGCGGTGACAGGTGACTGGGTTGGGGCTGTGATCAATGCATCATTGCGGGAGGGGGTGTTTCCTGCACCTTTAAAACATGCTTTGGTGCGCCCCCTCCTGAAGAAACCTTCCCTCGACCCAGCTGTCCTAACCAACTATAGGCCTGTCTCTAACCTCCCCTTTTTAGGGAAGGTGTTGGAGAAGGCAGTGGCGTGTCTGCTGCAGGGGGTGCTGGATGAAGCGGATTACCTGGACCCCTTTCAGTCAGGATTCAGGCCGGGATATGGTACCGAGACGGCATTGGTCGCACTGATAGATGATCTCTGGCGGGAGCGGGACGGTGGTCACCCATCCGTCCTTGCTCTTCTTGACCTCTCAGCGGCTTTCGATACCGTTGACCATGGTATCCTTCTGGAACGGCTCCGAGGTTTGGGAATCCAGGGTACTGTGTGGTCCTGGTTTTCCTCATTTCTGAGGGGTCGGTCCCAGTCGGTGTGGTTGGAGAGTGAGAGGTCCAGTCCTAGGCCCCTCAAATGGGGGGTTCCTCAGGGCTCGGTGCTCTCTCCTCTCCTATTTAACATCTACATGAAACCGCTGGGTGAGATCATTCGTTCCCATGGGGTGCGGTACCATCAGTACGCGGATGACACTCAGTTGTACATCTCGGCCCATGGGGACCCCAGTGATGCCGTCAAAGTCCTTTCCAGATGCCTGGAAGCTGTGGGGGTCTGGATGGGGGCTAACGGGCTACAACTGAATCCCAGCAAGACTGAGTGGCTATGGATAGGGGGTCCTGCGTTAACCCGGGAGCTACCATCGTTGGTTCTGGATGGGGCTATTTTGCCCCAGACAGACCCGGTGCGCAACTTGGGGGTCCTCCTGGATTCACGGCTACTGCTGGAGGAACAGGTGGCGGCTGTGACCAGGAGGGCTTTCGCCCAACTTCGGGTGATCCGCCAGTTGCGCCCACTCCTGGACCGGGACTCCTTGCTCATGGTCACTCACGCTCTGGTTACCTCCAGACTAGATTATTGCAATGCGCTCTACATGGGGCTGCCCTTGACGACCATTCGGAGGCTACAGCTGGTCCAAAATGCGGCAGCCCGGGTGGTGATGGGGTGTGGGCGTTATGCCCGTGCTTTGCCACTGCTCCGGGAGCTGCACTGGTTGCCAGTTTGTCTCCGGGTGCAATTCAAGGTGCTGGTTTTGACCTTTAAAGCCCTATATGGTAGTGGGCCGGGTTACCTAAGAGACCGCATCGCCCTGAGGACGTCTGTCCGTCCAACCAGAGCGGACCGGAGAGGCTCTCTAATTGTTCCATCAGCCAGAGGGGCTCGCCTCTCTGGCACAAGGAGGAGAGCCTTCTCTGTGTCTGCGCCGTCCCTCTGGAACCTCCTGCCAACAGAGCTACATCTCCGGACGGAATTGCTGCCTTTCAGAAAAGATCTTAAAACCTGGCTGGCGGGTCAAGTGTGGGGTGCAGGTGGAAGGGTAACCTCCATTGGGTGGTTGGTGTAGAAGAACTCCTCCCCATGGTGCCTTTGGATCCTGCACCCCTTGTTTTTAGGGGGTGGGTAGTTTTAACTGTTTTTAACATGTGTTTTTTTAAATTTTATTGTGAACCGCCCTGAGTTGGCTTTGGCCGAGTGAGCGGTATATAAATGTGATAATTAAATTAAATTAAAATTAAATTAATTCTTTTATGAAGAGATTCTCCTAGTTGACCTATGTAGAGGGCAGAAGGGCAGTTATGGCAGAAGATGGCATAGACCACATTAGCAGAGACACAAGTAAAACTACCCCTAATTATGTGTTTGACACAGTAGGGTCCAGTAATTGTATATCTGGAGTAAATATGGGCACACAACCCATGTCTTTCTTGTGTGTAGCTCGACTTGACAATGACATCTGGTTTTGTTCAGGGTGAAGTTCCCAACCCTGTTTAACTGTTGTGTGTCAATACAGTAGTTACTTGACTTTGGGGGTGGGGGTGGTCTGTAAGCAAGTAGGTGTCTGCTCCCACCCCCACCCCCCGAACTTGGGAAAATGAAGGTATCCTTGTCCAGGATAGGTTGAAGATCTTTTATTATGCATGTGAGAGGCCTGAGATGTGGGGTTGAAAGACACAACCAATGGCATTGAATTGTTTTCTCTTCTGGGCCTGTTTTGTGGCAGGTTGCTTCTGGGTATTCATCTCCCTGGTTGATCTGTTCTTTAACCATACTGGATGACTATTGTAGTCTGAGAAATGCATTTTGTAGCCCCTTGTGTTTGGTATCTCTGTCTTGTGAGTCTGAACAGATGTGGCTGTACCTGAGAACCTGGCTGAATGAAGATGATGAGATCTTGTTATGTGTTCTGGATGGAAGCTGGAGGCATATGCACAGGGCCGCCGTCAAGGGGGGGGGGGGGGACAACCAGGTCCCCTGTCCCAGGCCCAGAGCTGGCAGGGGCCCCGGTGATGGGCAGCCCATTTTAAAAAAACTTTTTAAATTTATTTATTTATTTTTCAAATCCAGGCAAGTGGCGCCACTGCGCATGCCAGAGGTCCGCCTGCCTCGACCCGGATTCCGTAATCCGGGGTCAAGGCCACTTGTCTTTAGCCCACCAGGAGGGCTGGGCCCCGGGGCCGAGCGCAGCAACAGGAAGCCGCAGGGCGCGTGCCTTCCAAGGCACCATGCGCTCTGGGGCCTCCAGCCGCCGCCGAGCAGCAGAGCCTTTGGAGGAGGCGCTGCAAACTTTGGCCAGTGCGCCGCCAACTACAGACCCGCCACCCGCCACCACCTGGACCAGGCAGTAATGCCAGGCAAAACATGCCCCACGACTGCCAGGTAAGCCTGGCATCATTGGCATGACTGCCTGCCCATGGGGGGTGGGGGGTGGCGGGAAACAGAGCCGGGGTGGGTGGTCAGGCCCCCACCCCAACCCCTCCCGGCAGTTCAGGCAGGCCGCTGCTGTTCTTTGGCCTGCCCCCTCCCATCCAAGGCGGGTCCGTCCATCTGTCTGTCTGTTTGTCTGTCTGTCCTTGCTAATCCATTCTTCCTTCCTTCCTCTCTTCCTTCCTTCCTTCCTTCCATCTTTCCTCTCTTCCTTCCTTCCTTTCTTCCCTCCTTCCTTCTATCCTTCCTTCCTCTCTTCCTTCCATCCTTCCTCTCTTCCTTCCTTCCTTCCTTCCTTTCTTCCACCCTCCCTCCCTCCCTCCCATCCTTCCTTCTTTCCTTTCTTTCTGAGTGCTGGTGGTGCAAAATTGTGGTCATAAGGACTGCAGTTGCTCAAGTGGCTAAGACACTGACTGGGAGGCGGAAGGTCAGCAGTTCGATTCCCAAGTACAGCAGGATGGAATGAGCTCCCGTCTTTGTCCCAGCTCCTGCCAGCCTTTCAGTTTGAAAGCAAGAAATTGCAAGAAGATAAATAGGGACCACTTCGGTGGGAAGGTAACAGCATTCTGTGCACGCTGGTGTCTAGTCATGCCTGCCACATGACCACAGAAATGTCTGCAGAAGCAGACAGCGCTGGCTCTTTGGCTTTGAAACAGAGATGAGCACTGCACTCTAGAGTCGTATATGACTGGCTTTTGAGCAAGGGAAACCTTTACCTTTTAATTATGTTTGTGTTGATATAAAAGTCTGTTTTTGGGCATAATGTGTGGCACTTTAAAGACTAACTGCTGTATTTTAATGCGTGCTTTTGTGGATCAAGGCCACTGGCTCTTTGGCTATAATTAGAGATGAGCACTGAACTCTAAAGTTGGATACAACTGCCCATCGATTTCTTTTGGGAAATTGTGTATTCCAGCCGCCGCCGCCACCCCAATGCGAGGAGAGAGAAAAGTGTGTGTGTGTGTGTGTGTGTGGGGGGGGAATAGGATTGCTCAGTACAGGGCCCAGAAATTTCTGATGGTGGCCCTACATATGCAGATAGGTGTATCGCTCTGTAGGCTTGTGATAGAGTGTGGTACTGAGATGTCCATTTCACAGCTTCACAGTGGCGAGAGCTCCAGTTATGGTCAGAAGAGAACAGTCTCTCCTGGGAAGTAGCAAGGTGGGGGGGGGGGCAGTGGGGGGCAGTGGGGAATCTCTCTTTAGGGAGTTGCTGGAGGAAGAGCAAGGGCAAGGCTGAGAGCTCTTATGCTCCAGGTTGCTAAGGAAGAGGCTGGGCAAAGCCAGTCCGGCCCAGCTGAAGAATGGCCAGTCCCACCCCTGGAGAGGTTTCTTCCCACCACCACGAGGGAACTTCCGAACTTCCTTCCTTCCTTCCTTCCCTCGTCCCCAGGTGGAGAGCCCCCCTTCTGGCCGGCCCGTCTTCAGGGATGCCAAGGGCCTCGGGCCTCTTTCAACCCCTCCAGGAGATGCTGCCCAGGAGGCAGAATTTATGACCCTCCAGGTCAGTCACATCCCTTCAGACAGGTGGGTGCTCGGGACATGGAAGTGGGAGGAAGAAAGGGAAGGAGGCAGAAAAAAAGGAAAGAAAGCAGGGAGGGAGAGGGAAAGGAGGGAAAGAGGAAGGAAGGGAGGAAGGAAGGAAGGAAGGGGCTGCTCACTGGCTTGGCTGCAGTATCACCACTGGGCAAAATGCATGTGCCGTCCCCAGGACAGGTGGTGTTGCTGCGCCCTGTGGAGGTCTGCTTTGCTCTGCCCTAAGGACGAGGGGGCTGGGGGAGGAGATCCCCGGGCCCGAATGGCGGGGGTGGGGGTGGGGCCACGGCGGAGGAGGAGAGGAGGGACTCGCCACGTGCGTGTGTGTGTGTGTGTGTGTGTGTGTGTGTGTGTGTGTGTGTGTGTGTGTCAGGAGGGAGGGAGGGAGGGAGGGAGGAGGCGGAGGCGCGGCGCCTACTACGGCCGAGAGAGCGGCGGCGCTTCCCTTTCGCGGGTCCCTTGGCCGAGGCAGGGAGGGAGCCCCGAGCTCTCCGGTCTCTACTGGCGCCTTTTGCCGGAGTGCTTATGCCCGGCCTAAGGAGTGACCGGATCCCCGGGGCTGGGCTGGGCTGGGCTGGGGAAAGCAATAAAAACAAAAAACGAATTGGGGGAGAGAGGGAGGGAGGGATCCCGAGCCTGGCGTCAGTCGCGCTCCGGCCAGGCCGTGAGACAAGAGAGTGGCGCGCGCGGAGAGGGAGGGAGGGAGGGGGACTACAATACCATCTAGCCATCTCATCTTTGGCCACCCCCTTAACATAAGAACATAAGAATAGCCTTGCTGGATTACAGGCCACAGGAGCCCATGATCCAGTCCAGCATTCTGTCTCACACAGTGGCTCACCATTTCCTTCAGGGTATTCCCAAGAAGATGCCTTCACCTGCTTAGGATTCCCTGGAAATGGCATGGAGAGATATCCTGCCTCTCTCTCCAACCCCGAGGTTGTTCTTCATTTCAACTAGCTTTACACAAATCCTGAACTGAGCCATATTGTTACATAGGTAACACATAGGAAATTAAACAACTCGAGTGTTCATGTCTTTTAAAAAATATATTGTAGCACAGCAGGTTACAGATTTCTTAGTTTCAGGAAGCAAAACAATCCTAGCATTTTCAGTTCAGATAGCACATTAAAAACAATAAAAACCTAAGTGTGGAAGCCCAGAGGGCCCCCCTTAGCTTAAAACAACTACATGTTTGCTGAGTTCACAGCACACCCTCTGAAGGAGTCCAGCCATTGACTACTCAGTACTCCTTGTCTATCAAACTTTAAGTTTCATTTCTCCAAGAACACGAGAATTAGAATGTTTAGTCTAGCAAACAGTTCCTGCCTAGTAACAACCCATAATGCAACACTGCCACCACCCTCCAGTGAACTGCACACAGAGAAATCTACATCACTGTTTAAAAAAAACACAGCCCCATTTCTATTCCCCAGACAACATCTGCCCTGCTACAGAGTGCCATTAGGGACACACCAAGCCAAGCAGAGGGGACAAGGATCGAGGAGGTGGCAGAGGGGGCAAAAGCGGCAGCCACAAGCATCTGTGTGTGTCTTTCTTAGTGGCTGCCCTGGCTGAGTGTGGCTTTCCCGGCAGATGCACGTGGTTGCCTGCATCTTTCCAGGAGGCCGCTCTGTCTGAGCACGCCTGTAGGAATCGGGGCCGCTAGGACGGCCGTTGGGTCCTGGAGGAGACTGATCAAGTAACGATACGAGGCAATATGGAGCGAGATCAGATCAGTGGTTTATTGAAGGAAAAGCATCATCATATATAGATCAGAAGGCAATGCAGGAAAGAATCGTCATCTGACAGAAAATCACATCACCCATTTACTTGGGTTAATGGGAAATCTCTCTTGGGGAAGTTAATTAACTCGGGCAAACACTGACAGGAGAAAACCATTGTCTGAGGCTTAAGCTAGGGCAAATATGGCTTCTATTCGCACCCAAGATTAGGCTGATCTGAGGGTCAGTAATTGCCTAATGGGTAACGGGAGGTTAGTGATCTGCTCTCTCAGAAGAACCGCCGGTCAGGTCAGGTGTGGGTGAATAAACCCTTATGATTTATACTATTAATCCGTTTCCCCAATTTCCGTACTGGCAAGGGCCAGTGACCAGGAACCTCCTTCACCGGTGTAACCTCTGCCACGGGCTGATTATGCCAATTGGGCATGCGGAATCTGCATCTCCCCTTTTTCTATTGTTTAGGAACCTGACAGGCGACTCTGCGCAAGAGCGGCATCAGCTGATGAGCGGGAATGACACTTCGGGGTTCCCCCCATGAAAGACACCTTGATAACAGTGAGGGAATACATTGCATGAAACAGCATCCTGCTGTGCCTAGTATTATCACCCCCACAATTACTTGAAGCGTCGTCTGGAGCCACCCCCACGGGAGCCACGACCACAAGGAACTCCACCAATCCCATATTGAACCCTGCTTAATGTTCTTGACTAGGGTGTGGAGGTCCGTGAGCTGGCTCTGGACCTTGCATGAGTTGTCGGTGAGATTAAAGCAACACATACCGTGGACAGATTCGCAACCCAAATGATGCAACAACAAAAGATAGTCGATAGCTGCCCGATTGTCAAGAATGGCATGGCGAAGCTCTGCCTGCTCCTGGTTGAGCAGCGCTATCGCTGAGGAGGTATGGTTAATGGCTTTGGCTAATCCGCAAGCCAATTGACCAATTCTCTGGGCGTTGCCGACGGCTAAGCCTGACATGCCAAGTATGCTGACTGCCAGCGAGACGTATTCAGCTGGACTAAGAACCCTAATGTTGCTATCACATGAGCTGTCTAACTGGGTGGCACGAGCATGTCGTATGGGTGCGGAAACATTTGAAACATTTGTGCTTGGGGTGACCATATCCTTAGTAGGGAGTAACAGTGTCAAACGACTAATGCAACATGTAGCATCTGATACATTTGCGGGTATGTAGTTCCAAATATACTGATTACATGTAAAGAACCATCCAGAAGGTAGGGTAACATGAGCATACATTGAACCAAGTGTCTGTGGTTTGTCACAAGTCCAATTGCCGCTGCCAACTTCGAGGCAATGACGTCGGGTCCGGCCGACTGCGGAGCAGCCGGTCATTCGAGCACAAGTAGAGTTCGGACTGACCGCCACTCGACGAGTGTGGAGAGTGGCTGCATCAGCCGGCAAAGTCATCGTCAGCCGCATCTCCCAGCGGGCATATTCCGAGGAACTTGCTGGGTTGTACGGGCTGAAAATCCGTTTCACTAACCAGTCGCCATCCCTGGGGTGCGCACCTGGAGTGTGGCACACGGGGATGAGACAGGTGCTCAAGATTGAGGCAGAACCAATGTCCTGCTTCAGGCAAAAATCGGACTGGTTGACGAGACCCGCCAACCTTTCCCATATGTTGTAGTGCATCCGGGCAGAGAGGTCTCCGCCTGGCATCAAATCGTTGGCCTTTAGTGAGGCAGCCTGAACACCTCCCCCCGCAAGTAGGGAGAGGATCAGGATGATGGTGACTGCCACGGTGTTGGCATTAATCTGGGCAAGGACTGCAGCCATGAAGTTCTCCGCTGTCGGTTCCCTCTCCTCGCGTCGGATGACGTCCTGGGCCTCACGGCAAAGAATCTTGACCATCCCCCAGGTGACCTTCGGCTCCGTCCGCTGTCGCCGCTTCTTCCAACGGGTCCCCTCGGTCAGGGTGAGGTCCTCCATCTCCGGGATCGGACTCGGGTCGGTCTGGGTCCACGCCATGTGGTTCCAAGTGAGGCTTAACACACCGAGCTGGAATGCAAACGACACCTGTAGGAGACATAACTGCAGCATACCCTCTTCCCCAGGTTACGAGTGGCGCCGGGCCCCTCCAGGAAGGGTCCGGTGGCACCCGGTATCGGACCATCAGTCGTGGGAGAGCTTCCGAGCGGCGGAAATGCTTCTCCTGCGGCGTGCAATCCGAAAAAACATTAAGGTGATTGTATGTGAACAATACCTTATTCAGACAATGCTGTGCCTGACCCTGTGACTTGGGGAGGGCTGGTGGCTCCCCCCTTTCTGTTTGTTTGTCAATATAGGACTTGAGTGTCCGATTGACTCATTCCACAATCGCTTGCCCCTGCGGATTGTAAGGAACGCCAAAAGTATGCTTAATGTCCCAGGTGGCCATGAAGGCGGCCAGCTGCCTGGAGCTGTAGGACGGTGCGTTATCAGTTTTAACGTGCTGCGGCTTGCCCATTGCCACGATGCAGGAAAGGAGGTGCTGCTACACGTGGGAAGCAGTCTCCCCTTTCTGCGCCGTTGCCCAAACGAATTGTGAAAAAGTATCAATGCAAACGTGCATGTACTGCCATCTGCCAAACTGCGGAACATGCGTGACATCCATCTGCCACACCTGGTTAGCCTCTGTCCCTCATGGGACCCCCATCAGTAAAAACTGTCCTGGCCCCCTGAAGCGGAACCAGTGAGAGCAATTCGAACAAGCTGACTGTCTGCGTTTGAAGCGAGACAAGTCTGGGGTCTTTTGGCAAGTGGTATGCCAAGCATCCGGTGAATCCCTCCAAAGCAATTGGAAGCGAGTCACCGAGCTGCATCAATTGCTGAACCTGCTCTTTGGTGAACGGGACCACGATCTTTGCTAAGTCGTGCCCTGAAATGTCCCTAGCTCTCAGCCTCCCGCGGTAAACCACCGCGGAGACCAACTCTTTGGGAGGAACGATGTTTCGGGAAGAGGTGTTCGGCAAGTACACCCATTCCACGATACTCGCCCCTTTCTCGGAGTCCACTCCTAGGGCTCCGGTGAACATGGATCCTGCCCGAACGATGTACAAGTTCAGGATCGGAGCATATGGCCCCTGAGCAATCCTGTCCAACCATCCTAAAAGATAGAATTAATCTTTCCCTCAAATCAGGCTTTGTGCCTGATGACTGGAAGGTAGCGAATGCAACACCAATTTTCAAAAAAGGATCCAGGGGTGATCTAGGAAATTACCGACCTGTCAGTTTGACATGTGTCCCAGGTAAAGTGATGGAAACCATCCTAAAAGATAGAATTAATAGGCACATAGAAGAGAAGGCGCTGCTAAAGGAGAGCCAACATGGCTTTTGCAAGGGCAAATCATGCCTCACTAATCTGTTGGAATTTTTTGAGAGTGTCAACAAGCATGTGGATAAGGGGGATCCAGTTGACATTGTTTATCTGGACTTTCAGAAGGCTTTTGACAAGGTCCCACACCAAAGGCTCTTGAATAAACTTACCAGTCATGGAATAAAGGGACAGGTCTTGTCCTGGACCAGCAACTGGCTAAGGGACAGGAAACAGAGGGTAGCACTCAATGGACACTTCTCCAAGTGGAGGGAAGTCAAGAGTGGGGTCCCCCAAGGTTCAGTACCGGGACCCCTGCTTTTCAACCTCTTCATAAATGATCTAGAGGTAGGAGTAAAAAGCAAGGTAGCCAAATTTGCTGATGACACTAAATTATACAGGGTAGTGAAAACTGTGAGAGATTGTGAGGAGCTCCAGAGGGATCTCTTGACACTGGGGGAGTGGGCAAAACAATGGCAAATGAGCTTCAACATTAGTAAGTGCAGAGTGATGCATGTTGGGGCAAAAAACCCCAATTACATTTATAAACTGATGGGGTCTGAACTCTCTGCGACAAACCAGGAAAGGGACCTTGGTGTCCTGGTGGACCCCCCTCAATGAAGGTGTCAACCCAGTGTGCCTCAGCAGTGAAAAAAGCAAACTCAATGCTAGGGATCATTAGGAAGGGTATAGAAAATAAGTCAGCAAGTGTCATTTTGCCTCTTTATAAATCTATGGTGAGGCCCCATCTGGAATGCTGTGTACAATTCTGGTCGCCATACCTCCAAAAGGATATTATGGAGCTGGAAAAAGTGCAGAGGAGGGCAACCAGAATGATTAGGGGACTGGAACACCTTCCTTACCATCTGAGGCTGCAACGGTTGGGCCTCTTCACTCTTGAATGACGGCGTCTAAGAGGTGACCTGATTGAAGTTTATAAAATCATGCACGGTGTGGACAAAGTAGATAAGGAAAAACTGTTTTCCCTATCGCACAACACTAGAACTAGGGGACATTCCATGAAACCTTTGGGTACTAGTTCTCAAACAAATAAGAGAAAGTACTTTTTCACCCAGAGGATCTCTGGTCTATGGAACTCCCTGCCAGAAGAAGTGGTGACAGCTGTCAGTCTTGACAGCTTTAAGAAAGGATTAGACAAGTTCATGGAGGACAAGGGTATCAATGGCTATAATTATGGATACTTAAGGACAACCTCGGGGTTGGAGAGATAGGCAGGATATCTCTCAATGCCATTTCCAGGGAATCCTCCGCAGGTGAAGGCATCTCCTTGGGAATACCCTGAAGGAAATGGTGAGCCACTGTGTGAGACTGAATGCTGGACTGGATGGACTGTGGCCTGTTCCAGGAAGGCTGTTCTTATGTTATGTTAATGTTCAAATTATCGAACAATCGCTAGCAAAGTGCTAGCAAAGTGATGCTCAAGACTTCAGCAGCATTTGGAGAGAGAATTACCAGAGGTACAGGCTGGTTTCAGAAGAGGCAGGGGGACTAGAGACCACATTGCCAACATACGTTGGATCATGGAGAAAAGAAAGGAACACCAGAAACAAGTTTACTTTTTTTATTGACTACACCAAGGCGTTTGACTGTGTGGATCACAACAAAATGTGGCAAGTAATTAAAGAGATGGGAATACCAGAGCACCTTATATGCCTCCTGAGAAATCTATACATGAGTCAAGAAGCAACAGTTAGGACAGAACACGGAATGAAAGAATGGTTTGGAATAGGAAAAGGAGTAAGTCAAGGCTGCATTTTATCACCCTGCTTATTCAACTTATACACAGAGCACATAATGCGCAATGCAGGGATGGAGGAATCACAATATGGGATTAAAATCTCTGGGAAAAACATCAACAATTTGAGATATGCAGACAATACCACCCTGGTGGCAGAAAGTGAGGAAGACCTAAAGAACCTCTTGATTGGATTGAAGGAGGAGAGTGCAAAAGCTGGCTTGAGACTCAACATCAAGAAAACCAAAATAATGGCAACAGGCCCCATCAGTCCCTGGAAAATAGATGGGGAAGAAGGAGAAGCAGTGACAGATTTTACTTTCTTAGGATTTAAGATCACTGCAGATGGGGATTGCAGCCATGAAATAAAAAGGCAGCTGATTCTTGGGAGACAATCTATGAGAAACCTGGGGAATATAGTGAAAAGCAGAGACATCACCTTGCAAACAAAAATTCGCATAGCCAAAGCAACGATATTCCTGGTGGTAATGTATGGTTATGAGAGCTCGGCCATTAGGAAAGCTGAACGCAGAAGAATAGACACCTTTGAGATGTGGTGTTGGAGGAGAGTTTTGAGAGTTCCCTGGACAGCAAGAAGAACAAATAGGTCAATCGTAGAAGAAATCAACCCTGACTGTTCATTGGAAGGTCAAATAGTAAAGATGATGCTAAAGTACTTTGGACATCAAATGAGAAGGGAGGATTCACTTGAGAAGGCCTTGATGCTGGGAAAGGTGGAGGACAAAAGAAGAAGGGTACAGGAAGGATAGGAAGGGGCGAACAGGAGGTGGTGTAGCCTTGTATGTCAAAGAAGTGATAAAATCGTATGAATTGGAATATCTAGGTGATTTGGAGTCACCATTAGAAGCTCTGTGGTTAAGAGTACCAGGCCACAAGGATGGTCTAACAGTAGGCATATACTATCGGCCTCCGACCCAAACTCTTGAGGGAGACTGGCAGTTGGAGAATGTTGTAAAGGAGGCATCCAAGAAGGGAAGCCTGGTTATAATGGGGGACTTCAATTACCCTCACATAGTCTGGGTGAACTGTTGATGTTCAGCACATGATAAAGAGATAAAGTTCCTAGATAGGCTAAATGATTGTTCCCTGGGACAGATGGTTGAAGACCAAACTAGAGGTACAAGAATCTTTGACTTGATCCTGAGTAATACTCAGGATCTGGTGCAAGATGTTAATGTGACTGATCCAATAGGGAACAGTGACCACAACTCAATTATGTTTAACTTGATCATAGACCGCAAGTCACTGATAAAATCTAACACAGAGACCTTAAATTTTCAAAAAGGAAATTTCCCAAAGTTGAGGAAACTAGTAAAAAAGAAGCTGAAAGGGAAAATTGAGAGAGTCCAAACACTCCAAGAGGCATGGAGGCTGTTTACAAAAACAATAACAGAGGCTCAATTGGGATGCATACCCAAAAGGGAAAAGGGCACTGCCAGGTCCAAGAGGACTCCGATGTGGCTTACAGGAGCTGTTCGGGAAGTGATCAAGAGCAAGAAAAGCTCATTTAGAAGATGGAAGGCTTGTCCGAATGAGGACAGCAGGCAGAAACATAAATTCTGGCAGAACAAATGCAAGGCAACAATCAGGAAAGCAAAGCAAGACTTTGAGGAGCGTATAGCTAAAAATACTCAGAGAAATAACAAAGACTTCTTTAAGTACATTAGAAGTAAGAACCCAACTAGGAAGGCCATTGGACCATTAGATGACAATGGAAGGCAAGGGGTTATTAAAGAGGAAACAGAGATTGCAGAGAGACTCAATGAATTCTTTGCTTCAGTATTCACTGAAGAAGACAGAGGCCACATGCCCAAAACAGAGCCTATCTTCGTAGGGAGGGAAACCGAAGAATTAAGCCAGATAGAAATAACCAGGGAGGAGGTCCTTGCATGTCTTGTTAAGCTAAACACTAACAAATCACCAGGACCAGATGGCATCCATCCACGAGTTCTCAGGGAACTTAAAGATGAAATTGCTGATCTCCTAGCCAGAATATATAATACTAGCATAGTTTGCCTGGCGTTGCCGGGCTTTTTAAAATTGTGTTGGATACTAAAGGCTTTCGTTTATTTGTCGAAGCAATGGTGATGCGCTGTTTTAAATGGTGGTGTAAGTTTTTTTGATTTTGTGGCTTCGAGTAATTTTGTTTTTGAACTTGTTTTTTATGTTTATGCAAAAAAATGTAAATTAAATTTAATTTAATTTCACGTAATATTATTTAGTTTTAAATTTAATTTTGTTTTTTTAAATGTTCTTTTAAATTTTTTTTGTTTTGGTTTTTCATAGTGAAAAGTGGTTTTATTTTGGTAATTTTTGAGATTAGTGTGGTTTTTTTTGAATGTTTGTATAATTTATGTGATTAAATTTTGAATTATTATTATTTTTTAAATATTTTAGAATGTTGTTTCTGTTTTGGCCACTGGGTGGTGGTGGTGAGCTTTTGAGCATCTCATTGCATTTGGTACCTTCTGTCCTCTTGGTGTTGCTTCCGGTAAGTTTCCTCTTTCTCATTTGTGTTCCGGTTCTCATAGAAGGAAGACGTCTTTTTGTAAGTAATGTGGGGTTTTTTTTTGGGGGGGGGGGTTTGGGGGTGGATTCTTTTTGGGGGTGTATGTGTGTGTTTATCTTGTTCATATTTGGCTGTTTGTTTGTGATTTTGTGTGTTTTTTCTAGTGTGTGTGTGTGTGGGGGGTGGTGGCTTTTTTTCCCCATGGGCCATGCTGGATGGCCCGTGGGAAGGAAGGCCAATTGCGGGGAGGCTTTTTTTCCCCATGGGCCATGCTGGATGGCCCGTGGGAAGGATAGGCATTTGCGGGGAGGCTTTCTTTCCCACGGGCCATGCTTCATGGCCCATTGGAAGGAAGGGCATTTGCTGGGTGGTGGTTATTTCTTTCCCACGGGCCATACTTGCTGGCCCATGGGAAGGAAGGGAGAGGCAGTGGGGTGTTTATTCTTTTTCCCCGCGGGCCATACTGGCTGGCCCGGTGGGAAAGAAGGGCAGTTGCGGGGGGTGGGGGGGTTGTTTGCTTTAATTTTGATGCTCTGGCTGGCCCTTCGAAGAGAAGGGCAGCGGCGGCCGGGGGTGGTTTTTTTTTTTGTTTGTTTCTCGTCTGCCCGGTGGGAAAGAAGGGCAGTTGCAGGGGGTGGGGGTGGGTTGTTTGCTTTAATTTTTGGTGCTCTGGCTGGCCCTTCGAAGAGAAGGGCAGCGGCGGCCGGGGGTGGTTTTTTTTTGTTTGTTTCTCGTCTTTTTGGGCCGCCGGCTGGCCCTTCGATCGGAAGGGCCATGGTGGCGTTGGGGGGGGTTCCCCCACGGGCCATGCTGGCTCGTTCATGGGGAAGAATGGCTGCGGCGGTGGGATTATTTTTAACTTTTATTTTTCGTGCGCCGGCCCTTCGAACGGAAGAGTAGCGGAGGCGGTTTCTTTTTTATTTTTTCCCCCACGGGCCATGCTGGCTCGCCCGTGGGGTTGAATGGTTGCGGAGGCGGCTTTTTTTAGTTTTGTTTTTGCGCGCCGGCTGCCTCATCGTTCTGCTCGCACATTGCGTGCAGGACGCTGGGGCTTGTAGTAATGTGTTGGTGCTTTGTGTTTGTGCTGCGTTTTTTAAAATTCCTTTTCTTTTGATTGGCTGCGGCGCGTGTTTGAACGCTGCTCCGTGCGAGAGCCTCTCAGCCTGATTGGCTCTGGCGCGGTGCGGCGCAAGGACTTTCGGGAAGTGATGTTCTTTACGTTTCTTGCCGTTAGTGGGGCTGAGGCCCCCGTGCCGGATTTTTAAATCCTTCGTTGACCTGCGTAGGCAATTCGGCCGTGCTCTCGAAGGGAGGGTGCGGGTCAGTAGGGCAACGCACAGCAACGTATAGCCAATTCCAACGGTGAACACTTGGTTTTATAGGTTAAGATTCCCCTCAAATCAGGCTTTGTGCCTGATGACTGGAAGGTAGCGAATGTAACACCAATTTTCAAAAAAGGATCCAGGGGTGATCCAGGAAATTACTGATCTGTCAGTTTGACATGTGTCCCAGGTAAAGTACATAAGAACATAAGAACATAAGAACAGCCTTGCTGGAACAGGCCACAGCCCATCCAGTCCAGCATTCTGTCTCACACAGTGGCTCACCATTTCCTTCAGGGTATTCCCAAGGAAATGCCTTCACCTGCTTAGGATTCCCTGGAAATGGCATTGAGAGATATCCTGCCTATCTCTCCAACCCGGAGGTTGTCCTTAGGTAGCCATAATTATAGCCATTGATAGCCTTGTCCTCCATGAACTTGTCTAATCCTTTCTTAAAGCTGTGAAGACTGACAGCTGTCACCACTTCTTCTGGCAGGGAGTTCCATAGACCAGTAATCCTCTGGGTGAAAAAGTACTTTCTCTTATTTGTTTGAGAACTAGTACCCAAAAGTTTCATCGAGTGTCCCCTAGTTCTAGTGTTGTGCGATAGGGAAAACAGTTTTTCCTTATCTACCTTGTCCACACCGTGCATGATTTTATAAACTTCAATCAGGTCACCTCTTAGACGCCGTCGTTCAAGAGTGAAAAGGCCCAAACGTTGCAGCCTCAGATGGTAAGGAAGGTGTTCCAGTCCCCTAATCATTCTGGTTGCCCTCCTCTGTACTTTCTCCAACTCCATAATATCCTTCTGGAGGTATGGCGACCAGAACTGTACACAATATTCCAGATGGGGCCTCACCATAGATTTATAAAGAGGCAAAATGACACTTGCTGACTTATTTTCTATACCCTTCCTAATGATCCCTAACATTGAGTTTGCTTTTTTCACTGCTGAGGCACACTGGGTTGACACCTTCATTGAGCTGTCCACCATCCTAAAAGATAGAATTAATAGGCACATAGAAGAGAAGGCGCTGCTAAAGGAGAGCCAACATGGCTTTTACAAGGGCAAATCATGCCTCACTAATCTGTTGGAATTTTTTGCGAGTGTCAACAAGCATGTGGATAAGGGGGATCCAGTTGACATTGTTTATCTGGACTTTAAGAAGGCTTTTGACAAGGTCCCACACCAAAGGCTCTTGAATAAACTTACCAGTCATGGAATAAAGGGACAGGTCTTGTCCTGGATCAGCAACTGGCTAAGGAACAGGAAACAGAGGGTAGCACTAAATGGACACTTCTCCAAGTGGAGGGAAGTAAAGAGTGGGGTCCCCCAAGGTTCAGTACTGGGACCCCTGCTTTTCAACCTCTTCATAAATGATCTAGTTGTTGTTCAGTCGCACAGTCGACTCCGACCCTTTGCGACCCCATGGACCATTTTCCTCCAGGCGCCTCTGTCCTCTACCATCCCCCTCAGCCCTCCCAGCTCTGTGCCCATTGTGTCTACAATACCATCTAGCCATCTCATCCTTGGCCTCCCCCTTCTTCTTTTGCCCTCCACCTTTCCCAACATCAATGCCTTCTCAAGTGAATCCTCCCTTCTCATTTGATGTCCAAAGTACTTTAGCTTCATCTTTACTATTTGACCTTCCAATGAGCAGTCAGGGTTAATTTCTTCTAAGATTGACCTATTTGTTCTCCTCGCTGTCCAGGGGACTCTCAAAACCCTCCTCCAACACCACATCTCAAAGGCATCTATTCTTCTACGTTCGGCCCTCCTAATTGTCCAGCTCTCACATCCATACATCACCACTGGGAAAACCATTGCTTTGACTATTCTAATTTTTGTTTGCAATGTGATGTCTCTGCTTTTCACTATGTTCCCCAGGTTTCTCATCGCTTGTCTCCCAAGAATCAGTCGCCTTTTTATTTCATGGCTACAATCCCCATCTGCAGTGATCTTTGATCCTAAGAAAGTAAAATCTGTCACTGCTTCTACTTCTTCCCCGTCTATTTTCCAGGAACTGATGGGGCCTGTTGCCATTATCTTGGTTTTCTTGATATTGAGTCTCAAGCCAGCTTTTGCACTCTCCTCCTTCACTCCAATCAAGAGGTTCTTTAGGTCTTCCTCACTTTCTGCCATTAGGGTGGTATCGTCTGCATATCTCAGATTGTTGATGTTTCTCCCAGCAATTTTGATCCCATATTGTGATTCCTCCATCCCTGCACTGCGCATTATGTGCTCTGTGTATAGGTTGAATAAGCATGGTGACAAAATGCAGCCTTGTCTTACTCCTTTTCCTATTTATTTATTTTTATTTATTTATTTATTCAATTTATATCCCGCCCACTCAACACAAGGCCGACTCTGGGCGGCTAACAACATAAAAAGTAACCCCAGGGCAACCCAAGGAGTTTACAGACAATATTAATAATCTTAAAAACAGTTAAAACAGTAAAAAAGTTAAGACTACCCACCCCCTAAAAAGCAGGGGCTGCAGGATCGAAAAGGCACCATGGGGAAGAGTTCCTCTACACCAACCACGCCATGGTGGTTACCCTTCCACCTGCACCCCACACTTGACCTGCCAGCCAGGTTTTAAGATCCCTTCTGAAAGGCAGCAGCTCCGTCCGAAGACGTAGCTCTGTTGGCAGGAGGTTCCAGAGGGCCGGTGCAGACACGGAGAAGGCTCTCCTCCTTGTGCCAGAGAGGCGAGCCCCTCTGGCTGATGGAACAATTAGAGAGCCCCTCCGGTCCGCTCTGGTTGGACGGACAGATGTCCTCAGGGCGATGCGGTCTCTTAGGTAACCTGGCCCACTACCATATAGGGCTTTAAAGGTCAAAACCAGCACCTTGAATTGCACCCGGAGACATACTGGCAACCAGTGCAGCTCCCGGAGCAGTGGCGAAGCATGAGCATAACGCCCACACCCCATCACCACCCGGGCAGCCGCATTTTGGACCAGCTGTAGCCTCCGAATGGTCGTCAAGGGCAGCCCCATGTAGAGCGCATTGCAATAGTCTAGTCTGGAGGTAACCAGAGCATGGGTGACCATGAGCAAGGAGTCCCGGTCCAGGAGTGGGCGCAACTGGCGAATCACCCGAAGTTGGGCGAAAGCCCTCCTGGTCACAGCCGCCACCTGTTCTTCTAGCAGTAGCCGTGAATCCAGGAGGACCCCCAAGTTGCGCACCGGGTCTGTCTGGGGCAAAATAGCCCCATCCAGAACCAACGATGGTAACTCCCGGATTAACGCAGGACCCCCTATCCATAGCCACTCAGTCTTGCTGGGATTCAGTTGTAGCCCGTTAGCCCCCATCCAGACCCCCACAGCTTCCAGGCATCTGGAAAGGACTTTGACGGCATCACTGGGGTCCCCATGGGCCGAGATGTACAACTGAGTGTCATCCGCGTACTGATGGTACCGCACCCCATGGGAATGAATGATCTCACCCAGCGGTTTCATGTAGATGTTAAATAGGAGAGGAGAGAGCACCGAGCCCTGAGGAACCCCCCATTTGAGGGGCCTAGGACTGGACCTCTCACTCTCCAACCACACCGACTGGGACCGACCCCTCAGAAATGAGGAAAACCAGGACCACACAGTACCCTGGATTCCCAAACCTCGGAGCCGTTCCAGAAGGATACCGTGGTCAACGGTATCGAAAGCCGCTGAGAGGTCAAGAAGAGCAAGGACGGATGGATGACCACCGTCCCGCTCCCGCCAGAGATCATCCATCAGTGCGACCAATGCCGTCTCGGTACCATATCCAGGCCTGAATCCTGACTGAAAAGGGTCCAGATAATCCGCTTCATCCAGTACCCCCTGCAGCCGACACGCCACTGCCTTCTCCAACACCTTCCCTAAAAAGGGGAGATTTGAGACAGGCCTATAGTTAGTTAGGACAGCTGGGTCGAGGGAAGATTTCTTCAGGAGGGGGCGCACCAAAGCATGTTTTAAAGGTGCAGGAAACACCCCCTCCCGCAATGATGCATTGATCACAGCCCCAACCCAGCCACCTGTCACTGCCTTGGAGGTTTTCACCAACCAGGTGGGACAGGGGTCCAAAGGGCAGGTAGTGGCGCGCACAGCTGCAAGGAGCCTGTCCACTTCATCAGGGGCAACTGGATCAAACCGGTCCCAGATGGCATGGCAAGACTGTGCTCCGGCTCCCTCCGGACTCTCCCCATCCACGCCAGGATTAAACCCAGAGCGAATCCGATCGATTTTCTCCACTAGATGGTCAGCAAAGTCCTCAGCCGACCCCTACCAACCGGGCACCGGGGTCCCCCTACCAAGGAGAGACCTGGTAACCCGGAACAGGGTGGCTGGGCGAATATCAGCGGAGGCAATAAGGGTGGTGAAGTATTGTCGCCTCACCACCTCCATCGCCACTAGATAGGCCCTAATAGCGGCCCTAGCTAGTGTCCAATCGGAGTCTCTCTGGGTCTTCACCCAGCGGTGCTCTTGGCGTCTCTTTGCCCGTTTGAGCTCCCGCAGTTCATCTGTGAACCATGGAGATGACCTAGCTCGATGAGCTCTGAGAGGCCGTAGTGGTGCAATTTCATCCAAGGCCGCTGTTGTCATCCTGTTCCACAGGTCAACCAGTGCCTCGGGCGAATCGTGTTGCCGATCCAGAGGGAAATCCCCCAGTTCCCTCTGGAATCCATCAGGATCCATCAGTTGCCGGGGGCGAGCCATTCTAATAGGCCCTGCCTCCCTACGGTGAAGCGTCGCACCCAGGAAGTCTAGAGCCACCAAATAGTGATCTGACCATGGCACAGGTGTTATGTCTAATTTCCGTAGTCTCAGATCACTCTGCCACCGCTCCGACAAAAAGATTAAATCTGGTGTGTGGCCACTGCCCCTGGTCGGGCCCTGAATTACCTGAATCAGGTCCATATCTGCCATGGAAGCCATGAACTCCTGAGCCACCTCGGAGCCAGTCCCCAGCGAAGGCAAATTGAAGTCCCCCAGAACCATCAGTCTAGGGAACTCCAATGCCAACGCTGAGATGGCCTCGAGGAGCTCAGGCAGGGAGTCCCTTACCCTGAAAGGGGGCAGGTACAGGAGTAAGACTCCCAACTGACCCTTAGAGCCCAGACGCAGAAGCAGGGCCTCACAACCCAGAATTTGTGGAGCAGTAGCCCTGGTGACTCCCAGTGACTCCCTGGCTATGATGGCAACGCCACCGCCCTTACCCTTATCCCTAGGCTGGTGCCAAATACTGAACCCAGCTGGACACATTTCTGACAGAGGAACCCCATCCTCTGGTCTCAGCCAGGTCTCAGTAATACATGCCAAGTCGGCCCGCTCCCCCATAATGGAATCTTGTATCAGGGGGGCCTTATTACATACCGACCTGGCATTCATCAGCAGCAGCCTAAGGACAGGGTCACCCTGGGTCAGCTGCTCAGGACCTAGAGGTGTAACCGTGGGGCTGGAACGAGGGACAGATACTAAGCATCTGCCCCGCGTTCCCCGGGTGCGGCCCGCCCCTCGGTACCCGCTATATCGCCCCATGCCCATCACAACATCTATATTGGTCTCCGGAGCCTCCCTGCTTGCCCTGGACAGAATGCTGCCTCTCCTTCCTGGCTGGCCTGGCAATCTCTCCCTCCCTCCCTTCCACCCCAATATAAAACCGCCCCATTCATTCCCCCCACCACCCTCCGCACGGCTCCGGTGGTGATGGAAGTGGTGGGGCATTCTTCCACAACTGTGTTGAACCCTCAACTGCCGGGCGGGGCCCGAAACGCCGGCCGATGGCGAGTCCAGCGAGCCTCTTCGCCCCCGCCGGGGCCGAGCACAGCGGTGGTGATGTTTCGTCCGGCAGGCCCCCTCGCCTTTTGAGTCCTGGCGAGGGGCAGGGGGCGGGGCCCGAAACGCCGGCCGATGGTGAGGCCAGCGAGCCTCTTCACACCCGCCGGGGCCGAATACAGCGGCGGTCCTTGGCGTTGGCCCCGCTTTTGAGGCTGCCTGCCGAAACTCCCTCCAGCTGTACCTGTTCATCTCCCGCCGGTCTGGCCGGGAGGGAAAGAGAGCCCCCGGTGTCCTTGGCTTCGGCAGCGTCGGCCCCACTTTTGAGGCTGCCTGCCGAAACTCCCTCCAGCTGTGCCTGTTCATCTCCCGCCGGTCTGGCCGGGAGGAAAAGAGAGCGCCCGGTGTCCTTGGCGTCGGCAGCGTCGGCCCCACTTTTGAGGCTGCCTGCCGAAACTCCCTCCAGCTGTGCCTGTTCATCTTCCGCCGGTCTGGCCGGGAGGAAAAGAGAGCGCCCGGTGTCCTTGGCGTTGGCAGCGTCGGCCCCACTTTTGAGGCTGCCTGCCGAAACTCCCTCCAGCTGTGCCTGTTCATCTCCCGCCGGTCTGGCCGGGAGGAAAAGAGAGCGCCCGGTGTCCTTGGCTTCGGCAGCGTCGGCCCCACTTTTGAGGCTGCCTGCCGAAACTCCCTCCAGCTGTGCCTGTTCATCTTCCGCCGGTCTGGCCGGGAGGAAAAGAGAGCGCCCGGTGTCCTTGGCGTTGGCAGCGTCGGCCCCACTTTTGAGGCTGCCTGCCGAAACTCCCTCCAGCTGTGCCTGTTCATCTCCCGCCGGTCTGGCCGGGAGGAAAGAGAGCGCCCGGTGTCCTTGGCTTCGGCAGCGTCGGCCCCACTTTTGAGGCTGCCTGCTGAAACTCCCTCCAGCTGTGCCTGTTCATCTCCCGCCAGTCTGGCCGGGAGGAAAAGAGAGCGCCCGGTGTCCTTGGCGTCGGCAGCGTCGGCCCCACTTTTGAGGCTGCCTGCCGAAACTCCCTCCAGCTGTGCCTGTTCATCTTCCGCCGGTCTGGCCGGGAGGAAAAGAGAGCGCCCGGTGTCCTTGGCGTTGGCAGCGTCGGCCCCACTTTTGAGGCTGCCTGCCGAAACTCCCTCCAGCTGTGCCTGTTCATCTCCCGCCGGTCTGGCCGGGAGGGAAAGAGAGCGCCCGGTGTCCTTGGCGTTGGCAGCGTCGGCCCCACTTCTTTGTGTCAAGTTATTCAGTTTGTCATGAGCCTCCTGTGTTTATCTCTTCTGGTGCTCTCTATTCCAAACCACTCTGTTATTCCATGTTCTGTCCTAACTGTTGCTTCTTGGTTCATGTACAGATTTCTCAGGAGGCATATGAGGTGCTCTGGAATTCCCATCTCTTTAATTACTTGCCACATCTTGTTGTGGTCCACACAGTCAAATGCCTTAGTGTAATCAATAAAACAAAAGTAAACTTGTTTCTGGTATTCCTTTGTTTTCTCCATGATCCAGCGTATGTTGGCAATGTGGTCTCTAGTCCCCCTGCCTCTTCTGAAACCAGCCTGCACCTCTGGTAATTCTCTTTCCACATGCTGCTGAAGTCTATCCTGTATTATCTTGAGCATCACCTTGCTGGCATGTGGGATGAGCGCAATTGTTCGATAATTTGAACATTCTTTGGCATTGCCCTTTTTTGGGATTGGGACGTATACTGATCTTTTCCAATCCTGTGGCCACTGTTTTGTTTTCCAAATCTGCTGGCATATTGAATGCAGTAATTTGACGCCGTCATCTTTTAGCGCTTTGAAGAATTCAACTGGGATACCATCATCTCTACTAGCTTTGTTGTTTGCAGTGCTCTTTAGGGCCTTTCTGACTATGATCTAGAGGTAGGAGTAAAAAGCAAGGTAGCCAAATTTGCTGATGACACTAAATTATACAGGGTAGTGAAAACTGTGAGAGATTGTGAGGAGCTCCAGAGGGATCTCTTGACACTGGGGGAGTGGGCAAAACAGTGGCAAATGAGCTTCAACATTAGTAAGTGCAGAGTGATGCATGTTGGGGCAAAGAACCCCAATTACATTTATAAACTGATGGGGTCTGAACTCTCTGCGACAAACCAGGAAAGGGACCTTGGTGTCCTGGTGGAGGAGAGCTCAATGAAGGTGTCAACCCAGTGTACCTCAGCAGTGAAAAAAGCAAACTCAATGTTAGGGATCATCAGGAAGGGTATAGAAAATAAGTCAGCAAGTGTCATTTTGCCTCTTTATAAATCTATGGTGAGGCCCCATCTGGAATTCTGTGTACAGTTCTGGTCGCCATACCTCCAGAAGGATATTATGGAGTTGGAGAAAGTACAGAGGAGGGCAACCAGAATGATTAGGGGACTGGAACACCTTCCTTACCATCTGAGGCTGCAACGGTTGGGCCTTTTCACTCTTGAACGACGGCGTCTAAGAGGTGACCTGATTGAAGTTTATAAAATCATGCACGGTGTGGACAAAGTAGATAAGGAAAAACTGTTTTCCCTATCGCACAACACTAGAACTAGGGGACACTCCATGAAACTTTTGGGTACTAGTTCTCAAACAAATAAGAGAAAGTACTTTTTCACCCAGAGGATCTCTGGTCTATGGAACTCCCTGCCAGAAGAAGTGGTGACAGCTGTCAGTCTTCACAGCTTTAAGAAAGGATTAGACAAGTTCATGGAGGACAAGGGTATCAATGGCTATAATTATGGATACTTAAGGACAACCTCCGGGTTGGAGAGATAGGCAGGATATCTCTCAATGCCATTTCCAGGGAATGAATCCTAAGCAGGTGAAGGCATCTGCTTGGGAATAATACCCTGAAGCAAATGGTGAGCCACTGTGTGAGACAGAATGCTGGACTGGATCATGGGCTCCTGTGGCCTGTTCCAGCAAGGCTGTTCTTATGTTCTTATGTTAAGGGGGTGGCCAAAGATGAGATTGCTAGATGGTATTGTAGTCACAATGGGCACAGAACTGGGCGTACTGAGGAGAATGGTGGAGTATAGGGTTGCCTGGAGGTCAATGGTCCATAGGGTCGCAAAGGGTTGGAATAGACTGTGTGACTGAACAACAAACCACAACAACAATGAATGGTTCTACAAGAAACGGGTGTCACTTGATCATCCTGATGCATAGTCTATGTCAGTGATGGGGGAATCCTGGTATGCCAGGTGTTCTGGAACTTCAGTTCCCAGAAGGCCTTGATCAGCAGGAATGTTGACTTGGGCTTCTGGGAATTGAAGTCCAAGAACACCTGGAGTGCCAAAGTTCGCTATCATTGTGGACAAGACACTACCATAAGGACAGAGTATGGAGAGACACAATGGTTTCCTATGGGGCAGAGGTGTTACATGCAGGGGGTGGGGAAAGATCAGGTTTTTTTTAACAGACAGGAAAGGGGGTGACTCAGACTCCAAGCTTTGTTTTATTTTGTGAGAGTGACAAAGCAATCCCTGCGCGGGGTGGGGGTGGGGGGGAGGTTATGAAAGGTGCCATTCTTTTGAAGGTCAGTGCCATTTAGCTGGTTTTGACTACAGTTCCCATGTTCCACTGCTAGTTTTATGCTGGCTTAGATTTTGGGGCTTGAGGTGGCCTAGAGCAGGGAGGAAGAAAAAGAAGGTGAAGTATGTGTACATGTGTGTTTGAGTCTGTGTCTGTGCGTGCTTGCGCATGCGTGTGTGTGTGTGTGTGCGCGCACGCACACACAAGAGGTGGCCTTTGAGGGCTTCCTTTTGCCTTGTGGAGGAGGTAGGCTTGCAGTCTCACAAGCTCTCAATTCAAGGGTGGCTGGGGGATGTGATGAGAGGAGAAGGGTTGCTGCTTTCTGGCCCTTTGGGCAGGACTGAATTTCCAAGCTAGCTCAGCTGATTTGCAGGAGCCACTTTGCATTTTGTGAACTTGCAAGGAGTGCGCGAAGGATCGGTTCAAGGGTGAGCTGGCCTTAAAATATGTGGCTCTGAATAAGCAAATCTAAAGCGGTGTGGGTTTCAGGGTGGATCCCCACTTCTCATCTTTCCAGAGGAGTCGCCCTCTTCAGTCTCCAGCTGACTGGCAAGTTCTTTGGGGAAGACAGCTGCGTCTGTGTGTGTCATGGAAGCTTTTGCCAAAGGCCACTTGCCAGCTTTTAAGTTGCCGTCAGCCACTTCCAACAGACACTGGTGGACTGACTCTCAAGCTGACAGTGGCTGGGGAAGGGAAGTGTCTCTGGGTGAAGGCAGAGGGCCAGAGCGGGAAGGCCAAGCCCACGGCTGGGAGTTGGGCCAAGGCTCTCTCGGCCGCCATGAGATGGGAAAGCTGAGCACCCTCTGCCCAAGCAAACAGGCCTTCCTGTGGCTCACCTGGGGTGGGGGCAGGGGTGGGGGGGCCTTTCTCCTCCGGCCGAGGCTTTGGGGCTGGTGAGCTCTTCCGTCCTTGCCAAAGAGATAACCAATGAATGTGCCAGATCCTTCTCACACACATCCACCACCTGCCTCCAGAGTTCCATGGAAAGGAAAACCATCAGTGGCTAAGTCCTGTGTGGCTCTGATTAAATTAAATTTAAATTTTAAAAATAAAAAAAATTAAATTTAATAGATTTCCCTATCCAATGGGCTCTGATGCTCAAAAGTGTGTCAGAGGCCATTGCTGCTTGTAGGGTGTGTGTGTGTGTGTGTGTGTGTGTGTGTGTGTGTGTGTGTGTGTGTGTGTGTGTGTGTGTGTGTGTGTGTGTGTGTGTGTGTGTGTGTGTGTGTAGGAATGGGGGGCACTGCCACTCCGTTTGCCTCCCATTCACGTTAGGGATCAGACCCTGGGCAAAATGGCCTTTGGCTTCCCTCTGTGTTGGCCTTCCTCCTCCTCCTCCTCCTCCCCAGCTTGCTTTTAGATCTTCCTTCGTGCAGTGGTTGAAAACTGAGCAGGGCAAGGACACTTTGTGTGCTACTTTGAGCAGCAAAACAACACAGAGAGACACCCACCACCCATAGTAGGTACCACATTGTGCTATTCAGGGCCACCCTTTGCTTGCTTGCACTTATGCCAAAGTTAAAGGAGGGGCAGAACTTCCCAGAGGTGCCAGTTGAACCAGGTGCCTAGAAAGAAGCCACGCCCCCTCCCAGGCCTCTTTCCCAGGTAGTCCTGATGATGATGGCAACTGCGACTGGTTCTCATTCCTTGCCAACTGGTGCTGGGCCTTCAGAATACTTGCTGAGCTTTTTTGGATCAGCACCAGTGCCATCCAGTCACTCTTGTGGGAATTCAGGTTGGCAGTGTCATCTTCCGCACATCCCTTGGCAAAGGCACATACATGACATGAGGTGTGTGTGTGCAATTGGCAGCTAAGCACAGCTGCTCTGTCTTCATGCAGAAGGTGCCCCCCGCCCCAAGAGAGCCCATCAAGGAAGCCCCTGCCCAGGATGTGAGCCGGACAATGGCACTCCCCCCTCCACCCCTTGTTCCCCTTTGCCTTCTTCCCAACGATCAAAGACCGGCCCTGGTTCTGGGTTGGGGGGGGCGTGTCCAGTCCCCTCAGTCTCTGCTGCCCCTTTCATGGGCGGACTCCCACTTCCAGGGCAGCCTTCCAGGAGAAGGGGTGGCCACCAGTGGTGGGCATTAGCAGGTTCGCACCAGTTCGCCAGGACCAGTAGCAGAAATTCTGGCTGTCCCCGCCCATCCAAGTTTTGAAATAAAGTAGTCCTAATTCAGGTGCAACGCAGGGCTTTTCCCTGGACACACCCACCATACCACACCCATAGTGTGGTAGTAAAATTTTTTGGATCCCACCATTGGTGGCCACGCATACCCCAAGCCTCTCAGGTGGGGCAGGCAGACCCCTTTGCACTGCTGAGAACTCCCGTCATTGGCACTCAGCTCAGGGGGTGGGGGGTTGCAGGGCATCTCCTGGGAAGGACCCCCGGGGCCTGCCACCCCAGGGCCTCCCTGCCTGCCAGCCAGAGAGAGGCCACCCGGCCTGCCAAAGGGCCCGGCCTCATCCTGTGGTCACACCCAGGACATGGGTGGTGCCCTCCGGATGGGAGATGCCTTCCTAGGAGCCCCAAGGGCGGGCAGGCGGGCGCCCAGGCATCTCTTGGTGTGGGAGCCTGCCGGACCCTCTTTGGCTGCTTAGCCTTGGAAGAGCAAAGAGGCAGCTTTTCAAGTCCACCTCCCCTTTTCTGAACTGCCACACCTGAAGAATTTCCTTACCTGCCACCCTAGCAAGACATCTGAGCACATTTTGGTGAATAAATACCATGTTCCTCTCTTTTTCCCCCTTAATCCATTTGTCCCAGTGAGTTTATTAGCAGGGCTTAAAAGGGGATGGGCAGGGGGTGGGGGATTAAGATGAGGGAGAGAGGGAGGGACGGACTCAGGGGCCCTCTCCACGCCACAGCCAGGCATGCCAGCCAACCCAGCCGTCTCTGCTGTGGTGGTGGTGGTGGTGAGCTCTGTGCTTCATCTGGGCAGCGGCTGGGGGGGGGGGGGCTGGAATCATCCTCGTGGTCACTGGCAGGGCCTGGTGGGGCCTAGCGGGGCCACACTTAGCAGCACGAAGCTCTTGATGTGCTGGAACTTGTCACAGGAGAAGTCGGTCTGGAGTTGCACCTGCCCAGCACTGCGTGGTGTGAACTCGAAGTAGATCTTGGACCGCTCCCTGGGTGCCAGGTCGGCCACGCTGGGGGGGGGGGGGGGGGGGGGAGTCAGAAAGGAAGGAAAGAGAAAGAGAGAGGCAGGGGTGAGCAGAAGAGGAGGTGATGGGGGTGGGTGGACGGGCTAGGGCAGAGACGGCCCCACCCCAAGAAACCACAAGGCTGGGAGTCCCAGAGCATCCGCCCCCTCCCCACCCCATTGCCACCGGAGGAAGGAGAGAGTCACCCCCACCACCCCATGGGATGGCCAGACTTCACACACACACATACACACATGGGGGGGGGGGGGCACTGCTCCGTGGACTGACCATTCTCCTTCTGCTTCCCTCTCTCTCCCCCCTCCCTCCCCCCCGGGCAGCTCCACTTACTTGATTTTGACTGCTTGGCCCATGAGCGTCACCAGAAGGACACAGTTGCCTATGGGCTCTGGGAGGGGGTTGGCATAGGCAATCTCCACAGTGGCCGGTTGGTTTGCCACAATGTTGGGGGGCATCTGTAGACAGAAAGGAACCGTTTGGGTCTCCTGGTCCATCCCAGCCTCACCCAGGCAATCAGCAGTACTGCTATGGAAGGCGTAGATGGGGGGGGGCACTGCGCATGGCCTTGGCTCCATTACAGGTGAGATTCTGAGTCTTGTTCCAGAGGCCTTTCCAGCCCTGTCACTGCCAGGAACAGAAGCAGCAGAGTGGCCATGGCAGAGCCCCCACCCCATCCACCCCCACCCACCACAGAAGAGGGTTGTGGCTTCTGATGGGTGGCAGGTGAAAGAATGGACGCGGGGCAGAGCAACGGCTGCGAGGAGGGTCCATGCCTGTCCTGTAGAAGGGGGAGGGGGGAGTTACCGTGATGGCAATGCCTGGGCTCTCCAGGGTGATGGCCTTCTCCACCAGCAGCTTCTCGCCTTCCAGGACGTCACACAAGGCTGTGACCATCAGCTTCTTGTCGTCGGTCAAGGATGCCTTGTAGTGGCCATAGGTGATCCGAAGGGGAACCTGCTTCTCTGCAAGTGGAGGTGGGGACTCAGGAACATTTCTCAGGTACAAAGTGGCCACCCCCACCCTCAGTGCAGCCTCTTTCTGTGGGGAAGCCCAAGAGAAGCCCTTGTGCAGCATGTGGGGTGGGTGGGCGGGTGGGTGGGGGTGGGAGAATGTGCTTTTTGCTATGGGGCCATAGGAGGAGAAGGCATTCCATCTCACCTGAACAGACCCTCTGTGGAGCATGATGATGCCCCCCCTCTTTGTGTCCAGTCCTGCTCTGCTGTAGGCTCTGTGGGTGACCCACCCTTCCCCCAGCCCCATTCTCTGGCAGTGTGGACATGGGCCTAGGTGGCCTACCTTCTCTGGGGCCAAGCTGGACCGTGGAGGTTTCCTTCAGGATCTCCTGCACAGCCCTGCGCGTGTACAGGATGGTGGAGACGCTCAGGTTGACCGTGATGGTCTTTGGGGTGGCGGAGGACAGGTTGGTGAGGGAGAGGACCAGGTGCACGTCTTGGCCAAAGACCGGAGGCTCGACCAGCTTGAACTTCCCAAAGAGCTCCGGCTGAGGCGGTGTTGGTTCCGGCGTGGCTGCCACCTCCCGAGCGCTGGTGCTGCTTCTTGGGGCAACGCTGGATCCAGAAATCTCGGCTGAGGCTTTCCGGCAAATGTTTCTTTCCTCAGCGGAGCCTGTGTGGGAAGAAAAGTGCTGTGGCCACATTACAGGGAACCACAAAACTGCGGAAAGAGGGCGGCGTCCTAAAGGCCGGAAGCTTTCATGGATCCAAATCCACTTCTTTGAACCCAATCCTTTCTTGGAACCTGGACCTGTCCTTGACCCACAAGAGTTGACTCTGAAACACACTCTAGACCTGGAGGAACTGCAGGATTTTGCTGCCATTCGCTCTCTCTTGCACTCTCCATTCCCTCCCTCCCTCCCCCACCTTTATTTTTAAATGTTGTCTACCTACAGACTAAGGTGACTATGTATGGAAGGCACTGGAAGAGGCGTTGCTGCCTTACAGGCTCCCTGTCCATGCTTGGGTGGGGCTCCCTCCTGATCCCTCCTCTTGATCCCAGATCCCCAGGCTGGGCCCTTAAAACCTTTTCTGGGCAGCTCAGACCTTTGGAGAAGACCACCAGATGCAGCTCTCTGATGGATCTGCCACAGTTCAGGCCTTCCCAGGAAGCCCCTCTGCAGCCACATCCACCTGGCTTCCCCGCTGACTCATGAGGCGCACCAACAGACAAGTGGGGCAGAACATGGAGCTGCTACCACTCAAGGAGACTCTTTGGTAGTCAGCCTCTGTGTTTAGGCCAGATGTCAAACTGCCAAAATGAAGCCACCTTTTGGTGAGCCCATTTTGCAGTTCTTTCCCCCTCACCTAGTGTGAGAAAGATTAGCTGGCACAAGGTGGCTCTTGCCCATTGGAGTATGCCCGATGGTGGTTCAAAAATACAATATTTGGGGAGGCTCTTTCTGTGTATTCCTGGCTCTTTGGTTAATTATTAATAGCTTTCCAACGGATGCTGGTCAAGTATTCCAAGATGGCCCCCATCAGGGTTCTTGAAAACAGGAGGAGGAGGAGGAGGAGGAGAAGTCCCCTGTGTCTCCTTCCATCTGCTGCCTTTAGCTCCAAGAGCTGATCTGGAGCTCCTTCTTTTCTTCAATTCTCTTCTCTCCTTCCTTCCAAAGCTGAACAAGGACACGACTGCATGAGCCTACTGACCCTAATGCAAAGCCTCTGCCTGGCGCCCAGGTGGGCGCTCACCTCCCCCTGATGGCTGGCCATTTCATCCCTCGGCTCTTCTCCCTTCCACGCTGCACACGCATCTCAGGAGCAACAGAGTGCCAGGCTGAGCAGCTGCCACAGGTGCCATTGGTGTGTATGGAGAACCAAAAAGCATTGGGGACATTGGGGGTGGGAGGGAGGGAGGGGAGAAGTGATGCTCTGGGATGTCTCTTGGAGAGGAAAAAGCCGCATATTCATCAGAAGCCCAGGAATGTGGGGAAAGTCCCAGGCTCAGAACTGGTGTGTGTGGATGGGGTCAGCCCCCTCCTGGTGCTCCTTTATGTAGGGAGAACGTGTCTCACCAAGCTGCAGCCATGAAGTGGCAATCATGCCAGGGCATGCCAGCCTTATAATGCCAGCCCAGGGGCATGCAGTGCACAGCACAGAGTCCAGAGGGAGTGCCAGGACAGGTATTTTGCAGACTGGCCTGGCTCTGAGCGGCTGGCTCTCTGCCAGGGTGGGGACAGCACACGAGGCTCAGGAGGCAGAACAGGTGCTTCCAGAGGCAATTTCACTGGGCCTCCCATGCCTGGCTGGCACTCACTCTTTGGTGACTCTGCCAGTCCTGCTTTAAGCCCAGAATGACCATTATGCCCACTGCCCAGGAGCAAGGAGAAGGCAGGGATGGCCTTGGGCATCATCTGGACAGGTAGACCAGGTGGCATGGGTTCAAAGCTCACAGCAACACACACACACACACACACACACACACACCAGTCTCAAGGAGCTCACAGGGCAGTTGGGTGGGTGAGTGGGATAGATGGAGGTGCCCCTGCTCTGCTGGTCCTGGTCCCAGAGGGGGAGGGGGAGGCACCCTGGGGCGGAGGTGGGGCTCTGCTTGTAAAAGGGAGAACCGGGACTTTTGGCTTTGGGGGTGTGGAGGGAATGGCTACCTACACATCTGCCTCTGTGCCCATACCCTCTATGCAGCCACACTGGTCCCCACAAACCCATGACTCACACAGCCTCTCTTTTTCTGGCACAGTTTGCTTGGCCAGTCCTTGAACTTCTGGCAAGAAACCCCCGCAGGGCAAGAAGGAAACTGTAGGGTGGGTGGGGGGTGGGGTGGAGATTTCTGTGGGAAACACACACACACCCCTTACCTTCCGGGAACTTGTAGTTGTTGGTGATGTCCACACGGTAGTTGCTGCCCACCGCTTTGGTGCTGATGTTTCTGCCAATGGACGCAGTGTCGCAGTAAGCCCGGACTCGGTTCCCGTTGGGGTAGCAGACCCACCGGCAGATGTCAGCGTTCACTTCCGTGAAGACGAAGGACGTGTCATAGATCAGCCGGACATCTCCTTGCTTGACTGCCACAACTGAGGCTGGCCCGCACTGGTATAACCCTGGAAGCCCAGGTGCAGGATGAGTCAATGGTTCTGGGGCAGGAATGCCATGGGGCGGGGGGAGGGAGAGGAGAGGGGCAGAGGGTAGCCTTACCTTGGCTTCTCTCCTGGGGGGTGGCATCGATCACCTGCCACCCGCTGTAGCCCGTTCCCAGGTCCCTCCGGACAAACCAGCTTTCGTTCCAGACGTGGTAATCCCTGGGAGGGAGGGGGGGAAGGAATAAACGTGAGGCATGTGTGTGTGTGTGTGTGTTTGCTCTTGGTCTTCCTTCGGAGTGGGGGGGGGAGTGTGAGTGTCCAGGTGGCGTCAGAGAGGCTGAGCTGCTGGGCGGGGGGGGGGGGGGGGGGCTGGCTTCCTCTTTCCCTTGGGGCTCAGCCGAGTGCCGGGCAGTCAGGATGGGCTCTTCTTTCTCACACAACACCCCACCCCCACCGCCCCCAGTTATTAGAATGATATTAAAGCCATACAAAATGATTTTAAGATAACTAAAGTGACCGAACATCCGGGGCACCAACCCCCACTCCTACCCCCTTCCTGGAAAGTGGGTCCTCAGCCACACTGGGCAAGAAGAGGAGCCGGGTGGACAGACGGATGGACAGACCTGTGGCTACTGGGACACCTCAAGTTCTTCTGACTCAGGCACCAGAGGCCATGGGGCCATGGGAAGGGGGGCTCCAGCCCGGTGGGGAAGGGTCTGCTCTCTGGAGGTGGCCTTACATGGCCAGGGAGGGGGGACGACCATGGGGTGGGGGTGGGGGGGCCTTGCCTCTCCTCTGTCCTTCCTGCAGGTACACTCTGGGTCAGGCCCTTGAAGGGTCCCAGCTCTACTTACCTACCTACACACACACACAGAGAGAGAGAGACCACCACCACCACCATCCCACCACCTGAGCTGAGCATGTCATGCTCTTTACCAGATGGAGTCCTGCCCGATCTTGAGGCTTTTCCCAGCGGGGTCGTAGTATTTGTCGATGCTTAGGTTGTGGTCTGAGTCATGAGCCGAGTTGAAGTTCGAGACCAAGCGGGTGGGGACCCCCAGGCACCGAAGCACTAGGAGAGGGGAGGGGGAGGCACTCAGGACCCTGCGGCCTCTCGGCTGTGCCCCTCCACCCTTCCCGGGGCAGCCCTTGCCACGGAGCGGCGCTGCTGCTCACCTGACCCCGTGACCCCTGCGAAGACCCAGCACTGGCCGTACTGGACCGGGCGGTATTTGCCCTGGGCCCACTTGCGCAGGATGTCCACACTGCCCTCCCACCGGGAAGGGTTCTCGTGGTGAGCAAAGTTTTCGCTCCACTTTCCCTCCAGCACTCCGTTGTCGCTGTCGTTGCTGTTGACCTGAGGAAGAGAGAAAGAGGGGGCGGAGGGTTGGGCACGGGGTGGGGCGGGGGGGGGGGGAGAGAAAGTGCGTCTCCCCACTTCTAGATGCCTCTGGGCCCCTGGGAAAGCCCTTGCACGGAAGGAGCTCATGGGACCCTCAGCATGGGGGCGGGGGCGGGGGCGGGAGTGGAGGTGGCCTTACCATGGAGCTGACCACTCGGCCCACGTATCTGGGGTCACTCCTACGGGACGTGTCTCCGGCAGCGTCCTGGCGGTGATAGAGGCTCAGGTCCAGAAGCGTCAGGCAAAGGTTGAGGATGTTCTGTTGGAACTAGAACCGGAAAGAGCAGAGCAGCTAAAGGGGGGGGGGGGGAGGCAGAAGAGGCTTTCTCCCCCACTATTGAAAACCCTGCTCCTTTCAGAGAGAGAAAGAGATCCCTCAGAGGGGCCAACCCAGCCAAGAGGTCTGGAAGGTCTGGCCCTGGGCAAAGTCCCCGGTGGGCAGCCAGAGCGGAGCCAGAGCCATGGGGTGGGGGTGGGGCTCCTTCAAGCAAGGGGCATTTGCCGGCAGGGCATCCCCCACAACACCATCCCAATCTCATCTTCTGGCCTCATTTCCACGGTGGCCTTTGTCATTCCCTTTCCTGCCCCTGCCCCACCCCACTGTCACCCCGCCCTTCTCGCCCCACTTGAGGCTCTCCAGGCAAATGATGGACCTGGCAGGAAAGCCTCAAGAGAGAGCTGCCTTGATTGCCATGCATACCATTCCCCCCACCCCCCACAATCCACCTGCTACCCCTTCAAAGCTAACAGCAAAAACCCTTCTGAGCTATCAGCTTGCCCCCCCTCCGGGATGCCAATCTTATATATGTGTGCTCATGTGTATGTATGTGTGTGTGTGTGTGTGCAACTGTGTGTCTAGCCAAGGGCAGGGGAGCCTCCTACCCAGCCCCAGGACCACCACACAGGCAAGAAAGGGGCAGCTGACCTGGCCAAAATACCACCCTCGGGCTTCAATGTAGTTGGCATTGCCTACAAAGATGACCCCGTTCTCGTTCAGAACGTACTCCTGCCGCTCTGCCTCATTGGCCATGTGGACAAGATCCCCTGCGGACAGAAAAGAGGAGCTTTGGGAAAGGGTCCGGATCGGGCCCAGCAGCCCTACAGGCCAGGGAGCAAAAAGAGCCCCTCCCCTCCCCTCCCCTCCCCTCCCCTCCCCTCCCCTCTTGGCTGGCTTGTCCCCTCTGAGGGCTCTCTCTCTCTCTCTCCAGGCTGGCATTGTGAGGCTGGCAGGACTTACAGGTGTCTGGTGGGAGCCTTGCCCCAAGAGGCCGCATCCTGCCCTGCCTCTTTCCAAAGGGCCAAAAGGGGCCGGGTGGGGGCCATTCTTGCTCCTTGCGCCCCTCCCCCACATTGCTTTCTGATCTCAACTGGGGAGGAGCTGGGCTGCCTGTAGCCAGGAAGGGGTGAGAGGCATCCTTGGGGGGGGGGGGGGGGTGTTTAGCCCTTTTGGATCAGGTCTGGGGTGAGGGGTGGGTGGCAGTGGAGTCAGCACTGATGCTGCCCCCCCCATCTGTCCAAGCACCCTGGGGTGGGGGAGGGGCCTTCCTTACTAGGTCTCAGGCCTCCCTGGCCTTCCTCTGGAGATGCTCCTCGCCTGCTTCCTACCTCACCCCCACCACAAGGCCAAGGGAGGCGCAGCCTTTCCAGGCTTGCCAGATGGCTTGTCTTCCCTGCCAGGGACTCCACCCTGCTGTTGCTACTGCTTGGCAAGGGGGTGCCAGGGAGAGGAGCCCAGCGCCCCAGGCAGAACTGGCTGCTCCCACGTTTTGTTCACTTGCTGGGCAGATCTGCTCCTCCTGCCTCCTTTGGGTGGCCAGCCAGCCTGCCTGCCTGCCTGCCTGCCTGCCTGCGGGACCAGGGCCAGGAGGGGACTTTGGTTCCAGCCCTGTGTCAGTCCTCCTTCCAACAAAAGGCTGCTCAGGCACTGAACAGGGGTGGGTGGGTGGGGCAGTGGACATTTCCCACTGGTCTCACCTGAGCACCATGGGTTGAAGAGCAGGATGAACTGGCCCACCAGATGGGAGTGGACCTTGTTGCCTCGGGTCACTTGCAGGCTCAGCTTGTAGTGCCCGATGGCCGCCGTGGGGGGGCTGAGGATGGAGAAGTTGGCGTAGTTGGCCTCCCGGGACTCTTGGACGGCGCCCCAGTTGCCTGCGACCAGGACGCTGGAGAGGGCAAAGACAGCCCTGGTGTGGTAGGACTCAGAAGGAGCCGTTCCTGTCAACACAGAGTGGGTGTGCGGGAAGTGGGGGGAGAGAACAGCTGCTTTGACCCATGCCCCCCTTACCCTCGTAACCCCAGATCGCTCTGCCTATCAGATGCCAGCCTGTGGTTTCTGATGCTCCAGAGGGCTCTTCTGTAGGGGCATGTGTCTGCCTTGGGGTGGGGGCCCAAGGTTCCTCTGGGGGTACCAAGGACACCTCAACCAACACAGTTATTGGGTTCAGCTGCAGCCAGGTGACCTTTGACCTTGGCAGTTTACAGCCATGGGGGGCACCTGTGACAAGCACTGCACTTCCCTCCTATGAAGCACAAGAATAGGGATGGAGGGGTGGAAGGGGAGCAGAGGCCTCACAGAAGCAAGAGTCCGGCAGAATGACCACCGGTCATCCCTTTTCCTGGCCAGAGGCTAAAGGTGCACAAGTGAGAAGTCCAGGGGAAACCGGCTGCTGCACCCCTGAAGGTCCAACCCAGAGGCATTCAGAGTCTTGACTGTCAATGACTGCCTCCCCCATCTTCAATGTGCCAAATCCCCCTCCCCACATTTAGTGGGGGGAGAGAGAGAGAGAATGAAGGAGACAGACTTACCTGTCTCTGCTATAAAAGCCAAGCTTTCGTCAGTTTCGGGGGCTCTGTTGAAGTGCAGGGTGAAGTGCATGGGCTGCCCCCGACGCAAAACCGTCTCTGAACCGGCATAGCGGTTGGTCTGGTGTGCCTGGGAGTTGGTGGGGATCTGCCAGTTGATGTGTGTTGGGGTCAAGTCTATGGCAGAGCAACGGCAGAGAATGGGGTGTGGGTGAGTTGGGCAGCCCAAGTGGAGCCCCCTCCTTCCTCTTCTCCAGCCCATGGAACTCCCACCCACCCACCCTTACAGCCACCCCACCCACAATGGAGGGCTCCTTCTTCTTGGGCAGCCCAGAGGGAAGGAGGGAAGGAGAGCTGCCCCTGCGAAGCCTCAGGTGGGCCTCTTGGTGCCAGGCAGGCAGCATTAGCAGGTGCTCCACTCATCGGCTCCTGTGACCTTTTCAGTGTCCAAGCCAGAACACTGAGCCAAAAGAGCATCACAAAACAAAGGAGGTGGCAAAGAACCAGAGATGCCTTTTTCTCCCCTACCCCCCCCCCCCCAATGATGGAAGGGCTTCAGGCCCCACTTAATGCACCTTCTGCGTGCTTTGGGCAGGCAGCGGGTCCAGGAAGGAGAAGGGATGCCCAGGAAGGCTGGCTGTCTTTGGGGGCCCTCGAGGCCAAAGGCAGCATAGCCCAGCATAGCCCAGACAGCCCTAGGCATGGGTTTCTTCCCTAAAGGGCACTAGAGAGATGGGACACCACCACCACCACCACCCCCGCAACTCTTCTGGGCCAGATTTGCTTCAGGACCCCTATCCTGTGGCCACAGCCCCACGTGCAGAATCCCCCCCCCCCCCGGGCACCCACGAGCTTTCTAACTCTTCCTGCACAAAGAGGCAGCAGAGCAAAAGACGGAAGGGGATCCCAAGCCTCCTGACTGGTGGCACAAATAGCTCTCTGACTCTGTCTGGAAGAGGCATCGCCCTCCCCCGCGGCAGACCCAGCCCAGTGCCATGAAGGTAGCAGGAGGAGGAGGAGGATGGGCGGCAGGATGAGAAAGATCAAAGGCTGCACACCAGGCAGGCAAAGGAATACTTGGCACACGAGCAGGACCAGCCCCCCTTCTCTCTGAGAGCAGATCAAAGTGACACACATGGAAGCCTCCTCCCTTCCTTCTTTCCTCCCTCCCTCCCTCCTTTCCAGAAAGTGATGAGCCAAGACCCACATCACCAGTCCTAGACACACCCTGGCTCAGTTCTGGATGCTCAGGCCAGGCAGGAGAGCCTTCAGGCTGGGCTGCCAGTACAGCAGTGTCAGGTGGGCCCAGTCCTTCCAGAAACCTGTGCAGATCTGGCAGGGGTGGAGAGGGGGGAGGGGATGGACTGGACTTCAATTCCCAGAAGCCCAAGTCAGCACACCCAATGATCAGGGCTTCTGGGAATTGAAGTCTGAAAACAGCTAGCATGCCAAGGTTAGCCACCACTGCCTTAGAGCATGGGAGACAATAGTGAAGATATGCTAAGGGCAACTCCTGGTGCAATCGAATATAAGTATAAATTGTTTAGATGTTTGTTTATAAATCAATGTTTAGTTCTTATACAGTTTATATTTATGTTGACTCAATGTGTGTACAAGTGCCATAAACTAAATGAATGGATGAATGCCATTCCAAGGAGCCATTCCAAGGACTGTGGGCTCTTCATCTGTCCGACTGAAAGGGAGGAGAAGCTGTTCCTGGCACACTTGCACTCTTGGGTGGAGTGACCAGTACACACCCACCCCACTGCAGTGTCTCCCCCCCCCCCTTGTGAGGGAAGCCCCGTCCCAGGTCCAGCAATGCCAGCTGTCTATCCTGGCTGTGCCCCCCGCCCCACCCCCTGTTCCCCTGGGTACTTCCATCCACATGGAAAGCCACCACCTCCTCTCCTTCCGCAAGGCCTGGGAAGGGCCATCCAGGGTCAACTGCTAGAGAAGCAAACTTTGGCTTCCTTCCTGGGGTGGGGGTGAGGGTGGTGTCCTGGCATCCTTTGGAAGGCGTGGAAGGCCCCCCTCCCCCCCCCCCGCACATGCAAGGACAGCACCCCAGGAATGTGAGACTGAATGTCATGAGGCACATCCCCCTCCACGCCCCGCCCCCCTCAGTCTCACCTGCCATGGCTGGGTCTTTTTCGGCGCAGCCTCGAGGGTCCCTATTTCATGCTCCCCACCGGCTCCTGCTTGCCACTGCGTCGGGTCTGGAGTGAGGCGGTGTCCGCTGAGCCCTAGAAGAAAATCCACCCGTGGCTGTGCAGCCACCCTGGCCCTCCTCCTGCCCCGTGGGAGGAAGAGAAGCCAGCAGGGCTTACTCAGAGGAAACGCACGCGCGGGACTTCCTCCGGGCCATTCCAAGGGGAAGAGTCACCTCCCGGGATGAGGAAACAGCGGGAGAGGAGGAGGAGGAAGAAGAAGAAGAAGAAGAAGAAGGGGGCGGGAAAGGGCTTCCCCTTCGCGAGAGCTCCCGTTGCCCCGCACTCGGTACGCCGCCGCCACCGCCGCCCCTCGTCCCGACGTGTTCCCTTGGGGCTGCAGGCAGGGCAGGGCAGGGCAGGGCAGGGCGCCGAGGGTCAGGACCCTGGACAGCGGCCCGTTTCACCCGCGGCGGAGCTTTTCCCCGGCGCTGCCGTTTCTTCTCGTATGTGCAGGCCAGTCAGGCGTCAGAGACTGTCGACAGGAAGGCACCCTTGGGTGAGTTCATTCTGCAGTTCCCTTCGCCTGACCTCGTGGGAGGCAAAGGACGCCCGAGTGTGTTTCAGAAATGCCGCCCTCGTCGAGGAGGCTCTTTCTGTGGAAACCCCCCCCCCCCCCACGCTGCACGACACGGAGAGCCCTGCAGCCATTCCCCCCACCCCCACGGTGGTTTTTCCAATTTGGCCGGCCGTCCCCCCCGCCCCCCCAAGGGGTTGAAGGCTTTGCTCACTTGGGGAAACGGTGAGGCCCATTCCCTGAGGAAAGTTGGCCCCACATCGCCGTTAAACCAGGCTGGAACCCCCGCGCGGGGGAGTCGCCTGGGTTGAGGCATACCCTCGGGGGTGGCGGTGGGGCGGGGGAGGAAGGGGTATTCAAGCGCCTCGGTCTTCTGGGAAGCTCCACGGGGCCGTTTCGTTGCTCCCTGGAACTTTTGCCGCCTTTCCTCTCAGGAACCCCCCCCCCCCCCCCCCAATGGCCTTCCATCACTCCCATCGTGTGAATTCCCGTTGTTCTCGTCCTGGACAGACGCACCACGAGGATCGAAAAGACAGCTGCCATGTGCGGTGGAAACCAGAGGAGAGCCTTTACCCCCCCTCCCCCCTCCCCTCCCCCTCCCCGCGGTCAGGTGTGCAGCCCTGGCCTCCAGCCAGGTAGCTCTCTGGCCCGGCTTCCCTTTTGGGACAGATACTCACCGCTTGCGCTGCTGCGGCCAGGATGCTACGGGAGGCACGGGCCACTTCTTCTTCTTCTTCTTCCTCCTCCTCCTCCTCCTCTCGCTGCACCTGGGCCAGTCTCGGGTGTTGCTTGGGCCACCCCAGGCTCCGCCACTCCTTCATGCTGGGCGGGGGTGGGTGGGTGGGTGGGTGGCGGGAAGGTGTCCCAAGCCCACCACCTCTGCCCGCCCGCGAGAACTAAGCCGGCCTCGGGCCCCAATCCCCGCCCCTCTTCCGAGGCGGGCACCTCCTGGGCCCGTAGCAGCGCCTCCGCCTCGGCCCGGCCCGGCTCGACTTTCCGGTTTGGAACTGGCGGCAAAGAGCCTTGTTTACTTCCTGCCCTCCTTTACAGGGAAATGTGCCGCGAGTTGAGCAAGGCTATTCCCGGTCCCACGCCCAACATAATGGCCCTGATCAGGTTGATCTCTGCCTTACTCACGAGGAAGTCAGTCAGCTGGGCCGAAACTTCCGCCTGACTCACGGAGGAGGAACAACAACACTGGGGCGCTGCTACACCTGAGCTGCTTCACCTGAGCAACTTCCACTCCTGCCGGCCCCTCCCTCCCTCCCTCCCCCGCCTCCTCTTCCTCCTCCTCCTCCTCGTCTCCGGCGCCTTCTTCCAGCTTCCAGGCGGGCCTGCTCCGCTTCCAGGCCTTCCCAGCCAGGCCTGTTGCAACCAGCCCGGGCAGTGGCGACGGGGCTCCTGCGCGCGCTCGCTCTCGTTCGCAGGACTTGACTCCAACAAGTGCTCGGGACAGGAGAGGACTCACCGCCCACCCGCCCCTTTCCCCCTGGAGCACCTGGGGGGGGGGGGCTTGCCCTCTTCTAGAGCTTTCTGGATCCATTGATGGATGGCGCTTCGCTGCCTGGCTCTACCCCTCGGGAGCCTTCCGTCATTGGCATTAGACTCAGTGGGAAAGACCCAAATAACATCAGATATGCTGATGCCATAGTGTTCCTGGCCACAAACCGTGCAGCTCTTCAGTTGATGCTGGATGGAGTTAGAGCAGCGGCGGTCGTGCCAGCCTTTTTAAGTTGGGGCAGCCATGCTCCCTCAGACAGTTGAGGGGGCCACAGTGGTGGCCACACCCCACCATTCAAGTACAGAATAGGGTTTGGATCTCAACACCAAGAAGACTAATATATCTTGTTATAAGCTGAGCACCAACTCACTGCAAGCTAATAGCAAGAACACAAGGAATCGATAGTGTGGATAACATTATCTATTTGGGGATTATGTTAAATGAAAGGTGGGATCCCAAGGTAGAGATTAAAAGACGAATAGAAAAAGCAAGATCCACCTGGATAAAAAAGGGACATTTGTTATGCAGTAGAGATCTCATTCTTGCTACAAAGTTCCAAATAGTGAGATGTTACATATTCCCAGTGTTGCTACAGTATATGGAGTCGAAGCTTGAACACTGAGGAAAGCAACGGAAAAGAGAATCATTGAAATCTGGCTGCTACCAACGGCTGCTACGGATAGCACAGGTTGACCATGTGACTAAAGTAGAAGTATTGTGCTGGATGGATAAAGAGCAAGAACTGTTTAAGACCATTAAGCAAAGAAAGCTCCAATACCTTGGGCATATCATGAGGAAGCCTAAAATACTTCAACGTGCTCTGCAAAGAAACATCCCTGGGAAGATTGGACTCAAAAGACTGTATCAGGAAAGCATATATAAATGCTTGTATACAAATGCCAGAAGCCTCCGGAACAAAATAGGGGAGCTGGAATACTTAGCAAAAGATAAAAAATATTGATATTATTGGCATCACTGAAAGCTGGTGGATGGATGATAATCAATGGGATACAGTTATCCCAGGCTACAAACTGTACAGGAAGGATAGGAAGGGGCAAATGGGAGGTGGTGTAGCCTTGTATGTCAAAGAAGTGATAAAATTGTACGAATTGGAATATCTAGGTGATTTGGAGAGCCAACATGGCTTTTGCAAGGGCAAATCATGCGTCACTAATCTGTTGGAATTTTTTGAGAGTGTCAACAAGCATGTGGATAAGGGGGATCCAGTTGACATTGTTTATCTGGACTTTCAGAAGGCTTTTGACAAGGTCCCACACCAAAGGCACTTGAATAAACTTACCAGTCATGGAATAAAGGGACAGGTCTTGTTCTGGATCAGCAACTGGCTAAGGGACAGGAAACAGAGGGTAGCACTAAATGGACACTTCTCCAAGTGGAGGGAAGTCAAGAGTGGGGTCCCCCAAGGTTTAGTACCCCTTCTTTTCAACCTCTTCATAAATGATCTAGAGGTAGGAGTAAATAGCAAGGTAGCCAAATTTGCTGACTACACTAAATTATACAGGGTAGTGAAAACGGTGAGAGATTGTGAGGAGCTCCAGAGGGATCTCTTGACACTGTGGGCAAAACAGTGGCAAATGAGCTTCAACATTAGTAAGTGCAGAGTGATGCACTTTGGGGCAAAAAAAAACCAATTACATCTATAAACTGATGGGTTCTGAACTCTCTGCGACAAACCAGGAAAGGGACCTTGATGTCCTGGTGGATGAGTGCTCAATGAAGGTGTCAACCCAGTGTGCCTCAGCAGTGGAAAAAGCAAACTCAATGCTAGGTATCATTAGGAAGGGTATAGAAAATAAGTCAGCAAGTGTCATTTTGCCTCTTTATAAATCTATGGTGAGGCCCCATCTGGAATACTGTGTACAGTTCTGGTCGCCATACCTCCAGAAGGATATTATGGAGCTGGGAAAAGTGCAGAGGAGGGCAACCAAAATGATTAGGGGACTGGAACACCTTCCTTACCATCTGAGGCTACAATGGTTAAGCCTCATCACTCTTGAACGACGACGTCTAAGAGGTGACCTGATTGAAGTTTATAAAATCATGCACGGTGTGGACAAAGTAGATAAGGAAAAACTGTTTTTCCTATCGCACAACACTAGAACTAGGGGACACTCCATGAAACTTTTGGGTACTAGTTCTCAAACTAATAAAGAAAGTCCTTTGTCACCCAGAGGATCCCTGGTCTATGGAACTCCCTGCCAGAAGAAGTGGTGACAGCTGTCAGTCTTGACAGCTTTAAGAAAGGATTAGACAAGTTCATGGAGGACAAGGGTATCAATGGCTATATTTATGGATACCTAAGGACAACCTCCGGGTTGGAGAGAGAGGCAGGATATCTCTCAATGCCATTTCCACGGAATCCTAAGCAGGTGAAGGCATCTGCTTGGGAATAAATACCCTGAAGAAGCAAATGGCGAGCCACTGTGTGAGACAGAATGCTGGACTGGATGGTCTGTGGCCTGTTCCAGCAAGGCATGTTCTTATGTAAGAGAGGAGGCCCTGGACATACGTAGAGGGACTTCATGGCTGAAGAACTTGAGAGGTGTGGCATGGCACTACCAGCATAGAATAACATACAAAGCTAAAATTAACATACCAGAAACAAAAAGGAATTAAAAGGACTGAATGACACCCGCCCAATATTGAGACATCTCAACAGCATTTCCTCTTGCCAGCATAAGGTCCTCCTCAGTACATGTGCACGTTGAGGGGCATCGTGTGCATTGTATCACATGGGCAATTGTTTGCTCTTCTCCACATTCACACAGGCTGTCATCTACAGCGAAACCCCTTTCTCAGATTAGCTCTTGATCTTCCCACCCATACAATGCAGTCTATTTAAAGTTTTGCACACAAGTCATGGTTGTTCGTGACCATGCAGTAGAGAGTCATGTGGTTCTGCCCAGTTATCTGGTGGCTCCTTGGTTGCCTTCCAAAGTGCTAGGTGGGCTGTGGGGGCTGGTTGTTCGGGGGGGGGGGGGGCAGAAGTTATGAGGAAACTGTGCCTTGATTTCTGTCTCTGCGTGGTTGGTTGGTGATCAAATAGCAGGTGTGTTTCTGAGGATCTTGATTTACCCACTCTTTTAAAAATGTTTTATTGATTTTCAAAATAAAATACAAGATAACATACAAATAACACAAAAATCATAAAAATTGCAAGAAAATATATCCAATACAAAACACAATTACATTACAACACAATTAAAAACATTTTGATCCTTAAAAATCAATATAGCAAATAATTCTTATCCTGTAAATACATTCTCTTTATCCAAATATCTGTCTGGTACTAAACTTATTAATGAACTTATGAACTAAATGAACTAAACTTATATATTTATGCATACCTTCGGTGGGAAGGTAACAGCGTTCCGTGCGCTCCGGTGTCTAGTCATGCCTGCCACATGACCACGGGAACGTCTGCAGGAGCAGACAGCGCTGGCTCTTCGGCTTAGAAACAGAGATGAGCACTGCACCCTAGAGTCGGATCCGACTGGCTTTCGAGCAAGGGAAACCTTTACCTTTACCTTTACATTACAGTATTTGCTTATTATTTTCTATCAATACCACTAATATAATAAGAATAGAAAAATAGTATAGAATTAAGAAAAAAAGAAAAAACACATAAGAAAAAAAGAATTCGTAATATACACCCCTGTGATATATTCCTTGCCCTGGAGGTTATAGTGTGCCACAGTAATTTCTTACTATTTCCAAAAACCCAGCTCATCAGGCTCTGGCCTGCAACCTTCAAATTTAGTCAATGTATATTCCACAAATGGTTGCCACGTTTTCCAAAATGTGTTGTCAGTTATTATACCTTTTCTTTTATTTATCTCCCATGTTAGCTTATCATTCAAAGCAATCTCCCACATTCCCTTGCTTTTACCCACTCTTTCTGAGCAGCACTTTCTCAGCAAAATGTTGGTGGAGGGATGCCAGCTAGTTAATGCACTTTTTGTATTGAGGTTGGCTTTAGGCATCCTGTGACCAATTTCGGTGTTTCGTTTAGGGCCACACCCACATGTTTTGCAAGCTTTGATCTGCCCCATACGGGGCTAGCAAACTCTCCTGCAGAGTAACATAAAGCTAGTGCAGAAGTTCTTTTATGTGTGGTTGGGCACCCCAACTTGTGCCTGTTATTTTCCTCTTAATATTGTTCCTGGCAAAAACCTTCTGTTTGGTATTTAGGCAGCGGGTCCTGAAAGTGAGAGTTTGATCAAGGGTAACTCCCAGGTATTTGGGTGTGTTGCAGTGTTCATGAAAATCCTTTAAGGGAAGTCATTTTTACTTAAATTACTTTGTTTTAACTTCAGTTACACTGTAGTTTTTAAAATCTCAGTAGTCTAGTTAGGCTCTTACTGAGAAACGGCAGTAATGCCATTTGCATTCCAATAGAAGCACACTCCACATGAACACGTCACTAAGACACAGACTTGCCAACAAAGCAAGGCCATACTCTTGGATGTGAGTAAAACCACGAGTAAAATGTGGTTTTACTCGCAGCCCAGAGTGGCCCTTGGACCGCTTTTGTCCATGTCTGTGGTATGTGGCTGAGTTTAGAGGCTTTCCTCCACTCCGGGCATTTTGCTGGCGGTGCGGACCTCTGCCCAGTTAGACTGGTTCATAAGCTGGGAAACGGTGATGCTATGGTATAGCAGGAGTCTGGTAGCAATATGTAATGGCAAATTAAAAGTCCCATTAAGATGCCATCTTCCTAACCCAACCACACAAGTCACAGAGAAGAATTGGCCCAGGCAGACCTCCGTAGGATAAGGAATGTGTTACCTTTGAAGTGAAACTGTCCGAGCTGATAACGCTGCCTGGCCAAGGAAACGAAAGTCGCCAATCCTCCCTTTAGGGTTCCTTTGACACACACCCTCGAAGTAGTTGGTGTGAGAAAAGAGACTTATTGTTGCCTCTTATCACTTCCCCGTGAATACTCCCTTTTTAGAGTCTGCAGTGGCTCAAGTTGCTAAGACGCTGACTGCGAAGTGGAAGGTCAGCAGTTCGATTCCCGAGTACTGCAGGACGGAAATGAGCTCCCGTCTTCGTCCCAGCTCCTGCCAACCTAGCAGTTCGAAAGCAAGAAATTGCAAGTAGATAAATAGGGACCACTTTGGTGGGAAGGTAACAGCGTTCTGTGCGCTCCGGTGTCTAGTCATGCCTGCCACATGACCACGGAAACGTCTGCAGAGGCAGACAACACTGGCTCTTCGGCTTAGAAACAAAGATGAGCACTGCACCCTAGAGTCGGACACGACTGGCTTTCGAGCAAGGGAAACCTTTACCTTTACCTTTAGAGTCACAACGCTTCTTGCAAGTTGGAGTTTAGCAACTTTATTGTAGCATCAATCAATCAATCAATCAGTTTAATTTATATCCCGCCTTCCTCAGCCGAGACCAACTCGAGGCGGCTAACAACATAATCCAACAAAGTAACAATAAAAAGATAATACAGAGAAACAACAAGTTCAAAATGGAAAACAATCCAGATAAGCATAATATCATAATACAAAAACTACAGTACATAATTAGGTCATAAAAATGCAATAAATATAATTATACTACAGCAAACCCAACATAACAAGACCCCCATGTCCACTGGAGAACAGTCGTAGGAGCTACCACTCCCCCAACAGCTTGGGGAAGGAGGTCCACGTCTCAGTCTCAACATGAGCCAAGGCAGCTACAGCAAGGAGCCAAAGACGGCGATGGTCCTGGGGCGGCGGCAGTCCTGGGCCTGGCCCGGCGGCCCACGGCCCTTTATCTCCCCGCGCAAGGGACGGGAGAGGAGGGCGGGGCCAGGTGGAGAGGCCGATGGAATGGCCCTCTCTTCGCCCCCACCGGGGCAGGATGCGCAGCATAGCAATTATCCAGAATATGCAAGGTAAATGTGCAAAGATCTCATCTAAACTAAACTGAACTAAGAACTTAATAAAACAACGAAATAGCGAAATAGCTAGCTTAATCAAAGTATGGATTGGGGCGGGCTTGTTAGCTCTCATCCAAGACATGAGTTTGGCCAAGCCATTATTTTGAATGAGAAAGGTTCCCACTGGCAACAGAAAAAGCCTCCGCCGAGATCCGAAATCTCAGATCTTAAATACAGTTTTAGGGCTCTTGCTCTCATCCTCTAGAATGTGAAAGATGTTCTAGAAGCTATGTGGTGTGACCACTGTCACATTTATTAACATTCCCAGATGTTACTTTATCTTTCTGCTCCATCTCTAAGATTTATTTATTTATTTATTTATCATTAATTTATTTATCATTAATTTACCACATCCAATCAGCCAAGGCCGACTCAGGGCAGCTAACAAACACAGATGCCCCTCTCTTGATTGGAATCCAGGAGTCTGGCCTTGCTTTGTTGGCAAGTCTGTGTCTTAGTGACGTGTTCATGTGGAGTGTGCTTCTATTGGAATGCAAATGGCATTACTGCCGTTTCTCAGTAAGAGCCTAACTAGACTACTGAGATTTTAAAAAACTACAGTGTAACTGAAGTTAAAACAGAGTAACCTAAGTAAAAATGACTTCCCTTAAAGGATTTTCACGACACGAGTCTGGTGCCATTCCAGTTCACCTGCAACCTTCTTGATGCCCCACAGTTTTTCAAATGAAAAGCACAGAGTTAAGTTTCTAGGCAGGATATCTCTCAATGCCATTTCCAGGGAATCCTAAGCAGGTGAAGGCATCTGCTTGGGAATACGCTGAAGAAAATGGTGAGCCACTGTGTGAGACAGAATGCTGGACTGGATGGGCTGTGGCCTGTTCCAGCAAGGCTGTTCTTATGTTCTTATGTTCTTATGTAGACAGTTCGGCTTCAGTTGGTTATCCCTGTAATATATACTCACTAAGTTCAATGCCTCAGTCAGTTTTTTTCTCAACAGCCTTGAAGGTTGTGCACTGTGCAGTTATTGCAAAGTCATCACCATAGAGAAAGCTCCTAGTGGCTTCTGGCAGTGGTTGATCATTAGTATATATGTTAAACAGTGTGGGGGCTAGCACAGTGCCCTGCGGAAGGTCATTTCTTTGATTTCTCCAACAGCTGTGTTTTGTCCTTGGAAATTGACAAAAATCTGCGCTTTTCTAGTAAACACCCTATGATTTTTGTAAATTCGAAGTCCTTTGTGATATGGGAGACTTTCTTCAGCAGTGCTGCATGGTTGACTGCATCATAAACTGCAGTAAGATCTATAAACACTACCCCTGTGATTTCCTTCAGTTCAAAACCATCTTCTATATACATTGGAACCTTGGATAATGACAAAACATGGTTCCCCAAGTCGCAATGTTAACTGGATTTTGCCGTTATCCAGGCAGCCCCCAGATAATGACAAAAAATGGTTTCCTATGGAGATGACCTGGATAACGACATTTCCATTGAAATACTGTACAGGAATTTTTTCACACATTTTGGCTTCTCCGCCACCTCTGCCCCTTTGGGAGACTCAAGGGACCTTATCTGCGCTGTTTCCGACACCCTGCGACCCTCCTGGGCGGTGCTGCACGGAAAAACCTCCAGCTGATGAAGGAGTTTTCCCCGGCATTTTGGCTTGCAGCACCACCCGGGAGGGTTGTGGGGTGTCGGAAACAGTGCTGATAGGGTCCCTTGAGTCTCCCAGAGAGGGCAGAGGTGGCGGTGAAGCCAAAATGGGTGAATAAAATTCTGTGGTGACAGAATTCTTTTGCCCATTTTGGCTTCCCCACCACCTCTGCCCCCTCTGGGAGGCTCAAGGGACCTGATCCGCACTGTTTCCGACACCCCACGACCCTCCCGGGCTTTGCTGCAAGGAAAAACCTCCAGCTGACGAAGGAGTTTTCCATTTTTCAAAAACAAGATGGCAGCCACAACTTTTCTCAGCTGTTGGGTGGGCCAGGGAGGTGCTAGGAAGGCGGAAACAGTGCGGGATAGGTCCTCCCAGCCTCCCAGACACTCCTGGGTAGGTCGAGAGCCAGACACAGGGACCCAAAGATAGTGATTTTTTCATCTCCAACCAGTGTGAACAGGTAGGAGAGCAAACACGATGGCCCGGATAACAACATAATGTCGTTACCTGGGGCATGACTTTTCAGAAAAGTTCTTTATTGTTATTGGTTCAAAATGTTTGATCTTCTCAACCCGAATCACATCCATGCCGGCTGCTTTACTATTTTTACACCTGCTTACTGCCTTTTCCAACTCTCCTATGGTAAAGGGGATAGTCAGATCACTTGTCTTTCATTCCTCATTCCTTCTTGTCCTCTGATTGTTTTTCCGTGGGTTGTTTTTTCGTAGGCTTGAATTTGGTTTCCCATTAAGTAGTAACTGCTGGGCAATTTGGTTGGCTGAGACATTGGCATGTACCAGTCATTTGGTTATATCATTATTAATAATGTGCCATGGTCAGATCACTATCTGGTGACTATAGACTTTCTGGGGGTGGCAATTCACTGTATGGAGGCAGGGCCCATTAAGCTGGCCCACTGCCAGCAACTAATGGGCTTCGATGGATTCCAGAGGGAGCGGGGGGGGGGGGGGTCCTCTGGATCGGCTACATGATTCACCCGAGGCTCTCGTCGACACATGCCATGAGATGACGATTGCAGCCTTGGATGAAATCGCGCCACTACAGCCTCTCCGAGCTCATGGGGCTAGGTCATCCCTGTGGTTCACAGAAGAGCTATGGGAGCTCAAACGGGCAAAGAGACACTTAGAGCGCTGCTGGGGGAAGACCCGGAATGATTCTGATAGGACACTAGGTAGAGCCACTATTAGGGCCTACCTAGTTGCGATGGGAGTGGTGAGGTGACAATATTTCACCACCCTTATTGCCTCCACCGATAATCACCCAGCCACCCTGTTCCGGGTCACTAGGTCTCTCCTTGGTGGGGGTGGGGGTGTGCCTGGTTGGCAGGGTTTGGCTGAGGACTTTGCTGACCATCTGATGGAGGAAACTGATCGGATTCGTTCGGGGCTTAATACTGGCATGAACAGGGAGGGTCCGGGGGTGGGTGGGGGACCGGAGCACAGTCTTGCCATGTCATCTGGGATCTGTTCAATCCAGTTGTCCCTGATGAAGTGGACAGGCTCCTTGCAGCTGTTCATGCCACTACATGTCCTCTGCATTCCTGTCCCACTTGGTTGGTAAAAGCCTCCAAGGAGGTGACAGGAGGCTGGGTCGGGGCAATAATAAATGTGTCCTTGAAGGTGGGGGTGTTTCCTGCACCTTTAAAGGGGGTGCCCCCTCCTAAAAAAGCCATCTCTTGACCCAGCTGTCCTAACCAACTACAGGCCTGTGTCCAACCTTCCCTTTTTAGGGAAGGTATTGGAGAAGGCAGTGGTGCATCAGTTGCAGTGGGTCCTGGATGAAGCGGATTATCTGGATCCCTTTCAGTCTGGATTCAGGCCTGGACATGGTACTGAGACAGCATTGGTCGCTTTGGTGGATGATCTCTGGAGGGAGGGGGATGGCGATCATCCGTCCGTCCTCACTCTTCTTGACCTCTCAGCGGCGACCACAGTATCCTTCTGGAACGGCTTGAAGATTTGGGGATCCAGGGCACAGTGTTGTTCTGGTTTTCCTCATTTCTGAAGGGTTGGACTCAGTCGGTGTGGTTGGAGAAGGAAAGGTCCAGCCCTAGGCCCCTTCAGTATGGGGTGCCTCAGGGCTCGGTGCTCTCGCCTCTTCTATTTAACATCTACATGAAGCCATTGGGTGAAATCATTCGTTCCCATGGGCTGAGGTATGCTGGTGATACCCAGCTATACATCTCAGCCTGTGGTGACCCAAGTGATGCTGTCAAAGCCCTGTCCGGATGTCTCAAGGCTGTTGGAGTCTGGATGGGAGACAATGGGCTACAACTGAATCCTAGCAAGACTGAGTGGCTATGGGTCAGGGGTCCTGCGTTATCTGGAGACCTTCCACCTTTAGTCCTGGATGGGGTTGTGTTGCCCCAGAGAGACCCGGTGCGCAACTTGGGGGTCCTCCTGGATTCACGACTGCGGCTTGAAGATCAGGTGGAGGCTGTGGCCAGGAGGACTTTTGCTCAACTTTGAGTAATTCTCCAGTTGTGCCCACCTCCAGGATAGATTATTGTAATGCGCTCTACATGGGGCTGCCCTTGACGACCATCCAGAGGCTGCAGTTGGTCCAGAATGTGGCTGCCTGGGTGGTGATGAGACGTACACGTTATGCCCACGCCTTGCCACTGCTCTGGGAGCTGCACTAGTTACCGGTTTGCCTCCGGGTGCAATTCAAGGCACTGGTTTTGACCTTTAAAGCTCTACATGATAGTGGGCCAGGATATCTAAGAGACCGTGTCACCCCAAGAATGTCTGTCCATCCAACCGTGGCAGACCGGAGGGGCTCTCTTATGGTACCATCAGCTAGAGGAACTCGCCTCTCTAGCACACGTAGGAGGGCCTTTACCATGTCCGCACCGGCCCTATGGTACCTCCTGCCGATAGAGCTAAGGTTACAGACAGAATTGCTGCCCTTCAGGAAATGTCTGAAAACCTGGCTGGCACGGCAGGTGTGGTCCCCCGATGGGAATGTGGCCCCCACCCACTGGCTTATAGCCTAATCCAGTTTAGTGATCATAAGAACATAACATAAGCACAGCCTTGCTGGAAGAGGCCACAGGAGCCCATGATCCAGTCCAGCCTTCTGTCTCACACAGTGGCTCACCATTTCCTTCAGGGTATTCTTCCCAAGGAGATGCCTTCACCTGCTTAGGATTCCCTGGAAATGGCATTGAGAGATATCCTGCCTATCTCTCCAACTCAGAGGTTGTCCTTAAGTATCCATAATTATAGCCATTGATACCCTTGTCCCCCATCCCTTCCCCTTCTTTCTTTATTGATAGCGATGGGTAAATTTAACTAAGTGGTTTTATCTGTTTTATCTTTTGTATGTTTTTAATGCTAGTTTTATTGAAATTGTATATTTTGTGTTTTTAGATTATGCTGTTGAACCGCCCTGAGTGGGCGGTATAGAAATTGAAAAATTAAATTAAAATTAAAATTAAGTAATCTTCATGCTTTTTGACTGCTGTGACTTGTGTTAATTTCTTCTATGGGGTTAATCCATTTTCCCTTTTATTTATTTTTATTTTTTATATTCATATTTATATAGCCGCCCAACTCACAAGGACTCTGGGCAGCATACAATCTTAAAACCCTTAAAACAAGAACAACCCCATTAAAACAAATTACTCTGCTAAAACCCCCACATGTTAAAAAGTGGAAGATTACTTTGATATTAAACCAACCAGCAGGTGGGGGTCACAACATCTTCAGGACCCCACACCTGCCCCGCCAGCCATGTTTTCAGATCTTTCCTGAAGGGCAGCAATTCAGTCTGCAACCTTAGTTCCACTGGCAGGAGGTTCCATAGGGCCAGAGCGGAACCAGACAAGGCCCTCCTTCTTGTGCTAGAGAGACGGGCCCCTCTAGCCGATGGTACAAGCAGAGAGCCCCTCCGGTCTGCTCTGGATGGATGGACAGACGTTCTTGGGGCGATGCGTCTCTTAGGTATCCTGGCCCACTATCATGTAGGGCTTTAAAGGTAATGACCAGCACCTTGAATTGCACCCGGAGGCAAATTGGAAGCCAGTGCAGCTCCCGAAGCAGTGGTGAGGCGCGAGCATAACGCCCACACCCCATCACCACCCAAGCAGCCGCATTCTAGACCAACTGCAGCCTCTGGATGGTCGTCAAGAGCAGCCCCATGTAGAGCGCATTGCAATAATCTAGTCTAGAGGTGACCAGAGCATGAGTGACCATGAATAAGGAGTCCTGGTCTAGGAGCGGGTGCAACAGGTGAATCACCTGAAGTTGGGCAAAAGTCCTCCTGGCCACAGCCGCTACCTGCTCTTCAAGCAGCTGTCATGAGTCCAGGAGGACCCCCAAGTTGCACACCAGATAGGTCAGGGGCAGACTAGCCCCATCCAAAACCAACGATGGTAGCTCCCGAGATAATCCATAGCCTAATCCATCCCTAATCCATAGCCACTTAGTCTTGCCAGGGTTCAGTTGTAATCCGTTGTCCCCGATCCAGACCCCAACAGCAACCAGGCACTCAGACAGGACTTTGGCAGCATCACTGGGATCACCACGAGATGAGATGAACACTTGGGTGTCATCCATGTACCGATGGTACTGCACCCCGTGGCAACGGATGATCTCACCCAGAGGTTTCATGTAGATATTAAATAGGAGAGGAGACAGCACCGAGCCCTGAGGCACCCCATATTGGAGTGGCCTAGGGCTGGACGTCCCACTCTCTGAGATAGATGACACTACCTGTTGTCTGGCTTTAATGGTATCTTCACTACGTAGATTTGCATCAAAGAGGGTAAAATATTCATTCAGTAACAGTTTCATAAGTTAGACCTTGGATGCACAAAGTCCTACATCCTCAGGGAATAGATTTCCTAGAGAATTTCTGGACAGAGTCAGTAAACTTATCGTATGATGTGGGATCTGGATCAATATCTACTACCATTCCATCCAGGGCCACGGAAAATTTAGGCCAGTCAGCCTTTCTTAGTCACTGAGCTCAGTTGTTATTATTTCCACATTGTTCTCCTCTGTCACTGCTGTGGACAGAATCTGGAGTCCTGCTCTGGCAAACACTACAATTGCATATTGCTGGTGGCATCATTCGGTGATTAATCACATTCCAGGAACTTTAGGGTGGCATTGGTTTTCATCCCTGTGAGGTTCTTGCACGTATAAGAACAGCCTTGCTGGAACAGGCCACAGCCCATCCAGTCCAGCATTCTGTCTCACACAGTGGCTCACCATTGGCTTCAGGGTATTATTCCCAAGCAGATGCCTTCACCTGCTTAGGATTCCCTGGAAATGGCATTGAGAGATATCCAGCCTATCTCTCCATATAATTATAGCCATTGATACCCTTGTCCCCCATGAACTTGTCTAATCCTTTCTTGAAGCTGTCAAGACTGACAGCTGTCACCACTTCTCCTGGCAGGGAGTTCCATAGACCAGTAATCCTCTGGGTGAAAAAGTACTTTCTCTTATTCGTTTGAGAACTAGTACCCAAAAGTTTCATCGAGTGTCCCCTAGTTCTAGTGTTGTGCGATAGGGAAAACAGTTTTTCTTTATCTACTTTGTCCACACCGTGCATGATTTTATAAACTTCAATCAGGTCACCTCTTAGACGTCGTCGTTCAAGAGTGAAGAGGCCCAACCGTTGCAGCCTCAGATGGTAAGGAAGGTGTTCCAGTCCCCTAATCATTCTGGTTGCCCTCCTCTGCACTTTCTCCAACTCCATAATATCCTTCTGGAGGTATGGCGACCAGAACTGTACACAGCATTCCAGATGGGGCCTCACCATAGATTTATAAAGAGGCAAAATGACACTTGCTGACTTATTTTCTATACCCTTCCTAATGATCCCTAGCATTGAGTTTGCTTTTTTCACTGCTGAGGCACACTGGGTTGACACCTTCATTGAGCTGTCCACCAGGACACCAAGGTCCCTTTCCTGGTTTGTCGCAGAGAGTTCAGACCCCATCAGTTTATAAATGTAATTGGGGTTCTTTGGCCCAACATGCATCACTCTGCACTTACTAATGTTGAAACTCATTTGCCACTGTTTTGCCCACTCCCCCAGTGTCAAGAAATCCCTCTGGAGCTCCTCACAATCTCTCACAGTTTTCACTACCCTGTATAATTTAGTGTCGTCAGCAAATTTGGCTACCTGGCTTTTTACTCCTACCTCTAGATCATTTATAAAGAGGTTGAAAAGCAGGGGTCCCAGTACTGAACCTTGGGGGACCCCACTCTTTACTTCCCTCCACTTGGAGAAGTGTCCATTGAGTGCTACCCTCTGTTTCCTGTCCCTTAGCCAGTTGCTGATCCAGGACAAGACCTGTCCCTTTATTCCATGACTGGTAAGTTTATTCAAGAGCCTTTGGTGTGGGACCTTGTCAAAAGCCTTCTGAAAGTCCAGATAAACAATGTCAACTGGAACCCCCTTATTCCCATGCTTGTTGACACTCTCAAGTAGATCACATCTAGTAGGTCACATCTATATTTATTGCAGAGTTCTTGACGCAAGCTTTCTTTAGCTGAGGATATTCCTTCAATGCTAACTAATATCACAGGTTTTGGCCCAGAGAAGGGCCATTGATTAAAATGTCTCTTTGTTGTCATTTCTACTTCTGGTGCTTCTTGGGTTGAAAGGATTAGTTGGTGATAAATCTCCATTCCCAGGAAATGCCCGGTTGCTGAAGCAGCAATCTACGGGTAGGACCAGATTTAACATAGGCTACCTAGGCTGCAGCCTATCAGCCCACGCCACAAAGGGGGGTCCGCACCACGTGATTCTACGTCAATTTGTAAACTTTAAATGTTTATTTTTCAGTTTTTAACTGGATAATTACTGATTGTTGTGTTCTGTAAAGCTGTGCCTTTAACAATGTACCTAGCCATGTGGTAACAATGTAACCTTTCTGTGTGCAACATTATAACCTTCAGCTGTATCACTGTAACCCCTATAAGAGGACGCGAGCTAGTGACCACTAGATGGCAATAGCGAGCGTCCAGCTCTCATGGCTCAGATTCACCCTGGATCAGCAGCGCGGGAAGATTCCCGCCACCTCAACACCTGGACAAGAAGGGCGTGACCTTCTATGACGTCACGCAGGCAGCAACCAATAGACTGTCAACGAGCCACATTCAAATGTATAGCCAGCTGTATATATTGAGCTACCCATCCGCCATTACCACATGTTCCTCCGGATCATCATGCAATAAACCTGTGTTAAGCCAACCTTTCGGCTGTTTCATTGTCTTCGGTCCCATACACTAAATTGGCGACGAAGGTGGGATATGGCTGCCCACGGGACCAAGACATGCGCCGGTTTCGAGATCAGGAAACCGGGAGACTGGGAGATCTTCGAAATGGACTTCCAGGGAGCACTGGTCGAAGCCGAAGTCACGGATGAGGCAAAGAAAAGGGCCATCTTCACCAGGATGCTTGGACAAGAAACCAAAAGGACCTTGGTGGACCTGATCGCACCGAAGAGGGTGAGCGATTTCAAGGCCAAAGAGCTCCTACAGATGCTGCGCGAGTATTTCCGGCCCTCGACGGCGATGTTTCCCGCTCGGAGCGCGTTCTGGAGGCGAGTCCAGGCACCCGGGGAGACGGTCGCCGCCTTCGTGGCGGCCCTGCGGCTGGCTGCCGGCCCGTGTAAATGGGAGAATGCTGAAATCACCCTCAGGGACTGCGTGCTATGCGGCCTGAACGACGCCGAGACTCAGCGCACGCTAATGAACCAAGAGCCACCCCCCACGTTGCAGGAGGTCCTGAAAGTGGCACAGGCCGCGGAGGCCACAAATGCTGGGGTGCAAGAGCTCTAGGACTGGCGGCCGAAGACGAGCAAGGCAGAGACATCGGTGCACGCAGCCCGGCGAACTTCGAAATCGTCCGCAGAGAGCAGCGACGACGAGGACGTCCGGAGGGTCCGGAAAGAGGGCCGGCGGTGCGACGGCTGTGGAGCGGCCCACGACCGCGCCAAATGCCCGTTCAGAAAGGCCGAGTGTCACAACTGCGGCTGCCGCGGGCACATCGCCAAAGTATGCAGAAAGAGGCGCGAGGCCCGGAGGAGCTCGGCAGACCGTTCGACGGGACAAGACCGCCCGACGAGACCCAAAGACGGCGCCCAGGCCACAAGAAAGCGGGACGGCATGGGCCGCATCTCCGACGGCAGCGAGGACGACGCCCCAGTATTCAGCGTGTCCGCGGGACACCCCCGTTACTTTGTTGAGGTACTAGTGCAAGGGGTTCCCATTAGGATGGAAATTGACTCGGGTTCCTCATATTCAATTATTTCCCAGAGGGAGTTTTTGAGAATTGCCCCCCACATGCGACCCAAGCTCAAAGCGTTGAGGTCCACGCTACGGGACGTGCAAGGGAACAGTATTCCAGTGTTGGGGGTTGGAGAATTTCAGGTCAAATTTAAGAAGCACGCCGCGGCCCTCTCCCTAGTCGTGCTTAAAGGGGGGGATTGCAGTCTCCTCGGAACTCAATGGTTTCAGCCCCTGGGTTTGTTTATTGGGGGGGTGCACGCCGTTGGGACTGACCCGGTGCAGGAGGTGTGCGACGCGCACCCCGAAGTTTTCAAAAAAGGACTGGGGAAATTCAAGGGGCCCCCAGTGACATTCGACCTAGACCCGGAGGTCCGTCCAATACGACTCAAACCGCGCCGGGTGCCGTTTGCACTCAAGGACAAAATAGAGGCGGAACTGGACAAATTGGTGGGCCAGGGGATCCTTGTTCCTGTTGATTCTGTGGAGTGGGAAACTCCAATTGTAACAGCACTAAAGGCCAATGGGGAGGTCCGCATATGCGCTGATTACAAGTGCACCATCAATAAGGCGATCCGCCCTAATGCATATCCGGTGCCGGTAGTCAGCCATCTGCTTGCCAGGTTGCACGGGGGAAAGTGTTTCGCTAAGCTCGACTTGGCACAGGCCTACCAGCAGCTTTCGGTGTCCCCTGCCGCAGCTGCTGCACAGACCATAGTCACTCATAATGGGGCGTTCCAGGTGACCCGCCTTCAATTCGGCGTAAATTCGGCACCTGGAATTTTCCAGTCACTTGTGGAACGCCTCCTGAAGGGGCTAGAGGGGGTGTTGCCTTATTTTGATGACGTGTTGATAATGGGGGGGAGTCGGGCTGAATTGGCCAAGAGACTGGGAAAGGTTCTGGCAATATTCGAAAAGGCGGGGTTGAGACTGCGAAAAGACAAATGCGTCTTTTTCGCGACCGAGGTTGAGTTCCTAGGGTTTCGTGTGACTCCTGAGGGGATAAAACCATCCAAATCTAAGGTGGCCGCCATTAAGAAGGCCCCTCGCCCCACCTCCAAGGCCGAGCTGCAGTCGTTCCTAGGGCTGCTTAACTTTTACCACTCCTTCCTCCCCCGGAAGGCAGCAGTGGCTGAACCGCTACACAAACTGCTTAAAAAGGACGAGGCATGGAAGTGGGGCGACGACCAAGAGAGGGCATTTAGTGAACTGAAACATCTCCTGGCGTCTGATGCCATACTGACCCATTTCAACCCCAAATGCCCGGTGGTCCTGATCTGTGATGCATCCCCGGTGGGGGTGGGGGCGGTGCTGTGCCACGTGCTAGAAAACGGAAGGGAGACCCCAATAGCATTCTACTCCAGGTCCCTGTCCCAAGCGGAGAGAAATTACGCACAGACAGATAGGGAAGCGCTAGCGATAATTGCGGGGACGAAAAAATTTCACGATTTTCTGTATGGCCGCCCTTTCACCATCGTGACTGACCACAAACCCCTGCTAGGGATTTTTACCGCAGATAAGCCCACGCCACAGATCCTGTCCCCGAGGATGCTTAGGTGGGCCATTTTCCTCAATGCGTATCAGCACGCGTTGGTGTACAGACCCGGGAGGGAAATTAGCCATGCGGACGCCCTGTCGAGATCCCCCCTCCCCCAGGATAGCAGCCACGTGGGCGGGGAGGAGCCAGACCACCAGGTAATGATGATAGAGGTCCTAGACTCACCCCCAATATTGCCCGCCGACATCGCCAAAGCGACCGGCAAAGACAATACCTTGGCGAAGGTTTGCTCATGGGTGCAGAAAGGGTGGCCTGCGTCTTCCCCGGCAGTGGAATTCGACCCATTCTTCCGGAAAAAACTAGAGTTGTCCCTAGAGAGGGGGTGCCTTCTGTGGGGCCAGCGGGTAGTGATCCCCACGTCCCTACGACCGCGGGTGCTCAAACTGCTGCACGTCAGCCACCCCGGAATTGTGCGCTCCAAAGCGCTGGCCCGTAGTTATTTTTGGTGGCCCCAGTTAGACGCTGACATCGAGCACATGGTCGGCACTTGTGAGAGTTGCCAATGCTCCAGACCAGAGGAGGCCCGTCTTCCCCACAGGGAGTGGGACGCAGCTAAGGGGCCGTGGTCCCGGATACACGTAGATTTCGCGGGCCCGTTCCGAGGAACTCTGTTTCTCCTTGTTGTGGATGCTTTCTCCAAGTGGTTGGAGGTCATCCCAGTCACGAGCACCTCCTCGGCCGCGACAATTAAGCATTTGCGGAGAATTTTTTCCACGTTCGGCATACCCGACACCCTAATTAGCGATAACGCTAGTTGCTTCACGTCCGCTGAATTCAGGGCATTCACGGAGATTAACGCCATCCGGCACATCACCTCCGCCCCTTTCCATCCGGCCACCAATGGCCAAGTAGAGCGCCTCGTCCGCACCACGAAGGACGCGCTGCGGCGCATGGGCCCCGGGGATCTCAACCTACAAGTGTGTCAGTTTCTGCTAGGTTACAGGGTGACCCCGTTGGCGTCAGGATACTCCCCCGCAGAGCTCTTAATGCGCAGGAAACTGACCACCATCCTCACCAGGCTAGACCCCACGAGAGTAGAAGACAAGGGAAGGAACATCGGGCTAGAGGCCACAAAGAGTTTCAGCGTAGGCGCCCCTGTGCATTGCAGGAACTACACCAGCGCGGGCCCAGCCTGGGTACCGGGCGTTGTCGTGGAGCAAAACCGGCCCCGTGTCGTACCGCGTGGAGACCAGCACAGGCTTACTGTGGAGGCGGCACGCGGACCAGCTCCGGCGCAGGGTCCCCGATGAGCAGGGCGCAGACCAAAAGGAACAAAACTCAACGTTAGGGTTCCCCCCCCACCCGTTCAGCCCAAGGGGGAGGAGAGGGGGGCCGCGGGTCCCCACCAAGGGGGGAGGAAGGGGAGTCTGTTCTCATAGATATCCTGCGGGATCTTTCGGAGGAGGAGGAACCCGACCCCATACATATCTCGCGGGATTCCCCCACAAATACGGATACCCCAACCGAGTTAGGATTTGATTTTCAGAGCCGGGGGAGTTTTTCGGAGTGGTCCCCCACCCGTCCAAGCGAGAAGAGGGGTTTTTCGTTAGCCCCGAGCGCCCCCGGTCTGCCCACAATGGAGTTTTTCCCTTCCCCTAAAGCCGCCAAACCACGGCAAGCAGCTAACAAGTCTCCCTCTCCCGTTTCAGGACAAGGGACCAGGGAACAAAGAAGCGGTAGCGCCCCTGGGGCAGGTCAGCCCACATCACGGCCCAAACGCACTTGCAATAAGCCATCTTGGCTGAGAGACTTCGTCTCATCCTAGGGGGGAGGGATGTTGTGTTCTGTAAAGCTGTGCCTTTAACAATGTACCTAGCCATGTGGTAACAATGTAACCTTTCTGTGTGCAACATTATAACCTTCAGCTGTATCACTGTAACCCCTATAAGAGGACACGAGCTAGTGACCACTAGATGGCAATAGCGAGCGTCCAGCTCTCATGGCTCAGATTCACCCTGGATCAGCAGCGCGGGAAGATTCCCGCCACCTCAACACCTGGACAAGAAGGGCGTGACCTTCTATGACGTCACGCAGGCAGCAACCAATAGACTGTCAACGAGCCACATTCAAATGTATAGCCAGCTGTATATATTGAGCTACCCATCCGCCATTACCACATGTTCCTCCGGATCATCATGCAATAAACCTGTGTTAAGCCAACCTTTCGGCTGTTTCATTGTCTTCGGTCCCATACACTAAACTGATAATGCATTTTTGTAGGTTAATTTTAAAAAATACTTTCCCTGGTAGGGCCTGCACCACAGGTTCAGCCTAGGGGCCCACAGATTGTAAATACAGCACTGTCTACGTACAGGGAGGCTTCTTTCATGTCCCCCTCCAGAGTGGATAGGGCACCTGAAGTATTATTCATTCATTCATTCATTCATTTAATGCAGAGTGACTCTGGATGGCTAACAAAGAGCAAAATACCGGTAATTACAATCACAACTACAAAGCATCAAATCAGAAAACATTTCAAAAACATTTCAAAAAGAAAGAAAGAAAGAGTATGCATCCTAACCACAGTCACAAGATTAAGTCATAGCTCCAAGCTCCCTCCTTCAGCTTCGAGCAATGGTTTACTCTAAAGTGCCATGCACTGGGCAGAGCAATGAAGTGGCGGTGACCAAGCAGTTTCCGGGGGCAGCCTTCTCCCCCGTTCCTCGGCCGCTGCCCTTTGCCCCTGTCTAGCACCCTCCTATGGTGCCCAGCACACTGGGGGGGGGGAGTGTGTGTGTGCGTGCATGAGTGCATAGGTGCATTTTTCGGAAGGTTGCAATATGTTCAAGAAAGAGTTGCCCGATGCCCCCCTTCCAGTGAGTTTCTATGGTGGAGATGGGCTGGGGGGGGTGAGGTCTTGAACCCAGGTCTCCGGAGGCCCTCATCCAAGACATGATCATGGCCCTTCAAGTCTGAGCAGTGGCCCCTATGGTGAGAGCTGTCTGAGGAGAGAAGGGCTCCTTCCGGAGGGGAGACTATGCCACTCCACTCCAGCATTCTGTTTGGGGCCTGAGGAGGGGGACGGCCACCAGAAGCCCCCTGGGAGTGCCAGAGCTAGCCTTCCAGACACACTCTCTGCCCTCTCTGGGGCCATTGCAAGTGGTCGGTCTCTGAAGAAAGTCTCCTCCTCCTCCTCCTTAGGAGATTTCTGCAGCCCCCTTGGAAACCTCCCTGCACCACAGCCTTTCTCTTTCATTCCTGCTGTGTGAAGATGCCCCTTTTGAACTCCCCACCCCCCTCCTGCCCCCCTCCAAGGGCATATTAGGAATGAAAGAGGAAGAGGGGGAGAGGGAGACTTCCTCTGAATCTCAGCCTCCCACCAGTCTACCATGGCCATACCTTTAGTGTATGGGACCAAAGACAACGCAACAGCCGAAGGGTTGGCTTAACACAGGTTTATTGCATGATGATCCGGAGGAACATGTGGTAATGGCGGAGGTACATCTCATTATATACAGTAGGACTATACATTTGAATCTTGCAGCACGGTAGCTCATTGGCTGCTGCCGGCGTGGCCTCGCCCCGGCACGCCTCACTCTTGCAGTTGTTTTCTCTTCCTGCTTAATGCGGGGACGTTTCCCGCGGCTGTCCGTGATTGAGCAATGTGAACCATGTGAGACTGAACGCTCGCAGCTGCCCTCTATGGGTTGCTTGCTCGCGTTCCTTTACAGCTGTGATACATTGTAATTGGAGTGGATACATTCTTGTCTTTACAGTAACATTGACATGCATACATAACACCCCTCCCCCCTAGGATGGGACGAAGTCCCGCAACCAATGTGGCTTGCTGCACGCGCGCTTGGGGCGTGCTGGCGCCTGACCTAGTGCAGGGGAGCCTGTGGTCCCTGGTTCCGTGGGTGCTTGTCCTGCAATGGAAAATGGGGATTCGTTAATGGCTCTGTGGGGTGTCTGTGCCCGCTTTGCGCTGGGGGACGGGAATGGAATGAACAGCTGGGAGGTGAACCCCTGCCTGTTTCCTGCGGACCCCGGGGACCCTCCCATTGTGAACCTCGGGACCGACGAGGATGCCCTTGTGGTTCCGCTACCTTCTGCTATCCGTTCGGGGGACCTTGAGACTGTGGTGGGCGGATTCGCCGTCGTCTCCTGTCTTGGGGGTGTCGGTCTCCGGGGAGCTGGCACTATGTTACACTCTAACTCACAGGGGCTAGTGGGGCTGGAAGTACCAGGGGCTGAACTGAAACCCCTCTTTTCGCTAGGACGGGTGGGGGACCACTCCGCTAACTCCCCCTGGTACTGCAAATCAAAGTCTAAGTCTCTTGGGGGATCTGTATTTGAGGGAAACTTCCTCGAGATATGTATGAGATCGGGGCTCTTCCCTTCCGCCGAAAACTCCCGCAGAATATCTAAGACAGATTCCCTTTCCTCCCCCCTTGGTGGGGACCCATGGTCCCCTTTTCCTCCCCCTTGGGCTAAACGGGTGGGGGAGTACCCTAACGCTGAATCGTGGTTACTTCCGTTATCGTCCGGCTCTTCGGGAACCCTGCGTCTGAGCTGATCCGCGTGCTGCCTCCACAGGAGGCCTGTGTTGGTTTCCACGCGATACGACACGGGGCCGGTTTGTTCTATTACAACGCCCGGCACCCAGGCTGGCCCTGCGCTGGCGTAGTTTCTGCAATGCACGGGGGAGCCTACGCTAAAACTCTTCGTGGGTTCCATTCCTACGTTCCGCCCCTTGTCTTCCACCCTTGTGGGGTCTAGCCTGGTGATTACGGTGGCCAGCTTCCTGCGCATTAACAGCTCCGCGGGGGAGTACCCTGACCCCAATGGGGTGACCCTGTACCCTAGCAGGAATTGGCACACTTGTAGGTCGAGATCTCCGGGACCCATGCGCCGCAGCGCGTCCTTTGTGGTGCGCACGAGGCGCTCTACTTGGCCGTTGGTGGCCGGGTGGAACGGGGTGGAGGTGACGTGCCGAATAGCGTTGAGATCCATGAATGCCCTGAACTCGGTAGACGTGAAGCAACTAGCGTTATCGCTAACGAGGGTGTCGGGTAAACCGAACGTGGAAAAGACCCTCCGTAATTGCTTAATTGTTGTGGCCGAGGAGGTGCTCGAGACTGGGATGACCTCCAACCACTTGGAGTACGCATCCACTACAAGGAGGAAAAGCGCTCCCCTGAACGGGCCAGCAAAATCTACGTGCACCCGGGACCAGGGCCCCCTTGCTGCGTCCCATTCCCTATGTGGCGAGCGAGCCTCTTCTGGCCTTGAGCTTTGGCAAGCTTCACAAGTGCCGACCATGTGCTCGATATCGGCGTCTAGCTGGGGCCACCAAAAGTAACTGCGGGCTAGTGCTTTGGAGCGGACGATCCCCGGGTGGCTGACGTGCAGCAGTTTAAGCACCCTCGGCCGGAGGGACATGGGGATCACTACCCGCTGTCCCCACAAAAGACAACCCCTCTCTAGGGACAACTCTACTCTTTTCTTGAAAAATGTGTCGAATTCCGCTGCTGGGGACGACACGGGCCACCCTTTCTGCACCCAGGAGCTAACTGTTGCTAACGTTTTGTCCTTGCCGGTCGCTTTGGCGATGTCGGCCGGTACTACCGGGGGCGAGTCTAGGACCTCTATCATCAAGACCTGGTGGTCCCTCTCTTCCTCGCTCATGTGGCTGCAATTCTGGGGAAGGGGGGACCTCGACAGGGCGTCCGCGTGGCTGATCTCCTTCCCTGGCCGGTACACCAACGCGTGCTGATACGCGTTGAGAAAGATGGCCCACCTGAGCATTCTCGGGGACAGGATTTGTGGCGTGGGCTTATCTGTGGTGAAGATGCCTAGCAAGGGCTTATGGTCGGTCACTATGGTGAAGGGGCGGCCATACACAAAATCATGAAATTTCTTGGTCCCCGCGATTATCGCTAGCGCTTCCCTGTCTGTCTGGGCGTAATTTCTCTCCGCTTGGGACAGGGACCTGGAGTAGAATGCTATTGGGGCTTCTCTCCCGTTTTCTAGCACGTGGCATAACACTGCCCCCACCCCCACTGGGGATGCATCGCATATCAGGACCACCGGGTGTTTGGGATTGAAATGGGTCAGGACGGCATCGGATGCCAGGAGTCGTTTCAGGTCGTTGAATGCCCTCTCCTGATCGTCGCCCCACTTCCACGCCTCGTCCTTCTTTAACAACTTGTGTAGCGGTTCCGCCACGGCCGCCTTCCGAGGAAGGAAGGAGTGGTAGAAGTTCAGCAGTCCAAGGAACGACTGCAGCTCGGGCTTGGAGGTGGGGCGAGGGGCCTTTTTGATGGCGGCCACCTTGGATTGGGACGGCCTTATTCCCTCAGGAGTCACCCGGAACCCTAGGAACTCAACCTCGGTCGCGAAGAAGACGCATTTGTCTTTCCGCAACCTCAACCCCGCTTTTTCGAATATTGTCAGGACCTTTCCCAACCTTTTCGCCAATTCAGCCCGGCTCCCCCCCCCCCGTTATCAATACGTCATCAAAGTAGGGTAACACCCCCTCTAATCTCTTTAGGAGGCATTCCACGAGTGACTGGAAGATTCCGGGCGCCGAATTCACGCCGAACTGAAGGCGCGTCACCTGGAACGCCCCTTTGTGGGTGACTATGGTCTGTGCCGCGGCTGAGGCCGGGGTCACCGGGAGCTGCTGGTATGCTTGTGCTAGGTCAAGCTTAGCGAAACACCTCCCCCCGTGTAACCTGGCCAGCAAGTGGCTGACTACCGGCACCGGATACGCATTAGGGCGAATCGCCTTATTGATGGTGCACTTGTAATCAGCGCATATGCGGACCTCCCCGTTGGCCTTCAGTGCTGTTACAATTGGGGTTTCCCACTCCGCAGAATCGACAGGCACAAGAATCCCCTGACCCACCAGTTTGTCCAGTTCCGCCTCTATTTTGTCCTTTAGTGCGAAAGGCACTCTGCGCGGCTTTAGCCTGATTGGTCGTACTTCCGGGTCCAGGTCGAAAGTCACTGGGAGGCCCTTGAATTTCCCCAGTCCCTTTTTGAAAACCTCAGGGTGCGCGTCACACACGCCCTGTATTGGATCAGTCCCGGCGGCGTGTACTCCGACGGTGTGCACCCCCCCAATGAACAAACCCAGGGGCTGGAACCATTGAGTCCCGAGGAGGCTGCAATTACCTCCCTTGAGGACGACTAGGGGGAGCATTGCGGCGTGCTTTTTGAATTGGACCTGGAACTTCCCAACCCCCAACACTGGAATGCGGTTCCCTTGTACGTCCTTCAGCGTGGACCTCAACGCTTTGAGTTTGGGCCGCACGTGGGGGGCGATTTTCAGGAACTCTCCCTGGGAGATGATAGAGTAAGAAGAACCCGAGTCCACCTCCATCCTAACAGGGGCCCCTTGAATTACTACCTCAACGAAGTATCGGGGGTGTCCCGCGGACACGCTGAACACCGGGGCGTCGTCCTCGCTGTCGTCGGAGATGCGCCCTACGCCGTCCTGCTTCCACGTGGTCCGGGTGCCGTCCTTGGGCCTCGTGGTGCGGTTCTCGTCCTTGGGCCTCGTGGTGCGGTTCTGCCCCGCTGAGCGGTCTGGCGAACTCCTCCTGGTCTCGCGCTGTTTCCTGCAGACCTTGGTGATGTGCCCGCGCCGGCCGCAGTTGTGGCACTCGGCCTTCCTGAACGGGCACTTGGTGCGGGCGTGGGCGGCTCCGCAGCCGTCGCAACGCCGGCCTTCCTTCTGGACCTTCCGGACGTCCTCGTCGTCTCCGCTCTCCGCGGACGAGTTTGAAGCTCGCCGGGCTGCGCGCACCGAGCTTTCCGCCTTGGCCGTCCTCGGCCGCCAGTCCTGGAGCTCTTGCACCCCGGCCAACGTGGCTTCCGCGGCCTGTGCCGCGTCTAGGACCTCTTGTAGTGTGGGGGGAGGCTCTTGCTTCATCAGCGCGCGCTGAGTCTCGGTGTCCCTCAGGCCGCACAGCAGGCAGTCCCTGAGGATGACTTCTGGGTTCTCCCACTTGCATGGGCCGGCGGCCAGTCGCAGGGCCGCTGCGAAATCGGCGACCAACTCCCCGGGCGCTTGGACTCGCCTCCAAAACGCGCTCCGAGCGGGGAACATCGCTATCGCGGGCCGGAGGTGGTTTCGCAGCAACGTCAGGAGCTCCTTAGCTTTGAAGTCGCTCACCCGTCTCGGTGCGATCAGGTCCACCAAGGTCCTCTTGGTTTCGTGCCCGAGCATCCTGACAAAAATGGCCCTCTTTTTGGCCTCGTCCGTAACTTCGAGCTCCACCAGGGCCCCATTGAAGTCTATCTCGAACAGCTCTAAATCTCCCGGCTTCCTGATCTCGTAGCCGGCGCATGTCTTGGTCCCGTGGGCTGCCATATCCCACCTTCGTCGCCAGTTTAGTGTATGGGACCAAAGACAACGCAACAGCCGAAGGGTTGGCTTAACACAGGTTTATTGCATGATGATCCGGAGGAACATGTGGTAATGGCGGAGGTACATCTCATTATATACAGTAGGACTATACATTTGAATCTTGCAGCACGGTAGCTCATTGGCTGCTGCCGGCGTGGCCTCGCCCCGGCACGCCTCACTCTTGCAGTTGTTTTCTCTTCCTGCTTAATGCGGGGACGTTTCCCGCGGCTGTCCGTGATTGAGCAATGTGAACCATGTGAGACTGAACGCTCGCAGCTGCCCTCTATGGGTTGCTTGCTCGCGTTCCTTTACAGCTGTGATACATTGTAATTGGAGTGGATACATTCTTGTCTTTACAGTAACATTGACATGCATACATAACAATACCCTACCAGCCAGGCTTTCTCTCCCTCCCTCCCCCGCTACTGTCATGAACTTAAGGAAGTTCCATTTTATTAAATTACTTTCTATGTTTAAAAAGTTGAGAAACAGTCTGTGTCTCGTCTGAAGCGCACCTTTTCTGAGCACCTGCCTGAGACTTTCCAGAGGGATGACGTCATTGCGCTCGTAGTGCCCCTAGTGGACAGAGCCTAGTGGACACTCTTGAGACAGAGCCAAGGGGATACTCAAACTTCCACTGACCGAGGGTAACCCTTGCCTTCAAGTTCAGTGGCTTTTAATAACTGGTCATTCACCTTATCAAGGGGTTGGGAGGGGTGCCCAGGAAGGGATCCAATTTGACCCAGACCCAACCTCCACAGATGACATCTGAACTCTCAGATCCAGAGAAAGAGGATGATGGGAGGCTGGGATAGATAGAGATCTGGCCCCCACCTGTGGGAACTGCAGATGATTCCCATGGAAAACACATCCCTAAGGTATGAGGAGAGGGGGAAATTGTGTATAAAAACTCCTGATTTTAGCTAGTTAAAAGATTGCTTAGAGATTGCATCAGAGGGACATCTGGATGACAGTGGGAGCCCTTTGTCACCTCATCTGGAGAGGGTGACATGGGGCCGAAAAAGGCCGGGACTAGGAGATAAGAGAAATCTCACCTGGCCGACCCTCAGCCGATTACATCGAGGTTGGGACTCTGTCTCAGAGTGAGATGGAACCCTTAGGATATTTAGCGCTTCTTTTCTTATTTTACTAAGTTTAATAGTAGAGTAGGATAGGAACCCAAATGGGGTAATTTGTTACTTTCTTACGGAAAGTATTTGTACAATTAATAGTTAGTTTATTAGTCTGTTTTCTGAAATGGATTATTTTTGGATTTTCATCATTTCTTCAATAAACCTGCAAAGACAACCACACTTCTTTGTTTTGTGAACCTGGATGAGCACGATTCATGCACCGAGATAATGCCAGGGATTGTACATCTGTGAATTGCTACTTTCCCACCACAAAGGAGATCAGGGGACTTTCAGGGAAGGAGCGAGGATCTAAAGGAATACTGGCTTAGGCTTTCTGATAACACATCCCAGGCTAGACTGTGGGAATATTTTCTCTCAATGCCTGGAGGTCTGAGTGAGGCTTGAGCTCTAACCACTGCTACGTCCCTGAAAAGGTGGTTGCTCAAGGCCTCATCCTCTCCATCCTTTTGAGGGGGTCTCTCCAGTGGACTGATATATGGCAGAGGCGACCCTTCGGACCCCCGTGAAATAAAAACCAACCCCCTGCCTGGCAGCTACCTTCCCCTGAAAATGGCCCTAAAGGGTCTCCTCCCCCCTCTCCCCCCACCCCCACTTGGCACAGCAGAGCTGTTTCTATTTGGCCCCTCCTCCAGGGCGACTCCTTCTTAGGGATGCCATTTGTACCATTTCCCCAGGGTTTCCCCAGATTCAAGCTCAGAGAAATTGTCCCATCTGGTTCAAGAAAAAACATGTAAAAGTCCCGGATTTTTTGCACGTCCGCTGCTCATCTCTGTTTGCAGCCCAAGTGGACTCGATCCTCAAACACTCACATTAAAGCACAGCAGTTAGTCTTTAAGGAGCCACAAGGGAGGGGTGTTGTCTGTTTTTTGTTTTTTTACTCTGCTATCAACATAAGAACAGCCTTGCTGGAACAGGCCACAGCCCATCCAGTCCAGCCTTCTGTCTCACACAGTGGCTCACCATTTGCTTCACGGTATTATTCCCAAGCAGATGCCTTCAGCTGCTTAGGATTCCCTGGAAATGGCATTGAGAGATATCCTGCCTATCTCTCCAACCCGGAGGTTGTCCTTAGGTATCCATATAGTTATAGCCATTGATACTCTTGTCCTCCATGAACTTGTCTAATCCTTTCTTAAAGCTGTCAAGACTGACAGCTGTCACCACTTCTTCTGGCAGGGAGTTCCATAGACCAGTAATCCTCTGGGTGAAAAAGTACTTTCTCTTATTTGTTTGAGAACTAGTACCCAAAAGTTTCATGGAGTGTCCCCTAGTTCTAGTGTTGTGCGATAGGGAAAACAGTTTTTCCTTATCTACCTTGTCCACACCGTGCATGATTTTATAAACTTCCATCAGGTCACCTCTTAGACGCCGTCGTTCAAGAGTGAAAAGACCCAACCGTTGCAGCCTCAGATGGTAAGGAAGGTATTCCAGTCCCCTAATCATTCTGGTTGCCCTCCTCTGTACTTTCTCCAACTCCATAATATCCTTCTGGAGGTATGGCGACCAGAACTGTACACAGTATTCCAGATGGGGCCTGACCATAGATTTATAAAGAGGCAAAATGACACTTGCTGACTTATTTTCTATACCCTTTCTAGTTATCCCTAGCACTGACTTTGCTTTTTCCACTGCTGAGGCACACTGGGTTGACACCTTCATTGAGTTCTTGTCCACCAGGACACCAAGGTCCCTTTCCTGGTTTGTCGCAGAGAGTTCAGACCCCATCAGTTTATAAATGCAATTGGAGTTTTTTGCCCCAACATGCATCACTCTGCACTTACTAATGTTGAAGCTCATTTGCCACTGTTTTGCCCACTCCCCCAGTGTCAAGAGATCCCTCTGGAGCGCCTCACAATCTCTCACAGTTTTCACTACCCTATATAATTTAGTGTCGTCAGCAAATTTGGCTACCTTGCTTTTTACTCCTACCTCTAGATTTTTAATTTTAATTTAATTTAATTGTCACATTTATATACCGCTCACTCGGCCAAAGCCAACTCAGGGCGGTTCACAGTAAAAATTAAAAAAACACATGTTAAAAACAGTTAAAACTACCCACCCCCTAAAAACAAGGGGTGCAGGATCCAAAGGCACCATGGGGAGGAGCTCTTCTACACCAACCACCCAATGGAGGTTACCCTTCCACCTGCACCCCACACTTGACCCGCCAGCCAGGTTTTAAGTTCTTTTCTGAAAGGCAGCAATTCCGTCCGGAGACGTAGCTCTGTGGCAGGAGGTTCCAGAGGGCCGGTGCAGACACGGAGAAGGCTCTCTCCTCCTTGTGCCAGAGAGGCGAGCCCCTCTGGCTGATGGAACAGTTAGAGCCTCTCCGGTCCGCTCTGGTTGGACGGACAGACGTCCTCAGGGCGATGCGGTCTCTTAGGTAACCCGGCCCACTACCATATAGGGCTTTAAAGGTCAAAACCAGCACCATTTATGAAGATCATTTATGAAGAGGTTGAAAAGCAGGGGTCCCAGTACTGAACCTTGGGGGACCCCACTCTTTACTTCCCTCCACTTGAAGAAGTGTCAATTTATTGCTACCCTCTGTTTCCTGTCCCTTAGCCAGTTGCTGATCCAGGACAAGACCTGTCCCTTTATTCCATGACTGGTAAGTTTATTCAAGAGCCTTTGGAGTGGGACCTTGTCAAAAGCCTTCTGAAAGTCCAGATAAACAATGTCAACTGGATCCCCCTTATCCACATGCTTGTTGACACTCTCAAAAAATTCCAACAGGTTAGTGAGGCATGATTTGCCCTTGCAAAAGCCATGTTGGCTCTCCTTTAGCAGCGCCTTCTCTTCTATGTGCCTATTAATTCTATCCCCTCCTTGGTTTCCTTCCTATGACGGGATCTCATGTGCGCATGCACGTGCTCTCGGCCAGGCATTTGTTGTTGGAGCGAAGTGGGCAGGAAGGCCGGTGGGGTGGGGTGGATGGGATCAGCCTCAAGGGATCTGCCACCACCAGCAGAAAGAGGCCACGGAGACTTTCCCGCCTTGGCACCAGCAATGGTGAGCATGCTCTTGATGGAGGGGGGACAAACTGGTACTTCAGAGGAGGGCTCAGGGAGCCCCTGCCTTATTTCACCCCCACCACCCACTACCCACCAACCCCCGCCCTGCAAGCAAAATAAATGTGGGACTATCATCATCCTGTCCCTTTCAAACCGGAGGTGCCAGTTTTAGTCGTCCTTCAGGATCAACAGAAGCGTGCTTTGCTATCTAACTTAGAAGAGCCTTATCTCTCCACCCTTGTTAATTACTTGTGTACTACCACAGGGACAGGGCTGCCATCAGAAATGTCTGGGCCCCATACTGAGAAATCCTACTGCCCCCCCCCCCCCCCACACACACACACATACTTTCCTCTGTCAAGGCAGGGCCCCTGTCAGCTCCAGGCCCTTTAAGGCAGTACTGGTTGTACTGCCCTGATGGTGGCCCTGCATAGGGATGAGCAATGTATGGACCTCCAGATTTTGTTGAAATGTACTTCTTATTAGCCCAAGCCTCCTTGACAGCCCTGTCCGACGCATGCGCAGTTTGACAAATGCAATGATGTCACATGGCTGTCCCGGCTTGGTGGGAGAGAATTATGGCAACTCTACTCCTTCTGCCCTTTCCCGGCCACCACCGGAGAGATCCTGTTGCAAGAGCAGCAACCATAACAGGCAGAGCTTTGTCTCAGGGCAGGACCAGGCCGGCCCAGTTCATCTCCAAAGCCTGGCCTCACTTTGTACAGCGGCCTAAACAAGTGACACAGAAAGAAGACTCTACTACACCGCTGTGGTGGATGCAAGAAAAAAAACTGTATTGAAAGCAGGTCAGAGGGGGAGAGAGAGGGTGGCTCCAGATCCACTGTTGTGGACTCTTGCCTGGCATGGCGTGGCATGGCGTGGCCAGCCTTGTCTCCTGGGGTGGCTGTCTTCGGAGCGCCAACTCCACACACACACACACACACACACCCAGTTTGGTTGGGCTACAGGCTCAGTCAGCCACCTCAATGACCTCGAAAGCTTGGATGTCTTGGAATTTGTTGCAAGAGAAATTGATCAGCAACTGCCGGGTCCCACTCTTGCTGGGCTTCATCCCAAACTGGACACGGGAGCTTTGCTTAGCCTTCACGGGCACCACGCTGGCAGAGAGGGAGAAACAGGGAAAGGGTGTGTGAGCTCCCTGTGGAGGGTGGCAGCAAGCCCTGCAGAGGGAGGGCACCTGGCCCAGGCAGGGAAGGCCAGGGGAAGGGGAGGGAGGGAGGGAACGCTCTCACCTGTGTGTGTCAGTGAGAAAGAGGGAGGGAGGGAGGGGGGTGACCCTTGTTGGAGAATGCGGTCTGTGGGGTGGGAGATTGAGGGGGAGGAGCCCATCCCAGTTGCCACAACATCTGGCCTCCTGGCCATGATAAGAAGCCATGGATTAGGGTAAGGGTCAGGCAGCCTGCTAAGAAGCTACCTGAGAAGATTCTCTTTCAGGAAGGCCAGAGCAGGCAAGCCTGATCCTGAGCACACACACACACACACACACCCCACTCACCCACCCCCATGTCATGAGCCCCAGCATCCTTCCTACTCAGCAGAATGAAACCTCTGCCTGGCCCAAGCCAAGGTGGGGCAAAGTGCTTCGGGGGGGGGGGGGGGGCTTCTGGAGCTTTTCGTCTAGTAGTCCTTTATCGTGGCCTGGTTCTGCTAATGAATTGCTTGTTCAGTCCTACTTAATAGGCAATGGCTGTCTGTCCACCGCTCGGTTTTTAACAAGCTTCTAGTTGTTCTTGCTTCTGTTGGTCTTGTTGTAATACTGTATATGTTTTCCATGGTTGTTCACTGCCCTGACTCGTCTGCACTAAACCAGCTGGTATGGAAATGCAATCCATCGATCATCGGCCCAAGGAGATGCAGGCTGGCCTCAGGAGGGGAGGGGAGGGGTGTTCCCCCCCCCCTGCCATGTTCCAATGCTCCCCCCCTCTACAGTCCCCTCCCCCTCCCCCCTTGGGCTCCTGGAACTTACTCCATCTTGAGCTTGGCCTCCAGCAGGCCGCTGCCCTGGGCTTGCAGGGTGCAGTCCTTGACCTCTTCCTCCAGGGGGTTGGTGAAGACCATTTCCACCTGGACTTCCTGGCCCACCTTGGCTGGGCCCAGCACCTGCACAGGGGAGGGAAGCCTGGGTGAGCAGAACCCATCCCCCCCCCTCCCTGAGTGCCCCCTCGCCCAGGAGCCCTGGCTGCTCACACTGCCCCCAACCCCAGGAGACAGAGGTGAGAAGAGGTGGCTGGTCTGGGCGGTCTCACCTTCACGGCCAGGGTGGGGTTGTTGAGGGTGACGTCTCTCTCCACCAGCGCATCGTGTCCTTCCTTGATGTGGCAGAGGGCCGAGGCCCGGATCATGTTGTCAGTGGTCAGGTATTGCTGGTACTCAGCATAGGAGATCTTGATGGGAATGGCTTTCTCTGGGGAGGGGGAAGAAAAGGAGGGAGAGAGGTCAAAGTCCTTGAGCCTTCTTGCAGAGCTCTCTTTGCAGAGGGGAGGGCTAGCCCCGGTGGCCCTCCCCAGATCAACGCCAGGCAGCACGAGGGGCGGGGGCAGCAGTGTCAGTGGCTATCTCTTGGCAGAGGCATGGGGAGAATGATATGAGACAGGAAGGAAGGAAGGAAGGAAGGAAAGAGGCCTGTCCAGCATCTCTCCCTCTCTGGATGCCCCTCTGGACAGTCAGCAGCAAGTCAGACCTGCCAAACACACCCACCAGCATGGCTGGCTGTGCCCTGCTTCACCCCAAGGAGCATTCAGTTCTTCGAAAGCACCAGCAGTGGGGGGGGGGGGCGGGCAGAGGTGTGGGGCCATGAACAGCAAGGGGTTCACGAACAATAATTCCAAGACTTTGAAGTAACCCCCTTGAAAGTGAATTTTAAACCACTAGGAGGAGGAGGAGGAGGGTGAGATAGACATTCTGGACTGGTGTGTCCCAGTAGCTGTGTCTGTCCCAGGTCCAGTGAAGGGTAAGACCTTTAGAGAGGGGGGAGCCTTGGTTTCCCCCTGGGTTTCCCAGGGCCACTTGGCCTCACCTGCTTGGTTTGAGGACTGAGGCTAAACTCCACTGTGGTGGGGCATTGTCAGTGCTGCGAAGACCCTGGCAAAGCCCTGGAGTTGCTTGTGAAGCTGGAAGCAGTTCAGATCTTGAAACTGGGAGGGTGAGTGGGGTGGAAGGCTGCTTTGCTCATGAAGCAGGAGGGAAGGTGCTTTCAGGGGGGCAGAGAGAAGAGGCTCCTCTCTGGATCTGGGTTTCTTGAGGGCATCAGAGGTCCCTCTAGGCTCCCTCCTGCCCATGACTCCCCAACTGCCTTTCTCCCGAGCTGCCACCCCCACCCCCAACCCTGGGTCTCCCTGCACAGCTTCCCCCCTAAGATCTGGTCCTGTGCAGGAGGCTGACCTTCTTGGGGGCCAAGAGTCACCGGCTGGGAGTTCTTCCACACCTCATGGACAACCTTCCCCGTGTAGATGATGGTCCAGGCGGTCATGGTGGCCATCAGGCTCCTGGCCGCAGAGGCCAGGTTGGTCAGTGTCAGTACCAGGTCAACATCCTTGCCCACCTGCAGGGGACTCTGGACTGTGAATGTTCCGGCCACATCAGGTTTCTCTTCGGGCCGCTGGGCAGCCGTGGCGCCCAGATCTTCCAGGTTGAGTTTGGCACAGGCCTTCCGGAAGACTTCCCGTTCCTTGGCAGAATCTGAAAGAGGCAGAATTGGTGGGGAGGGCAATGAGAAGCCCCTGAGAGGCCCCTCCCTCCCTTCCTTCTTCCCTCCCTCCTTGCAGCTTTTGGGCTGAGTGGTTGGGGCACTGAAGCTCCATGGGTCTGAAGAGGCTGCTCGCCCCATTCCCTCCCCATACCTTCTGGGTATTTATAGTTGCCCGTGACATCCTGACGGGAAAACCTGCCCACGGCCTTTGTGCTTATGTACTGGCCAATGGTTTTGGTCTCAGAGTAAATCTTCTTCTTCTGCCCCGTGGCCGTGTCAAAGATCCAGGTCACCCGGTCAGCATTAACTTCAGCAAAGGCAAAGGGGGTGTCGTACTCCAGGTCCACATCTCCCTCCTTGAGGGCCAACACAGAAGCCGGGCCACACTGGAAAATGCCTGGGGAGAACCAGGTCCACAAAGCACAAAGAGTCAGGTGAGGGAAAGCGAGGAGGAGGAACACACCCACCCCATATATATAAATGGCCCTAAAACCCTGAGCTGCACCGGTTACCAGTGTGCCTCTGGGTGCAATTCAAGGTGCTGGTCTTGACCTTTAAAGCCCTACATGGTAGTGGGCCAGGATACTTAAGAGACCGCATCACCCCAAGGACATCTGCCCGTCCCACTAAAGAGGACAGGAGGGGCTCTCTCATAGTTCCATCCGCTAGAGAGGCTCGCCTTTCTAGTACGAGAAGAAGAGCCTTTTCCGTATCCGCTCTGGCCCTATGGAACCTCCTGCCAGACAAGAGCTACTGCCCTTCAGGAAAGAGCTGAAAATCTGGCTGGCAGGGCAGGTGTGGGAAGGTGGGGAGGGAGCACGCGCGCGCACACGCACACACACACACACACAGGCTCATTTAGAGGAGGATCACTCATGTTTTTAAAAGTTTTTAATTGTATTTTTAATTGGTGCGGGTGGGAGGTAGTTTTCAGTGTTTTTAGGAACGTTAAGGGTTTCTATAGTTTAAATGTTGGGGATTTTATGTATGCCACCCAGAGTCACATGTCAATTGGGCCGGCTATACAAACTGAATAAATAAATAAATAAATCTCAGGATGGATCCCATTTAGGAGTTGTTCTTCTCCACCTCTCTCACTAACCTCAGTTCATTTGGAGCCCACACCTTTCTAAACCTTCCTGCCATTCCTGGAGACTTGTTCACACTGTTTCTTGGTGGTTCACCTCTCCTTCCATTTCTTAAATAAGTGCCTTTTACAATTTATCCCATCCAAAAGCTCCTTATAGTGTTGCGCTGGTATTTCTAATGTGTCTCCTGTGGTCTCCTCCAATAGGAATCCTTTGTAACTGTGTCTGGTGCCTTCAGCACACTTACCTACTTAATAATAATAATAATAATAATAATAATAATAATAATAATAATAATAATAATAATAATAATAATAATAATAATAATAATAATAATAATAATAATAATAATAATAATAATAATAATAATAATAATAAATTTTAATTTTAATTTATATCCCGCACTTTCCCTCTCTGGGTGGTCCACAAGTTAATCAGCATTTTGCCCCCAACATGCTGGGTACTTATCTACACGCAAATATGCTGGCCTAGTATTGTGTCATTTGGCCCATGCAAAACAGGGAGGGGTAACAGTGAATCAGAGAGTAAACAAAAGAAAAACATGGCAGCACTTTAAAGACTAACTGCTGTATTTTAATGCTAGCTTTCCACTTCATCAGGCCTAGGAGGAGCGAGACTCCATCATAGAGTCTCTCCTATTTAACATCTACATGAAACCGCTGGGTGAGATCATTCGTTCCCATGGGGTGCGGTACCATCAGTACGCGGATGACACTCAGTTGTACATCTCGGCCCATGGGGACCCCAGTGATGCCGTCAAAGTCCTTTCCAGATGCCTGGAAGCTGTGGGGGTCTGGATGGGGGCTAACGGGCTACAACTGAATCCCAGCAAGACTGAGTGGCTATGGATAGGGGGTCCTGCGTTAATCCGGGAGTTACCATCGTTGGTTCTGGATGGGGCTATTTTGCCCCAGACAGACCCGGTGCGCAACTTGGGGGTCCTCCTGGATTCACGGCTACTGCTAGAAGAACAGGTGGCGGCTGTGACCAGGAGGGCTTTCGCCCAACTTCGGGTGATTCGCCAGTTGCGCCCACTCCTGGACCGGGACTCCTTGCTCATGGTCACCCATGCTCTGGTTACCTCCAGACTAGACTATTGCAATGCGCTCTACATGGGGCTGCCCTTGACGACCATTCGGAGGCTACAGCTGGTCCAAAATGCGGCTTCCCGGGTGGTGATGGGGTGTGGGCGTTATGCTCATGCTTCGCCACTGCTCCGGGAGCTGCACTGGTTGCCAGTATGTCTCCGGGTGCAATTCAAGGTGCTGGTTTTGACCTTTAAAGCCCTATATGGTAGTGGGCCAGGTTACCTAAGAGACCGCATCGCCCTGAGGACGTCTGTCCGTCCAACCAGAGCGGACCGGAGGGGCTCTCTAATTGTTCCATCAGCCAGGGGGGCTCGCCTCTCTGGCACAAGGAGGAGGGCCTTCTCCGTGTCTGCACCGGCCCTCTGGAACCTCCTGCCAACAGAATTACGTCTTCGGACGGAGTTGCTGCCTTTCAGAAGGGATCTTAAAACCTGGCTGGCAGGTCAAGTGTGGGGTGCAGGTGGAAGGGTAACCACCATGGGGTGGTTGGTGTAGAGGAACTCTTCCCCATGGTGCCTTTTCGATCCTGCAGCCCCTGCTTTTTAGGGGGTGGGTAGTCTTAACTTTTTTACTGTTTTAACTGTTTTTAGGATTATTAATATTGTCTGTAAACTCCTTGGGTTGCCCTGGGGTTACTTTTTATGTTGTTAGCCGCCCAGAGTTGGCCTTGTGTTGAGTGGGCGGGATATAAATTGAATAAATAAATAAATAAATAAATAAATAAATAAATAAATAAATAAATAGAATGAAAAGTGTAGCTCTGGGTTAGTTGAAAGTCAATGAATGGGCTATGCTACGGAATGGATTTGTTAGGAGAGCAGGGTGGGTGGGTGGGTGGGTGGGGTGGGGTGGGAGATGGTAGTTTCGCCCTGACTCCATCCTTTACAATGCAGAGAAGAACAGGCAGCTGTTCACCTGGGTCAGCATCTCTTACCACTTACAGCGTGTGCAATAGGAGATTTGCTACTCCTGGGCCAAAACTGCTGATATGTTTATCCATGGCAAGGCAGTGGTGCTGTTGCAAGTGACGGAGGAGAGGGGCCTTCTGCAGGGGCTTCTGGCAGCCTTCCTGTCCCTCTACTGACAGCGGGTGGTGGAGGTGGTGGTGGTTAGAGTGAGGGTCCAGCTTCACAGTGGCTCAGACTGTTTCCACAAAGCTCTCCCCACCCCTCCCCACCCCATCTCCCAGAGCCTTTTCCATATCTGTCAAGCGCGGCTCTGGAAAATACGGGACCTGCACAGAATCCTTCTGCGCATGTGTAGAAGCCTTCTGCACAGAAACCTCTGCGCAAAACCCTTCTGTGCATGCGTAGAACCATTCTGCATATTCACAGAAGGGTTCTGCGCAGAAGGCTTCTGTGCATGCGCATAAGGGTTCTATGCATGTGCAGAAGGGTTCTGCGCAGAAGGGCATGCACAGTAAGTACTTCCCCCCTGCCGGTTAAATTACGGGATGGTGGCAGCTGGTGGTGGGCAAGTGGCTGAAGCGGCATGGAAATACGGGAAATCCCGGCCAATCCAGGATACTTGACAGGTATGCTTTTCCTGACCAGTCACTCCCACGAAATGGTCCCATAGACTCCACTGGCAGGTGTGCAGTTGGGATTTCCCCTTTCCTGCATGAATGTTACTGAGCTATGTAGCAAAAGGGCGGGGGGGGGGAGAGAGAAAGGTGCCTGACATTCTCTCTCCTGTTGCCAGGCAGGAGCCAAGCCAGAGCCCCAGCCAGGGAAGCCCCCCACCCCACCCCACCCCACCCCACCGTACCTTTGCTTCTCTCCTGAGGAGTGGCATCCAGAACCTGCCATCCGTTGTAAGTGGCGCTGAGGTCGGAGCGAGCAAACCAGCTCTCATTCCACACATGAAAGTTCCTGCACAGGAGGAGACAGACACAGGTGAGTGGCCGCCATGCCGAACACAAACGGTTGGGGGGGGGGGCAGCCAGTAGGAATCCTGTCCTTCTGGGGAAACTGCCCAATGGAAGGATTTGTCTCTCAACCCAGGAGGGACAGGTCATGTGGGTGTGCGTGCATGCTCTCTCTCTCTCTCTCTCTCTCACACACACACACACACACACACACACAGAGCAAGGGGAAGGGAGTGGCTGCCAGTGTGTGCAGGATGGCTGGAGAAAGGTCTGCCTGCATCTTGAGGGTGGAAGGGGAGAGGTAAAGGATGCCAGCGGTTGAGCGCCCTCTCTGACCTGGCCTTCTGGGCAGAAGGGCAGCTGGTGCAGCCAGCGGCATAGATGGGAATAGTCTAGAGGGTTACCAGATGCTGTCCGAGGTAATGTTCATAGGGTTTCCAGAGTTATCATAGTACTCGTCAATCGTCAGGGTTTGATCAGTGTCGTGGGCAGAGTTGAAGTTGGAGATGGTTCGAGCAGGTAATCCCAGGCATCGGAGGGCTAAGAGAAAGAGGGAGGCTGAGTACCAGTGAGGTGGGAGTGGGGGAGAGCATAGGGCTTAGCCAAAGTGACCCTCTGTTGAACCCTCTGTTGTGATCAGTGCCACCAACTCCCATAATGGGGCCAGCTGGCACGCTGAAAGCTCAGATTCAAAGGGGAAGGAAGGAAGGAGATTAGAGAATGAAAGAGAATTGAAGGAAGGATGGACAGACTAGCAGGGCCATAGTCAAGATTCTAGTTTTGGGTGGGCAAATATTTTTTCAGGGTGGGCAACATTGTATTATTATGTATATCTATAAAGCAGAGATGTCCCGTTGTGGATCCTGAATAAAAATCCACACCCCTGTAGTGCCCGTGACCAAACTGTGCACACACTTACCTGGAATGTCAGAGAAGGTCAACATTGGGGTCCTGACCACAATGGGGGGCCTTGTGCCCCACAAAATGGGACCAAAACAGAAAATCAGGTCACCTCAGGTCAACTCCCAGAAGCCACTGCGGCATGCCGCAGCCACTCACAAGAGCCAGAACAAGTGAAGAAGAGGCGGGGCAATAGCCGCACAACCACTGAAGCAACAGCCACTGCATGCTAAGAACGCAGCCGTGAGGAGATCCTGTGCCCTAAGCAAGAGAGTGCAGGGCCATGGCGAGAGGCCCATCAGCGTTGTCCTTGGTGGGGAGAGAGGGGCCCACCCACCACACATGAAGGGGCAGCATGGGCATCTAGGAAGCCCCACTACAGGGCGCAGTGACTCAGCAAACTCGGCCTCACCCGGTCCTTCCATCGCTCAGGCGGAGGTACGGATGGAGGACGCAGGGTGGACATGGCCGCCTCCACCTAACCAGACCAGGCTGCGTCCGCAGAGCCATTGCGACCCAAAACAAGGCTTCCTTGACACCCAAACTGCTCCACCAGCCATGATGGAGCAGCTTGGGCGGCCGGGAAGTCCCACTACAGGGCACTGTGAATCCACGGACTCGTCCTGGCCTGGCCCTTCCATCTCTCCGATGGAGGCACAGACAGAAGCCATGAGGCGGCCCTCGCCATGGGGGAAGCAGCCACGGAAACGACAATGGCCACAGCAGGCCTCCAGGAATAGCAACGGAGCCCATCCTCCAGCGGGTTGCCAACGGTTGAGCCACGCAAGGCGGAGTGGGAGAAAAAGAGGAATGCTGGGTGTGTGTGTCTGTTTGTGTGGAAGTGTGTCTGTGTGGGGGGGTGTGGAAGGAAAGGGGGCACAGGAAGGGCAAGGTGAGTGTATCTGTTTGTGTGCGTGCAGTGCAAAGGAAGGGGGCGCGGGGGCAGAGAAGTGTGTGTGTGTGTGTGTGTGTGTGTGTGTGTGTGTGTGTGTGTGTGTGTGTGTGTGTGTGTGTGTGTGGAGAAAAAATGGCTGGAACAGGAGATGTAGAGAAGGATGAGGAGGGGAGAGAGAACAGGAAAATGTACAGAAGGGAAGAAGCACAAAAAGAGAGGAGGATGAGGCATAAAACAAGAATGACGGAAGAGAGGTGGCAGAGGAGGGGGATAGAATGAGGAGGAGGAAGAAGAGCGGGAGGAAAGGAGAAAAGTGGGGGAGGGAGAGAAGGTGACAGAGAAAGAAAAAGAGAAGGTGGGAGGGCAGAGAAAAGGGAGTCTGGATGGAAAGAGGGATGTGGAGGAGAAGGGGAGAGAGGCGCTCAGGCCCAGCCAGCCAACCACCAACACCAACACCCCACAACCAACCAACCACGCAAGGAAAGCCTCCAGTACTGGCAAAAATACCCCCAGCAGGCCCGCGGCATCCACCACTGCACACCAGAGCATCCAAGGCCAGTGGTGCCAATGCAGGCGAAGCTGGGCACCAAGCTTGTGTGTATATATATATATCTGTGAGTGGCCATCATCCTAAGCACCCTGTGGCATCCTACCTGTGGTCAGCACACCTGCAAAGACCCAGCATTGCCCATAGCGGACAGGTCTAAACCCGGAGGCCTTCCATTTCTGCAGGATATCAGAGCTTCCTGACCAGCTTCCTGGGCTTGAACCCCCGGAGTAATTGCCACTCCAGTTTCCTTGCAATACTCCATTGTCATCATTGCTGTTGACCTGGAGAAAAAAAGGCCAGTCAGGTGGGTGTTGGGAGGATCCCACATTATCCCAAGGGGTGTGTGTGTGGACTTGCTTCCTTCCCACATGCATTCTGTGAGCAAAGCTATGGAGTGTCTTGTTGGGAAAACATCTTTTGGAGTGGGGCGGGGGGGGGGCTCCATGGCCCCGGGATACAGAGAGCCCCCTCCACTAAAATCAGTTTCCCTGAGGAAAGCCAAAGTTCACCCAAACTTCATTTTGGGGAGGAGAGATGACCAACCAGGAGGGGTTTTCTGCAAGTGACCTTGTGACCTGACCTTAAAGTGGGCAGCCTTCTCTGCCTCTCCTCTGAAAAGAAAGGGGGGGTTGTGCATCCTGTGGGACTGGACCCTCCACCCCCTTTTTTTTCCTTCCCCCCTGGCTGTTCTCACATTTGCAATCTTTTTAAGAGTACCTGCCTTCTGGCCTCCTGACCCCAATCTTTCACCCCAAGGTGAAATCAGAGAGGAGGTGGCTCTGCCTGCTTGCCTGGGACTCAACCCCTCTGTAGGGGTGGGGTGGAGTGAAGGGGATGGTTGGGGCTCTCTGAAATTATCACCTTGGCTTGGCTTGGCTTGGCTTGGCTTGGCTTGGCTTGGCTTGGCTTGGCTTGACTTGACTAGCAGTGGTGAAGTCCGCCTGGCCCTGCAGGACTCGGTTCAGAGACCTGGGCTCAGCAAGGGATGGGGGAGGGGGGTTTGCTCACCTTGGCCACACACCCCCACTCCCACCCCCATGAACAGAACTTAAATGGGGCTTGGATAAAATACTGGTTGAGGGGGGGGGAGGCAGGGCCTAGCCAGGATTCTAAAATATATATATATATATATATATATATATATATATATATATATATATATATATATATATATATATATATATATATATATATATATATATATATATATATATATATATATATATATATATATATATATATATATATATTTGGGGGGGGGGGGTTCAGGAGGGCCAAAAATGTCACCCTCACATATATAACATTGGCACCATGAGGGGGGGTGTTTGCGGGGGGGGGGGGGCTGACTGTTAGCTCAGGAGGGTTTTTGCTTTTTTTTCCTGCACCCCTGGCTACGGCTCTGGGGGGGAGCCTAGTTTCTCTCTTCCCCCTGCTCTGTCCCACCGCCTGGCCTCCTTGAGCTGGGCCAGCCCTAGGAAGGGAGGAGAGCTGTCAGGGACTTCCACCACCACCACCCCCGCCACCCTCAAACCCCCCCCCCCCCCACGAATGAGCAGGAACGGCCTTTGGCTCACCATGGCGCTGAGCACCCGCCCTATGTATTTGGGGTCATGTCGGTGGCGGAGGTCGGTGACCGGGTCCTTGCGGTAGTTCAGGCTCCGGTCCAGGATGGAGAGGCAGATGTCCAGGATGCCGGGCTGGAACTGGGCGGAACCGAGGACGGGATGACGGGGTGAGGAGGAGGCGCCACCGCCACCGCCACCGCCACCGCCCGCTCTTTGACACACACACACGCACGCACACACGCACGCACGCACACACCAGAGCGGGAGGGCAGGGAGGAGATGCGCGGGGGCTCCATCGGCGTCCAGCATGACCCCTGGACGGCTCTTTCCTCTCTCAACTCCCCCCCCTCTCCTTCAGCACTTTCTTAGAAACCCCTATCCCCACTCCCCCAAGGTCTCTAAATTAGAGCTGTCCCAGGAGGGAGGGGCGGGCGGGAACTCAGGCGGTGGCCGTCTTGGGGGCGGGTTGGTTTGGGGGCTTGAGGAGATGGCTCACCTGGCCGTAGTCCCAGCCGCGGGAGCTGATGCTGCCAGTGCTGCCCACGAAGATCACTCCGGACTCGGTAAGGACGTACTCCTGGCGCTCCTCCTCCTTCGGCAGGAAGACCTCGTCCGCTGCGAGAGGGGGGGGGGGGGAACTTACACACTTGGGCGGGGGGCGGGCGGGGCGGAGTAAACCCCGAGGACCCCCTCCCCGCCCCACGCATGGCCCCTCCCCCCTCTCCCTCCCCTTCCTTACCGGAAAACCACGAGTTGAAGAGGAGGACGAAGGTGCCAAGGAAGGAGGAGGCCGAGCCGGTCTGGAGGCCCAGCCGGTACCGCCCGACGGCCGCGTTGGCCGGGCTGGCGATGGAGAGGCTCAACGCCCCGGGGGCGGCGGACGGAGCTCGGACGGCGCGCCACGAGGAGGAGTCCCCGGGCCCGTCGGAGAGGCCGAAGGAGATCCGTGTCTTGGCGTGCAGAGCCGGAGTGGAGCCTGGAAGGAAACAGCAGCAGGGGGCGGTGGGGGGGGGGGGAGGAAGATGGCAATCCGGGTCCCTCCTCACCCTCACCCGGCCCAACGGGGGTGGGGGTTTGAGAGGCGAGAGGGTACGGCCCCCATCCCTAGCCAGTCAGCCCCCCACCCCGCCTTACCTCTTTCCACCGTGAAAGTGAAGCTCTTGCCATCCCCGGGGACAGCTACCGAGATCAGGAAGGGCCGCCCCCGGCGCACCACCAGCTCGGGTCCCTGGTAGGGGGTCGTTTGGTGCCCCGCCACGTTCTCCTTGAGCTTCCAGTCGACCTGGGCAGAGGCTGAAGGGGGTGGGAGGAGAAAAGGGCTAGAAAGGAGGCTGGGGAGGGGGGGGCAAGAGGCCCAGGCTGGGACCCCCCTGACCGTTCCCTCTGGGATGCCCGGCGAGGGGAGACCTCCCTCTCCCTCCCCCTCCCCCTCCCAGCCCGGGAAGAGAAGGTAGCCCCGTCTCTCTTTTTCTCAGCCAGAGACAGCGGGATCACCACCCCCCACCCCCGTGGGTCTAAACCCCTTGGGGGATACAATTGAGCGGGGGGGGGGGCCCTTCCTGGAGCAACGCATTGGATTCTCTGCTGTTGCGGGCATCCTTTGAGATCGTCCCTTCGTGGCCGGAGCCGGAGGGTCAGCCGGAGTCTGGTCCTTTTAATGCCTCATTTGTTTCAGAGATGTTAATTTTAGCTTTGCATGTTGTTATTACAGAATATGCTGTTGGTGCCTCTGACACGAATGAAAGACAAAAGAAGCCAGAGTCCAGGGCCAAGAAGAGCCTTCGGCCGCTCACGCTCCCCTCGGCCCTCTCCCTCTGGCTGCCTCCCATCCCTGCCCCCCCCCCCAAGCGTCTTGGCCGATGCCCAGCTAAACGCTCCCCGGAGCCTCTGATCCCTGAGCAGGGACAGCTGGCGTTCTGCAAGGGCTTGGCCCGGGCCGGCAGGTTCAGGCCAGTGGCGCTACTCGGGAGCCGGGCTGGGCAACCCCTGAAGGCAGGAAAGGAGCCCTGGCTCTCTCGGCTCCCTCGCCCGCTCCTTCCAGGGCTCCGTCAAAGCTACACGTTTCCCCCACTCACACGACGAAACCCCGCCCCGTCTTTCTCCCCCCCCCCCCCCTGTGTGTGCGTGCGGGGAGCCCCCGGCTTTGGGCCCTGCAGGGATGCCCAGAGGGGGGAGCGGGCAGAGGCAGCCCGGCCTTCCTTGTCCCGCGGAGGAGGCTGGCAGGGATTGTGGGTGCCGCCTCCCCTCCCCCCGCCCCCTCCCGCGGTAATTGCGGTTCTTCCTCCGGGAAATAGCCCCCCTCTCCACACCCAGCCCAGCGCCGTTACCTTCCTCCTCCTCCTCCTCCTCCCGCGGTGTTTCCTGGGACCGACGGGGGAAGCTCCGGTCGCCAATCCGGGAGGGAGGTGGCGGCCGTGGGTGCCTGCCTGCCTGCCTGTCTGGGGAGGCGGCCGCCCGTTTCGTGCCCTTCAGGAGTGTGGCGTGTGTGCGCCAGGAGCGACCGGGATGCCATGCCCGGGCGGGACCAAGGGAGGAGGAGGCCGTGTGTTGGGCGCTTCTTCGGAGGAAGGCCGTCGGTCCGATCCTACCTTTGCGCTGAATGGGTGCGGATCCCCCCCTTCCTGCGTCAAAGGACCCTCCCGCTTCCCTTCCCCTAGACAAAGGGGACCAGCGGGGGCGGCGGGGCTCTGCTCGAAGCCAGGCGCTCGCTCCAGTCTGTGAAACTGTGGCAGACACCCTCCCCGCCCCCCGCCCCCCGCCGTCCAACTTTTGCAGAACCTTCGGCTCAAACTCTCCGGCCAAAGGCAGGCGGCTGAAGGGCGGGGCATAACGGGCCAGGCCCGAGGATGGGGGCTCTTGCCTTTTGGAGAGGGTGCAGGCAGCCCCCGTTTGCTGCATCCTTGAAAACCCCTCCCTCCCAGGGACTCCGTTCCCCACACCACCGGCACCACCACCAGCCTTGCGCGTGGCGCATCCGTGCCATTTCGCTCCACAAGGGATGCGCAACCCTCCCGGGGCTGCTGCTCCGAAGGGCTGGCAAGGGTCACCCGCTGCTGCCTTTGGGTCCCTGCGTGGTCTGTTGCGTAGGGCGGCCCTCGGGGAGGGCCTGGAAGCCGCCCACAGGAGCCCAAGGGAGCCAGCCGGGCCGGTAGCTGGTCCGCCGCGCTTCCTCGACTCTCGAGCCCCATTCCGCGCGCCCAGCGCCCAGCCCTAGCCAGGCAGGAAGGGTTGGCAGCGCAAACTCGGGGGTGTCGTTCTGACGACCTCCTGCCAAGACCTGTAGGTCACCGGGCTTGGCTTGGCTGGGCTGGGGATGGAGGGGGGTAGGGAGCGGCCTGGCCCGTCAATGAGTCCCCCAGTTAGTTGGGATCTGCTGCTTGGTGGGGCTCAGGGCCCCTTGGAGTCTCCTCTTCCCCGCGGGAATCCCCACCGCCGACCCGCTTGCCTGCCTCCCCATGGCTCGGTTTTCAGCAAAGGTGTCAGGATGATAGGTCCCTTCAGCCTCTGTTCTCTCTCTCTCCCCCCTCCCTCCTCTTCTAGGGCAGATTGGGCGCGGGGGGGGCGGGGCGGGAGGAGCAGCGGTTAGGAATCCCAATTTCCCTTTGGCGGTTGCCTTGCATTCGTTTCAGGTGTTGCACCCTAAGAGGATGGTGCCAGGGAGGGAGAGAAGGTACCCTCCTCCTAGGCGACATAATAGGAACAAGGATGGTGCTAGTCCTCCTCCTCCTCCTTACCATCCATGATGTGCTGCTTCCTTTTGGGTCGTCCGTTCCTCTGGGTCTCCACCACCACCACCACCACCTGTGACAGGATGAAGTGTGGAAGGAACTGACTCTCCTCTTATGCATGGCTCAGAGGGAGGGTCTCAGAGGGAGGGGCCCCTCCCAGCCTCTTCCTCTTCTGCCCCAAACCCTGGACACCTCCTGCTGGGTGACTTTGAGTTGGGTGTGTGTGTGAGAGAGAAGAGAATGAGAATATGAGCACAGGGTGGAGAGGGGAGAGAGGCCACTGATCCACCCAGAAGAGAGAGCTTGCCTTTCAGCAAGGGGCCAACAATGCCCTAGGAGTGTGTGTGTGTGTGTGTGTGTGTGTGAGAGAGAGAGAGAGAGAGAGAGAGAGAGAGATGCAGATGGTCCTGTCACAGAGACCCAATTCACACACTTGTATAAGTCACTTTCATTCAGCCTTCTGACAAAGGCAGGTGGGTGTCTCCTTGGGATCAGTCCCTCCTCCCACTCTCTCAGGCGGTAGCCAGTGGTGAGTCTGTGGTGCCAAACCCACACAGTTCACGGATCTTCTGGAGGCAGCGCATGGTGTGGGGCAAGAGCAGGCTGGGCGCCAGGAATGTCCCAGAGCCCAGCCCGGTGTGTCTCACAGAGGGGGGGGGGGTGGTCAGGGGATCCTGCAGGCTGGCAGCAAAGCCCTGGTGCTCTCCTGGAGCCCGGGCCCCAGACTGGCTCACTGCTGCGTCTATTGTATGATAAGTAGGAAGCCCTTTGTAACAGGCCCTCGGCTGCCCCTGGTTTCCATCTGTGTTTATGCACAGAGCCCAAGGCTTTCAAATGTATACTCTGGTTGCCTGTGGTGAATGTTTGCTCCCAGTTTGGACGGAGGGACCAGCATCTTCGTCAGAAAAGATGGCCCAGCCAAGCCCCACCCAACCCCCGTAAGACCACGGAGGGTCGGAGGCTGCAGTCCCTAATAGTGTCTCCCTTGCAGCAGCCTCCAGTGGAGCTCTCTGGTGAGTCCCAGGGGTGCCCAGGAGAGCATCCTGGGGTGGGGGTGGGGGCACCAGCACAGTTCAGGAGGACCCACCCCTGAAAGAACTGCCCTGGGATAAAAATCCAACCCATGAGGCATGTCAAAAATATTGCAGGTGTGTAACAAGTACAAACTGAAACCCAACTCACAGGCAAGGACTTAAAAACATAAGCTATATAGGCAAGCACTTTAAAAGTGAAAAGTACTTCTTTACACATGAAAAGAAAGGGTTAAAATGAAAGCATATCTTAGCCTTTAAGCATGTTAAGCGTGCCAAAGCTTTTGGAACGTGGACCTACCAAAGGCTGCTAAGGATAGCATGGGTTGACCATGTGTCTGATGTAGAAGTGTTGCCCCAGATGGATCAAGAGCAAGCACGGTTTAAGACCAATACCTTGGCCGTAGGTATCATGAGAAATGTGATGAAGTACAGAATACTCCAACTCTCACTCTGCAATGGAAGACCCTTGGGAAGAAAAGAGGCCCTGGATGTCGACAGACCTCGTGGAGAAAGAACCTGAGAGCCTGGTGTGGAGTGGAAGGTCCTCGGAAGACCCTCTTCTTCCCAGGGGTGAAGAACAGGAAGACGATCGCCAGGATGAGAACCAATATCCGCAACAGAGACGCCATCTGAAGCAGCAGCAGCAGCAGCAGAAGAAGAAGAAGCAGGAGGAGGAGGAGGAGACGAAGAGGAAGAAGGAGACCTTGAAGAGCCATCTGCCCTACACAGCAAAATGGCTTTCAAATCTCTCCCAGGCATGTCTACTTGAACCTCTGGAGAGAAATCCATGCTGCCCCCCCACCTTCCTTTTTTCCTCCTCCTCCTGCTGTTTTTATATTTTTAGGAGGGGAACTCAGGAAGAATGTACACACACACACACACACACACACACACACACACACACACACACACTGTAGTATTTCTAAGAGATCCCACTCTCCTCTCAGACCATCTCCTCCTACTCGGGTCTTCTTCTTCTTCTTCTTTGCTCTCTTCCTCCTCAGTCCACTTTTCTCGTTTCTTTTCGGAGAGGGGAAAAGCCTTCTTCCCGTCCACCTCAGACCACCTGGACTCAGGTACCCAAGGGGGCCGTTTTTCTCTGGAGGGGGGGGGCTTAACCTCCCCTCCCCCCAGGTGAGCCTGGAATGCCCCCCCCCCGCATTTAGGCATTTCTTTGGCGCCATTGGCTACCGGTGCCCACCTCTCTCCACAGAGGAGCCCCACTTCCCTTCCTCCCCCCCCCCACCCACCCCGGCTTTCCGTGGCGTCCCTCCACGGCTTGAGGAGCCACGCCAGAGAGGGGAGGGAGGCGAGGCCAGGCGACTCACGCGAAGCTCCGCCGCCGCCGCCGGGCTTACCTCCAGGTTGCGCCAGAGGGCGGCCCGGCCGCGCCCCCGCCCCCCCCCCCCCCCTGACCCGCAGGCCTGCCTGCCTGCCTGCCTGACCCACCCCGGTCCGTGCAAAGTGTGGCAACGATTCCTGCCCAGCCTGGTGGTGACTCAAGCCGCGACTGGGAGGGCGGGCGAGGGGGCGGCGGGCAGGCAGGCACGTCTCCAGCGCCCGGCCATGGCGGGGACGCTTGTCCGGACAGGCCAACCCGGCCGGGGCCCCGCCCGCATGGGCTGCCTGTCTCTCCTCCCCCCCCCGCCCCCTGGACCCCGAGCGCTGGAGCGTCGGCCTGTTGCTCTTGGCCCTCTGCTGCTGCTGCTGCCCTATGAGCAGGTTACTTTCCTCTCTCTGTGTGTGTGCCCTGCGGAGAGTCAGCAGAGCCCCTCCTTGCCCTCCCGTCCCAGTCCCCGTCCCATCCGTCCGCCCTGCGGGAATTTTGTATTTTGGGTGAGTGGCATACCTGTCAAGTTTCGGGAAATCTCTGTCAAATAAGGGAAATTTCCCGGCCAAAATGGGAAACTAGGCAGCTATGCTTATCCTGTGCTGGCCTCCAGTCTAACTCCAGTCTAATTGCAGTCTACCTAATACGGGATGATGGCGGGAAAGAGTTTAAAATACGGGGGTTTGACAGAAATTTCCCGAAACTTGACAGGTATGGTGGGAGGCTGTGGAGTCTCTCCCCCTCCTCCCCTCCGTTTGGTGAACCAGATGTGCTGGTGTGTGTCATTTCTCTTCTTTGTGTGCCAGTGGTGGCTAAGGCGCAGAGCAGGGGTTGCAAAATGCAACATGCAACTGGGTTGAGCAGGAAAAGCTGGAGCAATGCTGAGGTCTCTCTTCTTGGCCAACCTGACGGTTCTTCTCTCTCAGACTTCTTCTTCCGTTTGGTGGTGGGTAGGAGGCGAGGGGGAGGGGAGGAGGAAGAGGGATGGCCGGGCCACGCACGCACACACACGCACACCCTGCTGCACAGACAGAGTCCCGTGGGCTGCTCGGGATTTTGCCCACTGATCATGATGTGGCACCCAGGAGAACATAAGAACATAAGAAGGTGCGCCTTTGATATATTGCCCATGGAGTTTCCTTGGCAAGGACATTGGAGTGAATGTCCAGTTCCTTCCCCAGTGGATCGGGTTCAGTCCGAGTTCTCTGTTATGGCCTGTCCATCTTGGGTGGCCCTACACGGCATTGGACCATGCTTGCCCCCTTGCCACGGCAAAGATTCTTGGAGAGAGAGAGAGAGAGAGAGGAGTCTGTCTGTCTGTCTGTCTGTCTGTCTGTCTGTCTGTCTGTCTGTGAGAGCTGGACCCTAAGGAAGGATGGAGAATAGATGCCTTTGAACTCTGTGATGCTGGAAGAGACTCTTGAGAGTCCCCTGGACTGCAAGGTGATCAAAGCCATCCATCCTGAAGGAAATCAACCCTGGCTGGCTGCTCCTTGGAAGGACAGAGGCTGAGGCTCAAGTCCTTTGGCCACCAAGCCTTGGTCATCCTCTGGAGTGTTTGGGGTGGTCTCTCCCCCCCCCCCCCCCCACTGAAGACAGGCAGGGCAGTTGGAGAGGAGGGGGTGGCAGCAGCACTGGCACAGAACTACTTTACACATTTCTCCTTTTAAAACTTCTAGAAATTAGTAGTAGTTTGTTCTTTTCTCACATGGAAATTTTGCTGAGCAGTGACAATTAGGTCAACGTGTTGCCATTGCTCGAGTCTGCATCGACAGCCATTTCTGTGTTCATGACTAGACACTGGAGTGTGAGGAATGCTGTTTACCTTTCCACCAAAATAGTACCTATTAATCTACTTGCAATTTGTTGCTTTTGAACTGCTAGGTTGGCAAAAGCTGGGAGAGAGATGGAGCTCATTTCGTCCTGCAGCCAGAGCCAGAATTCTAGATATGGGTGGGCGAATATTTTTTCAGGATGGGCAACAATATCATATATGTGTGTGTGTGTCATATATACAAGCAGCCGGGAGTTTGAGGGGTGGGCAAACTGCTAACTCAGGGTGGGCAACACCTACCCTGACCACCCCCTGGCTATGGCCCTGGCTGCAGCACTTGGGTCTCGAACTGTTGACCTGCCAACTTTCAAGTTCAGCATTTTAACCACTAAACCACAGCAGTCCCTTCAGTGAAAAATAACAATATCTTAATATAACAAGTCCTAGTTTACATTAAATTCAGCTTTGATAAAATCTAAATCATTCTTTGTGAGGACTGCAGTGGCTCAAGTGGCTAAGACGCTGACTGGGAAGCGGAAGGTCAGCAGTTCGATTCCCGAGTACTGCAGGATGGAAATGAGCTCCCGTCTTCGTCCCAGCTCCTGCCAACCTAGCAGTTGGAAAGCAAGAAATTGCAAGTAGATAAATAGGGACCACTTTGGTGGGAAGGTAACAGCGTTCCGTGCGCTCCGGTGTCTAGTCATGCCTGCCACATGACCACGGAAATGTCTGCAGAAGCAGACAGCGCTGGCTCTTCGGCTTAGAAACAAAGATGAGCACTGCACCCTAGAGTCGGACATGACTGCCTTTCGAGCAAGGGAAACCTTTACCTTTACCTTAAATCATTCTTCCTTTTGTGGAACTAGATTTTAGTGATTCAGTCAAGAGTATTTGAGAAAGAGTTGCTTTGGAAAATATAGACGGTTGTCTGCAGTTAGGTTCTTAGGGTATTTCTTCACATAGATTCAACTGTATATTTTGTTGTCAACTGCAACTCATCCGAGGATGCATTTTTTTTTCCTGAAGCAGGAAAAATGTCACTGGTGTGAATTCGTTTAAGGTGGATCCCAGCTTGCCCGGAAGTGATGCACACTATGATCATGGAGCCATCTCCTGTGGCACACATGAAATGAGACATGCAGGATTTAACACCGGGACTGCAATGGACTGCCACAGCCTTGAGGATATGGACAAGGTGGGCCTTCACAGCCAGTCCATCTGGCATGGCCTCTTCTGCCCCCATGGCCGTTGAGAATCAGAATTCCTCCTCTGCTCATTTTGCTGTTGGGCCTAATATGGTGGTTTCCAGTGGCATTTCCTCCACTGAGGGGGCCATCACCCCACCTAGTAAGGGGGCTCATTCGCCTGCAGCCATTAGCCCCTTTAGGGAGTCAGGTTAGTTAACCACCGCCTCTGTACAGTCTACTCCATTACTGTAGCAGAATGTCTGACATCCTCTACATTTTATAGATGTACATTTTATACATTTTAAAGACATGTTTCATTTCCACAAAACCGTTCCTTTGCTGGTTTTTAAAAATGGGGTGGAAGTGTGAGAGGATCCATTATGGAGGATGTTCACCTAAGAGGCATCATATTAAGCCCATTCGCTTCCAAGTGAGCCACACTTAGGTTAGGGTTGGGCTGCAGGCAGGGCTGTGGTGAAGACTTCACTGCCTTTCCCCAGGACTGCACGAGGAAGGTGACAAGTCTCTTGGGTGATTCAATTGCTGCCCATCTTGCATAACAACAGTTTGCTTTCCTTGCTCCCACCCTTCTCTGACAAAGCTAATCCATGTACCATTAAGTCATCTCTGACTTGCATCAACCTTGACAGAGTTCTCAAGAAATGTTCAAAAAGGGAGGCTCTGAGAGTGACCCTAGGCAAGGGCTGCTCAAGGAGAAGAGATTTTCATCAGAAACCCGAGCTGTAGTTCAAAGGAGAACAATGAAGACAGACAGACAGACAGACACACACGCACACACACACACACACGCACACACACACACACACACACAACACGAGCACCAAGAACAACCATGACCAGTGTGGAAAGCTTTAAATAGACTGCATTCCAGGGGTAGGAAGATCAAGGGCTAATCTGAGAAAGTGAGGTTTCCCTGTAGACGACAGCCTGTGTGAATGTGGAGAAGTACAAACTATCTCATATAGGATACAATGCACACGATGCCCCTCAACATCCACTGAGGAGGACCTTATGTTGGCAAGAGGAAATGCTGTTGAAATGGCTCGATATTGGGCAGATGTCCTCTAGTCCTTTGTAATTCTATTTTGATTGTAGATGTGTTAATTTTAGCTTTGTATGTTATTCTATGCTGGTGGTGCATTCTGACACGAATAAAGAATAAAGACACATTTGACATGTGTCCCAGGTAAAGTGATGGAAACCATCCTAAAAGATAGAATTAATAGGCACATAGAAGAGAAGGCGCTGCTAAAGGAGAGCCAACATGGCTTTTGCAAGGGCAAATCATGCCTCACTAATCTGTTGGAATTTTTTGAGAGTGTCAACAAGCATGTGGATAAGGGGGATCCAGTTGACATTGTTTATCTGGACTTTCAGAAGGCTTTTGACAAGGTCCCACATCAAAGGCTCTTGAATAAACTGACCAGTCATGGAATAAAGGGACAGGTCTTGTCCTGGATCAGCAACTGGCTAAGGGACAGGAAACAGAGGGTAGCACTAAATGGACACTTCTCCAAGTGGAGGGAAGTAAAGAGTGGGGTCCCCCAAGGTTCAGTACTGGGACCCCTGCTTTTCAACCTCTTCATAAATGATCTAGAGGTAGGAGTAAAAAGCAAGGTAGCCAAATTTGCTGACGACACTAAATTATACAGGGTAGTGAAAACTGTGAGAGATTGTGAGGAGCTCCAGAGGGATCTCTCGACACTGGGGGAGTGGGCAAAACAGTGGCAAATGAGTTTCAACATTAGTAAGTGCAGAGTGATGCATGTTGGGGCAAAGAACCCCAATTACATTTATAAACTGATGGGGTCTGAACTCTCTGCGACAAACCAGGAAAGGGACCTTGGTGTCCTGGTGGACAACTCAATGAAGGTGTCAACCCAGTGTGCCTCAGCAGTGAAAAAAGCAAACTCAATGCTAGGGATCATTAGGAAGGGTATAGAAAATAAGTCAGCAAGTGTCATTTTGCCTCTTTATAAATCTATGGTGAGGCCCCACCTGGAATACTGTGTACAGTTCTGGTCGCCATACCTCCAGAAGGATATTATGGAGCTGGAAAAAGTGCAGAGGAGGGCAACCAGAAGGATTAGGGGACTGGAACACCTTCCTTACCATCTGAGGCTGCAACGGTTGGGCCTCTTCACTCTTGAACGACGACGTCTAAGAGGTGACCTGATTGAAGTTTATAAAATCATGCACGGTGTGGACAAAGTAGATAAGGAAAAACTGTTTTCCCTATCGCATAACACTAGAACTAGGGGACACTCCATGAAACTTTTGGGTACTAGTTCTCAAACAAATAAGAGAAAGTACTTTTTCACCCAGAGGATTACTGGTCTATGGAACTCCCTGCCAGAAGAAGTGGTGACAGCTGTCAGTCTTGACAGCTTTAAGAAAGGATTAGACAAGTTCATGGAGGACAAGAGTATCAATGGCTATAATTATGGATACTTAAGGACAACCTCCGGGTTGGAGAGATAGGCAGGATATCTCTCAATATCATTTCCAGGGAATCCTAAGCAGGCATCTGCTTGGGAATACCCTGAAGGAAATGGTGAGCCACTGTGTGAGACAGAATGCTGGACTGGATGGGCTGTGGCCTGTTCCAGCAAGGCTGTTCTTATGTTCTTATTGCACATACATAACATCCCTCCCCCCTAGGATGGGACGAAGTCCCTCAACCATTGTGGCTTGCCGCATGTGCGCCTGGGGCTTGCGGCCGCTTGACTTAGCACAGGGGAGCTGGAGGCTCTTGGTTCCGCGGAGTCCTGTCCTGCAACGGAAAGGGGGGACTCATTAGTGGCTCGGTGGGGACTCTGCGGTAACCTTGCATTGGGGGACGGGAATGGAATGAACAGTTGGGAAGTGAATCCCTGCCTACCGTTTGAGGAGCTTGGGGACCCCCCAGTACGAATCTCGGGACCGACGAAGAGGCCCTCGTGGCCTCGCCACCCCCCCCGTTACCTGCCCGGGAGTTCTAGAGACTGTGGTGGGCGGACTCGCCCCTGTTGCCTGTCTCGGGGGTGTTGGTCTCCGGGGAGCTGGAGCTATGGTATATTCTAAAACAAAAGGACTAGGGGGGCTGGAAGTACCAGGGGCTGAACTGAAACCCCTCTTCTCGCTAGGACGGGTGGGGGACCACTCCGCGACATCCCCCTGGTACTGCAACTCATAATCGAATTCATCCCTCTCCTCCAAAGTATTTTCCTCTGCGGTTGAGAACCGAGGATATGCGTTTGTGTCCCCGAGTGCCGCCGTGTCTCCCCCTTGGGTAACGCGGGTGGGGGAGGACCCTAACGCTGATTCCCCCTCACCGGTGACTCGCCTTCTGAGTTGGTCGGCGTGCCTTCTCCAGAGTAGACCTGAACTAGTCTCGACCCTGTAGGATACCGGCCCCGTTTGCTCAACAATTGTCCCTGGTACCCACGCTGGCCCCGAGGCCGCGTAGTTCCTGCAGTGAACCGGGTCCCCTACCGAAAAACTTTTGGAGCTCTCTCCCCCTATGCTTATATTTCTCCCTTCATCCTCCACCCTGGACGGATCCATCCGGTCAAAAAGTGTTACCGGACGCCTCCTCATGAGGAGTTCGGCTGGGGAAAAACCTGAAGCTAGGGGGGTTGTCCTGTAGCAGATGAGGAACTGGCACAGATGCAGGTTCAACTCACCGGGACCCATGCGCCGCAGTGCGTCTTTCGTAGTGCGCACTTGGCGCTCTACCTGACCGTTTGTGGCGGGGTGAAACGGAGCAGCGGTTATGTGCCTGACGGCGTTCCTCTCCATAAACGTCCTGAACTCTGCCGACGTGAAGGTACTAGCGTTATCGCTAACAAGGACGTCCGGCAGGCCGAAGCAGGCAAAAAGCTTGCGCAACTGTTTAATGGTCGCGGCAGAGGAAGTGCTGTTCATAGGGATTACCTCCAACCACTTGGAGTAGGAGTCGACTACCAGTAGAAACATGGACCCGCGGAAAGGGCCAGCGAAGTCGACATGGATCCGGGACCATGGCCCGCGGGCCGTATCCCATTCCCTATGGGGTAACCGGGACTCCTCGGGCCGAGAGCTCTGGCAGCTCTCACACGTGCCCACTAAGCGTTCTATGTCTCTGTCTATCTGGGGCCACCAAAAGAAACTCCTGGCCAGAGCCTTGGAGCGCACGATCCCGGGGTGGCTGGTGTGCAGTAGCCTTAGCACCTTGGCCCTCAGTTTCTCTGAGATAACCACCCGCTGGCCCCAGAGTAGGCAGCCCCTTTCCAGAGAAAGCTCTACTCTGCACCTGAAAAACGTCTTGAAATGTTCCTCGGGTGGAGAGGTGGGCCACCCTTTTCTAACCCAGGAACTAACTTGGGCCAGGATCTTGTCGGCCGCCGTGGCCTTGGCGAGGTCGGCCGGTACAATTGGGGGTGAGTCGAGAGACTCAATCAGCAGGACCTGGTGTTCCTGCTCTACCTCGCATGTGGGGTCCCCTAAGCTAGGGAGAGGGAATCGGGACAGGGCGTCCGCATGGGAGATCTCCTTCCCTGGGCGATAGACCAGCTCATACTGGTAGGCGTTGAGGAAAATGGCCCAATGCAGCATCCTGGGGGATAGAATTTGCGGGGTGGGTTTGCCGGTAGTGAAGATCCCCAAAAGCGGCTTGTGATCCGTCACTACCGTAAACTCACGGCCGTATAGGAAATCGTGGAACTTCTTTGTTCCCGCGATTATGGCTAGGGCCTCCCTATCTGTTTGCGCGTAATTGCGCTCGGCCTTCGAGAGGGATCTTGAGTAGTACGCCACCGGGGCTTCCCTCCCGCTCTCCAACACGTGGCACAGGACCGCCCCCACCCCCACCGGGGACGCATCACAGACTAATACCACTGTTTTTTTCGGATCGAAGTGGGTCAGGACAGCATCCGAAGACAGGAGTGACTTGAGCTCTTTGAATGCTCTCTCCTGCTTGTGCCCCCACCGCCAAACCACATCCTTCTTAAGTAACACGTGCAGTGGCTCCGCGACCGATGCCTTCCGAGGCAGGAAGGAGTGATAGAAATTTAGGAGCCCTAGAAATGACTGCAGCTCCGGTTTCGCGGTGGGGCGAGGGGCATCTCTCACGGCCGCAACCTTGGACTCGGAGGGTTTGATTCCGTCCGGGGTTACCTTAAACCCTAGAAACTCGACCTCCCTCGCAAAGAATACGCACTTGTCCCTCCTCAATCGAAGTCCTGCCCTCTCGAACACTGAGAGAACCCCATCTAGCCTCTTTGCTAACTCTAATTCGCTCCCCGCTGTTATCAACACGTCGTCGACGTATGGGAGGACGCCTGGAAGCCCCTTTAAAAGGCGTTCCACGAGGGACTGGAAAATTCCGGGGGCCGAATTCACACCAAACTGAAGGCGCGTTACCTTAAATGCCCCCTTGTGCGTTACGATCGTTTGCGCGGCGGCAGCAGCCGGGGTTACAGAGAGCTGCTGATACGCTTGGGCCAGATCTAGTTTGGCGAAACACCTCCCCCCATGTAACGTGGCCAGCAAATGGCTGACCACAGGCACCGGGTATGCATTTGGCCGAATGGCCTTATTTATCGTACATTTATAGTCCGCACAAATCCTGACCTCCCCATTTGACTTGAGGGCTGTAACAATCGGCGTTTCCCACTCCGCCGAGTCAACTGGAACCAAAATCCCCTGCCCCACCAATTTGTCCAGTTCCGCCTCGATCTTGTCCTTGAGGGCGAAGGGCACTCTCCTTGGCTTGAGGCGGATGGGCCGGATTTCTGGGTCCAGCTCAAAGGAAACCGGGGGGCCCTTGTATTTCCCGAGCCCCTTCTTGAAAACGTCCGGGTGTGCGTTGCACACGTCCCACATTGGGTCAGTCTCGATGGCGTTAATGCCGGACAGTTCGATCCCCAGGGGAGCAAACCACTGCGTTCCCAAAAGGCAGCACCTCCCCCCTTTGAGGACCACTAGGGGCAGTTTCTCGGAGTAGTTCTTGAACTTCACCTTGAAGTTCCCCACCCCCAACACCGGGATCCCATTTCCCTGCAGGTCCCGTAGATGAGATCTCATGGCCCGCAGTTTGGGCCGCTTCTCTGGGGGAATACGCATAAACTCTTTTTGGGACAGGATGGAATAAGATGACCCCGAGTCTATCTCCATCCTCACTGGGACCCCTTGCAACAGTACCTCTATGAAAAACCGCCGGTGCTCCAGGCCCACGCGGTTCACGCCTTCCTCGCTGTAGCTGGCTGAGACCTTCCTGGTGCCGGCCGCCTTTCGTTGGTGCGTCTGGGAATGGCTGGAACTGCCCTTGTCCTCGACTCGCCCGCGGCTGCATACTCGAGCGATGTGTCCTTTTCGGCCGCAGTTGTGGCACTCGGCCTTTCGGAACGGGCATCTCGTGCGGTCGTGGGCCGCCCCACAACCGTCGCAGCGGCGGTCCTGCCGTTCACGGGTCTGCCGCTTCTCACCTCGCTTCTTGATCCTCTGGACGTCGTCGTCCTCGCTGGAGTAGGGGTCCGCTGTCGTGGACGACTCCTCGGGCGACGTTGGTGCGCCGGCGGGCGGGTTGGGGGCCTGCCAGGCCGTCTTTGCTGGTGTCCGCCGGGCCGCCTGTACTGGTGACTTGGCCCTCTCGGACGTGGCCCCTCAGGACTTGAACAGTCTGACCCCGCTCCTGGCCTCCTTGGCTGCTTGGGCCTCCCGCAGTACCTCGTGGAATGTGAGGCGGTGGTCGCGGGTCATCAGCCTCCTCTGAAGCTCCTTGTCCCTCAAGCCACACAGCATGCGGTCACGGAGGGCCTGGTCCAGGTCGTCCCATTGGCAATGCACCGCTGCAAGCCTGAGGGCCGCCGCGTAGGCGGACACGGATTCGCCCGGTCGCTGGTCTCGCCTGTGGAATGCGACCCAGGCTGGGAAAATCGAGACGGGCGGCTGGAAATGCTCACGCAGCCTCTCCAGGATACGGTCGATGGGCACCTCGTCCACCTTCCGGGGGGCCACCAGGGTCATCAGGATCCGCAGCGTGGCCGGCCCCACCTGAGCCAGGAAGTGGGAGCGCATCTTCGCGTCGTCGTCGACGCCCGCGGCTTCCATCGCATGCCGAAACTGGCACTCATAGAGCTCCCATTGTTCAGGCTCACTGACATCGAACTGGTACGGCTTGACCTTGGGATTCGCCATCGATTCCACCTTCGTCGCCAATTTAGTGTCTTGCACGGAAGACAAAGAAGGAGTCGCAGGAAGGACTAACACAGGTTTATTCGTTGATGATCAGGATGAACATGAGGTAATGGCGGAGATACATCACATTATATACAGTAGCACAATACATTTGAATCTCGTTGCATGGTAGCTCATTGGCTGCTACCAGCGTGACGTTGTCCCAGTCATGCCCACCATCTGCAGGTAGTGATAGTTTGGGAAAGATTCCCGCGGCTGTTGGTGATTTGGTGAATGTGAACCATGTGAGTTGGACGCTCGCAGCTGCCCTCTATGGGCAGCTTACTCGCGTTCCTTTAACAGCTGGGCTACATTGTAATTATGGTCAGGTTACATTCATACATTTCTTAAAGCAGCATTGTACATACATAACAGTTTCCAATGAATATTTTTGCAACCCTGTTTTGGCATTGCAAATAGTCACTAGAGATGAAGCTTAAATCATCCACACTATTGAATTTTCAATCATCGTGTACAGGTGTGAAAGATAGACAGTAAAGAAAACTGACAGGAAAAACATTGATTTGATTGAAATGTTGTGCTGGAGGGGAGCTTGGCAGATTACCTGTTGGGCAAATCAAACCAGAACTCTCTCTGGAGGCTAAAATGACAAAACTGAGGCTGCTGTCCTACTTCATCATGAGAAGAATGCTAGGGAAGGTGGAAGGCAGTAGAAAAAGAGGAAGACCCAATGTGAGATGGCTTGACTCCCTAAAAAACAGCTTGAGTTTGCAAGACCTGAGCAGGGCTTCTGATGACAGGACACTCATTCATAGGGTCATCAGAAGTTGGAGGTGACATGATGGCAAGCAGCAGCAGCAACAACAACAATTTCCTATTGCTTAATAATTGGTGCCTGGCATGCTCTGGTCAATGGGGTTGCGAAGGGTCAGAATTGACTGTGCGACTGAACAACAACAAAATAATTGGTGAAGAATGGCTTTGGATCCGATAACCATGTTATCTATAGATTTTAAACTACTGCCAGCATAGCAAAAACACATGTGCCACACATTATGGACTCCACAACAGCTGCTAAACCTTGGCATTACAATTCCTCCCAGGTGTTTCTTCAATATGATTTGGTTCTTTCCAGGGGGTTTTCCTTTTGGGCTGAGCTTTTTGCCTGAATTAATTTTGCTTTGGAGAAATCTTTCAACTTTATGACTTTGTCTGATTTCAAATGTCTTGCCTGCAATCTGAAAACTAAGTTCTGGTCAGTGGAAATGGTTTCTTCTCACCTCAGTAGACTTACAGTTACTGTTTGGGAAGAAAATGGCTCATCCTCTGTTACTTAATCTATTGAGAACCTGGTAATTTTTCCAACATTTCAACATGTCACATGCAGAATCCACTTTACATGCATTTACTGTATGTTTAGAAATTTGGGTAAAGTTTTCTGGAATGAAGTTTATGGACAAATGCTCTTTTCTGTTTCTTTTTTGCCCTGTATCTATGTATCCATTGTAATCTTTTTTGTTTTTGTTTTTTTAATATTCAGCTTTCTTGCACAATGAAAACAGAAACAGAAGTACCAAAATTGTTGCACCCTCTACAATTTATGGTTTGACCACACTTGGAATAGAGTGCACAATACAGCAAAACCTCACATAAAGAGTTCCTCGCTTAGAGACTAACTCGCTTAAAGAGCACAATAACCCCCGCCAGAAGCAAACTTGCTTAAAGAGCAATCCCGTGGAACTCATTATACTCTTTAAGCGAGGTACCACTGTACTTGCTAATGTACAGTGCTGTTTGTTAACTGAGGTTCCACTGTAACAAATGGCTCAGCTAACATAAAAATTGCATAACTAAAGGAAATCCATAGAAAATAGTGGCTTGATGTATGGATTTTTTGGGGGGAACAGGTTAATTGGTTTTCAATGCATTCCTATTGGAAATTGCATTCAATGCATTCCTATGGGAAATTTGGTTAAAGTAATTTTTACTGTAAGAATCATCCCAGAGATTGCATTAATTACATTAACTGAGGTTCCACTGTATCTTTAAAAACTGCTGTTGCATAATTACAGAAAATGACTGCTGAGAAGCAAGATGACTGTCACAATTCCTACAAGAGGAAAGGTTGCAACAACGGGTCGGGTCCACTTAGACTGAAGAAGAAAGAGTAAAGGGAGACATGGCTGACATGTATAAATTCATTTATTTATTTATTATTTAGGCTTATATCGCTGCCCGCTCAACATGGCGACTCAAGGCAGCTTACAGTCAACAAAAACGACAATCACAGTACAAAATCGAGTCACAACATTATAACTAAGAGCAGTACACTTAAACAGCTAAAATAAACTTATTAAAACATCCTTAAACAGTTAAACTAAAGTCCCCAGATAGCAAGTTATTTAGAGTAGCCATATGAGCTGGGTGGTGGGGGTGGGGTGGTGGGTGGGGTGGAGGCTGCTCCAATCGTGGCACCCCACACCTGCTGGGCCAGCCAGGTCTTCAGGCCTCTCCTGAATGCTAGCCATTCTGATTGGAGGCGGAGGTCAGTTGGCAGGTGGTTCCAAAGGGCCGGAGTGGCCACCAAAAAGGCCCTCCATCTGGTGCTAGTAGTTGGTACCCTTAGAGAGCCCCTCCGGTCTACTCTAGTGGGATGGGATGATATCCTCCGGGTGACACAGTCTCTAAGTAACCTGGCCCACTACCATGATGTAGGGCTTTAAAGGTTATAACCGGCACCTTGAATTGCACCCAGAGGCACACCGGTAGCCAATGCAGCTCCTGCAGCAAGGGTGAGGCATGGGCATAACGGCCACACCCCATCACCATGTGGGCAGCCACATTCTGCACCAGCTACAGCCTCCGAATGGTCATCAAGGGCAGCCCCATGTAGAGTGCGTGTTGATGTAATTGGTCAGAAGAGTAGTACAGTGGCCAGCAAGAGGTTCGCACCTGGCCAAGTGGTCTCTTGTGAGAAAAACAGGGAGACCAGAGTTTGGTGCAGAAGAAAAACTCAAAGTAGGTTTACTCAGAAGGTAGAAGGGTACAAGTCTATACAGTGCAACAACTGTAACCCAAAACACATATATTCTCTCGGGCTGCTCAGTGGACCTCACTGAGACAGGGCTCTACACCTTCTCTGTCCTCCTGGTGGAGGCTTCTTACCCCAGTGAGTTCTCCTTTATTCAGTAAGCACAGATGGCATATCCAGCAAAAGCCATCAGCAGGAACAGTGGCAAAAAGATTCAGTTTTCATAGCAGGTTCCGGAAGATACAGGAATCTTCGTCCAGACTGTCGGCAGAGAAAGGTGAGCATTGTAGCTCAGGCAAGTTGAGCATTGTAGCTGAAGGTCTGCAGTCCTGCTCTGTCCTAAGTACACTGGCCCATGGAGCACACCAGTGAAAACCTCCCAGCACCTCCTGTGTGCCTCGGCAGTAAAGTCTTAAAGGCATCACAGACACAATATGCCTTGCAACCAGTTAGGGAGAGCAGCGAAGACTTACGTTCCTTCCCTAACAATGCGTTACAATAATCTATAATGAATGATGGACCTTCTGAAGCAAGCAAGTGTGTTTCCATGTCAGAGACTACTCTGGGTTGAAAGGATTTTTGCAGAGGATGCTCTGAATAAGCTTCCTTTCATGTCCGTGCAGAACCCCGTCCTTTTGGTCTCCATGCACAGTGCTTTTACCCACTGAGCCACCACCGGGGAGCTGCTAAGCAAGTATGTAAGATGGGCTTTTCTCCCTCACACTATGAGAAACCCGGTTCACCAGAGCGGGAGCTGAACAGCAGAAGATCCCGGACATCAAAGAGGAAGGATTTTCTCCACTGGGATTCATGCCTCCCCCACCTGCCCCGAAGTAAGAGCCTGAACAGCTTTAAGAGGGGATTTTCCCAGTTCAAAGACTGACATCGGAATTGCTGGGGATCGCCTTTAGGGAGGGAGGAGCTGTCCTGGGGTCTTTTGGGGGATGGGTGGGGAGTGGGGTGGGGTGGAGTGGGAGCTGGGCAACGTTTTGGCCACTGTGGAGACAGAAGAGCAGATCAGATAGAGTTACTGGCCACTTCTGTTCCCAGTTCAAAACTCATGTGGCCACAAGCTATGCCTACCTGAGAGTTGGCCTAGGAATAGCAATCTCCTCCTCCCCTACTATAGGTGGCTCATTGGGCTCCTGCTAACAAAGTCTTAGCCATCCCTGGAGCATGGAGAATGGAGTGTGGAGCGTGGCAGTGGTCTGTTTCAACAGGAAGCTTCTTAGCGGCAACCCTCCAGCAGCTGAGCACAGAGAGTAACTTCCTTAGCACCCAAGGCACAACCAGGCTGTCAGTTAAGTGGTGAAATCAGAGCACCAGTTTTTCAGCAAAGGCTGCTGGTTTTGGTCACGGCATGACCACATGATGCCTCCAAACGCACCCTTCTGCTGGAGCTCAATGGCCTCACAGGCTCCTTCCAATTCTATTATCCTGTGATTCTATGAGATTCCCAGGTCAGAAGGGACTTCCAGGGAAGAGCAAAGGACAAGCATCAATAAAGCTATCATTACTGACATATCTAGATTAGGACTGATGTAAACGGAAGGGAAAGAAAAGTCACATACCACAGAATAATACAAGTGGAACATGAAATGCAAGAAGAATGAAGATACGGGGGGCGTGGCTAGGGTGATGCCGGAGTAGCACGTAGTTCGATCAGCTCGCGCTTGAATGTGGAAATAAACGAGATTTTACGCTTAAATCTGGGAATTTAATCTTTGGAGATAAGACCACAGAGCCTCGGAAGTACTTGCTACAATCGTTATAAAGTGGAAGTGCCATCGGAGTCGGAATTCAGCGGATAGGGGGGTCAGTGAGGCGCGGCGCAGACCGTGCTAAATGAGCCACTCGGGGCTGAACGAGACCTGGTGCTTGTTGTTTTTTCGGGCTCCAGTGGAAAAATCGGTTTAAACAACCGGGGCCAGTGGAGGACGGGTCCCAAAGATTGAGTCCGGGAGCTGCAAGAAGGTAAAGAGGGGAGGCGGAGGTGGTGTTTGTGAAAGAGAAGGACAGGAAAGACGAGAGGAGTAATGGCGACGAGAGGAGAAGGAATCGAAACTTAAAGAGGGAAAGAAAGGAATGTAATGGCGCAACAATGTTTATAAAGTTGTAGCTGTGAAAGTGAAAGTGTGAGAAAGTGAGGAAAAGAAGTCAGGCGGATGTGAGGAAAGGATTAAGAAATAAGAAGAATTGAAAATTTCTGGCTGGATTGGTTGGTCAGCCTGGTTTGGTTAAGGAGGAACGAAGAGGGTTCTCGCCTGAAAGACGCTGCCGCGGTTTGGATCTTACAAAGATTTTTATTTTTTACTTTACTTTGACTCTTACTTTTGCTTCTTCTACTTTGGGATAGTTAATATGAGTTCCCTTTCTATTTTTGGATTGTGACTGTCCCCTCATACTGGCGGAACATCGGTGGAATACAAGTGTTGGCAGTTTCCTCAGTCTGTTTTTTAGCTTGCTTTGCCGTGTTGTCTTTTTCTTTTTTTCCTGGATCTTCACCTCCTTGGAATATTTACAATTGGGGAATTTTTTTTCTTACTGTTATTTACACAATTGGATTACAAAATTAAGAAGATTTGGACTATAATAAGAGCAAAATACGGATATAAAATTCAACACTACTGGATTGGTTCTGGTCTGATTTTTGTATTTGGTTTTTGACTGCAACTGTTAAGAATTCTGGAACATTTTCAAGGAAAGCGTTGTGGGGGATCAAAATCAATTTCTGCATTGAAGCTATTATTTGATATTACAATGGATAAGGCTGCAAGGAGCAGGGAAAAGGAGGAGGAAGTTGTGAAAACAAAAAGAAAGGGCAAAGCAAGGGATGTGGAACCTCCACCATTATCTTCATCATCGCTGGAACCTGCATTTGACCAGACTCAAATTATGGTGGAACTTGGCAAATTATTTCAAAAAATTGATAGGATGGATGAAGCGAGGGTTAAGGATAAAAATGAAATGTTGGATAAATTGACTGGATTGATCACTGACCTTTCGGAAAAAATTGACTTAAATACTCATAAGTTAGAGGGTACTGTTAAGTTGATGCAAAATGATATGAAAACGATGAAAGGGGAAATGAAAGAGATACAAGGGGAGGTGAGAGAAAATAAGATGAAAATAGAGGAGCAAGCGAAAAGGATTGATGCGATGGAAGAGATGATGAGAAAGCAGAATATTCTGATACGTCGTGTGATTCAAAGATCTCCAGACCAGCTAAGAGATAGAATTGTAAATTGGTTAAATAATTTGAATATAGGGAAAGTGTTTGTTAATGAGGACATTGCAAGTGTTTACAGAGTGGGATCGAGAAGGGGAAAAAGTGATCACAGGAATGTTTTGGTTAAATTTGCAAATTGGGGGGATAAATTGAAGGTGATGGCTTTTCTCAAACAAGCTGGTTCTGGAGCTTTGAAAATTGATGGAGTGGATATGGAGGTATATAATGATATTCCAATTAAGGAACGTGGATGGAGATACAAAATGAAACCAGTGACAAAAATTCTGATTAAAAAAGGGATAAAATATAATTGGAGATTCCCACAACAGTTAAGATTTTTTTATGATAAAAAGATGCAGGTGATTGACGAAAGAACTGATGCTTTGGAATATTTGACTTTACTTGATTTGGTCAGTGCGGGTTCATATGAATGGTTGGAGTTAAGGAAGGATCTGTTGGCGTCGGGAGGGATAAAAAGAGACTACGGCGGAACGGATGAGGGAGGCACAGCAGGAGGAGAACAAATGGGAGCGGAGGGAGAATTGTCATTGATAATGGTGGAGGAGGAGTCAAGCAAAAGTTAAAAGGGAAAGGAGAAGAAGAAGGGAGAAATGTTAAAGGCAAAGTAGTTATTTACAATGGTTCTATTTTAAAAATGTGATAGTGCGCTGGAGCTTTAATTATGAGGCTTATTAGGTTCATCCTACCCGTTTCCCCCCTCCCCTCTTTGGAGGACAATGGCGTTCTTTTTTCTCTTCCTTTTTTGAAGGAAAAAGGTGGGAGGTTGTTAATGAGTGTTTTATGTTTTATGTTTGGTTCTTATTTTGTTAGGTTAATTGGTAGTACGCCCAATGGAGAGATCAGGAGGGATAAAAGTGGGGGACAATTTAAATCATGAGAGCGATAAAGGTATTAACATGGAATGTGAAAGGTACAGGATCTCAGATTAAGAGGAGGAGGATAGAATCAGCTCTGAGGAGGGATAGACCGGATATAGTTTTTTTACAGGAAACTCATCAAAAATCTCATGATACAAATAAATTTTTTTTTAGGTTGGATGCAGCACTATGAGAAATCCTATAGCACATCAAAATCAAGAGGAGTAGCAATTTTGATTTCAGCTAGACTGGGGCTTCAGATAATAGATAGTATTTCAGATCCGGAAGGGAGATTCTTGATAGTAAAAGGGAAAATAGATGATGAGGAAATAACATTGGTGAATATCTATGCCCCAAATGATCATCAAGGGAAATTTTTAGAAAAAATATGTATGATGTTGGTAAAAGAAAAATCAACGAAGATGATTGTGGCTGGAGATTTTAATTTAGTAAAATCAAATTTGGATTGCACAAATTTATCAAGAAGTGGAAAAGGGATTAAAGGTCGAATGTTGGATAATTGGATGGCTGCTTTAGATTTGAAAAATTCTTGGAGAGAACTTAAGGGTACAGAAAGGGTATACTCATATTTTTTGCACGTTTACAACTCTTATTCTAGATTAGATTATATATTTGTAACTAAAAAATTGATTTAAAGTTTGGAGGAAATGGAAGTGGGAATATTTAAGGAATCGGATCATGCTAAGGTGATATTGGATTTAAAATTACGGAATGAGATTAGATCAAGGAGAATTTGGAAATATGATGCAAATTTATTTAGAGACCAAAAGTGTAAAGAACAAATTACTAAGAATTGGAGTGAAATTTGGCAATGGAACGATAATGGGGAGGTAGAATATAATGTGGTCTGGGATACCATGAAGCCGATTTTTAGAGGGGAGTGTATAAAGATGGCTAGTAATAGATATAAAAATTACAAGTTAGTACAGGATAAGCTTGAAAAAGAGATAAAGTTGTTACAGGAGGAACATTCAAAAACAAAGAATAAAAAAGTCTTTGCTAATTTATTAAGATTAAAGACTGAATTGGCAGGTAAAGAAATAGAAAAGGTGAAAAGAGATTTAGTTTATTTAAAAAGGGAATATTTTGAATTTAGCAATAAAAATTCAAAACTTTTAGCAAAAGCAGCAAAGGATAAAAGGGAAAAGAGGGAAATTGGAGTTTTGATTAATGATCAAGGGATTTGTTGTTGTTCTTCAGTCGCACAGTCGGTTCCGACCCTTTGCGACCCTATGGACCATTGTTCTCCAGGCGCCTCTGTCCTCCACCATCCCCCTCAGCACTCCCAGTTCTGTGCCCATTGTGTCTACAATACCATCTAGCCATCTCAACTTTGGCCTCCCCCTTCTTCTTTTGCCCTCCACCTTTCCCAACATCAAGGCCTTCTCAAGTGAATCCTCTCTTCTCATTTGATGTCCAAAGTACTTTAGCTTCGTCTTTACTATTAGCCCATCCAATGAGCAGTCAGTGTTGATTTCTTCTAAGATTGACCTATTTGTTCTCCTCGCTGTCCAGGGTACTCTCAAAACTCTCCTCCAACACCACATTTCAAAGGCATCTATTCTTCTGCGTTCAGCTTTCCTTATTGTCCAGCTCTCGCATCCGTACATTACCACTGGGAATACCATTGCTTTGACTATTCTAATTTTTGTTTGCAATGTGATGTCTCTGCTTTTCACTATGTTCCCCAGGTTTCTCATGGCTTGTCTCCCAAGAATCAGTCGCCTTTTTATTTCATGGCTGCAATCCCCATCTACCGTGATCTTTGATCCTAGGAAAGTAAAATCTGTCACTGCTTCTACTTCTTCTCCATCTATTTTCACAAGAAATCTAGATAGATTGTTAGAGAGAACTGGGAACGCGCCAGTTGTCATGGTACACGTTGGTACTAATGATGTTGGGAAGGCCAAGCGGTCTGTCCTGGAAGCCAAATTTAGGTTGTTAGGAAGAAGATTGAAGTCCCGGACTTCCAAGGTAGCATTTTCAGAAGTGCTGCCTGTCCCTCGCGCAGGACCTACCAGGCAGGCAGAGCTCAGAAGCCTCAATGCGTGGATGAGGCGGTGGTGTCGAGAGGAGGGCTTCAGATTTGTCAGGAACTGGAGAACATTTTGGGACAAGCCAAATCTGTTCAGGAGGGATGGGATGCATTTAAACCATGATGGGACCAGATTGCTGGCACTCAACATCAAAAAGGCTGCAGAGCAGCTTTTAAACTGATAACTGGGGGAAAGCCGACAGGAGCTGGGCAGCATCCGGTTCGGGAAAGTGTGTACTTGAGTAGTGAGGAGGATGCAAAAATTACTGAGCAGAGCAAGGAGCTAGTCACCAGCACTCTAGCAGAAGGATGCAAGAGGCAGTCTAACAATGCAACTAGAATCAAAAGACTGTATCAGGAAAGCATATATAAATGCTTGTATACAAATGCCAGAAGCCTCCGGAACAAAATAGGGGAGCTGGAATACTTAGCAATAGATAAAAATATTGATATTATTGGTATCACTGAAACCTGGTGGACGGATGATAACCAATGGGATACAGTTATCCCAGGCTACAAACTGTACAGGAAGGATAGGAAGGGGCGAACAGGAGGTGGTGTAGCCTTGTATGTCAAAGAAGTGATAAAATCGTATGAATTGGAATATCTAGGTGATTTGGAGTCACCATTAGAAGCTCTGTGGGTAAGAGTACCAGGCCACAAGGATGGTCTAACAGTAGGCATATACTATCGGCCTCCGACCCAAACTCTTGAGGGAGACTGGCAGTTGGAGAATGTTGTAAAGGAGGCATCCAGGAAGGGAAGCCTGGTTATAATGGGGGAGTTCAATTACCCTCACATAGACTGGGTGAACTGTTGTTCAGCACATGATAAAGAGATAAAGTTCCTAGATATGCTCAATGATTGTTCCCTGAGACAGATGGTTGAAGACCCAACTAGAGGTTCAAGAATCCTTGACTTGATTCTGAGTAATACTCAGGATCTGGTGCAAGATGTTAATGTGACTGATCCAATAGGGAACAGTGACCACAACTCAATTATGTTTAACTTGATCATAGACCGCAAGTCACTGATAAAATCTAACACAGAGAGCTTAAATTTTCAAAAAGGAAATTTCCCAAAGATGAGGAAACTAGTAAAAAAGAAACTGAAAGGGAAAATTGAGAGAGTCCAAACACTCCAAGAGGCATGGAGGCTGTTTACAAAAACAATAACAGAGGCTCAATTGGAATGCATACCCAAAAGGAAAAAGGGCACTGCCAGGTCCAAGAGGACTCCGATGTGGCTTACAGGAGCTGTTCGGGAAGTGATCAAGAGCAAGAAAAGCTCATTTAGAAGATGGAAGGCTTGTCCAAATGAGGACAGCAGGCAGAAACATAAATTCTGGCAGAACAAATGCAAGGCAACAATCAGGAAAGCAAAGCAAGACTTTGAGGAGCGTATAGCTAAAAATACTCAGAGAAATAACAAAGACTTCTTTAAGTACATTAGAAGTAAGAACCCAATTAGGAAGGCCATTGGACCATTAGATGACAATGGAAGGCAAGGGGTTATTAAAGAGGAAACAGAGATTGCAGAGAGACTCAATGAATTCTTTGCTTCAGTATTCACTGAAGAAGACAGAGGCCACATGCCCAAAACAGAGCCTATCTTCGTAGGGAGGGAAACCGAAGAATTAAGCAAGATAGAAATAACCAGGGAGGAGGTCCTTGCATGTCTTGTTAAGCTAAACACTAACAAATCCCCAGGACCAGATGGCATCCATCCACGAGTTCTCAGGGAACTTAAAGATGAAATTGCTGATATCCTAGCCAAAATATATAATCTTTCCCTCAAATCAGGCTTTGTGCCTGATGACTGGAAGGTAGCGAATGTAACACCAATTTTCAAAAAAGGATCCAGGGGTGATCCAGGAAATTACCGGCCTGTCAGTTTGACATGTGTCCCTCTCCTTTAGCAGCGCCTTCTCTTCTATGTGCCTATTAATTCTATCTTTTAGGATGGTTTCCATCACTTTACCTGGGACACATGTCAAACTGACAGGCCGGTAATTTCCTGGATCACCCCTGGATCCTTTTTTGAAAATTGGTGTTACATTCGCTACCTTCCAGTCATCAGGCACAAAGCCTGATTTGAGGGAAAGATTATATATTTTGGCTAGGATATCAGCAATTTCATCTTTAAGTTCCCTGAGAACTCGTGGATGGATGCCATCTGGTCCTGGGGATTTGTTAGTGTTTAGCTTAACAAGACATGCAAGGACCTCCTCCCTGGTTATTTCTATCTTGCTTAATTCTTCGGTTTCCCTCCCTACGAAGATAGGCTCTGTTTTGGGCATGTGGTCTCTGTCTTCTTCAGTGAATACTGAAGCAAAGAATTCATTGAGTCTCTCTGCAATCTCTGTTTCCTCTTTAATAACCCCTTGCCTTCCATTGTCATCTAATGGTCCAATGGCCTTCCTAGTTGGGTTCTTACTTCTAATGTACTTAAAGAAGTCTTTGTTATTTCTCTGAGTATTTTTAGCTATACGCTCCTCAAAGTCTTGCTTTGCTTTCCTGATTGTTGCCTTGCATTTGTTCTGCCAGAATTTATGTTTCTGCCTGCTGTCCTCATTTGGACAAGCCTTCCATCTTCTAAATGAGCTTTTCTTGCTCTTGATCACTTCCCGAACAGCTCCTGTAAGCCACATCGGAGTCCTCTTGGACCTGGCAGTGCCCTTTTTCCTTTTGGGTATGCATTCCAATTGAGCCTCTGTTATTGTTTTTGTAAACAGCCTCCATGCCTCTTGGAGTGTTTGGACTCTCTCAATTTTCCCTTTCAGTTTCTTTTTTACTAGTTTCCTCATCTTTGGGAAATTTCCTTTTTGAAAATTTAAGGTCTCTGTGTTAGATTTTATCAGTGACTTGCGGTCTATGATCAAGTTAAACATAATTGAGTTGTGGTCACTGTTCCCTATTGGATCAGTCACATTAACATCTTGCACCAGATCCTGAGTATTACTCAGGATCAAGTCAAGGATTCTTGTACCTCTAGTTGGGTCTTCAACCATCTGTCCCAGGGAACAATCATTGAGCATATCTAGGAACTTTATCTCTTTATCATGTGCTGAACAACAGTTCACCCAGTCTATGTGAGGGTAATTGAAGTCCCCCATTATAACCAGGCTTCCCTTCCTGGATGCCTCCTTTACAACATTCTCCAACTGCCAGTCTCCCTCAAGAGTTTGGGTCGGAGGCCGATAGTATATGCCTACTGTTAGACCATCCTTGTGGCCTGGTACTCTTACCCACAGAGCTTCTAATGGTGACTCCAAATCACCTAGATATTCCAATTCATACGAATATTGTGTACAGTTCTGGTCGCCATACCTCCAGAAGGATATTATGGAGTTGGAGAAAGTACAGAGGAGGGCAACCAGAATGATTAGGGGACTGGAACACCTTCCTTACCATCTGAGGCTGCAACGGTTGGGCCTTTTCACTCTTGAACGACGGCGTCTAAGAGGTGACCTGATTGAAGTTTATAAAATCATGCACGGTGTGGACAAGGTAGATAAGGAAAAACTGTTTTCCCTATCGCACAACACTAGAACTAGGGGACACTCCATGAAACTTTTGGGTACTAGTTCTCAAACAAATAAGAGAAAGTACTTTTTCACCCAGAGGATTACTGGTCTATGGAACTCCCTGCCAGAAGAAGTGGTGACAGCTGTCAGTCTTGACAGCTTTAAGAAAGGATTAGACAAGTTCATGGAGGACAAGGCTATCAATGGCTATAATTATGGCTACCTAAGGACAACCTCCGGGTTGGAGAGATAGGCAGGATATCTCTCAATGCCATTTCCAGGGAATCCTAAGCAGGTGAAGGCATCTCCTTGGGAATACCCTGAAGGAAATGGTGAGCCACTGTGTGAGACAGAACGCTGGACTGGATGGGCTGTGGCCTGTTCCAGCAAGGCTGTTCTTATGTTCTTATGTTCTTATGAACTGATCGGACCTGTTGCCATTATCTTGGTTTTCTTGATATTGAGTCTCAAACCAGCTTTTGCACTCTCCTCCTTCAGCCCAATCAAGAGGTTCTTTAGGTCTTCCTCACTTTCTGCCATTAGGGTGGTATCGTCTGCATATCTCAGATTGTTTATGTTTCTCCCAGCAATTTTTATTTTTATTTATTTATTTATTTATTGTCAAATTTCTATACCGCCCACTCAGCCAAAGCCGACTCCAGGCGGTTCACAACAATGGGTAAAAACAGATAAAAACAAATAAAAACAGATAAAAACCAGCAATAAGAACCCACCCCTAAAAAGAGAGGGGTGCAGGAACTGAAGAAACCGTGGGGCAGGCATCCTCCCCTATATTAACCACCCAACGGAAGCCACCCCTCCACCTGCACCCCAAACTTGGCCCGCCAGCCAGGTTTTTAGTTCTTTTCTAAAGGGCAACAACTCCGTCTGGAGACGCAGTTCCACAGGCAGGAGGTTCCAAAGGGCCGGTGCGGACACAGAGAAGGCTCTCCTCCTTGTGCCAGAGAGGCGTGCCCCCCTGGCCGATGGCACAATTAGAGAGCCCCTCCGGTCCGCTCTGGTTGGACGGACAGACGTCCTTAGGGCGATGCGGTCTCTAAGGTAACCTGGCCCACTACCATATAGGGCTTTAAAGGTCAAAACCAGCACCTTGAATTGCACCCGGAGACAAACTGGTAACCAGTGCAGCTCCCGCAGCAGTGGTGAGGCATGGGCATAACGTCCACACCCCATCACCACCCGGGCCGCCGCATTCTGGACCAGCTGCAGCCTCCGAATGGTCATCAAGGGCAGCCCCATGTAGAGCGCATTACAATTTTAATCCCATATTGTGATTCCTCCATCCCTGCATTGCGCATTATGTGCTCTGTGTATAGATTGAATAAGCAGGGTGATAAAATGCAGCCTTGTCTTACTCCTTTTCCTATTCCAAACCACTCTGTCATTCCGTGTTCTGTCCTGACTGTTGCTTCTTGGTTCATGTACAGATTTCTCAGGAGGCATATGAGGTGCTCTGGTATTCCCATCTCTTTAATACTTGCCACATCTTGTTGTGGTCCACACAGTCAAATGCCTTAGTGTAATCAATGAAACAAAAGTAAACTTGTTTCTGATATTCCTTTGTTTTCTCCATGATCCAACGTATGTTGGCAATGTGGTCTCTAGTCCCCCTGCCTCTTCTGAAACCGGCCTGCACCTCTGGTAGTTCTCTCTCCACATGCTGCTGAAGTCTGTCCTGTATTATCTTGAGCATCACCTTGCTGGCGTGTGGGATGAGTGCAATTGTTCGGTAATTTGAGCATTCTTTGGCGTTGCCCTTTTTTGGGATTGGGACGTATACTGATCTTTTCCAATCCTGTGGCCACTTTTTTGTTTTCCAGATTTGCTGGCATATTGAATGCAGTAATTTGACGCCATCATCTTTTAAGTAAAGGTAAAGGTTTCCCTTGCTCGAAAGCCAGTCGTATCCGACTCTAGGGTGCAGTGCTCATCTCTGTTTCTAAGCCGAAGAGCCAGCGCTGTCTGCTTCTGCAGACGTTTCCGTGGTCATGTGGCAGGCATGACTAGACACGGAACGCTGTTACCTTCCCACCGAAGTGGTCCCTATTTATCTACTTGCAATTTCTTGCTTTCGAACTGCTAGGTTGGCAGGAGCTGGGATGAAGACAGGAGCTCATTTCCGTCCTGCAGTACTCGGGAATCGAACTGTTAGAGCTTTGAAAAATTCAACTGGGATACCATCATATCCACTAGCTTTGTTGTTTGCAGTGCTCTTTAGGGCCTTTATAACTTCGCTCTCCAGGATGTCTGGCTCGAGTTCAGTTTTTTCATCATTGTGGTTATCAGGAGTGTTGAAGTCCTTTTTGTAGAGTTCCTCTGTGTACTCTTTCCATCTTTTCTTTATCTCTTCTGCATCAGCTAGCTCTTTTCCGTCTTTGTCCCTTATCATGGTCATTTTTGCTTTAAATGTTCCCTTTATTTCCCCGATTTTTCTGAAGAGATCTCTAGTCCTGCCTCTTTTGTTGTTTTCCTCCATTTCTTTGCACTGTTCTTTTAGGTAGTTTTCCTTATCTCTCCTTGCTTTTCTTTGAAATTCTGTGTTCAGAAGATTGTATTTTTTCCTTTCTCTTTTGACTTTTGCATTCCTTCTTTCCTCTGCTATTTTAAGAGCCTCATCAGACAACCATTTTGCTTTCTTACGCTTCTTTTCTTTTGGTATGGTTTTCTTTGCTGCTTCCTGCATGATGTCCTTTATCTCTGTCCATAATTCTTCTGGCACTCTGTCTATTGCGTCCAGGCCATTATATCTGTTCATCACCTCCACCGTGTATTCTTTAGGGATGCTGTCTAGGTGATATCTGTCTGGTCTCCTTGTTTTCCCTATTTTCTTTAGTCTTAACCTGAATTTTGCGATCAGTAGGTTGTGATCTGAGCCACAGTCTGCTCCAGGTCTTGTTTTTGCTGATTGTATGGAGGTTCTCCATCTTTGGCTGCAGAGTATGTAGTCAATTTGGTTTCGGTGTTGGCCATCTGGTGATGTCCATGTGTAAAGTCGCCTCTTGTGTTGCTGGAAGAGAGTGTTTGCTATGACCAGTGCGTTCTCTTGGCAGAACTCTATCAATCTTTGCCCTGCTTCGTTCTGTACTCCAAGACCGAACTTGCCTGTTATTCCCTCCACTTTTTGATTGCCTACTTTGGCATTCCAGTCTCCTAATATAATTTGGACATCATTTCTTGGTGTCTGTTCTATGAGGTGTTCTAGGTCCTCATAGAACTGGTCCACTGTGGCTTCATCTGCACTAGTGGTTGGTGCATAGACTTGGATTACAGTGATATTGAAAGGTTTGCCTTGAATTCTGACTGACATCATTCTGTCATTTTTGAGGTTATATCCCATTACCGCTTTTCTTACTCTCTTATTGACAATTATGGCTACTCCATTTCTTCTAAGGTTTTCTTGTCCACAATAGTAGATATGATGGTTTCCAGAGCTGAATTCACCCATCCCTGTCCATTTTAGCTCACTGATGCCCAAGATGTCAATGCTTATTCTTTCCATCTCATTTTTAACCACTTCCAGTTTACCTTGGTTCATTGATCTCACATTCCATGTCCCTATGCAGTATTGCTCCTTGCAATATTGCATTTCCCCTCCCCCTTCCTGTCCCTCCCCTTCCTCCGCTCTGTGGTGCTAAGCATCCTGTATCACCTAGCCTGCACCTTTGTTTTGCCTTTTGTTTTGGTCAATAGGGTTCTCTTGGCAAGCTTTGTGGCGTGGTTTGCCGGTTTCTACGCCATTTTTTCCTCGCATCATACATCATATCACAGTTTTAAAAGTGCAGAACATTTTAAACAACATATTATCATGCATATTATCACACTTTAAACACAGTCTCTATGTCAGTTGCTATATTAAGTCATTTTAAAGTCTTTATGTGAGTTACTATATTAAATCATCAACATATAATAAAATAAAGGACAAATGTAAAATTGTGAAGGATTTTTACCAAGCCCTTTATGCAAGAAAAGATATAGATGAGGAGAAACTTAAAAAGCAATTAGAAAAGCAAATAATTAGTGGAATAAAACAGAAACATAGGGATAGAATGGAAGAATCAGTGACAGAGAAAGAAGTAAAAGAGACGATTGCCAGCTTGAAGTTGGGAAAAGCCTCCAAAGAAGATGGGTTTTTACAAGGAATTTGGTGATATTGTGATACCAAAGCTTGTAAAACTATATAATTATATATTAGATGGAGGGCAAATTCCGACTTCATGGTGCTGGACCACAATTGTACTTTTGCCAAAACCTGGAAAGAATTTAGAGAAAGTAGAATCTTATAGACCCATCTCATTGATAAATCAAGATGGCAAGACCTTCACAGCAATACTTGCTAATCAATTGAATATTTTCATGGGGGAATATATAAATGTTGATCAAGTGGAGTTTTCATGGGGGAATATATAAATGTTGATCAAGTGGAGTTTTTGAAAGGAAGACATATGGCAGATTTGTCCAGAAGAGTAGTTGATTTAGTTGATACGGTGAGTCAAACAAAAGAAAAAGTGGGATTAATATCTTTGGATATATTCAAGGCATTTGACTCTCTACAATGGATTTCAATTAAGGAAATAATGAAAAGCTATGGATTTGGGGTCAAATTTAGAAGGGTAATTGGTCAATTATATCAGCAAGGAATAGCCACTGTCAGAGTAAACGATGAGGTTACAGACGAGGTTAAGTTCGAGGCAGGTACGAGACAGGGTTGCCCACTATCTCCAATATTGTTTATAATGGCAATGGAGTTATTAGCAAAAGCTATACAAGAGGAAGTAAAAATAGAGGGTATTATGGGGAATAAGATAAGTATGTATGCTGATGATACTTTGATAATTGTAAAACAACCAGAGAAGGTAATGAATAGAATTCGGCAACAATTAAAGGACTTTGAGGATATTATTGGGTTGAAAATAAATTGGGATAAATCGGAAAGGATGCTTTGCATTATGGATGAAAATGATTAGAAAAAGATAAAGGATATAGTTAATATTCAGATTAAGAATAAATTGAAATATTTGGGAATAATTATACCAAACAAATTGGAAGATCTTAAAAGATTGAATTATGATAGCTTGAAAATTGAAATTAGGAATAAGATACAAAGTTTTCAAAAGTTGAAATTGTCTTGGTTTGGAAGAATTTTTTTATTTGATGCTTTAGCAATTCAATTGAAGGATAAGGAAATTAAGGAGTTTCAAAAATTGATTAATAACTTTTGCAATGGTGGAAAGAAATTTAGGTTACCAAAAAAGTTATGGTATTTATCGCAGAAAGAAGGCGGGTTGGGAATGCCGAATTTGATTGCATACTATCGAGCGTTTCAAATTAAGAATGTTGTGAAGATCTTGGCAAGGGAAAAGGTAATATGGGAGGAAATTGAGATGAGGGACTATAAATATTTGGGTAAAATGGTCTTTTTAGGAGGCAAATTGGGAAAGGTAGTGACTAAGAATATTATGATGAAAGGATTAATGAATGTATGGAAGAGGGTAGAAAAGGATTTGGTCCCAAATGTCTCTCCAATATTGGAAACATTAGATATGGCGAATTTTCCAATTAATATAAATGAGGAGATAAAGGAGATTTTGAGGAAGAATGAGGTTATCCTGTTGAAGGACTGGTTTCGGATATGTAGAGACGAAGCTAGTAGGGAAAAATTGTTTGAGCAATTAAAAATTAATTGGTTTCAAAGATTGAGGATTATGAAATGGAATAGTAAATATATGAGTGAATATGATTTGGTATGGTTTCCCCATGCCCACCGGGCATGGAAACGGCCCTTGCAGAGGCCGCTTCGGGAGAACGCTCCTTGAGCCGCGGGCTCTGCGGGCAGACAAATTAAGGGGGGTGGATAAATGATAGGGTTTGATTCACCCAATTCCTTTGACCTGACCAGCGGACCTGCTGAGAGAGCGAATATCTAACCCGGTTACCCATTAGAGTAAATCACTCATCTCCGAGTCTCAGTGTAATCTTCGGCACAAATAGATGCCATGTTTACCCCTGCCTAATCCCTACACAATGGTGCTTCCTATGTCAATGTTTATCCCAGTTAATTAACTTCCCCAGAGAGGTTCCCAATTAACCCGAGTAAACAAGTGATGTGATTTCTGCCTGATGACGGTTTTGCCACCATTGCGCTTTTCCTTCTATATATGTTGAAGATTCCCCTCAATAAACTACTGATCATATCCTCCTCCATACTGCCTCGCATCGTTCTTTGATCAGTCTCCTCCGGGACCTATGGCCCCCAGCGGCCCCGATTCCTACATCTGGTGACCCCGACGTGATCTACTCGTGAGTAAGAGCAGTCTTCCTCAGAGTAGCGATCACACACGGTCCGGTTCTGCGCTTGAACCGTGTCCGAATTGTCCCGGAGGACAGCGCGGCACTCCGTCCGGCAGCCAGCCGATCGGAGGGACGGCCTGCGGTGAGGCAGTCCAAAGAGGCTTTCCTACAGCTTGCTCCCGACTTTCGTGGCGGCTTGCGCCAAAGGGAAAAACGTGTTCCGCTCAGGGTCAGCTGTGAACCCCTGACAGCGCAGTGGCCACCGAGGGCCCGTGGCCGCAGTCCATGCTCCGAGCTCTACCCAGAAGCGACGTCGCCAGAACCTGTTACTTGCCAAAGACGCGTCGACTCGTCCCGAGGAGGAAATTTCGGAGGACCCATCGCAGGTAATATGGGGACCTGTCCTCAGCGACAGCGTCCATCCGCTAGCCAAAGAACTCGTGAGGAAGGGTTCATAATCCTGGCCAGGGTTTTTAATTTGCGTTTTCACAGCGGAGAGCTAGCGAGACTTTTGGTGTACCTAGGGGAACACTGCCTGCTTTACCCAGAAGTAGGTACGTTAACCCTTGAGCTCTGGGATCAGATAGGAGACTGCATTCAGCAACCCCCGAAAGCTCCGAGAGGCGTAATTCGCACATGGAGTAAATGTAGGAAACTCTTCGCGGAGATAGAGCCAGTCCGGGTAGAGGCCAAAGAACCCCCAAATCTGCCAGATAAGCCAGAACCAACGGCGCCTACGGCGCTCTATCCGTCACTCCAATTTAGGCAGAGTAGCGTAGGGAGCTTTCCCTCGGTGACAGCTGCAGACGTCACCGACGGAATGCAAGGAATGAGGAGCGCAGGCGCTTCTCTGACAGTTCCGAGTTCCCGAGTTACCAAGAGTCCCCTTCAGCGTACAATTGAAGAGGAGATCAGAAAGGGGGAATTGCCAGCAGAAGAACTAGCTGAGCTTAGTCAGATATGTCCAATCCGCATGGAGATGGATGCCCTTACGGGGGCCCAGCAGATACTTCACTCCCCAGTCCCGTATAAGCTTATCATGGCTATACGGAAAGCCATTTCCGAAACTGGGCTCCAAAGTCGTTTTACAAGGGGCACGCTTCAGCAAGTGTGCGAGAACACCATGTGGATTCCCCATGACTGGAAAGCCATCATGCGGATGATGCTCACCCCTAGCCAGTATTTAATTTGGGACAGCGAGTATCGCCTTGAGGCGCAGACAAGGGCTGCCAGGATGGGAGGCGCAGTACTTCCTGACCAGCTATATGGTTCAGGTGCCTTTGAGCCCATCGAAGCCCAAATCAACTTGCCTCTCGCCACTCTCCAGATGTCGGCCGAGGCCGCCTTTAGGGCGTTCTTTAAAGTCCCAGCAACTGACAAAGCGGCGAAAAATTACACCGCTATCAAGCAAGGAGCCCAGGAGCCATATATGGACTTCATCAATCGCCTGGAGGAAGCAATTAGCAGGCAGATTGACAATGAACAGGCCCAACAAGAGCTCATGATGAAGTTAGCCAAGGACAATGCCAATCTAGACTGCCGTAAAATCTTGCAGTCACTGGGCAATCGTCCTGACTTAACCCTTACAGACATGATTAGAGCTTGCGCCGACGTTGGCACAGAATCCTACAAGATGGGATTGCTAGCGGCAGCGGTGCAAGGGGGTAGAAGACCAAAAGGGAAGACCCAAGGAGCGTGCCACAATTGTGGCAAGGTCGGTCACTTCGCTAGGGAGTGCCGATCCAAGGGAGGCGGACAAAAGTCCGGCCGTCCCAAGGCTCCGAAAACCCAGTGTCCGAAGTGCAAAAGAGGCTACCATTGGGCTCGAGACTGTCCGAATTCGGGAAACCGGAACACGGGCATGTCTCTGGCCCCGGTCCAAACAGAGGCTTCCCTCATTCAGAGCTCACCAGAGCTAGACTAGATCCCCGTCCCGTTCCAAGCATTGCGAGGGCACAGGCCAGCCCCAAGGGTAGTACAGGGTTAGACTTGACTTGTCAGGCGGACGTTACATGCGACCTGCCAGGCACGGTCTATCTGGTGGACTCCCAGTACATGGGTCCACTGCCCAAGGGCTTTATAGGTTTAGTTTTGCCCCGTAGTGTAGCTGGAGCACGCGGAATTTTCATAATTCCAGGAGTCGTTGACTCGAATTTTTCAGGCGTTCTCCAGGTCCAGCTTTGGACTCACCTGCCCCAAACAATTCACAAGGGAGACACCCTAGCGCAACTGATCATGGTTCCTTGTCACTCGCCAGCAGAGAGCCAGGGAAGGCTCAGTGACAGCTCCGAGTCCCGGTCAGAGGACCGCTCGAGCGCCAGTGAGGCAGTGCAAGGATACCAGGTCTTAGCGACAGTGGAGACCAACATTGAGTGGAAACAGCGCCCGGTTATTGAGGTATTTTTGAACAAACGATCGTTCTCAGGCCTGTTAGATACCGGAGCAGATGTCAGTGTGATAAGCAGGGGCCAGTGGCCGAGGGAATGGGCCATTGAGCCGGTCTCCGATGTGTGGGGGGTAGGCGGAATTCAGGAAGCGTTTAGGAGCCGAGAGTGGGTGACAGTCACTATCCCGAAGGCTGACGGCACGGCGGTAATTCGGCCGCACATTCTTGACGTGCACATCAACCTTTGGGGGCGAGACATTTTGCAGCAGTACGGTGCTACACTTACCTTTGGGTAATGGCGTTGCCACTTAAGTGGCTCACCGATACACCGGTCTGGGTAGAACAATGGCCGGTAGTGGGAGAGAAACTAGTCGCCCTGAAACAGCTAGTGAAAGAACAGCTAGACGCAGGACACATAGAGCAGTCCACGAGTCCATGGAATTCGCCAATTTTTGTCATTAAGAAGAAGTCGGGGAAGTGGCGACTCCTCCACGATCTCAGAGAGATCAATAAATGCATACAGCCAATGGGTCCGCTTCAGTGCGGCATCCCGAATCCTAATATGATTCCCGAGGGGTGGGAGATTCTAGTCGTAGATCTCAAGGATTGCTTTTATACAATCCCCTTAGACCCCAGGGACCGGGAAAGGTTTGCCTTTACGGTGCCGGTTGTGAACCACAGTGAGCCTACGCAGCGTTACGCGTGGAAATTTTTGCCACAGGGCATGCTCAATTCGCCCACCCTGTGCCAAATTTATGTTCACAACGCACTGGCAAAGTTTCGAAACCTTTACCCAAAAGCTATAGTTTGTCATTTCATGGACGACATTTTGGTCGCGGTGCTGCAACTCGGCAGCGAAATGTTTTCTGACCTCCAGGCCAGCCTGGGGGACAAAGGTTTACTCATTGCCCCAGAGAAAGTGCAGAGAACCGAGCCCTTCTCATACTTGGGTCATCGGCTTCTCCGCTCTTTCGCAGCACCAGTTTTGCCTCAGATCAATTTACAGGACTCAGTCACCTTGGTTGAATTGCAGCAAGTCTTGGGTAATATCAATTGGGCCAGACCGTATTTTCGTTTGGATACGGATCTTCTAAAACCGCTCTTCTCGCTGCTAACTTTAGGTAAGCAGCCGGCAGACCGGCTACACATTTCTCGAGAAGCGCGCTTAGCTCTCGAAAAGGTGAATCAAGTTCTCAGCCAGAGGTGGGTAGATAGGATCACCCCAGGGCCATATGCTCCGATCCTGAATTTGTACATCGTACGGTCAGGATCCATGTTCACCGGAGCGCTCGGCGTAGATGCCGAGAAAGGGGCGAGTATCGTGGAATGGGTGTACCTTCCAAACACCTCTTCCCAGAACATCGTTCCTCCCCAAGAGCTGGTTTCCGCGGTGGTCTACCGCGGAAGGCTGAGAGCTAGGGACATCTCAGGGCACGATTTGGCCAAAATTGTAGTCCCGTTCACCAAGGAACAAATTCAGCAATTGATGCAGCTCGGTGACTCGCTTCCAATCGCTTTGGAAGGATTCACCGGATGCTTGGCATACCATTTGCCAAAAGACCCCAGACTTGTTTCACTTCAAACGCAGACAGTCAGCTTGTTCGAATTGCTCTAGCTGGTTCCGCTTCAGGGAGCCAGGACAGTTTTTACTGATGGTGGTCGCACATATGGTGTCTTGACTTGGCAGGAGGGCCAGGCTTGGCGCACGCTGCTAACTCTTCCACAAAAGTTCGCGCAGCGGGCAGAGTTGGCAGCGGTGAACCTTGCCTTGCGCACCTTCGCCAAGGAACGTTTAAACATCATTACCGACAGTCAGTATGTCAGGAATTTGCTTCACAGTCTACCGGGAGCCTACATTACTCCTGCGATAGACAAGAATCTGCTTAGTCTGTTTCTCACGGCTCAATTTCATTTGCGAAACCGCACGGAGCCGCTCTATATTGCCCACATCCGAAGTCATCAAGACCTACCGGGTCCGATTTCCGCGGGCAATAGCAGAGCGGATGCGGCGGCAAAGGAAATTCAGCAACGTTCGGTTTTGGGTGTTTTTACTACTCCAATTCAGAGTCATGCATTCTTTCATCAGAATGCCAAAGCGCTCACCAGACAGTTTAACCTGCCACTCTCTCAAGCCCAAGGCATAGTTCGCTCTTGCCAGCATTGTGCAGGGGCACCGGGGGGGCCCTCGTGGGGGGTCAACCCACGAGGGACAGAGGCCAACCAGGTGTGGCAGATGGATGTCACGCATGTTCCGCAGTTTGGCAGATGGCAGTACATGCACGTTTGCATTGACACTTTTTCTCAATTCATTTGGGCAACGGCGCAGAAAGGGGAGACTGCTTCCCACGTGGAGCAGCACCTCCTTTCCTGCATCGCGGCAATTGGCAAGCCGCGGCAAATTAAAACCGATAACGCCCCGTCCTACAGCTCCAGGCAGCTGGCGGCCTTCATGGCCACTTGGGATATCAAGCATACTTTTGGCGTTCCTTACAATCCGCAGGGGCAAGCAATTGTGGAACGGGTCAATCGGACGCTCAAGTCCTATATTGACAAACAAACAGAAAGGGGGGAGCCACCAGCCCTCCCCAAGTCACAGGGCCAGGCACAGCATTGTCTGAATAAGGTATTGTTCACTTACAATCACCTTAATGTTTTTTCGGATTGCACGCCGCAGGAGAAGCACTTCCGCCGTTCGGAAGCTCTCCCGCGACCGATGGTCCGATACCGGGTGCCACCGGACCCTTCCTGGAGGGGCCGGGTGCCGCTCATAACCTGGGGAAGAGGTTATGCTGCAGTTATGTCTCCTACAGGTGTCGTTTGGATTCCAGCTCGTTGTGTCAAGCCTCACTTGGAACCACATGGCGTGGACCCAGACCGACCAGAGTCCGATCCCGGAGATGGAGGACCTCACCCTGACCGACAAGACCCGCCGGAGGAGACGGCCACCGACAGCGCCGAGGATCACCTGGGGGATGGTCAAGGCTCTTTGCAGTGAGGCCGAAGACGCCCTCCAACGCGAGGAGAGGGAGCCGACACCGGAGAACCTCGTAGCAGCAGTCTTTGCCCAGATTCATGCCAACTCCATGGCAGTCACCATCATCCTGATCCTTTCCCTGTTTTGCGGGGGAGGCGTTCAGGCTACCTTGTTGAAGGCCAATGATTTGGTGCCCAGCGGAGACCTCTCTGCCAGAATGCAGTACAACATTTGGGAAAGGTTGGCGGGCCTCGTCAACCAGTCCGATTTTTGCCTGAGACAGGACATTGGTTCTGCCTCAATCTTGAGCACTTGCCTCATCCCAGTGTGCCACTCTCCAGGCGCATACCCCCGGGATGGGGATTGGCTCGTGAAAAGACTCTTCAGCCCATACAACCCAGCGGCTTCTGCAGAGTACGCCCGTTGGGAAATGCGGCTCACGATGACTTTACCGGCTGATGCAGCCACTCTCCACACTCCTCGAGTGGCGGTCAGCCCGAACACTACTTGTGCCCGAATGACCGGCTGCTCCTCAGTCGGTCGAACCCAGCGCCGCTGCGTCTACGTCGGCAGCAGCAATTGGACTTGCAATAACCCGGTCAAGCGTGGCTCACTGTATGCTCATGTCACGTTACCGTCCGGTTGGTTCTTTACATGCAACCAGTACACGTGGAACTACATTCCTGCTAATGTCTCAGATGCCACTTGTTGTATCAGCCGCTTAACTCTGTTGCTCCCCACTAAGGACATGGTTACCCCAAGCACAAATGTTTCACATGTTTCAGATGTTTCTGCACCCATCAGGCACACTCGCACCACCCAGTTAGACAACTCATGTGAGAGCAGCTTTAGAGTCATGAGTCCAGCCGAATATGTCTCGTTGGCAGTCAGTATTATCGGCATGCCAGGCTTAGCCGTCGGCAACGCTCGGAGGATTAGTCGGTTGGCTTGCGGACTAGCCAAAGCCATCAACCATACCTCCTCGGCGATCGCACTGCTCAACCAGGAGCAGGCGGAGCTTCGCCATGCCATACTTGACAATAGGGCGGCTATAGACTACCTGTTATTGCTTCATCATTTGGGTTGCGAATCCTTCCACGGTATGTGTTGCTTCAACCTTACTGACAACTCCCGCAAGGTCCACAATCAGCTCACGGCCCTCCACACCATAGTCGAGGGCATTAGGGAAGGCTCGGCATGGGGAACTTGGTGGAGTTCATTGTGGAATTGGATGTGGTCGTGGATCCCATGGGGGTGGCTCCAGACAGTACTCAAGGTGGTTGTGGGGGTGATTATACTAGGCATTGCCATATGCTGCTTTGCACAATGTATTCCCTCACTGATCAGGAGGTGCCGCCCCAAGAAGGAACCCCGAAGCGTCGTTCCCGCTCAACAGCTGATGCCGCTCCTACGCAGGGTCGCCGGTCAGGCTCTTAAATAAAACAGAAAGGGGAAATATGGTTTCCCCATGCCCACCGGGCATGGAAACGGCCCTTGCAGAGGCCGCTTCGGGAGAACGCTCCTTGAGCCGCGGGCTCTGCGGGCAGACAAATTAAGGGGGGTGGATAAATGATAGGGTTTGATTCACCCAATTCCTTTGACCTGACCAGCGGACCTGCTGAGAGAGCGAATATCTAACCCGGTTACCCATTAGAGTAAATCACTCATCTCCGAGTCTCAGTGTAATCTTCGGCACAAATAGATGCCATGTTTACCCCTGCCTAATCCCTACACAATGGTGCTTCCTATGTCAATGTTTATCCCAGTTAATTAACTTCCCCAGAGAGGTTCCCAATTAACCCGAGTAAACAAGTGATGTTATTTCTGCCTGATGACGGTTTTGCCACCGTTGCACTTTTCCTTCTATATATGTTGAAGATTCCCCTCAATAAACTACTGATCATATCCTCCTCCATACTGCCTCGCATCGTTCTTTGATCAGTCTCCTCCGGGACCTACGGCCCCCAGCGGCCCCGATTCCTACAATTTGGAAAGAGAAAAGACGGAATTTGAAGAGCTGATTCTAAAAGTTAGAAAAGGTGATATAAATATTAAGGGATTAGTTAGCGAATTGTATATAATATTAAATAGGGATGGTGATCCACAAGAGGATTTGAAATTAAGGTGGGAACAAGATTTGAATATAAAGATAGGAAAGGATATATGGAGAAATAAATGGAAAAAGAGGATTATGAGAACTATGTCAGTCAGAATAAAGGAGCATAATTTTAAAATGTTGTGGAGATGGTATCTGACCCCAGTGAGGTTACATCAAATGGATAATAAAAAGGATAAAATGTGTTGAAGATGTAAGGACACTATCGGAACGTATGAACACATGTGTTGGAGTTGTAAAGTGGTTAAAGATTTTTGGAATAGAATTGAAAAATTCAATTTGGAGGGGCTCCCTGATTGTTCCATCTGCCAGAGGGGCTCATCTCTCTGGCACACGAAGGAGGGCCTCTTCCGTGTCCTCACCAGCCTTGTGGAACCTCCTGCCTGTAGAGTTGCGGGAGCAGATGGAGCTGCTACCTTTCAGAAAAGACCTAAAAACCTGGTTGGCAGGGCAGGTGTGGGGCCCAGATGGAAGAGTGTTGGCTTATAAATTAAGCCTCCATTTCTTTTGTCTTTTTTTTAATGTGGGTTTATGTGGGTTTTAAGAGGAATGGGGTAGGTGGGTGGGTATGTTGGGTTTTAATTGGTTTTAATTAGTTGTACTGTTTTATGTGTGTTTTAACTTGTTGTGAGCCGCCCAGAGTCGGGTTTACCTGATTGGGCGGCATATAAATTAGAATATAAATAAATAAATAAATAAATAAATAAATAAATAAATAAATAAATAGATAGATAGATAGATAGATAGATAGATAGATAGATAGATAGATAGATAGATAGATAGATAGATAGATAAAAAGAAATCGGAGAAATTCTGGGTAAGATGGTAAAACTGGGATCAGGTATCACTCTGTTAACAAACGTGGAAGGTATTAATTTAAATAAGGATAAGAAAGAGCTATTAGAAATAATGATTACAACTGCTAGACACTGCATAGCTAGACATTGGAAAAATGATGTAATTATACAAACTGAAGAGTGGTACAAAGAATTGTGGAATTTAGCTTTGAATGACAAACTGACTTGGGAGATAAAGAAAAAGAGAGACAATCTGAAAGAAAATAGATTTTGGGATATTTGGAAACCTTTTGTGGATCACTCCCTTATGGGTGATAAGAGAAATAGACCTGTACCTGAGCAAAAGGGATTTTGGGATTAAGCTAATGAGATATTCTGATCTCTCCAGGGCATTGTAAATAAACACAGGGTGATTTATTATTTGCATTTATATATTTGTATTCCTATTCATAATGGTATTAAATGTTTCACTTGAAAATGAGTTTCAGAGAGGGGAATTAAGGTTAGAGAATAAATTGTAAGTAATAAGTCAAGAGATTGTATCTATAAAGACGGATGTTAATTACCAGGATAGGTGTACACCTTTTTGTACTTTGTATATGATTTTTTCCCCTCAAGTATTATGTTGTATAATTTTGTATTGTGTTTTGTATTTTAAACTTAAAAATCTTAATAAAAACTTAAATAAATAAAAAAAGAAGAATGAAGATACAGTAGAACCCCATATAACGAAAAAACTCTTTTCCATGGAGCTCTTCGCTATATGGTTTTGTATTGTTATACAGATCGTTATGGGTGATGCACCGTATAATGGGGGAAGGGAGTTCATTATGTGGGTCATTATTGGTGATACCCCATACAATGAAAAAAATAGTGATCCGTATGTGAACATTTGTTGTTGTTATATGGTGCATCGCAAATAGCGCACAAACACTTCATTGTATGAATTTTTCGTTATTCGAAGCATTCGTTATACGGAGTACCACTGTAATCAGATGGCAACAAATGAACATTTAAAGATTATTGCACTTTGTTTAAGCCAGGAGTTCTCAATCTTTTAAAGCCGGGGGCCGGATCACACTCCCTCAGACAGCTTCTGGGGCCGGATGGCCATTTTGCCCTTCCTCCACCACATGGCACTTCCTGGTGTGGTGGAGGCAGTGGGGGGCCACATGAAATGGCACAGTGGGCCTTCTCCAGCCCACGGGCCACAGGTTGAGAATCCCTGGTTTAAACAAACAAAATTCGACTGAAGCAGAATATTTTCTGTTTGAGAATTGCAAAGCATTTTATTCTGTAAGTGATAAAAGCAGAAGAAATGCTGCCGCTTTGATAATTGAGGCAAGATGCAGAGCACAGGCAGCCAGGGGTGATAAAACACAATTCTGACCCAGTAATATCCATCTAGCTTCTTAGAACACCTTTTAATACAGCCATCATTCGGGCCGATGCGGAAAGAACAAATATTGAAAGAGAAGAAATCAAAAGCTTTTATGCAAGAAGGAGATGCATTGTTCACCAAATAAGAAATACTTGTAATCAGAGAATAGAATATCGGAGTAGAATACCAAAAAGGAGGAAGCAAAGCAGAGCCAAAATGGGATGGGAGAACTTGGCCTGGGAGTCAGGAAAAAAACAAGAGAGTGGAGTAACTCACTCGTGGAATACTCTGTGAAGCCAACCACTTGTTTCTTGCAAAAACACACACAGGCTTCAGGCAACCAAACTGACAACTTGACACAATGGACATCAGCAGGTGGCCGGAATCAAATCTAACAGATGACACAATTGGAAAAAGTAAATGGTCCGGTTGCATCCTTTCTTTCAAAATGGGACCACAAGCAGTTTATGGCTCCACCTATGAATCGCTGTGGCTCTGACTAGGAATACAAACAATCAGAGAGAGAAATGAAAACAAGCACTAAAAGAATCCTAATTCCAAAATAAATAAATTTTAAAACCCCATTAATGATGAATGCAGAGTCTTTTGAAAACCTACATTCCAGTTCCCCACAAAGGAGATGTAAAGCAGCCACATTAATTTCTCATACAAGTAAAGTAATGCTTAAGGAGGTGTTACAAGAAAGGCTTTTAACCTAAATGGAGCAAGAAAGGCCAGATAGTCAAACGCGCTTCCAAAAAGGGAAGAGGCACTAAAGGTCACATTACAGATAGTATACATGGGCTATAATTCCCAACTTTAGAAGCCTTCCTAGAACCCAAAGGGTGAAACGGAGGCTACTGTATTTGGTCACACCACTGGCCGTGGTAAGACAAGACTTGCTGGGAAAGGCCAGGGGGAAAGTTACAGGCAACAGGAAAGAGAGAAGGCCAAAGTGTTAACTCGTCCCTACTTTGCTATTACACCAGGCAGAAGAAGGGCTGTGGAGATGTGGCCTGGCCTGGCCTGGCCTACAGCTATAAGGCCAGCGGACTGGATTATGGAACGACGGCATTGAGGAAATCTTTGGTCTGTTTCATAAACAGCAAGAACGACTATTTCCTGTTGGCAACACAGGCTTTTTTTGCACAATGGAATAAGCAAAAAGAGGGAGACGCTTGTCTTGTCGTAGCAGGGAGGTGGAAGACGAGGGAGGGAACAGTATGGATTAAGCTGCAACGTCCTTCCGTCCGAGACTCCCAGTGGCTCCAGAACCAGAGGGTGGCCGGAGCAGATGCTACAATCCCGTCATGTGCTGCATGGCAAATCGGCGATTTAACCTTTGGGAATGGAAAGAATAAGCTGGTGCCGTCGTGAACGTTCTCGCTCAGCTTGCTCTCCAGCAAGACAGAAGTGAAGGCAAAGAAGTTAACCTGAATGCAGGAGAATTAGAGGCCAAGAGGCCTGTTTGGGAGAAGAGACTTGGACTCAGAGACACACGCGTTCACACTCACGTGCTTTTCACTTCACTTTTTCCTCATGTAATACAGTTTTCTCATGTAAGGTCTGGCCAGACATCCCGCTACGGTAATGGAGTAGACCGTACAGCCAGCGACTCAACGCCGAGTGTTGGGCAGCGGTAAATAACCTGACTCCTAGGTGGGGTGATGGCCCCCTCAGTGGAGGAAATGCCACTGGAACCCATCCTATTGGGCCCAACGGCAAAATGAGCGGAGGAGGAACTCTGATTCCCAACGGTCATGGAGGCGGAAGAGGCCATGCCAGATGGACTGGCTGTGAAGGCGCACCTTGTCCATATCCTCAAGGCTGTGGCAGTCCATTGCAGTCCCGGTGTCAAATCCTGCATGTCTCATTTCATATGTGCCGCAGGAGAGGGCTCCGTGGTCACAGTGTGTTTGGGCCACTTCCTGGCAAGCTGGGATCCACCTTAAACAAATTCATGCCTGTGGCATTTTCCCTGTTTGCCTCAGAGGGCAAAGGTGGCTCAGAATCAGCTGGCCTCTAAGACTAGGCCTGTAGAAACCAATTATTTTGATTTCAATTAATATGAATTAATCCAGATCCAGAAGCGTTGAACTAATGAACTGACTTTTCACCTCACGTAGAAAGTAGATGAGGCAGCTACCTTTAACCCTGAGCAAGGTGTACTATCTTTAGTGTATGAGAACCAAGACACAGGAACAGCCGAAGGGTTGGCTTAACACATCTTTATTGCATGGTGGTCCGGGGGAACATGTGGTAATGGTGGACGAACAGCTCAATATATACAGTGGCTATACATTTGAATGTGGCTTCACGATAGCCCATTGGCTACCGCCCGCGTGACGTCATTCCTGGTCACGCCCTTCTTGTCCAGGTGAGGTAGTGGCGGGAATCTTCCCGCGCTGGAGTTATTGCGTAATTGGAACCATATGAGCTAGACGCTCGCTATTGCCACCTAGTGGTTGCTAGCTCGCGTCTTATTACAGAAGGTTACAGTGTTACAGTTGATGGGTGTTACATTGTTGCAAAGGCATAGTATTAGGAACACAACATCTCTCCCCCTTAGGATGAGACGAAGTCTCTCATCCAATATGGCTTATTGCAAGCGCGTTTTGGGCGTTCTGCTGGCTGGCTTGTCCCGGGGGCGCTACCGCTTCTCTGTCCCCTGGTCTCTTGTCCTGCAACGGGAGAGGGAGACTCGTTAGTGACTTGCCGTGGCTCTGCGGCTTTTGGGGAAAGGACAAACTCCATTGTGGAAAAACCGGGGGCACTGGGGACTAACGAAAAACCCCGCTTCTCGCTTGGATGAGTGGGGGACCACTCCGAAAAAAAACCCCGGTTTTGTAACTGAAACTCAAAATCATCTACTGGGTCATTGGGGGCATCCCACAGGCTATCTATGAGGACAGACTCCTTCCCTTCCCCCCTTGGTGGGGACCACTGGCCCCCTTCTCCTCCCCCTTGGGCTGAACGGGTGGGGGGAGAACCCTAACGTTGAATCCTTCTGTGCGCCGTCCGCGCTTTGGCTGTCCAGAACCCGGCGCCGGAGTTGATCTGCGTGGCGTCTCCAGAGTAGACCCGCACTGGTCTCTACACGATACGACACGGGACCTGTCTGGCCAACGATGATGCCCGGGACCCATGCTGGCCCCGCGCTAGCGTAGTTCCTGCAATGCACCGGGGCACCTACTTCGAAACTCTTGGTGTCCGCTAACCCTATGTTCCTCCCAGTGTCCTCCACCCTCGTTGGGTCTAGCCTGGTCAGAATCGTGGTCAGCTTCCTACGCATTAAGAGCTCCGCGGGTGAATACCCTGAAGCTAGGGGAGTCACCCTGTAGCCCAGCAAGAACTGGCACAGTTGCAGGTTAAGGTCCCCGGGGCCCATGCGCCTCAGCGCGTCTTTGGTGGTGCGCACGAGGCGCTCTACCTGGCCGTTTGTCGCCGGGTGGAAAGGGGCGGAGGTGATGTGCCGAATGGCGTTGATCTCGGTGAATGCCCTGAACTCGGCGGACGTAAAACAACTGGCGTTATCGCTAATTAGGGTGTCGGGTATACCGAATGTGCTAAAGACCCTACGCAATTGCCATACTGTTGTTGCTGAAGAGGTGCTCTTGACTGGGATTACCTCCAACCACTTGGAGTAAGCATCCACCACGAGGAGAAAAAGTGTCCCTCGAAACGGGCCCGCAAAATCGATGTGCACACGGGACCATGGCCCCTTTGCCGCGTCCCACTCCCTGTGCGGCAGACGCTCTTCTTCGGGCCGGGAGCATTGGCAGCTCTCGCAAGTGCCCACCATGTGCTCGATGTCGGCATCTAATTGGGGCCACCAGAAGTAGCTCCGGGCCAGAGCCTTGGAGCGGACAATCCCAGGGTGGCTGACGTGCAGTTTGAGCACCCTAGGTCTCAGAGATTCGGGGACTACCACCCGCTGGCCCCATAGAAGGCACCCCCTCTCTAAGGACAACTCTAGCCTCTTCCTGAAAAACGGGGCGAACTCTGCCGCCGGGGAGGACGCCGGCCACCCTTTCTGCACCCAGGAGCTGACTAGAGCTAGAGTTTTGTCCTTGCTGGTCGCCTTGGCGATATCTGCGGGTACAATGGGGGGTGAATCTAATACCTCTATTAGGAGCACTTGGCGGTCTTGTTCTTCCTCGCCCACGACGCTGCTAACGTGGGGGAGGGGAGACCTCGACAGGGCGTCCGCGTGGCTTATTTCCTTTCCTGGCCGGTACACCAACGCGTGCTGGTACGCGTTCAAGAAAATGGCCCACCTTAACATCCTCGGGGACAGGATTTGAGGTGTGGGTTTGTCTGCGGTGAAGATGCCTAGCAGGGGCTTGTGGTCGGTCACTATGGTGAAGGGGCGGCTATAGAGGAAATCGTGGAACTTTTTCGTTCCCGCGATTATTGCTAGCGCTTCCCTGTCTGTTTGGGCGTAGTTTCGCTCTGCCTGGGACAGGGATCTGGAGTAGAATGCTACCGGGGCCTCTCTCCCGTTCTCCAACACATGGCACAGCACCGCCCCCACCCCCACTGGGGATGCATCACATATCAGAACCACCGGTCTCTTGGGGTCAAAATGGGTGAGAATGGCGTCAGACGCTAGGAGGTGTTTCAGTTCACTGAATGCCCTCTCCTGGCTCTCGCCCCACTTCCACGCCTCGTCCTTCTTGAGTAGCTTGTGAAGTGGCTCTGCCACTGATGCCTTCCGCAGCAGGAAGGAGTGGTAAAAGTTTAAGAGCCCTAGGAACGACTGCAATTAGGGCTTGGAGGTGGGGCGAGGGGCATTTTGAATGGCGGATACCTTTGATTTGGAGGGTTTGATTCCCGCAGGTGTTACCCGGAACCCCAAGAACTCAACCTCTTTTGCGAAGAAAACGCATTTGTCTTTTCGCAACCTCAACCCCGCCTTTTCAAACACCGCCAGCACTTTGTCCAGCCTTTCAGCCAACTCTGCCTCGCTCCCCCCCCCCCCGTTATCAACACGTCATCAAAGTATGGCAAGACCCCCTCCAGCCCCTTTAAGAGGCGTTCCACGAGCGACTGGAAAATACCCGGCGCCGAGTTCACGCCGAACTGTAGGCGCGTCACCTGGAACGCCCCCTTATGAGTGACTATCGTTTGCGCAGCAGCTGCAGCTGGGGTTACTGAGAGTTGCTGATAGGCTTGCGCTAGATCAAGTTTTGCGAAACACTTTCCCCCATGTAACCTGGCCAACAGGTGGCTGACTACCGGCACCGGATACGCATTTGGGTGGATCGCCTTATTAATGGTGCACTTATAATCAGCGCATATGCGAACCTCCCCGTTGGCCTTTAGCGCAGTTACAATCGGAGTTTCCCACTCCGCGGAATCAACAGGAACAAGAATCCCCTGGCCCACCAGTTTGTCCAGTTCTGCCTCTATCTTGTCCTTTAGTGCGAAAGGCACTCTGCGCGGCTTGAGTCTTATAGGGCGGACCTCCGGGTCCAGGTCGAACGCTACTGGGGGCCCCTTGAATTTTCCGAGTCCTTTCTTGAAAACTTCGGGGTGCGCGTCACACATCTCCTGTATTGGGTCAGTCCCAACGGCTTGCACCCCCCCCCCCCCAATGAACAAACCCAGGGGCTTAAACCATTGAGTCCCGAGGAGGCTACAACTTCCCCCTTTGAGAACAACCAGGGGAAGTTCCGCGGCGTGTTGCTTGTATTGGACTTTGAATTTTCCAACCCCCAACACCGGAATGCTATTTCCCTGTATGTCCCACAGCGTGGACCTCAACGCTTTGAGCTTAGGGCGCACGTGGGGCGAAAATCCCAAGAACTCCCGCTGGTACATGATTGAGTAGGAGGAACCTGAGTCTATCTCCATCCTAACAGGGGCCCCTTGCACCAGTACCTCAACAAAATAACGGGGGTGTCCCAAGGACACGCTGTACACTGGGGAGTCGTCGCTGCTGTCGTCGGAGATGCGGCCCACGCCGTCCTGCTTCCTCGCGGGTCAGGCGCCCTCCTTGGTCCTCGGCGAGCGGTCCGACGAATTCTTCCGGTCCTTGCGCCGCCGTCTGCAGACCTTGGCGATGTGCCCCCGGCGTCCGCAGTTGTGGCACTCGGCCTTCCGGAACGGGCACTTGATGCGGTCGTGGGCCGCTCCACAGCCGTCGCAGCGTCGGCCGTCCTTCCGAACCTTCCAGACGTCCTCGTCGTCGCTGCTCTCCGTGGAAGATTTCGACGTGTGTCTGGCCGCATGCACCGAGCCCCCTGCCTTGTCGGGCTGTGGGGGCCTTTCCCGGAGCCCCTTGACTCCGGCCCTCGTGGCTTCCGCGGCCTGTGCCGCCTTCACGACCTCGCGCATCGTCGGGGGTGGCTCCTGGTTCATCAACTTTCGCTGAACCTCTTCATCCCACAGGCCGCACAGCAAGCGGTCCCTGAGGGCGATTTCCAAATTTTCCCACTTGCATGGGCCGGCGGCCAACCGCAGGGCCGCTGCAAAGGCGGCGATGGACTCACCCGGCGCTTGAACTCTCTTCCAGAACGCGTCTCGAGCTGAGAACATCGAAACCGAGGGCTGGAAATGGTCGCGCATCACCTTAAGAAGCTGTTTGGCCGTCAGCTCGCTCACTTTCTTCGGTGATACTAGGTCCACCAATACTCTTTTGGCGGAATTCCCAAGCATCCGAGTGAGGATGGCCCTCTTCTTTCCCTCGTCCATAATGTCGGACACCACCAGTGCGTCTTGGAAGTCCATTTCAAAGAGCTCCCAGTCTTCCGGCTTGTTGATGTCGAAACCGGCATGTGTCTTGATCTCGTGGGAAGCCATATCCCATCCTCGTCGCCAATTTAGTGTATGAGAACCAAGACACAGGAACAGCCGAAGGGTTGGCTTAACACATCTTTATTGCATGGTGGTCCGGGGGAACATGTGGTAATGGTGGACGAACAGCTCAATATATACAGTGGCTATACATTTGAATGTGGCTCCACGATAGCCCATTGGCTACCGCCCGCGTGACGTCATTCCTGGTCACGCCCTTCTTGTCCAGGTGAGGTAGTGGCGGGAATCTTCCCGCGCTGGAGTTATTGCGTAATTGGAACCATATGAGCTGGATGCTCGTTATTGCCACCTAGTGGTTGCTAGCTCGCGTCTTATTACAGAAGGTTACAGTGTTACAGTTGATGGGTGTTACATTGTTGCAAAGGCATAGTATTAGGAACACAACACTATCTATTCACTATCTATATGCTACAGACATCCTGACATGGTGTAAGAGGCAAAACAGGAAAGCTACATGTACGAACTGTATTGTATTGATGAGATTTATGCTTCCAGTGAACGTATGGGAAACATCCTGATATCAGTTTGAGAGCTTACACACAATGGTGGGAACTGTTAATGAGGAAATTATGACATAGGACTTTGTATGATTTCTGAAACCTATATCAGGTGTGTAATTCCTTACCCAATTTGCACATTGACTCAGACATCTGAGGTCTATGTGACCAGCTTTTATTATGGCCAAAATAAAGAGTTGTCTTGCCTAAACCTCTGTCCAGAATGTTATTTGGAATATTTCTGGATCTAAAATAAGCTCCCACAGGCTCCAGGTGCCCAGGGGCTGGGAGGAAACGGCATACTCCAATTGAATTGCAGCCGAAGACTGCGACAAATTTCCTTTTGCAGATTTTGTTAGCTCTGGGACCTCTGAGCTGTGATCTGGAGAAAAGCTTGTTTTTATAATGGGGTAGATAACTCTTTTCCTGGGAGACTCTACCTCTCCCCTTCTGTCTTATTTATTATACACACTTACACTTAGCATACACCCCAGTGAGATATCTAATTCATTTTACATTTTTTAAAATGATTTTCTCCCCATCTGGATTTTCCTAGATAGATTCCCCTGAGTCTTTGGGAACCTGTCCCTTGGAATAAGTCTTTCTTTCTCAATCTTTAGGACAATGGCTGCTCCAACTAGAGGGGCTGAAGGAAGATGAGGGGCAAATGTATCAATTTATGCACAGGATGATTGTGGCTAATTTTGTAGAACTATAATTTCCTCTACTGTACTTGCTTTTCATTGCATCATTGCATTGTATTGCCAGAATTTAATTGATTTTCCTGTTTTTTTTAATTATGTACCTTCATTTCATAGATCTTAATTACGTGCTGTGATTTAAATAAACCTTCAAATTAACTGCACCTATGAATAGCCTAGTATCATTTATGGTCATGCTCTCTTTAAAACTGGGGTAATTCTCATTTTGCCCTCAACATGCTGCGTACTCATCTTAGCAACCTCAGAAGGATAGAAGGCTGAGTTGACCTGGGGCCCAGCAGGATCAAACTCAGATTGTGAGCAGAATTTTGACTGCAGTACAGCAGTTCATAAGAACATAAGAACAACCTTGCTGGAACAGGCCACAGGAACCCATCCAGTCCCGCATTCTGTCTCACACAGTGGCTCACCATTTCCTTCAGAGTATTCCCAAGCAGATGCCTTCACCTGCTTAGGATTCCCTGGAAATGGCATTGAGAGCTATCCTGCCTATCTCTCTAACCCGGAGGTTGTCCTTAAGTATCCATAATTATAGCCATTGATACCCTTGTCCTCCATGAACTTGTCTAATCCTTTCTTAAAGCTGTCAAGACTGAGAGCTGTCACCACTTCTTCTGGCAGGGAGTTCCATAGACCAGTAATCCTCTGGGTGAAAAAGTACTTTCTTTTATTTGTTTGAGAACTAGTACCCAAAAGTTTCATGGAGTGTCCCCTAGTTCTAGTGTTATGCGATAGGGAAAAGAGTTTTTCCTTATCTACTTTGTCCACACCGTGCATTATTTTATTAGTTCAACTGCTATGCCGTGAGGGCTCCTTATCTGATGGCACACAACCACCACAACAAACAGCTCAGCACTCTGGTTTGTGTGTTATCCAGACCTCCAGGAGGGTTTCGCCGTAACAAAATAAAGATGATCCCTATGTCCATAATTTTTGTTTGAATATGGGAGTCTGCACCTGTGGGCTGATTTTCTTCTGAGCATATCCATCTCTTTCTTTCTCTTGATTGCTCTAACAGCTGTAAATGATTTGGACACTGGGTTTATGTATTTATTCATTCATTCACTGGAAGCCCAACTCCAGCAAACTGGAGAGTCTGTATGTATAGGAAGAATAAAGCCTTTCTCCCTCTGGCTCTGAGTGCAGCCACCCAGGATAAGGCTGCTTGGCCAGCGGAAGCAACCCTAGCCTGGCCTTCCCACCCCAAACTCAGCTGCTGCAGACCTAAAAGCTGCCTCTTTCTCCGGTGCTGCTGGCTTCACTCTTCCTTTTCCCTTTGCCCGCCAGATCCCAGTTAAAGCAGCAATTATTAGCCCGTTATTAGAGGTGTACGCCTGGCAGAGACATTATTAAACAAAGATGTCCCAGAGCTGAGTCCAGCATGAGAGAGGGTGGGGGTGGGGGGAGGCCTGCAGAAGCGATTGCTACCCATCCCAACAGAAGGCACAAGGAAACGGGTGCCAAGAATGACCACCGCTGTTGGGCTTGGTTGTGTGTATGTGGGGGGGGGGAGCAGGGGGGTCATGACCTTTGCCCCTGGAAAGTGAGCAAACCCAACGGACAATGACCGGCCGCTTTCTCCGGCAAGCCTGCTTTTCTGGCTGAGGCTGCGCTGCCCGCAAGGGCCCCCAAACCGGCCGGCTGGAATGTTGTCAAGCACAGCCTCGCATCTCCCGCAGGCAGGCCCTTTGGCCCGCATCCTTGCTGGCATGATGCAAGCCTGCCTGAACTGCACAGGTAAGGCCAGTCTTGCCACTGACCTTGGCTTTGGAAGAGGACAAAAGGGACTAACCTTGAAGATGATGTGGCTGCAACCTGGAGATTTTTTGGGAGATCCCACAGGGCAGGTGGGAGAAGTGAGGCACAAGGGCTGTAGGCCGGACCTGACCCAGCCATTCTGTCCCGTATGAAGTTCTGCTCCTTGAGTGGAGCACACGCCGGCAGCTTAGGAGGGCCGCTCCTTGTTGTCTAGCACTTTCTCTCCATGCCAAGTGGCCTCCTCCGTGGCCTGGACCACTTCCAATACCTTTCTCTGCATCCTGACTGATGAACTCTCTTGGACAGCCATCGTGTGACCAGGGCGGTTGATGAGCTCATAGCCTCTATCTATGTTGCTTCACTGGAAAGTATTTTAGAGGGGGTCTCCTTTGAAACAGTTCCAAAGTGCCAGCTAGCTCAGTAGGAAAAGGAGTAAGACAAGGCTGCATTTTGTCACCCTGCTTATTTAACTTATACACAGAGCACATAATATGTGCAATGCAGGGCTGGATGAATCACAAGCACTGGCAGGGCAGCACTGGTTACCCATTTCTTTCTGTACCAGGTTCAAGGTGTTAGTTTTAACTTTTAAATCCCTAAACGGTTTGGGACCTTCCTACATGGCAGAGCATCTCCCTCTTGGGACATCATCCCGCATCATCCGATCTTCCCAGACCAGGCAGCTCTTGGTGCCGATGCTGAAATTGGCAAGGAAGGTTACAACCCGGAGAAGAGCCTTTTCGGTGGCGGTGTCACTCCCACCCTCTAAGAGATGAACTGCCTTTAAGTAAATAAATCAGCCAGAGAGGTTATGAAATGGAAAAAGAGAATTACACATTACATTCATTACATGATTATGACATGTGCACACGTAGTGCCTGATTCTGAGGGAATCTGGAAACATGATGAGCATTTTGGTGGGGCTTTTATACTTTTCATAAAGCTTTGCACACCAGTCTTTGGTCCAGATGGGCCCCAGGGGCAGTAGGCATTTCACATTTTATCTTGATATAACATATTCTAACTAACACACGTAATGACGTACAGTACATTTACTGTGCCCCTCTGCTTGTCATAAGTATACGTCTGCTTACTTAGATAAGAAGCTTGGGTGTATTCTTCAGTAAACAACTTTTAACTCGAGGGTTTCATAGTTCCAAGATGGCTCCACGTATGTTCATCTAATTGCATACATTGCTTTGAAAAAGGAATAGGTCAACAATCCAAAATGGGCTGCCTAAATCAGTGGAGGGTCAGCGGTGCCGACCCTATGGATTTCCCTGCGGGTGGAATTGTGCCAGGCTAGATCTTTGTTGGCATTTAGAAAGCAGTTTAAATTGCTTCTGTTTAGGGAGGCTTTGGAGAAGGGGTCGACATCTGTCTTTGGCCTGTTCCACTGTCAATAAGGTCGGACTGGTACTTCTATCATGTGGTTTTAAGATGCTTTTGATCTGTTGTTTGTAAGCCACCCAGAGTGGGGAAGACCTCCCAGATGGGCGGGTTACAAGTGGAATGAATAAATAAGTAAATTTGATTTGATTTGATTTATTCAATTTATATTCAATTTAAATGAAATGAAATGAAATAAAAACCCAGGGAAAAATTCTCTTTGCTAGTTTGGTGGCTGACTAAGGAATGCCTCAGAGACGACATATAGCCTGTCACTAAGGATATGAGTGCAATGGAAACCATTTCTCCAGAATTGCCAGAAGGCAGGAAGGACCGGTATTGCAACCAAGAAACGCCTGCCTTTGCCACCTCATCACCCACGGGCTTAATGGCAGCGGCAGGGCTTTCCTTCCTTTTTGCCCCAAGAGCAGAAAAGATGGGATTTGGAGCAGACGCTGCTAAACAACTGCAGTGTAGAAAAGGTGCGGCCTCTCTCCTAGGTAAAGGTCACCCTTGCTCGAAAGCCGGTTGTAGCCGACTCTGGGGTTCAGTGCTCATCTCTGTTTACAGCCAAAGAGCCAGCGCTGTCCGTGTTTGCAGACGTTTCCATGGACACGTAGCAGGCATGACTAGACACTGGAGAGCACGGACTGCTGTTTACCTTCCCACCAAAGGGGTACTTATTTATCTATTTGCAGTTTCTTGCTTTTGAGCTGCTAAGTTGGCAGGAGCTGGGACAGAGACAGGTCTCCAACTGCTGACTTTCTAGTCGTCAAGCTCAACGTCTTAATCACTATGCCACTGCAGTGCCCTATCTCTCCTAGGTACCAGTCAGGGGGTAAAACTGGAGTGGGCATGAAGCCCCTCCACTGGAAACCCTGAAAAGAGAGAGAGAGCACCACCCAGCAATCAACACACCAGACTACCTCAGCTGGCAGCAACCAACCCCCCCCCCCCCCCCACACACACACACACACACACACACAAGGCAACTTCCTGGCTTACCCAAAAGGGAGTCTGGAGTTGAACACCCAATCCTCATGGAAACCTCATTTGGATGTAATACAATGGAGCTTTCTCGGAAGGTACATTCCTTCTGGAGATTGCGCTAGACCTGCACACCAACAATTCTTGTAGTGCAGTCTTAAAAAGCAGGGTCCTGGTTTAGTTATGGAAAAAAAATGATACCCCAGGAAACCTAGGGGAATCTTATCTTGCACGTCAATGTAGGGCACACTGATTTCAGTGGGCCTGTTTAAAGCATGACTAACTATGGATCCAGCCAAAGACTACCTTGTCCACCCAAATAATACTGGGCTACTGAGATTTGGGGATATTTTTTTAAAAATTTGTTTTTTAAAAAAATTAATTTCAGAAAAAAATTAATTTTTAGTGTTTTTAAAAAGTTTTTATTTGTTTTACGTGTGAGCCGCCTGGAATTGCCTCGGTGAGGGGGCGGCGGTAGAAATGTGATAAAAATAAAAAATTGTTGAGAAATATTTGCCAAAAAGGGGGCAAATTCCATGACTCATTTATGTTGTCTCACGTTTAGGTTGCCTTTCTCCCTATGAGAGGACTCAAGGCAGTTCATAAAGTTAAAACAAGTGGAATTAAAAGCAATAAAGCACGTATGAAGAACAATTTAACTGGATAGCAGTTGAAACCAAAGGCCAGTTATTTTCTCAGGTGGCCTTTTTTTTCAGGGGGGGGGGAATCTCCTGGCACCTCCTCCTGGCAAAGCTGTGTGACCCAGCCCTTCTCCGTCAATCCCTCCTGGTGGGAAGCTGGGTCTCAATGGAGGTGGTGGCAGCATCTCCGGACTCACTCGCCCAGGTGGGCCCTGGCCAGGCCTTGGGTGGTGGTGGCTTGAGGAGAGCGGAAGGGATTGAGGTGGCTGGAGGGGCTCCTGCCCTCTGAGGGTCCCTTCTCTTGCCACACCGACCCTCATCCACCCCCCTCCTGGAGAGAAAGTGAGGGAAATTGGGTGCACAGGCTGTCCCTTTGGTGGAGGCCCGCCTGGCAGGAAAGGCCCATGCAGGGGGGGGGGGGGGGTTAGCCGCAGGTCTCCCGCTCACCAGGCATGCAGGACAGACAGGCCCCATGGGGTGGTGGTGGATTTTAACAATTAAGCAAAATAAGCATGTGCTTAGAGCAGCAGGGAGGGACTGTGGTGGCTCAAGTGGTTAAGATGCTGATCTGAAAGTCTGGAAGGTTGGAGTTTGATTCCTGAGTACTGCACAACTGTTGTGTCCAAACATTCATTCCATTTCAAAAGGCAAAACAACAGAGTGAGTTCTTGTCTCTGTCCCAGGTCCTGCCAACCTAGCAGTTTGAAAGCAAGAAATTGCAAGTAGATAAATAGGGATCACTTCAGTGGGAAGGTAAACAGCGTTCCATGCACTCCAGTGTTGAGGCATGGCTGCCACGGGTCCACAGAAATGTCTGGATCGGCAAAAGGGGCTCACATTAAATGAAAAAAAGATCACATACTATGGCAGGGGGGTTCCCAACCTTTTTACACCACACTGAGCTTTATAAAAAATAATTGTAGAAGACAATACTGAGTATGTGCCTTTCCAAATGTAGACATTGGCTTTCCTATACATACAGTATTTCTAACGTTAATGGTCACAAATTGCTTAGCTTGAGCGTTCATTGTCTCAGTTGAGGTACAGAACTGTATATAGTATTTAAAATCCCATCAGAACAACTTTATGCAACAAGGCAGGCAGGCACACACATGGGCGCGCGCGCGCGCACGCACACACACACACACACACACACACACACACACACACACACACACACACACACACACACACACACACACACACACACGGGATGCCTTCCAGTCTCTAGTCTTCTTGAGGATCACACACACACACACACACACACACACACACACACACACACACACACACACACACACACACACACACACACGGGATGCCTTCCAGTCTCTAGTCTTCTTGAGGATCTTCTCAAAGACTTTGCCATGTAAAGAAAGTAGGAGGAAACTTTTCAAATACTGTACTGTATAAATTAAGCGGGAGTATGTAAAAAAACAAACATTATTTTCCATGTTACTGTAAGTATTGTTTAATTTCGATAAATAAAATCTTACGGTGTGCTACTGTTTATGTTTTGAAATACAGTACATATTGGAGGGGGGGCATCAAATCAAACCCTTTTAAAAGTGCTTTTAGGGGCCGCCTCTCCTTTCTGAGGGGGGTCTTAATCCGGCCCGGGCTGAGGAGAGGGAAGAAGAGGAAGAGGAAGAGCAGCAGCAAGCAGGGCCCGCCAAAGCCGCCGCCGCCGCCGCTCGGGAGGGAGGGGAGTCTCCTCACGAGACGAGAGGGACGCCTGGCCTGGCCTGACCCCCTCCCCCCATACACGTGTATTCTTACATGCATGCCTACATGAACTGCCCCCCCTTTCTCTCTCTCTCTCTCGCCCCCCTATCCACTGACCCACACAGGAGGAGGAAACGCCGCCCCCCTTCCCCTTCCCCTTCCCCTTCCCGTGGTTCCCGCCCGCCTCGTCTTGTCCCGTAACCCCCCCACCCCCACCCCACGACCTCCCTCCTCCTCCTCCTTCTCCTGCGTCGGCCGAGAGAAAGAGCAGCAGTAGCAATCTGGGCGGGCGGCCGGTGCGTCCAGTCTGTCCTCCGCCGGTGAGGGTGGTGGTGGGGGCTGGACGGACGGCGGATCCACCCCAGAGCAGGCAGGCGCCTTCTTCTCCCCCCCCCTCCCCCCACTTCCTGGCGTCCCCCGAGGCGCTCGCGTCGCCCCGCCCCCTCACTCAGCCACGTGACTCTGAGGCGCGCATGCGTGCGTGGCAGGAGCAGCGGGCGTGCTGAGCATGCGCCGAATGGGCGCGGCCGAGCTCACGACGTCACCTTTCTTTTCCCGCCAAGCAGCAGCGTGAGGCGGCGTGGCGTCGGCGCCTGAGGGAGAGAGGGAAGGGAAGGAGGCGCGCGGGTGGCAGCAGCAGCAGCAACAACCACCACCGAGGCCAAGGCCTCCTCTTCCTCCTCCGCCGGCGGGGACGACGACGCGCCCTCGGCCATGTCTCCCTCACCGCGGAGGAGCCGCCGCCGCCGGACCCGCTCGGTCTCCTCGTGAGTCACGGGACGGAGGGGGGGAGGGAGGGAACGGCTGAGCGGCCCGGGTTGGAGCTTCCCGGCCGCGACACCCCCACCTCACCGGTCCTCCCCGCCCACCCCGTTTTCAGGGGGCCCAGCAGCCCCGAGGCAGCAGCAGCAGCAGCGGCGGCGGAGGCCTCCGACTCGGGCAGCGACTTCGAGGGGGCGGCGGCAGCCAGTAAGGCAGGGCCCAAGCGGCGGCGGCGGCGGAGCAGCAGCAGCAGCAGCAGGCAGGCCCGACCCCTCCGCGGCGCCCGGAGCCCGGTAGTAGGGCGAGCGGGTCAGGGTGGGGTGGGTGGCGGGCGCGCGCGGGCCTCCCCTCCCGCCTGGCTGAGGCCTGCTGGGCCGGGCCTTTTCCCTCCCTCGTCCGGGCGGCGGAGAAAACGACGAGTGACACCTGACAACCCCCCCCCCCGTGCCCACCCCCCCTCCCTCCCCTCCTCGCAGGCGGCCAAGCGGGCCCTGAAGGCGGCGAAGGCGGCGGGGACCCCCGAGAAGAACCCCCTCTTCCAGGCGGTGGCTTCGGGCAGGAGCGCCGCGCAGGTGAGGAGGGATGGAAGCCTCGACACTCGCCCGTCCAACGCACCCCACCCCACCCCCTTCCTCCCAGGCAGCGACACCCCCACCACCCCCATAACCCCACTCCGCGCCCCCCATACACGGGGGGGGGAGGGAGAGAGAGTTCGGCCTTCAGGAGGCCCGCCGGGAAAGGGAAGAAGAAGCCCGCCAGGCCAGGCCAGGCCAGGGGGGGCGGCGGCGGCGGCGCGGGAGGAGATGCCCAGCCCAGCCCATCCAGGCCCTGGTCGCCTGAGAGAAAGCCTGGAGGCGGCCGGGCTGGGCGAACCCCCTTGCGCGGGTGTCTGCCCCCCTCCCCTTTCTCTCCCAAGGGAAGCAGGCCCTCAAGTGCGGGTTGGTGGTCTTGCCTCCCAAGCAGCCTGTTTTGATTGAAGGCTCCCTCTCTAAAAGGCCTCAACTGGGGGGGTGGGGGTTGTCCCTCTCTTTGGGTCTTCTCAACCCACCCACCCTCTCTTGGATTTCTGCCCATGAGACCGAGGTCTGCTGGGTCCTTCTGGGAGGGGGTGGGCCCCTCTTGCTCCTCAGTAGCAATGACATGTATGTACCACCCCACAGCGCTTAATGTACTCTTCCAGCCGTTCAACCAGTGTTTGCCCCCAACATGCTGGGTACTCATTTTACTGCCCAGAGGGATCTCTTGACACTGGGGGAGTGGGCAAAGCATTGGCAAATGAGCTTCAACATTAGTAAGTGCAGAGTGATGCATGTTGGGGCAAAAAAACCCAATTACATTTATAAACTGATGGGGTCTGAACTCTCTGCAACAAACCAGGAAAGGGACCTTGGTGTCCTGGTGGACGAGAGCTCAATGAAGGTGTCAACCCAGTGTGCCTCAGCAGTGAAAAAAGCAAACTCAATGTTAGGGATCATTAGGAAGGGTATAGAAAATGAGTCAGCAAGTGTCATTTTGCCTCTTTATAAATCTATGGTGAGGCCCCACCTGGAATACTGTGTACAGTTCTGGTCGCCATACCTCCAGAAGGATATTATGGAGCTGGAAAAAGTGCAGAGGAGGGCAACCAGAATGATTAGGGGACTGGAACACCTTCCTTACCATCTGAGGCTGCAACGGTTGGGCCTCTTCGCTCTTGAACGACGACGTCTAAGAGGTGACCTGATTGAAGTTTATAAAATCATGCACAGTGTGGACAAAGTAGATCAGGGAAAACTGTTTTCCCTATCTGCACAACACTAGAACTAGGGGGCACTGCATGAAACTTTTGGGTGCTAGTTCTCAAACAAATAAGAGAAAGTACTTTTTCACCCAGAGGATCTCTGGTCTATGGAACTCCCTGCCAGGAGAAGTGGTGACAGCTGTCAGTCTTGACAGCTTTAAGAAAGCATTAGACAAGTTCATGGAGGACAAGGGTATCCATGGCTATAATTATGGATACTTAAGGACAACCTCGGGTTTGGAGAGATAGGCAGGATATCTCTCAATGCCATTTCCAGGGAATCCTAAGCAGGTGAAAGCATCTCCTTGGGAATACCCTGAAGGAACTGGTGAGCCACTGTGTGAGACAGAATGCTGGACTGGATGGGCTGTGTCCTGTTCCAGCAAGGGTGTTCTTAGGTTCTTATGTACCGTCCCCAGAAGGATAGAAGAGGCTGAGTCAACCTTGTGCTCTGATCAAACTCACAGCCTCCTTTTTTCTCCCCCCTTCCCCGTTGCCACAGGCTGTGGTGGATGATTGGCTTGGAAGCTACAAGAAGGACCAGGATTCAGGCTTCCTGGAGCTGTTCAACTTTCTTGTGCGCTCCTGTGGCTGCAGAGGTGAGAAAAGGGTGGGGGAAGAGGGAGGTCTGGCCCCAGAGAAGAGAAAGAAAGCACAACCTCCGGCTTTTGGTATAGCTGCCGGAATGGGGCTGTAGGCCTGGTGGGAGGAGGTGCTGCTTAATTTGGGGTGTTTTGTAGGGATGTTGTGGCAGAGGAGCGGATTCAGGAAAGTGGCCAAGCCCCTGTTAATCATGAGGTGTCAAGTCAGTTCTGATTTGTGGCCACCCTCTTCAGGGCTTTCTAGGTAGACAGCCCTCAGATGTGGTTTACCTTTCCCTTTTTCTGGGGCTACCCTGGGACAGTGCTGCTTGCCCAAGGTCACACAGAAGCAGAGTGGGGACTAGAACTCCCAGCTTGTAGCTCTTGCAGCCAGATAAAAAAACCACTGAACTACCTGTTTTCAAACTAATACTGATAGAATTGTGGGAGGCTGATGCTGCCCCTCGGCTGTCTCTCTTTGATAGGGGAAGTGACCCTAGAGATGCTGAGGGGTCTTCAGAACTCGGAGATCATCCAGCAGCTGACAGAATCCTTTGATGAGGTGAGTGCTGCTGAGGCAGGGAGGGAGTTGAAGCTGCTAAGTCTAAGTGGTGCTTTTGCAGCCAGGTTGATGGGGGCAACCTTGGTGGCTTTGTATGACTCTCCCCTCTTCCCCAGGAGTCAGCTGAGTACCCGCTATCCCTGAACACTCCAGTGTGGCGACGGTTCCGGACAGGTTTCTGTGAACTGTTGGTAGTTCTTGTGCGCCGTGCCCAGCATGGCATTGTCTATGACGGATTTTTAATGGACAGCCTTGTTGCCCTGCTGACTGGCTTGTCTGACTCTCAAGTGCGTGCTTTCCGCCACACCAGCACCCTGGCAGGTAGGTTGGTCGGTCAGTCAGTAGGAGGGAGAGATCAAGGCCATGGCTCTCCCTGCCTGAGAGAGGCTAGGAAGGAAGGCAGGGCCCATGTTGTTCCCCCCCTCTTCCCTGCTAGCTGTGAAACTGATGACAGGTCTCATGCATGTGGCTCTGAGCGTCAGCATCCAGAAGGAGAACAGTCAGCGGCAGTATGAGGCGGAGCGGGCCAAGGGACTGCGCCGGCAGGCCCCAGGGAAGCTGGAAGGGCTGTTGGAGCAGCGTAAGGAGGTGAATTACGTGGGTGGGTGGGAGGCAGGAATGTCTGTGGTGGATCCTGCCCACGGCAGTAGATTGGCAATGGCCCGAGATGGCCTGGCCTGGTTCAGCCCCCTCAGCTCACTCTCTCTCTCTGTGCATTGGCTAGACAGATGGTTCTGGAAAGCTGAGAAGCAAAGCGCCAGCAGCGTCTTTTGCTCTGCCAGAGATGGCCATGCCAGTTCTTCTTCCTCATGATGAGACAAGAGTTCTTTGAGCTGCTTCCAGTGAGGGCTGCTGTAGATCATTACAGTCCTTTGGCCTTTTCCTATTTGCTGCACAGTGCCTGCTCTTGTAGTTAAGAAGATTTTTCCATTTTTAGTTTTCCCTCCATTAACAAGACAGTTTAGGAGAGAAGCTTAATTGTTTTTACTGATTCAGAAACCGGATGATCTTCCTTAGTCTTATGAATATAATTTTTAATTAGGAGGATTTTTGTTTGACAAGGAGAAAATCCACTAAGTAAATGTTGAGAACTAGCAATCTCATTAATTAATTTACAGGTATTCCTTATATTTTCTTGCTTATCTACAGCAGAATATGTATTTTTGCAGTGTTTATGTGTACATGAATGTTGACTCTCTAAGGAGGCATCTTTTTGCTGATTTCTGTGCAAAGTACCTCGCACATATCGTTATAAACATTAGTTTGGTTTTGATGAGACCTGTGGCTTCATAGAGCTCTTTTGGTGGTATTTTATGGGCTCAGGTATCATTTAGCATTTTGCTTTCTTACATTTGCAGTTTGAGGAGAAACAGGGAGAGCTGGAAAGTTTGATGAATGCTATCTTCAAAGGCGTCTTTGTTCATCGCTATCGGTGAGCAGGAGCAAGGATGTGTGGGGGTGGGGAGGAATCAGAAACTCATGCTTTTCAGCATAACAACCCCCCTCCCCTTTGGTTTGTCTCTCAAGGGACCTTGTGCCTGAAATCCGTGCCATCTGCATTGAAGAGATGGGGCAGTGGATCCAGCATTACAGCGCATGTTTCCTGACTGATGGCTATCTCAAGTATATTGGATGGATGCTGCATGACAAGGTGAATTATGATGATGATGATGATGCTCCTCCTTGAGAAGAGGGAGTTCTCAGATACTGTACACAAAAGTGCAAGACCTTCGGTGTTTTGCTTTTGTTTTTAACTGGGTTGACATGTCCCTGATCCTGGCTACCTGCTGCCTCCACGCAGGCTCCTCGTAGAGTCACGGTGAGAGTAGCAGGTGCTTTCTCCAACGTGGTGGCTGAGTAGGAAGGACAACTTTTAGGTGATGCAACAAAACATGATTTTTAAAATTTCAATTGATCAAATTGCTTTTAGTTTTAGAAAAGCCTTTTATGATAGTGGCTTTACAGTGTTACCTGTTTCAAAGATTTCTGTAAAGCGATGGGCCCCCATGGGTAGCAGGGCCAATCCTCACTGGCTCTCGGCAGCCCCCACTTCCAGGCACCCAGAGTTGGGTTGGGCTGCCCACCTGCTGCTCCAACCAGGAGAAAAGCGCCCCACCCTTCCCGCTCTTTTCTGCTCTGATCCCAGAGTGTTTCCTCCACAAGGGAAGGACAGTTTTCACACACACACAGCTGCCCCCCCTTTTTTTGGTAGCTGACAGGGGTGGTTGCCCCTCTCCATCTGCAGCCAGGTATCTGAGAACCAGGAACCCCAGTGAATGCCGCAGCACCAAAAGCTTTATCAGTTAAGACCTAAATGAAAAGCGAGGCTTGACCAAGTGATGCTGGTTCAGATCTTGCGTTCTGCCAGTAAGGCAATAGCATCTTAATGTATCTTTAGATTACTGATGTTTCTTCCACAAGTTTTACCCTCCCTTCATCTGAATCAAGCCCAACTTTCCTTTCCGTACTTTTTGTGGAAAGTTTGAACAGATAAACCGAACCTTTCTCTGGCATCTTGCCTATGGGAAACTAGTCTGTCTGCTTGATGGGCTAAAAGGTTTCCCCTGAACTGTCGAGGCAGGCAGACTCATCAGTGTAGATTAGGGTTTCTCAACCTTGGCCTCCACATGTTCTTGGACTTCATTTCCCAGAAACCCTGATTAGTAAGTGCTGATTGTGCTTCTGTTAATTGAAGTCCAAGAGCACCTGGAGGCTTGAGGTTGAGGAAACCTGGTGTAGATCAGGGGTGCCCGAACTGGCCCGCGAGCTGGATCTGACCCACGGCACCCTTATTGCTCCCGGAAACAGAAGTAAAATGTGCATGCATGTTTTACTTCCAGTTGGAGGAACCACGTGACAGGTCTGCAGTGCAAAAAGTTTGGGTACCACCCCCCTGACCCCTGGTGTAGATTACCCTCTTGGTTGGTTCCTTTGATTTCTCCAGTGACTATGCCTCCTTTGATGATATTCAAAAAAGAATCCTCAGTTTTGAATTAGAGTGGCAGCCATTTCTCTTAGTTCATGACCTTTCGTGAGGATCTTTTTGAGTAGCAATTGACCTTGGACAAGGTCATTTGCTGCTGTAACATCAACAAGTACTTCTCCAATTTTTAAAATGTCTTTCCCAATCATCTTCTGTATGTTTAGATAAATTTAAATTTATATAAGAACATAAGAACAGCCTTGCTGGAACAGGCCACAGCCCATCCAGTCCAGCATTCTGTCTCACACAGTGGCTCACCATTTGCTTCAGGGTATTTATTCCCAAGCAGATGCCTTCACCAGCTTAGGATTCCCTGGAAATGGCATTGAGAGATATCCTGCCTATCTCTCCAACCCGGAGGTTGTCCTTAAGTATCCATAATTATAGCCATTGATACCCTTGTCCTCCATGAACTTGTCTAATCCTTTCTTGAAGCTGTCAAGACAGACACCTGTCACCACTTCTTCTGGCAGGGAGTTCCATAGACCAGGGATCCTCCGGGTGAAAAAGTACTTTCTCTTATTTGTTTGAGAACAAATGATATTTGAGGTGTACAGTTCTTGCCAGGTCTAAAGCCTTCCAGTTCTTGATTTAGAAGAGATTCAGTTTTAGAGATTAGATCAAGGGTTGCCAAACCGTTCGTGCCGCAGACCTTACCAGGACCCCCGGACATCTGGTTCGGCTGGTCACGTTCCTGCCACTGTAAATGCTGCTGCAAAATGCAGCAGCAGTCCAGGCTCTAAAAGCCCCATTGATCTGTCTTTCTGGAAGTCCAAGGTCTCTGCAATGCACTTCTTCAGCCACTATAGGGTGCAGATGGGTGCCGTTCCTCCCCCGGCCAGGCTTCTTCACTGTCCACCTTTGGCACGCAGACGACACACATGAGGTGATCAGGAATAGATTAGTCCTGTGGATGATCTTGGTCTCAGTCTCTAGTGACACATCCTTACATTTGAGGATCTTTTCCTAATTCCTTTATTGCTGCCCTTCCAAGTGTCTGTCCTGAGGTTGTCCTACTTTGAGCACATGGTGAGAAGGCAAGACTCGAGTCTACGGAAAAGTCAAGTGGCACCGGAAAGGTGGTAGGCATTGGGAAAAGCAGAACTCTGAGCTGGGTGGACTCCCTGCCTACTAAAGGGGCACGGGTGACGTGGTGACTCCACCCTGCTGGCTTATATAACGAAAGTCGCTCTCATTTCTTTCTTCTCTTAGCTGCAATTTTTCAATTGATGGGGTGAGGGTGGGTAATCTTTGTAGGGTTTTTAAGGTTTTTTATGTTTTAAGATTGTAATGATTAATATTAATGTTGTGAGCTGCCCAGTCGCTTGCTGAGTTGGGCGGCGATACAAATTTGACTAAATAAATAATGAAGGCACCCTTGGGCTAGTACTTGCAGGAGTTGAGCTGTGGCTTCTAAGGACTGGACAGTTTGGAGATCTCTCATTCATTGGGTCAGCAGAAGCCAAAGACAACTTGATGGCACAGAACAGCAAGAACAAGAGGGGCCCTCCTTTCCCATATAAAGGGAACAAAATAATGCTGTGCACTTCTTGTCCTTGCCTTCCCTGGTGGTGGTAGTGGTGGTGAAGGGGCACTTGTACGCTGCTGCTGCTGGAGTCAACCTGTAGTTTGAGTCTCAGGAAGAAGTGAAGGCAGCCATTGTCTTCCAGGCCTGACCTTCCTAATTCTTCTGTCTGTTCTGTGTTGTTCCTTCTCTCAGTTTGTTCGTCGTTGCAGGCTTTGAAACTCTGGGGCTGAGAGACTGGGTTGTCTTTCTCCTGCTAGAGGGGAGCCAAGTGTTCCTAAACATATCGATGGGTCTTTAGCTCTGGCTTGTATGAAGGTGAGTGGGAGGGGCCAACCCTTGTAAGGATGTCCTTCTACCCCTGGGCAAAAGGAACTTGTCCCAGGAAGTGTCCCACCTTCCTGTCTCAAGATTTACTCAGCCAGAGACTATTTATTTATTTATTTATTTATTTATTTATTTATTCAAACTTGTATGCCGCCCCCTCACCCTAGGGCGACTTGGCTGTGACTCTCAAGTATAGACTCACTTTCTGATGAAATTCCTTCATGTGCTCCAGTTTTGTTGTTCAGTTGCACAGATGACTCCAATGCTTTGCAACCCCATGGACTATTATTGCACATCAGGCACCCCTGTCCTCCACCACCCTCCTCAACCCACCCAACTCTGTGCCCATTGCATCCACAATACCATCTAACCATCTTATTTTCTGCTGCCCCCTTCTTCTTTTGCCCTCAACCTTTCCCAGCATCAAGGCTTTCTCAAATGAATCCTCTCTTCTCATTTGAGCGGGGTTTTAAGTTCTTTTCTGAAAGGCAGCAATTCCGTCCGGAGATGTAATTCTGTTGGCAGGAGGTTCGAGAGGGCCGGAGCGGACACGGAGAAGGCTCTCCTCCTTGTGCCAGAGAGGCGAGCCCCTCTAGCTGATGGAACAACTAGACAGACCCTCTGGTCCGCTCTGGTTGGACAGACAGACGTCCTCAGGGCGATGCAGTCTCTTAGGTATCCTGGCCCACTACCATATAGGGCTTTAAAGGTCAAAACCAGCACCTTGAATTGCACCCGGAGACAAACTGGCAACCAGTGCAGCTCCCGGAGCAGTGGCAAAGCACGGGCATAACGCCCACACCCAATCACCACCCGGACTGCCACATTCTGGACTAGCTGTAGTCTCCAAATGGTCGTCAAGGGCAGCCCCATGTAGATTACAATAATCTAGTGGAGGTCACTAGAGCGTGAGTGACCATGAGCAAGGAGTCCCGGTTCAGGAGCGGGCGCAACTGGCGAATCACCCGAAGTTGGGCGAAAGCCCTCCTGGCCACGGCCGCCACCTGTTCTTCTAGCAGCGGCCGTGAATCTAGCAGCCGCAAATCCAGAATAGCCCCATCTAGAACCAAAGGTGGTAACTCCCAGGATAGCGCAGGGCTCCTTATCCATAGCCATTCAGTCTTGCTGGGATTCAAGTGTAGTCCGTTAGCCCCCATCCAGACCCCAACAGCTTCCAGGCACCTGGAAAGGACTTTGACAGCATCACTGGGATCCCCATGGGCTGAGATGTACAACTGTGTGTCATCCGCGTACTGATGGTACCGCACCCCATGGGAACGAATGATCTCGCCCAGCGGCTTCGTGTAGATGTTAAACAAGAGAGGAGAGAGCACCGAACCCTGAGGCACCCCATAATGAAGTGGCCAAGGCTGGACCACACCGACTGGGTCCGACCTCTCAGAAATGAGGAAAACCAGGACCACACAGTGCCCTGGATCCCCAATCATCGGAGCTGTTCCAGAAGGATACTGTGGTCAATGGTATTGAAGGCTGCTGAGAGGTCTAGAAGAGCAAGGACGGACGGGTGTACCATATCTGGGCCTGAATCCTGACTGAGGGGTCCAGATAATCCGCTTCATCCAGTACCCCTGCAACTGACGCGCCACTGCCTTTTCTAACACCTTCCCTCAAAAGGGGAGGTTGGAGACAGGCCTATAGTTGGATAGGACTGCTGGGTCGAGGGAAGGTTTCTTCAGGAGGGGGCACACAAAAGCATGTTTTAAAAGTGCAGGAAACACCCCCTCCCAAAAAGATGCATTGATCATAGCCCCGACCCAGCCACCTGTCACCACCTTGGAGGCTTTCACCAACCAGGTGGGAGACGGGTCCAATGGACATGTGGTGGCGCAAACAGCTACAAGGAGCCTGTCCACTTCATCAGGGGCAACTGGATTGAACCGATCCCAGGTGACATGGCAAGATTGTGCCCCAGCTCCCTCCGGACCCTCCGCAACCACGCCAGGATTAAACCCCGAACAAATCCGATCGATTTTCTCCACCAGATGGTCAACAAAGTCCTCATCTGAACCCTGCCAACCAGGCACACGCACACACCCCTTTACCAAGGAGAGACCTGGTTACCCAGAACAGGGTGGCTGGGCAGTTATCAGTGGAGGCAATAAGGGTGGTGAAGTATTGCCGCCTCTCCACCCCCACCGCCACTAGGTAGACCCTCATAGCGGCTCTAGCTAGTGTCCAATCGGAATCACTCGGTCTTCACCCAGCGGCGCTCTAGGCGTCTCTTTGCCCGTTTGAGCTCCCGCAGTTCTTCCGTGCTTCTAGTCCAGGTGTTCTTGGACTTGTATTACCAGAAGTCCCAAGTTCATATAGCTGCTGATCAGGGCATCTGGAAATTGAAGTCCAAGAACATCTAGAGAGCCACGTTTGCTGGCCCCTGTTCTAGGGAATTTGGGGAGCCAATTCCTTGTCATGGAATATTATGTTCCTTTTATCTCTGTGCATGTCAGCCGCTAGACCTTTTCTTTGCCTTTAATGCATTTGTCTAATTAGCTATCACACTATTGTCCTTTTCTTCTCTAGTCGTTAATTGAGTGTTTTTTGACCTGGGAGTCTCATCTTCCAGCACTATGTCTTGTTTTAGTTTAGACATGTTTTATCGTAGGCTTTCTAAGGTAAGAAAGAGTCAAAAGCGGTTTATCATTGCCCTCTTCTGTGCAGAGCTAACCCATCTTGATTTGAGTCTCACTGTTATTGTTGTATTCTCTGCACTATCCACTAGTGTTGCTTGCCCTCCAGGAGATTTTTCTGCCTCCATTACCACGAGAACTATTCTTTCTCTTCTGCCAATGCACCTATTCACCCTGAAGAGGATGGATCCATCTTTGTTGGGTGTCTCAGCTTTGACCATCCACTCCACTTTAAATGACCCTGCCAAACCTGTGTTGGAATCTAGCCTTCTGACCGCCTTGCCCTGACCTCCTGTAATTTGCTCAACTCTGAACACTGCGTCCTAGAAAGAGAAAATGAGTTGAACATGCCAATTGCAGGCTTAGGTCGCTGACTGTAGTAATTTGTGGTTGGAAGTGAACACTTGCTGATCCAACAGAGCCTCCTTTGCCTCCTGTTAAGAAGTTGGGCCACGTGACATTCCCGGGATGTGCTGCGATATCCTCCTAAGAAAATTCCCCGTCCCTTGGGCAGTTGTGCTGTTCCTGTGTGAACATGTCGGGGGAATGGCAGGGTGGGGGAGAAGAGCCTAGAGCCACCCTTGTTTTCTCAATGCCACATTCATCTCCTCATAGCAGGGAGAGGTCCGGCTCAAGTGCTTGCTTGCTCTGCAAGGCCTTTATGGCAACCAGGAAACAGCATCCCGAATGGAGCTCTTTACAAGCCGCTTCAAGGTAAGGGCAGGGGTGGGATTCAATGTTTTCCCTACCTACTCTGTGGGCGTGGTATGGTGGGTGTGGGCAGGGGGAAAGCCCTGCGTTGCATCCAAATGAGGACTACTTTACTTGGATGGGCAGTGGGGCTAGCCAGAATTTCTCCTACCAGTTCTGGCGAACTGGTGCAAACCTGCTGATGCCCACCACTGGGCCTTTTGGCTCCCCGCGTTTCTGTCAGCTCCAGATGGATCTGGCTGTAAGCCAAGGATGAGGATCCTCTTTTGGGATTGACTTCAGTTTTAGACAGTGTTTTCCAGAGCAGTGAACAAATTCCAGGGGTGTGTATGGCTTGGAGGCAAAAAGCACTTAATAATAATAATAAACTTTAATTTATATACCGCTCTACTCAGCCTGAAGGCGACTCAGAGCAGTTTACATTAACGCATGCTGTCTGCACAGCAGACAGCAGCAAACGTGAACAAAAAAATACAATATAAATATATATAAAAAGTATATAAATATATATAAAACATAATTAAAGTTACAATCAAAAGAAAGTAGTGAGAAAATAGAAACAAAAGACAAGAGGCAAACAATGAAGCCCAGCCAGGATAAAAGGTAAACGGTCCTCAGTTATGTCAAACGGTCCCAAGTGGCTTCAATCCCCCGGGGTGATGGTGTGGGTCCGGGAAAGCGCCGGACCTCTGCAGTGGCAGTAGCGGCTTTTTCACCCTTCTGGCCAAGCGTGGCTCAGAGAGGGCAGGTGCAGGTGGACTGGGCTCAATCCCAGCCAGGCATCTGGGGTGGGGGGAGGCAACTGGCATCGGGAGCAGCCCCATGGCGAGGTTTTTGTAGCTGCATGGGCCCGATGCAGCTGATCCCTATTTCCCCCACAGGCAGTCCGGGGCGGGGGGAGGCAACTAAATTGTAGTACCGTGTTTCCCCGAAAATAAGACACTGTCTTATATTTATTTTTCTTCAAGAAGACACAGGGGATCTCTTACTTTTTTTTTTACGTTCTTCTGGAACATCGTTATAACTCTCCAAACCCGGAGGTCCATCCTTTGCTCATGTGCAGAACCCATTTGCACGTGCGCAGAGCCCATTTGCCATGCCACACCTATCGCTATGTCTTATTTTTGGGGTATGGCCTATATCGCGCAAATGCTTAGAAATCCTGCCTCAGCTTATTTTATGGGTATGTATTATTTTTGGGGATACACGGTAGCTACACCCCGGGAGAGGCATTTCAGCCTATGAACATGGTCATGGGCAGTGTGCAATAGTTGGCATTCAGAAACATGTTATACAACTAATAAGCTTAGAAGATGATAGAGCTGTTTCAATGCTCTTCTGGGTAACCCAAATGTTTCCCAGAAGCCTGCTCCTTTCTCATCTGGAAAGCACATCATGCTTTTGTCGCAGTAGAGTTGATTTCTATCCTAACACATGAAGCTTCTGTCAGAAGACATTCAGCCACCACAGGGCTGTCCAACTGAGTGTTTGTAAGTCAAACCTTTGCTGTCTTGAAGAGGCAGTTGGGAGTTGGTGCAGAAGATGTTACCCAGAATCAGAGCCAGTATGCTTTTCGGGGGGGGGGGGGGGGCGGCGGCGTTGGTGCCATTACACTGCCATCTCCCCCCCCCCCCCCCTTTTGCAAGTGCCTGTCTTTTGATTGCTTTATTGTCATAATGGTGTTCGTTTTGCTTTTTAATAGTATAATGCCCAGATTGGAAGTCCGTCCCAGATGGGTGGGGGTATAAGTTCAGTAAATAAATAATAAAATAATTGACTCCTCCAGGAACGGATGGTATCCATGGTGCTCGACAAGGAACCCCAGGTGGCGGTGGAAGCTGTTAGACTGCTCACTTTAATTCTTCAGTGAGTCAGGTGTAGGGGGGAAACACGGGTTGAGGCATCCCCTCCTGGAACTTAACTGGTTCAGACTTACCTGGTTCAGTCTGATGGTCCCTCTGGCTCTGCCAGTGGCTGCCTGGACCTGCAGCAGTAGGATCGGGCGAAGATTTTCCAGGCTGCTCTGAGGAAGCTGCCAGAGACTGGCCTCAAAAGAGAATGCCAACCAACCCTTTCCCACTGAATGGCTGAACTCTCTTCTGCACAGGAATATGGATGGCCTGCTCACGGACCCTGACTGTGAAACCGTCTTTCCCCTTGTGTTTGCTTCTGGCCGTCCTCTGGCCTCCGCTGCAGGCGGGTTCTTGTATAAGAAGTGAGTGATCCCCTCCCCTCCCCTCCCCCAGGCTTCTTCTGGAGCCCCTAGAGCAGGGGAGTCAGCCCTCCCCTGACTCCTCTAACACCCCCTCCCTCTTTCTAACTAGAACGGTTTGGCTTGTAGGTTGCTGGCACCCACAGCGTCTGTCCCCCCCAGGATGGAGGCAGCCCAGGGGCAGCGGGAGAGCAGCAGCAGCAGCCGGACCTTCCTTCTGTTGCTCCTGCGCTTCTCCATCGAAAGTGAGGTGACGTGGAAGTCTTGGCACAAAGGTCTCTCTTTGCTGAGCGTTCTCAGTCTCTAAAAGTCCCAGCAGTTCGGAGCATATTCTCCTGAATGTTCCAGGCCGAGGAGAGTTCATCTCCAAATGTCTCCAGTTCATTCAATAAGTGGATATTAATGGAAATGTGGAGCAGAAGAAGTTGCTTGGCTGTAGCTAGCCTCTCTGTTCACTGAAATACCTACGTGAAGTTAATCAGGGAAACACTTCATTTGAAATGGATGGCATTTGTAGAGCTAGGTGATATTTCTTTAGCAAGCAGAAGTGCATGTTAGGATCCAAAATCAAAGACGCCATTCAGGGTTTTTGTCTGATGTTTTCATAGACTTCTTCCAAAAGGAAAGAAGCTGAAGTTTTCACCATCACAAGAAATGTGTATGCTTTTTGTAGCCTTTTAAAGAGTTACCTGTGGGATGGTAATGGATTCAGGGCTCCTGTTCCATAGCTGCTGAGCCACTCTAGTCCTCCCCCCCCAATAATAATAATAATAATAATAATAATAATAATAATAATAATAATAATAATAATAATAATAATAATAATAATAATAATAATAATAATAATAATATATCAGGTAGGTGAACCAAGGTAATGACAATGGATCATTATAATAGGTAAACCAACAAACTGCAAAAGCATAATATTCTGGTAAACATAAATTCAGAGGTTAAACCAAAACTTGATTGCAAAAAAGTTTTCAGCCCGTCCTACGAGCGGACTGTAGGGGCTCCCTAGTGGTCATAAGAACATAAGCACAGCCTTGCTGGGACAGGCCACAGGAGCCCATCATCCAGTCCAGCATTCTGTCTCACACAGTGGCTCACCATTTGCTTCAGGGTATTATTCCCAAGCAGATACCTTCACCTGGAAATGGTGAAATGGCATTGAGAGATATCCTGCCTATCTCTCTTAGGTATTCATAATTATAGCCATTGATGCCCTTGTCCTCCATGAACTTGTCTAATCCTTTCTTAAAGCTGTCAAGACTGACAGCTGTCACCACTTCTTCTGGCAGAGAGTTCCATAGACCAGTAATCCTCTGGGTGAAAAAGTACTTTCTCTTATTTGTTTGAGAACTAGTACCCAAAAGTTTCATCGAGTGTCCCCTAGTTCTAGCGTTGTGCGATAGGGAAAACAGTTTTTCCTTATCTACTTTGTCCACACCGTGCATGATTTTATAAACTTCAATCAGGTCACCTCTTAGATGCCGTCCGTCGTTCAAGAGTGAAGAGGCGCAACCGTTGCAGCCTCAGATGGTAAGGAAGGTGTTCCAGTCTCCTAATCATCCTTCTGGTTGCCCTCCTCTGCACTTTTTCCAGCTCCATAATATCCTTCTGGAGGTATGGCGACCACAACTGTACGCAGTCCCATAAGCTAGGGAGGCACACCTCACTTGGACCAAGAGGAGAGCCTTCTCGGTATCTGCTCCGGCTCTATGGAACCTCCTGCCACTAGAACTGCACCTCCAGGCGGAGTTGCCCCCCTTCAGGAAAGACAGCAGGTGTGGGGTGCATCTAGCATCACAACCTAACCCTGTTGGCTTATCTGGCCCTGTCCGGGTTCCTTCTCCCCTGCCCAGGTGCCCCTCTTTTAAAGGGATCAGAGATGTTTTATGGACATCAGATGTTTTAGATAGTTTTAGTATTTGGTTTTAATTGTATGGGGGTGGGTTTTAATCAATGCTGTGAGCCACCTTGCGTCACCAAGGCAAAAAAGGCAGCCATACAAATCTGAAAATAAATAAATAATAAAACATCAAAATTCAGGGCAGGGGCAGTGGGTTTAAGAAGGACGGTTTCCTTATCTACATCCCAGCCCTGATCAATTTGCAAAGCATCGGGAGGGAGGGAGCCTCTGGTGAACATCAAATGGAAGCATTTTCCAGAGCCTGGTTGAGACCTTCTTGGCCTCCTTGAAGGGGTGGAGGTGGGCCGCTGCAGCCACCTCCAGGCTTGGGAGGACCTCGTGGCCGATATGCCCATTTCATCAGTGAGAGGAGCTCTAAACCACTTAGGGGTGGGCTTTATACTGTATGTTATATTACAAGAATCGTGAATGGGGCACACAGAGGCCTTCAGGCAGCCCAGGGTCCAGGAGATCCTGTCAAACCTCTCTATCCAAGCGCTAGCTGAGCATCCGCATTCTGTGACTGTTGCAGCTTCCGTACAGTCTTCCTTGGCAGCCTGAGGTAAAGTGCATTGTTGTAATCAATCTTGAGGTTCTCAGTAGTGCATGAGCCAGTCTCGTGAGGGATTTCCTGTTGAGGAGTGAGTGGGTGCAGCTGGGCTGGGCTGTCTGCCTCAGGTGGGAAAAGGCACACCTAGCCGGCCATGGCAGAGGTTTCCTTTTCCTGGGTCCAGGATGTCCCCCAGATCCTGAAATGGAAGAGTGGCCCTGCCCAGGCAAGGCCAATTACAACCCCCAACCTGTCAGGCAAACCTCCCAACAACAGGACCACCTCTGCCTTACCTGCCTTCAACCTCAACCTGTTCCCTCGTGCCCTGTCCGTGATGATGGTCAGGCAATAATACAGGCCCTGAACAGCCTCTGTTACTGCAGATGAGAAGATCGATGGAGCTGTGTGTCATCTGCATGGTGGTGATGATGATGATGATGATGCACTCCAGATCTCCAAAGGACCTCACCCAGCAGCTTTGTTGTAGAGATGTTAAAAAGCACTGGGGAGGTGATCAAACTCTGCGGCACCATCTAGTGTTGTACCCATGGGGCCAAAACTGACCCCAAACGGAACTCTCTGGATGCTGTAGCTTAACTAATCTACCTGAGCTCTGGTGGCGCAGCGGGGGGGCGGGGGGGCGAGGGACGGGACTGCTGTCCTGTAACCAAAAGGTTGGAAGCTCGTTCCTGACCAGGAATCACTCAAGGTTGAATCTTGGCCACTTCCATCCTTCCGACATCAGTCACATGGAGTCCCCAGCATGTTAATGAGGGCAAAAGGCTAATTAACTTGTGATTACCTGCCCAGAAAGGGCACTTCTAAGCTCTATGGAGGGGGGTGGCATAGAAGTGTCATGGCTTTGTACCTGATCCTCATACCTTAAAGTAGGGTCAGTGTAGGCTGGAGGCTTGTGCAAGAGAGTGCATCCTTATAGAAACATGGCTGACTCATCTAACCAGGTATTTGCCCCCCCCCCCCCCCCGCTCCCTTTTTTATCCATTAAGCTAGTGGTGGTGAACCTTTTAGAGACTGGGGTGCCCAGACAGCTACCCAAAACACATTTATTTATCGCAAAGTGCCAACACAGCAACAGGGGAAGAAGGAAACACTCCCATTGGGCTGCTGGGCAGAGGGGCGGGGCAAACTCTGTGCTTGGGGGAAGGGAAGAAATGCTTCTATTGGGCTGCTGGGCAGAGGGGTGAGGTGAACTCTGTGCTGGGGGAGGGAGGAAGCATTCCCATTGGGCAGAGGGGTGGGGCAAACTGCTGGGGTGACTGCAGAGAGTGTTCCAAGTGCCACCTCTGGCATGCGTGCCACAGGTTCGCCACTACTGCATTAAACCATCCATTCCAGATCTCTAACCAACACCTGATTTTGCTTTAAAGCTTATTGAGATAAAAGCACCTTCTACCCCTTTCCCTTCATGCAGTTCTTTCATGCAGTTCTCCATACAGATTCCTGATGAAAGTGATATGAAAAGCCATTGTTTTTTACCGGAAGGGCTTTGAATCTTGTGAACTTCTAATTTTTGAAACAACTTTATGAACCTTCATTTCCTGAACGATTAAATTTGAAAAACCCGCATTTTTTGACCCTCAAACGGTTTCTTCTTCCTTGTTGCACCGTTTGGCCCCAATACTTTTCACAACACTGAACAACACCTGGAGGAGGGCCTTTTCGGTCTATGCTCCGGCCCTTTGGAACCTCTTCCCAACCGAGCTCCATCTCCAGGCGGAGCTCCTCCCCTTCAGAAAAATCCTCAAAACCTGGCTCATGAAGCAGGTGTGAGGTTCTGCTGGTATAGAAATGTGTGTCCCCCACCCCACCCAGCTGGCTGATATAAGGCCTAGACCTGGCCTTGGGGGTGGCAGAACGAGGGTATGTTTTAACTATTTGAAAGGGTTTTGTTATGTTGATGGTTTTTAATGATATTATTGTTGTGGAATATTTTTTGTATATGTTTTTATATCTTCATCTGTGAGCCGCCCGGAGTCGCTTTGGTGAAGGGGCAAAGGTACAAATGTGAACAATAAATAAATTGATAAATAACATATATACATATGATCAACAAGCTCCTGACAAGACAGAATTGTTCATATATGCAGATGACACAGCAATGGCTGTTCTGATGTGGAAGCTGGAAAGCTTACTGGAGCACTTGTAGAACTAGGACAGTATTGCAACATCAACCATTTGAAACCTAATCCAAGCAATACTCACGTGTGTGTTTCCCACCTTCAAAACTGAGAGGCAAGTTGAGAAAATATACCCTCTATTTGGTATCGTTCTACCTAAGATCAGGAGAGAAGTGGCAGCGGACGCCAACAGAACTAAGCAAGGAAATGGCACTAGACATCCTCTGAATGGATAGGATTTTCAAGTCCTCCAGCTCAGATCTGGGAAGAACTTTATGGCAAGAACAAACATTCTTGAGGGTACACAAGAGCAAAACCAAATTAGAAAACAGAGGAAGGAGCTCACTGGGCAAGAAACAACATGAAAGGAGAGGAGGAGGAGATGGCTGAGGAACTCAACCTCCCCTACATCACTTGGAGGACCCCGAATAGGCTGAGGGTTGGCGTCCCTAAATGCAAGACCCACAGGCTCAAGTGGGGACTGTTGGCGGAAAACAACATGTAGTGCGAATACAGAATTCGGCACATTTACTGGCCTGCCGATTACTGACAGAAACGTGCACCGATGAGTACTTAAGTTTGGCCAATGACAAAGCCAAGAAAGTGGCTTCATTATTTTGGCAGTTCAGGGTTTGATTGGGACATGAAAGAAGAGCAACTTCCTCTTCCATAAATTTGAGCTCAGACTAAGTTATTAAGACTTCAGGCAGGGTTAAAATTTATTGTCTGTGTGTGTGTGCGCTTTCAGATACTGTATTCAGAACTTACTTGTACTTTATAATTTTTTTAGACATTGTTTGGTTTAGTTTGTGACTTATTGGTAGGTGTGGTGTTAATTATTCATGATGAACCAGTGAGCCAAATTACAAGTTTACCTTTGACCTTTATTAATGAAGATCCCAGGGTTGGAAATTGACTTTTGGGGGAAAAACAGCCGGTTGCTGCCTTGCTTAATTCTCTGGCTGCAGTGGCTTAGTGGTTAAGGCGATGAACTTGATTACTAGAAGGTCAGCAGTTTGAGATCCGAGTGCTGTATAATGGAGTGAGCTCCTGTCTCTGTACCAGCTCATGCCACCCTAGTACAGTAAAACCTGCGTGAAGAGCACCTCCCTTAGAAACTAACTTGCTTAAAGAGCAGAATTTTCTCTAAATGGCCACCCTCACTTAACAACTAAAACAACTAAAAACTTGCTTAACAACTAATTCGGGGTTCACAACCCCCCCCCCTACACACACACACACACACACACACACACACACACACAGAAGTCACACGCCACCAAAGCAGGCCTTTGAAACCACTTCTTCTGCAAGACTGCCAGCCAGGGAGGCCGCCTCACTTCTTTCCTGTCCACCCACAGGTTCACGACCACATGGCCTATTTGGTAGACAGCCTGTGGGACTGCGCGGCTGCTCCCTTGAAGGACTGGCCAGCCATGACTGGGCTGCTGCTGGAGGAGGAGGAGGAGGAGCCAACTGTGGCGGGTGAGTGAGTGGCCGGCTGTGGAGGGTCACAGGCAGCTTTAGAGCGAGGGGGGGGGAGCGGATTGTGTGCTCTGCCTGATGATTCCCCACATGGGCAGGCGCCTTCTTTCAAGGGGGGACTTTGGGTGGGGCAGACAGGCAGACCCTTTCCACATCTGGTGGCTTTGGTCAGATCTGAGAGGAGTCACTGGAAAGAGCCTGGCATTCGAGGCTTGGTTTTGTGTGGTGGTTTTAGTGTATGGGACCAAAGACACCAGGACAGCCGAAGAGCTGGCTTAACACAACTTTATTACATGCTGGTCAGAGGGAACATGTGGTAATGGCGGACGAACAGCTCAATATATACAGTGGCTATACATTTGAATGTGGCTCCTTGACAGTCTATTGGCTACAGTCCGCGTGACGTCATTTCAAGTCACGCCCTTCTTGTCCAGGTGAAGGTGGTGGCGGGAATCTTCCTGCGCTGTTGCTCTTAGGTGAGTCTTGGACCAATGAGCTTGGACGCTCGCTATTGCCATCTAGTGGTCACTAGCTCGCGTCCTATTAAGGTTACAGTGATGCAGCTGAGGTTACAATGTTACACATGAATAGGTTGCATTGGATACACATGGATAGATACATTGTTTAAAGGCACATGCTTTAGAACACAACATCCCTCCCCCCTAGGATGAGACGAAGTCTCTTAACCAAGATGGTTTCTTGCACTCGCGTTTGGGCCGCGTTGTGGGTTGGCCCCCCCGGGGGCCGCTCCCGCTTCCTTGTTCCCTGGACCCTTGTCCTGTAGTGGGAGAGGGAGACTCGTTAGTGGCTTGCTGCGGTTTTGCAGCTTTAGGGGAAAGGGTAGATTCTGTTGTGGGTGAACCGGGGGCACCAGGGGCTAACGTAAAACCCCTCTTCTCTCTTGGATGGGTGGGGGACCACTCCGAAACCCCCCCCCCCGGTTCTGTAACTCAAAATTAAACTCTGCTGGGGGATCCCGCGGGATATCTACGAGGATAAATTCCTTCTCCTCCCCCCTTGGTGGGGACTCTGGGCCCCCCTCTCCTCCCCCTTGGGCTAAACGGGTGGGGGAGAACCCTAACGCTGAATTCGGCTCCGCGCTTTCAGCGCCCTGCTTTCCCGGGACCCGGTTCCGTAGCTGGTCCGCGTGCCGCCGCCAGAGTAGACCTGTGTTGGTCTCCACGCGGTACGACACGGGACCGGTCTGCTCCACGACCACCCCCGGTACCCAGGCTGGCCCTGCGCTGGCGTAGTTCCTGCAGTGCACGGGGGCGCCTACGCTAAAACTCTTTGTGGCCTCTAGCCCGATGTTCCTCCCCTTGTCTTCTACTCTCGTGGGGTCTAGCCTAGTGAGAATGGTGGTCAGTTTCCTGCGCATTAAGAGCTCCGCGGGGGAGTATCCTGACGCCAACGGGGTTACCCTATACCCTAGCAGAAACTGGCACACTTGCAGGTTGAGGTCCCTGGGGCCCATGCGCCGCAGCGCATCCTTCGTGGTGCGGACGAGGCGCTCCACTTGGCCGTTGGTGGCCGGATGGAAAGGGGCGGAGGTGATGTGCCGGATGGCGTTAATCTCTGTGAATGCCCTGAACTCAGCGGACGTGAAGCAACTAGCGTTACCACTAATTAGAGTGTCGGGTATGCCGAACGTGGAAAAAATTCTCCGCAAATGCTTAATTGTCGCGGCCGAGGAGGTGCTCGTGACTGGGATGACCTCCAACCACTTGGAGAAAGCGTCCACAACAAGGAGAAACAGAGTTCCCCGGAACGGGCCCGCGAAATCTATGTGTATCCGGGACCACGGCCCCTTAGCCGCGTCCCACTCCCTGTGGGGAAGACGGGCCTCCTCCGGTCTTAAGCATTGGCAACTCTCGCAAGTGCCGACCATGTGCTCGATGTCGGCGTCTAACTGGGGCCACCAAAAATAACTACGGGCCAGCGCTTTGGAGCGCACAATTCCGGGGTGGCTGACGTGCAGCAGTTTAAGCACCCGCGGCCGAAGGGATGTGGGGATCACCACCCGCTGCCCCCACAAGAGACACCCCCTCTCTAGGGACAGTTCCAGCTTCTTTCTGAAAAATGGGGCGAATTCCTCTGCTGGGGACGACGCCGGCCACCCTTTCTGCACCCAGGAGCTAACCGCCGCCAACGTCTTGTCCTTGCCTGTCGCCTTAGCGGGTAGTATGGGGGGATTATCCAAAACCTCAATCATGAGCACCTGGCGGTCTCGCCCCTCCCCGCCCACGTGGTTGTGCTCCTGGGGGAGGGGGGACCTCGATAGAGCGTCCGCATGGCTAATCTCTTTCCCGGGCCGGTACACCAACGCGTGCTGGTAGGCGTTGAGAAAAATGGCCCACCTAAGCATCCTCGGGGACAGGATCTGTGGCGTGGGCTTATCTGTGTTGAAAATGCCTAGTAGGGGCTTGTGGTCGGTCACGATGGTGAAGGGGCGGCCATAAAGAAAATCGTGAAATTTTTTGGTCCCTGCAATTATTGCCAGTGCCTCCCTGTCTGTCTGGGCGTAATTCCTCTCCGCTTGGGACAGGGACCTGGAGTAAAACGCTATTGGGGCCTCCCTCCCGTTTTCCAACACGTGGCATAACACTGCCCCCACCCCCACCGGGGATGCATCACAGATCAGTACCACCGGCCGTTTGGGGTCGAAATGGGTCAGAATGGCGTCAGACGCCAGGAGTTGTTTCAGTTCCGTGAATGCCCTTTCCTGGTCATCGCCCCACTTCCATGCCGCATCTTTCTTAAGCAACTTGTGCAGCGGCTCAGCCACCGCAGCCTTCCGTGGAAGGAAGGAGTGGTAGAAATTTAAGAGCCCTAGGAACGACTGCAACTCGGGCCTGGATGTGGGGCGAGGGGCTTTCTTGATGGCGGCCACCTTGGATTTGGATGGTTTGATCCCCTCGGGTGTTACTCGGAACCCTAAGAACTCAACCTCCTTCGCGAAGAAGACGCATTTGTCTTTTCACAACCTCAACCCCGCCTGTTCGAATGCCCCCAGGACCTTGTTTAGCCTTTCAGCCAACTCACCCTCGCTCCCCCCCGTTATCAAAACATCATCAAAATATGGCAAAACGCCGTCCAGCCCTTTGAGGAGGCGTTCCACGAGCGACTGGAAAATCCCAGGCGCCGAGTTCACGCCGAATTGGAGGCGCGTCACCTGGAACGCCCCCTTATGCGTGACTATGGTCTGTGCAGCAGCTGCGGCAGGGGTTACCATGAGTTGCTGATAGGCCTGTGCCAGGTCGAGTTTAGCGAAACACTTTCCCCCATGTAACCTGGCTAGCAAATGGCTGACCACCGGCACCGGATATGCATTAGGGCGGATAGCCTTATTAATGGTGCACTTATAATCGGCGCAAATGCGAACCTCCCCATTGGCCTTCAATGCCGTGACAATTGGAGTTTCCCACTCCGCAGAATCAACAGGAACAAGAATCCCCTGGTCCACTAATTTGTCCAGTTCCGCCTCTATTTTGTCCTTAAGTGCAAAAGGCACTCTGCGCGGTTTGAGTCTTATTGGGCGGACCTCCGGGTCCAGGTCGAAAGTTACTGGGGGTCCATTGAATTTCCCAAGTCCCTTTTTGAAAACTTCGGGGTGCGCGTCGCACACCTCCTGTATTGGGTCAGACCCAACGGCGTGCACCCCCCCAATGAACAGACCCAGGGGCTGAAACCATTGAGTCCCGAGGAGGCTGCAATTACCCCCCTTAAGAACGACTAGGGGGAGTTCCGCGGCGTGCCGCTTATACTGGACCTGGAATTTCCCAACCCCCAACACCGGGATACTGTTCCCTTGCATGTCCCGAAGCGTGGACCTCAACGCTTTGAGCTTGGGTCGTACGCGGGGGGCAATTCTCAAGAACTCCCTCTGGGAAATGATAGAATATGAGGAGCCAGAGTCAATCTCCATCCTAACAGGGGCCCCTTGCACCAGTACCTCAACAAAGTAATGGGGGTGTCCCATGGACACGCTGAAAACTGGGGCGTTGTCGTCGCTGTCGTCGGAGATGCGGCCCACGCCGTCCTGCTTCCTCGTGGGCCGGGCGCCATCCTTGAGTCTCGTCGAGCGGTCTGGCCTCGCTGCGCGGTCGGGCGAACTCCGGTCCTTGCGCCGTTGTCTGCAGACTTTGGCGATGTGCCCGCGTCGTCCACAGTTGTGGCACTCGGCTTTTCTGAAGGGACACCTGGCACGGTCGTGAGCCGCCCCGCAGCCGTCGCAACGCCGGCCCTCCTTCCGGACCCTCCGGACGTCCTCGTCGTCGCTGCTTTCGGCGGACGATTTCGAAATTCGCCGGGGCACGTGCACCGAACTCTCTGTTTTGTCGGCCTTCGGACGCCAGTCCTGGAGCTCTTGTACCCCGGCCTTCGTGGCTTCCGCGGCCTGTGCCGCTTTCAGGACCTCCTGCAATGTGGGGGGCAGCTCCTGATTCATCAGCGTGCGCTGGATCTCGACATCCTTCAGGCCGCATAGCACGCAGTCCCTGAGGGTGACTTCCAAGTTCTCCCATTTGCATGGGCCGGCGGCCAGGCGCAGGGCCGCTACGAAGGCGGCGACCGACTCACCAGGCGCTTGGACTCGCCTCCAAAACGCGCTCCAAGCGGGAAACATCACTACCGAGGGCCGGAAATGGTCTCGCAGCACCGTCAGGAGCTCCTTTGCCTTGAATTCAGCCGCCTTTTTGGGTGCGATGAGGTCAATCAACACCCTCTTGCCGTCGTGCCCGAGCATTCTGGTGAGGATGGCTCTCTTCTTTGCCTCGTCCTCGACCTCGAACTCCACCAGCGCGCCTTGGAAGTCCATTTTGAAAAGTTCCCAGTCTTGCGGTTTCTTGATGTCGAAACCGGCGTATGCCTTGGTCCTGTGGGCAGCCATTATCCCACCTTCGTCGCCAATTTAGTGTATGGGACCAAAGACACCAGGACAGCCGAAGAGCTGGCTTAACACAACTTTATTACATGCTGGTCAGAGGGAACATGTGGTAATGGCGGACGAACAGCTCAATATATACAGTGGCTATACATTTGAATGTGGCTCCTTGACAGTCTATTGGCTACTGTCCGCGTGACGTCATTTCAGGTCACGCCCTTCTTGTCCAGGTGAAGGTGGTGGCGGGAATCTTCCCGCGCTGTTGCTCTTAGGTGAGTCTTGGACCAATGAGCTTGGACGCTCGCTATTGCCATCTAGTGGTCACTAGCTCGCGTCCTATTAAGGTTACAGTGATGCAGCTGAGGTTACAATGTTACACATGGAATAGGTTGCATTGGATACACATGGATAGATACATTGTTTAAAGGCACATGCTTTAGAACACAACAGTGGTGCAGGAAACACACACCCTGTGGCTCTTTTGAGAGGACCGAAGGAAGCCTACCTGTCAAGTATCCCGCATTGGCCGGGATTTCCCGTATTTCAGCACTCGTTCCTCCCCTTTCCCACCACTGTCCAGTATTTTGAACGGCGGTGAAGGGTTACTGTGCATGCGTGCCCATCAGAGGCAGCGGTGTGCATGCGCAAAGCGGTTCTGTGCATGCGCAAAGGAGTTGTTGCTGCGCATGCGCGCCCGGGCCAGAACATTTCCTGTATTTTCCGGAGCCGCGCTTGACGGGGAAGGAAGGAAGGAAAGAGCCTGTTCTGTGGAACAAGCCTGTCAACCCAATCCATCAGCCTGATTTGCAGAAGAATTCTTAATATTTCTTTTGCCGAACAAGGTGTTGATCTTATTGTCCCAACTCCTTCCCGTTCACCACCTCCTCAGCAGCCATTTTGAAATTCCCTGGCACCTTTGTGTAAGGACCTATTTGCCCAGCCCGAGCGGTGGGGCAGAGGAGCGTCCGGTCTCCCATCTAGCAGCAGCAGCATCCCCACTGGGTCTGCCCGGTGAAAAACCCCTCCTTCCTTGTGCTCCTGTTACTTGTGCTGCATCCTTGCAAGGAGGCCTTGGCACAAACTGTGGGTGTTCTGGGAGAGAGAGAGAGAAAGCGCATGGCCCACCCCCAGAGTGAGTGTCTTTGGCCATGTGGCCAACATCCCTTCAGCCCACGTCTTAAACCTGCTGCTGCTGCTGTTGGGATTTGGCTCTGGCAGCTGCTGTGCTGATGTCGGGCGTGGCATCTCTAACCAGTCATGTTGCATCCATGCCACTTTCTCCTAGGCAGCAGGGCTCTACTTTCTGCACTTTTCTTCATTTTGCTTTTAATTTTTTCATATCTCACCAAAGTATTTCTCTTTTATCTTAAATTTATGATTTGTTGGTTTTTATCTTAAATGTATGATTTCTTGGTTTTTATCCATTTATTTATTTATTGCCGCCCACTCGCCTGGGCGGCTCACAACCAAATTTACAATATAAAAACATTCATACTGAAAACCTTTAACACCTTATTAAAAGGCCCAATTAAAAACTATTAAAAAGCCCACCCACCCACCCCTTCTGCAACGAGGGAAGTTCAAATGAGCCAGCAGGCAGGTGCCACCTCCCCAGCAGCACCCCCCACACCTGCCCAGCCAGCCAGGTGTTGAGTTCTTTCCTGAAGAGCAGCAATTCTGCCTGCAGCCGTAATTCTGCCGGCAGGAGGTTCCATAGGGCCGGGGCGGACACGGAGAAGGCCCTCCTTCTTGTGCTAGAGAGGCGAGCCCCTCTAGCCGATGGATGGTACAGTTAGAGAACCCCTCCGGTCCACTCTAGTCAGACGGCCAGACATTCTTGGGGCGACACGGTCTCTTAGGTATCCTGGCCCACTACCATGTAGGGCTTTAATCCAGCAAAGCCAGCAACTTGAATTGCACCCGGAGGCAAATTGGTAACCAGTGCAGCTCCCAGAATAATGGTAAGGCACGAGCATAACGCCTGTTCACCGTCACCATCCGGGCAGCCGCATTCTGGACCAACTACAGCCTCCAGATGGTCTTCAAGGGCAGCCCCATGTAGAGCGCATTGCAGTAATCTAGTCTGGAGGTCACCAGAGCATATGTGACCATGAGCAAGGAGTCCCGGTCCAGGAGCGGGCACAACTGGTGAATTACACAAAGTTGTGCAAAAGCCCTCCTCGACCAGTAGTCGTGAGTCCAGGAGGACCCCCAAGCTGTGCACCGGGTCTGTCTGGGGCAAAATAGCCCCATCTATGCCATGGAGCCAGTCCCCAGCGAGGGCAAATTGAAATCCCCCGGAACTATCAACCTAGGGAACTCCAATCATGCCAACGCTGAGGCCTCTTCGAGAAGCTCAGGCAGGGAGTCCCTTACTCTGCAAGGGGGCAGGTACAGGAGTAAGACCCCTAGCTGACCCTTAGGGTCCAATCACAGGAGCAGAGCCTCACAACCCGGAACTTTTGGAGCAGCGGCCCCGGCGACTCCCAGTGATTCTCTGGCTAAGATGGCCATGGCACCGCACCTCCCGGCTGGTGCCAAATACCAAACCTGGCTGGACACATTTCTGACAGAAGAACACCGTCCTCTGGTGTCAGCCAGATTTCAGTGATGCATGTCAGCCATTTTGTCTGCACTGGCCTCTAACTGCAGTTGGCTATTTTGTCTGCACTGGCCTCTGCTAAGAAGAAAAAGATGGAGGGCGGTAACTAAGCAGTCTCAGGAATCTAAGGCTGCTAAAGTGACCCAAGGACAAGGCAAGGCTTCTGCTGCACCTTTCCCTGGGCCCTTCTTGCCTATAGGGATGCAGCTGCTGCTTCTGGACAATTAGGGGAAATTTCTACACCACCACCACCATCCCACATCCTGCGGCTTTGCCGCAGCCTTCAACTGCTGATTTGGATTCAGATACTCCTTTGCTGTGCACTCAACCACGTACTGTGGAATTGCACTCTGTCAGCACATGAATCTACTGATATCTTTCCATAGGAATAAGGGGTAGTTTTCTTCCTCTGCTCCTCCTCCAGATTTCAGGTACTCGACCAACATACAGCCGAACAGAAGTCCCATCGTTTACGCTCTAAGCCCTCTGACGCAATGGTGCATTTCTCCTTATCAGACGGATTTGGGACATGGTGCGCATGCTGCTTATCCACCTGCGAGGGAACCGCACCCACCACTGCATGACTAGGACAAGTCTAACATCTCTCATTGGCTCCAACGTATGGCAATGTTCCTGCAACTTCAACATCCCATCACTGGATGAGGAATATGAGCTGGTCTCTGAGCACTACTGTGATCATCACACTCTGACGAATTGTCTGGGTCAGCCCATTCCTCACCGCGGTGCTTGGCGCCATGACATGGACATGGAATCTCTGGGTCAGCCCATCCCTCGTCTCGGTGCTTGACGCCATGAGATGGACAAGGATCCTCGATGTCATGAGATGGACATGTCACCTCGTCTTCTACTGTACTACAATTCCTCTTGCACTTAAAACAATTGGGTCTTTCATTGTCATCCCTCAAAGTTTATTTGGTTGCTGTCATTGCCTGTCAGCCCTCGCATTCAGAGCAAGGCTATTTTTTCATAACCGTAAGGTTAAAGATTCCTTAAGGGATTGGCTAATACCTATCCAGATGTGCGTAGACCACCTCCACCATGGTCTCTATCCCTGGTACTTGATAGACTGATCGACAAGCCGTTTGAGCCAATGGCCACTATGCCATTGCACTTACTCACAAGTCTGCCTTTCTGTTAGCAATTACCCTTGGCAGAAGAGGCAGTGAACTCTCAGCCCTTAGTTATGACTAGCAGAGGTTGCCCGGTGTTGCCGGGCTGTTTTAAAGGATGATATAATTTTTTAGAATTTTTTTATGTAACCAAATAATGTTTTTCTATGTGTGTTTTTTTTAATGTGTGAGTATATTTTTTAAAAATTCAATTTTTTAAACTGTTCAGATGTTTATTTTGTGAGTGAAAACTGTAAACAGGATTTTAGAAATGTTTTAGAAATGTTATTCTTTCTTTTGACTCTTTTTGACTGTTTTCTCCTGTGTCCTCTGGGTGGTGCTGTTGCGCTTTTCTTTTACTTTGACTTTCTTTCTCCACTGTCCTGTGGGTGTCTCTTGTTCCGGTAAGTAGTCTGTCTTTCCTCATTTCATTTCCGGATCTCGTAGAGTAAGGTCGTTTGGGTGAATTCTCCGTTTTAATTTCTTTGGGGGGTTTGTATTGTTGTTGTTGTTGTTGTTTTTTGGGGGGGTTCTGTGTGTTTGGTGTTTGTGTAATTTTTGGGGTTTTTGGATGTTTTTGGTTGTGATTTTTGTGTAATTTGTTTATTTTTGGGGTAAGTGAAGGCACCGTGCGGAGCGCCGTCCGGTGCCTTTGCTTACCTGGGAATTTTTCCGCTTTCAAGGGGTGGAAGGCAATGATGCCTTCTCCCTCCCTTGAAAGCAAAACACTTCCTTGTAAAGTAAAGTAACCGGGCGGAGCACCGTCCGGTGCCTTTGCTTTGCAGGGGAATTGTTTTGCTTTCAAGGGAGGGGGAAGGCAATGATGGCTCCGCCCCCTGTTGAAAGCGTTGTCGGTGGTGGGGGTCCCTTCCCACGGCCTCAGTCGGCATGTGGGGGGACTCTTCCTTTCCCACGGCCTGGGCTCGATGTCCGGGGTGTGGGAAGGCAAGCTCCGTTTTTCAGGCAGCGTTGGGGTGTTTTCTCTTCCCGCAGGCTAGGCAGCCATGCTGTGTTGCAGGAACCCAAGCGCCGGCTGTATTTTTTATTTTTCACGCGGCGGATTTCTCAGAGTTCTGTGCGCTCATGGTGCGCAGAACTCTGGGGCTTGTAGTTTGTGAGTATTTTTCCCTTTGCATTGCTCTTTTTTCCCTGTGGCTCGTTTTTGATTGGCCGCAGCGCTTTTTCCAACTTTCTTTGTGGTCACACCTCTCAGCCTGATTGGCTGTTGTGCGGCGCAAAGAACGTTGGGAAATGAAGTTGTTTCCCTTTTTTTTTGCGTTTGTGGGGCTGTTGCCCCACTGCTGGTTTTTTCAATCCTTCGTTGACCTGCGGACCCAGTTCGGCCGTGTGCACGAATGGTGGGTGCGGGTCATTAGGGTGAGGCATAGGAACCTATAGCAAGTTCCAACGGTTAACCCTTGGTTTTATAGGTTAAGATTGAGCATAAGACTCTCCCCCCCCCCACTACACAAAAAAAAAAATCACCTCACAGGCTCCCTTAATTCCATTAATGCAGTGTACCTTTTTACACCCTCAGGAGGGTGGGGCAGTGGGTGCCAATGCCAAATGAAGTGGGCTTGACCTTTTAAAATCACCAGAAGACTCGGGGTGTGTGTGTGTGTCTTTGTGCCGCAGCCTTAGAAAGGACTCCAAAGTCCATCCCCCACTAACTGGGCCCAATGGGTTTTGTTCTGTAGGAATGGAGGCTATGATGCTCCTGTCAGGATTCCACCCTGTCTAGAAAGAGGGTTTCAGGCTTTTAAAATGACTTTTTCCTGAGAGTCAGTTTGAGGGAGATGTAATAATAATACCCGTGAGATTCTGTGCTTTGGACAGAGAGGGTTTCTCAGCTGCCTTAAAGAGGTTTGAGGCTTTCCAGGAATGCAGGTATTTTCCCCTCAGCCAGGATGAGCAAAAATGTTCTTTCCATCTTGGTCTTCCTCTCAAACCAGTTTACATGTCTAGCACCCAGATCACATCTAATCTAGACAAGGGAAAAAGGTTCCCTCTCCAGTCCAGCCGTGAGGATGATAACAGTCAATTGGGGGGAGGCATCCAGAAAGCCCCCCATGGAGAGACCTCACACAACCCATGGGCTGTAGGGTAAAGACCTCTGCTCCAAACTGGACAGAGACCCAGACGCAGCTCAGAAAGATCACTTTAAAATTAAAACTCTCCACATTCCCCTGCTGCCAAAAAAAGTAATTCCCACTCCTTTTAAACACCCCCCCCCTTAATCCATTGTCTCAACTCAGATAAAAAGAGAAAACTGGGCTGCCCATATTTTTCAGCTTCCCCCCCCCCAACACCCCGTTATTAAAGACAGAGTGTTTGGGGGTGGTGGACTCGTTCTCCTCTCCCAGGTCCCTTGGGTCCAGAAGGGTTGGGGGGAAGGGGTGTGTCCCCCAACCCTTCCAGAGCCAGGGGAGCCAGCAGAGAGGGGATGGTTTCCCCCCTCCAAAAAAACCCTCCGTTTTAAAAGAGAAGAAACCAAGTGGTTTCTTCTCTTTAAAAATGGAGTGGGTTGTTTTTTTTTGGGGGGGGGAGGGGTTGGTCTCGTTCTCCTTTCCCTGGTCTTTTGGTTCCAGAAGGATGGGGGGAAGGGGTCTGCCCCCCAACCCTTCTAGACCCAGACCCCACTCTGACAGCACTTACCTTTTCCTGGCTGCCTCCAGCTGAGTCTTTCTAAGGCTTTCCCTCCGGCTCCCAGCCTTTTTTTTTTAAGTCAGTGCGCGTTCCCAGCCTCCTCTGCGCTGATTGGCTGAGGGGTTGCACTCATCCTAATTGGCTGGAGCTCGCAACAGCGCACAGGATTTTGGGTATTGAAGTTGTTTTTGTTTCTTCCTCGTTTGTGGTGCTCTTGCCCCACTGGCGCAATTCTCAATCCTGCGTTTACCTGCATACCCAGTTCGGACGTGTGCACGAATGGAGGGTGAGGGCTAGCGGGGCCTGGCTAAGGAGCCTATGCGAAGTTCTAACGGTTACCCCTCGATTTTATAGGTAAAGATATGCCATTCATCAAATTCTTTGCTGACAAAGTGGTGTTCCACCAAGTCAAGACGTATCCTTTCTGCCGAAAGTTGTTTCGGCGTTTCACTTACAGCAGCCTATTGTTTTGCCTACTTTCTTCCTGTCCCCTTCCTCGGCCTTAGAAAAGAGGCTTCACACTTTGGATGTGGAAAGAGCATTGGCTTTTTATTTAGACAGGACTAAAAGTTTTAGAGAAACTCAGCGTCTCTTAGTCTGTTACGCAGGACCCAACAAGGGTCTACAGGTCTCCTCCCAACGCCTTTCCTACTCTGGCTTACACGTTGGCACATCTGGGCCCTCATGTGGCTCCACGTGCCCATTCTTATTTCCGCCACCCTGCGGAAATAAATCAAACCCCTTAAAACACCTTAAAACACAATCAAAAACATCCAAAAATACACAAAAACAAACAAAAACAACACCAAAAAACAATTCAAAGTAAACAAAAACAATCAAAAACAAAACAGTCAAAAAAATACAAAAACCAAAAAAACCCCCACAAAATAAAGAAAACAAGCCAACTCACCACCACATGTCCTACCTGCACGACGACCGGAAACAAAATTAATAAAGAAAGAGACTACTTACCGGAAGAAACTCCACCCAGAGGCCAGGAGAGAAAAAACAGTCAAAATACAAGAAAACCCCTACCAGCACCACCTGCTGGCCACAATAGTAAAAACAATACAAAAACACACAACAGCCCCAAACAAAAGGCCACAACAGTAAAAACAAATCAAAACAATAACACAAAATCGCAATTTTACACAAAAGGTGACAATAATGACAAGTCAAAAAAATTATACGAAAACACAATTTAACACAAATCACAAACATATGTCAATAAAATAAAAAAATATTAAAATCCTGTGCTGAGTTCTAACTCAAATAAAAACCCAAAACAACTAAACACATTTTAAAAACATTGAATGTAAAAACATTTACTTTCACATTATTAAAATTATTACCTACAGTACAACTATTTTAAAAAAAACCAAAAACTAAAACATTCAGTTACATAAAACAGACAGCCAAGCCAAAAAAAATTGTATAAATAAACATTTTAAAAATTACAGACTAAGCAATTTTTTTATTTTTTTATTTATTTTTGCACATTTATATCCAGCCCTCCTGGTGGATACACCACTCAGGGCGGCTAACAATATAATAAAAATTACAATAAAAACAATTCAATGACAATAACTAAAAACAAACCTAACACCCCAATTAAAACCAGCATTAAAACACAAACAAATTGTCATTAACAAACATTAACACAATTTAACCTTCCAACACAATTTAAAACAGCCGGGCAACCTCTGCTAGTTTTCTATAATAAAAAGTGAAGCTTGGGGAAACCAACCATTGCGCCTGCGCGAGAGTAAACCCATTAGTATGAATGCTCACAGGACCACTCGGAGAACTACGTTTACGGTAGGTAACCTACCCTTTCCTGCTGCCATCTTTCCCAGAAAAATCTGTTGAACTGCTGTTTGTGTAGCTTTGAAAATTCAAAGGGGGGGGGGATTTATTGCACGTGGGGAGGCAATTCAATGCGATGTGTAGATTTAGTTCTTCCTCTTAGAGCAAGTCAACATTTGTCTACTCCAGATTATTACTCTCCAATAAGTCTAACCTTCCCTTCTCTTGTAATTTTGTTAAGGCACCTTCAGCTGAATGGGTAGTAGACAAGCTAAAGGGAGTTTAGGTCTGCCTAAATCTCTGGTCTGCCTTTGGCTGAGAGGACGATTCAGCCCCAGGCCGAGCTGCCCCTGCACAGAGGAGGAGGAGGAGGGCACTCCCTTTCCCCCATCAGTGGGTTCTGTTTCCATCCATTGTGACTGTTGGCCTGTGGTAGGGCTTTGTGCCATTTTGTGGCCTCGTGGCGTTCTGTGGATTGAGTTCCTCCTCTCTCCCTCTGAAGTGGCCACCTGAGGGCAGTAGCAACGATAACTCCAGCTTTGCTGGGAATGTGGCTGCGTCGGTCTTCTCCTAGAGAGTTGTGAGAGGTGGCTGTTGTGGCTTTCTGGCCCAGGAGTTTGCTGACACTGGCTGCCTTAGAGGCTCAGACAGACTGGGGGGGGGGGGGGAGAGGGAAGCCCCCCCATCCCACCCAGTGAACGGCTAAACTCTTCTCTTTCTCACCAGGCTTGGATGACCGACAGGAAGGCGCTCTTGTCATGCTCCTGGTGGCCAGCATGCGCCAGGCCACAGAGGGCCACCCACCCCCTGGCAGGGCCTCTGGAAAGAAGGTATCCATGCACTGAGTGCATGGGTGGGTGGGTGGGGCTCCCCCCCCCCCGGGTCCACCAGGCTCCCTCTCTCCCTCATATCATCTCTTGCCAGGCATTCTCTGCTCGGGAGCGCAAAGTGCAAGCCGAGGACCGCCTGAGGCTCAGCCAGCACCTCCTTCCGCTCCTACCCCAGCTGATAGCCAAGGTGGGCCACTGGTGTGGGATGAGGAGGGAGAGAAAGGCCCGGAAAACCTTCCATTTGGCCAGAGAAGGCCCTGGTGCTGCAGACAATGCATGCGGGCGGGAAGGACGGGGGGGGGGGGGAGAGGCAGAGTTGGCTCTTGGTGCCCCCCCTCCCTTCTCCTCCTCTTCCTCAGGGCCTTCTTCTTTTCCTTCTTCTGCTCTCTTGGCAGTTCTCAGCAGACGCAGAGAAAGTGGTGCCTCTCTTGGAAGCTCCGCGCTATTTTGACCTGGCCCTTTACAGCACAGGCCGCCTAGAGAAAGTAAGGGACCCCTCCCTGCCTCTCCCCCCCCCCTCCAAGCCCCACAGCAGAGAAGGGGCTCCATTGATAGAGTGGAGCTTGGGAGAGCCAGGGTTGAAGTCCTCGTGCAGATGGGGAAATCATCACCTGGGTAAGCATGATGGGGCCACCACGCTCATCCCAACGATGATGTTGCCGTCAGGATGAAGTAGAGCAAAGGGAAGGAGGTAGGGAAGGAAACCACTCAAGAATTCTGTGTGAGTACGTGTGCGTGCGTGCTAAATGACAGTATGGATCCCTTCAGCTGTAACCTTGAGATTCGGCTACTGTGACTCTCCTACTTGGAAACTCCCCAACTGATGCAACCTGTGGCCTGTGCCTCCCTTCAGCCCTGGTGAGGGTCCTGTGTTCACCTCTTTCCACCATTCTAGTGGCAGCCTAAGGCGGTTGCTCAGTCCTGTCACTGGATAAAGAAAGAGAGCCAGATGTGGAGCTGTGCCCAGCCCATCCCAGCCTGCCCACGTCTTAAAATGGCCCCCAACCTCCTGCCCTGCCAGGTCCAAGAGCCCCGCCTGCTCTCTTTCTCCCTCCTTCCCAGTACTTGGAACTGCTACTGACCCAGCTGCAGGAAGTGGTGGAGAAGCACGTGGCCCGGGCCGTGCTGGAGGCGGCTGCCCAGACCCTCCACCTGCTCTGCTCCCCGGAACTGGCTTTCTACGCTCGGGCAGATTTTGCTCGCAGCCGCCTGGTGGACCATCTGGCAGACAAGCTCCAGTACAGAGCCATGGAACTGCTCCAGGTATCTCAAGCACTCACTGGCAGGGTGTGTGTGTGTGTGTGAGAGAGAGAGAGAGAGGGAAGGGCCGGGCAGTGCACAAAGGGCAGGAGTGCTCCCAAAGGGAGGAGTAGGGCTGTGGCGGGTGGGTGGGGAGAGGGGCTGGTTAGTACAGCCCCACCAGACCGTGCCTGAGTCCTATGTGGGCATGGTGGTGTTTTCTCTCCCTTCTCCAGGCATGGATGGGTTCTTCTTTGTGGTCCCTGTGAAGCCACACTAATGGGTTTTCCTGCGCATGCGCAGTTCAGTCCAGAAATCTTCCATAGCTTTGTAGGAGTCTCAGACTCCGCCCTTCATGCCAATCAGGAGCGAGCCTGCCCCCAATCCCCAGTTCTTTCTTTGCCGCCGCAAGAGTCAGTTGTGTCTTCCAGAGCTCCCTTCGTGCCCAAGACTAACGGTTTTTCCCTTCTTTTTTACTGAGAGCGATTTTGTAGTTCTTGCTTAATGAGTCTATTTGTTAAGATTTCTTACCCCCTATGGGTCTTTATATGTCTTAAATAGTCTCTAGTAAGTTCTTAAATAATTTCTAGATAATGTTATTTACTTAGATTTTTCTCATAAGGATTTTATGCCTTATTTATTTTCCCCATGCTATTTTTTGTTATAGCTAGTAATATTTGGATTAGCAATCTTCAGATTGATTGCCCTTAGGGGTTTTTATATTCTTAACTAATTTATTGAGTACTTTACTTCGTTTCCTAAATGCCATTATCTAGTTAGATATTTTTATCTAATTACCCTCTTAAGTATCTCTGTTTTTGTAAACACCACCACTACGAAGTAAATGAATTAAGGGATCCTAACAGTTAAAACAAACTCAATATAATTCAAATCCGGATCCACCCCCTCCACCCCCTTCCAGGAATGGAACTTTTTCCGCTCAAACCTGTGGAGCCAGGCTGGAGCCTTTTCTGCTTTCCTTACAAATGCAGATTTTATTAAGCTGTCTCTCCATGGGGGCAGCCTCCCCCCTCCCTTTCCCCCCCATAGGAGCTTGCAGTCAGGAGTCTGCTATTTTTCCTTGCAAATGCAGATTTTATTGAGTTGTCCCTCCATTTGAGGCAGCCTCTCCCCCCCTCCCCCCTATATGAGTAGTTGATTTTGTTGTGTTGGAGCTTGAATATTTATTGCATATTTTACTGTTTAAATTACTGTATTGTATCTGTATTTCTAACATTGTATTTCATGCTCTGTGATTTTGCTTTTGTAATGCTTTGTTTACTGTGATATTGATTTTTGATACTTTATTGCGATGTTGTTGTGATGATATTGATATGTTGTATTTTTTTGTGATATTTTTGTGATATTTTTATACTGTAACTTGTAAATTGTACTTTGTAAACCGCATTGAGTCTCCCATTGGGCAGAGAACTGCGGTATATAAATTTAATAAATAATAATAATAATAATAATAATAATAATAATAATAATAATAATAATAATAATAATAATAATAATGATAATGATAATGATAATGATGATGATGATGAGCTTGCAGTCAGGAGTCTGCTATTTTTCCTTGCAAATGCAGATTTAATGTGAGCTGTCCCTCCATTTGAGGCAGCCTCTCCTCCCTCCCCTATACGAGCTTGCAGTCAGGAGTCTGTTGCTTTTCTCGCAGATAACAGAAGCTTTTCATCCATGTGAGCAGTTTCTCCATTTCAGGCAACCTTCACCTTCGGTGTCAGCTTGCAGAGACTATTTTTCCTTGCATATGGGGAAGGATTCATGTGTGCCGTGCCTCCTTTGAGGTCAGCCACACCTTCGGTGTCAGCTTCCAGAGACTGGCGTCTGCTGTTTTTCCTTGCATATGGAGAAGGATTCGTGTGTGCCGTGCCTCCTTTGAGGTCAGCCACACCTTCGGTGTCAGCTTCCAGAGACTGGCGTCTGCTGTTTTTCCTTGCATATGGAGAACATAAGAACAGCCTTGCTGGAACAGGCCACAGCCCATCCAGTCCAGCATTCTGTCTCACACAGTGGCTCACCATTTCCTTCAGGGTATTCCCAAGCAGATGCCTTCACCTGCTTGGGATTCCTTGGAAATGATATTGAGAGATATCCTGCCTATCTCTCCAACCCGGAGGTTGTCCTTAAGTATCCATAATTATAGCCATTGATACTCTTGTCCTCCATGAACTTGTCTAATCCTTTCTTAAAGCTGTCAAGACTGACAGCTGTCACCACTTCTTCTGGCAGGGAGTTCCATAGACCAGTAATCCTCTGGGTGAAAAAGTACTTTCTCTTATTTGTTTGAGAACTAGTACCCAAAAGTTTCATGGAGTGTCCCCTAGTTCTAGTGTTATGCGATAGGGAAAACAGTTTTTCCTTATCTACTTTGTCCACACCGTGCATGATTTTATAAACTTCAATCAGGTCACCTCTTAGACGTCGTCGTTCAAGAGTGAAGAGGCCCAACCGTTGCAGCCTCAGATGGTAAGGAAGGTGTTCCAGTCCCCTAATCATTCTGGTTGCCCTCCTCTGCACTTTTTCCAGCTCCATAATAATAAATATTATTATTTATTATTATTTATTTATTTATTTATTAAATTAATAATAAAAATAATAAAGGGCAAAAGAAGAAGGGGGAGGCCAAAGATGAGATGGCTAGATGGCATTGTAGACACAATGGGCACAGAGCTGGGAGGGCTGAGGGGGATGGTGGAGGACAGAGGCGCCTGGAGAACAATGGTCCATAGGGTCGCAAAGGGTCGGAATCCACTGTGCGACTGAACAACAACAACAAATATCCTTCTGGAGGTATGGCGACCAGAACTGTACACAGTATTCCAGATGGGGCCTCACCATAGATTTATAAAGAGGCAAAATGACACTTGCTGACTTATTTTCTATACCCTTCCTAATGATCCCTAGCATTGAGTTTGCTTTTTTCACTGCTGAGGCACACTGGGTTGACACCTTCATTGAGGGGGGTCCACCAGGACACCAAGGTCCCTTTCCTGGTTTGTCGCAGAGAGTTCAGACCCCATCAGTTTATAAATGTAATTGGGGTTCTTTGCCCCAACATGCATCACTCTGCACTTACTAATGTTGAAACTCATTTGCCACTGTTTTGCCCACTCCCCCAGTGTCGAGAGATCCCTCTGGAGCTCCTCACAATCTCTCACAGTTTTCACTACCCTGTATAATTTAGTGTCGTCAGCAAATTTGGCTACCTTACTTTTTACTCCTACCTCTAGATCATTTATGAAGAGGTTGAAAAGCAGGGATCCCAGTACTGAACCTTGGGGGACCCCACTCTTTACTCCCCTCCATTTGGAGAAGTGTCCATTGAGTGCTACCCTGTTTCCTGTCCCTTAGCCAGTTGCTGATCCAGAACAAGACCTGTCCCTTTATTCCATGACTGGTAAGTTTATTCAAGAGCCTTTGGTGTGGGACCTTGTCAAAAGCCTTCTGAAAGTCCAGATAAACAATGTCAACTGGATTCCCCTTATCCACATGCTTGTTGACACTCTCAAAAAATTCCAACAGATTAGTGAGGCATGATTTGCCCTTGCAAAAGCCATGTTGGTTCTCCTTTAGCAGCGCCTTCTCTTCTATGTGCCTATTAATTCTATCTTTTAGGATGGTTTCCATCACTTTACCTGGGACACATGTCAAACTGACAGGTCGGTAATTTCCTGGATCACCCCTGGATCCTTTTTTGAAAATGGGTGTTACATTCGCTACCTTCCAGTCATCAGGCACAAAGCCTGATTTGAGGGAAATATTATATATTTTGGCTAGGAGATCAGCAATTTCATCTTTAAGTTCCCTGAGAACTCGTGGATGGATGCCATCTGGTCCTGGTGATTTGTTAGTGTTTAGCTTAACAAGACATGCAAGGACCTCCTCCCTGGTTATTTCTATCTGGCTTAACTCTTCGGTTTCCCTCCCTACGAAGATAGGCTCTGTTTTGGGCATGTGGCCTCTGTCTTCTTCAGTGAATACTGAAGCAAAGAATTCATTGAGTCTCTCTGCAATCTCTGTTTCCTCTTTAATAACCCCTTGCCTTCCATTGTCATCTAATGGTCCAATGGCCTTCCTAGTTGGGTTCTTACTTCTAATGTACTTAAAGAAGTCTTTGTTATTTCTCTGAGTATTTTTAGCTATATGCTCCTCAAAGTCTTGCTTTGCTTTCCTGATTGTTGCCTTGCATTTGTTCTGCCAGAATTTATGTTTCTGCCTGCTGTCCTCATTCGGACAAGCCTTCCATCTTCTAAATGAGCTTTTCTTGCTCTTGATCACTTCCCGAACAGCTCCTGTAAGCCACATCGGAGTCCTCTTGGACCTGGCAGTGCCCTTTTTCCTTTTGGGTATGCATTCCAATTGGGCCTCTGTTATTGTTTTTGTAAACAGCCTCCATGCCTCTTGGAGTGTTTGGACTCTCTCAATTTTCCCTTTCAGCTTCTTTTTTACTAGTTTCCTCAACTTTGGGAAATTTCCTTTTTGAAAATTTAAGGTCTCTGTGTTAGATTTTATCAGTGACTTGCGGTCTATGATCAAGTTAAACATAATTGAGTTGTGGTCACTGTTCCCTATTGGATCAGTCACATTAACATCTTGCACCAGATCCTGAGTATTACTCAGGATCAAGTCAAGGATTCTTGTACCTCTAGTTGGGTCTTCAACCATCTGTCCCAGGGAACAATCATTTAGCATATCTAGGAACTTTATCTCTTTATCACGTGCTGAACAACAGTTCACCCAGTCTATGTGAGGGTAATTGAAGTCCCCCATTATAACCAGGCTTCCCTTCCTGGATGCCTCCTTTACAACATTCTCCAACTGCCAGTCTCCCTCAAGAGTTTGGGTCGGAGGCCGATAGTATATGCCTACTGTTAGACCATCCTTGTGGCCTGGTACTCTTACCCACAGAGCTTCTAATGGTGACTCCAAATCACCTAGATATTCCAATTCATACGATTTTATCACTTCTTTGACATACAAGGCCACACCACCTCCCATTTGCCCCTTCCTATCTTTCCTGTACAGTTTGTAGCCTGGGATAACTGTATCCCATTGGTTATCATCCGTCCACCAGGTTTCAGTGATACCAATAATATCAATATTCTTATCTATTGCTAAGTATTCCAGCTCCCCTATTTTGTTCCGGAGGCTTCTGGCATTTGTATACAAGCATTTATATATGCTTTCCTGATACAGTCTTTTGAGTCCAGTTGCATTGTTAGACTGCCTCTTGCATCCTTCTGCTAGAATGCTAGTGACTAGCTCCTCGCTCTGCTGAGTAATTTTTGCATCCTCCTCACTACTCAAGTACACACTTTCCCGAACCGGATGCTGCCCAGCTCCTGTCGGCTTTCCCCCAGTTATCAGTTTAAAAGCTGCTCTGCAGCCTTTTTGATGTTGAGTGCCAGCAATCTGGTCCCATCATGGTTCAAATGCAACCCATCCCTCCTGAACAGATTTGGCTTGTCCCAAAATGTTCTCCAGTTCCTGACAAATCTTAAACCCTCCTCTCGACACCACCGCCTCATCCACGCATTGAGGCTTCTGAGCTCTGCCTGCCTGGTAGGTCCTGCGCGAGGGACAGGCAGCACTTCTGAAAATGCTACCTTGGAAGTCCGGGACTTCAATCTTCTTCCTAACAACCTGAATTTGGCTTCCAGGACAGACCGCTTGGCCTTCCCAACATCATTGGTACCAACGTGTACCATGACAACTGGCTCGTTCCCAGTTCTCTCTAACAATCTATCTAGATTTCTTGTGATGTCTGCAACTTTTGCACCTGGCAGGCAAGTCACCATACGGTTATCATGTGCATCACAAATCCATTTCTCTGTATTTCTAATTATTGAATCGCCTAGTACAAGGAGCCTCTCTCCTGCAATCTGTTCATCTACATGCACCTCATCAACCATATTAAGGGAGAGGAGCTCAGTTTGTTCCTGTTGTTTATCTTCCTGGATCTCATCAAGTGTGATGAAAGAGAGATCATCAGGTGGAACCAGTTGTTCCTCTGTGTGTTCCTCATCAGGTGTGATGAGGGAAAGAGCCTCAAATTTATTCTGTAATTTCAGACTCTCAGAGTGATCCCCTACTCTCCTCCTCCTTTGAGTCACATTCCTCCAAACATCTCCCTCCTGAGTTAGTGAAGGGCCTTCTCCCTCAGAACTGTGCCCTGTCTCTTCTTTGTCCAGCATAGTCTGTTCCGCTCTGTCCAAGAACAGCTCAAGCTCCATAATTTGTTGATGGTTAGATATGCGGGCCTCTAGCTGCTGGACCTTCTCTTCTAGTAGTGCAACCAGCTTGCACTTGCTGCAAGTGTAGTTCTCCATATGCTTTGGCAAGAACACAAACATGGCACAAGTATTGCAGGTAACTACAACTGTTCCCTCAGAATCCATTTTAACAAGTGCAGTATTCTGGGGCTCAAAAATGTACACGTTTACTGCAGAGTCAAAAGGGCTGACCCTGAAAGAGCTCAGAGCTTTTAAAGGCTAGTGTGGCTCCGCCCCTATGAGTCACAGTTCAGGGAAGGGCCTGGTGTGGCTCTGCCCCCCTGCTTCTGGAAGCTTCAAACTGCTTCCTCTGTTTGAACAGAGGTGGCTCTCAGCAGCTTCAATTATCAATTTAAATTAGTGGAGGCCTCTAAAGCAGCTCTACTCCAACTGCAAAACTTACCAGTGCTTGCTTCCTTTGTTTGGCTCTCCTCAGCAGCAGCTCTGCTTAAGAGCACATGCAGAGTCAAAAGGGCTGACCCTGAAAGAGCTCAGAGCTTTTAAAGGCTAGTGTGGCTCCGCCCCTATGAGTCACAGTTCAGGGAAGGGCCTGGTGTGGCTCTGCCCCCCTGCTTCTGGAAGCTTCAAACTGCTTCCTCTGTTTGAACAGAGGTGGCTCTCAGCAGCTTCAATTATCAATTTAAATTAGTGGAGGCCTCTAAAGCAGCTCTACTCCAACTGCAAAACTTACCAGTGCTTGCTTCCTTTGTTTGGCTCTCCTCAGCAGCAGCTCTGCTTAAGAGCACATGCAGAGTCAAAAGGGCTGACCCTGAAAGAGCTCAGAGCTTTTAAAGGCTAGTGTGGCTCCGCCCCTATGAGTCACAGTTCAGGGAAGGGCCTGGTGTGGCTCTGCCCCCCTGCTTCTGGAAGCTTCAAACTGCTTCCTCTGTTTGAACAGAGGTGGCTCTCAGCAGTTTAAATTATCAATTTAAATTAGTGGAGGCCTCTAAAGCAGCTCTACTCCAACTGCAAAACTTACCAGTGCTCGCTTCCTTTGAGAAGGATTCATGTGTGCCGTGCCTCCTTTGAGGTCAGCCACACCTTCGGTGTCAGCTTCCAGAGACTGCCGTCTGCTGTTTTTCCTTGCAAATGCAGAAGCTTTTACCCTTCCTCCACCACACTGGCACTTCCTGGTGTGGAGGCAGTGAGGAGCCACATGAAATGGTGCCATAGGCTGTATCTGGCCTAGGGGCCACAGGTTGAGAATCCTAGTTCCATATCATATTTTTCTACACTATGATGTTAGAGATCTAGCTTTCTATGTCACAAAAGAACACTTACAGTGCTTGCCTTTAACATCCCTACTTCTCCCTCTATATCAGGGAACAGACAATAATATAATGCCAAGCTATTCCCCTCCTATGTCAAATCCACATCATAACTCTTCCTGTCTTTCTCAATCATTGTTCCCGGAACCTAAGGCCATGGGTGCTAGTTCTGCATCCCTCACTAAGGATTTCTGTTCCTACACAGATCTAATCCTAAGTATTAATAATCACTTAGATATGGACCGCCAAGATCTTTCATCCCATCCATAGCATACACTGGCATGATACCAGTGTTTCTGGATGTATAAAGCAGGCATGAGTACACCCATCCACAGTGTACCTAATCTAAAATTTATAACTCTTGTATAAAAGGATTATAGGCATCACTATCGGAATCCTCCCTAACTGCACTCAACTGGACCTAACCCTGGTTGAGATTGCTCCCACCTATGTGTACTGCGCATGGCACTGTGTCTGACTATCAGGGACACCTACTTTTTTGGTTACGTTGATACCTTCATTTATGTACATAGCCTGTAACATCCTCCTCAACCAAGGAAGGTTCTTCTATACATGATCCATTAACATTCAAGTGGTCTTCTAGTTCCTAAGATACCTGAATCTGTATCTTAGCGGATTACACATGACACCACTTCCCGTTGTTGTACAAGTCACTTAGCAAAAAAATTTATACAACGATGCATCCCATAGGAGAAATCGCTATACGATGCATGCGTCGTATAGCAATTGTTTCGTACAACAACGAGCCCTGTGGAACGGATTAAAATCGTTGTATGAGGTACCACTGCATTTTGATGTGAGCTTTCATGGAGCAAGTCCACTTCCTGCGGAGGCTTAATTAGCCTCATGACACATCTTGGTGGGGGGATCGGAGGGGACTTGAGAGCATCCAGTGATGAGGTTCCTTCCTCTCCCATTCCCTGGCATTGCAAATGTCAGCTAAAGAGGTGCGCGTGCCCCGTTGTTTGAACAGACCAGCAGAAGCCTTTAGGCCCCCCAAGGAGATGGTTCTAAGCCAGGGGTTGGGGTCCCGTCTCCAGTTTCCCCTGCCCTCCTTCGACCCTGCTTGACCTCTCAGCTCTCCCCCCCCCCAAACCTGCTGTGGACAGCAGCGCTGCCCGCCCCCTCTGCAGCAGATTTGGGGGTCCTGGTGTGTGGGGTTCATGGAGGCCTTCCATGGGGAGGGCTTTGGGTCATTCAGCCTACCGGGCCGGTGGGGATCTCACTCACTCTAGGGATGGGCCAGAGCCACTAGATTTCCTGCCTTTCACTTAGCAGGTTCTAACTTGGGGTGGTGGTGGTGGCATGGGCTGAGAGCCCTGGTGGCACAGGAGGGGTTAAACTGTTGTCCTGCAACCCAAAGATTGTGAGTTCAATCCAGCCCAGGGCTCAAGATTGACTCAGCTTTCCATCCTTCCAAGGTTGGTGAAATGAGTGCCCAGCATGTAGGGGGCAAAATGCAAATGACCTTATGGACACCACCACCAGCCCCGAGAAGGGGTGGGGTGGGCCTTCTAAGACCTTCTACGAGGCGCTGGGTAGAAGTGGGATTGCTTTGCTTTAGCAGATTTCAGCTGTGGAAAGAAGCCTGGCGCCTGCCTCTCTGCCTTGGCTTCCATTTTAAAGGCTTCGAAGCAGCAGCAGGGGGTGGGGGCCCCCTCTTTTGTCCCTACTTTGCCTCTCCCAACCCCCCCCCAACCCCAGCAGGGTTTCTTTGGCATCTGCAGGGTGAAACTGGGGGGGGGGGGGGGACGACACACGGCTTCTCTCCCAGAACCTTCCACTGGCTGTCTGTGCCGGTCAGAAACCCCTGGAGGAGGAGGAGGAGGAGGAAGAGGCCAAAGTCCCACCTGGTCTGTCTTCTTTTCTGAAAGCCTTCTTCGTTTCTGGAGGAGGAGGAGGAGGTGTACAGCAGGGCCGCCACTCTGAAGCGCCTGGCCATCTTCCACAGGTGAGGAGGAGGAGAGCTCTGTGGCTCTGAATCCCAATAGTTCCCAGGGGGAGAGAACATGCAGGGGCATCCCGGGAGGGAGGGGGGTGAGGAGGCAGTCTGGCCCGCCTTCTCTGTCCCAAAGCCTTGGGTGAAGGAGCCGGCCACTTCCCAAAGCGGTGTGATGGAGGAAGCCCACCATGGCTTACAAACCTTCCTCTGCTGGCCTGGCCAGGCGTCTCTGTTCCTGGGAGTCCAGGTTGGGCACGCAGGAGGGGACCTCTGAGGCACCCTTGGGGGCCTTCTCTCTCTCCCCCCCCTGCAGCGCCCATGACTTGACCCCCTGGCACTTCTTTGAGCCTTGCGCCCACCTCCTGCACCACCGAGTGGAAACTGGCGAGATCCCTCAGGAGGTATTATGCCAGTGGGGCTTCGCCCTTGGGGGTGGGGTCTTACCCCCCTTGTCTTACCCCCCTTCCTCCTCCTTGTTTCCTGGGGAGGGGGAGACACCAACCCCCCCACACCCCAATTTCTCTCTCCTGACTCCTCTTACGCATAGGTGGTGGTCTCTGCGATGAGCTGTTGCCACTTCTCCTTGCTGTGGGATCTGGCTCACTGGCTGGCTGCCAAAGGACACCTTTCTGCCCAGGTGAGTGTGGGGGTATTTTTTTTGGGGGGGGGCTCCCCTTGGGCCCCACTTTTCTGACCCCGACCCTCCTATCCTTCCTGCAGGAATTGCTCAGCAGCCTCCAGGAGAAAGTGGCCCAGTTTTTCTCCCTGTGCCAGAGCTGCCTTGTAGATTTGGACCCGTGTGTCCAGGAGCAGGTGAGCAAGGGAAAGATAAACTGACCGGCCGACCTCCTGTGGGGCGTGGTTGCCACCTGCTTTACACACCCGGGAAGTGGCTGCGTGGTTTGTGCTTTGGCCAGCAGGGCAGAGGTGGCCTTCGTTTCCACCGGATGGATGGATGGATGGATGGATGGATGGGGCGTTCAACACAAGAGATAAAATGGGGATTATAAAGTCTATTCTATTCTATCATACATATATATAAAATAAAGATGTCCCCTTGTGTGTGCTGTATACGAATCTACACCCCTTTACCATCCACAACCACACTTCACACACTTACCTAGCCTACTTTAGAAGGTCAGTGTTGGGGTGTCGAGTCCGGGGGGCGTGGGCCCCACAAAATGGCAAAAAACAAACTTCAACCCCCATAGTGCCTTGCATGCCAAAATGCACGAGAGGGAAGGGGGTGGGGCAGTTGGCACTTCCAACTCATCATCCACATACCCCTTCCTTCAGGACAGTCCACGTCTCTCTTACACACTCACACACACGAGGGGCAGGGAGAAGGAAAACCAACTCAGGATGAGGAATACTTACACAGAGACTGACACACACAGCCACCAAACAAGGGGTGTTGCAGCCCTTGGAAGAGGAAGCTTTCAGGGGGTCATGAACCAGCACTCTGAATTGGGCCCAGAAGTGGCCTGGGCAGCTCACGTGGCTCCTACAGCAGGGATGCTCTGGGCTCCCTCCCGGCCAGAAGCCTGGCAGCCACTCCGCCCTGTGGCAAGGCGGCTGAAGTTTCCAAACTCTCCCCAAAAAAGCCCCACGCCCCAGGATGTGAGTGTGTGTGTGTGAGTGTGCGTGAGGACAGGCAGGAGGGGGTCAGTCGCTAGCTAAGGCCCATGTGTTGCTCTCAGTCAGACCTTGGCAGGATTGGGGGGGGGGGGGCGCGTTTCCCCTGTGCAGATGCACTCCTGGCCGCTCTCCCAAGTCCAGGATGCTCAGGGAGGAATCCAGGAGGAAAGAGCCCAGCCCAGGGCCTGAGTGTTTGGGCAGAGTGTGTGTGTGTGTGAGAGAGAGAGAGAGAAATAATGTCACTCTGTCCAGCACAGGGTGTCCCTCTCTCCCTCCCACCCCATTCCCCTCACCTGCCTTTCCATGCACCCCTGCCTGCTCTGGGGCTACGGGCCAGCCTGCTCTTCCTCCTCCTCAAAGTCCTGAAGGAAGGCGTGAGTGGAGGGTGGGTTGGAAGTTCCAACTGCCACTCAGTCCCCACCCCCTTCCCTCTCACACACACAGCTGGATGCCTGAGGTTGCTGTGCGGGAGGTGGGTTGGAGGGGTGCCCAAAAGCTCAGCCCTCTTCTGAGTCCCATGCAAGGCATGGCTTTCTTCTGCTCCCCCCCCCACCCTTGCTCTTCATCTCTCCCCCCCCCCCCCCCCCCAAACAGGCCTTTGTGCTGCTGAGTGATCTGCTCCTGATCTTTGGGCCACAGCTGACCCAGGGAGGGCACCAGGAGTTGCGGCCACTGCTCTATCGGCCAGAGCCCTCGCTGCAGTCACAACTGGCCGGCTTCCTCATGGACCGTGTCTTCAACCACAGCCAGGCCACAGGTAGTGGGTGGGGTGGGGTGGGGGTGGAGGGAGGAGGATAGGCTGCTGCTTTCCAGGCGGTGAACCTGAGTGGCACAACCCCTTCCTTGGCTTCTCACCTCAGGTGGGGAAGAGGAGGAGGAGGAAGAAGAAGAAGAAGGCCAGATCGAGCAGCTCCACCAGCGCCGCATCCTGCTGGCTGGTTTTTGCAAGCTCATTGTCTACGGAGTCCTGGATCTGAGTGCCGCCTCCGATGTCTTCAAGTACTACTCCAAGGTGTGGCATTTGGGGGGCCGGGGGGGGGGGTCTGCCTCCTGTAACCTGGGCCTGCTCAGCAGCCCCCCCCCCCCCCCCGGGCAGTCAGAGGTGGCTTGCTTCTAGTGCAGCCATCTTCTTGCCCTGAGGCACCGGGCTGCCCAAACTATGACCCATGGGACGGAATTGGCTGGCGGCGCCATTCCATCCAGCCCTTGCTGCTCCCAGAAGCAGAAGCAAAACATGCGCAGCGTTATGTATAGGTGTGGTCGTGTTTTACTTCCACTTACAGTGGGAGGAACAACATGACTGGCCCACTCAACCACGTGATCGGCCTGCAGCTCAAAAAGTTAGGGCACCCCTGTATTAGATCTTTTCTCCCAGCTTGGTTCCTCACGCGTGTGTGTGTGCGCACGCGCACACACTCCCTTTACTGCCAAAGTCCTTTGGCCTGACAGCCCAGCAAGAAGTGGGAGGGGCTCCTTTTCTGCTCCCTCAGCGTACATAATCTGCCAATGCCCCAGAGAGTTGGGTACGCAATACTTGATGCCAATGTCTTTTCTTAAGCCCCAAATCTATCACAGCAGATTCAAAATTAGCTAAAAACTGGAGTATATCCTCCCCTACTTTGTACTTTGGCAAAAGTCTGCGATCCAAAGAGGAAGGATCCACGCCACATTTTCTCTGGCCTTCTTTCAGCTGCAGCGTCTGAATCTTAACCAATTGAGAAACTGCATCTGCTAGTTTGGATTTGCGAGAAGAAGACCTCTTTCTGGGTTTTCTGCCCTCCTCCCCTGACTCTTCCTGCTCAGAATCCGTCTGACTTCCCTCCTGCTCGGAGTCAGTCTGGCTCTCCTCCCAGTCTGGCTCTCCTCCGATGAGTCCCGACTATCTGTGTTCACAGGAGTTGAGGTTTTTCTGGGCTTGCGGCTTTTAAGAGCCTCATCCTCAGCTCCAATAATCCTTTCCCTCGTGAAAGGGTTAAACCGGACCTTTCTTCTGCTTAGCCTTCTGCCCGTATAAGGGTCATAGAGAGGGCCTTCTTCGTCCTCCTCCTCTTCCTCTAACAAGTGAGGAATCAAGCTTACCGCTCGTCTTCTCCTGCTTGGATCTTTTCTCTGGCTTCCGTGATGGGGGCTGCTTCTGGGAGGAGTTGAGGTCTCCTGCGTTGCCCTCAGAATCTGGACCCTTTCTGCCTGCCATTCTGCACGCAGTAATAGCTTCTTATCTGCGATAAAGTCAGTCCCCGCTTTCGCAGAATGCGCTTTCTCTCCACCTTGGAGAATCTGCCAGCCAGCCTCAGGAATTTGGTATCCTGAGCCAATGCTCAACTCGAACGGGCTTCTTAGTTCTGGCAATTGCTGCCCTTCCCTGGCTAACGTTACCAGGGCCCTAACCTCTATCTAGAAATCAATAAAAGGACGTGAGGTTAGCCTGTATGTGTCCACCCTCTAGAAAAAAGAGCAGCCCTCTCACACACACAAATCTTTGCTTGGAGAATCTTCTCTGGTCTTCTAGGGTACAGAGTTAGCCACACACGTAGGATCATTTAACATCCCATAAAGACTGCCACCACATGAGCTCTAAACCTCTCCAAGCCTTGCCTTCTTGGGTCTCTCCAGCCCAAAGACTCTGACCTCTAGGTTTCAAAAGCCCAGTCCAGCCCAAGGCTGCGATTACCTGGGTCCCTGCCTTAGGAAGTCCCAGCAAAATTAAATTGGAGAGAATGCAAAACCAGGTAGTGTGAAGATTGGCTCAACTCTTATCTTACCCCTTTCAAAGATCAGTCAGGTAGCTGAATCAAAGTTGTTTATTTCTTCAGGTTCATAGGTAGTTCAGGATACATAAAGGATCAGGATACGACAAATCAAAATTCATCAGGGTTTCCACATAACAAGCTTTCCCCACTAAAGAAACATAATCTAACTACCTCTAAGTTACCATTATGAGCAGCAGCAGCAGGTGGTGAGGTGCTAATCCTCCATCTTTCTAGCCGTTTTGTTTTTCCACTCTCCTGCCACAAGAAGCTCAAAAGGCAACATAAGAACCTCCTTGCTGGAAGAGGCCACGGGAGCCCATCATCCAGTCGAGCATTCTTCTGTCTCACACAGACAGTGGCTCCCCATTTGCTTCTTCAGGGTCTTCTTTCCCAAGCAGATAGATGCCTTCCCCTGCTTAGGATGCCTGCCTCTCTCCAACCCAGTGGAGGAGGTTGTCCTTAGGTAGCCATAATAACTTACATAACTTAGAAAGGGTTCTGAAAAGCAAACATTAAAAAAGCCAGCAAAGTAGGATGTTAAAAAGCAGTGGGGCTGTGGTTAAGAAGCTGCTTTTTCTCCAAGAAGAGAGCATGGCCTGGCCTGGCCTGGCTTCCTTCCAGCCAGGCCTCCTCCCCTCCCATCTCCTTCCTAAGGATTGGGGGGCAAGGGGGGCGGCAGGAGTAAGCTCAAGCTTTCTGCAGGGAAAAGGTGAGCAATCACCAGAGCGCATGTGCAGGTGGGGGGGGGCACACACACACACTTGGGTGTTTTCCTAAGGAAACAGGTGGTGCTCTTCCTGAGGAAGCTGCTTTTAGCTTCAGAGTTTGGGGGAGTGGGGTGGAGGTGTCTCCTCCGCCCCATAACCTCCTGCCCCCTGGCAGTTCAGTCTACAGAAGCACAAGAGGACTTTCCCAGACAGACACGGAGGAGGAAACGGCCCTTGACTCAGATGCACAGGACTTCCTGGGGAGGGTTTATTGACGTGTGTGTGTGTGTGTGTGGGGGGGGGGGGTGTTAATGGGAAGGCAAATTAGCAACTGTGCCCAGATGGAGGTCAGGGTGGGCATGCCTGTCCTTTGGCCTCCATCCAGTGGCGGCCTGTTTCAGGGCCCTCCTGTATGCGGCCTCGCAATGGTTCCGAGGTAGCCGTTGCTGAAAGTGCTCTCCCCTCCCTGGAGCCAAGGGGCCTTTGGGGCCAGCATGCCTTCCTCCCCTGCCCCTCCCTCCCTCTGCTTTGGAAGGGCCTGAGGGGAAGGGCAGCCCAGAGCCCTCTCCTCTCCCTGCCACTTCCCTTCAACCGCCTTGTGCATGGCTCCTCCAGTGGCTTAGGGGTTAAGATGCTGAGCTTGGAAGGTTGGGTTTCTATACCCGAGAGCTGCACTTGGGGACATGGAAGTGCCATGCACACCTGTCCTGCTGCCCCGTTGGCCACCCCATGGGAGGAGCCATGGCTTCCATGCCTCCTCCCTCTGCCACCAGGAGTCTCTCTGCTCTCTTCACCCCTCCCCACCCCTACCTTACTGGTTGGAGCATCTGGGAGAGGAGCCACATATCCTACTTGATGGGTGGCAGAGCACCTCCGTTGGCTCCAATCACATTCTTTTTCCTGCCCTCTGGATGGGGGGGGGGGGAAATGTCTCTACCCTTGACCCTCCCTCTTCACAGCCTCTACTGAGTGGTCGGTCAGGTGTCTCTTGCTCTCCATCCTTCCTGAGAGTTAAAGGGGGGGAGGGGGGAGAGCGATTTTCCTCTTGCAAGAAGCCTTCCTCCCAAAGGCCCCCCTCCTCTTCCTCCCTCCTTCAGTTCTACAGTGACTACGGGGACATCATCAAGGAGACCCTGAATCGGGCCCGGCAGATTGACCGGAACGAGTGGGCTCAGACGTTGCTTCTCAGCCTGCAGCAGGTATTTTTTTTGGGGGGGGGGGGAGAGAAGGAGGGCTTCTGGGTGACCCATTGGCACAGCTGGAGGGATGGGGGGCTAACAAACACACAAACACAATCTCTTCTTGGCAGTTGTGGACGCAGCTGCTGCTGGAAGAGGGACCGGCAGGCGTGGACTCCGCAGCCTTTCTGGAGGCCCGTGACCTGGCCCGGCGGTTCTCTCTGCTCTTTGGCTTGCACCAGTTGCAGAACCGCTCAGCCCTGGTGGCCCTGCACAAGTGAGGAGGGCGCCGGGGTGTGAGTGGGGCGCATGCGCCTACGGCCAGGAGGGTGTGGGGGGAGGGCCCTGGGTGATGGTGGAGGTGAGGCCCTTCCTGCCCTCCCTGCCCGCCTGCCTGCCTCTTGTTCTCCTTTGCCTCAGGGCCGGGATCAAGTTTGCCTTCCAGGACCCAAGCAGAGTGGGGGGAGCCCCCGCCAGCCCTCCTGCCCCACTGCCTCTGCTCAACCTGCCCTTCCTGGAGCTACTGAGCGAATTCTCCCCAAGGCTGATGGAGCCAGACAAAGCCCTGCTGTGAGTTTACGGGGGGGGGGAGCAGAAGAAGGGGGGCACAGCAGGGGAGACCCTTTCCTCTCTGCCACCTCTGACCTTTGTCCACCCCATCTTCCAGGCTGACCTACTTGAAGAAGTCCCACCAGGCCTGCCTCTCCTTGGGGGGCAGTGACCCACCCGGCTTGGCCTCCTGCCTGCTCTACCAGCGGTCCTTGAGTTCCCCCCAGGATCTGGCCCTGATGTCCCCCAACCCAGACCTCGAGCCGAGGCCCCAACTGGCCCCCAAGCGGAGACGCCTAGACGGTGGGAGAGAGAGCCATGGGGAGCAGGGCACCTGGGTGGGCATTGAAGGCATGGCTGTGGGGCCCTGGAGCATATGTCGTTGCCCAGGGTGGAAACTCCCGTCTCCTCTCCTGCCTTAGGGTCCTCTGAGACCAAGAGTGGCCCCTCCAGCCCTCTCGGGCCCCTGCGGGCCCCCCTGCTCTCTTCCACCGCCCTGAGGGAGAAGCAGCCCCCACCGCCTTCTGCACTTCACCTGGGACCGGAGGAGGAGGAGTCGGGACCAAGGTGAGGGGGGGGCAAACACACACACACACACACACACACACACACGTCCTGCCTGAGACGCACAATCTAGGCTTCACCTACTGGTGGTGAGGCATTTTTTTGTGTCGTTTGCAGGCTGGGCTCCTGGGGGCAAGACCACGATGACCAAGGCAGCCCCTGCTCCAGTGCCAGCGGCCCCCGGCAGCCCCCCCTGACCTCCGTCCAACTCCAGAGAGGGAAGGGGCTGCCTCGAGCCCTTCTTGGGCCAGAACCGGAGGAGGAGTCGGAGGAGTCCACCTGGGGCTCTGAGCCAGAGCTTGGGCAGAGGTGAGGGGCAGTTGGGGGTGGGGTGGGAGACCTTGGCCCTCTTCAGGTGCAAGGGCTTGGGGGGGAGGGGAGGGCCAGTCCTCCGCCTGCGTGAGCTTAGGTTAACCCTCCGCCCTGCCGATTCAAAAAAATCAGATTCCAAAAATGTTCAGTATTTAACACAGCTGTGGAAACAACGTTGTTCAAGTCCCGGAAGAAAGAAAACAAGATCTTAAAAAGCACAGCGGGAGCTGGAGGCGGGCCAGGAGGGCCGTTGCTGCTGCTTCCGCAGGGCAGCCGGGAAAGAGGCAGGCGCCCCAGGGGAGCATTCTGGCCCAAAGGAGGCCTCCAAGGGGCAGCCCCCACCCCACCCCACCCCACCCCGCCTGACTTGAGAGCCCTTTTCTGCCTGGCTCTGCCATTCTCTCTTGCCCAAAGGGAGCGAATGGCAACCATGGAGGCTTCGGAGCTGCTATAAGTTTTTTGAAGCCAGTGGGCGTGGCCTGCCGCCATATTAGGTGGGCCAAAACATTAGCAGCAGACTACCGTCTACCATTGCTTCTTGTGTTGGGGGGTGGGGACAAAAGGGGCCTGTCCTCCCAACCCTTCCAGAGCCAGGGGAGCCAGCAGAGAAGGGATCCCCTGTTGTTAAAGAGAAGAAACCAAGCGGTTTCTTCTCTAAAAATGGAGTGTTTGGGAGGGGGTGGAATCAATCCCCTCTCCTGGGTCCAGAAGGGTTGGGGGGACAGACCCCTTTTGTCCCCCTAAGCCTCCCAACCCCAGGGGAGCCAGCAGAGAGGGGGGATCACACCCCCCCCAACACTGATATTAAAGGGGAAACTCCGATTGGGTTTTTCCTTTTAATATCGGGGTTGGGTGGATTTGATCCCCTCTCCCAGGTCCTGTGGGTCTGTAAGGGTTGGGGGGACAAAAGGGGTCTGTCTCCCCAACCCTTCTGGACTCAGGGGAGATGGGGGTCACAACCCCCCACAATCAAAGCACCCTAAGGCAATGTTTTGGGCCAACTAACATGGCGGACTGCCAGATTAGTCGGCTTCAAGTTTGTGACGTCATGTCACCTCCTGTTTTTTATACCTCCATGATGGCAACCTTCAGATGGTAGGCCTGGAGGGAGGGAGGTGGAGTGGGGTGGGGGCAAAGCCCCCCCCCCCCCCCCCCGGGGTGTGTCTGAGTGGGTCTCTTGTGCTTCTTCCTCACAGGCTGCAACTAACACCAGTTGGAGAAGCAGCAGAGGCCAGTGAGGAGGAGGAGGATGAAGGACTGGGCTCTGGGCAAGGTAACGGGGGAGACGCAGCAGAAGGAGGCCCCCACCGGATCAGGGGGGGGGAGGGCCCGGATGGGCCTGGCTTCACCCAGAGACTGTGGACTCTCCCCTCCCTGGCGAGAAGGAAGCCCCTCCCCCCAGCCAGGGGTGCTCTGAGGAGGGGGGGGCAAAGGGCGGAGCTCCAGCCTTCTTCCTGGGCTTCTTTCCCACCCTACAATTCTGGGACTCTGATCCGATTGAGGGGGGGTGGGGAGGGGCACTCTGCCCTTGTTTTTAAGCCTTGGCCTTCCACAGAATGGCAGAGGTGGAAGCCTGAGGCGAGGTTGAGAGAGAGAGTGTGTGTGTGTGTGTGTGTGTGTGTGTGTGTGTGTGAACAGCATCTCCTCCTCCTCTTCCTCCCTCCCACTGCAGGCTCCTTCTTTGGCCGCTAGAGCTTCGCTTCCTGGCCAGGGAGGATTTCTCTCGCCAGCGTCCACTCCGTGAAAGTGGTGTTTCTGCTGTTCTCTGCCCAAACCTCACCCCCCCCCCCGTCCATTGGTGAGGTTTGGGCCACAAGCCCCCCACTCCCCCCATTTCCCAGGGAGTGTTTCTACCGGTTGGCATTGTTGGGCTCCTTCCAAGGCCTTCCCTTCCCGAGGAGAGCTTGCCAGCCGTGCTTTGTCTGAAGCCACTTCGGACACAAAGAAGCTCCTTTGGTTTTGCTGGTTTGCAGTTGTTGTTGTTATTGTTCTTGGTTAAGAAATAAACCCACTGGCAGGAGGGCTGAAGGAAGTGTCTTTTTGGGAAGGGGGGGCAGGGGTGCCCTTTGGCAAGGGACCCCCCACCCCCCTGAGAGGCCAGCCTTACCCAGCATTGAGACGTAGGACGTAGGAGTCGCTGTGGGTCAGGTACCGCACCCAGCGGTGGGGAAGGCCAGGCTGTGGCCCCGTGAACTGCAGGAAGCGGACCTGGAGGCCAGAGCAGGTGTAGGCCGGCAGCTCAAAGGCCAGGTTGACGGGGCCCAACTCCAGCAGGCCCGCCCGGCTCAGCCCCGGCACCTCCAACTGTAGGGAAGGAGAAGAAGGCAGAGAGAGAGCTGAGAGGGGTGGGGGTGGGCGCCCCACCTGCCTTTGGCATCCCCCTCTACCCACCCACTCACCCAGTGTAGGCCCAGGGCTACCTTAAAGAGGGCAGACGGCTGAGAACCCCCTTGGACCCGGGGCACGACCCACTCCACGGACTTGGTGGTGGCCTGCAAAGTGGCCGTCTGCTCCGGACTGCTGAGCTCCTGGGAGAAACTGGGGGGGGGGGGGGGGAGGAAGAGAGGGCCAGAGTCACCAGTGGGTGGGGGGGGGCAGCAGAAAGCCCCCCCTTCCTGCCCCAGCCTCCATCCATTGCCCCTCCCTCCCTTAAGAGCAGGCTGAGAGGATGGCCTGGCTTACCTCAGGGTGGCCTTGGGGACTGGGAGGTGGAGGCAGACGTTGACAGCATGGCTGGATGGGAAAGGAAGAAAGAGGCTGGGTGGGTCAACTGCCCCTCCCTCACACACTTTTCATAAACCAAGGATGATTGGCGGGGGGAGTGGGTTCATTACCTTTTGGGAGATAAGTCACAGCGGAGCTTGAGGTAGACTTGTATCCTGAGAGAGAGAGAGAAATGCCAAGTGGACTCAGGCCCCTTGACCCCCACGGGATGGGGACCCTCCTGCCACCGCGGCCTACTCACCGGCCATTCGGGTCGTGGCTGATGGTGGGGAAGAGATGGAAGGGGAGGGAGGCCGGGATGTCGTCGGCCAGCTGGTACTGCATCAGGGTCAGCTGCTCAGGAGGGAGGGAAAGAAGGGCTCAGGAACGGATGGCAGATCTCACCCCACCCCACCCCACCCCAAAGGCCCTTTGCCTCCCCACCCCCACCCCCTTTACCTCCCCTTGGCTCGGGTTCACCCGGAGGACCCGACTCCGCTCAAATTCCTCCAGCTTGACGGAGCTGTGGAAGGCACATTCATCCACACGGACAGCGGCACCGTAGCCTGGGAGGGAGCAAAGGGCAGAGGGGTAAGGGTGTGTTTGTGTGTGTGTGTCAAAGGGCAGGAGGGGCCTTTTCCGTGGGGGGGGGGGGGCAGAGGACCCACTTACCTCGGAGCTCCCTCTTGCCCACACAGAACTCCTCTGTGAGACCGATCCGCATTTCTGCAAGGAAAGGTACAGTTCAGGGAGGGAGGGAGGGAGACTGAGACGGCCCTTCCTGGCATGCCACGCTGGGCCCAGCAAAGACTGCTCCAAGGGTTGGCATTGCCCACATTGTTCTGCCCCACACACACCCCCTGCCGCCAATTGCCCCGTGGCCCACGTGCTCCATCCGCCTCCAGGTCTGGCTGGCCAGGGGCCTCGGACCGGTAGAGTCTTTCTCCGCAGTGCCACCAAGGGAGGGCCCGTGCCCTTTCAGGAGGACTTTGCCCTGGCGGGCACCAAAACCAGCCCCAAGAGACGGAAGGGCCTTTCTAGGCAGCGCCAGGCTTGGGCACGGGTGCGTGAGTGGCCCTTGAGCACCCGCGAGGGATGTGCAGTCTTCGCAGGCAGGCAGTGTGCACCCTTGCAGGCAAACTACAGGAGAAGCCCCGCAGGGCAGGATCGGTCCACAGGGCCCCTGGGGGGGGGGGGTGTTTGGCCCCGGAGGAGGAGGAGGAGGAAGGCCCTCAGGCAGGACTCATTCTCACTCACCGGAGCAGCCTGGGAAGAAGCTCTTGAGCCGGATTTCCCCCTGGATGTCAATTTTCATAGGGGAGCCCTGGGAGGAGAGGGAACGGGAGTGTTGGGGGGGGGGGGGGGTTGCGTCCTCCTCTCTCTAGGCAGGCCCCATAGGGGTGGCAGAGGAAAGGGGGTGGGTGGAAGAGGAGGGAGGGGGCTCTTTCCAAACCCACTCACATTAGCTGCAATGATGACTGTGAGCCTCTCTACGACATCCAGGAAGACCTCTGGCTGTGAGACCTGAGGGAAGGGGCAGCAGGGGGGGGGGGAGGAGAGAGAAAGAGGTTCTCACCCCACCCCAGGGAAGGGAGCCCTGTGGGCATGCACGAGGGATGCTCTGGAAGAGGAGCCCCCTGCTTGACCAGGAGCCGTGGAGAGCTTCACTGCGTGGGAGGGCAGTGAAGAGGCCAAACCCACCCCACCCCACCCCACCCCACCCCCAATTCCCAGAGGCAAAAGCCATACCTGTTTCCCTCGCAGGGGCAGGACGGGACGGGCAGCTGCAGAGCTGGGGGCAACCTTGCTCTGCTGGGTGTCTGCTCCAAACTGCAACCCAAGGGAGGAAGGAAGGGGATGAAAGGGTGGACAACGCGTGGGGCCAGGAGGGTCACAGAGGGCTGGAAAGGGTTTCCCAGCAGCGCCCCCCCCCCCCCGCCTTGGGTTACGGGGGGGGGCTGGAAGGAAGAGGCGGCGGGTGGCCGTTGGAAGAAGCTCCTCCTCCGGACTCACCAGGCCCACGGTGTTCAGGTCCAGGAGGCTGAAGGGTTGGCTCAGCACAGGGTCCGTCTGGATCAAGTTCCTCAGCACCTCGGGAGTTGTGGTCTGCACGTAGCCGTAATCCTGGGGGTGAGGAAAGAGGAGGAGGGGCTTTGGAAACGGAATGGGCAGCCCACACCTCCTTCCCTGGAGGAGACCCTCAGTCTGCCAGGGAGAGGGAGCACACACACACCCCCCCCCCATCATCCAGCTGGCAGGCCTCTCCACCTGCCCCAAGGAAAGCAGCAGAGAGGGTGTGTGTGTGTGTGTGTGTGTCGGTCCTCAGGAGGAGGGTCCGGGGGCAGAGGGTGCTTGGAAGCCTCTTCTCACACACACACACCCTCTGCAGAGCACAACAGGGTCTTCTGACACCAGACCAGGCCTTTGGCAGAAGAAGCTGAGGATGGTGGCGCTGGGCAGAGGGAGAGATGCCCTGCAAAGGCTGCATGATGCACCCGCCCCCCCTGTGGCTGACAGGAGGGGGAGAAGGGGCCGGGGCTGCCCCCCTAGGGCTCCTGTCCCCTGCTATGGCTGCCAGGGTGAAGAGGGGCCCTGCCCTGCCCCTCCAGTCCAAGGGCCAACACCCCCTCACCCACCCCCAGGGTGGTCCCTCCCTCTTGGGCAGAGGGAAGGAAGGCAGCCAGCGAGTGAGTGAGCGACGCACCAGCAGCTCTTCCAGGACTTCGTAGATGAGCGCCAGGTTCAGGCGGACCGTCTTCTCGCTCAGGGGGCCGCAACAGTCCGTCAGGAGCGCCACCAACCTGCCCGACCAAGGAGGGGAGGGGGGGGCAGGAGGAGAGGGTTAGGAGGGGGGGGGGGCTGGCAGAGAGCAGCAGCCCAAGAGAGCCGTCTCAAGTACAGGGAGGGGTGTGTGTGTGTGTGTGTGTGTGTGTGCGCATCATCATCATCCTCCTCCTCACCTGTTGAGGAACTCCACGGCCAGGAACGGGGAGGCGCCGGGCAGGAGCGTGGCCACGAAGTAGAGCCCGGCGCGCCGCACGTGGGCGAAATGCCGCAGGGAGCCCTGGCCCGGGCGGGCAGGCTGGGAAGGAAGGAGGCAGGCAGGCAGGAGGGCAGGTGAGGACGGGAGGAGGCAGGGCAGCCCGCCCGGGGGCCCCTGCCCTGGCCCGGCCCTGCCCGCCCGCCCGCCCTTACCATGAAGACCGGGGCCTGGTCGGGGGCCCGCAGGGGCGCGCTGATCTGCCGGCAAAAGGCCTCCACCAGCTCGGAGCCGCCGCCGCCGCCTCGCCCTCCGTCGCCACGGACTGGTGGTCGCCCCCGGGGGAGGGTTAAGGAGGACAAGGAGGGAGGGAGGGAGGGGGAGGGAGGAGCAACGCTGATGCTAAATGGGGGGAGGGGGGCTTCTCAATCTCTCTCTCCCCGCGGGCCAAGGGAGGGAGGGAGGGGGGGGGGTCCCTGCCCCTGAATAGCCGCCCCACCCCCTTCCCCTCTCCTGACCCCTCCCTCGGGAAGACTGGCGGAGACCCCCTCTCCCTCCCGCCCCCGCCCCCGCCCCCGCCCCCGGCCGTCCGGGCGGATACAGTCCTTGTAGAGGAGCCGGTCGCCCTTGGACGACAGGATGAACACCTGCGGCAACATCGTCGTCGTCGTCATCGTCGCGGGCCGGCGGCGGCGGCGGCGGCGCCTGTCTGTCTGCGCATGCCCCGGAGAAGCGAGGGCGGGGCCTAGAAAAGCCCGCCCTCGCTTCCTGCCACGTGACGGGGAGGGGCCGCCGGGCGGGCCGCCGTGGTCAGAGCGCGGGAAAAAGCAAAGGCGAGGCGGGGGAAATGGCGGCGGCGGCGGCGGCGGCAGGGAAGAGCGGCGGCGGCGGCGGCGGCGGCGGCGATTACGCGGGCGAGCGCGGTGAGGTGGGGGGGAGGCGAGAGGAGGGAGGGGGCGGCCTGCTTTCTGGGAATGGGCGGGTCTCCTAACGGTCTCTCTCTCTCTCTCCCCCCCATTCCCTTTCCCAGCCAAGGCTCGGGCCTTCCTGGAGGGCTTTTGCCGGGCGGGCGGCGGCGGCGGCGGGGCCACCAAGGCCTTCCCTTACCGGGAGCAGCTAGTGAGTCAGTCAGTCACTGGCGGCGGAGGGAGGGGGGAGGGAGGTAGGGGTGGCTGAAGGGGGGCCGGGCTGGGCCGGGCTGGGGGGCTTGACCTCGAGGAGACCCTTCCTGACCCTCCCCCGCAGGCGGCGCTGGCCCACCGGGAGCAGGTGGCTCTCTACCTGGACCTGGACGACGTGGCCGAGGAGGACCCGGAGCTGGTGGACGCGGCCTGCGAGAACGCCAAGCGCTACGAGCGCATCTTCGCTGACGCCGTCTCGGAGCTCCTGCCGGAGTTCAGGCACCGGGAGGTGGGGCACTACTAGTGGGGCCCCTGCCCCTCTTCTCCCCCCCCGCCAGGGAGGGCGGAGGGGCACACCACGTGGCCCCGGGGCTGCCCCATCCCGTCCGGCCATCCGTTGGTCACTCTCCTCCCCTCCCCACCCTCCTCTCCTCCGCAGGTGAGCTACAAGGACGCGCTGGACGTTTACATCGAACACCGGCTCCTGATGGAGGGACGTGGCCGGGAGGCTGGGCAGCCCCGCGACTCCCAGAACCAGTTTCCCCCGGAGCTCCTGCGCCGCTTGTGAGTGGGCCTCCCCCATGCCCAGTGACGCTGGGGAGCCGTGGGCACACACACACACACACACACAAACATACACGTTGCCAGGGCAGAAACGCACACACACTCAGGAGAGGAGAATGACAACCCCCCCCCCCCCCAATGCCCTGCCCACTGAGCGGTGCCCCTCTTCACTGCCTGCCTGCTGAGCCCTGGGATCACTGGCACAACAGGGTGGGCAGTGAGGGCGGCTGGTTTTTATGCCTCTTTGCCCTCTTTCTCTCCCGGCCAGCGAACTGTACTTCAAGGCGCCTTCGACCACCAAAGCTCGGGTGATCCGGGAAGTGAAGGCCGAGGCTATTGGCAAGCTGGTGACCGTCCGGGGCATCGTCACCCGCGTCTCTGAGGTGAAGCCTCGCATGGTGGTGGCCACCTACAGCTGTGACCAGTGCGGAGCAGAGACGTACCAGCCGGTAAGTGGTCAGGCCGCCTCACAGGTGGGATGTGTGCACGTGTGTGTCTGCTTATATCCTCACTCCTTCTGCCGCTCTCTCCTCCTCTTCCCAGATCCAGTCTCCCTCCTTCACACCTCTCTTAATGTGCCCAAGCCGGGAGTGCCAAACCAACCGGTCTGGAGGCCGTCTCTACCTCCAGAGCCGGGGTTCCAAGTTCATCAAGTACCAGGAGCTTCGGATACAGGAGCTGGTGAGGGGAGTGGGATGGGGTGGGGTGGGGGGCCAGGTTATGGTTCCAGAAGGAAAAGAGTTTCCTCCTTCCCCAGGTGAGGTAAAGCAGGAGGAGAGGCTTGGAGACTTAGGACGTAGTTGCAGGGGAAGGGACACATTGGTCTGTTTTTTTAAAGGAAAAATTCAGAGCGTTCAGAATATTTTACAAGAAGAAAATCCCAGCTGAAGAGCAGCCCTAAAGTTAAAGGCCTTGGAGCAAAGCAAAGGATCTCCACTCCCACCTCCCCCCCCCCCCCCCACAAGCCGTGGAGGCAAGCAGGAATTTCAGAGGCCAAGCTTTCTGCGCTACTGAAAGGGTCCTTGTCCCACCGTCCCCACCTATGTTCCCCCTGCCTCTTCTTCACATGCATAGACATGCCCATTTGCTGAGTAACGTAGGAGAAGAGGTTTCCCTTGCTACCCAGGGCCAAAACAACACATGACTTTCAAAGTAAGAGCTTTTCCCAGCACACCAGAGAGTAGTGTGTTCCCTCCCCTCAAATTTTTCTACCCTGGGCCTGCTGGCACTTTCAGGGGCAGGACTAAGTTTGGATAGGAGCGCAGCTTTTTCCAGCACAGGATGGACCCATTTGACTTGCTGGCAGCCTGGCTTTTAATACAACCACCCATAGTGGGCTTGGGTAGCCAGCCCTGTGGTTACCAAAGCAGCCCTTGAGATCTTAGCTGCTCACCTACGTGCCTTAACGCCCCTTAAAATCTTGGCCATTCCGGCAACCAAGCCTTGTGAAGAGAGAATGAGAGAAGAACTAGGTACACTTAGCCTTGAGAGAGAGAGAGAGAGAGGAAAGAGTGAATGAATGGGGAATACGAGGAGGTGGCCGTGAGCGCTCCAGCACTGGCGGCATTCAAGAGAGAGAGAGAGAACGAACTGGACAGCCACCTTCAGTTGGCTCTGCTCTGGTTCCGGTTTCTGCATTGAGTAGGAATGGGTTGGACTGGATGGCTTCAAAGGCCCCTTCTTCCAACTCCAGGATCCCATCACAGCAGAACCCAGAAGGTGGGAGTTAGGCCTGCTTGCACCCTGGACACAGCTGGTTCTGCCTTCTTTGCCTTCAGAGCGACCAGGTGCCGGTGGGGAACCTGCCACGCTCCATGAGTGTCAGCGTGCAAGGGGAGAACACACGCCATGTGCAGCCGGGTGACCACGTCAGCATCACCGGCGTCTTTCTTCCTGTGCGACAGACTGGTTTCCGGCAGCTGCTGCAGGTGGGAGGGGAGCCCAGGCCGGGGTGGGGGTTGGGGGTCAGCATCAGCAGCACTGGGTCTCTGGGCTGAGCCCGTGGCTTGCTTTGACCCTGCAGGGCCTGCTCTCAGACACCTACCTGGAGGCGCATCATATCGTTTGCATGAGCAAGGATGAGCAGGAAGAGCTGGACGAAGGCAGCCTCAGCCAGGAGGAGCTGCGCCAGATCACAGGTCAGAGGGAAGGGAGGGCATTTTTGGTGCCCCCCAACACACCCGGGATGAGGGAGAGACCCTGCAAGATGTCCTTTTTAGGGCGCTCCCCGCAGCTGCAGTAAAGGGCTTGGGAATTGGCTTTGCGCAAGGGGCTGTGATTAGGGCTGGTGCTCTTGCCCACCCGCCCAGGAAACAGTTGCCAGAGCGGGAAACAAAGTAACTCGAATGGCCAAACGATGACCCAATGGTAATACTGCAAAACCATTTGTGAAAGCAAAAAGTTGTAATAAACTCCGTCTAATATTCTTCTGTGTATTGTCTTAATGGAAAACTAATCCAGAATAATTAATCCACATATCCAAGGATGATTATAACGGTAAATCTTTATATTAACAATACTCAAAAATGCTTATTTTCAGCAGAATATGTACAAAACTCAAAGTAGATAATTCTCTATGACCTCATATCATATTGTAAAAATAAAACACTATTGCGGTCCTCCAACGAGGCTACTCAATTTTAATCTAGTGGAGTCGAGCTCCCAAATTGCAAATAGCTATTTCGGTCCTCCAACGAGGCTCTTAGATGTTATTCTTGCGGAGTTGAACGCCTGTAATATATATCCGATACTCCCGACGTCTTATCTGGTTATAAAGACATTTCATTTCTATTTCATCAGGGGAGTAATCTGTCCGTCTGAAAGGTTATACAAAACATACTCATTAAAAGTGTATCTTACCAAACATCCAGGCACTGACTTACATCATTTTCCATGGACAGTAAATACCTTAACTGCGTCCTCTCTGCCTCCTTCGTTTTTTCTCTATGGTGCTTTAGAAACACCCTGGCATTGGCCCTTTCCTGCTTTGGGCAGAAGCAGGGCGTGGTTCAGCCTCCTCCCCCCCCCCCCCAAAAAAAAAAGCATTGTGTGCCATTAAAAATTACTGCGAAGGGGTGGGGTGGACAGACCAGGTGTGGGGTGGGGGGGAGGCAGTTGGGCAGGTTGAAGTGATGTGGAAGAGGAGGAGAGACCTGGCTTTGTGTCTTTTCCATTTAAGGTTTCTGAAGCGCACCAGGGGTGTGTAGTTCGACTGCCTTTGTAGAAGGGGAATAGCACCCTTTCCCTTCATTACGGGTGGGTGTTGGGTGCCGTGCGCGCGTGTGCTTGTTGTGTACAGCCACTCTGCGCATTGGTGCAAATGTACCTGTCTGCTTTTTTCCCCAGAGGAAGATTTCTACGACAAGCTGGCGGCTTCTATTGCCCCCGAGATCTATGGCCATGAGGATGTGAAGAAGGCCCTGCTGCTACTCCTGGTTGGCGGGGTGGATCAGAACCCGCGGGGCATGAAGATCCGGGGTGAGTCCCATGGCTGGGAAGAGGCTTCGCTTCCTGGACAAGCATGGAGGGGGGGGGAACCCCACCCCACCCTGGGCAGCTCCTCTGCTCTTGGGAGCATCTTTGCCACCTCACCTTAGGATGAGGTGTGTTGTTGTTTGGGGTGGTGCCTGTGCCCTGTCTCTTTATAGCCAGAGAGACCCAGAACTGCGTGCAGCCCAAAAGCAAAACCTACACAGGGCACACAGCAGCAAAATTAAGCAGATGATAAAACGTAATAAATCCTAGCAGCTATTTGGGCAGATGTTGTCTTGCAAGTTTGCACATAGAAGTTGTTGCCATGTTGGAGGGGAAAGATCCATTCCTAGCATCCAAAGCGCCCCCCAAAAAATAATAATAATAATTCCATTTTCCTTTTCCTCCTGGATCCTTGCAGGAGGAGGAGGGGGGCTCCCAGAGGAAGAGGGTTCGGGGAAGGGGGGGCAGAAAGCTCTCTCTCTCTCTCTCTCTCTCTCTCTCTCTCTCTCTCTCTCTCTCTCTCTCTGGGCCATTCAAGGCCAGACTTCTGGGACGGTGGCCCTGAGAAAATGCTAAGCAGAACCCACCAGACTTCTTCTCCTTCCTCCCCATTCAGGGAACATCAATATTTGCCTCATGGGGGATCCTGGAGTGGCCAAGTCCCAACTGCTGTCCTACATCACCCGGTTGGCCCCACGCAGTGAGTAGTAGTAGGAGGAGGAGGAGCTGAGAAGTTGCACAAGGGAGGAGAGCAGGGCCCATCCATCTCCACACACACACACGGGTGCCCCCTTGGCTGTTGTGACTCTCGGGCTATGTGGAGGCAGCCAAGAGGGCCCCAGTCCGGCATGGCCAGCCATCTACCAGAGGTGCCCCCCCCTTTTTTTTTGCTCCAAGTCCAGGGCTGGAGTTTTGGAGGAGCCTCTGGAGAAGAAGCCTGCTTTGAGGGGGTGGGGGGTGGGCTTGGTTGGACTCCCCACCCCCACCCCGGCAGGGCTTGGGCACTCACCCCTCTGGCTCTTCCCTGCAGGCCAGTACACCACGGGGAGAGGCTCCTCAGGGGTGGGGCTGACGGCAGCCGTGCTGCGCGACCCCCTGACCGGGGAGCTGACCTTGGAGGGAGGAGCCCTGGTGTTGGCTGACCAAGGCGTTTGTTGCATCGATGAGTTTGACAAGATGTTGGATTCGGATCGCACGGCCATCCACGAAGTCATGGAGCAGCAGACACTCTCCATAGCCAAGGCGGGCATCCTGACCACTCTCAACGCCCGTTGTGCCATCCTGGCGGCCGCTAACCCTGCCTATGGGCGCTACAACCCCAAGCGCAGCCTGGAGCAGAACATCCAGCTCCCGGCCGCCCTCCTCTCTCGCTTCGACTTGCTCTGGTTGATCCAGGACCGCCCCGACCGGGACACCGACCTCCGGTAAACAGGGAGGGAGGGAGAGAGGGGTCCAATGGACATCCGTAGGGGTGGGTGGGTGGGGGTTCTGGCACCTTCCTCCTCCTCTACTGTAGCTGCTCTGGAAGAGTCACCATGGCACCTCACACCCACCCCACCCCCCATCTCCCCTGCAGTCTGGCCCAGCACATCACCTATGTTCACCAGCATAGCCGGCAGCCTCCGTCCCAGTTCCAGCAGCTGGACATGAGCCTCATGAGGTGAGTGGGACCCACTTGCCCCTGCTGGGGTGGCTGGCCTAAGCTTTAGAGGGCTGGAGGGGGCGAGCGGCAGCCTCTCCCACTTATTTATGTATTTATATTATTCAATTTGTATAGCCGTCCCAATCGATGTGTGACTCTGGGTGACGTACATAAAATCCCCAATGTTTAAACTATAGAAACCCTTAAAATTCCTAAAAACACTGAAATACTACCTCCCACCTGTACCAATTAAAAGTCGATTTAAAAACATGGCTGATTCTCCTCTAAATGAGCCGGGGTGGGTGTGGAGGTGTTGCTCCCCTTAGCTTCAAGGGCTGAGGCTATGCAGCACATCTCCTGAGCAAAGTGGGCGGCGTGGGGGGGGGGGAGAGGTAGGGAGCCCTTCCTTTGCAGCAGGGACCGGAAGTCCTGTTCTGGTGCCCGCTGCGCGCGCGCCTACCCACCCACCCGCCCGCACCCCCCCACACTCCCCAGCCCACTTTGCTGAGCCCGTTCTCCGGCAGGCGGTACATTGCCCTGTGCAAGCAGAAGCAGCCGGCCGTGCCCGAGTCCTTGGCAGATTACATCACAGCCGCCTATGTGGAGATGCGGAAGGAGGCTTGGGCCAGCAAGGACACCACCTTCACCTCCGCCCGGACCCTGCTGGGCATTCTGCGCCTCTCCACTGCCCTGGTGAGAGACGGAAGGGGGGGTGCTCTGGGCTGCTGCTGCTGCCATTGTGGTGCTTGGGAGCATTTGGCCGGGGGGGGGGGGGGGGGGGGGCTGTGTGACCGCAGCAGCCGGGGGTGGTTGTGAGATGAGACAGCAGCTGCTCCTCCATGGCACCAAAGGTACAGAACTGCAAAGCAAGTCCCCAAGAGGGCACCCCCCAAATGCCATGCCATGCCCACCCCCACCTGTCTTTGCCCACTGGGTCATGCTCTGTCCCCTTGTGATCCCCACACCCACCCACCCATCCTTTGGCAGACTGCGCTTTCCCAGTGACCTTTGCCCTTCTAGGCCCGGCTGAGGCGTGTGGACGTGGTGGAGAAGGAAGATGTCAACGAAGCCATGCGCCTGATGGAGATGTCTAAAGACTCCCTTTTGGCAGACAAAGGGCAGCCAAGCAGGTGAGGGAGGGGGTGGAGGCTTGGGGGGGTGGGATGGTGGAGGGGGTCCTTCTCTCCTGCCCCCCACCACCACTGCCCCCCCTCCACCATCCCAGTTCTGTCTTGTCACCCACCACTTGTCGTGGGCCTCTCCCCCCCCCCCCCAACTGAGCATGCCTCTCTTCTCTCTGGGGGGCTTCAGGGCCCACCGTCCCTCGGAGCTCATCTTTGCAGCCATCCGGGAACTGGTGCCGTCCGGCGGGGCTCGTTCTCTCCCGCTGGCGGAGGCCGAGCAGCGCTGCGTCTCCAAGGGCTTCACTCCGGCCCAGTTCCAGGCCGCCCTCGGCGAGTATGAGGAGCTCAACGTTTGGCAGGTGAACCAGAAGAGGAGCCGCCTCACCTTTGTGTGACCCCAGCCAGCTGGTGAGGACTGCAGGGAGGGGGGCTCCTCCCTCCCAGAAGGCCTTGGGTGGGCCGCTGCTGTTCTCCCCCCCCCCCTTCCTTTAAGCTTGGTCTGTTGTTCATTCAATAAAGTTGTTTGTACCTTACAGACTGGCAGGTGCCTCTTTCAAGGGGGCAGGAGGGGGGTCTCTATGGCCGAGGAGGAGGAGAAGGGGCGGCCTTTGCCCTCCCTCTGGCCTGGTGCCTCAAGTTCTGCCTCTGTGGGGCCATAAATAAACAGAGTCTTGGCTTTGGAGTCCCTCCTCCCCCCTCCTCAGCTGGCCTTTCTAGACTGAGGGTGTCCAGAGAGAATCCTTCGAGCTCTGGGTGGGTTTTGGCACGAACCGTACAATGTCCAGCCAAAAACCAGGAAGGAGATTTGCCAGGTGCAAAATTCAGGTTGGACGGAAAGCAGCCGAGAGAGAAAGAGAGAGATGGGTTCCCAGACTTACACTGGCTGGAGGCCTGTTGGTTTTCTTGCAAGGTCTGCATAACTTGCCACAATTAACTGAAGCTAATTGACAAAGTGCCAGATACATAATCAGGCATGCGGTCAAGAAGTGCTCTGGCAATTGACAGCAATCATTGAAACCCACCTTGAGCTGACAGCCAGTGGAATCTGTCCACTGAGTATTGAAGCAAAGCGGTTTCTGGCTTCTAGCATGATGTGTCAAAGGGGGTGGGGGTGGGGGTCAGTAGCCACACACGGCCAAAGGTGACTGGCTCCACTGAGGACAGGTAAGCCAGCCCAGCTGTACCATTCTAATTAATCTCTAGTTTTCTACTGATTCAATAGTTAGACTCAGGCGCGCACATACACACACACACACCAAAAAAATTGCTGGTTAAACTCTGTGCTCATCCTTGTTCTGGAATCTGTCAGGGCAAAGGCAGAAACACTTTGGCGCATCAGATCTTTTGATCTTTAACTCAGGCGTGAGCAAGCAAAGGAACCCTCGGGATGCTCTCCTGCCCCTGCCCTGGCTGGAATGCATTAACATATCCCATGCAAGCACAAAGGCATACCAAAGATCTTTCAACATAGACTTTCACCATATATACAGCAAGAATTATCTGATGTTCTTCTGAAAAGAGAGCGCACTAGAGATCATAATGCATAAATATCCATTGGCTACTGAAGCATAACGAAGAATTTCAAATGGATCAGTCTGCTTCATAGGTCATGGGGTGGTGCAATGGACTGTTCTCAATGACTCTTGATGTCATGATTGATGTCACCACCTCTCTGGTGTCCATCTTAGGTCTTGCTCAAGAGTACAAGTGGCTTTAAGGCCATTTGGAAAATGTAGACCTTGTCTAAAAGTGTACTATAATAATTTCATCTCAGAAAGCATTCTGGGCTGAAAGGATTTTTGCTGGAGAAACTCCACTCAGTGGACACCTGAATGAAACGTCCCCAAGTGCTGGGACAGAGATGGACACTCAATCCATCATGCAGTACCCGGGTTTCAAACTGCTGACTTGCCTGCCTTCCAGCTAACAAGGTGAGCTTCTTAACCACTGAGACACCACAGCCCCCGGTGTACTGGTATCCATTGAACTTTAACTCTGGAATTTAATGGAACAATTTTTTAAGAACTGATTGAAAAAACCCACTGGCCGAGAGCTCTCCAAACACACTCAAATGCCCTTTGAACAGTCTCTGAGCACAGTCTCCCCACAAAAGGGCCCAACAAGCTTGCAGCCTATAATTGTGATGGCCAACCTTGGCACTCCAGCTGTTCTTGGGCTTCAATTCCCAGAAGCCCTGACCAGCAGGTATGCCGACTTGGGCTTCTGGGAACTGAAGTACCAGAACAGCTGGAGTGCCAAGGATGGCCACCAGGGCGCAGCCTTGCTCTTTTGATCCTGCAAAGAGTGGTTTCAACATTTATTTCCAAAATCACCCCATTTAGACTCTGAAGGATTTTATTTTATTTAAATATAACATGCCCTATAGGTCACAAAAAATACAACTACTATACTGTATTTTTAAAAAATCAGCTATTGGAAGCAAGTTAAAATCAAGCAACTCAATTAAAACTCAACATTAAAAATATAAGAAACATTGTACTAAAACCTGAGCAGGTCATACTCCTCTAAAAGGCTGAAGTAATGAAGGACATCTTGACTTGTCCCCAAACGCACCTCCAAGGGGAAGGCATTCATTCCGCAAAAACTTGGAACAGAAATCGTTTGGTTCATGTTAATAATTATCCAGAGCCACGATGCACCAGCTTTTGCAATCCCGACTGCACCTTTCACGGTGGCCCCTGCTGTTTCCCACAAGGCATCATCGACACATGAGGCTCAAGAGGGGAACATGTCGGTTCAGAAAAGGCCGAGAGAGAGGTTTCCTCAAATGCAGCAGCCAACCCAAGCATGCCTATGGAGCTAGGCTATGCTTTGCAGAGCATCTCTGGATGAGGCAAGTTCATAGAGGAGAAGGGTATCAATGGCTATAATTATGGATACCTAAGGACAACCTCCGGGTTGGAGAGATAGGCAGGATATCTCTCAATAAATGCCATGTCCAGGGAATCCTAAGCAGGTGAAGGCATCTGCTTGGGAAGAATGCCCTGAAGCAAATGGTGAGCCACTGTGTGAGAGAATGCTGAACTGGATGGTCTGTGGCCTGTTCCAGCAAGAACATAAGAACAGCCTTGCTGGAACAGGCCACAGCCCATCCAGTCCAGCATTCTGTCTCACACAGTGGCTCACCATTTCCTTCAGGGTATTATTCCCAAGGAGATGCCTTCACCTGCTTAGGATTCCCTGGAAATGGCATTGAGAGATATCCTGCCTATCTCTCCAACCCGGAGGTTGTCCTTAAGTATCCATAATTATAGCCATTGATCCCCTTGTCCTCCATGAACTTGTCTAATCCTTTCTTAAAGCTGTGAAGACTGACAGCTGTCACCACTTCTTCTGGCAGGGAGTTCCATAGACCAGTAATCCTCTGGGTGAAAAAGTACTTTCTCTTATTTGTTTGAGAACTAGTACCCAAAAGTTTCATGGAGTGTCCCCTAGTTCTAGTGTTGTGCGATAGGGAAAACAGTTTTTCCTTATCTACTTTGTCCACACCGTGCATGATTTTATAAACTTCAATCAGGTCACCTCTTAGACGCCGTCGTTCAAGAGTGAAAAGGCCCAACCGTTGCAGCCTCAGATGGTAAGGAAGGTGTTCCAGTCCCCTAATCCTTCTGGTTGCCCTCCTCTGCACTTTTTCCAGCTCCATAATATCCTTCTGGAGGTATGGCGACCAGAACTGTACACGGTATTCCAGATGGGGCCTCACCATAGATTTATAAAGAGGCAAAATGACACTTGCTGACTTATTTTCTATACCCTTCCTAATGATCCCTAACAATTGAGTTTGCTTTTTTCACTGCTGAGGCACACTGGGTTGACACCTTCATTGAGCTGTCCACCAGGACACCAAGGTCCCTTTCCTGGTTTGTCGCAGAGAGTTCAGACCCCATCAGTTTATAAATGTAATTGGGGTTTTTTGCCCCAACATGCATCACTCTGCACTTACTGATGTTGAAGCTCATTTGCCACTGTTTTGCCCACTCCCCCAGTGTCAAGAGATCCCTCTGGAGCTCTTCACAATCTCTCACAGTTTTCACTACCCTGTATAATTTAGAACAGCAAGGCTGTTCTTATGTTCTTATGAGGCAGAGGTGACCACCAGGTGAGCTTGGGATGGAAGCTGGCGATCCCCATACTTACAGGACGTCACCCAAGCCCACACCACCACCACCCAGAGAAGAGACATCACAGAGCACAGAGGGGGAGAACAAGGGCTTTATTAGGGAAAGGGAGTGTCTGCCCAAAGGCCTCAGAAGAAGAGTCCCCGCATCCGGCGGCCAATGCCCTGGCGGTCATAGAGGATGTTGAATTTGTTCACAAACTGGTTCATGGTATTACAGGTCTTGGTGATGGTGCCCAGGTAGGTCATCAATCCCACGTCATTGCATTGCTAAGATAGACACAAAACGGGGGGGGGGGGGGGGGGAGAGAGGACAAAGAGCCCTTAAAGCAGCTCCCTCAAGCCCTAACCCTCTGCTGTACGAGGGGAGAACCGTTCCACCACACCGCCACTGCCGCCCCCCATGCCCCCCAAAAGAGGCTAAGAAAGGATGGAGCAGCTTCACCCAGGAAGATCACAAGGCAACACTCTTGCGTATTAACTGCAAGGAACGAGAATCTTAAATTATTTTATGTTCTGGAAGGTGCGTGAGAGACCTTGGCTCTAAAAGACACCAGACAAGCACTTACTACCTCAATTGGACTATTTGCACTGCTGGCACGAAACTATTTCCTCTCTCTCCCTCTCTCTCTAACTGTACATGTCTCAGTTCTATGGCAAGGTTGCTGCCGTGGCTGACCTGGTCCCAGCCCAGCCCCAGTATTGGGCTTCTAATTGCTCGGGAGCAATGGCTTTTTAAAGGCCAAAAGGAGGAATCTAAAACTCCAGGGGAATCCCTTCCGCCAGCAATGGCAAAGCGGTGCTGTTTCTGCTCCCATCCCACAGGGAAAACCCCTCCCTCCCTCCCGGATGCTTCCTCTCCACCACCCCTTCTTCTCATCGGCCATCAGCCGGGCACAGGCAAGCCCCCCTCCCCCCCCATGCCCTAACACTCACATCATAGAAATCTGTCTTGAATTTGTCAGTGCTCAGCACTGGCAAGCAGTGGCATAGAGCATAGGCCTCACGCAGGATCTCGTGGTTGAAGGGCACCTCGCCTGCAGGGAAAGACAGGTGGGAAAGAAGATGGAATCCACCTGCCCACACCAGGGAGAGGGAGCCCACCTGCCCACGCCAAGAAGGGGGAGCCCACCTGCCCACGCCAGGGAGAGGGAGCCCACCTGCCCACGCCAGGAAGGGGGAGCCCACATGCCACCCAACTCACGAAATCCATCTCACCTGCTTCAGAGGCTTTCACATATTCCAAAATGAGTTTGACACGGCTGTGCAGCATCTTAATGGCACTGTGCTGGGCAATGAGGTGCTCAGCCACTAGAGGGAGACATAGAAGGGGCAAGAAAACCATCTGACCCATCTGTGAGCCACCTGAAATGCACCACAGGGTCCCAGCATGACCCAGGTTTAAGGGGCCTATGGGAAGGATCTACAAAGTCACGGCCCTTGCTCCATCCTCCCTCCCTCCCCTCAGGTCTTCCTGCCAACCCCAAACAACTTTTCCTTCTCTCACCTGTAGAGTTTTCACCACTGCCTGTGGCTGTCATCCGTGCCACATGATCCACCCCAATGCGCTCTGCCTCTTCTGTTGCTAGTGTGTACGTCAGCTCAGCAAACAGCATTGTGGCCTGGAAGGAAAGGCAAAAGCAGAGGCGATCAGAAAAGGTTGCCAAAGGTGAAAGGGGAGCCTCTCCTCTCCTCTCTCACAGCGGTGGCAATTCAGAGGCCAAGCGCGGGGAAGATCCTGCTTCTTTTGCAAGAGGTCTCCTTGAAACACATGCTTGCAATGGGAGCCTTACTTACAGCCAGCAGTTATTGGAAAACAAAATGCTCGCTTTGAGTATTGTCCAGCGCACTGGAGATGGGTTGGTGTTGGGGGGGCAGAATGGGGCAACTCCATGGCAACCAGCCACTCTCAGTCTGGCCTGCCTTAGTTCTATGCCATTCTTCCCCCTGACAAAAACCCAGAGGCAGGCAGAAGTCTCTCCTGAGCTCGTCCCTTAAGGAATACCCCACCCCTGGGCCCCCCTCCATGCCTCCAAGATACTTTGCTCAGTGGCGAGAGGACTTAAAAGGCAAGGGGTGCCGGGAGGAACATCGCCGCCGCGCGCTCGGCCCCGGCGAGGGCGAAGAGGTCCTGCCAGCCACTCCATCGGCCAGCGTCCTAGGGCTCCACCCTCCCCCTCACCTAGGACTTAAAAAGCGAGGGGTGCCGGGAGGAACTTTGTCGCCACGCGCCTGGCTCCTGGCGCATCTGGTACTTTGGTAATTTTGTTATATTACGTGATGTTTTCATTCTTTGTGATTCTATTGTAATTATTGATAAATTATTTTGATGTGGTGCTGATATTTGTATTATTTGTATTATTGTTGACTGTCTTGCCTTATACTGTATTTACTTATAACATTGTATTTATTATTATAATTTGAATATTGTATCTTTATGTAAACCCTGTGGGGTGTCCCAGGGTCATTTATATGTTGTTAGCCGCCCTTAGTCGGCCATGTGTTGAGTAGGGCAGGATATAAAATTGAATAAACATAAACACCCTTCCCTTTGCCTTTCCTGCTGTACATGCCCAGCTGTCCAGTCCACTCCGGACAGCAGAAGCCATAGTTTCACTTCTCTAGTAGTTCCCACATGGGACCCCACAGCAGAGCTTGTTTCCCAGCCTTCTTTCTTGGGTTTAAATAGAAGCTGGAAAAGACAGGCAAGTTGGAATTTATTCTTACTTAACTAGGTTTAAGGCCTGATACTGAACTATTTTGCGCATTTCCTTCTCATTCATGTGTGAAGCAGAGTTTCAGAGGAGTGAAGCTATTTTCTGCTGTGGCAAACCTATAATAAAATATGTTGTTTGGAAATCAGTAAAGAAGTCCTCGGCCCTCCGAGGCAGGTGCAAAGATGGAAAAGAATGGATGATCCAGGTCTTGTGCAACTGACAGAGAAAAGCCAGAGTGCCCCTTTAACCAAAAGGGAGCAGAGGGGCTGCATCTCACAAAGACACACATACAGACACCCCCAAATGTGAGTTGCTGCTTTCATGCTCTGTGGCTGGGCTTCACAAACAGATTCCCCTTACCCATCTATGACACAACAGACTTCCTAAATCCCCTTCCACCTACGTAAACGTAGACAGGAAAAAATGTTTCTTTTTATGACTCTGGAACCCAGTATGTTCATGGCTTGCAATCCTGTGTAAGCTTCGGTTATGTACAAAATGTTATACTGTACTCAACTTTGACACTCAACCTCTTTTCAAACCTTCAAGAAGCCCCACATTATAGTTCCCAAACCTATGAGTCACTATTCCCCTGTGCCCTAGAACGGCAGGCAGGGACAATGGAAGAGGTGGAAACTACCTCTCCGTTGATGATGTCAATCACAGACTCAAAGACGCTGACAGGTAACTGAAGGGAGAAAGAAAATGAGAGAGCAGCCAAGTCAATCAATCTCTCCTGGGCACGCAAAGCTGTTGCTGACTGATGGTTTACCTCAGGGGTCGGCAACCTTTTAAAGTCAGGGGCTGGGTTATGCTCCCTCAGACAGTTGAGAGGGCCGAACTGGTGGTCCCCCCACCCCACCCCACCCGGCTGCCATAAATGCGTCCACAGCCAATCCCAGCAGCGGTGTTGACTGGAGCGAGGGTCGGATGATTTGGTACCACGGGCTGTAGGTTACCAACCCCTGGCTTACCTGGTGGAGGGCAGATACTCACATCAGTATGCTTGGTCATGGGGTTTAGCTTCAGGAAGAGAGGGCTCTCAATGATCTCACACACCTGAGAGGGGGAAAGAGGTGAGGGTGTCAGCAGGCGTGGCTTCTCTCCCTTCGTCCTACATGACAGACACTGCCAGGCGAAGTAAGGTGGAGGCCTTACTTCGGGGCCTTTGCCCACCGCCTCAACTTCTCTTGGCCCGGGGGAGACCAAAGGCAGAGAGACTCACCTGCTTGTGTACATGGATGTCCGACTGGTCTGGTGGGCCGCCGGTCGTGTACCAGCCCAGGAACTCCAGCTCCTTGAAGACTTGCTTGACTGAGAGAGAGAGAGAGAGAGCGCACTGCCTGAGGGTGGGTGGGCTGGCATGGGGCCTGCTCTGCCCCCCCCCGTGCCCCCTCCCTCCCTCGGGCCCACCACCCACCCGCTTCTCTCTCACCCCCCCACCCCACCCCACCCCACCCCACCCCAGCCACTTACACTGCTCCTCCTTGGTGTAGTAGTACTCCTTGTCGATCACCACGTTCTCCTCCACCGGGTGGGCCAGCAGCTCGAAGGAGTTCATCACCTCGATGTTGCGCCCTTCCTGGCGGCCGATCAGGGCCCCGATCACTGCAAAGCAAAGCAAAGGCGGCGGGGAACGGGGCGGCCATTAAAGAGCCCCCCAGAACCCCCAACCCCCAGGGCTTCGCGTCACGGCCCGCCCGCCCGCCCGCCCGCCCGCCCGGGACCCCCGGGCACCAGGGGGCCGCCGCCTCCGCTCTGGCGGGGTGGGTCCGGGCGGAGGACGGGCGTGGGGGGCGGGGTGGGGTCCGGCCCGGGACCCACCTTGGACGGGGCGCCCCTCCTGCGAGCGCATCCGGATCCAGTGGTCGCTGATGTTGAGGATGACGAGCGGGTGCAGCGCCACCGACACGCTGCCCGTCACGCCCGAGGCCATCACCGCCGGACCGGCTGCGGGAGGAGGAGGAGAAGGGGAGCGAGTCAGGCCGAGGAGGAGGCCGAGGCCGCCGCCCCTTCCTTCCCTCGCCCGCCCTCTGCCTCGCCTTACCGGCCGAGTCCACCTCCATGCCGGCCCCGTTGCTGCTCCCCGCCGCGGCCGGGCAGGAACCGCCGCTGGAGGCAGGGCTGGCAGCAGCAGCAACAACAGCCGCCGCCGCCGCCATCTTGCCCCGCGTGTGTGTCCCTCTGCAGCTGCCGTACTACTAGTACACGCTCCGCCCCTCCGCTCTGCGCATGCGCCCGGGCACGGCGCCCTCGTGGCTCCAGAGCTATGAAGGGAAGAAGAAGAAGAAGAGTGGCCAGTGAGCGGTGCCGCGCCGGGCTCCGTAGCTCCGTTTTCCCCCACTCCCTCCCTCCCTCCCTCCCCCGTTGCCGTTGGACGGAACTCGGTGTGTGGGGCCGAAGAAGAGGGCAGCGCGCTGGGCGGAAGGGAAGCTCCTCCAGGCCCCTCCCTCCCTCCCCGTCCCCTGGCAGGGAGGGCAGGCAGGCCGGCCGGCCTCAGGCGGAGAGGAGGACGGAGAGACAGACAGACAGACACGATGATGTGGGCAGCCCCAGCACCACGAGCAATGCCATCCAATGCATTTACACAGAGTATTCTAACTGGATAAAAGTATGGGGAAGTCTCTCACACACACACACACACACACACACCGCACGCGAACCCAGATGAACATCACACATTTGTCCATGGCGTGAAAGGAAGATCAAGGGAGGGCCTGAGTGACAACATCAAACCTCTCTGCAGGTACATAACTGCGGTGCATCTATTTCTGTTGTTGTTTCCAGAGAGAAATGCTCTGTAGGAGTCTGACTGAAAACAGCCCGTTCCAATCCACTTTAGTTCACTGACTGATACCAGGTACTGCAATGTCCGTCTATTCCTTTTCTTGATTTATAGTTTCAGGTTTTCCTTGATTCTTCTCACATTTCATGTTCCAATTGTATGAGTTCCGCAACATTAGGACTTTCCTTTCACTTCAGTGCACATCAGCTGCTAGACTTTCTTTTAGCCTTCATCCATGGTGACAGCCTAGGCATAATTGTCCTCTGCTTATCCCCAGTGCTTTCCAACCAGGAAAGTTCACCTTCCAGCATTACCTCTTGTTTCATTTTAGACTGTCTCATCAAAAGGTAAGGAAATTGAGGACCGTATTGCTAAAAAAAATTCAGAGAAACAACAAAGACTTCTTTAAGTACATTAGAAGTAAGAACCCAACTAGGAAGGCCATTTGACCATTAGACGACAATGGAAGGCAAGGGGTTATTAAAGAGGAAACAGAGATTGCAGAGAGACTCAATGAAGTCTTTGCTTCAGTATTCACTGAAGAAGACAGAGACCACATGCCCAAAACAGAGCCTATCTTTGTAGGGAGGGAAACCGAAGAATTAAGCCAGGTAGCGAATGTAACACCAATTTTCAAAAAAGGATCCAGGGGTGATTCAGGAAATTACCGACCTGTCAGTTTGACATGTGTCCCAGGTAAAGTGATGGAAACCATCCTAAAAGATAGAATTAATAGGTACATAGAAGAGAAGGCGCTGCTAAAGGAGAGCCAACGTGGCTTTTACAAGGGCAAATCATGCCTCAGTAATCTGTTGGAATTTTTTGAGAGTGTCAACAAGCATGTGGATAAGGGGGATCCAGTTGACATTGTTTATCTGGACTTTCAGAAGGCTTTTGACAAGGTCCCACACCAAAGGCTCTTGAATAAACTTACCAGTCATGGAATAAAGGGACAGGTCTTGTCCTGGATCAGCAACTGGCTAAGGGACAGGAAACAGAGGGTAGCACTAAATGGACACTTCTCCAAGTGGAGGGAAGTAAAGAGTGGGGTCCCCCAAGGTTCAGTACTGGGACCCCTGCTTTTCAACCTCTTCATAAATGAGGTAGGAGTAAAAAGCAGGTAGCCAAATTTGCTGATGACACTAAATTATACAGGGTAGTGAAAACTGTGAGAGATTGTGAGGAGCTCCAGAGGGATCTCTTGACACTGGGCAAAACAGTGGCAAAAGGAGCTTCAACATTAGTAAGTGCAGAGTGATGCATGTTGGGGCAAAAAAAACCAATTACATTTGTAAACTGATGGGTTCTGAACTCTGCAACAAACCAGGAAAGGGACCTTCGTGTCCTGGTGGACCCCCTCAATGAAGGTGTCAACCCAGTGCACCTCAGCAGTGAAAAAAACAAACTCAATGCTAGGGATCATTAGGAAGGGTATAGAAAATAAGTCAGCAATTGTCATTTTGCCTCTTTATAAATCTATGGTGAGGCCCCATCTGGAATACTCTGTACAGTTCTGGTCGCCATACCTCCAGAAGGATATTATGGAGTTAGAGAAAGTGCAGAGGAGGGCAACCAGAATGATTAGGGGACTGGAACACCTTCCTTACCATCTGAGGCTGCAACAGTTGGGCCTCTTCACTCTTGAACGACGGCGTCTAAGAGGTGACCTGATTGAAGTTTATAAAATCATGCACTGTGTGGACAAAGTAGAGAAGGAAAAACTGTTTTCCCTATCGCATAATACTAGAACTAGGGGACACTCCATGAAACTTTTGGGTACTAGTTCTCAAACAAATAAGAGAAAGTACTTTTTCACCCAGAGGATCCCTGGTCTATGGAACTCCCTGCCAGAAGAAGTGGTGACAGCTGTCAGTCTTGACAGCTTTGTTGTTGTTGTTCAGTCGCACAGTCGATTCCGACCCTTTGCGACCCTATGGACCATCGTTCTCCAGGCGCCTCTGTCCTCCACCATCCCCCTCAGTCCTCCCAGTTCTGTGCCCATTGTGTCTACAATACCATCTATCCATCTCATCCTTGGCCTCCCCCTTCTTCTTTTGCCCTCCACCTTTCCCAACATCACGGCCTTCTCAAGTGAATCCTCCCTTCTCATTTGATGCCCAAAGTACTTTAGCCTCATCTTTACTATTTGACCTTCCAATGAGCAGTCAGTGTTGATTTCTTCTAAGATTGACCTATTTGTTCTCCTCGCTGTCCAAGGTACCCTCAAAACTCTCCTCCAACACCACATTTCAAAGGCATCTATTCTTCTGCGTTCAGCTTTCCTAATTGTCCACCTCTCACATCCGTACATTACCACTGGGAATACCATTGCTTTGACTATTCTAATTTTTGTTTTCAAGGTGATGTCTCTGCTTTTCACTATGTTCCCCAGGTTTCTCATGGCTTGTCTCCCTAGAATCAGCCGCCTCTTTATTTCATGGCTGCAATCTCCATCTGCAGTGATCTTAGATCCTAAGAAAGTAAAATCTGTCACTGCTTCTACTTCTTCCCCGTCTATTTTCCAGGAACTGATCGGGCCTGTTGCCATTATCTTGGTTTTCTTGATATTGAGTCTCAAGCCAGCTTTTGCACTCTCTTCCTTCACACCGATCAAGAGATTCTTTAGGTCTTCCTCACTTTCTGCCATTAGGGTGGTGTCGTCTGCATATCTCAGATTGTTGATGTTTCTCCCAGCAATTTTGATCCCATATTGTGATTCCTCCATCCCTGCATTGCACATTATGTGCTCTGTGTATAAGTTGAATAAGCAGGGTGACAGAATGCAGCCTTGTCTTACTCCTTTTCCTATTCCAAACCACTCTGTCATTCCGTGTTCTGTCCTAACTGTTGCTTCTTGGTTCATGTACAGATTTCTCAGGAGGCATATGAGGTGCTCTGGTATTCCCATCTCTTTAATCACTTGCCACATCTTGTTGTGATCCACACAATCAAATGCCTTAGTGTAGTCAATAAAGCAAAAATAAACTTGTTTCTGGTATTCCTTTGTTTTCTCCATGATCCAACGTATGTTGGCAATGTGGTCTCTAGTCCCCCTGCCTCTTCTGAAACCAGCCTGCACCTCTGGTAATTCTCTTTCCACATGCTGCTGAAGTCTATCCTGTATTATCTTGAGCATCACCTTGCTGGCGTGTGGGATGAGCGCAATTGTTCGATAATTTGAACATTCTTTGGCATTGCCCTTTTTTGGGATTGGAACATATACTGATCTTTTCCAGTCCTGTGGCCACTGTTTTGTTTTCCAAATCTGCTGGCATATTGAATGCAGTAATTTGATGCCATCATCTTTTAGAGCTTTGAAAAATTCAACTGGGATACCATCATCTCCACTAGCTTTGTTGTTTGCAGTGCTCTTTAGGGCCTTTCTGACTTCACTCTCCAGGATGTCTGGCTCAGGTTCAATTTCTTCATCATTGTGACTATCAGGAGTGTTGAGTTCCTTTTTGTAGAGTTCCTCTGTGTACTCTTTCCATCTTTTCTTAATCTCTTCTGCATCAGCTAGCTCCTTTCCGTCTTTGTCCCTTATCATGTTCATTTTTGCTTTAAATGTTCCCTTGATTTCCCGGATTTTTTTGAAGAGATCTCTGGTTCTGCCTCTTTTGTTGTTTTCTTCCATTTCTTTGCACTGTTCTTTTAGATAGTTTTCCTTATCTCTCCTTGCTTTTCTTTGAAATTCTGTGTTCAAATGATTGTATTTTTTCCTTTCTCCTTTGACTTTTGCGTTCCTTCTTTCCTCTGCTATTTTAAGAGCCTCATCAGACAACCACTTTGCTTTCTTACTCTTCTTTTCTTTTGGTATGGTTTTCTTTGCTGCTTCCTGCATGATGTCCCTCATCTCTGTCCATAATTCTTCTGGCACTCTATCTATTGAGTCTAAGCCATTGAATCTGTTCATCACCTCCACCGTGTATTCTTTAGGGATGCTGTCTAGGTGATATCTGTCTGGTCTCTTTGCTTTCCCCATTTTCTTTAGTCTAAGCCTGAATTTTGCAATCAGTAGGTTGTGATCTGAGCCACAATCTGCTCCAGGTCTTGTTTTTGCTGACTATATGGAGGTTCTCCATCTTTGGCTGCAGAGTATGTAGTCAATCTGGTTTCGGTGTTGGCCATCTGGTGATGTCCATGTGTAAAGTCGCCTCTTGTGTTGCTGGAAGAGGGTGTTTGCTATGACCAGTGCGTTCTCTTGGCAGAACTCTATCAACCTTTGTCCTGCTTCATTCTGTGTTCCAAGACCGAACCTGCCTGTTATTCCCTCCACTTTTTGATTGCCTACTTTGGCATTCCAGTCTCCTAGAATAATTTGAACATCATTTCTTGGTGTTTGTTCTATGAGGTGTTGTAAGTCCTCATAGAACTGGTCCACTGTGGCTTCATCTGCACCCGTGGTTGGTGCGTATATTTGGATCACAGTAACATTGAAGGGTTTGCCCTGAATTCTTACTGACATCATTCTGTCATTTTTGAGGTTGTATCCCATTACTGCTCTTCTCACTCTTTTATTGACAATTATGGCTACTCCATGTCTTCTAAGGTTTTCTTGTCCACAGTAGTAGATGTGATGGTTTCCAGAGCTGAATTCACCCATCCCTGTCCATTTGAGCTCACTGATTCCCAAGATGTCAATGCTTATTCTTTCCATCTCATTCTTTACCACTTCCAGTTTACCTTGGTTCATTGATCTCACATTCCATGTCCCTATACAGTATTGCTCCTTACAACATTGCATTTCCCCTCCCCCTTTCCTGTCCATCCCCTTTCTCCCCTCTGAGGTGTTAAGCATCCTGTATCACCTAGCCTGCCCTTTTGTTTTGCCTTTTGTTTTGGTCCATAGGGTTCTCTTGGCAAGCTTTGTGGCGTGGTTTGCCGGTTTCTACGCCATTTTTTTCCTCGCATCATACATCATATCACAGTTTTAAAAATTTAAAACAGTTTACACAACATATTATCATGCATAATTATCACACTCTAAAACACAGTCTCTATGTTAATTGCTATATTAAGTCAGTATGAAGTCTCTATGTCAGTCGCTATATTAATTCAGCTACATTTTTCACATCAGCTACTTATCCTTGTGTCCTCACTCCCCAGGTGGGGTTGTTGTCTCTGGGTCCCTTGCTCCAGGGGCATCGCAGTGGCGGGCAGTGGATGTTTTCCCTGTGTCTCAGCTGTTCCTCTTCCTCTGCCTCTGGCTGCAGTGGTGGATGGTGACCTTCTCCCTCCAAGGCCTCTGGATGGTTACTGGGCAGTTGGGGCCTGTGTCCTTCTCTGCCTCTTTCTTCCTTACACCCAGGTTTTGGGATGGGGTGGGAGGGAGGGGCCGATTCTTCACTCACCTCCCTCCTAGGCCTCTGGATGGTTTCTGGGCAGTTGGGGCCTGTGTCCTTCTCTGCCTCTTTCTTCCTTACACCCAGGTTTTAGGACAGCTTTAAGAAAGGATTAGACAAGTTCATGGAGGACAAGAGTATCAATGGCTATAATTATGGATACTTAAGGACAACCTCCGGGTTGGAGAGATAGGCAGGATATCTCTCAATATCATTTCCAGGGAATCCTAAGTAGGTGAAGGCATCTGCTTGGGAATACCCTGAAGGAAATGGTGAGCCACTGTGTGAGACAGAATGCTGGACTGGATGGGCTGTGGCCTGTTCCAGCAAGGCTGTTCTTATGTTCTTATTGAACACACATTCCTGAACTGCCTCTCGATTGACAGGCAACATCCTGGTTTAGCATGACAATAGCCACAGATGTTTCCCTGAGTTAAGGTAAACAATAGAGATTAATAGACACAAATGAGATAGGGCTCAGGGAAACAGATGCTCCTTTAGATTAGAGTAGAACATTAGAAACCCTTGTACTTAGCAAGCAGGGCCACTCTGTAATCAGGGGCGGTGACCACCTCAAGGTCTTTCGCCTACAGACAGGGTAATAAAAGCTTTTTGCCCACCTCATTTTGGGGCTGGACCACTACATCACGGCCTCGATGTGTCTTTATTCCAGCACAGCACAGTTTCGAATTACAACAATTACTGGAGTGAAAAAATCTGATCCTATCTCCCCTTGAGATAGGATCCCCTTTTTTCAGCAAAAACTTACCCTTGCTACCTATTGTATACTGACAAAAGTCAGCTTGTGTCCCTTTTCTGTTTGCTGACTCACACAGCAGAGGAATAAAACTGAAGGAGCGAGTAAACAGGGAGAGCATACAGGAGTTTGACCTGAGAGTGTAGTAAGAAAAAAGTCCTACTGACCAAAAATAAGGGGGGGGGGGAGATAAGGCAGAGTAACCTCTGAGGCAGGTAAGATAAAGAAAGAGGCACTAAGATTCAAGCCAAGACACTGTTGGGATGGTAATTAGATTGATCCAAGATCATACTAAAATTAAATACCATATTTAATCATTGCCCCACGAGGCAAGAGGCACGCTGCCGGAAGAGGAGCTGCCGCAGGCAGAAATCACGGGAACCCAGGAGGTGCAGAGCAGAGCAGTACCAGGAACACCGCAGGGAGAGCAGCCGCCGCGGACCACTACCAGCTGCATGGAAAGGGGCACAACCCGGGAACCAGCCCAGAGCTCGACACGTGGCGGGCGGTTCGCAAAGCAAGGGATCCCGCACAGGCCTTGTGAGGGCAGCAAGGCCAGCGGGGGGCTGCCCAAGAGGCTTTCAGGGGCCAGCAGGGAGGGGAGGAGTGGCCACCACGAGTGACAAGACCAGGGTGGGGGCAGCCCTGGAGGCTTGTGGGAGGGGCAGGCAGGGAGGGGGGTGCCACGAATTGCAAGGCCGGGGCAGCCCAAACTGCTGCACGTGGAACAGCACCCAACCTGCTGGTCACCATAATGCCACGGGGGGAGGGGAACCGAACCTTACCCTCCGCAAGACCCACTGCCCGCACCTGCACCTACACTGCCTGCGGGTCCCCTGTTCTGGCCTGGGGGCTGACACAGGCCACTGCCCGTGGCTTCCCCCATGCACCAGTAGGCCAGGGCTGGCAGCTGCAAGGCTTTCGGATCATGAACAGGAGGGCATTCCCCACCGGCATAATCTTGCCCCTAATCTTGCCCCAAGGCAGCAGTCCCTATTATCATCAGAAAAACCCACCCAGCACTGTTTACATATGTTAATTTCTACCCTACCACTGACCTCAAAGACAATAGAGAGAAAGAGATAGGCAAACAGAGAAAAGAATTAATCTCTAAAACAATCGACTTCAGGGATGGCTGTAGGTTGCAGGAAGGGTGGGAGTGAGTTCCTGGCTTTGGGGCAACAGCAGATACAATGGAAGGCTTCCTTTTGAATGAGATAGGGCCTTTGGGCTTGCCCCAACATGCCCAGGACAAATGAGAGTACAGTGAGACCTCATACAAGGTCCAAACTTGGTTCCACAAGTTTGGACTTTATACGGATTTGGACTTTGTATGAGGCATGCAAACTCCTTGCCGCGATGCCTCATACTATGTCCAAATCCTTGCCGTGATGCCTCGTACAACGTCGTTTCCATGGAGATACATTGTACCATAACAGCACAGACTTCAGGGCAAAGTCAAGGAAACTGACAGAACTTTAAGAAACCCTTGTCTAAAGGCTAAATACATTACAAAAACATGTCAAACAACCCTGAATGTCCAAGAACCTGAAGAATGCTGCAAGAAACCCAGGAATGCTTCTAAAAATTCTGATGAAAACATTCAATAAATCCAAAAACGAGCTCAAAACCACTCCTAAACACTCTTCGCCTCATGCAAAACCCACAAGAGCAATGCACGCATGCGTCCTGCCTTTTATACTGGCCAGGCACAATGCAACCTGGGGAAAACCCCAATGCCCAAAGTTGTATGAGGCAACTTTTTTCAAGGAATTAGGCGATGTTGTATGAATTCGATGTTGTACGAAGCGGACTTTGTATGAGGTATTACTGTATTCAGAGTGGTTCCTGCTTCAAATATACAGAAATAAAACATGTTAGAATATATGACAATGTTTTTGGTAATTTTAGAACATTTTAACCACTAATATAAAATAATCAGGAGTGAAAGGGTTAAGTATGCTGTGTCTATTTGGCAGGAAGGAAAAATGTATTTTCGTTTTAAAATCTCCCAGAGCCTTTTCACTACTGCTGAAGCTTGGCTTCAAACAGAAGGAGAGAAGGAAGGGGACACTCCCCCCCCCCTTCACCATGACCTTTTAAAATATCAGTTTCTTTAAACATTAATTAAAATTAACCCTTGCAGTCTACCTGCAAGTGAATCGTGGCTGAATTGGTGTACAATGTGTTTGTGGACACATAAGCCTAACAGAGTCAGGAGAAAATAGAAAAAGTAATTTTATTGAAAATAAAATATAAAGGGGACAGTTTCCAGATTTGGGGTAACATAACTGTGTGGCAGTGTCCCCTCATGATGATGATTCATTCCTCCACTTTGTTTTCCTAGACAAACAGGTGATGAAGGAAGTTGTTCTGAGGAAGAGACGCTCGGACAGATAATAAAGTCCCAAACTGTGTAGGGCCTTATATGATAGCATTAACACCTTGTACCTGAAACTCAAAACTAGCTAACAATCTTACAAAATAAAAGATTTACAATGATGAACAAAAAGACCGGCACCCGACTCTTTTGTTACATTAAAAGGTCAATCATATAAAACAAAAGGTAATGGGTAAGACAATTGCCCTGGAGAGTACATGAAAATGACAGAGTTCATAGTTCAGCAAATGCAGGTTCTGATGTCCTCCAAGGTGACATCCAATGGGAGCCAGGATTGTAATTTGGCACAAATCAGAAGTCCAGATTTTGAATCCAGGTTGCGAATGGACCAATGGGACCCTGAAAGGATGGCAGGATGCTTGAACATCCCATTCCCACCCCATGATTAATTCATCCTGTCTCATCCCAAGCACTATCTAGAGTAAGGGCAAGGAAATCCCAGAATCAATAGATATGCAGAATTCCTTCCTGTCCCAATTCCGTTTGACTGCCGGATTGCCTCCCTCCATCTATATCTAACGCACTATAAAATGGTGCGTTAACTGTTGGAATGTGACAAAGGATGTTGCACCAGGCCCCACTAGCCCCGCCCAAGCCTCCGTGAACACGCCCGACCGGGGTTCGCAGGTAACTGTTGGGTTGAAATTTGCGTCCAGGGGGTAAAAGCCCCGCGGATGCAAACAAAAAAAGGGAACTTCAATTCCCAACGTTCCTTGCGCCATGCCACACCAGAGCCAATCCGGCTGAGCTCCGCGGCAAAAGGAACGTTCGCAAACGCGAAGCGGCCACTCAAAAATAAGCTGCAGGGAAAAAAACGTTGCAGTAACCAAAATCGCGCATGGCAAACTACAAGCCCCAGCGTCCTGTGTGCCATGAGCATGCAGAACGCAGAGGCAGCCAGCGTACGAAAAATAATTAAAAAAACCCGCCGCTGGCCTTACTTTCCATGGGCCAGAGATCGAGCCTGGCCCGTGAAAAAAAAAAAAACAACCCAAAAAAGTACACACAAAAACATCCAAAAACAGTCAAAAAACCAGTCAAAAAGAAACACAAAAGAAACCAGTCAAAAAGAAAAGCTCACCACCCCCACCCAGAGGCCACAAGAGAAAAAACATTAAAAAATAATGAAAATAATAAGATTAATTCCCAAATTAATCAAATAAGTTATCAAAACATTCAAAAATATTCACACTAATCACAAAAAATACCAAAAAAACAGAAATAACTTTTCACTCAAAAAAACAATATCTAAACATAGCATGAAAACATTGATTTAAAAAAAAACATTCTTACACATTTTAAAAATGATTATCCAAAGCACAACTATTAAAAAAAACCATAGTAACACATTGTTTGGTTAAATACAATAATTATAAAATATTTTATCATCCTTTCCTCTTTTTAAAAACCAAAAAACCAAAATAAAAAATGCGTAAAAATAAATATTTAAAAAAACAAAATTAAAAACTAACCTCATTTGCATAAACATAAAACAAAAACCTTCCAAAACCTTTTTAAAGAGCCCGGCACTGAGGAAGCCGGCAAGCAAAAAATAAAACACACACTGGGAGCGCAAGTCCACTGCAGGCGGACGCAGCACCTCAAAGCCACAAAATCACAAAACCTTTCAACACCATTTAAAACAGCCCGGCACTATTTGTTCAAGAAAAAAAAAACCCTTTACTATCCAACACAATTTTAAAAAGCCCAGCACCAGCCGGCAAAATATGCTAGTTATTTTAAAGTATGCAGGTGATAATCAGTGATAGGAAAACAGGAGATTGTAATGGAATTTCTGAACTTCCAAGGGTAAGGGGTCAAAGTAACAGTAGGTGAACATCTGGATGGCGATTTGGGTGCTAATTATGACTCCTGCTTTGAAACATAGAAGAGAGTATGTTAGAAATCAAATTTATATCATTTCATAAGGCTCTGGCCCCTTTAATTAAATCTGCATGATTAATTAACTAATTAGACACCCAATAATCATGTTTGCTGTGCCATGGAGCAAGCAATGCTTTACAACCCTTCAAACCTCATTTGACTCAAACCGCAGAAAAAAGGAACCAGTCGTGGCTTGACTTTTAAAACTCTTTCTAAGATTTGACAGTTTTTCCCAGGCTGGGCTATCCCCCTTCTCCTCTGGAGCTGTCAATGGTTGACAGCTGCTGCTGCGGAGAGAACAGGGCAGGCGTCCAGACTTGAAACAAGATATTTTTATGAAAAAGTGCGGGTGTCAGACGTTAAACACTACATTATTGGCTGAGTTTTGACAGCTAGAGGGAGTTGAATGAGTTTACCGCTTTATTTTGTCAGCCTTGCGAGGTGCCTGCACCGCCCACCCTTTGGCCAGCCGGGCTAGAGGGGCCGAGAAACACCTGGGGCAAGGCACAGTGAGTTTAAAAGGACTCTCACTGCTAGCTCTGCTGATGCCTTCACATCAGGAACTGTTGTCAGACTTTCTCCCCCTCAGCTGTTTTAGCAGGAAGGGAAGTGGACTGAGTCTTCGTAATGTATTTATTGTATAGTGTTGTGAACTGCTTTGAAATATGTACTGTTTAATCTTGAATTGGGTATTGTTTATTGCTTTGAAATTTGTGTATTGCATTATGATGTTTATTATTGTATTATACTGATTTTGTTTTCTAACATTATGTTTATTATTGACTATTGATTATTGTACTGAATTTACTTTTCATGCTTCTTTATTATTGGATTGTTCAAACAGAGGAAGCAGTTTGAAGCTTCCAGAAGCAGAGGGGCAGAGCCACACCAGGCCCTTCCCTGAACTGTGACTCATAGGGGCGGAGCCACACTAGCCTTTAAAAACTCTGAGCTCTTTCAGGGTCAGCCATTTTGACTCTGCATGTGCTCTTAAGCAGAGCTGCTGCTGAGGAGAGCCAAACAAAGGAAGTGAGCACTGGTAAGTTTTGCAGTTGGAGTAGAGCTGCTTTAGAGGCCTCTACTAATTTAAATTGATAATTGAAGCTGCTGAGAGCCACCTCTGTTCAAACAGAGGAAGCAGTTTGAAGCTTCCAGAAGCAGAGGGGCAGAGCCACACCAGGCCCTTCCCTGAACTGTGACTCATAGGGGTGGAGCCACACTAGCCTTTAAAAACTCTGAGCTCTTTCAGGGTCAGCCATTTTGACTCTGCATGTGCTCTTAAGCAGAGCTGCTGCTGAGGAGAGCCAAACAAAGGAAGTGAGCACTGGTAAGTTTTGCAGTTGGAGTAGAGCTGCTTTAGAGGCCTCTACTAATTTAAATTGATAATTGAAGCTGCTGAGAGCCACCTCTGTTCAAACAGAGGAAGCAGTTTGAAGCTTCCAGAAGCAGAGGGGCAGAGCCGCACCAGGCCCTTCCCTGAACTGTGACTCATAGGGGCGGAGCCACACTAGCCTTTAAAAACTCTGAGCTCTTTCAGGGTCAGCCTTTTTGACTCTGCATGTGCTCTTAAGCAGAGCTGCTGCTGAGGAGAGCCAAACAAAGGAAGTGAGCACTGGTAAGTTTTGCAGTTGGAGTAGAGCTGCTTTAGAGGCCTCTACTAATTTAAATTGATAATTGAAGCTGCTGAGAGCCACCTCTGTTCAAACAGAGGAAGCAGTTTGAAGCTTCCAGAAGCAGAGGGGCAGAGCCACACCAGGCCCTTCCCTGAACTGTGACTCATAGGGGCGGAGCCACACTAGCCTTTAAAAACTCTGAGCTCTTTCAGGGTTAGCCATTTTGACTCTGCATGTGCTCTTAAGCAGAGCTGCTGCTGAGGAGAGCCAAACAAAGGAAGTGAGCACTGGTAAGTTTTGCAGTTGGAGTAGAGCTGCTTTAGAGGCCTCTACTAATTTAAATTGATAATTGAAGCTGCTGAGAGCCACCTCTGTTCAAACAGAGGAAGCAGTTTGAAGCTTCCAGAAGCAGAGGGGCAGAGCCACACCAGGCCCTTCCCTGAACTGTGACTCATAGGGGCGGAGCCACACTAGCCTTTAAAAACTCTGAGCTCTTTCAGGGTCAGCCATTTTGACTCTGCATGTGCTCTTAAGCAGAGCTGCTGCTGAGGAGAGCCAAACAAAGGAAGTGAGCACTGGTAAGTTTTGCAGTTGGAGTAGAGCTGCTTTAGAGGCCTCTACTAATTTAAATTGATAATTGAAGCTGCTGAGAGCCACCTCTGTTCAAACAGAGGAAGCAGTTTGAAGCTTCCAGAAGCAGAGGGGCAGAGCCACACCAGGCCCTTCCCTGAACTGTGACTCATAGGGGCGGAGCCACACTAGCCTTTAAAAACTCTGAGCTCTTTCAGGGTCAGTCATTTTGACTCTGCATGTGCTCTTAAGCAGAGCTGCTGCTGAGGAGAGCCAAACAAAGGAAGTGAGCACTGGTAAGTTTTGCAGTTGGAGTAGAGCTGCTTTAGAGGCCTCTACTAATTTAAATTGATAATTGAAGCTGCTGAGAGCCACCTCTGTTCAAACAGAGGAAGCAGTTTGAAGCTTCCAGAAGCAGAGGGGCAGAGCCACACCAGGCCCTTCCCTGAACTGTGACTCATAGGGGCGGAGCCACACTAGCCTTTAAAAACTCTGAGCTCTTTCAGGGTCAGCCATTTTGACTCTGCATGTGCTCTTAAGCAGAGCTGCTGCTGAGGAGAGCCAAACAAAGGAAGTGAGCACTGGTAAGTTTTGCAGTTGGAGTAGAGCTGCTTTAGAGGCCTCTACTAATTTAAATTGATAATTGAAGCTGCTGAGAGCCACCTCTGTTCAAACAGAGGAAGCAGTTTGAAGCTTCCAGAAGCAGAGGGGCAGAGCCACACCAGGCCCTTCCCTGAACTGTGACTCATAGGGGCGGAGCCACACTAGCCTTTAAAAACTCTGAGCTCTTTCAGGGTCAGCCATTTTGACTCTGCATGTGCTCTTAAGCAGAGCTGCTGCTGAGGAGAGCCAAACAAAGGAAGTGAGCACTGGTAAGTTTTGCAGTTGGAGTAGAGCTGCTTTAGAGGCCTCTACTAATTTAAATTGATAATTGAAGCTGCTGAGAGCCACCTCTGTTCAAACAGAGGAAGCAGTTTGAAGCTTCCAGAAGCAGAGGGGCAGAGCCACACCAGGCCCTTCCCTGAACTGTGACTCATAGGGGCGGAGCCACACTAGCCTTTAAAAACTCTGAGCTCTTTCAGGGTCAGCCTTTTTGACTCTGCATGTGCTCTTAAGCAGAGCTGCTGCTGAGGAGAGCCAAACAAAGGAAGTGAGCACTGGTAAGTTTTGCAGTTGGAGTAGAGCTGCTTTAGAGGCCTCTACTAATTTAAATTGATAATTGAAGCTGCTGAGAGCCACCTCTGTTCAAACAGAGGAAGCAGTTTGAAGCTTCCAGAAGCAGAGGGGCAGAGCCACACCAGGACCTTCCCTGAACTGTGACTCATAGGGGCGGAGCCACACTAGCCTTTAAAAACTCTGAGCTCTTTCAGGGTCAGCCATTTTGACTCTGCATGTGCTCTTAAGCAGAGCTGCTGCTGAGGAGAGCCAAACAAAGGAAGTGAGCACTGGTAAGTTTTGCAGTTGGAGTAGAGCTGCTTTAGAGGCATCTACTAATTTAAATTGATAATTGAAGCTGCTGAGAGCCACCTCTGTTCAAACAGAGGAAGCAGTTTGAAGCTTCCAGAAGCAGAGGGGCAGAGCCACACCAGGCCCTTCCCTGAACTGTGACTCATAGGGGCGGAGCCACACTAGCCTTTAAAAACTCTGAGCTCTTTCAGGGTCAGCCTTTTTGACTCTGCATGTGCTCTTAAGCAGAGCTGCTGCTGAGGAGAGCCAAACAAAGGAAGTGAGCACTGGTAAGTTTTGCAGTTGGAGTAGAGCTGCTTTAGAGGCCTCTACTAATTTAAATTGATAATTGAAGCTGCTGAGAGCCACCTCTGTTCAAACAGAGGAAGCAGTTTGAAGCTTCCAGAAGCAGAGGGGCAGAGCCACACCAGGCCCTTCCCTGAACTGTGACTCATAGGGGCGGAGCCACACTAGCCTTTAAAAACTCTGAGCTCTTTCAGGGTCAGCCATTTTGACTCTGCATGTGCTCTTTAGCAGAGCTGCTGCTGAGGAGAGCCAAACAAAGGAAGTGAGCACTGGTAAGTTTTGCAGTTGGAGTAGAGCTGCTTTAGAGGCCCGCGTGCCTAACGGCGCACGAGATTACAAACTAGTAACAAAAAGAAGAATATAGTCTTACTAGGTAGAAAGGTAGTAAACGTGTACATTTTTGAGGCCCAGAATACTGCACTTGTTAAAATGGATTCTGAGGGAACAGCTGTAGTTACCTGCAATACTTGTGCCATGTTTGTGTTCTTGCCAAAGCATATGGAGAACTACACTTGCAGCAAGTGCAAGCTGGTTGCACTACTAGAAGAGAAGGTCCAGCAGCTAGAGGCCTGCATATTTAACCACCAACAAATTAAGGAGCTTGAGCTGTTCTTGGACAGAGCGGAGCAGACTATGCTGGACAAAGAAGAGACAGGGCACAGTTCTGAGGGAGAAGGCCCTTCACTAACTCAGGAGGGAGATGGTTGGAGGAATGTGACTCAAAGGAGGAGAAGAGTAGGGGATCACTCTGAGAGTCTGAAATTACAGAATAAATTTGAGGCTCTTTCCCTTATCACACCTGATGAGGAACACACAGAGGAACAACTGGTTCCACCTGATGATCTCTCCTTCATCACACTTGATGAGATCCAGGAAGATGAACAACAGGAACAAACTGAGGTTCTCTCCCTTAATATGGTTGATGAGGTGCATGTAGATGAACAGATTGCAGGAGAGAGGCTCCTTGTACTAGGCGATTCAATAATTAGAAATGCAGAGAAATGGATTTGTGATGCACATGATAACCGTATGGTGACTTGCCTGCCAGGTGCAAAAGTTGCAGACATCACAAGAAATCTAGATAGATTGTTAGAGAGAACTGGGGACGAGCCAGTTGTCATGGTACACGTTGGTACTAATGATGTTGAGAAGGCCAAGCGGTCTGTCCTGGAAGCCAAATTTAGGTTGTTAGGAAGAAGATTGAAGTCCCGGACTTCCAAGGTAGCATTTTCAGAAGTGCTGCCTGTCCCTCGCGCAGGACCTATCAGGCAGGCAGAGCTCAGAAGCCTCAATGCGTGGATGAGGCGGTGGTGTCGAGAGGAGGGCTTCAGATTTGTCAGGAACTGGAGAACATTTTGGGACAAGCCAAATCTGTTCAGGAGGGATGGGTTGCATTTAAACAATGATGGGACCAGATTGCTGGCACTCAACATCAAAAAGGCTGCAGAGCAGCTTTTAAACTGATAACTGGGGGAAAGCCGACAGGAGCTGGGCAGCATCCGGTTCGGGAAAGTGTGTACTTGAGTAGTGAGGAGGATGCAAAAATTACTGAGCAGAGCAAGGAGCTAGTCACCAGCACTCTAGCAGAAGGATGCAAGAGGCAGTCTAACAATGCAACTGGACTCAAAAGACTGTATCAGGAAAGCATATATAAATGCTTGTATACAAATGCCAGAAGCCTCCGTAACAAAATAGGGGAGCTGGAATACTTAGCAATAGATAAAAATATTGATATTATTGGTATCACTGAAACCTGGTGGACGGATGATAACCAATGGGATACAGTTATCCCAGGCTACAAACTGTACAGGAAGGATAGGAAGGGGCAAACAGGAGGTGGTGTAGCCTTGTATGTCAAAGAAGTGATAAAATCGTATGAATTGGAATATCTAGGTGATTTAGAGTCACCATTAGAAGCTCTGTGGGTAAGAGTACCAGGCCATAAGGATGGTCTAACAGTAGGCATATACTATCGGCCTCCAACCCAAACTCTTGAGGGAGACTGGCAGTTGAAGAATGTTGTAAAGGAGGCATCCAAGAAGGGAAGCCTGGTTATAATGGGGGACTTCAATTACCCTCACATAGACTGGGTGAACTGTTGTTCAGCACATGATAAAGAGATAAAGTTCCTAGATATGCTCAATGATTGTTCCCTGGGACAGATGGTTGAAGACCCAACTAGAGGTACGAGAATCCTTGACTTGATCCTGAGTAATACTCAGGATCTGGATCTGGTGCAAGATGTTAATGTGACTGATCCAATAGGGAACAGTGACCACAACTCAATTATGTTTAACTTGATCATAGACCGCAAGTCACTGATAAAATCTAACACAGAGACCTTAAATTTTCAAAAAGGAAATTTCCCAAAGATGAGGAAACTAGTGAAAAAGAAACTGAAAGGGAAAATTGAGAGAGTCCAAACACTCCAAGAGGCATGGAGGTTGTTTACAAAAACAATAACAGAGGCCCAATTGGAATGCATACCCAAAAGGAAAAAGGGCACTGCCAGGTCCAAGAGGACTCCGATGTGGCTTACAGGAGCTGTTCGGGAAGTGATCAAGAGCAAGAAAAGCTCATTTAGAAGATGGAAGGCTTGTCCAAATGAGGACAGCAGGCAGAAACATAAATTCTGGCAGAACAAATGCAAGGCAACAATCAGGAAAGCAAAGCAAGACTTTGAGGAGCGTATAGCTAAAAATACTCAGAGGAATAACAAAGACTTCTTTAAGTACATTAGAAGTAAGAACCCAACTAGGAAGGCCATTGGACCATTAGATGACAATGGAAGGCAAGGGGTTATTAAAGAGGAAACAGAGATTGCAGAGAGACTCAATGAATTCTTTGCTTCAGTATTCACTGAAGAAGACAGAGGCCACATGCCCAAAACAGAGCCTATCTTCATAGGGAGGGAAACCGAAGAATTAAGCAAGATAGAAATAACCAGGGAGGAGGTCCTTGCATGTCTTGTTAAGCTAAACACTAACAAATCCCCAGGACCAGATGGCATCCATCCACGAGTTCTCAGGGAACTTAAAGATGAAATTGCTGATATCCTAGCCAAAATATATAATATTTCCCTCAAATCAGGCTTTGTGCCTGATGACTGGAAGGTAGCAAATGTAACACCAATTTTCAAAAAAGGATCCAGGGGTGATCCAGGAAATTACCGGCCTGTTAGTTTGACATGTGTCCCAGGTAAAGTGATGGAAACCATCCTAAAAGATAGAATTAATAGGCACATAGAAGAGAAGGCGCTGCTAAAGGAGAGCCAACATGGCTTTTGCAAGGGCAAATCATGCCTCACTAATCTGTTGGAATTTTTTGAGAGTGTCATCAAGCATGTGGATAAGGGGGATCCAGTTGACATTGTTTATCTGGACTTTCAGAAGGCTTTTGACAAGGTCCCACACCAAAGGCTCTTGAATAAACTTACCAGTCATGGAATAAAGGGACAGGTCTTGTCCTGGATCAGCAAATGGCTAAGGGACAGGAAACAGAGGGTAGCACTAAATGGACACTTCTCCAAGTGGAGGGAAGTAAAGAGTGGGGTCCCCCAAGGTTCAGTACTGGGACCCCTGCTTTTCAACCTCTTCATAAATGATCTAGAGGTAGGAGTAAAAAGCAAGGTAGCCAAATTTGCTGACGACACTAAATTATACAGGGTAGTGAAAACTGTGAGAGATTGTGAGGAGCTCCAGAGGGATCTCTCGACACTGGGGGAGTGGGCAAAACAGTGGCAAATGAGTTTCAACATTAGTAAGTGCAGAGTGATGCATGTTGGGGCAAAGAACCCCAATTACATTTATAAACTGATGGGGTCTGAACTCTCTGCGACAAACCAGGAAAGGGACCTTGGTGTCCAGGTGGACAACTCAATGAAGGTGTCAACCCAGTGTGCCTCAGCAGTGAAAAAAGCAAACTCAATGCTAGGGATCATTAGGAAGGGTATAGAAAATAAGTCAGCAAGTGTCATTTTGCCTCTTTATAAATCTATGGTGAGGCCCCATCTGGAATACTGTGTACAGTTCTGGTCGCCATACCTCCAGAAGGATATTATGGAGTTGGAGAAAGTGCAGAGGAGGGCAACCAGAATGATTAGGGGACTGGAACACCTTCCTTACCATCTGAGGCTGCAACGGTTGGGCCTTTTCACTCTTGAACGACGGCGTCTAAGAGGTGACCTGATTGAAGTTTATAAAATCATGCACGGTGTGGACAAAATAGATAAGGAAAAACTGTTTTCCCTATCGCACAACACTAGAACTAGGGGACACTCCATGAAACTTTTGGGTACTAGTTCTCAAACAAATAAGAGAAAGTACTTTTTCACCCAGAGGATTAATGGTCTATGGAACTCCCTGCCAGAAGAAGTGGTGACAGCTGTCAGTCTTGACAGCTTTAAGAAAGGATTAGACAAGTTCATGGAGGACAAGGGTATCAATGGCTATAATTATGGCTACCTAAGGACAACCTCCGGGTTGGAGAGATAGGCAGGATATCTCTCAATGCCATTTCCAGGGAATCCTAAGCAGGTGAAGGCATCTCCTTGGGAATACCCTGAAGGAAATGGTGAACCACTGTGTGAGACAGAATGCTGGACTGGATGGGCTGTGGCCTGTTCCAGCAAGGCTGTTCTTATGTTCTTATGTTCTTATTCTGACGTATTATTTATATCATATTTTATATTGTTTGGCATTATTGTTGTAAACCGCTTCGAGTTCCCTTTATGGGAAGGAAAGCGGTATAGAAGTCTAAACAATAAATAAATAAATAAATATACAGACTTCCATTCATGAAAATAGGGGTTATGTGAGGTCACGGCTGAGCCGGTTGTCTGCCCCTAGTGGTTGCGTAAAACATTACACCTGTCAGATTTCCTTTCTAACTAAAGGAAATAGATTTAAAAGGAGGATGAGAGGACTATCGAAGGGGGGTGCTTGCAGTTATGTACCCGGAAGTGTGTGAATGGAGGTGTGTTGGAGTAATGCTTGGTGAAACATGGAAGCCTAACAGTGGAAAAATACAGTGAAAGAAATAACTTTATTGAAAGAATAAAAGAGCAAGTAAAGGAAATAAAGAGAAATAAAATTGGGGTGCACATCCCCTGAAAGTGGGGCAACACACCGACGCTATTTTTTTTTGTTCAAATGAGAGTAGTGGGTCCGTAATGATCCCCCAGATTGTGGACCTGGTCCCTAGGGGTAATAAGAGCAGTTCCAGAGGAGGGACCAAGCCTCCAAATCAGGCAGCCGGCCTCTCAAACACCAAAACCTCTGTCTTGCCAGGGTTCAGTTTCAGCCTGTTAGCTTTTGTCCACTCCATTATCGAGTCCAGGCACTCGTCAAGACATTGGACCACATCCACTGCAGACAATGTCAAGGAGAGGTAGAGTTGGGTGTCATCTGCATAGTGAAGACACCAAACAAAAACGCTGCAGAACTTTAAAGACTTAACTTATATTTCAATGTGAGCTTTCATGGATCAAGTAAACTAGTCTGATAAAGTGGACTTGATCCACAAAAGCTCACATTTAAATATAACAGTTAGTCTTTGAAGTGCTGCTGCATTTTGGTTTTGTTTATTCTCTGATATCCTTGAAGACTGTGGCATTTTTGAACCACAATTGGGTGTACCCTGGTGACCAATTATGTCTGCTCCTGGACCAGGACTCCTTGATTATGGACCCAGTTGGTATTGTTGGAGGGTGAGAGGTCCAGCCTTAGGATTCTCCATTATGGGGTGCCGCAGGGCTCAGGGCTCTCGCCTCTCTTATTCAATATTTACATGAAGCCTCTGAGGGACATCATCCATTCCTATGGGGTGAAGTACCATCTGTATGCTGATGGTACTCAGTTATACATCTCAGCCCATGGTGATCCAAGCAATGCAGTTGGAGTCCTATCCAGGTGCCTGGAGGCTGTGAAGATCTGAATGGGGGACAACGGGCTACAATTGAATCCCGGCAAGACTGAGTGGCTGTGGGTAAGGGCCTCCACGTTATCCTGGGAGTTACCACCTTTGGTACTGGATGGGGCTCTTTTGCCTTTGACAGACCCAGAGCGTAATTTGGGGGTCCTCCTGGACTCACGACTCCTGGTGACTGCGGGTGGTTTATTTGGCGTGAATTGTATTGTATTGATTTAGCATGTATTCTAATGTAAGGCATTGTATTGGGTTACGTATTGTATTTGTATTGTTGATATTATATGGATTATGCAGAATTATTGTATTTCTGAATTATTGTATTAGATTATTATTTTTTGGATACTGTCATTTTTTGTCTTGCTTTTGCGGCTGCCGTGTGCTGAGAACATTTTGTTGTTGAACCGCTTTGAGTCGCCTTCGGGCTGAGAAAATGTGGTATACAAATAAAAAGTGATGATGGTGATGATGATGATGACTCCTGCTCAAAGAGCAGGTGGCAGTCGTGGCCTGGAGAGCTTTCGTTCAACTTTGAGTGATTCACCAATTATGTCTGGTCCTGGAGTAGGACTCCTTGCTTATAGTCACACTTGCTCTGGTCACTTCCAGAGATGTAAAATTTCCAGAAATTTGGAATATTGGGGGGGGAGAACCTGGTTTCCCCCCGGAAAAAAACAGAAATTTTCGAAAAAATTGAAAATAATCTGATACCATAAAAAAATTAGAAATGATTTATAAAATACTTGAGCCTGGCCTTATCTTAAAATATTTTATTTATCATGTTAAAATAAAACATTCTATAATATATATTTTATTTTTCAATTTTTTGGGGGGAAAAAAACAAAAAAGGCTTTAGGGGAAAAAAAGGGGGTTTCCCCCGATTTTTTTTCCCAAGTCTTCACATCTCTAGGTGGGTGTCCGTTTTCCGACTAGATGATGGTGAGCAAAGCTGCTTTTCTCCTTCTGCCAACCTAGCAGTTTGAAAGCAAGAAATTGCAAGTAGATAAATAGGGACCACTTTGGTGGGAAGGTAAACAGTGTTCCGTGTGCTCCAGTGTCTAGTCATGCCTGCCACATGACCACGGAAACATCTGCAGAAGCAGACAGCGCTGGCTCTCTTGGGCTTTGAAACAGAGATGAGCACTGAATAAATAGCACTCCCTAAAAGTTCGTTTGCTGGCCACAGCCATGCCATAATTTAGAGTAAGACTTCCTATCTCGGAAGAAGTTAGATAAAGATTGAACACACATTCCTGAACGGCCTCTCGATTGACAGACAACATCCTGGTTTAGCATGACAATAGCCACAGATGTTTCCCTGAGTTAAGGTAAACAATAGAGATTAATAGACACAAATGAGATAGGGCTCAGGGAAACAGATGCTCCTTTAGATTAGAGTAGAACATTAGAAACCCTTGTACTTAGCAAGCAGGGCCACTCTGTAATCAGGGGCGGTGACCACCTCAAGGTCTTTCGCCTACAGACAGGGTAATAAAAGCTTTTTGCCCACCTCATTTTGGGGCTGGACCACTACATCACGGCCTCGATGTGTTCCAGCACAGCAGGGTTTCGCATTACAACAATTACTGGAGTGAAAAAATCTGATCCTATCTCCCCTTGATCCTATCTGCCTTTCCCTCAGAGCATCCGTCCCCATCACCCATTCTCCCCAGATGGCACCGGTCCAGGTGACCACCCCAAGTGTAGCAAGAAAGGCACTGCTAGCATGATGACCAGGGCCGCCATCAGGGTAGGACAACCCCACACTGCTGTAAGGGGCCCGGGGCTCACATGGGCCCGGAGCTGATGGCGGCTATTATGAAATAATACTGGGGGGGATCTAGCCATAAAAGCTGTCGCAGCCGGGACCAGCCGCCCCTAACCGCCTCTCTTCCCACCACCAGGCAAAGCCACAGAGGAGGAGGAGGAGGAGGAAAGAGGCAGTACGGGGGGCTTAGGAGCGCGAGCATTGCGCAGGAGATTGGGGGGGGGGGAGAGGAATAAGGGGGGAGGGGGAGGGAGGGAGCTGGCCTGGGTGGCTGGTTCCAGTCGAGGCGCCACGGCACGCGCGGAAACGCACGTTTCTCCCCTCCTCATCTCCTGGCGCCTCGACTGGAATCAGCCACGCAGGCCAACTCCCTCCCTCCCTCCCTCCCCTCGCGCGCGTACGCACATGCTCCACCAGGTAGGGGTGTGTGCGTGGGTGGGGGTGGGTGGGGGCCCTGGCCTTGCGTGAGGGCGACATGAGAGGGACCCTTTTCACACTTGGGGCTGCCCTTTTCTCTTTCCGCCTCCCTCAACTGCCGCCTGCCTCCCCTAAAGGCTGAGGGAGCTACGGCCATGTTCCTTCCCCCGCGCGGTGCTCATCTCTGTTTCAAAGCCGAAGAGGCAGCGCTGTCTGTTTCTGCAGACATTTACATGGTCATGTGGCAGGCATGACTAGACACCGGAGCACACAGAGCGCTATTTACCTTCCCACTGAAGGGGTCCCTGTTTATCTACTTGCAATGTCTTGCTTTCGAACTGCTAGGTTGGCAGGAGCTGGGGCAGAGACCAGAGCAAATTCCATCCTGCAGTACTTGGGAATCAAACTGGTGACCTTCTGGCTTTCCAGTCAGCATCTTAGCAACTTGAGCCACTGCAGCCCCTGCTGACATGAACACCCCCCCCCCCAAAAAAAAAACAACAACAACAAAAAACGTGCGCTGTCTTTCGGTGCGATCTTCGTCTGACTTAAAACCAGGCCCCAGCAGGCTTGAAAACATATATGAGAAATGGACAGATGGAAAACGTGAAGTACTGCTAGGGGAACAGTAAAGGGAAATGTTGCCCTTGCTCGAAAGCCAGTCGTATCCGACTCTAGGGTTCAGTGCTCACCTCTGTTTATAGCCAAAAGCTTAAAGGTAAAGGTTTCCCTTGCTCAAAAGCTAGTCGTATCCAACTCTAGGGTTCATAAGAACATAAGAACATAAGAACAGCCTTGCTGGAACAAGCCACAGGAGCCCATGATCCAGTCCAGCATTCTGTCTCACACAGTGGCTCACCATTTCCTTCAGGGTATTCCCAAGGAGGTGCCTCTGCTGGGGCAGAGACCAGAGCAAATTCAATCATGCAGTACTCAGGAATCGAACTGCTATATTGTGCACTTTGACCTTAAAAAATAATAATACTATTTTTGTGTAATTTGTACAACTGTTTTTTTTTTAAAGCAGGTGCTTTACCTGATCTCTGATTTTGTTTTCATGTGGAAACATGTCTTCCAGCTCCCTACAAAAAGTTGTTTTTCCAAAGCCTTTGACTTAATTCAGAGCAGTCATTTGTGGGTTGCAGAATGGTTCTCTGTGCCTCTCAATGTTACAGCCAAAATGGGGTAAATTAAAATCAACCTTTTTGCAATTCAATCGTTTAAATAAAGAACACTCCAATTACTCTTTAGTTCTATGTTAAAGCCTAAGTCAGGGGTGCCCAAACTCTGGCCCGTGGGCTGGATCCGGCCCCTGACGCCAATTCATCTAGCCCATGCTGCCCTCGTTGCTCCTGGAAGCGGAAGTAAAACATGCCTGGGTGTGTTTTATTTCCGCTTCCAGGAGTGACGAGGGCAGTGCAGGCCGGATGAATTGGTGTTGGGGGCCAGATCCAGCCCACGGGCCAGAGTTTGGGCATGCCTGGCCTGAGCAGAGAAAATGGCAGCCAAAAATCTATCTCATCTTGCTGAAAAAGTCTACCTTGTCGTGGTGGCAAATCTTTTGGGCAAAGAGTGTGGCGACAGAGAAAAGTGTGTGAGGGTGGGGGTGGGTGGAGGGGTGGCCCAATAGGATTACTCACTATGAGCACAGAAATTTCTGATGGTGGCCCTGAGCATGACTGAGACACCGGCCCCGTGAGGTGGTGAGTCTGCCCGTTTTTTGGAGTGCAGCATGCCTTGTACCGGGCTATCGCCACTTCCTCCTCCCCTCCCCTTCCCCCCCCCCGGGGTGGGCTTGGTGGCAGAGAAGAGGTTGGAAGGCTGCTTCTTCCCACGCGGAGCTTTCGGGTGTCCCAAGGAAGGGGGGCGGCAGCCTTTCAGCCGGGCTGAGGAGGGAGGGAGCGGCGGAAAGCCCTCTCCCCAGCCGCCTCTTCCTCCTCGCTCTCAGGACTAGCCCGCCCGGGCAACTCCCCCGTTGCTCAACTCCGGGCTTCCCCTGCTCCGCACAGCAGCAGGGCGGGGCGGGGTGGGGGGGGGGAAGGGCTGCAGCCTGGGGCGCTTGACCTCCAGAGGCTCGGCAGGGGGGCTGGGCTCCTCGGGTCCGGTCATGTACACCAGGCGTGGGAGGGGGTGTTGCAAGGAGGGGCTGGGTCGGCGAGTCAAGGGAGGCAGCGCTTTTCTAAAGGCGGGGGTGGTGTGGCAGGTGGGGGGGCGTGGGCACCCCCTGGGGTTTCCCGCCACCCGAGGAGGCGGAGGGTGCAACTCCCCCGTTGCTCAACTCCGGGTTTTCCCTGCTCCGCACAGCAGCAGGGGGGCGGGGTGGGGGGAGGGTTGCAGCCTGGGTCGCTTGAACTCCAGAGGCTCGGCAGGGGGGCTGGGGGGAGGGGGCTCCTCGGGTCCGGACATGTACACCAGGCGTGGGTTGCAAGGAGGGGCTGGGTGGGCGAGTCAAGGGAGGCAGCGCTTTTCTAAGGGCCGGGGTGGTGTGGCAGGTGGGGGGGGGGCGTGGGCACCCCCTGGGGTTTCCCGCCACCCGAGAAGGCGGAGGGTGCAAGTCAGGCCCCGGCCAGCCTTCCCGGAATGTGCTTGGAGGGCCGGGGTTGCGCAACGCCAGCAGGAAGTGGCCGCCCCCTCCCTCCCTCCCCCCGTCCCCCCCCCCCCCAGCCACTAGATCCAGCAGCAGCAGCAGCTACAGCAGGAGGGAAGCGGCCGTCCCGGCCGGCGAGGCTGCCTCCACTCCACGATGGGCGCAGAGGTAGGCTTGGCTGCACGCCAGGAGCAGGGAGAGGCGGCGGGGGAGGGATCGGGGGGGGGGCGGCGAGGGGGTCTCGTCCTGTCCGTTGTTTGCGGGCAGAAGCGCGACACCCCGAATGCGGCAGCCCCGGGAGGAACGTCGTCAGCACCCTGGACAGCCGGCCAGCAGCGCCGCTCGGGGCCACCACCCCTCGCTGTCCGGGTGCTCCGGCCGGAGGGACCCCGCCTGGCCAGGGCCGGCGGAGCTCCGGATTGCGGAAGAGGAGAGGCTGGCCGTACAGAGCGAGAACGAAACGGAGAGAGCGAGAGAGAGCAGGAACAGCTGCCTGTGGCAACATCTGGAGCATCTGCAAGGGAAGGGGGCGCGTGGCGGGACTCTGGGTCCTGTGCCTCTGGGTGGCGAGACAAGGTCGGGTGAGGGTGAAGCTGAAAAAGGAGGAGAGGAGGAGGAGGAGGAAGAGAAGAAGAAGGGCAGGCCAGACGGCGACCCTCCAGGGTGGGTCTTCTCAGCGGAGGCGGCCCTGGAAAAGGTGGAGCAGGGGCTGTTCACTGTGTGGCTCAGGCGGCCAGCCTTACACCACTGGAAACCGCCGCATATGTGGTGCTAAGAACAGCTGAATGGTCCATTCACCAGACTCTCCCAGGAGAGGGCTCAAGGGCTCAAGGGAACCCTGTGGCTGCAGCAGGCAATGTTGAGCAGTACTTTGAAGCCCCTCTGAAATCTACACCCCTCGGGTTGCATTTTCCTTGGCTGCCAAACTGACCCTCCCATTCTAAAAGAGCAGGTACCCATGGCTCTTTTAACCCAATACAAATCTGAGAGGAAGGGGCTGCCAAAGAGATACCTACGCCCTGCTTCCTAGAGAGGGAGGCAGGGAGGGAGGACCATGGCAAGCCTTTCCTCTGGGCTGTTGCTCAAGAATTTCTGAGGTTTCTGTGAATGGCAAAAGTGCAATGCAAGGACATACAAGAGGAGCAGGTGGCCCACTCAAACAAATAAACCAACAAGCTTGAGGAAATGTTTGCATCAGCAGTACTTTGAAAGGGCTTTTGTTGTTGTTGTTGTTGTTGTTGTTGTTGTTGTTGTTGTTGTTGTTATGCTTGTTTGCCGCCCCACTCGCAGAGTGACTCTGGGTGGCTAACAGAGATACAAAATATACAGTTACAATTACAGATGTTCCATATCATCACAATACAAAAACATTACAACATATCATCATGTTTTTAACATGTTTTTAATTGTGATTGTGAACCGCCCTGAGTCGGACTGGAATGGGATTTTGGTTGGAGTGCTTAAGTGGCTCTCAGGGATGCTTTACTAGTGGATGTGATGCTTTGTCACTGTGTTGGACTAAATGACCCTTCCAATTCCACCACACTATGTTTTTAGCACTCACAGGACAGACAAGCCACCTGTGATAGTTCAAGGAGCCCTCGTGGCGTAGTGGTTGAATTGCAGTCCAGCAGCCAAACTCTGCTCACAATCTGAGTTCAACCCAGATAGGCTCCAGGTTGACTCAGCCTCCCATCCTTCTGAGGTTGGCACATAAGAAGGACATAAGAAGGACACCGGGCGCTCTCTTTCCCTCCCGGCCAGACCGTCGGGAGATGAACAGGCACAGCTGGAGGGAGTTTCGGCAGGCAGCCTCAAAAGCGGGGCCAACGCTGCCGACGCCAAGGAAACCGGGCGCTCTCTTTCCCTCCCAGTTGGACCAGCGGGAGATGAACATCAATAGCTGGAGGGAGGATCGGTTGCAGGGGCCACAGCCGGCTCTCATCCAGCTAACACCGTTCAGACTGCTCCTGTGGCCTGGCCGGCCGTGGGAATTGGAGGCACAGATGACTGATATCACCTATGACTGAGTTTATTTTCATTTAGTATTCTGAGTATCCCTCCTTTCCTGATCCTAAGGTCGGTAATGTGGTGTAAGGTTAGAGGGTTGTGGTTTTCCCCTCTCCTTACTCCTACTGGACTTGTTGTGGTGCGGGTGTGTGTGTTATAGTGCTCTTATGCTCATTTGTTACTTTAATTGTACTTGATATGTACTTGTATATGTTGTTTAAATTTTGTGGGTGGGATATTCTGATAATGCTACTGTATAATATTGCATTTATATTAATAGTGACTGTGATTTGTTATTGTTAGGGTTTTTTGGTATTTTCTTAATATGCTGCTTTCTATTTGAACTATATTTATTTGCATTTAACTATATGATATGTTTGTTATACTTTGGTTTTATTATATTGCATATTTGATTATGTTGGAAGCCGCCCTGAGTCGGCCTATAGGTTGAGATGGGCGGGGTACAAATTAAAAATCTAATCTAATCTGATCTAATAAGAACAGCCTTGCAGGCCACAGGAGCCCATGATCCAGTCCAGCATTCTGTCTCACACAGTGGCTCACCATTTGCTTCAGAGTATTCCCAAGGAGATGCCTTCACCTGCTTAGGATTCCCTGGAAATGGCATTGAGAGATATCCTGCCTCTCTCCAACCCGGAGGTTGTCCTTAGGTACATCCATAATTATAGCCATTGATCCCCTTGTCCTCCATGAACTTGTCTAATCCTTTCTTGAAGCTGTCAAGACTGACAGCTGTCACCACTTCTTCTGGCAGGGAGTTCCATAGACCAATGATCCTCTGGGATAAAAAGGCACATGCTTCCTTTCAAATAGCCTTTGCATTAAATCCAGCAATTTCCTTTCTGGTTGACTGCTCCTTATTTAAGGCCGGAGACCATGAACATTATGGGCTGATTTGTCTCAGCAGCATCTTCCCAAGCAAGGTTTCTTGTGTTAGAATGTCTAGAGTTCATGATTTATCTTTATTATAGTTTCACTGAAGGCATATGGGTTTTTTGATTATTGTAGGTGAAGCAGCACATAAGGTCTTTCTCAGAGCATACTCAAAAAGATCCTAATTTCAAATGTGAATGAACCTTATGTAGGAATGGCCAATAGAGAAGGGCTAGAACAAAAGCAAATGTGTTGTTACCAGGGCGATGGAAGGGAATGCAACAAAGGAAAGAATAATTATGTGAGTTGAAGTGGACACTTGACACAACGGGCAGGGAGGAACCGTGCCTTTCATTCTATTTTAGACATCTATGCACCATCCACTGTTTACTTTCAAACTCACACTCTGTGAGTTAGAAAGTAAACAGATTATGGTGCATAGATGCTTTAAATATTTATTTATTTATTTCCTGCCCCAATTAGTGCAAGCACAACTCTGGCTCGCTCTGGCTCGCTTCCACAAACAATCGTAAATAAAACAAAAAATTCCACAGGCACACACTACCACACACTCTGATCGTGCCAGATAGGATTTTAAGAATCAAATGCCCACTCCCTGTCCCACAGCTCAAATGGGGTCCCTAGGAGGAAAAGGTTCCCAAGGGATGCAGCTCATGATCTACAAGAGGACTTTCACCTGGAGAGCCCAGATCCAGGCAAGCCTTTGAAGTTCCTGCCTTAAATGCCTTTCCCCAAAACAACTTTATGAGTTTTAGTACCCAGCAATTTTTAAGAAGCTGAGACATAATATCTTAGTGTGGATGTGTTGACCTGTGTCGAGACAGTTAAAGAAGTTCTTGTGTGTGTCTCCCCAGCACCATGCACCACCATGCACCACCACCACTTGCCTTTCTGAGCTGTTCCTGTGTTGCCATCTCAGACTGGCCAGGTCTGAAAGGGCTTTGGGTGCTTTTTAGGATCTCTGAGACAAAATAAATATTCAATGGGTAAACAACAAAGTTTTATTCCAGACAATTTCTAAGCTAAACATAGCATAGCATCTTTGAGGTTGAGTGAGAGCAAGTGATACAACCACAGAAATGCAATATGGCTTCCCTATTTACCTCATCAATGTGAGTTCTTTTCAGGCTACCTGGGAGCTCTTGGGTAGGTAGCAAGGAAAGCCTCCTGGTCTTATTAATTCCCTGGGAAAGCACTCTTAATACTTTATTACACACAGTCCTATATGGTTTTTAATCATTTCTAGAGATTTAGAGAAGGAAAATGGGAAATATCACTCATTCCTCCGTGCTCACGTCCTCATGCCTGATTGGCTGAGGCATGCCACAGCGCAGAGGACGCTGGGACTTGTAGTTGCTTTTTTTGTTCTCAGCGTCCGGACCCTTGCGGCGATGCTCGCAGGGACATAAGGTAAGTGTGGCTGGCTCGGTACAGGATGGTCAGGATGGGTGTGGCCATGCATGCCCTCCTACCCCCCCCCCCCACACACACACACAGAGTGTATATATAGTTGCTTTTTTAAATGGGGTGGGGCTAGGAGGGCAGTTAGGTGGGTGGGTGATCTAGTGTTTTTAACATGTTTTTATATGTTTTTAATTCTTGTACGCCACCCTGAGTCGGGTTCGCCCGAGTGGGTGGGATAAAAATTGAAGAATTAAATTAAATACACACACACACACATATAAGAAGGGGGTTGGGCCGTGCGTGTCCGACAGGCATGGCCACACCCATCCCGACCATCCTGTACCGAGCCGGCCACACTTACCTTATGTCCCTGCAAGCATCGCTGCAAGGGTCCGGATGCCGAGAGTGGGCTTGAGTGCAGGGGAAGTAGCAATAGGGTTAAAGACAGCCACATCCTGACAACCCTAACCCTAAGGGTGGAGATGCCCTTGACATGCAAAGAGGTGAATCCACCACTCTGTGACTGGCAGCCTTCCAGCAAAAGGGAGCTGCAGTGGCTGGAATTAAGCACTCAGTGTAGGAAACCACATTGACAAGGTGCCTGCAAAGAGCATCTGCCCTCCACAGAGCCTCAGTTTCATGTTATTTAGGGGCATGAGTGAGGGTGGAAAGCCTTATCAGTCCCTGTCAAACAGAGAGTTTCTTGGTTAATTTCAACACCAAGTTCAAGTGAGACAACTTCTCCTGTAAAGCAGAAACAAAAAATAATATTTTATTAAGAAGTATTGTTGCACTTTAAAAACAAACAAATTGATTTAAGTGTGAGCCTTCCTGGGTTAGATTTAGGTACCTATGTTCACATGTGGTGGGACTGTGAATATACACAGACCTATTGGAAGATGGTAGAACAGGAAATAAATAACATCTTTAATAAAAACATAGTATTGAACCCTAAAATTGCTCTGCTGGGACAGTTAGAAGATATAAATATTGATAATAATGAAAAGGAGTTGCTATCCATTCTGCTCACCGCAACAAGGCAGATAATTGCTTTGGAATAGAAGAATAAAATAAATAAATGCAGAGAAAGATGGTTTAAACAAATATGGCGGTTGGCGTTAAATGACAAACTAACATCAGAAATGAAAGTAGAAAGAGGAGAGGTTAAGAGTAACCTTTTCTGGAAAATTTGGAGACCATGGGTAGTGTTGTTGTTCAGTCGCACAGTCGACTCCGACTCTTTGCGACCCTATGGACCATTGTTCTCCAGGCGCCTCTGTCCTCCACCATCCCCCTCAGCCCTCCCAGCTCTGTGCCCATTGTGTCTACAATGCCATCTAGCCATCTCATCCTTGGCCTCCCCCTTCTTCTTTTGCCCTCCACCTTTCCCAACATCAATGCCTTCTCAAGTGAATCCTCCCTTCTAATTTGATGTCCAAAGTACTTTAGTTTCATCTTTACTATTTGACCTTCCAATGAGCAGTCAGGGTTAATTTCTTCTAAGATTGACCTATTTGTTCTCCTCGCTGTCCAGGGGACTCTCAAAACCCTCCTCCAACACCACATTTCAAAGGCATCTATTCTTCTACGTTCAGCCTTCCTAATTGTCCAGCTCTCACATCCGTACATCACTACTGGGAAAACCATTGCTTTGACGTAAAGACGGAATAAAACCTGTACAAGAAGAATATGAATTTTGGGCGGATTTAGGAAGGAACTAAATTTTGTCCTTTAGGAAGGAACTAAAGACCTAGCTGGCGGGCCAAGTTTGGGGTGCGGGTGGGGATGGGGGTACCGTTGGGTGGTTGGTATAGAGAAGTGTGCCTTCCCCCAAGGTCCCTTCGGTTCTTGCGCACCTTTTAGGGGTGTTTTTTTTAAAAGTTTTAACTTTTTTTATCATGTGTCTTTTATGTATTTACTGTCTGCTATGTAAACCGCCCTGAGTTGGGTTGTACCTGAGTGGGCAGTATATAAGCGTGAAAAATAAATAAATAAATAAATAAAATTTATAAATAATAATTGAGGGACAAGGGTAGTTATTTTTTTAATTTTGTATAGGGTTGGGCGTGGGATGTTGGGTGGTGGGGGTGTTATGTTGTATGTATTGTATGTAATGTTATTTTGTTGGATGTATGTATTGTAAAGTAATTAATAAAATTTATTTTAAAAAAAACCAACGAGACCGGAACAAGATGGCGGGGGAGTAAGACACGAGTGAAGCAGGCTGCAAGATAAATGCATTAAAAAGGTGGAAAAACAAAGGTTGTCAAAGATAAATCTGAGAAAAAAGACAGAGGAGTGCTGTGGGGGTGAAGAAGGTGAAGAATTCAGGGGGCAAGAGAGTCTGGGCCAGTGTGACAGAGCTTGAAAAGGCTCGAAAAGGCAAAGAGATGCCGACTGAATGGGATGACACAGGTTTGCAAGCCTCTGTAAGTCCTCCGTTTGCTCTTAATGTTTATTTTGGGCTGTAAAGACCATCTAATTAAGGAAGGTGTGATTGATGAGTCTGAGAAGGAAAAACAGAATTGTGGAAGAGAATGAAAGATTGGGTTTCAAAGGCAAGGTGAAGAAAGCAAGCTTGAAATAAGCCTTGAAAACTGCGGGGAGAAAGCTTTGAGAAACCTTGAATGCCCTTAAAGTATTGGAGCAAAGTTTTGAACTAAAAAGAGAGATGAAAGGGGAACTCTGAGGCAAGAGAGCTGATGGACTGAAAGAGGGGGTGTCTGTCTGTCCCCCCCTTTTTTTTTTGAGAGGAAGAATCTTTGAAAGACTAAATAAAATAAAAAAGGAGAGAGTGTGTGAAGAAGAACAGGCCCCTGAAGATGAGAAACAGCTGATGAAGTAGCTGTGACCTTAAAGTAGTGAGAGGAGAGGAAAAAAAAGAAGTGGGAAACAGTCAGCCCTAAAGGAGTTATCATCACCCCAAAGATTTCAGATTCTAGACTTACCCTAGAGATTCTAGAGATCCCAAAATTATCAAAATGGAATCTTGGGAGGAAGAAGTAAATTATTTTAAGGATTTCAGGCATCAGATGGAAAGGCTGATGAATTTTCCAGATAATGGACGTATGGAAATGGAGATAAAAGAGATGCAAAAAAAAGGAAAGGAAAAGGAAGAGGAAAAGGATATAAAAATGGCTAATCAAGAAAAAAGACAGTACATGGAGGACACAATAGAAGCAAAATTAAAAGAAATTATGAATGGACAACAAGAACTAAGGGACTTGTTGGTTAGCTATAGGAAAATATTAAATAATAACTTTATGACAATAGAGGCAAAATTAAAATCTGTGGAAGAGGAGATAAAACATATGCAAGCAGTGGAGAAAGAAATGGATATTTGGAGCAAACTTGAGAAAAGGTTGGACAGAATAGATGTGACAAGGAAGCAAGAAATGAAAGACACCATGAATGGACAACAAGAACTAAGAGATCTACTGGCCAACTCTATGAAAGCACTAACTAAAAATTTTGAGACAACAAAGGTAAAAGATTTGCAAGAAAAAGATAAAAGAATAGGTAAGCAAGAAAAAAGACTGTACATGCTGGAGGAGATGGCGAGACAAAAGAACGTGGTGATTAAAAATATTCCAGAGGGAAGTCCAGACCGCCTGAGAGAAAGAATTATTAAATGGTTGAATGAACTGAAGATGGGGAGAGAATTCACACAGGAGGATATTCTAGCAGTTTATAGATTGGGGAAGAGAAGAAATGGGACTTTTAAAAGGTTTGTTTTGGTAAAATTTGCAGGTCTGGACAGAAAATTTGAATTAATGGCATTTTTAAGAAGAAATGGTACACGAGTACCAAAATTGGATGGGGAAAAGCTGGATATTTATCAGGACATAACTAAAGAAGAAAGATTGTGGAGGAAGAAAATTAAACCAGTTACTACATTGTTAAGGGATAAGGGTGTGAAATATAATTGGCAAAAATTATATCATTTAAGATTCTTTTGGGCAGGTAAAGTTGTTGTGATAAACAAGCAAACTGAGTATTTGGATATACTAGAATCTTGTAATATTATTAAGGGAGGATCAGAAGAATGGAGGAAACTTAAAGAAGAGCTTCTAATTTTGAGAAGTTAATTCAAAATATAAAAGAAGTGAAAAATACAGGGAGAAAGATAAGGGTAAAAGGGAATATCTATGAAATTGTCACAAAAAGGTTAATAACTTTTGTTAAGAGAGGTTAAAAGGGGGTAAGTTGGATGGAAAATTACAGTGTAAAGTTTGAAATATAAGGTTTAATATGTTTGAAACTGTAAATAACCCTCTGTCAAGGAATGTCAAGGAAGGGCAAGTAGTAGTAATGTGGAATATGATGTTCTGGAAATTGTTATTTTTCAATGAGTTTCCATTTGTTGTTATTTTGGTTTCTATATTTGTTCTGATGTAAGATGGAGGAGGTTTGGTTTAAGGAAGAGATTAAAACATGTAAATAACCTTTTGTTAATGGGGTCTAAGATTATGAGGAAATATATGTTGGGGAAGACTGCAAAGAATATCATACGTGCAGTATATAGATAAATTAATATATAAGAGTAAGGTTAAAAGGGGGTAAATTGGATGGAAAATTACAGTGTAAAGTTTGAAATATAAGGTTTAATATGTTTGAAACTGTAAATAACCCTCTGTCAAGGAATGTCAAGGAAGGGCAAGTAGTAGTAATGTGGAATATGATGTTCTGGAAATTGTTATTTTTCAATGAGTTTCCATTTGTTGTTATTTTGGTTTCTATATTTGTTCTGATGTAAGATGGAGGAGGTTTGGTTTAAGGAAGAAATTAAAACATGTAAATAACCTTTTGTTAATGGGGTCTAAGATTATGAGGAAATAAGAATTTGCAATAGGTACAGAAAGTATATTGAATACAGTAATTGTAGGGGGGAGGAAAAGAAAGGGGGAGATAACTTTAGGATCAAAAATTTGCATAGAAAAGATTTGAAGGAAAGGTAATGACATGTGTAATGGTAGAATAACCATTAGTAGGAGGAAAGGAGAGAGAAAAACAGCTGCATGTTATGAACAACAAAAGTTATTTAATGTCTTAAATATTAGCAAGAATCCGTCTTACTCTTATCTATTAGGATATAACAAAGGAAGAAAGATTGCGGAGGAAGAAAATTAAAATAGTCAAGGGATAAGGATATGAGTTATAATTGGTAGCAAATATAACAGTTAAGAATCTTCTGTGTAAGAAAAGCTGTTTTGATAAGTTCGAAAGCAAGAAATTGCAAGTAGATAAATAGGGACACTTCGGTGGGAAGGTAACAGCGTTCTGTGTGCTCCGGTGTCTAGTCATGCCTGCCACATGACCACAGAAATGTCTGCAGAAGCAGACAGCGCTGGCTCTTCGGCTTAGAAACAGAGATGAGCACTGCACCCTAGAGTCGGATACGACTGGCTTTCGAGCAAGGGAAACCTTTACCTTTACCTTTACTTGGTTATATTACAATCATGTAATATTGTTAAGGAAGGATTAGAAGAATGAAGGAAACTTAAAGAAGAGCTTTTAATTACGGGAGGTTAGCCCAGAACATAAAGTAACATGTAGAGTATGATGTTTTGGAAATTGTTTCTTTTAAAAAATAATAATCTTTATTTGCTGTGACCCTGGTTTCTTTATTGCTTTGCCCTAAGATGGAGGAGGTTTGGTTCTAGAAAGAGATTGATTGATTGAAATATGTAAATAATCCTCTGTCAAGGTGTGTTAATATTAACTAGATAGATGAATAGATAGATAGATTATAACTATAAGGTGATATATGTTAAGGTTTGCAGAGAATTGGATGTGCAGTATATAGATAAATAGAAATACAAGGGTAAGAATCTGCATCTAGTTATAGAAAGAAAATTGAATAATTTTGATTATTATAGTAACATTAGGAAAAAAAAGAAGGGAAAAAAAGGTGGGATAATTTTGGGATTAAAATCTGAATAGAAATGACTTGAAGGAAATGTAATAAAATGAGTAATGGGTTAGGGTTAGCAGGAGGGAAAGAGAAACAGCTGCTTTGCTATGAACAATAAAATTCATTTAATGTCTTAAATAATAGCAAGAACCCGCTCTAGTTCCGGTCTCCCTCCCCTTCTTCGGCACTTCGGAGGCGGTCCTTCAATGGAAGGACAAGGGGAGTGAAGAAGACAGAAAATGGTGAAGGGCTGGGTGAGGGTGACTGGGAGGTGAAGGGTGGGTGAGGGTGAATGTATTCAACGTATATTTGCTCATTTGTTCTTTTTTATTGTATTGTACTGTATTGTAATGTTATAATGTTTTAGTTTTGTAATTTAGTTTGAAAATTAATAAAAATATTTTAAAAAAAACAACAACAAACAAATTGATTTAAGTGTGAGCCTTCCTGGGTTACAATCTTTTTCCTCAGACATGTGGAGTGAAATAATAATCACAGGTTCATATGCAGTGAAGATTGCTACAGGTACAGAAAATCACATTTCAACATCATGTGAGCATTATCAAAATCAATAATGAGCCCTGAGTGGATAAATTACATAAACTTTTGACCATTGCTAGAATAATTTCCTGTCAGATTAGTATCCGCTGGCCTTTGTACTGTAAAGATATGGAAGCAGGAAATAGTTTATCAGTTTTCCCTGCTGAATTAATTGCTTTTTAATAAGCAGAGGGTTGTTTCTCTATCTTGTTCATGGCTAAATTTATTGACTGTAGTCCAGGACTCAAAGGTGGTTCAAGGTGGCATGGTAAACAAATTCATGTTTCAACATCTTTGCCCAGCAATGCTCACTCTGACAGATAGGCCATCACCATTTATGTAATCAACAATTCAGAATTCATTATTCATGTTAACTTGAAATTTTATTTTCTGTCTTTATATCAATCTTCATAAGGTCTGCACTCCCATAAAGGCACAGTGTATATATGAACCTGTCGCCCAATATTTCACACTGTGTCTATGGAAGAGGGCGGCAATCCTTAAATGTTCACACTGAAGGCAATTTGATAGTCTTTAAGGTAATACTTGTTCTGTTTTCTATTTTTAAGGCTGCTAGTGCTTAGGGTCAGTTTAAAAGATCAGCCCCCCCAAAAAAATAATAATAATTAGGAATAGAGAGATAAAATTTACAGGAGAGGTGACATGTTTGCAATTCATGATATTTTAGATTTCAGGAAGCAAATTAGCTGCTATTGACAAGTGTTTAGATTTGGTAGCCAAATATTTTGGAACACCGTTGCTGCTGAAATTAGTAAGGCTTTTAAAATGTTATGTTGTTTTTATGTTCTTTTAATTTCATGCGTTAATGTTTGGTACCTAACAGTATTTTTTTCTTTGTACACTTGCTTACTGATGAAACTCCAACTTTATTTGTTTGTTTGTTTGTTTATATCCTGCCCATCTGGGATATTTTCCCACTCTGGGCATAGTACCACAAATTAAAATATTTTTACAAATAATATAAAATTATACATAATCTTAATATATAAAACCAAGGTGTTGTCATGTGAGACGCTTATGTGCCATGACACCTGGCCACAGATTGTGCTGGGACTGTGCCCCAAACTTACCTTGACCAGTCAGCTGTTCCGGTGTGGGGTACCGGCAGCTTGCCACGGGTTCCTTCACCCCAAAAAGGGGCCACGAAGGTGGCACCCCCAGCCACCGGGGAGTCCAGTGCCGAAGTGAGTGACTACGCAGGCGCACCGGGCAAACACCTCCCACCTTGCTGCGCGTGAAGCAAAGAAGAGGAGTGGGTGGCAGGCCCAAAGACTGGGGGGAGGGTGCCAGGCGGCCCGCACCAAGGAGTGGGCACGGGGGCTGCCAAAAGACTGGGAAGGACGATGGGGAGGAATGCAGGGCTGGGGCTGGGGGGCCCCTGCTATACCCATCAGCCACTGGCCCTCCCCCTGCGGCACGGCCATGCATCCGGCACCACAGGGGGTGCCGTGGGGGGGATGGCCCAAGGGCTGGGGAATGACCCACCAAAGGGGGGGTCGATGGAGTCGGTGGGTTTGTGTTGGGTGTGTATGTTGTGTGTCGTGTGTGTGTGTGTGTGGGGGGGGTATTGTTGTGTTGTGTGTGATGTGTGTGGCTGTGGTGGGTGTGGGAAGGACTGCTTGTGTCTGCCTGCCCTTTCTTCAGATAGGGAGCTGGCCTGAGTGATACCCGCTCTCCATCCACACCCAACCATTTTGGAATCAAGAAATAGACTTAGTGCCCCAGAATGTCCAGTGAATGTTGTGTTTCCAAAAATGGCTTTTTACAAACTCTGGGGCTTGGGTCAGACAGCTGCCCTGAGTGCTCAGTGATCTGCACAAGAAAGCCAAACCCTAACCCCCTTCATGATGATGTTTCCAGCCAACTATTATACCTATCATTCCCTTGCCTGCTCTTACACTGGCCAATAGGAACTTAGAATACTAGGACAGTGGGGCAATTCCTGCAATAGCAATGGCATTTAGACTGTATACTGCCTCATATAAGCCCTTAGTGCACTCTTTGGGTGGTTCACACGTTAATTAGCATTTTGCCCCCAACATGTTGGAGACTCATTTTACCAACCTTGAAAGGATGGAAGGGCCTGAGTAAACCTTGAACCTTGTCAGGATTGAAATCACAACATTTATCAATTATCAATGAGAATCCCAAACGTTCATGGCAAAATGTGGTACGAAATGTTGTATCAAGGGGAAAAACACATAAACTTTAAAGGCTACTCCAAAAAGCTGTTGAATAGAGAGTGTATGTCCAATATTTTCAGTAATAAGAATTTGTTGCAATGGCTGCCAGATGTTGGAGTGGCTGGCCACAAGGACATACCTGCCAAGTATCCCGTTTTCTCCGGGAAAACCCCTTATTTTTACCCCTCTTCCCAGCCCCCTCCCGTTTTATTAATTTCCCCGGAATATCCTTTATTTTTTTAAAAAAAATCCTGACCGGAGCCCTCACAGGCGAAGCTGCAGTATGTTTTTGTGGCCACCAGAGGTCGCTGTCTGTGGCTTTTCGCTTGTGAAAGGAGAGAGAGAAGGTGGTGGGAGGGGCGTTCTGTAGTTTCTCATTTCCCTTCCGGGCCACATGGTCAATGGAAGCTTCGCTTGTTTTTGCTGCTGAGCTGGTTGGAGCCACTATGGGACGCATGGGGAGTCTACTCTAGGTGAGCGATATTTCATATATGCAGGGGCAAATCAGCTGTTGGTCTCTCACTCTCATGGTTTATTGAGCTGTTTCTGCCCTGCCTCCTGGCTGGAGGATTTCGTTGCTTGATCACTTTATGAGAGAGAAGGGGGGGGGTTCGTTTCTGTTCTAGAATTAACTTGGGAGGGGGGGAAACGTTGCTTGATCACTAAGAGAGAGAGAGAGAGAGAGCACCCCACCTTTTAACAAACCATCTGGAGGAAGATTAACTCCTCAGCTGCTGGGAGGCTTGGAAACTACAGAGGTTGGTTTTTACTTTACTAATTCCCTTCGGAAAAGGGTTCTTTGGCCCACACAGCTTTGTGCCCATTGCATCTACAATACCATCTAGCCATCTTATTTTTGGCCACCCCCTTCTTTTGTCCTCCACCTTTCCCAGCATCAAGGCTTTCTCAAGTGAATCCTCTCTTTTCATTTGATGTCCAAAGTACTTTAGTGTCATCTTTAGTATTTGACCTTTAATGAGCAGTTGTGGTTGATTTCTTCTAGGATCGACCTATTTCTAACACCACATTTCAAAGGGATCTATTTTTCTGCGCTCAGCTTTCCTAATGGTCCAGCTCTCACACCCATACATTACCACCGGGAATACCATTGCTTTCACTATGCAATTTTTTGTTTGCAAGGTGATGCCTCTACTTTTAACTATGTTCCCCAGGTTTCTCAGAGCTTGTTTCCCAAGCATCAGTCACCTTTTTATTTCACGGCTGCACTCACCATCTGCAGAGATCTTTGATCCTAAGAAAGTAAAATCTGCCAGTCGTATCCAACTCTAGGGTGCAGTGCTCATCTCCATTTACAGCCAAAGAGCCAGTGCTGTCTGTGTTTGCAGACATTTCCATGGCCATGTCGCAGGCATGACTAGAGCCCAGCAAGTCACATGGCTATATTTGTCCACGCCCACAGATTTGGCCACACCCACAGAGGGGTGTGGCCAAAATTTCCCTTATTTTCAAATCCAAAACTTGACAGGTATGCGCAAGGAAGACAGGCGAGACAATCGTGCGGTGAAGTCCAGCCCTGATCTGGGTCGGGTGACACGTATTTATTACCCTGCCTTGGGGTGATGCGCACGTAGGATGCCCGTGACCCCCTAATACAGAAGGCTTGCATATGTGACGTTTCCGGTGGTCCAGCTACAATGCCAGCTCTTGGAAGTTACCCTGGGGTTATTGGACAACTCGCAATTAATTACCTTGGGTTGGCGAAACCCATTGTTCCTGCCCTAATCTCGGAGTCTATGTGTATTGACTCCGGGTACCTAGCTTATTCTGCTGTCTGGCGCGGCTTTTTTGCCCAACTTAATCTGCAGCCAGAAGTGGAGGATTATGTATTGCCTTTAGAGTCATCATCTTTGGTTCTTGCCCTGTTTCTATCGTAGCCACCAGCCAAGGCTTTATGATTTGCCCCCCAAACTAACTAGCTAGCCTGCACCCCAATTGTCTTTCCTGCAAAGTCCGGGTGGTCCCCGGATCTGTTGAAGTCCGGGCAAACCCCTGGGGAAAGGTTTGGCCAATTATTCACACGGGCAACCCACAGAATTGATAAAAATAATTAATTCAGCTTCTCTTGCTTTTAATATGGTCTTATCTTGTTTTTAGCTGTTTTATTCATTTTAACTGGCCCCTTTTTACATCCTTTAAAGTTGAGAAGTTTTAGACAACCATTTTAAGTTGAGAAGTTTTAGATAACTCTTGGGGCCTTGGTGCTTGGAGTTTACAACAGCATTGAAGCCCAACTCGGCTTGGCTCGGCTTTCAGCAATGCCTACACAGAGGCTACACAGAGGCTTCTGATTTCTATGTGGCTGCTATCTGCTATCTCCTATTGACTGCTGACTGTGGAATCTGTTCTGTGTTGTGTCTGCTCTGGAAGACAACAAACTTACAGAGTAACAAATGGGCCCTTGAAGATAACAACTTGTTCTTGGAGACAACAAACTTGCAGGTCTGTCCTGATGGAGGGAACATTGTGTACTTAATAACTTTAAGTACATTAGAAGTAAGAGCCCAACTAGCAAGGCCATTGGACCATTAGATGACAATGGAAGGCAAGGGGTTATTAAAGAGGAAACAGAGATTGCAACTCAATGAATTCTTTGCTTAGTATTCACTGAAGAAGACAGAGACCACATGCCCAAAACAGAGCCTGTCTTCATAGGGAGGGAAACCGAAGAATTAAGCCAGATAGAAATAACCAGGGAGGAGGTCCTTGCATGTCTTGTTAAACTAAACACTAACAAACCACCAGGACCAGATGGCATCCATCCACGAGTTCTCAGGGAACTTAAAGATGAAATTGCTGATCTCCTGGCCAAAATATATAATATTTCCCTCAAATCAGGCTTTGTGCCTGATGACTGGAAGGTAGCGAATGTAACACCAATTTTCAAAAAAGGATCCAGGGGTGATCCAGGAAATTACCGACCTGTCAGTTTGACATGTGTCCCAGGTAAAGTGATAGAAACCATCCTAAAAGATAGAATAATTGGGACATAGAAGAGAAGGCGCTGTTAAAGGAGAGCCAACATGGCTTTTGCAAGGGCAAATCATGCCTCACTAATCTGTTGGAATTTTTTGAGAGTGTCAACAAGCATGTGGATAAGGGGGATCCAGTTGACATTGTTTATCTGGACTTTCAGAAGGCTTTTGACGAGGTTCCACACCAAAGGCTCTTGAATAAACTTACCAGTCATGGAATAAAGGGACAGGTCTTGTCCTGGATCAGCAACTGGCTAAGGGACAGGAAACAGAGGGTAACACTAAATGGACACTTCTCCAAGTGGAGGGAAGTAAAGAGTGGGGTCCCCCAAGGTTCAGTACTGGGAATCCTGCTTTTCAACCTCTTCATAAATGATCTAGAAGTAGGAGTAAATAGCAAGGTAGCCAGATTTGCTGACAACGCTAAATTATACAGGGTAGTGAAAACTGTGAGAGATTGTGAGGAGCTCCAGAGGGATCTCTTGATACTGGGGGAGTGGGCAAAACAGTGGCAAATGAGCTTCAACACTAGTAAGTGCAGAGTGATGCACGTCGTTGGGGCAAAAAAAAACCCAATTACATTTATAAACTGATAGGTTCTGAACTCTCTGCGACAAACCAGGAAAGGGAACTTGGTGTCCTGATGGAGAGTTCAATGAAGGTGTCAACCCAGTGTGCCTCAGCAGTGAAAAAACAAACTCAATGCTAGGGATTATTAGGAAGGGTATAGATAGTAAGTCAGCAAGTATCATTTTGCCTCTTTATAAATCTATGGTGAGGCCCCATCTGGAATACTCTGTACGGTTCTGTCCGCGATACATCCAGAAGGATATTATGGAACTGGAAAAAGTGCAGAGGAGGGCAACGAGCATGATTAGGGGACTGGAATACCTTCCTTACCATCTGAGGCTGCAATGGTTGGGCCTCTTCACTCTTGAACAATGGCATCTAAAAGGTGACCAGATTGATGTTTATAAAATCATGCACGGTGTGGACAAAGTAGATAAGGAAAAACTGTTTTCCCTATCTGCACAACACTAGAACTAGGGGGCACTCCATGAAACTTTTGGGTACTAGTTCTCTTTTATTAATTTTTATTAAATTTTGCTAGTACATACAATACAAAACAGAAAACATACATAAAATATAAAGTATATTAACATAACTAAAGTACAACATAATCAAAATCTCATTAAAAAGAAAAAGAAAAAAAAGACAAACACATCACACCCTATCCTAATAAATTTTTTCATCTAACCTTATTATTTAAACACCACTACAATATTCTGAATAGGTAACCACAACTCTAACAAATTTAAATTCCACCCAGTGTTTATATACAATTCCCTGGAGAACTTAGAATGACTCATTATTTTACCTCCAAAAACTACTTTGATCAGGTACAGGTCTATTTCTTTCACCTCCCATAAGTGTGTGATCCACAAATGGCTTCCAAATATTCCAAAAATCTATTTTCTTTTAGTTTATCCCTTTTTTCTTTTATCTCCCAAGTTAATTTATCATTCAGCGCTAAATTCCACATTTCTTTATACCACTCTTTAGTCTGAATAATTACATCATTTTTCCAATTTCTAGCAATACATTGTCTACCTGTTGTAAGCATTATTTCTAATAACTCTCTCTCGTCCTTATTTAAACAAATACATTCCACATTTGTTAACATGGTGATACCGGACCCCAGTTTAATTCTTTTGCCATTATTTCACCCATCTCTTTTTCAATCCTTTTCCAAAAATCTTCTACCACATTACAACACCACATATGTTCATATATTCCTATTGTATCTTTGCATCTCCAACACATTCTATCCTTTTCATTATCAATTTGATGTAACCTCACTGGGGTCAGATACCACTCCATAACATTTTATAATTGTGCTCCTTTATTCTAACTGATATAGTTTCCATTATTCTCTTTTTCCATTTGTTTTTCCATAAATCATTATCTATCTTTATTTTCAAATCTTCCTCCCAGCTTAATTTCAAATCCTCCTCTGGATCACCCTCCTTATTCAATAATGTATACAATTTGCTAACTAATCCCTTAATATTTTTGTCTCCCTTTCTAATTTTTAAAACCAAATCCTCAAATTCTGTCTTTTCCCTTTCCAAATCATATTCTCTCATTTATTTGCTGTTCCATCTGTTAATTTTCATTATCTGAAACCAATTCATTTTTAATTGTTCAAACAAATTTATCCTAGTAGTAATGTCCCTACAGGTCCGTAACCAGTCTTTCAACAGGAAAATTTCATTTTTATCCAAAACTTCTTTTACTACATTATCAATCTTAATCGGAAAACTCGCCATATCTGACAATTCCATAATCAGAGAGACATTCGGGGCCAGATCTTTCTTTACTTTCTTCCATATACTCATTAATCCTTTCATCATAGTACTTCTGGTTGGTAGTTTTCCAAAATTATTCCCTAAAAAGACCATTTTACCTCTATGTCCATAGTCCTTCATCTCAATTTCCTCCCAAATTACCTTTTCCCTTGCCAAGATCTTCACAACATTCTTAATTTGGAACGCTCGGTAATATGATCTCAAATTCGGCATTCGCAATCCACCTTCTTTCTGTGGTAAGTACCATATTTTTTTAGGTAACCTAGACCTTTTCCCACCATTACAAAAATTATTAACCATTTTTTGAAACTCATTGATTTCTTTATCCTTCAATTGAATTGCTAATGCGTCAAATAAAAAATTAATTCTAGGTAACAACATCATTTTAGTAAGTGCAATTCTCCCAAACCATGACAGTTTCAGTTTTTGAAAAGTTTGTATTCTATTTTTAATTTCCAATTTCAAACTGTCATAATTCAATCTTTTAAGCTCTTCCAATCTATTAGATATAACTATTCCCAAATATTTCAATTTATCTTTAATTTGAATATTACCCTTTCCCATTATCTTTTTCGAGTCCTCTTCTCTCATATTGCAAAGCATCATTTCTGATTTATCCCAATTTATTTTCAAACCAGTAACATCCTCAAAATCCTTTAAATGTACTCTAATTCTATCCATTGTCCTCTCTGGATATTTTACTATTATCATAGTATCATCAGCATACATACTGATTTTATTTTCCATAATCCCCTCTGTTTTTCCATAATCTCTTATGGCTTTTGCTAATAACTCCATTGCCAATATAAACAAAATGGGTGATAAGGGACAGCCCTGTCTCATACCTGCCTCCAGTTTTATCTCATCAGTAACCTCATCGTTTACTCTAACAATGGCTGTTCCTTGCTGGTATAATTGGTCAATTATCCTTCTAAATTTATCCCCAAATCCATAATATTTAATTATTTCCTTAATTGAGATCCATTGTAAAGAGTCAAATGCCTTAAATATATCCAAAGATATTAATCCCACTTTTTCTTTTGTTTGACTCACAATATCTATTAAATCTACTACTCTTCTAGTAAAATCCGCCATTTGTCGCCCTTTCAAAAAGCCCACTTGGTCTACATTTATATAATTACCCATAAAATTGTTTAAACGATTAGCCAATATTGCTGTGAAGATCTTGGCATCTTGATTTATCAATGAGATTGGTCTATAAGATTCTATTTTTTCTAAATTCTTCCCAAGTTTTGGCAACAATATAATTGTGGTCTTATACCATGAAGTCGGAATTTGCCCACCATCCAAAATATAATTATATAATTTTACCAATTTTGGTACCAATATGTCTTTAAATCTTAACCTATAAAACCAAGTGTTAACCGTTGGAACTGGCTATAGGTTGCTATGCCTCGCCCTACTTGCCTGCACTCACCCTTCGTGCAAACGGCCGATCTGGTTCCGCAGGTCAACAAAGGATTAAGAAAACAGGCAGTGGGGCAACAGCCCCACAAACGCGAAAAAAGGGAAACAACTTCCTTTCCCAACATTCCTTGCACCGTGCCGCACAAGAGCCAATCAGGCTGAGAGGCTCTTGCACGGCGCAGCGCAAGGAATGTTCGGATACGCGCCGCAGCCAATCAAACCGCAGCACAAACACAAAGCACAAACCCATAACTACCAGGGAACCTGGCAGAGAGGGGATTTCCCTTCCACACAAACACACACGCCCCATTTTAAAGAGAAGAAACCAAGTGGTTACTTTTCTTTAAAAACAGAGTTGGGGGTGGGATCCCCCTCTCTGATGGCTCTCCTGGGTCCGGAAGGGTAGGGGAGACAGACACCTTTTGTCCACCCAACCCTCCCAAACCCAAGGAAGCCAGCGGAGAGGGGGATCACAACCCCCCCCCCGATATTAAAGGGGAATCCCCAATTGAAATTTCCCTTTTAATATCAGAGGGTAGCCTGGATTCGATCCCCTCTCCTGGGTTCCATGAGTCTGGAAGGTTTGGGGGGATCAAAGGAGCCTGTCTCCCCAACCCTCCTGACCCCAGGGGACCTGGCAGGGAGGGGATTCCCCTCCCCACACACACACACGCCCCATATTAAAGAGAAGAAACCAAGCGGTTACTTCTCTTTAAAAACGGAGGTGTGTGTGGAGGGGAAATCCCCCTCTCCGATGGCTCTCCTGGGTCCGGAAGGGTGGGGGAGACAGACCCATTTTCTCAACCCATCCTTCCCAAACCCAAGGAAGGCAGCGGAGAGGGGGATCACACACCCCCCCCAGTGATATTAAAGGAGAATCCCCTATTGAGATTTCCCTTTTAATATCAGAGGGTAGCCTGGATTCGATCCCCTCTCCTGGGTCCCATTAGTCTGGAAGGTTTGGGGAGACAAAAGGGGTCTGTCCCCCAAAGCCTTCCAGAGCCAGGGGAGATGGCAGAAAGGGGATCCCTCCCCCGTAAGACACCAAAAAACACAAAAACAAACAATCAAAAACATTCAAAAATACACAAAAATAAACAAAAATAACACCAAAAAAGTAAGCAACAACAAACATTTCCAAACATACCCAGCACCCAGCCAAACACCACAAAATCCAACCACCACCACCACCCCAAATAAAGAAAAACAGCCAACTCACCACCAGACGACCTCACACCACAATGACTGGAAAAGAAATGAATAAAGAAAGTGACTACTTACTAGAAGAAGCTCCACCCAGAGGCCACGAGAGAAAAAACAGTCAAAATACAAGATAACCCCTACCAGTAGCACTTGCTGCCCACAATAATAATTTTTTTTCAAAAAGACACAATAGCCCCACACAAAAGGCCCCAAGACTTTTTCGAAAAAGTATATCATCCTTTATTCATTTTTTCATCCACAAAACCAAAACACCAAACAAAACTCATCACAGTTTATATCAGGCCATCAAAAATTTTTTTGCATAAATAAAATTTTTAAAAATTTCAATTATAGACTAACCTCTTCTTTACAAACATTAACAACAACAACAACAAAAACTTTCCAACACCATTTAAAACAGCCCGGCAACACCGGGCAACCTTTGCTAGTTCCTTATAAAAGTCAGCAGGTAATCCATCCTCCCCAGGAGCTTTCCCCAGCTTCAAACCAGCAATTACCTCCCTTACTTCCTTTTCAGAGACTTAATCTTCCATTCTATCTTTATTTTCCTGATTTACTCCACCAACTATTTGTTTCTCTAATTGCTTTTTAAGCTTCTCCACATCTATTTCTTTTCTTGTGTATTGTGAGAGTTCATTATAACTTTTAGCATAATCATTAGCTTTGTAGTATATAGCTAGCAATTGTGGTTAGTTGTTCCTGCGCTCAACCACAGTTTCCTGAAATAACAATCGCTTCCTGCCTCTGTGCAGAGGCAATTGCTTCTGCAGTTCCTGGTTTGGTGCAGAAAAGCATCTTTATGTAATCTTCAAAAATATGCTTTTGGTATCAGCCTAAACTGCTAAAGTAAGCTATATATTACAGGTAACAGCTTTTGCAAGGGTACCGCCACAGAGAATAGGCTTTGGGCCTATTCTGGCAGGATATAAGCTACTGCGCATGTACTAGTAAGAGATATAGGTCATGCTCCCTATATGGCTATGTTGTAGAGAATGTAATATTATTGGCTGAATACAACTGCACCTATGCTTGCGTATACATCCTGTGTATGCTTTCGTAGTCATCCTGTGTAACCTGTAACTTCAATAAAACTTGCTTCCCCGGTGCTGGAGCAGAGAACTTTTTGTGCACCATTAATTCTGACTGCAGTTCAATTACTTCTAACTTACACGCTTGTTGAGCTGGATTCTCAACAAATGCTTGGTCAATCTCTGACCTAATCTCCATTTCTGTGGCCACCCTCTGGCTAGAATTTCTCTACCATGTATAAGGCTTGATAAAATTCTTTCACAATCTTACATTTATCCTTAATCTTATTACATCTTATCCCTTGCTTATTAACCAAAACTCCAATTTCCCTTTTTTCCCTCTTGTCTTTTGCTGCTTTTGCTAATAATTTTTTTATTACTGTATTCAAAATAGTCTCTTTTTAAATACACCAACTCCCTTTTCACCTTTTCTATATCTTTACCTACCAATTCAGCCTTCAATCTTTGTAGGTTTGCAAAAACCTTGTTATCCTTCATCTTTGAATGCTCCTCCTGTAACTGCTTTATCTCATTTTCAATTTTATTCTGTGCTGATTTGTAATTTTTGTATCTATTACTTGCAAACTTAATACATTCCCCTCTAAAAACCGACTTCATGGCATCCCAGACCATATTAAAATTTACCTCATCGTTATCATCCAGTTGACATTGTTTATCTGGACTTTCAGAAGGCTTTTGACAAGGTCCCACACCAAAGGCTCTTGAATAAACTTACCAGTCATGGAATAAAGGGACAGGTCTTGTCCTGGATCAGCAACTGGCTAAGGGACAGGAAACAGAGGGGAGCACTAAATGGACACTTCTCCAAGTGGAGGGAAGTAAAGAGTGGGGTCCCCCAAGGTTCAGTACTGGGACCCCTGCTTTTCAACCTCTTCATAAATGATCTAGAGGTAGGAATAAAAAGCAAGGTAGCCAAATTTGCTGGCAACACTAAATTATACAGTGTAGTGAAAACTGTGAGAGATTGTGAGGAGCTCCAGAGGGATCTCTCGACACTGGGGGAGTGGGCAAAACAGTGGCAAATGAGTTTCAACATTAGTAAGTGCAGAGTGATGCATGTTGGGGCAAAGAACCCCAATTACATTTATAAACTGATGGGGTCTGAACTCTCTGCGACAAACCAGGAAAGGGACCTTGGTGTCCTGGTGGACAACTCAATGAAGGTGTCAACCCAGTGTGCCTCAGCAGTGAAAAAAGCAAACTCAATGCTAGGGATCATTAGGAAGGGTATAGAAAATAAGTCAGCAAGTGTCATTTTGCCTCTTTATAAATCTATGGTGAGGCCCCATCTGGAATGCTGTGTACAGTTCTGGTCGCCATACCTCCAGAAGGATATTATGGAGCTGGAAAAAGTGCAGAGGAGGGCAACCAGAATGATTAGGGGATTGGAACACCTTCCTTACCATCTGAGGCTGCAACGGTTGGGCCTCTTCACTCTTGAACGACGACGTCTAAGAGGTGACCTGATTGAAGTTTATAAAATCATGCACGGTGTGGACAACATAGATAAGGAAAAACTGTTTTCCCTATCGCATAACACTAGAACTGGGGGAAACTCCATGAAACTTTTGGGTACTAGTTCTCAAACAAATAAGAGAAAGTACTTTTTCACCCAGAGGATTACTGGTCTATGGAACTCCCTGCCAGAAGAAGTGGTGACAGCTGTCAGACTTGACAGCTTTAAGAAAGGATTAGACAAGTTCATGGAGGACAAGGGTATCAATGGCTATAATTATGGCTACTTAAGGACAACCTCCGGGTTGGAGAGATAGGCAGGATATCTCTCAATGCCATTTCCAGGGAATCCTAAGCAGGTGAAGGCATCTCCTTGGGAATACCCTGAAGGAAATGGTGAGCCACTGTGTGAGACAGAATGCTGGACTGGATGGGCTGTGGCCTGTTCCAGCAAGGCTGTTCTTATGTTCTTAAGAGGTACCAGCTCTCTCCACACGGGTTGGGTGGGGTTTTAATGGGGGGTGGGGATTTTAACTGTTTTTATTATGTGGGGTTTTAAATTATGTAAGCCGCCCTGAGTTGGGCTTGCCTGAGTGGGCAGCGAACAAGCCGAAAAATTAAATTAAGGTGGTCCAGAGGGATCTCTTGACACTGGGGGAGTGGGCAAAACAGTGGCAAATGAGCTTCAACATCAGTAAGTGCAGAGTGATGCATGTTGGGGCAAAAAACCCCAATTACATTTATAAACTGATGGGGTCTGAACTCTGCGACAAACCAGGAAAGGGACCTTGGTGTCCTGGTGGACGAGAGCTCAATGAAGGTGTCAACCCAGTGTGCCTCAGCAGTGAAAAAAGCAAACTCAATGCTAGGGATCATTAGGAAGGGTATAGAAAATAAGTCAGCAAGTATCATTTTGCCTCTTTATAAATCTATGGTGAGGCCCCATCTGGAATACTGTGTACAGTTCTGGTCGCCATACCTCCAGAAGGATATTATGGAGCTGGAAAAAGTGCAGAGGAGAGCAACCAGAATGATTAGGGGACTGGAACACCTTCCTTACCATCTGAGGCTGCAACGGTTGGGCCTCTTCACTCTTGAACGACGACATCTAAGAGGTGATCTGATTGAAGTTTATAAAATCATGTACGGTGTGGACAAAGTAGATAAGGAAAAACTGTTTTCCCTACCACACAACACTAGAACTAGGGGACACTTCATGAAACATTTGGGTACTAGTTCTCAAACAAATAAGAGAAAGTACTTTTTCACCCAGACGATCTCTGGTCTATGGAACTCCCTGCCAGGAGAAGTGGTGACAGCTGTCAGTCTTAACAGCTTTAAGAAAGGATTAGACAAGTGCATGGAGGACAAGGGTATCAATGGCTATAATTATGGATACTTAAGGACAACCTCTGGGTTGGAGAGATAGGCAGGATATCTCTCCATGCCATTTCCAGAAAATCCTAAGCAAGTGAAGGCATCTGCATGGGAATATTCTGAAGCAAATGGTGAGCCACCGTGTGAGACAGAATGCTGGACTGGATCATGGGCTCCTGTGGCCTGTTCCAGCAAGGCTGTTCTTATGTAAATTAAATTAAATTAAATTAAATTTCCTGTCGTCATTTTTGAATGTTCAGCAAACCATGTTGGACACTTCCTCCTCCCCTCTGACTATTTTCCTGCTTCTGCTCTGTATAAAACATGTGTCTGGCCGCACCCTGTGTAATATGATGTCCTCTTCATATTTTTTCCTCCTAGCAAGTCTTATCATCAACTTTTATTTGTTTTTCTGTGAGGGAGTCAGTCCTTTTTGTTTTCATTTGGGTGAGACTTCCAATTTGAAAAGAAGATATTCAAGCATTCCCTAATGTTGTTGACTTTGTGCTTTTTAACCACCACCACCCCAGATCCTCTTGCATCATGTGCATTCTGCAGTTACAGTTGTTTAAATTTCAGCTGTCTTGTAAAGATCCAGCACTCTTGACCTTATTTTTCAATTTATTTATTTTTATTTATTTATTCCACGCTGAACTTTTCTTTTTTGATTAGATTATTTTTTCTGGTTGTTTATGATATTGTATTTTATATACCTTGTATACCTTGTATTTGTTGTATATTTGCTGTACTTATGCCCTTATTGCCCTATGTGTTGACATTGCTGATATTGTATCTGACATATTGTGGTTGTTGAGTTACCTTCGACCGTGCCTTCGTCATGACTAGTATATTGTGCCTTGTTTACTTGGTGATACTGTGATGATTTTGTAGATTTTTGTTGTATTTAGTTTTTCTTTGTTTTTGTACTTTTGATACATATGACTGTATATTTTATTGTATAACTAGCAAAGGTTGCCCAGTGTTGCCGGGCTGTTTTAAATGGTGTTGGAAAGTTTTTGTTGTTGTTGTTGTTAATATTTGTAAAGAAGAGGTTAGTCTAAGAAGAATATAGGGTATACCATGCTTCAAACTTGACAGGTGCTCCTCCCCTTTAGGTTCAGTCTTTTGTGCCCCTCCCCCTCCCCTCCTTCCCCCTCCCCTCTCCTTCTCCCTCCCCTCCCCCTCTTTTAGGGGTTCAGTCCTTAGACTATTTTGCCCCTGTTTTGGGGTGCAGTCTGAGGGCCCCAATTTAGGGATGCACCCCAAAATCTGTTTGTTTGCAGGGCACGTAGCAGTAGTTAAGGGTTTTTGTTTTATATATTTTATTTATTAATCTGAAAGAGAAATACAATAAAAATAATTAGGCATAGGGCTCCGTGTGTGAGCATCGGCCCTTGTGCTTGGAGTTCTGCGGCTGACCGATGCTCTCATCTGTGAGAAGCTCTCTTAAAGGGCTTTATAAGGCCCCGCCCACAACTACGTGGCCAACGCTGATTGGTTAGGCCTGCCCACCACCACGTGGCGAATGCTGATTAGTTAGGACTTCTCTGTTCTTTCTCCAGCCAATGAGCATAGGCCATGAGCCGCCCACAGTGTACTGCCCACATGCGTGTGTGTGTGTGTGTGTGTGTTGGTTGTTGGGGTAGGGGATGTAGCAAGAGCCCACAGCATACTGCCCATAGTATAGGGCACTTGTCCCCAGTGGCTGTGCTGAATGACTCCCCTATTACTTGTTCTTGATCAAACTAGCCTGATATTATTAGCTTGATCAGACAAATAGGAAGTTTCTACAACTTGAAGGACATAAGGATGATAGGTCACAGCTTCCAGCATTAGAAGGGGCAACTGGCCCATGCTTATGTTTTCAGATGGTTACAGGTAGATACAACCATACAAGCTGATTTTGTTTTACAAACAGAGAGGTTTAAAGATATAGTATCAACATTTTACCACCTGCAATTGCACAGCTGTAGAGGGGGGGGGGGGCTCCATTCTACCCTCCCTTTGTTTGAGGCACTTCACAGCATTATACAACACATGTAATGCATTGAAGTTCAAGCTCTACCTGAAGTATGCAAAGGACTGGAGAACTTGAAGTCTAAAAAGCATACAAAGTATTGGAGGCTAAACTGTATATTGGCCATCAGGCCCTTTTAGTGTTGTTAAAGATGGGGAAAAGATCAAGGAGTTAGATCAAGAAGTTAGAAAGAACAGTTACCAAGGCAGAAATTCAGAAACAAAATATTTTATCTCTTTTTTGCTATTGTTGCTGTTGTTGGATAAATAGTGCAAAGCTGAGCAAGTTTGAGAATAGTCTACAGAATTTCCAATTGTCTCCTATTAAAAATTAATTAAGTTAAAATGAAAAAGTTTCTCTCACATCTAATTTGAGCTGACCACTTAAATCACGGTACTTCCCACAATAGCTTATCTCAAGAGAATGCCACTTGACCTCAGGGACAGAATGCCTTGACCTTAAAGCAAAAATAGAGGCTTCCACAAGAGTTTTTCCATGCCATATCTTTCCATATCTCTGGTTGACTAAAGGTAGTTTAATATAGGTAGTCTTCTAGTGTCATGGTTTCAATCAGAAAGACAGATGCAAAATGCCACTTGACCTAAAGGCAGAATGAGACTTGGCCTCAAAGCAAAAAATAGATGCAGGGAGTTAGACTAATGGCTTTTTAGTCTTCCTACACTAATAGGAAGTTTACTTCGGTGGGGAGTTTACTTTTGAATATTAAGAATTATATGACATGTCCAGTAGAAAGATTTTAGATGTGCTTGTGGGGCTCTAGTCATAGAATAACATATTGTGCGATTGTGAAGAGACACACAAAAAGTTGGGGACTGTAAGCAATTTTGGAGTGGCCCAGCTGGTTGGCCATCACCACCACCACCACCACCACCACCGCCTTCATCCCACCTCACACACACACACCCCGGCCCTTTCCACATCAAGCCTTTCAAGCAATGTCCTAACAGGCACAAGAGCCGCCCCCCCCCCCCCCCTTTAAAGGTAGTTTAATATCCTTACTTTCTAACCTCAAAGCCATAGCCTTTGATGACTATCTACATTATCTAGTATATTTATTGCTCCCAAAAGCAGGTCCTCAAAGACAGAGATATATTAGAATGAAAGAATATGATGCTCAGGTTAATTTCGGAATGTACACCCACACACCCCTTCCCCGAGCAAAATAATAGTGCAAAGGATAGTGCAAAGTGTCAGAGAAAGATGGAACCTTTTTAATGTCTGGATATTAGTAAGCCTCTCCAACATATTTTAAATTGTATTGCAGTATATTTAACTAATTGGTTGATTTTGATAATAAATAGAGTACAAACTCAAAATGCCAATGATCTTCTGCATGGAAAAGCTTACGTCTTGAGGAATTTGATGGGAATGTTGGGCATGGAAAAAGTTTGTCATGGAAAGGTCTTCAGGCCCCTTACCCACCGGCCCTCAAAGCAAAAATAGTCTTCCACAAGCGTACCAGCGATAAGGGGTATCTATATCTATCTGGATGTTCTTAAACTCTTAAAAGATAGGAATAAACTGGGATGTTTCAAGGGCAAAATTATGGCATTTGACTAAATATATTTTTTAAGATAACCTTCTGCCCTCTAAGCAAAAATAGAGTTTTCCACAGGAGGCACCGATGATAAGGGGCTATTTCTAGGACTCAGGGGGTGGTAGCAATCAAAGTGGATAGGGGTCTCCGCTCTATAAATTGAAGAGCAGCCACCCATTGCAACCACAGCTTCCACCATCTCTCTTCATTCTCTGGAACCTCTGATGGTAGAAGTTGTTGTACATGGCTGGTGCTGAAACCTTCTGGGGCTATTGAATTCTGGTGTTAGCCTCTGCTGCTTCTGCTGCTGGTAAGTATAGGGGGGACTTCTAGGGGTGTTGGGGTCAATTTGTGAAGGAGTTAGACCAAGAGTATGGCCTTTTACATGAATGGAATACTTTTTGAATACTAAGAATTATATGACCCACATGGCATCAGGATTCTAGAGATGCTTTTGGGGGGTCTGCAAACAGAAAACACATTGTGTGAATGTGGGGACACACACACACACACACACAAAGAACAGACAGCAGTAACACAGTCCCTGTGGTAAGAAATGCCCCTACCGCTTTAGAGTCTCTGTTATTACTAAGGTATATCACCGCATCATGTTACTCCCCGCACCCCAAGTTAGTACAGCATCTTCTTTTGCTTGGAAGTTAACTGACAGACAAAACAGACAAATAGGAGACTTTTACAACTTGAAGGACATAAGGATGAAAGTTTACAGCTTTTTAGTGTATGGGACCAAAGACAATGAAACAGCCGAAGGGTTGGCTTAACACAGGTTTATTGCATGATGATCCAGAGGAACATGTGGTAATGGCGGATGGGTAGCTCAATATATACAGCTGGCTATACATTTGAATGTGGCTCATTGACAGTCTATTGGTTGCTGCCTGCGTGACGTCGTAGACGGTCACGCCCTTCTTGTCCAGGTGAAGAGGTGGCGGGGAATCTTCCCGTGCTGCTGATCCAGGTGAATCTGAGCCATGAGAGCTGGACGCTCGCTATTGCCATCTAGTGGTCACTAGCTCGCGTCCTCTTATAAGGGTTACAGTGATACAGCTGAAGGTTATAATGTTGCACACAGAAAGGTTACATTGTTACCACATGGCTAGGTACATTGTTAAAGGCACAGCTTTACAGAACACAACATCCCTCCCCCCTAGGATGAGACGAAGTCTCTCAGCCAAGATGGCTTATTGCACGTGCGTTTGGGCCGTGATGTGGGCTGACCTGCCCCGGGGGCGCTACTGCTTCTTTGTTCCCTGGTCCCTTGTCCTGAAACGGGAGAGGGAGACTTGTTAGCGGCTTGCCGCGGTTTGGCGACCTTAGGGGAAGGGAAAAACTCCATTGTGGGCAGACCGGGGGCGCTCGGGGCTAACGAAAAACCCCTCTTCTCGCTTGGACGGGTGGGGGACCACTCCGAAAAACTCCCCCGGTTCTGAAAATCAAATTCTAACTCCGTTGGGGTATCCGTATTTGTGGGGGAATTCCGCGAGATATGTATGGGGTCGGGTTCATCCTCCTCCGAAAGATCCCCCAAGATATCTATGAGAACATCCTCCCTTTCTTCCTCCCCCCTTGGTGGGGACCCGCGGCCCCCTTCTCCTCCCCCTTGGGCTGAACGGGTGGGGGAGAACCCTAACGCTGATTTTTGTTCCTTTCGGTCTGCGCCCTGCTCCTCGGGGACCCTGTGCCTGAGCTGGTCCGCGTGCCGCCTCCACAGTAACCCTGTGCTGGTCTCCACGCGGTATGACACGGGGCCGGTTTGCTCCACGACAACGCCCGGCACCCAGGCTGGGCCCGCGCTGGTGTAGTTCCTGCAATGCACCGGGGCGCCTACGCTGAAACTCTTTGTGGCCTCTAGCCCAATGTTCCTTCCCTTGTCTTCTACTCTCGTGGGGTCTAGCCTAGTGAGGATTGTGGTCAGTTTCCTGCGCATTAAGAGCTCTGCGGGGGAGTATCCTGACGCCAACGGGGTCACCCTGTAACCTAGCAGAAACTGACACACTTGTAGGTTGAGGTCCCCGGGGCCCATGCGCCGCAGCGCGTCCTTCGTGGTGCGGACGAGGCGCTCTACTTGGCCATTGGTGGCCGGATGGAAAGGGGCGGAGGTGATGTGCCGAATGGCGTTGATCTCCATGAATGCCCTAAACTCGGAGGACGTGAAACAACTAGCGTTGTCGCTAATTAATGTGTCGGGTATGCCGAACGTGGAAAAGAGCCTCCGCAATTGTTTAATGGTCTGGGCCGAGGAGGTGCTCGTGACTGGGATGACCTCCAACCACTTGGAGAAGGCGTCCACAACAAGGAGAAACAGGGTACCTCGGAACGGGCCCGCAAAATCTATGTGCACCCGGGACCACGGCCCCTTAGCCGCGTCCCATTCCCTGTGGGGAAGGTGGGCCTCCTCAGGTCTGGAGCATTGGCAGCTCTCACAAGTGCCGACCATGTGCTCGATGTCGGCGTCTAACTGGGGCCACCAAAAATAACTTCGGGCCAGCGCTTTGGAGCGCACGATTCCGGGGTGGCTGACGTGCAGCAGTTTAAGCACCCGAGGTCGAAGGGACGTAGGGATCACTACCCGCTGGCCCCACAGAATGCACCCCCTCTCTAGGGACAACTCTAGTTTTTTTCGGAAGAACGGGTCGAATTCCGCTGCCGGGGAAGACGCGGGCCACCCTTTCTGCACCCATGAGCTAACCTTCGCCAAGGTATAGTCCTTGCCGGTCGCTTTGGCGATGTCGGCGGGCAATATTGGGGGTGAGTCTAGGACCTCTATCATCAGTACCTGGTGGTCTGGCTCCTCCCCGCCCACGTGGCAGCTATCCTGGGGCAGGGGAGATCTCGACAGGGCGTCCGCATGGCTAATTTCCCTCCTGGGCCTGTACACCAACGTGTGCTGATACGCGTTGAGGAAAAGGGCCCACCTGAGCATCCTCGGGGACAGGATCTGTGGCGTGGGCTTATCTGCGGTGAAAATACCTAACAGGGGTTTGTGGTCCGTTACGATGGTGAACGGGCGGCCATACAGAAAATCGTGAAATTTTTTCATCCCCGCAATTATCGCTAGCGCTTCTCTGTCTGTCTGTGCGTAATTTCTCTCCGCTTGGGACAGGGACCTGGAGTAGAATGCTATCGGGGCCTCCCTTCCATTTTCCAGCACGTGGCACAGCACCGCCCCCACTCCCACCGGGGATGCATCACAGATCAGGACCACCGGGTGTTTTGGGTTGAAATGAGTCAGTATGGCATCAGACGCCAGGAGCTGTTTCAGTTCATTAAATGCCCTCTCTTGGTCATCGCCCCACTTCCATGCCTCGTCCTTTTTAAGCAGTTTGTGTAGCGGTTCAGCCACTGCTGCCTTCCAGGGGAGGAAGGAGTGGTAGAAGTTGAGCAGCCCAAGGAACGACTGCAGCTCGGGCTTGGAGGTGGGGCGAGGGGCCTTCTTGATGGCGGCCACCTTAGATTTGGAAGGTTTTATCCCCTCAGGAGTCACACGAAACCCTAGGAACTCCACCTCGGTCACAAAGAAGACACATTTGTCTTTTCGCAGTCTCAACCCCGCCTTTTCGAATATTGCCAGGACCTTTCCCAATCTCTTAGCCAGTTCAGCCCGACTCCCCCCCCCGTTATCAACACGTCATCAAAATAAGGCAACACCCCCTCTAGCCCCTTCAGGAGGCGTTCCACAAGTGACTGGAAAATTCCAGGCGCCGAATTTACGCCGAATTGAAGGCGCGTCACCTGGAATGCCCCCTTATGGGTGACTATGGTCTGCGCACCCCTTATGGGTGACTATGGTCATCTTTTCTATTACAACAACCCCATGAAGTACACCAAGCCGAGAGAGTTGCTGGCTCAAGGTCATTTAGTGCATTTCCTGGTTGGGGAGGGGGGAGAGAGGGATGCCCTTTATTATCGTTGCAACATTATTACAACGAATACTGTACTCAGTGGTGTGGGAAGGATAGATTTCCTAGTCAATCGTTCTACAGTACATCCTTCACTTCTCTTATTTTGTATTAATAAGGATCAGATCTCTCTGTAAATACAGTATTCAGTAATTATGGACAGAAACCTACTAGATGTGTAATGGGGTACACAGCTAAAACACTTCCTGAGACATGACCTAGCATCCAGTCAATTAACTGCAGTAAGATTCTGGCCTGTTTTTTAAATGGGTGCAGTTTGCAGTGCTTTATGCATTGCTTTATGTTTATTCATTTGTGCACTTAATGCTTGTGATATATTTTACACACACTCAGTAATATGCATGATATATTTCATGGATGTTTTCATCCTCCCCCCTCCCCCCGGTTTGCCCATTAATATTGGTGTACTCCAAAAAGTGTGAGGTATCAGGTAAAAGAAATGTCACCATGCCTGCGGATCTTGATATAATAAACAGTATCTAGTTGTCTAAAGTGATCTCGCCTGCTTCAGACCCGCAAAATCCCAACTTTCCTTCAGAAACAATACAGTTTATAAAAACAAAAGCAGCTGCATGCTATGTATTCAGTGTAGCATAAATTTAAAAACCTATGCTGTAGGATATTCAGCATTAACATAAACATACAGTAATTTATTGTGCCTCCCATAGTCTTTAAGCCAACATATATGGTAGGTTTAAGAAGTAACATTTTAAAGTTCCACAATCTCCACTCCATTTTGCATTTTCACATCTGTGAGCTGTAAAATAACAGAGAGTGCATGCTAGCTTGATTTATGCATTTTAAAAGTGTAAAGGATGCCACAGAGGGCCCTGCATTCTCATCACAAGCCTTGCCCCTGTCTATATAGAGTTCTTTCCTTGCCTCTGTATATTTGGTGAGTTTTGTCTTTATCGGCAGGTCTCAGGTTGATGTTTCTCACAGCACTCTTAATTCCTGATTGTGCTTCATCCAGCCCTGTATTACTCATGATGTTTGTGCAGTGTAACATACACCCTTGCATACTCCTTTGCCAGTTCTAAACCTGTCAGTGCTACATGCCAACAGGCCGGCCCCATGTACACCTGTACTTTTAAAAATTTTTTTGGGACTATAGTTCTTAAAATTACCCACATCCACCAAAGTTTCTAACCAAATACCCTCTTTCCAAAGCTCTGACAGCTTGCTGTTTATTACTTGTTTATTAATTGGAAGAAAGAGTATTCCAGGACCATGGAGATTTTTGAATGCTGAGAAGTGCATGGTTTGGAGAAGGCTGAAGATGGGAGTGTGCAAACCAATGTCTTCTGTTTTGTTCAGGCTAGACAAATCTTCAACTAAAAATCAGCATTCTTTTCTCCTCCACCCCCCCCCCCCCCAAAAAAAAACAACCACACACACAAAATTACAAACATCACTTCAAAGACAAGCCCTCTGTTACAAAATTATCAGTTCTGCTCTGAAAGGGGTTGCTTATTTAGCTCAAAAGCGATGCTTTGTACATATTTACATAGAAATCTAGTCACAACCTACAATGCTTGATTATATGTCATATCCTTGTAACATTAGACCAGTTTTAAAATGTTTCTCTACCATATTCCTCCCTACACCTATACTTGTAGACAGTGCAGGGAAAGAGATCATTCAGGGTTGTGCAGTCTACTTTGGTGAAGTTAGTGCATCCAGCCTTCATTTTTGAACTGGGATCTCTTACCTAGAGCTATCTATCCCACAGCCTCCTGCGCGTTCTGTATTTCAGAGGTAAAGAGCAATTTTGCCCTTTCAAGACTAGAGTAGGTGACCCTACAGCTTTGCAATTGGAGGTGGAAAAATGTTGATCCTAGATCTTTAAAAACCCCTTTTTGCAAAACTCAGCCTGTACCCTAATTGGTTTTCCCCAGTAACCACTTGCATAAGTCTGAACCTTTTGCAGATTATAATAGTGGAAGCTTGTTGTGTTCTGTAAAGCTGTGCTTTTAACAATGTACCTAGCCATGTGGTAACAATGTAACCTTTCTGTGTGCAACATTATAACCTTCAGCTGTATCACTGTAACCCTTATAAGAGGACGCGAACTAGTGACCACTAGATGGCAATAGCGAGCGTCCAGCTCTCATGGCTCAGATTCACCTGGATCAGCAGCGCGGGAAGATTCCCCGCCACCTCTTCACCTGGACAAGAAGGGCGTGACCGTCTACGACGTCACGCAGGCAGCAACCAATGTATAGCCAGCTGTATATATTGAGCTACCCATCCGCCATTACCACATGTTCCTCTGGATCATCATGCAATAAACCTGTGTTAAGCCAACCCTTCGGCTGTTTCATTGTCTTTGGTCCCATACACTAAACTGGCGACGAAGGTGGGATAATGGCTGCCCACGGGACCAAGACATGCGTCGGTTTCGAAATCAGGAAACCGGGAGACTGGGAGATCTTCGAAATGGACTTCCAGGGAGCACTGGTTGAATCCGAAGTCACGGATGAGGCAAAGAAAAGGGCCATCTTCACCAGGATGCTCGGACAAGATACCAAAAGAACCTTGGTGGACCTGATCGCACCAAAGAGGGTGAGCGATTTCAAGGCCAAAGATCTCCTACAGATGCTGCGCGAGCATTTCCGGCCCTCGACGGCGATGTTTCCCGCTCGGAGCGCGTTCTGGAGGCGAGTCCAAGCGCCCGGGGAGACGGTCGCTGCATTCGTGGCGGCCCTGCGACTGGCTGCCGGCCCGTGTAAATGGGAGAACGCCGAAATCACCCTCAGGGACTGCGTGCTATGCGGCCTGAACGACGCCGAAACTCAGCGCACGTTGATGAACCAAGAGCCACCCCCCACTTTGCAGGAGGTCCTGAAAGCGGTGCAGGCCGCGGAAGCCACAAAGGCTGGGGTGCAAGAGCTCCAGGACTGGCGGCTGAAGACGAGCAAGGCAGAGGCATCAGTGCATGCAGCCCGGCGAACTTCGAAATCGTCTGCGGAGAGCAGCGACGACGAGGACGTCCGGAAGGTCCGGAAAGAGGGCCGGCGGTGCGACGGCTGTGGAGCGGCCCACGACCGTGCCAAATGCCCATTCAGAAAGGCCGAGTGCCACAACTGCGGCCGCCGCGGGCACATCACCAAGGTATGCAGAAAAAGGTGCGAGGCCCGGAGGAGCTCGACAGACCGTGCAGCGGGACGAGACCGCTCGACGAGACCCAAAGACGGCGCCCAGGCCACGAGAAAGCGGGACGGCATGGGCCGCATCTCCGACGGCAGCGAGGACGACGCCCCAGTGTTCAGCGTGTCCGCGGGACACCCCCGTTACTTTGTTGAGGTACTAGTGCAAGGGGTCCCCATTAGAATGGAGATTGACTCGGGTTCCTCATATTCAATTATTTCCCAGAGGGAGTTTTTGAGAATTGCCCCACACATGCGACCCAAGCTCAAAGCGTTGAGGTCTACGCTACGGGACGTGCAAGGGAACAGTATTCCAGTGTTGGGGGTCGGAGAATTTCAGGTCAAATTTAAGAAGCACGCCGCGACTCTCTCCCTAGTCGTGCTTAAAGGGGGGAACTGCAGCCTCCTCGGAACTCAATGGTTTCAGCCCCTGGGTTTGTTTATTGGGGGGGTGCACGCCGTTGGGTCGGGGGTGCACGCCGTTGGGACTGACCCGATACAGGAGGTGTGCGACGCGCACCCCGAAGTTTTCAAAAAGGGACTGGGAAAATTCAAGGGGCCCCCAGTGACATTCGACCTAGACCCGGAGGTCCGCCCAATACGTCTCAAACCGCGCCGGGTGCCGTTTGCACTCAAGGACAAAATAGAGGCGGAACTGGACAAATTGGTGGGCCAGGGGATCCTTGTTCCTGTTGATTCTGCGGAGTGGGAAACTCCAATTGTAACAGCACTAAAGGCTAATGGGGAGGTCCGCATATGCGCTGATTACAAGTGCACCATCAATAAGGCGATCCGCCCTAATGCGTATCCGGTGCCGGTAGTCAGCCATATTCTGGCCAGGTTGCACGGGGGGAAGTGTTTTGCCAAACTCGACTTGGCACAGGCCTACCAACAGCTTTCGGTGTCCCCTGCCGCAGCCGCTGCGCAGACCATAGTCACCCATAAGGGGGCATTCCAGGTGACGCGCCTTCAATTCGGCGTAAATTCGGCGCCTGGAATTTTCCAGTCACTTGTGGAACGCCTCCTGAAGGGGCTAGAGGGGGTGTTGCCTTATTTTGATGACGTGTTGATAACGGGGGGGGGAGTCGGGCTGAACTGGCTAAGAGATTGGGAAAGGTCCTGGCAATATTCGAAAAGGCGGGGTTGAGACTGCGAAAAGACAAATGTGTCTTCTTTGTGACCGAGGTGGAGTTCCTAGGGTTTCGTGTGACTCCTGAGGGGATAAAACCTTCCAAATCTAAGGTGGCCGCCATCAAGAAGGCCCCTCGCCCCACCTCCAAGCCCGAGCTGCAGTCGTTCCTTGGGCTGCTCAACTTCTACCACTCCTTCCTCCCCTGGAAGGCAGCAGTGGCTGAACCGCTACACAAACTGCTTAAAAAGGACGAGGCATGGAAGTGGGGCGATGACCAAGAGAGGGCATTTAATGAACTGAAACAGCTCCTGGCGTCTGATGCCATACTGACTCATTTCAACCCCAAACACCCGGTGGTCCTGATCTGTGATGCATCCCCGGTGGGAGTGGGGGCGGTGCTGTGCCACGTGCTGGAAAACGGAAGGGAGGCCCCGATAGCATTCTACTCCAGGTCCCTGTCCCAAGCGGAGAGAAATTACGCACAGACAGACAGAGAAGCGCTAGCGATAATTGCGGGGATGAAAAAATTTCACGATTTTCTGTATGGCCGCCCGTTCACCATCGTAACGGACCACAAACCCCTGTTAGGTATTTTCACCGCAGATAAGCCCACGCCACAGATCCTGTCCCCGAGGATGCTCAGGTGGGCCCTTTTCCTCAACGCGTATCAGCACACGTTGGTGTACAGGCCCAGGAGGGAAATTAGCCATGCGGACGCCCTGTCGAGATCTCCCCTGCCCCAGGATAGCTGCCACGTGGGCGGGGAGGAGCCAGACCACCAGGTACTGATGATAGAGGTCCTAGACTCACCCCCAATATTGCCCGCCGACATCGCCAAAGCGACCGGCAAGGACTATACCTTGGCGAAGGTTAGCTCATGGGTGCAGAAAGGGTGGCCCGCGTCTTCCCCGGCAGCGGAATTCGACCCGTTCTTCCGAAAAAAACTAGAGTTGTCCCTAGAGAGGGGGTGCATTCTGTGGGGCCAGCGGGTAGTGATCCCTACGTCCCTTCGACCTCGGGTGCTTAAACTGCTGCACGTCAGCCACCCCGGAATCGTGCGCTCCAAAGCGCTGGCCCGAAGTTATTTTTGGTGGCCCCAGTTAGACGCCGACATCGAGCACATGGTCGGCACTTGTGAGAGCTGCCAATGCTCCAGACCTGAGGAGGCCCACCTTCCCCACAGGGAATGGGACGCGGCTAAGGGGCCGTGGTCCCGGGTGCACATAGATTTTGCGGGCCCGTTCCGAGGTACCCTGTTTCTCCTTGTTGTGGACGCCTTCTCCAAGTGGTTGGAGGTCATCCCAGTCACGAGCACCTCCTCGGCCCAGACCATTAAACAATTGCGGAGGCTCTTTTCCACGTTCGGCATACCCGACACATTAATTAGCGACAACGCTAGTTGTTTCACGTCCTCCGAGTTTAGGGCATTCATGGAGATCAACGCCATTCGGCACATCACCTCCGCCCCTTTCCATCCGGCCACCAATGGCCAAGTAGAGCGCCTCGTCCGCACCACGAAGGACGCGCTGCGGCGCATGGGCCCCGGGGACCTCAACCTACAAGTGTGTCAGTTTCTGCTAGGTTACAGGGTGACCCCGTTGGCGTCAGGATACTCCCCCGCAGAGCTCTTAATGCGCAGGAAACTGACCACAATCCTCACTAGGCTAGACCCCACGAGAGTAGAAGACAAGGGAAGGAACATTGGGCTAGAGGCCACAAAGAGTTTCAGCGTAGGCGCCCCGGTGCATTGCAGGAACTACACCAGCGCGGGCCCAGCCTGGGTGCCGGGCGTTGTCGTGGAGCAAACCGGCCCCGTGTCATACCGCGTGGAGACCAGCACAGGGTTACTGTGGAGGCGGCACGCGGACCAGCTCAGGCACAGGGTCCCCGAGGAGCAGGGCGCAGACCGAAAGGAACAAAAATCAGCGTTAGGGTTCTCCCCCACCCGTTCAGCCCAAGGGGGAGGAGAAGGGGGCCGCGGGTCCCCACCAAGGGGGGAGGAAGAAAGGGAGGATGTTCTCATAGATATCTTGGGGGATCTTTCGGAGGAGGATGAACCCGACCCCATACATATCTCGCGGAATTCCCCCACAAATACGGATACCCCAACGGAGTTAGAATTTGATTTTCAGAACCGGGGGAGTTTTTCGGAGTGGTCCCCCACCCGTCCAAGCGAGAAGAGGGGTTTTTCGTTAGCCCCGAGCGCCCCCGGTCTGCCCACAATGGAGTTTTTCCCTTCCCCTAAGGTCGCCAAACCGCGGCAAGCCGCTAACAAGTCTCCCTCTCCCGTTTCAGGACAAGGGACCAGGGAACAAAGAAGCAGTAGCGCCCCCGGGGCAGGTCAGCCCACATCACGGCCCAAACGCACGTGCAATAAGCCATCTTGGCTGAGAGACTTCGTCTCATCCTAGGGGGGAGGGATGTTGTGTTCTGTAAAGCTGTGCCTTTAACAATGTACCTAGCCATGTGGTAACAATGTAACCTTTCTGTGTGCAACATTATAACCTTCAGCTGTATCACTGTAACCCTTATAAGAGGACGCGAGCTAGTGACCACTAGATGGCAATAGCGAGCGTCCAGCTCTCATGGCTCAGATTCACCTGGATCAGCAGCACGGGAAGATTCCCCGCCACCTCTTCACCTGGACAAGAAGGGCGTGACCGTCTACGACGTCACGCAGGCAGCAACCAATAGACTGTCAATGAGCCACATTCAAATGTATAGCCAGCTGTATATATTGAGCTACCCATCCGCCATTACCACATGTTCCTCTGGATCATCATGCAATAAACCTGTGTTAAGCCAACCCTTCGGCTGTTTCATTGTCTTTGGTCCCATACACTAAAAAGCTGTAAACTTTCATCCTTATGTCCTTCAAGTTGTAAAAGTCTCCTATTTGTCTGTTTTGTCTGTCAGTTAACTTCCAAGCAAAAGAAGATGCTGTACTAACTTGGGGTGCGGGGAGTAACATGATGCGGTGATATACCTTAGTAATAACAGAGACTCTAAAGCGGTAGGGGCATTTCTTACCACAGGGACTGTGTTACTGCTGTCTGTTCTTTGTGTGTGTGTGTGTGTGTGTCCCCACATTCACACAATGTGTTTTCTGTTTGCAGACCCCCCAAAAGCATCTCTAGAATCCTGATGCCATGTGGGTCATATAATTCTTAGTATTCAAAAAGTATTCCATTCATGTAAAAGGCCATACTCTTGGTCTAACTCCTTCACAAATTGACCCCAACACCCCTAGAAGTCCCCCCTATACTTACCAGCAGCAGAAGCAGCAGAGGCTAACACCAGAATTCAATAGCCCCAGAAGGTTTCAGCACCAGCCATGTACAACAACTTCTACCATCAGAGGTTCCAGAGAATGAAGAGAGATGGTGGAAGCTGTGGTTGCAATGGGTGGCTGCTCTTCAATTTATAGAGCGGAGACCCCTATCCACTTTGATTGCTACCACCCCCTGAGTCCTAGAAATAGCCCCTTATCATCGGTGCCTCCTGTGGAAAACTCTATTTTTGCTTAGAGGGCAGAAGGTTATCTTAAAAAATATATTTAGTCAAATGCCATAATTTTGCCCTTGAAACATCCCAGTTTATTCCTATCTTTTAAGAGTTTAAGAACATCCAGATAGATATAGATACCCCTTATCGCTGGTACGCTTGTGGAAGACTATTTTTGCTTTGAGGGCCGGTGGGTAAGGGGCCTGAAGACCTTTCCATGACAAACTTTTTCCATGCCCAACATTCCCATCAAATTCCTCAAGACGTAAGCTTTTCCATGCAGAAGATCATTGGCATTTTGAGTTTGTACTCTATTTATTATCAAAATCAACCAATTAGTTAAATATACTGCAATACAATTTAAAATATGTTGGAGAGGCTTACTAATATCCAGACATTAAAAAGGTTCCATCTTTCTCTGACACTTTGCACTATCCTTTGCACTATTATTTTGCTCGGGGAAGGGGTGTGTGGGTGTACATTCCGAAATTAACCTGAGCATCATATTCTTTCATTCTAATATATCTCTGTCTTTGAGGACCTGCTTTTGGGAGCAATAAATATACTAGATAATGTAGATAGTCATCAAAGGCTATGGCTTTGAGGTTAGAAAGTAAGGATATTAAACTACCTTTAAAGGGGGGGGGGGCGGCTCTTGTGCCTGTTAGGACATTGCTTGAAAGGCTTGATGTGGAAAGGGCTGGGGTGTGTGTGTGTGAGGTGGGATGAAGGCGGGGGGTGGTGGTGGTGGTGATGGCCAACCAGCTGGGCCACTCCAAAATTGCTTACAGTCCCCAACTTTTTGTGTGTCTCTTCACAATCGCACAATATGTTATTCTATGACTAGAGCCCCACAAGCACATCTAAAATCTTTCTACTGGACATGTCATATAATTCTTAATATTCAAAAGTAAACTCCCCACCGAAGTAAACTTCCTATTAGTGTAGGAAGACTAAAAAGCCATTAGTCTAACTCCCTGCATCTATTTTTTGCTTTGAGGCCAAGTCTCATTCTGCCTTTAGGTCAAGTGGCATTTTGCATCTGTCTTTCTGATTGAAACCATAACACTAGAAGGCTACCTATATTAAACTACCTTTAGTCAACCAGAGATATGGAAAGATATGGCATGGAAAAACTCTTGTGGAAGCCTCTATTTTTGCTTTAAGGTCAAGGCATTCTGTCCCTGAGGTCAAGTGGCATTCTCTTGAGATAAGCTATTGTGGGAAGTACCGTGATTTAAGTGGTCAGCTCAAATTAGATGTGAGAGAAACTTTTTCATTTTAACTTAATTAATTTTTAATAGGAGACAATTGGAAATTCTGTAGACTATTCTCAAACTTGCTCAGCTTTGCACTATTTATCCAACAACAGCAACAATAGCAAAAAAGAGATATTTTGTTTCTGAATTTCTGCCTTGGTAACTGTTCTTTCTAACTTCTTGATCTAACTCCTTGATCTTTTCCCCATCTTTAACAACACTAAAAGGGCCTGATGGCCAATATACAGTTTAGCCTCCAATACTTTGTATGCTTTTTAGACTTCAAGTTCTCCAGTCCTTTGCATACTTCAGGTAGAGCTTGAACTTCAATGCATTACATGTGTTGTATAATGCTGTGAAGTGCCTCAAACAAAGGGAGGGTAGAATGGAGCCCCCCCCCCCCCCCCTCTACAGCTGTGCAATTGCAGGTGGTAAAATGTTGATACTATATCTTTAAACCTCTCTGTTTGTAAAACAAAATCAGCTTGTATGGTTGTATCTACCTGTAACCATCTGAAAACATAAGCATGGGCCAGTTGCCCCTTCTAATGCTGGAAGCTGTGACCTATCATCCTTATGTCCTTCAAGTTGTAGAAACTTCCTATTTGTCTGATCAAGCTAATAATATCAGGCTAGTTTGATCAAGAACAAGTAATAGGGGAGTCATTCAGCACAGCCACTGGGGACAAGTGCCCTATACTATGGGCAGTATGCTGTGCGCTCTTGCTACATCCCCTACCCCAACAACCAACACACACACACACACACACACATGTGGGCAGTACACTGTGGGCGGCTCATGGCCTATGCTCATTGGCTGGAGAAAGAACAGAGAAGTCCTAACTAATCAGCATTCGCCACGTGGTGGTGGGCAGGCCTAACCAATCAGCGTTGGCCACGTAGTTGTGGGCGGGGCCTTATAAAGCCCTTTAAGAGAGCTTCTCACAGATGAGAGCATCGGTCAGCCGCAGAACTCCAAGCACAAGGGCCGATGCTCACACACGGAGCCCTATGCCTAATTATTTTTATTGTATTTCTCTTTCAGATTAATAAATAAAATATATAAAACAAAAACCCTTAACTACTGCTACGTGCCCTGCAAACAAACAGATTTTGGGGTGCATCCCTAAATTGGGGCCCTCAGACTGCACCCCAAAACAGGGGCAAAATAGTCTAAGGACTGAACCCCTAAAAGAGGGGGAGGGGAGGGAGAAGGAGAGGGGAGGGGGAAGGAGGGGAGGGGGAGGGGCACAAAAGACTGAACCTAAAGGGGAGGAGCACCTGTCAAGTTTGAAGCATGGTATACCCTATATTCTTCTAGTCTATAATTGAAATTTTTAAAATTGTTATTTATACATATTTTTTTTGATGGCCTGTTTTAAACTGTGATGAGTTTTGTTTAGTGTTTTGGTTTTGTGGATAAAAAAAGAATAAAGGATGATATACTTTTTCGAAAAACTCTTGGGGCCTTTTGTGTGGGGCTATTGTGTCTTTTTGAATTTTTTTTATTGTGGTGGGCAGCAAGTGCTGCTGGTAGGGGTTATCTTGTATTTTGACTGTTTTTTCTCTTGTGGCCTCTGGGTGGAGCTTCTTCCAGTAAGTAGTCACTTTCTTTATTCATTTCTTTTCCAGTAGTTGTTGTGTGAGGTCATCTGGTGGTGAGTTGGCTGTTTTTCTATATTTGGGGTGGTGGTGGTGTTTGGATTTTGTGGTGTTTGGCTGGGTGCTGGGTGTGTTTGGAAATGTTTGTTGTTGTTTACTTTTTTGGTGTTATTTTTGTTTGTTTTTGAATGTTTTTGATTGTTTGTTTTTGTGTTTTTTGGTGTCCTACGGGGGGATCCCCTCTCTGCCGTCTCCCCTGGCTCTAGAAGGCTTTGGGGGACAGACCCCTTTTGTCTCCCCAAACCTTCCAGACTCATGGGACCCAGGAGAGGGGATCGAGTCCAGGCTACCCTCTGGTATTAAAAGGGAAATCTCAATTGGGGATTCCCCTTTAATATCAGTGGGGGTGGGTGGGATCCCCCTCTCCGCTGGCTTCCTTGGGTTTGGGAGGGTTGGGTTGAGAAAAGGGGACTGTCTCCCCCACCCTTCCAGACCCAGGAGAGCCATCGGAGAGGGGGATTCCCCCCTCCCAACCTCCGTTTTTAATGAGAAGTAACCGCTTGGTTTCTTCTCTTTAATATGGGGTGTGTGTGTGTGTGGCGAGGGGAATCCCCTCTCTGTCAGGTCCCCTGGGGTCAGGAGAGTTGGGGAGACAGGCTCCTTTGGTCCCCCCAAATCTTCCAGACTCATGGGACCCAGGAGAGGGGATCGAATCCAGGCTACCCTCTGATATTAAAAGGGAAATCTCAATTGGGGATTCCCCTTTAATATCAGTGGGGGGGATTGTGATCCCCCTCTCCGCTGGCTTCCTTGGGTTTGGGAGGGTTGGGTGGACAAAAGGGGTCTGTCTCCCCCACCCTTCCGGACCCAGGAGAGCCATCGGAGAGGGGGATTCCCCCCCCAACTCTGTTTTTAAAGAGAAGTAACCGCTTGGTTTCTTCTCTTTAAAATGGGGCGTGTGTGTGTGTGTTTAGTGTTTGGGAATCAAGACAATGGAAACGGCTGTAAGCTAGCCTAGCACATCTTTATTGCATGGAGTACAGTACGAACATGTGGTAATGGCGGACAAACAGCTGCTTTTATAACGTGGCTATACAATTGAATATGGCTCTTCGACAGGCATTGGCCACTGTCCAAGTGACGTCATCCTTGGTCACGCCTTTCTTGTCCAGGTGAGGTTTCTTCTCTTTAAAATGGGGCGTGTGTGTGTGTGTTTAGTGTTTGGGAATCAAGACAATGGAAACGGCTGTAAGCTAGCCTAGCACATCTTTATTGCATGGAGTACAGTACGAAAATGTGGTAATGGCGGACAAACAGCTGCTTTTATAACGTGGCTATACAATTGAATATGGCTCTTCGACAGGCATTGGCCACTGTCCAAGTGACGTTATCCTTGGTCACGCCTTTCTTGTCCAGGTGAGGTGAGCGCGGGAATCTTTCCCGCGCAGCTGAGAGTATTTGAGTAATGTGTACCATGTGAGCTGGGCGCTCGCTACTGCCCCCGGTGGCCACTAGCTCGCGTCCTCATACAGAAGGTTACAGTGTTACATGAACCCAATCGTGTGGTTACAAATACATTACATTCAATACACAACATCCCTCCCCCCTAAGATGGGACAAAGTCCTTCAACCAAACTGGTTTCCCGCATGTGCGTTTTGGCCGTGCGGCCGTTATGCTTGACTCGGCCGTGCCCCCTCGTCTGTGTCCTCCTGGCTCTTGTCCTGCAATTGGAGAGGATGACTCGTTAGTGACTCGCCGCGGGCTTGCAGCTTTGGAATGGGCAGGAGAAGGGCGAGGAAGGGTTTCTGATGTGGATGTGGGAAAACCGGGGGCACTAGGGGCTAAAGCAAAACCCCGCTCTTCGCTTGGACGGGTGGGGGAACACTCCGAACCCCCCCCCCCCCCGGTTTGGTAACTCAAAATCTAATTCGGGGGCAACAGTGGCAAACTCATTCCCCTCTTTCGAGGGACTGGGTCGAACTACAGGGGCAAACTCGTTCCTCTCTTTCAAAGGACTGGGTAAAACTGGCGTATGAAAAGGATACGAGCTTGAGCCTATGCTTCCCCCCCCTTGTTTGAGACTGTTGCCCTTCGTTTTCTCCCCCTTGGGATAAGCGGGTGGAGGAGAACCCTAACACTGAATTTTGCTGCTGAGCCCCTCTGTCCGGCCCCCCAAGCACTCGATGCCTAAATTGGTCAGCGTGCCTTCTCCAGAGGAGACCCGTGTTGGTCTCGACACAGTACGAGACTGGTCCTGTTTGATTGATGACTACCCCCGGCACCCAGGTTGGTCCTGAGGTAGCGTAGTTTCTGCAATGAACAGGCTCTCCTATCTGGAAGCTTTTGGTGGGGCTGTGTTCAATGTTTCTTCCTCTATCCTCGACCCTAGTGGGATCCAATCTAGTTAACAATGAGTGCAACTTCCTTTTCATGAGGAGTTCCGCGGGGGAGAATCCCGACGCCAATGGCGTCACCCGGTATGCCAACAGAAACTGGCAGAGCTGCCGGTCCAGATCCCCTGGACCCATGCGCCGCAGCCCTTCTTTCATTGTGCGCACCAGACGTTCCGCCTGGCCATTTGTTGCAGGGTGAAAGGGGGCTGAGGTAATGTGCCGAATGGCGTTGGACTCTAAGAACGCCTGGAACTCGGCTGACGTGAAGGAACTCGCATTGTCACTAATAATGACGTCAGGTATTCCGAAGGTGCTTATCAGCCTGCGCAGTTGTTTTATGGTTGCAGCTGATGAGGTGTTGCACATTGGAATTACCTCTAACCACTTGGAGTATGCATCCACCACCAGCAGAAAGAATGAACCCCTGAATGGCCCTGCGAAGTCTATGTGGAGGAGGGACCACGGCCCCCTAGCTGTGTCCCATTCTCTGTGTGGGAGGCGGGACTCCTCAGGTCGAGAGCTCTGGCAGCTTTCGCAGGTGTTCACCATGTGTTCAATGTCTGCGTCTAGCTGGGGCCACCAGAAATAGCTTCGGGCCAGCGCCTTAGAGCGCACAATCCCTGGGTGGCTGACATGTAAAAGCCGTAGCACCCTTGCTCTTAATGCTTGTGGGACCACCACCCTCTCCCCCCACAAAAGACACCCCCTTTCTGTGGACAACTCAACCCTCTTCCTGAAAAACGCAGCAAACTCGTCTGCGGGGGAAGCTGTGGGCCACCCCTTCTGTACCCAGGATCTCACAAGGGCTAAAGTTTTATCCTTGGCCGTGGCGGCAGCAATTTCCTTGGGCAGTATTGGGGGTGCATCTAGGGCTTCTATGAGGAGGACTTGGCTATCTTGCTCTACCTCACACTTTGGGTCCCCCAGGTGGGGAAGAGGAGACCTTGAGAGGGCGTCCGCGTGGCTTATCTCTTTCCCGGGGCGGTACTCTAACGAACCCTTGTATGCATTTAGGAAAATCGCCCACCTAAGCATCCTGGGGGAGAGGATCTGTGGAGTGGGCTTGTCTGAGGTGAAGATACCCAACAGCGGCTTGTGATCGGTTACAATGGTGAATGGGCGACCATACAAAAAATCACGGAACTTCTTTGTACCCGCCACAATGGCAAGGGCCTCCCTATCTGTTTGGGCGTAATTTTGTTCTGCCTTGGACAATGATCTTGAGTAGAATGCAACTGGGGCTTCTCGCCCCCCCTCTAACACGTGGCACAGGACCGCCCCCACCCCCACTGGTGAGGCGTCGCAGACCAAGACTACCGGCTTCTTTGGGTCGAAATGGGTTAGAATAGCCTCCGAGGAGAGGAGCTGCTTGAGTTCCCTGAAAGCCCGCTCTTGCTTCTCCCCCCACCGCCAAACCGCATCCTTCTTCAGCAGCCCATGCAGGGGCTCTGCAACCGTCGCTTTCCTGGGCAGGAAGGAATGGTAAAAATTCAGCAGCCCCAGGAAAGACTGCAGCTCCGGTTTCGCGGTGGGGCGAGGAGCGTTTTGAATGGCTGAGACTTTGGACTCAGCGGGTTTCACCCCCTCAGAGGTTATACGGAACCCCAGAAACTCCACCTCCCTGGCCAGAAACACACATTTGTCCCTCCGCAGCCTCAACCCCGCGGATCCAAAGGCTGTAAGGACCTTATCTAGTCTCTGGGCCAGTTCTGCTTCGCTCTCCCCAGATATCAATATGTCATCGAAAAATGGCAAGACCCCCGGTAATTTCTTTAACAAACGTTCCACAAGAGACTGAAATATCCCCGGCGCCGAGTTCACGCCAAACTGTAGCCGCGTCACCTTGAATGCCCCCTTGTGAGTTACAATGGTCTGCGCAGCAGCTGTGGCTGGGGTTACTGGAAGCTGCTGGTACGCCTGCGCCAGGTCTAGTTTGGCGAAAACCTTTCCCCCATGTAAAGTAGCTAGCAGATGGCTAACTACCGGCACCGGATAGGCATTAGGGCGGATCGCCTTGTTAATTGTACACTTGTAGTCAGCGCAAATTCGCACCTCCCCATTTGCTTTCAACACTGTAACAATAGGAGTCTCCCACTCTGCAGAGTCCACAGGCACTACAATCCCTTGCCCCACTAGTTTGTCCAGTTCCGCCTCAATTTTGTCCTTTAGGGCGAATGGGACCCGACGTGGCTTGAGTCTAATTGGGCGGACCTCCGGGTCCAGGTCGAACGAAACTGGGGGCCCCTTGTACTTCCCGAGCCCCTTCTTGAATACTTCTGCGTGTGCGTCGCACACTGCCTGAATCTCATTCCCCCCGATGGCATGGACGCCGCCTATGAAGATGTCCAGGGGTTTGAACCATTGTGTTCCCAGGAGATTACACACACACCCATTTTAAGACTACCAGGGGGAGTTTCCTTCGGAGTCCCTTGTACCGTGTCTCGAAGTCCCCAATCCCCAATACTGGAATTACATTTCCCTGCACATCTCTTAAGTTCGCCCCCATCTCTTTGAGTTTGGGTCGCTCCTTGGGGGGAATCCGCAAAAACTCCTTATGGGAAATGAGGGAGTATACAGACCCCAAGTCTATCTCCATCTTAACAGGAACCCCTTGCAACAGTACCTCAGCATAAAAACGTGGTTGCCCTAGAGGCACGCTGTGGACGGCCAAGTCGTCTTCCTCATGTACCCCTCGGCACACGTGGTTCCCCTCTGGGTCGTCGCCGCCATCGCAGACTCTGCCGACGCCATCCCGGCTCCTCGGGGAGCGCTTACTCTCGTCCCGGCGTTGCTTGCAGACCCTGGCGATGTGGCCCTTCCGTCCACAGTTGTGGCACTCAGCCTTCCTGAATGGGCACTTGCTCCTCTCGTGGGACGCTCCGCACCCATCACAGCGCCAACCCCCCTTCCCTTTCTTCTCGCTCAACCCTTTCCTGACCTTCCGGACCCCCTCATCTTCACTGGAGCCTGGGGTGGCAGAAGCCTCTGAGGATGTGGGCGAGCGTGGGGCAGGGGTCGCCCTCCAGGCCGCCTGGACGGCGGATGCAGCTGCCTCGACTGGTGGGGGCTTTGCCTTGAGAAGCTTGTACCCGGCCCTCGTGGATTCAGCAGCTAGGGCCTCTTGTAGTACCTCTTTAAAGGTGAGGTCGTGGCCTCAGTTCATGAGCTTCCTCTGGGTTTCCCCGTCTCTCATCCTGCAGAGCATCCTGTCCCTTAGGGCCACGTCTAGAATCTCCCGCCATTCGCATGGGGTTGCCAACAACCGGAGGGCCGCTGCATACTCGGATACGGACTCACCCGGCTTTTGGTCCCTCCTCGTGAAGGCTGCCCTGGCGGAGAAGAAGGACACCTTGGGCTTGAAGTGGTTCCTCAGAATCGCCAGTATTTCAGTTACCGAAACCTGGTCCACCTCTCGTGGTGCCACCAGATCCATCAGCACTTGCATGGCGTGGAAACCGAGCATCGTGATGAGAAGACCTTTCTTCTTCCCAGCGTCGGTGATGCCGGCATACACCACCGTACTCTTGAAATGCATTTCAAACCAGTCCCATCGCTCGGGATGGGTCACGTCGAAAACTGGTTGCTGTGACCTTGTCTTGTCCCCGTGGGCATCCATTATCCCACCTTCGTCGCCAATTTAGTGTTTGGGAATCAAGACAATGGAAACGGCTGTAAGCTAGCCTAGCACATCTTTATTGCATGGAGTACAGTATGAACATGTGGTAATGGCGGACAAACAGCTCCTTTTATACCGTGGCTATACAATTGAATATGGCTCTTCGACAGGCATTGGCCACTGTCCAAGTGACGTCATCCTTGGTCACGCCTTTCTTGTCCAGGTGAGGTGAGCGCGGGAATCTTTCCCGCGCAGCTGAGGGTATTTGAGTAATGTGTACCATGTGAGCTGGGCGCTCGCTACTGCCCCCGGTGGCCACTAGCTCGCGTACTCATACAGAAGGTTACAGTGTTACATGAACCCAATCGTGTGGTTACAAATACATTACATTCAATACACAACATCGTGGAAGGGGAATCCCCTCTCTGCCAGGTCCCCTGGGGTCAGGAGGGTTGGGGAGACAGGCTCCTTTGGTCCCCCCAACCCTCTCAACCCCAGGGGAGCCAATAGAGAGGGGGAGCACAACACCCCCGCCCCCACCCAGTGATATTAAGGGGGAAAGTCCGATTAGGAGCTTCAGGCGCCGATGGGGAGGGGGATTTTGGTTCCCGTGGCTTGTCAGACTTGCTCTCCCAGTGTTTTTGTTTTTGTTTTATTTTTGGGGCACCGGCTTCCTCAGCATTCTGCGCGCTCATGGCGCGCAGGACGCTGGGGCTTGTAGTTATGGGTTTGTGCTTTGTGTTTGTGCTGTGTTTTTTTAAAATGGTTTTCTTTTGATTGGCTGCGGCGCATTTCCGAAAGTTCCTTGCACAGCGCCGTGCGAGAGCCTCTCAGCCTGATTGGCTCTGGCGTGGCACGGCACAAGGAATGTTGGGAAAGGAAGTTGTTTCCTTTTTTCGCATTTGTGGGGCTGTTGCCCCACTGCCTGTTTTCTCAATCCTTTGTTGACCTGCGGACCCAGATCGGCCATTTGCACGAAGGGTGAGTGCACGCAAGTAGGGCGAGGCATAGCAACCTATAGCCAGTTCCAACGGTTAACACTTGGTTTTCAAGGTTAAGATTCTGTATTTTTATATTGTTAACCGCTTTGAGTTATTTTTTAAACAAGAAAAGCGGTATATAAATAAAACATAAAACATACAATACATCTTTGCCCATCTGGGGGTCTTCCCCACTCTGGGTGGCTAAAAATGACACATTAAAACATCTTAAAATCACACAATAAAAATACAAATACCAAACTTAATTAATGGCAGGGGAGCCCCAACAAGAAACCTAACAGTAGACAGCTGATGACCTCTTCTCGAAAGCCTTCCTAAACAGAAGTGATTTAAACTGCTTTCTAAATGCCAGCAAGGAGATAGTCTGACACAACTGCACCAGAAGGGAGTTCCATAGGGCTGGTGCCACCACCAAGAAAGGCTCTTCACCAGGTTGTGACCCTTGCCAATTTTGGCGGTGGCACCAAAAGCTGATCCATCTGGGAAGATTGAGTTACATGGGATGATGTTTTGAGACGCACCACCATGTAGGAAGGTCCCAAACCGTTTAGGGCTTAAAAAGTTAAAACGAACACCTTGAACCTGATATGGAAAGAAAGGGGCAACCACTGCAGCCCTGCCAGTACTGGTGAGATATGGTCAAATTTTCTCACCCCAGTGAATAGCCTAGCTGCTGCATTTTGCACCCATTTAAACTTCCGTACTATGGTCAGGGGAAGCCCCACATAGAGAGTGTTGCAGTAAACTATACAATAGATTGCCAGTGAGATAACTTCACTCTATCCAATCTTTTTTTTTTAGGGCTGTGAGGAGCCTGGAGAAAGGGCAAGGTAGGAATAAATTAAATTGAAAAAGAAGAAGGACATTTTCCAATAGAGCATACTTTAAGATGGTAGTTGGCTCCCTTAGGAGCTAAATGGATATATCTTCTAAATCTATGTTGGTTTTGTTCAGCCAGACAACTGAGTCCAACCACTCTCAAACCCATGGAGCACTTGCTTCTGATGCTGTCCATGGGGTTTTGCTTCACGTATAACTTCAATAGAGAATGGAAACTGCAGGTTCCCAACTCACCCCTTGTTACTTTCTAGCTCCCTTAACCATCTTCTCACAAGTGAAGTAAAGTGTCACAGGAGTAAAGGATTTGATCATCTCAAACCCAGCCCCACAGAGACGACAGGCTGTATACATCTCTGGGAATACCCACTTCCCCAGCTGGATCTTGGGTCATTCCCAGGTGAAGGAGAAACTCATCTAGATCCATGTTTAGGGGTAGAGGAACAGGGGAGCTTCAATCATAAAGCCACTGAGTTGGAAGAGGGGCCTCTTAGGCCATTGAGCCCAACCCCATCTGCTCAAGGCACGTATCCGAATCAAAGCAGATATGACAGATGGTTGCTTTCCAATTCTCCCTTGAATGCTTCCAGTGTCGGAGCGCTCACCCACCTCTCAAGGCAGTGGGTTCCACTGTCATACTACTCTAACCATTAAGGCGTTTTTCAAATTCAGCCTCTATCTGGTTTCCTGAAGTTTCAGCTCATTATTACATGTCCTGCATACTGAGCTGATGGTGAAGAGATCCTTTCCTTCCACTTTATGACAATCTTTCAGGTATCTGAATACTGCTATCATCATCCTCTCCCCTCTCAGTCTCCTTCTCTCATGGGTAAACAGGACCTGTTCCTTCAGTCTTTCCTCTTATGGTTTCGTTTCCAGTCCTCTAATCATCTTTGTTGCCCTTCTCTGTGTTTTCTTAAAGTATCTTTCTTAAAATGCAGCACCCCAAATTAGACACAATAATCTAGATGTTGCCTCACTAGTGCTGAATAGAGGTGGACTAGGAGTGCCTCCCAGGTTTTGGAGACTATATGTTGCAATGGTGGGCCAGAAATGGCCTGCTGGGTCACGGAGTGACTGGTCGCAAGGAAGGCACGTAGGCGAGATGAAGTGGAAGACCAGTTCCGACTGGTTCGGAGCATACCTGTCAACCCGCGGCTCCGGAAAAAACGGGACCTGCGCAGATCGCTTGTGCGCAGGTCGCTTTCCACGCATGCGTGGAAGCGCTCCGGTGCTTGCGCAGCCCCTACGCAAGCGGCATAGCGCTTCCACGCATGTAGAACCCTTCCACGCATGCATGGAAAGCGTTTCCCCCTGCTGCCAAATTACAGGGGTTTGGCAGCGCAGGGCGGGTTATGACGTCAATCTGCGTCAAATTCCGTGGTAATCCCGGCCAAATTAGGATGGTTGACAGGTATGGTTCGGAGTGCTGGTATTTATTGCGCGACCCATCACAGAAGACTGCCGATGTGGCACATTGTTAATCCAGTTACATTTACAGAAGTTACTTGGAGGAAATGTGTAATCAGGAAATTACCGGGGAAGTCTGTTATCTACTAATTAACTACTGGCTGACAAGACCATTGTCTTGTCCTATCACAGAATCTTTTCCGGGACTAACTTAAACAAGCATAAACATTGCAGCTTGCTCTTCTGCTTAGAGCATCCGTGGATATGATTAATACATCATGTGTTTACCTTTAATTACCACCTTGTCCGAGCGACTGGCCGAGGTGTTGTGTGTGAATCTTTAACTATGGCTAATATTCATCTGCACCCAATTTCCATTCCAACCAAGTTATGAGGGCTCGAGGGTGTGTGCGTCCGAACCCCCAACCTTTTTAGGAAAGGTTATGCCAATTATATCTGTGGATAAACCACAACTATACTTCTGTTATTGCAGCCTTTGTTGCAGCCACATTGCACTGTTGACTCATGTTTAGCCTGTGATCTACAACAATTCCAAGATCTTTCTAGTTGTAGTATTACTAAGCCAAGTATCCCCCCCATCTTGTAACTGTGCCTTTAATTTTGATTCGTAAGTGTAAAACTTTGCAATTATCGCTGTTAAATTTTATTCTGTTGGTTTCAGCATAGTGTTCTAGCCTATCAAGATATTTTTGAATTCTGCTCCTGTCTTCCAAGGTATTCATCAATCCACCCAGGTTTGTGTCATTTGCAAATTTGATGAAAATTCCCTCCACTCCCTCATCCAAGTAATTAATGAAAATGTTGAAGAACAAAGAGGGCCCAGGACCATGACTTGTGGTACTTCACTTGTAACTTCATCCCAGCATGAGAAAGAGCCATTAATAAGGACTCTCTGAGTTCTCCATAGAGATTTAATTTAATTTAATAGATTTATATACTGCCCTAATCTGATGGACTCTGGGCACTGTAAACAAGTTAAAACCAATATAAAACAATTTAAAACCTGTTGTGTATGCAAGGACACTGTTGCTTTAAGTAAATGAATGTAACCAGCCCCATATCACAATGTATCACAGCTGCTAAAGGAACGCGAGCGAACCGCCCATTGAGGGCGGATGCGAGCGTTCATACTCACATGGTTCAATCCCCAAATCACGGACAGCCGCGGGAACTTCTCCGCATGAAGAACTACAGAAGAGGGGGGGGCGTGCCTCAAGTCGACGCCCCCAACGGTGGCAGCCAATGAGCCACCGTGCAACCAGATTCAAATGTGTTTCGTTACTGTATATAATGTGTTGTACCTCCGCCATTACCACATGTTCACCCTGACCATCAAAGAATAAACCTGTGTTAGTCCTTATTGCGACTCCTTCTTTGTCTTCCGTGCGAGACACTAAATTGGCGACGAAGGTGGGATAATTGCGAATCCCAGAGTCAAGACGTACCAGTTCGACGTCAGCGAGCCTGAGCAGTGGGAGCTCTACGAGTGCCAGTTTCGGCACGCAATGGAAGCAGCCGGCGTCGACGACGACGCGTTGATACGCTCCCATTTCCTGGCCCAGGTGGGACCGGCCACGCTGCGCATCCTAATGAACTTGGTGGCGCCAAAGAAGGTTGAAGCCGTGCCGATCGACCAACTCCTGGAGCTGCTGAGGGCACACTTCCAGCCCCCAGTTTCGATTTTTCCGGCCCGGGTCGCGTTCCACCGGCGGGACCAGCGCCCAGGCGAGTCCGTGTCCGACTACGCAGCGGCCCTCAGGCTGGCGGCCGTGCACTGCAAGTGGGACGATCTGAACCAGGCCCTGCGAGACCGCCTGCTGTGCGGCCTGCGGGACGAGGAGCTACAACAGAAGCTCATGACCCGCGACGAGCACCTCTCGTTCAATGAGGTGTTGCGAGAGGCGCAGGTGGCTGAGGCGGCCAGGAGCGGGGTCAAGGTGTTCAAGGCCCGTGGCACAACGTCCGAGCGGGCCAAGTCCCCTGTCCAAGCGGCCCGGCGGACTCCGGCGAAGGCAGCCTGGCGGGCACCGAAGTCGCCCGCCGGCACTCCAGAAACCTCCGACGACTCCTCCGCAACGGTGGATTCCTACACCAGCGACGACGACGGCGTCCAGAAGGTACGGAAGCGTGGGGAGCGGCGGCAACATCGAGAGCGGCAAGACCGCCGCTGCGACGGCTGTGGCGCGACCCACGACCGCACGAGGTGTCCTTTCCGCAAGGCCGAGTGCCACAACTGCGGTCGAAAGGGACACATCGCCCGAGTATGCAGGCGCGGGCGAACCGAGGGCAAAGGCGGCTCCAGTCATCCCCAACACCACCAGCGCAAGGCGGCCGGTTCCAGGAAGGTTTCCACCGTTCACGGCGAGGACGGCGTACGCCGCGTGGCCCTGGAGCACCGGCGATTCTACGTGGAGGTACAGTTGCAGGGGCGCCCCGTAAAAATGGAAATAGACTCAGGGTCGTCCTACTCTATACTGTCCCAGAGGGAGTACATGCGCATTCCCCCAGAGGCTCGGCCCAAGCTGCGGGCCATGCGGTCCCATTTGCGGGACGTTCAGGGAAACGGGATCCCGGTGTTGGGGGTGGGGAAGTTCAAGGTGAAGTTCAAGAATTTCTCCGAAAGACTGCCCCTAGTGGTCCTCAAGGGGGGGAAGTGTTGCCTCCTAGGAACGCAGTGGTTTGCCCCCCTGGGAATAGAACTGTCCGGCATCCACGCCACTGAGACTGACCCAATGCAGGACGTTTGCAATGCACACCCGGACGTTTTCAAAAAGGGGCTCGGTACTTACAGGGGGCCCCCAGTTTCATTCGAGTTGGACCCAGAAATCCGGCCCATCCGCCTTAAGCCAAGGAGGGTGCCTTTCGCACTCAAGGACAAAATCGAGGCGGAACTGGACAAATTGGTGGGGCAAGGGATTTTGGTTCCAGTTGATTCGGCCGAGTGGGAGACGCCGATTGTAACGGCCCTTAAATCAAACGGGGAGGTCAGGGTTTGTGCAGACTATAAGTGTACGATTAATAAGGCCATTCGGCCAAATGCATACCCGGTACCCGTGGTCAGCCACCTGCTGGCCACACTTCATGGGGGGAGGTGTTTTGCCAAGTTAGACCTGGCCCAAGCCTACCAGCAACTCTCTGTGACCCCAGCCGCTGCCGCTGCGCAGACCATCGTGACGCACAAGGGGGCATTTAAGGTAACGCGCCTTCAGTTCGGCGTGAACTCGGCCCCCGGGATCTTTCAGTCCCTCGTGGAACGCCTTTTAAAGGGGCTTCCAGGAGTTCTACCATACTTCGACGATGTGCTGATAACAGCGGGGAGCGAGGTAGAACTAGCGAAAAGGCTAGATGGGGTTCTCTCGGTTTTCGAGAAAGCGGGGCTTCGCCTAAGGAAGGACAAGTGTGTGTTTTTTGCGAGGGAGGTTGAGTTCCTAGGTTTCAAAGTAACCCCAGAAGGGATCAGGCCCTCAGAGTCCAAGGTTGCGGCCGTACAGAACGCCCCTCGCCCCACCGCAAAGCCGGAGCTGCAGTCGTTCCTGGGGCTCCTTAACTTTTATCATTCATTCCTGCCGAGGAAAGCATCGGTTGCGGAGCCACTGCACGCCTTACTAAAAAAGGACGCGGTTTGGCGGTGGGGGGACAAACAAGAGAAAGCTTTCCGAGAACTGAAATCACTCCTCTCCTCAGACGCGGTCCTAACACATTTTGACCCAAGGAAGCCAGTAGTACTAGTATGTGATGCGTCCCCGGTGGGGGTGGGGGCGGTCCTGTGCCACGTGTTAGAGAGCGGGTGCGAGGCCCCGGTGGCATATTACTCTAGGTCCCTTTCAAAGGCTGAGCGCAACTACGCGCAAACGGATAGGGAGGCCCTGGCCATAATTGCAGGGACCAAAAAATTCCATGATTTTCTATACGGCCGCGAGTTTACAGTAGTGACGGATCATAAGCCGCTTCTGGGAATCTTCACTACCGGCAAACCCACTCCCCAAATACTGTCCCCCAGGATGTTGCGTTGGGCCATATTCCTCAACGCTTATCAGTACGAGTTAGTCTACCGCCCAGGTAAGGAGATCTCACACGCGGACGCACTGTCCCGGTCCCCCCTCCCCAGCATGGGGGACCCGGCATGCGAGGTAGAGCAGGACCACCAGGTTATGTTAATTGAGTCCCTCGACTCACCCCCCATTGTTCCGGCCGACCTCGCCAAAGCCACGGCGGCCGACAAGATCCTAGCCCAAGTTAGCTCATGGGTGAGGAAAGGGTGGCCCACTACTCCCCCAGAGGAACCGTTCAAGCCGTTCTGTAGGCGCAGGGTAGAACTTTCCCTGGAAAGGGGCTGTCTACTCTGGGGGCAGCGGGTGGTTATCCCAGAAAAGTTAAGGGCAAGGGTGCTGAAGCTACTGCACACCAGCCACCCAGGGATCGTGCGGTCCAAGGCCCTAGCTAGAAGTTTCTTTTGGTGGCCACAGATAGACGCGGACATAGAGCGCCTAGTGGGCACGTGCGAGAGCTGCCAGAGCTCCCGGCCCGAGGAGCCCCGGCTACCCCATAGAGAGTGGGACACGGCCCGCGGACCGTGGTCCCGTATCCATGTCGACTTCGCGGGGCCCTTCCGTGGGGCAACGTTCCTACTGGTTGTCGACTCCTACTCCAAGTGGTTGGAGGTAATCCCCGTGAGCAGCACCTCCTCCGCGACAACCATAAAGCAGTTGCGTAAACTCTTTGCGTGTTTCGGCCTGCCAGACGTCCTCGTGAGCGACAACGCGAGTTGCTTCACGTCGACCGAGTTCCAAACCTTCATGGAGAGGAACGCAATCAGGCACATCACGGCTGCCCCATTCCACCCCGCCACAAACGGTCAGGTAGAGCGCCAAGTGCGCACTACGAAAGACGCACTGCGGCGCATGGGCCCCGGCGACCTGAACCTACACCTGTGCCAGTTCCTAATCAGCTACAGGACCACCCCCTTAGCTTCAGGATTCTCCCCAGCCGAGCTGCTTATGAAGAGACGCCCGGCAACGCTGTTTGACCGGATGGATCCGTCCAGGGTGGAGGATGAGGGGAGAAATATAAATTTAGGGGGGGGGGGGACTCCAAGAACTTTGCCACAGGGGACCCGGTTTACTGTAGGAACTACGCGGCCTCGGGGCCGGCGTGGGTACCGGGGTCGGTCATCGAGCAGACAGGACCAGTGTCCTACAGGGTAGAGACTAGCTCAGGGCTACTGTGGAGACGGCACGCCGACCAGCTCCGAAGAAGGGTCACCAGTGAGGGGAAATCAGCGTTAGGGCCCTCCCCCACCCGCATTACCCAAGGGGGAGACACGGAGGCGCACGAGGGCGAAATTAAAGAGAGGAATCAGTTTGTCCCCGACTACGACCAGGAGCACGAGTTTGACTATGATTTTTCGTACCAGGGGGAGTTAGCGGAGTGGTCCCCCACCCGTCCTAGCGAGAAGAGGGGTTTCAGTTCAGCCCCTGGTACCTCCAGTCCCCGCAACGCGGGCATGCTAGAGTACACCATAGTCCCGGCCCCCAAGAGACAAGCGCCGAAAAGACAGGCAGCCAGCGGAATCTCGCCAGCCGCAAGTCCCCAGACCCCCGAACAGGCAGCGGGAGACAGCGGGTCCACGAGGGTCTCATCGTCAGTCCCGAAGTTCGTGCTAGGGGGGTCCCCGGGCCCTGCAGGCGGTAAGCAAGGGTTCACTTCCCAACTGTTCATTCCATTCCCGTCCCCACAGGCAAGGTCACCGCAGCCTCATCACAGAACCACTAACGAGTCCCCACCTTACATTGCAGGACAAGACCGCGCGGGACCAGGAGCCGCGGGCTCCCCTGTGTTAGGGCAAGCTGACACGCGCCCCAGGCGCACGTGCGGGAAGCCACAATGGTTAAGGGACTTCGTCCCATCCTAGGGGGGAGGGATGTTGTGTATGCAAGGACACTGTTGCTTTAAGTAAATGAATGTAACCAGCCCCATATCACAATGTATCACAGCTGCTAAAGGAACGCGAGCGAACCGCCCATTGAGGGCGGATGCGAGCGTTCATACTCACATGGTTCAATCCCCAAATCACGGACAGCCGCGGGAACTTCTCCGCATGAAGAACTACAGAAGAGGGGGGGGGCGTGCCTCAAGTCGACGCCCCCAACGGTGGCAGCCAATGAGCCACCGTGCAACCAGATTCAAATGTGTTTCGTTACTGTATATAATGTGTTGTACCTCCGCCATTACCACATGTTCACCCTGACCATCAAAGAATAAACCTGTGTTAGTCCTTATTGCGACTCCTTCTTTGTCTTCCGTGCGAGACACTAAAAAAACCCTTACAAACATAGCTGTATTGCCCATCGCTGTGCCATTTCTATCTAAAAACAAATATAAAAATGGCATAACCTTAACATTAAAATTAATTACAGGAGGGGGGGAGCTTGTTGACATGACTATCCTACTTTCCTCTTTTACTGTATGGGACCAAAGACAACAGGACAGCCGAAGGGTTGGCTTAACACAGGTTTATTGCATGATGATCCGGTGGAGCATGAGGTAATGGCGGTGATACATCTCTATATATACAGTAGCATTATACATTTGAATCTTGTAGCACGGTAGCTCATTGGCCGCTACCGGCGTGGCCTCGCCCAGGCACGCCTCTCTTCAGTAGTTCTTCTTCCTGCTGCTGAATGCGGGGAAGGTTTTCCCGCGGCTGTCCGTGATTGAGCAATGTGAACCATGTGAGACTGAACGCTCGCAGCTGCCCTCTATGGGCTGCTTGCTCGCGTTCCTTTACAGCTGAGATACATTGTAAATGGAGTGGTTACATTCTTATCAGTACAGTGAACATGCATACACAACATCCCTCCCCCCTAGGATGGGACGAAGTCCCGCAACCAATGTGGCTTGCCGCACGTGCGCTTGGGGCGTGCTTGCGCCTGACCTAATACCGGAGAGCCTGTGATCCCTGACTCCGTGGGTGCTTGTCCTGCAACGGAAAACGGGGACTCATTAGTGGCTCTGTGGGGCGTCCGTGCCTGCCTTGCGCTGGGGGATGGAAATGGAATGAACAGCTGGGAGGTGAACCCCTGCCTGTTGCCTGCGGACCCTGGAGACCCTCCCATTACGAATCTCGGGACCGACGAGGATGCCCTTGTGGTTCTGCTACTTTCTGTTCCCAGCTCGGGGGACCTTGAGACTGTGGTGGACGGACTCGCCGTCGCCTCCTGTCTTGGGGGTGTCGGTCTCCGGGGCATTGGCGCTATGTTGCATTCTAACTCACAGGGGCTACTGGGACTGGAGGTACCAGGGGCTGAACTGAAACCCCTCTTTTCGTTAGGACGGGTGGGGGACCACTCCGCTAACTCCCCCTGGTACTGTAAATCAAGGTCTAAACTTCTTGGGGAATCTGTGTTTTGGGGAAACTTCCGAGGGTTATGTGCGAGATCGGGGCTCTTCCTTTCCGCCGCAAACTCCCGCAAAAGATCTCTGAGGATCGATTCCCTTTCCTCCCCCCTTGGTGGGGACCCATGTCCCCCTTTTTCTCCCCCTTGGGCTAAGCGGGTGGGGGAGTACCCTAACGCTGATTCGTGGCTATTTTTGTTTTCGTCCTGCTCTCCGGGGACCCTGCGCCTGAGTTGATCCGCGTGCCGCCTCCACAGGAGGCCTGTATTGGTCTCCACGCGGTATGAAACGGGGCCGGTTTGTTCTATTACAATGCCGGGCACCCAGGCTGGTCCCGCGCTGGCGTAGTTCCTGCAATGCACGGGGGCACCTATGCTGAAGCTCTTTGTGGAATCCATCTCTACATTCCGCCCTTTGTCCTCTACCCTTGTGGGGTCTAGTTTGGAGATTACTGTGGCCAGCTTCCTGCGCATTAACAACTCCGCGGGGGAGTACCCTGACGCTAGTGGGGTGACCCTGTACCGTAGCAGGAATTGGCACAGTTGTAGGTCAAGATCTCCGGGGCCCATGCGCCGCAGCGCGTCCTTAGTGGTACGCACGAGGCGCTCTACTTGGCCGTTAGTGGCCGGGTGGAAAGGGGCGGAGGTGATGTGCCGAATGGCGTTGAGATCCATGAATGTCCTGAACTCGGCGGACGTGAAACAGCTAGCGTTATCGCTGACGAGGGTGTCGGGTAAACCGAACGTGGAAAAGACCCTCCGTAACTGTTTAATTGTTGTGGCCGAGGAGGTGCTCGAGACTGGAATGACCTCCAACCACTTGGAGAACGCGTCCACCACAAGGAGGAAAAGTGTTCCCCTGAACGGGCCAGCAAAGTCTACGTGTACCCGGGACCAGGGCCCCCTTGCTGTGTCCCACTCCCTATGTGGCAAGCGAGCCTCTTCTGGCCTGGAGCTTTGGCACGCTTCGCAAGTGCCGACCATGTGCTCGATGTCGGCGTCTAGCTGGGGCCACCAAAAGTAACTGCGGGCTAGTGCCTTAGAGCGGACGATCCCGGGGTGGCTGACGTGCAGCAGTTTAAGCACCCTCGGCCGGAGGGACGTGGGGATCACTACCCGCTGTCCCCACAAAAGGCAACCCCTCTCTAGGGACAATTCTAATTTCTTTTTGAAAAATGTGTCGAATTCCGCTGCTGGGGAAGACACGGGCCACCCTTTCTGTACCCAGGAGCAAACTGTAGCTAACGTTTTGTCCTTACCGGTCGCCTTGGCGATGTCGGCCGGTACTACTGGAGGGGAGTCTAGGACCTCTATCATTAAGACCTGGTGGTCCCTCTCTTCCTCGCCCACGTGGCAGCAATCCCGGGGAATGGGGGACCTCGACAGGGCATCCGCATGGCTGATCTCCTTCCCGGGCCGGTACACCAACGCGTGCTGATACGCGTTGAGAAAAATGGCCCACCTGAGCATTCTCGGGGACAGGATTTGGGGTGTGGGCTTATCTGCGGTGAAAATGCCTAGCAAGGGCTTATGGTCAGTCACTATGGTGAAGGGGCGGCCATACACAAAATCATGAAATTTCTTGGTCCCCGCAATTATCGCTAGTGCTTCCCTGTCTGTCTGGGCGTAGTTTCTCTCCGCTTGGGACAAGGACCTAGAGTAGAACGCTATTGGGGCCTCCTTCCCGTTCTCCAGCACGTGGCATAACACCGCCCCCACCCCCACCGGGGATGCATCGCATATCAGGACCACTGGGTGTTTGGGATTGAAGTGGGTCAGTACAGCATCTGATGCCAGGAGTCGCTTCAGGTCATTGAAAGCCTTCTCATGGTCGTCGCCCCACTTCCATGCCTCGTCCTTTTTTAACAATTTGTGTAGCGGTTCCGCCACGGCTGCCTTCCGAGGAAGGAAGGAGTGGTAGAAGTTGAGCAGCCCAAGGAACGACTGCAGCTCGGGCTTGGAGGTGGGGCGAGGGGCCTTTTTGATGGCGGCCACCTTGGATTGGGATGGCCTTATTCCCTCGGGAGTAACACGGAACCCTAGGAACTCAACCTCAGTTGCGAAGAAAACGCATTTGTCTTTCCGCAACCGCAACCCCGCCTTTTCAAATTTTGCCAGGACCTTTCCCAACCTTTCTGCCAATTCGGCCCGGCTCCCCCCTGTAATCAATACGTCATCAAAGTAGGGTAACACCCCCTCTAATCCCTTCAGGAGGCGTTCCACGAGTGACTGGAAGATCCCGGGCGCCGAATTCACGCCGAATTGGAGGCGCGATACCTGGAACGCCCCTTTGTGGGTGACTATGGTCTGCGCAGCAGCTGCAGCGGGGGTCACCGGGAGTTGCTGGTAGGCTTGGGCCAGGTCGAGTTTAGCAAAACACCTCCCCCCCGTGTAACCTGGCCAACAAGTGGCTGACTACTGGCACCGGATACGCATTAGGGCGGATCGCCTTATTGATGGTGCACTTGTAATCAGCGCATATGCGGACCTCCCCGTTGGCCTTGAGCGCTGTTACAATTGGAGTCTCCCACTCCGCAGAATCAACAGGAACAAGAATCCCCTGGCCCACCAATTTGTCCAACTCCGCCTCTATTTTGTCCTTTAGTGCAAAAGGCACTCTGCGCGGTTTAAGTCTGATTGGACGTACTCCAGGGTCCAGGTCGAAAGTCACTGGGGGGCCCTTGAATTTTCCGAGTCCCTTTTTGAAAACTTCGGGGTGCGCATCGCACACGCTCTGTATTGGGTCAGTCCCGGCGGCGTGTACTCCCACGGCGTGCACCCCCCCAATGAACAACCCCAGGGGCTGGAACCATTGAGTCCCGAGGAGGCTACATTTACCTCCCTTGAGGACGACTAGGGGAAGCGTTGCGGCGCGCTTTTTGAACTGGACCTGGAACTTCCCAACCCCCAACACCGGGATGCGGTTCCCTTGCACGTCCTTCAGTGTGGCCCTCAACGCCTTGAGCTTGGGCCGCACGTGGGGGGCTATTTTTAGGAACTCTCCCTGGGAGATGATAGAGTAAGAAGAACCCGAGTCCACCTCCATCCTAACAGGGGCCCCTTGGATTACTACCTCAACGAAGTACCGGGGGTGCTCCGTGGATACGCTGAAAACCGGAGCGTCGTCCTCGCTTTCGTCGGAGATGCGCCCTACTCCGTCCCGCTTCCTCGTGGTCCGGGTGCCGTCCTTGGGCCTCGTGGTGCGGTCCTGCCTCGCTGAGCGGTCTGGGGAACTCCTCTTGGCCTCGCGCCGTTTTCGGCAGACCTTGGCGATGTGCCCGCGCCGGCCGCAGTTGTGGCACTCGGCCTTGCGGAACGGGCATTTGGCGCGGGCGTGGGCGGCGCCGCAGCCGTCGCAGCGCCGGCCTTCCTTCTGGACCTTCCGGACGTCCTCGTCGTCGCCGCTCTCCGCGGACGAGTTCGAAACTCGCCAGGCCGCGCGCACCGAGCTCTCTGCCTTGGCGGGTTTCGGGCGCCAGTCCTGGAGCTCTTGCACCCCGGCCGTCGTGGCCTCCGCGGCCTGTGCCGTGTCGAGGACTTGCTGCCACGTGGGAGGCGGCTCCTGTTTCATCAGCGCGCGCTGAGTCTCGGTGTCCCTCAGACCGCAGAGCAGGCAGTCTCGGAGGGTGACTTCTGGGGTCTCCCACTTGCATGGGCCAGCGGCCAAGCGCAGGGCCGCGGCGAACTCGGCGACCGATTCCCCGGGCGCCTGGACTCGCCTCCAGAACGCGCTCCGAGCGGGGAACATCGCTATCGTGGGCCGGAGGTGGGTGCGCAACACCGCCAGGAGCTCTTTGGCTTTGAAGTCGCTCACCCTCCTCGGCGCGATCAGGTCCACCAAGGTCCTCTTGGTCTCGTGTCCTAGCATGCGGACGAAGATGGCCCTCTTCTTGTCCTCATCTGAGACTTCGAGCTCCACCAGCGCTCCATTGAAGTCTATCTCAAACAGCTCCAAGTCTCCCGGCTTCCTGATCTCGTAGCCGGCGCATGTCTTGGTCCCGTGGGCAGCCATGATCCCACCTTCGTCGCCAGTTTACTGTATGGGACCAAAGACAACAGGACAGCCGAAGGGTTGGCTTAACACAGGTTTATTGCATGATGATCCGGTGGAGCATGAGGTAATGGCGGTGATACATCTCTATATATACAGTAGCATTATACATTTGAATCTTGTAGCACGGTAGCTCATTGGCCGCTACCGGCGTGGCCTCGCCCAGGCACGCCTCTCTTCAGTAGTTCTTCTTCCTGCTGCTGAATGCGGGGAAGGTTTTCCCGCGGCTGTCCGTGATTGAGCAATGTGAACCATGTGAGACTGAACGCTCGCAGCTGCCCTCTATGGGCTGCTTGCTCGCGTTCCTTTACAGCTGAGATACATTGTAAATGGAGTGGTTACATTCTTATCAGTACAGTGAACATGCATACACAACACCTCTGATGATGATTAGCTCGTTGCTCTGCTGAGTTCAGGACAACCTTTGGGTTGGAGAGATAGGCAGGATATCTCTCAATGCCATTTCCAGGGAATCCTAAGCAGGTGAAGGCATCTCCTTGGGAAGAATACCCTGAAGCAAATGGTGAGCCACTGTGTGAGACAGAATGCTGGACTGGATGGACTGTGGCCTGTTCCAGCAAGGCTGTTCTTATGTAATGTAGTGAACTCCCACAACCATAGCAATGGTCATTGCAAGGGCGTGCAAGAAGAAGTGTGGACAAATTGGCCCCATAGCCAGCAACATGGAAACCCAGCCACATCACATGCCTCTCTGGCTTCCCTTCCCATCAAGGGGGTCTCTTCCTGTAGCACAGGATGCTACTCTGCTCTGCCTGCCTCATATCTCTACAAATGTGGGGCTGATTTTTTGGCCAGGCTGTTACGGTTTTGCATGAATCATGGCTCAACCATTTTTTTGCTGGACTATAACAGGATTACAGAACAGAATATATGGAAATCTTCCCAAAAATCCTGTAGTTTAATCCTCTGCCGGTACATAAAAGCCACAGCTGAAACAGCCCTGACAGCAGGCTGCCCAGTCTTTCTTTGCAACATTTCAACCAAAGAAAGCAGGCTGTACTACTAGAACAGTGATTCTCAACCAGTGGCCCGCAGCACCATTTCAAGTGGATCTCTGTTGGAATGGCGGAATGGCTGGCCACAAGAAAGACACGTGAGACAATCGTGCAGTGAAGTCCAGCCCAAAACGAGGTCGGGGATACGTATTTATTACCCTGCCTTGGGGTGATACGTGCGTAGGATGCGCGTGACCCCCTAATACAGAAGGATTGCATACGTGGCATTTTTCGGTGGTCAGGACAATACCTGCTCTTGGACATTGCCCTGTGGTTAATGGACAACCCACAACTAATTAAGGTTTGGGCTGGCGAAACCCATTGTTCCTGCCCTATCTCGGAGCCTTATGTGTATTGACTCCGGGTGCCTAGCTTTGTCCGCTGTCTGGCTCGGCTTGTTTGACCAGCTTAATCTGTAGCCAGCAGCTAAGGATTGTGTCTTTCTACTAGAGTCATCATCTTGGTTTTTACCCCATTTCTAATGTAGCCATCAGCCAAGGCTTTCTGATTCACCCCCCTAACTAGCTAACTAGCCCGCACCCCAATTCAAATAAGAGAAAGTACTTTTTCACCCAGAGGATTACTGGTCTATGGAACTCCCTGCCAGAAGAAGTGGTGACAGCTGTCAGTCTTGACAGCTTTAAGAAAGGATTAGACAAGTTCATGGAGGACAAGAGTATCAATGGCTATAATTATGGATACTTAAGGACAACCTCCGGGTTGGAGAGTTAGGCAGGATATCTCTCAATATCATTTCCAGGGAATCCTAAGAGGGCATCTGCTTGGGAATACCCTGAGGGAAATGGTGAGCCACTGTGTGAGACAGAATGCTGGACTGGATGGGCTGTGGCCTGTTCCAGCAAGGCTGTTCTTATGTTCTTATGTTCATACCTGTCGACTCGCGGCTCCAGAAAAACGGGACCTGCGCACATCGCTTCTGCGCAGGTCGCTTTCCACGCATGCGTGGAAGGGTTTTACCCCTTCCACACTTGTGCGGAAGCGCTACGCCGCTTGCGCAGCCCCTACACAAGTGGTGTAGCGCTTCCGTGCATGCGTGGAGGGGGTAAAACCCTTCCATGCATGCGCGGAAGCACTACGCCGCTTGCGTAGGGGCTGCACAAGCAGCGTAGCGCTTCCGCGCATGCGCGGAAAGCATTTCCCCTGCTGCCAAATTACGGGGTTTTGGCAACGCGGGGCGGGTTATGACGTCAATCGACGTCAA